>LR990067.1:0-4800000 GCA_905147135.1 Blastobasis lacticolella
TTTTCCAAACTTTCAAAATTTTTCCAAACTTTCAAATTTTCCAAACTTTCAAATTTTTCCAAACTTTCAAATTTTACAAATTTTTACAAATTTTTTTTACAAATTTTTACAAGTTTTTACAAGTTTTTACAAATTTTTTTTTACAAATTTTTACAAGTTTTTACAAATTTTTTTTTACAAATTTTTACAAGTTTTTTTTTTCAGTTTTACCTCACCTAACCTAACCTAACCTAACCTAACCTAACCTAACCTAACCTAACCTAACCTAACCTAACCTAACCTAACCTAACCTAACCTAACCTAACCTAACCTAACCTAACCTAACCTAACCTAACCTAACCTAACCTAACCTAACCTAACCTAACCTAACCTAACCTAACCTAACCTAACCTAACCTAACCTAACCTAACCTAACCTAACCTAACCTAACCTAACCTAACCTAACCTAACCTAACCTAACCTAACCTAACCTAACCTAACCTAACCTAACCTAACCTAACCTAACCTAACCTAACTAACCTAACCTAACCTAACCTAACCTAACCTAACCTAACCTAACCTAACCTAACCTAACCTAACCTAACCTAACCTAACCTAACCTAACCTAACCTAACCTAACCTAACCTAACCTAACCTAACCTAACCTAACCTAACCTAACCTAACCTAACCTAACCTAACCTAACCTAACCTAACCTAACCTAACCTAACCTAACCTAACCTAACCTAACCTAACCTAACCTAACCTAACCTAACCTAACCTAACCTAACCTAACCTAACCTAACCTAACCTAACCTAACCTAACCTAACCTAACCTAACCTAACCTAACCTAACCTAACCTAACCTAACCTAACCTAACCTAACCTAACCTAACCTAACCTTTTGTCTTATATAAATGACAATATTTATATATCGATAAATACAATGTTTAATTTCTCCACATAAGTCACACGGAAAACGTTGTCTGAAGAACGACTCATCTACACTTATGTCAACATCAGGGGTAATAGCAGTCAAGCAAATAATATTTTACTTACTTTATCACATTGTGCGCCATTAGGTTCAGCCAGTCTTACTGAGTATTTGAAATAAGTCATTGGTTTTCTGTATATGGCGAAGACGAACAGGGAACCAACAACATATAACTGTTTGTCCATCATATATGATTCCGGTACCAAGTTGGTCCTGCAACTCATAAAAACAACGTTTGCTTCATTATATGTACCAAAAGTATATATTTTTTTATGTTATACGGCAGACAAACAGACAAGCAAGCCATCTGATGGAAAGTGGACACCGCGGCCTATGGACATCAGGACATCAGCAACACCAGGGGAGTCACCAATGCGATGCCCGCCTCTGAAGAGACCTCTAATATACCTCTTGAACGATCCGAATCGTACGATCGAGAAACGTTCTTTCGAACCTTCGCGTGGTGACCAACAGAGGGTCTACGTAGTGGGGATGAGTACCCAGCCCACGGCGGGTGGTGCGATGGCGGAATTGTGCTGTGGGCACCAGATCAAAAAGTTCCTCGGAACACTCCCCATTGTACAGCCGATAGATCACACACAGGGAGCCAAAATCCCTTCGGTTAGCCAGTGGTTCTAACTTGCTTTTTTCGACAATTCGTACGGCGCGTCTCTGTACGGAGTCCAGAGGATTAAGCAGGTCGGAAGTTTCGCCTGCCCAAAGATGGGAACAATACTCCATATGAGGCCGCACCTGTGCCTTGTCTAACAGCAGGAGCTATCCTGGGGTAAAGTATCGCTTGGACCGGTTAAACTCTCCAAGCTTTTTCGAAGCCAGTTTGGCCTTACCTTCTAGGTGATTCTGGAATCGTACGCTAACCGATATGTCGACACCGAGGACCCCGATACTTACAATATGTACAATTTCATTAAATACAAATGAAATAGAAATCGTTTTAGGGCTTTTTTATATTTTTCCCGGACATCCATTTAATTGACCTCCCTATTGTATGAAAACTAATACTAAGGAGAGGTCAAGCTATATCTCTGGTAAGAATTAGATGAAACATGGCCTAGATTTTAAGTTGGACCCCAAACTACCAAACTGTGAGAACCCATCAAAATATATTAGGCGCCATATTTTTTATAGTTTAGCTGATCTTTTATGGTACTACATATTAAGCTATTCCACTTTCCAAAATAAATTATACATTATATATATGTTGCCAGGGCTTAATAGTTACACAACATAAAAAGTTACATTGAAATCCGTCCAATAGTTACTCGTACACGCGAATCAGACAGACAAAAATTGCACTCTCTCTTCCGTTGGTCGGCTGGAAGATATTTCTTTAGAAATAAGCTGCTTCTTTAGAAATAAGTAGCTGTTGTGATCTTATCTGTATGTCAATTTTGTATACTATTAATTGTGCACAATAACATGTGAAATATTAATAAAAAAAAAAAAACTTGTTCTAATACTATTTCTTCATCGCACTAAATTATTTTTTTGGAAATATAATCAATGCACAGACAGGAGTTAGAGTATACGACTCGTAAGCCAGAGGTCTCGGGTTCGAATCCCGCTCCGGCCCTGTACCAATGACTGTTTTCTGAGTTATGTACATTAGTTGAATACTAACCGATGCTCTTGCGGTGAGGGAAAATATCGTGATGAAACCTGCACATTCAGGCGACTGGATGTGTAACGATGATCCAATCTGGTCAGGTTCCCTTGGTAGCAGGGTCATGGAGGTCAGATGGCAGTCGCTCCATTGTAATTGATGAGATGTTTTTTTTTATTTTTAATCAATCAATGCACAGACACATTTTTTTAACTGTTTTACTATAAGTATAGATTTCTTCTTATAATTACACTGTGAAACAAAAATATAAACCTGTTGTGCCATTTACTACTTTGCCTGTTATTCATTATGTATTTCCTGTGCACAATAAACTGTTAAATAAATAAATAAATAAAATAAACATACTTGCCCGAAGGTGCCCTTCTACAGCAACTGACTTGTAAAAAAGTTTTCTTGTTACCAATCATATTATACTGCCCGATCATGTTCATGGTGGTCGTTAAAACCGCTAGGTCGTTTAATGGCAGAGGGTGCGTACGGTTCAATAAATTCGGTCGTATATACTGGAAACAATACAATCATTTTAGTCAACGAGAGTAATGTCTAGGCAACGGCAAGTCATTGCCTAGACATTACCCACCAGGGGTAATAGGTACATATTCCCTACCATCTATCTCAATGAGGGAGTTTCCTAATGTACATATTGCATTATTTTATATCATAGTGTTAAAATAAAGATCAAACTAACAAATCAGTAAAACAAATTTCGAAGTCCGTCCATAAATTACTGAGTTATAGAATATTTCAGATTACATCTTTTTTCGCGAAATTATTATTGCCGTGATCTGGCTGTGACGTGACAATGGCGCTACTCATACACTCGTATTCTTTGTGACTGTATCTTTGGAACCGCAATAGCTAGACACTTGACCTTTTCACAGAGTGTTGTGTTACTACAGTCGCTATAACAACAAATAATAATAATAATAAAATATCAAAAATAAGGGGTCTCCATACATGAAACGTGATTTTACGGCCTTTTCAGAGGTATTTAGTTGTTTCTCTATCACATAAGGGTAAAACTTACAAACATCAAATTTTGGTAGAGCGACACTGTTGTAGTGTTAAGCAATGCTCGCAATAGACGGGAAATGGATGGAATAGAATAGAATAGAATAGAATATGTTTATTCCAAGAAGCAATACAAATACATAGTACACAGAGAGAAACAAATTCATAATTTTAACATGGAAAGTATCTTGCACTGCTCAAGGAATCGGAGCCGACTCAGCATATTGTTGCCAGTCGGTGAAACTAGCAACACTGATATTCTGTCAGCACCAGAGTTGCACAGCTAAATACAAATGTTTAATATGCATAAAATGCGTCGTGCGTGCGCCGAAACTCACCAAAACAATATTTAAAAGATAATAATTTATATAAAAAATAAGTAATTTTAATTGTTCTTGTAATTTTTGGTAATTGTTCTCTGGTTGACTGCTAGAAAAAGCTACGTAGCTTTAAGTCCGCCATTGTACTGTAATGTGCATGAAGTTTTAAATAAATAAATAAAAGATAAGTTAAATATATAATGATAAAAACAAAAACTCAATACAAATAATATACCTATTAAATACTAAATTCTTGTCTCAATAAATAAATACCCAATAGCATATAAAAATAAATATCTATTATGATGGATCACGTCCCGCGCATTAGTTTGTTGTTGGTTTTTGAACATTGAGTTAATATTCACGATACGTTTTTTTTTAAGGAAACTTGTACTTAATGCTACGCAATGGCGGAGGAATGTCATTCCAACATTTAGATGCACGATAACTGAAACCTCATCTAAATGCCACAGTTCTGTGTTGCGGTATGGAAAGGACAATGGAACAGGATCTTACCGAGTATCTAGTTGAGGCAGAGGAACGCCAAGTGAGCTTGTCGTATAGGTATGGAACTTGGAATGGGCTTATTGAAGTTTATTATGTCGTGCAATTGACAAGCATACATTAGTGTTAAGCGATGATGCATTTTTAGAAGATTTGTTTTGTTAAGGAAAGGAGAGACATGTGTACGGGGTGGTATAGGGAAGCAGAAACGAGCACAGGCGTTCTGAATTATTTGTACTATGTTCTCAGTTTTTTATAATGGCAAGGACCATACACCCCTATACAATAATTTAATTTAGAAAGAACTAAGGTTTCACATTGTTAAATCTGCATTACAACGCTTATAAATGATTTGATGCGATACAGGACTTTTAACCTATAAAAACAGTTTCTAGCTAAATCTCGAAGCTGCGAGTCAAAGTTGAGGCCCAGGTTGCGAGCTTCCGAAACAAACTCAAGAGGCTCACCCATGATTGAGACTTTAGGTTTTAGTGCTGCTATTGATTTTATTTGATTTTTCGAACCTATTATCATAAATTTTGATTTAGTCTGATTTAAAACAAGACAGTTTCTCTCGCTCCATTCAAAAACTCTATCTAAATCATCGTTTAAGCTTTTGATTACCGCATTGATATCATTACGGGCTACAGGGATGTAAACTTGGATGTCGTCGGCATAAATATGGTATTTACAGCTACGAAGACAGGTAACAATATCTGACGTGTATATAATAAATAGAAGAGGACCTAAAATCGAGCCCTGTAGTACTCCTCGTGTAACTGAAAGGGAGTCGGATGTTATAGGATTTCCATCAGATTTCCGAATCACGACTCTCTGATGACGTCCGTTGAGATAACAATTAAACCAATTAAGTGTACCAGAATCAAAGCCATACAAAGTTAACTTCTTTTGTAATACTGACAAGTTGATGGAGTCAAAGGCTCGTGAGAAATCTAAAAGTAGACTAGAATCGAGCCCATTCCTACATCTTGATTTTTAAGGAGGTTGTCTACCACTTCCAATAGGGCGGTGGCAGTACTTCGCCTTGTCCTAAAGCCGGATTGCAGTTCAGGAAGGATGTTGTGCGATTCGCAGTAAGCAACTAGCTGGTCATAAACAACTTTCTCCAGAATCTTGGATAAAAAAGGCAAAATACTAATGGGTCGAAGATCTTTTAGGTCAATTGCATTCTTTTTTTTAGGTAACGGGCGCACCAAAGCACCCTTCCATTGGTCAGGGAAATCACCGCTAATTATTGACCTATTTATTATTGATGTAATAATGGGAAGTGTTTTTGGAATAGTGAGAATAATCATGTCTCTAAAGATGCAATCCAGGCCCAAAGCATTCGACTTTATGCCCAAAATAATCTTTGCCACTACATTCTCATGGACAGGTTTATTACGGTTATTTATTTTGCACACCACTGGATTCCATGACGCCGAAAGCTTATATCCATCTTCCCGATTGAAAGTTTTGTACTTTTTAATTTCAATCGCTTCCCGAACCATACGTGGATAATATTGCCGGTCAGTGGAGAGGACATTAGGCGCATGCAATTCTATCCAGTGGTTTGGGCCTGAGTTGAGCAGGTGATCTGCTATGGCAGATTTATTCGTCTGGTGGTTTTTAACTGCAGCTATATGCTCTTTGACCCTTTCGGCAATCGAACGTTTAGTTTGGCCAATGTATGAGCTTCCACAGCTACAGTCAATCTTATAGACACCTGGTGTCTGATACGGGATCACATCCTTTGGCGTACGCAGCAGGTTCGCTACCTTGAGGTGCGGGACATAAATTGTTGGAATCGAGAAACTACTCAGTACTGATCCGATCTTATCTGTCACCCCTTTCACATACGGTAGGAATGCTGATTGCCGACTTACTTCTGTGAGCTTATCCATATTTTTCCGTCTCGCCGGCTTCTTTATCACCTTGTACTCGTTCTTCCGTAGTACCAGCTGGGCATGTGACAACTCGCTCTCTAAGTGGTCCGAGTCACAAAGATCTCTAGCTCTACTTGTGAGCGAGGTTATGACGGAGAGTAAATGTCGGGGATGATGGTGTGATGAAGCATTCAGGTATCTTTCCGTGTGTGTTGTCTTTCTGTATACCGAGTGCGCCAGAGATCCATCATTTCGTACCTTTACCAGGACATCTAGGAACGGCAATTGTCGGTCATTTTCCACCTCCAGCGTGAATTTTGTTTTTGGGTGGATTGAATTTAGATGTTCTAAATATTGTCTTACTTCCGGCTCACTACCTTTAAAAATGCAGAAGATGTCATCCACATATCTTTTCCAAAAAGTTAGGGCTTTTTGTTCAAAATACTCCATCCAAATGTTCGCTATGACTGGGGCAACCGGACTGCCCATAGCAACGCCATCAACTTGGAGGTAATATTGGCCTCTATACAAAAAGTAATTTCCTTCCAAACAATGTTTTAGTAAGACAATGTAGTCCCGCGACAATCCTGCGCTCTCCAGTCTTTCCTTAACTACTTCCAGGCAATCCGCTAGGGGTACATTAGTAAACAATGATTCTACATCGAAACTTACCATTTTGCCTTCTGGACCCTTTCACTTTCACTTTTATGCCTTTCAGCATTTGTACGAACTGACGAGAATCCTACACGTAGGATGATGTCCGACCCACCAGCGACTGTAGCACAGACGCAACGTGCTTTGCAAGATCGTAAGTGGGGGAATCAATCTGACTTACGATGGGCCGCAAAGGCACGTTTGCCTTATGTATCTTTGGCAGTCCATACAGTTTTGGGGGCTGAGTATTCTTAGGTCTATCTAGAAATGTATACGGTTCCTCCGTGAAAAGATCCTTATGGCTTTTCAGCAGTGCTCTCGTACTCCTCGTCACCCTGGCAGTAGGGTTATAGGACACGGGTTTATAAACATGCGTGTCTTTTAATAAATATTGTACCTTTCCATGATAATCACTGGAATCCATCACTACCGTGGCGTTACCCTTGTCAGCTTTTAGTACCATAAGATCTACATCGGCACGCAGATTTTGTAATGCTAAACGCTCAGCAGCAGTAATGTTACTTTTTGGTAAGCGGGCTTTTCGTAATATCACTGAGATGTCTTGCCTCAGCGTTTTGGCATCAGTGGAAGGTATTTTATTCCGACATATTGCCTCTTCAATACCCCCAATAATTTTCTCAAAAGGTACCCTCTTTGGTGTCAATGCGTAATTCATACCCTTTGCCAGAACTGAGACTGTGCAATCATCCAGCTTTTTGCTTGACAGATTTAAAACAGTGTCCCCTTGCAGAAGTGAAATCGGTTGTTTACCGCCATCCCGAGACAAAACCAGCTTCGCGAGTTTCTTCTCATGTGTAGCCGTGTATAGCTCGGCACTGCGTTCCGCTTGGTTATAGGTCACTCTGTCGCACAAATCAAAGTCACTAGCCGATAACAAAGCACTGCACTCCTGGTGTAACGTGAACAACTGGTTATTTAAGCACTCTAGTTGGTAATGATTGTTCCGAATCATCTGTTTCAGCAGTTTCACACTCGCACTTTGTAGAATTCCATCCGAAAACGGTACATCTTTACGCGGTTTTATACGCGCACACGTAGGTATTAAACTGCTATCGCGACACTTCTTTAGAAATACCAACGACGCTTCGAATTTAAACCGACGTTTTCGGAGGTCTTCAAGATGTTTTATTTTTATAGTAATTTCCGGCCCGTATTACTTATATTTGTTTCAAACTAAACTCGCGTTTTTTACACATATTATTTGACAATTTTATCTGAGGTTAGGAGTCTACTAGCACATCACCGCAGCTGTCACCTAACACGGCAGTCGTCTCGTGACCACGGTGGGTGTAACCCTACCGAAACGTCGGGAAAACAAATCATAAAGGTACGTGGCGTCCAAGTCCCGTCTAATATAATAATATGTGTAAAGAACGTGAGTTTAGTTTGAAACAAATAATATAGGAATTGATGTAAACCAACTGTTTTGTTATCGTCTATGTCTAATAAATTAATATTAAGATCGCCCATGAGTACGATGTGGTGATAATTAGTAAACGATGATATTGAGTCAGTTAAAGAATCAAAAAATTTTTAAATATTCACCCAGTTCGGCCTGTACGCTGTCCCGATAAGAAGGCGGATTTTATTTTTAGTCAACGTGATCCACATTTGCTCGACTTGAGCGTGGGTGATTGGATGAGGTTGTATTCGTACAGTTAACCCATGCTTGAGATAAAAGCCCACCCCACCACCTGAATGAAATCTGTTCAGGCATTTAATACATTGTAGAAAATGGTCATTGATAATTGACTTCAATCAGGCACCGCAATGCATGATTTTAAGATAGTAAGTAGCCGCTAGTCCCGCATTTAGGTACCTACGATTCGAGTGTTTGGTAAGGCTTCGTGATTTCATGATTAAATTAGTTTTGTAGGAGCAATACTGATCACGGCTGTTGCGGAATGCAAGTAGTCGCTGACCTACGTGAGGTGTGTATAGGCAGATATACGCGGCACAATGACGTAGCACTTAGTACATTCCGGGATTAAGTATCCGTAGTAATTAGGTATTGAACTCCGACCAGCACACAGCACGTAGTTTAAACGTAGCACACAACAATATTCTACCATGTAAACATACGTTAGTACACTGTTGGAGTAGCACGGTCCGTGCAGAAAGTCAATGTGACGTGTCAGTTAACAGTCGTATGAGTTTTGAGACACTTTCACTGTTTAATAGTTCGAAATAGGTGTAAAACATATAAACTGTATAATAATCCTGACAGTTTTTCACTTATAGATTAGATTAGATTATTTATTTATCAATTAAATTGACATCATTATAAGTAAATCATAAAGATATCGTCAAATAGAATTAAAATAATGTCATACCAAAAAAAATTTTAAGATATACACATTCACAACAAAAATAAATAATAGTAAAATGTCAAATGAATAATTTAAATTAATAATGTCACAGTTTACACAAAATTGTAATACATTGTACAATTGTCAATAAATACTATGGGTATACTTAATAGTATACCTACTAAGTAAAAAATAAAAATAATTATCAATTTCTCAAATAATTAAAATGTTTATATAAAAATAATTAATCAGTACCGATGCAGGTACAAAATTGTATCTAATATATAAATATACCTAATGTCAAACCTTCATGTCAATCTTTTATTGAATACAATGGGGTATCCAAGGTTTTCAGTTGGCGCCTAAACGTTTCGTCACAACGTTCATACTTAATATCTGCGGGTAGGTATTCATAAAATGTTGGTCCGACAACGCGTAGGTTTTTATTAAGTGTAAGGTCTAATTAATAATTGCTCGAAATAAAATATTATTATGATTGATTAATTTTGTATCCAGCTTAATTTAGTAAATTGCACTGATTGGTTACCTTTTTAAGAAGTCGAGTGATGGCTGTATGAGAATAATACCATCAATAGCGTTTGACATTTGAATAATTTATGAGAGTGAGTGTCATTAATTTTACGGAATAAATCATTGTTTAGAAATGATAAAACGGAGTTTTACTCATAAGTAACCGCCGCGGTATCGATTTCAGTCGGCCTATTTGGCGCGTTACTCGACTCGGAATGTTCATGCGTTCAAAGTCGCATATATTGCGTCGCGTAAACATTATGATTTCAAATATGTATTAGGAGTTATGTGATAGTATACTGTATTTTTCGAACAATTCCTTACACGAGTGCCTCGGCCGTACGCCTGCTATTGTTCGTAAAGCTCGTTTTTGTATCTTAAATACTCGGTCAGAATCTGTCGAGTCACCCCATTGTATTATTCTATACGATAACAGTGACTGGAAATAAGCTTGATATATTTGTAATAAGGCTTTTCTGGACATTATAGGTTTTAGTTTTCGTAAGGCGAACACGGCACTACTTAGCCTATCACAAAGCACATCGATGTGATTTTCCAGGTAAGGTTGCGATCTACCTTGAAGCCAAGGAATTTACAATCCTCACTTATGGGTATTGGGCTCCTAAATAATGACGTCTCAGTATTTTTGCATGAGAATACAATTACATTGGACTTATTAACATTTAAAATAAGACCGTTCGCTGTAAACTACTTCTGTAAGTAGGTACAAACAGCACATACTTTGCGTTCAAACATATGTGCGCGCGCTTACGACTTCGGTGGTATCATCGGCAAACAATACCATCAGTCCCTCAGTGATATACGATGGAAGATCATTAATGAACAGCAAAAATAGAGTATTCCCGAGGGCTGAACCTTGCGGTATACCAACTTCTATGACACATACTCCCGATTTCAATCAACAAATCATTTACTATAAATATCAACTTGTACTGTTTGTCTTCGGTTAGCCAAGAAAGAAGTGAATATTTGATTGGCCTTTCCCTTTACACCATAATATTGGAGTTTTTGTCAGCAGCAATTCGTTGTCAATGACATCGAATGCTATTGACAGGTCACAAAATATCCCTGCAACCTTGGAGTGCAAGGGTACTTGTCATCTAAAGCGGTAGATATACAATTATGGATTTTGTAGGCAGCCGTTGTAGTGGACATATTTTTTCTAATGGCGAATTGATTTTCAGTCAGTAAGTAGATTTTTTTTTTAATGGCGCATGATGTGTTGGGATTAAATCGATTCAAAGATTTTAGGTACAGTGGGTATTATTGTCATTGGTCTGTAGTTGTCTACAGAGTACTTTTTACCGTTACCTTTATATACCTTCATCATGTAGTAAGTGGGAAACAAATAACGAATGATATTCCCCAAATATTGGTATTTTCAAATTTATATCATGAACCTATGCTTGACGTTTTTTAGGTTTACGCTCCTCTTCACCTGCCAACAAACAACCGATAATAATTATATCTTCATCAATATCCATTGCAAGATAATAAATGATATTTTAATAAACTGATGATATTGATGATAAAGGAGAGATAATTCATAATAATTCATAATTCATAATGTCTTTATTTGTAAACACAGGTATATAACACTGTTGAAAATATATTAATTTTGTATCACTATGTTATGTATAGGCATACAAATAATTAATTGGATTCTATAACATAATGTCGAAATAAGTATGATAATAATTATTAATAGCAATGTCAACGCAGATTTAATTACATAGTCAAGATATAAATGTCAAAATATGAATAATTAGATTAATCAAAAGGTCAATTTATTAATTAATTCCAATTAAATAGTACAATCCGATAGAAATTCGATTTTGACCTCTCTCTTCCGTTGGTCGGCTGGAAGATATTTCTTTAGAAATAAGCTGTACCTGTTGTGATTTTTTCTGTATGTCTATTTTGTATACTATTTATTGTGCACAATAAATGTTAAATAAATAAATAAATAAATAAATGAAATTCATTTAAGGAATAATAACATTTATTTACAAGTAATTGTTTTAAATTGCATTTAAATTGATTCAGTGATTCACATTCTCTTATATTCTTTGGAACTTTATTATATATATTCGGTGCCATAGTAAACACGCTTTTGTGGGCAAATGAAGTTTTACTTGGGACCACATACAGCTTATCACATCTACGGCTACTCTGGATAAATGTAAACAAATTTATATTTGATTTTACGAAAACAGCTGTCTCATGTATACAAATGGAAGGCATGGTTAGTATGCTTAATCTAATAAAATGTGGTCTACAAGAGTCTATCTGCTGCAAATGACAAATTGATCTTATGCATTTCTTTTGTGCTATAAAAACCGATTCTTTGTTGGTAGCATTGCCCCAGAAAATTACACCATATCGAAGAGTTAATGCCACAAAGGCGTGATACGCTGCCAGCAAAGTTGAAGTATCTGCTACTTTAGCCAGCATATGTAAGGCGTAAGAGAATTTATTTAGTTTACCACAAACTGACTCTATTAGATAAGACCAACTCATGTTCTCATCTATGTACAGTCCAAGAAATTTCGTAGTATTTATTCTTTCAATATTTTGACATTGATACTGTACTTTTAAACTTGTGTCTGATTTTTGCCTTAGATTTAATTGCATGATTTTCGTTTTGGCAAATTAACTTTCAAATTATTATCAGCCAACCAGTCAATTATTTGTTTTAAATCGTTATTTATAGTAGTCTCCATTTTCTGTACGCTATCCTCTGTATATGTATACTACGGTGCTGTCATCTGTAAATAGGCCATAGGACGAACTTTTGCGTTTGGTAGATTATTTATATAAATTAAGAACAATAATGGTGCCATTACACTACCCCATACTTAACAATTCTAGCACTGGATGAATACACTTTAATGGTTTTTGTTTTGGCACACAGTTTCTCTAACTGTGTAACCTGTAATCTGTTATTTATTTATTTATTTATTTATTTAACATTTATTGTGCACAATAAATAGTATACAAAATAGACATACAGAAAAAATATTAGTGTGTTAGTTAAGTATGACTCAACAAGTTTCAGAGTATTTCCTCTTATGCCGTATATAAATAGTTTTTCTAACAATAGTTTATGATAACCCGTATATTTATATTTCTGTTTCTGTTTTTCTCTTTGAGGGAGAATAATATCCTATAACCGTGTCAACAAACAGCAAAGACTTAATTTTTTTTGTGAGCAAAGAGAACGGGCAATCAGGGTTACCATCTAAGCATTTTTCGAGATGTCATTATTAGTACCAAATCATGATACACAGTTGGCAACCCTGCCTGCAATTGCGGTGCGTGCGGTGTGGCCAGTGTGGCCATGCCATCAGAAACGTCAGCAATAGCTCAATGCGATGCGTGCGGCGCGTGCGGCTCTTGCGGTGCGGACTAGTCGACGCGTAGCTTTATAGTGCGGTTTTTGCTGCGGGCCTTGACTTTTTAAGTTTTTTGTCGTTACGCTATTAAATCGCCAAACATGTACAAACTGCTTGTTGGTTGATTTTAACTAAAATATATAAATTGCTTAATTGAAACTGCATTGACGAAAGGCTAATAAAGAATGCCATATAATATAAAAGATGCCTTACTTCTAATTCAAATGGAACACATTTGAATTCCTACCTAGCCAGTGTTATGTGTGCTAATACTTGCGCCAACCCACTTAAGCCTACAGACCTACATCCTACTTTTTTTATTACGCAGGGAAATGCATTACACATTCGAGCACTATTACACTTCACTTCCGAGCATAGCGTATACTACACTTGGAAATGAGAGGTCAGTTCCGACCTCTATAATGAGGGCGCGACGTTGCGTCGCCCAACTAGGGCACACTGCGAGAGTGTGCTCTGGTGTGTCCTCCGCTGAGCCACAACTGTGACACCCCGGGGACCACTCTCGTCCAATTCGGTGCAGGAATGTCCCGTTAATATCTGTACCAATCGGAACAAGAGGAAACCGTCCCTCCCTCCAGAAAGCCATCCCTCCAGGACTGGCCCGACAGCGTCAATTGTGCGCCGGCCCGATATTGCATTGGCCAACCTCGCGGCCCAGTGCTGCACCAGGTCCTTCCTAAGCTCGCTCCTAATAGCGTCTCTTTCTTTAGGGGTCGGGTACTCATTTCGCTCTTTTGCTCCGCCATCCAGTGATAGATGGCGGATAACACGCCTGCCTCTAACTCCCATGGGAGAGTGCCTGCCAATGCGCAAGCCGCTGCGAAGCTTACGGTGCGGTAGGCTCTCACAGCCCGCTGTGCGATAGCCCGTTGGGGCCTACGGAAGAGCGTCACGTTCTTCCCTTTGTGAAGGGAGTCTTCTCAAATGGGGGCGCTGTATAAAGCCATACTCTTCAATACGCCGGCGTAGAGCCGCCGGCACTGCGCACTTGGTCCACCTAAGTTCAGGAGGAGCCAACTAAAGGCATCTGCGGCTTTTAGGAGCCTGGAAGCCAGCCCACTAAAGTGAGGACCGAAGTTGCACCTGTGATCTACTGTAAGGCCCAAATGAAAAATTTCCTCCTCCTCGATCCTCACTTCGTCGACGACAAACCTACATCCTACTTGCTTCAACCTACTTAACCGCACCAACACGCCGCCCCCACGCAGCCACCTAACAGCGAATATATGAAAGGACGGCCCCTCCACTGCCAAAGCCACGGTTCGCCTATGGAGCACTGGAAACCTTACTCCTCTTACCGGCAGAAACACAACACTATTAAAATAGTGTTGTTTAGCTGCTGTATTCTATAAGGTGGAGGTACTTCCCCAGTCTGACAGCTCAGACTCGAGCGGAATATCCCACTATGCCCTACCTCTCCTAAAATTATTATTTTATTATTTATAGCCATTATTCAGCCAGCCAGAGGAGGACCACTGGCAGAGCTTTATGCCAGGACATTAAGGCAGGTTTTAGCTGACGGTGCATTCATTTCACCTTCTGCCTCATTGGTTGCCAACATCTTTACTTTCAACGTCAAAGTGGTGACCCCGACGTGATCCCTTACGGCTTCCCTATCTAACTCTGCGCACAGCAGTCACAGCCCTTTACCACAGTCAGCACGGACGCGTGCTTTCTGGTCGTTCATCTGCGGCCTATCACTGTCCGCACTCAGTCTCGCCTCACTGTAGACTTGGGAACAGCTCTCAGCGCAACCACACGCAAGAGCTTCGCCATTGCTCACAGCATCGTCAGACTGACTAAGTCACATAACGTCACTTTCAGTGTTTCTCATTTAGGTATCGACCTCCAATCTCCGGGTGGAGTATTGTAGCGACATCTATCGCTCCAATAGGGAATCTCAACAATACTCATATTACGAGCACATAGATGGCACTGACCTTACCTAGATCGCGTTAGAGAAGTGGACCAACTTAGCGGTATTAATACTACTTCCGCCGATCAACTGTCGGAACCTTGTTCCCCTGGTCACAACACCTGGCCAGGTGAGTAAATCTCCCCACAACCTTCTGCGAGATAGTAATCTCGCAGAAGGAGGCGGTGGAGCGGGCGAGAGAGGATGATGTCTTGTCGCTAGCTATCCGCCGCGGACTGTAGGACGCAGAAGGATGTTCGCCGCCGTCCACCCTAACGGGAACTCGAGCGGCGGGTGTTTGGACCGCCTGCCGCTTGATAATAGAACCCAGGATGATTGACGTGTCGCTGTATTCCAGCGCGTTCCATAGCGATCTGTTTCGGGAATGGGTCTAAAGCTCACTCCCCGAATATCGATTCGCATATAGCGAAGCCTTCTGGCGGAGTTACCCCGCGCAGGTACCGTGGCTCCTTTGACAAGCGGCGAGAAGGATACCTTGGGGTTTTAGCGAGTAGTCTGGCTACCTTGGTCTGGGAATCCCACGTAACCTAATCGCTTCTTCGGTGTAGTAGGCCTAGGTTCTTCGGGAGTATGCGTAAACGCGTTTCGTCAAGCCAAAAAAAAAAATTGATTCCGCACACTTTCCCACCTCCTACATCTTTGCTTACAAACATTGGCGGACATTAATAATTTTAAACTTGAATTTGACTTGAAATTGATGAAAATAGAGTTCTGGCGGTGCAGGATAAGTTTTGCCGCCAATGTTGGCAAGCGAAGATGGGGAGAAGATGGAAAAGGGTAATTACCCACCTGGCCGGGTGTTGTGACCAGGGGACCAAGGGCCCGACAGTTGATAGTCGGAAGTTGTATATATGCCGTGGAAGTTGGCACATTTCTCTAGCGCGATGTAGGATTGTTAGCGCCATCTATGTGCGGATGCTTGCCAACCTTGTGTTCGTGTACTCGTAATGTGAGTATCGTTGAGTCTTCCCTATTGGAGCAGTAGAGCGATAGATGTCGCCACAGTATTCCCCCCGGAGGCTGGAGGTCGATACCGAAGCGAGAAGCGTTGAAGCTGACTAGAGTAGCGTAGTCAGTGTGGCCATGCGGTGAGTCGTGTTGAAGCTGACTAGAGTAGCGTAGTCAGTGTGGCGATGCGGTGAGTCGTGTTGAAGCGATGCAGTGAGTCGTGGCGAAGCTTTAGCGTGAGCAGTGCCGAAGCGTTGCTGTTCCCAAGTCTATAGTCGAGACTGAGTGGGAACAGTGAGAGGTCGCAGATGAGCGATCAGGTAGCACGCGTCCGTGCAGTCGAGGGTCGTGACAGGAAGCACGCGTCCGTGCCGCCTATGGTCAGGTAGCGTAGGTAGTTTGGTAGGGAAGACGTAAGGATCACGTCGGGGTCACCACTTTGGCGGTGCAGGGATAATGGTAGCCGCCAATGATGGCAAGCGAAGATGGTGAGAAGGTAGAAAAGGGTAATTACCCACCTGGCCGGGTGTGGTGACCAGGGGATCAAGGGTCCGACAGTTGATCATGGGAAGTTGCATATATGCCGTGGAAGTTGGCACATTTCTCTAGCGCGATGTAGGATTGTTAGCGCCATCTATGTGCTTGCCAACCTTGTGTTCGTGTACTCGTAATGTGAGTATCGTTGAGTCTTCCCTATTGGAGCAGTAGAGCGATAGATGTCGCCACAGAGTTATTACAATATAATATACGACCAATTATATCCGGCTCTGAAGCACTCCTTCAGTGATAATCAGCATGGTTTCCTTAGGGGTCGCTCAACGGTCTCCAATCTGGTGTTGCTGAACAATTTCATAACTGAAGCAATGGCGGGCGGTTCGCAGGTTGATGTTGTTTACACAGATTACAGTAAGGCCTTTGACAGAATTCAGCATGACATCTTATTGGCTAAATTATGTAAGATCGGTGTGAGGGGAGATTTGCTTCGGTGGTTTTCTTCTTACATCGAAAATCGGTCGCAAGTGGTTGTTGTCAACAACTATATTTCTGGATGGGTCTCTGCTCCCAGCGGTGTTCCTCAGGGGTCTTTGCTGGGGCCGTTGTTATTTGTGATCTTTGTGAACGACATCGATCTGTGCTTCCGCCATGCACTTCACTTCATTTTGCAGACGATATGAAATTGTTCGCCCATGTTAATTCCTTGCAGGACGCTGAGGCTTTGCAGTCGGACCTTTGCAGACTTGAACAGTACTGTTTATCCAATAGTCTGGAACTGAATCCTTCTAAATGCAGCATCGTTTCCTACACTCGTAAACGTCATCCGTTGCACTATGACTACTCGCTGAAGAATGAATTGATTGGTAGGGATGTAGCAGTACGAGATCTAGGAGTTATCCACGATGTCAAACTTCTGTTTGATGGTCATGTGGACAGTATCGTTGCTAGAGCCTCTAGGGCCCTGGGTTTCATCATGCGGGCCTCTAAGGATTTTACTTGTATTAAAACTTTTAAGGTATTGTACTGCACATATGTTAGAAGCCACTTAGAGTATGCGTCTCAGGTGTGGAACCCATGTTATGCCACATATATCAACCGAATTGAAAACATCCAGAAAAGATTTATACGATATTTATGTTTTCGTACCAAGGATCGCTTTAGCTCTGACGATTACATTCGTCTTTGCAGGAAGCACCACCTTTTACCTTTGTATAAGAGGCGTGAGACTGCAGATGTAGGTAGTGTTTCTTTTGAAAATTACATCTGGCGTGATTGATAGCCCCGTCTTCTGCAGGAAATTTCACTTAGACCCCGCAATAGGGCCCTGCGTACTAATTATATTCTATCAGTATCTAATGCTTCCACAAACTACAGACGAAACACATTCCTATGGCGCGCTTGTAACTTTTTCAATGGGTTGTGCAAGGAGAGCGACATTGATTTATTTAATACCAAATTTGAAACAGTGAGGCGGTGGTTGAATCGGTCTTTTTTTGACGGTACTCTTTGATTTGTTTCCACCTACATTGTTTTTCTGCTTCATGTCTAGTTTAAGGCGGTGGAATATATTATATCTTATTCACAGAATAGTTTGTGTGAAATGGGTTGCTGTAGGCGGTGTGCAGTGTTGTGAATAATGTAAACACTCTCCCTTATTTTATTTTATTTCTTGGGTACGCAATAATTTAATATTATATTCTGTCATCATATTATTGCGTGGCAGTTTTGCTTTTTTTATTATTTTTATTTTGTTGTTACTAGCGAGGACCTGTAATTGGCTTGTTGGTTCTAATGTAATAATTATGATGTTTTATATGGCTGTTGGTACTCCAATAAATAAATAAATAAATAAATAAATAGTACGGACTTATGACGAAAAAAACGGAAGTGGGAGTGCGCCCTCTAGTGGGGCGTGCTGACAGAGTCTCGATGGCACGACTCGGGCGGAGTGGCGGCCATTCTTGGCGCGATCGCCGCCGAGGAGTGACGCGTCTTAAAACTGTCTCCACATTTCGTTTGTTTA
Organism: Blastobasis lacticolella; assembly: GCA_905147135.1. Lineage (NCBI taxonomy): Eukaryota > Metazoa > Arthropoda > Insecta > Lepidoptera > Blastobasidae > Blastobasis > Blastobasis lacticolella. The sequence goes on from LR990067.1 coordinate 18,693, forward strand.
CGTTTGAAGTTCGTTTATAGAAAGTGTTATTTGCGTTTAAAAATAAAGTAATTTTAAAATCACCTTCGAAATAAGAAAGTAAATTACCTCAACTGCCTACATTGTAATACCGCTCTGATTTCAAGTGAAATTATAAGTGATGTGCAAAAATGAATTGGAATAAATACAGTAGAGTAAATGTGAACCTTTTCTTTAATTTATCTGGACGAATACGATCTAATACTGATATCACCACCCTGATGATAATGATCCTGGTACACCCCTTTCTTTCACGCGACGACATATATATATTTTTTTATACCACTAAGGTGGAAAACAAGCTTATAGTGTTTGAAATATTATAAAATAAACATTCGCGTTAGCGGTTCCAAAATAGCTCTTACTGCTATAACTATTACAGAATCCCCTTCATGCGAGTTTCAATCGCAATTTTCCCGTTTTGTACAACTGTCGTCTTTACGATTTTATAACGATGGAAGATATAGTGCGATAGTTACACTGTTAATTATATTTACCTGGGATAAGAAACCAGTTAAGTAAGTACTATTTACCCAGACGCGGATCCCAGTGATTACAATTCCGCCAGGATATCACTGGGATCGCAAAAAAGGGAAAATAAGTACTAACACTTTGTTTTTAAGGTTATTACTACTAACAGAATATATGCTTGTTTACATTGTTTATACTTTGTTATTTATAATGCCTAAAATAAACGGTTTATTATTATATAAATACTCACATCCGGATGGTAATGGATCCGAGCCGGAAATGCACGTGCACTAGTGTTGAAATGGGGTTGATGAACTCTCAGTTCGTATAAAATTAGTATTGTATTTTTCAGGGTTGCCTGCAAACAAGGTTTTAAATGGTATCATTAAGTAATGTAAAAAGCAAAATTTCCAAACCAGACCGATAGAGTGAAGGATTGCCGGCTTGAAGGCTCCGGCCGTCTGAAACTCCGGTGAGTTTCAACCGTTGTTAATTGTTATCACCATCATCATCATCATTATATCATCTGAGCATCAATCCCAACTGTGCACCCGCGCGGCGCGCAAGTGCCAGGGGCGGGATCCGCCTTCTTACTTCTCTTCATCCATTTCAAAGTATAATAGTAGAATTATTATTACAACTCGAATGTTGCTGATGCAAAGAAGGAGTTAAAACAAAAGGGCAGAGTAAATTTCACCTTCTTTTTGCAAATTGAACCACCGGCGCCTTAAAACCAGTTCCCCAGCAATGGGGGTGGGATGTATCGGCTGAGGCATCCCGTCAGAGGGCTGCCAGGCTAGGGTTCGGTTTTAGAGGGGGACGAACGCTAACGCGGCCGCCAACAGGAACCGGCAGAACTTTTCCAAAAACGGCCCTATATTCCGAGGGTAGTTCTGGCGGCATGGGAAACCGTCTAATGTCGTCCCCGCATTGCGGGTGCCGGGGAGAGTGGAACGCTACCAGGGATGAACATTTAACATTAATTTACATGGATAATCAAATTGCTAATAACGTACCCAACCGGGACGCACCAACGGCCTCAGTCTGTCGAACGGCACACCTAGGCAAAACAGCAGCGGCAGCGCCCCCCAATGAGCCTTTTGCACCAGCGGTGAAAACCACGGGTGCAGATTTGGACCTGGCTGACCTTCAGGCTGTCCTGCCAGAGACACCTCCCAGGAAGATGCCACCTCTATGAAGGATGAGGGGATGAGGGGCGGGGATGAAGGACAGCAGGTCCAAAACAAAAATAGACGTGCAATAGCTGACATTGCTCGCAGGACCGTCTAAGGCTAAGAAAAAAACAGAAGGTCGCTTACAGCAATCGATGGGAGCTAACTCCCGCAGAAACTAGGCTTAGCGCGACACCGCCCGCATGCACCCCTGTGTCAGTAGCGGACACTAGTGCGGGGCCAGTTCCACCGGCCAATGGTCCCCTCGACCAAACACAACGGGAAGTACAACCTGAGTAAAGCAAATTGATCACAAGATGACAAAATAATAACCAAGGACAAGATAACATGGGTTATCGTCAACTTCCTGCCATTCAAGTCACCAGGCCCAGACGGAATATTCCCAGGCCCGTTGAAATGGAGTAGAGAGGGACTTATCGACCACCTTGTACACTTATACAAGGCTTGAAAACGTTTAATGCGATCTCATGAGGTCTCTAATAAGGTGATGAAGCATGTTATAAACGCTCAGGTTCTCAGTTACCTAAAATAACACGATCTCTCAAGATACCTTCAATATGATTTCCGAAGTCGTCGCTCAACGGGTGATCGTCTAGTGTATCTCACAAAAAGTTGGGCTTTAGATATTGAGAGTCGAGGAGAGATTTATAGCGAGGTCTTCTTGGGTCTGGCATGGAATCATGCAAATAGATCAAATCCGTAGTCAACTGCAATTGCGCCGATAGCTTGGACATTAACGCTGGTGTCCCGCAAGGGTCGGTGCTATACTCTGTTACTCATTAACATCAACGATGATGACAGTATTGGACACGCTTTTTATACGGGCTGTGCTAAATACCCTCGATGTTGTGGAGCAAAGTCGCGAAGTACTGTCTAAAATCTTGAGTGTCCGACTGGGGACGATCCAATTGAACCCCACAATGACACAAGTATGCGGTTCACCGCCAGGAAAGCTACATTCGTTGTTGCGCCACATTTTAAGGACATACAACTAACCATCTTAAAGAGCACGCCACACATATCGTAAGTATCGATATCTCTTCAGTTTTGCAGCCATTTACTGGCATCTAAAAAACTGGGTGAACTTATCAGATTGAAGCAATATTTCACGGATTTTAAAAGTCTCAAGTCAGGCCCCATTTTAAGTTTTACTCCCATTTATAGACACCGATTGTGAGCCACCAATTCTTCGTGAGCTGAATGTAAGAGTAAGCTTTCCACTACCTGCCTACGAAGGAGCCTGGAATTATTAGGCCACATAGCCCGGTCACAATCTCGAGCAGCTTATGGTAACAGGTCGGGTAGCCGCTTGATAGTCCGATCAAATCCGGTCACTAAAAAGCTACAGAGAGACAACGCAAAGCAAACATTGAGTGTTCATCGGGGGATTCACGACCCTCAGCAATAAGAAACATGACGCTATGAGGTTGCACTCACATAGTTCCTGTAGCGCTCCAGTACGGTTTCAATTGGTGTGGCCGTGGTGAGCACATGTCTCGGTGTAAGGATAGCGCAGCTGGACAGCGGATGGTTGTACTTGTACGCTACAACACAAGCGCAATTGAGGTTCCACGGCCGATCCTGGAAAATAATTATACCGGTTAAAGGACTGTGAAGTAGAGTAAAGGTTGACGAATATGCCAGCATGATGCAACTACCTAGGCTTAGTAAACCATTACGGTAGTAAACTTTCTATCCTGAATTCGGATCTGAATGTAACCATAGCTACGATTTAGTTTAATTACAGCTCAAGGAGGAAGCAAAGGTGGTCATCGTGATAGAGCTGCCCTGCACCTCGCCTACATCGTGATTTGAGAAGCAGCTTTGGACAGTCGTCATAAGCCTGGAAAGAAGGTTAGCGGACATTGTGTAGCGAACCCACTTTATACGAAACTTTAAATAATATTTTTATTATATCATCATCATCCTGGTGTTTATTACGGTTTCTGCCAGGGTCCGCTTGCCGTCTTCGTCATCCTCGCATCTTTGGCCGTTGGCTCTCGAATCCGACTCAGCGATGTTAATCCATCGCTTCTTGGGGCGCCCACGGAGCCTATTGCCTGATACCGGCAGGTCCAGGCATCTATTTTTCACGTATCCCTGAGGCTTACGCAGCACGTGACCATGCCAGTGCAGGCGAGCTTCCTCGATCTTATATGCGATATCCCTCACGGCAAGGCTGTACTCGTTACGTATTCGATCGAGCCGCGTAACTCCGCACCTCCACCGCAGCATTGTCATTTCGATGGCGTGAAGTTCGCGAACGTGTTTCATCAGCGCTGGCCATGTCTTGCAGCCATAGAGCATTACAGGTCTAATTATACTCTTATATTTAAGCCTTTTGAGCTTGGCAGGGATTTCTGGGTCACAGATGACCCGGAAATCGCTGTGAAATCCCGTGAGTTCCGGCCATTTGACCAATGCAGAGGTTCGGAACTTGACATCGGGGTCGATATCGCTGGACCCGTGCATCACGAATCCGAGGTATTTGGATTTCTCTGTTCTATTGACAGCTTTGTTACTTATACTCAATCTGCAGAAGTGTACTGTGCTCCACATTGGAGCCAATAACCCGAGATTGAATTATACTCTGGATACGGTTCCGTTGATGGCGGTTGCAAGTCAGAAGGATCTGGGAGTCACAATGACCCATAACCTGAAGTGGGATGTCCACATATTACATATTACGAAAAGAGCGAACGCGTTGATGTATATAATTCGTAAACATTCAATCACATAAATAAAGTACTATTTCTGAGACTATACAAAGCCTACATCCGACCGCTGCTGGAATATGCTTTCCCGATCTGGACACCCTACTTTAGGAAGGACATCAATATGCTGGAAAAGGTGCAGCGTAGGGCTACAAAAATGGTTTTTGGCGTGAAAAGTCTTACGAGGAGCGCCTGCAAGTTTTGGGATTAACAACACTTGAGCAAAGAAGGAAGCGGGGAGATCTCATAGTGTGGTGTCCTGAGACAATAAATGTATTTTCATTTCATTTCATTCATTTCATTTCATTTCATTCATTTCATTTCATTTCATTTCATAGAAACTTATAAAATCCTACATGCGCACTACGATGTACCAGGGCTAGAGCATATGTTCAAAAGGAATCAGAACCACCATCTGAGAGGCCACTCACTGAAACTCGATAGCTCCGTGTGTACAAGTAATCCCAGAAAACACTTCATGTCCAATCGCATATGTTTGGAGTGGAATAAATTACTCGAAGACGTTATAAGCGCTCCATCAGTGAACTCCTTTAAAAATAGACTGGACAAGTTTTATCAGTAACAATTTAAAGTGCAGTGATATACACGTATCAGCATTAGCTGCTAGTGTATCCATAAATAATAATAATAATAATAATAATGCGGATGGTTTTGGGATCCGCACTGCATATACTCTTTTGGCCATATACTCTTTTTTGGCGACATTCAGCTTTAAACCACCGTTTTTAGCACATCCTTCCACATGTTTACCCTGGTCACAAGGTGCTGCCTTAGCTTACTAACAAGTACAATGTCGTCAGCGTACTTTATAAGCCAAGGAGGCATGTCCTGAATTTCCGCTGAGAGGGCATCAAGCATAATGCAAAACAAGTAAAGGCTCAGCACAGAACCCTGGTGAACACCTACAGTAATCGGGAAGGGAATAGTTTGGCTTACGATAGCTTTGACGACAGCTCCAGTATTGGCATACATGTATACGCCGCGGGCACAGACTATGATCTCAGAGCCCACTGGATTATCTCCCAAGGTACACTGTCGAAAGCCCTCTGCAGGTCGAGAAATGCGTAATGTGGAAGTTGATTTCGACTGAAGTGAGACTCCTGTAGGACCCCGAATAGTTCAGTGAACAGGAGTACGCCCTGGGTCCCCATTAGTTTTAGATTTCTATGGATATTCCGTCATGGCCAAAAGCTTTTTCGTATTTCATACGGGCCATAGAGCTCTCCACCTCAGTGGTAATCAGGCTTTTCATGCCAAGGTTTGTAACCTTATGTTAATAAGAGTAGATACTAAAATTGTAATAAGTAATTTGTCTCTATTATAATTAAGTCAGCTAGACCAATCGAGGGGTAGAGGGTGGACACTTCTTATTTCGAAGCAGAGCGAGCCGGCTGGACAAGCAGTGGAGCATTTATTAAGATCAGACCTATAAGTCTAATAATGTAAAATTATATTAAAATTTAATTTACTAATAAATTAGAGTCAGTGTATATTAGCAGCGGCGACAAAAGTTTACTTGATGCCTTTATGTTTATGTAAATGGTTTGGGTCTATTTTGAATCGATCAGATTAATTTCATCTATAAATTTCATCAATTTCCATTTGTATTCTTACTAGTAGAGATTTGATTAACACAGTTAAACTTAAACAATATGGAAAGTAAAAGAAACCTAATAAATTGCCACTTACATTCAATTTTACTGTAATTATTAACTATGAATTATCTCTGCATGAGATAATTAGAGCACGGTAATATTTGAACCAAATATACCGAAGCCTATGTCTATAATCATCATATCAAGTAATTAATGTGTCTGATATATCTCTGTACGAGATCATTAGTATGCTATTGTTTGATTAAATTCAACCAAAGCCTATGTATATTTTTGTGTAATTTATGTTAACATTCATAATCACGTTAACGCGTCCCTGCGTGATATATTCGTAATGTGGTATTATTTTAATAAAATGATACCAATCCTACCTATGTCGAAAATGCGACGCTTGGGAGTTCGTAATGTAATTATATTGAAATCATCATCAGTAACGGATACTTCAAAATATATATTGTTTGATTGTATTCTACATAAATGTTTGGTAATAAATACATGTAATAGCTTATACCAAACGGCGTATGGGCTGTCCCAACTTATACGACTAGTCTAATTAACGAATATACCTATAATCTATATTATTATTAGGCCATAAGGCGTGTGAGTAGATCAATCCCCACATGACTAGCCTAATACTGACTACCTGTTGGTAACGCGCAGCGTTAATGAGTCGATTACTTCACTGATAAGTTAGCATTTATATCGACTAATTGTTTTACATTAATTGACTTAATTAAACTTATGTTTGATTATATGTTTTAACTTTGCAAACCAAGTGTGACGCTTTGACTTTCAATTATGTGAATGTAGTGATTTGATTTTAACGAACAATTGTTTAAACGATACTAATTAATTAATTTATCATAATTAGACTTAATTGGGCGAAAATGGTTTTTGCAATACCGGCCTGACGTTTTCCATTTTCGATAGTTTAAATTTGACATGTGCAATTATTAGTATCTATTACTATGACATTTTATTTTGTACATTTTTTATTTACTTTTGGCTGCTAACTAACTTTTAATCGATATACATCCTAAACGGTCATTCTGACTAAAAAATGGTAAATAAAACATGAAAATTATTTTTTATTACCTATTTAACGATACACAAGTATATAGTTTGTCAACATTCATTTTTTCTTTATCACAAGATGGCGGCTAGTAGAGGCCATATTTAATGTTGATCAATATCATGTCTTCATTGACACTCGCAAGACTAAGACAAATCGATAGACGTTAGAACCATCAAAATCAGTCCACGCGTTTGGTCTCTAGAGTGCCACAAAGGAACAAACATACATACATAGGCTGATAAACATATTACCCGTGTTTGCGTCGCGCAGTCGGGTAATTAAAATAATTGAAAAGATATTGACGGTGGGTCTAATTAAAGGTCCCCACAGTGCAATAGTAAGTACGATTCCACAATTACTATAGTCTCAAAAGACATGCTTATTTTTTTATTTAAGTTAAGATGAAAAACTCAGTAACGAAAATGATGATAATTCGTCAACCGATGCCAGACAAGCGGTTCTTTTAATAAAGTTGGTATGTACTTACATTTGGCCTTGCTTCTTGCCATTTTGCTATATTAACATTCACAGGTGATATGCGATATGGTCTGTTCGTTTCCTTGTAATAATCCGGCTTAAACGCGAGAAACGGCGGTTCAGGAATCCGGAAGTCGGGCGAATGAAGTGAGGCTGGAAATGGGTGGGATACTTGTTACGCAATTCGCCCTGGCTAATATTATATTAACTCACTGTACCGTCATTCGAAGCCTGGCATGTTCCCTGTGTGTGACTCACATATGGGTCACTCTGAGGTATAAATGATACGTGGGTGCATCACATATGGGTCACGAGCCCTTGAGAAGTAATAGGCTTGCTTATTGTTGCACGTGTGATTTTAAGCATAAAATTGAGGTTACACGCATAGGCTATGAAATGGTGAAAAATAATATGTGAGTACCGGGCAATCATTTTTGTTACCAGGTAATCATACAAAAATAAAACAAAAAAATAAACCAAAGTTTTATTTTCGTCGACCACATCAATACTTTTTTGCCACGATTGTATTCTAATAAAAATTTTGGTTTCATAATTGGTCGTAAACCAGTTGACATAGCCATTTGATGGTCATGACATGTTGATAAAACCAACACGTCTCTCTGATCCTTTCATTTCAAAACTGTTATACAGTCATTTTGTTTGGCGGCAATTTAGTCGTCTGAATCGGCAGAATAGTGTCATACTAACGTTTTACCAATAACAGACTCGTATTTATTAAAAACATAAAATTTTAAACATCTAATCCATTTTGTGATGAGATGTTAGATTTTTGTAATGAGAGGTAGTAGGTATTTGCAAATATTGTAAAACAAGGCGTGTCATCGAAAACGTTAAATTTTGTTAGTGAGGCTCACGGATACAGGCGCTAATTAGATCATTGCCTGGTGAGTCAATCTGCATGGAAAACTGTTTCTGATGTGCAAGTACTAGGTTGGAATAAACAAGTCTATGAGGCCCACAGACAGGCAAGGCACGACTTTGGGTTATATATTTTGTAAGGTAGGTGATGAAGATCAGGTATTATTTATGACAAAAGGTGTGCAAGTCGTAAAATTTTAAGTCGATGCTGAAATTCTGTCAAAATAACCAGGACCAGATTCGAATGGATATCTTAGCAGCACAACATTCTTCTAAACAATTCCATACATTTTGGAAAACTGTGCTATGTCTATGCTAAGCCACACGGCTTGAAGTACAACGTGAGGAAGAGTGTAGATAATATGAAAGATAATGTATATTTCTCTCAAAAAAGGTCACAATATATAATATTATAAGTTTAGTATAAACAGCATTAATCCTTTTGAGAGCTGGAGTCTGTGCTAGGTAAAAACCTGTGTTACTGATCTCCAGGCAACCAACCTCCTGCATTTTTGTAACAAAGTTTGTTGGGCTTTTCTGAAAACCAGCGTTGTGACAGGCATTAGTTACAATAATGTTTTCAGTATTCTCGTACGTATTTGCGCACGCTCAAGTTTTAATAAGTATCTACATTTTGTCGTACCCCCCCCCCCCCCCCAGAAACTATACAATAAGAGGTCACCGATTGGGCAAGAGCGAATAAACCATTCTTAGAACTGAATGGTCCGCAATATCCCTAAGCGCTTTAAATTTAAAAATTAGTTTACGGAGTCTAACTGTAAGGCTGTCAATGTGTGGGTGGAAAGAGAGAACATTGTTAACCTGACTACCCAGGTATTTAATTGTCTCACTACATTTAATTCTAGGACACGTGCATCCCTGAACCTCGGAAGCATCAAGAGAAGTGTGGGAATATAGTAGGAATTTGTGGGAATCCGGCTACTCTGCTGAATCCGAATACTTCGACTCGACAAGGAGAACGTTTGATACTTTGTCTTTTCGACATTTAGTGTAAGCAAGTTTTTGCCCAACCAATTTGAGACACAATCAAATCCAGCCTGCGCACAGTCAAATACAGATTCCCACGTTGGACCATGAAATATAAGGGCAGTATCGTCGGCATATGTAATGATTTTACAATTTTTAAGTGAATTTTGACATAGATCGTTGATGAATATTAAAAATAGAGTTGGTATTAAAATAAAGTTGGGCCAAGAATACTACCCTGCGGCACGCCATATCCACAGGATACCTCCAACTCACCACTCACCCAATCACCAATCTTGACACATTGACGTCTATTTGAGAGATAGCTCCTAAAAATTTCAAGTTGAAGGCCCCTGAAACCATTATCCTCCAATTTGGCAATGAGTGTGGGGACCGAGACAGTGTCAAACGCTTTTGCAAGGTTCAGAAAAAAAACACCTATCACCTTCTGCTTCTTATCCAGGTTAGTAACAATATGTGTGGTAAGTTTTAGTACTGCATCGCTGGCCGAAATACCCGAGCGAAAGCCAAACTGAGAAGATGACAACATTATATTTTTTTTATAAGTATCTGACAAGCTGTCCGTTTAATAACCTTTCCATGATTTCTGAAAGTGCGGACAGAATGAAAATAGGCATATAATTTGTAACACTATTTCCCTTTATAGATTGGAGTAACAACTGCTATCTTGAATGCATCAGGAAAGGTTCCAGTAGAGAATGCGAGATTGCTTAGGAAGGTGATTGGTGGTACCAAAATATTTTTAAATCTTTTTGGGAATTTACCAGATAGACCATCAGCTCCCGTAGCACAATTGCTTCTCAACCCTGAAATCAGTCCTTCAACCTCCGCCACATCCACGTCCAGTAGAACAAAGGAGTGCGGACTCTCGGGAGTGTCATTCACCCGCTGCTGCCGCTGCTGATCCTCCCTACCCGCGACCCTTTCAGCTAGTGTTCGTCCTACATTAGCAAAATACTGGTTAACCTCATTAACACTATGCTTGGGATCAAAAGAGGAGAGAAGGCAACCTGCATTTGTGCTTTGGTTTGATGCCTAGGTAACATTTTTTATCGCCTTTCAGAGATTTTTACTACTGCCTTGGGCTTCTCTGATTAGAACCCTATCGTAATCAATTATAGCTTTTCTGAGTAATGAAGAACAGAGATGTCTGTAACGACAATAGGTGGTCCTAAGTATATCATCATCAGGTGACTTTTTTAATTTGGCATGCATATGATCTCTATTTCTTAAAAATCTTAACAGTCCCGCAGTCATCCAAGGCTTACGTAAAGATATTCGGTTTTGGTTGATTTCAGGGAAGTATTCGCCGTAATGATACCGTTCAGTGTCGATGAAAAACTTGGTGGCGCTATCTGCATCTGAAATGCGGTACATAAGGTTAAAACCCACCCTCTGGAGTTCCTGTTCTGCGCAGGTCCTTATCAGTGAGAGGTAATATGCTGGCCCATCGATTCACTCGTAATATTAAGGCCTTGCCACACACAAAGCTCGGCGCGAGCGCGGCGCGAGCAGTGTTGTTGAGTGTGCCAGTAGCTTGTTATGCTCAGTTCCTTGTTCTCTCTCTCTTTCTCTCTCTCCTATTATACTAGCTATAAGTTTCGGTCTGTGAATGTTAGATATACTTATTTAATTAATGTTACTTTTAATCTGTTTTATGTTCTTCTTTTGTAGCACCGCCTTGTAATTTTTGTTAATTGTTCTCTGGTTGACTGGTAGAAAAAGCTACGTAGCTTTAAGTCCGCCATTGAACTGTAATGTGCATGAAGTTTTAAATAAATAAATAAACTTACACTTTTAAGGCATACTGCCAAAGCTTCTATACGAGTGGGCTTGGGACCAGTTTCAGTCAAAGGACTTACAATGCACTCAGAGTGCAGCACAATAATACGTTCAGGTCACTGCTGAGGCTCCCCCGTTACTGCAATGCATCAGATATGGTTGCTAATGCACATATGGACGGTTTGCACGCAATCATTCGCAAGAATGCCGCATCTGTGGTAAGTAGGTTGCAGGGGAGCACCAACACTGTCCTGGCGATGTTAGCAAACAGGATGGATCGTCCTGTTATAATTAGATTTGTTGACTTGCATGGTTGATGGTGTTTGTAATTTTTGTGACATTGTGCAATTTAAGTTGTCATTTCCGATTGATATAATTATGAATTGCTTTGACATTTATTTAGAATTGAACTGACATTTACTTCGTATTTAATAATGTAGAGCTTGTCTAAGCTGAAATGACGCGCCCTACTGTTTAATTAGTTGATTTCGATGTGTGAATGCAAATATTAATAACGACACTTCATCTGTGTGGGAGCGTCAACTGCTCCAATCGAACGACGCGTGCTCCTACGTTGAGTCTTACCGGCAACTGATTGACCAATTAAATTTGCTTGTGTGCGTGAATCCTATAGAAGGGAGCGTCATTTTAGCTTAGACGAGCTCTACCTAATTTATATCTTAAGATACACCATATATATAAGATATATCACCTTTAATACCAACACAATATGGACAAAAGGGTCTGAAATAAATGAATTTTATTTTATTCATTTATTATTTATTGTGCTGGCTAAAAAGAAAACTGTTAGCAGTGGCAGCTCATTGACATACACTAAGAATAGCAACGGTCCTAGCAAACTTCCTTGTGGAACACCTAATGGACGGTCATTGTGTTGGAATATATCTGTTCGATAGTTTTTGCAATTTTATTTTATGTATCACTGTTAACTGAGTTCTGCCTTCTAGGTAGGTCTTTATTAGGCTTTATGTATTTCTTCTTATACCCAGATTTTCTAGTTGAGTTAATAGTATGCTATGACTGACACAATCAAAGGCTTTGCTTAGATCTAGATATAGTCCCACGCAATGTCGTTTGTTGTTTATGTCATCCTATATGTTTTGTATGTTGCCATTGTGGTATTTTTAGCTTTTCGAAATCCAAACTGATTATTGTTAAATATGCTAATTCTGTAAAAAAATGATAGAAGTCTATTATATATTTTTAAATATTTTAGATATGCATGGTAGTAATGCGATAGGTCGATAATTGTTAATATTATTTTTCGGTAATTTTTTTGTGTATTGGTTTGATTATTGCTTTTTTAAATTTCGTAGGGAAGCATCCACTTTCAATGAAAATATTAATGATATATACTAAGGGTTGAACTATATATTCAATAGAAGACTTTATAAGTCTTATGTTTATTCCGTCATGTCCGGTACTGTTTTTATCTTTTAGTTCCTTAACAATCTTTTTAATTTCGTTTGCATCATCAGGTTTAATAAATATACTTTTAAAGTTTTTATCTGTTAACGGTTTGTAGGTGTTTTAGGCATATTATTATTATTATCAGTTTTATTAAAATTTATGTAATTATCATTTAATTTTGACGCTATTTGGAAGGGGTTAGACATAATCTGGTTATCCTTATTTATTTGCTCTATGCTTGTTTTTATATAGTTCGTATTTTGTGAATGTTTCTTTATTACTCCCCATGTTGCTTTGGTTTTATTAGAGTTTCTTTTCTATTCTTCGTTTCTTATATATTATGTTAATTACTTTTTATATATTTTACCATAACTTTTTTAATTTCTTTATGCTATTTTCACATTTGCTTTTTTGTATTTGTAGATGCATTCGTCTTTTGCTTTTATTTGCTTAAGCAATGCCTTTTGTTTTCTAACTTGCTCTTTTTTATATCTTTATCTTTATCTTATATCTTTTTACGGGAATGCATAGATTATATATTAGCGTGTATAAATCCATAAATACCTTGTAAGCATCATTAACATCTGTTTGTTGATATACTGCACTAAAGTTTATTTGTTTCAAATATTTCATAAATATTTCTTGGTTTTCATAGATTTTTCGTCTATAAATATACCAGTACTTTTCATTATAGCTCTGTGTATTTTGAACTTTTAGTAATTGCGCCGTGTGATCAGATATGCCTAAATCAAGTACCTCAGATTCATATTTATTTAAGTTAGTAAGAATATATCAATGCATGTTTGTGAGTGGGAGGTTATCCTAGTAGGTTGTTCAATAGTTGCTGTAACTTTGTGCGAATTGAGTATGTTAGTAAATTCCTGACATTTTTGATCGGTTTCTAACAAATTTATGTTGAAGTCACCGCATATTATTAGTTTCTTACGAGCATTTCTAGGCCTTATTAAAAAATTATATAATAGTGTTTCCAAACTTCTAAAGAATAGATCAATATTACCATTTGGTGTTCTATATAAACATATTACGTTAAGATCTAAGTCAGGTATTCTTGAACCACAGAATTCAAATTGATGTTCTATTGACATTTCCGAAATCCAGTTGATTTTATGAGAAGTAACTGACATAAAAAGAATTTTTTACATAAATTCAGACTACACCACGGAATGTTTTTCTTCGGGAAAAGTATGAATTAAGGGAATATCCATCTATTTGGAGAAATTTTTCGTCATCTCCTTTTGCAAAAGTTTCACTAAAACAACAAATATCAACATTTTTTTCGCTACATAATAATTCGAGTTGTCCTAATTTTGACCTAAGACTTTGTTCATTTAGATGTAAAACTTGGAACATTTTTATTAGAGAAAAAAATGTTCAGAGGGCTTTGTTAGCACGTTTTCATTAGACTGCGTATTACTAGAGGCAAATGTCTTTAATTTGTTGAAGTAGTATTCTATGGTTCCCCGTTCATACGGGTACGTCTTCTCGGGTGTTGGGAGGACTCTTACAGATAGGTTTATACAGCATGTTTTTTTTATTACTTACTTATAGTTTTGTTGGAATGTTTGTACATCTTCTCGGAGTTGGGAAGATGTTGGTACTCCTTGTTCTTTTAATACTTTATCTTTAAGTTGTCAAATAATTCAATGTCAAGAGGAAGCGCATTGTAATATATTTTTAATGTCATAATAAATGAGCGGGAGGAAACCGGCTTTAAAATAATTTCACGTATTTATTTCCTTAGAAGTTTGAGGACCCGCTTCCGGGTGGTTACGTTGCTCCAGGTTCGCACAATCATCTACCTTCTCAGCAGGCATCGTTTTTTCGACAGTGAACATCCTACTACATTGTGGATTTGCTTATTTTTGTATGACTGTATTTGGTTTTCATAATTGATAACTTTTTCCTTGTACTGGACTGGTATCGTTGCTTAACGAAAAATCTTGCTCGCAATCGATTAGCGTGTCGTCTAGAGAGTCAACATTTATTTGCTTTCCGTGATTTCTTTTACGAAAGGTTACGTTATTTGCATCGTCTATACTTAGATGTTCTGCAGAATGATGTTTGCCTACAGGCGTGTTATAATTATCTCCCTTTCTCCGCTTGCATCGACATATTTGACACACCCAAGTGCTTTTCTTCTCTTAGTTGAGAAAGTAAAACGAGTAATAGCGTTTACTATTAACGATATCACAGTTTAAGTCAACGTTAGGTTGCAAAGGCAAAACTCAAATACTCTCTATTTGTTATTTTTTCTGGATAGCTCCCGCAATTTTTAATATTCATTTACATTTTTCTGTCGTGATATTTTACGTTAGCAGAATAAACAAAGCTACATCTAGTGACTATTTCTTTCGATTAATAAACGCAACAATGAATCACAATGACATCTAGTAGTAGTCAGTTGAAGCACTGGTTGATTACGCTACTCGTCGATAGATGGCGCCATTCGTTAGGATTACGTAAGCAAGAACAGCGGAGAAAAATGTCGTTAATTTTCACCAATTTTTAAATTTTTAAAATATATCACTGAATGCAATAGAACTGCGTTTCAAACAAGTTTATGCACTGTGTAGTATGTATCACTTTGTTTTATAAAGCATGTTTACTAACAAAATAGTTTTTTTCGCCTGAAGAATCTTGTTGAACTGGTAGGAACAATGTTTTAAATAAGTACATTTTTTACAGCTGATAGGTATAAAATAAATTAGAGGATTCCCTACAGTTTCACGAATACACAATTTCATTGACTATTTAACTCAATTTGTTTAATAATATTCTGTTTAAATAACACTATTTAACTTTTGAGTCTTGATTTAGGTACCACTATTTGAATTGTTCTTATTTCTGTTTAAATTGAAAAGCTTGAATAAGAATAACACACTTGTGTAATATATTACAAATACTAATGAAGTTTTAACACTTTTTGTTTATAAATAATAACAACTTCCATTTTTAATTAATCAAACAGCACGGAAGTATTTGTTTATGTGACTTCCCTTGATCCTATTGAGACGTGTTATTTATGTTAAATAAAACTTAAAAATTTATAAATTAAAATAAAATATTTATTCGAATTTAGGTTTATTAATATAATACCAACTATTTATTTTACAACGTTTAATTAAGTATTAAAAATTAAATATTTCACATACATTGATACGAAATAAATTATAATTCGAGAATAATAATAGGGATGCATATAACTTACGTACATTTTAACACCTTCACATTCAAATGCGAACTGACTCGATAATGGCGCCGTCCGGCCTTTTATAGTATAAGGAGGGCGCCACTATCGACACTGTTTTCTTCTTCAAAGCACAAAAATTGATAATATTTAGTATTAGTGCATCTATAAATTATATTTTAATTTAATTATACAGGATTTATATTATTATTATTGTTATATCGCTGACATTTACGTGGGCTAAAATGACGTCTACAGTAAAATGTAATCAGTGCAACATAGTTATTGACGAACCGTTGTGTTTTATACAAAATAAAATGGTGATTGGCAGACAGTTCAAAGGCGGAAATCATAACCAATATATAGGTATTTAGGAAAAATAGGTGTTAATAATGAAACCCGCGAGTGTGTGCTGTTAAAGCAGTGACATGTGATCGCCCAATAAAAAGTGGTCAGTGTATATGTCGCAGCCATATGGTTAAATTAGCTGGTTAACTAAACGGCTAGCTTTTTGAGTAATTATTTCGTTAAAAATTCGCCAGTTTCATAAGATTTTAAAGTGATGTTGAAAGAACGATATTGCCTCGAGTTTACGCAGCTCTTACACATATTGTTCCAATGCTAACCTACCCACAATAACTTCAAAGTATAATAATAGTTTGCATTAGGTTTCTATTCGGTTAGCTTAGGTTAGCATTATGACAATGAATGGAAGAGCTCCGTTAACTCGAGGCAATATCGTTCATATGACTTTACTTTCAAAGTTCATGAATTTGGCCAATTTTCAATTAAATAACTGCTTAAATAGCTAGCCGTTTAAATAACCGGCTAATTTAACCATTTGGCTGCGACATATACATGCCCACTGATTCCGTGAACACCCTAGCGGACTTCACGGATTGTCTCGGTACGGTACGCGCTATTATTGAGGAAAATGATATTGCAGCTACATTTTTTGTAGGAGATTTTAATGCCCATGCGCATGAACTTCTCTATAATGAGTTAATCGATTTTTGTCACGAACAGCAGTGGACCTGTGCAGACATTGAAAAGCTAGGTTTATTGTCAAACAGTTTCACCTATGTAAGCGATGCGCACGGTTCTACACGTTGGTTAGACCATTATGTAGTAACGAAGCGGTTCAGCGCATTATTAGCAAAATAGCTATAAAGTATGATTCTGTACGGTCCGATCATTTTCCTATTGCTAATAGATTGTTATTTGGATGTCCTGTGCCCTAATGTGATAAATCAACAATTCAACTTCCTTTCCACCTTTGCGCAAACCGGATGACCTATTGGCCCACACGGCAAAGGAGAAAGCCAATCTCTTGGGTAATCTCTTTGCTCATAACTCAACTCTAGAGCTGCATCGCCTACCACCTCGCGGTGTGAGGGCACCATGTCCGATTTTTTGGGTGAACCATGTTCACTCAAAAAATCGTACGACGTGTGCTTCTCTCCCTAGACATCTGGAAGTCTAGTGCACCTGATAGCATACCGGCTATCTATCTAAAAAAATGTGCTCCCGAGTTGTCTCCCGTGTTAATGCGCCTATTCAAGCTTTCCTACACCTCTGGAACGGTGCCGTCTTCGTGGAAGCTAGCCCATGTGCATCCGATACCCAAGAAGGGTAACAATTCAGACCCATCAAATTACAGGCCTATAGCGGTAACCTCCTTGCTCTCTAAGGTGATAAAGCGGGTCATCAATAACCAGCTCCTTGGATACCTCGCGGATCGATAGCTGATCAGTGACCGTCAATATGGCTTCCGCCATGATCGCTCACCTGGTGATCTTCTTGTGTATCTAACACACCGGTAAGCTGAGGCTGCCGAACTGCACTGCTAACAAAACTCCCGAAGTACAGTATCCCCGAGGGGCTCCGCAATTGGGTATCCAGCTTTTTGTGTGGACAGAATATCCAATTCGTTGTCGATGGATGCTGCTCTGATACCAAGACTATAAATGCTAGAGTACCCCGAGGTTCAGTGCTATCTCCCACACTGTTTCTTCTGCATATCGATGCTGAACATTCCCAGTATTCATTGCTAAGCAGATGACAGTACTGGAGATGCTCGTTATACTGGCAAATACCCCACGTTCCGTTGTGTCGGAAAGCCGAATAAAACTTGTGTCAGAGATTAAATACTCCTTGGAGCAAGTTGCTCAGTGGGGCAAACTGAAAATAGTGGAATTCAACCTCTCAAAGACACAGGTCTGCGCATTTCCGCCAAAAAGGATCGTTTTGTCAAGGAACACCCCTTTCCATCTCAAAAAGTATTGGGATCCTTGCTGTCGACATGTCGGATAGCGTGCGATTCCGGAGTCACCTAGAAGGTAAGGCCAAACTGGCTTTGAAAAAGCTTGGAGAGTTTAACCGGTCCAAGCGATACTTCACTCTAGGGCAGCGCCTGCTGCTGTACAAGGCACAGGTGCGGCCTCATATGGAGTATTATTCCCATCCTTGGGCCGGCGAAACTGCCGACTTGCTTAATCCTCTGGACTCCGTACAGAGACGCGCCGTACGAATTGTCGACGATCCAACAAGCAAGTTAGAACCACTGGCTAACCGAAGGGACTTTGGCTCCCTGTGTGTGTTCTATCAGCTTTACAATGGGGAGTGTTCCGAGGAACTTTTCGATCTGGTGCCCACAGCACAATTCCGACATCGCACCACCCGCTGGGGCTGGGTACTCATCCCCACTACGTAGATCCTCTGTTTTTCACCACGCAAAGGTTTGCAAGATCGTTTCTCGCTCGTACGATTCGGATGTAGAATGAGCTCCCAGCCACAGTGTTTCCTTTGGACTATGACATGGGATCGTTCAAGAGGTATATTAGAGGTCTCTTCAGAGTCGGGCAACGCATTGGCCTCCCCTGGTGTTGCCTACTAACTGGCGGGCGTCCAGCGACGAGCCGTTTCATCGGGTCTCCCTGGCCCCCGCGCCAACCTGTCACGCCCACCCCCTAACATGTCCTACACACAACTGGGACCTACAGAGTACAAACATTTCAGCACTCGGACGAGGGGGAATGGCTCACGGAGTCCTCTGACAGAACACATGCTCATACTCATGGGCTGCTTAGCGCTATGCAGATGCATCTCCGTGGGTGGTCGCTAGCCATGCGGGCCGAGGCCCTACCACCAAGCAATTTCTGCTGCACTATTTGCAACACCCAGGGGTCACGTGCAAGACTTCCGAAAGTTGCCGTTGCTCCCTGTTTAAGGTGTATTGTCAAATGCTGTACACGTGCGGTGTTCAATTATTCGCAGAGGGCTTTCAACGCACTCCGAGTACAATATAATAATGGATTTATCATTACGGACCACATGCCAGTCTTATTGAATATTAGCTATAAATCCTATACCTAAACCAAATAAATATATAAAAAAATATAACTACACAGCTATACAACATGATATAGAGTGTCTTGACTACACGCCTATTCTGACCTCTATAGATGCTAATACCGCATCAAATCACCTTGTGTCTACCCTATCAACCATAATCTCCAATCACGCATGGGAAGCCAAGGTTTCTAGAAAGAACAGGAATCTAAAACCTTGGATAACTCCAGGTCTGCTTCGATGCATTCGTAATAGAGATGAATTGCACAAAAAAGTCAGGAATTCAAATGACAATCCCATTTTAATAATTACTTATAAGCGCTACAGGAATTTCTGCAATAATTTGTTACGCAAACTGAAATGGGAGCATGAAAAACAAGAGCTCTTGAAAGCAAAAAATAATTCAAAGCAGACATGGAAAGTAATTAAAAATATTATTAACATGAATAAGAATTGTAACCCCCCTTTGGAACTACTCAAAATATCAAATAATAATGTTTCGTCACTACAAAAAATAAATAATTACTTTATCGAGATTGGCGCTAATCTCGCCTCTGCTATTCCTCTCTGTCAGGATCACTTGTACACCAAATTTCAATCTACGTATGTATCTCCAAATTCAATGGCTCTACTGGAAATGGATGAGGCAGAGGTCGACTCTATAATCAAATCTCTAAATGTAAACTCCGCGGTTGGGGGGATAATATTTCAGCCTTAATTATAAAGACATGCAGTCATGTTCTTCTGCCGGTTATTACACATATTTTTAACTTGTGCATTAGGACTGGAGTTTTTCCAGACGTTTTTAAAAAAGCCATCGTGCATCCAATACATAAGGGAGGGGATGGGGACCGTGTGGATGGCTACAGACCGATATCTGTGTTGTCAACATTATCAAAAATATTTGAAAAGGCATTAAATACTCGCTAATTAAAATATCTTTAAACCCAAAACATACTTTCCAGACATCAGTACGGCTTTCGCTCAGGTGTCTCTACTGAGGACGCAGTTGTTGGTTTGGTGGATACAGAGGCCAGGACCTTGGATAGTAACAATAAATGTATCGGGATATTCCTGGACCTGTCCAAGGCATTCGACACGGTCCATATCCCTACCCTATGTAGGAAATTGGAAAACATTTGTATTCGTGGTGTTTCACTAGATCTAATTAGAGATTACCTATCTAACAGAACTCAAAGAGTTAAAATTGGTGAATACATAAGCACAGAGGAACTTGTCAGTTACGGAGTGCCGCAAGGCTCAATCTTGGGCCCGACACTATTCAACATTTATGTTAATCACCTTTGCAACCTATCTATCCCAAATTGCAACATATTTGCCTACGCTGACGATACAGCCTTAATTATTCAGGGGAGGAACTGGGGTGACGTTATAAAAAATGCTGAGTTGGCAATGCGAGTGGTCAGTAGTTGGTTATCAGCCAATCTCCTAACTCTAAATATCAAAAAGACCAAATATATACCATTCTCTATTAGAGCAAATGACCAGCCTGCTAGCACAATAAACATTAGAGTCCATTCTTGTTCAGTCTCTTCCATGGACTGTAACTGCCTTACTCTGTCACGTGCTTCTCAAATTAAATACTTGGGTGTCCACGTTGATAGTCGATTGAACTGGAGTGTTCAACTGGAGACACTATCGTCTCGAGTCCGACGACTTATTTACATCTTCAAGTCTCTTAGGAATTCAGCTAACATCGAACCGCTAAAACTTGTGTATACCGCTCTATGTCAGTCGCTGCTCTTATACTGCGTCCCGGTATGGGGTGGATCCGCTAAGACATACATGTTGCAACTTGAAAGGGCTCAAAGAGCGATCATAAAAGTAATTTTTAAAAAGCCCTTTAGATTTCCAACAAGTTCACTATATTCATTGTCCCAAGTTTTGACTGTTAGACAAATCTATATTTTTTGCACCATTCTTCGTCGACATTCACATAATCGCCCTAAAATCGATAATAGCAAATGAAATACCAGAAATATCTGTGTAGTAGATTCTCATAAAACCACGTTCGCCTCTCGTCAGTACTACATAATTAACTCAGTTCTCTACAATAAAGTAAACAAAATCCTCAATATAAATTCCCTAACAAAATATGAAATCAAAAAGAAGACCCAAGATTGGCTACAAAAGTTAACTTATATGGAAACCGAAGAATTGCTAACGTGTTGATCGAGCATCTTCAACTAACCTACCTGTATAGGAACACTTACAGACACACATACGCATACACACACACGCATATATATACTTATTATATATTCGGAAATTCAGCTGAAGTAGATAGAATATGTATTGGAACCTAATACGCACGGGCTTTCACTGATTCCTAAAATACAGGTATATCCTAGTTTAGGAATCAGAATATCCTGGTCTTTTGTTAAAACCTTATAGCGTTCTTCCAACGAATGAATATATTTCAGATTAGCATAAGAAAAAATGTATACTCTATTTGGTAAATAAAGAATTTATTTATTATATTATTATTATTTAGGGTGTTCTTGGGGCTTCCGCGTGCGACCCACAACTGGTCATCCCGGTGGTGCGCAAGCGAGTCTCTTCATTTTTGAGAAGAGTGCGGGGAAGCGATAACACTATTCTAAAACTGATTGCCCGATCTTAAACCCATGTCCATGTAGCCGTGACGTCGATCACCGATAACTGATTGTACCTACCGAATTTATTGATACATGCATTTCACACTAACATACCAAGTTATTTCAGTTACTGTAATTACTAACAAAGTATGGACTAAGACTTCAGTAAACAATATTTTTGGCCGAGTTTTACATGGAGAACAGATATTTGGTAGAGGTAATGGTAAATAAATAAAAACGTAATGGTATCTGCAAAAAAAATGGTGATGATGCCTGAACAGTTTAATTTACTCCTTATTTTATACGTGTCTGCAATGACAGATTACCTAAAGAAACTGAAGTCCAAATTCTTTGATAGGGGCATAATCTAAAAAGTCATCTTGTACCCTTTTTATTTCTTATACAAAACGACAGTTGCTCTGTTTTAGAGATATCTGTGGTTTAATCTACCAGTAGTTCAAGTTGCCTGAGAGTATGTTCCCATTATAATCTGAACACCTTCAAGGCTAGGCTGTTTCTATGCAGGCATGCGATGAAATGCTCCATCACGAGGACTTGATGACTTTTCTCAAAATTAATTCCTTTATCAAGTCGCCACGAATATGAATGAATGACCGTGTACCTAATGTGACTTATATCCAACAGTGGACTGTTACTGGTTATTTGTGGCGTTTACTCACCATGAGGCACTGCAGTGCCGTCGATGTATTGCGGGAACGGAGTGGTAAGTTTAAGCGGTTCGTGGATGGGCCGCAAAGGCACGTTTGCCTTATGTATCTTCGGCAGTCCATACAGTTTTGGGGGCTGAGTATTCTTAGGTCTATCTAGAAATGTATACTGTTCCTCCGTGAAAAGATCCGCCGTCATAAAGGTACGTCGCGTCCAAGTCCCGTCTAATATAATTATATATATATATATATATATATATATATATATATATATATATATATATATATATATATATATATATATATATATGTCTAGTAAAATTAAGAAAAACCACCTAAATCTACAGCAAGAGTAAGCCAGACCACCAAGGCAGCACCCGTTCACGAGTATAACGCAGGGCCCAGCCATCGTCTATTCAAATATTTGAGGGAAAAGAGCGACCCGGCCCCCACGCCACCGCCAGACAGACTTTTAAGTGAGCGTGCATTACACATGCTGCATGTGATAGGTAGCTGTAGTAGTATTTGGAAGCCCAACAGCCATACGACAACATAATATTAATATTCTTACGAAACAGAAAACTGAAACAGGTCTTCGCTGATAGATTTTGGAATACAAATATAAGATTCACTTCTACCGATAATAAATCGGCCACTTTAAACTAATACAATACTACAGTATTACTAGAACTAGAACAATACCAGCTTTGTGGCTTTGGCAGTGGAGGGATATTTGCCTTTTTGCTGCCAGAGTAACGTGTTATAGAGGTGGGCAACGCATTGGCGATACTTTCGGTGTTACTAATGTCTATAGGCAGTGGTGGCCACTTTCAATCAGGTGGTTGCCTGTTTGCGTACCTTACGACATAAGAAAACGATTAATACTACTATAATACATGCTATATATAAACTAAATATAAAATTATCTCACTACCAAACTATACCAATAATTGTGCTGTTAGTTTCACCACCAATAACACCAAGCCCTCCCACTTATGTATCAAATTAAGTTTTATATCAGTCTCCAAGCTGCTAAGTTATTGAAGTTCCTACAAGCACGCTAGAGAAATGTATTTTGAGTATTGTTACATGAAACAGTGTTGAGGGAGACGTAGATTCCTAACGGGTACAGATAAATTTAATTAAGAGAGAAGCTCAGGACGATAAATAATGCCGGTGGAATAATAAAAATACTAAAGTCTGCGATCTCACAACGTTTCACGAGCGGAACCAAATAATGTCTCTACACACGTCTAGGTAATGCTCTGAGTGATACTCCTCATATAGGTGAAAGCACAAGTTACTAACAAACCTTCTCTGGATACACTTATAACATTTTGAATAAGCGGGCACCAGACTCAGAAAAAAATAATATTTGAATAAAGGCTTGTGTTCTCACATAGGGGAAATTACTTACGAACCACTCGCTTGGTGTCGAACTATGAGTTAGGCACTAAATGAAACCCAAAAGTACACGTTTTCGAGCCCCTAAAAACCTTTTCACCCAACTATATGTTGTACTCTCCAGGGAAAACATCTCCAGATAGTTCATTTTACAACCTTATTGTGTGTGGGAGAAAGTTCCTTTGGAACCGCACAGTTCGCGACCAATTTAGCTACAAGTTGTGAGGATGCACTTGTCAGACTAATTCTGATCTTATAAACTTAGTGAGATGAGTAGAAAGGGAAACTAGGTTTTGATGTGTAAAGGAACAGAAACTTATTAAAAATTGGAAAAAAAAGAAGTTAAAACAGATAAAACAAAAAACTGAAATCAGAATTACAGTAGCTAGTAACGACAGATTACATGCAAGTACATAGTGAAAGTGGGTTCCCCTTGTTCTCAAATATCTTAAAATTACTTATTCCTACCATTTTGTAACAAAACACACAGAGTGAAGCAGCAGCTCAAACAACTACACAACTTTATGGCAACAGGTACCTAGGTATAAAATTTGGATTCGTTATGGAAGATGGGTTGGATGGATGGGGTACTTTTTACACAGGGTTTGGTAAGTAGGCAGAATACATTAGATCTGGTGATACAGTTACCGGATGGAGCTTGTGGATGAGCTGGCTTGCAGCAGCTCAGGCAGGCCTCGATGCAGGGTAAAATAAAAGGTACGTGTAGGAGGTCTATCACACCAACAGTAAATGTAAAAGAAACAGACAGGCTCCAGGAGTTGAGCACTCCCACCCTCTGCGGTGTCTGAGGAAGACGGAAAGCATAGGAACATTAGGAACGGGTTAGGAAAATAAAGGGAATAGCAGGAGTAATGCAGGTTTAGCATTTTCAAGCACAGGAACTATGAATTACTCACCAGGGACTCGGCAATATTGCACTTGCTCGATTCAAATGTTCGCAAACATGCAAACCATCAAAATTCAAAAAGATTAACTCCAAAACTAAATAGTTTAAAGTGAAAAACCTTAAATCTCCTTTCGCGCTCGAAAAGTGACAAGTGTCTTCAACACATCAAAATCATTTCCCCGAAAAGTTTGCCTAAATGTTGATAATCCAGAAAATTCAATAGGGGGAAGTCCCGTAACGCCGGACGGCACCTAGCGCCGGACACTCGTACTATTTAAGCGAGTATAAATCTTTTTATTTCAAAATACAAGTGAAAGGGGCGCGGGGGGCACACAGGTACAGGATCACGCGCCGCGCCTCGCCAGCGACGCACACGGCCTCGGCGGGAGCAGGCGTTTGCTGTTTTAGGCGCAAAATCACGGCGTCACCTAAATATCAATGTTAGTAATTCTAGTATATTTATGCATTTACATTTGAGTGGCATTCAAAGATAAAAGTAGTACTTGATTGTTATCCGTAAAATGGTAGAATATTATTAGATCTTTTAAACAGTTTTAGTAGGCACCACCTAATGAACGAAAATGTCTGTCCCTTAGCACCGGACACTAAGTCGTCCCTTAGCGCCGGACAGTAAACATATTGATATTTCTTGTGAAAATTTACGTCATTTATTCTAATTATTTAATTTTGTTTTAGAGTATAGAAGAAAGAAGATAATTAAAATGGAAGAGAAGAAAAAGAAAGGATCCTGGGAGCTACAGAGCTTAAAAACTGCTATTGATAAGGTTATGTCAAAAGGACTGAGTGTAAGACAAGCTGCAATGCAAAAGCACTATACATGATAAAATAAAGGCCCTAAATCGAGGAGAAGAAGTAACAATGAAACCAAAGTTAGGTAGGTTCACTAGCACCTTCTCAGCAGAGTATGAACAAGTCTTGGTGGATCAGTGGTGCTAGGGGTATGGCACAAATATTCGTCCGGTACTAGGTGCCACTTTTTAAAATTATATTTTTTGTTACCAAAGTTTGATTGATAGTATTAATTATTTTTTAGCAGAGGTTACATTTTTGTTAATTTAATTTGATTTCTAACTTTGTTATCTAACATAAGTCATAATTTAATAAACATTTCGTAAAATATTTTTTATTTTATTTATAAATAACCTTAGGTGTCCGCCACTAGGGGGCTTCCCCCTACATAAACTATAGAATTAGGGTCTGATAACATGGGAAATATTTTACCATGTTACCAGAATACATAGGAAATAAATAAATAAAAAATAATATACCAAAGAAAAATTGATAGATATTTTATTTAATACCCAGACCTGCACCTGGTCCTGGCCAGAAGTCTGGCCTCTTCTTGGGTCAGCGTTTAAGCCTCGCTATTCAGCGGGGCAACGCGGCCAGCTTTCTGGGGACCTTTCCAAATTCAGGGGATTTTTTTTTATAGTCTGCCATCTGTCCTTTTATTTTCTTTTCGACATTTATCAGTTTGTTATGAAGGGTAGGTAGATGCCCAATAGCACCTCCATTCTGTCATTCAGCACTTAGCATATCTAGATTAGTAGGTCTCTTGGAGATTTTCGTTTTAATCTGTTAAAGTCCGATATAATCGACATAAGTCCAGTCCAGTAAAGTTGAAGATAAAGTCAGTGAAGGGGACATAAACGGGGCTGCACAGCTTCTTTTCTCTCAAGACTCCCTTGCCCCGCATATTCAAAAACTTACTAAGAAATTGTCCTCATTCATATACGCATTTAGACATCTAAAAATGGTAACAAATTTTAAAACCGCACTCACATCATATTATGCATATGTCCATTCTAGACTTGCATATGGAATAACATTGTGGGGAAACTCTACAGATGGGGAATATATCTTCATCCAACAGAAGAAATGTGTGAGAATTCTTACAAATATTGGTCAAATGGATTCCTGTAGACTCCAATTTATAAAGTACGGCATAGTTACAGTGACGTCATTGTATATTCTAGAGTTATGTAAATTCGTAAGAAAACACGAGTACATACAGGGTGTAAAAAGACCGTTAGCATTAATTGAAACCTCACATTCTACCCATGAAACTGAACAACTTTCCCTAAGAAACATACCCGCGGAAACTCATACTTTAGGCAGAAATCGAGATTCTTTAAAAAAAAAAAAGTTGTGTTTTTGTACTAAAAAATATCAAGTATCGATAACTAAATCGTTCACAATTAATTTAGACACTCAAAGATCAAATTTAAGTTGAAATAAATGCACTTTAAGTAAAAGCACGCAATGGATAACGTGCAGGCTGGCCGGCCGTACACGTGCGCCTAACTACCTACCTACTAGCTGCCGCGCGCTAACTTTCCACCAACTCGTTGCCGCGCGCTAGCTACTACCTACAGCGGACGTGCCTGCGCCAATCCGCCACCGGCCGTCGTGGCCCATGCCCATGGGGCAGCAGCACTGCCATGCTACCACTCAGTAAAGATCAACACGACAGGGGTACGCATACCTACCTTAATACATTACCTAGACGTTTGCTTACGGTCATTGACATTATACCAGCACCTACCTACCTTCGATATCAGCAGTAAAGTTTACGATCGAAAGTCCTACCTACCTAGGTACATGATTTTATGACGACCATTCACATTACATGAGAATTTAACGTAGTAGGTATCTCCCGTGGCGCGCACTTGCATGATCAGGCACAGGATCAGCTGTCTACCTACCTAACTTACGTACACGTTTGCTTACGGACATTCACATCATACGAGAATCGAGCCCAGTACCTACCACCTACCTACTGTCGATATCTGCAGTAAAGTTCACGATCGATAGTCCAATACCTACTAGGAACATGAGAATTGAACGTAGTACCTACCTACCACTTGTCATCAGCTGACAGGATGACCGGATACCAAACTAACATGTTTGTATTACGAACATTCCCAATTCCTATCACACGACCGAACCGTGGAGACTAAGGCAAAAAAAAATAACTAGGTAGGTATTCATTTGTCAGACACGCACGACACGAGAATAGATACACACTTTAAGAAGAAATAAGTATTAAACCCAGGTCATTGATCGATGACTTAATACCTACCTTAATTGTAATTGCTCAATCAGATAACAAGAGGTTTACCTACTTCACTTCAGTTCAGAACGTAGGTACTTGAACGAACGAATTGAAGTTCGCCCCGAATGGCGGCGTCGCCTTTGTGTTAGGCTGGGTCTACATTGTAACATTTTGATGTAGCGCATTTCCGTCAAATGGCGTGGCACCAATACCGACGTGTGCACGTCACGATCATGACATTTTATTATCAGTCTAATCGATTTTTGACACGATACGGCAGACGGGTAATTAAAATTTCCGATAAATTTCCAATTTGGGTGAACAACCGTTAGTTGCAGTTGAAACTGACGTAGTATAAAATAAAGTTGACGTAGTCTCACGGCCGATCAAAGTCGGCTCGCCCGATCATCCGAAAGAAACTTAATTTATAGCGAATTAGTATCCATTGCAACTGACGGTTGATCGGCTCCAGCCAAATCGAAGCGATGTTGACACTATTAGGAAATACCTGATATGATACGCCCGTAAATCGGAGTCGCACATGAAGGGTTCCGTAGAAGGCAGGTACTTATGATAAATCACATTGCTTGTAGATACACCTTTAATTTGTACTTTCATCATCATCATCATCATATCAGCCGGAAGACGTCCACTGATGGGCAAAGGCCTCCCCCAGAGATCTTAAGCTTGGCAATCCTTCGGGGTATGTCGGTGACCTTAGTTCGCTTGTGGATCTCCTCATTCCTGATTCGATCACACAATGAGACTCCGAGCATTGGCCTTTCCATTGCCCTTTGGGTGACAATAAGTTTTATTATAAGGTCTACAGTGAGCGGACACGTCTCTGTTCCCTAGATTTAACTTTACTTAATTTTTATTATTTGTCGGTATAGGCTACAGTAATACTCAAGGAATTTGTCAAGTACCCATAACGTTTCAAAAGAGACAGCCCTAAACACGAAAAATGATACTTGCTGATCATGATGATATGATGTCAATGATTTGACACCGTGAAAATTTCGATAATTCCCGTTGTCCCCCATTTCATCCTAAAAATGATACAAATTTGGACGCGGTGATAAAGCCACTACCTTGTCGTGTAGTGTCGTGATGCGTCAAAAGTATGTCGGTTTCATACATTTACTATGGGAAAGCGATAGAGAGAGAGAAAGAGATAGAGACACGCTACGATACGACACTTCACATTAATGTGTTATTTAACCAAAGTAAATGTATGACACCGGTATGCTTCTGCCGCGTCACGTCACGACACGATAGTGTGTACCAGCCTTAGGATGCGCGCGCGCGGGTTTTTACCGAATCTAGGATCAAAAGAAATTGCCGACACCGGCGGCGCGACTGTTCTTCCTTCTTTCTTTCTTCAGTTCGGTTGCAAACGCGATACTAATACGACATTGTTACGGCGAAAGTGATTTGTGTTCTCACAAGTTTAAAAAGTAGTTTCAAGTGTGTTTTGTGATGCCTCGTGCAAATGAAAGACATCGTTACGATGCTCAGGAATATTTTAACATGCTAATGTGTTATGGTGCCAATTTGAGCCGCATCTAATTCGGCGCTCGCGAAACGTGGAGTAGGTTAGTACCTAGGTACATTGCTTTGCTTGTTATCTTCGGTTTGTACGTGTGTGCATAGTGATGCTAGCTCATGTTATACTGGCGGTAAATAGGTTGATGTGCTGCCATCTGTACCTACTTAATTTTGTAATGTAATTTAAACAAAAAGCATGTGGTACTAAAATTCTGAACAGCTGAAGACAGAAGGTTGAAATTTTGACACCGTCTGCGCCATCAAAAGTTAGGAAGATAGCAAGTACCAATCGATAACAGTCTGTAACTTATGGTTTGGCAGTTATTTATGTTTAAATAAGGGAATTTTGAGCCTTATTTATTTGATTAACAGGTGTTAGGTACCAGGTGGTACTATTTTGACGAGAACCTCATTTGCTTTGTGCGGCCACTAACGGGGAAAAACCATCGTGCAGTAGGTTTTTCCCCGTACTTTAGTTAGGTAGAATACGTCAAAGCGGCCGCCGCGCGGGGTCAGTGACCACTGGTCACGTGGGCCAGCGAGAGGCGTGCGCCAGAAGTTGTACATTGCGCGTCGCAATTAATTATTTATTTTAGGTAGCGAAATTATGAAGTCATTTCCGCGGGTATGTTTCTTTGGGAAAGTTGTTCAGTTTCATGGGTAGAATATGGGGTTTCAATTAATGCTAGCGGTCTTTTTACACCCTGTATACTCACCTATAATCTCCGTTAGACGAAACGATCGCAATGTTAACAAATTAAAAACACCTTTTTCTAAATTATCTTTATTTACAAATGGTCCTCATGCTATGATGGTTAAAATATACAATCACATACCTAACTACATAAAAAACATTAAACAATTTGAGTCATTTACCAAACAAGTGAAATCTTTTCTAGTGCAAAAGTGTTATTATGATATGAATGAATTTTTGCTGACCTCGAATTAAGATAAACCGGCACACCGCCATTTGATTATTTGATTACATTGTGACATGAAAACGGATGACAAAAATTTATTGCTATACAGAATGACATCTCTAATATATCTACTAACTTGACATTATTATTATTATTCGATTGATATTTTAATATGCAACTAATTGATTATTATTATTTTGATTTAAGGAAAAAATTTGTACTCTTAATTAAATGATCTTATGATTTTATTTTTTAATTAAATACTTAAGTTATGACATAATGTAAATAATGCATTCTCTCTCTCACTTTGTTTGCAATGCCCTTACAGGGTGTCACATGTAAGTACTTTATAATATTGTGAAATCTTTTAAAAACTGTGATACGCAATAAATGAAATGAAATGAAATGCCCCTGACTCCAGGGAAACTCTCGACGCGCTGAGAGAAAAGCACCCGTCCGCACCACAGTCCAACCTGACTGCCCCTGACCTTTCCTCCACTCACCTCACCGCTACATGTGACGATGTTTTGTCGGCGGTGATGTCCTTTAAAAACGGCTCAGCCGGTGGCCTCGATGGCCTTCCACCACAACATCTAAAGAATCTGTTGTGCAAGTCTTGCGGGGACGCCGGTATCAGGCTTTTGGAGGAACTCACGCCCTCATTAACGTTATGTTAACGGGAAAGGTTAACACACAAGTGATAGATAGAATCTGTGCGCCCTAATGAAGAAAGAGGGGGGAGTCAGGCCGATTGCTGTGGGCACTACCATTCGGAGACTCACCTCTAAAATTTGTTGTAAAAAATTGGCTCCTAAATCAACGTCTATTTTTCAGTCGATTCAGCTTGGTTTTGGGAACAAAGGTGGCTGCGAACCCGCAGTACACGCCTTGCGTACTTTTATATCCAGCAACCAGGCTGAAGTCGTGTTGAAAGTAGACGTCAAAAATGCATTTAATTCGGTAAATAGAGACGCCCAAGACACCTTACTTACAGAAATTAAAAAACAATGTCAGGAACTTCTTCCCTATATTTGGCAGTTATAATTCCCCTACTAAATTGATGTATAAAAGCAATGTTTTGAATTCAGAAGTAGGGTATCAACAGGGAGACCCACTCGGACCAGCTATATTTAGTTTGGCAATACAACCTATTATTTTAAAATTAAAGTCAAATAAAACGTATGGTACCTAGATGACGGGACACTTGGAGATAAAGTTACAACAGTTTTAGATGATCTACAACTTATATCCACCGAGTTTCAAAATATCGGCCTTTCCTAACTTTTTTCGAAATGCGAGCTTTATTTGGATCCAAAATTGATCAACAAACCTGATATTATAACAAATTTTGACTCATAGGCCCCAGGAATCAAAATTTTAAGTGAAAATACTCTCCGTCTTCTAGGTACCCCCATTTTGAACAAGTCTGTCCCGCCAGCGGTGTCGTCCGTGAACGTGCCAATCTCCACACCCTCCGTAATGGGCAAGTCACTGGTGTACAGAAGGTAGAGTACTGGGCCCATGACGCTGCCTTGGGGAACACCTGCATGAATGTCATACAAGTCTGACGTACTTTCTCCTTGTTTGACAAAGTAGTAACGTTCCTTGAGGTAATATCTAATGAAATGAAAATAATTTGTTGGCAGATTCTTCTTGATTTTGCATAGGGGACTCCTATGCAAAATCAAGAAGATCGTGCCAAACACGATCAAAGGCCTGTGATATATCTAAGAATGCTGCAGAGCAGTATTGTTTATTTTCAAAAGCCAGGTGGATATTGTCGACAAGCATG
The DNA here is from genome assembly GCA_905147135.1 of Blastobasis lacticolella. Classification (NCBI taxonomy): domain Eukaryota; kingdom Metazoa; phylum Arthropoda; class Insecta; order Lepidoptera; family Blastobasidae; genus Blastobasis; species Blastobasis lacticolella. The sequence goes on from LR990067.1 coordinate 50,867, forward strand.
TGCACCTGTTCAATGGTTCCGTGTTTTTTTATTAACCCAAACTGAAGGTCGGGTATCAACAGATTACTGCTTCGCGTCAATTATTGGCATCATTCTTCGTAGGAACAGTGTTTCCAAGTGCAGTAAACCTTCATATGGTATTTTCTTTAATGTTTCTGGCGTAATAAGATCATAGCCAGGCGCCTTGTTCAGGTGAATGCGTTTGATTTCACCTCGGCAACAGAGAATTTATCAATTGGAGGTCCAAGTTGGTCTACTATGCCAAGTATCGTCTCAACTTCTGCTACAGTTGATCTTACTTCGACTGATGCGTTTGGAGTAAAAACATTGCTAAGGTCCAAAGCAAAAGTGTTAGCTTTATCTGTGTCACTATTAACCCATGCTCCATCTTCTCTCATTATCGGAGTAACCTGAGTGACTGGTCTCTTGCATTTTTGTGACTTTCCAGAGACTATAATCCGAAGATTTTGTAGAATCAAATTTCAATCAGTTTTGTAAACACTGGTGCAGAGTCTGGTTTTGGTCACCCAAAAGGTGTTTCGTGAGTTCAGCCGTAAACTGGTTGAGAAGTTTTTTTATCGGAAAGGTGTCTTGTTTCCTAACATCGTTTTTTTGCTCTACGTTTTTCAGTCAGTAGCTCGCGAAAGGATGGCGAATGCTTAAGGTCACGCCAATCTCTAGTAGGGGGAGTTGAAAGCCATGCTGATTGTTGAATGCACTCATAGAATTTTTAATTGCTATAAGGATGTCGCTATCTGATTTAAGCGGAACTGTCGTGTCTAAGTTACTCGCCACCAGAGACCTGAAGAGAATATGCTCGGTGATTGTGCAGTCTGCACGGTAGTACAGTTGGTATAACGTTTCTATTGTAAACAATTTCAACAGGAGAATGATCCGAGAAAGATCTGCCATAGGTCGACAGGCAAAATGCACATTGGATATGCCCTTCATTACACAAAAATCTATTAAATCGGGACTTTTTTCGATCCGTTGGCCAATATGTTGGAGATCCACAGCAAATTGTGTTCAAATTCAAGCTTTGGGTAGCAAGTAAGAGCTGTCGTCCTTTCGTTGTGGTAATGCGCGACCCCCAATGGGTATTTTTGGCATTGTAGTCGCCTCCAGCTATAAATCTAGACCCAAGAGTTTTAAACAAGTTTGTGTAGTCTGTGACTTTCAAATTATGTTTAGGAGCTGTAGATAGCAGATATTGTAATATCACCGAGCTTATCTACTATAACTATGTTAGTATCTTGAATTTCTTCTTTTTGGTAAGACTTGATAGGATAGTGTTTTATGTTATTTCTTACTACTGTGGCTAATCCCGCGTGAGCCTTTCCGTCTCGATGCATGGTGTGATATACTTTATAGTTAGGTATTGTAAAGTAACTTCTCGACGTGGAGTGGTTCTTGGCTATTAACATGATATCCTCTTTGTGTGTTTCCAAACATTTTTGCACCTCTAGGGTATGTTGGGGCAGCCCATTAGCATTCCATATTATAATTTTTAAGGAGTTGAATTTTGCAGTTTTGACATGAGGGTTATTATTCAATTGATAAGAGTAGATTGTTGTTGCATCATTTCCTTCACGAGCTTTATCATGTCCTTTATGTCTTCGCTACCAGGATTCGTTGGTTTAGGTGGTGTTTCAGGATTAGAATCTTCACGAGTCTTCTTACAGTTTTTCGTTATTTGAGCGTAGCTAATATCGTAATTAATTTTGTTAGTAGCGACCGCAGGAACATCATCTGTTATGATTTGAGTTAATGGGGCCAGGGTTGCTCCTATACCCTTGGAAGAATTCGTTTTTGCAGGGCCTTGTTTACGGTGTAACCTTTGTAATTAGATGGATGATTACCCTCGCACAGTGCACATTTCACATCTTTAGATCTATCCTTTCTGGCGCATTCAGATGACTTGTGACTTCCACCACATTTTATGCAACTTGGAATACAACGATTGTATGATTTGGTGTGTCCGTAGTGCTGGCAGTTGGTGCACTGGGATATTTCGAGCTTAGGGCGTGGAGGCTCGAAGGAGACACGACAGTGTAACAAGTTATTGATTTCGTAAATACTTTTGTTATTTTGTTGTGGGAGTATTTCTACGATAAATAGAGACAAGGGCTTTTTGGTTTCTCTTTGTTTAACGTTCCATACATTAGTTACTTTGTGGCCCAGCTGTGCAAGTGATTCTTTAATATCCTCCATGTTAGTGGAGTGATATAGGTTTTTTAATACTGCTTTGAAGTTTTTTCTCTTGCTTAGGTTTATATGTGTAGAATTGAGTTTCTTTTAAATGAAGTTGTTTGATAATTGTGGTATATGCATCGGAAGTTTTTGATTGTATCTTGACCTGGTCGTCTGGTAGAACTTTGATCACATAGTTATCTTTAGCATGTTCGTCCAGCAATTTAATAAGTGGCTGGATAGTACCCACTTTATCCACAAAAATAGGAGGTGGTTTATGAAGTTTCTCGTCTTCAGGTGCAGTATTTTGTGGCATTTCATCTTGTTCGAGGCCTTCAAAACTATTTGAAGTTGGTGCTGATTGGGTAGCTGACTGGCTCAACCAGTAGGTGTTTATTTTGGATAGTTTGCCAATTCTATTCGGTTCAGGACTGCTAGGTTGTCTCTTTCTACTGGATACAACATTCCAAGTATTTTCAGGGTAGGTCGGCTAATTTTCCACAGCAGTACATTCTTCCATAGGCGACTCAGTTTCCACGACAGCGCATTCTTCGTTAGGTGACTGCATATGGTTGGAAGTTTCGTCATTCATAGATATGTCACCAAGTGAGTTATGCCTAAGTTTATTTATAAAAAGACTTCGGTGAAAAGCTTGCTGTACCATTTTTTTATTTCCAGCAGCATTTTGTGGTTTAGGAACAGTTGGGTTCATTCTCCCAAAAATGTGGTAATTTTATTTTAATGGCAACACCTTCTTCATACGATCCAAATCAAGTGACACTAGTGACAGGTGACATATTGATGTTCGTGTAGGTAGATTTGAAAATGGCGGTATGTTTAATAACACACTGCCAATGATTATTAGATTATTATTAGAGAACTGAAGGTGGTTTTATAAGTGGCATAACTAGCACAGCTGATTTATTAGGTTTTGTGTTTAAAATACTAATCGGAGCACTGAGATAACAATTGCTCTGATGTATTGCAGGTTTATAGTCACTTTTCTGCACAATTTAACACGATTTATGTATTTAACACACGTAATTGTTTAAATGGATCGCGATTTTTGGCCTTTAACAGTTTTTGACAGACACAAATATGTTTTGTTTAGTTAGAATTGAGGTTTTTAATGTTAGAGTAAGATTTTTTAAAACGTTAATAATTGTAATTTAAAATATAAATAAACTCCCAGATATAAGACTGATAAAAAAAACCCAGACATATTGCCTGAAAAGTGGTGGAGAAGTGGCAACACAGGCTCGCGCCTGCGCCAGCTTTAATCGCGCCAAAATAGAGCGGGTATCGTCCTTTTTGGCGTCTACCGCGAAACGCAAGTAGAGCGCTAGAAAGGGATACAGACATAGTAAATCGATAAGATGAAAAAGGATAGAGACATTTTTAAATAAGTTTGAATTTTGAGGTTTGACGTGCTGGGAGGCTTTATAAAAAAATAAAAAAGCAAGGGAACGTCGTATAACGTGCCATAATATGTGCAACGTTACACACACCTTGCCGCTGGCGAGCGGTGCGTTTATAGAATGTAGCTTTAGGCATCATGTCAAACAGTTCTTCAGAAAAACACCGTTGTACAAGCGGTAGAACACACAAAGGGGGGCGAAATCGCTGACTCAGCGGCTTAATAATACCACTTGTGAGCATGGTATCATCAACAATGTAATTTAAAAATATTGAATTCCTTATGCGGATTTGGCCGCGGTTCACTACACACGGAACGCCGTTTGCTCCACCGAAAAATAATCCAAAAAAGTGAAAAACATTCGTTATTTACCCTGTGCTTTTTACAGTGAAATAGTAAAGTGCTAAAGCAGACAAATGTAAAATCAGTTTTTCGATTACTAACCCGGGTATAGTGATATAAACCAAACTTTTTAAAAATCTGTTCGTCAACGGTCGGCCAAGAAAAAGGCGCGCTGTTCCCGCCGATCCAGCGCTCGCGTCCCGTACCCGCGCCGCCCCCGCCGCCCTCCGCCGCCCGCCGTCGCCGCCGCTGTCTAGGCGCGACGCACCTGATACCTACGACGCGCACCTGCAGCCGCACTCTGATTGCCCACCGTTTTAATATTTGCCCGCGCCGTAAGATTTAATTTAATAAAATAAAATGATGGCATTGACTGGCGCTACGTGCGGAAATAACATTACAGAACAACATTTTATGACATGTTCTAAATGTAAAGATGCCTTTGATCTTTCATGCCTGAAAATGAAAATAGAATATTTTAAAAAGCTATCTAAGGATAACAAAGACAAGTGGCTTTGTCCCTCGTGTATTCTTGTGCAGCCCAAGGCCTGTAACACCAGTGTCTCGCCTAAAAACGCGTTAGCAAAGACCGCCGAATCCACAAACATGGCCCGTACTAGATCTCAACTAGGCCCAAAATCGAGAGCTATGAAGGAAGAGGAGCAGAATACTTGTGATACTTCGTCTTTGCTTGCAGAACTGAAAAGTTTACGACAAGAAATGGCCGATGTATAGGCTCAAAATAGGGACATACAATTGCAAATGTCTGAAATATCGACCACGCTACATCAAACACTACAAGACTACACTGTAAAACTTCAAGAGGCCAGCACAGAAATTATCTACCTAAAAGCCACAGTGTCGCAGCTACAAAACCAAATAGCCATTAAAGCCCAAGATAATATGAAGAACGAGCTGGAAATTGTAGGTCTCCCTGAAACAGAAAATGAGAACCTGGACCATATCCTGTTACTTGCCTCTCGAAAGATTGGGGTAGACCTAACGGACTCTGACATCGACGACATTGCTCGGGTAGAGTCCAAAACTCCCAAGGGCGCGAAAACTACCTCGGAAAATAGATCACCTAGACCAATTGTGATCAAACTCCTGAGAAAGCGAAAACGGGACGAGTTGATCAGAGCATCAAAATCAAGGCGGAACCTAACATCCGAAAATATTGTAGGAGGCGAAGCTGTTAAGATCTACGTAAATGAAAGATTAACAAAGGAGAGTCGTCAATTATTTCGCGACACCCGACAACGAGCTATGTCACAGGGATTTCGATACACCTGGATTCGAAACGGTTGTGTTTTCGTCAGACGAGCAGAGGGTAAGCCGGCCATTCGTATACACTCAAAAGCTGAGCTGGATACCAAAATCGGTTCGAACCCTCCCTGTGACTCAGGTGTCTAGGCAGTGGCCTTATAAGTCTTCACCAAATATTACCGTTTGTATCTACCTATGGTTATTATTATTATTTTACTATTTAAGCTGGGCTTGCATGCTAACTTGTTCACTCACGCACAATAAACTACACCTCAACACTCACTATTGTTACTCTACACACATACACAATCATTCACCATACACACGTACATTGCTCTACTATTCATCACGTTTGACATTTTCATACATGGAAACTCACGGCAATGTTACTAATAACCGTACACAACCACACACACATGTACGCGTCCCCTGCCTCATCACTTCACCCCCTCCACGTAAACTAAACACCTTCAAAAATAGGAAATCACACCTGACTGCAACACAATTTCCTCCAGTGAGTTTCAATTATTTTCCCATATTTATTTCAAACTATTATACACTTAAAAATGAGTACAATATATGACGACATAGACGATACTCTAAAGATAAACTGCTACTCACTGGACAGCATAGATTCTTGTTGCGATTTCCTTCCACTGCAATATACCATGAAAGTCATTACTTTTAACATAAGAAGTATTCAACAAAACTATGATGCCTTTTTGATTTCTCTTGCACGTTCAAAAGTAATTTTCGATGTGATTATTTTAACGGAGTGTTGGCTTACTGAAAACTCTACTGTACCCCCGATGTCGGGTTACAATGACTTCCGTACTAACAAATACATAAATGAGAGCGGTGGAGTGGTTGCGTACGTTAAAAATACGTGGAATGCTAGAGTCAAAGAGTCATCTTGTGAAGATTGCAATTGCTTGGAGATTAGTATAAACTCAGATATTCTCATCTTAGGCATGTACAGATCCCCATCCTTTGCAAACATTTCTGGAATCTTTAAACAACGTGCTCCAATCGCATAGCAACATAAATCAAATTGTACTCTGTGGCGACCTTAATATCGATTTGTGCGCATCCCAAACTCAGTCAAGTAACCAGACCTCGGACTACTTAAATTTATTATCTGAACACCAACTACTTCCAGCCATAACTGTAGCTACCCGCGGGGAAGCCTGCCTAGATCATATATTTGTTAAAACTTTAAGTGATGTACGAGGTTTAGTTTGTATCTCGGATATTACGGATCATTATCCATGTGTTTTAGGATTAACACTGGGTAAGTGCCAAGCGAGACGAAAGAGATCCTACACTAAAATAAACTACGAGGCGGTCGTCACCGAACTAAATTCTACTGACTGGTCTATGGTTACAACCTCACAAGACGTTAACATAGCTGTAAACTATTTTAGTGACGCTATAAACAAGGCAATTAGTAACAACTCCTATCAACATAGAATAAGCCGTTCCAAATTTAATTTGAAGCCATGGATTACACCAGGACTAATGAAATGCCAAAAAATCCGAGATCGTTTGCACATAGAAGCCAAGAAAAATCCTTCAAATCAACTGGTTCAAATAACTTACAAACGCTATCGTAATTTTCTAAACTCAGTCCTTCAAAAACAAAAATTAGAATACGAGAAACAAACTCTTACCGCTGCCTCTGATAACCCTAAAAAACTTTGGTCCGCTATCAAAAACGTATGTCACCTTAACAAAAAACAAAACGATCCTAATGAGCTCACAAAAATATGTTCAGACCCAGTCTCTTCTCTCAACTCTTGTAACAGTTATTTTGTAAATGTCGGTAAAACTTAGGCTAACGAAACCTTGCAAAAGCTTTCATGAACTCAAAACGACTTGGCCTCTGCAATAAAGGGTTCGAGGATTACTCCTCAATCATTATTTTTGCGACCGACCGACGAAGGCGAAGTTAATAATCTTATAAGTGATCTGAAACTTGATAGTGCTCCAGGACTAGATAAATGCACCCCATGTTTAATAAAACTACTCAGAACTATCATAACTAAACCCCTTACTCACATTATCAACCTTAGTCTATCCTCCGGTACATTCCCTGAGAGCTGGAAAACTGCAATAGTTACACCTATACATAAGACAGGCGATAAAGACACTCCTGCTAACTATCGTCCAATATCCCTCCTAATAATTTTCTCCAAACTGCTAGAAAAAGTTGTAAATAAAAGACTGACCCAGTATCTCGACAAGTATAAACTTATTCCTCAAAGACAGTTTGGTTTCAGACGTGGCAAATCCACAGTAGACGCTGTTTTGCTCCTTAGTGATTTAGTATCCAGTGCATTGGTCTCAAATAATTGCTCCATTGGCGTGTTTCTAGATCTTGTTCGTGCATTTGATACCGTCTCGATTCCCATCCTACTTGAAAAACTCCACAATCTGGGTATCAGAGGAGTAACAAATGACTGGTTCCGAAACTACCTTTCCAGCCGTACCCAACGTCTAAGAGTTGGTTCTTATAATAGCGACATTTTTCCCATCGACTTTGGCGTTCCCCAGGGCAGTATCTTGGGCCCCATCTTGTTCTCAGTTTATATTAGTGATATAGCAGATATACCGCTGGACGGAGCTGAAATTATCTGCTACGCTGACGACACAGCTGTCATCTTCCGTGGTTCGTCCTGGAAGCAAGTACAGGAAAAAACCGAAAATGGCATACTTAATATAAATTTATGGTTGCTCAAAAATCTCTTGTCACTAAATACAGCAAAGACCCAATACATCGCTTTTCATAAGACCAGTGCTACTCAACCTCCGTCTTCTCTAAACCTAAAACTTCATTCTTGTCAACTAATACCACAAGACTGTAATAATGAAAAGCCTACGGCACTCAGCTGATAACAAAACCCTCTTTTTAGTTTATAAATCCCTAAAACACACACACACACACACACACACACACACACACACACACACACACACACACACACACACACACACACACACACACACACACACACACACACACGTTTTAATTCTCGTTTTTTATACAGGTATAACTTACCTATTACTTAATTACTTACCGTACTTACCTATTTTTATTAATTATTAAGTACAGATTGAACCGCGGCAAATGAAGAAATGTGTAACCTTTGTTTTGTAAATCTCCGGGCCTGCGAACCCTGTAATTCTCAATTTTTATGGAAATAAATTTTACTTTACTTTTACTTTTACTTACTTTACTTTACTTATATCGCTCATCAAAATTTAAAACCGTCCAACTGAAGATAATTGAAACGGATTAATAGCAGTTTATACATCAAGGCTAACTGTATCCTGAGAATAGCGAAGGTTCGCTCAGGAGTTATCTAAAATCCTGAATGAAACGAGATGTTCAGGCTCCCCAGCATGGTGCCTACAGCTACATTCTATAATCGCACCGCTCGCCACCGACAGGGAGTCACACGACACTAAGGTTGTGGAATGAAGTACCTGGAGAGGTTTTCCCTGGAGAGTACAACATGAAGTTCTTCAACAAAAGGGTGAAAAGGTTTGCAGGGTCGGCAACGCGTGGGTGATGCCCCTGGTATTGCAAACGGCCATAGGCAAGTTTTAATCTGTTAAAATTATAATAACACTAGCTGACCCGGCAAACGTTGTTTTGCCATATAAATAAATATATACACCTACACCTACACCTACCCTACACCTACCCTACACCTACCCTACACCTACCCCTACCCTACACCTACCCTACACCTACCCTACACCTACCCTACACCTACCCTACACCTACCCTACACCTACCCTACACCTACCCTACACCTACCCTACACCTACCCTACACCTACCCTACACCTACCCTACACCTACGTCTAAAAAATAAAATAAAAAATTTAGGGGTTGACTACCCCTAACATTCAGGGGGATGAAAAATAGATGTTGGCCGATTCTCATAGATACCGGATAAGCACAAAAAATTTCATCAAAATCGGTCAAGCCGTTTCGGAGGAGTATGGCAACGAAAACTGTGACACGAGAATTTTATATATTAGAAGATAACACTTTTTTAATTCACATTATTCTACTTTTCGAATTTGCTTCATTTGAAAATCTGTCTGAGGTCCTGCATTTTTTTTGTTGTTAGAAAAAACCAAGAAGACGAGATTTTTAATAAACTGTAATGCCCGTTTCATACATATTTAACGTTTCAAATGCAAAACACATTATTTCCCTTGGAATTTTCATACAACCTTATCTCCGTGTGGGAAACAATGCTTTACGTTGACATTTCGTGACATTTAATTGACGTACATTGTCGAGCAGTAGGTGAGAAAATAATTTATAACCCCCGACTGCATGTGGCAAATGTAATATGAACCAATAATTTATAACCTTTCCTACCTTTTAGTTTGTTTATCGTAGAGATAGATACATCATAATATCAATCTATACAAAAATAATCATCATTTTGGCGTAAATATCGTAGTCGTGCATTTGCGTGCGACAATTTGGGGCCTTTGACTAGGATCAAGAAATTGGCAGAATACAGTAGGGCAACTCGCTTCAATGTTTTTTTTACAACTAATGTGGCAAACAAGCTTACGACTCGTCTGATGGTAAGCAGTCACCGCAGCCTATGGAGAGTGTATGTATAAGTGATTATACCCTCATGTCTAAATACTGCCGTAAAACTCTCAGCATGAAAGTTCTTGTATTTATATTAGACATGGAATTAATGCAATTGAAATTGACGAGTTAGGTTCTTATACAAGTGAAATGCAATGTGAAATTTCCGCTGTAGAACTCATCTATACTAATATTATAAAGAGGAAACGTTTGATTTTTTGTTTGTTTGTTTGTTTGTATTGGCTTCGAAACTACTGGACCGATTTTAAAAATTCTTTGACCGTTGGGATGCTACACTATCCCCGGGTGACATAAGTTATATTTTATTTTCTAAAAAATTACGGATCATTAATATAACTCCAATAATGTAACCCAAGGTGTAAAAAAATACCCAAATAATTCCTTACATCGCGTGTGCTGCGAAAACTATTGATGATAGAATAAAATAATGTACTACGTCTTTGCAGAACACATCATTATCTACAAAAAATGTCACGACAGTATATGTCTAACTATTATAGTTATGTCACAATAAGTGTTCTTTTATTTTCAAAATTTAATTGAAATGCCGCCGCTAAAAAACGCTCTTTATTTGTACCTTGGTATTATTCCTTATCAAAATCAATTATTTCATATTCACGACTGCTTCAATACCTTTATATAACTATTTGAATTATTCAATTCAGACATTCCATTCGAAAGATATCATGAGTTTAAAAATGTGAATATTAGAAAAAAGTCGCGTGTTCGCCGCTCAGTCCGCTCGGCTATCTAGGCAGCACGGGGTACGGGAGGGGAGTCAATGTCAAGAAATAAAGTGCCGCGCGGTTCACTCGCGCGGTCGGCTCCCTATGCAGCAGTCGTGTGTAACCCGTGTACTCGTAGTGGTACCCGTGCGAAGCCGGGGCGGGCCGCTAGTTGATTATAAATTACTTGTGGTATGTTTTAATACTAGTAATATGACGAATTACTGCGAGTTTAAACTCTTATTGGAACGCCTGTCCGAAAAATTCTATGCGACTCGTTTGTACTGCATTATAGTGATGATGCTAATATTAATTGGTTGGGTAGGAGCCCTGAACGCAAATCTTTGCACGACCCCCTAGCCGTGTGCAACTTGCATAACCAAGTGGACTTTTCAACTAGGAGGCAAGGTATGTCTGCAACTGCAATCGATCACTTGTACATGAATATCAACACAGCGCATATCGACATGTCCTCAGTGATAAGCAACGTAGGTGACCACGACGCAGTCCGTGCGAAGCGGCCGTTTGACTGCGACAAAAGCCTGGTAAACTACCTAAACAAACAATTCCGACATAGCGCTCTCGGCCGCGCGCCCGCCGGCTCTGCGATTCCCTAGGTTTTCACCAATGGAAGTATATAATATAATAACCAAACACGTTGCAAAAAAGCCAACCAAAGACTTATACGGGTTATCAACAGAGTTGCTTGTACAGATGGCGGACGACATTGCCGCTCCTCTAGCTGACTTATTCAACGAGTGCTTGGATAAAGGCGTGTATCCAAAATCTTTCAATGAGGTCTAAGTATGCCCCATGTATAATAGTGGACGGTGTACACAGCAAATATTGGCAAAAAACCGCAAATCGATGTACAGGATAGCCGTTTGGTATACGAGTACTTTAGGTTTAAACAATCATTTTGACCGGTAGTTCCTAAAAATATTCCCAGGGGGGGAGCAGTAATATCGATATTAATTTTTTATATGGGATTTGAATTTTTTTTTCTCAGATTCCTATCGTGTTTGGTATCAAATGAAAGGGCATCATGAGCCGGTTCTAAAAATATACTACACCAATACCATTCGGCCACCTGTTTTCTAAAAATCCACGAAATATTTTCAAAACATACCAAGTTTGGACCCCTCCAGGTAGGAGACGGATTAGTAAATTTTTGTATAACATACGCCAAATGTCTCTAAATATACCTATATCCAACGACAAAAAGGCGATTTAAAAAATATTTAATTTACTAATTTTAAAATATTTTTTTCTTTATTAAAAAGTTGAGATTTAGTATTTTTTTAAACTTATCGAACTCTACTGTACTGTACTATTATTATTGTGTTTTATGCTATTATCTATGTAAAATAATGCTCTTACGGTTTCTATCTCCCCCTCCCCCTTTCCTCTCTTTACTTACTAAATCTCAACTTTTTAATAAAGAAAAAAATATTTTAAAATTAGTAAATTAAAATATTTTTTAAATCGCCTTTTTGTCTTTGGATATGGGCATATTAAGAGTCATTTGGCGTATATTTTATAAAAATTTACTAATCCGTCTCCTACCTGGAGGAGTCCAAACTTGGTATGTTTTGAAAATATTTCTTTGATTTTAAGAAAACAGGTGGCTGAAAGTTATTGGTGTAGTATATTTTTAGAACCGGCTTATGATGCCCTTTCATTTAATACCAAACACGATAGGATACCGAAAAAAAAAATTTCGATTCCCATATTAAAAATTAATGTCAATATTACTGGCCCCCCCCTGGGAATATTTTTAGGAACTACCGGTCAAAATGATTGTTTTAACCTAAAGTACCCGTGTACCAAACGGCTATCCTGTACATCGATTTGCGTTTTTTTTTTACGTAGCTCGACCACTATAAAGAGAAAGGCAAAAACAAAGACCTTGGCTGGATACCGTACAATATCAATTATCCCAGCTGTCGCCAAGATATTTGAATACGGGCTTACCACGAGACTCACATACTTCCTCCAGCAGACTAACGCAATTTCGGATCGACAGTTTGCCTATCGAGCGGGTCATTCGACTACGATGTTGGTGCGGGAAGTTGTTGAGTTTGTGTTGAAGGCTAGAGAGTGTAAACAACACGTAGCCCTACTGTGCTGCGATCTCTCAAAAGCTTTCGAGGTAGCAGACCACAACGCCCTGTAAGCCTCGCCTGTAAGCTAAGGCACCACGGCATCGATGGCCCAGCGCTGTCTTTTCTGACGGACTTATTGGGTTTTAGGTGTCAGTACGTCGACGAGGTAGCGTCAGAGGGAATGACCACCGAGAAGGGAGTTCCCCAGGGATCTTCTCTCTCGAACCTTACTTTCTCGATGCTTCTCAATGATTTGCCTATCCATATAACGGAATCAGACGCGTTTATGTTTGCTGATGACGTGGTTGTAGTTGTGACAGCCCTAACGCTCAAAATGCTCCAATACAAAGTAAACGTGGTAGCGAGTAAGTTGCTGAACTGGTTCAAAATGAACGGACTGATGCTAAATCTGACAAATACTCAATTTGTCCAGTTCACCCTGTCAGGGCCATGGGAGTCCTACATAGAACATATTTGTGGTAAACTGGGAGGTGCAAGGTTCGCGATCAGTCGCATGAGCTCGACCTTGCCTTCGCACGCGGTACGGTCGTGTTATGTCTCCGTCGTGCAGTCGCTGCGTACGGCGTGGAGTTCTGGGGGCGCGCTGCCGATTGAGAGCGTGTCTTCCGAATGCAAAAGCGCGCTGTGAGAGCGATTGCACGGCTGGCGCACGATATGTCGGCGAGATCATATTTTGTCTCTCTGGGTATTTTAACTTTGCCGTGCCTGCTAAACCTGAATATGGGTGTATTTGTAAGAGAGCACTTACATGATTAAACCCAGACTTCAGATGCACAGATTCGTCAGCTTCGTTTTGGCAACCGGTTGTTGCCAATAACACATAAGTTCGCAAAAACTGCAAAAACAGTACGTGTTGTGGGCCCCGCAGTCTACAACAGACTCCCAGCGGAAATAACCGATGCGCCTAGCATTGGTTCGTTCAAAAACAAAAAACGTCGTTGGCTAACCGAACAGGCGTTTTATAGTATGGACGAATTTTACGCTCTAAAAATTAAATAGAGAAATTCTACAATGCATTTCATACATTAATTCGTGTTGTTTATTTATTATTTATTTTCTAAAAGTAAATAATTAATGACATAATGGTTATTATTGAATGACATCTTGTATCTACTTTTATTAGCTAGATACTAGAACTACAATTGACATTTTGATTAATATGCTTATTTATAATCTTGATATTTATAAATTTTTATGAGTGATTCCATTAATTAATACAATTTTGTATCACATTTTATTTATTATGTAACTGATAATGGTAATTCATTAATGTAATTAAAAAGTTAATAAGTAATAATATTCGTATGGGTATGTCTATGGACGTTTGCAATACCAGGGGCATCACCCACGCGTTGCCGACCCCGTAAAAACTAAGAGTTTGAAGGGGAATCGCAAATTTCCTCACGATGTTTTCACTGGGGATCGAACTGACCGTCGGGGGCCTAGTGGTAAAGGTATCAAGTTCGTAAGCGACAGGTACCGGGTTCGAACTGCCACTGCCACCATGTACCATTAAGTTTTTTTTGAGTTCTGTACATTAATTTAATACTACCCGACTCTCTTATAGTGAAGGATAAACATCGTGATGAAACCTCAAATCTCAGGTTCATAAAATAATAAAAGTAAATATAAATATGCATGGACAAGGCCCCAAAGTAAGCAAAGCTTGTATTATGCGTGCTAGATAACTGTTAAACTACTATACATACTTGTTATACCTACATATAACACCCAGAGCAGTAACAGAAATTAAAATTGATCATTTGAATTTCTGCTCGGCCGGGTATCGAACCCAGGACCTCAGCGTGGCAAACTTACATGATAATGTTAACCAACTGAATCACTCAGTCTCTCGGCAATTTTCGGGGATTCAATATTTCACCCCCTACCCTCCCCCCTGTCGCGGAATCGAGGTTGGCTAACAGGTTTTTTGGGCTCTCTTTGGTCCTTAAAACGTTCATGCCAAGTGGCATTGCTCGACACAAAATTGTTGCACTTTTCTCAATAGTACCTCAGCTAAAATCCTGGATCATGGCCAAGAGGACCCCGGACCCGGAGCTTCAAATTCGATATTCATTTTAATTCGGATTTTAGGAAAATACTTAGTTCTCATTCGCTGAGTTTATATTGTTAGACACGCGCACAAGCGGAAACGATCTCACGTTCAATTGGCATAAGCAAGAGACTCACCATAATAGTAATATGTTAAATATTATCTTCATTTTCAAATACTAGTACATTCGTTACTGAACTGTGAACTGAGACTGTCTGAACTGTACCAAACAAACTACCGCTCCCGCAAACTATACTTAGATGAAACAAAGTTTGAAAAATTTAAGGATTGTGGTAAACAGTACCGAGATGGAATGTAAGCAAGTATTGTGTTAATTCTTATTGATCATTATCAGATATTTGTTTGCGGCACATCGGCTGCCCTGGATTAAACGATGTAAATCACTGTTGTTAACTTTGCAGCATCCGCAATGAAAAATGTGTTTAATGTCAGTTTTAATACACGTCACGTCCCAGCGACTGCACTGCCGATGATGGTCGCGAGAACAACAGCAATCGATTCGCGGGTGCTTGGGAGGAGAGAGGTTTAGCCAAAGGAGGTGTTTAGGCAGGTTTTATACTATACTATACTATACTATACTAATAGACTAAATTATGACTAATTTTTAGAATAGTCGCACAAATGCTGAACTATAAAGATATCGCTGAAAAATTCTTGTATCCTAAGTATGATTGAATGAATATAATGAAACATTTACTATTTCCAGGAAAACACAGTATTTCATAACACATAATAAACAAAAATTTACGATTAACCTACAATCTAATTTTGTTACAATTCGGAACTGCTGCGCTGCGGCACTTCCTGTCAATTAACGGACCTCACTCAGTATCGATGTATTGAAGCACTTGAACATTGCAATGAAGTAGATTTTTTTTATGTCATACGTTTGGCGAACAGGCAACCACTAAAAGAACATTTGTAGTTACCTCGACCCTACCACAAGGTCGCTGCCTTGTTTCAGTTTGAAACAACGATATCTAAAATTAATAGATTTATTTATTTATTTATTTATTCATACTTTTGTACAACATTACAGCTTAAAACTAATGCGTTGCACAAATTAGGTTATAAATTACAGCTATTATATACAAAATACTTATAATTTAGGTAAATTAATAAACAACACATAAAGTTGCACGAGGACCCGAGGTCCGCATTGACCAAGATCCAAAATTTGGCAGATCAGGTAATTACAGTGGAGCGACTTCTGACCTCCGTGACCCTGCTACCAGTGGAACATGACCGAAATTAACCGTAAATATTGCACAGTCTGTACAAAATAGCTCTATGCTCAGATCGTATCCCTGCCAACAACAGGGCCGCGTTGAGTGATACGGTCCAAAATGACTTGCAGAGCTATTGTGCGTACGAGCACTGTACGGCGTTTAGTGCTTTCTGGATCTCGATCTTATTGACTGCTGGGACCCAGGCGTAGGCCGCGTGCATAATGATGGGTTCGACAACTACATTGTACATCACCCGTTTGAGCTCGGGTTGTAGACCCTAGTCAACCTTGGCTATTCTCGATAGCTGCTGATAAAACTTTTGAATATGTTACGTGTTGCGGCAACGTGCGAGTTTAACGTGACTTTCTCGTCTGTGATTATTTCTAGGATCTTAATTTTTTTGACACTCCAATGGGGACTCTGCGCATACTGAGAAGTGGGACGTCGAATTTAAGTTTCCTGGTCATAACCATGGCGCAAGTTTTATACGCTGGCAATTTCAGTTTGTTTTTAACACATAGTCATGATCATAGTCGAAAACCATGCTGATCATGCTCTGTATTTCTGTTAAATGCTTAACAGTAGATTTTTATGTCGCTCCATATCTTGCAGCAGTGGATTCAGAAGGAGGTTCCATAGAATAGGACCACCGATTGACCCCTAGACACAGCCCAGATTGGTGTTCATAGTATATACCTCCCCGGTATATACCTATATTTGAGATATGATGGCGGTGGCGGCAGGTGACCTTTCTCTGGCTAAGGTCAGTCGCGCGCGCGTACCCGCAAGCGGTGGGCGTGTTTGTATTCTTAGCGTTGACAATCGAGAGTTGAAAATAAAAATAAAAAAATGACGGACGTTATAAAGTGCAATGTGTGTAATATCGTAATTGACGAGTTGTTATCATACATACAAAATAAGGTGTCTGTAGTGGACGAGGAAACGTTAGTTCGTATCTGCACATCGACATTTTCAAGTGGTGAAATTAAGAAATCGAAGACACTTTTGTACGAATCCATCCCGACAGACGCCAGGAAAATATTGCGAAAAAACAAGGGAAAGGAGGAACGCGATGTAACAGATATAATACATCTATTTAAATCGACAGAGCCCGATATCATTCCAGTTTTTGTGGCCAGAGAGCTGGACAAACTGCCACCGATTCTAATCGATCATTTGGATTGTTCAAAATTATTAAAGGACATTTTAGCATTGAAATCAGAAATTGAAACAATGAAGACGATTTATGCTACACAGGAAAGTGTGAACGAAATTAAAAAGGCAGTTCTGTGCATACAAAAGGACTCATTTTCGCCGCCGGCATCGGTGTTTAAAGTGAACAAAAAACGAGGTGCTTGGCTTGACAGTGGACCCCAGGGTCTTTCACGTGACTTTAATATACAAAGCAGTGAGTTTTATGTAAACAACGATGGTATAACTCCTTCGAAATCCCCATTGTCGCAATATAGAGAAGTGAGGGTATCGGAACATAAACAATCCGTTATCGAAAGTGAGTCATGTGAGTGTCAATGGCCGATAGGTTGCGGCCAGACGAGCGCGGGGGTAGAATGTGGAATGGGGGGCGATCGGGCGCCGACGCCACCCGAGGCAAGCCGGCAGGAGCCGAGCGCTCGGACCGAGTCTGCGGAGACTGCCGCGGTGACGTCAGACGCTCAAACGATGAATCAGCTGACTGATAAGCGACTGGTGAATGTGCAAGAAAATATGCCCAGTATAAATATTAATAACGAACGATGGCAGACAGTGACAAGTCGTAAAAGACCAACGAAATATCGTTATTCGGGCAAGTCTGGTGTAGCGAAAGATTTGCAGTGCACTTTCCGGGCAGCAGATAAGAAAATTGTAATGTTTATTACGAACGTACATATGTCTACGTCGGAAAGTGATATCGTAAAGCATATTCAAAACAAAACTAAAGAAACGGTGCTCTTAGAGAAAATAAATATGAAGTTCGACAGAGGACATAAAGCCTATAAGTTTTTAATATCGGAGGCAAATCTACCGAAGTATATGGACGAAACGCTATGGCCCGCAGGTGTAATATTTCGACGTTTTGTCAACTTTAAATACAGACTGACGAACGGTGCCCTGTCTACAGACACCGACGGTACATACAAAGCGAAGAATGGATAGTGGGACTTACACATTTGCTACGTTCAACTGTAAAAATGTGAAGCGGTCCATAGATGATGTAAGAGACTTGTGTCGTACATGCGACGTGGTATGCCTGCAGGAAACTTGGTTGCTGCCCCACGACATACCCTACATCGGAACGATTGACGACGGCTTCGGTTACACGGCGACGTCGGCGGTGGATACGTCCGCGGGCGTGCTGCGCGGGCGCCCGCATGGCGGTGTCGCTTTGTTATGGCGATATGCAGCGTTCCACCAAGTATCGGTGTTGTCGTGTGAAAATGTGCGAATCTGTGCAATTAAAATTACGACGAGTGATAGGCCAGTGATCGTAATGAGTGTTTATTTGCCAACGAATTCTGTGGATAATTTACAGGACTTCACTGATTGTCTGAGCGCGGTGAGCGCTATAATCGATGAATATGGTGTCGAATCTGTGTTTATATTGGGCGATTTTAATGCGGATCCGGGTGAGTTGTTTTACAGTGAGCTTATGAATATTTGTAGAGACCAGAACTGGTCATGTGTTGACACAGACATGCTGGGTCTGGGTACGGGTAATTTTACTTTTATAAGTGATGTGCACGGAACCAGTAGCTGGCTGGATCACTGTATTGCGACTCACGCGGCTAAGCGGGCGGTCGTCGATGTAGCTGTTAGTTATGACACTAATTGGTCCGATCATTTCCCATTGATAGTGAACTGTAACCTCAAATTAATAAATAGTAAGGTGGCGCCTAAAATCATAAATATTAATTATGATATAAATTGGGGTGTTAGAAGTAAGGAACAAGTCGCAATGTATACCAAAGAGTGTCATAATAGGTTAAGGCTGATTGACTTTCCTTATCAGTGTAAGACCTGTGCTGACCGATATTGTGGGGACCGTGGCCACAGGTATGTTCTGGATACGCTGTATTCTGACATTGTGACCGCCCTCCGGGACGCGGCGGCGGTGAGTCGGGGAAGCGTGAGGGGGGGAGGTGGTGGCTCACGTATAGCGGGGTGGAACAAATACGTTGGCGACGCTCACAGGGAGGCTAGGTCCAAATTTCATGATTGGGTTTTGTGTGGTAAGCCCAGGTCCGGTGTCCTGTATAAGGAAATGTGCGTTAGTCGTAGAAAGTTTAAATCTCGTTTAAAATGGTGTCAAAATCACCAGGACCAAATAAGAATGGATGCCCTCGCGGTGAAACACAGTAAAGGGGATTTCCGCGGTTTCTGGCAGGGTACCAATAAAGTGAATGTAAAGCCAGGCCTCCCTGTGAGCGTCGACGGGGTAAACGATCCGAAGGAGATTGCAAATATTTTTAAGAACCATTTTGCAGTAAAGTCCTTGCTGGAACCGGGGGTGGAGGTGCTTAATGCTGACATGTACAGTAAAGACGTGGGAACCATGTTCCTAGCGAAAGATGTAACGAGCGCTATAAGATCTATGTCGAGAGGCAAGTCCCCTGGCCACGATGGACTCAGCATTGAGCACCTGCAGCACGCCGGACCACACCTTGGTAGGGTCTTGGCGTTGTTCTACTCGTTGTGCGTGGGCCATTCCTACCTGCCAGCGGACTTCATGAAAACGGTGGTGGTGCCTGTGGTGAAAAACAAGACTGGCGATCTTACCGATAAGAGTAACTATAGGCCGATTTCTCTCGCCACTATTGTAGCTAAAGTGTTTGACGGTTTGCTTAACTCACAGCTAAATAAACACGTAGTGTTGCATGATAACCAGTTCGGATTTCGACCTCGGTTATCCACTGAAAGTGCAATACTGTGTCTAAAGCATACCGTCAAATACTACACGGATCGCAAGACGCCAGTGTATGCGTGCTTCCTCGACTTGTCCAAAGCCTTTGATCGGGTGGAGTACACACTGTTGTGGGATAAGTTGAGGACTATCGACTTGCCACAGGAGCTCATCAGCGTGTTCCAGTACTGGTACGCACACCAGTCTAATAGCGTCAGGTGGGCGGGTGCAGTGTCGGATCCGTATCAGCTGGAGTGTGGTGTGAGGCAGGGCGGATTAACATCACCAACCCTGTTTAATTTGTACATTAACGGGCTAATTATTGCGCTTAGTGGACGGCATGTCGGCTGCTATATTGACGGTGTCTGTGTCAATAACCTGAGTTACGCGGACGACATGGTGCTGCTGAGCGCATCGGTTTGTGGCCTACGAAAGCTGATGCGGATATGTGAGGAATATGCGTGTGGCCACGGTCTAACATACAATGTTACGAAGAGTCAATACATGGTCTTTGAGGCTGCTGGTGCGAGATGCCCCGCTAACATACCTGAAGTTAAATTAAATGGTATACATCTGGAAAGAGTCCCACAATTTCGATACCTAGGGCATATACTCACCGTCGACCTCAGGGATCATGCTGATATGGAACGGGAGCGAAGGGCGCTGTCGGTCAGGGCAAATATGATTGCGCGTAGGTTTGCCCGATGCTCGAGAGAAGTGAGGGTCACCCTCTTTAGAGCGTACTGTACATCTCTCTATTCGTGCAGCCTATGGGCTAATTATTCTGACAAAAGTTACAGCGCCCTTCGCGTTCAATATAACAACGCGTTTAGGGCGGTGATGGGGCTGCCCCGATTCTGCAGCGCATCGGGCATGTTCGCGGAGGCGCACACCGACTGTTTCCACGCAACTATGCGTAAACGTGCCGCGTCTCTGGTGCGCAGGGTACGGGCCAGCTCCAACACCGTCCTGGTGATGATTGCAGCTAGGTTGGACTGCCACATAATTGAGAAATGCTGTGCCAGACATATCGCTTTACAGATGCCTGACAGAAAATACAAATGATGATTGCATTAATTAGTACATTTCAGTTTGTGATTGGTTCTGACATTTTCATATCCATAATTTGATTTTATTTTGACATTATTATTGATTCTGTACCTACTTATAAATTAATTGATCTCCATATTTTTGACATGCAATACATATTATTTAAAGGCTGACATTTGTATAACTTTATCTGACATATATACCGATGTTTATTTTTGTTTTATGATTATGACATGAATTAATTCTAAAGTGACGTTGTAATGCTAACGATGAATGTATTTATTATTATAAACTATAATTATTAATGAAATGTAATAAGAATATGAGTCTGTGAAACTTGAAATAAATGATATTTAATTTAAGGTAGCTAGCAAGCAACATTCTTATATTGACTGGACATTTTTCTTCTGTCACACTTCTTTCTCTTCCGATTTTGATTGCCGGCCGCCACTCGCTATCGAAAGCGCCCTCTATATCGAGGAGCGACACAAGTAATTACTCTGGATATGTTATACCAGTTTATAGAAGGCGTTCTCGGTGCTCTTCTGGGGCATAAAACTGTACTGTCGAATACAAAGCCGTGGTTTAATATGCCATTTCAGTCTGGCTACTATCATCTTCTCCAAGACTTTCTCCATTTTTTTTATACCACGTAGTTGGCAAATAAGCTTACGGCCAGCCTGATGGTAAGCAGTCGCCGTAGCCTATGGACGTTTGCAATACCAGGGGCATCACCCACGCGTTGCCGACCCCGTAAAAACCTTTTTACCCCATCCTTGAAGAACACAACACTTCAAATATAAGCAATTGTAGTAAAACTCCGTTTTATCAATACTTAACAATGATTTATTCCGTACTATTAGTTATTTTGGTATTATAATCATCTTTCATACATAGACACCGTAAATAGAATGACACTCACTCTAATAATAAATTCAAATGTCAAACGCTACCGAAGGTATTATTCTCATACAGCCATCACTTGACTTCTTAAGAAGGTTAACAAATCAGTATAATTTACCTGATTCAGCTGGATACAATATTAATTAATCATAATAATAATAGCATTAATTAATTAGACCTTACACTCGTCCATCCTGACCTCGTGCACGTCCCTGTGCACGAACCCAGGTGGAACCTTACACTCGGCGACTAAAAGCTGATAATAAAGTTCTTTTGTGAACATAATCTTATTAATTATATTAAAGTTATTTATTTCCGAAATTTTATAAAATTTTAATATAATCATGTATGACAAAGATGTGTCTTCTTGAAGGAATCGTCAATGTAAACCCAATTCGATTTCAATAATTACTAGGTATGATATAAATAACAATTGGGATGAACACAGTAGTAAGTTATCTACCTAATCATCATCACAGCCCATAAATAGTCTACTGCAGGACTAAGGGCCTCTCCCACGAAAGGGGAGGTCATTGCCATAATCTCCACGCTTGGCAGGCAGGTTGGAGATCGCAGTATTATAAATATAACAATGGAAAACGCTGCTGCCCATTTTCCAGCCTACGGAGACTTAGATTTATTCCTCTAAACATTAGTCGCCTTGTACGACACCCACGAGTGTAAGGGGTTGGTGCTATTCTACTCTGCCGGACACCACACGGCCTAATACACAATAATATTAAACTTACAAACATCATAAAATTATAGAAATCTGCAGTTTATTTCAAATCATCATTGATACTGTAAACTAATCCATTCTCAGATTACCATGAATACCATAAATATGCATAACCTTGAACGTAAACCCATCCATTTTTGCATTACAGGTGTCCAAAGCCAAAAAAACTTCAATTAATTTATTTGTTGAATCGCCATCCTGCTAACCCATCCATTCTAGCGGTTTACCTTTCAATTTACACACATATTCGTCGTAATTGGCTAACCCATCCATTCTAGCCAAAACAACTTCAATTAACTCTTTTGTCGAATCGGCATCCTGCTAACCCATCCACTCTAGTAGTTTACCTTTTCGATGTACACAAACCTTGGACGTAAACCAATCCATTCTTACGTTTCAGGTATCCTAAGCACAATTGAGAGTTAATCAGCTAACCCATCCATTCTAGCTGAATTAACTGTCAATTTATTAATTTGTCGAATCGGTAGTCGGTGCTAACCCATTCATTCTAGCGCTTTATCTTATCGTTTTCTTGAATATTTCCATCCATATCATGTAGTAAATCATCTTAATATTATCATTTCAGTTTTCAAAGTATCAATAATTACTATCTTATTGTCCTTGTCTATATAATTATACTGCATGTATACAATTATCGCATCAAAGTTTCTATTAATCTACATCAGTAAACTGTATTCTTGTCGTTATATAGTAAATCATCTATTATAATTTTTGTTATCAAAATATCATTAATTACTATCTTATTTACTGTAGGTATATAACTTTATGCCATGTATATAATTAACGAATTAAAGTTTCTATTCATCTACATAATACACTCTGTATCCTTGATGTCTTGTACTAATTTAGTGTTATTCACAGCATTCTTAAATCTAGCTAAAAATATATCGTGTGACCCTGTGAGGGCACTGCTATTTCATTATTAGATATATTGAACAAATATTTATCCGGTTTTCTTCATGGTTTATTTCATGACCAACCCTACTACGCAATTAACATTTAGATAAGGATAACCCTGTACTTTACAAATATAGCAGTACAATGCTGGATTTTGAAGACTATTTCAAGCTTTGTGAGTTCTAGAATCAGTAGCGCCTTGATCACCGGCAATTTCCCCGAGGTTATTAAACCTGTCAGAGTCTTGGGAAATATCCTTGATGCTCATCAGATATTCCCAATTACCTAACAATTTCTTGTTATACAGCAGTCCATCCAGTCTCAAATACGAAATGGTCCTATAAAAGGTCAAATAACGTCTAGTAAATTCATAATCATTTCAGCTCATTTCTCCAACAAGTGTTTTGTGGACTGTTATCGTGATTAAAATCTGGTAATTTTATTACCAAAAGGTTCAACGAAATGTATTTTAATACAAACCTTTCATATTTGTATTGCGTCCATTCTTGATCCTAGTGTCCATGAAACGAATTGACTTAGTCAAATTGATGTTTATTTCGTTTGTAATAATTTGGAAGGGTTCCATTACAAAACTATGTGATAATATTATGGTGTCAAACACCACTTCTGCTTGTCAAAATTATAGTCAAGAGTTCACTCAGTGCTAATAGACTTCGCGCACTGAATATCATTCAATGAAAACAGGAATATGAACGGTAATATTTGTAACAGTACTGCCTGTAAACGATACAGCACCAATCTCTTTTTCATAGCTTTAATATAGGTAGGTACTTTTCATGTATTTAATAACATATGCTTTTATTTTGTGACTTAGTTTTGTAGTGGCAACACTCACCATACCAATAGTGTGGCGGCCAGCCATGTGAGTGGCAGAGAGTCAGTCAGTAAGGCGGTCATCCTTCCTTATGTGCTTATTGCAGAGTAAAGACGTATCCTAAAGTTATCTTGCACTTGTACCAAGTTTCATGGAATAAACAAAGTGGTTCTCAAAGTAATAATGTAGAGACCAAGTCAATTTATTTTGCCATTCTTTTCCGCTATACCTACAATATGGAAGGTCTCAATCATACCATGTCTTGGCCAACCTTTGGAGCTTTTATAGCAAAATGTATTGTTAACTTTAAAGCCAAATACAGAAATCGGTTATTACATTTTTTATGATTTTTAAATCATTGACTAAAAAATTACTAGGACCTACTGCAGTCAGCTGTAATGACGGCTGTGACATCAATTCTCTTTGATTAAGATTCAATTTTAAAATATTAATTACATCTTAAGTTGAATAAATAGGACTATTGAATTGCGATGTATTTTATTGTTCATAGTTATAATTTTATATTTAACTTATTTAGTCTATTTTCACCACTTTCACTATTTTGTCACTTTTCTTTACTTCTTCTTATTTGCGTTATTTTATTCTTGTAAATCATAATATGTCCCGGCTACACAGCACAGCCGCAAGGCAGCACTGGCAGGGTCGCCATGCGATGTGTGGCGAAATAATACGCAACGGATTTATTAAGATGTATGCTGTTGAATGGCTCTACTCACAATACCTGCCGAACTTATATGTACTAATGCGGGGTGAGGGGAGGCCACACTCCACCTCACCCCTAATTGAAAAAAAAAATTGCTATGCCAATATATTTTTTATGTCCTTCTATTAACATTTAAATAGGTACCTGTTAGCATGTACTATTAGGCGATTTACTGCCAAAAACAATAAATTCAATGTTCATATTTGAATTTTATTATACTTGAAAAACAAAGAGTATAATATAGTATATATTTGAGATTGA
The DNA here is from genome assembly GCA_905147135.1 of Blastobasis lacticolella. NCBI lineage: Eukaryota > Metazoa > Arthropoda > Insecta > Lepidoptera > Blastobasidae > Blastobasis > Blastobasis lacticolella. The sequence goes on from LR990067.1 coordinate 76,208, forward strand.
TTTAACTTTTTAGAAAGATAATAATTATAAGTACTTAAATTTTAAATTGGTAAAAGAAACTTTTGATACTTAAATAAATTCACAATGGTGTATTTTTAACAAATCGAACTGTTTGTGTACTATATTACACGGAGTCTCCAATAAAAATTGTATTATAAAATCTGATTAATGCAAAGCGTACATGTAACTTTACACAACCATCTATATATTTTATTGATAAATTGCTAAAACGTCAGTCAAGAGTTTGTGGTAAGACTTAAAATAATATTTCTCTAATTATATTAGGAGCATCACAAAACTGCAACTGCAACTAATTGTATAAAATTATAAGGTATCTACCTATATATTTACTCAAAAAGTAGTCTGTAACTTCATATTGACCATGACAAAATTATCAGTTAAGGAAAGATAAAAGTGGTTAACTATATCATAATATTATAGAGATGACAAAAAAATTACATTTTAGCTTTTTATCAATAAAACAATAATAAAAATAAAATAATTTATTCGTTAAAACTAACAATAACCGCATAAACTAATATATTTAAGTGACAATACAATAGCAACGTTGACATTAAATAAAAAAAATTGTTCTGTAAATTACATCATTTGTACCAATGAAATGTAAGGAAAAGTACAATTTAAATTACTTTCTGTTTAGGTGTAACTGTATCATAATAGATAAATTTTTCGCATTACATATTTTTGCATTTAAGTAGGTATATTCACCGTTTCAAACAAGTAATGCACAACGTTTGCCACTTTCTTCTTTATGATTTCTTCATAACTTTAGAAATCTTAACAACATTTCTTAAAAAAATACAAAAGCAATTGTAGTTTAGAATTAAGTACATATCTAAACAATTAGTCAAGCATTAATTCGCCATGTTGACAAGAGATTTTCATTATGTTTTAAGAATAGTCACTTTAACGAAATGACATCGACATGATACACCTCAACAAAAAAATAGTAGATAGACACTAAATTCATGTTGTTGCTATATAAAACTTAAAATGTACTTTAAATAAACTCGAACTATGCTTCCCTTCAAATATATTACTAGTTTATTCATAAGTATAGGTACTTAATAGATTAAAATATAATCTCTATTTAATCTTTCATACATTTTCTTTTAATATCTTTTTTATTATTTATAAACTTTTTAACAATCATATCCAAAGTCGTCGTTAATTATTATTAGTCAGTTACTTCTCGAGTACTGCTTTAATTTTACTAAAGATACACATACTTTTACTAACATTTTTATGCGGTAGCTACCCAGTAAACATTTATTCATTATTTATTATAAAGTACTTTTTACTTTTCATGAGTCGCGACTCTTATAATAATAATTATTATTTATAATCATTTAGTAAGGAGACGGTTAAATTTTATTACACAACCTAAATAACTACAATTAATACCTACATTTAAAATACCAAAAATATATACAGTAATACATATAAAATATACTAAACTAAACCCTTATAAGATATAAATATTTTATTATCTAACTAACCTAAATTAAAAAAGATGTAAAAAACCAGGGCCACGCGGTAAGGTGCCCATCATGGCGGCGGCATTCCCGCGCTGGATGGCGATACTTAACCGCTGCGCGAGAAAGCTGCCGGCACGTGAGTCACCCGTCGCCTCCCTGAGCCGCTTACCAAGCTCCATGAAGAGCGAGTGTGCGCCCGGGCCCCACGGACCCAGTGTCTCGACACCAAATGCGACAAACTCGTATTGGGCGCCGAGACAACTGTACTTGCCCACCTTCGAGCGCTCTCGTATCTCAGCCGCCGCGCCATCCCGTTTAGCGGTTGCCGGAAGATAGGTCGCAGCTAGTGTGTCGGCGCACGTGGCGTCCCACACCAGCGGGCGACCGCAGTAAGGGATACTTCTTTTAGGACCTTTTAATATCTCTAACCATTTTCACGGGGGAAAACTAAGTTCCGGCCATGATCAAATGAAGGATCGGCCCCTTGCCGTACCTTTATATTTGTGTATCTCCGATGACTTTGATAGTATATTATACCTATTCGTACTAGCAGAAATTCTTGTAACTTATAGGTGATCGGTCCATTTGTCTAATTACTGCTAACCAAATCATTCCACATTCTCTCGGTGCTTCTATCAAGTTTCTTTCATAACTTTCTTGAATCTATATATCCATTATACCTTTTCGTTACCGTACTACCTTTATCAAAACGCTTTCGTTCTATCTTACTTTTCCATACAATACCATAATCACCACGCTTGCCCATAATTAAACCAGCAACTACTTATCTTCCCTTACTCACTATAGCCTTTCAATTCAATACTACGCACAAACGATGTACCTAATTGTGTTGTGTACACAAAATTATTTTTAATACATCGTTGTGTATTCTTTTTTTCTTTGACCGATCGTACAAAGCTAACAGTGCTGTGAGTTTTGCTCCGTAATTGTTTAAATTATATTTGTGTCTAAACTTCATCCGATCAAGTGATTTTGCTCACAAAAGGTTAAAGTGACATTGGCGTTGTGTTTTCAACTAGTGTTTGATAGCTGGAACATCTTAGAACAGACCAAACATTATAAATAAATAAGAAATAAAAAGTGAAAGTGAGGTCAGTTGTGATAAGGAGCGTCGCGGTACCGCGGTATCGAATACTGGTGTGCGCGCGATTCTCACGTTTGCGCGTTGCGCCGAAGCGCCAGGATGGCGTGCGGTCGGTGAGTGACGCCCGGTTACGCTGCCTGTCGATGATTAGCGCGCGCAGAACTGACTCATAGGTACAATACTTGTATCTTACATAGGGGTGGATTATGTCTTCAAGCGGTACGAATTGGGGGTGTTGCAATGATAAATCGGACACTAATGGAGACCATATTGAATGCACTAAGTGTCACTTTAGGTATCATTTAGTATGTGTGGCCTTAAAAGTATATCCCGAGGATAGGGGTATTTGGCAATGTCCTGGTTGCGTGACACCTATACCGGACTTTAAGAGGGATGATACCCCTGTGCGAAATAATCCTAATGTTACCATTCGCCGTAGCAAAAAACCTGCTACTCAAATGCCTGCAGAAACAAAGACTTCGGATGATTCCATTATAACGGAAGATGTCATAAAAACTATGATACGTGATGCAATTAAGGCCGAGTTTGAAAATATGTTACCTAAGCTAACATCTTCTATGAAGACCCTTCTGGATGCTCAATTAAAGCCAATACAAGAGGAAGTTACTCAGTTAAGGGCTTCGGTGGAATTTATTGGTGACCAATATGATGGTATTATAAAAGAGAATGAAGCCGCTAGAGTAACCATTAGGCAATTACAGGCAGAAAATGAATCCATTACTGCATCATATAAGGATTTGACTACGCGTATGACAAACATGGAACAAATTGCAAGAGCTGCTAACGTAGAAATTCAGTGTGTTCCTGAAAACAAGAATGAAAATCTTATTCAAACGGTAATTGATGTCGGCAATGTGGTGAAGTATTCGAATCTCACGGAAAATGATATTGTTCGCTGCTCTCGTGTTGCAAAAAGTGGTAGTAATGGAGATAGGCCTAGATCTATTGTGGTTCAGTTTGTCACCCCCAAAATGAGAGACCAGTACCTGGCCAGTGTAATAACTTTTAATAAGAAAAAACCAGTAGAGGAGAAGTTAAACACTGAACACTTGGGGATGGATAATAAATCGAAATCGGCCATTTACGTCACCGAGCATCTGCGTCCAACCCTCAAGGCCCTCCAGGCCCAAACTAGAATTAAGGCCAAGGAAAAGGGGTACAAATACGTATGTGTTAGAGGTGGCCGAATTTACGTAAGGAAGACTGATAATGGTGAATATAAGATAATACGGAACATTGACACTCTTAATACTCTATAAGTAAAGTTAATATAAAGTACTTGCTTTTAATACTAAGTCAAATTATTTCAAAATTCGCTGCTTAAATATATATTACCAGAATGTTCGGGGCTTAAAAACAAAGACCCATAACTTTTATCGTAATGTATGTTGCAGTAATTACGACATAATAGTACTAAGTGAAACCTGGTTAAATTCAAATATTAAAGACAGTGAATTGTTTGATGAGAGATATATCGTATTTAGGAAGGATAGGGAAAATGCATCTTTGATTACCAAAAAAGAAGGAGGTGGTGTATTAATAGCAGTGTCATAAAAAATTAAGTCTGTTAGAATGTCCAGTTGGGAAACTAATTACGAGGATTTGTGGGTGGTACTGTATTTATCTGTGGCATCCAAAATTAAAAAAGTGGCATTTTGTGCTGTTTACTTGCCACCACCTGTATAATTGTCTGCATTGGACTGCATGTTGAGAATTGCAATGTAGTATCGGAGGAGCACAATGTTTCGACCTGTGTAATTGGCGATTTCAACATGGGCTGTATTGATTGGACTTTGGCGGGTGACTCATCTATGGATACTGGAATTTCAAATGTAGCACAACGTCTAGTAGATTTTGTAAATATTAGTACACTTACACAACAAAATAATATTTTTAATGGTAGTAACAGAATCCTTGATTTGGTACTAGCAGATTTACCTTCATGCCAGGTGTTTAGGTCATCTTATACTTTGAGCCATATTGATCCTTATCATCCACCTTTGGATATATGTATAGATAGCCGTACTGCTACAAAAAATATGCAGACCAATGCCAATCTTGAATTGCCTAATTTTTTTAAAAGGACTATAGCAGCATAAATGCAAAACTGGCTCGAGTCGATTGGTGTTCTGTATTTAAGGGTACTGGGGATGTCGATGGAATGGTGGAGGTTTTTTATAATATCTTGCATGATGTTATTCATAAATTTGTTCCAAATAGGAGACTAAGAAAGAACAAATATCCACCTTGGTTTGATCATTAATTGAAAAGAGCTTTAAACGAGAAGAATAAGCTAAGAAGAAGGTACAAAACTTATAAAAATCCTATGGACAAATTGGAACTAGATTTGATAAGCAAAAGGTGTGACCGTTTGGCAACAACTTGTTATAACCAATATATTGAGAAAATTGAAAACAGCATCTCGTTGAACCCTAAGTATTTCTGGTCTTATATGAAGGATAAGAGAGGGGGAGGGTTATCTTTCCCGAGCTCAATGTCAGATGGTTCTGTAGTATCCTCTGATGTCTCTGAAATATGCGAAATGTTTGCCACTTATTTTTCATCTGTATATGTCAATGATAATGTAAGCTTATCTGGGACTAGCGCTGGAGCTACATCAAGCAACTGCATTAGTCTATCAACTCAGATACTTACATCTGAGAATATACTTAAAAAATGAATATCTTTAGACATTACCAAAGGGCCAGGTCCCGATGGCATCCCACCAACATTTATAAAATCTTGTGCGGAAAAGTTAGTGGTCCCTTTGTTACTAATTTACAACAAGTCTCTTAGTTCAGGTATTTTCCCGTTATTTTGGAAGTCCGCCAAAGTGGTTCCAGTGTATAAGTCTGATGACAATGCTATGGTGACAAACTACAGACCTGTTTCGATACTTTGTACATTTGCTAAAATTTTAGAGTCTATGATGAGTCCGCTCTTGCAAAATAATCTAAAACTCTACTTAAGTGACTGTCAACATGGTTTTGTTAAAGCTAGATCGACTTGTACTAACTTGGTGGCATTTACAGAAGCCGTGGTAGAGAGCGTAGATGCAAACAAACAGGTTGATGTAATATACACCGACTTTAGCAAAGCGTTTGATCGAGTATCACATAGCAAACTGGTAGATAAGTTATCAATACATGGCGTGTCAGGTGCATTGTTAGACTGGCTAAGTTCTTACCTAAAATGTAGTTAATTTTATGTTGTTGTTGGTGGATATAAATCAAAGCCATATACCATTTCTTCCGGTGTTCCACAAGGATCCCATTTAGGGCCTGTTTTATTCAATATATTTGTGAATGATATACCTGCCTGTTTTACAGCTTCAAAAGCTTTCATGTATGCAGATGACTTGAAGTTTTTCCGAATTATTGACACGATTAGCAACGAAGTTCTATTGCAGGAGGACATTAATAACTTGGAGAAGTGGTGCATGTGCAATGGTATGACACTTAATGTAAAGAAATGTTTTAATGTCACATTTTCTCCAAAAATTAAAAACATACAGACATCATATAGCATTGGAGGTGTGAGCATTCAGAAGACTCAGGAAGTGAGAGATTTGGGAGTATTACTCGATTCCAAGCTAACATTTGTAGCACATGAAGAATATGCAGTTAAGAAGTCTTCTAAAATGTTGGGGTTTATAATTAGGAATATAAAACCTTTTCATAAGGCCAATACAAAGATCGTCTTGTATTACAGTTTGGTAAGAAGCATATTAGACTATTGCAGTGTCGTATGGCGTCCTCACTATGCTACGCATTCCTTGCGGTTAGAGCGTACTCAGAGAAGATTTTTGTATCATCTGGCTTTTCCGATGGGAAAGGCTAAACGCCTTAGGTCTTATAATAGGCGGTTAAAATATTTTAAAATCGTTTCTTTAGAAAGACGCAGAGATTTAACAGATTTAATATTTGCCTTTAAAATATTTAGAAATTTTATTGATTGTCCAGAGATACTAACCCGATTTATTTTACGGGTTCCAAGAAAGCCTCCACGCATCCCTATTATCCCACTCCACCCACCTTTAAGAAGAACGGTGCTAGGAACAAACTCTCCAATTCCTAGATAGTGTAAATTGATAAATAGAATGAGTAAAAATATAGACCTACACCATGACTCACTTGTCAGGTTCCTTCGATCGGCACACGAATGTTTGACTGAGTGATTTTTCGATGTTCGATACAATTATAACTAATGTCCAATCCTTTAATCGAGAATCTCTATTATTTTTCTACTCTTTTATCAAACATGTTAGATAGAAGTTTTGTATGAACACATTTTGTTTATACATTTTTAAATTGTTTAAGCGTAGTTAGTTTTTGAAAGTGATGTTTACCTTTAAGTGGTTGTTGCAATTAGATGTATTACTATATTGCAAGATAAGTATGTATACAATATTGTAAACAGTCGTTGGTGAACTTTAATAAATAAATAAAAATAAAATAAAAATAACAAAAAGACATAACTTTGATTATTTCCATAACATATATTTACTTCAAGACTTCTTAATATAATCTGTAAAGGAGATATCGTATTTTTTCATACTTTATAAACGTAATAATGTCTGGTGATTACATATACAGCCTGTCCATGTTTTATTCCAACGATTTATGATTATTTTTGATGTATTTTTCATCAAATAAATAATATATACAAGTTCTATTTATAAATAACAACCTATACAAAAAATATAGGTTAACTTTATTTAAAAATGTATTTTCCATACTGTTGATGTTAAAACAATTCCGACATTAGTGCGCACCATAAATGTACAAGTTTGAAACAATTTGCGTATTTATCGTGAAACTTTTGTAAGACCTTATCTGTGATCTGTTTAATTTTGTAACAGATAATTTATAGTATGTTGATTGGGCTCATCAGAAACAATCACGTTGCATCACTCGGGTGCAAGTTGCTATGCGCAACCGTGCGCGGTTCTGCGTCGTCAGCATTCGGTGGCGACGTTCTGCATCGCTTGATGGAATGCTTACAATGTGACACTTCGATTTTTCGTAACACGATATTGTGTTTCTAAGTGCGCTTTGAGCATCTTATAATGAAATATTATGAGTGACCTAGATAATTAAATGCATTGAATGCGATCAAGAACAAAGGTAGCACTTAATTTCCATTAATGTATGTAATGGCAATACGCAAGAGTTATTTTGAGATATTCATAAGTAGTGAAATAATTTGTACGTTGCAAATGTATTAAGTGTTGATAAAAACACTTTTTATTAAGTGGGGTATAAGAATCAGAGAGATACTCATGTTATTTACTGGCTTTCTAGCAACTTTTCTTCACATTCTTGCTTCCTAACGCAAACGAAAGACTTGTGTCAAAAATAGTATGCCTGAAGGAGGTAACGTCGTTATTATTTGTTACAAAAGAATTTTGAAACTTGTAACAGCTCTGTATAGTGCACAATTATTTAAATTACTTGTATTTATTTAAACTCTATTAAATTATATTGCGCAATATGTAAGTATGTGTGTGTATGTCATCATCATCACAGCCCGTAACAGTCCACTGCAGGACTTAGGGCCTCTCCCACGAAAGGGGAGGTTATTGCCATAATCTCCACGCTTGGCAGGCGAGTTGGAGATCGCAGTGTTTAAATATGATAATGGAAAATGCTGCTGCCCATTTTCCATACTACGGAGACTCTTGATCTTTTGCTTCGAAAACATTAGTCGCCTTGTACGACACCCATCAGTGTAAGGGGTTGGTGCTATTCTACTCTGCCGGACACCACACGGCCAAAACTGTGTATGTCACTTACTGTTAATTACCAATTAGAAAATATTGTCAACATGCGACATGCCTTTACACAGCATAATTACTGCTCGTTACGTTAAGTAAAATCTATTTACCCATTTTAACTAAATCAATCCATTTTTTTTTCTTCACCAAAAGCACTTTCTGCCACTTTTCCGGTATTTTTTCCTTAGGCTCCAACTACCTCGAATCGCTCTACAACGTCCGTGGTGACCTCCTGGACACGTTCAACTCCAGGCAGCTCTAAATTAATTCATTCAAATTATGAAATTTACTCTTTTCTCCTTTTTCTTCCTCACGAATTTTTTTTCATTTTTTGAAAATATTTCCTGTTTTAACTTTCCAACTTCATCTTCCAAATATTATATTTTCTTCACATCTAGGTATTTCATTTACTAGGCGCCAAATTTTATATGTATTTTATTGTTCAAAGTTATAATTTTCTATTAAACTTATTTAGTAAATTTTCACCACTTTTACTATTTCGTCACTTTTCTTTACTTCCTATTTGCGTAATTTTATTCTAGTAAATTATAATTTGTATCCTGGCAGGGTCGTCATGCGATGTGTGCCGAAATAATACGCAACGGATTTATTAAGTTGTATAATGTATGCTGTTGAATGGCTCTACATACAGTAACTGCCGAACTTATATGTACTAATGCGGGGTGAGGGGAGGCTACACTACAAACTAAATTTACAATCACAATTTTATGAGTAGTAGGGGTCTCCTTTTAAGTAAGGGTTTACTTGTGTCAGGAGGCCCCGTTGTTGTAAACAGAGTTAACAAAAGCAATTTAGTGGGAAACAACATTAAAAATATTAAAAATATATGTATTAAAAAGAATAATACGGAACACAATTTATAATAAACTAATATATAAGTCACTATACCAACTTTGAATTTAGTTCAAAGATAGGAAATGTGACGAGTCTTGGTAAAAGACTCCCTCGCGTCCACCATGATTTAAAATTTATAATATGTCATGCTTAACATAATTGTGTGCATTTGCGTGTGCGTGTGCGTGTGTGTGTGTGAGTGTGTGCGCGTTTGCATGTGTGTGTTAATAACCACTTCCTTCACTGAATACCACTTTTTAAAATGTTTTAATTTCATCGTACGTCTTAGGCATCAGCTTTTCAGTAAGGGCAACCTTACAATTGTGATAAAGGATGAGGTACATATTTAGTTGTCGATTGATGTTGTTGTAAATGGTAGCCGACTGCCTTGCGTATTGTCTTTCCGCGAATGATGTTTTTACAGCGACAACCGTGCCTAGCCTCTTCTTCTACCCGTAGTGTCAGGTTTTTAAATAAGTGTTTTATGCAGTCTCCAAACAGCACCCAAGATGTAAAGCTTTCTTTCTGTCAAAAGTTTACAAAGGCTATATAACTCTATTGTAGGAAATCTAAACGGTTTAAAATACATCACCTTTAGTAATGACCTTTGTGCTCTTTCTACGAAAAGTTTGGTCTTTATAGCCGCACCCCATACAGAAATGCAGTAACTTAGCACTGACTGAGCCAGTGATATGTATATTTTATTTAGAAGATTCCTAGGAGCGATATGTCTCAGCGCTTTAAATATCCACATTAACTTTCTAGTTCGTTTCATTATCATTTCTATATGTTCGTGCCAAGACAATCGCTGGTCGACAATCACTCCCAGGTACCTAGTACTATTTACTTTGACAATAGAGTCACAGTGACAGCTGTTGACGCCGGGACTATCAGAACCACATATGAATCCGGATGGAATAGTAAGTTTGAGGCTGGGCTGATGTACAACTACTGAAGCATATAAAATAAGTTTTTGATGTATTCAGAGTCAACAAATTCGTTCTTAACCAGTTAGCGATCCTAGTCATTCATTGTATATGTTTCTGCCTCATTTTTAAGTCGACTTAAATTTTTTAATCAAAAACTTAATCATGTTTGCGATAAAAAGGCTATGGCTTAAAAAATCGTTGTTGTAAGCCACAACAATTTATTTTATCAACCAGTTTCTAAGTTATAAATCGTTTCGAAATTCAATTTGGTTACGGAGAGAACTACGTTTTGATTTTTGTTGGGCAATCGTAGAGGCGGAATAAAACTAGAGTGATAAAATAATTGAATAATATATTGCATTAAACTATAATATATTTTCAAGAATTCCGCTTCATTATCTCGGAACGAGGCGTCATTTTATTTGTTGTCACACATTTCGATATCAGAACCGTCGAGGGTGGTTCCATGTGTGCTATTAAGCGAGTGATATTTTATTGGGTCGTCTCACTCGCTTTGGATCCAGTGTCGAACCTTGAGGAACTCCCGCAAGTCGCAGAAAACGACATAATACGGACGGAAGGTGCCATCCGGTCCACCACAAACAGCCTCTTCGCCGGCCTGAGGTTCATCGCACTGAACAATAAGGAGAAACTAAAAGACTACTCTCTCATACATAACTACTTAGTGTCACTGACGCTGCAAGACTACATGAGCCTAAATGAAATATCGAGATTGTCAAGAGTCGATAAAACCACTATAGGCAATGAAAGTTATAATATGGTTTTATTACTGAACAAAGTATTAAACAGCCATGGCGACAGTCCGGAGAATAGCGATAAGGAAATCAACGGTGGAGTTTTCGCCAACGATATTTTTGATAGATACCTACAGAGCCTCGCCTATTTGGATAAAATAGGTTTTACCGATACACCGCTTGGTATAAATAGGGACATAGTTTCGATTTTAGGTAAAAGGGTTCAGCAATACAATTTTTCGGAGTCAGATGATGAGCTTCTGCAGAGTAATGAATTTTGGCGTGAGTACTTCAAATATTCTGCCATAATAATTTACTTTATTGCAAAACTAACAATTTTGACAATGTGTTGTGTCTACCTCACTTAAGTGGGATGTGGGAATAATTATGTCTTAGAATACCTAAATAAATAATAATAATAAATAGTCGATCAAGAGATCGTGTTCCTCTATGTAACTAAGGAGCTGTGCGTTTATTACTCGCTCCATCACCTTAGAGGGAAGGAAGGATTATAGCAATAGGCCAGTAAGTCGATGGGACTGATCTGTCGCCCTTTTTGGGCACAGGGTGCACGTGGGCAGTCTTCCATGAAGACGGGACTATTCCAGTAGAGTATGAAAGTGCAAAGAGGCGCGTTAGTACCGGGCACAATTCGGGAGCACACACATTAAGCACCACCGCCGGAATACCATCAGGCCCACTCGACTTTCGAACATCTAGAGAGAGCAGAGCCCACCGTACGTTTCGCTGTGAAATTGATATTTCCGGTATTGATTTGCCGCGCCACAGGATGGTGGCGCCTCCGTCACTCAGGGTCGAGTTTGAGGCAAAGAGAGGATTAATTAACCAATAAATTGGTTTTCTCTATTGCACTATGGGCCAGGGTACCGTCAGGTACCGTTCATGGACTGCGTTTATATTGCTATGGAGACTCCTAATATTGCAAAAGTCCACTTTCAGAGTGGGTGGGGTTGCCGCTGTTAAAACTGTATTCCTTATTTTCTTTTTGGCCATATTTGGGGGGTAATTAAAAGTTTGAAGGGTAAACGTTGCTAAGACTGCAATTAGGCAAAGTGGCTGTCATAACTGCCAAGTAATCTGGCAAGTTTGCGGTCTGATGGCGTGGCGGGCGGAAGGGCCCCTAGTCCCCCACTGACGTAACATCCGAGTCCACTACGGTCTCCTCCTCCGGCACGAACATTACGCCAGGGACTTTTCGCGAGACTGGCAGCTCAGCGTCCCAGGGCGGAGATTATGTATTCCCTGGATTCGGAAGCCCGTTCAGCTGCGGGCGGCCAGCGGACAGCCGATTCACTAGGTCTCCCTGACCGCCGCGCCAACACACCGCCCCCGCTCAGCCACGTAACAGCTAATATGAAAGCTAGGCCCCTAGCTAATATGAAAGCTGGGATATCCCACCATGCCCTACCTCTCTTTAACTGCTTGCGCGCTATTAGCCCTCACAGTAACGTTTCTGAATACGAGTGTGAAACTGTTGATTCCCCATTATTGTATATTATTTTAGGTGTATCAATCTGACTTCCATTGCAGAGCCGGTCGGCTCGGGCCGCCGCATCTACAACGGGAAGAACACCAAGGCGAAGTACTACCCGTTCATGGCGGCCGTGCTCGTCTTCTCACAGTTCCAATGCGGCGGCTCCATCATCAAGGACGACCTCATAATCACGGCCGCCTCGTGTCTGCAATTGTGAGGGGAATATCCTGTTTTATCTCCCGCAAGATGAGAGGTTTTATATAGTGTATGTGTGAGTCGGGTTGAGGCACTGTACGGCTTTACCGATTTTGATGCGGTTTCTTTATGACAGCCAGATTGATTGGGGATGTGTCACAGCTTTGCTTTGTTAATATCGATTGAGCTTAGAAATTTTAAAGACAGACAGATCAGACCTCACACGTTAAAATATTATAGTTATCATTTCACCGAAATTCATAGCGAACAGCCTATGAATATCGGTGACACGCTAACAAGCCTCTTGTTAGGGGTGACCTAGATACATAGTCATAAGCATATGTAGCGAACTCCATAGTGAACCAATGAGAGCTCACACACACGAGTTGGCAGTACAATCAGCATGACAGCAACTGTCAAATCTACATCGCGCTAACGGTGTGTTCCATCTACAACGCTTATACAAGATCCAAAGAGCGTCCATTGGACTTCGGTCTCCAGCGGGGCTATTGGCTAACTCAGTTGACAACTGTATTTGACACTAGATAATTCTACACCACGTCATCTAATTTGAAAACTGGCAATAGCGTCTACCAAATGAGAGTAGTGTCAGATTTTTTTATGTCAAATTCAGTTGTCCACTGAGATAGCCGATAGGCCCTCTGGTCATAGCAACTCAGCCAGGTGGATAATTACCCTTTTCCATCTTCTCCATTTTTGCTTGCCAACATTGGCGGCTGGAATTCTGTCCTCCACGTTACCGCCAAACATACTTATCGACAACCAGACCTGGTATTAAAACTCATCAATTTAATTTCTGCTAACCAACCATGATTCGATATAGAGGAGGCGGAAGGTGTTCCATTGTGGACCCTGAGACTGGTTGGTCAGTCTCGGAAGTCGCTTGGCACTTCGTGACAGTATAATATTTTTTTATAATTACTACAATTTCTGCCCGGCACGGAATCAAAACCGAGACCTAGCTAGACCAGTATTTAGCAGACAGGGAACTTTGCTCATGTATGGTGCAGGTAGCACTTGATTAAAGAACAATTCTAGTGCATTAGATTTCAAATAACGAATGAGTATTTAGCTATGTCCACCTGCCAATAGCTCCCCATACTCTCGTAGTAAACCTCGAAATTTTTGCATACTCAGGAAAGCATTGACCGTAATGTTCTCAGGATGCTCCGTGGAGAAACGAAACACATGTTGAAGTTCATCGGTGAGTGGTGAGCTATGGCAGATGGGACACAGCAAAATATTCATTATTTGTAAAGTAAAGTAAAGTAAAACACATTTATTACACTCAGACACACAGCACAAAATTCTTAAAATTAAATTTAAAAATATAATAAAACCGAGACAAAAGAAAAAAGAAAAAATATACTCTAATCTCGTTACCTGTGCCATGTGGAGAGTGCAATGGGGCCACACTCAGCATATGCCACGACAGTTGCCGTGACGCTGGTTTTCAGTGAGCCCCTTAGTGATGCACGGACAAAAGTGCCACAGCAATAAATAAATAAAATAAAATAAATAAATATTATTTCTTTAAATACATATTACTATATATGAGTGTGAAGTGTAGAAAATACGTTGCCTTTCATCGTAACGTAAGGGAGTGAGACTAAGTCGCACGACCGCGCACCTGCCGTCCCTTTCCCTCCATTCTCCGCGCGACACTGTACTGAGAGCACGCGTCGACAGCGCGCGGGAATATTAAAAATTTTATATTAATTATTAAGTTCGATAATTATAAGCAAAACGATAATCCAATTAAAACACCACAATATCAATTAGTAATGCAAATACAGTCATAACAATTTAAAATTTAATTACATAATATTTTGATTAATTTTCATTTAACGATGTAAGCCAACTTGAGCCAGCTGGACCACCAACTACCTAATTTGAGATCTAATGAAGTATGGTGTCCGAGAATTAATATTTTTAAATGACTATTTTCCATATTTTCAGAGCATGGAACAACCGCTTCTACCGTGAAAATCCAGCTTTCCTGTCAGTTCGTATTGGCAGCACTTTCTACAACAGCGGTGGGGAAGAGATACCAGTGATGGAGGTCTACTTCTACCCGAGCTATAGCCCTAAGAACTTGAACCACAACATAGGATTAATAAGACTCATAAGGAGGATAAACTTCCAAAAGAGGAAGAAAGCAGTTAGGAAAATCTCTATGGACATAAACGATTCGCCAGTGCTGCCTTCCAATACTCCTGGAGTCATTATCCTGGGATGGGGCGCCAAAACGGTGGGTTGATTTTGTGTATTTTTGTCTGCAGTCATCATCATTATCATTTTAGCCCTCTCGGGTTTAGAGTCAACTTTCCTATTCATCCTTCTCTACTTCGCCCGGTTTTCGATATCCTCGCTTCGTATGCCGTTAGCTTTCGTATAAGACCCAGCGATGTCCATCCATCGCTTCTTGGGCCGCGCACGGGACCGGCAGGTTCAGGCACCTATTCACCTGTCTCTGTCTCCAATCATCATCAACAGCTTACTAAACAATAACTTGTTAAAGGAATGATGTTAAATGAGGTGCAGCGCCATCTACCGTGCACGTAATGTAACTATTTCACTATACCGAAACTACCGACAAGTAACTATTATTGTTGTTTTTCTTTACAGCGCAGTCTAGTACAGAATCCGTGGCGCGATAGGCTTTCCTACGACATACTTGATGTGTATTCTTTTGAGGACTGTCAAGAAATATATTCGAAGTGAGTATTGTTTTAAATTTAAAGTGTGGACGTAGTTTGAATGAAGCACACCATCCTAATGGGAAAGACGAATGGCGTTTACAAGAGGTACTGAAGCGTTCGTCCAAACGACGATGATGTCATCATCATCACCATCATATCAGCTGAAAGACTGCTGGGCATAGATTTTCCCAGAGATTTCTATAAAGGCCAGTCTTTTCTCTTCCACATCCAGCTGGTATCTGCGATTTTTACCAGGTCGTCGGTCCACCTTGTCGGAGGCTCACCCACTCTGCGTCTTTCGGTATATAGTCGCCGCTTTAGAACTTTACCGCTCCATCGGCTATTGGACGATCATTTATTCAGCGCAAATGCCCAGACGCGTACCCCTCGAGCGGCTTTCCCATACTCCGCTGCGGAACACGGCTTAAGCCATTTTGCAGTGGGGCTTGGTGTGGAGGGTCTGAGCCATTGGCACCACGATAGGGCACTCGTGGTAGAAGATAAGAATCGTATCGACAAATAATCTTATTTGTTTAGTAAAGAGAACCGCAAGGTGTCGACTACAAAAACATATTATTCGATTTCTAACAACTGGATTTGGGGGTGGTGGATACCTCATGGCATATGTCGAGCTTTACAAATTGAGTGCTTGCATCAATGTGAATGCTGAAACTAAATAGATAAGGCTCCTCAGCATCAAAACATACGAATGTGGCTCACATGCGGATCATTCACCCTGTAATTAAACTGGTGTCTTTTGTTGCAGAGAATATGTGAAAAGGGAGAACTTCTGCGCTGGATATATCTCGAAAGGCAGTGGGGCTTGTAATGTGAGTTAAGTTGTGAAAAAAACTATATAATTTCTCATCTGTTAGTGTATTACTATTCTACTACTACCGCACTTTACTACTTTCATATCTAACGAATAAACTATACGACGACAATAATGACGTGATGATATCAGCTGTGAGTACACTAGTGGTTTCAATAGCGAAATCACGGTTTCGGTCACTGTGACTACGATGATGGTGATAACATTCACGATAACGATGACGATGACATTACCGAGACAATTACTTTGATTATAGTAAAAATCACGAACAATATAGTTTTATACTTAGGGCTTGTGGCAACCGTGATTATAATAGACTTCACGACGTATATAATGGAAATTGTAACAGTTACATTGTTGACGACGATGACGACGACGTCCAGCACGGATACCATAAGTGTGCTCTCGTGCGCGATAAGCGAGAATGGGTGCGACATAGATATTGATATCTCTTTCATCTTAGTATTGAAAGAACGAAACAAACGCTCTCTCGCGGCGCGAGCTGTGTCGCGAGTTCACTTGTGCTAGCCGTGCTGGTCGATAAATATGATCCTGACCGCTACGATAAATATGACGATTTCGAAAACGAGAATATCTATTTTTTTTTATATCACAAAGACGGCAAACAAGCTTACGGCCTGCCTGATGGTAACCAGTCACCTCAGCCTATGGACGTTTGCAATACGTTTGTGAATGATGTTACATTTGCGCAGCGCGACGTGGGCGGGCCGGGCGTGGTGGGGGGCTATCTGGTGGGTGTTGTGAGCTTCGGCTCGCCGGTCTGCGGGACCCCGGACGCGCCCACCGTCTTCACCAAGGTCGGCTACTACATTGACTGGATCGAACAAATCATGGAACAGGTATCATCATGCTCCAATATCACCTATTATATTGAATGCCGCGGTGTTGTTGATTTTGAGTTTCTACCCACTTAAGAGGTAATAATTTATTTTTTATTTAAAACTTCATGCACGTCAGGTAGCTTTTCCACTAGTCAACCGAGAGCAATTTCCTATAACAAAGATCACAAGGCGGTGCAGGAAAGGAAGAGAAAAGAAAATAGACTAAAATTAACTAGCATCAGGTATCAGATATTCACAGACCGAAAGCAAACAATTTATGTAGATAAGAATAATGAGATAGAGGGAGAAAGAGAGACAACCACCCCAACTATTACCACTTATTTTATATATATATTTTTTAATAGACAAGAAAGCGAGCACCTGACGGTGCGTGATCACCACCGCCTATGGACACCCGCAACCCCCGGAGATAGGTGTAGGCTCGATTCTAGAAATAACAAGTTCTATCATAGAACACTTATAATCACATAGCAAAAGATAACCATAACAAATATTATTCCTTCTTATTCTGAGCTTGTCTTTTGTGCTTGAAGTAAAACTGTGCCCGTAACTTTCAGGATGTACCCCATGAGAGAACAAAAACAACTAGAATGACATCGTATAGGGGCTACCAATACACTGCGTACTTGGGAACCGACTTCTACATCGATCCCGTTATGCCCGAGCCCACTACGGACTTGCCGCCCATCATTGAACCTATTCAACCAGATTTCGAAACAGAAACTGAAAGTGAAGTGTCCGTTATCACGGAACCGCCGGTAAAGTTTCGCTTATTACTTATTCTGTTTTTGCGATGCCCACCCAGATACTTCAAATAGAACAGATGTACCTAGATAAATTGCTAGTCCGCCTAAAATTTGGTAACGCATAAAATTTCCGCCTAAACCACAATGAAAATAGCCATAAAATGTAGCCTATAGCGCTTTAACATGTAAAGATTGGACTGCGCATCGGGAGTATACTTCGATCCGCGAATAAAGCTACCAGTTCCACCACGGATCAAACTCTACGCCCAACAATTGCCACGGTTTGAACTGCGGTTGTATCTATGATTCTTTTGTATTCTGGACTGGCGTGTGGAACGTGATTATTTACCTTATAGGGTGGCCTTCCACGGTGCGTGTCTATCTGGGTGGGTCTAGATTTTGCCATTTCAAATTGCAACGTGAAAGAGAACGCATCGCTGCAGTTGCTTATACTTGAGGCAGGCTTACATGTTGCGAGCTGCTGACTGAACAGCCGGTCTAGCCATCTTTGACAGCTCCGCTTGCGTGATGCGTGTATGGTAGAAAATTGACAGGTCGAATGTAGACTATCTCTACCAATATCATTTACTCTGATTGTGTAGGATCATCCGCCAATCCGCCTCCTTTGTACACCGAAAGTATGTGAATTATCTATGGACCAAGAATTTCTAACACAAACGTTAGCTTATGTCAGATAACGTTAGCTTATGTCAAATCCCATACATTTTTTCTACCACAAACGATTGTAGATTAACGAAACCTCTTGGCTAAGGCCGCTGGACAGTGAAGTCCATACGATTCGAGTAGCCAAGTCATATGGTATATGTGAGTCGTTAAATGAACACCCGTTTAATCGTCGAAAAATCGTTGCCTAAGTTGAAAAACTCGAATAGCGGCCTCAAAACGTAAAGGTCGGACTGCGAATCGGGACTGTGTTCCGAACAACGGATAAAACCGCGAATCGAACTGTCATGTGTATTTACAGGTACAGTTCGGAATGTAGGATGGCGCGAGGCATTTCCCGCAGTCCGATCTTTACGTTTAAAGTTCGCTATTGTGTTATTATAATGTATTCAATCAATTCATCAAAATCCTTTCAGTAGTTGTTGTGTGAAAAGCTTTTGAAATATTATAGGTTAGAAAGTTCCAAAAGTCCTTTAAGACTATTCGGAATGGAGCCTAGCTTTGTATGGGTTCACACATTGAACTAAAATAACCACATCACAAACGGTTAGAGAAACTTTCTCCTATATGCATTTGGGTTGTGGATTGGGATTCCTGGCAAGGTCACTTTTGCATAATTATCAGCGTCGAACATGTTAAGAAAAATATATCATCTGCCTGCATTGACCAAGTTTTTTCATTTTCAGGACTTACTTCGTACTGCGTCTGATTATGCAACAAAGGTTAAGTATACTCCAAAAGATACTGAAAACATATTGAACGACTTCCTTAAAGCTATGCTCGGTCTTTCGGACGACGAGAAAGAGTCAGAGCAGTTTACAGACGAAAAGGACTTTGTGGTGACTACGACGGCGGCTCCGCCGACGCACCCATCGACGCGCAAGCGGACGGGTCCGCTGGTTGACTGGTGGAGCCAAGCCCCGATATTCCAGAACTTTCAGCCCAGTCCAATGTTCCGGGATATACGGGAAAGTAAGCCCTCGCAGTTACGTTTCTCGCAACGGTATCAGAGAGTGACCTCGGAGGTGCAGAGTTGGATACCGCAGACCTTGCCTCCAAAATATCCGCCCACACTTTTACAAAGAGTTACCGCTAAACCGCAAACAATAATGTATAATGTAGAACCGGCTATAACGCATAAACCGCAACTACCGCCCACTGCTATTCCATATTATGACGTAAAAGACAAAGATGATTTAGAAGAGGACTTAATGAAAATAATAGACGATACAAACTTAAGAGCCACTGACAACGGCACACTCTTGAGTAACCCAGAGCCCATTGACAAGTCAATTATAAATTTGTTGTACGATATAGACAATGAAACTGAGAAAGATGATTTCAAATCGTTATTCGATGAGGTTCGCAAACAGGTATACGACTTGACAGTAAAGAGCGCAGACGAAGTTCGTGATTTGGTCGAAACTTCAAATGATAAAGACGAGACCCGTTCCACTGCTACTATTACAACTACTACTACTACTACTACTACTACTAGAACGACTACAGTCACTGCAAAGCCTGTGGCTAGGCCGGAGGCGAATATTGTATTCGAGAGGGCGATAGAGGCAAGGGAAGAGGAGGGAATAGTCCTAATAAATAACGAAGGCGGCTATAATATCTCTGGTATCCAAAATGCAGTAGATAAGCCAGGCAATGAAACAAAAACTACATCCGTACAACTAGCTGCCAGCAATACAGAAACCATCCCTACTATTAACACGTCCACAGAAAGAGTAAATGAGACAGAGATCGTATTTAAGAACCTTATGAACGAGCTTCTTTCGGCAATCTTCTCAGACAAAAACACAACTGAAAGCTAAGCAATAAGTCACACTGCATGCGTTCTGTCTCCAGCGAATGGACCAAGTCCACGGCATCGTATACTACTCGAAGATAAATACTATTTTGGTTTCTAAGTTCTAAATGGTTTGCGTTAGATGCGTAACCAATGCGTTTTGACTGGGAGCAGGATACGAATATTCGGATCGTGGGTAGGTCGTCTGAGAAGATAGGATGTGATTGAGTTGGCTGGTACTTTCTGTCGAATAAAAGTTGGCTAAATCTTGCTCGCTCTGACTGCTCATAGGTTAAACATGTTAATATAATCAGGATTTAGACTGCGTTCGAATTTACCGGACCGCAAGACGTTGTGAAAAACTTTCAAATACCGTAAGAAAAATCATTATTTACTAATAACGAAAATTATTAGTTAAGAGCGTCGGTGGCCGAGCGGTTAGAGTATCCGACTCGTAAGCCAGAGGTCCCGGGTTCGAATCCCGCTCCGGCCATGTACCAATGACTGTTTTCTGAGTTATGTACATTAGTTGAATACGAACCGATACTCTTACGGTGAGGGAAAACATCGTGATGAAACCTGCACATTCAGGCGACTGGATGTGTAACCATGATCCAATCTGGTCAGGTTCCCCTGCTAGCAGAGTCATGGAGGTCAGATGGCAGTCGCTCCACTGTAATTATTTACCTGATCTGCCAAATCCCGGATCATGGTCATGGCGGACCCCGGGCCCTCGTGCGCGAGAGCACAACCGGGTCATTAACGCCAAGATGATTTTTTTTAAATGAAAATATGTATTAGTCACTATAGGTACTCTTACCGAATCTGTAAAATTTTTAGGAAGACGTTTTTAAACATTAAAAGGCCAATATCCTAAGGTATTATGTGTATGGTACAAGAGTTATTTTATTATATATGTTGCTAAGGGTTACACCTATCTTTCCCGTTTTGATTTTTACGACCAGTAGCCCTAGCACAAGTATGTCCGCGAAATAGCTCGCGCCGCGAGAGAGCGTTTGTCTCTTTTTCTCAATACTAAGACGAAAGAGATAGCAATACCTATTTCGCGCTGTTTCTCGCTTATCGCGCGCGAGAGCAACTTGTGCTAGGCCTACAGCGTTGCTTAAATTGTCTATATGTCGCAGCCAAATGATTAAATTAGCCGGTTAATTAAACGGCTAGCTATTTAAGCAGTTATTTAATTGAAAATTGGCCAAATTCATGAACTTTGAAAGTAAAGTCTAATGAACACTTTAAAATCTTATGAAACTGGCTAATTTTCAACTAAATAAATGCTCAATAAGCTAGCCGTTCAGTTAACCGGCTAACTTATTATATATGATGGATCACGGTCAATAGTATGGACTCATGTGGTCAATAGTACGGACTCATGACGATGAAAACGGAAGTGGGGGTGCGCCCTCTGGTGGGGCGTGCTGACAGAGTCTCGACGGCACGACTCGGGCCGAGTGGCGGCCATTCTTGGCGCGACCGCCGCCGAGGAGTGACGCGTCTTGAAACTGTCTCCACATTTCGTTTGTTTACGTTTGAAGTTCGTTAATAGAAAGTGTTATTTACGTTTAAAAATAAAGTAATTTTAAAATCACCTTTGAAATAAGAAAGTAAATTACCTCAACTGCCTACATTTGTAATACCGCTCTGAATTCTAGTGAAATTATAAGTGATGTGCAAAAATGAAATGGAATAAATACAGTGGCGTAAATGTGAACCTTTTCTTTAATTTATCTGGACGAATACGACCTAATACTGATATCACCACCCTGATGACAATGATCCTGATACACCCCTTTCCTTCACGCGACGACATCAGAAGCGGTGATGACGAACGCAACGCCCAAGAGATGGTATGATGAAAAGCAACAAAGAAAATGCAGATACGCTACGTGAAAGCGTAATAATAAAAGAAAGGTGATTACTCGATCCAGTTGAGTTGCCTACATTAAAATGTAAAATGATTTAACATGTTCAAAGCGCAGCCAAGAGTCCAAACACCCCGAGATATAAGACAAAGACTTCGTCAGAAAGATTGGGGGATTCATAAAGTAAACAGCAGATCATCTGTACCAAATGGGTCATGGTCAAGGCAGACCCCGGGCCTTCGAGAGCACCACTGGGATATCAACAACATTATTAAAAATCTAGTGAAACTTACTATGGACGGCACTTTGGTATGGCTTCTTTGTTTTTGTTAAATTTAATTTAGATTACTCATGTAAAATATTTTCCTTTTTAAATAAAAAATTGAGTTAAGTAGTTAAATAATTTGCGTAGTTCTAAATTAGCCAGCTAAAGTTTATTCAATGACTTTAAAGTAAACGCTTACATTTAGATTCATTTAGCAGTGTGGTTTGACACCACAAGTAAATTAATTGCTTAGATTTCTGCAGATTAAATAAAATCAAACAATTAAAAACGGTGTATATTAATTTTTTATTTTTGTTTTACTAATACAATTATTTTCTTCTATTGCATAACAATGGTGCACAACGGTTCGCTTCACCTACGAGAACAACATTGGAATGCAACGCTGGACTGGTAGCCTCAACGTGATTGTTTCAACATAGGACGACGATGGTAGACAATCTGCGAGTGTACATGACTGAGAAATGATGTGATATTAACAGTTCCTCTCTATCTGGTGAGTCCTATACATAATTATTATTTAGTAAATACCTGTGCTGAAGAGGCTCCCTAGCGGATTTTAGGAGTTATTTACTTTGACAATTAAGAAAAGTATTCTGACAGAAACACTATTGATACCCTTAGTAGAGAGAATGGCAGGTTTATTTGTATCTTTAGTGAAACTACAAATAGAAAGAATGTAAACAAAACATAAACAACGTCAGTTACGTCAGTGTTACAATTTGTTGGTAAAAATGTCAAAAACTACTGCTAAGTTTAAAAATGTTAGCTTTTGCGGGTACCTATGTCAATTAATGTAGGCTGTCTGATAGAAAGTTACTAAGAAAAAAAATCACTCAACAAAAATAGTAAGAATTATGTTAAATCCGTCCCAATGTCAAACAGTGTTTATAGTAAAAAAAAGTGTTATTTAATCTAAGATTATTTTACCATCTTGAAACATGGTGCGCTATGATTTTACGTATTACCAACATCACGTCAGTTATCAGAAAACAAGAATAAGAAATACTTGGAAAGCATAGTGCTATTATTTTTATAAATTGAGTACGTAAGCATAGTTATGGTGGTGCTGCTGCTGACTGACTTCTTCTTCTTGATCGTTGCCTCACTGCTGAGGATCCTGACATCTTCCGTAAACTGCATGTCTCCATCGGTTTCGATGAATCGTTCGGATATTTGGTCCACCCATCTCTTCGGACTTCGGCCTCTGGGTCTCTTGCCTTCGACTTTTCCCGTCACCATAAGTCGTTCCAGATTGCTGATTAAGTAAATATTTGATAATAACAGTGTGGCAGGGATGCCGTAGCAGTGAGTTTGTGGAACAATTAGCTGGTGTACTTTAGGATGTTGTCTTAGAGATAGGATAGGCTTCACATAGGCTTCGAATGTGCAAATTCAATAACGACCCCGCGATCTCCGCGATTTCTATGCGAGCGGGAGGGTGCAAACATGTATCGAGAGAAAAAAAAGAGAAAAATTATTAGCGTGTTTGTTTACATTTAACAGGAGAAATTCGAACGAAATTTTCCATATTTCAGTATAATGTTTGTTATTGTGGTCGTAGTTTCCCAATGTTGTAGAATAGAGAGATAAGATATCCGCGGTAAAAATGGGATCACCGATATACGTTTCTTTTAATACTACAAAAAAAAAGGTAGTTTGGTTAGTAACGTAATTTTATATTAGTATCAAGTTATTTAACGAAAAAAAAAAAGTAAACACGAGTAAGTGAACTGATTGACGGTAGATAATTTCGAATTATGTTTTGAGTAACTAAAGATAAACCTGTGACTTAGTTCGACCGAAAACCATGTGTCCTAAGTCAATGTGACTTAGTTTGACCTGGATAAAGACTTTGTTAGACGGATCAATCTAAGACGCTAACCCAATACGTGACGACTATCGAGCCGAGGTTTTTATGAGATTTATGTGATCGTTTTGTTTTCTCAAAATTTGTTGCATCATCGGATGAAGGTGATCGTGTTTTATCAGTGATGGTGGGCTAATGGAGCCTATGGGAGAGTTTTATGGTTGCTTACCGGCCTGATGGAGGCTATGGGAGCGTGGCTAATAGCAAGTAGTTGTTTTAAGCTTTGTGAGAAAGTGTTGAACGATAACGATGATGAGAAAGTCCAGATATTTTGGTGATAGTTCAATAGCCGGTTTTATAAATTATTTTTAGCTTCGAGTACTGAAATTTCCTTGATTACTGATATAAAGTAACTATTTTGAGTTCTGTTGTTGTGCCAGTAAGATGAGACAGTGTAAGCAATGGTGAGATTTCATATCCTTCTGCCAGTACAAGTTTTTAAGTACCTGAATTGTTGTTGAGGTCAAACATCCAGATTTATTTGGCTGACTTGGAGTGACCCGGGAGTCATGTGTGTGACTCATTGGGCTAAGAGCCCCGAAAGTCTCGGATGTTGTGGCTGTAGATAGCAAATTTTATTTTGTAATTTTTTTAGAAGGCGGCTTGATATGGGATGCCTTCGTTATTACAAACATTGTTAAATGGTTTCAAAATGGGAGCTTAAACGTAACGTAAAGTCTAGATAGAGTATACTCGTTCGAACAGTTAAAATCGATGACGATGATTATTGCTTGTTTAGTTTTGGTGTGGCAACAAATGGACTATTGTTACCTATAACTGGCGTATCAAATAGACGTGAGAGCTTCTTATTATTAAACTTCTGATTTAGTTTTGATATTGGGCAGTAGAAATAATGTTTATTTTTATTTTATTTTATTTTGTTGTTTTTGTAGAGATGACACCGTAAACAGTTGTTCGGATCTGTGACGATTACTTGTTGTGTAACTCGTAGACCGTTATTGACCGGGTTATGATAGCAGATAGACTGTTACCTATCACTGACTTAGTACAGATTTGGTCGAAGGATTGACCACGAGCTGAGAATCTATAGACAGCTTCTATTTATTTGTCCCGCCTGTGTGGCTCCCGTCTGTGTGGCTCCCGCCTGTGTGGCTCCCGCCTGTGTGGCTCCCGCCTGTGTGGCTCCCGCCTGTGTGGCTCCCGCCTGTGTGGCTCCCGCCTGTGTGGCTCCCGCTTGTGTGGCTCCCGCTTGTGTGGCTCCCGCCTGTGTGGCTCCCGCCTGTGTGGCATCCCGCCTGTTTGGCATTTCGCCTGTGTGGCATAGTCTGTGTGACATTAAGTCTGTGTGGTATTTAGCCTGTGAGGCATTCTACCTGTATGGCATTTTGCCGGTGTGGCATTTTTATGTGTGGCATTTTGCCTCTGTGAAATTTACCCGTGTGTGACATCTTACCTGTATCGTGCGCTTTGGTAGACGTGACACAGGATATATGATGAATAAACTCATAAATTGACGATTAGAGTGGCACTGACCAGAGTGACACCCAACCTGTGTGGCACCTAGTCTGTGTGGTATTTCGCTTGTGTGCAGGTCCAGTTGCGTGGCGGCCTGGTTGCGTGGCGGCCTGATGGCGTGGCGGCCCGACTGATGGCGTCCGTCGTGTGGTGGTTCGTCGCCTGTGTGTCATTTCTCCTGTATGGTAACATTACTTATTCTTTTTAAATTAGGATGGCGCTGACGGATGACCAAAAATCATATGGCATTTAATGAAGGAGTGTTTCAATCCCACTCGAAGTAACATTGGGTCTTTTGCTGAGTACTGAAAATTTGATGTAGGTATGTCACATATTTGTAGTGAATCTAAATACCTACAGTAATGGACGTCGGGGACGATACGCGAGCTCTGTGATTGGGGCTTGTTTCCCACTCAACAAGAGCATCAAGGGGAAAACACTGGTGACGATGATTAAACCTTCTTCATTGGTGGTAATTGTGATACGGTTTATGAACCGTCTGGTGTTATACCTTGTCACGCCTCTCTAATGAACTGAAGTCGTAGCTGAATTTATGTCGGCAACTTATAAAGAATAATTTATGTACAAGATGATGTTGTTATCTCTCAATCTACAGAAGTTTAGTATGATAAATGATAATGGACGTATGTTTTATGTGAAGAATTGGTGGGTTAATGCAGTCGTGATAGATCCAATCACATGATTCATAAGACTTATTTGGGTGATGTGTTGTGGTCAGAAGTGACCGAGCGAATATAGTACTGTGCTATGGTTTTCATGTTTCAGATTACACACGAGGACGTGTGTACAGCAGGACGGCCGTGACGGATCACGGTCAATAGTATGGACTCATGTGGTCAATAGTACGGACTCATGACGATGAAAACGGAAGTGGGGGTGCGCCCTCTGGTGGGGCGTGCTGACAGAGTCTCGACGGCACGACTCGGGCCGAGTGGCGGCCATTCTTGGCGCGACCGCCGCCGAGGAGTGACGCGTCTTGAAACTGTCTCCACATTTCGTTTGTTTACGTTTGAAGTTCGTTAATAGAAAGTGTTATTTACGTTTAAAAATAAAGTAATTTTAAAATCACCTTTGAAATAAGAAAGTAAATTACCTCAACTGCCTACATTTGTAATACCGCTCTGAATTCTAGTGAAATTATAAGTGATGTGCAAAAATGAAATGGAATAAATACAGTGGCGTAAATGTGAACCTTTTCTTTAATTTATCTGGACGAATACGACCTAATACTGATATCACCACCCTGATGACAATGATCCTGATACACCCCTTTCCTTCACGCGACGACATATATATTATAAGATGTCAATTTGCGTTTTCCAGTAGGTATTGATAATTGGTTTCAAAAAGCACCAATAGATGGCGCTCCTACAATTTTGGTAATCTTCTTTAAATCTGTATGATGGTGGCAGTGATTTCATGCAGCCAACTAATACTAAACTTAAAAATAAAATGTTTATTAATATAAACATAACTGTTAAAGGTTGAACGAAGTGTAAAAATAAATATTTATAGAAGTTAGCACTATGTTCCATTATTATTACAACCTCTAAAATGGTTGAAAACTATTGACAAATACAATATTATCCAATACAACGTACCCAGTGTTTATATCCTGTTTGCTAAGAACCTATTTCAAGCGATTGTCAATTACCAAAATTGTCGGGGCGCCATCTAGTGAGTGGTTAGGAATGCTTTAGATACCTAATGGAAAACTGCTTATTATGATGATGACGGTAAGGGTTAAATAAAAAATTACTTATTTTTATATTTTATCTACAGTGAACATTCTTCTTCGGCCTCGCTTTATTATTCTCATATTACAAGTTACATGTAACAGAGTTAAAATAAAACCAACATAATCTTGTACATTAATTACAAATATTTTATTACTTACAACTTTATACATTTATAAACAAATCGTCACCACGATATAAAAGTACGGCAAACGACATATGTCGTCTTAACTGAGTCTATGGCCAACAGGCAGGTCTACGTCATAAAGTCTACGGACCAATCAGTTAAATATAGACGTCTAAATTCCAAATCAAAAAGCGTGAGAGTAAGATCAAAGTGGAAAGCATTCCTCATAAAAAAGGAACAACTTTTGTATCACTTATATATGTTACTCATCGCTCCGCTTTCCAAATCTTGCTCTCACGATTTTCGTTTTAGAATTTAGACGACTAATAATGCGCTTATTATACATTCCTAATTTCAGTTACTAAATTTAGAAACAAAAAGCGTGAGAGCAAATCAAAGTGGAATGTATTGATCATAAAATAAGGTCCATTTTTGTATCACGAAATTTTGAAAAGCGGAGTGACTCGTGACATAATATAAGTGATACAAAAATGGACCTTATTTCATGATCAATACATTCCACTTTGATTTGCTCTCACGCTTTTTGTTTCTGAATTTAAAATAACAAAAATAATAAAATAATAAAATTAAAATTCATTTATTTCAGACATATTAGTCCATATCTTGAAACACATGAAAGACAGATTTAAGATGTCAGCCTAAAAAATATTATTACTGCAATGTCAAATAACTAAATTTCCAGATACAAATATAAAAATTTCCAATTAAAATGTCAATGTACACAATATAATGTCCAAAAAAATAAATTAAATTGCAACTTTTAAATGTCAAGATTATTCATCATTATGTCAAGATTGTCATGTAAAAAAATAATAGGATAAAATAAAAATGTAATTAGACTAGGTATTATTTAGGAATGTGTAATAAGCGCATGAGCCAAGTGCCAAGCCTTTTAGTTAGCCTTAGCTGCCACCGTAGTAGCGGGGGCGCTAGTGGCCGAGGCGCTGGCTTCAGCTGCGCGTGCGCACAACTTCTCCGAGTCGACCTCGTGGAGAGCTTGCTCCGAATTCGCGCATCGGATCTCTTTGTAGTCGATGATCTGTAATCAAATGTCATCGTCATCTTTCATTTAAGAGTCACTCTTCTCTCTTGTCGGCTAACTCCTTTACTTCTCCACTTTATTATTCACGTCCTTGCAATATTCATGACGACCTGAGTGGTTCAGTGGTCAACAGTGGTCTGTCACGCAAGAGGTTTGATTCCCGGCCGAGCAGAAATTGAAATGATGAATTTTAATTTCTGTTACGGGTCTGGGTGTTCTATGTGTAATTTAGGAATGCTTTATATACCAATTGGAAAACTGCTCATTAGTACCGCCAGAGATTCATCGTAGTCCAGTAAACCTTGACAGACCCAGGTCTATACTCGCGACCTATTTATTTACTAGCTGTCGATTGGTCAGATTTTGCCATAGGGTGTCCAACGGAGTAGAATAGCACCAACCCCTTACACTCGTGGGTCTACGAGGCGACTAATGTTTTCGAGGCGAAAGATCTAGAGTCTCCGTAGGCTGGAAAATGGGCAGCAGCGTTTTCCATTGTTATATTTACAA
Source organism: Blastobasis lacticolella (assembly GCA_905147135.1). Taxonomy (NCBI): domain Eukaryota; kingdom Metazoa; phylum Arthropoda; class Insecta; order Lepidoptera; family Blastobasidae; genus Blastobasis; species Blastobasis lacticolella. The sequence continues at coordinate 105,450 of LR990067.1, forward strand.
CACTGCGATCTCCAACCCGCCTGCCAACAACCTAGGGAAGGTTGGCTCATGGCCCTCAGGGGCCTTAGGCCCGCAGTGGACTGTTATGGGCTGTGATGATGATGGGGTTGTAAATAAATAAACGTTTCTACTCCATCCAGAAAGAGAAGCTAGTCACGGGCAGTCCGGCTGCCTAGCGTGGAGATTATGGCAATAAACCTTCCCTTTAGTGGGAAATAGCCTAAGTCCTGCAGTGGACTGTTATGGGCTGTGGTGATGATGATGATTGGCCAGAGGCTACGCATGATGGCAACTGCAAGTAGCTTGGTCTTTGAGCCAGTAAAGCGAATGGCCAGCGCAGTGGAGGAGAGAGACAACTTGAGGATGCGAGTGGATGGGTCAAGGCGTATGCGAGAGGTACCGGGTTCTAATCCCGTTGTGGCTATGTATTGGTACATGGCTGCACTCTTTTAAATCTGAGTCATGTACATTAGTTGGATTCTAACCGATACTCTTACATTGAGGCATTCAGAGAACTTAATGTGTAACCATGATCCAATCTGGTCAGGTTCCCTTCGTAGCAGGATCACGGAGGTCAGAGTGCAGTCGCTCCACTGATCTACTGAGTCCTGGATCGTGGTCAAGGCGGACCCCGGGCCCTCGTGCGCGAAAGCACAACCGGGACATTAACGCCAAGATGATGGGTAGACTAGTACAGACTGACGATGATGATGAGACCTCATTGCCTTTTACTAATAAGGCGTACAGCACAGAGTAAACCAAACAGTGTTTCCTTTGGACTATGACGTGGGATCGTTCAAGAGGTATATTAGAGGTCTCCTCAGAGGTGGACAACGCGTTGGCGATACTCTCGGTGTTGGTAATGTCTATAGGCAGTGGTGACCACTTTCCAGCAGGTGGCCCGCTTGCCTGTTTGCCTATCGTATGTATTAAAAAAGTAAATATTTATGGAGTTTCGGCAAGCGGGCCACCTGCTGGAAAGTGGTCACCACTGCTTATAGACATTAGCAACACCTAGAGAACAAAAAGGCAAATGTCTCTCCACTGCCAAAGCCACGGTTCCCCAAATCCTCACCCCATGGAGCCCTGGAAACCTTACTCACCGGCAGAAACACAATACTATTTAAAAGAGTATTGTTTAGCTGCGGTATTCTGTAAGGCGGAGGTACTTCCCCAGTCGGGCGGCTCCAATGAGGAAGTTTCCTAAATTTTAAACTAATTGTATATTTTTTTAAATACATACTTATTATACATAGAACACCCAGACCCGTAACAGAAATAAAAATTCATCATTTCAATTTCTGCCCGGCCGGGAATCGAACCCGGGACCTCTTGCGTGGCAGACCGGCGGCATGTTGACCACTGAATCACTCAGGTCGTCAAGTTATAGCCAAGCCCTTTCTTCATAGAATTGAGTTTCCTTTTGTGTCGTATTTACTTTATTTTTATTTTTTTAACTATTAAATAAAAAAAATAATGATAATAATGTAGCGACATCTATCGCTCCACTAGGGAAACTCAACGATACTCACATTACGAGTACACGAACACAAGGTTGGCAAGCATCCGCACATAGATGGCGCTAACAATCCTACATCGCGCTAGAGAAATGTGCCAACTTCCACGGCATATTATATACAACTTCCGACGATCTACTATTGAGCCCTTGGTCCCCTGGTCACAACACTCGGCCAGGTGGGTAATTACCCTTTTCCTTCTCCCATCTTCGCTTGCCAACATTAGCGGCTATCTTATTCCTCCACCGCCAAAATAATAAAGCCATACCTGTTCCTTGTACTTGTCCAGTAGCTGTATATCATGTTTGTGTTCGCAAACGCAATGCGGCCTCGCGCCCGAGAGCCGCGCGAGCCGCGACCGAGCGAATAGCGATTCCGGTAGTGACCATAGCAGGTTGGCTGCGAGCTCTATTTCCTGGGAAACGTTTGTTTATTTATTTAAACCTTCGTGCTCAATACAGTACAATGGCGGACTTAAAGCTAAAATAGCCTTATCTACCAGTAAACCAGGAGATAAAGGGTAAAGAATGTCTCGGCGGAAGCCCGTTCCTAATGTGACTTTTACCCTGTGGTCCTGGGAAACATTGTGTTCGGCTGTTTGAATCGTGGCTTCGTATTTTCATTTCATTTTATTTTATTCAGAAAACTTACAGCAATAATTAACATATGATATAATTCATTGGCCGTGTGGTGTCCGGCAGAGTAGAATAGCACCAACCCCTTACACTCGTGGGTGTCGTAAAAGGCGACTAATGTTTTCGAGGCAAAATATCAAGAGTCTCCGTAGTTTGGAAGATGGGCAGCAGCGTTTTTCATTGTTATATTTGAGCACTGCGATCTCCAACCCGCCTGCCAAGCGTGGAGATTATGGCAATAACCTCCCCTTTCGTGAGAGAGGCCCTAAGTCCTGCAGTGGACTGTTACGGGCTGTGATGATGATAATGATATAATTCATAACAAGGTTTTTCATGAGCCATTTACAAGTTTTCGCCTATAGCAGTTACAACATAAAGGAGACTGGGTAAGTATGTAGAGGAAGTGGACTATGGCCAAATGACAACATCGGAATAATATTTACATTTAGCATCCTCAAATACATCCTTGTAGAGAAGGGCATCAAAATCTGAGCGGCAGTTCTATTTAGTTGGCACATTGTACTATGAAAACGTTACGTATATATATGTGTAACATAATTATTAAAATTAAGTGCCTAAGTTAGTATTCGTAACAGTTGTACGTCACACAAGCTATCCTTAAATAAACTAAGCCAAGCCAGTGACTCCTCTCTACCAATTCGCTGTGCCCAATCCGGGTCCATGTTGATTCTCATCATATTGTAACATCTATATGTAACACATGGAATGCGAAATAAAGAAATTGAAATTGAAATTGAAAACCAATGGAGGTATCTTTACAGTATATGAGTTTAACACCTACAACTCTTTTCTTAGACTGCATGACATTAAAATCGAATCCGGCAGGTTCGAGAAAAAAGAATTAATTTCTTACAATTGTATGACAAATGGTTATGGAGTACAGGTTGAGCATCTTCAGCTCTGTTCTTATGCCGCACGATATCAAAATCGGCCGCAGTTTCGAGAATACGGCACTTGTCATACAAGTGTGACAAAAGATTGCTTTTTCTCGAAACTGCCGGGTCCGATTTTGATGTTGTGCAGCATTAGAACATAGCTGAAAGTGCTCAACCTCTACTCCGTAACCATGTCGCTGCTGGTTCAAATAATACGACACTTGTCATACAAATGTGACAAATTAATGCTTTCACGGGGTCGGTATCACGTGGGCGACACCCCTGGTATTGCAAACGTCCATAGGCTGCGGTGACTGCGCACCATCAGGCAGGCCGTAAGCTTGTTTGCCACCTTAACGGCATAAAAAAAATATCAAGAAATCTATCTACAGCCACTATCCTGGTAATCATATCACAACAGTGTGTACTAACCTTCAGCCCATCAGGCAGCTCAACCCCTTCCAAGGTCTCGATCCGGTTCCCGTTGGCCGCGAGCCGAGTCAGCTTCGGCTGCGTAAGAACCGCTGTGGGAAGCGTCGTCAGGCCTTTCTGTTGGCAGTCAGCTGATACTGTTTCATTAGTGAGCTGGGGAAGGAATAAGGTGTTTGTATGAAAATAATGAAACAGTAAGAATAAACAGGGGATTTATAAGTACTCATCATCACAGCCCATATCAGTCCACTGCAGGACTTGGGGCCTCTCCCACGGAAGTAAAGTAAAGTAAAGTAAAGTAAAACACATTTGTTACACTCAAACACACAGCACAAAATTCTTAAAATGAAATTAAAAGAATATAATGAAACAGAGACATAAACAAAACAATAAAAAAAAAAAGATACTCTAATCTCGTTACTTGTGCCATGTGGAGAGTGCAATGGGGCCACACTCAGCATATGCCACGACAGTAGAAGTAGAAGCCGTTGCCATAATCGCCACGCTCGGCAGGCGGGTTGGAGATCGCAGAGTTGTAAATATTACAATGGAAAACGCTGCTGCCCATTTTCCAGTCTATAGACACTAGATTTTTCGCCTCGAAACCATTAGTCGTCTCATACGACACCCACGAGTGTAAGGGGTTGGTGCTATCCTACTCCGCCGGACACCACACGGCCAAGTAAGTACTAGCTACTACTTATAACTAAGTTCTAAGTAGTAGCTGATGATATTATACTCGTGAACGGGTGCTGCCTTTGGACTGGCTTACTCTTGCTGTAGTTTTAGGTGGTTTTTCTTAATTATACTAGACATACCTATATAATATAATATAGCGTTCCGGCTCTGCCTGGCATTGTCGAGCACGGTTCGGTCGTTTATCTACGGCCATAGGGCGGTCAGCGTGTCCCTGTGTGTTTCCTTCCTACTTTCCTACCCCCCTCCTTTTTGACGATTGAAAGAGATATTTAATGTCCTAATCAATAAATACATTTTGAATTTTGATAATAAATACGTAACTGTGATTATCGTGATGACGATGTTAAGATAATAAATTTCTCCAACACACACTAAGGTTGTGGAATGGGCTCCCTGGAGATGTTTCCCTGGAGAGTGCACATGGGGTTCTTCAAGTAAAAACGTTTTTACTGGGTCCAGGGTATTGCAAACATCCAAAAGCCTTGACAGGCTTGTTTGCCACTTCAGTAGTATATCATTTTTGAAAGCAAGGTAAGATCTGTCTTGTCTAGTAGTCAGCCCCCGCAACTGCATTATCAGTAGCCAGAAGCAGTTCCTCTTTAGTACAAGCGACAGGGCAAAGAGGACAACAGAGCAGATGCGCCAGATAATAACTAAAACGATGACTGTGTCGATGATTGGTCCATAAATTATATATATTTGTATTGATCTGTAGTAATATTTAAGTGTAAAAGTATGTGTATTTATTGATATAATATCTAAAAATTAGTCATATTCATATGTATTTTATAATTATTCATTAATTGTGCGCGTCGTATCTGCATTTTTTAGCTAAACATTTCCTTTCTGTAGTCCTGCTGGAAGAAATTTCTTTTAGAAATAAGTAGTGCCTGTTGTGTCAGTTATATCTATGTTATATATCTGTATTTCTTTATTGTGTGCAATAAATAGTTTAATAAATAAATAAATAAAGTAAATAATTATTACTATGACTATGAAGATTATTAATTCCAACCACTTATCTCCACTTATCAGTTTTCAGAGACTCTACCCTGTTCCCCCTTCAACCAATTTGAGTGTATGGGAATACTGATCCGCGTCGTGAGTGCGTCTCCGTACACCTGTGATACTGCTATTTTAGCTTTAAGTCCGCCAATGTACTGTTTGTGCATGAAGTATAAATAAATAAATAAATAAATAAATAAATACTTCAGTAGCAACCACTTCCTGTTCTTTATTCCATACAGAAATGATGGTCACGATGGTGACGACGGTGGTACTGACTATGACTATAACGATAACTATGACGATGACGATGGAAACAATGATGACTATGTCAAAGACTATGACGATGATTATTATAACGATAACAGTGACGATGGTGACGACGGTGACGTTAACTACGACGATAACGATAACTATGACTATGACGATGGAAATAATGATGACTGTGACGATGACAATAATTACGACTATGTCAAAGACTATGACGATGACTAAAACTAGAATAAAATTAAAAATCACCCACCTGCTTCCGACAAACGCAGCCACCACACTCATATTTTTCACAATCCACCCTCTCCTTCTCAGCCTTCAGCAATTCCACCCCCTCCCCATCCAACCCCTCGCAATGTATGGGGATGGTGATCCGCGTGTGAGTCGTGAGTGCTGATTGGACGGCGCCGTGGGCGCAGTCGCAGTCCACTGCGATGTCGCCGAGGATTGTTACGTTGGGACCCTGGGGAGATAGGCAGGTATAAATAAATAATAATAATAAATATTCGTGGACTAATTCACACAGCGCCATCTAGCCCCAAACTAAGCAAAGCTTGTACTATGGGTGCTAGATAACTTATATACTACTTACATACTTTTTTTTTTTAAATACATACACAACTTTCTTTGCTGTTTATTTATTTACAACCAACAACATTTACACCGAGAGAGCGTCGGTGGCCGAGAGGTTAGGGTATCCGAGTCGTAAGCGAGAGGTCCCGGGTTCGAATCCCGCTGCGGCCATGTACCAATAACTCTTTTCTGGATTATGTACATTAGTTGAATGCTAACCGATGCTCTTACGGTGAGGGAGAACATCGTAATGAAACCTGCACATTACGTTCCACTGTAATCACCTGGTCTACCAAATCCTGGATCATGGTCAAGGCGGACCCTGGGGCCTTGTGTGCGAAAGCTCAACAGCATTAACGCTAAGATTATGATGATGACCCTAGTTAGTGGTTGGATCCGATCATGTATCAGTTCTATTACCATTGGATTGGCACATATTACACCTCTAACATTGTTTTTGAACATATCCTCATCATGACGTCACCAAATTCGTACTGCCGAACTCAGCATCCGAACTCAGAATAAAGTAAATGACAGCCATTGGGCAATACACTGTAACAATTCGTTACACGTTTTGATTTTGAATCATCGTAATTTTAAATTAAATAAAATGCTAGAAAAATTAAGTTTGTAATCGTACATTTAAGTCCATTTTACAGTGATTTTTAGCATATAGCAGGAAGGCGGACCCTGGGCCCTCACGTACCGCGCGGGGGCGCAACCGGGACATAACACCAAGATGATGATGATGATGATGATGATGATGATTTTAGTCCATTTCACAGGTTAGGTCCTATTGAGAGTAGAGCCTATCCGAAATGCAAGTTATGACGTCATTCCACAGGATAGGATCAAAATGGCGCCATGCTATCGGAGATCGGCACCGCTGCACTATCTTATCTGCTCTAAGTGTATAGGTACACCTCTCATTATTATACTATTTTCTTTTTTCTTTTCTAACTTTTTTTTTTATACGCTTATTCCTTGTTTTTTTTTGTTGTTGTTGTACCTAATAATCGTGTCGTGCTGTCTACGTGTAATAAAGTCTACGTCTACTCCCCACGCTTTCCCTGGAGAGTACAACATGGAGTTCTTCAAGAGAGGGGTAAAAAGGTTTTTACTTCGGCAACGCGTGGGTGATGCCCCTGGTATTGCAAACGGCCATAGGCTGCGGCGACTGCTTACCATCAGGCAGGCCGGAAGCTTGTTTGCCAACTTTGGGTAAAAAAAAAATCTTCTTTCTTTCTTTCTTTCCTACCTTCAAGGGTAGATCCTCGCACTTTCCCCCGCAAAGCACCCTGGCGACGGGAGCCATGCGGAGGTCCACCGACACCGAGCGCTCTTCGCCGCCCGGCAGCTCCGATAGCTGGGGAGGTTGGATTTTGATAGATAGATATTGCACACAAAATTACAGGAAAGAACATTTAACTGGTCTATTCAAACATTGTGGGCAAAGGCGGCCTTGAGCCAAGCGATCTCTTCCAGGCAACCCTTGTCATGAAAGAGAAAAAGATACAAATCAGTCAGACAAGCCACAAAAATAGCATTAATCATCTAGGTAAAGTATTATATTATAAGCTAAAGATTTACACCTACATACTAATATACACACTATAGGCTGCTGTGGATAGTGTGGATGTTTCGATGGAGTGGACGTTTCGATAGAGTTGGTGTTTCAATAGAATGGACATTTACATAGAGTGGCGTTACAATAGTGTCATTTCGATAGAGTTAATGTTTCAATAGAGTGGCATTTTGATAGAAATAATGTTTCAAGAAAGTGGCCATTTAGATAGAGTGAATGTTTCGATAGAGGGGCATTTCGATAGAGTGAATGTTTCGATAGAGAGGCATTTCGATAGAATGGACATTTAGATCGAGTGGCATTTCGATAGAGTGAATTAATGTTTTGAGAGAGTAGACATTTAAATAGAGGGGCATTTCGATAGAATGAATGTTTTAATAGAGTGGATATTTAGATAGTGTGTCATTTCGATAGAGTGAACTTTTAGATAGAGTGGCATGTCGATAGAGTTGTGGCATTAGATAGTCTGCCTAATTTGGAATATGGTCGCGAGTGTGTATGTCATTATGGATGTACTGTACCCCAATCTCATACCTACGAGGCCTGCCCACGCTGCGTCTTCCGGTACGTGGTCGCCACTCGAGGACTTTACTGCCCCATCGGCCTTTCTACGAGCTATGTGCCCTGCTCATTGCCACTTTCCACTCTCCATCATTGCACTCTCCACATGGCACAGGTAACGAGATTAGAGTACCATTTATTTTTTTCCAGTTGAGTACCATTTTTTGTTTTAATATTTTTTTTTACTTAATGAATATTTAATAATTTTGTGCCGTGTGTCCGAGTGGAGTAAATGTGTTTTACTTTACTTTACTTCCCTCGGTTCGCTTGCGGACCTCCTCATTTCTGATTTGACTACGTATGTATGTAAAAAATTTTTTTTTTTGTAAAATACCTCTATCTCATGCACCCTACTCTCGGCTAAATCCAGCTCCTCCAAAGCCGTCCACTGCTGGAAGCAGAGCCGCGAGGCTGCCGTCCCCCGCAGCCGCAGTCGCCTCGCGGAAGGCAATGCTCGCGCCCACGAAGCTTCGGAGGGGTCTGTCGTTTCTGTGGAATGATAAGGCTTTCATCACCATCATATATTTAAGACCGCGTGGTGTCCGGCAGAGTAGAATAGCCCCAACGCCTTACACTTGTGGGTGTCTTACGAGGCTACTAATGTTTCGAGGCAAATGATCTAGCCTTCGTAGGCTGGAAAATGGGCAGCAGCGTTTTCCATTATTACATTTACAACCGCCAAGCGTGGAGGTTATGGCAATGACCATCCATTCGGGAGCTACAATGCCAGACAGACACACAGATATGCAGGTGCATAAATGCGCAGGTACATAGATACACATACGCAAAGATCACAGATACACATGTACACCGATATACCGTTACACATATACACACGTACACAGAAACACCCATCAAACTCCCAACACATTTCCTCATTATCGAGTTCTACCTCAAAAAAATTCAAAAACCCACCCACAACCACCCAACAATCACACCACAGAAATCCAGCATTTCAGCTGAAATCCAGCTCTTGCAGCTCCTTGGTATAGAAACCCAAGCCACGACCCACCACCAGCCAACAATCTCACCATAGAAATCCAGCATTTCAGCTGAAATCCAGCTCTTTCAGCTCCTTGGTATAGAAACCCAAGCCACGACCCACCACCAGCCAACAATCTCACCATAGAAATCCAGCATTTCAGCTGAAATCCAGCTCTTTCAGCTCCTTGGTATAGAAACCCAAGCCACGACCCACCACCAGCCAACAATCTCACCATAGAAATCCAGCATTTCAGCTGAAATCCAGCTCTTTCAGCTCCTTGGTATAGAAACCCAAGCCACGACCCACCACCAGCCAACAATCTCACCATAGAAATCCAGCATTTCAGCTGAAATCCAGCTCTTTCAGCTCCTTGGTATAGAAACCCAAGCCACGACCCACCACCAGCCAACAATCTCACCATAGAAATCCAGCATTTCAGCTGAAATCCAGCTCTTTCAGCTCCTTGGTATAGAAACCCAAGCCACGACCCACCACCAGCCAACAATCTCACCATAGAAATCCAGCATTTCAGCTGAAATCCAGCTCTTTCAGCTCCTTGGTATAGAAACCCAAGCCACGACCCACCACCAGCCAACAATCTCACCATAGAAATCCAGCATTTCAGCTGAAATCCAGCTCTTTCAGCTCCTTGGTATAGAAACCCAAGCCACGACCCACCACCAGCCAACAATCTCACCATAGAAATCCAGCATTTCAGCTGAAATCCAGCTCTTTCAGCTCCTTGGTATAGAAACCCAAGCCACGACCCACCACCAGCCAACAATCTCACCATAGAAATCCAGCATTTCAGCTGAAATCCAGCTCTTTCAGCTCCTTGGTATAGAAACCCAAGCCACGACCCACCACCAGCCAACAATCTCACCATAGAAATCCAGCATTTCAGCTGAAATCCAGCTCTTTCAGCTCCTTGGTATAGAAACCCAAGCCACGACCCACAACCAGCAAACCAACTCACCGCAGAAATCCAGCAGCACGTTCCAGCTCAAGTCCAGCTCTTCCAGCTGTTTAGCGGCTGCCAGAGCGTTCCGCAGCGTGCCGCTGTCGCTGCTGGACAGCTGGTTGCGCGAGAGAGAGAGCGAGCGCAGCGACGGCTGGTGAGCGAACGCCGCGCTGGGGGAATTAGAATGGAATAAAATCTGATGGAACGGAATGGAACTAAATAATAAATAATAAAATAAAATGGAACGAAATGGGACGAAATAGGGCGGAATAGAACGGAACGGAATGAGATGGAATAGGATGAAGTGGGACGCAAGGGAACGGTTGGGAATGGAATGGAACGGAATGGAATGGTATAGAATAGAATAGGCTTTATTAAATCACCGACGCACGGACATGACAAATACAAAAAATTCTAATAACCTAGCTGACAGATAAATGTCTCGACAGCTGGTTGCGCGAGAGAGAGAGCGAGCGCAGTGACAACTGGTGAGCGAACGCCGCGCTGGGGTGGGGGCAGGGAAAATTTTATGGATTAGAATGTAATGGAATGGTATGGGGCGGAGTGGAACGGAATGGAATGTAATGGAATGGAGTGGAACGGTATGAGATGGAATAAATTAAGCTTTATTAAATCACATACGCACCGACATGACATAATACAAAAAAAATTATAACCTAACCAACAGAAAAATGTAGGAAACCACCGACCAAGTATAATAAACTCGAATATTTCCTATACACTGATTTTACTGAACCAAAGCTAAGAACCATCTCCATTAAATTTGCTTTAAAACAAAGAAAACCGCATTGATATCTGTCCATCCGTTCGGGAGTTACGTTGCCACAAATAGAGAGAGACACTTTTTCGTCGGGGGTTAAACATAAGGTAACATAAATCCCAATCACATCCCGTCCGGGATATCTGGATCGAATCTTGGGAAGTGCTTCCACCTTACAGGACACCGCAGCATACCATTTTATAACAGTATAGTTTTCCTGCCGGCGGGAATACATCCAGTGGAAGGAATTAAGTATTCGTGTTATAGAGGTGGGCAAAGGCAACACATTCTCGCCACCCTTGGTGTTGCCAATGTCTATTTTTTTTTTTTTTTATGTCATACGGTTGGCAAACTGGCAAGCGGGCCCCCTGATGGAAAGTGGTCACCACTGCCTTTAGACATTAGCAACACCAAGAGTATCGCTAATGCGTTGCCCACCTCTATAACACGTTGCTCTGGCAGCAAAAAGCAAATGCCCCTCCACTGCCAAAGCCACGGTTCCCCAAATCCCCACCCCATGGAGCACTGGAGACCTTACTCACCGGCAGAAACACAATACTATTTAAAAGAGTATTATTTAGCTGCGATATTCTGTAAGGTGGAGGTACTTCCCCAGTCGGGCGGCTCCAATTAGAACGAGATACCCCGCTATGCCCTACCTCTCTTAAATAGGTCTATAGGAGAGGGTGGCCACTTTCCATCATTTGCTGGTAAGTTCGCCTAACGTACGACATTAAAGAAGAACCTTACTTTTCCGGCTCGGTTCTGGGAACTAACTTATTCACAGCAAGCCCTTCCAGTTCACCAATCAAATGGTGGCAAAGAAGTTAGTAACAAGGTACATAAATGTGACATGGTATCCTTCAAGACTTTAGAGGTATCTTAAACTGAACCCTTTTATTTGAGTCCGCCGCGGTGACCACTTTCCATCAGGTGGCCCGCTTGACTGTTTGCCCACTTTAAAATAATTTACATTTAAAATAATGTGTTTTTTTATACCACACATGTGTCAAACAATCTTCCGGCCCGCCTGATGGTAAGCAGTTACCCATGGCTGTTTGCAATACCAGGGGCATCACCCACGCGTTGCCGAAAGAAACTAACCTGTCAATAGTCCTCAAAGCGTTATCCTCCAAATCGATATACTCCAGCTTACGAGCCGCTGCCAGCATATCAGCTGGCACTATCCTTAGCTCGCAACTCCTCACTGTCAGCCTAACCAGTCCTGGGGCGCCTCGGACTGCCCTGATGGCGGAGTTGGCGTCTACAGCGGTCAGCGTCAGGGTTTCCAGATTGGTGCATTTGGAGAGCCAGTCCTGGAAAGGTAAATCATTACCATCAATGGCGGCCCTGGTTTATAACCAAAGTTAAGCTACGCAGGGTCCAGGAACTGGACCGGTGACCTTATCGTAGTTTAATGGCAAAATTGATTGTTACATGAAATTCGTTTTTTCAGATAATTGAATGGACACTCACACTGATTAAAAAAATCAAATAGTTCCATAAAGATTTTAGCGAAGGGAGAGGTGCTCCCTTAGAAATGAGGAGATCCGCAAGTGAACGAAGGTCATCAAGATAAAGTGGCAGTGGGCAGGGCACATAGCTCGAAGAACAGATCGCCGATGGGGCAGTAAAGTTCTCGAGTGGCGACCACGTCCCGGAAGACGCAGCGTGGGTAGGCCTCCCGCAAGGTGGCCCGACGACCTGGTAAGGATCGCAGGTGCCAGCTGGATGCGGAAGGCACGGGACCGGCCGCCGTGGAGAGCTCTGGGGGAGGCCTATGCCCAGCAGTAGGCGTCTTTCGGCTGATATGATGATGATGATGATAAGGTGCTAAGTCCAGTTGACAACTAGCTAAAAACTATGACCGACGACTGTGACTATGGTCACAGTTTTCAATTTAACCTAGTCCAAAGCAGAATCGTTATAACCACGAGACTCACCTTAACCTCAGGCACCTTCCAATCATGCAGTCTCAGCGCCTCCAAAGCAGTACACTCCCCCCACCCCCCCGCGGACTCCCCGTGGGAGAGAGAGATGTTGTGCAAATTGGAGGCGGGGAGGGGGGGGAGCGATACCGCGGAGGCTTTCAGGGTAGTGAGGGAGGGGGGGAAGGGGGCGTCCATTGCGAATGGGAGGGGTTTGTCACTTATCTGTAATTGGGATATATGATTATTTATTTATTAGTAAGATTTACAGTATTGAAATACATTTAAAATATAATTAAAACACAATGGTTGAAATGCCAATGACAAATTGCATTTTAAAATGTTGATACGTAGCTTTGCAGATAGATTGACTTATTGCCTAACAAAAAGAACAATAAAAAAGAAAAAAAGTATAAAGCAAGGTGATACATGTACACTGGCGTGTGTGTGTTTTCCTAATAAAATAAAATAAAAACCCCGTCACTGCGACCGGAGATAACCGGGATCGGGATATTAGACTATCATCACAGCCCATAACAGTCCACTGCAGGACTTAGGGCCTCTCCCACGAAAGGGGAGGTTATTGCCATAATCTCCACGCTCGGCAGGCGGGTTGGAGATCGCAGTGTTTAAATATAACAATGGAAAACGCTGCTGCCCATCTTCCAGTCAATAGAGACTCTTGATCTTATGCCTCGAAACCATTAGTCGTCTTGTCCGACACCCACGAGTGTAAGGGGTTGGTGCTATTCTACTCTGCCGGACACCACACGGCCAAATTTTGACATGTTTTGTATCTTGGCATGTTTGCTAATTTCACATCAATCTTGACACATAACAATGGTTTATAAATAAATAATAAATAAATAATCGTGGACAAATTCATACAGCGCCATCTAGCCCCAAACAAAGCAAAGCTTGTGCTATGGGTGCTAGATTACTGATAAACTACTTATATACTTTTTTTAATACATGCTAATTGTACATAGAACACCCAGACCCGTAACAGAAATTAAAATTCATAATTTCAATTTCTGCCCGGCCGGGAATCGAACCCGGGACCTTTTGCGTGGCAGACCGGCATGACCACTGAACCACTAAGGTCGCATAAACAGCTACAACACGCAACCAACCTTAACCCCAGTAACACTGAGCTCATGCAACATCGTATCAGCGAAGTATCCCGCCCGAAGCGCGTGCGCCGGCCAACGGGACGAGAGCAACGTCACGTGGTTCGTGACTGATATGGCTGAGAGGTCGGTTGATAGCTGGAAGGCGATACAGAATCAGGATCAGAGGGCTTACCATGACCTCTTATAGCAGGACCTGTGGCCTTAGCCAAGAGGTTGCGTTAATCTACAATCGTTTATGGTAGAAAAAATGTATGGGATTTGACATAAGCTGTTTGTGGTAGAAATTCTTGGTCCATAGACAATTCACGTACTTTCGGTGTACAAAGGAGGCGGATTGGCGGATGATCCTACACAATCAGAGGCAATGTAGATGTTGGTAGAAATAGTCGAACTTCGAGCTGTCAATTTTCTACCATACACGCATCACGCAAGCGGAGCTGTCAAAGATGGCTAGACCGGCTGTAGCCGTATTCACAATGGCTCGGAAATCGGATTCGGATACGGAATCGACAAAGGACCCCGCAAAAGTTCTTTGGAAAATGTGGTTTCAGTTAATTTTGATGAAATTTTCATGTGTTATAGAGAGTAGAGTTTCCGTGGAATCTATCGGGATTCTGAATAAAAGTTTTCGAATCGATCGACACGGATTCGCCGAACCGCTCACGGATTTCGTGTCGAATCGATCGAAAACGGTTTCGAATCATTGTGGATACGGCTACTGAACAGAACTGCCCTGCTTAGTACGAGACAAGCTTATGTGACACGTATAGCGCTGTCTCGTTCTAAGCAGGGCAGTTCTGTTTAGGTTCTACTATAAGAACTCATAGCCCCCAGAATCAAATGTTTTATTCCATGTAGGTATAAACAGTGCACTTATTGAACGTTGACACGTTATAAATTATTTGTATAATATTGTTAATAATTGGAAATTAGTACCTAATAACCATAATACATATTGTACAGTATAGTCAAACTCAATAACAAGTTACAAATAAATAAAATAATCATCTTGGCGTTAATGTCCCGGTTGTGCTCTCGCGCACGAGGGCCCGGGGTCCGCCTTGACCATGACCGAGGATTTGGCGATCAGGTAATTATAGTAAAGAGACTACCATTTTTATTTATTTATTTACATACGAGGACAGTAGAACATTGTTGCAGTAACACAATACAGTACAAAGGCGGTCTTATCGCTAAAAGCGATCTCTTCCAACAACCGTTTTTACGGACATCGTAGAAGAAACTACAATCTGACCTCCGTGACCCTGCTACCAGACGAACCTGACAAGATTGGATCATCGTTACAAATTCAGTTGCCTGAAATTGCAGGTTGCATCACGATGTCTTCCCTCACCGTAAGAGCATCGGTTAGAATTCAAACTAATATACATAACTCAGAAAAGAGTCATTGGATCTCCAACGTGAGACTCCAAGCACATCCCTTTCCATTGCCTTCTGGAACCACAGCACTCACCGTATCATTCTCCACCGGCGCGCAATGGTTGATCTCAAAAGCGTGTGTTGTCAGCGTCCGGTCGGCGGGCGCGGCGCGCGGCGCCAGCGAAAGCTTGGCCGCGGGGGAACAGTCCACCCGCAGTAGGGAGGCCTTTGACAGGTTCTTGGGGCCTTGGATAGGAAAGAGGGCTGTGATTTGCTATTAATCCATGCCGCAAACCTAACCTAACTGGTTCCTCGAGGTCGCGTAATTGATTCTGCACATTATGTCGCGTTGTGCTTCCGAATCCTTCCGTTGAGTAGGCTAACATTGATTCAGATTTATTTATTGCCCAAAGTGAATACAAGTACATTTATGTACCTAGCAGTAAATACAGACAAAAATGTGCATTAATTTAGGGTTCGTCAATAATAATTAGCGATACAATATCATTATTTGAAACAATAATAATAATATTATTAATCTGTACAAAAGTGCCTACAGAATCAAAATGGCAACGTAATAAATCAATAGATTGAAAAGTGAATTTAAGAATGTCATAATAAAATGATGGAAATGTCGAAATAATAATCAAATGTTATATAATAATATTATTGTTTGTAACATTGAAAGTAACATAAACACTAATCATTATTATCTCAGTCGAAGGACGTCCACTGCTGAACATAGGTTCAGGAAAGTGATCTCGCGGGCGAAAGAAGCGATAGATTGACATAGCTGAGTCATCGCTTGCGATTTGAGGACGCCAAAGATCGAGAGAATAAATAAATAAATAAATAAATAAATATTCATGGACAAATTTACACAACGCCACCTAGCCCCAAACTAAGCAAAGCTTGTACTATGAGTAGATAACTGATATACTACTTAAACACTTTTTTTTAATAAATACTTATTATACATAGAACACCCAGACCCGTAACAGAGATTAAAATTCGTCATTTCAATTTCTGCCCGGCTGGGAATCGAACCCGGGACCTCTTGCGTGGCAGACCGGCATGTCGACCATTGAACCACTCAGGTCATCAAGAAGAACTTATGATTAGGGGTCGAAGAAGTCGTCATGGCTGTAATCGGTCGGAAGAGGTATCATTTTTTTTTATTCTACTCAGTGATAAGCGAGCAGACAGCCCACCTGATGGTAAGCGGTAACGCCCATAACACCGATGATTGTTACATTTAGGTTACAGGTAACAAGAATGCAAAACCGCGGGTGCGTTGTCACTGTGAGGATTAAGATGAAATGCCCCATGCCTGTAATGTCGCTGGCTACCTTATCCTTCAAACCGGAACACAACAATGCAAGCATTGTTGCTTGGCGGCAGAAATAGGTAAGGCGGTGGTACTCACCCAGGCGGACTCCTCAGAGTGCTGCCACCTGATAAATCTTATTATCATCATATCTTACCTTCAGCATACTCGACAGTAAGGGCGACTGCACCACCAGTCTCCCCGTGCCCCTCCAGTGACCCGCGCCGGGTGACCCGCACCCGCGCGCCCTCAAGACCTCCGAATTGCTCGTCTTTCAGGGGACCTGGGGAGTGGAGGTGGTTGATGAGAATAATGTAGCCGATGGGTGTGAAATGGGTTTTCCCTATATAGATATACAAGCAATATTGCACTAGTCCAAGTGATCGGAAAACTAGTATCCTAAAAACTCCACCATACCGACGTCATCCAGCGCCAGCATCCGGAGGTGGGTCACGTCGACGCCGAGCTTCTGGAACGAGGTCTTGAAGTCGTGCTCTGGCGCCGAGCAGTGCGACACCTGTGAACAGTTGTCTCTTTACAAAACGTACTAGGTACAGTCAGATGTAGAGTGAACGGTTAAAAATGAGAATGGTGGGGGGATCTGTACACTTTGCAACTGACTAAGGTTAAGTACTCAGTGACTGCGCACCTGATGGGAAGCGCTAACCACCACGATATTCGCACCTAAGTTTCATGCAATAAAAATGCAGATTCCGGCTACTCGAGAATTTATCTTTTCTGCCCCATCAGCCATTGGGCGAGCTATATTTTTTGGCTTACCAAGTCCCAATTTAGTTTTGGGATACCAAAACCTACGTTGGTACCTAATGCAGGTCGCATTAGTATTATGTGGTTCTTATAGTATTATTTCTTTCTATCTTTGTTTCTAGTCAGGTGGTTTCAGTTAGCAGTTATTATGACGTTCTGTTCTGTATGAGGTACTAGGAGGACGATTGCTCTTCAAAATATTAGGATATAGAGGATATAGAAATAGGAGGCGAGGTGCAGGGGCAGGTGAGGTGGCGGTCAAATGCCTGGCTAGTAAAGTAATAAAAAAAAGGAGGATATTAGGCGTTCGCTGTTCAGACGCGGTTTGTGGAAAGATTACAAAATAAGGTCTCATGACAACACCAAATTTTGAATCGAATTTGGAATCACACTCGCAAAAAACACATATGTGGCTACGAGACTTTGAAGGTTATGATACGTCATTGAGTACAAGAAAATTTGATCTGCCCGTGCATAACTTGGCACAAAATAGTAGTTTATAAAACTGACATATAATACCTAATTATATGCAGTTGCATACACTACTTTATCTACACTCATATTTAATGTTAAAATATCGACCTATAATTTTCTCAACTTTGCTGGAAGTAAGCTGCGAGTAAATTATGTTGTATCTACGCGTCGAGGATATAAAGTGGCGGGAAATTCACTTCACTACTTTCACATTTATCTATTTATTTGCTTCAAACAAGAAAAAACATTCACAAACACAAATTACAACAATTAGAAAAAACATTCTGTTTAGCGGGAAATTAATTACACACAATGTAGGCTGAATACCTAATTGTCAAAGACATTTAGGTATTCAGCCTACATTTCCCCGTGTCTCGACGCCCGACAAAAATTTAAAAAGTAAAAATGATGCATAATGATTAAAAAGTTATTTTACGTCACAGCTGTAATGAAAGAAGTATGGGAAATGCAGTATCGAAAAGTAATTTTTCTAAATTTTATAGACTGCCGTGAAAAAAGTGTATCCTTAAACAACTGTTTTCGAAAATTAAATTGGAACATTACGCTATGAGTGTAGATAAAAGTTATTTAGTGACCCAAACTCAGACTTTTCGTAGCGATCGTACATACATATCCTCTTGTGTGGGTTCTAGTGAAAAAACCGGTAAGCCTCACATCCTCTTGGCAGTTTCGCTTTTCAGCCATATTATATTCACAAAAAAGAAAAATGACTTTAATACAATACAATACAATACAATACAAAACTCTTTATTGCACACCATAGAACACAAGTACAGATACAAAAAATATGGTAGATAGTACAAAGGGCGATCTTATCACTAATGTGATCTCTTCCAGACAACCTTAATTAACCTTAATTTAATGTGACTGAAAAGCTACAAAGTGGAACTTTTCTTATACTCGATGACATAGGATAACCTACGGCGCCCTGACAGCCTTTACTACATGTACTTTTTTTTATAATCGGACTAGCCAGATGCGATGCGGCCGATGATGGAGCATACCTGTCTAGGAACAGCCTATTCACTCTAGCCTTGAAGGCATCCAGATTATATTCATCTTCATTTATTCATAGTATTAAATAGTCATTTCATTTCACTAACTACTAAAATAATATTAACTGCGGCATTAGCCAAGAGGTTGCGTTCCATCGATCCACAATCATTAATCTACATTCGTTTGTGGTAGAAAAAATGAATGGGATTTGACATAAGCTAACGTTATCTGACATAAGCTGTTTGTGGTAGAAATAATTGGTCTAGAGACAATTCACGAACTTTCGGTGTACAAGGTGGCGAATTGGCGGATTATCCTACACAATCAGAGTAAATGTAGATGTTGGTAGAAATAGTCGAACTTCGAGCTGTCAATTTTCTACCATACACGCATCACGCAAGCGGAGCTGTCAAAGATGGCTAGACCAGCTGAACTTTTTACAATATTGAAAATACAATAGAACAATAGTCAAAATATTAATCAAATTATTAATTATTTATTTTTTGATAACAATGTCACAAAATAATAAAATATCCATTATACAAAACTATTGATCAGGGAACACACTCCAGACCAACGTTTTCTGGGTCTCCTAAACGTCTTCTATCGCTACAAAGTGGATTTTTTCTTGTACTCGATGACGTAGGACAACCTATGATGTCCTCACAGTCTATACTTTTTCTTTCTTTTTTTATACCACAAAGGTGGTGTTACGGTTGCGATTATTTCTCACCATTAAATACGACTCTTTTAAGGTGGCTAAGATTTATGAGCTTTCAAACGAAAATGAAAATGAAAAAGTATTACGTTAATTATTCTCTTTTCAAACGTCAAAAATATAATGGAAAGCAAAGGGAAAGTTAAGCGAGCTCATGCTCAATAGACAGTTTATACACATTAAACGGTTTTAGATACAATTTCTATTACAAGGTAGTGCGTCTCACAGTAGATCTGGTAGTGGACTGCTGCACAGAGCGGAACCACCACCGTAAATACATAAAATTAAAATATGTTCAACTACCAACAACATAAAACTAATTCGTAGGTACTTATAACAAGCGCGTCGTTAACAGGTGGCAAACAAGCTTACGGCCCGCCTGATGGTAAGCAGTCACCGCAGCCTATAGCCGTTTGCAATACCAGAGGCATCACCCACGCGTTGCCGACCCCGCAAAAACCTGCATGCAACTGTATGTATGTATTCCTTACCTCAACGAACTGTGGCTGTATCACATGCGGCTGCGGCGCGAGGGATTCCAGCGCGGCGCCCGCGCAGCGCAGCCGCAGCCCCACGCCCGCGGACGTCTCTCCCGCTGGGGGCGAGGATGGGTCTGCGGATTGGATACATACATACATATAGCGACCACTATTTTGCCATCATACACCTCGTTTCGCCAACGGTTTTAGAAAACTCTGGTTGCGGTTCTAAAGCTCGATTCGGAGTAGCTGCGGATTGCGTTGAATGGTTATCTTAGCGTAAATGTCCCGGTTGTGCTCTCGAGAACGAAGGCCATGTTCCAAGATTTGGCAGATCAGGTAATTAATTACAGTGGAGCGACTACCATCTGGCCATGTTAATAGGGGAACCTGACCAGATTGGATCATGGTTACAAATTCAGTTGTCTGAATTTGCAGGTTTCATCACGATGTTTTCCCTCACCGTAAGAGCATCGGATAGATTTCAACTAGTGTACATAACTCAGAAAAGAGTCATTGGTACATGGCCGCAGCAGGATTTGGACCCGGTACCTCTCGCTTACGAGTTGGATACTCAACCGCCCGGCTACCGACGCTCGGATTGAAAACATAATAGTTAATGAAACACGCGTATAAAGGGGGTATTAAAACATGAGTGGCTGTACGAGGCGTAGCCGAGTATGATAATAGTTTGTCATGTGTCATTGACGAATGTTTTAATACCTATAATTATGCATGCAGTTACATACACTATTTTATCTACACTCATATTTTCATGTTAAAATTTCGTACCTATAATTTTCTAAATTTTTCTGGAATTAAGATGGGAGTCAGTTCTGTTGTACCTACGCGTCGATGATATCAAGCGGCTCGAAATTCACTTCACTACATTTATCTATTTATTTGCTTCAAACAAGAAAAATCACGTACAAACACGAATTACAACAATTAGAAAAAAAATTCTGTTTGGCGGGAAAATAATTACACAGACATATAAACAGGAAAATTTAAATTTTGAATTTGAATTTTAAGTTTGTTAAAGACATTCAGGTATACAGCCTACATTTCCCACCATTTTACACCATCATCGTATTTTAAGTACTTAGGTATTTCTATTTCTTCTTTTATTTTTACTTTTTTTAATTACTTGAATTTAACCCACTATTAAATTGTTATGTTGCCCACAGTATAGTTTTACCTAAGCATAGATTAATCCTTAGATATATTCTGCCCCCGTGTGTTACTTGGCCGTGTGGTGTCCGGCATGGCCGTGTGGTGTCCGTCAGAGTAGAATAGCACCAACCCCTTTCACTCGTGGGTGTCGTACAAGGCGACTAATGTTTTCGAGGCAAAAGATCTAAGCGCCTCCGTAGACTGGAAAATGGGCAGCAGCATTTTCCATTGTTATATTATAACACTGCGATCTCCAACCCGCCTGCCAAGCGTGGAGATTATGGCAATAACCTCCATTTTTGTGGGAGGGGCCCTAACTCCTGCAGTGGACTTTTATGGGCTGTGATGATGATATTCTGCCCCTACGATACAGGCCTGATCTAGTGTGGAGGCCATAATAACCTTTCCATGTATCTGTAACACTAGTTGATGTACGTACTGGAAACATCTAACTACATAATATGTATGGGAAATTCTGTATCGTAAAGTAATTGTAAAAAAATTTATAAACTGGCGTGAAAAATGTGTATCCTTAAACGACTGTTTTCGAATATGTAATTAGAACATTACACTATGAGTGCAGATAAAGTTTTTTTTTTTAATTTTATGGACTGGCCGGACGACCTTGGTCGACCTCGCTTTGCCGTGGACTGGGGTTACTTTGATTTGTAGGGAGACATTTATCACTTACTTTTCACTATTAAGTTCTAAGGGAAAGATTGCTCATATTCGGTATATCCGCAAATTAATGTTGTCACATGTATGACATGTTATTTCTTATACCACTAAGGTTGCAAACAAGCTTACGGCCTGCCTGATGGTAAGCAGTCACCGCAGTTTATAGAGTAAAGTAAGTGATAAAAGTAACCCCAGTCCATCGTATTAGGGACACACTCGTTGCGGTGCTGAAGTTCGATTCGGAGTAGCTGCGGATTGCGTTGAGTATAGAAAGTATTTTCAACACACGCTATTCACTCGATTTTAAACTCATGATAAAACTAAAAGTGACAACTCACAAAAAGGTGACGATGAGATGACGGTCAAATTTTTTTTGCATTGCCGCAGGGCGCGTGTGCGGCCCGCACCGCACCTGTTTTCGCTGCCGCATATTCATTAAAATCAGCTTAATCAATTTCAACTTATTGATAAATTTGTGATACACTGGTATACGTACTCAAGTATTTAAAATAGAGCCCCTCCGAGACATGCCATCACTTACAAATTAAAAATCGAGATGATTCTGATGCGATGTCCTAATTGGCAGCGGTCGTGTGACGGGCGTCGCTCGACCACGCCTTAGCTACGTTTGAGTAGTTTGGGAAATATTTGAGTTAATGTAGAGTTTGTCGGGGTTTTGTTATGTAATGTGAAATAAGCCGTATATTATTATAATTATTAATCATTTAATTCAGACCAATTTAAATAAGATTTTTAACAGTCCACGTGGGCTCGGTTGGGCCGTCTGTTCGTTTGTCACTACATAAAAAATAAAACCTTGACATGTCAACTAGTGGAGGGTAAATTTGCGAAGACCAATACTCCGCCACAGATACAGTAGGTATTATCCATGGCATATTCCTTGCTTCGGCTGAATTGGGCTCGGAGTCTGTTCAGTGACTTCCATGTCGACCAACGCAGGTTAAGTCCAGGCGGTAGGGACTCAGATAACGGTATGGATAACGCTGTGGGGAATCTCTCTTCAAATACACTGAGCCTCGCTTTGGTTTGCTCCTCATTCAGGGCTCGTTGGCTTATCTTTGATAAAGCTGTGCTGGCTCTTTAAAAGTTGAGGAACCGGCAGATGGTGATGTAGGGGGTGTCTTCTATCGGTCTAAATATAAAATACAACTATGTCTTTTAAACACCTACCTTTCCCACTGGGGTAGGCTGCGGCCACTGCGCAGAGCACCGCCACCATCGCCGCACGCGCAGACGGATGCATCTCGAATATTCTCGAAAGTCTCCGAGGGTACTATGCTGAGTAGCGGTATACCGACAGAGCTGGACGTTACCTTGGTAAAGCAGACAACGTTATTGTAAAAATAAATAAATATGCTTGGACAATTCACACAGCGCCATCTAGCCCCAGAGTAAGCAAAGCTCGTGTTATGGGTGCTACAAATAGCTGTATCTCAAGTGTATCTGTTTGCACAATAGCTTATTAGGTACATTCGATCCGTTTTTTTCCTATTTGGTATGAAAAACTTAAACAACACCTCTAGAGAAAAGTATTTTAACCAAAATTGTCTATTGTTAATAAGTTTCAAACATATCGCCTGCGTTCGCTCTCACTAGAAGTCAAGTTTTGCGAGTGTAACTGACAAATGTCACAGATAAAATAGCGATAAACAAAATACAACCAAAACGCGTACGTAATGTAACTCACTTGATGTTCGGCCAGTGATATACTGCGTTTAAATGGTGCATCAACATGTTTTTTATTTTTATACTACTTAGGTGGCAAACAAGCTTATGTCCTGCCGGATGGTAAGTAGTCACCGCAGCCTATGGCCGTTTGCACTACCACGGACATCACCCATGCGTTGCCGATACCGTACAAACTTTTACCCCTCTCTTGAAGAACTCCAATTGATCAGAGTTGTGGAAAACACCCGAGTTCCTCTCTTTCTACTGAATACTTGTATATTTACCTACTATATTTTGCCCGCGACTTCGTAATTGTGGAAATAGTTTATAGTTTAGCTTTTGCCCGCGTTTCCGATTTTAATGACCTCCGTATTGTATGAATGCTAGTACTACTGCGAGGTCAAGCTATATCTCTGGTTCTACTCATCCGAATTGGAAGAAACATGGCTCAGATTGTACCCCGAACCTAGCTACCAAACTATCAAAACCAAATTAAAATCTGTTCAGTAGTATTTACGTAATGACAAACAGTCGGACATAAGTCCCAGAATCCTAATCCGATTATTTTTTCTAAAATATCTTCAATGCAAAGACGGCTTTTTTTAAGTTTTTCAATAGTACAGTCTTCGCACGGGTATTAAGGAACTTTAACAAATGGTTCACCCAAGCCTTCCTCATGAACCACTATGTCTATTGGTAAAAAGCGCAAGAAAATCCGTTCCGAACAGATAACCGCGGCGTGGAATTTTGTTTTATAATAAGTAGTGATAGTGATTTAAGAATCACTTTCGCTTCTGCCACTCTCCTGATACACTCATGACCAAAAATAACTACCTAGTGACTTACCTACAAAGGCGACGATATTTCCTAACAACTCATGATATCTCTATGATTTGTCATATGTATTTTTAATCAAAATAAAAAGGTTATAATGAGTATTTTACTCATTAAAATAAATAAATATATAAGTAATCGTGGACAAAATCACATAGCGCCATCTAGCCCCAAACAAAGCAAAGCTGCTAGCTGACTGATATACTACTTATATATATTCTTAAATACATATCTACTTAATATACATAAAACACCCAGACCTGTAACAGAAATTAGAATTCATCATTTCAATTTCAGCCCAGCCGGGAATCGAACCCGGGACCTCTTGCGTGGCTGACTTGCATGTTGACCACTGAACCACTCAAATCGTCTACTCAATAAATATCTCTTGAAAATACATTCCACATGTTCCATGATTTTTTTTTACCTATTTATGAAAAATCCTCGTTCATGTGAGTGACTAGTATTTTCACCCGGGGACCATAAGCGATAAGATAAAAAAAATGTTAGGTAGGTACTCACTTTGCACAAAACTGACACCAAAAACCCTACACCTAACAATGTAAATTACTAAGTTAAATTAAGAAGTTAAATAAAATAAATAATTAACAACAAAATAAATAGGTCAACACGTTCCACTGCACATTATTGTATAATGAACGCAGCCGGAAACACCGTGGAGTATTTATACGTATTGGTCAAATCTCACCGAACGACCTCCTTGGTCAGCCGGTGCAGTGTCATTGCACTAAGCAGGAAGCTTATGATAATTAAAAATATAATTCGCGGTAATACGAAAAGGCTTTGTACTTAAATCAGATAAAGTGTTCATTGTCCTTATAGGCAGCTTAGGTGACAATATAAATAAAAATTAATAAATATGCTTGAACAATTCATATAGCGCCATCTAGCCCCAAAGTAAGCAAAGTTTCTGTTATGGGTGCCAGAAAAGTGGGTGTACATAAAGCTCACGCCTGTCCCACAGGTGGGGTAGGCAGAGACTACTACTTATATACGTATTATAATAAATTCCTATTATATATGACAACATACAACACCCAAACCCGTAGCAAAAATTAAAATTCGGAACCATACAGGTATTTCATCATCGTTCTGGTTGCCCCTGTCTAGAAACAGCCCATTGAGCACAAGCCTCGAAGGTGTCCAGATTACCTACACCTTTTAGGAGCACACTCGCAAGTTGAACCAAAGCAGTTAGTGCGGAATATTCACAATTAAGGACGGTCTGTCAGCCTGCTCGAAATTTCTCTATTCGCATTTCTCAAAGCGGATTGGTTCTGATTTTTTGACCCCCGAAGAAAAAAGAGTGTTATTTATTTGACATATGTGTATCTGTGTATATGTGGAGGAGTGTACCTGTCTGTGGCATCGTAGCTTCCGAATGGACGGACCGATTTCGATAAGGTTTTCTTTACTTGAAACCCAATTTAATCGAGATGCTTTTAGCTTTGTTTCATTGAAATCGGTTTGTTGCTTATAAACCTTTGTCTTGGATCGCTCTATCTGTTGTTAACAACCGAATTGAAATCCGTTGCGTCGTTTAAAAGATCTAAGCCTACATAGATACATAGGGACAGACGGTGGGAAACTACTTTGTTATATACTATGTACAGAGTGTTTTATAATATATGTATGAAGCCGTGAACTGGACGGAGTGCTAAACATATTAAAACGACAGGTACAATTATTTCTGTCGTACGTGGAATTTTTGTACCTATCGTTTTCATACATTTAGCACTCCATCCGGTTCACGGCTTCGTACATATATTATATAACACCCTGTATATATGAAATATGTACCTATACTTAGTCGGAGGCTTTTGATGTCTTTCCGTCAGTTTGTTTTTTTACTTTCCGTTAGTTTGTAATTTACTGATACATACATATATAACTAAGTTTCAAGAATATGTCTATTTGAACAGCTAGGTCGGTGTCACCGTACTTGTTTTGGTCGCTGCGCCGGCGCAGCCTTGGCCTTGCGCTCGCCGCTGCAATGTCAGTTGTCACCGGAGCTTACGTGTATTGCTGACAGGCCTTGCGTTGATTGGATTAGTAAGAAAGTTTAAACGCATTTAGACATTGAATATTGAGTTCAGAGCGTCGGTAGCCGCGCGATTGAGTATCCAACTCGTAAGCGAGAGGTACCGGGTTCGAATCCCGCTGCGGCCATGTACCAATGGCTCTTTTCTGAGTTATGTACTTTAGTTGAACACTAACCGATGCTCTTACGGTGAGGGAAACATCGTAAGGAAACCTGCACATTCAGGCGACTGAATGTAACCATGATCCAATCTGGTCAGATTCCCCTGGTAGCAGGGTCACGGAGGTCAGATGGCAGTCGCTCCACTGCAATTACCTGATCTGCCAAAGCCTGGATCATGGTCAAGGTGGACCCCGAGCCCTCGCGCGCGTGAGCACAAGCGGGACATTAACGCCAAGATGATATAAATGCTTATATTGATTTGGATCATTATCACATAACAACTGTATATTACATTTGTTGATGAATAAATGAAATTGAAACCTAAGTGCTAGACTACAGTATGTATACAAATTTAAAACTACTAAAACATCAAAATTACATTTATAAACTGAATCTAGCTAGATCGCTCCCAGCGGGAGCATGCCCAAATGCTGGCGGCGTTACCTCGTTGAATGGCCAAACGTACCGAGGTATGCGCCAGCTAGTGGGTCTCCGGTTGCCTCTATCAACCGGTTAGATACTTCTTTTAACACCACCACGCTATATAGTACGGGCGACAGTTACCAACTATTACCATCAGGTGGACTGTCTGCTCGTTTGTATACCCTAACAAAATTTTACGAATGAAGGCATTACCTACCACAAGTCCAAGCCGACGCCATGCAATGCCGCGTACGAAAAATTACGACTTACTCATTTGTTTAACAAACTCAGAAATAAAACAAACGGCCGGCCGTGTGGTGTCCGGCAGAGTAGAATAGCACCAACCCCTTCAACTCGTGGGTGTCGTACAAGGCGACTAATATTTTCGAGGCAAAAGATCTAAGCGCCTCCGTAGACTGGAAAATGGGCAGCAGCATTTGCCATTGTTATATTATAACACTGCGATCTCCAACCCGCCTGCCAAGCGTGGAGATTATGGCAATAACCTCCCTTTTTGTAGGAAAGGCCCTAAGTCCTGCAGTGGACTGTTATGGGCTGTGATGACGGTGGTACTGTATTAGTTTTAAATGTCCAATTTATTTTCGGTATAAGTGTGTCAACAGATTTTCTTATTTCTATTCCAAAGTCTATCAGCGAAGACCTGTAATTGGCTTTCTGTTTCGTAATATTGTTATCATTATGTTGTTGTTCTTCCAAAGAAAATAAAATAAAGTCCGGCTAGGTTATATAGACGTTTACAATTAAGATCTAATTTACAAGATACCGGGGTGTCGGCACCGAATACAATTTCGTTGCATTTGGTGTCGAGACCCTGGGTCGGTTGGGCCTCGGGGTTCTCTCTTAGTACAGAAATCTTTTGAAAAAAATTGTCGACACCACAGATGACCGAAGAGCTGCCAGATAATTTTTTCATTCATTTATTTTATGAATGTTCACCGATATTTCTATTCTGACCAAGTTTTATCTAGGCAATCATATTTGCAGTGAGATTTTTATTATTTCTTGCAGCAGCTACGAAATTTTCTTTGACATATTTGTTTAAAAAGCAAATAACGATGGGTTCCTCAATTTGGAGACGTGATTTCGTTCGCGAAATTAAATTAATTTGTTTTTCGTGTATCAGAAAACCAATTTGCTTCACGATGTCGAACCAATTTTCATTTTTTTTAAGGAATTCCTTTTATCCTTTTTTTTTCTCTGTCTTCATTCTTTATTGTACACAAAAATAATAAATACAATGCAACAGAAAGTAACTTAAGTACAAAGACGAGCTTAAACTGTCGAGTTTACTACCAGCAAACCTTGGACTCAAAGAAACCGTAAGTCAGCATTTAGGCATAGGAAGTGCACACAAGTAAACTAAACAAAAACTATAATTAATAATGAATACAATACATATATACGAACTATAACTGTTTATTAGAGAGAGAGATAATGCTCTTATAAATTATTGATCTTATACGTAGTTAGATCGTGCCCACTGCTCCTTACTAGCCTCCTGCTGCAGTAAACAATTTTATTTCTCCAGAATAGGCAAATTAGTGCGACCATGTATAAGCCAGTTTCTAACTAGATTCTTTTTATGTCATGCGATAAGCAACCTGGTGGAAAGTGGTCACCACTGCCTACAGACCTTAGCAAAACCGAGAGGATCAGCAATGCGTTGCCCACGTCTATAACACGTTACTCTGGCAGCAAAAAGACAAATGTCCCTCCACTGCCGAAGCCACGGTTCTCCAAATTCCCACCCCATGGAGCACTGGAAACCTTACACACAATAGGTACTATTTAAAAAAATATTGTTTAGCTGCGGTTTTACTGTAAGAAGGTACTTCCCCAGTCGGGCGGCTCCAATTCGAACGAGATACCCCGCTATGCCCTACCTCTCTTAAAACGAAGATAAAACAT
The DNA here is from genome assembly GCA_905147135.1 of Blastobasis lacticolella. NCBI lineage: Eukaryota > Metazoa > Arthropoda > Insecta > Lepidoptera > Blastobasidae > Blastobasis > Blastobasis lacticolella. The sequence goes on from LR990067.1 coordinate 134,524, forward strand.
GGCGTAAGAACGAAGATAAAACCAAAGACCAACTATTTAGAATTTTCCAAGCTTTTTATTGTACAGCCTTTGTTTATAATATGGCATGTCATGGCTGTTTGTTAAAGCGTGATCTTTTAATAACTCATAACGCCATCTACGAGTAGGTTCATGAACTAGCTACTGCTTTACCAACGATCTGCCACACGAAAGATATACAGTTTCTGTACATCCCTCCCTTATGCGCTGATTACATTATTGCTTAGAGAATAAGGTCCATTTTTGTATCACTTATATCATGTTACGTGTCGCTCCGCTTTTCAAAAGCCGTGATACGACAATTGCCCTAATTTAATGAGAAATACATTTCACTTTGATTTACTCTCACTCTTTTTGCTTCAAAATTTAGTTACTGATCATAAGGGAAGAAAATGTTACTAAACTTTACAATTTAAATACCTATTCTAAAGATATTGGTATTAGTTTAGTGATATGTAAGATATTTTACTCGGTCTTCCTATGACCTGTCCTCCTTCCAAGGTGTGCTGGAAGAAATCCCATTGCGAGATAAGCCCGCCGTTGCTTTGCATTTAATTCTTATGCAATAAAGAGTTTACATACATACCTGTATTAATGTAATACATATATTGAATTTGATATTTTTTCAACAATCTTACGGTATTTTCCAATGTTAGAACTCTATATTGATTTAATTGCGTAAAGATAAAAATCAATCATATAGGCAGGTAACGAGAGATATTCACATAACACAACTCTATTCAACTGACTGCGGAAATTGTTTTTTTTAATACCACTAATGTGACAAACCAGCTTACGGCCTGCCTGATGGTAAGCAATCACCGCAGCCTATGGACGTTTGCAATACCAGGGGCATCACCCACGCGTTGCCGACCCATTGATTACTTCAGCCTCGATATTTCGGCCTCGACTCGAGTCACCCGTCCTCCCTGATCTGCTTACTGAGCTCCTTGAAGAGCAAGTGTGTGCCCGGCCCCACGGACCCAGTGTCTCGACACCAAATGCGATAATGTCGTTGAATACAAGTATCACTTGGCCAAAAGCAAAGAAGAACGAAACTGAGGATAATTTGGATTTATTTCCCGTACCCCGTGGGCTCTTTTGAGAGATGTAGGGTTAATTCAGTTTACAATTTCGCTGTATACATACATAAGAGCCACGTCATTAGCGCGATGTAAAAGTACATCAACGACATCTAGTGTACGTGTATAAAACAAAACATATTAATAAACATTCACATAAAACTTCCCACAGACGTATTAGGCGACGAGACCACTGTACTTCCGGAATGTGAGGTAATACGTTCTTATTATTGTAAAGATAAGCCAAGAACACCCGTGAGAAGCCGGGGCGGGTCGCTAGTAGATAATAACAATATACCGTCATCATCACAGCCTATTACAATCACTGCAAGACTTAGGGCATGGCAGGCGGGAAGGAGATCGCAATGTTATAAATATAAGAATGAAAAACGCTGCTGCCCATTTTCCAGCCTACGGACTTTAGATCTCTTGCCTCGAAAACATTAGTCGCCTTGTACGACACCCACGAGTGTAAGAGGTTGGTGCTATTCTACTTCGCCGGACACCACACTGCCACGTATACTCCGTCACGAGGTGCCAATTGGCTCCCGAGACTGTTCAACTAGTCCCAGGGTCCCCAGCGGAAGACCTTGGCCAACCTCTCCTAGCCAACAGTATGAGGAAGCACATCTAACGAGTGGCGACCTCGTTGCGATGCTGAACGTTCGACCAGACTCAAAGTACAATACGCCACTTCATCACCCATTCAGTTTTCGGGCTATGCACTTACTTTTTTTTCTTTTATATTATTGGACTAGCCAGGCATTTGACTGCCACCTCACCTGTGTTAAGTGACGATGCGGCCGATGATGGAGCATGCCGTCTAGGAACAGCCTATTCACTCTGCTTAACTTCATTTATCGATCCCGCAACCACGCCGCTACTGTACCAAGGCTGCTTTCTTATAAATAGGAGCTAGAAATAACTCAGCAAAGGACTTAAATGTGCGCAATCTGCATACTTTGAATGCCGATTTGTTTGAAATTATATTACGCATTTAACTTGAAATAACTAGATTGATTCCGTGGAAAGCTGCTTATATCGGACAGCAGCGGCGGGGCTTCACGACGTAGGTAGCCTGCAAAGGAACGAATACTCTCTATCTGATTGCATTTCCTCTAAAAAACGAAATATTAAATTAATATTGAGTCCTTACCAAGAACCTAATTCATGAAGATTTTATATAAGGTTTTCTATTCAGAAAATAAGTAAGATTCAAGTTCTTTTTTTTTCATAAATTAAAAATTTAAACGTCAGCATTCAAAAATACAATAGTGAATATAAACTAATAGCAAGCTCGTACAGATTCACGAGTGTCATACCATTCAATCTATACATATTATGTTCCATTTACAAGTTGAAATAAATGACATTACTAAAAAATAAATTTCAGATACAAACAAGTAGTACAAATTAAGGATCATGGTGTTTTAGAGTATAGCCACAGCTGAGCCCTGACCTACCCATACCAATTGAATTTCATGGAAATCGCAATAATTTTCATTATTTTCATGAACCAAATTGTATTTTTATGCATTTCTAGCGTTCTTCCGAATCCTCATGTGAGAACATGTGAGAGCCATTGTGTGATGATTATCTTAAGACCTATCATTGTAACCATGTTTTAAGCAAATAAATATTCTATTCTATTCTATTCTCGTCGTCGTTTCAATGTTTTATATTCTTAGTATTATATGCCCTTTCCGAATCGTATAAAATAAATAAATCAATATGGTTGGAAAATTTGCACAGCGCCACCTAGCCCAAAATAAGCAAAGGTTGTGTTATAGGTGTTAGATAACTGATAAACTACTAAAATACTTTTTTTTAATCCATACCTGTTTCTTTGTTGTGTGCAATAAATTGTTAAATAAATAAATAAATAATAAGAAATAAAATTCGTTTTTTCAATTTCCGCTCGGCCAGGAATCGAACACAGGACCTCTGCGTGGCGACCGGCATGTTAACCAACTGAACCACTCAGATCGTCAAGGTATAGGGTTTATTGACGTAAAAAATATATATTATTGCACCTTCTCGGCACTCAGCTGATAACAAAACCCTCTTTTTAGTTTATAAATCCCTTTGCCAATCCGCCATTATATACTGCATCAGAGTTTGGGGCGGGGCAGCTAAATCGACCTTGCTCATTTTGGAAAGAGCTCAGCGCTCGGTACTCAAAGTAATGCTCTGCAAACCATATAGGTATCCCTCCGATGATCTCTACCGAGAATGTAAAGTTTTAAGAGTCCGTCAACTGTATTTGTTAAGAGCAGCACTCGCAATACATAGCGTCACTCTCACATCTCCAGACTACGAGCGCATTGCCAACCGCAGAGTGTTCAGAGTCCCTGTTCCCAAGGTACGCTCTACTTTTGCTAAAAGACTATCACTTTTTTTGTTGCCTTACATTTATAATATAATTTGTATGAAAGTACCTGAAATCACAAAACTCCGCAGCTCCAAAGCCAAACTGAGCATCGAAAAGTGGTTAATGAACCTTAATTACATCGAAACAGAAAATATTCTGGCGGTGTTAGTTTAACTAACGCACTCACATGATATATTCACACACACACACACACACACACATACACATACACACTCACACCCACTTTAGACATAAACATAATACGTAGACATTACAATAACAAGCCCCCAGACACAAGTTTAAGTTTAAGTGTTGTTATGTTTATAAATGTTTTAATTTTCGTTTTTTATACAGGTATAACTTACCTATTACTTAATTACTTACCTTACTTACCTATTTTTATTAATTATTAAGTACAGATTGAACCGCGGCAAATGAAGAAATGTGTAACCTTTGTTTTGTAAATCTCGGGGCCTGCGACACAAGTCGATCTTAGTGCAGAGCCCACAGTAACCCTGTAATTCTCAATTTTTATGGAAATAAATTTTACTTTACTTTACTTTACTTTACTTTACTTCTATGAACAGTACTAATAGTACTAATAACCTCGGAAACAGGTCATAGCGTGCACACTCGGTCGTCCGACGCCGGTAGCGATAGCCGGCGGATAAGTAGGCATTAATTGTTAATGAGTTTCTTCTTCAATGAGGAGTTTTCCAATAGGTATCTAAAGCATTCCTAACCACTCACTAGATGGCGCCCCGACAATTTTGGTAATTGATAATCGCTTGAAATAGGTTCTTAGCAAACAGGATATAAACACTGGTTACGTTGTATTGGATAATATTGTATTTGTCAATAGTTTTCAACCATTTTAGAGGTTGTAATAATAATGTAAAATAGTGCTAACTTCTATAAATATTTCTTTTTACACTTCGTTCAACCTTTAACAGTTATGTTACTATTAATAAACACTTTATTTTCAAGTTTAGTATTACTTGGATGCATGAAATCACTGCCACCACCATACAGATTTAAAGAAGATTACCAAGGAGCGCCATCTATTGATGCTTTTTGAAACAAACTATCAATACCTACTGGAAAACTCAGCTGACTCCTTCACGACACGGCGAGAATGCGAAGGCGAATATATACTACGTAAAGTAGACAACCCGCCAGATGGTGAGCGATAATTGTCGCCCAACAGGCTTGCTAGCTTATTGTCGTATTGTTGGCGGCATTTGAATTCTGTCATGGAATACCATATTCTATAATTTTTTTATTTTTTTATGTCATACGTTAGGCAAACAGGCAAGCGGGCCACCTGACGGAAAATGGTCACCACTGCCCATAGACATAAGCAACACCAAGAGTATCGCTAATGCGTTACCCAAATGAATGCACATTTTTGTCTGTATTTACTGCTAGATATATAAATGTACTTGTGTTTACTTTGGGCAATAAATGAATCTGAATCTGAATCTGAATCACCTCTATAACACGTTGCTCTGGCAGCAAAAAGGCAAATGCCCCTCCACTGCCAAAGCCACGGTTCCCCAAATCCCCACCCCATGGAGCACTGGAAACCTTACTCACCGGCAGAAACACAATACTATTTAAAAGAGTATTATTTAGCTGCGATATTCTGTAAGGATTTCATAGTTTAAAACAAAGTTGCTTCCCGCGATCTAGCCCCCTGTATGTACGCTTAGATCTCTTAAACTACGCCACAGATTTTAATGCAGTTTGTATCTATAGGTACAGTGATTCAAGAGGAAGGTCTATACGTATAGTTTAATGTTGTGTAGGATACCACGCGAACGAAGTTGCGCCGAGCCAGATAATTGCTATATAAAACGCTGAACTAGCGCCCCAAATTAAGGAAAGCTTGTGTTATGGGTATTAAATAACTGATAAACTACGTATTATATATACTACACACATACATACTACATACGCAACAGAAATTAAAATTCATCATTTCAATTTCTGCTCGGCCGTGAATCGAACCCGGGACCTCTGCGTGGCGACCACTGAACTGAACCACTAAGGTCGTCATTGACCACATCGTGTGGTCGTCAATTAACAGGACATCTTTATTCTTGGTAAGGATTCGCGATCGAATCCCACTGGGATAGGAAGAGACTATCGAATGCCAAATCTATCTTTTACATAGGCCCTCAACAGATAAAATCGACTATCTGCCAAGCACGTCACTATAATTTATCAATATGGAAGGTGTATTCCGCTACCGGTACTACGGAACATCGCTTCACTATCTGAAGGGCTGCCCACCGTCCGCGCGGTGCCCACGGCGCAGTGTGACAGTGCGGCGAAGAGCAGTGTAACTGCTTCGTACAGATACAAATGACGAAAGGCTCGAAAATGAAATACGGATCCGTGCTGCATAAGTCTGGTGTATTAAAAAATATTTTGGCGTTAAATTCCCGGTTGTGCTCTCGCGCACGAGAGCCAGGGATCCAATTCGGAGTGGGGGTCTGCCTTAACCATGATTTAGGGCCTAGAAGATCGGATATTTACAGTGGAGCGACTGCCATCTGACCTCTGTGACCCTGCAACCAGGGAAACTTGACCTGATTGAATAATGGTTACACATTTAGTCGCCTGAATGTACAGGTTTCATCACGATGTTTTCCCTCACCGTAAGAGCATCGTTTAGTATTCAACTAATGTACATAACTCAGAAAACAGCCATTGGTACATGGCCGGAGCGGGATTCGAACCCGGTACCTCTCGCTTACGAGTCGGATACCTTAACCACTCGGCCACCGACGCTCCAAAGCTGTCCGGAACACTGATGTCAAGTCCCGTATCTTTGCAAATTGACTTAAATGGCAGGCGCTCTAGCCAGTGACCAGGGTGTAACCCTTTTATTTCGGATCGAGTACGCGAGTCCAAAGTCAACATTTATTTCTTTTTCAATTGTCAAAAAGGATATAAAGAGCATAAGAAAGTACATGTTGTCCGCCCCTGGGCCGGAGCATACCCACCCCATGTTGACAACAGCCAGACCCTGTCCGACAATACCAGACAGAGCAGGTTATCACCCGACAATGCCAGGCATATTAAATAGGTATATTATGCTTAAGCAAACTACTTAAACTACTACTACCGCAAGAGTAAGCTAGTCCACCAAGGCAGCACCCAGTCACGAGTATTTTGTATTTTGAAGCCAACTCGTGAGACTCGTTAACAGTTACTCTTATATATGAAATAAATTAATTTGTATTAACATCGGTATCTCCCAAATTATTGCTTTCCCCTTAGTAATTATTCATCTTGTAAAATATCTCTTATCTTTGTTACCACATCACACGTAAGTAAGCAAGTCTTAGCGCTTCCGCTACCCTAAGCAAATTCTCTGTCGTTCTACTCTCATTTCGTTGCACTGTGTCCGCTGCGATAGTCCCGGTCGAGAGCGCGGGGCGCGGGGGCCGAACCTATATAACGCGCGACGCAGCCTCACTCGACCATCCCGAGCCTTCGCGGGGTAAGTACCAGATCTTTCAATACCACTTATTGTCATTTTTTACCACTTATTGTTAGTAGAGTTTTAAAAGGTTTTATAGCATGTAGCATACTAAAAGGGAATAAAGTAAAAAACATTTTTAAAAAAGGAGGGTTTAGACAAATCGTGTTGGGATAGGTTGCAGTGAAATATTTGATATTTTATAAAAGTAAAAAATAAAGGATAAAGAGACTGCTGAATGGCAAATAGTAAAATACCGGGGGATCGGCATCTAATACAATTTTATCTGTGGGGCCCTCTCTTTGTACAGAGAACTTTCAAAGAAATTGGACACCACAGGTGACCGAAGAGCTGGCAGCTACCTCACGCAAAGAATAAGCATTGCTATTCAGAGAGGTAATTAATGCTGCCAGCATCTTCAATTCTACTCGGCCCAAATTTTTAATTTTGAGTTTGTTAAATTTTTTATTTTTATTTTAAGTACATATTTTGTTTTTATGTTACTTGTTTTCCTAAAATATAAAGATATGTTTGGATTTTGGAGATATGTAATCTCTGAAACTCCGTAGACTAAAAACAGATAAATTAAAAATTACGCAAATTCTTTCACTCTTTCCGAGCTACAGTTATGGAAGCTACAGTATTGTTTAATTTATTAAAACTTTATGCACCAAAGGTACATTGGCGGCCTTAAAGCTAAAGTAGCCTTATCTACCAGTCAACCGTGAAAAAATGTGATCGAAAAAGGTTGGCGGTGCGAAAGAAACAATAAGATTTCCGAATGCCATAGGATACTTTTGTGCTTTGGTTGCGAAAAATGATAGGGTCCCATGGGATAGTAACGTGTTTACACAGATCTTTTATTAGACAGTTACTATTTAAATATTGTAAAACAGGAGAACCTGAACAGATTGGATCATGAATTCATAATACATTTAGCCACGTGAATGTACGTACAGGTTTCATCACGATGTTTTGCCTCACCGTAAGAGCTTTTAATGTTCAAGTAATAAAGCTCAGAAATTAAACTCAGAAAATGTCATACATGGCAGCACTGGGTATCGAACTCGGTACCGTTCGCTTACGAGTCGGACCCGCCAACCCACCAACGCTTTTGACGATAATATTTCATAATGTAATGTCTCTATCATATAAATATTTCTATAATATAGATTAACAACAGGACCCGGCGCGACTTCGTACGCTTACACCTACTTTACCATTACCTACGCTTTTTTCTTGCTTATAAACCTTCCTCTTGAATCACTCTATCTATTGTTGAAAACCGCATTTAAATCCGTTGCGTAGTTTAAAAGATCTAAGCGTACATATAATCTGTCCAGACTGGGACGTTAAGGAAATTATGTATTTAAATGGATAATGTGCAGTAGTACTCGTTGAAATTCACATTCGATGTGTTTCTTATTATTTATTTTATATACCATAAATTTACAGCGTTACAGTACCTACTTACAAACTACTAATACACTGCAAATATCAATAAATATACAAAACCTTAAATTAAAAACTTAAAAACATCAATGTAATTTAACGTAACGCAGTTAACGTAGCGTGATTGATACAGCGTAGTCGGGGTAGTCGTGATTTTGGGCATTATTTGTTCACCAAATAAGACAAGTCAGTTTGGACAGATCATAGATACAAACCTTGGGTACTGACGGCGGGAAGCGTCTTTGTTATATACTATGTATAGATAATTTATAATATTTTCACTTATAGCTAGTAGTTCTCGTGATTCCTAAATTATAATGAAGTAGCATTTCCGACGACTTTCGAGATAAATAATAAGTAATAATACAATTATGAATATTTTAAAAAGCCTTACTCTTACAACAAAAAAATAGCTTATAAATATATATAAATTATAAAAAAATATTTACAGAATTTTAAATTCGTATTTTATATTAACTGTAAATGCACAAATAGCCTACAAATTATTTAAAATAAATTATAGGCTGCATTTTAGCTACTTTCGAAATCACCGATTCGTATGCAATTATTATAATGTATATACCCAGTTTTAATTTAATAAATAATCATTTTGGCGTTATTGTCCCGCTTGTGCTCTCGCGCACGTAGGCCCGGGGTCCGCCTTGACCATGATCCAGGATTTGGCAGGTCAGGTAATTACAGTGGAGCGACTGCCATCTGACCTCCATGATCCTGCTACCAGGGGAACCTGACCAGATTGGATAATGGTTACACATACAGTCGCCTGAATGTGCAGGTTTCATCACCATGTTTTTCCCTCACCGTAAGAGCATCGTTTAGTAATCGACTAATGTACATAACTCAGAAAACAGACATTGGTACATGGCCGGAGCGGGATTCGAACCCGGGACCTCTGGCTTACGAATCGTATACTCTAACCGCTCGGCCACCGACGCTCTTGTTTAATTTAATACCCACTTTAAACAAAATACATAAACTTTTTAAGAAAAGTCTGCCCTGAGCGCGCTCAATTCAAACGTAGTATAATCATTTTTATTGTATTTTAAATAGGGGATTTAAGATATTTTTTTATGTCATACGATAGGCAAACAGGCAAGCGGGCCACCTGATGGAAAGTGGTCACCACTGCCTATAGACATTAGCAACACCAAGAGTATCGCCAATGCGTTGCCCACCTCTATAACACGTTGCTCTGGCAGCAAAAAGGAAAATGTCCCTCCACTGCCAAAGCCACGGTTCCCCAAATCCCCACCCCATGGAGCACTGGAGACTTTACTCATTGGCAGAAACACAATACTATTGAAAAGAGTATTATTTAGCGGCGATATTCTGTAAGGTTTCCATACAAATTTTAAATTCTTTGTAACTTTGAAACTACAAGCATAGAAATTGGTTTCTAGATCACGTATGCAACATTTCATTGGCTTTGATAGCGTAATATTGAATTTATGAACGTAGATCGGGTGAAAACACGGCTTAAACTATTTTGTAACTCAGTCATCCTGCAACAAAAAAAATTGCGGGCAATATTGCTACTCGTAAAGACGCGGTGATAAAACCGGGCCACCACGTGTTTATTCGTGTAATGTCAAATTAGCGGCTAGATTGGGCAACTTTCGGATTTCATAGACCTTTCTTAGAAAGAGGAAATCTTCAATTTATCACAAAATTGATAGTTTCTCCTTATCATAACCGACAGCTGTCGGAAAACCTCCGACAACGTCTACTTTTCCTTAACTTTAGATAGTACGTATAAAATAAGATCACGTCCCTTTCCGCTTCTGTCTGTCAGTATCAGTATATCCTCGGCTAACTCCTCCTAAACCACGGAACCAATTTTGAGGTGATTTTCTTTCACTATCATTTGGAGAATTTCCTCCGAAAGGTTCGTAAGAATGTACAATACGAAGCGAAGCCGAGGCTGGTCACTAGTGGCTATTATTTCTTAAATCGCTGTACCGATCCAAACTGACTTTCCAAATAAAAAAACGCATTGAAATCATTTAGTTGCCACATACACAGATATCATAATCCAAAGCAAACTTTAATGAAAATGATAAATGTTTCATTGAATAAGCGATTCATAATCTCCGCGCTTGATAGACGGGTCGGAGTGTTTTAAAATGCTCCCGATTTTATCATAACAAATGCAATTTAATCCCAGATAAAATATTTATTCAACCTCCTATAAAGGTTAATAAAGTGAGCTGGGCAAAAAAGTGATTTTCATATCAGTAATGATTTTATATTTTTTTCATCCAAGTCACTAGACGAACTACCCTAGGTTCCTAAAAACAAAAATTCATAACCGCAGGTTAGTTGTCAATAGGACTTTTGCACTTATTACATTTGGCAAAATTTAGTCTAAATTCGGAAGGAAATAGCGCGAGAGCATATCAATGTTTAGCTAACAGAATAAGGTCCATTTTTGTATCACGCCTTTTGAAAAGCGAAGCGATACATAACATAATATAATTGAAATAGAAATGGACCTCACTCATTGTAGCGTTACTATATCACTTGGTATACTAACAAACACAAATATATCCACAGAAGTAGGTTGTCTCTTATTGTCTAGTGTCCGCTTTTTAGATATTTTACTATATTTAGTTTAGTGAAACGACATATCACTAAAAATATAATAGCGTTTTGTCATAATTATTTATTTATTTTTTTAAACTTTATGCACTAAAGGTACACACAAAGTCCCCCACTTAAAGCTAAAGTAGCCTTATCTACCAATTAACATAAATAAATGCTAAAATTATACAATTTTACATATCACTAAACATTTTCTGTGAGAAGACGTAATAAACAAGAATATTCGACATCTACCGTGATTTCGTGGTATCCGTAGGGATATCGTAAAATCCCTGGTATCCTCTTCCTCTGCGACATATAGATTTACACCTAACCCGCTAGCTACAGATGAGCCCCCCGGCTTTGGACTTTTGACTTTGACGTCCAGGACCCCAGCTATCTAGTTTGTATGACGTACAAAAACGAACCAACACCAAAATGCGTCACGTCACAGATTTATTTGTCCAATTTGTGAGTGGCTGTAAAAATTAAAAGGTTTTTGTAATAGAGGTATAAAACGGTTTTAAATGCTGCCTTTATAGTGGATTGATTCGTTCGATTGACGATGGGTGCGCAGCGCCGCAGAGCGAGCCGATGCCCGGGATAATGGCAAAGAGCAAAGAGCACGTTTAGATGTGATTCTGTGAATCAAAGGGCAACACACTTAAAAATCGTACAAATGGGAGTATTTTTCGCAGTCTTATTTTTTTAACCACAAAGATGGCAAACAAGCTTACAGCCTGCCCGATGGTAAGTAGCCAACGCAGCCTATGGACGTTTGCAATACCAAGGGCATCACCCACGCGTTGCGGACCCCGTAAAAACCTTTTCATCCATTTCTTGAAGAACTCCATGTTGTACTCTCCAGGGAAAACCTCTCCAGGTAGTTCAGTTATTTTACTCAGTATTTTTAACGTCAAACAAATAACACTTCTCTTTTGGAATTGGAGTTTTTGCATATACGAAATGAAATGAAGTGAAATACATTTATTGTATCACGTTACGGGGTGCCAATCGGCTGCCGAGACTGTTCAACAAGTCCCAGGGTCCCCAGCGGAAGACCACGGCCAACCTCGCTTCGCCAATGGTATTAGGTGCACACCTAACGATTGAAGAGTTCATAGCGAGGTTGAAGCCCTAACCTCAATGTACGAAACGGTAACCCATCCAGTACCCAGACTCTATGTGCGCTTTTTTTTTGTCTATCCAGGCATTCGACCGCCATCTCACCTGGTACTTATGGCCGGTCTGCCACGCAAGAGGTCCCGGGTTCGATTCCCGGCCGGGCAGAAATTGAAATGATGAATTTTAATTTCTGTTTCGGGTCTTTGTGTTCTATGTATATTAAGTATCTATTTAAAAAAAAAGTATGTAAGTAGTATATCAGTTATCTAGCACCCATAGTACAAGCTTTGCTTACTTTGGGGCTAGATGGCGCTGTGTGAATTTGTCCACGATTATTTATTATTATTTATTATTTACTAAGTGACTATGCGGTGCGTTGGTTATCTTTATTGGTCCCGCAAGCACGCTGCCACTAGAAAATTAAAGAATTCAACCACTCGTGAAACTGAAATATATACAGCGATGACCTGCTAGCCGATGTATACGGAACCATAAAATTGGAATCTACATGCGGAATGAACCTTATGAAAATGCAAGCAGCCAATGTGAATGAGAGCAGAGCTGCCGTTTTATAGCCGGGTGGGGTCAAATAAATAAATAACTCACAGAGCGCCATCTAGCCCCAAAGTAAGCAAACCTTGTGTTATGAGATATGTAATGTCCTACTCAATAATAAATTTGGAATTTTAAAATTTTGAATTATGGGAGCTAGAAAACGAAGGTCCAATTAAAATTTAATTTTAAATACATACTTGTACGTACTACACCCAGACCCGTAACAGAAATTTCAAAATTAGCATTTCAATTCTGCTCGGTCGGGAATCGAACCCAGGACCTCAGCGTGGCAGATCGGTTTTTGTTAACCAACAGGACCACTCAGGTCGTCAAATCAGTAAAAATATATAAAATAATTGTATTCTATTCGGATCACGTCAAATCTTTTGTCAGACATAAAAACCAAAAAGGGAAATAAAAGAAAATTAAGCGAACAGGTAGCTCATCATATGCACGAACGGCACGTTGATGTCCCGGTTGTGCTCTCGCACACGAAGGCCTGGAGTCCGCCTTGACCATGATCCATAGGATTCAGGCAGATCACATAATTACAGTGGAGTGCTTACCATCTTACCTCCGTGTTAATAGGGGACCAATCTGGTCAGATTGGATCATGGTTACAGATTCAGTCGCCCGAATGTGGCAGGTTTTATCATATCAAATGTCAGTATTACAATTTTTAGGACGCGCGGCGCGACGTAGATAGTGTCCCTGTTACAGCGGTAGGAAACATGTGGTGGGGCCGAAAAAGAAAGAAAGGTACCGCACATCCGCTCCTCTTTGATGTCCTAACAACGGTAACCGCTTTCCACAAACATCGTCTGACCACTGAGTGAGGCACTAACTAGGCAAAAAAAACAAGTCTAGATAAAACAGAGCTAGAGCTAAGGAAAGCAGCAAAGTTGCCACGACCGGTGATTGGCGCCTCCGGCTACCAAACAAAAACAGCTAGGAATAGCGGAACCCGAAGGAAAAGGGAATTATTGCAATTTTAAAGAACAGAACCTAGGGTGCTGGCTCCGGATGCTCGCCCGCTGGTGTTTGTTGTATAAAGGGTAGACTTTATTTCATATTTAAACTTAAAAATAAAAGTCCGTACGGTCCCTTGCAGGGCGCCAAAATTGCCCCGACAACACCCGGGCGAAGCCGTGTCAGGTCGCTAGTATTTGTAAAGCGCGTTCACTGCACTGCACAGTGGATTCGTATATGTGCTATTGGTTTCCTAATCTATGGACTGATACTCATTATACTTCCTCAAAATTTGTAGTTTGGGAGATCTTCTAGTTTAAATGATATATGAATATTATCAGTATATTTAGCCAGTTTTAAACTTCTTTTTCCTTTACCAGGTTGTTCACTGTCTCCATATTTCTGTTCCGAACATTTCAAAACTTGGCAGAATTCTCGGTGAGAGTTTAAATGAAGCAATCAACGGTTGGCTCCTCTCCATTTGATTTTTTCCAATGTAAGTTTTTTTTGTAATAGATATTATTATTTTTACAATTAATCTTGTGGGACCGGCAAAGTAGAATGTATCAACAACCCCGTCCACAAAGGCGACCTCTGAAAATCACAAAGTGTGCAGCAGCATTTTGATATTGAATATTTTCAACAAGCGATCTCCAATCCACATGTCGAACTTCAAAAAAACGGCCAAGACGTGTCGTGCCACGTGCAGTGTGGGGTTTCAGTTTTTTCATACTATCTTTAAAGACCTAAATCAATTAATAATCAACATAACAACGTTAACAGTTTCGTGCACGCTCTGATTACTCATTCAATAATTTAGGTTACTTTTAATAATAAATATTTTATTTTATTTTAACAATTTCTGTAGCACTGTAGGCTGATGTCTTCTTTTAGGCTAGGCCTGTGTTTGAAGACACCGCTCTTCTATGTTTATAATATTGTGACATTTATATGCAAGACTAGATCGTTTGCCTCGAAAAGATTATTGATTGATACCAATTCATTTTTACTTTGCCCCCACCCCTGAACCAAATCCTGAATCTGCGCCTGAACTTACGTACATTACTCAGAAAAAGTCTTTGGCAAATTGCGGCACTAAGAATCGAACACCGTACCTCGTTCACGCGGCCCACTAGCCAGGGTGCCAGCGACGCTCTTCACCTATACCCTATTAATAACACACTTGTTTGATTTAAAAGTTAACTTTGTTTACCCATTTACCTACCTCCTTGTGTATGCATAACAAATCGGTAACTTTTTCAAACAAATAGGACTTTAGGGTAATTTAATTACATGAAAATATGCTAATAATTCCTGCCTCGGGATCAGTGTCGGTTTGTTTCATTTGTTTTGATTAGCCAGATGAGGGTTTCGGAATTAACGTGCGTCGGTACTGAATAAGAAATTAGCATTATTCGCATATCATAAATTGACAAACCGAAATAAAGTTTAGAAAGAAAGAACCTTTACGATTATACTAGTATATCATACAAAAAAAAATTATAATTAATCAATCGCAAAAGTAACAATTGCAATCTTTGAAACCAGAGAATGGTTGGCAACAGAGTTACGTAATTATCTTACTGGTGCATAGTAAAACAGGTACGTAGGTACACCGATACACAGGTAGACAGAGTTAGACTTAAACAATACTCGTTTCCTCAGAGTTGCATGCCGGTCGGCATCACACGAATGTCGGTCTCGGCGGGGAGAGCGCGCGGCGCACGCGGCGTACGCAGCGCGGGCGGCGTGCGCGGTGTATGCGGTGTACATGGTGCGGGTGGCGTGCGCGGTGTACGCGGCGCGGGCATGTGGCTGTGCGCCGGAGCGCTGGTGCTGCTATGCGCTGCGCTGGTTTCCGCAGAGGGAGAGAAGCGAGCAGAGAGTAAGATGAGCTGTTTTCTTAGGAGTTTGGAGTTCATTTGTGTTTCATTTTATATATAAGGCAAGCATTGAACCGTCATCTCATCTGGTGGTATCGAAGGGGGTCGAAGATAGCGCACGTCTGTCTAGAAACAGCCTATTCACAAACGCCATAAAGGCGTTTAGATTTAAATCATTTTCAGGGAACGTGTTCCGTTTCTTTCGTTCTGGAAGGCCGCATCGTTACTTACCACCAGGTGAGATGGCCATCAAATGCCTGGCTAGTCAAATTATAAGAAAAAAAGATTTACAGGCAATCAGGCAAGCGGGCCCAATGATGGAAAATGGTCATGGCCGCCTATGGACATCAGCAACACCAGTGCCTACGGTATGACAAAAAATATTAATAAAGAACCCTCCCATTGCCAACAGTATCTCCGCAACCATTCCTGATGGGCTCCCGCTACGGGCGCTCGCCACCGCGGATGATCTCGCCTCGGAATGACAGGTTAGCTTCATCTGTCTCTAGAAACCACTTTAACACAGGTAAGCCTCTGACAAGCCTGAGAAGTCCGCCTGGGTGAGTACCACCGCCTTATATTTTGCCGCCGCCAAGCAACGACTCTTGCGTTGTGGCGTTCCGGTTTGAACGATAAGGTAGCCACCGCAATTAGAGGCATGAGGCATTTCATCTTATAGATTTTACGACTTTCGTGGTTATTCACTACACTTTCATCGCGCATGTTTCAACTTAGTCCTCAAAGCCTCATCCACTTCAACTTAGTCCTCACAGTGACAACGCACCTGCAGTTCTGCAGTCTGCACCTGCAGACTGAATGTGTAAATCATGTTTACACATTCAGTCACGTTCAACACCTTAATTATTCATTATGCATTAATCAGTATCGAATCTTGTTTTATCGAATGTTGTAAATTTAGTTATGGATATACGCCTGAAAAGGTAGGATTTGGTGGAATAACAAAGTTACTGCAACTCGAACTGCAAATTATGTAACCCAAACTGCTGTATTTAATAAAATTAATTTCATTTCAATTTAACTTATATGCGATCAGTCTGCAGCTGACTGTACTACATAATTTTATAACACGTCATCTCAACGTCAACCTCCACTCCATTCTAACATACAGATTCTTCATGGGCACTCGTTACGGCAAGCGGTCTGAGGGGCCCGTGGCGTCAGTGGAGGCTATAGTGGGGTCTGGGGGGGAATACGCCCCCCTGCTCTGCGACTACACGGGAGTCTTCGCGTTATACCGCTGCCGACCTGCGCGGGCGCCACTTTATGACAGGTATATTATTTAAATAACCCTACACTCCCTAAACCTAAGAAAGACTCCGTCTAGGTGGAGTGATAATTTGCAATACCTTTCAAGAGTCCCTTTTAGGGCGCCCAAATAAGTACCCTATTTATTTAAATTGTATTAGAATCTATTGCAAATTTAGGCATAGTAGGGCGCAAATAAGTGCATTATTTATTGACAGCTAGGCTGGGTCTGGCGCCCTACAAGAGACCAATTTGAATATTTTTATCTTTAGTTTTATTATTATTGTATTTTAGAAGTATATTTTTGCTTTTATATTGTGTATGTGTATATTCTTCCTTTCTTTCAAAAGTCCCATGTCGTATTCCATAATACATATTATATTCTTATTAAAATCTGTTGCGAATTTTAGACAAAGCAAGTTAGCAAACGAGCATATTCTAATTTGTACTCCATATATACAGATCAACTATTTTCTCCAATTTCACTCCTATAAGGCGCGTCAGTGGCCCAGTGGTAAAGTTATCCGACTCGTAAGCGAGAGGGACCGTGTTCGAATCCCACTGCCGGCATGTACCAATCACGAGTATGAGTTACGTATTTTAGTTTAATAATAACCGATGCTCTTACGGTGAGGGAAAACATTGTGATAACTCCTGCACTTTCAGGCGACTGAATGTGTAACCTTTATCCAATCTTTATACTATGGATTGTTCAAGAGGTAAAAAAGAGGTCTCTTTAGAGGCGGTCAACGCATTAGTAGCACCCCTGGTGTTGCTGGTGTCCATAGGTGACGGTGACCACGCACTATATGGTTACTTGCCTGCCTGTTTGTCTGCTGTATAACATTAAAAACTCTATTTTTGTTCCACAGAAGGCTTGAAGAGGAAACGCTACCACCGGAAGAGAATTAAAAGACGCTGCTCCCAACCCCGGCCGGACTGACAGACCCGCTGTGATCTCGCTCGCTCTTGACATAGACGCATCTTCTATCCCACTCTAGCGACTCTACAAGGTGACGAGACGGACTAGACAGGAGTATCAATTAAGTTAGTTTTAAGTACCGCACTCGATGGCTCTACCAAATAAAATGTCTCTACGACTGTAGCTTATAGAGATAAGTCTGCACCGAAACTGATAAGGTGCAAGGGTGCGGGTAGCGTCGGTCCCGCGGCGAACTAAAGGCTGGGAGCTCGACGCGGGGCCGACTTACGGCCGCCAGGCGATTTGCTCTACCTACATTATTATTCATTTGTTACGACTTCAATAATTGTTCAGTTGTTTTGCAATTGTTGCGTGTTTTACGAATGACTAAAACAGGAAGTGAGTTATTCAATTATTGTGACGAGCTATCGCCGGTAGCCATAGGATAATGTACCATATTGCATTGTAATACGTTGTGTTATTGTTAACTGTAAGTATCTGATACGATTTCCCAGAGGAAAGTTGAAATAAAAAATTATTGACCTCAGATTTGTGTTATTATTTTTTTCTTGCAAAATACCTACATTACATCATCACAGCCCCTATCCACAGCAAGAATTAGGGTCTCTCCCACGAAAGGTGAGGTTATTGCCAAGATCTCCACGCTTGGCAGGCGGATTGGAGATCGCAGTTTTATAAATTTATGTTTTTTTTTTATATATAGTTTTACAGCAATAAATATAACAATAAAAAACGGCAATGCTCATTTTCCGGTCTATGGAGACTCTAGATCTTTTGCTTCGAAATTATTAGTCGCCTTGTACGACACTTGCGAGTGCTGGCTATTCTACTCTGCCGGACACCACACGGCTAACCTCCGGCACCAGGCGAAATATAACTTGCGATAAAAACTAGTGCCTTTGTTACTCTTTCTTTACGCAAAAACTACTGAACGCATTTTGCGAATGTAGCTTATAAGAGCAATGTAGCTTATAGTTCAGACCAGCATGTAAGGTTAGTTTGTCCCGATATTCAATGTGGTTTCCACGGAGACATATTCGAGAAATAAACGAATTTGATGCGGCCGAACTAACATTTATTTATACTCTCTTTATTTATATAAAATACATGTTAAAATGGCAGGTGTGATAAGTACATAACAATTTTTGTTGCCCTGCTTCCCAAACTAAGAATAACCTGTATCTTGAGAATCAGTGAAATCACCCATGGCGCCACATCATATTTTAGATTATGGTAAACAATTATTAAACTTGAGAAATTTAATAGTTTCATTTAATTTATTTCTTGTGGCACTTTTGTTCGTACATCACTTAGGGGGGCACTGAAAACTAGCTTCACGGCGACTGTCGTGGCATATGCTGAGTTTGGCCCCATTGCACTCTCCACATGGCACAGGTAACGAGATCAGAGTATCTTTTTCCCGTCGTTTTATGTCTTTTGTTGTTGTTTTTCAATGAATATTTTTGAATGCTGTGCCATGTGTCTGAGTGGAATAAACAAGTTTTCTTTACTTTACTTTAAATGTAACGTCATTTTAAATTTTTGGCAAAGGTAAACCCTCCTATGTTACATTTTGCATACAAAGCCGGTTTTTAACAAAAAACAATTAAAGTTGCTCTCATCTATGGGCGGGAGCACCGGCAGTTCAGCCTGGTGTTTATGATTCGATCCAAAAGCGCGCTGTGAGTATTGTCGATGATACTATGCTCACAAGTGATGGCCCCTGAGTCAGCGGAGGGACAACGTCACTCTTTTCTTGTACAACGGTGTTTGTTCTGAAGAACTGTTTGACATGATGCCTACAGCTTCATTCTATCATCGCATTGCTCGCCACCGACAGGGAGTTCATCCTCACACCTTGGAGCCAATTGGTCGCAAACTGTGCGGTTCCTAATGTAACTTTCTCCTACGCACACTGAGGTTGTGAAATGAGAGGTTGTCCCTGGAGAGTACTACAGATTAACACAGATTAGTGAGCTAAAGTGGCAGTGAGCTGGCCATCCCAGCCGAAGAATCTAGAACCTTTCAAAACAAGTAGTTCAGTGGAGATCGCCACTCCGTGAATAAATATAGTCCAGGACGCCGGATCTGCGAATGGCTGCAAGGAATCGCGTCTCACTCAATATTAAAACCCCTTAAGATCCTTTGCGCTTTGATCCTCCATTGAACTCTCCAATCGGCCTGTGTTGAAGAGCGCATTACAATTCTAGTAGTAATTTATCAGGTAATAGAACTCTGTCAAGCCTTGTGGCACTACGCCGACGACCGTGGGGTGTCGAGCCGCCGACCAGGCCAATTCAAATCAATTCAATTTCATTTATTTGCTGTAAATATGGTACATATATTACAGGTCATAAAGTACAACATTGATCCACATATTTAGTTAGAGGAAGTGACATGCAAACATTTTGTATTAATAATTTACTTAGAAAATACGACACTGATTGGGATATTCTTATATTCAAAAAATGCTTTAACGGTATAAAAGACGTGCGGCATCAGCCACTTGTACAGAGCTCGTTTGAATTTCTGTAATGGTAATTCTCTTATGTCTATTGGTATTTTATTATACATTTGTACACATATAATAACAATTTTTTTAAACGATGCCAGCACATCGGAGCGCATTGAATTGAGGAGGGCAGGGCACATAGCTCGAAGAACTGATGGCCGATGGGGCAGTAAATTTCTCGAGTGGTGACCACGTACTGGTAGACGCAGCGTGGGTAGGCCTCCTACAAGGTGGACCGACGACCTGGTAAGGATCGCAGGTACCAGCTGGATAGGACCGGTCTTTGTGGAGATCTCTGGGGAAGGCCTATGCCCAGCAGTGGGCGTCTTCTGGCTGATATGATGAATAGTGAACATCGATTTAAGTACACTTAATAAAACTGATAAAATTTTGATATAAATAGGCTGAGCATTAATCCTCTAGCGCCCTGACAAAAATCAAAAGCCAAAAAAAGAAAGTACGAAGATGAGAAAAGGTAGCATGATGCCAAGGTACAGCCTGAGTAGTAGTGTAGTACCACCGCCCTATCTAATTCTGCAGCCAAGCAACAATGCTTGCATTGTTGTGTTCCGGTTTGAAGGATAAGGTAGCCAGCGCAATTACAGCCATGAGGCATTTCATCGTAGTCCTCACAGTGACAACAGGCCTGCGGTTCAGCATTTTTGTTGCCTGCAACCTGAATGCATAAGTCGTAGATGTTATCGGCGACAGTTACCGCGTACCATCAGGTAAGCTGGGTTTATCACTGCGTTGGAAAAAAAAAGTAGAAATAGTGGTACAGGAAACACTCCAAACTGTTACACAAATTCTGGACTAGATATCTAAGCTGGTGAAGACATCTGTCGCCTTGACCGACACCCAGACTAGTTATTACAAACGCCTAAAGGGCGCACGAGGCGCTGCGTTTCAAATACACTACAAATTGTGATTCGGATGTGGAATGAGCTCCTAGCCCCAATGTTTTGGACTATGACATGGGATCGTTCAAGAGGTATATTAGCTGTATCTTCAGAGGCGGGCAACACATTAGTAGCGTCCCTTGTGTTTCTGATATAAATAGCAGCGGTGACCACTTTCAATTAGATAGCCCGTTTGCCTGTTTGTCTGCCGTATATTTATTTTTTATGTCATACGGTAGACAAACTTCTGTTTGTGTAAATAAATATTTACTATTCTTATTCTTATTCTTATACAAACAGGCAAGTGGGCCACCTTATGGAAAGTGGTCACCACTGCCTATAGACATGAACAACACTAATAGTATCGCCAATGCGTTGCCCACCTCTATAACACGTTGCTCTGGCAGCAAAAAAACAAATGCCCCACCACTGTCAAAGCCACGGTTCCCCATATCCCCACCCCATGGAACACTGGAGACCTTACTCACCGGCAGAAACACAATACTATTTAAAAGAGTATTGTTTAGCTGCGATATTCTGTAAGGTGGAGGTACTTCCCCAGTCGGGCGGCTCCAATTCGAACGGGATACCCCGCTATGCCCTACCTCTCTTAAATAAAATATGTATATGATAAAAAATGCTCCAACACATTCATTCACAAAATAACATGTAGCAATATGTGATATTCGCAAAATATCGCTTTAGTTTGAATGATATATACTTCCCAAATATTTACAAAAATGATAGAACCTTTGACTCGAACTATCTCGACCATCGAAATTGGTCCACATGTTTCGCAGAAACAGATACACAGCAACATCGTTCTTAACAGCACCCATATGGATGCTTGGAGGGTTAAACATTTATAACAGCGTGAAATGTCAGGCCTCAGGGCCAATGTAGAATGCGCGGCAGGTATGCGACGATCCAAAACAACAAAATTAAATTTTTGAAAAGCCCCCATTTCTGATAAAAGCCAAGTAATGGAAAAGGATTCAATTGCCTCCGAATTGAGGATCGCATGTCCACAACGTGGCAAACAAGCTTACTGCCTGCCTGATGGTAAGCAGTCACCGCAGCCTATGGACGTATGCAATGCCAGAGGCATCACCTATACGTTGCTGACCCCGTTAAAATATTTTCACCCCTTTCTTGAAGACCTCCATGTTGTACTCTCCAGGGAAAACCTCTTCAGGATGCTCGTTCCATAATCTGTAGGAAAAATGTGCGTGGGAGAAAGTTCCTTATGTTAATATGCTACCTTTGTGTTCCCGTTTGTTTCTTGTAGAAATAGCAGCTAACAATATATACCCAATTCGCATATTTACCGCCCAAATACTTTAATTAGTCGACCTGATTGGTTCAGTTCGTTGACATGCTAAGTCTGCCACGCAGAGGTCCCGGGTTCAATTCCCGGACGAGCCGAATTGTAATGATGAATTTTAATTTCTGTTACGGGTCTGGATGTAGTAGAATGTAGTAGAAACTTATGAGTTATGATTGTTTAACTTTTTTGTGGGTCACTGTTCGACACCTCACCCTATGTGTGTATAAGTAAGTATTCAAAAAAGTAAATGTGTAGTTTATCAGTTTACACAAGCTTTTGTTACTTTGGGGCTAGATGGCGTTGTTTGAATTTGTCCAAGCATATTTATTTTATTACAAACTCAAAGAATCCGCCGGAGGCTGCCATCGCTATATCTGTTTCCAATTGAAATTTCCAATCAAAATGGGCGTGTTAAAGTTCTACCAACATTTCCCGGTAATATCATGTAACAGATACACAGTTCGAAATAGCATTAACTAGTCAAAGCTATAATTATTTAGCATCTTCGTTGTAAACATGAGAATTAGCATAACCCGTGCGTGATTATGGTATCAATATGGACGCCCCCGTTCCTGCACCCCACATACGATAGTGATGTGACGATTCAATTCATACGAGTAAAATTCAAAATTATTTATTCAAATTACACCGGCACACAAAAAAAAATGTCTGTACACCGGGCGCCACCTATCTACAGGCATGTTTTTCGACCCGCTGAATACAAATTTTAAGTCAGTTTAGGCCGTCCAGCCTTCAATTTTGAAAATTTTTTGTACCAAGATAATCCTAATTTTTTACGATTTTTGCAATTTTTAAAGATATTTTATATTTTTTTTCGAATTAAATAAGTTTATGATTAAAGTACGATCGAAATTAGTATTTAACAGATCAAAATACATAACAATTATGCTTGCCTTAGATGTCAAAATTTTTTTTTTTGCCAAAACATCCTATTTTCGCTATTTTTTGGGGTTTTTTGCAATTTACTTGAATTCACTAAATTGAAGGCTGGACGGCCTAAACTGACTTAAAATTCGTATTCAGCGGGTCGAAAAACATGCCCGAAGATAGGTGGCGCCCGGTGTACAGACAATTTTTTTTTTGTGTGCCGGTGTTATTGTTAATTATCGTTTAGAAAGTAGGTATTAATTTGATGTAGGTATTGCTTGCTTGACGGTGCAGTGTCGGTGGGATATTACGGGGCCCACTGAAAACCAGCATTCTGGTAACACTAATTGACTCATTACTCGTAATGACGTTCTACGACTAGTCAATTTTTTTTTTATTTTTTTTTTTTATTACTCTACTAGCCAGGCATTTGACCGCCACCTCACCCGGTGGTAAGTGACGATGCGGTCTATGATGGAGCATGCCTGTCTAGGAACAGCCTATTCACTCTAGCCTTGAAGGCATCCAGATTATATTGATCAGGGAACACACTCGCAGGCAACGCATTCCACTCCTTAGCCGTACGCATTATAAAAGTCGAGCCAAAGCGGCTCGTGCGGATAGTTGGAAGATCCACGACATAAGGATGAAGCGCTCGCCCGTATCGCGTCTCCCGATGGCGGAAAGGGGCCGGCGGAATGAGGTCGTGCAACTGCTTCGCACACTCTCCGAAGTGCAACCTCCAATTCATTATTTACCGCCGATACATATTAGTACGCCTCGTTTGCCACATCTACTATAGAGGTTTGATCCCATCCGACAAAAAGCATGAAACTTGGCATGTATGTAGTTTGTACGTACATAATTAAATGTATTATAAGTTTGTTATCGTAAATATGTCTGTTTTTGTTTGTCCTGTAAATGTACAATAAAGAGTTTTTAAAAACAAAACTTCACCTAAAAAATCTATAACAGGCGCCAGTCTTCACACAAAGTTTTGTGTTAAATAATCTTAAATTGTGTTACTTAAATGTCAGTGTTAAATGTTACAGTAAATCCAAATCGATTTGATGTAATGTGATATACTTAACTACTCGATTCATTCACCGCTCCTTGGGCATCCCTATCAAACCACGCTCACCCCGAACAATTACAGAACTATGTAATCAATTTGTACAAATTTACGCAAACCGAATACACGGGTGGTCGTGCGCGGAGATCGCTTTGTGGCGTAAGGTTGCCGTTGGAATCGCAAATATCGGTACTGTGCTGCTGCTGTGGGCGTTATTTCGTTATACGTAGTGCGACTTTCGCATAAGCAAGTTTCAGCTTATCTATTCTAGGTCATTACTATCGAAGTACTTTACAGGAGCGTCGATGGCCGAGTGGTTAAACTATACGACTCGTAAGCGAAAGGTACCGGGTTCGAATTTGAGTACAAATGACTCTTTTCTGAGTTATGTACATTAGTTGAACACTAACCGATGCCCTTACGGTGAGGGAAAACATCGTGATGAAACCTGTTTGTACCGGCGACTGAATGTGTAACCACGGTTCAATCTGGTCAGGTTCCCCTGGTAGCAGGGTCACGGAGGCCAGATGGCAGTCGTTCCACTGTAATTATCTGATCTGCCAAATCTATTATCATGGTCAAGGCGGACCCCGGGCCTTCGTGTGCGAGAGCACAACCGGGACATTAACGGGAAGATGATGATGACTACCATACGGGTTCATCTTTTTCGGTCAACCTACGTTTTACTAATATTATAAACAGGAAATATTTAAATGTTTAGAGATTATGAGTTTGTTTGTTGGAGGTAATCTCTGGAACTACTGAACAGATTTTAGAAATTCTTTCACTAATTGGAAGCTACATTATTGCCGAGTGACATAGGCTACTTTCTAGAGTAAAATAATAGCGTAGTTTACTGAAATCCGAACTGCGCTTGGGTGAAAACGGTAGAATTTTTTTTCTTTGACATACTTACCGTACCTTTTGCATAATCTGGCCTTGAAGAAAGACTAGGAACTGAAATCGATAGAAGTACTTATAGTAAATGTAACATCCAATTGGAAAGGAATCAATCAAGAGAATCCTTTAAGTACTTATTTCAATTGATTTCTAGTTACCTTACAGGTTTCTTAGTTCATACTATCGCCATACTTATTCAAAGAAGTTTAAATTAATTTCTAGCTAGAAAAACGGCTTAACTTCCTTTGATTTCGCAAGAAATATCTTCGTAGGAAATGGGTTTAAATTTATATCAGTGACTTTATTTGAGAGTTCTATTCTCGAAGTTCACGAAAACCTTGCACATTCAGGCGTCAGAATGTGTAATCCATGATCCAGTCTGGTCAGGTTCCCCAGATAGCAGGATCACGGAGCTCAGATGGCAGTCGCTTCACTGCCATTATTCGATCTGTGTCAGAACTTTGTCAAAGTAAATTAACTGTCATGATGTTTCGTCTTCTGAGGTTTCTTTTTCTGACCGCTAATGGTGGCCATCATTTGTACACAAACGCGCAGCGCCCGCACAGTCACCGCGTCGCACCAGCAGCCGTCGTGCCTGCCTGTAGCCTGCAAGTCTCTCTTGCGCGCGATAAGCGAGAAAAAGCGCGACATAGGTATTGCTATCTTTTTTTTTTCTTTTTTTTTATGTCATACAGTAGCCAAACAGGCAAGCGGGCCACCTTCTGGAAAGTGGTCACCACTGCCTATAGACATTAGCAACACCAAGAGTGTCGCCAATGTGTTGCCCACCTCTATAACACGTTGCTCTGGCAGCAAAAAGACAAATGCCCCTCCACTGCCAAAGCCACGGTTCCCCAAATTCCCACCCCATGGAGCACTGGAAACCTTACTCACCGGCAGAAACACAACACTATTTAAAAGAGTATTGTTTAGCTGCAGTATTCTGTAAGGTGGAGGTACTTCCCCAGTCGTGCGGCTCCAATTCGAACGGGATACCCCGCTATGCCCTACCTCTCTTTCGTCTTAGTATTGAGAGAAAGAGACAAACGCTCTCTTGCGGCGCGAGCTTTGTCGCGGACACACTTGTGCTAGGGCCACTGCACACATATTATACAGAGTGACAGATACACACGACAAACTTATAACACAATGTGGTATCCAAATGCAGCCTGTTTGGAGCGTGGCTGTTTGAGCTAATTGCGAATCGCAACCTCCTAGCTGTCTCTGAAACAATTCTGGACAAATAACCTGCAGGGTTAATATTTGTTTGTATATGTCGTACCTTATAATTAAACGCTGATAAGAAAATAGCATAGTGCTGCAATGTTCTAGCCGCCATTTTTGGAACACTCTTGGTTGGACCAAAAATTCTAACCAAAGCCGCATTATCCGTTTCTAACTCGAAAAAGCGACCATAAGTATAGTTGTAAAATTTTGTAAACCAAAAAACTATTGCCATCGCCTCTTTGTCAATGGTGGAATATCTTTGTTCCATCATTTAACTTTTTACTAGCAAATGCTATGGGTTTTACAACTCCATTTTCATCCCTGTTAGACAAAACTGCACCTAATCCAATGTCTGAAGCGTCACAGGTTAAAAGTTTGACGTGTCTGCGTATCTGTGGCTCTGTATATGTCTGCGTTTATCTGTGACATGTGATGAAACGATTTCGATGCGATTTTCTATATTTGTAAGCCAGTTTATTCGAAATGGTTCTAAGCTGTTTCATTAAAATCGGTGGGTAGATTTCCGAAGTTTTCTAATAGGCTAGATTTTCTACTACCGAACACGACACGAAGCAAGACTACGATGTATACAGGCTGTAAAAAGACCGCTAGCATTAATTGAATCCCATATTCTACCCATGAAACTGAACAACTTTCCCCAAGAAACATACCCGCGGAAATGACTTCATAATTTCGCTACCAATTATAAATAATTAATTGCCCACGTGGCCACTGACGTATGCGGCCAGCCGGCCTGCACGCTTTACATTGCGTGCTTTTACTTAAAGTGCATATAATTTGAACTGTGAGTGTCTAAATTAATTGTGAACGATTTAGTTAGAATTAAGGTTTTTGGTGTTAGAGTAAGACTTTTTCTTTTATGTTCATAATTGTAATTTAAAATGCAAATGAAGTGTGATATTCCATTTAGTTATCGATACTTGACATTTTTTAGTACAAAAATACAACTTTTTTTAAAAGAATTTCTATTTTGCCTGAACTATGAGTTTCCGCGAGTATGTTTCTTGGGGAAAGTTGTTCAGTTTCATGGGTAGAATATGAGGTGTCCATTAATGCTAGCGATCTTTTTACACCCTGTATAGTCCTCTGTGTAAAACCAAGGCTTCAAGACATACCAACTCTAGCAGGAACAACAGAATACTTAGTAGAATACTACCTAATTCCCTTAATATTCAAATCAAAGCCATATACTTCCGAAGCTGGGTCGCGTTGACAATGGGGCGAAGATTAGAGTCAAAAGCACAACTTATGGCGAGTTAGTTTAGTGATTTCCTACTCATTTAGTGAAATATGGCTTTGAATTATCTAATAGTAGGTATATACAAGTATATAGTCGTGTGGTGTCCGGCAGAGTAGAATAGCACCAACCTTTACACTCGTGGGTGTCGTACAAGGCGACTAATGCTGCCGATTCAAAAGATCTACAGTCTCCGTAGACGGGAAAATGGGCAGCAGCGTTTTCCATTGTTATATTTACAACACTGCGCCTGCCAAGAGTGGAAATTCACACAGCGCCATCTAGCCTCAAATTAAGCAAAGCTTGTGCTATGGGTGCTAGCTAACTGGTATACTACTTATATAATTCTTTAAATATATACTTATTACACCCATACATAGAACACCCAGACCCGTAACAGAAATTAAAATTCATCATTTCTTTTTCTGCCCGGCCGAGAATCGAACCCGGGACCTCTTGCGTGGCAGACGTGGCATGTTGACCACTGAACCACTCAGGTCGTGCTGTGGTGGTGGTTGGTGGTGGTGGTTGGTGGTGGTGGTTGGTGGTGGAGCTTTGTTTTATTGAAATCGATTTTGTAGTTAATAAAATATTTGAGGTTAAGTTAACTAAGGTTTCCAGTTCTCCATGGGGTGGGGATTTGGGGAACCGTGGCTTTGGCAGTGGAGGGGCATTTGCCTTTTTGCTGCCAGAGCAACGTGTTATAGAGCTGGGCAACGCATTAGCGATACTCTTGGTGTTGCTAATGTCTATAGGCAGTGGTAACCACTTTCCATCAGGTGGCCCGCTTGCCTGTTTGTCTACCGTATGACATAAAAAATTTAAAAAACTTTTGAAATATTTATTACAATCTCATCACCCCTTTCACAGCTTATAAGCGTAGAGTTCACTGCGATCGCTCTTGAAGAATGTTTAAGTTATTAATATTATATTTACGGCCGCTTTAACGTGAAAATTGTAAAAATGTTATGACAGCCAAAGGCAATTTATACTGAGTTTATATTTTTAGATAAAAATCTTTAAAAAATATAAAATGAAAACTATGTGCCAATAACAATTTTATAAAGATTTGGCAAAAAAGCCAATAGACGCCACAGGAGACCGGAGAGCTGGCTCGTACCTCGGACAGAGGATAAGTTTTGCTATCCAACGAGGCCACGTAGCCAGCTTTCTGGGCACCATTCCGGGGGGCAGCGGTGTGGATGACTTTTTAATTTTCTAAGGGTATAGTTTTAGTGTTAGTTTTCGTTTATTTGTTATGATTTTGTAAATATTTTGTTTGTACCCATGTTCACTTCGTTCGCAATGAATAGTTTTCCAATAGGTATCTAAAGCATTTGTAACCACTCGCTAGATGGCGCCCCGACAATTTTGGTAATTAATAATCGCTTGAAATAGGTTCTTAGCAAACAGGATATCACTTTTTCAACCATTTTAGAGGTTGTGATAAATTATTACAAACAAAACAAACATCAATTTGACTAAATCAATTCGTTTCATGGACATTAGGATTAAGAATGAACACAATATAAATATGAACAAATATGAAAAGTTTGGATTAAAATACATTTCGTTGAACCTTTTGGTAAAAAATTACCAAAATTGTATGAGCGCCATCTATTAATGCTTTTTGAAACCAATTGACAATACCTACTGGAAAACTCCTCATTACGTAATAAACGGTAAAGGTCCATTTATATATTTACTGGAATAATATATCTAACGTTTTTTGTTTGTCCAGAACGGAATACCCTGCGGGCACATCAGCAAACTAGAACAATGTAAATATGCTGATGCCATAGATAGAGCATCAAATACAGTATGATTCTCTTTAATTAGTCACATTTATTATACTTACGTATTACCTTGACTTTATTATATAAAAAGGCGAGATTGCAGTCAAATGCCTGTCTATTTCACATAAAAAAAAACATGGTCGCATGCCATCTTGCAATTGGTTTTTAACCGCCGACGAAAGAAGAGGGGTGTTACAATATTGACGTATGTATCTGTGGAGGTGTGTGTATGTTGGTGGCATCGTATCATCTGATTGGATTGGATTTGGATGGCGTTCTCAATTTAAAAGTTGGTTTAATCGAGATAGTTTTATTTATTTATTTATTCGCCAACAGATTTCCACTTTTTGTTACATTAAATATTACATGAAAAATCGTAAACTCCAAACTGCAACTCCAAATCCAAATCCAATAACAGGCAAACTTACGTTCACAATAGTATCAACCACGCTTACGTAAAAAATAATAAACTTAACAACTAAATAATGATATTATTAGCGTAAATGGCAAGAAGACGTATTTAGTATATTATACAAATATTTTTTATATTGTAATAAAGAACAGTGTAGTTCTTAACATTGTTTCATTAAAATCAGTTTAGTTGTTTAGAAACAATTGGAGCAAACAGGTTTTCTCTGACTGCATAAGCGTATCGGTTAATATTAAACTAATGTACATAACTCAGAAAAGAGGCATTGGTACATGGCGGCATGTATTCGAACCCGGTACCTCTCACATACGAGTCGGATACCTTAACCATGTGATACCGACGCTCAAGCTTTGCTATGTGAAATAATTATCACAATGGCCTCACCCAAAAACTAATACAGAAGAGCGTCGGTGGCCCGGCGGTTGAGTATCCGACTCGTAAGCGAGAGGTACCGGGTTCGAATCGCGCTGCGGCCATGTACCAGTGACTAGAGTACAGTCTGAGTTATGTACATTAGTTTAATTCTAACCGATGCTCTTACGGTGAGGGAAAACATCGTGATGAAACCTGCAAATTCTGGCAACTGAATTTGTAACCATGATTCAAACTGGTTAGGTGCCTCTGGTAGCAGGGTCACGGAGGTCAGATGGTAGTCGCTCCACTGTGATTACCTGATCGCCAAAGCCTGGATCATGTTCAAGGCGGACTCCGGGCCCTTGTCCTCGAGAGTACAACTGGGACATTAACGCCAAGATGATTATTTTTAATGGCCTCACCCAAAAGCATCTCATGCTCTGTGAAAATGTTACACAGAAAAGCGTAAATAAACGAAGACGATAAAGATTTGATTTGTCCAAGTAAACCAACAGCCTTAGGCTGATTGCTACTTTATCTAAATAAAGATTATAAACATCAGCAACCCTTCTGTTTACACTGCCCTCAAACAGTGCCACAAACCTGGTCCGGTAACAGTGTCGCTGTTGTTCACTACGATGCGACATTTCAAATTGGCGACACTTAGTTTCAGTTTTAGCCACCGTGTCAGTTGAGATTGTGGAACTGCCCTTGTCCTTTTTCGCAAAACAGCAGCGCTCCGGAGCAAAGAGATTGTATACAAGCGCATAAAAGCTCCTTGGCGGAGAGGAATGCTTCAGAAATGCGTGGGATTGTATGAATTTAAGTGTCTTTTGAATTTGAATTATAGTAGTAGTAGTAGTAGTATTATTAGTAGGTACCTATAATATACATTATCTGAAATCGTTTTTGGTAACTCCGCTCTTAGAATAATGTGAAGACGTAAATAAAAACACAGAACAAGGATTTAAAACGACATTGTTTTCTTTTTTTTATATTTTGACAAGACTGGCATTTGTTTTATAACTAAGTACTTATAAATTTACTTCTATTACCTATATGTAAAATCCTTTACTCCTACTAACCCACAGAGCAAAGAAAGCTTGCCAGAGCTAACTTCCCAATCTTTTTGGGCTAGCTTCAGCACTGACAACCAGACATTACATTTTCTACTTTTTCTTTGACAACCCGTGTAGTGGTTAACATGCCGGTCGACACGCAGAGGTCCCGGCTTCGATTCGCGGCCAAGCAGAAATTGAAATGATGAATTTTAATTAATGTTCTCAAATGTTAAATATTTTGTGCTGCCGGCGCTGATAAAGAATGTGATGTATGAAGAATCGGTATCAATGCGAAATTATAATATTTTCATTTCTGATAACAATTACTCAAAAGCACAAGCGCCTACGAGTAGATGAAAATATATACTAATAATAAATATAATCTTCTCACACAACCCCTTCTAGCTAACTATAAATACAACGCAGAAACTGTCCTTGAAAATACAACTAAACAACTGCATTAATCAATAGAAACTCTAAACTCACCCCATTTCACGTATTCCATGCTCCAAATGGCAGCTATCCTGAACACGTGTAGAATTGTGCGGAAGTTTTTACAATATGGCGTCCACTCGCTGGAAGCTTTTCGCCACACGAATAGCCAACCATTAAGCATCCCCGACAACACGCAACTTTGATTCTCATAATTATACTGACATTCACTTGGCTTTGGCCCGTGGGTGGCATTAATTTACCAGTACCCATAGGGTATTGAGTG
Organism: Blastobasis lacticolella; assembly: GCA_905147135.1. NCBI lineage: Eukaryota > Metazoa > Arthropoda > Insecta > Lepidoptera > Blastobasidae > Blastobasis > Blastobasis lacticolella. The sequence continues at coordinate 166,721 of LR990067.1, forward strand.
GAATAAATCCAAGATCAAAATAATACTAGTAGCATAATCCAGCATTTTCTATTCAGCTTTATTCTGCAACTCAATATGGTAGGTAGGTAGTAATGGCATTGTGAATCAGTATTGCCCGAAAGTTTTTCTATTTTATGTAACTTCCATTTACCACTTTACCATTAATTTTTTAATCCAATATTAAAGTGTAAATTTCCCGTGCTACGATATTTCTATCGTCTGTGGCACGAGTGCCATTGGTTTGCCATCCCTGCCCTAGAATATGGGACATTATAGAGTAGTCAATGAAAGATACTTTCACTTTTATAAAGTTAGTTTATTGCATAAGAATATAATCAGAAGGAACACCACATATCAGAGGAAATGGATTAATCTTTTTACACCTACGAGACAGGCAAAAATTAAATCAGGTATAGAATTAACCCATATTATTATATTAGACGGGACTTACACGCTGCGTACCTTTTCAAAATACAAAAATCTAAATTTCTTCATTGATTAGGACATTAAATATCTCTTTAAATCGTCAAAAGGGAGGGGGGTAGGAAAGTAGGAAGGAAACACACAGTGACACGCTGACCGCCCTATGGCCGCAGCAAATTTGCAGTAAAATCGATTTGTTTTCCCGACATTTCGCTAGGGTTATTCACTGTGGACACAAGAAGACTGCTATGGAGAGGTGACAGCTGCGGTGATGTGCTGGTAGACTCCTACCCTCACACTGAATTGTCAATTTGTTGTTGACGGCAGACCTCTCTCCTCGACAGTCTTCTCGTGACGGGTGCAACTTTACCAAAACGTCGGGAAAACAAATCGAAAAGGTACGTCGCGTGTAAGTCCCGTCATATATACACACTGTTGTTATATACACTTAAAACTAATTAAAAATGGTACACAAATTAAAAAATACGTAAAAAAGATTACAATTAAAAAACAGTCCCAAAATCGCTGCCTTGCGGAAGTGTCCCCATAAGACTGGCAGCGTCTTAGTCCCGTTAATATAATAATAAGTGTAAAGAACGCGACTTTAGTATGAAACAAACAAGAGGTAATCCGTTATTAAGAGATCACCACCGCTCATAGACACTAGCTTGCCAACACCATAGCAAGTGGAACAATGTAGCCTTTGCCTACCCCTACAAGATAAAGTGGTGAGATTATGACTTAGTGTATGACACTCAACAAGAAAACCTAATTCTATAATGATAAAGATTAATTATCACCAATTTCCGACAATACATAGCCAGTATGATATGTCCGCGTACAGTCTCCAACACTTCGATCACATCGAAACTCTTTTGCCTACTCAAGCCAGTTAATCTGTCCCTTAAATAATTCTTGATGTTAATAGACAATGATGGCTCAGGTTCGCCCTGTATATTTAGGAGGGGATGGCTCTTCGTGTTGAGATGTATGTTGAGAACCCCTGAGTTAAAGCGTGATTTGGTCACAGAGAACGTATGCGATAAGTAACTCGCAGGCGTCGACAGAATTGTCGGCCTATCCGTGTCCAGATTGTAGCTGTTGAACTGTTTTTGGATCAGCCAAAAGACGGCGTGATTCCTCCAATTGAAACCATATTTCTCGATTTCGGCCATAATGTCTCGTATTCTGCTATTGGCTGTTGCTTGGAATACTCTTTTCAATCGTTTGTTTTCAATTTCGGAAACATATAACGTATTCTCGTCGCGTAAGACCGTGCTCAACGCGTATATTGTATCACCAATACAATTTACATCTATTATATGGTCTCCAATACTGTGAGCCAACAGCACACTGTTTTCATAAGTCACACCACATCCATCCAATTTGATCGTCATCTTGCAAAGCTTCAAGTCTTCCTGTTTGTGGTATAGCACGTTATCCTTCAGGATAAATGGGAACTCCGTGAAGCCTGCTATAGTTTGATCGACTGATTGGTCCTCATGATTCTTAGGGATTATTCTCACTTTCATCTTATTGTCGACCCTGTCTAATAGTTGAAAAGCTATTAAATCGTCTGTCTCAGTATATTTCTGAAAAAGGTGGCCGAAGGTTCTTCTGCTGACTTCCAAACGTTCTTTCACATTATAATATACGACTGTGTCGAATTTTTCTTCGAGTACACATAAAGGATAATCACCTTTAACAGGAAAGGAGATTATGTAGTTCTTCAAAATGTTAACCAGACACGGGTCACTGGGCACACTACTAAAGTCTCCGTAAGGACAGAGAATGACTCGGATCTGTGCGTCGGATACGTACCGCCAGAGTGAGAGAGAACGATACAGATCTCGCCAAGAGAGACCCGACTTGCGCATACAGTCTTCGTAATCGTTCGGGTATTCTCGGATGCACTTTCTTTTAAATACTTCATTAACGTGTTCTACAATGCTCTGCCAGCGAGTACACACCAAGCTGCAATTTTTGGCGTCGTCGAAGTCCATTACTGTGAATATTTTCTGTAGAATCTCGTCGGGCATATGATTCAGTGTAATAGAGAACATGGTGGCAGTAGAACTTGATACCTTAGTTGATCATTTGTTGCATATGTAAGTTTCTAAATTTCAAAATATTAAGCAGTAGCTACCTATGGCTACAGTAATAGGTACACTACTATGACAATTACACAACATAAGACAAAATTACACCTACCTATTGGAATTACAATTGTAAAAAAGAGAAGTAAACATAAAATTAATACTCTAACTTAGGTTGGTATTTAACTAATTGTGTAATCTGATAAAGTGATATTTACCTACTTTGCATCCTAACAAATTCTTCACTACACTAACCTGATGTCAATTACACTAATTTTGTAACACAAAAACGTCAAAACGACAACAAACAACTACCAAATCCCTAAACTGTGATGATGTTGCACGAACTTTGTAATTGTAAACAAAAACACTCGTCCGTGTCTCGTCAAGTGTGTGTCACGAACTCATGAAACAAAGTGACAGTGTCACGAAACTATTAAAACCATTTTTTCCAATCATACAAGGTACGAATGTAATAAACATGATAAACATTTTATCAGTTTAAAAGATAGCGGAATTACCTACATATAAAATGTGCAAAATAATTTTTAGTTGAATACCTATTAACTTTTTGTTTTATATTATCTGGTAGCAAACAGGCATTCGGGCCACCTGATGGAAAGTGGTAACCGCCCCCTATGGGTGGAGCAATTTTGGTCGATTATGTGGAAATTAAATACATACCTATAAAAAAATTACGTGTCATACTAATCAGCAGGGAAAGTTAAGGGCAGATTTATTGAAAATATCTTCCTACTTAGTTAAAAAATTATGAGCTAGGCCATGCCCAAAGCATATGTGTCCGATAACTTTTACCTAATAATTGAGAGTGAAGAGAAAGTCGTTAATACTAGATTTGGCAGATCAGTAGCCGTATTTACAATGATTCGAAACCGTTTCCAAACCGTTCGACACGAAATTCATGAGCTGCGAATCCGTGTCGATCGATTCGAAAATTGTTATTCAGAATCCCGATAGATTCCACGGAAACTCTGCTCTCTATAACATATGAAAATTTCATCAAAATTAACTGAAACCACATTTTTCTAAGAACTTTTGCGTGGTCCTTTGTCGATTTCGTATCCGAATCCGATTTCCGAGCCATTGTGAATACGGCTACAGATAATTACAGTGGAGCGACTGCCATCTGACCTCCGTGACCCAAACCTAAAATACTTACCTATAATAAACGGAGTATTCAGAAAAAACTTAAACTCATTTCTCGTATCTCTGGTTCGTCTTGGGTTGGAAATCGACGTCATTATCTTGACCGAATGTTGGCTAGGGCCGGGGACATTAGGGGGCTACAATTCTTTCCACACATCTCGCTGCCTAAACAGGGCAGGCAGAGTTGTGATCTATGTCAGGAACTACATGGATGCCAATGCCAATGAACCCTCTCTCATGGACTCAGATTGTCTGAGGATAGATATACCAAACTCCACTACAATGCTCGGTATATACAGGTCTCCCTCATTCTCACAAACGTCCAACTTCTTGAGAAGCTTAGAAACGGTGGCGAATTCCATTACACATAGATCTCGTATAATCATAGCAGGTGACATAAACGTGAATATACTGGACCCACTTGATTCCACATTGAGCTGGGTTTCCTATCCGCAATCACCCAGCCCATCAGACTTGACTCGTATCTGGATCACATATGTACGCTAAAGGGGAGACCGGCTCCTTGGTGTTGTATCCAATCTAAATATTACGGATCACAGGGTAGCTCTTCTTTGTGTTGCTGTTCCAAACTCTAAGATACGTAAAATCAAACATAAGTCAGTAACTGATTACAATTCCGTCTTGTCTGTGGATGCAAAGGCCTGTTATGACTGCTACCGACGTGGATACTGCTGTCCAGATTTTTACCTCTATTCTAACTGAAATTATCAGGATCGCTGAGTGCGTCTCAGTAGATCTAAGCTAGTCCTAAAGTCATGGATAACCCTGAACCTTTCGTGTAGGGGCTATAATAACCTTTCCATTTATTTGTAACATTAGTTGATGTACTGGAAACGTGTTATTATTTGATTTTTTCAATAGATTTATTTGTATTTGTTTTGTATTTAACAGGGGAACCTGACCAGATAGGATCATGGTTACACATTCAGTTTCCTGATGTGCAGGTTTTATAACGATGTTTTTCCTCACCGTAACAGTCCGTAAGATAAATGAATTTTTTTTTTAAGAATTGCGCATTTGCATAAGAAGCAAAAGCAAAATAATCATACAACTTGGCACACGTATACTACATTTGTAGAGGGTTGATTTTGGATATGAGGCCATCTTTGATGTCCCCTATAGCAGTAATGGTGGACATTCAAAATGGCGGCCTCTGCATACTGTTATACACCAATGTTTTATTGTTATTTGACAATTTAAATTTGTTTTAACTATGTATGAATTATAAATTTATTCAATGACATGTAGTACGCACCTTTGTTTTTACCCGACTGCGCGACTGGAGCGAGCTCGATATTTTTTAAGTTTGAGGTCTTAAAAGATGGAGTGAATTGAATGACTGGGCGAGCTGAGTAAGTTTGCAGTTTGTGATATTTTGGGTTATAAAAGCTTGAGGCGATAATTAAATTAATGAGCGAGCGAAGCGAGCTCGCTATTTTAAACATTTTTGGTCTTAACAGCAAGGGTGATCCTCACAATCGTTATTTAAGGAAATTAATGAATATGCGACCGCAACGAGCTTGGTGAAAGGTAAGAAAAGTAACTGAAACCTATGAATGAGCGAGCGTAGCGACCTCGAAATTTTTTATATGTATATTGGTATGATGCTGATCGTAATAAAAGACAATAAAAGAAATTAAAATTATTGAATGAGCAATGGGAGCGCGCACGAAACTTTTAACATTACATATGGTTTTTAAAAGCTAGGGAATGTTGAAATGAATATAATATATGAGCGAGCGTAACGAGCTCGAAAGTTTAGGTTTCAAAGATTGGTTAATAGTATGACAAAACTTCTGAAATTACTATTTATAAAAGAATTGAGCGAATTGCCTTTTAGCTTATGAAACCATAGGCGATTGTGAGTCAAGTCGAGGCTGTAGGGGGGGGGGGGGGGCAATTGCAATCATTGCGCCTAGATCCGCGCCTCGTAACCATTCTCACATTTTTCACTTCACTTACACTTTTAATGGTACCGTACTTTTACTTTTTCCGTTAAACATTTTATTTGGCCAAATTTTGTTATAATTAAAGTATCTATGTCTATACCTGTATACGCTGACGCTTTGTTTTATACTATATACTTATATACAGGGTGTAAAAAGACCGTTTCTTGGGGAAGTTGTTCAGTTTCATGGCTAGAAAATGGGGTTTTAATTAATGCTTGCGGTCTTTTTACAGCCTGTATATAAGTATATAGTATAAAAGAAAGCGTCTTCCCACCGTCTATATTTATGTACGCTTAGGTTATATAAACTACACAACGAATATTAATGCGGTTTTCAACAATAGATAGAGTGATTCATAAGGAAGGTTTATAAGTAAGTAAAAAACAATAGGTATGGGTAAAGTAGGTATACGCGATCGAAGTCGTAACGGGTCCACTAGTAATACATTATAAATATCTTTTTTATACTAATATTGATTACGCACAGAACAACAATTACTTGGCGCTACTATACTATTTATCATTTAACATCATCTAAGACAAATTTATCAAACTCTCTGAAGGCGCCATTTTGAATGTCCGCCATTACTGTAAAAGTCAAATTTTAAGATGGCCTTTATATATGTAGTATATGTGGTCCAAATTGTATGCTTCTATAATTAAATGCGCAATTCTTTCATCTATCTGCCGGACTATAATTGGTTAGTGGCATTGGTTAGTGTTCAACTAATGTATATAATTCTGTGAAAAATCGTTGGTATATGGCAGCACTGGGGTATGATTTTATAGTCCTCTATAACTGGGATGAGCAATATTGTCGTAAGCGACAGTTGGGTACCTCCCACTTTCAATCTATGGGGCTACCTTCTCACATTTCTCCAAAAAATAAGCTTTATTTTTCATCACGTACTTTCAGTGTACAAAGGAGGCGGATCAGCCGATGATCCTACACAATCAATGTAGATGTTGGTAGAAATGGTCGAACTTTGACCTGTCAATTTTCTACCGTACACGCATCACGCAAGCGGAGCTGTCAAAGATGGCTAGACCAGCTGATCAACCAGTTTAAGGATGTCCAACGGAAGACCTTGGTCCACCTCGCCGAGCCTACGGTATTAGGAGGCACACCTAACGACTGGCGAACTCGTTGCGGTGCTCGATGCGAACATAGAAAGCCTTATAGAACTAAGGCACAATGCTCAAAGACGTCAGCATAGATGTGCTCAAAGTAGGAAACGGTCACCTATCCTATTACCGGCATCGGTGCGCGTTGCTTAGCTTTTGTTACAAAACGCTACGCTGACACGCTCCGATGAAATCATCATCATCACAGTCCATAACAGTCCACTGCAGGCCTTAGGGCCTCTCCCACGAAAGGGGAGATTTTTACCATAATCTCCACGCTTGGCAGGCGGGTTGGAGATCGCCATGTTATTAATATAACAATAGAAAACGCTGCTGCTAATTTTCAAGCTTACGGAGACTAGATCTTTTGCCTCGACAACATCATTAGTCGTCTTGTACGACACCCACGAGTGTGAAGGGTTGGTGCTATTCTACTATGCCGGACACCACACGGCCTAAATTTAGATAAATATTATTTAGGCTATATTAGATAATAGTAGGTATCCGTGACACCTATATGAAAATCGGATCTCAAATGCTTTCAAGTTTAAATTAATGTGATGATGGAGATGTTGACCCCATGACGATATATTATTAAATCGATGACAATATCTACTACGTACACTCACGGTCTCCCTCTCGTATACTAAAGTGGCGTGAAGCTGATACTGGACCGTGTTGTCAATAGATACGGACAGGACAACACTACCGAGGTATTTTAATTAAAAACATTTTCCGATGTTTCGTGCGCAGTAAGATTATGTTATTTATTACTTAATAGGTATCTAGGTATACTTGTTTTATTTTTTAAATTAGTAACAGTCGTTCCGTTTTGGCTGGGGCCGACCAACCATCAGTTGCAGCTAAAAGTTACGCAGTATAAAATAAAGTCGTTTCTTATTACATTTATCATCATCAAATCAGCCGAAAGACGCCCACTGCTGGGCATAGGCCTCCCCCAGAGATCTCCACGGCGGCCGGTCCTCCGCCCTCCGCATCCAGCTGGTAACTACGATCCTTACCAGGTCATCGGTCCACCTTGTGGGTGGACTACCCACGCTGCGTCTTCCGGTACGTGCTCGCCACAATCAATGGTGGTGGTCTAATTACATTAGCAGCACCGACGCGGATGGTTAAAAATTGGAAAAAATCAGCGTTGTGCATCAAAATATTGAATTTTTGACGCTGAAAAGACCTTTTGTTGAATTAATCCGCATACTCTGTAAAAAAGTATATTAATATTTTACATTGACCTATGTATTAATTTTAATTTAATTATAAAATTTTTAGTTATATTTTGTATTGACTTTGTTTATTTATTTTATTAATAATCACATGTGAAATTTTAAATACCTATTACTTATCTTGTACAGGTAGGAATGCATTGATATAGATACATTATCTTGGTTGTTGATTATGCTATTATTGACGATATCATTGTGAATGGACTTACAATTAATGTATCTAATATTATGTAGGTATATTTAATTTTCAATTATAGATAAACAAACTAAAACTAATTTGAAAACCGTTGATTCACGGCGAGGGATTTTTTTATACCACTGAGGTGGCAAACAAACTAACGGCCTGCCCGATGGTAAGCTGTCACCGCAGCCTATGGACGTTTGCAATACCAGGGGCATCACCCACGCGTTGCCGACCCTGTAAAAACCTATTAACCCCTTTCTTGAAGAACTCCATGTTGTACTCTCCAGGGAAAACCTCTCCAGGTAGTTCATTCCTCAACCTTAGTGTGCGTGAAGGAAAGTTCCTTTGGATTTAGAAATAGAGCTCATGTTGAGATGAAGCCACGTGCAAAAGGTAAGTAGTAGGTACCTAATGTAACGAAAAAATTACATAAATAGAAAGCAGACGCCCACAGTTCTGTTTGCGCCCATCCACGCGTCGAGGGCCGTATTAATTAATTAATTAAAACATTTTGTTCTTGTTTTCTTTGCAACTTTAGGAATTTTAAACGGATAATTATACTGACAGATGGAGGTCAGTTTGACCACTGACCTACAATGGCGGGGGTTGAAAGAGAAACAATGACATAATGTAACAGATATTATTAAATTAGACAGGACTTATCGCGCCGTACCTTTTCGATTGGTTTTCCCGAAGTTATTGGGACTACATACGTAGGGTTACACCCACCGTGGTCACGAAAAGACTGCTGGAGAGGTGACAGCTGCGGTGATGTGAGGGTAGGAGTCTACCAACACGACCACGGTGGGTGTAACCCTACCGAAACGTCGAGAAAACAAATCAAAAAGGTACGTCGCGTCTAATATAATAATATGTGTAAAGAAACTAAAAGGTAGGTAGGTACATCCGACGCGGCCTAGGTCTAGACGTCTAGTGGCAGCATGCTTGCGATAACTAAAGTTAAGCAACGCCGTGCCCACCCCAGAATGGTCTGGTATCCCCCTAGGATAGCTGGGCTGGCTACAATAGCCGGCTCTCAGTCACGTATAAAGGACCGAATTTGAGTCCAAGTACGGAAAATGGGAGCCCCTAACCTAACCCCCTAGGATATACAAAACTCCATACAAAAATAATTTCAATTAAATACAAAAGGAATCATTAGGGGCCAGGCCCCCCCCTGGCAAATAGCCCTAGGTACGCTGATGCACCCACCTAGTTCGCGTCGGGGCTTAAAATAGATTTCCAAAGATCACTGCACATAAATCAGGTCACTCATATCGGGTTTGCCCAGGTTTCATTATTTTTTCCTCGATATTTTTAGTCTAGAAGCGTTGGTGGCTTAGTGGTTAAGGGTCCGGCTCGTAAGCGAAAGGCCCCGGATTCGAACCCCAGTACCGCCACATACGAATGTCATTTTTCTAGGTTATATACATTAGTTGAATACTAACCGATGCTCTTACGGTGAGGGAAAACATAGTGATGAAGCCTGCACATTCAGATGACTGAATGTGTAACCATGATCCAATCTGGTCTAGTTCCCCTGTTAACAAGGTCCCGGAAGACAGATGGCAGTCGCTCTGATGTGCCAAATCCTGGATCATGGTTAAGGCGGGCACCGGGTCCTCGCGAGCGAGAGCACAGCCGGGACATTAACAGTTCTAGTCGTGATCATGGAGCGTGTAACCGCTTCGATATATCGAGGTGAAAATAATCAAAACCGTAATGACAAACCCGTTTTTTTGTTTATAAATTCACACAATAAAATCTAGCTGCAAAGAAAGTAAAACTTGTGTTATATGTGCCAGAAAAGTAAAAAACTACTTATATACTTCGTAACTACATACTTATTATAGATACTATACCCAGACCCGTAACAGAAATAAAAAAATCATAATATCAAATTCTGCCCGCCTGGGAATCGAACCTGGAACCTCTGCGTGGCAGACTGTTAACCAACTGAACCTCTCAGCTCATCATATAGGTATGTGACGATTCATTTCCGAAGCTATTTATAGTAAAGGAACAACCAAACTGCCCCACTGGCTTCGTGACATTCACTCCTACGCCATCGCCTCGCGAGAAGGGCCCGCGGAACTGAAGCCGACAGCCTATCTGTCACAGTGACAGATAACCGGATAATGCCGGATAGCCGCGCGGGAAACATCGAGCGAAGGGATGCGAAAAAGCGACTAAATAAACGTGCCTATTATGGTAGATTTATTAAATTAAGTTGTTAAGGGGTCATTCATGGTTTACACTTCTAACACCTGTTATGTTTTATGAGCAATAAAGTGTTTTCTATCCCGCGCCGGCCATGTACCTATGACTGTTTTCTGAGTGATGTACATTAGTTGATACTAACCGATGCTCTTACGGTGAGGGAAAACATCGTGATGAAACCTGCACATTCAGACGACTGGATGTGTAACCATGATCCAATCTGGTCAGGTTTCCCTGATAGCAGGGTCATGGAGGTCAGATGGCAGTCGCTCCACTGTAATTTCCTGACCTGCCGAATCCTGGATCATGGTCAAGGCGGACCCCGGGCCCTCGTGCGCGAGAGCACAACCGGGACATTAACGCCAAGAAAGTGTTTTCTATCGATCTATATATCTGTAACTCAATTCAGAGTTTAGAGGTAGGTATAGTTATCGTAATAGGTATTGTTTGATAATCGCTATAATGATAATCTGTTTGGTATTCGCTTTGCCTGGGCTGTTCGCTTTGCCCGGACTTCCCCTATAACTATAAAAAATGTAACAGCGAAATAAAAAAGTGCCAATATCAGACATTAGCATTAGACAGACAACCATCTCCATAGCATCCCCAAACTATAATAATATGTTGCTATGGAGTTAGCTGTCATCATCATCACAGCCCGTACAGTCCACTGCAGGACTTAGGGCCTCTCCCACGAAAGTGGAGGTTATTGCCATAATCTCCACGCTTGGCAGGCGGGTTGGAGATCGCAGTGTTTAAATAATACAATGGAAAATGCTGCTGCCCATTTTCCAGACTACGGAGACTCTTGATCTTATGCCTCGAAAACATTAGTCGCCTTGTACGACACCCACGAGTGTAAGGGGTTGGTGCTATTCTACTCTGCCGGACACCACACGGCCAACGAGTTACGAGACCACGAGTTAGCTGTACCTATGTCAAATTTAGTTCCATTCCCATCCGCGAGAGTTACCCATCTGGCGAGTGCTCCACGTTGATGGTGACAAGTGCCCTTTGGATGACGTCGTTGATTGCAGCGTGTGTGGAGATTCAGCCTGCGCTGTGGGTACATGAAAGAGAATGGTGCCCTAGAAGCGCACCAGTGGTAACATCCTCACTACGTAGAACCTCTATTGGTCACGACGCGAAGGTTCGAAAGAACGTTTCTCGCTCGTACGATTCGGATGTGGAATGAGCTCCCAGCCAGTGTTTCCTTTGGACTATGACATGGGATCGTTCAAGAGGTATATTAGAGGTCTCTTCAGAAGCGGGCAACGCATCAGTGACTCCCCTGGTGTTGCTGATGTCCATAGGCGGCGGTGACCACTTTCCATCAGGTGGCCCGCTTGCCTGCCGTATAACATAAAAAAAAAAAAAAAAAAAAAACATTAGGATAGCAGTGTGGATGAACTTAACTTTTTTATACCACTAAGGTGGCAAATGGCTTACGGCCTGGTTGATGGCAAGCAGTTACCTCAGCCTATAACGTTTGAGGGCCAGGGGTGTCACTTAGAAACTGCAAAAACCTTTTCACCCCTTTCTTGCTTAACACAAACCAAACTGTATAAATTTTTATTGCCTAGGAGTGACTCAGCGGCACACCTGACGGTAAGCGGCCACCGACGTCCATTCAGCTCATTAGTAATGAGGTGCCAGCCTGTTGGATGACTGGTAAAGCTATTTTTATGACATATTTTTGGCATAAGTGTATAATCATAATAATTTTGGCGTTGATGTCCCGGTTACGATATCGCGCAGTTGGCAGCTCTAGTAGTTACAATAGAGCGACTGCCATCTGACCTCCGTGACCCCGCTACCAGGGACCTGACCTGATTGGATCATGGTTACACATTCAGTCGCCTGAATGTGCAGGTTTCATCACGATGTTTCCCTTCACCGTAAAAGCATCGGATAGTGTTAAACTAACGTACATAACTCAGAAAAGAGTATGTATGTATGTAAACTCTTTATTGCGTATAACTACATAAAGAACAATAACAAAAGAGAATAAATATACATTGCAAAGGCGGGCTTATCCCACAATGGGATTTCTTCCAGCTAACCTTACCTTGGATAGTCCGAAATGAGCTATTTAACGAGCGGTGGTAGCAATATCAAGTTTTGTGCAAATTTAAATATAACTATAATGTTGAATACTATATACCACATAAATATACTATACCATAAACTATAATACTATATACCTAACATACTATAAATATATGACGGATCACGGTCAATAGTATGGACTCATGTGGTCAATAGTACGGACTCATGACGATGAAAACGGAAGTGGGAGTGCGCCCTCTGGTGGGGCGTGCTGACAGAGTCTCGACGGCACGACTCGGGCCGAGTGGCGGCCATTCTTGGCGCGACCGCCGCCGAGGAGTGACGCGTCTTGAAACTGTCTCCACATTTCGTTTGTTTACGTGTGAAGTTCGTTAATAGAAAGTGTTATTTACGTTTAAAAATAAAGTAATTTTAAAATCGCCTTTGAAATAAGAAAGTAAATTACCTCAACTGCCTACATTTGTAATACCGCTCTGAATTCTAGTAAATTATAAGTGATGTGCAAAAATGAAATGGAATAAATACAGTGGAGTAAATGTGAACCTTTTCTTTAATTTATCTGGACGAATACGACCTAATACTGATATCACCACCCTGATGACAATGATCCTGATACACCCCTTTCCTTCACGCGACGACATATATAATAGTTAAAAATAAAATAAAGCTCTATTGAATACTCAGGAAGTGCTTCCTCAGAGTCATTGGTACATGGCCGCAGATTACGAATCCGATACCTTAACCACTCGGCCACCGACGCTCCTCCCTCCTCCCAAATATATTTTTCTACAGTCAGCTGAGGGACACTAGCTCAGGACAGCCATAGGCCATTCGTTGTAAAGTTTAATCACGACGACGATGATGATGTGATGATGACAATGATTCACAGCGCTTGGGCGAAGGCGAACTTGAAATAAAACAATTACAAAATGCAGACACTTATTTATTACAGTAATCATATTACAGTCTTATTTGTATATGTGCAAATTACTCTAATACAAAAATATTTACATGAGATATTGCAATAAGTTGCTACAATAAAGGTAAAATCCCAATACACAGTATCAAACTAGGGTGCGTCGACTATACGCGATGTAAATCTTTATTTAAGTACTTATACCGTATAAATAAAATAAATATTAAATAATGGACGACCTGAGTGGTTCAGTGGTCAACACACAGGCCGGGCAGAAATTGAAATGATGAATTTTAATTTCTGTTACGGGTCTGGGTGTTCTATGTATAATAAGTATGTATATAAAAGTATATAAGTAGTTAATCAGTTATCTAGCACCCATAACACAAGCTTTGCTTACTTTGGGGCTAGATGGCGCTGTGTGAGGTTGTCCACGATTATTTATTTTATTTTTTATTTATTTTTTAATATTAACTTGGATTTGAAAACGAAAAACCCACATTGTAAATTTGGTTATCGATGTTCCGTTCTAAAACCACCAGATGGCGCTCCTGAGGCGTGACGTTTGCTGACAATGTGCTGCTGCTATGGGCGATTTTAAGAAAGCTTGTTTAAAAAGAAAAAAGTGTAGTTCGTCGTGCCTCACTAGATGGCGTTGCTTAGAAAAGAATAGAATATAATAGAATAGAACTTTATTCATTCATATATTCATCAATCAAACATATGTACATCTGCTCAGATATATAAGTACCCTTCCATGTACATTTATATTTGAAGCCTTGGTAATGCTCACATATTAATGAACTCGACTGTACATTGTTGCAGATGGGTTTGCAATATTAGAACAACAGTTCACCCATAGCGGGTATGCAATTACAATGTAAATTCAAAGTTACAGTTTTAGACACGATAAGAGGTTAGAAAGATATTTCGCGAAAAGATATATAGTTTTAGAACATTTTCAGAGAAGATAGCGCAATATGTGAACATCTTAATGCATCTAATGGTATCTTAAGATTTATTTTAATAAACGTGACCAATTAACGTCATCTATTAAAATTATTTGAACTATTTTTCCTCTTTAATCGGCTGTCAGAAAACCTAATTGGACAGACACAAACGCTGTAAAATGATGGACCCATTCTACGTCTTCGGCCCTTGTCATTTAACAACAGCTTAGATGGCGATCAAAGGCCTGGCTAGTCAAATTGTAAAAAAAAATATGGTATTATCAATTCAATATGTCCAACATCTAATTTATTTCATTTATTTTTTGACATGATTTTTGGTTTTGAAACTATTCCGACATGATTTTTAACTATGTGAATCATATTTACTCAATTTAATGCATTTTCATAATTTGTATTCATTGTTTGTTTTCAATATTTCACAAAAATGTATTAATATAACTTATAATACTGTGTGGAGAAATAAATAATTCTACATCTAGACGCTTTCGTTCGCTGCCACATTCATTCCTAAAACTCCTCTTCGATGTTCTCAACTACAGCATCATTGAAGCTGGATTAATGACAACAGCTTATAGAGTGTGGGTGAAGTACGATCTGATTGAACTGACTTGTCTTTTTTGGTGAACAAACAATGCCCAAAACACAACTTGCCGTATCAATCACGCTACGTATATTGTGTATAAAATGTCGAGAATTATACAAGAAAGAAACACATAGAATGTGAATTTCAACTAATACTGCTGCACTTTATCCATTTAAATACTTACACAATTTCCTTAACTGTCAGTCAGTCTGGACAGATTATAGGTTATCCTACGACATCGGGTACAAGTAAAATTCCACCTTGTAGTGACAGTTGACTTTTAGGAGGCCCACAAAGCGTTGGTCTGCCCGTGCACGACCTGGCGCAGAAAATATTTATCTTTCTGTGACCTAACTTCGACTTCTCGTAGCTTTAGTACTAACATATCCTATTCTATAAGTAAACAACCGGGGTGGGTGCCTCTAATGTTTTTGGCAGATTATTATGTTAGCGAACAGGCTAGACTGCCTATATGTAAACTATTGTTGTTTGGTTCACGTCGCCAAACGTGGATGGAAAAATGATTTAACGTAAAATATGACTTACCTACTAAATTATTATGACATTTTTAAACTTGATTGTGACATTTTATAAGATAATTGTTACTAACCTAATTTTAAGATATTACTGATACTTTAAATAAATATTTAATTCATTCATTCATTATTTATTTATTTATTTGTAGGAGTACCAACAGATGTACATTACAATGTATGAAGTTCTATTATAAAACAGTAAACCAATTATAGGTCCTCGCCAGTAAATAATATTAATTATAGTCACGAAAAATAAAAGTGACTACTATTATGATTACTATGATTGATTATGATTACTGTTTTGTATCACGAGTATTGTGGTGTCTAAATAAATAATGTCTATGTAGTAATCTACAAAGTGTTTTTTTTTTTCTATTCGATGGCGTAAGATAACCTAGGGCGATCTCACTCGCTGTCACTATCAATACAAATTATTTTGTCGGGATTTATCCTCATAATGGGTTCATTCTGCACCTTGGTCGTAGCAGTAGACCCTCCAGGGTTAAGTAGCTTCAGCAACGTGCTTGAACTCCCCTCTTTAGGACCCCTCAAGGGATCACACGCCTTGGGACCCCTCAAGGGATCACACGCCTTAGGGCCCCTCAAGGGATCACACGCCTTGGCCGGCCCCTGAGGACCCCCTGGATGCTTGGCTTTATAAGTGTTGATAGGCGGGCCAACGTTGAGAACCTAAAGGGAAGCAGTGTACACAATGTCAGCAACAGTTATTGAAATAAATAACTTTTTAATTTATTTACTTATTCATCATCCACTGCAGGACTAGGAGCCTCTCCCACGAAAGGGGAGGTCATTGCCATAATCTCCACGCTCGGCAGGCGGGTTGAAGATCGCAGTGTTATAAATATAACAATGGAAAACGCTGCTGCCCATTTTCCAGCCTACGGGGATATTTTGCGTCGAAAACATTAGTCGCCTTGTCCGACACCAACGACTGTAAGGGGTTGGTGCTATTCTACTCTGCCGGACACCACACGGCCATTCATTTATTACCTTGTACTTATTATCTTGGGCTCCGGACGAAGCGACAGATCTCTCGCTCTTCTGGGACTCGAAAACGGTGGCCATGGGGGTCTTCTGTGACTCCTTAGAACCGGGAGAGGTTAGCTGCCTCCATACGACTCGGTACTTTTTCTGGTCATCAGGGGTCTCCTGTGACCCCTCGGCAGGCGGCAAGGCCTTACATCGACCCTTGGAGGCTACAATCACGACAGGCTGGTTGCCAACTCGCGTGTTTATCGTGTTTGGCAACCGTGAGTTGACACTGTAAAAGGAGTGGAATGAGTCAAAATTGTATAAATAAACAAATATGGTTGGATAGCTCACATAGCGCCATCTAGCATTTATATATAGTATTAACTATACATTGTCATTTCAGTTAGAATAAGACCAAGTCCGAATCGCTTATTAAAAAAAAACAAAGTAAAACTCTCTGTATGGCAACTAATGCAAAGTTTTTAAAATTTTTTTAAAAGTCAAACAATTTTATTTCTGCAGGATTTTTTATTTTCGGGAGTTACAAAAATATTATTAAATAATAGGCAAAACAATTAAAAATAGAGCGGGAGATAAAAATTTAGACAAACTAAAAGTACAACATCGAGCTAATAGTGACCAAATAACTGAATATTTACAAGAACGACTGACAAGGACAGATTATCCCCAGATTATTGCCAAATCCACACTTTATAATTTTTACTACTGTCAGTCAATACGGATTTAATGAAGTCCTATTATATCAATATAAAAAAGATACGCGTGGCACTCGGGGACTGCCGCGGTAAAGCTATCGCATAGCATTTTTTATCAACTTATGCAATTATAATTATTTATTTATTTTATTTATGCAGTATTTTTTTTTTCTTTGATATTAATTCAAGTTACACTTTTTGAGCGTGGTGACCGATAAGAAAACAATTTTTTTCTTTTATTAAATAAATGAGAAGTTAATATTGTTTAAAATATTTTTATTATCTTACAATACATGTAGGTTATTCAGGAATTTTTATCATTGAAACTATAGGTTTATGGTAACTTTTATGGTAAAATAAGAAACATAAGTTTGAGACTTGATATCCTTTAAATATCTGGAAAATACCGCGTCAATGGTGGTCCCATATTTTGTTGTGGATTCTTGTGGATCATTATTCATTTTTAAATTTAATTTTTCCGAAAGAAAAGTTGTCAGCCGCTCTGATTTTTTATCAGCGAAGTTGATGTTGAAATCGCCAGCCAAGATAAGTGGAAATTTATTACCATTTGTACCTAGTATTTTCGACCCTTCTTCAGTGTACTCCAGTAAAGTGCGATGAATAAAATGCTCTTCCTCGTCCAATTTTGGATTCGGAGAAATGTAAATTGCTACCATGACTATGTGTAGGCCATTTCTAAGTTTGCATAAGCACGCACAAATATCTCCAACAAAGGAGCGCCTAACATTAACATCGCTAACGTGTGCAATATTTTACAATATTCGGAGTCATAATATTAGTAACATTATTATTAAGCTATTGCATAGCTCTTATCGCAGGCTTTGAGCGCGGCGACCGAATCAAGAAATTCCGTAACGAAAAAAACCTAACACCCCAAACTCCGACAGCCCATCGATGCGGCGTTGAAAGCCGTGCATCGTCTCACGTCGTTTCAGTTCGGCAGACTTCGGCACGGTGTTTGTGTGCGTGCGACTAGACGTATGCGTGTAGACTAACTGCTAACTGCTCATAACTGATTCTATCTCTTTTAGACACAATGCTAGGTGAGACAGCGTGCTTTTTGGTCGCGTCCACGAGTGAGTTCGAACCCGCGACTAGTTGAACCTTAACGTGTATGTATATGGTACGACTGTACGAAGCACGCACGGATCGAGACGAGCTGCTCCGAAATCAGACGAATACGTAAGCAGCTGTTTAAAAAAGAAAAAAAAAATTTTTTTTATCGGTCACTACGCTCAAAAAGTGTAAATTGAATTAATATCAAAGAAAAAATTAAATTAATATAAAGAAAAAAATACTGCATAAATAAAATAAACAAATAATTATAATTGCATAAGTTGATAAAAAATGCTATGCAATAGCTTTACCGCGGCAGTCCCCAATTTACAAGACAATCAGAATGAGCGTGATTGGACCGCATTTATGGAGAAAATTAAAATTTTATCAATTTACCACAGTAATGAGACAAGCCAATGTTGCATTTTCACAAGTTTTGACAAAAATAGGTACTTAATGGAGATGTACTAGATGAGCATGAGTTTCAACTTATTGAATCGAGAAGTTTCAAAAAAGAGGATGTTGCTACATTATGTTCTGATGGAGTTCGTTTATTTTTCAAAAATGAAGATGTGGCCGCATATAACAATTTGATTTTGAGCCAATGTGAAAACAAAGTTCTTTTAGCGTCCATAGACGTCATTATTGGCGCTAAAAGTACTGAGCAAGAAGCTAATTTTAGAATTAAATTACATTAAAAATCTGTTATTGACACTGGAGGACTGCCTTATCACATTACTTTAGTTGTTAGAAAGCATTATGTTATTACAACCAACATCGACGTTACTGATGGTTTATGCAATGGTGCTGTTGGGAAATTGGTACATCTAGAATTTGATGAAAGTAACACATTGATTAGAGTTTAGCTGGAATTTCGTGGTTAAGATAAAGTGGGTAGAAAAAAAAAGCAAAACGCAGCCGCTCTAGCAGTGCAAAATAGAGTCGGCAATCTCGCTGTTCCCATTGAATTACGAACAACAAGTATTTCATTAACATCGGATAGAAAATGTATAGCCAAACGCAAACATTTTCCATTAACGTCAGCTCTTGCTCTAACTATACATAAGTCGCAAGGTGGAACTTTTGACGAAATAGTATATGAGTATAGTAAAGCACATTCTCAGGAACTCGTTTATGTTGCGCTCTCTCGGGTGACTAATATTGGAAAATTGTATATCACGACAAAAAACGATAGTTCTACATTCAAGTTTTATCATAATCGAAGGCAAGCTGCAGCGACTGCATCTTTGTTGCAAGAATTCAAAAGACTGTCTTTCAAGAGTGTTCAGACGATGGCTCAGTGTCTTAGATTTCATTAGTAATAGAAATGGCATTTCAATAATGACTTTCAATTGCCAAAGTCTACATAGTCACAAATACGATTTACAAGATTCAGTTACGAGACAAACAAATGTGTTACTTCTTACCGAAACTTGCATGACGCATGATAATCCGATTGAAATACCTAATTTCAATTGTATTGTTCAATTCAAACGAGATACTGATCCAAAAGCCGTGTGGTGTCCGGCACAGTAGAATAGCACTAACCTCTTACACTCATGGGTGTCGTACAAGGCGACTAATGTTTTCGAGGCAAAAGATCAAGAGTCTCCGTAGTCTGGAAAATGGGCAGCAGCATTTTCCATTCTTATATTTAAACACTGCGATCTCTAACCCGCCTGCCAAGCGTGGAGATTATGGCAATAACCTCCCCTGTTTGCAGTGGCAATTGCCGTAAATCCTCCGATCAAAATAACATCTATACTTCCGAAATCTGTGTTTTTTCCTGTTATTTGTTTTAGGCGATTATCAATTTTATGTAGAAGTTTTGCACTAACCATGCTAATTTCATCAATGATCAGTACTCTGACATACCTGAAGAGAGATCTATACAATTGCAACGTTTCTGATGACAAAGGCAAAAGTTTTGAAAGAGAAATTTTGAGAGCTGTATGAACAGTTGTACCATCAATAGCCACGGCCGCTTTGCCGGTTGAAGCACATGTAATATAGGCATTGCAGCAACCATAACTATCAGTGAACCTGTTGTAAATAATAATCAGTTTGATAACGAATGATTTTCTCGTACCAGCGGGTCCCGTAAAAAAAAGTGAAATGGTCCTTGAATTGAAGTTTGTAAATAATGAATTATAGTCATAAGAATATCTCTTTGTTTAGCATTGGCCATTCGCATTAAATCATAGAATTGTTGATAACCCAATAAATTTTCTCTTTTTTTGAGCTATAGCGCCAAGTTTATGCAGAGATGCATTTTGTAAATCAACGTTAGCAGTTGAGTTTGGATCACGTAGCAATAAGTCATAAGGATCTCTTTTATGCAATATGTCAACCGCTCTTAATAAACTTCAAAATTCAAAATGTATTTATTATAAAAGCGTACACATTGACCCATAAATGATTTGTGGACTTTGGCCAGACGACAAGAACCAGTAACAAGTTTATCTTTATTTCTAGTATTCTTACAATGAACATCACTGTTCTTTATAAACAAGTGTATATTTTTATGAACATAGATCAAATTCTCATATATGTATTGTGATGGCATTGTCATAATGTCAACATTCTTGAATTTATCTCTAAGTGAAGTTCTAGGTCCAATTGGTAAACCGCGCGAATAGGCCTTTTCTGCAGTATAAATACATTATGCCAGTCGGCAGCGTGTCCCCACAGCAGTATGTAATAAGTAATGCTGTGTAAATCATCATCATCATCATCACAGCCCATAACAGTCCACTGCAGGACTTCGGGCCTCTCCCACGAAAGGGGAGGTCATTGCCATAATCTCCACGCTTGGCAGGCGGGTTGGAGATCGCAGTGCAGTTGATGTAAATCTACCCAGAAAGATGCTGCTGCCCACCTTTCGGATTTGTCCCTTAGTCGCCTCTTACGACACCCACGGGAAGCGATGGGGTGGTGCTATTCTTTGAGGTGGCGGCACCACACACCACTGTGTAAATAATTAAAGTAAACTAATCTTGCTGTAGCCTCATCAGAATAACCTCGTATCTTTTTTACAGCATATGCTGCAGAACTTAGCCTTTTCGCCAATTTATGAATGTGTGGACCCCATTGTAAGCTACTATCTAGAGTAAAGCCTAAAAATACTGTGGAATCAACAAGATCCAAATGTGAGGCAAGGAGAATTTTAAACATTTTGTCTTTTTGCCATTCAGTAATAAATTATTAACCGTAAACCAGTTTACCACTTCTGAAATAGCTTTAATTCGCTAATAATTCTTCGTCTTATTGTTCTTCATCGTTTTCTCGGCACAACTGTCTACAAATTTCTAAAGTTTTCTCTATGTCCAAATTTGATTCAAATTCTTTCCTACGTTCTAATATCGTATCTTTGTTGTCCTCGTATATTTGAATGAACTTATTTTCAGCAATAATATCATTTTCTTCACTTTGAAAAGGAACATGCAACTGAACCATCTCACGCCTATAATCGTTGTAATTGTCAGCCATATCGTAGTTCCTGTATCTTATTATTCTTGCAGTATCTCTTTTAGTGTAAGTCCCCTTTTTATTTAGGTAATATTTTGCAACAAATTGTGCTAACGTAACATCGCGGAGTTCTTCAGGTCTTTTCTCATACTTATCGAACCAATTCTCTTTCCAAACGTTCGTACAATCATCATCTAAAGCTTCAAGTTCCTTCATTTTTCTAATTCTTGCGCGTTCAGTAGGATATACCGTTGGAATGTAGACTGTCACCACCGACGACTTAGCCATAGGTTCTCTTAATAAATACCAAGCAGCTTCTTGTGCCGGCATTTCAACAGACTGAAGTATGTCAATACTCATTTTTTTCGTGATATCGGCAATGTCGAATTCTGGATGCTCGTCCATTATGTCAATTATTTGTCTTTGCAAATTACTAATCCCTCTATTATGCTTATTGACATATTCAACAACATATGTTGCACAAGCATATTCATCTAGTATAATCTGAAAATCCATGCTCGATTTCAAATGATGTAATACGAATGGATTGAAAGTGTTGTGCCATTTTTCTGCTGGTGTCCTTTTATAGAACAATTTTGGTCTATTGATACCAGCACGAATAATATTGTAGTAATGATCATCAGAAATAATATCATTATGCGAGTAAAATTCATCAAAATTCGTGTAGTCAAAATTTTCGAGATTATTTCTTATAAATTTAAATTGTTTCTTATAATCTTTGAAAAGTGCTTCCGAGTAATCGGGATCGGTGTCTTTCATAGGTATCAAATTAATAGTTTTTTTTGTTGGCATAAATGGTGCACCAAATCTACATTCTTGCTTTTTATTAGGATTCATTTTTTTATAACACGTGAATGTGTGTTTGTGTGTTACTACTTTTATATTTCCAGACGCCTCTGACGCTGACACAGAAACTAATTCGTCGATTAATTTAATTACTTCAGGATCATTGCTTAATAAATCTTCAGGAACATTTTCCAACCAAAGAAGAATATGAGCATGTGGGCTACCACGATGTTGAAATTCTATTCTTTGGAAATAATGTACTACTCTATATTTTCCGAATGGACTTCTTTTCTTTGATTGCAAAACTTTTAACAGACAATTTACCATTTTATTAAAATAAATAGCACAAGTTACGGCATCTTCATTCACAAGTTGAGCTTTATGCACATTTCTGCTAAATACTCATCTGAAATTTCCGCTCCCTCGTTTTTCAATTTGTACAATAATTTCAACAAACTTTCCCAGCCAGTTTCATTGGCGCTAAGAGTCATAAAAGCAGTTGGTGGCCCTAATTGCCTGATCATTGCAAAAATATCTTTTTTGCGATCTGACCAAAACCAAGCAGAATTTGGTATGCAGCGAAGAAATGCGAGATTTGTTTCTAAACAATTATTTATATATTCTTCAGATTGAATGGTCTTTTTCGTAATTGAAGTACCTTGTCCAACATGCTTAAACGCAACGTTGACACATCTACTAACTCGCAACCTCATGATTTTAGCAGCGATGTATAAAAGGTGTTGTGGGTCAGTAGCACGCCTATCAGTACGCCGAAGTTCGCTGGTAGCTTGCATGAATGGAGTAACAATAACACCATCTCTGTATGTTCGAAACTGACCGCCGTAGATTGTCGGAAAAGATAGTTCTTCCGCATGTTCATCCATTAAAATACTGACTGGCCTGTTATATTCACCGGGTGCTTGACTCAAAAAATAATCATCATTCCACAAAAGAGTTTGTTGCTGCGCAACTAAATTATCTTCAATTGGCACGTGTTCACTTATTTCATCCATATTCAATTGCGAAGTGCGTTCATTGCCGGTAAAAAAAGATTCATCGATTTTAATGTCATGATGAATATAAAGAGGCGTAGATACTAAATACGACAACCACTCTTTAATATGGCTCTTATTAATAAGCCCGTGGACATAACTAGTTTTGTGAATCAACTTCTTTTTCAAATGCACATAAAAGCAATGGTCATCTTGAATGTTTCTTGGCAATTGTTTCACCATTGTATTAACTTCGACAGGAACATTAATTATCTGTCCATAAATACCGTACTGACCATTAACGTGTCTCAGTCTACGAATCTGCATGAACGGTATTCTTGGTGAAATCAATCGTTGCTCGATAAGGTTTAACGTTGGTAAATGTGATGGAATTTTCGGATATGCAAAACCATTGTAGGTTGACATGAGAGGAATTTTTTCTTTTTCCAAAGATGTATAACACGTAGAGCAGACTTGAACGATTTCACCAGGTGTGTAATTCTAAAAAAATCAAATTCGTATTATCAAGATATAGACAGAAAAATATAAAGTGTATAATTAAAAAAAAACTAAATAATTAAGATTACCTGCAGTATTGTTTTCAAAATACTTTCATGTTTACTGGTCGACATTTTCAAGTCTCTTTTCCACCACAGTCTGTCGCAAATAATACAAGAATGACCAAATGAATCACTCGTAAAGTCTTTATAAAAATCAATATGACTTGTACTGTGTTTACGATAATTTGTGTAAACTGGAATAGTACCATCAACAATAAAATCCATAATATTTTCACCAATTCGATCTTCTCTATCAATCTCAATTCCATTTTCATGATTGTTATGGTTATCTTCGGTAGGGTCTTCATCATAATTGTCACGCAATAGTTGAATATTGGCATCAACATGGGCTTCATTTTTCAATAAATCTGATACTTCATAAAAAGGTGTGAAATGTTGTTCGCGAAGATGAAGATGAATCCAGTTTTGTGTATCATTCGCTTTAAAATGACAAAAGATAGTGTCTTGATTCGTTGTAGTTATGTTGTAAAAACGATAATGTACACAAACATTTTGATTGTACATTTTTGAAAATAAGTACAAACAATCTAAATCTCCGTAATCATTACTGCTTGATAGAATGTTATATGCTTCTTGTGGATTGTGGCAGGTGTTTAAATAGGGTGAATCGCGTAACTGATTTCTCAAGTCACAAGTCTCAATTCGAAGTTGCAAAACACTAATGAGCGAGTGGAATAGGCAATTACCATCGCCAGGAATTCCTGTGTTCCTGTGTAGAATAACTTCGGGAGTAATGCATTCATTACGCTGTTCATAAATTTGAAGTTGTTGGCTGTGAAATTGATTTTCTTGAAGCGTTACATTTTCTATATTTTCAACAGCCCTACATTGCACGACATTCTCTTCATTACTGTCCAATTTTTGTCTTTTCCTGTGAAAAAAAATGAGGAAATCGCAAAGTTAAATAATATTGAGGCATATATTACAATTTGTTTTTAAATATTATTAAATCAAAATTATTACATATTCACGTAACATTTTTCTGCATTGCGTTGACGAAATTTCCTTTGACGTTCAGCATTTGATTTTGGTACTGTTTCTTTTTTTTTCTTCTTTTCATTTTTCTTCAAATCTTTCTGACGCTGATAATATGCCCTTTGACGTTCACAATTTCTTTTTCTTTTTAGCTCTTTAAGTTTTTCTTCTCTATAAAACGAAAATAGCTAGGTATAAATAATAGGTATACATAATTAGGTATAAATAGTGTAATTACACACCAAAACAATCATTCATTCAAAACATTTGTGCAAAAAGAACGATATTAAGAGTTCTATTTCTATTCTATTTCTATTTCTATAATTACCTATACACAAAAAACAAAGGTACTAAATAGTACACGTGCTTGGTTTAATGGTTTCTATTATGTACATAATGAGAATGAATATATATATATACATACATATTGAGAATCTAAACTGAGAATTTAAACTATATGTGTGTGTGTGTGTTTGTGTGTATAAAAGAGGGCTACTTTTAAGATCGCTCATTTTAATATCAAAAATACGTGTGGCACTCGGGGACTGCCGCATGCCGCGGTAAAGCTATTGCATAGCATTTTTTATCAACTTATGCAATTATAATTATTTATTTATTTTATTTATGCATTTATTTTTTTCTTTGATATTAATTCAAGTTACACTTTTTGAGCGTGGTGACTGATAAGAAAACAATGTTTTTTCTTTTATTGAATAAATGAGAAGTTAATACATATTGTTTATACACGGTAAGGTTCAACTAGTCGCGGGCTCGAACTCACTCTTGGACGCGGCCAAAAAGCACGCTGTCTCACCTAGCATGGTGTCTAAAAGAGATAGAATCAGTTATGAGCAGTTAGCAGCTAGTCTACACGCATACGTCTAGTCGCACGCACACAAACATCGTGCGTGCAACGCACGGCTTTCAACGCCGCACCGCTGTGCCGGTCGGAGTGGGGGTTGTCAGGCTTTTTCGTTACGGAATTTCTTGATTCGGTCGCCGCGCTCAAAGCCCGCGATAAAAGCTATGCAATAGCTTAAAAATACTGCATTTGTGATAATAATAAAATGTATGTATATAGAGTACTCACTCATTTTCTTTCACTATTTTTTTCATCACTTTCTTCATTGATAAATGCACTTTGTTTATTCGTATTTAAAACACTTTATACACAAATTTTACGCGTAGGGTGAGATGTCGAACAGTGAACCAGTAGTACACAGTTAGCCACCATTAGTATCATAACGCAACGTTGCCAGATCGTGCAGTAAGCGTGATCGCACTTGGTTTTTACCGCGCTTCTTGCTATCCAGTCGGTAGTGAACTCCAGTGCAGAACGCCCGCGCCTCGGGGCTTTTTGTGATTTTCGTCGTAAAAATACGGAAAATCCTAGTAGTAATTTTTAGGTCTTTGTAAAGTAATGTTTTTTTCTATTTCTGTACTGAATATCTTTGCAGTATTTGGTCATACATTCATGAATCCTACTTTAATGATAAATTTTTTGTTGAAATTAAAATCAGTAGAGGTGTGTGTGGTACGACCCACGAACAGTGAGCCACCGCTCCACTGTGTACAAAATTCAAAAAATTCAAAATTTATTGATTGATTAGGACATTAAATATTTCTTTCAATCGTCAAAAAGGAGGGGGGTAGGAAAGTAGGAAGGAAGTACAACATAAAGGATTCTGATTTTCTTAATTATTTTACCTTAAATATTCATAGAAATCAGCTACCGGTTATTTTTTTAAAGTGATTCCATTTAAGAAATGCGGGTAGGCAATATCAGGCTACTGCCGTCAGTCTTCGTGAATAGGTACATGAATTGGCTGGACGGCGCGTCTTGGTTCGCGTGGTTTCAATTTAATGAACACTACCTCTACCCCACTCCTACATGTACCCTACCCCTATCCGCGCCCTAACCGTACTCTACCCGTACCCAACCCCTCTCAATTCACTAAGATCCACTGCAAGGCTCCACCAGTGGATCGAATCCCTACTCTATCACTTACCTTTTTCTAGATAATTTTTTAAAGGAACCCCTACCCTACTACACCACTACTGTCGGTAGACGCCTAAAATATAATAGGACCACGATAAGTCTGTATTGTATTGACTGGCAGTAGTAACAATTTTAAAGTGCGGATATGGCAATAATCTAGGGATAATCTGTCCTTGTTACTCCATCTCAGTCCTTCTTGTTAACATTCAGTTATTTGGTCACTATTAGCTTGAACTATTGTCTAAATTATTAATCATGCTGAAAGTTATCATCCGCACTTCCTTTTTAATTGTTTGGCCCTGTTTTTAATAATATTTTTCATAACTCACGAAAATAAACATACCTCCAGAAATGAAATTGTTTGTTATGACTTTTATGAATGACGTTCTATGACGGATAAATAACTCGGCATAAGTTGTCATACAGAGATTTTAAATATTTTTTAATAAGCGATTCGGTCTTATTATAGATCTCCAGAACTCTAGGGTACCTAGTTGATTATTTATTGTTATACAACTTTAAAAGATATCATCAATGACTGTTGAATGATTAGAAAATAGGTTGAGTTTTGTAGTTATTGATTTATATTGATAGTCTTCACAGTTATTTTGGTAAATTAAACTAATTGCTTACACATTTATAAAGGATGTATAACTTATCTAATTTATCTACTATGCTAATAACTACAACGAGGAAACGTTAATCATTGCGATCTCATTCGTCGGGCTCACTGTGTACTCCCCGGTTCGCTGTGGACCAACCCCCTGGTTCAATGTGTGCCATGAGGTGAACACAATAAGTCATATTCTATCTTTAAAAATATCTGCATTATAATTTTTTCTTTAAATCTTTTTTAATTAACTTATATACAAAGTGAGAAACAGATATATTACGCAATGACTAGACCAAAAAATATTTCATGATATTGACCAACTTATAAGTTATGATTGTTTAACTTTTTTGTGGGTCACTGTTCGACACCTCACCCTACAGCTATTTACTGTTGTACATAGATGATAGATACCTATACACCTATGTACTTTCTTACAAACAGCTGCTTACGTATTCGTCCGATTCCGGAGCAGCTCGTCTCGATCCGTGCGAGCTTCGTACAGTCGTACCATATACATACACGTTAAGGTTCAACTAGTCGCGGGCTCGAACTCACTCGTGGACGCGGCCAAAAAGCACGCTGTCTCACCTAGCATTGTGTCTAACAGAGATAGAATCAGTTATGAGCAGTTAGCAGATAGTCTACACGCATACGTCTAGTCGCACGCACACAAAGACCGTGCCGAAGTCTGCCGAACTGAAACGACGTTAGACGATGCACGGCTTACAACGCCGCACCGCTGTACCGTAAAGAGTGGGGGTGTTAGGTTTTTTTCGTTACGGAATTTCTTGATTCGGTCGCCGCGCTCAAAGCCCGCGATAAAAGCTATGCAATAGCTTAATAAAGTTAACTAGAATTCAAAAATTCTTTATAATAATAAGTCAAATAATCATAGAAATATATAAATTAGCTATAATAATTATGTCATTATATTAATAAAATATTAAAAAAAAATTGTATTTCGTTATTTCTATTACCTCCCGCACTAGGAGTGGTATATAGTGGCGTTTCGTCGAAACCGGATAATATGTGTAGGGAAAGTGTAGTGAATAACCACAAAAGTCTTGAAACTTAAACTTACTTTTTCTGGTCGTCAGGGGTCTTCTGGGACCCCTGGGAAGGAGAGATATGCATGGGCTTGCCGGGGCTCTTGGAGACTACAATCACGGCAGCCTGGTTGCCAACGCTCACGTTTGTCGTGTTTGGCAACCGTGAGTTGACACTGTAAATGAAGGAGTGGAATGAGTCAAAGTTAACTCATTATCATAATATATTCAAGAGTAAGGCTCTTGTCGGCGGAGCAATCTATCAATGGTGTACTCCAGATATTAAAGCTAGAATAGCGATGGCAAAGACAGAATTCCACAAGAAAAAGCACCTATCAAAATCAAAAATAGCTAAATTCTCTGAAAAACAATTAATTAAAGTTTATATCTGGAGTATTGCACTGTACGGCAGTGAGACGTGGACGCTGACTGCGGATAAGAAGAGATTGGAGGCATTTGAAATGTGGTGCTGGAGAAACAATGGAAAGGATTAGCTGGACTAAAAGAAGACAAACGAAGAAGTATTGAAAGGAGGTCCAGACAACCCAGCCTATATGACCAATGAAGTTAAGCTATATGTCATTGGAAATGTCCCCTAAGTGAAGGAGAAGTGAAATTTATTGAAAGTTATTGAGAACAGACGGGGGAAAATGCTTGGACATTTAATAAGACATGACAACTTTTTGAGAGTGATAATAGAAAGCAAAGTTGAGGGAAAGAGCGGAAGAGGAAGGTCAAGATTTGAATATTGGAAGGACGTGAAGGAAAAACATGAAGAGGTTGGCAGAAGAGAGAAGAGTGGCGATCGCTCCACAAACAAGAGTCAAAATTAACTAAATTAACAAATATGCTTGGACAATTAACGCAGCGCCATCTTGCCCCAAAGTAAGCAAATATTCTTTATTATTTATTTGCAGTATTAACTATACATTGTCATTATAGTTATCAATAAAATAAAATTAACACATTACGTTAATTTCAATATAGAAAATATTAACGTTAATTAGAATAATAAGTCAAATAATCATAGAAATATACAAATTACACTTATAAGTATGTCATAATATTAATAAAATATTATAAAAATTGTGTTACGGGTGCAAGCTTGTGTTATGCGTGCTAAATAACTGAAAACTAGTTATTTACTTTCTCTGGTCGTCAGGGGTCCTATGTGACCCCTGGGCAGGAGGGGTCTGCGAGGCCTTGCCGGGGCTGTTGGGGACTACAATGACGTCAGGCTGCTTGCCAACTCCCCCCTTTAACGTGTTCGGGAACCGTGAGTTGACACTGTAAGGGAAGGAGTGGAATAAGTCATGTTTAACTAAATAAATAAATATGCTTGGACAATTCATAGAGCGCCATCTAGCCACAAAGTAAGCAAATATTCATTATCATTTATTTATAGTATTAACTATACAATTTAAGATAGTCAATATAATAAAATCAACACATTTCGTTAATTTCAATATAGAAAATATTAACATTCATTAGAATAATAAGTCAAATAATAATAGAAATATACAAATTAGATTTATGATAATAATTATGTCATAATATTAATAAAATATTATGAAAATTGTGTTATGGGTGCAAGCTTGTGTTATGGGTGCTAGATAACTGATAAACCACTTATTTTCACTACACATATTATCGGGTTTGTTACCACGGTTAGTATTGTTTTTACCTCGATATTTCGACGCAGTTGCATAGTAGTGAGTTTGCATAGTTAGGAGCGACTTCACACAGCGGCACCAGTCAACTCGTGACCACGACGCATGCAACTGCGTAGAAATATCGAAGTAAAAACAATACCAACCCTGGTAACAAACCCGATAACATGTGCAAAGTTAGTGAATAACTACGAAAGTCTTAACCCTAAACTTCTTATTTACTTTTTCTGGTCTTCAGGGGTCTTCTGTGACCCCTTGGCAGGAGGGGTCAGCGAGGCCTGGCCGGGGTCCTTGGAGGCCACAATCACGGCGGGCTGTTGGCTAACTCGCACGTTTATGGTGTTCGGAAACCGTTTGTTGACACTGCAAATGAAAGATGGCATCAGGCGAAATTAACTGGACCCCACGTCGGAATTTGCGAATGGCCGAATGAGGGCAACCGTTTTTGCGCTCACTTGTGTGTGTGTTGGCGCTACTGCGAGTCTTTTTTAGAAATCGGTCATTTTGAGAAGTCGCCTTTCCGAGAAATCGACATTGTGAGAAATTGTCATTGTCATTGGAGAAGTAGTCATTTCAAAAAGTCGTCTTCCCAAAGAAGTCGTAATTGTAACAAGTCGCCTTATCAAGAAATCGTCATTTCATGTAATTGACATTTTGAGAAGCTGTCATGTGGAGAAGACGTCTTCTGAAGAAACCGACATTTTGAAAATCGGTATTTGGAAAGTCGTCTTTCCGAGAATTCGACATTTTAACCCTTTCCCCGCCAAGAGTTTTCGTCAAAAACGTTCACCACTCTGAAAACTGTATGCATGTGTCGTCAGGTACTATAACGATAAGAAAAAATAGAGTTTAATTAGTAAGATTTATTTGTCTGATAATATCGACATTGGCGGCGAGGGCACGAAACTTAAACGTCTGATATATCAGACTTTGGCGCTGAAAAGGTTAAGAAACTGTCATTTGGAGAAGACGTCGTCATTTTAACAAATTGTCTTTTCAACAATCGTCATTTTGAGAAGTCGTCATTAATCGGCGATAGTCTCTGCCTGTCTCTACGGGAAAAGAAGTGACGTTTTTTGGACCGCGTTCGGAACTCACCTGTTGACGAGCCGCTCACAGCGCGGGCAACGGTTTTCTTTTTGAGCCTACCGCAAGGGACATATGACACCCTCCGTACTATTGAGGGAGGGCAGAGAGCACTCAGACAAAGTGTTCTACCGCGGCCGACTACTTATGCTGGAGTCGCAAGAAACCTAAGCACCTACAAGCTAAACTCTGCCTTTGGTTTTAGCTGGTAGGCGCCTAAGTCTCTCGTCTACTACCACCCTATACGGAAACGGCGCGAACTGTATACTGCGATGCAGCGCTAGCGAACAGCGCCATCTCTCGTCCGCGTTCGGAACGCACCTGTGGACGAGCGCTCGCAGTGCGGGCATCGAGTCCGAGTGTACGTAGAGCCCGTCGGAGCGGTTCTGCAACACTCGCGGTATCAGCGTCGGGCCCAACAGGTACACTTGGACTTTCAGCAGAAGGTAAGGAGTTATCGCCTCCCACCACAGCGCCGTCAGCACCTGATGGGGGAGGGTGAGTGGTCAGCGAGTATGTTTCTGGCTAGGAAGACACAGGGTCAAAAAGGCGAGCCACGGTGTTTCCTTTGGACTATGGCATGGGATCGTTCAAGAGGTATATTAGAGGTCTCCCTAGAGGCGGGTAGCGCCCCTGGTGTTGCTGATGTCCATAGGCGGCGGTGACAACGCCCCATTGGGGCCCAAGCGGCCTGGCAGTCTGCCGTATTATTTCAGAAAAGTCGCACGGTCCTCCTGATGGTGTGCGGCCACCGACGTCAGTACATCAGAAACCTATGGGAAGCGGAAGCGGTGCCGCTCAAGAACGGCACCTGTAGACATGCAGTTTGAAGAACCTGTAGAATTGTGTGCCTGAATGCTAACCAATGCTCTCACGGTGAGGGAAAACATCGTGATGAAACCTACACATTCAGGCGACTGAATATAGTAGGTTCCCTTGGTAACTGGGTCCCAGAGGTCAGATGACAGTCGCTCCAATGTAATTATCGGATTTGCTATATCCGAGATCATGGTCAAGGCGGACCCAGGGCCCTCGTGCGTGGGAGCACAACCTATAAGATGATTATTATTGTGTTCCTGCCGGTGAGTAATGTCTTCAGTGCTCCATGGGTTGGTCCGTATAATGAAACTGTCCACCGCGATGCCACCTGTCGTGAAGGGACTCACCAGCGCCATGACTCCATTGCCGGGTTCGCCAATCAGCTTGAACAGCCTCCGTCCTTTCTTGAAGGTCTGGGACTCCATGGCCAGGGAGGGCGGCAACCGCCGCCCGCAGACCGACCAGTACTGGACGGTGTCGGCCTGGAACATTATAGCACGTTACCATCACCATTAACCATTAACTTATTTATAACCTATTTACCATTGACACGACAGGAAGAAGACCATCATCATCACTGAGAGTCGGTGGCCTAGTGGCTAACGGGCCGGTTAAGCGAGAGATACGAAGTTCGAACCCCGGTGCCTCCATACCGATTACTTTTTCCGAGTTATTTAGTGAGAGATTTGCCGAAGTAGTCATGTGACGAAGCAGTGATCTGACGAAGCAGTGATCTGACGAAGTAGTGTTCTGCCAAAGTAGTGTTCTCCAGAAATAGTGATCTGACGAAGTAGTGATCTGAGGAAGAAGTGTTCTCCAGAAATAGTGATCTGACGAAGTAGTGTTCTGCCAAAGTAGTGTTCTCCAGAAATAGTGATCTGACGGAGTAGTGATCTAAGGAAGTAGTGTTCTGTCAAAGTAGTGTTCTGCAGAAATAGTGATCTAACGAAGTAGTGATCTGACGAAGTAGTGATCTGAGAAAGTAGTGATCTGACGAAGTAGTGTTCTGCCAAAGTAGTGTTCTCCAAAAATAGTGATCTGACGAAGTAGTGATCTGAGGAAGTAGTGATCTGAGGAAGTAGTGTTCTCCAGAAATAGTGATCTGACGGAGTAGTGTTCTGCCAAAGTAGTGTTCTCCAAAAATAGTGATCTGAGGAAGTAGTGATCTGAGGAAGTAGTGATCTGACGAAGTAGTGTTCTCCAGAAATAGTGATCTGACGAAGTAGTGTTCTCCAGAAATAATGATCTGACGAAGTAGTGTTCTGTCAAAGTAGTGTTCTCCAGAAATAGTGATCTAACGAAGTAGTGTTCTGCCAAAGTAGTGTTCTCCAGAAATAGTGATCTGACGGAGTAGTGATCTGAAGAAGTAGTGTTCTGTCAAAGTAGTGTTCTGCAGAAATAGTGATCTAACGAAGTAGTGATCTGAGGAAGTAGTGTTCTGTCAAAGTAGTGTTCTCCAGAAATAGTGATCTGACGAAGTAGTGTTCTGAAAAAGTAGTGTTCTCCAGAAATAATGATCTGACGAAGTAGTGATCTGAGGAAGTAGTGTTCTGTCAAAGTAGTGTTCTCCAGAAATTGTGATCTGACGAAGTAGTGTTCTGCCAAAGTAGTGTTCTCCAGAAATAGTGATCTGACGAAGTAGTGACCTGAAGAAGTAGTGTTCTGTCAAAGTAGTGTCCAGCCGAAATAGCATTCTGTATGACGAGTTGCTAATCCATAAATGGAATATAAGTATAATAAGTCCTCATTATCAAGACATTATAAATTTAAATTGTATTCATTTGACATTTTACTATTATTATGTTTTTGTTATGATTGTGTATAGTTTGAAAATTTTGCATGACATAATTTTAATCCTCTCCGACCCCCCGATGGTCCCGATGGGTCCGATGGAACCTTTGTGACTTGCTTATATTATGACATGCGCTTTGTAATCATTAATATAAACAAAATGTGAACTCAAACAGTCCAATCGCTTTATTCTAAAAACTGAATACAAAACTAACAAATGAAAAAAAAAGTTTGTGATTCAATTATGTAAATTTTAATAAAAATAAATAATCTAATCTAAATCCTATATCCACAACTCACCCCCAAAGCCTCGACGCCCCCCCACCACTCCGAAGCGCTGGTCAGCAGGCAGTGACCTTCAAACAACGGCAGCGCGGCTCGGCCGTTCCAGGCCACCACTATCGGGTGCTTGGTCTCCCGGAGCCGGCGCATGTGCTCCGATGCCGGGAGGGTCTTGGCTCGGGGGCGCTGGGGGGCCCAGGGGCATGGACGGTCTAAGAGGGTGGGGGAGTCTGGGGACAAAAAAAAAGTAGAATAATAATAATATATTTATTAGTCATATAATACAACAACAAGCACAACATAACAGTACAATAAATGGCAATAATACTCATAATTACTATGTGTGTATAAAACAATTTAGGCACAATAAAATGTATTAGCCACATATTGATTTCCTGCCTCCTAAACTAGGTTACCCGGTACTATAGGAGACAGTAATCCCTCTTCTGAGATGGCGCTGTGTAAATTGCACAACAATTGCATTGTCAAAATTTATTTTTTAACAAACTCAAAATATTTTTTTATTTTTCACAAACTCAAAATACATTTTTATTTTTTAACAAACTATGAGAGGTATAGCGGGTGGGGGGGGGGATAGCGTGGTGTCCCATTCGAATTGGAGCCAGCAGGTGGCCCGCTTGCCTGTTAGCCTATCGTACGTCATAAAAAAAAAAAAACTTACCATTCCCCCTTGCCTGCGCCCCCTGGCCGGACCCCGTCCCCTGCGGCCGGACTTCCCGCAGCTGGTAGGTCCCGTCCGGGGTCTTCACCAGCGCCAGGCTGTGCGGACGCGCGAGCGGCGACCCGGACGGCGCTAGGGTCTCCACCTGGGGGTCAAATCAAAACAAAATTTATTTATTCCATAGAACATTACATATTCTCTGCCGGTATCTGGAAAGAGGACCCGTGGGCGGCCCAAGAGGCGATGCATTATTGACATTGCTGAGTCGGATACGAGAGCCAACGGCTTACGACGCGAGAAAAGCGGACACTGGCAAAGGCCGAGATAAGCGCTAGGACGATGATGATGATTACATATCTCTTTCAATCGTCAAAAAGGAGAGGGGTAGGAAAGTAGGAAGGAAACACACAGTGACAGTTGTCCGCCCCATAGCTGCAGCACACCCAGCCCCCACCGACAACGGCCGGACCATGTCCGACAATACCAGACAGAGTCGGTCCTATACTATACTTAATAGAAACCACCTAAAACTACAGCAAGAGTAAGCCAGTCCACTAAGGCATCATCACCTAACCCACCTCCACCCAGGGTCCTATCGACCTCTCGGTCACACGGACCGCGTCAGACCTAATCACGGGTTATGCGCCCGCTTACTCGCCGGTGGCTCTTTGGGCGTGCGCACTTCTTGACACCCACAAATCAAGTTGTTCCATATGCACTCTCCCTTAGCGGGCTCATCATCATCGTCAGCCAAGTGTAGCCCATCATCAGCCCAGAGAACAGATTCATCATCACAGCCCATAACAGTCCGCTGCAGGACTTAGGGCCTCTCCCACGAAAGGGGACGTCATTGCCATAATCTCCACGCTTGGCCGGCGGGTTGGAGATCGCAGTGTTATAAATATAGCTACGAAAAATGCTGCTGCCCATTTTCCAGCGGAGACTAGATCTTTTGCCTCGTCAACATTAGTCGCTTTGTCCGACACCCCACGAGTGTAAGGGGTTGGTGCTATTCTACTCTGCCGGGCACCACACGGCCAACAGAACAGATTGGTGCAACTTAAATAGACTACGCACGGGCCATGGCCTTTGTAACTCCTACAAACACTCCGGTGGATGGAGTGTATCCCTCCAGTGTCTCTGCGGTTCCCCAATTCAGTCGATGTGGCACATACTATCGGAATGCTCAAACACAAGTTACCCTGGCCCACCGGAGGACCTGATCACCCTTAGTGGCGAAGCAATTAAATGGCTGACTTCGCTTGATTTAAATTTGTAGTTGAATGTGTTTGTCGTATATTGTATTTTTGCCATACTAATAATGAATCAGCCCAGAAAACAGCTAAATCCAAATTAGTTTATGTGTACATTAATAAAATTTAACAAAGTTACATATTTACAGATATGCAGTAAGTACCTACCGGAAGATACATAATGGTTGTAAATTTAACCATTTAATTATCACATTTATCACCCTTGATACGATAATATTATCACGTGATGTTTTATTTGGAATGAAGGAAGGCACGCGGCGCGGCACCATTGATCCGGGCGGTAAGTCGAAATGTCAGAGTGACAGTGACAGTCAGTCAGTTCGATCCCAGGACCAAGAAATAGGTCCGTTTTAAAACAAACTTTATAGGCTCGATGATGCCACGGCCCGCGACCTAATTTTTCTTCAATTTCAATTTCAATTTATTTTCATTTGTGGATACACAGGTAAAAAAGATGTTACATTAGATATAAGTGTGCTCAACTGTGACCTGCCATTCGGCGTACAAATTTAAGATAATTTTATAACAATGTCAAACTGTAATTAATTAGGTAAACAATATAAACACAATGTCAAATTTACATTAATAATGTCAAATGCCTAATACAGTTAAAAATATCATATCAAACTTCATGTCGTACACTTAATATAATTGTAACTAAAATAAATCATTGTCCAAACAATAATAATAACAATACCAAAAACAAACACAAATCTAGATGTCAAGGTATGTATAAATAAAAAATAAAAAGCTTCCATGTTAAATATTAAAAGATGGGCGCAAGAGTGTTATCTACCTTCTTGTTTTTGCAAACAGTTCTTCTACCGTGTACAACGCTCTTTCCACGAGATACTTGTGCAGTTGTGTTTTAAAACGGTTCAGACTTTCAGCTTCTCGTATTATTCTCGGTATGGCATTATAGATTTTTGGGGCCATTGCAAAAACACTTTTATGAAACATTGCCGTTTTGCAAGGGTGTAAATGTAACTGGTCGCGGCGCCGGGCACTTTCCACACTTGGGAATAGGTGACTGTTCGTACGTACGAACACTGCAACCTCGTAAACGTATAAGGACGGCATGGTTAGTAAATTTAGTTCTAAAAAGAAAGGCTTACAACTCAGTACGTCGCAAGTTACAAATAGCTCTTATGCAACGTTTTTGTGCTTTAAATACTGAATCAATTACTGTTGCGTTGCCCCAGAAGATAATCCCATATCTGAGCACGGACACTACAAGACCATGATACGCCACAAGCAACGTTTTTCTACTGGCTAGTTTACTTAGTCTATAAAGTGCGTATGAAGATTGGCTGATCCTGTTACATACGTATTCAATGTGAGTATGCCAATTCATATTCCTATCTAAATACAATCCTAGGAATTTTGTTTCATTTGTCTCTTGTATTATGTGACCATTATGTTTTATATTTGTGTGTGCAGTCCCCTTATATCTCTGTTTAAAATTAATAATTTTCGTTTTGTCAAGATTAATTTGTAGGTTATTACTATGTAACCAGTCAATAATATTAGATAATATTTGATTAATTTCAATTAAATTATTTATTAGCACAGTGCAGTCATCGGCAAATAAATTCATTAATAGATTTAACGATGTCATTTATATATATAAGAAATAATAAGGGTCTCAATACACTACCTTGCGGAACATCATAGTGAACTGCATTACTATTTGACATATATTTAGTTTCAATTTTAGTTTTGGCACATATCTTATTAATTTGTGTCATTTGTGCCTCCACAGAGGTATGATTTTAATAATTTATTGACATTTCCTCTAATGCCAATAGCTTCTAATTTTTCAAGTAATATATTGTGGTCAACATAGTCAAAAGCTTTAGTCAAATCTAAAAATAATGCTATTATAGGTAGGCGATTATCCATTCTTAAATAAATTTGATATAACATGTCATACATAGCCATATTAATGTTTTTATTTTTGCGAAACCCATTTTGCTGTGGTACCAATATTTTATTCGCTTCACAGTATTGGTAAAGCGGAGTATAAATCACTTTCTCTATTATTTTAGAGAATATTGATATCAAGGCCAAAGGCCTATAATTATTAACATTTTCGCAGTCTCCTTTTTTAAACAATGGTTTTATTATTGTTGATTTCAGTTTATCTGGGAAGACACTGCAATGGCTGATTGGTGTAGAAATAATATGCGATACGTATTTCACAACTTTAGTATTAATATCATCATAGCCTGTACTGTTTGTTTTTCAACTCTTTTATTATTAAAAAAATGTCATTAGGAATCACAGGAGTCATAAATAATGAATTCATAATTGTATTTGAAATTGTTTTACTATAATTATTTGTACTAGGCCTTGATGACGAGCTCGCAACATTTGAGTAGTGATCGTTAAAAACTTGTGCTATTTCTTTTGGATCATTAATGTACAATCATTTAATTTTATTTGGGTTATGTCTTCTTTTGGTAGCTGCTGTTTATTATCATTTATTATTTTCCACGTAGCTTTAGCTTTATTGTTTGCCGTCATGAAATAATGATTATTTTCGGATTTTTGAGTCAG
This sequence comes from Blastobasis lacticolella, assembly GCA_905147135.1. Classification (NCBI taxonomy): domain Eukaryota; kingdom Metazoa; phylum Arthropoda; class Insecta; order Lepidoptera; family Blastobasidae; genus Blastobasis; species Blastobasis lacticolella. The sequence continues at coordinate 205,655 of LR990067.1, forward strand.
TTTTATTATTTTATTTAGTTTTCCAGAATATTTTTTAAATGTATTTCTGTCGGTTTTATTCCTTGTGAACCTATATTTCCAAAGAAGTTGACGTTTGCGTTTAGCACACAATTTTATACCATTAGATATGTCAAAATATTTGGAAATGTCATTATTCTTTGGTACCCTGTATATACAAATCACGATTATTTTTTGTTCAATTAGTTTGATAGCGCAACATTCAAAAACATTTGGCACAGCGTAACTAGAAATATCGCGAGTTTTATACTTTATACTATTTCTAACCATTATACATACGCCACCACTTCTACTACCTCGCGAAAAACAGCTTGCCATAACAAAATTTGGGAAATTTAGGACGCTACAGTCATCGTAGAGCATATTATGTTCTGTTACACCTATTACATCAACACGTTTACCATCATTGGCAAGTTGATCCAAGTTTTGACATAGCAAATCTTTTTTGGTAATTAATCCATTAATGTTTTGATGCAAAACGTTTATGGTATTAACAACGAAAAAACGTATTTTCTTCCGATGAACTTGATTTAGAGTTTTTAATTGATTCCGCAGTCAAATTACTTACATTAACATTTGTGGGACTAACTGGAACTGAGTCCGTTTGTGCACAAATATCCGTAAAAAGAGGTCGACAGTCAGTTTGAGTGTATTTGTTGTTATAGTGGTTAGTATAAACTTGAGCCCTCTTTCTTTTAATTGCAAATTAACCGCCTGCACTGTTACAAATTCGTTATATCGACTCTTATATTCTATATGCAATATTTCTCTTAACAAACATCTACAAGCATGGGTTGCAAAAAAGTTATTTACAGGCAATTCCCTACTGTAATTCATGTCTAAATATAGACATTCACTAAATCTATTACATAATAATTTCAGATTAGAATTTAATTTGCTTGCACTAAGATATCTATTTTTCGGAACTTCACAAATAATGACATTTGTCTGCTTAATATTAGTTAGCCATAAAAATAAAGTAGATACACATTGAAAGGGGTCATTGTCGTTCATACCACTCATGATTATGATATAGTCATTTGAGTTAATACTAAGTAGCTCATCCTTAATAGATTTCATCACATCCACCATTTTAGCTCCTGGTTTCCAGAAGCAAAATACTTTAAATTCGGATCCTAATAATTTTTGTAGACAATTTTGTATATTTTACCTTGCTGATCTGCCAATATATAAATCCTTTTACTTTCTCTTATTTGTGTCTTTTTATTTAGATTATTTAAAAATTTTGTGCTTGTATTATTATCAATATTCCTAATCTTTCCATTTGTTTTTATTTCTTCGGTTTTTTTATTCCGAGTTAAACTTTCATTTTCCTTTGTATCACGCGTGTCTACTGTATCGTCAACTAGAGATTGAGATCTTTCTCCTTGTCCAAATGTTTCGTTGACATTTCTCTGTTCTTTTATCATTAAATTTTTGAGCTGTAGTGTTAGTTTCTCGTTTTCTGCTTTTAAGAATAATAGATTTGTAACAAACTTTTTTATCTTTCTTTGTTGCTTTTTTATTCTCTTAGAAAATGTTTTAGTCTTGTAAGTTTTAAATGTCTCACTGCCACAGTTTTTTTGTTCAGCCGTTTGTGTGGTCTTTGTGTATATCTTTATATATATAATTCTTCTGTGAGTGTGTATGTCACTGAACTTCTCTCAAACGACTGGACCGATTTTGATGAAATTTTTTGTGTGTGTTCAAGGGGATCTGGGAATGGTTTAGATTCACAATTTTGTAAAAAAAGTTTGAAATTTTCAAATTAAAGACGTGTAGACAGGACAACGTCTGTCGGGTCCGCTAGTAAATTATATTTCTGTAACTTTTTGGTGTACTGCACAATATATGTTTTCCTAAGCGCGGTATTAGCGGCGAAATTGGTGTGCATTTTGGTGTGCCCGGGGGTTGCGGCTTCTCAATTGCGACAATGGACAATCAATTGCGAATTTTTGACTTGAATTTACCTTTTGTAGCTCTGCATTTTCCAATAATAATTTATCTATATAATTGTCTTGTATGGTGTTTTTTGCCTTTAACTCTTTTAAATCCTCTTTTTGCTTTTCTAGGTGTTCCACGCTGATAAATGATGTGATATCAGGCATGATATCCTCTTTGTTTGTAATATGTAACGTCTTGCTCGTTGAGATGTTAAAGTTATCAAGTGATTTGGCTAGTTTTTTTCTAATTGTTATTTTGTTCAAAGTGAGTTCCATTCTTATTAAAAGCTGACTTTGTCATACTTAATTTAAAAATTCACTGTATATTAATTTATAATTATAATTCTTGCATAATGTGTCAAAGTAAATAGTTAAATAATGTCAATACTTGCCTAAATATGTCCAAATAACAATAATAAAATCCTGATAAAATTATAGATTATTTAATAAAATTACATTCAGCGTATAACGGAACGGGCTGCGTTAACAAGATTTGTTCCCGCTTCTGAAGTATCAAAACGCAATGTAAATATTTCTTCGTAAACGCTTGATAATGACGTTTAACTGTCAGTCATACAAGTGTCAAAATCATTGTTTTGATTTTGATTGTCGTTAAATAGTAAATAGTGGTGAAAGAGATAAAGAAAGCGCCTTTTTATCTTCAAAATGCCCTCAATTTGAAATTATATGATTTTTGAATAGTCTCACCAAAACTGTCACGATGAAACAAGTGTGTTTTCCCTTGATTTCGATGTAAAAAAACCACCCCACATCGGCGACCGTAGTTTGCGTAAGTTGATTGTTACCTAATAGGACACTGTAAATCTACTTTAAACACTTTTTCCTCAATTAAATTTTGGGAGCAACAGACATAGATTGTTTACTTTCTGACAGCTTTGACAGATCTCCTAAAGAAGATTCTTAAATACATTTTTTTTCTATGACGTTCATTAGAGTTTATCTTTGGCGGTGGAAGGATGCAGCCGCCAATGTTGGCAAGCGAAGATGGAGAAGGTGGAAAAGGGTAATTACCCACCTGGCCGGGTGTTGTGACCAGGGGACTAAGGGTCCGACAGTTGATCGTCGGAAGTAGTATTTTTGCCGTGGAAGTTGTAGGACGATGTAAGACGGTCAACGCCATCTATGTGCGGATGCTTGCCAACCTTGTGTTCGTGTACTCGTAATGTGAGTACAGTTGAGTTTCCCTGTTGGAGTGATAGATGTCGCTACAGGGTAAGACACTGACGCCCCTCACGGTCCTTATTATCGTGTGTCCCAATGTTATGACGTGATTTTGTAGCAGACTTCCTTCGTGAAAAGTCACAGTGATACCACAGTAATAATGTTAGTCATGTGGGCCTTAAAAGAAACTCACTGTTACCCAAAGGGCAATGGAAAGAGCTATGCTCGGAGTTTCTTTGCGCGATCGAATCAGAAATGAGGAGATCCGGAAGCGAACCAAGACCACCGACATAGCTCTAAGGATTGCCAGACTGAAGTGGGCAGGGCACATAGCTCGAAGAACAGGTGGCCGATGGGGCAGTACGGTTCTCGAGTGGCGACCACGTACCGGAAGACGCAGCGTGGGGAGGCCTCCTACAAAGTGGACCGACGACCTGGTAAAGATCGCAGGTGCCAGCTGGATGCAGAAAGCACAGGACCGGCCTTTGTGGAGATCTCTGGGTGAGACCTATGCCCAGAGCAGTGGGCGTCTTCTGGCTGATATGATGATGATGAATGTTAGTCAAAGTGATAAAATAATGGGGTAATACCTTCGCTATGACTGGTCCTTTGCTTTGCGTGGTCCAGGGGGCTTTCCCAAGCCCCGCGTCCCCGGGGCCGTTCCCCCGCCCCGTGCTCGGCTCCGCCGCAGCCGTGACGCGCGACGTGTCTGTCTGCGGCTTCTTCTTAGACGTCAGGTAGACTATGGGCTTCGCCTGCTCCGACGATTTCACTTCGAGGATGTTCATCACGGATTGGCTGGTTGATGGTGGCGGGGTGGTCTGCGTCTAGGGGAAAGATCGGATATAGAGCCGGATCAAAATTCAAAATTCTTTATTGAGTAGGACATATCTCTTTCAATCGTCAAAGAGGAGATCGTAGGAAAGAAACACACAGTGACATGTTGGCCGCCCCAGGACCGGAGTACACCCACCCCCCGCCGACAACGCCCGGACCGTGTCAGACAATACCAGACAGAGCCGGACCGCGCCCGTCATAATGTATAGGAACCTACATTATACTTAAGAAAAACCACCTAAAGCTACTATAGGATAAGCGGTTATAGCTTATTTTGTAAGTGCGCGGTAAGAAAGCTCGAAATGACTCGTTACAGACTGTGAAGTGCGTGTGTTATGGATTTTTGTGATGTCAAAATAAATCATGTCTATGTCTATGTCTATGAAGGCTTGCCAAACAACAATTTAAAACGGACGTAGAGCGATCGGGTGTTTTTATGTCTGAACACATACAAATACTACATGAGAATATATCGGGACTCATAACAATCTCTGTCTCATCAAATCTGACATGAATAAGTCAGTAGCATTAATATCGGTCATGTCAAAAGTAGTATCATTTGAAGCACTTTTGGGTTATTTAAACAAACAAGATAAAATAAAATAAATAGCGCTAGAGCAAAGAGTTTCTGCAGAAACAAAATTATAAACATGGCTATTTTTGACTTTCTAAATATTGTCACAAACAATGTAGATAAACGTTATCCAGACTGTGCAGTGTTTATGGACATGACAAAGGCTTTCTATCACATAAGCAATAAGCTCCTCGTAAAGAAGTTAGAAGGCTACGGAATCCTACCTACAAAATAGGAAGCAATACACTGAAATAACCAAAATCTACGAATTGTCTAAACCCGATATTAAATATAGATCTTTTTTGAGAAGTTTTATTCGGAGTTCCACAGGGAAGCGTGTTAGGACCATTGCTGTTATTGTTATATATTAACGGTTTACCTAAACATGTACCATTTCCCATGACATCATTTGCTAATGATAGTACGGTAGTCATTCAAAGTAATGACAATAATAATTATGAAAATGACAATAATGATTCAAACTCGTTAGACAACAATAATCTATTAGTAAACATTGGGAAAACGAACATCATGTATTTTATTCAAGAAAAATATATTAAATGCACGACAAGGTAAAGCTACATGAATGCAACTATTAAAGATACACAAATAACAAAGTTTTAAGGATAATATATAGATAAAAGGCTGATATGGAAATATCACGCAGAGATTTTGTGTAAAAAATTAGATAGACACGCGTATGCACTTTACGAACTAGCAAAGACTGTCAACCGTGAAGCTGTTCTTAACGCATACCACGGGCTTGTTGCATCAATTCTTAGATACGGAATAATATTTTGGGAAAGCTGGTCTGAAAAAGAAACCATATTCATAGGACAAAATAGTTGCATTAAAACTATAATAAGAACACGCAAAGTCCGAATCGCTTATTAAAAAATATTAATATAAATCTCTACATTGCAACTTTTTTAAACGTCATAGAACGTCATTCATAAAAGTCATAACAAACCATTTGATTTCTGTAGGATTGTTTATTTTTGTGAGTTATGAGAAATATAATTAAATAATGGAATTGAAAAGGAAGTGTGGGTAATAATTTTCAGCGTGATTAATAATTTTGACAAACTAAAAGTACAAGTTCAAGCTAATAGTGACCAAATAACTGAATGTTTACAAGAAGAACTGACAAGGGCAGGTTATCCCCAGATAATTGCCAAATCCCCACATTATAATTGTTCCTACTGTCAGTGAATACGGACTTATTGGGGTCCTATTCTATTTTGAATTTCAAAAGAAAAGATAGCTGCAAACCTCACTACGCTGAACTGAAAATACTAACACTGCCATGCCTCTACGTATATGAGATAGTTGTTCTAACCTCCACTTGTTTACATTTGACTCTCGGGTGCACAGTAGAAGCCACCGTAACCTTGGCCGGCTGTGCGCTGTCCAATCTAAGACAGTTCTAAAACACAAGAGTATTTTTTGTATGGCTCCCAGAATATACAATCATATCAGCCAGAAGACGCCCACTGCCACTGCCTATGCCAAGCAGTGGGCGTCTTCTGGCTGATGGCATAGGGGAGGCCTATGCCTCCCCTATGCTGGGCTTAGGCCTCACCTAGAGATCTCCACAAAAGCCGGTAATTTACTTATATAATAAGATACCTAAACAGATCAGAGATTTAGATATTATGGGAGTTCACACTATTTTTAAAATGGTGGCCGAAAAATGCTATTATCGATGTGACGAATTCCTAAATGATAGTATGTAGTTTATATAAATATAGTGAATATAAGTAATAATTATAATATAAAATGTTAAAGTCGACATGTATGTATTAGTAATATCAAATCTTGATATCTATGTAGTTATCTATTCTATCAACATAATAACATGTAGAGGTCTCTGTCAAGCCTGAGGAGTCCGCCTGGGTGAGTACCACTGCCTTTTCTATATCTGCCGCCAAGCGACAATGCTTGCATTGTTGTGTTCCGGTTTGAAGGATAAGGTAACCAGCGAACTTACAGACATGAGGCATTTCATCTTAGTCCTCAACGTGCAACCTAAATTCACGAATCGTAGATGTTATGGGCGACAGTTACCGCTTACCATCAGGTGAGCTGTCTGCTCGTTTGTCACTGCGTAGAATAAAAAAAATGTATTTTAATTTATCTCTTTTATCAAAAGACTTACCTGTTTGATGACATTTTGATCGGTAGACGGTGTCTCTGCACTATTCAGCATCTGAGTGACATCTATGGTCTGATTGGAGAAATTGAGCATCTGATGGCTAGACGCCGGTATCTGTGGCGCTATTCCCATCTGGTACCCTTGACCTGGTACACCTGGGTGGTACCCTTGGTTCTGGTGGTACTGTTGCCCTGGCAGCTGGAAGAATTGACCCGACGAACACGGCTGGTCCAAAACCTGACCAGTAGACTGATGGCCTGATGACATTTGACCCGATGCCTGTGGGAGCAATGGGTTCTGCTGGAATATTTGACCCGTTGATTGGTTTAGGAACTGAACTGGCGGTTGGTACATTTGGTTCTGTTGGTAAGCCTGCGCCGTTTGCTGGTCCAATATTTGACCCTGTTGAAAGATAGGATTCTGTTGGAACATTGGCGCAGCTTGCTGGTTTAATAATGGACCTGGTTGTTGGAATTGACTCTGCTGGTTCTGGAAGATCGGTTGCTGCTGGTTCAAGATTTGACTTTGCGTTTGGAACAGTTGATTCTGTTGGTAGATTTGACCCGCCTGGTTCAACATTTGACCAGGTTGTTGGAAGACTTGACCGGGCTGGTAGACTTGCCCTGCGTTCTGTTGGTTAAGCAGCGCCACAGAGATTAAAGGTGGGGCATAGGTTGGCACTACCGTGGCAAGATTCCGCTCCATTGGGTTCACCTGTAGACTAATATTCAGGAGTGGCTGCTGATACGCTTGGCTTGACGCAGGTGGATGGGTCACGCGCTGGTTTGACGCATCTGGTTTGAACACATCTTGGTTGGATACAAACTGGTTGCATGAATCCTGGTTGGACACATTCGAGGCAAGCATCCGGATCAAACGCACCGGCGGTCTCACCTCAGGCAATGCTGGTTCGTCCTTCACCTTTTCAATTTTAATCTCGCTAGGTAAAATAATGTGTGCCGTCCCTTCATCTGTTCTTTTGACCGGTACTTGCGTCCCTTGAGTTCTGTTACTGGCCAGTACCTCCGTCTTCTGACTTCTGCATATGACTGATACCGCCATATCTTGAGTTATATTCCTGGCCGGTACCTCCGTCTCTTGAGTTCTGTTTTTGACCGGTACCTCCGTGTTTTGAGCTCTGCATATAACCGATAAACCCTTCTCTTGAGTTGTGCTTTTGGCAGGTGTCTCCAATTCTTGAGCTCTGATTTTGTTGGCCGGTACAGGCGATGCTGGTTTATCCTCCACGGTCTCAACTTTGATGATTTTAATTTCGCAAGGTTTCTCCGTCTCTTGAACTGTACTTTTGACCGGTACCTCCGCCTCTTGAACTCTGTTTTTGCCCGGTGCCTCCGCCTCTTGAACTCCGTTCTTGACCGATACCTCCAGTCCTTGAGCTATAACTTTAGATGGTACAGGCGATTCTGGATAATCCTCCACGGTCTCAACTTTGACAATTTTAATTTCGCAAGGTTTCTCCGTCTCTTGAACGGTCCTTTTGTCCGGTACCTCCATCTCGTGAGCTCTAATTTCGACCGGTATCTTCACATCTTGAGGTCTGCGTCTGGCCGGTTCCTCCACCTCTAGAGCTCTGATTTTGACCGGTACCTGCTCCGCTTGAGCTCTGATTTTGACCGGCACCTCCATATCTTGAACTGTGTTCTTGTCTGGTACCTCCATATCTTGAGCTCTGATTTTGGTCGATACGTCCTCGCCCAGAGCTCTGATTTTAACTGGAACCACAATTTCTTGAGCTGTATTCTTGACTGGTACCTCCATTTCTTGAGCTCTGATTTTGGTCGATTCCTCCACGTCTAGAGCTCTGATTTTAACCGGTACCTCCATATCTTGAGCTGTGTTGTTGACCGTTTTCACCATATTTTGAGCTTTGATTTTGGTCGGTACATCCGTCTCTAGAGCTCTGATTTTAACCGGCACCTCTATATCTTGAGCTCTTTTCCTGACCGGTTCCTCCATCTCTTCCGATTTCCTTTTAATTATGGCTTTAACTTCTGTTTTCTTCTTGAACCTGTCCATATCTTTACACGCCTCCATAGTGATCGCAGATCTCTTAGAGTTGGGCAGTGTTTGGGGAACGATGAAGTACTGTTTATTGAGATTCTTCTGCCTTTCCCACTCGGCGTAGGGGTCGTCTTCGACCTCGCTGACCTCGGGTGTGACCTCTTTCTTTTGGCTCTTACGCTTTGCTGTTTCAGGGTTTCTGGTTCTAATACGTTGTTTCCGCTTTTTCGGAATGGACGGCCGGTAGTCACTGTCGTCCGATTCGGATTTCTCGTCTTCTTCTGCAATAATAAAGAGTATCTATACTATTCTTTTTTCTATTCTATCTACACTAATATATATTTTTTTCTTTTTTTACGGGACCCTACACACTGGCCAAGAAACCGTTGTCCGCTCGACGGTGCCGTGGTGCATAGCATTCATTTTATATTGTACGTTCATAAGTGTTTGTGAAAACCTAAACTGAATAAACGTAGTTGATTTGATTTGATAATTAAACTGTAAATAAAGTCGTATTTGTACAATACAAGAGCTTAAGTGGATTACCACTTCAAGAAAAAAATATTTTGTAGCTACAGCAACATTCAGGGTCTTTAGTGCACTTTTAGACAAAATGAGTCTTCTAAAAGAAAATTTCTAATTGCATTACCTGTCCCTTAGGTCTAAAGAACTCGTGACCCCCATACAATTTTTTATAGAATAAATAAAAATCACTTCTTGAATATGATTATTAAGTTGGCCAAGCACTTATGCTGTTGTATTGTACACTGAAGGCATTTCAGAAAAAATTGTTGCCATGGAATTCTGAGACGTAACTATGGACAATTTTATCTTCTGTCTGTCTGTCTGAAAAATCTACTAAACGGATTTTAATTCGGTTTTGATGGTTTGGGAGCTTGAAGTCCAGAGTACAATCTAAGCCATATTTCACCTAATTCGGGTGTGTAAAACAAAAGATACAGCTTGACGTCTTGCTACATAGATGCTACATAACCTTCAATAAATTCTAAACTATTCAACCGATTTTAATCAAACAAAGCTACAAAAACCACGATTAAACTAACTTTCAAATAAAGGAAACCGCATCGGAATTGGCCAATTAGTTAGGGAGCTACGACGCCACTAACAGATACACACCGCCACAGACACACTGATCCACCGACACACACGTCGAACATATAACTCACACTTTTTCAACAGGGGTTAAAAAAAACACCGAAGTAATTGAAAAATCACTCACCCGATGTAATCACCTCCAGCATGGGCTGCGAACGAAGGATTAGAATGAAATTCTATTTTGGAATCAAAATAACTTTATACATTTAAAGTGTGTTTCAATGACGAGATGGCGCCACTGCGACCTGAGTTCTGGGGGTCTAATAGCCACATTAGTGTTTCATATTTAACCAGAGTATAGCCTTAAAATACTGTGGAATCAACAAGAATAAAATTTTCGCCTTTTATTTGTACATTGTTTCATAGATATCTTTTACAAAGTACGGTAAGTCATTTACATAAATAAGAAACAAACACGAGCCCAAAATAGACCCTTGGGGGACACCCATAGAGACAACAGATCCCATAAATCTCTCCCCGTTCACATCAACTTTCTGAATTCTATAACTCAAGTATGAATTTAGCAAGCAAAGAGTCAAGTCCATTATTTCATTATGTTGTAATTTCCTAACCAAAGTATCATGATTAACGCCATTAAAGGCCTCGGATAAATCACAGAAAACTCCTAAGGCATTGCGTGATTCCTCCCAGGCCTCGAAAATATGTTTAATAAGTTCAATATCTGCATTAGCTGTTGACAGCTGTTATCGACATTGACATGTCAATTCAAAATGGCGTCACTTAGTTCCAGTATTGGCCACCTGATCAAATAAGTTTGTCGCACTCTAATATGAATCATACTGAAAGGCTAATGTGGCCTTTAGACCCCCTGATCTCAAAATAAAGCATTGTCATTGGCACAGCGTTTGTGTTATGTCTATCCAATAGCACGACAGCAGTTTGACGACAGACCGTACGCCTCAGTGGCGCCGTCAGATTCTCCTATAAACAAAGTTACGGAGGTCAGAAGGCAGTCGCACCACTGTAATTACCTGATCAAGGCTGATCGGCGTCATGGGCCCCAGTGTCTATAATAGACTACCACAAGACGTCGTTGACGCTCCGAGCACCGCATCATTCAAAGACAGATTACGTCGATGGCTCGTCAAGAGTGCTTTTTATAGTTATAATGAATTTTAAACTCTCAATATCTCAAATAAACTTGTGTCTACACTCTAGTAACTATAATAATGATTGAAATATTATTTTATATTGTTAATATTTCACTATTTAATTATTTTATTATTATTATGTAATATGACATTGCAAATGTATTTAATATGTAAAAAATTTACTTGTAACGTATGTTATTAATAAATTATGATTATGATTATGATTAAATCCTGGATCATGGTCAACGTGGACTCCGCGCGAGAACACAATCGGGACATTTACGACGAAAGTTTTTTTTTATTTTTGTTGACCAACATTTTGTTGACCAAAGTGTCTGTTGACAAGTACAGACTAGTACTTCCCATACCTGTTCCACATTCGCGCTGGCCTCCCTGAGCGCCTTGGCCAAGTCGCACGCGAGTTCTAGTCGCGCGCGACATAGAACCTCCGCGGGCTCGCCCTTCGATAGCAGATGCGCGCAGCAACATTGGCAATCGGTGCAGCGCTCACTGTAATACACACATACACATCGTAGATCATCATCATCATCATCACAACTAGGGCTTGCAAACATTCGAAAATTTAAATATTCGAATATCATCATCATCACAATCAATATCATTATCAACACACTCATCATCATCACAATAAGTATTATCATCACAATCAATATCATTATCAACACACTCATCATCATCACAATAATTATTATCATCACAATCATCATCACAATCAATATCATTATCAACACACTCATCATAATCATAATCATCACCATCATCACTATTATCGTCATCACTTTCATCATTATCACTATCATCGTCATAACAATCATCATCATCACAATAATTATTATCACCACAATCAATATCATCATAATCATTCATTATCATCAAGATCGCCCTATGTTGGCATAGGTAGCGCTGACTGTGTACCTATATATCTGTGCGTGTGTGTATGTGTGTATGTCACCCCACTCACTCGGTGTGTATGGGCAGGTCCCGGTAGGGCGCGCCCCCGGCGGCGGGCCGGCCCCGGCGCCGCGCCGCGTTGGCCGCGAGGTGGAACCGCGCCAGGCAGCAGTACTCCCCCGGCGGACTGGCTTCCAGCGGACTGCCCGTGACTAGCTTCTCTTTCTGGATGGAGTAGAAATGTTTTTTTACTTACAACCCCATCATCATCACAGCCCATGACAGTCCACTAAAATTCAAAATTTATTTATTGATTAGGACATTAAATATCTCTTTCAATCGTCAAAAAAGAGGGGAGGGTAGGAAAGTAGGAAGGAAGCACACAGTGACATGCTGGCCGCCCCATGGCAGCAGCAAACCCACCCCACGCCAGTCACGACCGGACCGTGCCCGGCAATGCCAGGCAAAGCCGGACCGCGCTCAATATATTATGTCTAGTAAAATTAAGAAAAACTACCTAAAACTACAGCAAGAGTAAGCCAGTCTAGCAAGGCAGCACCCGTTCACGAGTATAACGCAGGGCCCAGCCATCGTCCAATTCAACCATATTTGAGGGAAAAGAGCGATACGGTCCCCACGCCACCGCCAGACAGACTTTTAAGTGAGCGTGCATTACACATGCTGCATGTGATAGGTAGATGCTCCCACCCTACTCTATCCTATCCCTACCCGACCCCTAACTAACCCCTACCATATTCTCCTACTGCCTTAACCCTACCCTACCGCTACCTTAGCCCTAACCTACCACTATCTTACCCCTACCCTACCACTATCCTACCCCTACCCTACCACTATCCTACCCCTACCCTACCACTATCTTACCCCTACCCTACCACTATCTTACCCCTACCCTACCACTATCTTACCCCTACCCTACCACTTTCCTACCCCTACCCTACCACTATCTTACCCCTACCCTACCACTATCTTACCCCTACCCTACCCCTACTTTAACTACTACCCTACCTCTACCCAACCGCAGGCAGAAGTCACTATGTGTGGGAAAGGAAGGAAATTTAACGCCGCTTCCAAGGTGGTTCTCCGTGGGGGAAAGAAACGGCAAGAAACCCACAGAGACTACGTTAATTCTTTTTTTTTTAACATGTCTTATGTACTAATACATTATTTGACCTATATACTATCTTAAAAGTAAATACCTGTAAAGAACAGCAGCTCAGTCCCATGGACTTTTGTCATTTTCATATTCAGATATACTATAATAACTTTTATGACATAATTTGATTTTTATAATGGCTTTAAATTTATTCAATGATAAATTCTGTATATCTGTTGGAACGTTATTATAAAAGCGTACACATTGACCCACAAATGATTTGTGGACTTTGGCCAGACGACAAGAACCAGTAACAAGTTTATCTTTATTTCTAGTATTTCTACTATGAACATCACTGTTCTTCATAAACAAGTGTATATTTTTATGAACATAGATCAAGTTCACATATATGTATTGTGATGGCATTGTCATAATGTCAACATTATTGAAGTAATCTCTAAGTGAAGTCCTAGGTCCCAATTGGTAAATCGCGCGAATAGCCCTTTTCTGCAGTACAAATACATTATGCCAGTCGGCAGCGTGTCCCCACAGCAGTATGCCATAAGTCATAATGCTGTGGAAATAACTAAAGTAAAGTGAATTGTTGTATTTTAATTTTAAACACTAAAGATGTATCATCAGCGAACAAAACAATTTCGTGAGTATCTTTTACAAAGTATGTCAAATCATTAGCATAAATAAGAAACAAAAATGGACCCAGAATTGACCCCTGTGGGACCCCCATGGAGACAACAGACCCTGCCGACCTTTCTCCGTTCACATCAACCAATTCTCTGACTTAAATATGAACTTAATAAGTTTAGAGCTAAGCCCTCTATTCCATAATGTTGCAATTTCCTGACCAATGTTTCATAATTAACACAATCGAAGGCCTTGGATAAATCACAGAACACCCCTAAGGCATCACGTGATTCCTCCCAGGCTCCAAAGACATGCTTAATTAGTTCAACACCTACATCTGTTGTTGAACGACCCCGAGTAAAACCGAATTGTTTGGGATGCAATAGATTATTCCCATAAAAGTGGACTTTTAGTTGGTTTAATATGATTTTCTCAAATATTTTACTTAACGCCGGTAACACCGAAACTGGTCTAAAATTTGTGGGATCTGTTGTGCTACCTGTTTTAAACAATGGAATAATTTTGCTATGTTCCATCAGGTCAGGAAAATCGCCATTATCAACACATATATTAAATATATTCGCTAAGTGGACAGCAATAACATCAATTACAGAGCTAATAATTCTAACTGATAAATCATCGATGTCGGCAGTCGCTTATATTTTTATGCTTTTAAAAGCCTTAACTATATCTTGAGGTGTTACATATTCGAACTTAAAATGGATGACACTCTCGGGTACATTATGTTTTAGCAATTAAGGATTCAGCGAGAGAAGGAGACGCATTTAATGATTTCGTAGTCGACACTGGAATGTCTGTAAAAAATTCATTGAAAGCCTCAGCAACTTCCGAGTTTTTGGTAACAACATTATCATCTATTTTTAAAATGTATTTTGCATCGCTAGTTTTGACTTTTTCATTTTCACTATTTATTATCTGCCATGTGGATTTTACTACATATTTGCTATTTTTTAGTTTGTGTTTAAAGAAATTCGATTTAGCTGTAGCACAAACGCGTTTAAATACCTTCGAGTAATGCTTAACATAATCAGCAAATTCTACGGTATTATTATACGCCCGTTCTGCATAAAGCTCATATAATTTGTTTCTACTTTTATGTATTCCTGCTGTCGCCCAATCGCTAAACGTAAGTTTGCCGTTTATTGCCTTCACCTTTGGTTTGAATATACGATTACTTTCAGTTTTTGTCATGTGTAAAACTGAATTATAATATTCATTTGTATCATCACAATGCTTTAAATTATATGATTTCTCTATGTTATTTCTAAAACTATTCAGACGGTTGTTATTAATTGGTACCAATTTAATAGTATTTTTTGTCTCTTTCCTCATATCAAAATTAAACACAGCTAATTGACCACAATGATCGGATTGTAGTTTGTTTATTACAGACTGGCTACATGCCTGGATATCACAAAAAATTTTGTCTAGACTAGTAGATTGTATTCTGGTATTCTGGTTATTGGTTATTCTGGTAGGCTCTAAAAATAAGTTTATTAAATTATGACACTTAAACAATGCCACTATATTTACAAGATACATCTAATAAATATATATTAAAATCTCCACAAACAACAATATTCTTATTACAATTGCTAACTTTAATAAGGGCTTCATCCATAATTTTTTCGAACAGATCAAATGATGAAGCTGGTGGTCTGTATACGCTCATTACAATAAGTCGCTCAAGTTATATACAGGCAATTTCAGCAGTTCGTTCAACAGACAGCTTGACAATATCAGTGCGTTCCTTACATTTTAGGCAATTACGAGCAAGTATTAGGGAACCCCCATGAATTGCTTGCCCTCTAGTGAACAAACTTGCAAATTTATGGTTGTTAAAGCCAAATATGAGCTGGTGATCTTTTAACCAATGTTCAGTAATGCAAAAAATATCAACATTCTCACTGCAGGCCTTAGGGCCCATATGTTACCCTCTACCATGAGCCATGGCAACAACCTTCCCCAGGTTGTTGGCGGGTTGGAGATCGCAGTGTTGTTAATATTACAATGGTCAACGCTGCTGCCCATTTTCCAGCCTACGGAGGCTGGATCTTTGCCTCGAAACCATTAGTCGCCTTGTACGACACCCACGAGTGTAAGGGGTTGGTGCTATTCTACTCTGCCAGACACCACACGGCCAATTGGATATCGCAGTGTTATAAATATAACAATGGACAACGCTGCTGCCTATTTTCCAGCCTACGGAAACTAGATCTTTTGCCTAGAAAATATTAGTCGCCTTGTACGACACCCACGAGTGTAAAGGGTTGATGCAGTATCGTATACATGTAACGGTCTCATTTTTATTAATTTTTGATAATCGTGTCTAATCAATGCCATCTATTAATATTATTTAAGCTTTTTTTTCTTTTTACAAGGCTCTCGGAAAATCGCCCATTGTTACTGCCACAGCCAAAGAGCACTGTGGCCAAGGCTAGCCTAATGGGTCTGACCATAGCCTCCTTCATCTTACAAGCCATGCGCAGACGTTTGACAACGTCGCTTTTTTTAATTTTAGTGAACCTAAAAACTACTGCAAAACTATCATCGCGGTCGTCGTCATTTAATGTTATTAGATATTTAAGTGATAAAGTATATTAATAAGTATATACATTAGTTAGATGATATGAAATTGGATAGATTCCTGTACCTATCTACCTACTTTCAATTGTATTACTAAGAACACCAGTGCCGCCTGTCAAAGTGACAGTGACAGTCAGTCAGTCCGATCCTAGGACTAATAATGTCTGGATCGCACACCGGCTCAATGTTGCCACGGCCCGCAGTCCCATTTTTCTAAATGTATGTAGTAATAAAACATGCTTTTGTATTTTATGACCTTCATAAGAATTTAGTAAACCTAAATTGAATAAAAATTATTTGACTTGACTTGACTTGACGCCATGTATAACCCGCGTCACAAAAGAAGAGACTTGTCAAATAGCAGTGGAGGGGATTCTGCGGAGGTAATCGTATGCAGCGCAAGTCGAACCACGTAACCCGCCAAGTCTCTTCTTATTTGACACTAGCTATACCAATGACTGCTTCTGAATTTATGAGGGTACATTAGTTGAACACTAACCGATGCTCTTACGGTGAGGGAAAACATCACCGCGACATGACGAAACCTGCACATTCAGGCGACTGAATGTGTAACCATGATCCTAACTGGTCAGATTCCCCTGTTAACAGGGTAACCGTCAGAAGGCAGTCGCTCCACTGTAATTACCTGATATGTGAAGTCCTGAATCATAGTCAAGGCGGACTCCGGAGCCGAGCATATTAGAAATAGTGACACCAAGACATTTCATAAATAATTATAATTAATTTTAATATAGATATACTTAAAAAAACCTTGGGAAGTATTATAATTAGCCATTCAACACGAAAACATGTTCAACATACATAAAAGGAACAATAAACTTACCTCTATTACATCTAGCAACTCCTGTAACTCTTCCAACGTCGGCATGTCGTCGCCCTCGCCGTCGTCTTCTGCACAGACACGCAGACGCTCATTATGATGTTAGTAGGACATCCGGTTATAATAATCAGAAAAATCGTGCATCATACGGGAGAATATGACACGAGTAAGAAAAAAAATTGGATTGCCTACTCTCACCCTGGTCCAACTATGGGGTGCTATGACGATAATCTACCCTCATCTGTTATTTAATCGGGCGAACATTCAAAATATATATTTTATTAATTTGCAGTCAAAATTGAAACTTGTATAAAGTGACTTATATTTTATGTGAATGTTCATCGATATGGACGCTTCATTTATTTTTGGATGGGCAAAAAGTTTCTTTCGTTAAAGAAAAGATGAGGGTAGATATTATTATAGCCTAACTTTATTTTCGCAATTAGGTTTTATTGTTACAAACTTGGTTTGAATAACCGTGGCCGATCCGTATCGAAAATGAAAATGAAAAAGTATTTATTGAATTAGGATTACGTTAATTAATCTCTTTTCAAACGTCAAAAATCTAACGGAAAACAAAGGGAAGTTAAGCGAGCTCATCCAGGTAGGGGGCGACGCATGCAGACCGATCAGCGCGTACGGGGGCTCACTCCGGCGAGACACCGGGCACCGATACGCGCCACGCACATAACCGCCGGCGAATCATGTGCGGCGCGCGCCCGGCCCCAGGCAGCCCGCCGGTGCTCACACCCGCACGCACCAGCCGGCCTACCCGCGACGCCCCCTGAGCTCGGAACAAATAAGTAAAAAGAATGTCGTCTGTCTGTCAGTATGCCGCTTTAGTTAGGAAAATGACCATCTGTGGGAAAAAGAAACGGCAAGAAACCCACAGGTACATTTAAATATGATTACATTGCATTGATACATTTGTCAATTTAATTTGAGTGAGCCTGTCTTGATTGGAATATGATCTGAACCTCTACAAATCGGTCAAGATAACTAAAAATAAAATTAAAAAAAAAACAAAAAAAAATGGCACAGCAAAAGCAGGCCAGTCCACCAAGGCAGCACCCGTTCACGCGCAGGGCCCAGCCATCATCCAATTCAACCATATTTGAGGGAAGAGAACGACCCGACCCCTACGCCACCACCAGGCAGACGCCATTTTAAGTGAGCATGCGCTGCCAATGCATTGCACATACATTTAAAAAATATTTGTTATTCAATGACTATTCCACACATCAAATCATCCTCACCCTATTTACAAAATTATAAATAACTTCCTATTTCGAAGAGCTAGCACCATACAGTTTTGTCATTGATATATTCATCAATTTTATAATAGGCTTTTTTCATTAAAGTTGTTTTCACCTTTTCTTTAAATTGTGATTCAGGCAAATTAATAATACATTCAGGAATATGATTATAAAATCTTATACTGTTACCCATGAAAGATGAAGTTACTTTAATAAGTCTGAACAACGGTGTAACCACTTTATTTTTGTTTCTTAAATTGACATGAATATCAGTATTTTTAGCAAATTGGGTAATATGCTTTCTAACGTACATAATATTATCAAATATATACTGACCTGAGAAAGTCAATACATCAATTTCTTTAAACAATTCTTTGAGCGAATCACGTCGACGTAATCCATATATTGCTCTTACAGCTCGCTTTTGTAGTTTGAAAATGATGTCACTATCAGCACACTTGCCCCATAGTATGATGCCGTATGACATAATACTATGAAAATAACTATAATAAACTAATCTAGCTGTATTCACATCCGTTAGTCTCCTTATTCGCCACACGGCAAATGCAGCTGAACTTAACCTACTAGCCAATGATTAAAAATTCAAAAAATTAAAAATTTCTTTATTGATTAGGACATTTAATATATCTTTCAATCGTCAAAAGGCCGTAGATAAACGTATCCCTCGCCAACCACGACCGAACCGTGCTCGACAATGCCAGGCAGAGCCGGAACGCTATATTATATTATATAGGTATGTCTAGTATAATTAAGAAAATCCACCTAAAACTACAGCAAGACTAAGCCAGTCCACCAAGGCAGCACCCGTTCACGAGTATAACGCAGGGCCCAGCCATCGTCCAATTCAACCATATTTGAGGGAAAAGAGCGACCCGGCCCCCACGCCGATTCAATACGTGAGCCCCATTGAATTTTTGAATCTATATTAACGCCTAAGAAAGTAGTTTTCTCTACCAACTCAAGTTGCGTTTTGTCTAATATAACATTACATTGATTACTTTGTACATTAGGGAGGCAAAAATGAACGCTTTTTGTTTTTTTAGAGTTTAAGACTAAGTTATTAATCATAAACCAATGAAGCACATTCTGAAGAACACAGTTTACTTCGTCTATATTATTATCTTTCCTATTAATTTTAAATATCAGTGAAGTGTCGTCAGCAAACAAGACTATACCAGCAATGTATGGAAAATCATCTATACAAGGTGTCCCAAGCCGAAGTGACCGTCGAGTTGTGGTTGAATATTTAGATTAAATTATCGATAAAACACTTTAATTTAGAGGTCTATCGATATTAGTTTTTATTATTGCTATTTCTAGTATTTTAGCCGAGACGGCTGACTTGTTGCTCTATTTTTGTGATATTTTATTTGTTTTAAGTTTATTTTCCATTCTGTTTTTTTTTTATTTCATAGCTATTATTGTTACTTATCCGCTCAGGCTCTAAAAACTCTCCAAACATAAATAAAACACAGAAAATGAGGAAGAAAGTGGAAATTGTAACAAAAAAAGGTCATTTTTTTGTTGTTTAGCCCGAAGTGCCGAAAAATGTGCCATAAACAGTATTATTTTATTATCTATTATTAAACTACATGGTATTCTCTAAAACACCTCAAAACAATGTTTCTAGTTATTTCTAATATTTTTCGAAATACGACCTGTTGAAATTTGACCTTCACGCGGTCCAAACAAGGATATCGCAAGTAAAAAAAGTGTATGTCCTATTATTCGCCTCCCCTCCTGGTCGCTACCTGTCAGCGGTCCCCTCCTATCATCGGTTTATTTCGTCATTAGTCGATCGTTCTCTGTGTTCGTGATGCTACGTATTTGAAATTGTGTTTTCTCGACTTTTTAAGGCATTTTGTTTACTGGAGTTCAGAATGCCTCGACTTGCGAATTTAGAACCATTGCATATTGCTGATATGCACTTTGTGTATGGTTTCTGTAACGGAAATGCACGTGCTGCCGTTGTGGAGTACAGAAGACGATATCCTGACCGGCCCGCCCTTGGATATCGCTCCTTTATTGCAGTGCATCGCCAAATAAGTGAATTAGGATTACATCGAAGACGAAATGAACCTGTTCCTGTTGTTCGTGAGGATGTTGAGGAGGAAGTGTTACGTTTAGTGACAGCTGACCCAACATTAAGCATTCGTAGAATTGCTACAAGGCTGGGAATACCAAAAACGAGAGTTTGGCGAACATTGAAAAAAGAAGGACTTCACCCCTATCATTATCGACGCGCTCAAAACTTGAGAGAAGAAGATAACGTGCCGAGACTGGTCTTCTGTACGTGGATATTACGTCAGCACCGGCTTCAACCTAACTTTTTAAAATGCATTCTCTGGACCGACGAGGCAACATTTACCAGGGCTGGCATCACCAATTTCAGAAACTTGCACATTTGGGCCGCTGAAAATCCGTATGCGATAAGAGAAACTTCATTTCAGCATGAATTCTCAATAAACATGTGGGCTGGAATGATTGACGATTTAGTTATTGGCCCATTCGAATTGCCAAGAAGGCTTGATAGACACGGCATGCTAAATTTTTTGCGCAACGACTTGCCATTATTATTGGAGAATATCCCTTTGCTGACAAGACGTAACATGTACTTCCAAATGGATGGAGCCCCGGCATTACATTACGCTGCTTGTGTTCGTGAGTTTGTCGGTGTAAACTATCCAAGGTGGATTGGCAGAGGTGGTCCAGTGGCCTGGCCTCCGAGGTCACCAGATTTAACGCCCCTGGATTATTATTTTTGGGGCTATATGAAACAGAAAGTTTACGCTGTACCTATTGTCTCAAGGGAGCAACTGAGAGAAAGAATTGATGCTGCAGCTGCGGAAATGGCATAAAACACGGCAGAAATACGACGAACTACCCAAAGGATGTCATTTAGAGCCCTGGCCTGCATAACTGCTGACGGCGGTCATTTTGAACATGCTATTTAAATGTTTACTGTTTTGTAAATAAATTATTATTAACACAGTGCTCTTTTCATTCACTACTAAAGTTACCCTTGGAAGTAGCGCAGGTAAAAAATAATTGGCTGTCCCTTTCGCCTTCGAATGGGACAGACACTTTTTTTTACCTGCGGTATCCTTTTGATTGGATCGCGTAAAGGTCAAATTTCAACAGGTCGTATTTCGAAAAATATTAGTAATAACTAGAAACATTGTTTTGAGGTGTTTTAGAGAATACCATGTAGTTTAATAATAGATAATAAAATAATACTGTTTATGGCACATTTTTCGGCACTTCGGGCTAAACAACAAAAAATATGACCTTTTTTCTGTTAGAATTTCCACGTTCTTCCTCATTTTCTATGTGTTTTATTTATGTTTGGAGAGTTTTTAGAGCCTGAGCGGATAAGTAACAATAAAAGCTATGAAATAAAAAAAACAGAATGGAAAATAAACTTAAAACAAATAAAATATCACAAAAATAGAGCAACAAGTCAGCCGTCTCGGCTAAAATAAAAGAAATGGCAATAAAAAAAACCCTAATATCGATAGACCTCTAAATTAAAGTTTTTTATCGATAATTTTGTCTAAATATTCAACCACAACTCGCCGGTCACTTCGGCTTGGGACACCTTGTATATACAAGAAAAAGAAACGGTCCTAATATAGATCCTTGTGGCACTCCAATGCTCACTTCCCCACCCGCAGATAACTTGCCATTTACATTTACTTTTTGAACTCTACTTTCTTAGTATGATTTCATCTTTTCAAGACTATCATGCGTAAAACCGTAATGTTTTAATTTTAGTAATAGTGTTGAATGATTTACACAATCAAATGCTTTAGACAAATCGCAAAAAACACCTATATTTTCTTTCAACAGTTTTCTGCACTAATTGGGCACGAGTTTAGCAGTGAGGTAGTTTTAATCAGTATTTCGGTAAAAAATGTTTGAAACAACTCGGCCACTTCTTTATTTGCGGTACTAAATCCGGTTTCTGTTTTGATTTCATAATTTGTATCACGAGGCTTTGTTTTCCCTGCCTCCTTATTTATTACATTCCACACAGTCTTAGCCTTGTTTGAAGACGAACTTATAATTTTCTTATAATGCTGTGATTTTGCCATTAGACAAACTTTCTTAAACGTTTTTGAATATATATCTTCGAATGAGATAGAAATCAATCTATACTGTATGGTACAACCAACACAACCGCACTCAACACGGCTAGCACAAGTGAAAAGGCGCGACTCATATACTGCTATCTCTTTCATCTTAGTATTGTGAGAAGGAAACGAAGGCTGTCTTGCAGCGCGAGCTGTGTCGCGGGCACACTTGTACTATCTATGCAGAGGTCCCGAAGGCTCTCACGAAATATCGCATATATGATTCGCCCGTAAAAAAGCCAAAACAACACAAAAAATCTTACGAGTGAAATATCAATGCAATGGAGATTACAACTATAGGTCATTCGCGATAAGAAAAAAGAGAGTCATCGTTGTCCGCCGGCCTAGCCCCGCCCCTCAACCAATCGAATCGCAGCAAATTAGAAAGCTAAAAATGTATGTAAATACCTCGGCGGTTGGAATAAAAACAGCAAATACTAGACTGGCTGATAAGACTCTATTCTGAGTTATGTACACTGTGTATGTGTTTGTGACATTAGCGCCAAGATGATTATTTTTTACCAGACTGGCTGCTAAGCAAAGGGATATCCTTGACTTTGTTTTTAATTTGAGACAATTAAGTTGATTTTCATCCATTAATAAACTTAATATTTTTTAAATACAATTTGAAGTGTAAATTGTACTCCACTGTGAAAACACCTTTACTCAATATTTTCTTAACGCGAACGCACTATTATAAAAAAAATTGGAACAAATCTGAAACGAATAAATTGAAACTGAAATAATGGTCACTTAAGAGAAATCAATATTCTCACCTGCATCGTAGAACCTTCTGAGCATCTCCCTCTCTTCCCTGAGGAACTCCTCATACTCTTGCAACTCCTTCTCTTCCCTTCTCTTCTCTATAAAACTCATATCCATCCTGACCAGATCCACAGTTAAAGGGACGCACTTCTTCAAAAGCAAACGGTTTCTTCTAGACTTGAAGAAAGCTGGACTAAGTGACTTGAGTTTGATATTGAAGTCAGGGTTGTTGGCGTTGGGTTTTACTTCCTTCTGTCTGATTTCCAACTTCTTTAAAGGTACTACTGGTGATTGGAGGAGCTTCAGGTCTGAAGTCAGATAAAAAAAGTTTCAATATATATATTTTAAGTACATAAAAAATTGAAAAAAATAATTGTTCTTTAAATCTTGTGGGATACATTTAC
The DNA here is from genome assembly GCA_905147135.1 of Blastobasis lacticolella. Classification (NCBI taxonomy): domain Eukaryota; kingdom Metazoa; phylum Arthropoda; class Insecta; order Lepidoptera; family Blastobasidae; genus Blastobasis; species Blastobasis lacticolella. The sequence continues at coordinate 229,309 of LR990067.1, forward strand.
ATTAAAATTTAACGTCTACAATAATATGCTTAAAGGGTAATTAATAATAACTAAATTGCCTGAACTAGGATACCCTGTGATTCAGGCGAAAAGTATAAGAAGCGTAAAAGTCGAAAAAGTAAAAAAGTAATAATAGGAGCGCCGGTGGCCGAGTGGTTAAGGTATCCGATTCGTAAGCGAAAGGTACCAGATTCGATCCCTGCAACGTCCGTGTACCAATGACTCTTTTCTGAGTTATGTACATTAGTTGAATGCTAACCGATGCTCTTACGGTGAGGGAAAACATTGTGATGAAAGCTGCACATTCAGGCGACTGAATGTGTAACCATGATCCAATCTGGTCAGGTTCCCCTGGTAACAGGGTCATGGAGCTCAGAAGGCAGTCGCTCCACTGTATCTGATCTGCCAAATCCTGGATCATGGTCAAGACAGACCCAGGACCCTCGCGCGCGAGAACACAACAGAGATATTACCCAAGATGATTCATATATTCTAGAAAGCATTTAAAGACAAACCAACAAAATACATACCAATATTTTTTTCACATTCACCTTTATCTTGCAAGTTTTCAACGTCCTGTTCTACTGCATTAGTGTCTTCCGCCTGAGTTTCTTCATCATTTTCTTTAATCTCTTTTATTTTTGCGTCAATTTCTTCAACATTATCGTCCACTTCATCTGTCACATCTACAGTTTCCTCATTACCAAAATCTTCTTCATCAATTTCATCTCCAAACACTATTCTATCAACTATCCGACTGTAAGTTTCCTCTTTTGTTTCTTTCTTAACAATAGTTTCCTTTGGTACCGCACTTTGGTTTACACTAGCTGTGTCAAATTTACCCGTAGTCAACGATTGCTTATCTGAACTATTTACGTTACTATCACTAACACTTTTTGTTTCAGTTCTACCATCAAAATTACCCTTTTTACTATCACCAACACTTACAGTTTCAATTCTACTATCAGTCAAAGTTTCTGAAATACTGTTAGTAGTATTTACTTCACTAACACTCACAGCTTTATCACTATCACTAACACTATCCTCTCCAGTCCGTGTGTCAACATCAAGTCTGCCATCATCACTATCATCATCACTGAAAATGATGGCGGATTCGACAGTATTCAAGTCCAAACTGGCGAAAGCTGAAAACGAATTCGCCAACTCCGATTCTGCCGAGGTTTGTAGTTCTGTGTCGATGACTAGGGGAGGGATTTCGTCATTGTCTGGCGAATGATCTTCCCCCTTCTGTCCCTGAGAGTTGACGGGGGGAGGGTCCACTGTTTCAATAGGGGGCTCCGATATGACCACGTGGTCACTGGACTCTGTGTAGGAGAAGGTACATATTTAGTTCAAAGACATTATGCAACTCGAAGATTCAAAAGAACGTTTCTCGTTCGTACGATTCGGATGTGAGATGAGCTCCCAGCCACAGTGCTTTCTTTGGACTATGACATGGGATCGTTCAAGAGGTATATTAGAGGTCTCCTTAGAGCCCTGGTGTTGCTGATGTCCATGGGCGGCGGTGACCACTTTCCTTCAGGTGGCACGCATGCCTGTTAGTCTGTCGTATTACATAAAAAAACTCTTTATTCAGTTCTTTGGTACATAAATCAGTAAATTATCTTGGATTTTTACAAAGCGCCATCTAGCTTCAAACCGAGCAAAGTTTGTGCTATTATGGACGCCAGATATGAGATAAGTAAAATTATGAGTCATCATTTAAATTTTTACTCGGCCGGGAATCGAACCCGGAACTTCTTGCGTGGCAGACCGTGCGTGGCATGTTGACCACTGAACCACTTAGGTTGTCAATGAATGAATGAATGACCGAATATACAAACCCTTACAACGAATGAGATTTATTTTTAGAGAAGAGTGCGTTGTGACTAATTTGTGCTTTCTTATAAGCTTTATTTATTTATTTATATTGATATATATTTCACTCTTTGTTGTACATTAATAGTATAACTATTACAGATTCTGTAAGATTATAACCAGTACAAGGCCGGTCTTATCGCCAATAGCGATATCTTCCAGACAACCATTTACATGGATATGGCGGAAGTCGGAATGCGATAAACTAATAGGCAATGTACATTTGAGAATTGATGCCGTAATCACCATACAGTTAAGAAATGCAATAAGATATTATAAAAAGTATAAAGTCTTGTGTATTATTTACTAATTTATATCAGCCTGAAACATTCCACTGCTGGGCAAAGGCCTTATTCTTCCATACTTCGCTATCGTTCGCTATGGTTTGCCAGTCCCTGTCGAACGCCAACAACTCATCTTTCTATTGTGTATATTGTAAATAAATAAATGAATGGACGAATGAATGAATAAATGAATATATGTATGTATGAATAAATAAATGAATAGATAAATGAATAAATAAATGAGTATAACTCATTTTATTTAGTTTGAGTTATACTCATTTATTTATTCATTCATCTATTCATACGTACCTTTACGGCTGGCGGGCTCGGGGTGCGAGGGCGGCGGGGGGTCCGGCTCGACGTCTTCCTGCTGAAATATCAAAGCATTTTTACTTCATCATCATCATCATCACAGCCCATAACAGTCCCCTGCAGGACTGAGGACCTTTCCCACGAGAGGGGAGGTCATTGCCATAATCTCCACGCTTGCTTGCCAGGCGATCGAGATCGCAGTGTTGTAAATATAACAATAGAAAACGGTACTGCCCATTTTTCAGCCTACGGAGGCTCTAGATCTTTTGCCACGAAAACATTCCATCTAGCCCCAAAGTAAGCAAAGCTTGTGTTATGGGTGCTAGATAACTGATAAACTACTTATATACTTTTAAATACATAATTATTATACATGGAACACCCAGACCCGTAACAGAAATTAAAATTCATCATTTCAATTTCTGCCCGGCCGGGAATCGAACCCGGGACCTCTTACGTGGCAGACCGGCATGTTGACCACTGAACCACTCAGGTCGTCAAAACATTAGTCACCTTGCATGAGCCCTCACAGCATTATGCTTAGACTGGTCCATTACGGTTTCCGTTACATCACTGGTTGGTCTCACAACACTTTCAATAATTATAATTTACTGTTGTAAACCTAAGTTAAGGATGTGATGTAGAACAGAATAAAGTGCAGTCTATGTCTATGATGCTAACAGTATCGTCGCACCGTTCATCCTCACAACTTGGACCCAAACTGTGTGGTTTCAAAGGAACTTTCTCAGACGCACACTAAGGTTGAGGAATGAGCTACATGGAGAGTGTCTCTAGTGACTATCGTAAGCTATTTCGCCAAACTACAAGGGCGAAAATCGGCTGGCGAATTCGTTTATGTTTTGGTTTTGAGGAGTCTGTTTTGTTTTTGAAACAAAACAGTTTGAATTTAAATACGTCCTTGCAAGTGCCAATTTTATTTCTCAGATTGGTTTCTAAGTAATACGTACATTTTCCGCCATTTTTGATTTATTATATCACTCACATATAAACATGTGTTCCAATCTAAGAAACAAAAAGGTGCTTGCGAAGATGTATTTCAAAGTAAGTTGTAAGTCAAAATTTCTTTATTGAGCAGGACATTATATATCTCTTTCAATCGTCAAAGAGATAGGAATGAGACATGACATGTTGGCCGCCCCAGGACCGGAGCACATATACGATACAGTAGGAGCACAGTAGATATACGAGCTACGCACGTACAAAACATAAACGCAACGTCGGCTTTTAAGCCAATCCATTAGTTTTAGCGCATCGCCACGTCAGTTCGCATTCGGCAATCATCAACGTCACGCGTACTCATCATCAATCAATCATATCTTTTTATCATTATCAATTTAGGCATAACTTATTAATAAATCTCTCTAAGGACACTGGTTATAATATTTTTTTTTTATTTCTTTTTTTTATTTAACAATTTATTGTACACAAGAAAATTAAAGATATAGTACAAATTAGATATTAGACAACAGGCACTACTTATCTCTAAAAAGAAATCTCTTCCAGCAGGCCTACAAAAAGAGAGATATATATATTATTAGCCTGAGAAACCCTATCCGCGGAGTGAAGATCGTGCGCCAACGTCACGGCGGTGAATTTCGCGGGTGGAAGCAGGACAGCAGATAGCAGCGATGGAAGCCTTCACTTAGCTGGAGGCGCTCGGAACGGAGGGACGTGCTCACTAGCCACTACTTTTGTTAATTTAAGCTTGTCGATTTTTGGTTATTTTCATTATAAAAATTAATTGAGAGAAATATAGGTTTTGTTCTGTTGTAAATATTTTTTTATCTACACTCGTAGCGTAATGTTCCAATTTCATATTCGAAAACAGTTGTTTAACGATACACTTTTTTCCAAACTATAAAATTTTAAAAAATTACTTTTCGATACAGCATTTCCCATACTAATTTCATGACAGCTGTAACGTAAAATAACTTTTTAATCATTATGCAACACTTTTATTTTTTAAATTTTTGTAGGGCGCCCGGACACGGTCAAATGTAGGCTGAATACTTAGATGTCTTTAACAAATTCAAATTCAAAATTTAAATTTTCCTGTTTATATTCTGTGTAATTATTTTCCCGCTAAACAGAATATTTTTTGTAATTGTTGTAATTTGTGTTTGTGAATGTTTTTCCTTATTTAAAGTAAATAAATAGATAAATGTGAAAATAGTTAAGTGAATTTCCCGCCGCTTGATATCCTTGAAGCGTAGATACAACAGAACTGACTCGCAGCTTACTTCTAGCAAAGTTGAGAAAATTATAGGTACGAAATTTTAACATAAAAATATGAGTGTAGATAAAGTAGTGTATGCAACTGCATATAATTAGGTATTAAAACACTCGTGTCAAACTATTATCATACTCGGCTTCGCCTCGTATGATAAACAGACACTCATGTTTTAACACCCCCTTTTATATGACAGTTGCATAAACTACTATTTTAATCATTATGCAACACATCTTTTTTAATTTTTTGTCGGGCGCCGTGACACGTCGAAATGTAGGCTGAATATCTAAATGTCTTTGACAAATTCAAATTTAAAATTCAAATGTTCCTGTTTATATTCTGTGTTTGTAAATGATTTTTCTTGTTTGAATAGATAAATGTGAAAGTAATTAAGTGAATTTCCCGCCGCTTGATATCCTCGACGCGTAGATACAACAGAACTGACTCGCAGCTTACTTCCAGCAAAGTTGAGAAAATTATAGGTACGATATTTTAACATAAAAATATGAGTGTAGATAAAGTAGTGTATGCAACTGCATATAATTAGGTATTAAAACACTCGTGTCAAACTATTATCATACTCGGCTACGCCTCGTATGATAAACAGACACTCATGTTTTAATACCCCCTTTTATATAACAGTTGCATAAACTACTATAAAAGTAAATCCCGAGATTTGTAACAATATCATAAAGCCACCCCCACCAGTATTTCCCCATACCACTGACCTCGTCGTCTTCCAAATGCACCAGCCCGGCCCTGACCCGGGCGTGCCAGCCGCGCAGCCGCAGCGCCGCGGCGGGGTGCCGCCGCACTACGGCCAACTGGATCGCGTGCAGCCGGGGTGGGGGCTGCAATGGGGGGACAACATCACATCACAACTCATAACAGTCCACTGCTCGACTGAGGGCCTCTCCTACGGAAGAGAAGATGATGCCATAATATCCACGCTGGCAGTGTGGATTCGGGTGTGTTTTGTTTTTCAGCTGGCGCAGAATGGTGTTTTGTGTGTGTTTTGTTTTCCCCGCGGTCCGAAAGTGCGGGTTCGAGGGTGTTTTGTTTTTGGGCAGGCGCAAACGGCATTTCGTGTATGTTTTGTTTCCGGCGCGGGCCGCAAGTGCGGATTCGAGTGTGTTTTGTTTTTGAGTAGGCGCGAAACGACATTTCGTGTGTGTTTTGTTTCACTTCGCAGGTTGCATATGCTGATTCGAGTGTGTTTTGTTTTAGAACAGTCGCGACACGGCATTTCGAGTGTGTTTTGTTTTTGAGCTGGTGAAAAACGGCATTTCGGGTGTGTTTTGTTTTCCTTTACAGGTCGACAGAGCGGATTCGAGTGTTTTATTTTTGATATGCTGAAAAAAAGTCATTTCGACTGTGTGTATGTGTGTAATTACCTCCATATCCTTATCCTCCGTATCTCCGGCCTTGCTTCGGTCCCTCTCCCGCCGGCGGGCCCTCCACAGCGCGAGCACGCTCTCCGCGGCCGATACCTTCAGCTCGTGCCATCGCCGCTGGAGCAGCACGAGGGATACCATCCTGCAGTTCCTGTTTTTGTTCACCCCACTGGGGAGTGGGGAGGATTTGGTGATTATTTTTATATTATTATTATTTAACAACTCTCTATCGCATTATAACTAATTATTATAACTTATTTTAGGAATTAAAATGTAAAACTCGTTTTAGCATGCGGGCAAAGGATGGAGAAACCCATGGATTATTGAAGACCCTTGTAACATCCATCTCTAAGAAATAAAATTTTAGAAACATTTTTAATCTTTAACAACTGAAGCAGGGGCGCGTATGAGGATCGTAGCCTATGGCGCTTTAGCCTTACTCCTCTCGAATCACTTTCACACCTCATTTTAGCAACTAAAACCAACTCAGGTATTAGAATAGTAACCTGTGACGCTTTAGTCTCCCTATACCCTCTCGAAATGGCGAGATGGTGAATGTATGGCTTTTCTTACTCATGGTATAACCGTGTGACACTGTCAGTAGTGCCATGGGGAAATAGACATAGATAGTAATTTATTCGGATCCCCATTACATCCTTACCTTAAAATGAGTACAGTAAATTAATGATTGAAAATTACATAAGACCAGCCAGTGATGTAACACTATACAATAGTGATGCAATACTATTCCCATTGGCACAACCAGTTGTGCCACAGGGAAATCCATTAACCCAACCCAATGACACAACCAAGCCAGAAGCGTGTATATGTATGGATTGAAGCAAATATGTATGTACGTAGTACCCGGCTACAGCAGCCAGTGGCTGTGTGTGTGTGTCTGGATGTCTGTACCCACCCGCCGCGCCTGGCATACTGCGCCTTGGCCGCGCGCCACGCCGCCGCCGAGCCCGGCTCCAGCAGCCAGTGGCTGTGTGTGTGTGTGTCTGGATGGCTGTACCCACCCGCCGCGCCTGGCATACTGCGCCTTGGCCGCGCGCCACGCCGCCGCCGAGCCCGGCTCCAGCAGCCAGTGGCTGTGTGTGTGTGTGTCTGGATGGCTGTACCCACCCGCCGCGCCTGGCATACTGCGCCTTGGCCGCGCGCCACGCCGCCGCCGAGCCCGGCTCCAGCAGCCAGTGGCTGTGTGTGTGTGTGTGTGTGTGTCTGGATGGCTGTACCCACCCGCCGCGCCTGGCATACTGCGCCTTGGCCGCGCGCCACGCCGCCGCCGAGCCCGGCTCCAACAGCCAGTGGCTGTGTGTGTGTGTGTCTGGATGGCTGTACCCACCCGCCGCGCCTGGCATACTGCGCCTTGGCCGCGCGCCACGCCGCCGCCGAGCCCGGCTCCAGCAGCCAGTGGCTGTGTGTGTGTGTGTGTGTGTCTGGATGGCTGTACCCACCCGCCGCGCCTGGCATACTGCGCCTTGGCCGCGCGCCACGCCGCCGCCGAGCCCGGCTCCAGCAGCCAGTGGCTGTGTGTGTGTGTGTCTGGATGGCTGTACCCACCCGCCGCGCCTGGCATACTGCGCCTTGGCCGCGCGCCACGCCGCCGCCGAGCCCGGCTCCAGCAGCCAGTGGCTGTGTGTGTGTGTGTGTCTGGATGGCTGTACCCACCCGCCGCGCCTGGCATACTGCGCCTTGGCCGCGCGCCACGCCGCCGCCGAGCCCGGCTCCAGCAGCCAGCGCTCCACCAGCTCCAGGAGAGCCCACAGCGACTGGGACTGCGTGTATAGGGTTAGGCTGTCCTGTTGGGAAGGGGGAGAATTAGTATACCGTCAGGCGGTGACAATCGGCTCAAGTGACAGTTCAACAAGGCTAAAAGTGTGAATTCGGGAGTGTTTTTTTTTCTTTCGCATGCAAAAAGTGTGGATTCGGGTGTGTTTTGTTTTTTAAAAGGGCGCGAAGTGGTATTTCGTGTGTGTTTTGTTTTTCCATCGCAGGCAAAAAGTGTGGAATCGAGTATGTTTTGTTTTGAGCTGGCGCGAAACGGTATTTCGTGTGTGTTTTGGTTTTATGCGCAGGTCGAAACTGTGGATTCGTGTGTGTTTTGTTTTCCTTCGCAGGTTGAAAGTGTGGATTCGAGTGTGTTTCGTTTTTTGAGTTAGCGCAAAATGGTATTTCGTGCGTGTTTTGTTTTCCTCTGCAGGCCGAAACTGTGAATTCGAGTGTGTTTTGTTTTTGAGCTGACTCGAAACGATATTTCGTGCGCGTTTTGTTTTCCGCACGAACCGAAATTGCGGATTTGAGTATTTTGTTTTCGAGCGGACGTAAAGTGGTATTTCGTGCGTGTTTTGTTATCCTGCGCAGGCGTAAAGTGTGGATTCGACTGTGTTTTGTTTTTGAGGGGGCACAATGTGGGAGTTCGTGTGTTTTGTTTTCTTTAGTATGTCGAAAGTGTGGATTCGAGTGTGTTGTGTTTTTGAGCGGACGTAAAGCGGTATTTCGTGCGTGTTTTGTTATCCTGCGCAGGCGTAGAGTGTGGATTCAAGTGTGTTTTGTCTTTGCACCCACCTCCGTAACCACGTTCTCCTGCGTGTCGTAGAGCATGGCGGTGTCGGCGACGGCCCAGTCCACGCGCCGCGGCCGCCGCCGCGGGGAGGCCTCGTCGCCGCCCGCGAGGAGGGAGCGCACGTGGCGGAGGGCCACGGCGCGGATGCGACACCTGCCCAGGGGGACACGCGTATAGTGATGAGGTACAATTACAAATAGATGTATTGTCTTTTTTTTTATGTTATCCGGCAGACACGGTTCGGTCGTGACTGGCGTGGGGTGGGTTTGCTGCTGCCATGGGACGGCCAGCGTGTCACTGTGTGCTTCCTTCCTACTTTCCTACCCCCCTCCTTTTTGACGATTGAAAGAGATATTAAATGTCCTAAATAAATTTTGAATTTTGAATTTTTTGACAAACAGGCATGCAGGCCTCCTGATGAAAAGTAGTCACCGCCACCTATGGACATCAGCAACACCAGGGGAGTCACCAATGCGTTGCCCACCTCTGAAGAGACCTCTAGTACACCTCTTAAACGATCCCATGTCATAGACCATAGGAATCACTCATTCCACATCCGAATCGTACGAGCGAGAAACGTACTTTCAAGCCTTCGCGTGGTGACCAACAGAGGGTCTACGTAGGGGATACGGAGGGGGTTGTCTGTCTGGTTACACAATTGACGAGATTCTTTTGGCGTGCAAGGAATATAAATAAACAGTAAGAATGTGACTTTGGATATGTTATGCCATTTTATTTTGACATATTTTATATGCATATTAATAATAAATTTTAATATTTTGACCTTTTTGTCATTGTAAATATTGTAAGTAATTTGAGGTTTATAAATTTTTAAATTACATTGACATTATATTTTTATTGCCTTTCAAATTATTATTGACACTATCTTCTATTGACATTTTAATTAATAATGACATTGAATAGTGAAATTTTATAATGATTATTTAAGACTAATTTTATATTGTTTAATGTATATAAAATTATTAAAATTCTAAATTGTAATTACCCACTCTGAATTTGTATGCTGATGGCAGGACCCATCTACTAAAATTGTAACAACTGCATAACCTGTGTACCACGAATAAATGAATTGAATTGAATGAGGAGTTTTCCAATAGGTATTTAAGGCATTCCTAACCACTCACTAGATGGCGCCCCGACAATTTTGGTAATTGATAATCGCTTGAAATAGGTTCTTAGCAAACAGGATATAAACCCTGGGTACGTCGTATTGGATAATATTATATTTGTCAATCGTTTTCAACCATTTTAGAGGTTGTAATAATAATGAAACATAGTGCCAACTTCTATAAATATTTATTTTTACACTTCGTTCAACCTTTAACAGTTATGTTTATATTAATAAACACTTTATTTTCAAGTTTAGTATTACTTGGCTGCATGAAATCACTGCCACCATCATACAGATTTAAAGAAGATTACCAAAATTGTAGGAGCGCCATCTATTGATGCTTTTTGAAACAAACTATCAATACCTACTGGAAAACTCCTCATTGGTATTGTCGGACACGGTCCGGCCGTTGTCGGTGGGGGCTGGGTGTGCTGCGGCCATGGGGCGGCCAACATGTCACTGTGTGTTTCCTACCTACTTTCCTAGCCCCTCCTCTTTGACGATTGAAAGAGATATTTATTTATTTATTTTATTCAGGTAGTAAACAGTCATGTTACATTGCACGAGTTTCCAATCATATAGCTAATAGACCTACAAGTACCCTATATATCAATTATTATAACACAGAATAAACTTTATTATTATAACAGGAAAGTATTCGATCTAGAAAGTTAGTGGACTTAGCAGAAAATTAGCAGCCGAGTCAATGACATCACAACAAATTCAATGTCAAGGCTACTAGAAGTTTATGTTTAGTTGTTACGTAGAAGCGGTCAATGGCTTCTCAATACAACTTTGGAATTTACTACGTAATTCTTATAAAAGTGAATTTTATTCGAGATTATATTGTTTACTACGGAAGTATAAATAGCGACTAGTGAACGAATTAAAATCATACTATATAGCTTTTTGAACAAATCTCTCTGCATAGTAACAGATAAAGATTCGATGCTTCATAAATGTAAGTTATAAACAAAATTAAAAATAATTAGAGAGTTATTAATGGTATAGTCATCGGAAAATACCAATTGATACGGATTTTAAAAACAGGAAAACCGCGTTAACTTAATGCCTACTAAAAATAAACGAAACAATCGTTTGATTATGTAGCATGTATTGTTGCTAATGAGATTCTATTTATCGCTCCTTTGGGAAATCCAGGGAATTTATTTGTTGGCAACATGCCCACTTGTACGATAGATAGGGAGCTATTGGGAAACTCCGGGTTTTTACCAGTAGAACTATTTTATCTAAATAAAAATTGACGATATTTCATTCTCTGAAAACTGGAACGTTAGCAACAATTTATTGGTTGATAAATTGGTGCGCGCATTCTTGGAAATTTTCAATTTTCCGTTTAATTTTCAGGCCAATATTGATAGAGGTGGAAATTTTTCAATGTTTTCTACACCTATAATCTTCATGAAATTGTTGTTTGATTGTTAACTTTTGGTAATAATTAGAGTAAAATTGAATTCATTACCACTTTTCAAATTCAATAACTATAGTTCACTTTCATTTCGATATTTTGAAATGGAAAATTAATTGCTTAGGGACAGATCAACTTTTCTTCTCATTTGAAATAATGGAGTCTCTTTTAATCAGGGAAATATTCGGTGCAGTGGACAGCTGGGGAGACAATTTTCTCCATGACATTTGTGACCAGGGGTGTGTGTCCTTACTCTTGCGAGCTGGATGTTGGTTGGCCCTTAACAACAAATATCTGCTGTGTGAGTACAATTTTCAAGGATATCAGTGTGTCCATATTGTAGCGCGAAGTCATAGAGGGCAAAAGGCTGTGCAGTTGCTGGAAATCCTGATAGAGATGGGGGCAGACCTGAACGCACCAGACAGAATTTCTGGAAGTACTGCGATTCATCATGCTGTCGGTAATCAGGATTACGAGTTGGCTTTGTAAGCAGATTGCCGTCAATTTGGAAGCGCGTGACTATGGAGATCTAAGTGCTTATCAGGTCGCTTGGAAAAGAGGTGACTTCAAAATGATGGACATCCTTATGGAATTCGGCGCGGACTGTCATCAGCCTTGTTCAAGTGATAGTGAAAGTGAATGTAGTGATAGTGAAAATTAGGTAAATTAATGTTTAAGGTATCTAAAGATTAAGCTAGAAATTATGTATTTGGTTGTGCTTATATTAGCTGAATTAGCGTGTAAGTTTTTTGATACTCGTATATTATAAGCAATGTCGTGTGTAAGATCAATGATGTCTATAGTTGTAAGAAGTTGTATATGTTAAAAAGAAAATCAAAATTATTGTACAAAGTTTTATTAAAGATTATGAAGAAATCAGAGAATTTTATTTATGTTTTAAAATTATTTTAATAAAAGACTAATTTTATATCAATGTAATAGGCCAATTTATCGAAAACTACAAAAGCACAGGTAACAAAGGAACAAAAGTTTAAAGCTTTGATCCATTTAAAATTTACAGTTTATAGACAAGTAATTAAAGGTTAACGCCACCTACATGAATGTCCATCATGAGGCATAGCTGTAGGTGAACGCACGAATTAAATTAAGTTAATGGTCTGATATGTGCGCAGGTTGCATTGGGCACGATAATGAGTATATAAATCCTAACACTGTTAAATGGGAATTAGTTTAAAAGCGTTATCCTCTCGATATCAACAACAGTGAGTGTTAGTTCGAAATTAAAAATACAACAAAAATGGCAACTTTGCCTATGAGTGGAAATGATTTTCTGCGTTTTATGAGCAAACGTGATTCACTAACAAGTATAATAGCTGAATATTATTCTATAGTGCCCAAACGAAAAGAAAAGTTGCTGAAAACTTCAATCCAGAGGGAAGATAAGAGTGAAAACAAAGGTGATATACAGTTTAAGCGCCATCTTGATCGTCGCGTAAAGCTCAAAAGTAACGAGACAATTCTTGGTGCTACTTTCATCGATGGTTATAAGACTGAGCGGAAGTATATTTGAATCAAAAGCCTGCAAGAGAATTTCTGCGGAAAATTTTGGGAAATCGTATGGGATTGCAAGGTTCAAATCAATGTGATGATGGATCGATTCAGTGACAAGAGGAGTAGCCAAAATTTGCTCCCGGATGAGGGTTGTGTGACAATGTGCGATAAGTTTAAGATAAAGACTTTGGAGATTAGTATAAAACCGCACTATAAGTTGACTTTGCTAAGTCTGACCAACCAGTCTGGCCACGAGCACAAAATATCCCACTGTCAATATACCGCATGGCCATGGGACAACTTTTCCCATCAGCCGGATGCATTCATAGATTTTTATTGTAACGTGAAAGACTTGTGCCTTCAGTTGGAGATACAAGTTGGCAAGAAAACTGCTCCCATTATTGTGCAATGCCTAGACGGGCTCAGTGGCTCTGCGGTTTTTTGCGCATTTGATATATGTGTTGCACAATTTGAGAAAACGGGAACTCTATCAGTGGCAAGTGTTCTTAAGAAAGTAAGGCAACAAAAATATGGGTTTATGAACCGTTTAGAAAACTATACTTTGTGTTACCAATTGCTTGGAGTTTATATCAAGAAGAAGTTATTTCCGCAACCTCTTATCTAAGTTGTACATCATTTGTAATCGAAAACTACTTGTTTGTATTTAAAATGATGTCATATAGGTATTGCAGACTGTAGTTAATTTGAATTTAGCCTTAGGTATAGTCACTTGCAATTTGATCAATTATTCGAATTTACATTATAATTTCCTTGAAATTTTTTAATGCGCACGCCAATTTTATCTACTCTAAAGTTTAGAATTTATATCATTCTGACATGTTTGAAATAAGTTTGATACTTGATTCGTTTTGTGAATTCTTAATCTAGTTAATGAAATTACTGTAAGGCATTGAACTCCCAAATGATCAAAAAAAGTTTTCACTCACGCAATTTTCATAGATAATAGTGTAGCTGCGTTTAGCACGCCAGACATGGTATCAGCGCTGATTATCGAAGTGCTATTTGACGTCACAAACGACCTTATAAATAAAGCTGTTCGTTAATTAGTAATTAAAGTTCAGAATCGAGCAGCCCAATTTTAAAACACACTAAGGGACAAAATTAAAATTTTAATTTAATCATGTTCACATGATTTCATAGGCATGAAAAATGCTCGAAAATTGATTTTGAAATATTTTTTCCTTACTGTGTTCTGAAATAAGGCAGTCGTAAGTTTCTCAATGCTGTGGGTTTCATAGAAAGCGATTTTCCAAAATTGTAATTTCTTCAAATTGTAAATTATTTCCGCACATTTCTGTGAACAAATACCGTCCTGACAACTTTTGTAATAAATTGTAGATATCATAAATAGAAATTATAAGTGCGATTACTTCTTTAGAAAAGCAGCCATTAAATTTCCATCTCTGATTTCGGGAAATCAGCCTTACAGAAGGACGTTCAGTGACTCAACAATACATTCCATCAAAATAATGTTTATAAACAGACCACAGCGTCTTTTACTCTCAGTTTGATACAGACAGTGATCGCGAAAACATCGAAATGAGTACAGAAAGTGTACAAGAGTTTGCAAAACGAAGGGACCAGAGCTTCCAAGAAATAATGAAAAGTGAACACTATTTAATAAACCGAATTACTTTTGACGATGAAAGTACACCGAAGAAAATTAGAAAGTGCGCCCGCTTATCGATCGTGGGAAGTATTAACTTCGACATGTTCACTATCAACTATATCGACGGATACCACGTCAAGGATAAGTTTTTGTTGATCAACAATCCTAAATCAGAAATGGATTCGTATATTTTTTGGAGCTGGATATGGGATTGTGGCTGCAAAGTGATTGTAGGATTTGATCAAAAGAAATCGAAGAGACACAATTGGCTCAATACCAACGAATATACTGTCGGTGAGTTTATAATTCGAAAGGAAATTATTGTTGATAAGTACTACACACAATTGGAATTGACTGTAAATAATTTAATGGAAAGAAAATCGAAGAAAATTTTACATTATCCCCCATTTATCCATGAGTTCCCGGACAGAAATGCCACTTTCAATTCTCGACAATTGAAAAGTTTCTTAAGATGATTAATGAAAAACAAGGCAGTTGCTGCGTAACAAGAATGGAAGGCAAGGAAAGTACATATCGTCCAATTGTGATTCATAGTGTTGGATGCTTTGAAAGAGCGGTGACAATTTGTGCGCTGGGCATCTGTTTAGATCAGATAAGAACATCGACATCAGTGGCAGTGCCTAATGTTCTCTTGAAAATTAGTGTCCTTTGAATTTTTCAGTTTGAAGGAATACATTTTCCTTAATCAGATTTTGTTGGATAGTATCAGTGATTTGAATTTGAAGAATGAAAAACTTAGAGACAGTTCTGAGAGTGCTTCTTTCAGACAACGAGTTAGAAAATATTGTTTGCTCTTTAAACGAGCCTCTGTTCCATAAGTTTTCTGTACTAGACATAGAGATAAGGTTGTGACATTGCTGTAAAGTTAAAATTGTGATGATAAGGATAATAGAAGTTGTGAAATTTCTAGTTTTTGTAATATTACTATGTAGAATTGTATAATAAATATATTTAACTGTGTATGCTTTTATTTTGTTTAATTCTGATAACAAGATCTAATAACTACCGAACATCAAAAGTAATCTGTTCAGATAAAATCATAAATCTTGTATCAATTGGTCAATTGCTAGTCAAAGAGAATACTATTTTGATATTTTTGAACCATAATACTCCAAGCAGATTTCATTTCATTGATTCATGAGCTTGTTAACGAAAAATTTTCAAAACAACTTCTTTTTAACGAGTTTTCTTCGAACGGAAGCTACTTTAAATCTTGTACAAAAACAGTCATTTAAATTCTTCGCAGATTACTGTTATGAAATTCCATATTTTACGATCATATCAATCATACTTGTATGATGTTAACTGTATCATAAAAACAAAAAACATGAATATCAAAGGCACGATTTCTTGATAAGTCAATTTATAAATATTGAAAACACTTGAAGACTCAAAGTTCTTGGAAAAGAGATTTGGAAAAGGGTTTTTAATGCTGTTGACAGTTAATTACTAACTTCAAACAACAATTGGTCAAATGCCAATGTCAAAAAAATAATTTTACGTTCGGCGTTTCAACCTTGAAAATTTACAATATTACGACAAGGTCAGTGACTGCAAGTAGATTTTCCTCATAGAAGTAGAGTTTATTAGGAAAAAATATTCATAAGAAACGTGAATGCAAATGAGTTTGTCTAAATCATTTATCTTTGTACTGTCAACTGGGACTGAAAAATGAGAAAAATAAAGCTTACGTATGAAAAAAAATCCAGCTACGATAGATAAAAACAATTTGTATTTACAGTGCTTTTTTATGCAACAGATCCAGTTACAAATTCACAACAAAGTGCTACAAACCATACCCTGTTAATTCTACAATTCATCCCAGTATACCATGTACATTTTTCTTAAAACTGTCCAAACTGTCATGAAATATATCTATATCACCGAATAATAAGTTTATATATTAGTAAAAACCTATATTTAGCATGATTTGTTCGGCCAAAATTGATATAAAATTAAAATTTTCTACAACGTGAGGGGTTACGCGGTATCTTAAAATTAAGTTTGTTAAGCAGATAGGAACAATCAATAAAACCGTTTATCATCTTAAACAGTTATACGACGTCAGCAACCTTACGACGATTTTCCAGGCTAAGGGTTTAGTCTAAAACAGCTGAATATCTGTAATCGACAAAATGGGTTCCCATTCTATAATCTAGGTATTTAAAAAATTTCTTCTGAACTTTTTCGATGCGATCTACATGAAGGTTATAGTATGGATTCCATATAACACTGCAGAACTCCAATTTACTCCGGACAAAGGAATAATACAGAATTTTATATGTAAGAACATTTTTAAATGGCTTACAAATGCGAAAGATAAAGCCTAGTTGTCGGAGTGCGCTCTGTGTTATATGGTCCACGTGGAGATTATAATGTAATTTAGAGTCTAATATGACACCTAAATCCCTGACTTTATGAACACGATTTATGAACTTACCATTCAGTCGATATGCAGAACTAATGTTAATATTTTAAATGTTCACATCACCTGCTGTATGCGGTCTGCATACAGCAGGTGATGTGAATTTTCAAATAATGCTAATATCGTTGATGTATAAAATGAACAACAGCGGTCCCAGGTGGGATCCTTGGGGCATGCCTGAGCTGATGTCCAAGAAGTTGGATATGTAACCCTTTAGAGCTACTGCTTGGGAGCGGTTCTTGATGTAAGAGCTGATCCACCTTAATAGGTCACCATGTACACCGAATTTCCCAAGCTTCATAATGAGTATATCGTGGTCGACTTTATCGAACGCCTTGGAAAAATCGGTGTACACGGCGTCCACCTGATGGCCAGCCTCTAAAGCACTATGAACGTAATCAGAAAACCAAAGCAGATTTGTTTCAACACTACGACCCTTTAGGAAACCATGTTGAAAAGGAGACACATGATGGGAAATGGCGCCGTATAATTGATCAGTGACTATTTTTTCAAATATCTTTCCAAGAACTCAGAGCTTTGAGATGGGTCTGTACTGCGATACCAAAGAGCGGTCACCTCCCTTGTGTATAAGTGTTATAAGCGCTTTTTTCCATATCTTCGGGTAACATCCTCCGCTCATAGATTTTGAGAATATTATAGCCAGTGGGGTGGCAAAATTATCAGCACACTCCTTAATGAAGTAAGGATGCAACTCATCAAAACCTGCGCCCTTGGAAATATTAACCCTCTTTAGGTACTTGAGAAAAATAGTTGTGGAAGGATTAATAGTTGAAATATCAACAGGCGAATTGGCGAACTGACAAATTTTCGTCGGTAAAATCACGTGATGAAGGTTCAAAAACTGAATGGAAATATTCATTAAAATAGCTACATGCGGTATAACCATCTTTAGAAGCTCTATTGCCGAAGATTATGCTTTCCGGAATAGAATTATCTCTCTGCATGGTCTGCTGGTTGACTGTTAGACAAAGCCTCAATGGCTTTAAGTCCGCCAATTGCTGTAATTTGTGCAATAAAGTTTTTAAATAAATAAATTATGGTCAGATTTTGATTTAACAAATGACCAAAAATGTTTAGGATCCTGTGTAATTTTCTCTTCAGAAAGCGTTATGAAAGAGTTATAGTAATCTCTCTGTGTGATCTGAAGTGCTCTGTGATGCGAGTCATCTGGAGTTAAGGGGTCTTCAGTATTAGTGACTACACAATTTGTGTTAGATAAGACTAGGTCGAGTATTTTGTTGTTAACATTTAGGCAGCCATTATATTGAAAAAGCGATGCCATGAAATCCTGCACACAAGTTACACACGGGTCCGTCGACGGGTCTAACAATAAATAATTGGAAGACGTATCTCTCCAAGAAGCATGCGATACGTTAGAATCGCCCAAAAGCAAGAAAACGTCGTAGGGGTTTGCTACAATAAGTTGGGCGACGTTATCGAAAAACGCCTGTAGTCTAACCGAGTGATTATTATTATGCGGAAAGTAGGCGCAGGCAATATGTAAGTAGCGTGTATTGTTTATAGTGCCGCGAAGGCACGACTCGTCCGCGGCTCCGACGGGAGGCGGGCGAGCGCGCGCGGACCGCCCCGCCAGCTCAGTGCTAAGCCTAGTGTTGTAAAGAACTCAAGTCTTTCAGTCTTCATTTCGAGACTTGAGTCAATTTTCAAGACTAGGACTCGTTAGTCACATTAGTCCGAGTCCTTTGAGTCTTCTGAGTCCTTTCGAGTCTTTTAAGTTCTTTGAGCTAGACTGAGTCATGAACTTGAGTTGGTGTATTATAATTATAATACTAATAATACTAGTAATACTGGGTGATTTTATATCGTCATCCATATTTATTTACGTTTCATGGGTAGAATCACCCCTTTGAATATGGCCAGATAATTTTTTTACTCCTTGTATTTATAAACTTTCTTACCAATCTTAATAACGACGAAAGCGATTTGAACGATCAACTTTTTTTTCTTATGATTGATATGGCAACACAATAAATGAGTAAATTGATAATGTTGACGGGAAGAGGGTAGGCAAATATATTTTTACTACACAAACGACCATATGTTGTCACTATAAAATTACCTATTAGTACCTTGTTTCCCGTACCTATTAAAATAATATTAATTATTCAACTCAGGACTCAGTCTTAAGTTTTTTTAAAAGACTCAAGTCATTGAGTTCTTTTTGGCAGGACTCAAGTCTTTTTACAAAAGACTCCAAATTCTGAAGGACTTGAGTTCTAAGTCTTATTTATAGGACTCGAGTCTTCAAAAATAGCTCAAGTCTCATTAAATAAGACTCCAAGACTCGAGTTTCTTACAACACTAGCTAAGTCACTCCTCGTGCGCGCGCGCCGTGCGCCACTCGTCGCGGCGCACGGCCACCGGCACGCCGCCGCCGGGCCGCCCGACGCCCGCTCCGATGTCGACTCACGATCCAATACTCTTTTAAATAGTGTTGTGTTTCTGCCGGTAAGGTTTCCAGTGCTCCATGGAGTCCAATTATGGAGTGAGGCCATTGAGAGACATGGCGAGGCCCTTGCTGTGTCTCTTGATATTTCTAAAGCCTTTGACAGGGTTTGGCATGCTTGCCTTTTAAGCAAGCTTCCTTCATTTGGTATTCCTGTTGGCTTTTGCACCTGGATATCAGATTTTTTGAGTGAACGTTCAATCCGTGTAGTTATCGATGGCTACTCGTCTAATCTCCAGGCTATCGACGCGGGAGTTCCTCAGGGATCTGTACTGTCCGCGACTTTATTCCTGCTGCATATATATTAACAATCTGCTTGTACCAGGTACCTTTGGGTATGCAGATGACAGCACGGTAACGGATAGATATCTGTCAGAGGCAAAAGCCAACAGGGACGATATTCAGTCTTGTCGAGAGGCCATGGTTGATCGTTTGGACATAGCTCTCAAGGCAGTTTCTGATTGGGGCGATGCCAATCTGGTGGCGTTCAACGCAACCAAAACTCAGGCGTGTTTGTTTTCCGCCAAAAGGAGTCCATTCCATCTTACTCCAACTTTTCGGGATGTTCCTGTGGAAATTACCGACAACCTACAGCTTTTTGGTGTTGAGTTATCTTCAAATCTCAACTTCGGTCAGTACATCGAATCCAAGGCAAAGACTGCAGCAAAAAAACTTGGTATCCTCTCGAAGGTTAGGCGGTACTTCACTTCTAGGCAGTTGCTTCAGTTATATCAAGCACAAGTGCGGTCCTGCATGGAGTACTGCTGCCACCTCTGGGATGGATCAGCTAAATATCAACTGGCGGCTTTGGATTCGGTGGAAAAACGTGCAAAGAAGATAATTTGTGACCCGCGGTTCATTAAGGCTAGGCTGCAGAGCCTCGAACATCGGCGTAGGGTTGCGCGTCTGTCGGTCTTCTACAGATTACATTTCGGAGTGTGCGAAGCAGCTGCACGACCTCATTCCGCCGGCCCCTTTCCGCCATCGGGAAACGCGATCCGGGCGAGCGCTTCATCCTTATGTCGTGGATCTTCCAGCTATCCGCACGAACCGCTTTGGCTCGACCTTTATAATGCGTACGGCTAAGGAATGGAACGCTTTGCCTGCGAGTGTGTTCCCTGATCAATATAATCTGGATGCCTTTAAGGCTAGAGTGAATAGGCTGTTCCAAGACGGGCATGCTTCATCTTCGGCCGCATCGTCACTTACCAACAGGTGAGATGGCGGTCAAATGCCCGACTTGTTTGTTATAAAAAAAAAATGTGGTGGGGATTTGGGGAACCGTGGCTTTGGCAGTGGAGGGGCATTTGCCTTTTTGCTGCCAGAGCAACGTGTTATAGAGGTGGGCAACGTATTGGCGATACTCTCGGTGTTGCTAATGTCTATAGGCAGTGGTGACCACTCTCCAGCAGGTGGCCCGCTTGCCTGTTTGCCAACTGCGTGACATAAAAAATAACACGATGCACTACGTACCGAGGGTCAAAATACTCACTGCTATCGAAAGTACCTGTCAGCTATGTCTCTGTTAAAGCTATTATATCGAAATTGGAGGAGATAACGTTTCCTAGGAATTCATGCGATTTTGTGCGCAAACCTCTCACGTTTTGACAATAAACACTCACAAAATTGTTAGACATGTATTACTTTTAATGTTATGATAGTAACGTAAACATCAATATGGCCAAACGAGTTAGATATTGTGTAAAACCTTACACTTAACCTCATTTCGTCCAACACTTTACATATACATTCTTGCGCATGTAAAACGTCAAATATCATTATTATACTGCAGTTCTCCATACATAGGGTATACAAACATTGTTTTGATATATAAATAGCGGTTATACAGGGATGGTTAGATATGGGCATTGTTAAGGTACGGTACAGTGAAAAAACAAACAATAGGGTATCATGTAAACAAAGTACTAGTCACTCAATGTTTAACAAATCTTTCTCACTCAATATACGAACAATTTTTGAACCCTTAGTTTTACGTATAAGAATCTTCCCGTCACGAACCCACAGGAAAGCTAAGTTTTGTTCTTTTTTCACCTGGCGGGCTTTCTTGAGTAATAATTTATTTTCGGGGGATAGGTGCTCGTTTACATAACCTTTCTGTTACGAGCAGCTCAAAATTTTAACGTCTTGTCCAAAGTTGTTGACATTGACCTGTTTAATATAAGTTGTGAATCGGCGAGAAATCGTGTTCTTAAGTATTACTTTGACACACTGTAACGTAAGTAATTTGATAAATCGAGTCGAGCAAAGATAATTTTTAGGCTTAAGTTGTTGTGTTTCCTCAACGGTTGTACTTCTTTTTGTCTATTGTATTTTTATCAGTGGAGGCCTATAATTGGCTATGTAATGTTATTATTGCTTTTATTGTAATAACTGCTGTTGGCTTTCCTTAAGTAAATAAAATAAAATAAACTGGGTTAGTCGCTCCCGATAGGTCTAGAACTGGTGTAGTAAATTCCTGTCGCGCACGCACAGCTGCCAGGATTTCATCTCGGCGACGTCTTTGGGTCAGGCGCACTATTATGGCCGGGAAACGGGAGTCGGATCCAGGTGTGCCACTCATGGGGAAGCGACGCACACGGTGAATTGTATCAATATCGGCGGCGGACAATGTAATACCGATCTTCGTGCAAAGTATACTCAGTATATTGTATAATTTTCCCCTTTGGTGTGAGTTACACCTGATATTTCGATATTGTTAGCACGTAAGAACTGCTCGCGTTCATTGTGCGCTTGTTGTAGGGCAGCTAAGGTTATATTGGCCTGAGGGCCTATCGGCTATCTCAGTGGACAACTGAATTTGACATAAAAAAATCTAACACTACTCTAATTTGGTAGACGCTATTGCCAGTTTTCAACGTAGATGACGTGGTGTAGAATTATCTAGTGTCAAATACAGTTGTCAACTGAGTTAGCCAATAGCCCCGCTGGTCCAGATCTGCTTGAAGGAGGGACAATGACGACATTTGGTTTTCCATGTTTTTTACTCGGCCATCCATAACTGCGTATCTCGCTTCTATGTCATTGAGCTTTTTCTTGATATCCTGGACGCCTTGCGAGGTATTTTAGACTTGGATTTTTAGGGTGTTGAAGTCTGAGCGGAAAGACTTTATTTCTAGAAGTACGTCGTTAATAGAGGGGCCCTGCGGCGAAGGACTAGATCCATCGCTACTGCAAACAACGCCAAGCAGCCTTTTTTTCCTTAGTCATTTTACGATGCGTGGTTTCGGCAACGCCAGCGCACACAAAATTAAGCTATTTATGACACGCACCACACTGCACTCCATCGGATACATCTTCATTGCATTTAGCACACTGCATGTTGCTTAAATTATGTTCCTAGGTTGAGAATAGGCACACACAAGGTCCGAACTTCGCAAAGAACCTAATCGTTAAGAATAATAAATCATAAATATTCGAGGACAAATTCACACAGCGCCATCTCGCCCCAAACTAAGCAAAGCTTGTACTATGGGTGCTAGATAACTGATATACTACTTAAATGCTTTTTTAAATACATACTTATTATACATAGAACACCCAGACCCGTAACAGAAATTAAAATTCATCATTTCAATTTCTGGCCGGCCGGGAATCGAACCCGTGACCTCTTGCGTAGCAGACCGGCATGTTGACCATTGAACCACTCAGGTCGTCAGAAGTAGGTACTTAAATACAATCTGCGCTTAGAGCGCGTAATAATGACCAGTAAACAACCTTCTCGCTCCTGCGCTCGGAGGGTAACTGAAGATATGTAATGTCGTACTCAATAAAGTGACAATTGACTTTCGATAAAGACCGCAAGGGTTATTCGACCAGACAGATCCACCAGACGGAGCTACTGATACGTGAGCTGTATGCGTCTGTGTAGTATCAACATGTGATGGCCTCTACAGCCACCAGAGAAAGTGCCGTGCACTAACAGTGGACGCTATTTGAATCATAATAGTATTGGATCAGACGTGGAATTCAAAATTTACTAACCTAAGTTTATTGCAATTGAGAAATCAACGGTTTTTCCCAAACACATCAAGAGAATGAGAATCAAAATCAACGTCCAAATACCAAAGTCAAAATGACACCGTACGCCGATAACCTGAGGTCCACACGACGCGACGCAAAAGAAATGAGCCCTACTCTTTCCTTCAGCGCGCTTTTATAGAAAAAACCCTACTATAGCCCTAAGCAGGGTAATTAATCCTTAACAATAGTACAATAGATCTAAGGTCAATTATGATGATGTATCAACATGTACCCCAAGTCTCCCACTCACCAGAAGGCGGCGACCTGCGGCTCCCTGAGTCCGGTCCTGGCCGCCAACTCGGCGAAGGCTGCGTCCCCACCCCCACTCACCAGAAGGCGGCGACCTGCGGCTCCCTGAGTCCGGTCCTGGCCGCCAACTCGGCGAAGGCTGCGTCCCCACCCCCACTCACCAGAAGGCGGCGACCTGCGGCTCCCTGAGTCCGGTCCTGGCCGCCAACTCGGCGAAGGCTGCGTCCCCACCCCCACTCACCAGAAGGCGGCGACCTGCGGCTCCCTGAGTCCGGTCCTGGCCGCCAACTCGGCGAAGGCTGCGTCCCCACCCCCACTCACCAGAAGGCGGCGACCTGCGGCTCCCTGAGTCCGGTCCTGGCCGCCAACTCGGCGAAGGCTGCGTCCCCACCCCCACTCACCAGAAGGCGGCGACCTGCGGCTCCCTGAGTCCGGTCCTGGCCGCCAACGCGGCGAAGGCTGCGCCCCCACCCCCACTCACCAGAAGGCGGCGACCTGCGGCTCCCTGAGTCCGGTCCTGGCCGCCAACTCGGCGAAGGCTGCGTCCCCATCCCCACTCACCAGAAGGCGGCGACCTGCGGCTCCCTGAGTCCGGTCCTGGCCGCCAACTCGGCGAAGGCTGCGTCCCCATCCCCACTCACCAGAAGGCGGCGACCTGCGGCTCCCTGAGTCCGGTCCTGGCCGCCAACTCGGCGAAGGCTGCGTCCCCATCCCCACTCACCAGAAGGCGGCGACCTGCGGCTCCCTGAGTCCGGTCCTGGCCGCCAACTCGGCGAAGGCTGCGTCCCCATCCCCACTCACCAGAAGGCGGCGACCTGCGGCTCCCTGAGTCCGGTCCTGGCCGCCAACTCGGCGAAGGCTGCGTCCCCATCCCCACTCACCAGAAGGCGGCGACCTGCGGCTCCCTGAGTCCGGTCCTGGCCGCCAACTCGGCGAAGGCTGCGTCCCCATCCCCACTCACCAGAAGGCGGCGACCTGCGGCTCCCTGAGTCCGGTCCTGGCCGCCAACTCGGCGAAGGCTGCGTCCCCATCCCCACTCACCAGAAGGCGGCGACCTGCGGCTCCCTGAGTCCGGTCCTGGCCGCCAACTCGGCGAAGGCTGCGTCCCCACCCCCACTCAACAGAAGGCGGCGACCTGCGGCTCCCTGAGTCCGGTCCTGGCCGCCAACTCGGCGAAGGCTGCGTCCCCACCCCCACTCACCAGAAGGCGGCGACCTGCGGCTCCCTGAGTCCGGTCCTGGCCGCCAACTCGGCGAAGGCGGCGTCCCCACCCCCACTCACCAGAAGGCGGCGACCTGCGGCTCCCTGAGTCCGGTCCTGGCCGCCAACTCGGCGAAGGCTGCGTCCCCACCCCCACTCACCAGAAGGCGGCGACCTGCGGCTCCCTGAGTCCGGTCCTGGCCGCCAACTCGGCGAAGGCTGCGTCCCCATCCCCACTCACCAGAAGGCGGCGACCTGCGGCTCCCTGAGTCCGGTCCTGGCCGCCAACTCGGCGAAGGCTGCGTCCCCATCCCCACTCACCAGAAGGCGGCGACCTGCGGCTCCCTGAGTCCGGTCCTGGCCGCCAACTCGGCGAAGGCTGCGTCCCCATCCCCACTCACCAGAAGGCGGCGACCTGCGGCTCCCTGAGTCCGGTCCTGGCCGCCAACTCGGCGAAGGCTGCGTCCCCATCCCCACTCACCAGAAGGCGGCGACCTGCGGCTCCCTGAGTCCGGTCCTGGCCGCCAACTCGGCGAAGGCTGCGTCCCCATCCCCACTCACCAGAAGGCGGCGACCTGCGGCTCCCTGAGTCCGGTCCTGGCCGCCAACTCGGCGAAGGCTGCGTCCCCACCCCCACTCACCAGAAGGCGGCGACCTGCGGCTCCCTGAGTCCGGTCCTGGCCGCCAACTCGGCGAAGGCTGCGTCCCCACCCCCACTCACCAGAAGGCGGCGACCTGCGGCTCCCTGAGTCCGGTCCTGGCCGCCAACTCGGCGAAGGCTGCGTCCCCATCCCCACTCACCAGAAGGCGGCGACCTGCGGCTCCCTGAGTCCGGTCCTGGCCGCCAACTCGGCGAAGGCTGCGTCCCCACCCCCACTCACCAGAAGGCGGCGACCTGCGGCTCCCTGAGTCCGGTCCTGGCCGCCAACTCGGCGAAGGCTGCGTCCCCATCCCCACTCACCAGAAGGCGGCGACCTGCGGCTCCCTGAGTCCGGTCCTGGCCGCCAACTCGGCGAAGGCTGCGTCCCCATCCCCACTCACCAGAAGGCGGCGACCTGCGGCTCCCTGAGTCCGGTCCTGGCCGCCAACTCGGCGAAGGCTGCGTCCCCATCCCCACTCACCAGAAGGCGGCGACCTGCGGCTCCCTGAGTCCGGTCCTGGCCGCCAACTTGGCGAAGGCTGCGTCCCCACCCCCACTCACCAGAAGGCGGCGACCTGCGGCTCCCTGAGTCCGGTCCTGGCCGCCAACTCGGCGAAGGCTGCGTCCCCATCCCCACTCACCAGAAGGCGGCGACCTGCGGCTCCCTGAGTCCGGTCCTGGCCGCCAACTCGGCGAAGGCTGCGTCCCCATCCCCACTCACCAGAAGGCGGCGACCTGCGGCTCCCTGAGTCCGGTCCTGGCCGCCAACTCGGCGAAGGCTGCGTCCCCATCCCCACTCACCAGAAGGCGGCGACCTGCGGCTCCCTGAGTCCGGTCCTGGCCGCCAACTCGGCGAAGGCTGCGTCCCCATCCCCACTCACCAGAAGGCGGCGACCTGCGGCTCCCTGAGTCCGGTCCTGGCCGCCAACTCGGCGAAGGCTGCGTCCCCATCCCCACTCACCAGAAGGCGGCGACCTGCGGCTCCCTGAGTCCGGTCCTGGCCGCCAACTCGGCGAAGGCTGCGTCCCCATCCCCACTCACCAGAAGGCGGCGACCTGCGGCTCCCTGAGTCCGGTCCTGGCCGCCAACTCGGCGAAGGCTGCGTCCCCATCCCCACTCACCAGAAGGCGGCGACCTGCGGCTCCCTGAGTCCGGTCCTGGCCGCCAACTCGGCGAAGGCTGCGTCCCCATCCCCACTCACCAGAAGGCGGCGACCTGCGGCTCCCTGAGTCCGGTCCTGGCCGCCAACTCGGCGAAGGCTGCGTCCCCATCCCCACTCACCAGAAGGCGGCGACCTGCGGCTCCCTGAGTCCGGTCCTGGCCGCCAACTCGGCGAAGGCTGCGTCCCCATCCCCACTCACCAGAAGGCGGCGACCTGCGGCTCCCTGAGTCCGGTCCTGGCCGCCAACTCGGCGAAGGCTGCGTCCCCATCCCCACTCACCAGAAGGCGGCGACCTGCGGCTCCCTGAGTCCGGTCCTGGCCGCCAACTCGGCGAAGGCTGCGTCCCCACCCCCACTCACCAGAAGGCGGCGACCTGCGGCTCCCTGAGTCCGGTCCTGGCCGCCAACTCGGCGAAGGCTGCGTCCCCACCCCCACTCACCAGAAGGCGGCGACCTGCGGCTCCCTGAGTCCGGTCCTGGCCGCCAACTCGGCGAAGGCTGCGTCCCCACCCCCACTCACCAGAAGGCGGCGACCTGCGGCTCCCTGAGTCCGGTCCTGGCCGCCAACTCGGCGAAGGCTGCGTCCCCACCCCCACTCACCAGAAGGCGGCGACCTGCGGCTCCCTGAGTCCGGTCCTGGCCGCCAACTCGGCGAAGGCTGCGTCCCCATCCCCACTCACCAGAAGGCGGCGACCTGCGGCTCCCTGAGTCCGGTCCTGGCCGCCAACTCGGCGAAGGCTGCGTCCCCATCCCCACTCACCAGAAGGCGGCGACCTGCGGCTCCCTGAGTCCGGTCCTGGCCGCCAACTCGGCGAAGGCTGCGTCCCCATCCCCACTCACCAGAAGGCGGCGACCTGCGGCTCCCTGAGTCCGGTCCTGGCCGCCAACTCGGCGAAGGCTGCGTCCCCATCCCCACTCACCAGAAGGCGGCGACCTGCGGCTCCCTGAGTCCGGTCCTGGCCGCCAACTCGGCGAAGGCTGCGTCCCCATCCCCACTCACCAGAAGGCGGCGACCTGCGGCTCCCTGAGTCCGGTCCTGGCCGCCAACTCGGCGAAGGCTGCGTCCCCATCCCCACTCACCAGAAGGCGGCGACCTGCGGCTCCCTGAGTCCGGTCCTGGCCGCCAACTCGGCGAAGGCTGCGTCCCCATCCCCACTCACCAGAAGGCGGCGACCTGCGGCTCCCTGAGTCCGGTCCTGGCCGCCAACTCGGCGAAGGCTGCGTCCCCATCCCCACTCACCAGAAGGCGGCGACCTGCGGCTCCCTGAGTCCGGTCCTGGCCGCCAACTCGGCGAAGGCTGCGTCCCCATCCCCACTCACCAGAAGGCGGCGACCTGCGGCTCCCTGAGTCCGGTCCTGGCCGCCAACTCGGCGAAGGCTGCGTCCCCATCCCCACTCACCAGAAGGCGGCGACCTGCGGCTCCCTGAGTCCGGTCCTGGCCGCCAACTCGGCGAAGGCTGCGTCCCCATCCCCACTCACCAGAAGGCGGCGACCTGCGGCTCCCTGAGTCCGGTCCTGGCCGCCAACTCGGCGAAGGCTGCGTCCCCATCCCCACTCACCAGTAGGCGGCGACCTGCGGCTCCCTGAGTCCGGTCCTGGCCGCCAACTCGGCGAAGGCTGCGCGCGCGCCGCGGCCCGAGCGGTACGACGCGCGGACCTGGAGCGCCAGGTACGAGCTCACCTGGGGGCGACATAACACTAGATTAGATTAAAATTTATTAATATTAGATTGAAATTAAAATAAACATCTTAGCGTTAATGTCCCACTTGTGCTCACGCGCACGAGGGCCCGGGGTCCGCCTTGAGCAAGATCCAGGATTTAGTAGATCAGATAATTAAAATGAAGCGACTGCCCTCTGAGCTCCGTGACCCTGCTATCAGCGAAACCAGACCGGATTGAATCATAATTCCACAAGATAAATATACGAGTACATACCTACAGAATGTCATGCCTCTTCCCAAAGAAGTAGACAGAGACTACGTCGTTCCACTGAGCCGTTTTCAAGGCTAGCTTGTTACTTGTTACTCTAACGACTCAAATATTATCATAATCTCTTGGTTGTATATAGCAATATTTCGATGGAATTTATTTTTAGATCTAAGAGAGGTGGGGCATAGCGGGGTATCCCGTTCGAATTGGAGCCGCCCGACTGGGGAAGTACCTCCACCTTACAGAATACCGCAGCTAAACGATACTCTTTTAAATAGTAATGTGTTTCTGCCGGTGATTAAGGTCTCCAGGGCTCCATGGGGTGGGGATTTGGGGAACCGTGGCTTTGGCAGTGAAGGGGCATTTAACTTTTTGCTGCCAGAGCAACGTGTTTTAGAAGTGGGCAACGCATTGGCGATACTCTTCTTGGTTTTGCTAATGTCTATAGGCAGTGGTGACCACTTTCCATCAGGTGGCCCGCTAGCCTGTTTGCCTACCGTATGACATACAAAAAAGTCTATTAATTTAACGGTTTTTTAATGTCAAGGCTCCTTGGGGCCCAACTTTCTAAATATTTTTCATCGATTTCTGGTTGACTAGAAGATAAAGCTGCGTAGCTTTGTGTCAGTCTTTGTACCTCTTCGAATGGTAGCACTTTAGCAAAAAAAACATAGCGTTTTAACCCAGTTTAATTTGTTCTGAATAATTACAGTCACACATGTTATGCCATACAACTACAACAATAGCCCCCATATAGTCAATAGATAACAATAATGTTTGAGTTGTTAGAAGAGGGCGCCATCTATGTAAAATTTTAAGAAGCTACACTTGACAACGGCTTCTTGCTACGGTCCTGAGATATCTCTCTCGCTTCTTCCGCATTCATTACCCTCCTCATACATAAACTTCATCGATTTGTGGTAGTCTTGACCTGACTTTAGATATACAGGCGGCGCAGAATGGCATTTCGTGCGTGTTTCGTTTTCAATCTGAGGGCCTATCGGCTATCTCAGTGGACAACTGAATTTGACATAAAAAAATCTGACACTACTCTAATTTGGTAGACGCTATTGCCAGTTTTCATGAGTTTAGATGACGTGGTGTAGAATTATCTAGTGTCAAATACAGTTGTCAACTGAGTTAGCCAATAGCCCCGCTGGTCAGGTTTCACAGTTAACAGGGCCGATGGCAGTCGCTCCACTGTAATAACCTGACCAGGGTCGAGGCGGACCAAGGACCGCCGCAAGAACACAACCAAGATATTGGCGACAAGATTAGTATTTATAGATATACTTGTACAACAGTCGCAAAACGGAATTTCGTCTGTTTTGTTTTTGAGCAGGCGCAAGAAGGTATTTCGTACGTGTTTCGTTTCTCCTTCGCAGGCCAAAAGTGCAGTTTCGAGGGAGTCTTGGAACCCCAGAGAACCAGGATCCAAAATGAAACATTAATCGACCTTATAGTTAGGAAAGTATTAAAAAGACATCGTCTCACTATGTATTTTTACAGCGCAAACTCATGAGCGCGATGTAGAAGTACACTGACATTTATGACAGCGCCATCTATCGGTCACCACGGGTATTATATAGCAGATTTGATACAATCGAGGATTAAAAAGAGAAACTCTGTCTGACCGATTAACTGTGTTGACCAATAGATTGTGTTATTAACCTTGCCGTTGGCAAAATAATTGTCCAATGATAGTTGGCCGTGAGGTTGATTGACTGATGTATTCTTGTACCAAAAGAAAATATTCGTAGTAAACGATAATATAGAACATTTCACGAACTATAGACGGGTTACCAACCGTTACTTTCAAGAAGGTCGTAACTACAAACACGACACCAAACAAAATTCGTCTCTATAGCTACATAAAAAAGGTTCAAATCAAAACTTACCATTCGCAAAGCAGCGTGGCGCCCGAGCCTCTGAGGTGTTTGTAAGTCCGTCGGTGGGAGCGAGCTCGGTTGGACCGTCTTCGGTTGGACCGCCTTCGACTTCGCTTTCAGTTGGACTGCCTTCGATTGAACCACTTCCGGTTGGACCGGCTTCGGCTTCACCACCTTCGGTTGGACCACCTCCGGTTGGTCTGCCCGTGGTGGGACCACCTCCGGTGGCTCCGCCCGTGGTGGGACCACCTCCGGTTTGTCTGTCCGTGGGACCAACCGCAGTGGGATCAGCGGTGGGACCGGCAAGCGGCTGTGGCCGTCGACGCGCTGAGGCTTGTTCACCATGCCGTACTGTGTCGGAACGGAGTATTTATGAAGTGGGGTCATGGCGAAAGCTGATGACTGGGGTCAACATTTTTATCTCATACATTTATTTTTTATTTAATTAACAATCTATTGTACACAAGAAAATTATAGAGATAAAACAAATAAGATATTAGATAACAAGCACTACTTATCTTTAAAAAGAAATCTCTTCCAGCAGGCCTACAAAGAGATCGTAATAAATTACAAATACATTGATTGTGATACATTAGTAGGATTACCCACGGCACCCTCACAGTCCATTTATGTTCTAATCACGCGGCAGCGACACCTATCGTTGGTGTTACATAACTCCGTCAAAATAGCCAATCATCATATCAGAAAGACGCCCACTGCTTGGCATAGGCCTCCCCCAGAGATCTCCACGGCGGCCGGTCCTGTGCCTTCCGCATCCAGCTGGCACCTGCGATCTTTACCAGGTCGTCGGTCCACCTTGTGGGAGGCCTGCCCACGCTGCGTCTTACGGTACGTGGTCGCCACTCGACTGACTAAACTAGCCAAACTTACCGTCAACAGAGACCCCAGGAAGTTAAGGTTCTCGTCCAGTCGCCTGATGGCGGGATGGGCGCATTGCCGCGCCGTGTTCACCACCGCCGGCTGCGGCCCACCGCCCAGCAGGCCTTTCGACCAGCGCATCAGCTGGGGATGGGAGAAGAAGTTCGTTTTTTTTATGTCATACGGTAGGCGAACAGGCAAGAGGGCCACTTGATGGAAAGTGGTCAACACTGCCTATAGACATTAGCAACACCAAGAGTATCGCCAATGCGTTACCCACCTCTATAACACGTTGCTCTGGCAGCAAAAAGGCAAATGCCCCTCCACTGCCAAAGCCACGGTTCCCCAAATCCCCACCCCATGGAGCACTGGAGACCTTACTCACCGGCAGAAACACAATACTGTTTAAAAGAGTATCGTTTAGCTGCGGTATTCTGAAATGTCGAGGTACTTCCCCAGTCGGGCGGCTCCAATTCGAACGGGATACCCCGCTATGCCCAAGTTATGGGACAATTTTAAATGACCTCCTTAGCGTATGAAGTACTAGACTACGGAGAGGTCAAGCTGTATCTCTGGTTCTATAGATCGACGATATAACTGATACATCGTCAGCGGGGGGTGGGGGGTGAAGATTCAGGGCTGAACGCGGGGTGCGGGGAGGGAGCATTTTGTTCCGCGAAACGAGCTCCCTGCCCCGCGACCCCGCTTTCGACCCCGATACAATCCCAAACCCTCCCCTCCCGCCTACCTCACCACGGATAATACACCTTTTTTATGTGATACGACAGAGAAACAGGCATGCAAGCCACCTGATGGAAAGTGGTCAGCGCCGCCTATTGACATCAGCAACACCAGGGGTGCC
The DNA here is from genome assembly GCA_905147135.1 of Blastobasis lacticolella. Classification (NCBI taxonomy): domain Eukaryota; kingdom Metazoa; phylum Arthropoda; class Insecta; order Lepidoptera; family Blastobasidae; genus Blastobasis; species Blastobasis lacticolella. The sequence continues at coordinate 261,486 of LR990067.1, forward strand.
ACCAATGCGTTGCCCACCTCAAAGGAGACTTCTAATATACCTGTTGTGTGGGCAATCAATTTGGCAGATCAGGTAATTACAGTGGAGCGACTGTCATCTGAACTCCGTGACCCTGTTACCAGGGGAACCTGTCCAGATTGTATCATGGTTACACATCAGTCACCTGAATGTGCAGGTTTTATCGCGATGTTTTCCTTCACAGTTATAGTATCGGTGTTCAACTAATGTACATAACTCACAAAAAAGTCATTAGTAGTCAGGTAGCACTGGGGTTAGAGCCCAGTACCTTGAGTCCCTTAACCATAAGGCGTATACATCATCATCATCATCATCACAGCCCATAACAGTCCACTACAGGACTTTGGGCCTCTCCCGCAAAAGGGGAGGTTATTGCCATAATCTCCACGCTTGGCAGGCGGGTTGGAGATCGCAGTGTTGCAAACATAACAATGAAAAACGCTGCTGCCCATTTTCCAGTTTATGGAGACTAGATATTTTGCCTCTAAACGTTAGTCGCCTTGTACGACACCCACGAGTGTAAGGGGTTGGTGCTATTCTACTCTACCGGTCACCACACGGCTAGGCGTATACATACGATTAGATAAATAAATAAATAAATATTCGTGGACAAATTCACACAGCGCCATCTAGCCCCAAACTAAGCAAAGCTTGTACTATGGGTGCTAGATAACTGATATACTACTTAAATACTTTTTATTAAATACATACTTATTATACATAGAACACCCAAACTCGTAACAGAAATTAAAATTCATCATTTCAATTTCTGCCCGGCCGGGAATCGAACCCGGGACCTCTTGCGTGGCAGACCGGCATGTTGACCATTGAACCACTCAGGTCGTCAAATATAAATGAATGTCTTACCCAAACCCAGTATGCCGACCGCAGCATGGCTATCGCAACCCTTGTCTTGGCTGGATTCGGAACAGTCATTCCTTCAAACTGAAAACAATTAATATAATGTATGTATGTATACTCGTATGTAAACTCTTTATTGAATAACAATTAAATATAGACATTAAATACAATATAATTTATTATCATCATTAAGACGCCCACTGCTAGGCGTAGGCCTCCCCCAGAGATCTCCACAAAGGCCGCTTCTGCGCCTTCGGCATTCAGCTGGTGCCTGCGATCTTTACCAGGATTTTTGCACTCTATTTTTTTATTTTAATACATGATAATGGCAGAAGATTGAAAGTAGAATAAACATGGTAGACTTGAGCTCAGGTCCTCAGTTAGCGGTAGTACTTTCCTCCAAATACGCTGTTTTTGTAGCACTTAATAGGCAAACAAGCTTACGTCCTGCCTCGTGGTAAGCAGTCACCGCAGCAGTATGGATGTCTATAACACCAGGGGCACCAGCCACGTGTTTCCGATCCCGTTAAAACCTTTTCACCCCTTTTTTGAAGAACTCCATGTTGTACTCTCCAGGGAAAACCTCTCCAGGTTGTTCAAGTTGTGAAATGAGCTCTTTGCTGAGGTTTCTCCAAGTGAAAACTACATGGACTTCAAGAAGGGTCAGAAAATCTTTTATGGGGTCTAATTAGTTGAACTCCAGGTATTGCAAACGCCTGTAGGCTATGGTAACTGCTTACCATCAGGTACCTGCTACCTTAAAAAATAAAAATTGTAATTATCATCATCCGAGTGGTTAATCCTAGCTTCTGCCAGGGTCCGTTCCTGCTCTTATTTTTCCACTTAGCCCGATCATCAGCATTTTCACGTCGTAAGAATTTGATTCTCACATCCGTGTCGGCTGTATCATATCTACTTGACCATTGCTTCTCGGGTCTTCCGAGGTTTACGCACCACATTCTACTAACGCACCGCTCGCCATCGACTAGAAGTTAATCCTCACACCTTGGAGCCAAATTGATCACGAACTGTGTGGTTCGAAAGGACCGTTTTCCCACGCACACTAAGGTTGTGGAATGAGCTCCCTAGAGAGTACAACATTAAGTTCTACAAGAAAGGTTTGGCAGCGTGGGTGATACCCCTTGTATTGCAAACGTCCATAGGCTGCGGTGACTGCTTACCATCAGGCAGGCGGTAAGTATGTTTGCCGTCTAAGTAGTATAAAAATGACTTACCGAAATTGGTACTGTCCTGTTGGCCAGTATATATTGAAGCTGTGGACTCTCCAGGATCATGTCGGTGAATTCTGTGGTCTGCCAAGCATCTACGTAACTAATATGGTTTTCATTACTTGATGTAGGCTTTATCTGTGATTCTTTCTTCCTCTGTTTCTTGTCTGAAATCATAAGAGTCAGAATTAAAAATTGATTTTTATTTATGATTATAATTTTTGTACTGTTTTAGAGTGAATATGCTGTTACTAGATCAGCTCCATCTTCGGCCACATCGTCACTTACCACCAGGTGAGATGGCGATCAACTGACAAGATATTCAAATATTTTTTAAATCTTATATTTATCATCATCATCGGCATATACTAGACCACTGCTAGATAAAGGCTACTCCCAACAAGCGCCATTGCACCCTGACATGCCGCATCCAGCAATCTGGAGCTTTTCGCAAATCAACACCCTATCTGGCAGGATGGCGTCCTAAACTTGCCGAGTAGCGGTATGGACTCAAGAACTCGTTTACAAACGAGCAGACAGACCGCCAAAAGGAAACAACAGTAACTGTCACCAATACTGTTTCCTGTATCTAAAAGTTAGGACAAAGATCATATGCCTCTTTCCTGTATTGTGCTGGTCATCTCATTTAAACTGGTGGACTGGCTTACTCTTGCTGTAGTTTTAGGTGGTTTTTCTTAATTATACTAGACATACCTATATTATATAATATAGCGTTCCGGCTCTGCCTGGCATTGTCGAGCACGGTTCGGTCGTGGTTGGCGAGGGATACGTTTATCTACGGCCATAGGGCGGTCAGCGTGTCACTGTCACCTACTTTCTTACCCCCATCCTTTCTGACGATTGAAAGAGATATTTAATGTAATAATCAATAAAGAAATTTTGAATTTTGAATTTTTAAAACCGGAATACAACAATGTGAAAATATTGTTGCTTAGCGGGAGAAGTATTACGAGAATTCGATATGGGAGTAATACCCATCAAAGCAGGCTCTTCAGGCTTGATAAATAACTATACCAGTAATCCAAAGGTAGAAGCGGGTGGTACTATATTCTATTCCACTCTGTCGGATAAGGACCGAACGAGATACTCTCGGGTAAAAATTAGGGGTAACAATACCGGTATATCTTTTCAAAGCCAGGATTTTCGGTATTAACATGAGGTCAATACCGGGATCCCGGTATTTTCGGGATTTGGAAAAATTTCTAGTAATTTATTGTAAACTTTAATTTATTATAAGTCTTTATTGCATAAAAGTCATAGACAGACTTAATTAGTACCTGAAAAGATTAATTTCTAGAAGAAAAATCTAATTTTAATTTCACCTATTATAGCTCCCCCATTGATAAGACTTTTCTTTTTCTTGTCAGTTAGCTAGCACCCATAGTACAAGCTTTGCTTAGTTTAGGGCTAGATGGCGCTGTGTGAATTTGTCTATGATTATTTATATATTTATTTTGCTATAGTATTTGAGAAAATGATATTGAAGCAAACTATTATGTGTTGTGTTAGTCCAGATGGTGATTAGAATATAAAATTGATTCCAATTGTGCAAAATAATAAGTATGTAAGTAAGTAATAAGTTGAATAATTTTATTTTACTGTATACCGAAAATCACAGTTTTTGTAAAATGAATACCTTTATTGTGACAGCGTATTTTCGTCCGGGATCCCGGTATTTTTGGTATCCGGGATCCCCTAGTAAAAATCCAGGCGAGATATGGGTCTCTTGGAACTTGTGTTACAGTCTACTGGTTACTACTGGTACGCTATACTGGTTATTTTTGATAGCATTGTGGGTATTAGGTGATAGTGCATTCTACAGTGGAGTTTTGATTACAATTTCACAGGAAGTATTTAGAATTATTTATATTATTTGCTATGTTATGTAATGACTTACCAATAAATAGTTTAAAATTTATGTAAACATTAGGTTAATAAGAGACAATATGTATATAAGACTATGATGATGAGTTGTAGCGTCCGTCACGAAATAAACAGAATTTTCTCTTAACTTTTTAACATTATTTAAAAAATTAATATTCCCTTTTGACTTAATTACTGACATGATACCGGCATTAGGAATTTATTGTATCTATTTATTTATCCTTGGCGGCTTGAAACATTTTGGTAGTGTCGGTTTGAGAGTCAATCACGAAATACGTAGACTCAGTCAGGCCCTGTATCATCATTTGCTTCGTTAGTTTTTTTTATAGATGGCCAAAACAGCAACAGAAAGGAAAATATAGCAGAGAGAGAAGCTAAAGGCCAGAAAATATTTGAAACAACAAGTTTTGTAAACAAATGGATATATATGAAACTTAATTAAAAAATATTTAAGTGTTTTCGAAATAATTTTATTGTTATTGTTTCTAGCAATATTTTGTTTCTAGGTGATTAAATTTTAAGTGTTGGTTTTAACATTTTAATACAGATTTTCTGCAGTTGTAATGCAACTCCAAAAGAGCATTTTAGAATTTGTTAGTTCATCTTGAAAACTGTTTCTAACTTCATATCTTATCTATCATATTATTAGTTTCTAGTGTTCCATTTAAAATATTCGTTATTTTGCAATCAAAAGTGACAGTAGAGTCAGTTACGTTTTGGTCTGTAGTGTCGGGCATGAATTATTTTCTAATAAAACAGCTTCTATAAGTATAAGGCTATCCATTTTAACACATCCCTATCATTTGCTTCATATACTTCAACGACAAATAGAAATTACAATTATAAAGCTTGCACCGAGGAAGATTTCTGAAGTTTAAAGACAATCTCCAACATGACTTCCTTTTGTGTGTAGAGTTGGTCACATTTATATAAACCATATTTAACTACGTTTTAGCTCATATTTATTACCAGAGGTATAATTAAGGGATCAACTAAATACACATACTAAAATTTATAAGTACCTATAAAACTAGTGGTATTTGTAAAACAAAGCAAAACATAACGAAAGTTCGGTCACATATGGAATTACATATAAGAGAATATTGCCAAGTTAGAGGATAAGACAAGGGACCGTTCAAAGTATTTTTTAATGTTACTCTGACTTCACATAGTTACTACACACACATATGTAATTTTTTGCTTCGCTCCTTACATTTGTCGTTGTAATGACAAACCACGTACAATTTTTGACAACGCATTGTGATACTACGCCTAAAGGCAATGTATGTTTAGTAGTGTCACAGAAGCAGTAACCATACAGATAGTAGGTACTGTCCATCAACATGTTAAACAATTTAACAACTGGCACTGGAAGACTTAGATATTCATTAATTCATTTGCTTATCTAGCTTTCCACCTTTTTTTTTTGTTTTTTTATGTTATACGGTAGACAAACAGGCAAGCGGGCCACCTGATGGAAAGTGGTCACCGCCGCCTATGGACATCAGCAACACCAGGGGAGTCACTGATGCGTTGCCCGCCTCTGAAGAGACCTCTAACCCTCCTGCGTGGCTTACTCTGTATATCGCGATTGGAGGGGAAAAAAAGGTATTGTAGGTCCATCCTCATGTGCTAAATTATCTTCATACTGAATTTCATCAAAATCAGTGCAGCCGTGAAAGTCAATAGTCAATGTATTTATTCTGCTTCTTCGTCGAGTCAATTTTTCGAAAACCCTAGATCTGACATGCCCAGTAGTTGGCCACGGCATCGGCATCATCAGTCGCCAGGAACAGTTCCTCCCTAGTGCAGGTAGCAGGACAAAGAGGACAAGAAAGCAGATGCTCCATGGTTTGGGATGGAGCTCCACAGACGCATTTACACAATGTATTTATTGCATTCTTTAGATTATACAGGTCTTACAGTTTTATTGAAAACGTAACAGACAGACAGTTTCAGTTATTGGTAGGGAGGGATTACTTACGTGGTCCCTCAAGGGCCTCCATTGCCTTATCTGAACCGCTTGATTCAGCATCCATCTTTCAAATTCCAATACACGATCACAATCACGAATATCGACACCAGCACTTCACGAAGCGAACAAAAAGTCTTAAATTGCTTAACATATGTACGCTTCACAAATACAAAAACTACTGAGATAGAAAATCAGATGTTGTAATAATTATTTAATACTACAGTTAATGTGACTATAACACAATAATTAAATGAGAGAAAGAAACTAAAATCACAACAACAACGCTAGCACAGCAACCACAAAGTAAACTGCGACGAAAAACTAAACCCGGCAGTGATGGACAGTGACAGCGGGCGGACAGCTGATGATGGGTTTGGCTTGGAATTCGTGGTCTTGGTCTTGGTTTTGGAATCGATCGATTTACAAAAAAGTTAGCTACAGAAGATAAAAGCGTGAGACTATCACGCCTTTTTGGAAACGGAATGTCGCGGAACAATGTTACCTTTAAGCGTACTCCACATGTTCGCCAAAACTTGCATCGAAACTTTTGCCGGGACTTTGGAAGGTGGCTCTATATTCTCGCCTATTAGTGATGTGGTAGGTGTCAAAATGCGTCGATATTATATCAATTCATCGGTGTAATATCGCTAATCTGGTACCTTCTGCGGTAAACAGGTTCACAGAGTTATTGGCAGCTTCTCTACTGTAATTACCTGATCTATTAATATCTTGGATTATGGTCAAGTGTACCCCGAACCTTTTACGGGAAAAAGCGCTAGGAAGATAAATATATCGGCGCCCTAGAGTCTAGATAGCCGACTTCATTATAACTGGATCTATCATAATCATTTTAACATCAGGCCCGACTTTTCCATCGTCCACTACGACACAAACTCACAACGACGTTAGTTTAAAGGCTAAGGTATTGGTATTCGTGACTTAAACAGCAATTCCTTGTGGGTGCTTGGTTTCTGGTGTTAATCAAAAGAAAAACATCACAGCGCACAATAATGCGTGCGCGCGTTGCTATTGTTAACTAACCACCGACCACAAAGCAAAACAAGGACCAGCTAAAGAGTATCTATCCGATAGATATGTTATCACGACCAATAACTCGATGCGCCGTCACGGCCAATCTGATAATACGACCGTCCTCGGGCGTTAAGTTGTTCTAACAGCTTCACCGCTAGTGACCCGCTCGTTCATCCTGACAATCAAGATTTATTACTATGATTGCCACCTATTTCTCAAACGAACTCAAGAGTACAACATTCCACCACCCACATATAGAACTGCAAACTAAACCTAATTTGTAGTTACCCAACAACAACGTCTAAGTAACGCACACGGACGGATCATGTGCGTCCAATGAAACAGCCACATAGTGTTGATGTGCACCCATCAACCAAATTGATCTGTAGGTTAAATTTACATCCATGTTTATCTACTTCGCCGTCGTGAACATAGTGACCATGTAACAAGCAACTCTAGGTCAACCTTAAACGTACCAAAGTCATCGTCTGCGCCTGATCTTTGGTTCTTTTAAACCAACCCGCACATACTCGGTATGGCTCACATAAACAACCAGTTCTAGCCATTGAATCCTTCAAATCAAAACCCCGCAACAGGGCAGGATCCGGATATCAGCGGCTAAGAACCAGGGTACACATAAACATCAGCTAGTTCTATCCGTTGAATCCTTCAAACCAAACCCCGCAACAGGGCAGGATCTGGATATCAACGGTACAGACCAGGATACACAAACATATATCTACCATCTGGTTCTGACTACTGACTCCTCTCCCAACTCCCGCACAGAGTATGGTCCGGATGACAGCATCAGGTGTCCAGAATAAACATAAACACACATACACTATCTGGTTCTAATTACTGACCCCTATACCTACTCCCGCACAGAGTATGGTTCGGATGACAGCGTCAGGTGTCCAGGATAGGGTACCAACATACCAACTAATACAACGTCTGTGTATTGTCTTACAGGACCATTATTCTGACCAACTTAACTACATCGTATTATGAAGCTTCATACACAATATCCATTTCTACACAGAGGATCTCTTTATCATGGTTGTAATCGTTAAGCACCTCCAACCCTAGGTGCAACTATCTGTACAATAGCGTTATGAACGCTCGGAATATATAACCAAAACATTTTATTTTTATTATTACTTTTAGCCATCTCTGTCCCACTGCAGGGCAAAGGCCTCTCGGTCGAATGCTTTCCTCGGCCAATCCTTAGAAAAGGCGTCCAACTCGTCCCGCCATCTCCGATACTCATCATAGACATTTTTGCCCAGTCCCACTTCGGGTTGGCAGCTTTTAAACCCCTATCGGCGATTTGAGTTTTGGAGCGCAATACACTGTTTCTTATACGGTCCGACAATTTGACTCTCAAGATACTGCGCTTCATGGCTCGCTGGCCTCGAGTGCGGACTTCTGATGATCCGTCAAAATCCATAACATTAGTAAACTAAATTAATTAAAGTAATTGGTGAACTCCTTTAACGACGAAATTGCCGTCAAGTATCAAATACAGTGACATGAGTGATAATTAGATCACGCTTCTGCTATAATCATGTCATCCAAGATATTTATAGCACAACAAAGTACCTATGCAGGTACAACTCTCAAGGCTGCGGTAAGTAGGTGCCTATCTTATCAACATTAACAACAAATACTTACTCGTAAGTAAGTAACTTACGATCACTTTTTTCTGACTATCTTGAAAAACGAGTATGATCTATCACCTCCTAACCTACCATACAAAATACTGTCAGTATGGATTCCCTCTCCAAAGCCTAGTTCCCTTTCTCTCGTGAGAGGATCCTAACTAGAAAGCACTTATCCAAATGGATACGATGTTAGTTAATGGAAAGCTTTGCACCTTAATTCGAACATGTTTGTTGTGACTTAAACCAAAATCTGAGAGGGTACTCAAAAAGACATGTCAAGCTCCTAGAGTAAGATAAGTAATAATAATTATTAGTGTCATATCTTGCTAAACCGAGTAGTGAATGTCTATAACTTCATATGATGCATTGCTAAGGCTCAACCGCGCTTGCTCAGTGTTGAGTTGATTAGTTGGGACCTATATCTTCTGGGTCTATGAGTTACGAACAAAATACAGATCAAGACGTCTCAGCCTACTTTTATCACGCGACAATTGATTTCTTTGTATCATTATAATAGCATAACATTAAATATCCAATGAGACACACTGATAGAGTCGACAACTATGTCGTGTAGGTATCCGAAGAGTTGTAAACTGACTTTCAACAAATTGTTGTTCCCACTCATTCACAATCATCAAGGGCATGTGATTTACCTCACGCTTAGACCAAAGATAATATGATATCAAATCAGTTTCTTCGGCCAAACTATGTCATACTACTATCAATTAAGATTTTCTCATGAGACTTAAACAACCCGCCGAAACACCACTAGAGCCCCCATACGGCCACTAGGCTACTAAACTTACCTGTCTGGTAGGTGAGCCATCAGTTAATTTTGAGAAAACAAACCATAACACACATATTGATTGATATAACCTTCCTCGACAGTCACCTTGTTCTCACTTTGTTATATAAATTTCGTCCTGTCGAGTTACCACATCCATCAATCTAGTTCCCCTAAGCATGTTAAATCAAGACTTTCTTTTATGGCATTTCATTTATAATATTGGGTAATGTTTATTGCCTAATATAAAATTAAGTCACACAAACTAGGTACTGTAGCACTGCTTGCTATATTAAGTTTAAAGTAAAAATGCAAATGATTAGTTGATACTAAATTGATAAGTTTGGTTTAAAGAATGATATAAAATACATATAATACCTTAGATCTAATTCAAATGGAACACATTTGAATTACCACCTAGCCAGTGCTATGTGTGCCCATAGACGCAAGCTAATAGCTTGCGTCCTACTTGCTCCGACCTATCTAAACCTACACGCCTATATCCTACTTACTCTAACCTACTTAACCGACTAGAGCCCCGGTTACCCTATAGGAGCAGCAGGCCAACCCGAATGCCTACCTAACTTAGAGCCCGTTCAAACATACGGCCTCCGACACCTACCTGTCCTAGAACCCGTCCTTACCTAAGGCCTGCATGAGCACACACGCTACAGTACCTACTACAGCCTAAGCATGATCAATTAAAACATAAGTAATTATTATTAACAAGTTCCACTATAATCAAAATAAACTACACATTGTGACCGGTTTCTAATAAATCATCATCATCAGTATCTTCGTCATAATTAATAATATATTATCATGTGTCACAAACTGGCCAAAGCAAGTGTCATGTCTATGAAACTGTTGAGCGCCTTATTGATCCTCCAAATTAGTTACCTGCTATCCTACGTTTTACCAAATACATAACACAATGCGTTACACAATACACATACATTAGTTTAAAATAATGCTATAGAATGCTATTAGTTTGTAAGTTTAATGTTTTCTTTAAAAGTACTGTTTGGCAAAATGAACATTATTTTTGTTAGCTAGTTTACTTTACCTACAGCTTGATCAATTGTGTATGATTAAGTACTTGCTCAATAAATATTTTATTATTATCATGAAGTTCCATTAAGAATATACTACACAAACAATTATCTAAACCTAAGCAGTTCTATACAAAACCTGAAATAGTGAGCTTTTATTTCACCTTTTAAGTAAAATCATTAAACACCTAAATCATCATAGTTCACCTGCTCCATCTCAAAAACCTAAATATCTTAAGATTCTTGACAAAATGTTGATAGAGATGCACAAAAGCATCAAGTAATTATTTTACACATTACCATTATGTTCTAACATCCAATTTAATGTTTGTATGCCTTCATTAAGGCCAAATATGGCGCGGTGATACAAAATAACATTCTGTTTCCAACAAAGATTATTATGAATTATTTGGGCAGGGAGAATCTGCGCAGCAGCAGGGTCACAATTCAATTGACACAGCGGTCATAACATTATTAAGGATTTATGTTAACACCAGCAACATAATATTAAAGAGTGTAAGTAGGTAAGTATATCCTAAATCGTTCAAATAAATACCCAAATTCAATATAGATAGGAATGAAATTAATTTCAATTTGAAACTTCAATCATATTTTTTAAATCATTTACTTGCTGCTACAACATCAATTGTTTTTATTAAGCTCTGTACAAATAGGTATGGATGCTATGGTATGGACACTCCCAGAGAGTTTCTTTTGGAATAGAGAGGTTAAGGCTAATGGGCTCCTTTTTCCGCACTTGAACTCAAACTTGGTCCTTTGTACGTATAATAGAGAGAGATAAGCTTCATGGCAATCAAGGAATTAGAATGGCTTATTTATTCTATAGGTTACTTAATGACAAGAAAACTTGAAACATGAAGTTAAATGTAATCATGACTAACTCTGTAAATCAGTATTACATTATAGTATCTGCATACATACAGCACACATAGTCCAAATAAAGAATTTAATAAAAACACAAATAATAACCCGTGCAATAAAATTTCAAATCAAACCGTTCCAACATGGGAACGATGGAAATCCAACCTAAAACCCTTGGCATAGAATACCTCTTAGAAACATAATTATACTATTCGGCTCTGACAGGGCCCATCCCAACAATCAACAGGTAGGTTATTACATCTCAATCCTCAACTTATTACATCATTCTGCTATTATTAAATTGAATTCATTGTATAAAATTCTCTTAGATATTTACTAAAATATTTAAATCAATACAGATGCCATGACTGGGTATTTTGATTGGTTTTTGAGAGCACATTCAAAAAGAGCACAATTTATGGTAGGCTCTAAACCTGAACGGCAGGCTTCATAAAAATGGGACCAATTAAACTGTTGATACGGGACAATATTATAAAATAGTGTTAAGAGTATCACATACTCTTTGTATTGATTCAATCTCTTTGCATACATTCTGTATTTAATTTTATATTTAAGCCGATGTCATCTGTCACTCTTCTTGTAATGGTGAACAATAAAACATTCGTTAATATTCTTTAAAGCTTTATTCAATCTTAATATGCCTCAATCCACTACAATTTAACAAATAGCATGTGACACCAGACTTGAATACCATAGTTACCACAATTACAAACCTTATACTTTGTTTTGTTGATATCTTACACGATGTGATCACAATGAGGGGAACCTCACATTCCTTTCTCTTCCTTGTAGGCATGAGCCATATGAGAACAACATTATTTGCTCTCTGTTTTATTGTAGCGGGACACGTACACATCAAATAAGAGAGGAATCAGACATCCAGTGGTAACCAGTTGTTTGTTGGTAAGACTCACCTTCCATAGCAACGACCTCACCTTGGTGTGATTATCATATTCAGATTTCATCTCCGAATGTGGGCGTCGTGTTGGATCCCACTTCTGCTATCGGCGCCCTAGAGTCTAGATAGCCGACTTCATTATAACTGGATCTATCATAATCATTTTAACATCAGGCCCGGCTTTTCCATCGTCCACTACGACACAAACTCACAACGACGTTAGTTTAAAGGCTAAGGTATTGGTATTCGTGATGGTTTCTAGTGTTAATCAAAACAAAAACATCACAGCGCACAATAATGCGTGCGCGCGTTGCTATTGTTAACTAACCACCGACCACAAAGCAAAACAAGGACCAGCTAAAGAGTATCTATCCGATAGATATCTTATCACGACCAATACCTCGGTGCGCCGTCAAATATAAAATCGATACATCCGTCATCGGAAACATCAATACTTTTTCTGCTTAGCATAGCTGTTTATGTATATTGGTCATTTTGTTTGTAGTCAGTGAATTTACGTTTTTGTGAATTTTGTACATTTTTGAATTGACTTAGTAGATTTTCGACTAGAAAGAACCAAAGTGTTATGATTCAGCAGAAGGCGAGACGATAACAAATAGTCGAATGAATATCTCTCCTTAGTCTATGAAATAGGCGAGACATGCCAAACATGCACGAGACTACACGAATATAGGCGAATACTCTCTCTACATTCTCGTGATCCCGCGGAATGACAAACATGTGGAGTACGCTTTATTCTATGAACAATACAATCCACTTTGCTAGCTCTCACGCTTTTTTATTCTGAATTTAGACGACTGAATTTAGCCAAATGTAGTAAACGGCAACGAAAACCGTCATCAAATTAGGTAGGTCTCTTCTAAACTGGTCACTGGTCAAAGATATTAGCCAAAGTGACTTGTCACTGAAATATTTGTAGACATACTTACTAATAGTCGCCAATACCACCACCAGTTGTTGAAACCACCTCGGCTCTGTTTAAATGCGATTTTCTCAGGATGGCTAAGTTGTTTAACTTAAAGCATAAAACAAAGTTATGCGCAAAACACCTAGGATTCCAAACCCACGAAGATACCCCTATCTATCTAACGGAGCACCTTACTGCCAAAGCTTCCCGCCTTCACTTCTTGGCCCGAGATCTGCATAAAACTAGAGGCTATAAGTTCTGTTGGACAAACTATGGTAAAGTTTATGTTCGTAAAACAGAATCATCTCCAATCGTCTTGATCAAAAGCGAAGATCAGGTGCACCGTCTTATGCTGGAAGAATGACTAGACCTAGGCACAGATAAAATTATATTATACCTAAGTAATGTTTGCCCCTTAGAATGTAATACTTTAAACTCTGTATCTGTAATTAAGTACCTCTGTCAATTTTACTTATTAAGCTTGTTTGTAATACCACAGACCTCCATTACATACTTTACACACAAACACCTCTACAAACACTACATACATACACCCTATACAGTACTTATAAAAATTCACACGTCATATCACAATCTGAACGCAACAATACTTACAATCACAAGGCGATACTACATTCAGTACACACTAACACCAATACATAAGCTCTTACAAAAAATAACTCAAGCTCTAACCGCTAATAATTTAACCTACTTATCTATGCCTAGCATCGATTATTTTTCACTCATCGCGTTTTTTCGTTTGTTTTTATGGGATGGATAGCACAATAAATACCATAAATGAAATAGACAATTTGGAGATAGCTCGTTGTTTCAAATGCGATGCAACAGCTTTAAATAAACACCTAAAAGTGAATAAAAATGACATAACTCTAATATCTCAGAATATTAGAAGTATTTACCGTAATTTTGATGATTTTTTGACTACTTTAACTAACTTTAACTTTGTCACAGATATAATAATCCTTACGGAGTGTAGACTGGACACAAACAAACAATTACCTCTTTTGCACAACTATCAATCATACAGCACAAAGTGCCAACGTAACCAAAATGACGGTGTAGTCGTCTATGTTAAAAATTCACTAACTCATAAAATAAAAGAAATTAAATTATCCCAGGCTTCTTGTTTGCAGTTAGAGACATTAAATAGTGTCATCCTGTGTATATATAGATCACCTATCAATAACGCAGAAAGTTTTGTTGATTCTTTAAGTACTCACCTGGACTCATTAAATTTAATAAATAAGAATATTGTTGTAACTGGAGATATTAACATAAACTTAACTGTCAAGGAATTTGAGCCACACTACTAGCAGAAAAATAGAACTAACTACCAGAATATGCTCTCCATGTATGGAATACTAGCTGGCCACACCATTCCAACGCGTGAGAAAAACTGCCTAGATCACATTATGTTGAAAATAAACAAAAGTATAAATCTTGCCACAATTGCTGTGCTGGAAACATCTACTACTGATCATTATTCCACCCTATTATGTTTGTCGAAAATTAAAAAACGTCAACCTGCTTACAAAACAAAGTCCGTCTTTAATTCTGAAGAAGCCCTAAAGCAATTAAAGACTAAAAATTTGACTGCATTACTTTTGTGTGATGAACCGAATGTCATCATAAACAAACTTACATCCATCCTGACTAGTATTATCAAAGAAAATACCACCACTACTAATATCTCCTCCCAACGACGTATATTAAAGCCCTGGATGACACCGGGACTATTAAGGTGTATCACGCACCGTAACAATCTACAAAAAAAAGTACAAAAGGATCCATATAATGAAATAAACAAAATTGTATACAGTAGATATAGGAACTTTTGCAATAAATTAATAAAAAACATAAAAATACAATATGAGAGGGACTTATTGGCCAAAAGTACTCACGATATTAAGTTACTATGGAAAAATATTAAGAACATAACGTATTCCAGTAAAAACTCTAAATCGAACTTAGAGCTGTTAAATATGAAAGCTACGCCCTATGCATCTGCTAATAACGCCAACAAATTTTTTTCCTACATCGGTAAACAACTTGCTCTACAGATCCAACCAAGTCCGCACGACGTCAACTGCTACCTAAAAAGTTTGCCATCCAACACTAATTCCTTTGTTTTGTTGCCGACCGACAATGATAAAGTTTGTAGTACTCTGAGAAATCTGAAATCAGATAGTGCACCTGGATGGGACAATATTCCAACATCTTTCTTAAAACTCGCGGAAAAAGAAGTAGTTCCCATTGTCGCTCATGCAATCAATCAATGTTTTATAAAAGGTGTCTTTCCTACTGCTTTTAAGCAGGCGTTGATAACGCCTGTGCATAAGAGTGGGGAGAGGGACGATATCAATAATTACAGGCCAATCTCTGTGCTGCCTGCAATTTCAAAAATAATGGAAAAATTATTGAATAAAAGACTTTTAGACTATCTTGATAAATACAATATCTTATCACAAAACCAATTTGGCTTCAGGAAACACAGATCTACAGAAGATGCGATCTCTGAATTTACCTCTTATGTCACCGAACAACTTGACAATCGTCATAAATGCCTGTCTGTATTTATTGACCTAAAAAAAGCTTTCGATACAGTCTCTCTCCCCATACTTTTGCACAAGCTGAATTTAATAGGTTTGAGAGGAGTTCCACTCCTCCTGTTCACGGACTACCTAACAGATAGGAAACAAAAAGTAAAACTGAACCCTAACTGTACTAGCGAGTCTGAGCAGGTGTTATTTGGCGTACCGCAGGGCAGCGTTCTTGGGCCAACACTTTTTTTGATCTACATTAATGATTTATGTACAATGAGGCTCATGAACGCTAAAATCCTGGCTTACGCGGATGACACTGTTGTTGTATTTTCTGCGGATACCTGGAGTAATGTAAAAGCTAGCACAGAGAGAGGGCTTAAGATGATATCAGAATGGCTATATAATAACATCCTAACATTAAATGCAACGAAAACTAATTATATCTGTTACAGCTTGTATAATAATTCCCAGCCTGACACAAATTTTAATATAAAATTACACAAGTGCAACTGTACACCTAATACTAATACCTGCAGTTGTCCATCTCTGCAGAAAGTCAACCAAACAAAATATTTGGGTGTGTTCGTGGACCAGCAATTATCTTGGTACTATCATCTTGAACACGTCAGTTCAAGAATCAGAAAATTAACACATATTTTTAAAACATTGAGACATGTGGTGCCAAGTTCTGCTGCTGGAAAGGGTATTAAAAACAGAGACATCCTAAAAGAAATCTATATGGCTCTGGTTCAGTCTGTCATTGGCTATTGCATTTCTATATGGGGTGGTGCAGCGAAAATGAAATTTCTCGAAGTGGAACGAGCCCAGCGTAGCTTGCTTAAAGTTGTGTATTTTAAGAACAGGAGATTTTCCACAAATGCTTTATATGGCCTTTGTCAACTGTCCACAGTCCGAAAACTCTATATTCTAAACATTGTCTTAAGAACGCATAGGTCTGTTCCATATGACCCTAATCTTATAAAAAGACGAAGGAAAGACACTGTGGTGCCTCTGCCGGAAGTAAACACCACTTTTGCTTGTAGACAACATCCTAGACGCTCTGCCAAACTATATAACGCACTAAATAAAATTTTAGACGTTAATTCTAAAACTTACCACGAATGTAAAAAAGCCGTACAAAACTGGCTTACATTAAAAAATATGACGAAATTGAGCTTCTACTTGAGAACTAACTTACATACACACACCACACACATACACACACTCACACACACACACACACACACACACATTCAAACTTTCATATGTTCATGTTTTGTTATTGTTTCTTTTCCTATTAATATCTAATATAAGTAGAGATAGAGCAACTACATTGTTACCATAGAAGAGCGGTGTCTTCTAACACAGGCCTAGCCTAAAAGGAGACATCTGCCACTAGTGATACAGAAATTGTTAAAATGAAATAAAATATTTATTTATTATTTTATTTATTTAATACATAGTTTTAGAGTATATTTCTAAACATCTTGACACATATATGTGACCGGCTGTAGGCTTAACTAAAATCACTATCTTCCAATTGAGTGCCTTAGCAAATTACACAAAGCTTCCAGCGCAGCCAAAATGTCGCAAAGGTTCAACCTTTAAAAACTGTTTTACCGACTCGATGGCGGCGTCACAACGGCAAGAAAAATGAAGAGCAGAGCCGTTGCATGTGGATGTGGTGTGGTGTGTAAAAGGGACCTCACTCAGCTTCATGCCCTGTTTAGGTTTTAAGGTTTTCGTGGTTATTTACTAACTTTACACATGTTATCGGGTATTTGACTATGACACATGCAACTGCGTCGAAATATCGAGGTAAAAACAATTCTAACCGTAGTATAATCCGCGTCACGAAAGAAGAAACTTGTCAAATGGCAAAGGAGGGGATTTCGCGCAGGTAATCGTATACAGCGCAAGTCGAACCACGTGACCCGCCAAGTCTCTCTTATTTGACACTAGCTTTAAAAACAGCCGTTTCTTGGCCGTCTGTAAAAATGCTGGCTTGCACTTTCGGACATGTAAAATTATTTCGTAATCGGTCGATTTTTTGGAGTAAATTACGTATGTCATCACAGCTGTCACTATCTTGCCTGACTGACTGTCTGTTTTTTAGTCTTGGGTTTCCCGGCTGCAAAACAGCAACATTGTTTGTTGTGATATTTCCTTATCTCCTTTTTACTGTTGTTGTAGTTCTATTAATTGTAGTATATACTACTATAACCTCCGATAGTTCCTAACCTAACTCGGTGTCTTCTTTTATTTATTCAGCGTAAGTCTATGCCATTTTAGCTCGCTTCAAAAAGTTTTGGTGTCGACTTTCTTCAATGTAGTCTACTTGGAACGATGGAAGCCGAATTAAACATTTCAGTAGCTAAGACAATAGAAGTAGCTAGCGCACAGTATGAGAGACTACGTAAGTAATCCCTACTATTATTCCAACCCTATTATAAATTTAATAAGAAAGTAAATCGGTTAAACCACTGCATCGGTTTTGATGAAATTCGGTATAGAGGTAGTTTAGCACTTAAAGATGGACATAGGCTACTTTTTTCTCATCCGTTTAGAAGATACCAAAGGGTGCAACTCAAAAAGATTTAGATAAATCGAGAAAAGGCACCCGGGAGGTTGCCTTCTTTTCCTCAGCGACCCCTTTGCTACACTCCAACCTCCCATCCACTCGCAAGCTCGCAAGATAAGTAGCCGTATTCACAATGATTCGAAACCGTTTCCGAACGATTCGACACGAAATTCGTGAGCTGCGAATCCGTGTCGATCGACTCGAAAACTGTTATTCAAAATCCTGATAGATTCCACGGAAACTGTACTCTCTATAACATATGAAAATTTCATCAAAGATAACTGAAACCACATTTTCCTAAAAACTTTTGCGGGGCCTTTGTCGATTCCGTATCCGAATCCGATTTCCGAGCCATTGTGAATACGGCTAAAGGTGAGTACCGAGCGGAGCCGCGGACGGGCAGCTAGTCTTTATCTACTAAGGTAAAACTTTAGTATATGGATCTTTGATATAAGGAAACGGGAGACCCTCCCCGGGTGGTGTGGAGAACAACCCCTTCGAATGGGGGATTGCGGAGCTGGGTTTAGGGTAGCAAAGAGGGCTCTTCCCGGGTGTCTTTTCTTGATTTTTTGAATTGCACCCTATGGTATCCTCTAACCCGGAGCTTAATAGTTTTTTTATGACTATTTTTGTTTCGATTTTGAGGCAATGTTATTAAGTACGCTGCTTTATAATTTTAAAAATTCTTCGAGTCAACTAGTAGGTAAGCGGCCACTTTTATTGTGTAGGTGCTTACACATTGATTCGTATGCAAGCGTACCGTAATTTCGAGCGGGCACTGTAAGTCTCAGTAGGCGCGCTGGGCAAGCGTTCAACTCGAAGGACCCGAGTTTGCATCTCCCTAGTATCATCATAGTTTTTTTTTTTTTTTTGTCCTTTTTTTTTTTTGTGTATTTTACCCTTTTATTTACAATATTTCAAAGGTATGACAAACGACTTATGCGAGACACTGCTAACTGGATATTACTTAAGAGCAGTCCTTTTACATATTTAAGAAATTCATTTTGCCATATGATTCAATATTTGTACGTTGGTTTGTGTCCACGATTATTGTGCTTTGCAAGTTTTAGGCGATGGATAGTCAGTGAAATCATAAGGATAAAGGGGTAAGTCCTAGATATTTAAGATCTAGCGTTTGTCCAAATTAATTATTCTCGCAAGATAAATTTAAACTGATATCCAACTTGCATCTTTGTTTTAGCCTAACGACACGCCCTTTTATATTTTGGAGGTAACGTTTTTTAAGAACCTAAACATTCACATCCCGGCTAAGCTGAGCTAGACCCGAGGTTTAGGCAGAGTTCCGAACGAAATAAAAACTCTCCTGGCGCCCTTTTTTTAGTTTT
Source organism: Blastobasis lacticolella (assembly GCA_905147135.1). Taxonomy (NCBI): domain Eukaryota; kingdom Metazoa; phylum Arthropoda; class Insecta; order Lepidoptera; family Blastobasidae; genus Blastobasis; species Blastobasis lacticolella. The sequence goes on from LR990067.1 coordinate 281,223, forward strand.
AAGTAGCCCTTAGAGTAGTTTGTAAGCTATTGCATGATAAGTAGTATTTTAGTTCATAGTATTTTCTTAGTGATTATATTGCTTTATTTACGTAGAACATTTGTTTAATTTTTATATATATATACGCAAACAACCCGTAACAATGTTGACAATAATTTCACAGCTAATTTCACTGCTCCGACGCTCAAAAAACACTCGTGTTGTAGCTGCAAGTCGTTTTACAACACGGTATATAATTATCTTAGAATTTTTTTTCATTTTATCTGTTGCCCATAACATCTACGATTCACGCATTTAGATTGCAGGCAACAAAACTGCAGAACCGCAGGTTAACTTCCATATGGTCATAGCCTCCTTCATCTACAAGCCATGCGCAGAAGTTTGACGTCGCTTTTTTTAATTTTAGTGTACCTGAAAATTACTGTAGAACTTTCTTCGCGGTCGTCGTCGTCTAATGTTATTAGTTATTTAAGTGATTGAGTATATGCATTAGTTAGATAATATGAAATTGGATAGATTCCTGTACTATTTACCTATCTACCTACTTGGATTATATCATACTAGCTGACCCGGCGAACTTCGTACCGCCTAACAGACAATGAATGTCGTGTTACTTTTTAGCTGAACTAATTTAGGCTTTGATGAACGTAAAACAATGATAGAAAATAATAGATTTATATAGATAGAAACAAAAAAGTATTTTATTATGATGAATGATGATGAAAACATACATACAGAATGAGAATAAAAATAAAAAAAAATTAAAAATAATAATTAAGTACTTCAAACTCATGTCAGAAAAAAATGATTGAAAACTATGTTGTGCAGATTGGGAAAAAAAAAAACTCGGATTAATTCATTAATAGGATTTTCATTCAAGCACTTTGTGGTAAACGACATTCTTTGTTTTTTGGTCAGGCGCAAGAACAAATAAAGCGGATGGTTTGCCGACACGTGAGCATGCCACGTACAATTGACCATGAGAAAAACATGCATTTTCTAGATTGAGGCCACAAATAGTCAAGGATTGGCCCTGTGATTTGTTGATCGTCATGGCGAAGGCAAGACGAATCGGGAATTGAATTCGTTTAAACTCAAAGGGCATATCCGTTGGGATCATCGGAATCCTTGGAATAAGAACTTCCTCACCTTTAAATTTTCCTTTAAGTATCGACGCGTGAATCACATTGCTCATCAGTTTTCTTATCACCAAACGCGTTCCATTACACAGTTTTGGTTGGTTTAAATTTCTAAGCATGATGACTACCGAGCCAACTTTAAGTTTTAAATTGTGCGGTGGTAAACCAGGCACATCCAAGGAGTTTAAAAATTCAATTGGATAATTAGTGGCTTCTTCTTCGTATGTTACACAGTCGATAGATTTGAATGAATACAGAGTACCTACGATTTGATTTTGAATTATTAAATTGAGGTCATCTACATCTTTATTTTTAGCGGCCAAAATTGCTCGCTCACTTAACCATTTAGTATTTTTGTGGTTAGCAATGATATCCGGGAATACTTTGTTGATAAGCTCGTCTTTTGATGATACGAAATTGCATAAATTTGGAGGAAATGAAATCAAACCGCTCGATTTGTCAACAGGAACACGGCCATTACCGATAGTCAGCAATTGCTTCGAGAAATCATCAGCAGATAGATCGTTCAACAATGCAACTCTCATATTTACAGACAGTTGAAGTTTCTTTACATATCGCCACAGATTTGATGCTTTAAGGCAAGCGTTTATTTCGTCGGCAGCAGTAGATCTTGGAATGACTGGTAGTGTTTGCCGGAAATCGCCAGATAATAAAATCATTGCACCACCAAAACATCTCGAGTCATTGCGCAGATCTTTTAATGTTCGGTCTAGTGCTTCCAATGCGCGTTTGTGCGCTATTGTGCATTCGTCCCATATGATGATTTTTGATGCTACTAAAACTTTGGCCATTGCGGAGTGTTTCGAAATGTTACATGTCGGTTGTTCAGTAGTTTGAAGGTTTAATGGCAATTTTAACGCTGAGTGAGCCGTACGGCATCCGTCTAACAATGTGGTCGCTATTCCAGAAGAAGCAATTGCTACCGCAATTTCGGATCTCGCACGTACAGTGGCCAAAATCAATGACATGAGGAATGTCTTCCCAGTTCCACCGGGGGCATCCAAAAAAAATAAGCCGCCATGTCCATCATCAATTGCATTAATCAGTGTATCATAGACTTCCCTCTGCTTAGGATTCAACAGAGGTACATTCGTTTGAACTGATTGGATTAGTTCATGTGGATCATATTCACGTTCACGTTCCAATTCTCTATTAAATGCGTCATTCATTCCGCGATCTGGCGCTGGCATTCCTAACCTAACTAACAAACTGCCGCACATGAGGTAACACATATCTTCGATCAAGAGCAAAGTCTGGTTATGGATCTCCTCATTCACCTCAAGATCGGAATTTCTTGAGCTGACGCGAATTCGATGTAAAATATCTTCTGACATGTTATCTTTGTATTTGTTCCACAGGTCACGTGGGTTCGATGGGAAGCATGTTGAAATGATGATAGCAAATAATGTGCGTGTCTGACTTGGAGATGCAGAAATAATTGCTTCAGCGATTGTCGTGTCCCAATGAGTATCGTTTTCAAGCAAATTTAGCTCTTGACATGCTGCACGAAATGTGGGGCACACGATACCATTAACAGTTCGTAGTGATTCAAATGATGTTGGCCCTCGAACATGTACCAGCAACAACCGCAAATAGAAACATTCATCATTATTCGGATGAACTGTGTAAATACGACCAAGAGCATCAGTAGAACGCATATCTGGATGACCAGGAACTGCATCGCCTTGCTTCCGACGTTGAAATTTCTTCGATGTAGCGTTCCAAGTGTAATAACGTGGCATTTCTGAGTAAAGCAAAGTTCGTGCGAACGGATCGCTTTGACAAATCGCAAAGAAACTGGTCAGTGTTGTCGCTGGAGGTGTTTCGGCACGTTGAGCAGCATTCGACGCTGTGAAATATACTCTCTGACCGTTCTCTAGATGCACCCCCAAATGTAAAACAGTGGGATGACGTTCGTGAATAGGGAATGAAAATATACGCCAAATTGCTTCATTGCAGTTCACATATCTACCAACTTGATAGCGCGTGATTTCATCGTTGGTATTGGATGTTTGGATACCAAAAACCGCCATGTCGCTCCCTTTCGTGACATATTTGCAAATGTATTTAATTGACTTGACCGAATTGCAATACTCAACATTACAATGTGCTTTGAATGTTTTGGAAAGAAGTGGCGAATATGGAACAATCCAACTGTTGTCAACTACGAAATCGTTTCCTTTCACTTTAGTTGTGATAGTTCTACCATTATCATCGGGCGATCGACGCCGATACAATGGATAACCATCGTTGCCTGTAATGGTCTCTGCCGTCAATTTTCGTGGATACCGTTTGGAACACTTGCCGTCGACCATGCACGGTGATTGTCGGTTGATAGTGCCACACGGTCCATGAATCATATTCGTGATTACAACATCATGTAGGTCTGGATCGGTTTCAGGAGCAGGAATCTCCGCACATATGATGTCATCTATTTGATCTGGCCGAATTCTTTCGACTAACCAAATCAGAATGTGAGCATGCGGTAGGCCTCGTTTTTGCCATTCGATTGAATACATCCAGCATCGAGTATTCCCAAAGACGTGTTGCTTAACAATGTAATTCATTAGTGACCGAATTTTTTGCCTGAAAACACGTGCGGTGATGTCGTGTCGATCACTTGATGTTTGTCCGGGAAGCAGCAATTGAATAATTTCTATCCATTTCGGATTACATGTAAATGTAATGAATAGATCTGGCCGACCATAATGACGAACATATGTCATTGCATCTTGCGCATATTCATGCAAATGACGCGGGCTACCTATGTATGTCGCCGGTAAAATAGTCAATCGACCAACATTTTCTGAATCTCCTTCTGTGCTAATTGCATCGCGTAAATGGATATACTCTTCCGAACGCAATTTAGCTTGATTCAACCGAATGAAAGTCAGGCGCTCCGTTTCGATTTTAACGTACATGTCAACGCAATATTGTTGAAGCAGTCGACGAAATCGCAACAAATAATTGTCAGAATTTTCACGAATCATCAAACGATATGCGTAATAATTCATCGAACTAACCTTCTTGGTAGTTTCCTCACCTGAAACAAATGCAGTAAAAATTGTATTTTAGAACCCGTAATAGGTTAACGACTCTTACAGCTACTCTCTACTAAATTAGAAATTACAACTTTTTTTGAGTACTAAAAGCAAACAGAATAAAATGTATATCAAGTTAAAATGAAAACAACAATATTGATCTTACCATTCAATGGATTAATCATTTTGATATTAAAGTGATATCCATCGTCTCCTTGCCAAAACATCAGCGGGTATTGTAACGCGTCATATGAACGGTGTGTTTCATATATTCTTTGTAGTTGCCCAGTATTGCGTCGTGTAAGTACAATATCACGTGTTTCCAAGTTTTCACCAACAATCAGGATTGCCACTTCATCGATTGTTGGAGCATTAAATGTGCGTTCATGTGTTCCAGCTGGTCTTTTATCTGCTCTGATCACAACTTTATAGTCATCACTTGGCATGCGCTCTAAAGCAGTCTTGAACAGCCTGACCAATGCATGATGTCCATGAAGCATTTGCTGTAGATCTTGGAGAATTGCTCTTTTCGTAGCTGTGTTGATCCCTTGACGCCGGTCAAGTTGTTCTTCCATATTGCCCATGAAGTATATTTGCAAGAATTTATGGTGTGCATCTTCTATAGGTTGCAATGCGCCAATGCGATGGCAAATCTGGCCTTGAATCTGTAAAGTCAAAACCATAGTTATAGTTAGATTTACAAACACTTTTTTTACAAACACTTTTTTTTTCAAATAATAACATGCCATTTTTATTTCAGAGACAAATACAGAAATCTAACAAACTACATTCCAGATTTTTTTTTACAATGATAGAAAATAAAGTTTTTAACGTAAATTACCTTAAATGTCGGATTATATCCGTGTTCTGCGATAATTTCCGCCCCAAATGAAGTCATTTGGAAACAGACATTGTATTTTTGAGTGTTCGCTAGAAAATGTCGTGATTCTAGTGTTTCGCCATAAAGCAGGGAGCACAATGGCTCTGGTGGCGCGACCAATAATGGCAATTTCACTTTACCACTAAGGCAGCACAAACCAGGCGTTTCACCAGCAAACTTCAATGCTCCACAATGCTGGCAAACAACGTCCATTGGACCAATGCAAACTAAACGATGCAAGCTGTAGTCGATGGTGCAATCATACAGAAACGCTGCTCGATTCAAATCTATACTTGAACCATTTCTTCTTGCACTTCGAAGATTATTCCTCTGTTCATCTGTACGATAAGCTCGACGATTTCTCGTTTCTAACCTAGCCGTTTCACGGGCTGCCTCTCTTTGCTCTTGTGTTTGAGAAGCACGAATTACGGCCCTTCTTTGCTCCATACTAACGCGGCGCTGTTCTCGTGCAATTTCTCGTTCTCCATCAGATAATTGACTCGCGATATTCCGTTGCCTAATTGCATTACGGCTTCGCTGGGAAAGATTATATCTTCTAGGACGCGGCATTGTTATTAAAATGTGCACTCGCATAAAATAAAACCACCAAATATAATAACAGTGCCTGAACTTTCGAGACATAGACAATAGCTCAAAGAGTATATAACCACTACGTATGAATAGCTTATCAAGAAAAATCATAGACAACCTATAAAAAGACATTTACACTTTTGTTAACCTGTAGATTTTTTTTCCTTAATCTTATAACCTTTACCAACTGATTTTTTATTTCCTAAATTCCGTTCCTTTCCGATGATTTTATGTTTTTACTGTAGAATAAATCTTAGGTATTATTTTCGGGAATTATAAATTAAATAATTAATAAATAATTTTCGAAAATTAATGTCTAAAACAAACAAATATAACAGTACCTGAACTTTGTAGACATTTTACAAAAAATAAATTTCTGAACGCACACATGATGTCTTCAGAAAAAAATAAAGTTGTGGCTTAAAGGTCTCAGCAACCAGGCCATAAGCTCCAAAAAAAAATTGACTATTGACTACACTATTTGACAGGATTGGACAACAAATGTTTGACATGTAATAAACAAATCAGCATCTATTGAAATGATTAAGTATTCATTACACATATCGAGTTTTCATTGTTTTTAAGATGTATTCTGCTATTCGGGAAGGAAACAAATCCAACAAATCAAAAACCATGGCAATCGGTCCAGCCGTTCTCGAGTTATAAGTGTTGTAACAAACACGACTTTCTTTTATATATAGAATTCAAATCTATACTTGAACCATTTCTTCTTGCACTTCGAAGATTATTCCTCTGTTCATCTGTACGATAAGCTCGACGATTTCTCGTTTCTAACCTAGCCGTTTCACGGGCTGCCTCTCTTTGCTCTTGTGTTTGAGAAGCACGAATTACGGCCCTTCTTTGCTCCATACTAACGCGGCGCTGTTCTCGTGCAATTTCTCGTTCTCCATCAGATAATTGACTCGCGATATTCCGTTGCCTAATTGCATTACGGCTTCGCTGGGAAAGATTATATCTTCTAGGACGCGGCATTGTTATTAAAATGTGCACTCGCATAAAATAAAACCACCAAATATAATAACAGTGCCTGAACTTTCGAGACATAGACAATAGCTCAAAGAGTATATAACCACTACGTATGAATAGCTTATCAAGAAAAATCATAGACAACCTATAAAAAGACATTTACACTTTTGTTAACCTGTAGATTTTTTTTCCTTAATCTTATAACCTTTACCAACTGATTTTTTATTTCCTAAATTCCGTTCCTTTCCGATGATTTTATGTTTTTACTGTAGAATAAATCTTAGGTATTATTTTCGGGAATTATAAATTAAATAATTAATAAATAATTTTCGAAAATTAATGTCTAAAACAAACAAATATAACAGTACCTGAACTTTGTAGACATTTTACAAAAAATAAATTTCTGAACGCACACATGATGTCTTCAGATAAAAATAAAGTTGTGGCTTAAAGGTCTCAGCAACCAGGCCATAAGCTCCAAAAAAAAAAATTGACTATTGACTACACTATTTGACAGGATTGGACAACAAATGTTTGACATGTAATAAACAAATCAGCATCTATTGAAATGATTAAGTATTCATTACACATATCGAGTTTTCATTGTTTTTAAGATGTATTCTGCTATTCGGGAAGGAAACAAATCCAACAAATCAAAAACCATGGCAATCGGTCCAGCCGTTCTCGAGTTATAAGTGTTGTAACAAACACGACTTTCTTTTATATATATATATATATAAACACCTCTTTGCACACTTAGTTGATCCAGCCACGACCCCGTACATTGCTGACTCCGCCTTTTGCATCGAATAACTTGAATCCAGTTGCGTATTTCTCGGGCAAAATGGCAACGTAGCATTCTATTATGCGACGTTGCCAAATGTATTCGTCGATAGTACCTATACTCGATAAATATTTTTTCAACAATTTCATGCAATAGTGGATCCGTAACGGCTAAATTTTTTAAATGCGCGAAGACTTTTTGGCTCCGAATATATTTCAAAAATCAATTAGTTTGTTGATCAATTTACATACTCGTACTTCCAGTAATACTTGTTTTGATCCGAATAGGTACCGATACCGTAACGGTAATCTAGATATTTTATATTCGCAATGCTCCATACATTGTAAGATCCGCCTCGGTTGTAAATTCAATCTACTCAAAGTAACATACCTACGTGTATTACAAAAATAATTTCACTTAGTCGCGTTATATTTTAGCGATTTAAAGCGCTGTTTTCTAATGATTTGTGGTAGGTACTGGAACGCGTTAGACACATGGAACGTAAATATTAGCGGCCGCAATTTCGAATTAGGTAGTTTGCGTTTCGTTCCAGCGTCATAGTTTGAATTTTTTACGCGGAAAAGGTTCTATTGGTTGTCATTTTTAAACTTGTTATTTCTATTTGTTCGAAATAAGGTTGTGAATCCTTGAATGGGTGTTTACTAAATTTATAGCTTCTCGTGACGGGGACTTTACAGTTTGTTTTCGCTTTCAAGCTGGCATTTTTTGAAACTGATAATAATATATGCTCCCTTAGCAATTATTTGCATGTATTAACAAATCATAATAAAATACAGTGAATTAACTGCCCAATTCAATTAAGTTGGCTTAAGGGGCTGTCACTTACATTTAATTGTCAATTAAATCTGCTGTTGGTACGTTGCTGGCAATTTAAACTTCGTTAAAAAATGCATGAAGATGGAAATTAAGTAAAGTTAAAGAGTTACATTACCTTACCCTATTTTAAAAAAGCCCACTTGACTGTTAACACATTGCTATATAATCCTACACGTCGTTTCAACTATTCTAAAATATTTATTATTTTTAGTTGAACTAGGTATCCATACCAAAGTTGCAGAAAAATTAAGGACCCTACCTGTTTTGTCGAAAGTCTGTCAATTTATGGTTTGTAATATAAAGCAAAGTTTGGGTTTTGATTAATAGACATTTTCGTGTGTGACTTATACATAAATTGTGAATGTTGCGTGCTACCTAGTTATATTAAAAGCATGTTAGTATCTATAAGGCTTCAGGTTATTCAGAGATCTTTTTCGAGTTCCGGCTCTCGGCGCTTTTAAAAGCTTTACAAGTACAATGGAATAAAGTAATTACTCCCTAAAATACGTATTTAATGTTAATTCTGACAAATAGAAGCACTAACATTTAACTAGAAATTCCATAATTTACAACCATCCCAAAGGGATAGTAAAGGATTCGATCCCAGGATAACGAATCTCGGGATTCCGGCCTCATTTTGATCCCGGGATTTTCGGGATAGGATTGAAATTGATTTCTTAAATTTATTCCTGAAATTAATTGAAGAATTTCTTCAAGCACGAAGTGTTCCTTCTATTTCCATCGAGCCTGAAGACGCTTTAGCAGCCTCTGCACTTATTATGTGCAACAAACTAAAACTAGATTGGAAACAAATCTTTATATCGATTCTTAAGCAAATCTTTAAAGAATCGTAAAATATTTTGCAAATCAAATACTTAAATAATAATTAGTGAATACAAATATAAAGTAGTTACTGTCAGGTCAACTTTATTTAAAAAAGGTACTGGTTTACATAATATTGATCTCTGTAGTTTTTAAGTTTTTGTTGACTTACCTTAATGTCTTACTGAGTAAATTTTTTCACAACTTAATTTGCAATTTTATAGGTCTCATGTATTGTTAAAATGCGTGGTTCGTCGAAGTTTGATTTATAATCTTGTTTAATCGTTTTTATTTAAAACTTAAATTGCCAAAAGAAAATAATTTTTCTTTTGGCAATTTAAGTTTTATCGGATTTTGATATTGATTACTAACTTTTTTATTGCTATTTCCAATATAAGTTCAATCCTGGGACTGTCCCGGGATCCCGGGTTTGACTTTAGATAATCCCGGAATCCCGGAATTAGAAGAAAGGCCCGGGATTGAATCCTCTAGTCTCAACGCCCGCGCTGCTGCTGATGACAATAGCATCATACCAACCAGTATACGGTCAAATCATGCACGTACTTACTAACATATCCACATACAGTCGCACTTTTCCCATACGAGTTAAGGGACTAGTCGCATGTGGTACTTAACTTAATAAACCCTTATAATTTTGGTAGGTACCTAATGGTTTTAACAAAACTAGTATATTTGTTTGGGGACGTCAGAATTTTGCTGGCATAGTGGTTCAGGCGTACGTATGCATTTCATTCCAAAGGTTGCAGGTTAAAATCCACGCATGTACCAATGACATTAATAGTACATTACTGCAGCGGCCAGCAACTAATCAATCCATCAATGCCTAGTTGTGGCCAAGGCTTGTATAGTACTTTTCTCAAACATTGCGCGGAATTTAAAAACACAATTTTACTTTTTAAGTTTAATGACGAATAACAAACAATAAAAATTTTTCATACGCCATAAGGTTCCTTTGTTTTTTTTTTCAATAAACAGCTTTCTATTTGCAAGCCAGTTCGAAATATAATTAAAAACCTTTTATTAGTTACCTCCTTGGTAGCCATGTTTCGAAGTAAAAGGTCATTTCATTTTTAAATTACAGGACAGATATGAGTTTACATAGTAATTTATTTGGCCGAAAAATACGACAGATATTGATTTTCATACAACTTAAGCCGGCCGCTGCCCGCATGTATCTGGCCAGTACGGCAATTTTGATTTATGCATGCCAGTAACTATCGATTACCCATACAGGCTATTCAAAAGTTACCTGTTGGCAGCAGACTTTTAGAAATTGAAAATAATTCAATAAACAAAGAAAATCCTATAGAAAAAGATTCTGAAAGTGAAATAACTGATTCATATGTTAACGAAATTGAGAAAAGAAATAATGAAACTGATAGTGACACAGATAGCAAAGAAAATGAAACCAGTAAATGTGATTATATTAAGGACAAAAAAATCAAAACTTTCAAAAATAAAGAGAAACAAATAGAAGCAGAAATAAACGATAATATAATTGATGATAATGAAAGCGACAACAGTATAATCAATGAAGACAATAATAAAGAGAATGATCACCAAAATAAAAGCGCTATATGTGAATAAAGAAGTGAGAAAATAAGAAACAATAAGAAGAGTAAGTATGTTAAAGAAATACAACTATAGATAAAAACAAAAAAGACAAAAAAAATAGTCCAAAGAAATAGTTAAAAAAGGAAAGAGTCCCGTCCAAAAAATAACAAGTATTGAGGTTTGATCTGGAGTCACGTTACTCCAGACTGATTTCTTGTGAGTTTTCCTTTTTCTAAGACAAGATTATCTACTACTTTCGAGAGGAGAGAAGAATTTGAAATACTAGCTAGACATTATTAAGTTACTGTAGCCAGTAATATAGTAGCCCAAACGTGCCAATGAGGAAGCCCTTAGCAAATGCTGCGCCCTGATTGGCCCATTTGAATTGGATCAACAACTGCTCATATGCCAAAAAGGTGGATTTGTATAAAAATCCCTTAATTATTATTATTACTCATCGTGACACTTATGGCTCCGAACGGAGCTACATATTTATGGTCAACTGGCATCGGATCAACAAAAGACACCTGGATCAACAAGTGAAATTGGATCAACAAATTACTACCTATACGGCACGTCTGAGCCACAAAGTGCCCAAAGGTATATCTATATATATATATATATATATATATATATATATATATATATATATATAATATATATAGAGATAGAGAAGAGAAGAGATAGAGATAGATTACCCTATTAATAACATAAATGCGAAAGTTTGAAAGGCTTGATGGAAGTTTGGATGGATGAATGTTACTTCGTCATGCAAAATTTACCCAACAGATTTAAATGAAATTTTGCAGAAATGTAGCATATAACCCAGAATAGTATATAGGCTATATTTAATCCCATAATTATTTGTGGTTCCCGCGGGCGCGGGTCTGGAACATTATCCTACTAATACTATAAATGCGCAAGTTTGTGGGTATGTTTGTTACCTTTTCACGCCTAAACGGATCAACGGATTTGGATGAAATTTGGCAGTAATATAGCATGTAACCCAGAACAGTATATAGGCTATAATTTATTCTCAAATTAAATGTGGTTTCTGCGGGCGCGGGCCTGGAACGTTATCCTACTAATACTATAAAGGCCTTGCCACATACAAAGCTCGGCGCGAGCGCGGCGTGAGCGCGGTGCGATATTTGCTAGGCAACCATCGCGCGGCGCGTTATTTGCTAGGCAACCATCGCGCGGCGCGATGGTTGCCTAGCAACTATCGCGCCGCGCGATGGTTGCCTAGCAAATAACGCGCCGCGCTCGCGCCGAGCTTTGTATGTGGCAAGGCCTTAAATGCGAATGTTTGTGGGTATATTTGTTACCTCTTCACGCCTAAACGGATGAACGGATTTGGATGAAATTTTGTAGGTAGCCAGGTTACCGCCTGGATTAAAACATAGGCTACTTTCTATTTAAAGTCTATAGGCAGCGCTGACCGCTTTTCATCAGGTGGCCCGCTTGCCTGTTTGCCTACCGTATGCCAAAAGCTATTAGGAAATAAAGCTAGACAAAATATTGCCTAATTTAAGTAATTTATTCATTAATATAATACATTTTATACATTGATACATATGTACAGGACTAAGTAACTATATACAAATCAGGGAGATAGGTACCTACCTATAAACTACTTACCATGGTACTACCATATTTTTTACAACAATAAATACCTATCTAACTTAATAATACCTACAGATACACATGGTCATCTTGGCGTTAATGTCCCGATTCCGCTATTACGCGCGAGCGGCCGGTGGCATCCAAGATTTGTCGAATAAGGTAATTACAGTGGAATGACTGTCATTCGTGACCCTGTTAACAGGAGAACAGATTGAATCATGGTTACATATTCAGTCGCCTGAACGTGGAGGTTTCACCACGATCATTTACCTGATTGTAAGAGCATCGGTTAGTGTTCAACTAATATACATAACTCAGAAAAAGTCATTTAGGTAGGATACAGACCGTTATTGTGCCTTCATCTAGCTGCGATCTTTATAAGGTGGTCGGTCCACCATGTGGGATCTCATTTCTGATTCGAACGCGCACGAACTGTTCGAGGATTTTCAAGTCTTCCATGGTTTTAGCCATGACATACAAAAAGGAAACATCGGGGTTTCAGACATTACCTACTATTATTTCGAACTTTTAGTATACACATTTAGAAAGCAGCAAAGTATGGGACAACATCGGTTTCAAATCATGTTCGGACAGTTCATTTTTACCTAAAAATACTTTGACTTTTAAATTAGAAAATACAATAATATTGTTGAGCACTTTGACGGGAACATCATCGTTTAAAGTATAAAAATACATGAACTGGTCACCACATCCTAAACGCCACCCACAATACAATTCTGTTTTAAATTTAAGACCTTCCTGTAGCTCACTAAAGCTCTTTATCTCATCACTTTTTAACTTTAAATATTATTTTTCTTTTTGCCTTCGAATCCATTTTTGCTGTCGTTTTTCTGGATCAGTTCTAGTCTTGGGGCATGCTTTATTTAAAAGTTTGGGCAAACTAGGAAATATACGGGGTATCGCACCAGTCACTAGACGAGCGCGTTTTACTGGTACCTTTTCAACGCTGCCATCACCGTGGTATATTTTAGTTGTTGTGATAACTTCCTCTTCGCTAAAATGTTTACTACATACGAAGGAACCAACAGTGGGACTCCAGTTTTTAAAAGATATTCATTCTTTGGAAACGAAAAAGTCGGCACAGCCTCTTGTCCGTTTTTTAGCGTTACATCGTAGTTTGACCTACATTTTTCTATGCAACAACGCCTAGGCATCTGTTGGAGAAATATTACTATTTTAAAACAGAATTTGAATGATAAATAAGTAAAAAGCTAACAACAAAAATGATCGAGGATTGTTTTTTACTAATCGTATTTATCCATATTTGGCGCTATTATAAATATATTTACTTTTATTTACCTTCGTAGATGGTCCATACAATTCGTTTATTTATAGTTTTGATAATATATTTTAAATTTATTAGCTTAAAATTCAAAATATTCCCGCTCATTGACATGTAAACAATGAGTGAATCGGTTCACAGCGACGTTGCCGTTCCGTGCTACAGCATGGCTTGTAGATGAAGGAGGCTATGATATGGTGCATCATAGCAAAAAGCGAATAGAGATTCCCAATGGCACCATCAGTGAGAAAAGTAGCCCACTCAGCTACATGCTTCATGGTCAACCTGACTGATTACCCTATTATTTCCAGGGGGACAGAAACCAAAACGAAAAAAAGGGGCACGGTCAAAGAAAAACATTCAAGAATTGAACAATATGGAATTAATGAAGAGTTTAATAGAAGAATTTAGTCTATTAAAACTAGAGATGAAACGGATAGTGCTTTGGCCGGATACCGGATACCGGATATCCGGCCAGGCTCCAAGCCGGATAGCCGGATATCCGGCGGCCGGATAGTCGGCTTTACATAGTCTCTGAACAACTTTGTGCAAGCTGTGATCACGGGGTGGGACTGCATGTGTTTAGGTACTTGATTTCAAGTTTTCGTTCAATGTGAATCATTTGAACGTGGAACTGAAGTTTCGTAGTTTTGAAATACGGGCTTACACATTAGCCCCCAGCATCGTGGAGGACAAATAACAACGTATACTACCTCTAAACATTGAGAACTCTAATTATTTTTAATCCAGTATAATCTTCCTTGCGTGACTTTGGAAAAAATATTACACTAAGTACGTAATGTCGTTAAAGTTACGAAGTCACACATATTCTCAAAAAAATTAAAGAACGACAAATGCGATGGTATGGGTATGTGTACCGTCGCGCGTCGCACAGTGATTCAGATTTGACAAAAAAATGGACTTAGCAAAAAAAGTCATAATTTTGACAAAAAAAAATTGCTACCGATAGGAAATCTGATTTACAACAACATTTGTTATGTTAAATTTTTCGATAAATTGTTTCTAACATGGTCAAAAAAATTTTTTTGTTGGAATTTTTTGTTTTCAGGCAGCTACATAATTTAAAACATTGCTAGACCACATTATTTTCATAAAGAAATACGTCAAAATAACAATCATTGCCTTAAAAATTAATAACAAAATTTTAAAAATTCAATTGCGCCTTAATGCCAAAGCTGCAAGTATATGCAAAAAAATTATTTACGGGGACGAAGACAAAGTTGAATATAATAATAAAATAAATAAATAAAATAAAATAAAATAAATTTATTTCAGACAATGTCCATATTTGAGTTAGTAAACAAACAATAATGACTTACAAACTACATTAGTATATCAAATTTATTACTGAGATTAATGTCAAATTTTAAATTAAATCACCTATACAAAATAAAATGCCAGTCAGAAATATAATAATTTAGAATATAAAATGTCAACGTGATACTAATTTAGATAACTTAGAATCTGGCATGTCAAAGTAATAATAATTTAGAATCCAAGCAATATATAAAATGTCAAAATTAGTCTATTAAATTTGGAATTCAAAATGTCAATATCAGCAATACAATAATACATAATTAATCGGTGAATTTAATTTAAGTATTTACCTTCTGAAACACCCGGCACTTGCGCGTGCGCCTGTACCCAATGTCTCAGAATAGGACAATCTGGCTTGTCACTGATGACCCTCAGGATGGTGTTCCCGCTCCCCCGCACCCTGCGCAGAAGCGAAGCTATACGGCGCCGCACCACCGTGTGGAACCCATCCATGTGCGCATGCGCAAACATCGCTGATGCACTGCAATAGCGCGGGAGCCCCAACAACATCCTGAAGGCATCATTGTACTGTACTCGGAGAGCGTTGAAAGCCCGCTGCGTATATCTCACCCACAAGCTACACGTGTACAGCGTTTGACAGAATGCCTTAAAAAGGGTTATCTTTACCTCTACACTACAGCGCGCGAACCTGCGAGCCAGCATATTACAGCGGACTGCCAACGCTCTTCTTTCCCTATCAATATCGCCATCGTCTTTCAAATCCTCAGTAACCACGTGGCCGAGGTATTTGAACTCTGTGACCCTACAAAGAGGCACGCCATTTAATAGCACGGGTGGTACACACGTCACCTTTCGTCTTCCGGTTTGAAATATTAAGAGCTGACTTTTGGTAACATTGTATGCAAGCCCATGCAATCTCGCGTACTCCTCGCACACTCCCATCAACCTCCTGAGTGCCGTAATCGATGGACTGAGCAACACCATGTCGTCCGCGTAGCTGATGCTGTTGACACAGTGACCGTCAATCGAGCAACCCACTCCGGTGTCGCTCAGCCCACGACTCAGGCTATCCATGTACAGATTGAAGAGCGAAGGCGACGTTAACCCCCCCTGTCGCACTCCGCACTCCAACCTATACTCCTCAGAAAGTTTGCTGAGCCATTTGACCTGGTTAGTCTGATGTCCATACCAATATTTTAAAATATTGGTAATTTCGCCAGGCACATCACTGTTTTTTAGCTTTTCCCAAAGAATATCGTAACTAACCAAGTCAAATGCCTTAGAGAGGTCAAGAAAAACAGCGTATACAGGGGTACTCCTGTCAGTGTAATACCTAACGACATGCTTGAGAGACAGAACAGCGCTTTCAGTCGATAGCCCGGGTCTAAAACCGAACTGCGAGTCATGGAAACTAAGATGGTTTTTTAACTGTTTTTAACTGTTATAATAAAGAAAAGGTTTCACTTTCAACACTTTTAAAGGCTTCAAGAAAAATAATAAATAATAAATTTCTCCATACATTTTCTTTTTCTTTATTTTTTTGACCATGTTAGACACAATTTATCGAAAAATTTAACATGACAAATGTTGTTGTAAATCAGATTCCCTATCGGCAATTTCTTTTTGTCAAAATTATGACTTTTTTTGCTATGTCCATTTTTTTTTCAAATCTGAATCACTGTGCGTCGCCCCAAAGACCACTATGGTGCAAGTAGCCCTAAACTTGTCGTCGACGCGCGGCCGCGGAAGACCCCGCACGCCACCTGGCTGGCGGAGGTCCAACGGGACCTGAAGGACAATATTATTGACGCCGATACTGCTTAGAATACAGAGAAATGGTGGAAGCAGACAAGAAGAGCCGACCCCAGATAATAAGAAAAGGCGAAGGACAAAGAAGAAGAACTTTTACCTAATGAACGATTTGAGTAGTTATGTAGGTGCCGATATATTCAATAGTACTTTGTTTCCTATTTTCGAATTTTTTAAGACGACTATCCGATTGCGTCAGAAGGAGGGTTATATTTCCGAAGAACAAAATCACTTTTATGGACATTTCATACATTATTTACTATCCGGTATCCGGCCGGATAATAACGCACTATCCGGTATCCGGCCGGATAGTAAATTATGGCCGGATAGGCCGGATACCGGATAGTAACCGAATATCCGTTTCATCTCTAATTAAAACCTGCCTGAACACCTCCCTTGGCTAAACCTCTCTCATCCCAAGCACCCGCGAATCGATTGCTGTTGTTCTCGCGAGCATCATCGGCAGTGCAGTGGCTGGGACGTGACGTGTATTAAAACTGACATTAAACACATTTTTCATTGCGGATGCTGCAAAGTTAACAACAGTGATTTACATAGTTTAATCCAGGGCAGCCGATGTGCCGCAAACAAATATCTGATAATGATCAATAACAATTAACACAATACTTGCTTACATTCCATCTCGGTACTGTTTACCACAAGCATTTCCTTAAATTTTTCAAACTTTGTTTCATCTAAGTATAGTTTGCGGGAGCGGTAGTTTGTTCGGTACAGTTCAGACAGTCTCAGTTCACAGTTCAGTAACGAATGTACTAGTATTTGAAAATGAAGATAATATTTAACATATTACTATTATGGTGAGTCTCTTGCTTATGCCAATTGAACGTGAGATCGTTTCCGCTTGTGCGCGTGTCTAACAATATAAACTCAGCGAATGTGAACTAAGTATTTTCCTAAAATCCGAATTAAAATGAATATCGAATTTGAAGCTCCGGGTCCGGGGTCCGCCTTGGCTATGATCCAGAATTTTAGCTGAGGTACTATTGAGAAAAGTGCAACAATTTTGTGTCGAGCGATGCCACTTGGCATGAACGTTTTAAGGACCAAAGAGAGCCCAAAAACCCCGTTAGCCAACCTTGACTCCGCGACAGGGGGGAGGGGTAGGGGGTAGGGTTGCCAACCCTACTATATAATATAGTATCCTACTATATCAGGAGTCTACCTACTATAAATTAAAAATTAAAATATAGTATGAAACTACTACTTATATTTAAATAGCACAACATTACCACTTACCGCAAAACGAAACGCGTCCATAAGATCCTCAAAAGAAAAAAAATTTCCTGATGCAAATCGAATATTTCAGAACGATCTTGAGTCTTGAAATTTCTATGGCGTGACGTCAAACTCAAGTCAAATAAAACAAAACAGCTATGAAGTTCAATGTAGCAGAAAATATACATTAAGGAAATAATATAGGAACGTACATTTTATTTTAAAAACCTACTATATTTTTTTGATTAATTCCCTACCTACTATATTTTTATGGCTTCTAAACCCGAAAATACTATATTTGGTTTAAAAAAAGTTGGCAACCCTAGTAGGGGGTGAAAATATCGAATCCCCGAAAATTACCGAGAGACTGAGTGATTCAGTTGGTTAACATTACCATGTCGGTTTGCCACGCTGAGGTCCTGGGTTCGATACCCGGCCGAGCAGAAATTGGAATGATCAATTTTAATTTCTGTTACTGGTCTGGGTGTTATATGTAGGTATAATAAGTATGTATAGTAGTTTAACAGTTATCTAGCACGCATAATACAAGCTTTGCTTACTTTGGGGCCTTGTCCATGCATATTTATATTTACTTTTATTATTTTATGAACCTGAGATTTGAGGTTTCATCACGATGTTTATCCCTCACTATAAGAGAGTCGGGTAGTATTAAGTTAATGTACAGAACTCAAAAAAAACTCATTGGTATATGGTGGCAGTGGCAGTTCGAACCCGGTACCTGTCGCTTACGAACTTGATACCTTTACCACTAGGCCCCCGACGGTCAGTTCTATCCCCAGTGAAAACATCGTGAGGAAATTTGCGATTCCCCTTCAAACTCTTAGTTTTTACGGGGTCGGCAACGCGTGGGTGATGCCCCTGGTATTGCAAACGTCCATAGACATACCCATACGAATATTATTTATTATAAACTTTTCATTACATTAATGAATTACTATTTTCAGTTACATAATAAATAAAATGTGATACAAAATATTTTAATTAATGGAATTACTTATAAAAATTAATAAATATCAAGATTATAAATAAGCATATTAATCAAAATGTCAATAGTAGTTCTAGTATCTAGCTAATAAAAGTAGATACAAGATGTCATTCAATAATAATCATTATGTCATTAATTATTTACTTTTAGAAAATAAATAATAAATAAACAACACGAATTAATGTATGAAATGCATTGTAGAATTTCTCTATTTAATTTTTAGAACGTAAAATTCGTCCATACTATAAAACGCCTGTTCGGTTAGCCAACGACGTAATTTGTGTTTGAACGAACCAATACTAGGCGCATCGGTTATTTCCGCTGGGAGTCTGTTGTAGACGGGGCCCACAACACGTACTGTTTTTGCAGTTTTTGTGAACTTATGTGTTATTGGCAGCAACCGGTTGCCAAAACGAAGCTGACGAATCTGTGCATCTGAAGTCTGGGTTTAATCATGTAAGTGCTCCCTTACAAATACACCCACATTCAGGATTAGCAGGCCCGGCAAAGTTATAAAATACCCAGACAGACAAAATATGGTCTCGCCGACATATCGTGCGCCAGCCGTGCAATCGCTCTCACAGCGCGTTTTTGCATTCGGAAGACACGCTCTCAATCGGCAGCGCGCCCCCAGAACTCCACGCCGTACTGGAGCAGCGACTGCACGACGGCGACATAACACGACCGTACCGCATGCGAAGGCAAGGTCGAGCTCATGCGACTGATCGCGAAGCATGCACCTCCCAGTTTACCACAAATATGTTCTATGTAGGACTCCCATGGCCCTAACAGGGTGAACTGGACAAATTGAGTATTTGTCAGATTTAGCATCAGTCCGTTCATTTTGAACCAGTTCGGCAACTTACTTGCTACCACGTTTAGTTTGTATTGGAGCATTTGAGCGTTGGGGCTGTCACACCTACAACCACGTCATCAGCAAACATAAACGCGTCTGCTTCCGTTATATGGATAGGCAAATCATTGAGAAGCATCGAGAAAGTTACGTTCGAGAGAGAAGATCCCTGGGGAACTCCCTTCTCGGTGGTCATTCCCTCTGACGCTACCTCGTCGACGTACTGACGCCTAGAATCCATGAAGTCCGTCAGAAGTGACAGCGCTGGGCCATCGATGCCGTAGTGCCTTAGCTTACAGGCGAGGCTTACAGGGCGTTGTGGTCTGCTACCTCGAAAGCTTTTGAGAGATCGCAGCACAGTAGGGCTACGTGTTGTTTATACTCTCTAGCCAAACTGTCGATCCGAAATTTCTGGAAAATGTCGTCTGCTGGAGGAAGCCTGTGAGCCTCGTGTTAAGACCGTATTCAAATATCTTGGCGACAGCTGGGATAATTGATATTGTACGGTAGCAGCCAAGGTCTTTCTTTTTGCCTTTCTCTTTATACATGGGGCATACTTTGACCTCTTTGAAAGATTTTGGATACACGCCTTTATCCAAGCACTCGTTGAATGAGTCAGCTAGAGGAGCGGCAATTCCGTCCGCCACCTGTACAAGCAACTCTGTTGATAACCCGTACAAGTCTTTGGTTGGCTTTTTTGCAACGTGTTTGGTTATTATATTATAGACTTCGATTGGTGAAAACCTAGGGAATCGCAGAAACCTGTCGGCCGGCGGGCGCGCGGCCGAGAGCGCTATGTCGGAATTGTTTGTTTATGTAGTTTACCAGGCTTTTGTCGCAGTCAAACGGGCGCTCCGCACGGACTGCGTCGTGGTCACCTACGTTGCTTATCACTGAGGACACGTCGATATGCGCTGTGTCGATATTCGTGTACAAGTGATCGATTGCAGTTGCAGACATACCTTGCCTCCTAGTTGAAAAGTCCACTTGGTTTGCAAGTTGTACACGGCTAGGGGATCGTGCAAAGATTTGCGTTCAGGGCTCCTACCCAACCAATTAATATTAGCATCATCACTATAATGCAGTACAAACGAGTCGCATAGAATTTTTCGAACAGGCGTTCCAATAAGAGTTTAAACTCACACTAATTCGTCATATTACTATTAAAACATACCACAAGAAATTTATAATCAATGAGTTCTACAGCGGAAATTTCACATTGCATTTCACTTGTCAAAGAACCTAACTCGTCAATTTCAATTGCATTAATTCCATGTCTAATACAAAGAACCTTCATGCTGAGAGTTTTACGGCAGTATTTCGACATGAGGGTATAATCACTTATACATACCCTGTCCATAGGCTGCGGTGACTGCTTACCATCAGACGAGTCGTAAGCTTGTTTGCCACATTAGTTGTAAAAAAAAACATTGAAGCGACTGAATGTATGACCTCTGTTAAGGGAGTCACAGGGAAGGCAGTCGCCCTACTGTATTCTGCCAATTTCTGGATCCTAGTCAAAGGCCCCAAACCGTCGCACGCGAGTGCACGACCAGGATATTGACGCCAAAATTATGATTATTTTTGTACTAGCAGCCGCCCCGGCTTTCAAGCGAAAATTATTCGAATCCGCACACGACCGCTGCGTAGGGAGCCGACCGCGCGAGTGAGCCGCGCGGTACTTTATTTCTTGACATTGACTCCCCTCCCGTACCCCGTGCTGCATAGATAGCCGAGCGGACAGAGCGGCGAACACGCGACTTTTTTCTAATATTCACATTTATAAACTCGTGATATCTTTCGAATGGAATGTCTGAATTGAATAATTCAAAAAGTTATATAAAGGTATTGTCAAGCAAAGGTAAAGCAGTTGTGAATATGAAGTAATTGATTTTGATAAGGATTAATACCAAGGTACAAATAGAGAGCGTTTTTTAGCGGCGGCATTTCAATTAAATTTTGAAAATAAAAGAACACTTATTGTGACATAACTTTAATAGTTAGACATATACTGTCGCGACACTTTTTGCAGATAATGATGTGTTCTACAAAGTCGTTGTACATTCTTTTGTTCTATCATCAATAGTTTTCGCAGCACACGCGATGTAAGGAATTTTTTGGGTATTTTTTTACACCTTGGGTTACGTACGTTACTGGAGTTTTATTAGTGATCCGTAATTTTTTTGAAAATATAATATAGCCTATGTCACCCGGGGATAGTGTAGCTTCCCAACGGTGAAAGAATTTTTGAAATCGTTCAAGTAGTTTCGAAGCCTATTCAATACAAACAAACAAACAAACAAACAAACAATCAAACATTTCCTCTTTATAATATTAGTATAGATTGAAACAGTCGTGAATATGAAGTAATTGATTTTGATAAGGATTAATACCAAAGTACAAATAAAGAGCGTTTTTTAGCGGCGGCATTTCAATTAAATTTTGAAAATAAAAGAACACTTATTGTGACATAACTATAATAGTAAGACATATACTGTTGCGACACTTTTTGTAGCAACGATGTGTTCTGCAAAGTCGTAGTACAATATTTTGTTCTATCATCAATAGTTTTCGCAGCACACGCGATGAAAGGAATTTTTTGGGTATTTTTTACACCTTGGGTTACATTATTGGAGTTTTATTAATGATCCGTAATTTTTTAGAAAATATTATATAGCCTATGTCACCCGGGGATAGTGTAGCTTCCCAACGGTGAAAGAATTTTTGAAATCGGTCCAGTAGTTTCCAAGCCTATTGAATACAAACAAACAAACAAACAAAAAATCAAACCTTTTCTCTTTATAATATTATTATATATATAGTATAGATAGATTGATATTATGATGTATCTATCTCTACGATAAATAAACTAAAAGGTAGGAAAGATTATAAATTATTGGTTCTTATTACATTTGCCACATGCAGTCGGGGGCTATAAATTATTTTCTCACCTCCTGCTCGACAATGTACGTCAATTAAATAATTAAATGTCACGAAATGTCAACGTAAAGCATTGTTTCCCACAGGGAGATAAGGTTGTATGAAAATTCCAAGGGAAATAATGTGCTTTGCATTTGAAACGTTAAATATGTATGAAAGCTCTGAGAAAACGGGCATTACAATTTATTAAAAATCGCTTCTTCTTGTTTCTTTTCTAACAACAAAAAAATGCAGGACCTCAGACAGATTTTCAAATGAAGCAAATTCGAAAAGTAGAAAAATGTGAATTAAAAAAGTGTTATGTTATTATAATTTTAACAGATTAAAACTTGCCTATGGCCGTTTGCAATACCAGGGGCATCACCCACGCGTTGCCGACCCTGCAAACCTTTTCACCCTTTTGTTGAAGAACTCCATGTTGTACACTCCAGGGAAAACCTCTCCAGGTACTTCATTCCACAACCTTAGTGTCGTGTGACTCCCTGTCGGTGGCGAGCGGTGCGATTATAGAATGTAGCTGTAGGCACCATGTTGGGGAGCCTGAACATCTCGTTTCATTCAGGATTTTAGATAACTCCTGAGCGAACCTTCGCTATTCTCAGGATACAGTTAGCCTTGATGTATAAACTGCTATTAATCCGTTTCAATTATCTTCAGTTGAACGGTTTTAAATTTTGATGAGCGATATAAGGAATTCAATATTTTTAAATTACATTGTTGATGATACCATGCTCACAAGTGGTATTAATTAAGCCGCTGAGTCAGCGATTTCGCCCCCCTTTGTGTGTTCTACTGCTTGTACAACGGTGTTTTTCTGAAGAACTGTTTGACATGATGCCTAAAGCTACATTCTATAAACGCACCGCTCGCCAGCGGCAAGGAGTGTGTAACGTTGCACATATTATGGCACGTTATACGACGTTCCCTTCCTTTTTTTATTTTTTTATATAGCCTAGCACGTCAAACCTCAAAATTCAAATGTTAAATTTTTTTTTATTGCATTGCGTAAACCCATATTTATTAATCATAAAGCAACATGTCACGTTAAAACAATGTCAAAAGTCAACATTCAGTTCTCTAATAATAATCTAAATAATAATCTAATAATCATTGGCAGTGTGTTATCAAACCTACCGCCATTTTCAAATTACCTACACCTACCTACCTATGTCACCTGTCACTAGTGTCACTTGATTTGGATCGTATGAAGAAGGTGTTGCCATTAAAATAAAATTACCACATTTTTGGGAGAATGAACCCAACTATTCCTAAACCACAAAATGCTGCTGGAAATAAAAAAATAGTACAGCAAGCTTTTCACCGAAGTCTTTTTATAAATAAACTTAGGCATAACTCACTTGGTGACTTATCTATGAATGACAAAACTCCCAACCTCATGCAGTCACCTAACGAAGAATGCGCTGTCGTGGAAACTGAGTCGCCTATGGAAGAATGTACTGCCATGGAAAATGAGCCGACCTACCCTGAAAATACTTAGAATGTTGTATCCAGTAGAAAGAGACAACGTAGCAGTCCTGAACTGAATAGAACTGGCAAACTATCCAAAATAAACACCTACTGGTTGAGCCAGTCAGCTACCCAATCAGTACCAACTTCAAATAGTTTTGAAGGCCTCGAACAAGACGAAATGCCACAAAATACTGCACCTGAAGACGAGAAACTTCATACCCCACCTCCTATTTTTGTGGATAAAGTGGGTACTATCCAGCCACTTATTAAATTGCTGGACGAACATGCTAAAGATAACTATGTGATCAAAGTTCTACCAGACGACCAGGTCAAGATATAATCAATAACTTCCGATGCATATACCACAATTATCAAACAACTTGATTTAAAAGAAACTCAATTCTACACATATAAACCTAAGCAAGAGAGAAACTTTAAAGCAGTATTAAAAAACCTATATCACTCCACTAACATGGAGGATATTAAAGAATCACTTGCACAGCTGGGCCACAAAGTAACTAATGTATGGAACGTTAAACAAAGAGAAACCAAAAAGCCCTTGTCTCTATTTATCGTAGGAATACTCCCACAACAAAATAACAAAAATATTTACGAAATAAAAAACTTGTTACACTGTCGTGTCTCCTTCGAGCCTCCACGCCCTAAGCTCGAAATAGCCCAGTGCTCCAACTGCCAGCACTACGGACACACCAAATCATACTGTCGTCGTATCCCAAGTTGCATAAAATGTGCTGGAAGTCACAAGTCATCTGAATGCGCCAGAAAGGATAGATCTAAAGATGTGAAATGTGCTTGTTCTTCAAGAAAGGTGATAAGGCTCTCTTAAAGAACTTCAGACCAATATCGCTGCTGACCCATGTCTATAAGCTGTTTTAGAGAGTCATTACAAATCGTCTCGCACGCAGGTTTGATGACTTCCAGCCTCCCGAACAAGCCGGATTCCGAAAAGGTTTTAGTACCATGGACCACATACATACGCTGCGGCAGGTTGTACAGAAGACCGAAGAGTATAACCGGCCATTATGCTTGGCGTTTGTAGACTATGAGAAAGCCTTCGATTCGATCGAAACTTGGGCGGCGCTCCAGTCTCTACAGCGGTGCCAAATTGACTATCGATATATCGAAGCACTGAAGTGTTTGTACGAAAACGCCACTATGTCAGTTCGTCTCCAGGACAAGACCACAGAACCTATTCAGCTGCAGTGAGGTGTTAGACAAGGTGATGTTATATCACCGAAGTTGTTCACCGCTGCACTGGAGGATATCTTTAGGCTTCTGTACTGGGACGGACTTGGCATCAATATTAACGGCGAGTACCTCACGCACCTCAAATTTGCTGACGATATCGTAGTCATGGCTGAAACCCTGAAAGACTAGGGCAAAATGCTCGATGACCTCTGTAGGGCCTCTCAAATGTGTGTTGCCAGTGATGACTTACGGATCTGAAACGTGGCCACTCACTATGGGCCTTATAAGAAAGCTCACTGTTACCCAAAGGGCAATGGAAAGAGCTATGCTCTGTGTTTCTTTGCGCGATCAAGTCAGAAATGAGGAGATCCGCAAGCGAACCAAGGTCACCGACATAGCTCTAAGGATTGCCAGACTGAAGTGGCAGTGGGCAGGGCACATAGCTCGAAGAACAGATGGCCGATGGGGCAGTAAAGTTCTCGAGTGGCGACCACGTACCGGTAGACGCAGCGTGGGTAGGCCTCCTACAAGGTGGACCGACGACCTTGTAAGGATCGCAGGTACCAGCTGGATGCGGAAAGCACAGGACCGGTCTTTGTGGAGATCTCTGGGGGAGGCCTATGCCCATCAGTGGGCGTCTACTGGCTGATATGATGATGATGATTGCCAAACTTTATATAGCTGGTCCGAGTGGGTCTCCCTGTTGACACCCTACTTCTGAATTCAAAACATTGCTTTTATAGGTACATCAATTTGAAGGGGAATTATAACTGCCAAATATAGGGAAGAAGTTCCGGACATTGTTTTTTAATTTCTGTAAGGTGTCTCTATTTACCGAATTAAATGCATTTTTGACGTCTACTTTCAACAAGGCTTCAGCCTGGTTCCTGGATATAAAAGTACGCAAGGCGTGTACTGCGGCTTTGCAGCCACCTTTGCTGCTGAATCGGCTGAAAAATAGACGTTAATTAAGGAGCCAATTTTTTACAACAAATTTTGGAGGCGAGTCTCCGAATGGTAGTGCCCACAGCAATCGGCCTGACTCCGCCCTCTTTCTTCATTAGGGCGCATAGATTCTATCTATCACCTTTCCCGCTAACATGACGTTAATAAGGGCGTAAGTTCCTCCAAAAGCCTGATACTGGCGTCCTCGCAAGACTTGCACAACAGATCCTTTAGATGCTGTGGTAAAAGGCCAGCGAGGCCACCGGCTGAGCCGTTTTTAAAGGACATCACCGCCGACAAAACATCGTCACATGTAGCGGTGAGGTGAGTGGAGGAAAGGTCAGGGGCAGTCAGGTTGGACTGTGGTGCGGACGGGTGCTTTTCTCTCAGCGCGTCGAGAGTTTCCCTGGAGTCAGGGGCAAGGGAGTCTTGAGAGAAAAAAAGCTGTGCAGACCGGTTTATGTCCCCTTCGCTGACTTCTTCTTCAACTTCACTGGACTGGACTTATGTCGATTATATCGTACTTTAAAAGATTAAAACGAAAATCTCCAAGAGACCTACTAATCTAGATATGCTAAGTGCTGAATGACAGAATGGAGGTGCTATTGGGCATCTACCTACCCTTCCACTCATAACAAACTGGTAAATGTCGAAAAGAAAAAAAAATACAGATGGCAGATGACAAAAAAAAATCCCCCGAATTTGGAAAATTACGCTCTTTACGAACTAGCAAAGACTGTCAACCGTGAAGCCGTTCTTAATGCATACCACGGGCTTGTTGCATCAATTCTCCGATGCGGAATAATATTTTGGGGAAACTGTTCTGAAAAAGAAGCTATTCAGGGGACAAAAAAGTTGCATTAGAGCTATATGCAATTTAAAAAGAACTGATAGCTGTAAACCTCACTACGCTAAACTGAAAATTCTTACACTGGCATGCCTCTACATATATGAGGTAGCTGTGTATGTGAGGTCTAACCTTCACTTGTTCACATCTGTCGCTCAGGTGCACAATAGAAGCCACCGTGATCCTGGCCGGCTGTGCGCTGTCCAGTCTAAGACAGCTCTAAAACACAAGAGTATTTTTTGTATGGCCCCCATAATATACAATAAGATACCTAAACAGATAAGAGAGTTAGATGTGACGGAATTTAAACACAGTCTCTTTAAAATGTTGACCGAAAAATGTTATTATCACTGCGACGAATTCCTTAACGATACTTTTATATAAATGTAGTAATATAAATAAAAATTATAATATATAAAATGATAAATGACATTGATATTTTAACGATTTATAAAATTTTTACATTCAATTATTGCAATTAATTATAGTTATTGACGATTTAATAATGATTTATCTTGACATCTTTTTGTTAATTTAGTGTATTAATATCTGATATTTAAAAGGGATGAATTTCATTTTATTCTAGTTTTGTATAAGGTGATAGTTAGATAGGTGGATTGTATCGTATACCGTAAGGTGGAACATGGAGATCTATAAAATACATGTAACCAACTATGTAACCCATATTGACGATTAAATAAATGAATTTAATTAAGAATTGGAAAGGTCCCCAGAAAGCTGGCCGCGTTGCCCCGCTGAATAGCGAGGCTTAAACGCTGACCCAAGAAGAGGCCAGCCTTCTGGCCAGGACCAGGTGCAGGTCTGAGTATTTAATAAAATATCTATCTATTTTTCTTTGGTATATTATTTTTTATTTATTTATTTCCTATGTATTCTGGTAACATGGTAAAATATTTCCCATGTTAGATCGAGCAAGTGCAATATTGGCTAAACCTGCATTACTCCTGTTATTGGCTTTATTTTCCTAACCCGTTCCTAATTTTCCTATGCTTTCCGTCTTCCTCAGTCACCGCAGAGGGTGGGAGTGCTCAACTTCTGGAGCCGGGTGTCTGTTTCTTTTACATTTACTGTTGGTGTGATAGACCTCCTACACGTACCTTTTATTTTACCCTGCATCGAGGCCTGCCTGAGCTGCTGCAATCCAGCTCATCCAAAAGCTCCATCCGGTAACTGTATCACCAGGTCTAATGTATTCTGCCTACTTACCAAACCCTGTGTAAAAAGTACCCCATCCATCCAACCCATCTTCCATAACGAATCCAAATTTTATACCTACCTGTTGCCATAAAGTTGTGTAGTTGTTTGAGCTGCTGCTTCACTCTGTGTGTCTTGTTACAAAATGGTAGTAATAAGTAATTTTAAGATATTTGAGAACAAGGGGAACCCACTTTCACTATGTACTTGCATGTAATCTGTCGTTACTAGCTACTGTAATTCTGTTTTTCAGTTGTTTGTTTTACCTGTTTTTATTTCTTTTTTTCCAATTTTTAATAAGTTTTTGTTCCTTTACACATCAAAACCTAGTTTCTCCTTCTACCCATCTCACTAAGTTTATAACATCAGAATTAGTCTGACAAGTGCATCCTTACAACTTGTAACTAAATTGGTCGCTAACTGTGCGGTTCCAACAGAACTTTCTTCCACACAGGCTGTAAAATGAAGTACCTACTGGAGAGGTTTTCCCTGGAGAGTACAACATATAGTTGGGTGAAAAGGTTTTTAGGGGCTCGAAAACGTGTATGTACTTTTGGGTTTCATTTAGTGCCTAACTCATAGTCTATTTACCTAAATTAATAACAATATTAACAGTTCGACACCAAGCGAGTGGTTCGTAAGTAATTTCCCCTATGTGAGAAGCAAAGCCTTTATTCAAATATTAATTTTTTCTGAGTCTGGTGCCCGCTTATTCAAAATGTTTTAAGTGTATTCAGAGAAGGTTTGTTAGTAACTTGTGCTTTCACCTATATGAGGAGTATCACTCTGAGCATTACCTAGACGTGTGTAGAGACATTATTTAGTTCCGCTCGTGGAACGTCGTGAGATCGCAGCCTTTAGTATTTTTATTATTCCACCGGCATTATTTATCGTCCTGAGCTTCTCTCTAAATTAAATTTATCTGTACCCGTAAGGAATCTACGTCTCCCTCAACACTGTTTCTAGTAACTATACTCAAAATACATTTCTCTAGCGTGCTTGTAGGAACTTCAATAACTTAGCAGCTTGGAGACTGATATAAAACTTAATTTGATACATAAGTGGGAGGGCTTGGTGTTATTGGTGGTGAAACTAACAGCACAATTATTGGTATAGTTTGGTAGTGAGATAAATTTAAATTTAGTTTATATATAGCATGTATTATAGTAGTATTAATCGTTTTCTTATGTCGTACGGTACGCAAACAGGCAAGCGGGCCACCTGATTGAAAGTGATCACCACTGCCTATAGACATTAGTAATATCGAGGGTATCGCCAATGCGTTGCCCACCTCTATAACACGTTACTCTGGCAGCAAAATGGCAAATTTTCCTCCACTGCCAAAGCCACAAAGCTGGTATTGTACTAGTTGTAGTAATACTGTAGTATCGTATTAGTTTAAAGTGGTTGATACACTTCTACCGATTTATTATCGGTAGAAGTGTATCAACAGATTCTTATATTTGTATTCCAAAATCTATCAGCGAAGACCTGGCTTTCTGTTTCGTAAGAATATTAATATTATGTTGTCGAATGGCTGTTGAGCTTCTAAATAAAATAAAATAAATAAATTATTATTATTGCAGGTTGACATATTTATTATTGAGCGTTAGGAGCGATAGGTTAAGGAAAAAAATTCAGTGGGTCGGCGTTACTAATTCGCTAAAAGTGTGGCCTTCGTATTCAACTTTTGGATTTGGAAGACCTCCCTACTACAAAGGTCATAATTGGTTTGTAGAAAATTGGGCCTGGAACCCGTCTTTCGGATGGATGCCTTGGTTTGACGCCATCCACGAACCGCTTAAGCTTACCACTCCGTTCCCGCAATATATCGACGGCACTGCAGTGCCTCATGGTGAGTAAACGCCACAAATAACCAGTAACAGTCCACTGTTGGACATAAGTCACATTAGGTACCTACCCGACTTAATAAAGAAATTAATTTTGAGAAAAGCCAACATGTCCTCGTGATGGAGCATTTCATCGCATGCCTGCATAGAAACAGCCTGTTCTCTCTAGCCTTGAAGATGTTCAGATTATAATGCTCAGGGAACATACTCTCAGGCAACTTGAACTACTGGTAGATTAAACCACAGATATCTATAAAACGGAGCAACTGTCGTTTTTTATAAGAAATAAAAAGGGTACAAGATGACTTTTTAGAATATCAAAGAATTTGGACATCAGTCCCGTTAGGTAATCTGTCATTGCAGACACGAATAAAATAAGGAGTAAATTAAACTGTTTCGGCACCATCACCATTTTTTTTGCAGATAGCATTACGTTTTTATTTATTACCTCTACCAAATACCTGTTCTCCATGTAAAACTCGGCAAAAAAAATGTTTACTGAAGTCTTAGTCCATACTTTGTTAGTAATTACAGTAACTTAAATAACTAGGTATGTTAGTGTGAAATGCATGTATTAATAAATTCGGTAGGTACAATCAGTTATCGGTGATCGACGTCCCGGCTACATGGACATGTGTTTAAGATCGGGCAATCAGTTTTAGAATAGTGTTATCGCTTCCCCGCACTCTTCTCAAAAATGAAGAGACTCGCTTGCGCACCACCGGGATGACCAGTTGTGGGTCGCACGCGGAAGCCCCAAGAACACCCTAAATCCATTATTGTATTGTACTCGGAGTGCGTTGTAAGCCCTCTGTGAATAATTGAACACTGCACGTGACCCCTGGGTGTTGCAAAGAGTGCAGCAGAAATTGCTTGGTGGTAGGGCCTCGGCCCGCATGGCTAGCGACCACCCACGGAGATGCATCTGCATGGCGCTAAGCAGCCCATGAGCATGAGCATGTGTTCCGTCAGAGTACTCCGTGAGCCATTCCCCCTCGTCCGAGTGCTGAAATATTTGTAGGTCCTAGTTGTGTGTAGGACATGTTAGGGGGTGGGCGTGACAGGTTGGCGCGGGGGCCAGGGAGACCCGATAAAACGGCTCGTCGCTGGCCGCCCGTGAGTTAGTAGGCAACACTAGGGGAGTCCAATGCGTTGCTCGACTCTGAAAAGACCTCTAATATACCTCTTGAACGATCTCATGTCAAAGTCCAAAGGAAACACTGTGGCTGGGAGCTCATTCCACATCCGAATCGTTCGAGCGAGAAACGTTCTTTAAAATATTCGCGTGGTGAAAAACAGAGGGTCTACGTAGTGGGGATGAGTACCCAGCCCCAGCGGGTGGTGCGATGGCGGAATTGTGCTGTGGGCACCAGATCGAAAAGTTCCTCGGAACACTCCCCATTGTACAACTGATAGAACACACACAGGGAGCCAAAGTCCCTTCGGTTAGCCAGTGGTTCTAACTTGCTTGTTTGTATGGGATCGTCGACAATTCGTACGGCGCGTCTCTATACGGAGTCCAGAGGATTAAGCAGGTCGGCAGTTTCGCCGGCCCTAAGATGGGAATAATACTCCATATGAGGCCGCACCTGTACCTTGTACAGCAGCAGCCGCTGCCCTAGAGTGAAGTATCGCCTGGACCGGTTAAGAACTCCAAGCTTTTTCGAAGCCAGTTTGGCCTTACCTTCTAGGTAACTCCGGAATCGCACGTTATCCGATATGTCGACACCAAGGATCCCGATACTTTTTGAGATGGAAAGGGGTGTTCCTTGACAAAAGGATCCTTTTTGGCGGAAATGTGCAGACCTGTGTCTTTGAGAGGTTGAATTCCACTAGGTTCAGTTTGCCCCACTGAGCAACTTGTGTTAGTCAGAGATAAAGTGTCAGAGATAAAATACTCCAAGGAGTATTTTATCTCTGACACAAGTTTTATTCGGCTTTCCGACACAACGGAACGTGGGGTATTTGCCAGTATGACGAGCATCTCCAGTACTGTTATCTGCTTAGCAATGAATACTGGGAATGTTCAGCATCGATATGCAGAAGACACAGTGTGGGAGATAGCACTGAACCTCGGGTACTCCAGCATTTATAGTCTTGGTATCAGAGCAGCATCCATCGACAACGAATTGGATATTCTGTCCACACAAAAAGCTGGATACCCAATTGCGGAGCCCCTCGGGGATACTGTACTTCGGAAGTTTTGTAAGCAGTGCAGTTCGGCAGCCTCAGCTTACCGGTGTGTTAGATACACAAGAAGATCACCAGGTGAGCGATCATGGCGGAAGCCATATTGACGGTCACTGATCAGCTATCGATCCTCGAGGTATCCAAGGAGCTGGTTATTGATGACCCGCTCCATCACCTTAGAGAGCAAGGAGGTTACCGCTATAGGCCTGTAATTTGATGGGTCTGAATTGTTACCCTTCTTGGGTATCGGATGCACATGGGCTAGCTTCCACGAAGACGGCACCGTTCCAGAGTTGTAGGAAAGCTTGAATAGGCGCATTAACACGGGAGACAACTCGGGAGCATATTTATTGAGAACGATAACCGGAATGCGATCAGGTCGACTAGACTTCCAGATGTCTAGGGAGAGACGCACACGTCGTATGATTTTTTGGGTGAAACAAACCTCGGACATTTTACCTTCACACCGCGGGATGGTAGGTGGTGCAGCTCTAGAGTTGAGTTATGAGCAAAGAGATTACCCAAGAGATGGCATATCTAAAATATTTAAAAATATATAATAGACTTCTATAATTTTTTACAGCTTTAGCATATTTAACAATAATCAATTTGGATTTCGAAAAGCTAAAAATACCACAATGGCAACATACAAAACATATAGGATGACATAAACAACAAACGACATTGCGTGGGACTATATCTAAATCTAGTGTCAGTCATAGCATACTATTAACTCAACTAGAAAATCTGGGTATAAGAGGAAATACTTAAAGCCTAATAAAGACCTACCTAGAAGGCAGAACTCAGTTAACAGTAATAGATACATAAAATAAAATTACAAAAACTATCGAACAAATATATTCTAACACAATGACCGTCCATTAGGTGTTCCACAAGGAAGTTTGCTAGGACCGTTGCTATTCTTAGTGTATGTCAATGAGCTGCCACTGCTAACAGTTTTCTTTTTAGCCAGCACAATAAATAATAAATAAATAAAATAAAATTCATTTATTTTAGATTGTGTTGGTATTAAAGGTGATATATCTTATATATATCTTAAGATATAAATTAGGTAGAGCTCGTCTAAGCTGAAATGACGCTCGCTACTATCGCATTCACGCACACAAGCAAATTTAATTGGTCAATCAGTTGCCGGTAAGACTTAACGTAGGAGCACGCGTCGTTCGATTGGAGCAGTTGACGCTCCCACACAGATGAAGTGTCGTTATTAATATTTGCACTCACACATAGAAATCAACAAACTTGAGCGTGCGCAGAAGACGTACGAGAATACCGAAAAAATTATTGTAACTATAACTTAAAACACGCACTCACATACACACACACACGCGCTAACATACACACACACACATGTACAGAAAGTACAGATTAGTTATGACACAACAGGCACTACTTATCTCTAAAAGAAATCTCTTCCAGTAGGCCTACAAAAGAGATATGTGAAAATTAAAGCAGATAAGACGTGCACAATGACTATAATTATAATACTATAAATAAATACATACATAAAATTCTATACTTACTATACTAATATACCATAAAAATAAAATAAATATATACCATAACAACTAATACAATATAACATAAAGGCATTGAGAATACCGAATTACATCTAGGCACACTGGGAAAGATAGTATTCTTTCACACGTTTTTTAAAAATATGTATTGACTGACTATCCCGCACTTCGTGTGGGAGAGAATTCCACAGCCGGGCTGCATGAACAGTGAAGGAATAGGAGAGGAAATCGGAACTGTGAGTAGGAATTGAAAGCGACGATCTTAAGGCCTTGCCACACACAAAGCTCGGCGCGAGCGCGGCTCGGGCGCGGCGCGATGCTGGCGCGTTGCCTAGGCAACGATCGCACCGCGCTCGCGCCGCGCTGTCGTTGCCTAGCAACTATCGCGCCGCGCTGTCGTTGCCTAGCAAATATCGCACCGCGCTCGCGCCGAGCTCACGCCACGCCGGCACCGCGCCGCCAGGGGTGGACTAACGAACAAAGCGGGAAAGGCGGCCTGCCCCGGGCCTCTGGTCCAGGGGGGCCTCCAAACGTCTCCAAGTTGCCTTGATCAAATCCTATACAAGGCTTTAAAATATGCTTAGAACATATCGAAGAGGTGGTTCGGAGTTGTGACAGGGGCGTAGCTATCGCCGTATCACTATTCAAACAGAATTAAGATCAGGGTCGAGGACCCCCTCCGCCAAAGAAGTAATTTTAACTAAATAAATAAAAACACTTAAACATACAAATGTGAACTGAATAAAAAGCTTGTAAAATTACATCAAACTTCTTAAACTGGGGGCCTTATAAAGGTTGTCCGCCGTGGGCCTCTGATGGACTTAGTCCGGTACTGCCGGCGTCGCGCCAACAAAGTGTTGCCAATGCAGGCTATTTATCGCCATTTGGGGTATTCGAGATTAAAATTAGCGACGAAAAAATTGTAATGGTGAATTGTTTAGGCTATCTCAGGCTTTGGGCCAAGGTACATAAATAAACATAATCTAAACCCGACGGTTTCGCGGATGATTGTGGGTTCCAAGTACATTTACCTACTATAATAGGACCACGATTAGTCCGAATCAACTGACAGTGGTAGAAAATATAAAATGTGGATATGGCAATATCTATTGGATAATCTGTCCTTGTCAGTCATTGTCCATTATTATTTAGGCGATCCGCACACTGGAACGCAGCACCGTACAGTTGTGCGTGAGGTGCGTTAGTGCGTGACATAAAGTTATTTGAGCTGTCATCGGTTTCTATGGAAATTACTCATAGACGAACACACTGACAACACATCCACGCGCGTTCGTGCGGATCCGTAGTTTTTTTCTTTGCAACATTTGACACGGGCTGCGGGTCAGATAAGTTTTTGGCGCTGTACTTTCCACATAAAAAGGCGTCAAATAGGCCGCTGCTGTGAAGTGAGGTCTCTAGGATTGTCAAATAGGTATTCCGTTACTCAGTTCTCAAATTATTTTTCGCCTAAATAATATAATTTTATGAAAAGATTATAACAATTTGGAGAATTCCTAAATTTTTTATTGTATATAAAACAATATAAAAATTATACATATTTCCAAATTTCGCCAGAATGAACGCTGCGCTCCAATGTGCCAATCGCCTCAACAATATTTTTCAAGTCTGTCAAATTATTTGTTATGACTTTTATGAATGACGTTCTATGACGGATAAAAGACATAGCATTAGTTGCCATACCGAAATTTTTTTTTTTTAAAGCGATTCGGTCTTAGCGTGGTCCTACTATACTGCTCTTGCTGACACTAGCACCCATAGAGCTATACATCTTGATGCGGTTGAACGAACAAATAACTCTGACGGTTACCGTAGTCAATAAAACAGCGCCGTCTACAGTGCCACAAAAATGTCTGACCGGGTAACAGCATCGCTGTTGTTGGCATTGACATAACATTTCAAAACGGCAACACTTAGTTCCGGTTTTGGCCACCGGATCGAATAGGTTTGTCAACAATCTTGTCTAGCCGCCAGATATAACATTGTTAACGCGTACAAGAATTTGTATGGACAGTGGTAACCATTCCAATAGCTATGTTTATTTATTTATTTATTTATTAATCCTTACAATATTTCGTACATTCTGTCTTACTTATAGTTACCCT
Organism: Blastobasis lacticolella; assembly: GCA_905147135.1. Lineage (NCBI taxonomy): Eukaryota > Metazoa > Arthropoda > Insecta > Lepidoptera > Blastobasidae > Blastobasis > Blastobasis lacticolella. The sequence goes on from LR990067.1 coordinate 317,359, forward strand.
GCCAAACTGCATAACAGTTTGTTGGCAATGGTGTTTCTCTCGTAATACAATCCGGATAACGCTTACAACTGGTTAACAAATTCATCACTTAGTTTTACTTACACAACCAACTTGTAATCCTGTGCATACACAATAAGTGGAGCCATACAGATAGTTCATTACATACTCATATACTACACCACTATACACCCCGGGACGGGTCCCAAGGTATACAACGGTGCAACACATGATCATGAATACCGTGCGACGGTTGCTCATTGGGTGGACCCAACGAGCAACCGGCACACAGCACTGCATAGGTACAAATCTGTGAATGTCTTTAACTCACACAAGCAACCCATATGAGCTAGTCTTGAGCATATATAATAATAAATAGAGCCATACAGATAGATCATTACATACCCATATATTACACCACTATACACCCCGGGACGGGTCCCAAGGTATACAACGGTGCAACACACAAGCATGAATACCGTGCGACGGCTGCTCATTGGGTGGGCCCAACGAGCAACCGCCACACAGCACCACGCAGATACACCTCTGTACATGTCTTTTACTTACACAACCAACCCACATGAGCTAATCTTGTGCATAATGTGACGTCGATCCAGAAATGTACACTGTTGTTTAACAAAATCTTTATTTTAATGATATTTTCACAATATGTTTTAGAAAATATATGTATTTAATATAAATATGCAATTGATATAGCTTCAGGTGGCACAACAGTTTAAGTCGCAAGTCCGAGCGCGAATGAATTACTCAGCACTGTCGACTGGCCTCACGTGGTCTTCCCCGCCACTGCTGCTACTGCGGTGTGGTGGGGCGAGCCAGTGTGGCCAGCCAACAGAATTTAATAGAATAGTTTTAAATCGATATGATCGACATCGATACAACCGAAGAAACTGTATCGATGTCGGTTATTTATTTGGAGGATTTGTAATATTTGTAACAGCTCGGCCATCCGATCATCAACGAGTGCCCTCGTTGTATTAAAGTAATAGAACTCATAAATTATCAAATATTGATTGAATATATATACATTGTAATTAAGTAGCTATTTGTAACATAGTCTTAATTTTTAAACATCAAAAGGATAATGAATTTACTCTAATATTAAGTAAACTAACTACTGACAATAACATATGGAGTTTAAGTAAGTACTTAATTATTCTATAAATATGTAACTTCAATTTAAAGCATCATTATATTACCACTAAAATTTTGTTTTTGTTTAATACAGCAATTATTATTTTGTATGTTTAATCTCTAAGTAATAGTTCATACTGTTGCAAATCACAGCTTAAACACTAATAACTTGGGCGGTACATCATTGCACCCGGCTTGCCCAATCGCTTTTATCTCTTAAGTAACAGTTCATACTGTTACAAATCATTAACAACATACTGTTTCTCATTGGGCGGTACATCATTGTACCCGGCTTGCCCACAATATGCTGTATTCCTTGCCAAATGTTGACTTATGTATTATCATTAACACATATTCCAACAAGTGGACTTCATCCCTTCCTTATTAATCACAACATACTGTTTCTCCTTGGGCGGTACATCATTGCACCCGGCTTGCCCACAATATGTTGTGTTCCTTGCCATATGTTAACTTATGCATTTATCATTAACGCATAATCCAACAAATGAACTTATATATCTATAATAATAATTTTACAAATCAACTATCTACTATATCTCTACATAATCCAATATTTATACGTATATTATATTAATACGTATTTCAACAAATTGATTTAATCACTTCCATAAAATTAATTTAGTTATAATTCATGACATAGGTGCCGCGTGAGAAGTTCCCATATTTGATTGATCATTATTGTCGTTATCGTCATTATTGGAATTATTTTCTCCATCACTATCTGACATGGTCCTAAAACTAAGCCATGGATGTATTTTATCTGCCGCTATTATAGCTTCATAACGTCGTCCCTTTCTCGATAAAGGGGTATCCTCTACTAGATAACGATCGTTGGGAAGAATCTTCAAGATTCTATAAGGACCTTGTAACTTTGGCTCTAGTTTCTTAGATTGCCCGCTGCCTGATGCAATAGCCCTTATAATTCTTACTAAGTCTCCTTCCTTATACTGTCTTGCTTTCTTTTTGTTACTATCATATCTCTTTTTACTAATTTCAGCTTGCTTTTGCATCAGACAACTGGCTTCAGCTCTCACATCCGCAATGTCACCATCAATCGAGGCACCACTTACATCAGAAGCTATTTCATTCATTATACCTTGTGAAGGGTTCGAAACCCTGTGTCCAAACAATAGCTCAGTGGGTGTCTTTTTGGTAACATCGTGAATGCTTGTGTTAATGCCTAGCTGTATATCAGGAAGGAACTGATCCCAAGTTCTAGGGTCCTTTCCGTGAGTCATTGCTCCCAATGATGCCAAAATGGTCCGGTTGAACCGTTCAACCTGACCATTAGCACGAGGCGTGGCGACGGCATTAAGGATATGTTTTATTCCTAAACCTTGAATAAACGATTTAAATTTCTTGCTAGTGAAACAGCTGCCCCTATCAGTTATAAGCCGCGTTGGTGTTCCAAAATATCCTATCTGATTCTTTATAACCCTTATGGTTTCCGAAGACTTTGTGCTTTTGACAGCTGCTAGAATAATAAATTTTGTAAATGCGTCTATTATTACTAAAATGTAAGCATTTCTTTTCTTACTTCTATTAAACGGACCTACGTGGTCTGCGTGGATGGTGTGAAAAGGTTTTTCTACCTTTTCTATTGGATGAAGGTGACCACGAGGTGCGCCAGTAGGTAATTTATGGTGCGCACATTCTAGACACGAACTGACATACTTTTTAATAAAATATCTCATCTTCGGAAACCAATACATAGAGCGAATTCGTTCCAACGTTTTTTCGATACCGAAATGGCCTACGTCATCATGGTTAGATTTCGCTATTTGCCATCGAGAACCTCTAGGTACTACCCACCTAAGAGTGTTTTCATTTATAACTCTAAATACTCGACCATTTTTTAATTTATAATTTTGATGAATGTCTATTATGTTTTTAGTTTCTGGGTCCGACAGCACCTCCTTAATACGTCGTACATCATCATCTGAAGATTGAACCGTAGCTATCCAATCTTCCGACGTGACATTAAGGACATCGAGAATATGCATCCTTTCTATTTGAGTGTCTACAGGTCCTCGGCTTAGCGCGTCAACGTGCGCCATTCGCTCCCCAGGTCGATACTCAAAGTCACAATCAAATTCCTGCAGCTGAACCCACCACCGAGCAATCTTTGGAACGAGATCCCTTTTTGTCAATGTCGTACGTAGTGAATTGCAGTCGGTAATGATTTTGAACTTCAGGCCTAATAAGTATGTTCGAAATTTGTTTAAAGAAGCGATGACAGCTAGTGTTTCCAGCTCAAATGAGTGGAGTTTCTGTTCGTCTCCCGTCGTTTGGCGGCTGTAATATGCGACGGCCCGCCAACGACCCAGGTCATCCTTTTGCAAGAGGATACCAGCAACTCCTACCTTTGAAGCATCTGTGTGTAATTGGGTTTCAAGATTCTTATCGTAGAGCGCAAGTATAGGCCTGCTAACCAACCGTTCTTTTATGTTGTTAAACGCCGTCATTTCTTCATTACCCCATTTCCAAGGTGCGTTCTTTCTCAAAAGTGCCGTCAAAGGTCTTACCACCATAGCGAAACCCTTGACGAACCTCCTGAAGAAGCTCGCTAACCCTATAAAACGCCTGACGTCGTGCTGGTTTAATGGTTGCGGGAATTTAGAGACTGCTTCAGTTTTCAAAGAGCCGGGCTTAACACCTTCACCGCTTATCTCGAAGCCTAAAAAATCTATTTGATCGAACATGAACTTGCATTTTTTTAATTTTAACGTTAATCCACCCTCCTTTAGTAAAAGAAGTACCTCTTCTAATCTTACCATCGCCTCGTCAAATGATCTCGCGGGAATAAGGACATCGTCCATATAAATAACAACATATGGCACCCTCGACTTATTTAAAATCTTATGCATAGCCCTTTGGAAGACTGACGGTGCATTTGCCAGACCAAACGGCATTCTCGTATATTGATACTGTCCATCCGGTGTGACAAATGCAGTTAGTTCCTGAGATTTTTCAGATATGGGGATCTGGTAATATCCTGATGCGAGGTCTAGTGATATGAAAATATTATGGCCCGCGAGTTCATCTAAGAGGTCCTCGACCCTAGGCAGTGGGTAATGCTCGCGTTTCGTACGATTATTTAATGCCCTATAGTCCACGCATAACCGCTTTTCACCACTCTTCTTTCTGACAATTACAATGGGGCTAGCATACGGTGAAGCAGACTCTTTAATAATACCATACTCTAACATTTCGGATATCATGTGGCGCACATCCTCCTTCTCTGAATAAGATAACCTATACGGCCTATACACTACAGGATCTTTATTGGTAAGTTGGATATCCATCTCTGTTACAGTCGTGAAACCTAGATCCTGTAAACTAGCAGAAAAGCAAGATTTATATTTAAGAAGCAAGCATTTTAATCTTTCCTGTTGCGCCATGTTAATTCCGTCTCCTACAATAGGTTCAAAATCTAACTCCTTGAAATTTTCATCGGACCTGACATCAAATACACATTTAAAATTATCATCGAATCTGCCCCGAGTTATTAGTTGATCTTTTTTAAATAGAACGTCATTGCTACTTAAATTGTAAACTAAGATCAGACCCTCGTTGTTGTTTATTAAGTATGCCCCAGGAAATAAATAGTACTCTGAGCCTTGTGGGCCACGTACGCAGCAGTGAACACAGACATTACCATTAAAAGTTTTATCGGATTTTACTGGCACAGGCTTGATTTCGCCTGGCTTGATACTAATATCGTTTTTGCTGACTAAATGCACCTTCCCATGGTTAACTCTGCCAAATTTTAATATATCGTTAGTTTTAATTACCTTAATGTTAGGTCTCTCGGTGAATGTGTGACCGAGTAGTACCGGAAAGTTTATGAGGTTATCATTGACAATTAATATTTCGACGTTATCCTCGATTACGTCTTGTACTTTTATATTAACAAACGCGTTGCCCGTTGGATAGTACGGTATATTGCCCAGACCTCTCAATTGTGGTAAATTATCTGTTGACCACACAATCCCTAACCTTATAGCTTCAGATACGCGCATTAACGTGCATTCACTACCTAAGTCAACGTGACATTGAACTTCGTAACCATTTACGGTTATTGGAAAGGTATAAATACTTGGCATCGTCCTACTACACACATTAAGCACACTCTTTTCCTTTTCAGAAGGCTTATTTGATACATCAAATTTTGTACATGCGTTCGCCAAGTGACCCAACAAGTGACACCTGGTACACTTTAATAAAGGTTTACTGCATCGAAAACTAGGATGACCAGTTTCCTTACAATTAAAGCATACTATGCTTGCAGTATCAGTTCTACTAGTTTTGTGGGTACCTTTACCAGTACCAGTGCTACCTGCGATGGGTCGCTTGTCTCTTCCTAATTTATCAGAATCCCTAGGTACACCAGGCCTTATAGTTTTAAAGAATTTGAGTAACTGTTCAGGTTCCACAAACTGGGCAGCTTGTGCTCCTAAACGTATACCCCTATCTTCTATTCCGAAAACTAAACAATCCACTGCTTCTTTCCCGTGGATCTTACACCTATTGAGTAAGTTAATCTTGGCATAGAAGTACAGTTCGGGCGACTCGCCGAATCGCAACTTTTTATTCAACATATCAGTTAATAATTCGCCATAATTCTGACTGGACGGAAAAGATTCCAAAAGTTTTGTTTTCCACTCATCCCATGTATACATTATAGAGGGTAGACTTTGGTACCAAGTCTTTGCTATACCACTAAGTTTAGGCAAAGCGTAATGTATAACTTGCTTTTCCGTCCATTCATATATTTGCCTACATTCATCAACTTTCGAGAGCCATGAGCTAATAGTTTGTTCCTTGACCATTGGATCAAATTCTGGGACTACATTCTGTACAGATGGGAACCTCTCACTAGCACTAGATTTCATGGACTTAATTGCACCTAAAAATGATTCTATCAAAGAAACATCCTCATATCTACCTCGGTCAGTTAAGTCATGATTGTTGTGTTTGGACTCACGGCACTCGCTGCGACGATCCGTACTGTTGCCGCTGTGGCTGCGCTTCCGGCGCCGGCTGCTGCGGGGCTGGCTGTCGTGCCGGCTGCCGCGGCGTGTGCGCTGCGGGGTCCGACTGCGGGTGCGGCGCTCTCTGCGGCGCTCTCCGCGCCGATCCATATCACGTCTGCTTTCACGAACGCAAGGGCTACGGTCTGGATCGCCCCAGCTGCTTGTACTGCCACGGCTGTGGCTGAGGCGCGGGCTCATACGTCTGCTTCGCTGCGGCGGCGGCGTTCCCTCAACAGCGCGCCTCGCTTCGCGTCGGCTGGTCCGTTTTTCATTATTCATCGTGTAATTCACTAAAATGCAAATTAACGGACATAAACGTTCTTCGAGGAATTGTATTAAATAAACAAAAACAAACAATCCACAATTCATTCTAACCCAAATAAATCAGCCCCTATCCATCAATAATATCAGGGAGTGCCCTGATCAATTATCGATGAGATAGGCATCTATATTCAATGTTCTACTATGCCAGGGAGTTGCCCCAGCCGATAATAGCACATTGAGTTCAGTAAAACTAAAATAAAGTTCCTAACCATCGATAATATCAGGGAGTACCCTGACCGAATATCGATGAATTAGGTTTGCTTAACGTAATTACCATGCCAGGGTGTGCCCTAGCCGGATGGTAATCCGTCCAGTTTCGTTCACTTAAGGTAGGTACGCAGCAATTATTTTGCCACAAAAATTATAATAGGCAAGTAGGTACTCAACAATAACAACCCCTCCTTAACGGTAATATCAGGGAGTGCCCTGATCAAATACCGCTAAAACGGGCATAAACAACGTTACCACTATGTCAGGGAGTACCCTGACCAGATAGTAGCACGCAGAGTGTAATGCGGTCAAATGACGACTTGCCAATTATTATTCTCGTATATTGTCTTAGCAATTATTCACTCTGAACAAATCATTCCCTGGTCAACGATAATATCAGGGAGTACCCTGACCGAATATCGATGACTCAAGTATTCCTCACGCACCACTATGTCAGGGTGTGCCCTGGCCGGATAGTAGGCCGCGAGTTTAATATGTTCTAAGAAAATTCTTGCCGTGGGCAAATGGGACATGTACACAAAATATTCTAAAAGAGAAAAAAAAATCATTGGTACAATACCTTATCGATGAATCCCGCTTCTGAAGTTGTGACGTCGATCCAGAAATGTACACTGTTGTTTAACAAAATCTTTATTTTAATGATATTTTCACAATATGTTTTAGAAAATATATGTATTTAATATAAATATGCAATTGATATAGCTTCAGGTGGCACAACAGTTTAAGTCGCAAGTCCGAGCGCGAATGAATTACTCAGCACTGTCGACTGGCCTCACGTGGTCTTCCCCGCCACTGCTGCTACTGCGGTGTGGTGGGGCGAGCCAGTGTGGCCAGCCAACAGAATTTAATAGAATAGTTTTAAATCGATATGATCGACATCGATACAACCGAAGAAACTGTATCGATGTCGGTTATTTATTTGGAGGATTTGTAATATTTGTAACAATAAACAATAATTGGAGCCTATAAAATAATAAATGCAGAATGCATACATAAAAATGGAGCCATACAGATAGTTCATAACATATCCATATATTACACCACTATACACCCCGAGATGGGTCCCAAGAGATGTGTAATACGTCGTTGGATAGCTATTTTCAAGCTGAACAAAAGTAACTATGGCGCTTGTTCCAAATATTAGTCCGTTCCGGTTTATGCTGTACTATACATATTACAGTAATAAGTATTTTTTTCTGTTCTACCCACATTTAATAGTCAGAACTAAATCCACGGTGTTATACCGCCAGTGCAAAGTTACATCGTGCGCATGCATGTAAGACGGCCAAATCAAAAACAATCAGATGGAGTGCATTGAATTTGATTGAAGATACCAACTAATTATGGCCGTTTTTTTTTTTGCAATAAACACTGAAATATTTATTGCAAATGCTAAAAACATAAGTTTTACAAATAATACATGATGTTTATTATACTTTACATAAAAAAGATACTCCATTGCTGTTTTTGGTTGCTGCTTATCGGAATTGCGTACGAATTAGAGGCAGCCTCAGGTTGAGGCACGCACTAAAATATAAATATATAAATTACAAAAAAATTCTACCATAAATATTTAAAAAACTCCAAAAAAATTCTACCGTAAATATTTAATAATTTCACCTGGCAAGTGCGTTTTGACAAATGTCAAAGACACAAATACGTAAGAGTGGGTTACTTAAGCCCGCGGGGACTATTCTAGCGACAAATCCCGGTTCAGCCGCTAGCGATAAATCTGTTAGAAAAAAGTCGAATTTGATTCTGTACGGCGGTAAGTCAATTGTACACGAACAAGAAGAACTACGATCCATGGCCATGAAGTAAGCTTTGGGAAATTGTTCGTCTATTTTATACTGAACTAGCGGACCCGACAGACGTTGTCCTGTCTACACGTCTTTAATTTGAAAATTTCAAACTTTTTTTAATAAGCTAAAACATTCTGACAAAATTGTGAATCTAAACCATTCCCAGATCCCCTTGAACACACACAAAAAATTTCATCAAAATCGGTCCAGTCGTTTGAGAGAAGTTCAGTGACATACACACTCACAGAAGAATTATATATATAAAGATATTACTCGAGGATCGCCAGCTGATCAGTGACCGTCAATATGGCTTTCGTCATGGTCGCTCAGCTGGTGACCTTCTTGTGTACCTAACACACCGGTGGGCTGAGGCTGTCGAGAGCAAGGGGGAGGCTCTGGCTGTCGGTCTTGATATAGCCAAGGCATTTGATCGGGTCTGGCACAGGGCACTGCTAACAAAACTCCCGAAGTACGGTATCCCCGAGGGGCTCTGCAATTGGGTATCCAGCTTTCTGTCTGGACGGAGCATCCAAGTCGTTGTCGACGGATGCTGCTCCGATACCAAGACCATTAATTCTGGAGTACCCCAAGGTTCAGTGCTATCTCCCACGCTGTTTCTTCTGCATATCAATGATATGCTGAATATTCCCAGTATTCATTGCTATGCAGATGACAGTACTGGAGATGCTTGTTATACTGGCCGTGCGAATATCCCTCGTTCCGTGGTGTCGGAAAGCCGAATAAGACTTGTGTCAGAGATTGAACACTCCTTGGAGCAAGTTGCTCACTGGGGCAGACTGAACCTAGTGGAATTCAACCCTTCAAAGACACAGGTCTGCGCATTTTCCGCCAAAAAGGATCCCTTTGTCAATGTGCCGAAGTTCCAAGGGACACCCCTTTCCATCTCAAAAAGTATCGGGATCCTTGGTGTCGACATATCGGATAACGTGCGCTTCCGGAGTCACCTAGAAGGTAAGGCCAAACTGGCTTCGAAAAAGCTTGGCGTGCTTAACCGGTCCAGGCGATACTTCACCCCAGGGCAGCGCCTGCTGCTGTACAAGGCACAGGTGCGGCCTCATATGGAGTATTGTTCCCATCTTTGGGCCAGCGAAACTGCCGACCTGCTTAATCCTTTGGACTCCGTACAGAGACGCGCCGTACGAATTGTCGACGATCCCATACAAACAAGCAAGTTAGAACCACTGGCTAACCGAAGGGACTTTGGCTCCCTGTGTGTGTTCTATCGGCTGTACAATGGGGAGTGTTCCGAGGAACTTTTCGATCTGGTGCCCACAGCACAATTCCGCCATCGCACCACCCGCCGTGGGCTGGGTACTCATCCCCACTACGTAGACCCTCTGTTGGTCACCACGCGAAGGTTCGAAAGAACGTTTCTCGCTCGTACGATTCGGATGTGGAATGAGCTCCCAGCCACAGTGTTTCCTTTGGACTATGACATGGGATCGTTCAAGAGGTATATTAGAGGTCTCTTTAGAGGCGGGCAACGCATTGGTGACTCCCCTGGTGTTGCTGATGTCCATAGGCGGCGGTGACCACTTTCCATCAGGTGGCCCGCTTGCCTGTTTGTCTGCTAAGTAACATAAAAAAAAAAGCGAAATTGAAATCTTAATAAAAAAATCATAATCACCTTGGCGTTAATGTCCCGATTGTGCTTTTGCGCCCGAAGGCCTGGGATCCGCCTTGACCATGATCCATGTTTTCGCAGATCAGGTAATTACAGTGGAGCTACTGCCATCTGACCTTCGTGACCCTGCTACAAGGGGACTCTGACCAGATTGGATCATGGTTACACATTCAGTCGCCTGTATAAATTAAATAAATAAATATTCGTGGACAAATTCACACAGCGCCATCTAGCCCCAAAGTAAAGCTTGTGTTATGGGTGCTAGATAAGTGATAAACTACTTAAATACTTTTTAAATACATATTTATTATACATAGAACACCCAGACCCGTAACAGAAATTAAAATTCATTATTTCAATTTCTGCCCGGCCGGGAATCGAACCCGGGACCTCTTGCGTGGCAGACCGGCATGTTAACCATTGAACCACTCAGGTGTATGTGCAGGTTTCATCACGATGTTTTCCCTCACCGTAAGAGCATCATTGGTACATGGCCGCAGCGGGATTCGAACCTGGTACCTCTCGCTTATTAGTCAAATACCCTAACCGCTCGGCCACTGAGGCTCTCCAGAAATTGAAATGTAAATATTATGGCAATACTTGCATACCATAAACCATTTCTTATTATATTACCATCTATTACTACTTATCATCTGGCAGGCCGAAAGATTGTCGAAAGAAATGTAATTTGATATCAATGTGTTTTGTACCATTGTGGTGGATAAGATTGAGCGCAATTTTCTGTGTACTGTAGCGGGTACTTAAACAAAACATCTATATCAGCGTTAGACTCTAGCCACCGAATTTTTGCACTGTAGAATTTGTGCTCTATGTTACGGTATCATTAAAAGTTTGTCTAACTCGACAAATAAGTCGGACTGAAATGTTTTGATTCTGATGTAGGAGAGCTGTGCCCCCTCATCCTACCTACCTTAGGGGGCCTACCTAGGGAGCAAAATTTGCAGTGTGGTGTCCAACAGAGTAAAATAGCATCGCCGTCCACACTAAGAGGTGTCGTAAAAGGCGACTTATTTCAGAGGTAGGGCTTACTTTTCCAAGCTTCAGGTTTTTACCTACCTTATATATACTCTTGCAAGCTAGCGAGTAGAGGGGAATAAAAAGTAAGCCTAAATTCGTCCTCAGGTTCTAAATTATCTGCGTAATGCACCAGTCAAATTAGGAGGAAAGATTCGGACTGTTGGTAAAAAGAAACGAGTAATTAACCCGCTATTACGACATGTGGGAGTATTACCATCCTAAAAATTCAATTCCCCGAATAATGGAGCAGCCACTCTATGTGTGCCGATTGTCATAGAAACGCGGTGGCCAAAACTGGAACTGCGGAAAAATATCGACACTTACTTTTGAAATGTATTTGAACTGACATGTCAATCCTAAAAACAGCGCCGCCGGTACCAGGTCTGATAAGTTTGTGGCACTGCACAGCGCAGGCGCGGCGCCGCGCTCACGCCGGCCTGAGCGCGGCCTGAGCGCGGCCTGAGCGCGGCGCGAGCGCGGCGCGATGCTGGCGCGTTGCCTAGGCAACTATCGCACCGCGCTCGCGCCACGCTCGCGCCGAGCTTTGTTTGTGTCAGGGCCTTTACGCTTGAGCGACAGGGCTTGTCTTGAGGACGGGAAAAGTGGAAACGGTCACGGAGGTATGAGGGAGCGGGTGGGCTATAAATGACTTTGTAGAGGGTGGATAGGATATGAGCATTCCTGCGTAGACGGATTGGAAGCCATTTGAGCTGAGAACGATAACTGGAAATATGGTCATATTTTTGCAGTCCGAAAATAAACCGGATACAAAAGTTTTGAAGGCGCTCAAGTTTGTTCAAAATCTCCTCAGTGGCATCCAAGTAGCAGGAGTCAGCATAGTCGAGAAGAGGAAGGAGAAGAGCTTGAACTAGAGATATTTTGGTTTTGAAGGGCAGGAAATTTTGAAGGCATTTAAGTGAGTGAAACGAGAAATGTATCTTCTTGCTGACCTCATTGACGTGAGATACCCAGGACAAGTTAGTATCAAAAACAAGGCCAAGATTCTTTGCTGATTTACTCAGAGGGATTGGTATCTCGTCGTATAGTATTTGTGGAGTAACAGAGAGATTACTAAACTGCCTACGCATATATGGACTGCCGATAATCAGAGCCTGGGACTTTTTAGGATTTACTAATAGACCAAATGATTTAGCCCAGGTAGATCTCTATTAATGCAGTCAAAAGCGTTATCGGTATCTGTGTTAAAGTGCTGGTAAATTTGCAAGTCGTCTGCGTAGAGGTGGAAATTGGAAGTTATGACTGAAGTGACCGTATTAATGAAAATTGAGAAGAGGAGAGGTGAGAGAACGCCACCCTGCGGTACGCCTGCAACAAGATCACGCCAATTCGAGTAGACCTCATCAGAGCTGACACGCTGTAGGCGACCGCGAAGGTATGATTGGAACCACTCTACTACAGGAGGAGATATGTTAAGAAAGCGAAGAATAGCAAGAAGAACATCAAAGTCTACCGAATTGAAAGCACTGCTAAAGTCAAGCAACGTTAGAATGGTAAGTGACTTATTTTCCATCGCAAAACGGATATCATCTGTGACTTTTAGCAGCGCTGTTACGGCACTGTGACCTGGTCGAAAGCTAGATTGAAAAGGAGAAAGTAGACAGTTTGATGACAGATATTGCGTGAGCTGGCCATGGATAATGTGCTCTAGGACCTTGGAGAGAAATGGTAACAATGATATGGGACGGAAATCAGAAAAGGAAGAGAGACTGGATGATTTTGGAAGGGGGATAACATTAGCAAATTTCCAAGCTGATGGGAAAGAACTCGTTACCAGCGAATGGTTAAAAATATGAGAGAGAACAGGTAAGAGTTCAGGAAGTAGGAGGGAGATCATTCGGGGACAAAGGTTATCATTACCCACAGCAGCAGAAGAAATAGAAAGAATGTGCTTCTTAACATCCTCCTCTGAGACAGGCGAAAAACTGAAAGAGGTACAAAGAGGGAGTGGATAACTATTGATCTGGGCTATAGTTTGAGCTTTAACGTTAGAATCTAGTGTAACAGGTGGTGAGGAGAAGTGAGTATTGAGTTGGTTTAAGTCTATAGAACTCTCACGAGATACTGTTGATTTTCCTACGCCTAATGTTCTAAGGAAAGACCAGACCCTTGCAGGGGCCGAGCCATTGACAGATTTGTGGATGTGGCGTCTCCTAGCATCTCTACACATACGACTGCAATAGTTTCTGATATTTTTATATCGTTCATAGTTTCGGTCAGAAGGGCATTTACTAAACCGTCGCTTGGCACTGTCCCGCCTAAGCATAACGGCTTTAATATCCTCCGTTATCCACGGTGCAGGCGCTTGTTTCAAACGGACCTTTTTAAGCGGAGCATGAGTGTCATAGAGCTGAATGATGCGTGTTTCAAGCTCTTGCACCTTCACATCAATGTGGTCGGCAACAAGGACAGGGCTCCAGTCAATGTTCGCTGCGTCGCGCCTCAATGCCTCCAAGTTTATACGGCCAAAACTACGTAAGAAAGCAAACTTTGATTTACGTTTGGGGGTGCGAACTTTAAAAGATAGAAAAAGTAAATCATGGTAAGAAAAGGGGGCCGCGAATTGACCATGGACAGCTATTTTATTTGGGGAAGATGTGATCATCAGATCAAGAAGAGAAGGGGTACAATTTGGAGAATGATGCGTAGCAGAAAGTGGGAGAATATGCAAGTTGACCGAGGACAAGAGAGACAGTAACTTATGAGATCGTATATCATTTTTTATCAAGCACGTGTTAAAATCCCCTAGCAGGAGAACATCGTCATAGTTGGGACATAGATTACATAGTAAGTTGTCGAGAGAGGAAAAATAATCGATGTGTAGACTGGGGCTATAATACACAGCGAGCAACAATTTTTTATGGTACTTACCTATAGGCACCATCAAAGAATGTTATAATGTAATGTAGACATAGACAGTATTATAACTATTGAAACTTACATTAGACCAGCCAGTGATGTAGCGGAAACCTAAATGGACCAGTCTCAGCATAATGCTGTGAGGGCTAATGCCTGTCACAACGCTGGTTTTCAGAAAAGCCCAACAAACTTTGTTACAAAAATGCAGGAGGTTGGTTGCCTGGAGATCAGTAACACAGGTTTTTACCTAGCACAGACTCCAGTTCTCATAAGGATTTATACTGTATATACTAAACTTATAATATTATATATTGTGGCCTTTTTTGAGAGAAATAAACGTATTTTGTATTTGAATTGAATGTAGGTACTGTATTAGACTTACACTAACAAAAGTTATAGCATCTTTTAGATAAAAATACATTATCTTTCTTTCTTGCGCACACGCTCAATGTCTTGGTCATCTTTCATATCTTCCGTTAGAATATGACCCAGATACCTAAATTGAGAAACACGGCTTAGAGGCACTTGATTCAGTAGTAGGGGTCGTACGCAAGCAAAGACCATAAATTCACTCTTCCTCACGTTGTACTTCAAGCCGTGTGGCTTAGCATAGACATAGCACAGTTTTCCAAAATGTATGGAATTGTTTAGAAGAATGTTGTGCTGCTAAGATATCCATTCGAATCTAGTCCTGGTTATTTTGACAGAATTTCAGCATCGACTTAAAATTTTACGGCTTACACACATTTTGTCATAAACAATACCTACCTGATGAAGGCCTACCATACAAAATATATAACCCAAAGTCGTGCCTAGCCTGTCTGTAGGCCTCAGACTTGTTTTTTCCAACCTAGTAGAGCTCGTCTAGTCAAAAATGACGCGCCCCACTACTTAGTTAGTTGATTTCGATGTGTGAGTGCAAATATTGATAACGACACTTCATCTGTGTGGGAGCCAATGAACGACACGTGCTCCTACGTTTGAATCTGACCGGCAACTGAATGACCAATTACAACGGCATTTGTATATGTATTGCGTCCATATTTTAAACTTGCTTGTGTGCGTTAATGCGATAGTGGGGCGCGTCATTTTATATTAGACGAGCTCTACTTGCACATCAGAAACAGTTTTCCATGCAGATTGATGAGTCAATCCTGGTGAGCCAGGTAATGATCTAATTAGCGCCTGTATCCGTGAGCCTCACTAACAAAATTTAACGTTTTCGAAGACACGCCTAGTTTTACAATATCTGCAAATACCTACTGCCTCTCATTACAAAATTCTAACATCTCATCACAAAATGGATTAGATGTTTAATGTTTAGAGGGTAGTTTCATATTTTTAACAAATACGAGCCTGTTATTGGTGAAACGTTAGTATGACACTATTCTGCCGATTCAGACGACTAAATTGCCGCCAAACAAAATAACAGGATCAGAGAGACGTGTTGGTTTTATCAACATGTCATGAATGGCTATGTCAAAGAAAGTATTGATGTGGTCGACGAAAATTAAACTTTGGTTTATTTTATTGTTTTATTTTTGTATGATTATCTGGTAACAAAAATGATTACCCGGTACTCACATATTATTTTTCACCATTTCATAGCCTATGCGTATAACCTCAATTTTATGCTTAAAATCACACGTGCAACAATAAGCAAGCCTATTACTTCTCGAGGGCTCGTGACCCATATGTGATGCACCCACGTATCATTTATACCTCAGAGTGACCCATATGCGAGTCACACACAGGGAACATGCCAGGCTTCGAATGACGGTACAGTGAGTTAATATAATATTAGCCAGGGCGAATTGCGTAACAAGTATCCCACTCATTTCCAGCCTCGCTTCATTCGCCCGACTTCCGGATTCCTGAACCGCCGTTTCTGGCGTTTAAGCCGGATTATTACAAGGAAACGAACAGACCATATCGCATATCACCTGTGAATGTTAATATAGCGAAATGGCAAGAAGCAAGGCCAAATGTAAGTACATACCTACTTTATTAAAAGAACCGCTTGTCCGTCATCGGTTGACGAATTATCATCATTTTCGTCACTGAGTTTTTCATCTTAACTTAAATAAAAAAATAAGCATGCCATTTGAGACTATAGCAATTGTGGAATCGTACTTACTATTGCACTGTGGGGACCTTTAATTAGACCCACCGTCAATATCTTTTCAATTATTTTAATTACCCGACTGCGCGACGCAAACACGGGTAATATGTTTATCAGCCTATGTATGTATGTTTGTTCCTTTGTGGCACTCTAGAGACCAAACGCGTGGACTGATTTTGATGGTTCTAACGTCTATCGATTTGTCTTAGTCTTGCGAGTGTCAATGAAGACATGATATTGATCAACATTAAATATGGCCTCTACTAGCCGCCATCTTGTGAAAAGAAAAAATGAAAGTTGACAAACTATATACTTGTGTATCGTTAAATAGGTATTAAAAAATAATTTTCATGTTTCATTTACCATTTTTCAGTCAGAATGACCGTTTAGGATCTATATCGATTAAAAGTTAGTTAGCAGCCAAAAGTAAATAAAATATGTACTAAATAAAATGTCATAGTAATAGATACTAATAATTGCACATGTCAAATTTAAAAAATATATAATAATAAAATAATCATATTGGCGTTAATGTCCCGGTTGTGCTCTCGAGAACGAGGGCTCGGGGTCCGCCTTAACCATGATCCAGGATTGTATGATTAGGTAATTACAGTGGGGCGACTACCATCTGACCTCCGTGACCCTGCTACCAGGGGAACCTGACCAGATTCGATCATGGTTACAAATTCAGTTGCCTAAATTTGCAGGTTTCCTAAATGTACATCACTCGGAAAAGAGTCTTATACGGATTCTAATACGGTACCTCTCGCTTAGGAGTTGGAAACTCAACCGTTCGGGTACCAACGCTCCAATATTAATAATAATTATTAAAGAATGTCATAGTAGTGAATTATTAATAATTACATATGTCAAGATGAAATACATATATGTGTAAATATTTTCAAACTAAACAGTTAGTGCCGTGAAAATAAAAATTCGCCGTATCTGTAGAATGATTTATCCACCAGCGAATGTTTAAGCCTCTTTTTGAATACAATGCTACTAGTTGCACTAGTGACACTATCCGAAACATAATTGTAGACTTCCGGACCCATCGCGTTTTGCCTTCTCCAGCCTATGAGGATCGCTACAAGGCGGGTAGTGCTGCAAACCGTACCGCTTGCAATCGCCCCGCTCTTGGTAAGCAGTGGTATGGCTACGTGCGTATATAGCCACCTGGAGGATGTACAAACTCGGCAGAGTTAGTACTCCAAGTGACCGGAACTTCGGTCTCACGCACTCCTTCGGAGCACGCGTTCCCAGTCGGCAGCACGAACCTAGAACTCTAGCCCGTACTGTAGGAGCGACTGCACGGTTGCAAAGTAGCATGTCCTCTTTTGGCAGAGTCTCTATTAAAAACCGTTGGTGTTGTCATTTCAAGGAACTGTCTAACGAGGCCAACAACTAAGTGCCACCACCTAAGCTTCCTACTGAGATGGACCCGACGCTAATAAAGCTATCCTGAGCAACGGTCACCAGATGTGTTGGTCCAACGGTCGATCTAGTCACTCATTACATGTCATGAAACCTAGCGTGGTCTATGCGCCTCACGCATAACATGAAGCGGTCTCACCGACGTGTGTGAGCTTAATAGAAAATGGGTTGTACAAAGACCGTCAACGACATTCCATTTAACTTTATGAGATTAAAGTTTGGTGATTGGTTTATAAATGCCTTAAGCTGTGATGTTAATTCCTCTCTAGTATCTATGTAAGATGATATGACAGAAACTTGAAATAAAACTCTACTACGTCAATGGCAATGATTCGAGTGATATCATAAAAATATAATTTAATTATAAGACAGCAAGTTGAGCCCCCTGAAGTGGGTCACAAAGGAGCCAGTCCCCCAGCTAAACTTTTGTCCAGACTAGGACCTTTTAACGTGTACCTGCTTCCTTCATGTGCTCCATAGGGGTACCACGATGGAAGGTGTCGGTGCTTTCTTGATCCCTAAGGTTCCCTAAGCTTGCCTTGGCCTGGCAAGATTACTAGGTATATCCTTGATATACCGCTGTCATTCTTTATAACCCCGTAATTCTTCATCTGAGAATGGGGCCCCTGTGTATTTTCTATTTATCAATTTAGGATCCTTTGGACAGCTTTTTCCCTACGTTTTACGAGATGAAGGATCGCAACAACTGTGGTGTCCCTTCTTACTGAATATAAAACCAACTAGGGTGAACCAACACAAAATTATTGGTTGAATCTAATTATCAAAACTCGAATGCCATGCGTTAAATTGCAAGAATTGACGTGGATATTTCTTATTGAATTCCTCTAAAGAAAATTACTTTAATTAAGGCATTTAAGTTTCATTAGTCCAGAATGAAGTTACTTGTCACAATGCTGGGTGATTTAGAAACCAAACTTAGGACCAGCTTAGAAAGTAATTTACTGAAAATAAGGTCAAAGTGTGCGGGAATATGAATTAAAGTCACAGGTAGAGTTTAAAATATACGTTTATTTACTTAATTTAGACTCTACAATTGAAACTATTTTATGATTTTAACCAAGAATTTCTGATAATAGAGAAATTCGTGATTCTGATCATTCGATTCCTAGGGCCAATACCTATCGAAAATGGAAAACGTCAGGCCAGTATTGCATAAACCATTTTCGCCCAATTAAGTCTAATTATGATTAATTAATTAATTAGTATCGTTTAAACAATTGTTCGTTCGAATCAAATCACTACATTCACATAATTGAAAGTCAAAGCGTCAAACTTGGTTAGCAAAGTTAAAACATATAATCAAACATAAGCTTAATTAAGTCAATTAATGTAAAACAATTAGTCGATATAAATGCTAACTTATCAGTGAACTAATCGACTCATTAACGCTGCGCGTCATGTGGGGATTGATCAACTCACACGCTTTTTGGCCTAATAATTATATAGATTATAGGTATATTCGTCAATTAGACTAGTCGTAAGACTTAAGATACAGATTTATTTAAATCTATCTGAAACCTTAGTTATTATTATAGATTTTTTATTCTTAAGCTAGCTTGTTCGCTTTCGTGGTATTGTCTTTACATCGATATCTCAGCGTGAATTTATTGAACATTTTGGTATGCGAACTTTTATTTTTTTCACACTTTCAAGTGTGTCACTTGTGAATAAGCTTGACGCGTTTGTGGGAATTTATTGCTTACCCAAACTAACATAATATCGTGTAAAAAGTGTAAAAAATTGGTCTTGGTTTTCGAAATTTTAAGTACCCATAGAAATCTGAAACTAATGGGGACCCAGGGCGTACTCCTGTTCACTGAACTATTCAACAGAATACTGGCTGACTGGAATACCTGACGCGTCGCGCGTAAATATTATTACGCCAATATATAAAGGAAAAGGCACTGTGCCAGAGTGCGGCATGAGCCACACAATGAAGCTATTATCGACCAAAGACTTCGCCAGGAATGTTCCTTGTTGGAGTGCCAATACGGCTTCATGCCAGGCTACAGCACCATGGATCCAATATTTGCCTTCAGGGTCCTACAGGAGTTTCACTGCAGTCGAAATCAACTTCCACATTACGCATTTCTCGACCTGCAGAGGGCTTTCGACAGTGTACCTTGGGAGATAATCCGGTGGGCTCTGAGATCATAGTCTGTGCCCGCGGCGTATACATGTATGCCAATACTGGAGCTGTCGTCAAAGCTATCGTAAGCCAAACTATTCCCTTCCTGATTACTGTAGGTGTTCACCAGGGTTCTGTGCTGAGCCCTTACTTGTTTTGCATTATGCTTGATGCCCTCTCAGCGGAAATTCAGGACATGCCTCCTTGGCTTATAAAGTACGCTGACAACATTGTACTTGTGAGTAAGCTTAGGCAGCACTTTGTGACCAGGGTAAACATGTGGAAGGATGTGCTAGAAAACGGTGGTTTAAAGCTGAATGTCGCCAAAAAAGAGTATATGGTCAAAAGAGTATATGCAGTGCGGATTCCGAAACCATCCGTATAGATAACGAAGCTGTCAATAGAACAGACAAATCCAAATACCTCGGATCGGTGATGCACGGGTCCAGCGATATCGACCCCGATGTCAAGTTCCGAATCTCTGCAGCATGGGCCAAATGGCAGGAACTCACGGGATTTGACAGGGATTTCCGGGTCATCTGTGACCCGGAAATCCCTGCCAAGCTCAAAAGACTTAAATATAAGAGTATAATTAGACCTGTAATGCTCTATGGCTGCAAGACATGGCCAGCGCTGACGAAACACGTTTGCGAACTTCACGCCATCGAAATGACAATGCTGCGGTGGAGGTGCGGAGTTACGCGGCTCGATCGAATACGTAACGAGTACAGCCTTACCGTGAGGGATATCGCATATAAGATCGAGGAAGCTCGCCTGCACTGGTATGGTCACTGCGTAAGCCTCAGGGATACGTGAAAAATAGATGCCTGGACCTGCCGGTATCAGGCAATAGGCTCCGTGGGCGCCCCAAGAAGCGATGGATTAACATCGCTGAGTCGGATTCGAGAGCCAACGGCCAAAGACGCGAGGATGCCGAAGACGGCAAGCGGACCCTGGCAGAAACCGGAATAAACACTAGGATGATGATGATATAATAAAAATATTATTTAAAGTTTCGTATAAAGTGGGTTCGCTACACAATGTCCGCTAACCTTCTTTCCAGGCTTATGACGACTGTCCAAAGCTGCTTCTCAAATCACGATGTAGGCGAGGTGCAGGGCAGCTCTATCACGATGTCCACCTTTGCTTCCTCCTGGGGCTGTTATTAAACTGAATCGTAGCTATGGTTACATTCAGATCCGAATTCAGGATGGAAAGTTTGCTACCGTAATGGTTTACTAAGCCTAGGTAGTTGCATCATGCTGGCAGATTCGTCAGCCTTTGCTCTACTTCACAGTCCTTTAACTGGTATAATTATTTTCCAGGATCGGCCGTGGAACCTCAATTGCGCTTGTGTTGTAGCGTACAAGTACAACCATCCGCTGTCCAGCTGCGCTATCCTTACACCGAGACATGTGCTCACCACGGCCACACCAATTGAAACCGTACTGGAGCGCTACAGGAACTATGTGAGTGCAACCTCATAGCGTCGTGTTTCTCATTACTGAGGGTCGTGAATCCCCCGATGAACAGTCAATGTTTGCTTTGCGTTGTCTCTCTGTAGCTTTATAGTGACCGGATTTGATCGGACTATCTAGCGGCTTCCCGACCTGTTACCATAAGCTGCTCGAGATTGTGACCGGGCTATGTGGCCTAATAATTCCAGGCTCCTTCGTAGGCAGGTAGTGGAAAGCTTACTCTTACATTCAGCTCACGAAGAATTGGTGGCTCACAATCGGTGTCTATAAATTGGAGTAAAACTTAAAATGGGGCCTGACTTGAGACTTTTAAAATCGGTGAAATATTGCTTCAATCTGGTAAGTTCACCTAGTTTTTTAGATGCCAGTAAATGACTGCAAAGCTGAAGAGATATCGATACTTACAAAATTTGTGGCGTGCTCTTTAAGATGCTTAGTTGTATGTCCTTAAACTGTGGCGCAATAACGAATGGAGCTTTCTTGGCGGTGGACCGCATACTTATGTCATTGTGGGGTTCAATTGGATTAGGTTTAGTCGTCCCCAGTCGGACACTCAAGATTTTAGACAGTACTTCGAGACTTAGCTCCACAACATCGAGGGTATTTAGCACAGCCCGTATAAAAAGCGTGTCCAATACTGTCATCATCGTTGATGTTAATGAGTAACAGAGTATAGCACCGAGCCTTGCGGGACATCAGCGTTAATGTCCAAGCTATCGGCGCAATTGCAGTTGACTACGGATTTGATCTATTTTCATGATTCCATGCCAAACCCAGGAAGACCTCGCTGTATATCTCTCCTCGACTCTCAATATCTAAAGCCCAACTTTGTGTGAGATACACTTGACGATCACCCGTTGAGCGACGACTTCGGAAATCATATTGAAGGTCTCTTGAGAGATCGTGTTATTTTAGGTAACTGAGAACCTGAGCGTTTATAACATGCTTCATCACCTTATTAGAGACCTCATGAGATGGCATTAAACGTTTTCAAGCCTTGTATATGTGTACAAGGTGGTCGATAAGTCCCTCTCTACTCCATTTCAACGGGCCTGGGAATATTCCGACTGGGCCTGGTGACTTGAATGGCAGGAAGTTGACGATTACCCATATTATCTTGTCCTTGGTTAATTTTTTGTCATCTTGTGATCAATCTGCTTAACTCAGTTTGTGCTTCCCGTTGTGTTTGGTCGAGGGGACCATTGGCCGGTGGAACTGGCCCCGCACTAGTGTCCGCTACTGACACAGGGGTGCATGCGGGCGGTGTCGCGCTAGGCCTAGTTTCTGCGGGAGTTAGCTCCCATCGATTGCTGTAAGCGACCTTCTGTTTTTTTCTTAGCCTTAGACGTTCCTGCGAGCAATGTCAGCTGTTGCACTTCTATTTTTGTTTTGGACCTGCTGTCCTTCATCCCCGCCCCTCATCCCCTCATCCTTCATAGAGGTGGCATCTTCCTGGGAGGTGTCTCTGGCAAGACAGCCTGAAGGTCAGCCAGGTCCAAATCTGCACCCGTGGTTTTCACCGCTGGTGCAAAAGGCTCATTGGGGGGCGCTGCCGCTGCTGTTTTGCCTAGGTGTACCGTTCGACAGACTGAGGCCGTTGGTGCGTCCCGGTTGGGTACGTTATTGGCAATTTGATTATCCATGTAAATTAATGTTAAATGTCATCCCTGGTAGCGTTCCACTCTCCCCGGCACCCGCAATGCGGGGACGACATTAGACGGTTTCCCATGCCGCCAGAACTACCCTAGGAATATAGGGCCGTTTTTGGAAAAGTTCTGCCGGTACGTGTTGGCGGCCGCACTAACATTCGTCCCCCTTTAAAACCGAACCCTAGCCTGGCAGCCCTCTGACGGGATGCCTCAGCCGATCGATCCCACCCCCATTGCTGGGGAACTGGTTTCAAGGCGCCGGTGGTTCACCCTCGCTTAGCACTGTTTGGCATCTGCAAGGTGAAATTTGTTCTGCCTTCTTGTTGTTCATCGAGCAAGCATTTAACTTCTGCTTTGCATCAGCAACATTCGAGTTGTAATAATAATTCTACTATTATACTTTGAAATGGATAAAGAGAAGTAAGAAGGCGGATCCCGCCCCTGGCACTTGCGCGCCGCGCGGGTGCACAGTTGGGATTGATGCTCAGATGATATAATGATGATGATGATGGTGATAACAATTAACAACGGTTGAAACTCACCGGAGTTTCAGACGGCCGGAGCCTTCAAGCCGGCAATCCTTCACTCTATCGGTCTGGTTTGGAAATTTTGCTTTTTACATTACTTAATGATACCATTTAAAACCTTGATTGCAGGCAACCCTGAAAAACACAATACTAATTTTATACGAACTGAGAGTTCATCAACCCCATTTCAACACTAGTGCACGTGCATTTCCGGCTCGGATCCATTACCATCCGGATGTGAGTATTTATATAATAATAAACCGTTTATTTCAGGCATTATAAATTACAAAGTATAAACAATGTAAACAAGCATATATTCTGTTAGTAGTAATAACCTTAAAAACAAAGTGTTAGTACTTATTTTCCCTTTTTTGCGATCTCAGTGATATCCTGGCGGAATTGTAATCACTGGGATCTGCGTCTGGGTAAATAGTACTTACTTAACTGGTTTCTTATCCCAGGTAAATATAATTAACAGTGTAACTATCGCACTATATCTTCCATCGTTATAAAATCGTAAAGACGACAGTTGTACAAAACGGGAAAGTTGCGATTGAAACTCGCATGAAGGGGATTCCGTAATAGTTATAGCAGTAAGAGCTATTTTGGAACCGCTAACGCGAATGTTTATTTTATAATATTTCAAACACTATAAGCTTGTTTTCCACCTTAGTGGTATAAAAAATATATATATGTCGTCGCGTGAAAGAAAGGGGTGTACCAGGATCATTATCATCAGGGTGGTGATATCAGTATTAGATCGTATTCGTCCAGATAAATTAAAGAAAAGGTTCACATTTACTCTACTGTATTGATTCCAATTCATTTTTGCACATCACTTATAATTTCACTTGAAATCAGAGCGGTATTACAATGTAGGCAGTTGAGGTAATTTACTTTCTTATTTCAAAGGTGATTTTAAAATTATTTTATTTTTAAACGCAAAGAACACTTTCTATAAACGAACTTCAAACGTAAACAAACGAAATGTGGAGACAGTTTTAAGACGCGTCACTCCTCGGCGGCGGTCGCGCCAAGAATGGCCGCCACTCCGCCCGAGTCGTGCCGTCGAGACTCTGTCAGCACGGCTCACCAGAGGGCGCACTCCCACTTCCGTTTTCTTCGTCATGAGTCCGTACTTTTGACCACATTATTCCATACTATTGACCGTGATCCGTCACGGCTGTCCTACTGTACACACGTCCTCGTGTGTTATATGAAACATGAAAACCATAGCACAGTACCATATTCGCTCGGTCACTTCTGACCACAACACATCACCCAAGTAATTCTTATGAATCATGTGAAAGGATCTATCACAACTGCTTTAACCCACCAATAATTAAGTAACTGCTATTTGTGTACACATAAAACATACGTACATTATCATTTATCATACTAAATCATAGATTGAGAGAGACTTGAGAGAACAACATCATCTCGTACACAAACTACTCTTTATAAGTTGCCGACATAAATTCAGCTATGGCTTCAGTTTATGAGCGAGGCGTGACAGGATACCAGACAATGAACCGTATCACAATTACCACAAATGAAAGTTTCATCATCATCACCAGTGTTTTCCCCTTGATGATCTTCTTGAGTGGGAAACATCACAAATCCAATCACAAAGCTCGTGTACTGTCCCCGACCTTCATTACTGTAGGTACTTAGATTCACTACAAATATGTGACATACCTACCTAAATAAAATTTTCAGTACTCAGCAAAAGACCCAATGTTACTTCGAGTGTGATCGAAACACTCCTTCATTAAATGCCATATGATTTTTGGTCATCCGTCAGCGCCATCCTAATTTTAAAAATAAGAGTAATGTTACCATACAGAAGAAATGACACACAGGCGAACCACCACACTGATGAACGCTATCACGCATTCGGGCCGGCACGCAACCGGGCCGGCACGCAACTGGACTTGCACAATAGCGAAATACCACACAGACTAGGTGCCACACAGACTGGGTGTTACTCTGGTCAGTGCCACTCTATACGTCAAACTATGAGTTTATTCTATATCCTGTATCACGTCTGCCATAGCACGATACAGGTAAGATGTCACACAAGGGTAAATGGCACAGAGGCGAAATGCCACACAGCAAAATACCACACCGGCGAAATGCCATACAGGTGGAATGCCTCACAGGCTTAATGCCACACAGACTAAATGTCACACAGACTTTATGCTACACAGGCGAAATGCCAAACAGGCGAGATGCCACACAGGCGGGATGCCACACAGGCGGAATGCCACACTGACGGGATGCCACACAGGCGGAATGCCACACAGGCGGGAGCCACACAGGCGGGAGAGACACAGGCGAGACAAATAAATAGATGTTAATAAACATTGCAAACATATACGCTCAGTGTTGTTCATTCGTCATATTTTTTAAACCGGTAGGTACTAATAGACTCTAGTAATACTTCTTTCTATAATATAGGGGCACCACTGTAGTAGCCGTACTTATATAACCTGTGCGTAGGTATCTACTGTTAGACTATACAGTATACTTTTCAATATGAAATTGCTAAAATCATGAAGTAGTTACTTTGACACGCTTTACTTCACTAATAGCTGTCTATAGACTCTCAGCTACGGTCTACGAGTTACACAGCAAGTAATCGTCACAAACCCGAACAATTGTTCACGGTGATACAAAAACAACATTATCTCTACTGCTCAATATCAAAACTAAATCAGGAGTTTAATAATAAGAAGCTCTCCCGTCTATCTGATACGCCAGTCATGGGTTACAGCAGTCCATCTGTTACAACACCAAAACTAAACAAGTAATAATCATCGTCAACGATTTTAACTGTTCGAATTAGTATACTCTATCTAGACTTAACGTAACGTTTAAGCTCCCATTTTGAAACGATTTAACAATGTTTGTAATAATGAAGGTGTCCCATATCCAGCCGTCTTCTAAAAAAAATTACAACATTCAATTTGCCATCTACACTAATCTACAGCCACAACATCGAGACTTTCGGGGCTCTCAGCCCAATGCGTCACACACATGACTCCCAGGCCACTCCAAGTCAGCCAAATAAATCAGGATGTTTGACTTCAACAACAGTTCAGGTACTACTAAACTTGTACTGGCAGAAGGATAAAAATTCACGATTGCTTACACTACCTCATCTTACTGGTCCAAGAACAGAACTCGAAAAAGTTACTTAATATCGGTAATCAAGGAAATTTCAGTACTCGAAGCTGAAGTTAATTTATAAAACCGACTTATCAACAATCACCAAAATATCTGGACTTTCAACATTTTCTCACAAAGCTTGAAACAACTACCTTCTATAAAAGTCACGCTCCCATAGCCTCCATCAGGCCGGTAAGCAAGCATAAAACTCTCCCATAGGCTCCATCAGCCCACCATCATTGATAAAACACGACCACCTCCTTCCGACGATGCAACAAATTTTGAGAAAACAAAACTATCACATAAATCTTATAAAAACTTCAGCTCGATAGTCGTCACATTTGGGTTAGCTTCTTAGATAGATCCGTCTAACAAAGTCTTTATCCAGGTCAAACTAAGTCACATTAACATAGTACAAATGGTCGGTTGAACTAAGTCACAGGTTTATCTTTAGTTACTCAAACATAATTCGAAATTATCTACCGTCAATCAGTTCACTTGATACCACCATAAAATTAAATTACTAAACAAACTACCCTTTTTTTTTTAATTTTATGAAATGTATATGGGTGATCCCATTGTTGCCATGGAAAACTATATCATTGGAAAACTACGACCACAATAACAAACATTATACTGAAATATGGAAAATTTCGTTCGAATGTCTCCGGTTAAATGTAAACAAACACGCTATCAATTTTGCTCTTTTTTTTCGATACATGTTGGCATGTTGTCCCGCTCGCATTGAAATCGCGGTGATCTGTACTGGGTCATTATTGAAATTTTGCACATTCGAAGCCTATCCTATCTCTAAGACACAACATCCTAAAGTACACCAGCTAATTGTTCCACAAACTTACTGTCACGGCATCCCTGCTGAAATAGGTAAGAAAACGATAGGTACAATTATTTCTGTCGTACGTGGAATAATTGTACCTATCGTTTTAATACCCGACGACCTGAGTGGTTCAATGGTCAACATGCCGGTCTGCCACGCAAGAGGTCCCGGGTTCGATTCCTGGCCGGGCAGAAATTGAAATGATGAATTTTAATTTCTGTTACGGGTCTGGGTGTTCTATGTATAATAAGCATGCATTTAAAAAAAAAAAAAAAAGTATTTAAGTAGTATATCAGTTATCTAGCACCCATAGTACAAGCTTTGCTTAGTTTGGGGCTAGATGGCGCTGTGTGAATTTGTCCAAGAATATTATTATTATATATTATTAATACATTTAGCACTCCATCCAGTACACGGTTTCATACACATATTATGTAACACCCTGTATATTGTGACGGCATTGTCATTATATCAATATTCCTGAATTTATCTCTTAGTAAATTTCTTGGTCCCAATTGATAAATCGCGCGAATAGCCCTTTTCTGCAATACAAATACATTGTGCCAGTCGGCAGCGTGTCCCCACAGCAGTATGCCATAGGCCATAATACTGTGGAAATAACTAAAGTAAACTAATCTTGCTGTAGCCTCGTCAGAAATACCCCGCATTTTCTTTACAGCATATGCTGCAGAACTTAGCCTTTTCGCCAATCTATCATTGCAATTTATTATCCAGAGTAAAGCCTAAAAATACTGTAGAATCAACAAGATTCAAATTTTCGCCTTTTATTTGTACATTAGTGGGCACTGATCTAACATTTGGCAAAGACAATTTTAAACATTTTGTCTTCTTGCCATTCAGTAATAAATTATTAACCGTAAACCAGTTTACCACTTCTGCAATAGCTTTGTTCACGTCTTCATATGTTAATTGTTGTCTTTTTACTTTAAACACTAAAGATGTATCGTCCGCGAACAAGACAATTTCATGGGTATCTTTTACAAAGTACGGTAAGTCATTTACATAAACAAGAAACAAAAACGGGCCCAAAATAGATCCCTGGGGGACACCCATAGAGACAACAGACCCCATAGATCTCTCTCCGTTCACATAAACTTTTTGAGTTCTATGACTCAAGTATGAATTTAGCAAGTTCAGGGCCAAGTCCTTTATTCCATAATGTTGTAATTTCCTGACCAATATATCATGATTAACGCAATAAAAGGCTTTGGATAAATCACAGAAAACCCCTTAGGCATCACGTGATTCCTCCCAGGCCCCAAAGATATGTTTAATAAGTTCAACACCTGCATCAGCTGTTGAACGACCGCGTTTCGGTCGCGAATCACACTTCCGAGTTTTTGGTAACAACATTATCATTTATCTTTAAACTGTACTTAGTATCGCGATTTGTTACTTTTCCAGTTTTACTCTTTCTTATCTGCCATGTGGATTTTACTACATCTGTGCTATTTTTTTTAGTTTGTGCTTAACGAAATTCGATTTAGCTGTAGCACAAAAACGTTTAAATAACTTCGAATAATGTTTAACATACTCAGCAAATTCTACGCTATTATTATACGCCCAATTTCAGCAGATCGTTCAACAGACAGCTTGAAAATATCAGTGCGTTCCTTGCATTTTAGGCAATTACGAGCAAGTATTAGGGAACCTCCATGAAGTGCCTGCCCTCTTGTAAACGAACATGCAAGTTTATGGTTGTTAAAGCCAAATATGAGCTGGTGATCTTTTAACCAATGTTCAGTAATGCAAAAAATATCAACATTCTCACCGTTCATGAATTGCTCAACTTCCAATTCTTTATTCGTCATGCCTTGGATATTTTGATGTACTAAGTTAACTATACAATTTTGTTTATTATTATAACATTTTACCTTACGTACATCCAAAGGCTTATTACCACTATTTACTAATGACTTTATGCCAGAACAGTCCTGTATATTCTGAACAATATCAAAAGATTTACTGTTCAAGTCTAACAGTGGACTGTTATATGCCAGAGATGGCAGCGACAGCAAAGATAGGCGACTTAAAGCAATTAATGATGGCATATGGAAAACCTGTCGATTTAAATCCCACAGTAAGATTTTCTAGATTTGCCCCATGCCATTGATGCCCATCAAAGTTTTCCTGTCCATTCTCCCGGGCCAGTTCAGGGGTCACCAGTTTTTCAAACCCCACCCAATGTACTAAGCGATACGCCTCAAAGGCCGAGGGTATCAAGATACCCATCAAGATATACGCGCCAACAGCAGCAGCCACAACAGCAGGGATACTTTGCGCGACAGCAGCAATAACTCCAGCAGCAGGAAAACTTGGCACAGCGTCATGTGAGAGGTGCATTTGCCACGGAGAACGCACCCATGATGTTGTAGCCTTCTTCGAATAATATTGATACTTTCAGACAGTAGTAAGCTAGTTACTGTGCAAAAGTTCGACTAGCATCAAAGTACGAAACGGTCACCCATCCAGTCCCCGGCTATTGCGAGCATTGCTTAACCTTGGTTATCGTTCCCTCAAGCACGCAGCCACTACACAAGTGTCGCTCTACCAAAATTTGATGTTTGTAGGGAAGGAAGGGCAAGATGAATATAGCGGGCAACACGAATCATTCCCGTAGGTTCTTTCTACTCGTTCCGTACATGAAAGTACCTACGCGGCGGGACGCGCGGGGCGGGCCGACTTCACAAGCCCGTGCGAACTCGGCTGCCGTGGGGAGAGCGCGCGTTTTAGTGACGAGAAACAGAATTGACGCAAGAAAATAAAATATTTTGTCACGATAATAATAAAGGCCCTGACACAAACAAAGCTCGGCGCGAGCGTGGCGCGAGCGCGGTGCGATAGTTGCCTAGGCAACGCGCCAGCATCGCGCCGCGCTCGCGCCGCGCTCAGGCCGCGCTCACGCCGGCGTGAGCGCGGCGCCGCGCCTGCGCTGTGCAGTGCCACAAACTTATCAGACCTGGTACCGGCGGCGCTGTTTTTAGGATTGACATGTCAGTTCAAATACATTTCAAAAGTAAGTGTCGATATTTTTCCGCAGTTCCAGTTTTGGCCACCGCGTTTCTATGACAATCGGCACACATAGAGTGGCTGCTCCATTATTCGGGGAATTGAATTTTTAGGATGGTAATACTCCCACATGTCGTAATAGCGGGTTAATTACTCGTTTCTTTTTACCAACAGTCCGAATCTTTCCTCCTAATTTGACTGGTGCAGATAATTTAGAACCTGAGGACGAATTTAGGCTTACTTTTTATTCCCCTCCACTCGCTAGCTTGCAAGAGTATATATTATAAGGTAGGTAAAAACCTGAAGCTTGGAAAAGTAAGCCCTACCTCTGAAATAAGTCGCCTTTTACGACACCTCTTAGTGTGGACGGCGATGCTATTTTACTCTGTTGGACACCACACTGCAAATTTTGCTCCCTAGGTAGGCCCCCTAAGGTAGGTAGGATGAGGGGGCACAGCTTTCCTACATTAGAATCAAAACATTTCAGTCCGACTTACTTGTCGAGTTAGACAAACTTTTAATGATTCCGTAACATAGAGCACAAATTCTACAGTGCAAAAATTCGGTGGCTAGAGTCTAACGCTGATATAGATGTTTTGTTTAAGTACCCGCTACAGTGCACAGAAAATTGCGCTCAATCTTATCCACCACAATTTTCCGTTCAGTATAAAATAGACGAACAATTGCCCAAAGTTTACTTCATGGCCATGGATCGTAGTTCTTCTTGTTCGTGTACAATTGACTTACCGCCATACAGAATTTAATTCGACTTTTTTCTAACAGATTTATCGCTAGCGGCTGAACCGGGATTTGTCGCTAGTATAGTCCCCGCGGGCTTTAGTAACCCACTCTTACGTATTTGTGTCTTTGACATTTGTCAAAACGCACTTGCCAGGTGAAATTATTAAATATTTATGGTAGAATTTTTTTGTAGTTTTTTTAAATATTTATGGTAGATTTTTTTAGTAATTTATATAATCTGGCTACCAGTAGACACTGGCAAAGACACATAACAGACTAGACACAAATCAAAAATATTCCCTGTTCGCTCACTCTACAATTATTATGAACCTCGCTATCCCGTTTTTTCGTCTATTGAAATAAGCTGTCAGAAAATAACGCGCGCAATCTTTTGAACGCTCCACATGTTGCTGGAGCTCCTGAAGACCATAGATAGGTAACATATAGGGAAAGCAAAATTGTCATAATGTCTACTCGAAGCAAATGGAACAAATGGGAGTTTTATTAGATACATGACTGTTTTAATCAATATCTAAACAATCCTAATGTCAAACTGAGTACCTACTTCAACTGTCACAATATAGATAAATTGCTGAAATAATAAGTTTAAGGGAAGTATTGGATATAGAAATAATAATCTTGTATATGTATATCCTTATTAATTTATTAACCGTAACACTGATAACGTTGTAATGTCAATCTCTTAGCAATGTTCTGTCTCTCTGTGTCACTGTTTGACCAACCAGTGATAATGATTTACTACGATTTCCGAAATTAAAAATAGATTTCTCAAGTTTCTCTGACCGAGGGTCAGCAGGGTTTCATTACACCAGCACCGAATAGCCTTAGGTACATTGCACTGTGCCTGGATATAGATCTAGATACTGTCAAACAACAAATATCAAAAATACAAAACGAAAAAAGCTACCATAATATTTATCGGTTAATTTTGTGACCTCAAATAAATGTAAACAATAAGTACTACAAAATACATTAATTTCACTTAAATTCAAATGATTTCCAAAAGATCACATTTCTTTCAATATTTTCAAAATCTATCTGAATACATGTTACGTACCGTTACAATCTTTGCTGTACATCTTCCAAATCAAACAGCAACTTACCTGCTCTAAACTCGGCCATACATGCTTGAGAAACTCAAAATATTACTGTTTTCGTGCCGCTTTTATGTTTTTGTACTTATTTCGAAAATAAACGTCCCACACAGTAAAATGCTGGAAATATCACTGTGATATCACATGAAAACTTAAACATAAAAAAAAGAATGTCTGGTCGATGTGACAGCTGAAGTATCAGTTTGTTTACAGATAGGAATATTATATTTGAGTTTTAAAGTAATGTAGTGCTGCCAGCAAAGACTTCTATATATGGACCGGTTCATTGTACAAAGGCAATGAGACCACTTCATTGGAGCTAAAACTGCAATAGAGCTCCAATGTCGTCTCAGTGACGTCTCGGACATGTCTACGAATGGTCGTTACTTTGCAATCTAAGAATGCCGAGTTGCGTAGGAAACACATGCACTAATTCCGATAAGCAGCAACCAAAAACATCATGTATTATTTGTAAAACTTATGTTTTTAGCATTTGCAATAAATATTTCAGTGTTTATTGCAAAATTTTTAAACGACCATAATTAGTTGGTATCTTCAATCAAATTCAATGCACTCCATCTGATTGTTTTTGTTTGTGACTTTGCACTGGCGGTAAAACACCATGGATTTAGTTCTGACCATTAAATGTGGGTAGAACAGAAAAAAATACTTATTACTGTAATATGTTTAGTACAGCATAACCCGGAACGGACTAATATTTGGAACAAGCGCCATAGTTACTTTTGTTCAGCTTGAAAATAGCTATCCAACGCCGTATTACACATAGCTATTGGAATGGTTACCACTGTCCATACAAATTCTTGTACGCGTTAACAATGTTATATCTGGCGGCTTGACAAGATTGTTGACAAACCTATTCGATCCGGTGGCCAAAACCGGAACTAAGTTTTGCCGTTTTGAAATGTACTGTCAATGCCAACAACAGCGATGCTGTCACCCGGTCA
The DNA here is from genome assembly GCA_905147135.1 of Blastobasis lacticolella. NCBI lineage: Eukaryota > Metazoa > Arthropoda > Insecta > Lepidoptera > Blastobasidae > Blastobasis > Blastobasis lacticolella. Next base: position 350,704 of record LR990067.1, read on the forward strand.
GACATTTTTGTGGCACTGTAGACGGCGCTGCTTTATTGTCTACGGTAACCGTCAGAGTTATTTGTTCGTTCAATCGCATCAAGATGTATATATCTATGGGTGCTAGTGTCAGCAAGAGCAGTAGTAGGTAAATGTACTTGGAACCCACAATCATCCGCGAAACCGTCGGGTTTTCTCTCTTAAGTTTATGTTTATTTATGTACCTTGACCCAAAGCCTGAGATAGCCTAAACAATTCGCCATTACAATTTTTTCGTCGCCAATTTTAATCTCGAATACCCCAAACGACGATAAATAGCCTACATTGGCAACACTTTGTTGGCGCGACGCCGCGGCAGTGCCGAACTAAGTCCTTCAGAGGCCCTGGGCGGACAACCTTTATAAGGCCCCCAGTTTAAGAAGTTTGATGTAATTTTACTAGCTTTTTATTCAGTTCACATTTATATGTTTACTTTAACTTAAATTGTTTTTATTTATTTAGTTAAAATTACTTCTTTGGCGGAGGGGGTCCTCGACCCTGATCTTAATTCTGTTTGAATAGTGATACGGCGATAGCTACGCCCCTGTCGCAACTCCGAACCACCTCTTTGATATGTTCTAAGCATATTTTAAAGCCTTGTATAGGATTTGATCAAGGCAACATAGAGACGTTTGGAGGCCCCCCTGGACCAGAGGCCCGGGGTGGGCCGCCTTTCCCGCTTTGTTCGTTAGTCCACCCCTGGCGGCGCGATGCCGGCGGGGCGTGAGCTCGGCGCGAGCGCGGTGCGATAGTTGCTAGGCAACTAGAGCGCGGCGCGATAGTTGCTATGCAACTACAGCGCGGTGCGAGCGCGGCGTGATGGTTGCCTAGGTAACGCGCCAGCATCGCGCCGCGCCAGAGCCGCGCTCGCGCCGAGCTTTGTGTGTGGCAAGGCCTTAAGTTTTAACATTTTCTGTTATATAATTCGTATATATTGATGATAAAGGTTGCTTCTGTTGCCTTATCTTATGTAAATTAAGCTGTAATGAAGCATCTTTCATCACCGAAACAAATAAACTTTTAGGATATTTTTTTATCTATCAAATGCCAAGCGGGCAAGACGAATATGACCATATTCACTAATAGAAAATAATAGAAAATAATTGGCTCTCGCTGGTTCTGAACTCGGCCGTGATTATTACTGCATACTTTGCAAAGAAAAATATATCTATCCCCCACCTGAGGATTGGATACAATGTTCCGAGTGCAAAGAGTGGACATGAAGCGTGCTCTTCGTATATTGGGTCTGGAACATACTTTTGTGACGATTGTCAAGACTAGTAATGATTATTATATGCCCGAACCATCTTGCCCTATAGGGACGGGCAAATTGGCTCAAAACAATTATTTTACATGATGATCTCATGCCCAGGTTGTGATTTCTATTTTAAGCATTTGTAAAATTATTTTGATAGTCTATAGTACTGTTAATTATTATAAAAATAAAAGTTTCGTTAATCTCTGTAACATGCTTGTTTTTCTTACGATTCTTGTTAGATGAACCAACTTGCCCTCCCCTGCCCTAAGTTTTACCCTTATGTGATAGAGAAACAACTAAATACCTCTGAAAAGGCCGTAAAATCACGTTTCATGTATGGAGACACCTTATTTTTGATATTTTATTATTATTATTATTTGTTGTTATAGCGACTTTAGTAACACAACACTCTGTGAAAAGGTCAAGTGTCTAGCTATTGCGGTTCCAAAGATACAGTCACAAAGAATACGAGTGTATGAGTAGCGCCATTGTCACGTCACAGCCAGATCACGGCAATAATTATTTCGCGAAAAAATATGTAAACTGAAATATTCTATAACTCAGTAATTTATGGACGGACTTCGAAATTTGTTTCACTGATTTGTTAGTTTGATCTTTATTTTAACACTATGATATAAAATAATGCAATATGTACATTAGGAAACTCCCTCATTGAGATAGATGGTAGGGAATATGTACCTATTACCCCTGGTGGGTAATGTCTAGGCAATGACTTGCCGTTGCCTAGACATTACTCTCGTTGACTAAAATGAATGTATTGTTTCCAGTATATACGACCGAATTTATTGAACCGTACGCACCCTCTGCCATTGAACGATCTAGCGGTTTTAACGACCACCATGAACATGATCGGGCAGTATAATATGATTGGTAACAAGAAAACTTTTTTACAAGTCAGTTGCTGTAGAAGGGCACCTTCGGGCAAGTATGTTTATATATATATACATATATATATATATCAATTTTTTTTTTTCAGTGTAATTATAACAAGAAATCTATACATATAGTAAAACAGTAAAAAAAATTGTCTGTGGCATTGATTAAAAAAAAAGAAACATCTTGGCGTTAATGTCCCGGTTGTGCTCTCGCGCACGAGGGTCCGGGATCCGCCTTGACCATGATCCAGGATTTGGCAGGTCAGGTAATTACAATGGAGCGACTGCCATCTGACCTCCATGACCCTGCTACCAAGGGAACATGACCAGATTGGATCATCGTTACACATCCAGTCGCCTGAATGTGCAGGTTTCATCACGATGTTTTCCCTCACCGCAAGAGCATCGGTTAGTATTCAACTAATGTACATAACTCAGAAAACAGTCATTGGTACAGGGCCGGAGTGGGATTCGAACCCGGGACCTCTGGTTTACGAGTCGTATACTGTAACCGCTCGGCCACCGACGCTCCTGTCTGTGCATTGATTATATTTACAAAAAAATAATTTAGGGCGATGAAGAAATAGTATTAGAATAAGAATTTTATTTTTTATTTTTATTAATATTGCACAGTTTATTGTGCACAATAAATAGTATACAAAATTGACATACAGATAAGATCACAACAGCTACTTATTTCTAAAGAAGCAGTTTTTTTTAAGGAAATATCTTCCAGCCGACCAACGGAAGAGAGAGTGCAATTTTTGTCTGTCTGATTCGCGTGTACGAGTAACTATTGGACGGATTTCAATGTAACTTTTTATGTTGTGTAACTATTAAGCCCTGGCAACATATATATAGGGTATAATTTATTTTGGAAAGTGGAATAGCTTATGTAGTACCATAAAAGGTCAGCTAAACTATAAAAAATATGGCGCCTAATAAATTTTGATGGGTTTTCAAAGTTTGGTAGTTTGGGGTCCAACTTAAAATATAGGCCATGTTTCATCTAATTCGTACCAGAGATATAGCTTGACCTCTCCTTAGTATTAGTTTTCATACAATAGGGAGGTCAATTAAATGGTCGTCCGGGAAAAATATAAAATTTCCCTAAAACGATTTATAATTCATTAGTATTTAATGAAATTGTAGATATTGTAACTATCGGGGTCCTCGGTGTCGACATATCAGTTAGCGTGCGATTCCGGAATCACCTAGAAGGTAAGGCCATACTGGCTTCGAAAAAGCTTGGAGTTTTTAACCAAGCGATACTTCACTCCAGGATAGCTCCTGCTGTTAGACAAGGCACAGGTGCGGCCTCATATGGAGTATTGTTCCCATCTTTGGGCCGGCGAAACTTCCGACCTGCTTAATCCTCTGGACTCCGTACAGAGACGCGCCGTACGAATTGTCGATGATCCCATACAAACAAGCAAGTTAGAACCACTGGCTAACCAAAGGGACTTTGGCTCCCTGTGTGTGTTCTATCGGCTGTACAATGGGAAGTGTTCCGAGGAACTTTTTGATTTGGTGCCCACAGCACAATTCCGCCATCGCACCACCCGCCGTGGGCTGGGTACTCAACCCCACGTAGACCCTCTGTTGGTCACCACGCGAAGGTTCGAAAGAACATTTCTCGCTTGTACGATTCGGATCGTTCAAGAGGTATATTAGAGGTCTCTTCAGAGGCGGGCATCGCATTGGTGACTCCCCTGATGTTGCTGATGTCCTGATGTCCATAGGCCGCGGTGACCACTTTCCATCAGATGGCCCGCTTGTCTGTTTGTCTGCCGTATAACATAAAAAAATATATACTTTTGGTACATATAATGAAGCTAACGTTGTTTTTATGAGTTGCAGGACCAACTTGGTACCGGAATCATATATGATGGACAAACAGTTATATGTTGTTGGTTCCCTGTTCGTCTTCGCCATATACAGAAAACCAATGACTTATTTCAAATACTCAGTAAGACTGGCTGAACCTAATGGCGCACAATGTGATAAAGTAAGTTAAATATAATTTGCTTGACTGCCATTACCCCTGATGTTGACATAAGTGTAGATGAGTCGTTCTTCAGACAACGTTTTCCGTGTGACTTATGTGGAGAAATTAAACATTGTATTTATCGATATATAAATATTGTCATTTATATAAGACAATTAATAATCATCTTGACGTTAATGTCCCGGTTGTGCTCGCGAGGACGAGGGCCCGGGGTCCGCCACAACCATGATCCAGATTATGGCGATTAGGCAATCACAGTGGAGCAACTACAATCTGACCTTCGTGACCCTGTTACCAGGGGAACCTGACTGGATGGGATAATGGTTACAAATTCAGTTGTCTGAATATGCAGGTTTCATTACTATGTTTTTCCGTAAGAGTATCGATTAGTATTCAACTACAGTACATAACTCAGAAAAGAGACATTGGTACCTACATGGCCGCAGCAGGAATAGAACCCGTGTTGCAACCAATGTTTTGTTGCGGACTACGAGAAATTTCTATCGATGATTTGCGATTACGTAAAGCAAGCAACATCTCATTCAACTAGCTTGCAACCGATATCAATCGATAAAACACTGACATGAAGTTGCCGCGAGTAACGGAGAATAATCAATAACCCAACTTATTTATAAGTCAGTGTTGTGGTGCAAGCGTTATGTATTACGGAACGTTTTCATTTACCAGCGTTAGACTGCTCGTTGATATTTTGAAACTTTAGTTGTCAAGTCACAAAACTTATATTTTCATAGTTTTCTTTTCTATCCGAGATTTCAATAAAAATACAGTGAATATTTTGTATATTTGTGCGTTTTATCTACTAAACCAATTCACGTCACGAATAATTCACGTATACCTATTAAATTAATTTGGGTTGTAAATATGGCGCCAAATCGCCAAGTTGCCCACTGGAAAATCGAGCTGCTGGTGAAGTTTGCGGAAAGACACAAACAACAAATTTAACAAATAACACACAACAAAAAACAATCAACAAATTTAACGATGATAAACAAGGTTTTTGTAATCAAAGTTTATGAAAAACTATGTTTTCGGCGCTGTTGAAACAGCTTTTGAGTTATTGCAATTGCAACGGGAGTGGTTGCGGATTCGAGCTGCCACTTTCATTGCAAGAAAGATACGTAATCGCATTTTCATACGAATAAATTTTATCGATATGTCAAATTCCGGTTGCTATTGCAATGGTGTTTTGTTAGCGACTGAACCCGTCAAATGGAAGATACGTGATCGCAAAAGTAAGAATTTCAACCATTTTGCTTGCAACAGCGAGAGAATAGTCGGCAACAGAGTTAAGTAATCAGCCTGCCAGTACCTCTTACGACTTAATTTTGAAAATTTGGGCGCCCACGAAAATTACGAAGTAAATCGCGAAGGTTACTTCATGCGGGTATTAGGAGAATATGTTATTCAGTTTTGGACCGAAAATCTAAAAGTGTTGGCCAGAAAAAAATAATATTCTTTTCCGATAGAGCAAACAATTCCTAATTAATTTTCTGTACGCTCAATGGTTCGGCTGTTATTATGCTACATGAGATACACTGAAAGTTATGCGTAACTTATTAATAAAACAATTAAATAAATGTAAATATCAAACCTCTCATCATTTCTATGATTTTTGCATAGATTAAGAAAACGCAGGTTGACAAGTCTGGATTATGTACGGTATGGGACACTAGATCTACCTTTTCAGAAGCCAAAAATGACTTTGTCTTGTTCGCGGTGTGCGCCAAAGCATTGTCATAGTGCAATAGGGTACAGCATCTGACACAAAATGTATGCTCTCCTCGTCACCATTAGAATGGAGTAAAACAGTGACTAAGTTCTCCACCGCATGCGCCGACGCCAGAAAAGTTGGTACGCCGCACGCCGAGACCACCACATCGAATAGGCAAGGATGCCTGTGCCCACTGGGACCCATCTAGGGAGACATTGAGGATTGACTCCACCACCGACTTCAAAGCATCGTCGAAAGAGGAAACTTCCCCGGGACAGAGCCAGGTAGGGGTGGTCCGCAACAAATATGTGATCTTCGGAAGTGCGAAGCACATGCGTAACAAGATAATCGCCATGTGTGCGGAAAGATCTTTCAGACGTTCGTGAGCAGTCAGGAGGAGGCGTTCACGGGCAGTAATGGCCTCAGGAAGTGCACTGAGAAAAATAAGGGATTCTAAAAAAATGAAATCGAAACAAGACAGTTCCTTGAAGCCTTATTTATACACGTATTATTAACATTGTGACATTTCGAATTTGTATTTAGCTCTAGGACATAATTTATTAAAAACCTATGACAACGTGATATTAATGAATAATCATTTGTTATCAACGAGTACATATTTCAAGGCTTGACTGTGTATACTCATTTATAAGCTGTTGGTTCTCCAAAATAAATAAATAAATAATGTTTGGCCACAATAATGAAAAATATAAGTTTCTAAAAATTATGAACATCTGACTTGTACATTTTTAATATCAAAATAAATTGAATTGAATATGCTTTCCGTAACTCTGTAGACTTCCATAGTATACATTCAATAAACGTGGTCTGGGTACTGCAGAGCTCTTGTTATTTATAAGATACAATAATGAAAGTAAATAAGTTGCATTGTTTAAGACGATTACTTTGGTTTACAATTTGCAGTTATTGAATGAAAGACAAAAAGTTATCAAACAATCTGCAAAGAACACTTGCTTTGTTCCCGATTTCAAATAACTTTAGATATTTTATACGTTAACTATATACGTTTACCTATAGTTTAGAAATGATCTGTATTTAGTTCTAGGTCTGTAAGTGTGCTCGGTTATAAAATAATATCGTGCGACTGCATATAAAGGGCGACCCAGATACAGTCTACATTTATTTAGGAAATAGGTTATTCTTTGCAATCAAAAATCTAGAAATGTGTGAGCGAGTGGATCCGCCGAAAGGCGAAAATTTGGATCTTGTTGATTCTACAGTACTTTTAGGCTTTGCTCTAGATAGTAGCTTACAATGGGGTCCCACACATTGATAAATTGGCGAAAAGGCTAAGTTCTGCAGCATATACTGTAATAAAGATACGAGGTTATTCTGATGAGGCTACAGCATGATAAGTTTACTTTAGTTATTTCCACAGCATTATGACTTATGGCATACTGCTGTGGGGACACGCTGCCGACTGGCATAATGTATTTGTACTGCAGAAAAGGGCTATTCGCGCGATTTACCAATTGGGACCTAGAACTTCACTTAGAGATAAATTCAAGAATGTTGACATTATGACAATGCCATCACAATACATATATGAGAACTTGATCTATGTTCATAAAAATATACACTTGTTTATGAAGAACAGTGATGTTCATAGTAGGAATACTAGAAATAAAGATAAACTTGTTACTGGTGCTTGTCGTCTGGCCAAAGTCCACAAATCATTTATGGGTCAATGTGTACGCTTTTATAATAAGGTTTCAACAGATATACAGAATTTATCATTGAATCAATTTAAAATCACTATAAAAATCAAATTATGTCAAAAAAGTTATTATAGTATATCTAAATATGAAAATAACCTGAGTCCATGAGACTGAACTGCTGTTTTATACAGGTATTTACTTTTAAGATAGTATCTAGGAGAAATAATGTAGTAGTACATACGTAGAACATAGCAAAAATGCATATTTGAATATTTTATCATTAAATGAAGAGCAGCGCCATTGTCGCCATAGAATCACACAAATAATTGATAAACAGTAGGTATTATTTCTACTCAAAACATAAACGGTACCTTCTAAAACTAGCGAATATTTCGTTCGGAAATATATATTTCTATTAAACAAAATATAAAAATAATAATACATAATTACATTTGAGTAACGGGCACCACGATGGCCTACTACGCAGGGTCCTGGTTCTATTCTCGAAGGGGCGAATATTGAATGTGTAAATTTTTTATTCTGTTTGTGTGTCTTATGTTTATTATTGTTAAGCAGGCAGTATTTTCGTCAGATGTTTGAATGTTAAGTGTAGATGCTGTCGGCGATGGAGTCATCATCATCATCTTGGCGTTAATGTCCCGGTCCCGCACGAGGGCCCGGGATCTGTCTTGACCATGATCCAGGATTTGGCAGGTCAGGTAATTACAGTGGACAGACTGCCGTCTGATCTCTATGACCCTGCTACCAGGGGAACCTGACCAGATTGGATCATGGTTACACATCCAGTCGCCTGAATGAATGTGCAGGTTTCATCAGTCCACGATGGAGTATTGTACCTTAATATGGAAAGGGGTATTTATGTCTGTCAGTATTTAACACTTAGTAGTAAGAACCCGTAGTACTTAAATTTTATGTAACCTGAGGCTGGATGATGGTGCTTTTTGTTTTACTGACGCTCTCTTTATTACGATGGAACTGTTACAGAAAGACTGGGGATGGTTTTATTGCGTATCGACCGAATGGTTTGCAAGATACGGGCTGGACAGCGGCGCGACGTTGTTTATGGACACGCTGGATGCTGGAGGGCAGAGAAGCATGGGGCTCCTAGGGATGAACGCGTTCAACATGCGACTTCGGGGCCCAGTGGTAAGGGAAACAGCTATCATCGATATCTTAACAATCTGGAAGTACCTTCCTGTATAAAACTATAGACTTTAATGTAATCTTAGCCAGCAAGTTGGACAGTCGTAGGTAATGATCGTTAACGGGCTACTAGTGAGTACATCGTCATCATCATCGCTACACCCAAGGGCCTCGGGTCTTCCGTGTTACATCTCCATGCACACACCACACTTAATCAGATGGTAGGAATTTGTCAAGCCTAAGGACTCCTTACGCCTGGGTGAGAACCACCGCCTTATCTACTTCTGCCGCCAAGCAACAAGCAGCGTTGTTATGTTCCGGTTTGAAGGATAAGGTAGCCAGCTTTTTTATCATATTATTTTATCGAATAATTGTTATACCAAATCTACATATTTATTTATTTATTTAGGTATACATAACAGATATAACCCACAAATATTGCTAGTTCATGAACAAGGTGTTGAACAAAATTATAATGCTTAACATGTTAGTATATACGGTAGGGCATAGCGGGGTATCTCGTTCGAATTGGAGCCGCCCGACTGGGGAAGTACCTCCACCTTACAGAATATCGCAGCTAAATAATACTCTTTTAAATAGTTTTGTGTTTCTGCCGGTGAGTAAGGTTTCCAGTGCTCCATGGGGTAGGGATTTGGGGAACCGGGGCTTTGGCAGTGGAGTGGCATTTGCTTTTTGCTGCCAGAGCAACGTGTTATAGAGGTGGGCAACGCATTAGCGATACTCTTGGTGTTGCTAATGTCTATAGGCAGTGGTGACCACTTTCCATCAGGTGGCCCGCTTGCCTGTTTGCCTACCGTATGACATAAAAAAAAAATGATAATACTAAGTGAGGTTACAAAAATATCCTTATTAGATATATCTTTAAAGTATTAAACTTGCATAAGACTATTATCGCTACAAATACCTAGAAGAAAAAATTAACATCCATGGGAGAAGTTTATACTACAACTATTACAGTTATTCAGGAAGCTAGAAGATTGAATGGATATATATTTTTTAGTTTTAGAAAATTGTGGTTAAAACGTCTAAATCCGAGTAGAGCTCAGATAGAGTATTATATAAGGTACACATTTTAGAAAGATCATATTGTTCACGTCCTTACTCCAGAGATCATGAATCTCTGGAGTAAGAACGTGAACCAATGTTTTTTACATCTATAACATTAATTTTATTAAAAGAGACCGGCTAAGATGCGATTGATAGATAAGAATCCTTAAAAAAAATTTTCAATGTTTAGATATTATTAATACGTACGGAATAGTAGGATGACCAAATAATACAACCGAATTCTGGTGTTCTCCTCACCAAACTACTGTATAATTGCATGGCGTTTATGGATAATTAAAATTTATTGTTGTGCATAAAATAAAAGCCTTAAGCGCCGAGACACACAGATGCAAATCAAATCAAATCAAAATCAAATCAAATTATTTATTTTCCACACACAACTTAATAAAAAAAATACAAAGTGTTCCTTATAAATTACTTAAACTCTAGATACATTTAACATTAAGAAAATTACAAAAGCAATTGGCGTGTGGAGGGTACCAATCTCAGTATAAGCTGAGCAGACACTAAGGACTACTCACCACTGATTTTCAGATGGCCCCTTCATTTAGTTTAACCTTTCGCTCTGGCACTAGGCCACAAGTAAACAATAAATAATTAAAAATATACATCACAACCTCTTTATAATAAGTAAGTGCAGTGCGCTGTGCGACTAACTGCACAAAGTGATAAAACTTGTTGTGCGCCAAACAATTTGTATGCAAATATACTGATAGGTGGCGAAATGTCGCACTGGGGCATTCGGGCAATACCCGCAATCCAAGCCCAAAATGATTTTTTTCAATTTTAGCCCCATGGAACAGCATGAGACGTCCCACTTGACTGTTTCTTTTTACAAACAGTTCGAATCTTTCCTCTGTATATATATGTGTGAACAGGATAAATTCCAAAGTCAAAAGTTAATAATTCTTTGAAGATTTATTTCAATTTTTTTTACATGCACTTGAATTAAGAACTTAAATGCAATTATTGCTGAAAATTAATTGAATTTAAGGAATCAAAACTTTGTATTCAAAGTTATTGATCTTTTTACGATAAGGAAGCAGTGATTTTGTTAGAAAAAATTGCCATTACAGTGCTCAAATTAAATTCAATTAATGCTATTGTTATCGAGTTTTCTGTTGCTGAAAGAAATATAAAATATGCGTAAAACAAAATTGATTGCACAAACATTATGAGTCGTGCGGTTTTTGATTTTCAAAGTTTTTGCGATAACACTATTGTATGTTAAAGTCATTATCGAATTCACTGGAAACAGTAAACATACATCCTACAATAGTTATCTATGCGAGTTTATTTCTTTTCCCAGAACCTACAAATCCCTTTGTAGTATCAACTTATCAGCTTTTCAATAGAATAAAGGTAACAATAAAACATGAATAAACTCTGATAAAGGAAAAAAACTTTTAGACACACACAATTGTGCCGGGGTATTCAATGAAACAATTTTCAAAACCGTAATGGCAATATATCAAGTTTCTTATTTTGAACAATGTTTATATTATCTTCAGTTTTTATATTACTACACAATCATAAATCATAACAATTGACAAGTTTATACATATTTACAAGTTAATATTTCAGATCTCAAGTAGCGTTTGTTCCAGTCTTTTGAGACAGATGAATATTAAAAGTAACTCTATTATGTAACATTTGGTAAATCTAATTGTAGACAAACATTATAATTAACCTATTTATAATATAATACAGCCTTTGATGAATATGTAAAATCTATATAATAATAAACTTGTTCAGATTATTTGCATTGACAATAATCGTAATTTCTGTTTTAGATGTCCTATTCTACAAATAACCTAAACAAGTTGAAAAGTATCTACACCGCGCTCTTAATTACAACTTATTTCTAATATTACATTCACAAACAATAATCGCGTGTTCAATAATTTCCTACTCCTGCAATAAAAAACACTTTCAAATGGAAATCAGCGTAAATTATTACGTTAACCCTAACTAACCTAAAACTTAATGTAAGAACACAAGATGGCGGATTTACAGTTACCAACTAAATATATCAGGTATGAACTTATAACAAGCTTCATTAATAAATTAACATAACTATTATTTGGTCTATTATTAGGGAAAAAAAACGTTAGCTCAGAATGAGTGAACAATTAAGCTAACGCTGCTTTCATTAACTGTTCAACTATTGATTCCTGAATAGTATAATAGAAAATAATTGAACACAATGAAAACAGAGTGTAATATCCGATACGATTTACATAAAAACCTTGACTTATTCTGTAACAATTTACAAACATCTGATCTACTTATATGCATTAAAACCTAGGTTTTCCACCGAGCTTGATTCGCTTTTCTTTAATCTCCTGATTTATAGCATTAATGATCTCTGATACATCAACACACCAACCAGATTTGGACGCGTACTGTATAACAAAATGAAGAAGGACTAAAAATCCAAAAGCATTTAATGCGGGCCTTCCATCAGGGCTCATCTTAGTATTAACTTGTACTATTTCAGTCATCGTTGCACACACACCCAGCGCTTTTTCGTTAAAGACTTCTTGTAACAGTAGTCGCGCTAATAATTGAGAAGAATTCGATACTTGCTCAAAACGTTTGAGCTCGCTGGACCTGACATAAATATTGGTGTTTGATATAAGTTCTTGGAGTCCAATCATATTAGCCTGATATTTCAGAGACCATTTTGTATCGTTAGAATTATATTCCGGTGGTAGAGCGAACTGCTGTGTGGAATTTGGATGCCTTCTGGAATCTCTTTGCTGACTTCTTTCTAGTGCTTTAGTGACGTCATTGTTCGATTGATTCCCGTTGCTAGAATTTTGTCTCTCAGTTGCTGCAATTTGTCTCTTTTCAACAACTGACGATACTTCATGTGTGACGTTGCTAGAAGAAGGTTCGTGACTTGCTGAATTTTCTGACGTATTGATTCTTTCGTTATCGATGAACTTTTAATATGACTTAGCAGTTCCGGAGAGGAAATTCCGTAAATTAATGAATGTATTTAAATTATCTTGAAAATTGGAGATCACTTGGGTGTAGATGGTAATTAATTGTTCTAACTTTTGTTGCTCCATGGCCAATTTTGATAGAGGGTTTTGCAAAGTCGATCTGTCTACTGAATAATGTTCAGTCTGGTTAGTCTCATTTACTTCCACATGTGCTTCATCTATTGACATTTCACAGCCTAAAGCTGTTTCATGATCTGTATCAATTTCTGAATCTAATGCTGCACTGTGATTTGGTGACAAAGGTTCTTGCATGCACAGGATTGTTTGACTTTTAATGTTATTTACTTTCCTTTTTTTATTAGCAGATCTGACAGTGCCATCTTGAAGGTGTCGTTTCATAGTCAGATTTGCTTCATCAGATCGATCAACTTGCTGAGTCTGCGTATGTGGATATTGGTCTACATTTTGATGGACTGGTGGAGGTTCCATTCTCGGTGATTGATAAGATGTACTATTGCTTGCTGTAGGATTGCTCTGTTCCTTGGAAATCTTATTTAGAATTGCATGAATTTTCTGCTCATTCCATGGATAGTTTTTAATAGCAGTTAATAGTACTTGGTTTATTAAGGTTGGAGCTGTTGATGAAGTGGATGACGCTGTTGTCTGTTTGTCTTCTTGAAGAGTTGGGCTAGGTCTATTGTTTGTGGGCGAAATAGGAACGTTGGTAGAACATTGTGACTGTTGAGCATCTTGTTGACTGACTGTTTTTTGTGCTTGATGTTGGATCACCGGAGGTAATTTATTCCGATCAAATTAAAACCGCCGGTATTAGGTTTTTTCTGAGGTAATTTAAAAATAAAATGCAATGGTACAATGTACACAACTAATTCATTGATTCAAATTTACCTGTTTGATATTTCAATTCAGCCGTACAAAACTTCCACTCATCCTTGTATTTCTCCTTTTTCTTAACACGTTCTCTCGTCACGATGGGATCTTCGTGCTTTGGGTATGCAACAACCACCTTCTTATCTGTTAATTTATGTATCGCCCAATCGTATGGTACACATATGTAGTGATCAATTGTTTTAGAAGGTTTCTGTATAAAATGAACCACATAGAATTGGATCTCGTTAACCTTTTTATTTGCCATCTGAAATAAATAAGAAACAAATAAATTTCCTTATCATCATCACACGTTTTAAATTCACAATAACTCTTCATTAAAGAATAAAAGCTGTGCTTACATTTAATTAAAATAACGTTTCCTTTGTTTCCACAAAAATAAATCATCACTACTATCACTTTGCTCTGTTTTTCATGATGATGATGATGACTATCACTTTGAGCTCGCGCGTAAGCTGCGAAAAATATCAGCGACTGACCACAGAGCTGCGGGCAAACGGTTTTTTTTATACTGGGATGAAACAAACAAGATATTTTACATCATATTGTTCGTAGAATTTGTTATCACACAGCGGGAGACGACCACGTCAGAAATACAAGTGCTCTTATCAAATTTCGCCGTCACCAACAGTATTGGAACTGTGTATATAATAACATTATTCATTACAGTACGGAGATAATGATAACCATGTTTTGAGACGAATTATTGCTTGATTTACTCACGATGTTTTAGTAATTGTGTACTAAACTATTTTATCGCATGTTTGCAATTTTCAAGGAAAAAATGTAATTAACATCAGTGTGTCATCAAAAAATCAGTTGTAGATAATGTATATGTATGTAGTATATAGTATCGATATGTATGTATGTATGTGTATGTATATATTTGTAGATATTTATGTGTGTAATTAGAATGAATATACTTATATTATTATTTTCTTTATATCTCCCTCCTCAAACAAAAAAAATTTTTTTTACAAAATTTTCACTTATTTAAACTTAGTACTAATACTATATCTTAATGTTATACATAACTATAGTTGAAATCGTTATATTCATGTAGGTATCGGTATGAGCTTTGTAATATGAAAGAGATTAGACTCTGACTTTTTATGACCTGTATTAATTCTATATATTGAATTTGATATTTTTTCCATTATTTTAAATGGACCGATCTTCAGCTCATCTAATTTATTTCTATTGAGTCTGTTCCCATTTTCGACATATACCATATCCCCTGTATTAAAATTGAATTGAGTTCTATTTTTATCAAAGATTTGTTTATTATATTTATGTGATTTTATTGAATTTTCAAATGCTATTTTTCTGTCTCTTATCCATTCAACCTCTGTTTTATTTTGTTTTAGTTCATTAGGCAAACATGAGACATCTGTACCATCCAACAAGTATTTTGGTGCAAAGCCAGTAACTGTATGTTCTGTATTATTATATTTATCTACACAGTTATGGGCAATGGTTGTCCATGCTATTTTATTACTTTTTTCGTTTATTTTACATCTGATTTTGTTTACAAGTGTTTGGTTAAGTCTTTCATTTAATCCATTAGAAAAAGGAGCATTTACTGCAGTGAAGACTATTGGTATTGATTTTCATTTAAATATGTTTTAAATTCTTTTGAATTGATTCCCGGGTATTGATCACAGAGAAGTATGCCTATTGTATCCGAATCGGTAACGTTATTGATTAATTTTACAAAGTCATTAGCACTTTGTGTTTTTGAGGTAACAATATAAGCGAACCGAGTAAAATGGTCTACTAGCAGATGCAAATATCTTTTAGTTGATCGTGAACCTCCAAACCCTCCAATTGTGTCTATTGAGACAATTTCAAAAGGTTTTGTAGCTGGACCTAAATGTGACATTAGACCATACTTATTTTGTCCTCTTGTTTTATTTTTTATGCATATCTCACAGCTTTTACAATGTTTTTGAATATTTATAGTTAAATGTTTTGCTGTATAAACTGTACTAATTTTGTTTTGCATTTGTTTTACACCTAAATGACACATATTTTCATGTACATCTTTAATAAGTTTTTTACTGAAATTTTCAGATAACACAATTTTCTCCTTTTTTTTTATTGTTTTGTAATAAACATTATGTCTTGATATTAATTTTGATTTATTGTTTTGAATCTCTGTATTGTTTTTCTGATCTGTAACGATATCATTAAGTTTTAGCATGTTTACAATTTTTAATTGTTCATCCGTATCTTCATTTGCTGCTAACACCGGATTCCTACTTAAACAGTCTGCTTCTATATTTTCTTTTCCCGGAGTGTATTTGATTTTAAAATCATATTGTGATAAGTAATATGTTAAATCCCCTAATTCATCATCTGTTCTAGATTTTATATTTAAATTTTCTAATGGTTTGTGATCAGAATATACTGTAAAAGTCTTACCTATTAGCCAGTACTGCCAGTATTTTATTGCTTCTTTAATAGCTAAACATTCTAAAAAAACGGCTTTTTTTTGTCCTTTGTACTTGATTTAACTTTTTTGAAAAATATGCCACTGGCTTGTCCTTTCCATTTGCTTGTGTTTGCTTTAACACGGCCCCTATACCTTCTAAAGATGCGTCTGTATGGATAATTATCGGCAAATTCTGGTCAAATATTTCTAAGATTGGCTGTGAACACAACAATTTTTTTACATTTTCAAAAGATCTTTGACAATCTGCTGTCCAAATAAATTTTTGATTTTTTCTAAGTAAATTATGCAAGGATTCCAAAATTATCGCACTTCTTGGGATGTATTCATGATAGAAGTTAATTTTACCAAGAAATTGTCGAACATTTTTTTGAGTCTTTGGTATTGGAAATTCTTTTATTGAAACTAAATTATCTCTTATGGGCCGCACTGTATTATTATTTATTAAATGACCGAGATATTTCACAGTGTTTGAGGCAAATATACATTTTGTAAACTTTAATCTAAAACCCTCTCTTTTTATAGCTTTTAATAATTGTGTTAAATGGTTGATGTGTTCATTAAAAGTTTTAGAAAATATTAAGATGTCATCAATGTAGTTCACTGCAAAATGGGTAAGTTTATATTTTCTTAAAATGTTACCTAGTATCCTTTGGAAAATTGCCGGTGAAGTCTTCAAACCAAATGGCAAACAGGTCCACTGAAAATGTCCTTCCTGTGTTATAAAAGCAGTTTTCTTTCTATCTTCTATTCTAAGCGGGATTGACCAGAAGGCTGAATTTATGTCCAAAGTCGTGAAATATGTTGAGTCTCTTGTTTTTATCACTAGGTCGTCGATCAGTGGAAAAGGTTGAGCTTGAGGTACCACTATTTTATTTAGATCTCTAAAGTCTATACACAATCTTGATTTTCTATTGTCTTCTTTTTTGAAAGCCAAAGTTACCGGCGCCGCAAATGGACTATAAGATTCTTCAATAAGATTTTTATCTAGTAGCTTAGCTACTTGTCCTTCAATTTCCTTTTTGTCTTCAACTGAGCATCGGTAAGGCCTTTTACTGCAGTATTTGTCCACAAGTAGATCGATGCGTGCTTCATAGTCTCTGACCGTACCAATGTCATACTTGTCTTTTGCAAATATCGATTTGTAAGTATCTATCAATTTGTTTATCTCTGACTTTTGCTCAATATTTAAACTGCTCATGCTTATTTTAAAATCTTCCTCTTTTATGTGTTCATTAAAATTAATTGAACATGGGTATTCTTCATTTTTTTCTTCCTTAAAAGTTTTTATCTTATCACTATCCTCATTTATAGGAATATTTTTATCTTTGATTTCTACGTCCTCTCTCTTTTGAGTGATTTTCAAATTTTCATCTTGTACCAATCTAAATTGTTTTATGATATCCAATCCAATTAGAAAGTCGTATTTAAATTCCTCTCCATCTATTATATATATTTCAGCTTTTTCTTCAATATCAAAAATTTTCATTTTAATAGTTGTCAAACCAATTGTCTTTTTAACACCATTAATTGTGATTAAGTTATCATTTTTATAATCACCGTTTTCTTGACGTCTCAGTCTTATTAATTTGGAATTAATTATAGAAACATTTGAGCCCGAATCATATATTCCAAATATATCTAATTTTGTATCTAATAATAGTTCGACTTTAATTAATGGTGTTATTATTCGTTTTTTTTATCCTCATAATTGAGTTCAACGTCAATTACTGAATTGTTGACAGTTTTCCCATAATTTCTTTTTATATTATATTTATCTGTCTCTTTGAACCAGCACCTTTCTTCTGGGTGGAACCGGATACCTTTATTTAAATTCTCACAAGTTTTGCATGGTTTAAATTTATCAGTTTTTACTTTATAATCATTGCTATTTCTTTTATTTTTGTTCGCATTATATTTGTTTGGTACAAATTCATGCTTTCCAATTTCATTGTAGAGGCTCGCAGTTGATTTTACAGCTTCCTTGTCTATTTTATCCATAATGTAATCTGGTAATCCCATAACAATTAGATGTATCATGGTCTGGGTGTCGATGTGCTTGTTTACCTCTAATAATAATCTTTCTTTTTTTGTGGCATATTCCAATAAAGATCCAGCTTGAAATCTATATGTAAATGCATACTTGACTTGGGACCACCCTTTGTTTCCAAATGTTTCACAAAAGTTATCTCTCCATACTGTCCATTTGGAATTAACTGTTAATTTTATTAACATACTGCTATACCAATCTAGGCACTCTTTTTCTAAAAGATGTTTCAAAATCTCAATTTTCTCTTCATTCTGTATAATCTCAAATCTTTCACATTCACTTTCAAATTCGTTAATCCATTGGTCAGCGTTTGATGTTTTATTAGAAAACTTTTCTATTAAAAACCTATCAGCAATTTTTCCTAAATTTTTCGCTTCCGGCATATTATGTTTTGTATTATTGTGTGATGGCAGTGTCACTTCAGTAATCTCATCTAAATACTGGTCACCAAACTGTACGTTTTCACCTTCATCCAAATATATGGCTTTTAAATCCGTGTTTAAAGGAATCCACACCGCGCGCATTTGATGTCTTTTCTTTAATGAGTTTTTTATTTTGCGATATACTTCTGAAGACAAAATGGCAGCGTGCTTACTTGCGGGTTTTAAGTCATCTGGGAGTTCGAACACGCGTCCTTCAGGTGTTTCAATACAAGTTACACATATCACATTTGTTTTTCCGTCCGCGGACCCCAATACTTCAAATTTAAATCGTAATTTGTCCATTTTTCTTTGTTTTTAACTAGAATTGTCGTTTTATAAGACAATTTACTGTTTTGGAATTGTTAACTGAAACAATTGTGTTGCTCTGTAAACAAAGTTTTTATTTTAGTTCTTATATTCTAACATACACACGATAATCATAAGTTTCTCTGTTTAACATAAAGGATACAACTTACCTGTAAACAAAGAAACGACAATTAAAGTCTCTTATTGAAATTATCACAATTCCTTTTTATATTACAACCACTACATCACGGTGAGGTTATGACAGCCATCTTTATGCGTCGTTATTAATACTGTCGGCCGCCATTACTTGTGGCGCCATCTACAAGGTATATGCTCACATAGTGACTCTTTACCGACCGAGGCTGCTATACAGTACAACTTAAAGAAAATAATATATTATTTTCTTTATATATATATGCCTTTTTAGAGATATATGTATAGATAATAGGTAATATTGTGTCACGTCCTATCGGCGTCTCATGATCACATCACGCTTCCGAAGGCCTGCTGGAAGAGATTTCTTTTAGAAATAAGTAGCGCCTGTTGTGCCATTTATTACTTTGCCTGTTATTCATTATGTATTTCCTGTGCACAATAAACTGTTAAAAAAAAAAAAAAAAAAAAATAACATACAAAAGTTTTATCACGCGTAAACGATTAAAGCCACACTCTGAACTAGGTTAAGATTTATCAAAGGGAACATGTTTGTTTCATACGGTCCATTAATTGTCTTAGTGGATGCATCTATGATTAGTAGTTGAGTTACTAGCGCATCATATGACTGACCAAAGGCAATGCAGTTTTACACGCCTGATAACGCGGAGCGTTTGAGTACAATAAATCGAAATCAGTTAATAAGTGCATTAACTGATAGCAAAGTGCATCGAAAAAACGCCGTATCTCTTAAAGTAACATACTTTCGCTCAAAAAAATTTTGCCAAACTATTGCTTCACGTAATATTGACTATGATTTTAAATTTCATGTAAATCCAACATTCTAAGTTGAAGATACCTTACCTGGATTGGATGCAATACTAATAGAGCAATCAGGTGTGCTAAACTGTCCTGACCTATCACCTAAGATATCGCAGATAGTGAGCTAATGTGTTATTACACTTACAAATTTGAGTTGCGGTAGGTTATGATCACAGTGTTTACCTTCTACGCTGACGTCACGCAAGCTTTAATCTGAATTAATTAATCAAAGATCAACTGATAAGCTCGTCGAAGGTTGGTGGAGAAAATGGTAAAATTTTCCGGAAGTATAGAGCCTTTTCAAAGGTCGCACGGTAGCTATATGACTTCACTTTGTTCAGTATTTTTGTTCTGAAGTAAAAAAGCTTTTAGATTTGATGATACATCACAGATTAATATTTTCTTAAATCCAGTGAAATTCATCATTTGAATTTTATTTTAATTCACAAATAACCAACGAAGATATCTTTCTCAAGTTTTCAATTTCTTTAGGAATTAAACGACAAAAGTCTTATTCAACAGCGTTGATTAGTTATTAATAATTCGTATTTTTGCAGCCATTAGACCGAATTACGTTCTTTTATCTCTCATCATTTGAATTTTATTTTAATTCACAAATAACCAACGAAGATATCTTTCTCAAGTTTTCAATTTCGTCAGGAATTAAACGACAAAAGTCTTATTCAACAGCGTTGATTAGTTATTAATAATTCGTATTTTTGCAGCTATTAGACCGAATTACGTTCTTTTATCTCTCTATAATTGCAAACTATTAACCTTTATTACACAGTAATAGAGAGTCTTTTAGACTTACATCAAAATGTTTGTGATAATAGTTTTGCCCTCTAGAACCCGACACTGATAAGTCCACTACCATTTGGGTTTCCCGTCCAATTAATTCGGAGATTTATCACATGTTTTTAAGTTAAGCAGACGAACATTTTTCATTGGAAAATAATGGTAAATCCATTGACGTCCTTATCTGTTAATGATAAGGCAACTAGCCAATTATTTACTTGGTTAGAAAATTGGGTTATGAAATTGATTACAACTATTAACGCTCTTGAATATGCATTCCTTGTGGATTTTTCCAAGAAATCGTTCACATTACAGTTTATATCAAATTAGTAAGTTTTCCACATCATTGCACAAGTGACCTTGATGTTCATTATTTCAATAAGGCTCTTGAATAAGATTTTTCAGTGCAATAATAAGGGCACAACATTAATGTTCGTATTTCTTTTTTAATTAATCGACCAAGTCTATCGTCATTTAGAGATTCTTTGATCTTTGATACAATTGACTAATTAATTCTTATTTTAGTATTATAAAATAAATAAGTCAGTATAGTGATATTCATTGACTATTCAATGTATAAACCCAAACTAATTGATTCAAAATACTTCAAAAGTAATACAAAAGATTCATTTTAACAATCATAAAATAGTGCAAAATATTTCCATTACGCGAAATTGTATATAAATAGATAGTTGCTTTTATCAGTTTATTGTTTGTTGGCCACGTACCAACAGTTTTTGAACACGTGTTCGTGTTTATATAGTATGACGCATACAGCCAAGTTCCAACGTGGCCATGGAAGAATCTAGTTAATCATTCCTGGTAAGAAGACTAGAAGGAGCCACTAGATATATTTATTCTAATCCTTTATGGCAAATTACCAATAGATAGATGCTAAGTTTCTCTATTTTATGTTCACAAATCCAAATTCATTGGATCATTTGATTTTATAACAGTAATAACAATACAATAAACACAGAAACCGTGAATATTATTATGACTTTAGTCATCCTTGACAAACGACAAAGTCTAACTACGTAGAGTTTTTGGAATTTTTATAGTAGAGTTGTGTAAAGAAAATGATGCGCGCATCAACAGATTTATATTGCTTATTACACGACATGTATTAAAACTTTATATTTCTCTATGTTTCGGGTTGGGAATTATACCTGTTGATATAGTTCACACATATTACCTATCCACTTTTTCTAGTACAGATATAACGCATGTGAGTGAAATGGGTATTCGACCATGTCAAAGAAATTTTTGTCAGCTATCACAGACAGACAATCCTGCTCCTATTTTTCTGATTCTGTAAGACTATCGTATTGTTTCGCTTTCGTGATCCTTTTCTCATTTTCTTCACAGTTCATCCCGAATCAGGCACATTTAAGAGACACCGGTTAAGCACTCCAAGCATTTTTGAAGCCAGTTTGGCCTTACCTTCTAGGTGACTCTGGAATCGCACGCTATCCGATATGTCGACACCAAGGATCCTGATACTTTTTGTGATGGAAAGGGGTGTTCCTTGGAACTGCGGACGTTCCATGACAAAAGGATCCTTTTTGGCGGAAAATGCGCTTTATTTGAGGGGTTGAACTCCACCAGTTTAAGTCTGCCTCACTGAGTAACTTGCTCCGAAGAGTTTTCAATCTCTGACACAAGTCTTATTCGGCTTTCCGAAACCACGGATCGTGGGATATTCGCACGGCCAGTATAACGAGCATCTCCAGTACTGTCATCTGCATAGCAATGAATACTGGGAATGTTCAGCACATCATTGATATGCAGAAGAAACAGTATGGGAGATAGCACTGAACCTTGGGGTACTCCAGCATTTATAGTCTTGGTATCGGAACGGCATCCATCGATAACGCTCTTGGATTGGATGCTCCGTCCAGACAGAAAGCTGGATACCTAATTGCAGCGCCCCACGGGGATACCGTACTTCGGGAGTTTTTTTAGCAGTGTACCAGGCCCGATCAAATTCCTTGGCTATGTCAAGACTGACAGCCAGAGCCTCCCTCTTACTCTCGACAGCCTCAGCCCAATGGTGTGTTAGGTACACAAGAAGGTCACCAGCTGAGCGACTATAACGGAAGTCATATTGACGGTAACTGATCAGCTGGTGATCCTCGAGTTATCCAAGGAGCTGAATATTGATGACTCGCTCCATCACCTTAGAGAGCAAGGAGATTACCGCTATAGGCCTGTAATTTGATGGGTCTGAATTGTTACCCTTCTAGGGTATCTGATGCACGTGGGCTAGCTTCCATGAAGACGGCACCGTTCCAGAGGTTTAACACGAGGGACAACTCGGGAGCTCATTTTTTGAAAACGATAACCGGAATGCCATTAGGTCCACTTGACTTCCGGATGTCTAGGGAGAGAAGTGGTTCAGGTCCAGGTCCTGGCTTTGGACCAGGTCCTGGCCCCGCGCCAAGTCCTGGTTCAGGTTCAGGCCCTGGCCCCGGACCAGCTCCTAGTTCAGGTCCAGGTCCTAGACCCTGACATGTCCGTGGTTCAGGTCCTGGTCCTGGTTCAGATCCATGTCTTGGCCCCGAACCAGGTCCTGGTCCAGCTAATATTTATGGTCTATGTGCTGGCACTGGTCTAGGTCCTGGTTCTGGTTCAAGCTCAAATTGTGATCAAGGTTGCAGTATTGGTCATGATCCTGGACCAGAACCTGGTCCCTAGACCTGGACTTTGCCTTGGACCAAAACTAGGACCTGAACCAGTGCCAGGACCAAGACCTAGACCAAGAAAATCGCATATAATTTCTTTTGACAATCGGTTAATTAGTCGATTTTCGCTAATTAAAATAACAAGGCGATAACATACAGTAAACATGAGAAAAAGCTTTCCGGAAACCCAAAATTACATTAATCAGCCGTTAATTGGAGATTTGACAATCCGTTGACAAGCTGTTAACAAGCCGTCAATTGGCCCTTTCAGAAACTCAAACTGCATTAAACAATCTCATGCTTCAAGTAACCAAGAAATTATTAGTAGAATTTAAAAATGTGTTTAGTTTGGAAGCGTAGAATAAGTTTGTACTAATTTTGTGCCAAAAAATACTTATTCCTACCACTAAAGATTATTATCGATAAGCTCAATGTATTTTATGACCAAAACTAGGACCTGGACCAGGGCCAGGACCAAGACCTAGACCAAGAAAATCGCATATAATTTCTTTTGACAATCGGTTAATTGGTCGATTTTCGCTAATTAAAATAACAAGGCGATAACATACAGTTAACATGAGAAAAAGCTTTCCGGAAACCCAAAATTACATTAATCAGCCGTTAATTGGAGATTTGACAATCCGTTGACAAGCTGTTAACAAGCCGTCAATTGGCTCTTTCAGAAACCCAAACTGCATTTAATCAGTGTTTAACAAGCTGTTACGTAATTTTTGCTTTTACGTTGTTACGTTGACAAGCTGTTACGTTGACAAGCGTTTCAGAAACCGGGTGTTACACTAACAAAGTTATAGCATCTTATAGCTAAAATAAATATACCTACACTCCTTTGCAAAAAAAAATATTCTGTGTATTCCTCGGTTGTATTTTATTGAAATTATGTATTGATGAATTTTTTTATGTGTCCAGCCCACAATTTCATATTGGTACATCCTGGGGTGGGCACCAGACCATTCTGGGGTGGGCACGGCCCACCCGCCCCCCTCCCCCCCTTCCTACGCCTATGGTTAGGTGCCTCCTAATACAATTGCAAAAGCGAAGTTGAGCAATATCTTCCGCTGGACCCTGAGACTGATAGAACGGTCTCGGGAGCTGATTGGCACCTTGTGATTGTATATTATTATTCTTAAAACTTAATTTCTAATAAATTTTCTATAACCGTGGGTATACCGATATTTGGCTGAAATTTCCTTTGGTACCATTCACACAAAAAAGTGTTCACAAAATTCTTCAAAAATCCATTTTCAAGATTGTGAGTATTAGTCTCACTTAGTTCGTTTTGTACTTTAATGAAAGTAAATTAAGTGTACTACAACTTTCTTTTAGTTATTTTTATCATAGGACTAGCGATTTTAACAATAGTTTGCTCGGAAGCAAAACTTAAAATTGTGAATTTTCCGGAAAATGGACCATCTTTGAAGACTTATAACTTGGTCACTGTACATTTTGCACAGCTGCGTTTGGGCTTAAATAGTGGCAAATATAATGAACTTTAAAAGCTATTTAGATTTATTGATCGAAAAGTGCATAGATTTTGAGTTTTAGACCAGAAAGTGAAAATAGTCCCAAAATTTCGCAGTTTTACACATATTACACCAGAAGCACAATTTTTTTTTGCTTGCAAAATGTTGTTTCACACTCTCTCAAAGGGTCCAAATAACATACCAAAAATGCAGCGTTACATCGCGCTTTGCGTTTTAGGGCCATTTTTTTGTAAGATTTGACTGGCCTACTATGTGCGTTTGCCATTTTAAGTTGCTATCGATGTGCAGACCCAAGAACTTTGTTTTCTCCTATTTCCATGTCATCAAACATTACCTTAGCACTTAATTTTTTATTAGTTTGTTGCCCAAATGTCATTATTTTTGTTTTTTCAAAGTTTATTATTACATTGTTGGACCGTAACCACTCCACTATTAACCTAAGACTATCATTTTCATTAAAATATGTCATAGTGCTGTCATCCGCGAATAATGCCATAATATCATTTGTACATTTTACAATATCATTAATATAGATTATAAATAGTAGCGGGCCCATTACACTGCCTTGTGGCACCCCATACTCAACATTTTGTGACGTGGAGGTATAACACTTTTCAGTTTTCGTCACAGGAAATATTCTATCGATACCCGTAATTTGTGTACGACCATCAAATATGATGCCAATAATTTCAGGGCATTTCCGCGTATTCCGTAGGACTCTAGTTTCTTCAGCAATATTTCATGATTAACGA
The DNA here is from genome assembly GCA_905147135.1 of Blastobasis lacticolella. Lineage (NCBI taxonomy): Eukaryota > Metazoa > Arthropoda > Insecta > Lepidoptera > Blastobasidae > Blastobasis > Blastobasis lacticolella. The sequence continues at coordinate 376,346 of LR990067.1, forward strand.
AGTCAAATGCTTTTGACATATCCATGAAAACTGCATATACTGGACTGCGCGTGTCAACTCTACTGTATATAGTGTTTAGGAAATCGTATATAGCCAGGTCTACCGATTTATTTTTCCTAAATCCTTTCTGTTCCTCTGCAAGTATTTTTTTAGATTCAAGATAGTTGTAAAGTCTATTAAACATCACTTTTTCGAATATTTTAGATAAAACGGGAATTAATACCATAGGTCTGTAGTTTTTCATGTTATACCTACAATCATTCTTAAATAATGGTTTTACTGTAGTTTTTTTCAACGCCGTAGGAAACACACCATCTTCGGAACAGACATTAATTATATAGCTTATTACAGGTGAAATTATTTTTGAAAAATATTTTATTACTTTCGTGCAAATGCCGTCATATCCTGTGCTGTTAGTATTTTCCAAATTATTGATAATAAATTGTACCTCTTCAGGATATGTAGGCCTAAAGAAGAATGAGTTACACGAACTGTAATTAGAAGTACTTCTCAGTCCCGCAGTTGTTTTGAGCGATCGCACCTGTTTAATGTAAAAATCATTAAAGCTTTCATCTATTTGCACGGGACATTTTATTGTGTTACCATTGACAATAATTTGGTCAATTTTTTCGCGTGGTAAATTGTTTTTGTGTTTATTAATTATATGCCAAGTTGATTTACACTTATTTTTTTTTAAGGATATAGTAAGTATTTTGCGCTTTCTGTGTAAGTTTTATAATTTTCCTGTATTTCTGAGAGTAATTTTTAAATTGTTTTCTGTCAGTAGATTCCTTTGAAAGCCTGAATTTCCAAAGTAAGTTACGCTTGACAACCCTTAGACAACCACCTCGGTCTTCGATTTACGTTGATTTTAATTTTTATAATTGTAAAACACAAATCATGAAACATTTTGAACTTTATTTCGCTCATGTTGCGATTGTAGGGAGTTTCACATACAATTACATTTGTATTCCTGTTCAAATTCAACCATGTCAATAAGTCATAGCGCACATGAAAGGGATTGTAATCATTTGTAAAACCTACCAAAACTATGTAATCATCAATTGTTAAAGTCGACAATTCAGAAGTAAAAGATGCCGTAATATCTTTCATTGTTGATCCTGATTTCCAATAACAAAAGACGCTAAACTCGTCCCCTAATAGAGTTTGCAAAGCTTTTTGAATTCCTCGTCTCTGTTGGTCGGCCAAGACTATTACTTTCTTTTTTTTCTGTCCTTTTTCATAATGCGTGGCTCCATCCGTTGGTGATTCTGTGTTACTCGTAGGAGATGTCGTGTTGAGTTTTTCTTGCGGAGTTGTATCACGTTGTTCGGCTAGGTTTTATAGTATTAGTAAATTTTTACTCTTACTAGGCAAGGGTTCTATTTTTGATAAATTAATTTGCTTGAGACATTGGCGTGTCTTAACCGAAGTAGACGTAATTTCAACGAGACTTGTACAAATCGATGTGAGTTGTTTGATCCGTTTTTCACACTGAAGTAGCTGTTGTCTTAAATTATGATTTTCCAAAGATAGTTTCTCAATTTCTTTGTCGGCGGTTTGTAAGTTCTTTATTAATCCGATAACTTGTTGTTTCATTTCTTTTGTATTATTTATTTTATTTATTTATTTAACAGTTTATTGTGCATAGGAAATACATAGTTAACAGTAAATACATAGTTGTATCGTCGATATCCAATTTATTTAAATGGGGGCAGCTATGATGTGGAGTCTTATTATTATTCAGTGTTTGTTGATCAAGGTCTTCATCGTCTGAGAGCAAGCTGAACGTGCTTTCGGTAGGAACATTAATTCGTTTCCTATAATTGACGTAATCTCCTGGTGTCGAGGTATGGGGAGACCTTGTGATTCCCGTCGGAGTTGCATAAACATCTTTATTTTGTTTTCGTTCATAGAAAGTGGTATTAAGCGACATCTTGTGTCAGGTAGTAGTAGAGATATTTGTAGAGGAAGTCTTCAATTGATACTGTATCGAAGTTCAAAGAATATCCGCTAGATGTCTGATCCTTTTAGTATTTAATTTAAAAAACCGCGCCATCTATTAGCGAGTAGTTTGTACTCTAAGTTAGTCCATTAGAGCCATTTGGGTATAACCATAGCCTTCTTTATCTTACAAGCCATGCTGTAGCGCGGAACGGCAACGTCGCTGTGAACTGATTGACTGATTGTTTACATGTCAAATGTGCGGGAAAATTATGAATTTTATGATGAAAATTTAAAATATATTGATAAAACTGCAAATTAACGCGATTGTATGGACCATCTACGAAGTTAAATAAAAGTTAATATATTTATAATTGTGCTAAAATTTGATAAATACGATTTTTAAATAACAATCCCTGACCATTTTTGTTGTTATCATCATCATCATCATCATAATCAGCAGCCAGAAGACGCCCACTGCTGGGCATAGGCCTCCCCCAGAGATCTCCACAAAGACCGGTTCTGTGCTTTCCGCATCCAGCTGGTACCTGCTATCCTTACCAGGTCGTCGGTCCACCTTGTAGGAGGCCTACCCACGCTGCGTCTACCGGTACGTGGTCGCCACTCGAGAACTTTACTGCCCCATCGGCCATCTGTTCTTCGAGCTATGTGCCCTGCCCACTGCCACTTCAGTCTGGCAATCCTTAGAGCTATGTCAGTGACCTTGGTTCGCTTGCGGATCTCCTCATTTCTGACTCGATCGCGCAAAGAAACTCCGAGCATAGCTCTTTCCATTGCCCTTTGGGTAACAGTGAGCTTTCTTATTAGGCCCATAGTGAGTGGCCACGTTTCAGCTCCGTAAGTCATCACTGGCAACACACATTGGTCAAAGACCTTCGTCTTGAGACACTGCGGTAATTGGGACGAAAATATGTAGCGTAGCTTCCCGAAAGCTGCCCAACCGAGTTGGATTCGTCGATTGACCTCTTTTTCGAAATTGGACCTACCTAGCCGGACTATTTGTCCTAGGTATAGTCGTCAACAACTTCAAGTGGAGTGCCTCCAGCTGTCACTGGAGTAGGCACAACATGGACATTCGACGTAATTTTCGTCTTGTCCATGTTCATTTTAAGACCTACTTGTTGAGAGGCACTACAGAGGTCATCGAGCATTTTGCCCAAGTCTTCCAGGGTTTCAGCCATGACTACGATATCGTCAGCAAATCTGAGGTGCGTGAGGTACTCGCCGTTAATATTGATGCCAAGTCCGTCCCAGTCCAGAAGCCTAAAGATATCCTCCAGTGCAGCGGTAAACAACTTCGGAGATATGACATCACCTTGTCTAACACCTCGCTGCAGCTGAATAGGTTCTGTGGTCTTGTCCTGGAGACGAACTGACATAGTGGCGTTTTTTGTACAAACACTTCAATGCTTCGATATATCGATAGTCAATTTGGCACCGCTGTAGAACTGGAGCACCGCCCAAGTTTCGATCGAATCGAAGGCTTTCTCATAGTCTACAAACGCCAAGCATAATGGCCGGTTATACTCTTCGGTCTTCTGTACAACCTGCCGCAGCGTATGTATGTGGTCTATGGTACTAAAACCTTTTCGGAATCCGGCTTGTTCGGGAGGCTGGAAGTCATCAAACCTGCGTGCGAGACGATTCGTAATGACTCTCGAAAACAGCTTATAGACATGGGTCAGTAGCGATATTGGTCTGAAGTTCTTCAAGAGAGCCCTATCACCTTTCATGAAGAACAATATCACTATGCTTCTGTGCCATGCTTCCGGCGTTTTGCTCTCGAGGATGACGGAATTGAACAGCTTCTGAAGGGTCTTAAGCACAGGTTTGCCACCAGCTTTCAGAAGCTCAGCCGTAATTCCATCATCATCCGGCGCCTTGTTGTTCTTAAGCTGTTTGAGAGCCATACTAATCTCGTACAGGCTGATGTCCGGGATATCTTCGGTGTAGTGTCGGGTCAACTTGGCTCTGGGGTATTTTGCACTACTGGTATCAGGTGCCCGTGTTGTCGTGTATAACTGTCCATAGAACCTCTCGACTTCCCTCAAAATCTCGGACTTGGTCGAAACAACACTGCCGTCATCCGTTTTCAGTCTCGTCAACTGGCTCTGTTCAATCGACAGATCTCTCGCAAAGACTTTAGAGCCTTTGTTCCGCTCGATCGCCGCCTCAATATTGGTAGTATTGAAGCGGCGTATGTCGCGAGTCAGAGACTTGGAGATCTGTCTATTAAGTCGCCTAAATTGAGAGACATCATCAGGGGATTGCAGAGTCATTCCGCGTCTTTCTTCGATGAGTTTGAGAGTATCGTCAGAGATTTTGTTTGTTCTGTTTGTAGGGCAGGCCTTATAAAACTTTGACCCAACCGTATAGACAGTTTCCACGAACCTGTTATTATAGTCGTCCACGTCGACGCACTCTCCTAGGCACTCGAAGCGATTTTGTAATTCGAGTTGAAAGCTCTCGGGGTTTTGGATTTGGATGAGTACAGGCCGGAGCGTGGACCTCATCAATCTCGATCTTTCCAGCTGGGTATTAATATTCAATGTGCCTCTTACCAAGCGGTGATCACTGCCAATTTTAACGCTATTGATCACCGAGACATCATTAAATATATGCCGTTTCGTAGATAGGATGAAGTCAATCTCATTTTTTGTGACACCATCGGGACTAACCCACGTCCATCTGCGATAATCCGGCTTCCTGAAAAATGAGTTCATCATAAAGAGTCCCTCCTTCTCCATAAAGCCGGCCAGCATCTGGCCACGGGCGTTCCGACTTCCAACTCCAAATTGCCCCACTCTCAACTCGTCTCCGCCTCGTTTGCCCAGTTTCGCGTTGAAATCCCCCATGACAACGGACATATAATGTGTCTTGGAGGTATGCATGGCTCTAGAAATATCCTCATACATAGCCTCCACTTCATCGTCGGAGTGAGTCGAAGTCGGTGCGTAGACCTGTATGACCTTCAACGAATCATCATCACAGCCCATAATAGTCCACTGCAGGACTTAGGGCCTCTCCCACGAAAGGGGAGGTTATTGCCATAATCTCCACGCTTGGCAGGCGGGTTGGAGATCGCAGTCTTTAAATATAACATTGGAAAAGCTGCTGCTGCCCATTTTCCAGACTACGGAGACTCTTGGTCTTTTGCCTCGAAAACATTAGTCGCCTTGTACGACACCCATGAGTGTAAGGGGTTGGTGCTATTCTACTCTGCCGGACACCACACGGCCACCTTCAACGAATACCGCTTGGTAATTTTGAGTATAAGGTACGCTACCCTAGACGACACACTCTCGATTTTGACGATGTTGTTCACGAGGGATTTGTGGACGAGGAACCCGACACCACCTAGAGACAGTTGGTCGCCCTCCCGGAAGTAAAGCAGATTTCCGGACTTTAGGATTATCGAGTCTTCTCCCTTTCTTCGGACTTCAGATAACCCTATAATATCCCAATTTAATCTGCTTACCACTTCCTCCAGTTCCACGAGCTTTTCGTCGGTCCGCAGTCTCTGGACATTGTATGTAGCCAGGGCCAGGTTTGCCATAATTGCCACGCTTAGCAGGCGGGTTGGCGATCGCAGTGCAGTAGATGTAAATGTACCCGAAAGATGCTGCTGCCCATCTTCCGGGTTATTTCCTTAGTCGCCTCTTACGACACCCACGGGAAGAGATGGAGTGGTGCTATTCTTTTAAGTGGCGGCTCCACCACCACTTTTGTTGTTAGTTTTTTACTTACTTCATAAATCAAATTCTGTTTTATATTACTAATCTTTCTCTAACAGATGCAAAGGCCTTGTTGCATTTGAAAAATGCAAGTAACATTATAATTAAACCATAAAAATGGGAAAGAAGCTGTGCCGATGTTTTGCTTTCCAAAAGATGTAATTCTATTAAATAAATAGACTTCTGCTATTCCCCAAGCATGCTGGAGTCCCACCGAAGGATCTTTTGTATGTAGTGAACATTTTCGCATTGTGAAAGTTATCACAACTACTTTAAACCACGATCTCTGATTATCCACGATTATGTAAGCGTTGAAAAAGTAGATAGGTGCAATAAGTAGTTAGTTTTATATACTTAGGTACTTAAATAAAACTGTTTATAATGTATTATACCTAATATTTAATAAATTGGGCAATATTTTGGCTGGCATAGATTATTTTATTTCATAGTAGTTTTTGGTCGCGACTGCGTCCGCATAAAATTCGGTAATAACGTTCCGGACCCGTTTCCGCGGGAATCACATTAAATATCAGGATAAATTATAGCATATGTGTTATTCGGGGCTATATGCTATATAACTGCCAAATTTCCTTAAAATACGATCAGTAGTTTTTGCGTTAAGGTGTAACAAACATCCATTACGTACAAAACCAAACATAGATTATATTTCGCATTTATAATATTAGGATAATACAATTGCAAGTAGGTAGATAGGTAAATAGTACAAGAATCTATCCAAATTCATATTATCTAACTAATGTATATACTTACTAATATACTTTATCACTTAAATAACTAATAACATTAAACGAAGACGACTGCGATGATAGTTTTACAGTAATTTTCAGGTTTACTAAAATTAAAAAATGCGACGTTGTCAAACTTCTTCGCATGGCTTGTAAGATGAAGGAGGCTATGGTATAACTGTTGTTAGTATATTATTTATTGCACCGCCAAAAGCGCCATCTGTTGTCAAGTAGATGTTGTAATTGATATAGACCAGTACAGATGGAGACACATTATCGTAATGTGAAGGTAGTTTTTGTTACATTTCGTAATTGGAATATTATTTATATCTTAATATTGAAGTACAGTTAGTGTTCACACACTTACTTGATCTTTAATCGTCCATTTAAAATGTTCCGACAATCCATAAATTAGTCCATAGCACATATTCGTGATAACTTTCAAGTTCCCAGTTCCAACACTATTTTCGTTATTTCTTTACAAATACACAACCTTTCATATAAATAACACTTGCGCCCCTAAATTGTTAATTATTATTTACTATTAGCTCGTTGAAAATCGTTAAACACATAAATAGCAATTTATAAATAAACTATATCACGGAGCGAATGTTTACTGTACAGCACCCTCTGGCGGAACTTCAAGACAGACAGTTCAATACAGTTGCCGACATAAATTCAGGTACGGCTTCAGTTTATTAAAGAGGCGTGACAGGACACCAGACTATGAACCGTATCACAATTACCACCAATGAAACCATTGATTTCCCCTCGATGCTCTTGTTGCGTGGGAAACAAGCCCCAATCACAAAGCTGGCGTATTGTCCCCGACCTCCATTACTGTAGGTACTTAGATTCACTACAAATATGTGACGTACCTACATACAATTTTCAGTACTCAGCAAAAGACCCACTGTTACTTCGAGTGTGATCAAAACATCAAACATCAAAACTAAATCAGGAGTTTAATAATAAGAAGCTCTCACGTCTATCTGATACGCCAGTCATGGGTTACAGCAGTCCATCTGTTACAACACCAAAACTAAACAAGTGATAATCATCGTCATCGATTTTAACTGTTCGAACTAGTATACTCTATCTAGACTTTACGTTACGTTTAAGCTCCCATTTTGAAACGATTTAACAATGTTTGTAATAATGAACGGGTCCCATACCCAGCCGTCTTCTAAAAAAAATTACAACATTCAATTTGCCATCTACAGCCACAACATCGTGACTTTCGGGGCTCTCAGCCCAATGAGTCACACACATGACTCCCAGGCCACTCCAAGTCAGCCAAATAAATCAGGTTTGACCTCAATAACAGTTCAGGTACTACTAAACTTGTACTGACAGAAGGATATAAAATTTCACCATTGCTTACACTGCTTCATCTTACTGGCAGAACTCGAAAAAGTTACTTTATATCGGTAATCAAGGAAATTTCAGTACTCGAAGCTAATGTTAATTTATAAAACCGACTATTCAACAATCACCAAAATATCTGGACATTCAACATTTTCTCACAAAGCTTGAAACAACTACCTTCTATAAGCCACGCTACCATAGCCTCCATCAGGCCGGTAAGTAACCATAAAACTCTCCCATAGGCTCCATCAGCTCACCATCAATTATAAAACACGAGAAATATTATAAAAACCTCAGCTCGATAGTCGTCACATATTAAGTAGCTCATTAGATAGATCCGTCTTACAAAGTCTTTATCCAGGTCAAACTAAGTCACATTAAAAATTTCCTTTTTTTTTTTTTCATAACTTGATACCAACATAAAATTAAATTACTAACCAAACTACCCTTTTATTTTCAATTTTCTGAGACGTATATGGGTGATCCCATTGTTGCCGCGGATATCTTCTATAATATTGGGAAACTACGATCACAATAACAATCATTATACTGAAATATGGAACATTTTGTTCGAATGTCTCCGGTTAAATGTAAACAAACACGCTAACAATTTTGTTGTCCCGCTCGCATGTTGACCCGCTCGCGTAGAATTCACGGAGAACTGTACTGGGTCATTATTTAAATTTTGCACATTCGAAGCCTTATCCTATCTCTAAGACACAACATCCTAAAGTACACCAGGTAATTGTTCCACAAACTCACTGCTACGGCATCCCTGCCACACTGTTATTATCAAATATTTACTTAATCAGCAATCTGGAACAACTTATGGTGACGGGAAAAGTCGAAGGCAAGAGACCCAGAGTCCGAAGTCCGAAGAGATGGGTGGACTAAATATCATAACGATACATCCGTCAACGTCGCATTACATCAGGCGACTGATCGAAACCGATAGAGACATTCATTTAACAAATTCCGAAGATGTCACGATCCTCAGCAGTGAGGCAACGATCAAGAAGAACAATAAATCAGCAGCAGCACCATCATAACTATGCTTACATACTCAATTTATAAAAATAATAGGACTATGCTTTCAAGTATTTCTTATTCTTGTTTTTCGATAACTGACGTGATGTTGGTAATACGTAAAATCATAGCGTACCATGTTTCAAGATGGTAAAAATATAATCTTAGATTAAAGTCACTTTTTCACTTTAAACACTGTGTATTGTAACATTCGGAGGGATTTAACATAATTCTTACTTACTATTTTTGTGGAGTGATTTTTTTTTCTCAGTGACGTTCTATCAGACAGCCCACATTAATTGACATAGGTACCCGCAATAGCTAACATTTATTAAACTTGGCAGTAGTTTTTGACATCTATACCAACAAATTGTAACACTGACCATAAATTACGTTCATTTTGTTTTGTTTACATTATTTTTATTTGTATTTTCACTAAAGATACAAATAAACCTGCCCTTCTCTCTACTAAGGATATCAATAGTGTTTCTGTCAGAATAGTTTTCTGAATTATCAAAGTAAATAACTCCTAAAATCCGCTAGGGAGCCTCTTTTCATCACAGGTTTTTACCAAATAATAATTATGTATAGGACTCACCAGATAGAGAGGAACTGTTGATATCACATCATTTCTCAGTCATGTACGCAACACTCGCAGACTGTCTATCATCGTCCTTTGTTGAAACAATCACGTTGAGGCTACCAGTCTAGCGTTGCATTGCATTGTTGTTCTCGTAGGTGAAGCGAACCGTTGTACACCATTGTTATGCAATTGAAGAAAATAATTGTATTAGTAAAACTTAAAAAATAATACACACCGTTTTTAATAGTTTGATTTAATTTTATTTGCAGAAATCTAAGCAATTAATTTAATTGTGGTGTCAAACCACACTGCTAAATGAATCTTAATCTAAGCATTTACTTTAAAGTCATTGAATAAACTTTAGCTGGCTAATTCAGAACTACGCAAATGATTGAACTAACACTATTGTTTTTTAAAAGAGGAAAATATTTTACATGAGTAATCAAAATTAAGTTTCGCAAAAACAAAGAAACCATACCAAAGTGCCATCCATAGTAATTTTCACTCGATTTTTAATAATGGTGTCAATATCCCAGTGGTGCTCTCGAAGGCCTGGGGTCTGCCTTGACCATGACCCAGTTGGTACAGATGATTTGTTGTTTACTTTATAAATCCCCCAATCTCTCTGACGAAGTCTTTGTCTTATATCTCGGGGTGTTTGGACTCTTGGCTGCGCTTTGATCGTCTTTAATCATTTTATATTTAAATGTAGGCAACTCAACTGAATCGAGTAATCACATTCCTTTTATTATTACGCTTCCACGAAGCTTATCTGCATTTTCTTTGTCGCTTTTCATTATACCATCTCTTGGGCGTTACGTTCGTCATCACCGCTTCTGATGTCGTCGCGTGAAGGAAAGGGGTGTATCAGGATCATTGTGATCAGGGTGGTGATATCAGTATTAGATCGTATTCGTTCAGATAAATTAAAGAAAAGGTTCACATTTACTCCACTGTATTTATTCCAATTCATTTTTGCACATCACTTATAATTTCACTTGAAATCAGAGCAATATCACAATATAGGCAGTTAACGTAATTAACTTTCTTATTTCAAAGGTGATTTTAAAATAACTTTATTTGCAAACGTAAATAACACTTTTTATAAACGAAATGTGGAGACAGTTTCAAGACTTGGACTTGTCTTATTTGGTTAAGGAAATTATGTAGGTATTTAAATGGATAATATGCAGCAGTATTCGTTGAAATTCACATTCTATGTGTTTCTTATAAAATTCTCGACATCTATACACCATATACGTAGCGTGATTGATACGGCAAGTTGTGACTTTGGGCATTGTTTGTTCACCAAATAAGACAAGTCCGTTTAAACAGATCATACACATTTATGATGTTTTAGTTCAGCCAACTAAAGGTTTTATTTGTGATGAAAATAATATTTCGTTTTAACACAATTGTGTTGTTATATTTTGTTAGTATACCTAAACTCTCTAAGTTAAAAATATGTAATAATTTCATGTTTAAAAAAATACCTACACATTTATGATGTAGTAGACGTTTAGCTATCTACCTCATATTTAGTTTTAGTGTATGACATACTTGTCTATTTAGGTTGGTACTTAACTATTGCATATATAGGATAAACTGGACGTTGGTTATATCATTGCAATAAAGTTCTTTTTTACTTACCTACATACCTAATCCAGTTGTTTTGGTAATTTCAGATGAAGAGTTATTTCCAACCCCTGGACACACATTCCAACTTAGAGTTCTTCTATAATGCGTATATGGGCCGGCTACCATATGAGTATCTGGACTACCGATACGAGGATACGCAATTTAGAACACCCAAGATGAGACCAGGATTTACAAGACAATGTTTTCCAAATCAATTTTTTAATAGTGTCGTACTAAACGTTACCCCTCCATGGCAGTAATTTGTGCCATACACTTACTCGTCCGCCAAGCAATTCTTGAGTAGATAATGTATTATGTGGTTAATTTTGTTTAATTGTTATTAAGTTGGTCGGTACTAGTATAATCCTAACTTTATAATTTTACCTTTAATATTTCATAATGAAGTATTATGCTGTAAGAAAACACGAGCGTGTTAGATGTAGTATATAGTAGTAGTATCGTGTACTTGTATCTATTGTGACTTTTATTATTAGAAACCCCTATTTTAGTCATTAAGCTACAGAATAATAACATATGTACCCAAAAACCCCAGCGAAATATTTGAAAAACACTAAATTAAGTAAACAAGTGTTTAAAGTATTTAAATGAATAGGTATCTGTCTTGTAAATATATTTCATGTAGGTAGTGCTATTTGATTAGGACAATTAATGAAGTATTTAAGAGAGAATGCGCGAAGTGGAGGAGTAAGACTTGATAAGCGGACCCTGGCAGAAGCCATGACTGGTCGTTCAGATGATGATGAAGAATCTAAGGCTGATATTTATGTAGGAGTTACTATTCTACTAGTGTAAAATATTTACTAAATAAATGAATATGAATATAATAGAAATCAAACAAAATTAAGTTAGAACACTGTGTCAATTTATTCAATATAGTTTGAATGTTATAAGTACCATTACGTATATTATTACCAATGATATATAAGTAAGTATAAATATATGCTTGACCGAACGAATAACTCTCACCGTTACCATATTAAATAAAATAGCGGTGTCTCTTGTGCCACAAACTTATTTGACCCGGTGACAGCGTCGCTATTTCTGGCATTGACATAATATTTCAATATGGCAACACTTAGTTCCAGTTTTGGCCACCGGTTTGTGACTCTGAAATAGACGTCAGTCATCAACCTCGCCAAGGCGCTACATTTAACATTGTAAAGGCGAACAAAATTGTTGTAACGTAATACCTTAAAATATAAATTTCTTAACAGTAATAATTGGGATTCGTCAATTACAAATCCAACGTTCAATTTCAACCTTTAATCTTTATAATTTTATCTCCTTTAAAATGATGCCACTTTTGTTGTTATATAATTCTTTAAAGATTTAACACATTTACAACAAGTTTTTATTGATATGTTGACTACTTTGAAGCTACATTACATAACGATATTATGGTTATTGATTAATATTTATACTCAAATAGATCACAATCTATTTTTATCTGTAATTATATTAGTTTCGCGAAAACAAAATCAACGGCATTGTGTCGCCGGTGCAAAGTCATATCGTGTGCATACATGTAAGACGGCCAAATAAAAAATAAGCAAATGGAGTGCATTGAATTTGATTGAACATACCAACTAATCATGGCCGGTTCATCATTTAGCAATAAACAATGAAATATTGATTGGTGAAATGAAATGCTACAAACATAAGTTTTACAAGTAATACATGATGTTTGTTGTACTTTACGGAAAAAATATACTCCATACTTGTTTTTGGTTACTTTTATCGGAATTAGTGCATGTGTTTCCTACGCACCTCGGCATTCTTAGTTTGTAAAGTAACGACCATTCGTATACATGGACGAAACGTCACTGACACGACGTTGGAGCTCCATTGCAATTTAGGTCCAATGAAGTGGTGTCATTGCCTTCCATATATAGAAGGCTTTGATTATTACATATTAGGATAAATAATGTACATGTAGATAATTAGAGAAGAGAAGATGTTATCTAGGATAAAGTATTATTGTAGTGGACATTATTTAATGAAACAAAAGCATGTTTTAAAGATATTAGGTATATAAAAATAAGCAAAGTATAACTTTCCTGATTATTGATTGACATTTATAATTGTATTAATATTTTGAAATTAAGCCTAATTACATAGAACTGTTTCCACTATTAATTTAAACAATACATTTTGCCATGCCCACATGTGTTTCATGATGTACATTAAAACTGTAAGATCTTTTGTAACCCCATGAATGCAATAAATACATTGATTGAAAGTAATCCATTATAAAATTGTAGTATAATATTTCCGAATTGTGGGTAGGTTAACATAAGGTAGTTTGCTGTCGACCGTTACACGATACCGTCTATCTCGAGTGTATTAATTGCTAAACTTACGTGTAATTTGTAAAATTAAATTGTATTTGTAACGTTTAGTAATATAAAATGTCAAGCCAGTCGAGTAGTTTGTACTGTAGCATGTGTGCTCGGGCAGGCCTTAGGTTAGGACGGGCTCTAAGTTCTCCCATAGCGTAACCGGGGCTTTAGTCAGTTAAGTAGGGTAGAGCAAGGAGGATGTAGGCTGGTAAGCTTAGATAGGTTGGAGCAAGTAAAACGCAGGTCTTTAGCCTGTCTCTATGAGCACACATAGCACTTTCTGGGTAATAATTCAAATGAGTTCCATTTGAACTAGATGTAATGTATTCTATGTATTTTGTATCATTCTTCTATTTACTTTCATGAATATAACTTCAATTAGGCATTTGCATTTTATTTAGAGTCAGTGGATCCCCCAGTGTTACAGTACCTTGGCAGCGGCAGTCTCATATTCGATCATTGCTCACAGGATTGGAGTATTTTCCATAGCTGTCAAAATCGGCTGTTTTTGGCGAATGACTTAACCAACGTCACTGATAAAGCCGATACAAAGAGACGAGCAATTTAAAATTAATGAAATAAAATACCTACATTTATTGCTGTCTAAAGATACCACATCACTCTTAATAAAACTACAACCATATCAAAATAACAAGCTCACAATACAAAATACACATATAGGTACTTACAGACAGTAAACAACAAACAACAACAAAATAATTAACGAATTACCTATAACTACCTACCCAGCTAAATGCTACTCAACATCGCAACTATACAATAGGTCCTCGCTCAGCGTATGCCATGGCCTAAGTATGCCGCGGCGCTGGTCTTCCGTGAGTCCCGCGGAGTGAGGTCCGGAATGCTGTGCCCTAAGCTCGAACTTGGCCGTGTAGTGTCCGGCAGAGTAGAATAGCACCAACCCCTTACACTCGTGGGTGTCGTACAAGGCGATTAACGTTTTTGAGGCAAAAGATCTAGTCCCTGTAGGCTAGAAAATGGGCAGCAGCGTTTTCCATTGTTATATTTATAACTGCGATCTCCAACCCGCCTGCCAGGCGTGGAGATTATGGCAATATCCTCCCCTTTCGTGGGAGAGGCCTTTAGTCCTGCAGGGGACTGTTACGGGCTGTGACGATGATGATAAAGCTCTAACTGGTAACTAAGATATACCCATAATATGAATTTCTATATTAAACAAAATAAATAAAGATAAACGGAAAGATAACCCGCTAGTGTAAATAAATAATATACCTACTTATACTAAAATAATTATAAATATATAAGGTTTGTAGAAAGGGCGAATACGCCATTTTATGCAAAAGCGTTTTAATGGCTAGCTAGAATTGCGATCAATTTTTCTATAGATCTGTATAAACGACGAACCTACAAGACCACGGGAACAGCGCAATACTCGATTGGTGTAACGGCGAATATCCACTATTTGTTCCAAAAAAGGGCTATATTAACATATTCGTCCTTACATGTTATCCCCATAAAAAAAGAGCCTGACAAGGAATATAAATGAAGTTCCACCAGATTGCGGGATATTTTAGAACTCATTTCTTACACTGAAAACAGCAAGTAACAGGAACAGGAGCTCCCCCTTGACACTCTTGACAGAACAAACCACATCTCTTTTCCAAGAACTTAAAGTCGCAGTGTTTTGAATATTTATAAATTGACTTATCAAGAAATCGTGCCTTTGATAATCATGTTTTTTGTTTTTATGATACAGTTAACATCATACAAGTATGATTGATATGATCGTAAAATATGGAATTTCATAATAGTAATCTGCGAAGAATTTAAATAACTGTTTTTGTACAAGATTTAAAGTAGCTTCCGTTCAAAGAAAACTCGTTAAAAAGAAGTTGTTTTGAAAATTTTTCGTTAACAAGCTCATAAATCAATGAAATGAAATCTGCTTGGAGTATTATGGTTCAAAAATATCAAAATAGTATTCTCTTTGACTAACAATTGACCAATTGATACAAGATTTATGATTTTATCTGAACAGATTACTTTTGATGTTCGATAGTTATTAGACCTTGTTATTTGAATTGAACAAAATAAAAGCATACACAGTTAAATATATTTATTATACAATTCTACATAGTAATATTACAAAAACTAGAAATTTCACAACTTCTCTTATTCTTATCATCACAATTTTAACTTTACAGCAATGTCACAACCTTATCTCTATGTCTAGTACAGAAAACTTATGGAACAGAGGCTCGTTTAAAGAGCAAACAATATTTTCTAACTCGTTGTCTGAAAGACGCACTCTCAGAACTGTCTCTAAGTTATTCATTCTTCAAATTCAAATCACTGATACCATCCAACAAAATCTGATTAAGGAAAATGTATTCCTCCAAACTGAAAAATTCAAAGGACACTTGGCTCTTAATCTTCAAGAGAACATTAGGCACTGCCACTGATTCCGCTGTCCTTATCTGATCTAAACAGATGTCCAGCGCACAAATTGTCACCGCTCTTTCAAAGCATCCAAAACTATGAATCACAATTGGACGGTATGTACTTTCCTTTCCTTCCATTCTTGTTACGCAGCAACTGCCTTGTTTTTCATTAATCATCTTCAGAAAACTTTTCAATTGTCGAGAATTGAAAGTGGCATTTCTGTCCGGAAACTCATGGTACAGATAATGTGAAATTTTCTTCGATTTTCTTTCCATTAAATTATTTACAGTCAATTCCAATTGTGTGTAGTACGTATCAACAATAATTTCCTTTCGAATTATAAACTCACCGACAGTATATTCGTTGGTATTCAGCCAATTCTGTTTCTTTGATTTCTTCTGATCAAATCTTACGATCACTTTGCAGCCACAATCCCATATCCAGCTCCAAAAAATGTACGAATCCATTTCAGATTTAGGATTGTTGATCAACAAAAACTTATCCTTGACATGGTATCCGCCGATATAGTTTATTTTATTTTATTTTTATTTATTTCCATACAGTTTAACAGCTTGTTGTTAACCATTTAGTTGATAGTGAACATATCGAAGTTAATACTTCCCACGATCGGTAAGCGGGCGCACTTTCTACTTTTCTTCGGTGTACTTTCATCTTCAAAAGTAAGTCGTTTTATTAAATAGTGTTCACTTTTCACAATTTCTTGGAAGCTCTGGTCCCTTCGTTTTGCAAACTCTTGTACACTTTCTGTACTCATTTCGATGTTTTCGCTATCACTGTCTGTATTAAACTGAGAGCAAAAGACGCTGTGGTCTGTTTATAAACATTATTTTGATGGAATGTATTGTTGAGTCACTGAACGTCCTTCTGTAAGGCTGATTTCCCGAAATCAGAGATGAAAAATTAATGGCTGCTTTTCTGAAGAAGTAATCACACTTATAGTTTCTATTTATAATACAATTTATTACAAAAGTTGTCAGGACGGTATTTGTTCACAGAAGTGTGCGAAAATAATTTACAATTTGAACAAATGACAATTTTGGAAGATCGCTTTCTATAAAACTCACAGCTTTGAGAAACTTCATCATCACAGCCCATAACAGTCCACTGCAGGACTAAGGGCCTCTCCCACAAAAAGGGAGGTTATTGCCATAATCTCCACGCTTGGCAGGCGGGTTGGAGATCGCAGTGTTATAATATAACAATGGAAAATGCTGCTGCCCATTTTCCAGTCTACGGAGGCGCTTAGATCTTTTGCCTCGAAAACATTAGTCCCTTGTACGACACCCACGAGTGTAAGAGGTTGGTGCTATTCTACTCTGCCGGACACCACACGGCCGTTGAGAAACTTGCGACTGCCTAATTTCAGAACACAAGGAAAAAATTTTTCAAAATCAATTCTTTTGCATTTTTCATCCCGATGGAATCATGTGAACATGATTAAATTAAAATTTTAATTTTGTCCCTTTTACTGTGTTTTAAAATTGGGCTGCTCGATTCTGAACTTTAATTACTAATTAACGAACATATCTGGCGTGCTAAACGCAGCTATACTATTATCTATGAAAATTGCGTGAGTGAAAACTTTTTTTGATCATTTGGGAGTTTTTTTTTTATATTCGTGCACAAATTCACACAGCGCCATCTAGCCCCAAACTAAGCAAAGCTTGTACTATGGGTGCTAGATAACTGATATACTACTTAAATACTTTTTAAATACATACTTATTATACATAGAACACCCAGACCCGTAACAGAAATTAAAACTCATCATTTCAATTTCTGCCCGGCCGGGAATCGAACCCGGGACCTCTTGCGTGGCAGACTGGCATGTTGACCATTGAACCACTCAGGTTTCAATGCCATACAGTAATTTCATTAACTAGATTATGAATTCACAAAACGAATAAAGTATCAAACTTATTTCAAATATGTCAGAATGATATAAATTCTAAACTTTAGAGTAGAAAAAATTGGCGTGCGCATTAAAAAATTTCAAGGAAATTATAATGTAAATTAGAATAATTGATCAAATTGCAAGTAACTATACCTAAGGCTAAATTCAAAATTTTCAAATTAACTACAGTCTGCAATACCTATATGACATAATTTTAAATACAAACAAGTAGTTTTCGATTACAAATGATGTAGGTACAACTTATATAAGAGGTTGCGGAAATAACTTCTTCTTGATATAAACTCCAAGCAATTGGTAACACAAAGTATGGTTTTCTAAACGGTTCATAAACCCATATTTTTGTTGCCTTACTTTCTTAAGAACACTTGCCACTGATAGAGTTCCCGTTTTTTCAAATTGTGCAACACATATATCAAATGCGCAAAATACCGCAGAGCCACTGAGCCCGTCTAGGCATTGCACAATAATGGGAGCAGTTTTCTTGCCAACTTGTCTCTCCAACTGAAGGCACAAGTCTTTCACGTTACAATAAAAATCTATGAATGTATCCGGCTGATGGGAAAAGTTGTCCCATGGCCAAGCGGTGTATTGACAGTGGGATATTTTGTGCTCGTGGCCAGACTGGTCGGTCATACTTAGCAAAGTCAACTTATAGTGCGGTTTTATACTAATCTCCAAAGTCTTTATGTTAAAGTTATCGCTCATCCGGGAACAAATTTTGGCTACTCCTCTTGTCACTGAATCGATCCATCATCACAATGATTTGGACCTTGTAATCCCACACGATTTCCCAAAATTTTCCGCAGAAATTCTCTTGCAGGCTTTTGATGCAAATATACTTCCGCTCAGTCTTATAACCATCGATGAAAATAGCACCAAGAATTATCTCGTTACTTTTGAGCTTTACGCGACGATCAAGATGGCGCTCAAACTGTATATTATCTTTGTTTTTACTCTTATCTTCCCTCTGGATTGAAGTTTTCAGCAACTTTTATTTTCGTTTGGGCACTATAGAATAATATTCCACTATTATACTTGTTAGTGAATCACGTTTGCTCATAAAACGCAGAAAATCATTTCCACTCATAGGCAAAGTTGCCATTTTTGTTATATTTTTAATTTCGAACTAACACTCACTTTTGTTGATATCCAGATGATAACGCTTTTAAACTAATTCCCATTTAACAGTGTTAGGATTTATATACTCATTATCGTGCCCAATGCAAACTGCGCACATATCAGACCATTAACTTAATTTAATTCGTGCGTTCACCTACAGCTATGCCTCATGATGGACATTCATGTAGGTGGCGATAACCTTTAATTACTTGTTTGTAAACTGTAAATTTTAAATGGATCAAAGCTTTGATCTTTTGTTCCTTTGTTACCTGTGCTTTTGTAGTTTTCGATAAATTGGCCTATTACATTGATATAAAATTAGTCTTTTATTAAAATAATTTTAAAACATAAATAAAATTATCTGATTTCTTCATAATCTTTAATGAAACTTTGTACAATAATTTTGATTTTCTTTTTAAAATATACAACTTCTTACAACTATAGACATCATTGATCTTACACACGACATTGCTTATAATATACGAGTATCAGAAAACTTACACGCTAATTCAGCTTATATTAGCACAACCAAAAACACTTAATTTCTAGCTTAATCTTTAGATACTTTAAACATTAATTTACCTAATTTTCACTATCACTACATTCACTTTCACTATCACTTGAATAAGGCTGATGACAGTCCGCGCCAAATTCCATAAGGATGTCCATCATTTTGAAGTCACCTCTTTTCCAAGCGACCTGATAAGCAGTTAGATCTCCATAGTCACGCGCTTCCAAATTGACGGCAATCTGCTTACAAATCCAAGTTGCCAACTCGTAATCCTGATTAACGACAGCATGATGAAGCGCAGTACTTCCAGAAATTCTGTCTGGTGCGTTCAGGTCTGCCCCCATCTCTATCAGGATTTCCAGCAACTGCACAGCCTTTTGCCCTCTATGACTTCGCGCTACAATATGGACACACTGATATCCTTGAAAATTGTACTCACACAGCAGATATTTGTTGTTAAGGGCCTACCAACATCCAGCTCGCAAGTGTAAGGACCCACACCCCTGGTCACAAATGTCATGGAGAAAATTGTCTCCCCAGCTGTCCACTGCACCGAATATTTCCCTGATTAAAAGAGACTCCATTATTTCAAATGAGAAGAAAGGTTGATCTGTCCCTAAGCAATGCCAGTGTAGGATTGAAGCTAAGTTATTTCTAAATAAGTACTATTGGCATCAAGCCAATTTATATAAGCGATTTACAATGCGTGGATTTCCCGAAAGATATCGTTCTATATTTATTTTCAATAAACAATAACAATGGGTTCAATGTTTTCCTTTTATGCCACCACAGTAAATGTTATTATATCATATGTTGCTCTGCAAAGCAAAACAAATGGATTTTAACATAAATAATAGCTACCGTACCAAAATTTGATTGTACCGATATTATGCTAATTATATAAGACAATTTCTAATTAGATTTTCCATTTCAAAATATCAAAATGAAAGTGAACTATAGTTATTGAATTTGAAAAGTGGTAATGAATTCAATTTTGCTTTAATTATTACCAAAATTTAACAATCAAACAACAATTTCATGAAGATTATAGGTGTAGAAAACTTTGAAAAATTTCCACCTCTATCAATATTGGCCTGAAAATTAAACGGAAAATTGAAAATTTCCAAGAATGCGTGCACCAATTTATCAATCAATAAATTGTTGCTAACGTTCCAGTTTTTAGAGAATGAAATATCGACAATTTTTATTTAGATAGAATAGTTCTACTGGTAAAAACCCGGAGTTTCCCAATAGCTCCCTATCTATCGTACAAGTGGGCATGTTGCCAACAAATAAATTCCCTGGATTTCCCAAAGGAGCGATAAATAGAATCTCATTAGCAACAATACATGCTACATAACCAAACGATTGTTTCGTTTATTTTTAGTAGGCATTAAGTTAACGCGGTTTTCCTGTTTTTTAAATCCGTATCAATTGGTATTTTCTGATGACTATACCATTAATAACTCTCTAATTATTTTTAATTTTGTTGATAACTTACATTTATGAAGCATCGAATCTTTATCTGTACTATGCAGAGAGATTTGTTCAAAATTTTAATTCTATCTTCAAAAAGCTATATACTATGATTTTAATTCGTTCACTAGTCGCTGTTTATACTTCCGTAGTAAACAATATAATCTCGAATAAAATTCACTTTTATTAGAATTACGTAGTAAATTCCAAAGTTGTATTGAGAAGCCATTGACCGCACCGACATTGAATTTGTTGTGATGTCATTGACTCGGCTGCTAATTTTCTGCTAAGTCCACTAACTTTCTAGATCAAATACTTTCCTGTTGAATTGCACTATAATTTGTTCGAGTCATCAATTTATTTTTGCTTTTGATAGTACACATCCTCTTGATAATGGACATCTACAGGTGTACACAGGTTTGCACTGGTACATTGGTACTACGATGACATTAAAGCTTCATTATTGACTTTTACTTTCAGGTAGATGGTGTCGAACACAACTTTAGAACATTTTGTGATCCTGCGGTGATTATTTTAAATTGAGAGGCGCTTTACTATTACTTTGTAATTAATTTCTAGACAAATTATATGTATGTTAATTATGTGCCATTTGTGTTTTCTTTAATATAAGAATTAGAAATCATTAATAATAAATTACAATATGAAAATCGAGAAAATGTAATCGATGGGGCATCCCTAGCCAAATCGCAATCGATAGATTGTTATGTTGATATAATTGCAGCACTAGCACTTGTCAAAATTGTTATGTCAAACTATACGTCAAAACCGATGCTGGCGGTTTTCTCTACGACGTCCGTGTCTCTATGGACGTTTCCCATCTATAGTAATCTGTGGTCCGTCCTCTGTCACTGTCCTCTGTCATTTTAGTTTCTTTCTCTTATTTATGTAATTATTGTGTTATAGTCCATTATACTCTCATTAACTGTAGTATTAAATAATTATTACAACATCTGATTTTCTATCTCAGTAGTTTTTGTATTTGTGAAGCGTACATATGTTAAGCAATTTTAGGCTTTTTGTCCGCTTCGTGAAGTGCTGGTGTCGATATTCGTGATTGTGATCGTGTATTGGAATTTGAAAGATGGATGCTGAATCAAGCGGTTCAGATAAGGCAATGGACGCCCTTGAGGGACCACGTAAGTAATACCTCCCTACTAATAACTGAAACTGTCTGTCTGTTACGTTTTCAATAAAACTGTAAGACCTGTATAATCTAAAGGATGCAATAAATACAGTGACTATTGACTATCACGGCTGCACCGATTTTGATGAAATTCAGTATGGAGATAACATGTTGATAGACAGTACCTACTATCTGTATGGTTACTGCTTCTGTGACACTACTAAACATACATTACTTATAGGCGTAGTATCCCAATGCATTGTCAAAAATGGTATGTGGTTGGTTATTACAACGACAAATGTATGAAAATACGACGACCATGGGTGTAGTGAAAAAAGAGCAAAGCAAAAAATTACATATGTGTGTGTAGTAACTATGTGAAGTCATAGTAACATTAAAAAATACTTTGAACGGTCCCTTGTCTTATCCTCTAACTTGGCACTTTCTCTTATATGTAATCTTTAGCACCAGGATTCATAGACATATGGGTAATTCCATATGTGACCGACTCTACATTTGACCGAACTTTCGTTATGTTTTGCATTGTTTTACGAATACCACTACTTTTATAGTACTTATCAATTTTAGTATGTGTATTTAGCTGATCCCTTAATTATACCTCTGGTAATAAATATGAGCTAAAACTTAGTTAAATATGGTTTATATAAATGTGACCAACTCTACACACAAAAGGAAGTCATGTTGGAGGGTGTTTTTAAACTTCAGATATCTTCCTTGGTGCAAGCTTAATTTTTTTTTATTATTAATAATAGGCTTGCATTTGACCTCAACTCACTTTATAATTGTAATTTCTGTTTGTAGTTGAAGTATATGAAGCAAATGATAGGGATGTGTTAAAATGGATAGCCTTATACTTATAGAAGCTGTTTTATTAGAAAAAAAATTGTGACCGACACCACAGACAAAAATGTAACAGACCGTCACTTTTATAGCAAAATAACGAATATTTTAAATGGAACACTAGAAACTAATAATACAATAGATAGGATATGAAGCTAGAAACAGTTTTCAAGACATAAAACTGAAGTAAAAAATTCTAAAATGCTATTTTAGAGTTGAACTACAACTGCAGAAAATCTCTATTATGTTAAAAGTGTTAAAGTGTAAAAAAAAAAAAATGTTAAAAGCCAACACTTAAAATTTAATCAACTAGAAACAAAATATTGCTAGAAACAATAACAATAAAATTATTTCAAAAACACTTAAATATTTTTTAATTAAGTTTCATAATTATATCCATTTGTTTACAAAACTTGTTGTTTCAAATAATTTTCTGGCCTTTAGCTTGTCTCTCTGCTATATTTGCCTTTCTGTAGCTGTTTTGGCCATCTATAAAAAAAACTAACTAAGCAAATGATGATACAGGGCCTGATTGAGTCTACGTATGTCGTGACCGACTCTACAGTGTGACCGACACTACCAAAATGTTTCAAGCCGTCAAGGATAAATAAATAGAGATAATAAATTCCTAATGCTGGTATCATGTCAGTAGTTGGAATAATCAGCCGGGCGTAACACATTCTAGGGCATTAGTGAAAGCCTATAAGTAGTATATCAGTTATCTAGCACCCATAGCACAAGCTTTGCTTAGTTTGGCTAGATGGCGCTGTGTGAATTTGTCCACGAATATTTATTTTTATTTATTTTTCTATAATAGGTGGCATGCCAAAGAACTGGTAATACTTAGTAGGAATAAGTTTCGCATCCTGACAAGGGCACTGACTGGTCATTGTGGGCTGAATAAGCACATGTATAACTTGAAGATGAGCATAACAAAGGACTGTAGATTTTGTAAGGAGGAGGATGAAACGCCTCTCCACCTGATCTGCAAATGTGAGGCCCTGATGCGCAAACGTAGCATCCATCTGGGTAAACACCAACTACTACCTGATGAGGTGAACGAAATCAGTACTAAAAACCTATTACAGTTCATAGAAGCTGCAGGGATTAGCACTGAACTGTAAAAAGAGGCGATCACAATAGATCAGGAATGGTTCCAGTGATACTGGGACTGAGAAAGCCTTGAAGAGCCCAATTTCCAATAAAAAATAAAATTAAAAAAAAACATGTCAGTAATTTAGTCAAATAGGAAAATTATATTTTTAATAATGTAGACTATGTTTTTAAATACATAGTTTGAGAGAAAATTCTGTTTATTTCGTGACGGACTCTACAACTCATCATCGTAGTCTTATCAACATATTGTCTCTTATAAACCTAATTTTTACATAAATTTTAAATTATTTATTGGTATGTCATTACATAACGTAGCTTGTACATAGCAAATAATTACAATAATTCTAAATACTTACTGTGAAATCGTAATCAAAACTCCACTATAGAATGCACTACCACCTGATACCCACGACAACATCAAAAATAACCAGTATAGCGTAAAATCTAAATATTTTATTTCGTTGCTAGTGTGACAATTTAAAATACCGCAGTATTACCATCAACCTATACTATTTTTACAACGAAAAACAATATTTATATTTTTTCATTTATGGTAGACTTTTATGTGAAATTACCCATATACAGGATGCCCCGTAAGGTTACGATAAGTTGGGATAGGGTGATCGAGGAAGTCACTAGGGTCACCAGAAAAATATATAAAAAAATCGCTCTTGGATATTTTTAAAATTATGCCAATTTATGTTTTTTATCAAAAATTTAACACCTATTGAGCCTATTTCATTAACTGTGACTACAAATATTGCTTTAGAAAAAAATAAAAATCTGTTATGTAAACGTAAATAACCTTTCTACAATCTGAAATAAAAAAAACAATTCATATCTGACCAAGATCATAAAGAAAATCAAGTTTTTCCCTTGCCAGGGGCTTAAAAATTACGATTTCACTCAACTTTATCAGTGTCCTGATAAAAAAATGTACTATGCAACTCTGGCAAGTTTCTTCAAAAGTTAGCTTATTGTATCACCATTCTTAAATAGTATAACACTTATTTAGTTAATTCATAATACGACAGCTAATAATAAATTCCGAGAAATGCACCCCAAAATCAAGAGACAAGCTAGTTTGACGAAAGCGGTTTTAAGGACAATACATTGTTAATAGAGGGAGTGAGACAGGTAATAAGTTATTTGCGATACTAAAGCAGTTCAATCAATTCAAACCAGTCATCAGTACGTTACGATACTATTACAATAGAAGATTTGCACATCATATCTCTAGATCATTCTTAAAAAGATGTAGGGCGTGTATTTATGTTGGTGGAAATACTTTGAGCATCTAATTTAAATGAAAAACGACAAAATTTGTATTAGGTATTTGAATAAATAATTTAGTTTTTGTCTTATTTATTGAGTTCATTTAAAACCTTAACTGTAAAAAAATCGTAGTAATCGTCTATGGACTGAAATGATGATGAATATTATCACACTTGATTATGGATTAACTGATGTGATGAATGAATATGGCACCGTCCTAAAACACAACTAGATTACCAATTCAAATTTACTCAATCAATAATTTTCTTTACAAAATTACAGTCTAGGCCATGTCAAGCTTTGATTTTTTGAAGCATTCATTTTATTTATTTATTTATTTACCATAAATTTACAGCGTTACAGTACTTACAAATTACTAATACACTGCAAATATCAATAAATATACAAAACCTTAAATTAAAAACTTAAGGACATCATTAAATTAAAACAAAATTAAATACATAATCAAATTAAAGAATTAAGATACACTCACTCATCCATCAACTCACTAAACCTCAGACATGCATTTCGCGCTTCCATACATCGACTCACAAATATGTCACACTCTGGTGCTGATGCCTGAAAAGCGTTAAGCATGTCCATGCCGCGAAGAAGGGGAGAGCGCGCACGTGCCACGGTCCGCGAGGCCGGAGTCGAGAGGAGTTTACCTGGACGTGCTCTCAGTTGCATCCTCGGCTTAATCGGGACACCCAGTCTTACAACTTGCGAGACAAGTGCAGGACAGTCCGCCTCGCCATGTAAGATACGACACACCTCAACGTGTACTATTGTATCATGTCAATGTAGTATTGGTTATTTTTCTTGTCACAGGGTAAATCGTGAGTTATTTGGCCTAGAGTCTAGACTGTAGACATAAAAATCCATACGAATTTGGGATTAAGTTTTAGTGTCTTCTTTTTTTTTTCATTCAAGATTGGGGAACTGTTCCTGAAAATTTATTTTAGCTGTCGTATTATGAATTAACCAAATAAGTGTTATACCATGGTGATAAAATAAGCTAACTTTTGAAGAAACTTACCAGAGTTGCATAGTACATTTGTTTTTTCAGGACAATCTGATAAAGTTGAGTGAAATCGTAATTTTTAAGCCCTTGGCAAGGTAAAAACTTGATTTTCTTTATGATCTTGGTCAGATATGTATTGTTTTTTTTATTTCAGATTGTATAAAGGTTATTTACGTTTACATAACAGTTTTTTATTTTTTTCTAAAGCAATATTTGTAGTCACAGTTAATGAAATAGGCTCAACGGGTGTTCAAATTTTGATAAAAAACAAAAATTGGCATAATTTTAAAAATATCCAAGAGCGATTTTTTTTTTATATTTTTCTGGTGACCCTAGTGACTTCCTCGATCACCCTATCCCAACTTATCGTAACCTTACGGGACACCCTGTATAGAAATTCTATAAGACCGTAACACAAGTTCCAAGAGACCCATATCTAGGCTGGATTTTTACTAGGGGATCCCGGTTACCGAAAATATTGGGATCCCGGACGAAAATACGCTGTCACAATACCGGTATAAATTTTACAAAAACCGGGTTTTTGGTATTCTGTAAAACAAAATTATACTATGTTTATTACTTACTTACGTACTTATTACTTTTGCACTATTAGAATCAACTTTATATTCTAATCACTATCTACACTAATCTAGACTAACACAACACATAATAGTTTGCTTCAATATCATTTTCTTAAATACTATAGCAAAATAAATAAATAAATAATCATGGACAAATTCACACAGCGCCATCTAGGCTCAAACTAAGCAAAGCTTGTACTATGGGTGCTAGCTAACTGACTAGAAAAAGAAAAGACTTATCGTAGGAGGATCTATAATAGGGGAAAATAAAATTAGATTTTTCTTCTAGAAATTAATCTTTTTAGGTACTAATTAAGTCTGTCTATGACTTTTATGCAATAAAGAATTATAATAAATCAAAATTTACAATTAATATAATCGAATTTTTTACAAATCCCGAAATTACCGGGATCCCGGTATTGACTTCATATTAATACCGAAAATCTTTGTTTTGAAAAGATATACCGGTATTGCTATCCCTAATTTTTACCCGATTGCGACAGAGTAGAATAGAATATAGTACCACCCGCTTCTACCTTTGGATTACTGGTGTAGTTATTTTTCAAGCCTGAAGAGCCTGCTTTGATGGGTATTACCCCCATATCGAATTCTCGTAATACTTCTCCCGCTAAGCAACAACATTTTCACATTGTTGTATTCCGGTTTTAAAAATTCAAAATTCAAAATTTCTTTATTGATTAGGACATTAAATATCTCTTTCAAACGTCAAAAAGGAGGGGGGTAAAAAAGTAGGAAGGAAACACACAGTGACACGCAGACCGCCCTATGGCCGTAGATAAACGTATCCCTCGCCAACCACGACCGAACGGTGCTCGACAATGCCAGGCAGAGCCGGAACGCTATATTATATTATATAGGTATGTCTAGTATAATTAAGAAAAACCACCTAAAACTACAGCAAGAGTAAGCCAGTCCACCAGTTTAAATGAGATGACCAGCACAATACAGGAAAGAGGCATATGATCTTTGTCCTAACTTTTAGGTACAGGAAACAGTATTGGTAACACTCACTGTTGTTTCCTTTTGGCGGTCTGTCTGCTCGTTTGTAAACGAGTTCTTGAGTCTAGACCGCTACTCGGCAAGTTTAGGACGCCATCCTGCCAGATAGGGTGATGATTTGCGAAAAGCTCTAGATTGCTGGATGCGGCATGTCAGGGTGCAATGGCGCTTGTTGGGAGTAGCCTTTATCTAGCAGTGGTCTAGTATATGCCGATGATGATGATGAATACAAGATTTAAAAAAAAAAATGAATATCTTGTCATTTGATCGCCATCTCACCTGGTGGTAAGTGACGATGTGGCCGAAGATGGAGCTGATCTAGTAACAGCATATTCACTCTAAAACAGTACAAAAATTATAATCATAAATAAAAATCAATTTTTAATTCTGACTCTTATGATTTCAGACAAGAAACAGAGGAAGAAAGAATCACAGATAAAGCCTACATCAAGTCATGAAAACCATATTAGTTACGTAGATGCTTGGCAGACCACAGAATTCACCGATATGACCCTGGAGAGTCCGCAGCTTCGATATATACTGACCAACAGGACAGTACCAATTTCGGTGAGTTATCTTTATACTACTAAGACGCTACATGCTTACCACCTGCCTGAAGGTAAGCAGTCACCGCAGCCTATGGACGTTTGCAATACCAGGGGTATCACCCACGCTGCCGACCCGTACAAACCTTTCTTGTAGAACTTAATGTTGTACTAGGTAGTGGTACCTCTAGGGAGCTCATTCCACAACCTTAGTGTGCGTGGGAAAACGGTCCTTTGGAACCACACAGTTCGTGATCAATTTGGCTCCAAGGTGTGAGGATTAACTTCTAGTCGATGGCGAGCGGTGCGTTGATAGAATGTGGTGCGTAAACCTCGGAAGAGCTATGGTCAACAAGATATGATACAGCCGAGACGAATGTGACGAAACCCCAGCAAAGAGCTCATTTCACAACTTGAACAACCTGGAGAGGTTTTCCCTGGAGAGTACAACATGGAGTTCTTCAAAAAAAGGGTGAAAAGGTTTTTACGGGGTCGGAAACACGTGGCTGGTGCCCCTGGTGTTATAGACATCCATACTGCTGCGGTGACTGCTTAGCACGAGGCAGGACGTAAGCTTGTTTGCCTATTTAGTGGTCCAGAAAAGCGTATTTGGAGGAAAGTACTACCGCTAACTGAGGACCTGAGCTCAAGTCTACCATGTTTATTCTACTTTCAATCTTCTGCCATTATCATGTATTAAAATAAAAAAATAGAGTGCAAAAATCCTGGTAAAGATCGCAGGTACCAGCTGAATTCCGAAGGCGCAGAAGCGGTCTTTGTGGAGATCCCTGGTGGAGGCCTACGCCTAGCAGTGGGCGTCTTCCGGCTGATATGATTATGATGATAATAAATTATATTGTATTTAATGTCTATATTTAATTGTTATGCAATAAAGAGTTGCCGTGTGGTGTCCGGTAGAGTAGAATAGCACCAACCCCTTACACTCGTGGGTGTCGTACAAGGCGACTAATGTTTAGAGACAAAAGATCTAGAGTCTCCGTAAACAGGAAAATGGGCAGCAGCGTTTTCCATTGTTATGTTTGCAACACTGCGATCTCCAACACGCCTGCCAAGCGTGGAGATTATGGCAATAACCTCCCCTTTTGTGGGAGAGGCCCAAAGTCCTGCAGTGGACTATTATGGGCTGTGATGAAGAAAGAGTTTACATACGCGTATACATACATACATACATTATATAAATTGTTTTCAGTTTGAAGGAATGACTGTTCCGAATCCAGCCAAATCGGCTTTCGCCAGTTTGGAATTGAATACTGTCGAATCCGCCATCATTTTCAGTGATGATGATAGTGATGACGGCAGACTTGATGTGGTTGATACACGGACTGGAGAGGGTAGTGTAAGTGATAGTGATAAAGCTGTAAGTGTTAGTGAAGTAAATACTACTAACAGTATTTCAGAAACTTTGACTGATAGTAGAATTGAAACTGTAAGTGTTAGTGATACTAAAAAGGGTAATTTTGATAGTAGAACTGAAATGAAAAGTGTTAGTGTTAGTAACGTAACTACTTCAAATAAGAAATCGTTGACTACGGGTAAATTTGACACAGCTAGTGTAAACCAAAGTGCGGCACCAAAGGAAACTATTGTTAAGAAAGAAACAAAAGAGGAAACTTGCAATCGGATAGTTGATAGAATAGTGTTTGGAGATGAAATAGATAAAAGAAATTTTAATAATGAGGAAACTGTAGATCTGACAAACGAAGTGGACGATATTGTTGAAGAAATTGGCGCAAAAATAAAAGAGATTAAAGAAAATGATGAAGAAACTCAGGCGGAAGACACTAATGCAGTAGAACAGGACGTTGAAAACTTGCAAGATAAAGGTGAATGTGAAAAAATTCTTGGTATGTATTTTGTTGGTTTGTCTTTAAATGCTTTCTAGAATCTATGAATCATCTTGGGTAATATCTCTGTTGTGAACTCGCGCGCGAGGGTCCTGGGTCTATCTTGACCATGATCCAGGATTTGGCAGATCAGATACAGTGGAGCGACTGCCTTCTGAGCTCCATGACCCTGTTACCAGAGGAACCTGACCAGATTGGATCATGGTTACACATTCAGTCGCCTGAATGTGCAGGTTTCATCACGATGTTTTCCCTCACCGTAAAAGCATCGGTTAGTGTTTATCTAATGTACATAACTGAGAAAAGAGTTATTGGAATATGGCCGCTGTAGGGTTCGAATCTGGTACATTTCGCTTAACCACTTGGCTACCGACGCTCCTATTAGTACTTTTTTACTTTTTCGAATTTTACGCTTCTTGTACTTTGTCGACTTGTAACTTTTCGCCTGAAACACAGGGTATCCTAGTTCAGGCAATTTAGTTATTATTAATTACTCTTTAAACATATTAATGTAGACGTTAAATTTTAATGTAAATGTATCCCACAAGATTTAATGAAGAAATTTTTTTTAAATTTTTTATTTCCTTAAAATATATTTTGAATTTTTTTTTCTGACTTCAGACCTGAAGCTCCTCCAATCACCAGTAGTACCTTTAAAGGAGTTGGAAATCAGACAGAAGGAAGTAAAACCTAACGCCAACAACCCTGACTTCAATATCAAACTCAAATCACTTAGTCCAGCTTTCTTCAAGTCTAGAAGAAACCGTTTGCTTTTGAAGAGGTGCGTCCCTTTAACTGTGGATCTGGTCAGGATGGATATGAGAGAAATAGAGAAGAGAAGAGAAGAGATGGAGTTGCAAGAGTTTGAGGAGTTCCTCAGGAAACAGAGGGAGATGCTCAAACGGTTCTACGACGCAGGTGAGAATATTGATTTCTCTTAAGTGACCATTATTTCAGTTTCAATTTATTCGTTTCAAATTGTTTCCATTATTTAAATTAAAGTCCATTCACGTTAAGAAAATATTGAGTGAAAGTGTAAAAATTAAAAAAATATATATTTAAAAATAGGTGTGTGTGTGCACTGATAAGTATTCACTGCCTGTCGTTTGTCTGTACTGAAATAAACGAAAAATTTGTAAAACTTTGACCAGAAATAAGTTGACCGCGGACACTTCTGTCAACTGTCACATTGTCATCTGTCGCACTGACACAAGAAGATTCACAGAGTTGTAATCAGTTATCGCAGTTTTGCGTTCCTGTGCACGCCGATAGTTTGATGATATATTTTGACATTTTTTTTTTTGACATGGTTTTATTATTGTTTTGACCTTGTTTTTACATACCTGATTAATTATTTGACATTGAAGACATTGATTATTAATTTATTTATGAAATATTGACCAGAAAAATGGATATCTCTCATAATAAGATCGTAATCAGGAAAAAACTGGTCAAGTCCCTTGACGACATTAACATTTCAAATGCCAGTAACATAACATACACAAACAAAGAAGATAGCCTACCGGATACTACATCATTTTTCAGTATGGAACATTTGGAAAAGCAGAATGAAGAATTAAAAACATTAAAAGGCAAAAATATTGTGCAGGATAAATATATAGATAAATTGTTGATTAAAAATTCGGAATCCCAAAAACAGGTATCAAGTCAGAAATTTGCTATAGACTGTTTGAAAAAATTATGTTCCGAGAAGCTGGCACCAATAGGCACACCAAAATACACACCAAATTCGCCACTAATACCAAGCATGGAGAAACATATATCAAATACGCCAAAAATTTATTGAAATATTATTTATAAACAACTACCAAAAGACCAAGCTGTACAAACGACTGAAATATACACACCTGGTATTGAAACATTTAAGATCTAAAACATTCTCTAAAAGATTAAAGAAGCAACGACAAAGTTTAAAAAGCTAGTTCAAAAAATTTTTACGCTAAAAAATGTCAATGAAAGGCTAACGCAACAAATAAAAAACTTACATTTAGAGGAAAAACGAAGCATTCACTCAACATTTGCGGAACATGAAAGTTTTAAATCAATAACTGGTGATACAGTGTACACACACGATATGCACTTAGAAAGAGAAACTATTTTAGCTATAAGATGCTATAACTTTGTTAGTGTATGTCTTGTTGGTTGTCCTAAATAAATAAATATATAAAAATAAATAAATTTCCTGGGTGTGCTAGAGAGTTCAAGCTGTACAATAGTCTGGTTCACATGTACCTTTTTTTATAACATTTTTCAGTAGTCTCAGAAAATTACGACCAAGGTGTCATTCGATTCGTATTGTCACCTAGAAAGTTTAAGGAAAGGTCCGAAAAGGCGCTGAAAAAAATTACAAAAGTTATAAACAATTAAGTGAAAAAAAAAATGAAGGTTTGGTTTTTTATGAATATCACGAAAAATTTTCAAAATTTTTGAAATTTGATAAAAGATCTGGAAAGTTCACGAAATTTGCTAAAAAAAAGTCTCGGCTCACGGAACTGTATCTTTATTATTTATAATTTTACAGAGCCCTGAAAATAGAGCCAAAAACGGGTAGTCCGGCTGCCGCGTGCGTTGCGTAACTCTGAGATAATAACAAAAACAATTATTTAAACATATAAGATATGAGTATTAAGGAACAAAAAAATTCATGTAGTGTTGGGATACATCAATTAACAATAATCCGCGGTCAAAAAGTTTTTATCCCAATTTTTACATTAATTATAAATTAGTTAATTAATACATTTTTTTGAATTCAAAGTTAACTTAAAAACCCCTATTATTATTAAACTACAATCCTAGAATTTTTTTCCCTTAGTGAAGTTATTCTTAATAGGCTAACAAATAGATTATAGTTGCAAAAATTAAAAAATTGCTATTTTCCACTTTTTTTTTAACAATTGAAATTTACAAAATAAAAAAGAAACAGAAAAATTTTTTTTTTCAAAAATCTAGATTGTTTCGATATCTCATGGATAAAAGCTACTAAAAAAATTACTGTGTATTTTTTTTATTTTGTAAATTTCAATTGTCAATAAAAAAGTGGAAAATAACAATTTTTTAATTTTTGCAACTATAATCTATTTGTTAGCCTATTAAGAATAACTTCACTAAGGGAAAAAAATTCTAGGATTGTAGTTTAATAATTATAGGGGTTTTTAAGTTAACTTTGAATTCAAAAAAATGTATTAATTAACTAATTTATAATTAATGTAAAAATTGGGATAAAAACTTTTTGACCGCGGATTATTGTTAATTGATGTATCCCAACACTACATGAATTTTTTTGTTCCTTAATATTCATATCTTATATGTTTAAATAATTGTTTTTGTTATTATCTCAGAGTTACGCAACGCACGCGGCAGCCGGACTACCCGTTTTTGGCTCTATTTTCAGGGCTCTGTAAAATTATAAATAATAAAGATACAGTTCCGGGAGCAGAGACATTTTTTTTAGGAAATTTCGTGAACTTTCCAGATCTTTTATCAAATTTTAAAAATTTTTCGAGATATTCATAAAAAACCAAACCCTCATTTTTTTTTTCACTTAATTGTTTATAACTTTTGTAATTTTTTTCGGCGCCTTTTCGGACCTTTCCTTAAACTTTCTAGGTGACAATACGAATCGAATGACACCTTGGTCGTAATTTTCTGAGACTACTGAAAAATGTTTTAAAAAAAGGTACATGTGAACCACTACAACAGCATATCAAGAGGTAGATAATGTGCTTATTTAGAAACAGAAACATATGTGCGCTTTCAATAGGCGTGTAAAATATTGAAGAGTGAGTTACACAACTTTTGTTTAGTAGTGTTAAATATATTTACATTTGACAATTCTTTATTGTATAAGTTAAGGGTACGAGAGACAAAACTATTACGTGTATAGGTATTTTTAAGAAATGGGGGTGTGAAAGTATTTGGTTTTTGACGTGAGAGTCTAACGGGCAAACGAATTCCTGTGTTAAGGTGAATTTTGGCTAGCAGACTGGGTGAGTCAATTTGGGAATTTACAACTTTTGAGAGAAAAATAATGTCAAACTGTTTTAGTGATAAAATTTTATGCTTAGCAAGGGATTTCGTATAGGACTCGTAACTATGATTACGATAATTAAGATACCTAACAAAATTTTTTTGGACTCTTTCTATTCTATCAATATGGCATTGATAGTTAGGGTTCCATATAACACTCCCAAAGTCTAACGCCCGGTTTCTGAAACGCTTGTCAAATCATTGATTAGCTAACAGACTGTCACATTTAACAAGCTGTTAAATCACCGTGGGTTTCTGAAAGGCCAATCAATCTATTGTTAGCTAATCGACCATTAACAAGAGATCAATTTTTTCGTCTGGCTACCCCTGCTAAAATCAGTCACATTCATTCACTCATATATGTTTTGTTTCTGTCTAACGCATTGATTTGTCTCTGTCCCTAGCGGCCTTTTGATAGCGGTGGGATATTCAACTTTTAGATGAAACTGATAGCGATTGTATAGTTTTCGTGTAAAATCGAATATTATAAAAAAATATATACAGAGCGAGAAAAGAGAAATTATAACAATATTTATGTAATGAAAGATATCATAAGTAATCCCATCATCATCATCTTTAGGCAGTTAGGTGGGTCCCGGTCCACTGCTAAATACAGGCCCCCCACGGCTTACACTCTGGTCGACTCTGTTATTTTGCATCCATCGGCTCCCTAGGACCTTAAAGACGTCGTCCGTCCATCTCTTGAGAGGCCATCCAGATAAAGCCACTCAACAACATCCGCCCCATCGGCTATCGATTCTGTAAGTTTCTCCCAATAATCCCATTAGTTAAATCCTGGTTCAAGTCCTGGACACGGGCCGGTTCATGGTTCAGGTCTAGGTCCTGGCCCCGGATCAGGTCCTGGTTCAGGTCCAGGTCCTGGCTTCGGACCAGTTCGTGGTTCAGGTCCAGGTCCTGGCTTCGAACCAGGCCCTGGCCCCGCACCAGGTCCTGGATCAGGTTCAGGCCCTGGCCCCGGACCAGCTCCTAGTTCAGGTCCAGGTCCTGGACCCTGACATGTCCCTGGTTCAGGTCCGAGTCCTGGCCCCGAACCAGGTCCTGGTCCAGCTAATGTTTATGGTATATGTGCTGGCATTGGTCTAGGTCCTGGTTCCGGTTAAAGCTCAAATTGTGATCAAGGTTGCAGTTTTGGTCATGATCCTGGACCAGAACCTGGACCCTAGACCTGGACTTTGCCTTGGACCAAAACTAGGACCTGGACCAGGGCCAGGACCAAGACCTAGACCAAGACAATCGGATATAATTTCTTTTGACAATCGTTTAATTTGTCGATTTTCGCCAATTAAAATAACAAGGCGATAACATACAGTTAACATGAGAAAAAGCTTTCCGGAAACCCAAAATTACATTAATCAGCCGTTAATTGGAGATTTGACAATCCGTTAACAAGCTGTTAACAAACTGTCAGTTGGCCCTTTCAGAAACCCAAACTGCATTTAATCAGTGTTTAACAAGCTGTTACGTAATTTTTGCGTTGACAAGCGTTT
The DNA here is from genome assembly GCA_905147135.1 of Blastobasis lacticolella. Lineage (NCBI taxonomy): Eukaryota > Metazoa > Arthropoda > Insecta > Lepidoptera > Blastobasidae > Blastobasis > Blastobasis lacticolella. Next base: position 412,218 of record LR990067.1, read on the forward strand.
CAGAAACCGGGTGTAAGAAAGATCTAACGTAAGCAGTGTATAAAATTTTAAATCTTAAGATCTTATTAAATGGCTTACTTACTCTGTAGATAAATCCCAAACTTCTAAATGCTTTTTGTATTATATGATCTATATGTAAGTTAAATGACACTTTATCGTCCATAATAATTCCAAGATCTCGGATACTTTTAACTCGTTCTAATGTGTTATTCTGAAGAGTGTAATTAAAAAGTATTGGTTTAGTCTTTCTAGTATATGTTATTATTTTACACTTTTCGATGTTCAAATATAGTTGATTTGTGGAGCAGTATCGTGTAAGAGATTCTAGATCAGACTGCAGTTTAAGGCAGGCGTCTTTGAACTTTATGATCCTGTACAATTTTATGTCATCGGCATATTGTAAGTAGTCACTGTTCTCGAAAAATGGGCTGATGTCATTAATATACAATACAAAGAGAACTGGACCGATATGAGAGCCTTGAGGAACCCTTGAGGTCACTTCCAGGTAACCAGATAGATAGCCTTTTAAACAAACTGCTTGACTACGGTTTCTAATGTAGGACTCAATCCATCTTAGCAAGCTGCCATGCACACCGATCTTCATAAGCTTTTTAAGAAGCAGATAATGGTTAATTTAATCGAAAGCCTTTGAGAAGTCAGTGTACACGGCATCCACTTGAAGGATATTATCCATGGCACTTAATAATGTGTTCGTAAATAACACCATGTAAGTGTCAACACTCCGCGACTTAAATAACCATGCTGGTTCTCTGAAATGTAACAACGAACGGCTTGTGATAACTGAGCTGTAACGATTTTTTCAAGTTTTTACCAAAAACACAAAGTTTTGATATTGGTCTATATTGTGTGACTAAGTCACTTTGATTGTTTTTAGGAATAGGCGTTATTTCCAAATCTTAGGAAATTCACCAGATAATAATGACCTTTCCAAAATAAGAAAAATAGGATGCAGTAATTCAGCAGCACAGGTAGAGACAAGAAATGGGTGGACACCGTCCGAGCCTGCACCCTTATGGATATTGACATGTTCAAGTTCGCGCAATACCATTTTCCTGTCTATATAGGCTGAGTGGATGTCAACTGTGGAGTGATGGGCCATGGTCTCGTTAAATAGTTCAATATTTGGAGAGTTACTGGGTCAAAAATCAAAAATCAAAATTTCTTTATTGATTAGGACAATAAATATCTCTTTCAATCGTCAAAAATGAGGGGGATAGGAAAGTAGGAAGGAAACACACAGTGACACGCTGACCGCCCTATGACCGTAGATAAACGTATCCCTCGCCAACCGAACCGTGCTCGACAATGCCAGGCAGGGTCGAACGAAGACTGACTGAAAATATTGATTGAAGGCTTCGCATATTTCATTTCCGGATGTAAGAGTTCTGCCGTTATGTGTCATTTTGTTAGGTATGTTACCAGACAGCTTTTTACTTTTGACATAAGTCCAAAAATATTTCGGATTTTTTTACATTTTCGCTTCCGATTCCTGTGTGTAATTTATATAACTCTGAGATTCCATTTTCTTTAAACGCTTTCTTAACATAGAAAATGTTTGATAATCGTCATTATTACCATAAACCTTCCACTTCCTATGAAATTTACATTTTTCATTGTTTTATTTTATGAGTGGCCTAGTATACCACGGTGGATATTTACTGTTAGTGCGTAAGTTTCGATTACTTTCTAATTTATCTTTTCCTATCATTAGAGTAAAACATACCGTTAAAAAACGATTAAACTGGTTATCGAAAGGTATAAAGTTATTCTATTTTGTATACTATTTATTGTGCACAATAAATGTTAAATAAATAAATAAATAAATAAAGTTATGTACTAGGCATAAACGAGAACTTCTTTGGAAATATAGATTAACAAAAAACAAAGCTGATAAAAAGACATTTAAAAAATACTCTGTAAGATTAAATAGAATAATGAAATTAACTCAAAAATCCCAAAATAACAATTATATTGAGACGGCAAGGAACAAAGCAAAAGCTTCTTGGCAAATCTAATATATAAAATTCTCGTGTCACAGTTTTCGTTGCCATACTCCTCCGAAACGGCTTGACCGATTTTGATGAAATTTTTTGTGCTTATCCGGTATCTATGAGAATCGGCCAACATCTATTTTTCATCCCCCTAAATGTTAGGGGTAGTCCACCCCTAAATTTTTTTTTATTTATATGGCAAAACAACGTTTGCCGGGTCAGCTAGTAATTAATAACAATAAACAACAGTTTCCAAAAGAAGCCATATCGCAAATAAAAGTAAATGGTTCCGTCATTCGTGACCCAAAATCCATAGCACAAGTTTTTAATGACTACTACACAAATATTGTAACCACCTCATATTCAAGACCTAGTAGTAAAACTAATTATAAAAAAACCATAACTAACACTAAACCTAATTCTTTATTTATGACTCCTGTAACTCCTTATGACATTTTTTCAATAATCAAAGACTTAAATAATACTAATAGTACCGGATATGACAACATCAGAACTAATGTTGTAAAATACGTGTCGTACATTATTTCGGCGCCACTCAGCCATATCATAAATCTCTGTATTGCTGAAGGAGCTTTCCCAGAAAAACTAAAAACAACAATAATAAAACCATTATTTAAAAAAGGAGACCGTGAAGACATTACGTGTTATAGGCCTATAGCCTTAATTAAAAATTTTTCTAAAATAATGATATATAATTCCTTATACCAATACTGTGAAAAGAACATAATATTAGTACCACAGCAAAAGGGATTTCGTAAAAATAAAAACATAAACATAGCTTTATATGACATGTTATACAACATTTATTTAAGAATGGATAATCGTCTACCCGTTTTAGCATTATTTTTAGATTTAGCCTTTGACCACGTTGACCATAATATATTAATTAACAAATTGAAAGCTATTGGGGTTAGGGGAAATATCAACAAATTATTAAAGTCATATCTCTCCGATAGAACGCAAATGACACAAATCAACGGGATGTGCCCCAAAACAAAAACTGAAACTGAATATCTGTCAAACACTAATAGTGTTCACTATGGTGTACCCCAAGGAAGTGTATTGGGTCCCTTATTGTTTCTTATTTACATTAATGATATTGTTAATTCCATAAATAATGAAATTACTTTGTTTGTTGATGACTGCACCGTGCTCTTTAACAATCTAACTGACATTAATAATATCTTATCTAATATAATTGACTGGTTACTTAATAATAACTTGCAAATAAATCGAAAAAAAAAAAAATATTAATTTTAAACAGCGATCTAAAGGGACTACTCATAGTAGTATTACGCATGACGGACATATAATTGAAGAAACGAATATAACAAAATTCTTAGGATTATATTTAGATAGTAAAATGAATTGGCATGCTCACATAGAGCATGTATGTAGCAGAATTTGCCAATCTTCGTACGCACTTCACAAACTTAGCAAAGTAGCTAGTCGTAAGACTGTGCTTATGGCATATCATGTCTTGTGGTTTCGATATTAATTCAATTCAATTCAATTCCTTTATTTGCATATAAATATGGTACATACAAGGTCATAATTCTATGAAGTCTCACATATTTAGTCAATTTACATGACATGCAAAAACTTATATTATATATTTATTTGTCATATATTTAACATTAAATTCTAAAAACTCCTTTATTGTGTAAAATACATACTGCATAAGCCAATCATGCAAAGCCCTTTTAAATTTATGTGGGACTACCTTTTTTATTTCGTTTGGGATTTTATTAAATATCGTTATGCACATATTGTAGCAATTTTTTTGAAATAGCGTCGTCTTTGTTTGCGTGTTTATACAAAGTCGATGTGCGTGTCTCGTACTTCTTGGATATATGTCTTTTTCCGTTTTAAATAGTCCTCTGTTACACTTAACAAAATAGCATGCCTCCAAAATATATAAGCATGCCAATGGGAAAATGTTAGCTTTTTTAAGTAACGGTCTACATGATACATATGGTGCTACATTATAAATGGCTCGTATGCACTTCTTTTGCGCTAAAAATGCCTTTTGAACATCTGTGCTATTTCCCCAGATAATTAATCCGTACCGCAAGATTGATTCTACATAACCGTAGTATGCGGCTTTGCATGTATCCATACTAGAAATTCCTTTCAATTTGTAAATTGGATAGGCAAATGCATATTCTCAACGTGATTTTTCCATTTCAAATCTTTATCAATATTTATACCTAAAAATGTCACATTCTCCGCTTCCTTAAGGGATTGTCCATTATAATTTATATTCCATTTGTCATTTTTAAAACTATCGTAATTATTAAAATTAATGAAATATGTCTTATTGAGATTAATTATTAATTTATTTTGATTTATCCAATTTATTATTAATGTCAATGTATTATTTATGTCACTTTCATGGGCTTCTCTATTATTTACTTTTGTTGTTACTGTTAAAGCGATGTCGTCAGCGTATAGAATGCATTTATGGTGCGTAACATTTGGAAGGTCATTCATATATATTAAAAAGAGTAGGGGTCCTAGTACACTTCCTTGTGGCACACCTGCAATATTAGTCTTGAAATCAGACCTGTTAGTTCTACTTAATTTATCAGGACCTAGCCTGTCAATTTCTACGCATTGTTTTCTGTTCGTGAGATACGATTTCATCCATTTCAAGACTGCTCCTCTAATGCCATAATTTTCTAGTTTGTTTAAAAGAATGTCATGTCGCACCATATCAAATGCCTTTTAAGATACGGAATAATTTTCTGGGGAAATGTAATAGGGAAAGATGCAATATTCAAGGCACAAAAAAGGTGTATAAGGTTTTGCAACTTGCGACGTACCGATAGTTTTCTTCAAAGAATTAAATCTACTAACAATGCCATCTCTGTACGTTTACGAGGTCGCGATATTTGTGCATACAAACCGTCACCTTTTCCCAAGTGTTGAAAGTGCCTGGCGCCGCGACCAGCTGCATTTACACCCGTGTAAAACTGCTATGTTCCACAAAAGTGTTTTTGCTATGGCACCCAAAATTTATAACGCTATTCCAAAAATACGTGAGGCCGATAATTTAAATCGATTCAGATAACAACTGCACAATTATCTTGTGGAAAGAACTTTGTACACTGTTGAAGAATTTTTTGAGAAACCAGAAGGTAGAGGAACACAATTTATTGACTAGGTATTGTATTAGCCGGGTGTTACCCCCACTGTTGACATTCATTAGCTATTATGTATTTTTGTTTTAATATCGTAAATTTAAATTATTTAATTATTTTTTGAAATCTTATTTGGATTGTTTTAAATTTAAATTTGTATTCATATTCATGAATTGGCATTTATGTATCTAATTCATAATTTCGCCATGCGTGACATCATTTACTTAATTTTAATTTCTTGACATTACGTACCTGTAGATATTCTGTGACATTAGTTATATTTTGAGTTTATTGATACTTTTATTAGGCATAGTTAACGAGAAATTTTATTTGTTTTTTTTTAGAATAATCCCACTGCTTCATTTTGTACACCGAAAAGCAGGTCGCAGCGGAACCTTTATATTGTATTATACTCCAACAATTTTTACCTGTGTACCACAAATAAAAACATTCATTCATTCATTCATTCAAAAAATATTAAGTTTATTAATGGATAAAAATCAACTTAATGAGGAGTTTTCCAGTAGGTATCGTCAGTTGGTTTCAAAAAGCATCAATAGATGGCGCTCCTACAATTATGGTATTCTTTTTTAAATCTTTATAATTTTGGCAGTGATATCATGAAGCTATCTAATACTAAACCTAAAAATAAAATGTTTATTAATTTAAACATAACTTTTAAAGGTTTAACGAAATGTTCAAAGACATACTTTTATGAATAGGCACTATGTTCCATTTTATTACAACCTCTAAAATGGTTAAACACTATTGATAAATACAATATTATTCAATACAACGTACCCAGTGTTTATATCCCCTTTGCTAAGAACCTTTTTCAAGCGATTATCAATTACCAAAATTAAAATGGCCGGGCTGCCATCTAGTGATTGGTTAAGAATGCTTCTAACCTTTTTTTAAACTCCTCATTGTCCAAAATTGATAAAGTCAAGGATATCCCTTTGCTTAGCAGCCAGTCTAGTATTTGCTGTTTATTGCAACCGGCGAGGTATTCATTTTTATTATTTTCTGCCGCCAACTGGTCACTGTGAACTTAGCTTTCTAATTTGCTGCGATTCGATTGGTCGAGGCGCCGGCAGACATCTATGACTCACTATTTTCTTATCGCGAATGACCTATAGTTGTAAATTAATATTTCACTGGTTAGTTTTTTGTGTTGTTTTGGCTTTTGGACGTTCGGATCATGTGTGCGATAATTCGCCATAGCCTTGGGGTGTTACGATCTCGGAGTGTGGTAGTATCGGTTGTACCATAGAGTATAGATTGATTTATATCTCACTCGATGATACGGAACAGCTGGAGTTATACATATAAAGTTATAACAAAAAACTTAATTACGAATATAAAGTTAGGCTATAATATCTTGCCTCATCTGCTCTTCAGAACAACCGTGCGTTGTACGAGAGAATATAACTCATAAGAAAAATGATATGGGTTGCCTATTCTCACCCAGTGGCCCTAGCACAAGTGTGTCCGCGACAAAGCTCGCGCCGCGAGAGAGCCCTTGTCCCTTTCTCTCAATACTAAGACGAAAGAGATAGCAATACCTATGTCGCGCTTTTTTCTCGTTTATCGCGCGCGATAGCAACTTGTGCTAGGCCTACTGGTACAACTATGGAGTTGTTACGCTTATCTGTTATTTGATCGGGTGTGTTAACCCATCCATAAGATACATTTTATGAATTTACAAAGTAAAAATTAAAACTTAGAATTAATTGTTCGTACAACTTCGTCACTAAACTAAACTAGAGGTAATACACTCTTTGCCATTCCTGGTGCAAAGGTGCCAATAACACTAGTAGCGTTGTCACACTTTTTTTTAATACCACTAAGGTGGCAAACAAGCTTGCGGCCTGCCTGATGGTGCGCAGTCACCGCAGCCTATGGACGATTGCAATACCAGGGGCATCACCCGAGCGTTGATGACCTCGAAAAATCATCTTTACTCATTTCTTGAAGGACTCCATGTTGTACTCTCCAGGGAAAACCTCTCCAGGTAGTTCATTCCACAACTGAATGGCGATGGACAATTTTTCTATTTGCTGTAGCCGGATCTCTTACTAACTACTAATACTATAATAACTAATGTGTCCTTGTGTATCTGTGCAGAAGACGACGGCGAGGGTGACGACATGCCGACGTTGGAAGAGTTACAGGAGTTGCTAGATGTAATAGAGGTAAGTTTATTGTTTCTTTTATGTATGTTGTAAATTTTTTCGTGTTGAATGGCTAATTATAATACTGGGACAAAGGTTTTTTAAGTATATATTTTTTGAAATTAATAATAATTATTTATGAATTATTTCTATTATGCTCGGGTCCGGAGTCCGCCTTGACTATGATTCAGGACTTTACAAATCAGGTAATTACAGTGGAGCGACTGCCACTTGACCGCTACCCTGTTAACAGGGGAATCTGACCAGATTGGATCATGGTTACACATTCAGTCGCTTTATGTGCAGGTTTCGTCATGTCACGATGATGTTTTCCCTCACCGTAAAAGCATCGGTTAGTGTTCAACTAATGTACCCTCATAAATTCAGAAGCAGTCATTGGTATACCTAGTGTCAAATAAAACAGACTTGTGACGACCTGAGTGGTTCAATGGTCAACATGCCGGTCTGCCACGCAAGAGGTCCCGGGTTCGATCCCGGGCGGGCAGAAATTGAAATGATGAATTTTAATTTCTGTTACGGGTCTGGGTGTTCTATGTATAATAAGTATGTATTTTAAAAAAAAGTATTTAAGTAGTATATCAGTTATCTAGCAACCATAGTACAAGCTTTGCTTAGTTTGGGGCTAGATGGCGCTGTGTGAATTTGTCCACGAATTTTTTTTTTTTTTTTTTTTTTTTGAGAGTTCATCACATCGATAATAGTATTTTTCGGTCATCATTTTAAAAATACTATGTTTGAACTCCCATCATATCTAAATCTCTGATCCGTTTAGATATCTTATTGTATAAGCAAAGGACCGGCCTATGTAAAGATCTCTAGGGGAGGCCTATGCCCAGCAGTGGGCGTCTTCTGGCTGATATGATTGTATATTCTGGGAGCCATACAAAAAATACTCTTGTGTTTTAGAACTGTCTTAGATTGGACAGCGCACAGCCGGCCAAGGTTACGGTGGCTTCTACTGTGCACCCGAGAGTCAAATGTAAACAAGTGCAGGTTAGAACAACTATCTCATATACGTAGAGGCATGGCAGTGTTAGTATTTTCAGTTCAGCGTAGTGAGGTTTGCAGCTATCTGTTCTTTTAAAATTGCTAATAGAATAGGACCCCAATAAGTCCGTATTCACTGACAGTAGTAAAAATTATATAGTGTGGATATGGCAATGATCTGGTGATAATCTGTCCTTGTCAGTTCTTCTTGTAAACATTCAGTTATTTGGTCACTATTAGCTTGAACTTGTACTTTTAGTTTGTCTAAATTATTAATCTCGCTGAAAATTATTTCCCGCACTTCCTTTTCAATTTCATTATTTAAAAATATTTTTCATAACTCACGAAAATAAACAATCCTACAGAAATCAAATGGTTTGTTATGACTTTTATGAATGACGTTCTATGACGTTTAAAAAACTTGTCATAAATTGCAATGTAGAGATTTTTATTAATATTTTTTAATGAGCGATTCGGACTTTGCGTGTTCTTATTATAGTTTTAATGCAACTTTTTGTCCTCTGAATATGGTTTCCCTTTCAGAACAGTTTTTCCAAAATATTATTCCGTATCTGAGAATTGATGCAACAAGCCTGTGGTATGCGATAAGAACAGCTTCACGGTTGACAGTCTTTGCTAGTAGAATTTTTTACACAACTTCTCTGCGTGATATTTTCATGTCAGTCTTTTATCCATATATTATCCGAAAAACTTTGTTATTTGTGTATCTTTAATAGTTGCATTTATTAGATAGGGTGTATAGAGTGTACAGATCTCGCGTGTGAATTTAAGTATTTAGAAGATATTAATGATGGTGGTCTAGTATTTTATCGAAAACTAAGGGTGGAAAGCTTAATGAAATAAAAATAGGGCACATTAGTTAAATATAAATAGCTATTTATTCCAGACAGGAAAAGCATATTTAAACACACATATTGGATCAAATTAGATAAGTTATTATATCATACAATAGGATAGGGAAATATAACAATATATTCTGAACATAATAATACATGGCAAAATACAAAATCCCTAAAAATGGGACAATAGTATTACGTATGATTCAATCAATAACCGATTATTTAGATGAATAAAACTAATACAAAATATAAAGCAACAATAAAACAATGCAAGTTTGTACTTAACTCTGTGCCGGGTCTGGAGCAACAAGGCCCTCCCAGTCTCTCGACTGGGTTTATATAACCAACATTCAAACGGAAGTTAGAAGCCGTTACATTTCAACCAATGACAGCACGTTATAATAATTCTAATTAACTATGAAATATTGTGCAAAGATAATAACCAAATTCATCAAAATAGTTCTTAAAACTATTTTAAATAATTATAAGATACATTAAATATTTGGAAACCAAACTTTTAGTTAATTAGTGCTCAAAGATTAAACATCGTTCAGGAGTTTCGTACATTCGTTCTGAAACGACTCTAATTTTATTTGGCAATATTATTTATAATTAATTACGATAGTTTTACTTTTAAATAACAATTAAAAATAGACTATAATACCATATAATATAACACATTCATGTAGGTTTTCTTTAGGTCGTGTATTTGAACTTTTTTTGAAAAAAAATGCATGATCTTCAATTCAATTCAATTCAATTCAATTCAATTATTATTTATTGCAGTAAATGTGGTAAGTATGTAGGTACAACATGATATTACAGAGTATTTAGTATCACGCATAAAGCCAAGTCAATTGGCATGCAAAATGAAAAGAGAGCGTCACAAACAATAACAAAAATAAATTATTCAAATACAATTATATGTCAAAGAAAATCAATTGAATACCCATGTCAAACTTATAGATAAAAAAAAAAAAAAAAAAATTAAGTCAAATATTTTAAGGATGTCAAAACAATAAGTCAAAATACATTGAAATTTGTATAAAATATTAAATCAATTAAATTACTTATGTCACTTATTGGAAATTTACAATCAAATTTCGACGGTTATTTTTTAAATACATTTGAAATTCATCAATATTGTAAAAAACATGATTACATAAAAAATTATACAGCACAGCTTTAAATTTTTGAACAGGCATATTTTTTACTACATCTGGCAGCATGTTATAGATTTGAATGGACATGTTGTGACTATTTCTTGCGAAACATGTAGTTGAGTGAGGGATAGTCACGAGATTATCGGGAAAACGTGTCGAAAACGTGCATACATCAGACTTCACCTTGAATAGATCTGGGTTATTTTTTACAAATACGCATAATTCGAGAATGTACATTGAGGGCAAGGTCAGAAGTTTAAGTTTTCTGAATAGTGGCCTGCAGGAGTCCAGTGGAGCCGCACCGCACATGGCTCTGAGACACTTCTTTTGGAGTATGAAAGCGCGGTTTATGTCCACGGAGTTTCCCCACATAATAAGCCCATACATACCTCAAAGCAGAGCATACATGCCCATGGTAGGCTAATAACGAGGTCTTTTGATTACTTAATTTTGCTAAGCGATACAAGGCATAGGTAAATCGATTGATTTTTTTACAAACTTCGTCAACTTGATCTTTCCATGTTAAGTTAGCATCGAGGTTTATCCCAAGAAACCTAGCCGAAGTGCAATTCTTAATAGGTATTCCATTGTGTACAATAGATAGATTTTGAGCCTCTCCGTTTTTATTATAGAACTGTATGTGTTTAGTTTTTGATAAGTTAGCTGAAAGATTATTATAATTTAGCCAATTGATTACGTTTGTTATGGTCATGTTGATTTCAGTTTCATAGTCAGTGTCTGGTTTTTTATTAATAACTATTGATAAGTCGTCAGCAAATAACGCGCAAGGATACCTGATGATGGAGGGAAGATCATTTATGTAGAGAATAAATAATGTTGGTCCAATCAAGCTTCCCTGGGGTACCCCAAAATGGTTTCCTCTGATTGAAGATTTGTATGCGGTCATTTGAGACGAGTCATTCAGCCTATTTATTTCAACCATTTGTTGTCTTCCAGTTAGATATGACTTGATCCAGTCATGTGCAAGCCCTCGAATGCCGTATGCCTCTAGCTTATCCAGAAGTGTTTTATGGCATACGTGGTCAAACGCTCTACTCATATCAAACAACAACATGGAGACAGGAACTCGTTTGTCCATGTGGTGTGATATATGTCTAACAAGACTGAAGCAGGCCAGGGATGTTGATTTTCCCTTTTGGAAGCCGTATTGCTGAGGACATATTATGTTGAATTTTTCACAAAAATCAGTTAGTCTTTTAAGGAAAGCCTTTTCAAATATTTTTGATAGAACGGGAATGAGTGTAATAGGTCTATAGTTTCGAACATCATCTTGCTCTCCTTTTTTTAACAGTGGTTTTACGATAGAAAGTTTTAGGGAGGATGGAAATACCCCGTTTACAAAAGATAAATTCACCAAATGCGCCAGAATAACACACAGTTCATCCGCACACGCTTTTATTACTTTAGTGCTTATGCCATCATATCCAATTGAGCCAGTGTTATTTAGGGAACTAATAATATTTTTAATTTCGTAATGGTCAGTAGGTGCCAAGAAGAAGGACGCACTATTTAACTTTAATTTGGGTGCACTGGTAGCAGATTGTCGGTTAATTTTCTCTACATTTATAAAATGATCATTAAACATTGTTGCAATGGATGTCGGGTCATTAATTTTCTGATTTTCAGATGTCAAGTGCTGAATGGTATTAATTTTTGTTATATTATTAAATTTATTATTATTGTTGATGAGATCCCAAGTAGCTCTACATTTATTTTTTGCATTTTTTATGTAGGCTTCATTGCTTGATTTTTGGACCTGACCTAACTAACTAACCTAACTAACCTAACCTAACCTAACCTTATCTAAAATTTTTGAGTATTTTCTGAACTAATTTTTTGCATCTATGGATTTCCGTTTATAATACAAGAACCTAAGTTTTCTTTTAGTATGGCAGGAAGCTTTTAAACCTTTAGTTATCCATTTTGGGTAGCATTTTTTATTCAGGACTTTGATTTTTATTGTGGGGAAACATAGGTTATACAAAAGTTGCAACTCACTGTGAAAATATTCAAATGCCGCGTCAATTTTGTCGCTATTGTAAACGAATGACCAGGGGTAACTGGCTATATATTTCTTAAATTTAATTATGTTTTCTAAACTGTAACCTCTTTTTGTTTGATTCCAGTGTTTTAATTGTTTTAGTCTGTTTTGTACTGGGATAGTGAGCACTTGTGCATATTCATGGTCTGACAGGGCAAGTGGTAAGGTAGTACCAACCGAGCCTCTACTATTGCTCGCAAAATGATCTATACATGATCCCTGACGTGTCGGCGTGTCAATGTGAAGATCAAGGCCATAGCTATCTACCAGTTCTTTAAGTTTTCGTGATGATTTTGTTTCCTTAAGGGTGTCAATATTCCAATCTCCAGTCAAAATAATAGTTTTATTTGTTTTTCGTTTTAATTTGTCTAACAGAATACTAAGTTTCTCAAAGAAAATATTAACTGCGGCCCCCGGAACTCTATAGATACACACCAAAATAATTTTACAATTTGTGATTTCCACTCCGCAACATTCAAAGTCAAACTCAGACGCGAGATCGTCAATAAATGAGATACGTTTAACCTCAACAGTATTGTGATGCAGTATGCAGACTCCTCCACGCTTTTGTTTTGGTCTACAATAACTAGAACTCAAATTATATCCCTTAAGTGCTATATTTGTCTCTTGATTTTTTGGTATAAATATTTCCGATAGGCACAAAATGTCAATAGGTTGTTTATAGTAATTAGCTAATTCCTGTAGAGAGATTTCTAGAAGCTCCTTCTTGCTGAGAAACCCTGCCAAATTTTGATGCATGATTCTAAATACATTCTTATTTATAAAAAAGGAACTTGATTTGGGATATCAGCTGAATAATTATTATTATTTAAATGTCCAATGTCGTTACAGTTACTATTCAATACGTTATTATTTTGAAAAACTATGTCATTGTTATTACAATTGTTACGATATTCATTGTTTCTTTTGGAGTAGAGTGTAGGAATATAATGAGATTTATGTAGTATCTGCCTATATATTGAAAAAGTTAAATAGTCTACAAAATATCGTGATCCATGGCGGGAATTTTTATAATTCATTTTTAGATAATTACTGTGCATAAAACCTTCACATATCAGTTTAATATCGTAGTTCATATTATTGTAAAATATACGCGAATTATTAGGCAAGCCACAAACTATAACATTGGTATTAGCGTTTGATGAGAGCCATCTAAGCAAATCAGTTCTTAATTCTGTTGGATACTTGTCATTAAGTCCCCCCAACACAACCACAAAGTCATGCATGTTTAAGCTATTTATACCGCCTTCACAAGTATCCAGGACTGCATTCAAGCTGGCGTCATTCTTGATGAAACAGAACACCTCGTACTCTGTGCCAACCAATTTTTGCAGCGCACTTTGTATACCTCGCCCTTGTTGGTCAGCTATTACAAGTATTCTCTTCCTTCTCTCATACGCACCGTCGATGCTACCCATAGATACCTGCCTTAGATCTTCAGTGCACTGGTTTTGTTGTTGGTTATCAGGACCTTCGGTAATAACGGGACTGGTCTTGGGGCGCAGCATTGAAGAATCAATGTTTGTTGTATTTTTGACATTTCTGCGTTTTTTTTTTTATTTGTAGACTTTAAGATTGAGGTATTTCCACTTGCGGTACCTGCGCATATATGCAGTAGTTGCTGAATTTTATCTTCTTGTTCTCTAACTTTTCGCTCTAATAAGTTTTTTTCCAGTATGGTATTTTCCATTTCATTCTGGGCGGATAGTAATTGCATTTTCAAGGATTCTATTTCATGTCTTAAGGATTCAATTTTTTCGTTTTGAAGTGTTGATAAGTCTGGTAAGCTAAAACATTGATCAGGTTCTGACAGTGATGAGGATTGTTCTGGACTTTGTAGGGAAGTGTACAGTATTTCGCGGTCATTGCATCCCTTCCGTCTTTTCGTAACAAAATCCGGACTGACAGTTTGGGCTTTTCGTTCTGCATTAGGCGATGTTTGAACACAGGGGCCCTTGCATGGAGAAGGTGAAATATTGGGTGTGGTTTGTTCCTGATGAGACTCGCTTATAACAAGTGGTGTATTACGCTCCTGGCGGGACTCGGAAGCAGCATATGGTGTGGCTAGTTCATGATGGGGCTCGGAGGCAGCATAACCGGCCGCATGGATCGTAGTCGATGTCTTCCGGGTGCCTACTTTTTTACAGTGAGTGGCCAATGAATTGCGCGGTGTTGATGAAACAAGGATAGATCTTGCTGGTTTTCTTGACTTCGCTTGGATGGGGTTTTGTTTACATATTTTGCACGTCCAATTTTGTTTGTTTTTCATCAAAGGGAAAAGTTTGACAGATATATTTGCGCAGTCAAGATCAAATATATTGTTACAAGATTTACATTGCATGAATTCACTTTTGTAGACTAATTTTTTCTTGCATTTAGTACAAGTTGCAATATGTTCTGCCATTTGAGATACAAAACAGCGCCCTCTGTGCAACTTTAGTTACGACCTTATCGCGCATTAGAAGCGCAAGGCAAGCAATCGATCTTTACGTCGCTAGTAAACACTCAGAACCATAAATGTCGTTAGTGTCTTTGCCGGTATGTCAGAGGTGGTGAATCTTCCATACAGATGTCGTTAATGTCGCCGTCGGTTTAGCATAGATAATAATGTATTGGCACTGGCTCGATAGTTAACAAAGTACTGCACAGATGTCGCTGGAGTGTCATCGTCTTGATACGGCTGATATTATTTATATACCCTCGTTATCTTATCAGCATTATATGTCAACAATCGAAATCAATTAACATATTTATTCATTACTTACGAAGTTTCTCCGTCCAAACACGTACTTTTGAGCTTCACCAGGCACGAAATTGCAGAACAAAATTCATTCTCTAGTGATTAAGCCAACATTAGGTACCCAATCGGTTTGAATGATAATGTCACTATTCACCAATAAAATATTCATTTATACTTGTTACAAACATTTCTGTCACTGCACAATGTCTCAAACTTCACTTTATTATCGTTTTTAGTTAAATCTAGGGCCAATCTCTAATATTAAATATTTATAAATCTCAGACTTGATGTTAACTACGACAAAGTGGCGCCATCTCATTTTTTCTCATCGCCATTCGTTTTTTCTATGTTTACTAATAGATTATTGCCAACCAGTTTATTATTTTATAAATTGAATAATTAATAATTATAAACGCACAGCTCCTTGGTTATCTAGAAGAGCACGATCTCTTGAGCGACCGTGAATATGGGTTCCGACATTGTCGCTCAACGGGTGATCTTCTAGTGTACCTAACACACCGTTGGGCTGTAGCTGTTGAGAGTCAAGGTGAGGCACTGGCTGTTGGCCTAGATATGGCGAAGGCGTTCGATCGGGTCTGGCATAGGGGTCTTCTATCGAAGTTACCATCATACGAGCTTCCCGAGGGATTGTGAAAGTGGGTAACTAGCTTTTTGTCCAGCAGATGCATCAAAGCCGTAGTTGACGGCTGTTGCTCCAATAGCTTGGACATTAACGCTGGTGTCCCGCAAGGCTCGGTGCTTTCTCCAACTCTGTTCCTCCTTCATATCAACGATATACTGTCCATTGACGGCATTCATTGCTATGCGGATGACAGTACTGTCGTGCCAATATCCTGCGTGCCATAGTGGAGGAAAGTCGCGAAGTACTTGTGTCTGAAATCGAGAGTACTTTATTTAGAATCTCCGATTGGGGACGACTACATCTAGTCCAATTCAACCCCACTAAGACACAAGTATGCGCGTTCACCGCCAAGAAAACTCCATTAGTTGTAGCTCCTCAGTTCCAGGACGCACCGCTTGCCATCTCTAAGAGCATACATATTCTAGGTGTCGACATCTCCAGTGACGTCCAGTTTCGCAGTCACCTGGAAGAAAAGGTCAAGCTCGCTTCTAAAAAGCTGGGTGTGCTTAACAAGTCTTAGCAATTTTTCACATCGGGGCAACGACGTCTCCTTTACAAGGCTCAAGTCAGACCCCATTTGGAGTATAGCTCTCATCTATGGGCGGGAGCACCGGCATATCAGCTTGGTCCTTGTGACTCGATCCAAAAGCGCGCTGTGAGAATTGTCGATGATACCATGCTCACAAATGGTATTGAGCCGCTGAGTCAGCGGCTCAATACCGGATTTCGCCTCTCTTTGTGTGTACTACCGCTTGTACAACGGTGTTTGTTCTGAAGAACTGTTTGACATGATGCCTGCAGCTACGTTCTATCATCGCACCGCTCGCCACCGACAGGGAGTTCATCCTCATACCTTGGAGCCAAATTGGTCGCGAACTGTGCGGTTCCAAAGGAACTTTCTCCCACGCATACTAAGGTTGTAGAATGAACTACCTGAAGAGGTTTTCCCTGGAGAGTACAACATGGAGTTCTGCAAGAAAGGGGTTAAAAGGCTTTTACGGGGTCGGCAACGCGTGGGTGATGCCCCTGGTATTGCAAACGTCCATAGGCTGCGGTGACTACTTACTATCAGGCAGGTCGTAAGCTTGTTTGCCACATTGGTGGTATAAAAAAAAATTGAATGTCATTTTCATAACTATTTTTGTCATTACTTTGAATGACTACCGTACTATCATTAGCAAATAATGTCATGGAAAATGGTACATGTTTAGGTAAATCGTTAATATACAAACAAAAACAGTAACGGTCCTAACACGCTTCCCTGTGGAACTCCAAATAAAACTGTAATTTCATCAGATGTATATTTAATTTCGGTTCTAGACGATTCGCGGATTTTTATTATTACAGTGTATTGCTTCCTATTTTGTAGGTCTATGAGTGATAACACGTTGCCACGGATTCCGTAGCCTTCTATCTTTACGAGGAGTTTATGGCTTACGTGATCGAACGCCTTTGTCATGTCCATAAACACTGCACAGACAGGATTACGTTGGTCTACATTGTTTGTGACAATATTTAGAAAGTCAAAAATAGCCATGTTTATAATTTTGTTTCTGCAGAAACCTTTTTGCTCTGGCGCTATTTATTTTATTTTGTTTGTTTAAATAAATCAAAAGTGCTTCATACATATATTTCGATACTACTTTTGATCGCTGAAATATATATATTTCAGCTGTTACGGAAAAGCCTCGTTAACTATGGCTATCACTTATTTATTTAATTCTTTGTTCTCAGCTTGTAGTTTATTTATTTGCGTGACTAACAGATTTTGTTATGAGTCCCGATATATTCCCATGTAGTATTTGTATGCGTTCTCACACTAAGAAACGCATCCGATCGCTCTACGTCCGTTTGAAATTGTTGTTTGGCACGATAAATCGCCTTCACAGTCTGTAACGAGTCATTTCGAGCTCTCTTACAAAATAAGCTATAACCGCCCATCCTATAGTAGTTTTAGGTGGTTTTTCTTAAGTATAGGTTCCTATACATTATGACGGGCGCGGTCCGACTCTGCTTGACACTGTCAGGCACTGACCGGCTCTGTCTGATATTGTCGGACACGGTCCGGCCGTTGTCGGCGGGGGGTGGGTGTACTTCGGTCCTGGGGCGGCCAACATGTCACTGTGTGTTTCCTTCCTACTTTCCTACGATCTCCTCTTTGACGATTAAAATAGATATGTCCTACTCAATAAAAAAAATTGAATTTAGGTCCGACTCTATATCCGATCTTTGCCCTAGACGCAGACCACCCCACCACCATCAAACAACCTCGAAGTGAAATCGTCGGAGCAGGCGAAGCCAATAGTCTACCTGCCGTCTAAGAAGAAGCCGCAGACAGATACGTCGCGTGTCACGGCTGCGGCGGAGCCGAGCTCGGGGCGGGGGATCGGCCCCGGGGACGCGGGGCTTGGGAAAGCCCCCTGGACCATGCAAAGCAAAGGACCCGTTATAGCGAAGGTATTACCCCATTATTTTATTACTCAAATAGTCAATTGCTGTGTTCGACTACTGGGCTAGCCATATCTAGTTAATAAATAAATAGGGTTGTCGAAAATTGACTCGACAAAGAGATGAATAGTCAAGAGTCAAATAATTTCAAGTAGTAGTAAGTAAGTAAATAAAACACATTTATTGGACTCAGACAGACGGCACAAAATTTGAAAATATTTATAGATTTAAAAAATCAAGTAATACAGAGACATAAACGAAAAAAGAAAAAAAATACTCTGATCTCGTTACCTGTGCAATGTGGAGAGTGCGATGGGGCCACACAGCATTTCAAGCATTTATTCAATTTGGGTTTACAAAACTCTTATGAACGTCATAGGAAATACACAATACATTCATGAAAAATTTGGTCGCGGGCCGTAGCATCATCGAGCCTATAACGTTTGTTTGAAACGGACCTATTTCTTGGTCCTAAGATCGGACTGACTGACTGTCACTGTCACTTTGACAGTTTGACTTACCGCCCGGAATAAGGTGCCGCGCCGCGGGTCTTCTTTCCTACCGTACATAAACAAAACCAATATAAACCTTTCTCAGGCTTAGATTATCCCGGTTGACTGGTAGATAAGGCTATTTTAGCTTTAAGTCCGCCACTGTACTTTTGTGCATAAAGCTTTAATAAATAAATAAATAAATAAATAAATACATACGAACACGAAGCAAAACATCATGTGATCAATTATTTTTATATCAACGGTGATTAAGTTGATAATTAATGGTTATATTGCAACCATTACGCATTTTCCAGTAGGTACATTTTATTAATGAACGGAGCGTCGGTGGCCGAGCGGTTAAGGTTGGCCATGCACCAATAACTGCTTTCTGAGTTATGTACATTAGTTGAGTACTAACCGATGCTTCTACGGTGAGGGAAAACATCGTGATGAAACTTGCATATTCAGGCGCCTGTACGTGTAACCATGATCCAATTTGGTCAGGTTCCTCCGTTCACAGGGTCACGGATGCCAGATGCAGTCGCTCCACTGTAATTACCTGATCTGCCAAATCCTGGATCATGGTCAAGGTGGACCCCGGGGCCTCGTGCGCGAGGGCACAACCGGCACATTAACGCCAAGATGATTATTCGTTTTAAGGGTATGTTCCGGGTTTCCTACCGCGTACTTTTGTTGACGAGTAGCCCGTTAGCGGTAGCGTTGTAGCGGTAAGAAACCCGGAAGTGTGATAATAACCGCGATAGTTTAAAACATTATGTTAAGTTGATTATTTTCTTATTTTACATTTTATTAATGTAATTAACCTAATGAACTAATGAAATGACGATGATGATGGGCTAAACTTGGCCGACGATGAGAATGATGATGACGATGACGATGAAGATGATGATGACGATGACGATGATGATGACGAAAACAATGACGACGATGACGCTGCCCCCCAGGTGGAGACCCCAGCGCCGCCCGGGTCGCCGCCGGCGCGGCCGCCCAGCCTGGCGCGGGTGACGACCCCGGCCGCGGCCTCCCAGCTGCGGGAGGCCCGGCCGCCGGGGACGGGGGCCGGCCAGGGTGCGGCAAGGGGGAATGGTGAGATTTATTTTATTTATTTATTCGTTCAATTCACAGTTTTACAGCAGTTAAATAGGTAGGTAGATCGACATCTGAAAAATACAAGGTTGACATATTTCTAAATTATATTATTTCACTGACATTTATTTTATTCAATATGTAGGTTGCTGCTTGACAAAATACAATACAATTAAGTTATTTATTAATGAATAATATTCACCTGACAATAATTTTATCGTTCACCAATTTTTGTTTTTTCTATTGCTGAGAGATCCGTACAATCAATGACACATGAAAACACACACTAAACACGTCTTTCACACTGCACACGTTGTATTTATCTATTTATATAAATCGTTTTTCGTCCGTGCCTCACTCAGCAGGTCTCACTGAAAGCCAGCGCCCTGGTCTCCGCCAGGGCATGAAGCTGAGTGAGGTCCCTTTTACACACCACATCCACATGCAACGGCTCTGTTCCTCATTTTTCTTTTATTCGTGTATGATTATCTAGTTGTTTCATAATTTCATGTTGTTTGTTTTTATTGGTTTTGTTTGTGTATTTTTATATAACTTTTTTTATTTTTGTTTCACTGGCTCTAGAATCGAGCCACTGACCTCAAATAATACCTGTATTGTTTGGGAGTCGGTGTTTCGAAGCCGATTTAAGTCAATATGTAATGTGTTTGTGGTGTTATTGTGTGTAAATAAATGTTTTCTATTCTATTCTATTCTAAATAATGTATTAAGGTACACATCAAATATTTACAGTTATAATAAAAATATACTTTAATACCTACATCTAAAATAACGAAGCAACGCAGCCAGCTTTCTGGGCACCATTCCGGGGGGCAGCGGTGTGGACGAGTTTTATAATTTTTTGTATTATTTTATTTATATTTTAAGTATATTTTTGGTATTACAGCAGTTAAATACATATAAAACATAAGTACCTACATTATGGTTGAAATGCTAATGACAAAACTGCATTTTTAAATTTTGATAATAGCCCGTCAGCAGCTTAGCATAAGCAGCTCAGCTCTATACCCATTGATTTATTACTAACCGTAGATAGCGCATGAACGCTTGAAAAGTGGGCCGAGGAAGGACTGCTTAATCGCTAGTCAAGCAGTCCTTTTCCGTAGTCCGTCATTAGCCGTCGACACGTAAGCATGCCCAAATGCGCGTTCAAAAATTGTCGAAACAATAGCCTTATACGACGGAAAAAGGATGGAATTTCATATTTTGCGTGAATAAACTCATTATACATCTTATCATGCATAAATATAGCGATTTACACATAAAAAACCATCAAAAATAATAATAATTTAATCATAAACATATTGTCAGTGTCAGACATCACGTCAGTTGTCTCATTCATGCGCATGCGTTAAAGCGAAAACAAATTGCACACAAAAAGAAATGGAGTCGCAGCATTATCCACAGCGCGAAAAGCAATTTTGAGCTTTATGAGTATGAAAAAAAGTTGATATTTGGTAAATACGATACTGTACGTAATGACATTTTGATTCGGGCGTGCGCATTTTGCTAATAAATTGCTACGTACAAATGTATAAAATCAATTAGGCGACAGATTTCAAGCGCATTTTTGTATGAAGTGCTTTATCTACAGTTTAGTAGATCAATGTCTATACCCTATTGACAAACAAAAAGAACATTAAAAATAAGAATAAAACAAGGTAATACATGTATACTGGTGTGAGTGTGCGCGCGCGTGTGTGTTAGAGTGGGGCGATATTGTAATAACTACGCTCTGTCAAATTTTGGATGAATATTTTAACAGCTCACTAATTCTTGGTCCTAGGCTTATGTCGTGTTTATGTCAGTGAAATGTGGGTAGTACAGATAATGTCGTACTTCATTTATGAGTACCGCCCATTGAGTGAAGAGCCATGCTTAACAAACAACCACACGCTGTCCAAAATCGGTTTTCAAATATAATAAATCGAACGTAATCGAATTTTTTTACCTAATTTAAGTTTGTAAGACATATGAAAATGCTAAATAAACATTATGTCTATGTCTAAAATTCAAGAGTTCATTTATTGAAGTCACATAATTCAAAACAACGAGACTGCTAAGCAAAGGTTACTCTTTGACTTTGGTTTTAATTTGAGACAATTTTTACCATTAATAAACTTGATATTTTCTGAATATTATTTAAGAAACTTCACTTCATTATAAAAACACCTCTACTCACTATTTCCTTAACGCGAACGGATTACAACCATTTTTTTCCGTAGACCCCCCCCCCCCCCCCCCTCCCTCTTAGACCGTCCATGTCCCTGGGCCCCCCAGCGCCTCCGAGCCAAGACCCTCCCAGCATCAGAGCAAATGCGCAGCTTCAATATGTGCGATAATAACCGCGAGATGTGTGTTACGAAGTTTTAACATGTACCCAATAACTGTCTACCACATTTAATGCAACTAAAAACCTATTCTATTCTATAGTTTAAAACATAATGTTTAAAAAAAAAAGATAACACTTATTATAAAGGACGCCACGTCGCGATAATTTGCAATACAATGAGCAGTTTTCCAATAGGTATCTAAAGCATTCCCAACCACTCACTACATGGCGCCCCGACAATTTTGGTAATTGATAATCGCTTGAAATGGGTTCGTAGCAAACAGGATTTAAACACTGGGTACGTTGTATTGGATAATATTGTATTTGTCAATAGTTTTCAACCATTTTAGAGGTTGTAATAATTAGAGATGTAACGGATATCCGGCCACTATCCGGTATCCGGCCTAGCCGGCCATAATTTACTATCCGGCCGGATACCGGGTAATGCGTTAATATCCGGCCGGATATCGGATAGTAAAAAATGTATGAAAAGCCTATAAAAGTTATTTTGCTCATCGGAAATATATGCCCTTCTGTAGCAGTCGAGTAAAAAGTCGTATCAAAACGTTCAAAAACCATAAATATTAATCAAAAAACTATTGATTATGTCGACATCGGCACCTATTCTACTCGTATCGTTCATTTGGTAGGTTAGCAAAAAATTTAAATAGTTTTCTGGTCTCTTCTGTTTGCACTATGCCTTTTCCATTAGCGGATGTCAGCTCTCCTTGTCTGCTTCCTCCATTTCTCTCTTTTGTGAGCAGTAGCAGCGTCAATAATATTGTCCTTCAGGTTCAGGTTGGTCCGCCGTCAGCCAGGTGACGTGTGTCTTCCGCGTCAGCGAGTCGTCGTCGCCAAATTTAGGGCTACTTGCACTAAGGTGATCTTTGGGGCGGCGGAGCACAAGCCCACAGAATCGCATTGAGCGTTCTTAAATTTTCTCGGGCATAGGTGTGACTTTGTAACTTCCACGAGTGTGGACATTACGTACTTTGCCCAACAGGGTGACACCCACTGATCAGCATAAATGCGCATTTTTGTCGTGTGTAGTTTTGACAAGTGCTGTTTAGTATACGAGTAATAATGTACTTAGTGTAATAATTTAACGATCATACTAAACAATATACTTACAACCAAGATATACAGGGTGTTTCATAATACATGTATAAAGCCGTGAACTGGATGGAGTGCTAAACGTATTAAAACGATAGGTACAATTATTTTTTTCGTGCGTGGAATAGTAAGCGAGAAAATGACTATCGAACTTTTACCTTTTTAATGTCGATAATCGACATTTTGAAAACGAAAGACCGCATCTCTAGAAATCAGTTGTAAAAGGTCACTCAAGTTCATAGTACTAGGCGCAATGATATTAAGGAGATCTAAATTAGCCATTTTGTATTTTTTGGTTTGAGGGTTCTGTACAAAAAAATATTGTAATTTTAATTTAATAGGTTCCTTCATAGTTTTTTCGAAAGTGCACCACCACCTAACTAATAGCAAAGTAGTCTAATTCAAATTACTGTGGCATATTAATGTAGCAAACTCTAATTAATGTAGCATATTTGTCTTTATAAGTTTGCTTTCTCATGTCATGCCTGTCAGTCATGTTTCAGTGTCGCAAAGGTAATCGTACCTATCTGCTATGAGATTTTTCAGTAACTACACACACATATTTTTGTATTAAATAAAACAAATAAAATACCTTAGTGTAATGAATGAAACATAAATAAAACAAAGACAGTAGAGAGTGGAGTTTAAGACAGAACCCTCCACTAATGTGGGGAAGGCTTAAACTCTCAGAGGACTGTTATGTTAAAATCCGTACGATTTCACGAATATTTCTCATCAACAAAAATTAACTAAATGAATCTTAGTTGACGGAGCTATACCTGTAAATATCCCATGCTTCACCCAGTTGGGAACCTAGGCAGGGGCGCAACAACCGCCGTATCAGCCGTATCAATGATACGGGATCCCAAATCGTATGTAAGCAAAAATACGTACTGTTATCCTCAATTTCAGTTAAACACTATTTCCCGGAAAAAAAAAATTCTTTAGTGATTTTCAGACCAGGGTCGGGGCCCCCTCCGCCAAAGATGCAAATAAAATCAAGTGATACAATCCGTTTTCGTTCCCCTTTCGCTTAGAGATAATTAACATTTTTAATAAAAAACAATAACTTAGAGCCCCTCACGCGCACTCACTCATTACTTCATTGAAATTGTGTAAAAATGCACCGATAGCAAAAATGAGAAAAATCTTGATCTCATGTACAACATATTCAGCACTATCGGTGAGATCATAAGATTTAAAAAACTCCTTACACTGTTCATTGCTCAATGGGTCAGATGGACCTGGCTCATAATAAAATCGTTTTGGCCCACACGATTTTCGAATTTGACTGTTTTTAAGTTAATCGTGAAAACTTTATAGCCAAAATGTCAGAAATAGAGCTCGCACGCTCATTAATTAATTGTTTGCGAAGTTAATTTTATTATAAACCAGATGTCAGAAATGTCTACATCGTATGTCGTCGTATGTCGTATCGTCCATTTACTGATTTTATGTTATTCGCGCAAGTATTCTGAAGGGGTAGTTTGTGAAACTATCGAGCTCGCTACGCTCGCTTATTCAACAAATTATGACATTTTTATATTTATCATGCAAGGTTTTAATATACCAAAGTCAAGGGCCAATTTACAAAAATTCCGATGTCCACCCCGGCCCTTAAGGAGATTCTTGTCATACAAACTACCAACATAAAACATTAACAAATTATACACCTAAATCTTCCTCAATAGACAAAGTAATTCCACTTTGTCAATTGGTGAAAACCGCATGAAAATCCGTTCAGTAGTTTTTGAGTTTATCGCAAACAGGCAGACAGACGCGGTGTGGAACTTTCTTTCATACATATGTTATTCTTACTATTAAGGTGATTCAACGCCCATACTAAATTTCTCTCGATATTCTTTCATTTGTTTGAGTGTTTAGTGATTGTATTATGATTTCTACTCTTAGTAAATGTATTCAATGGTGCGCAAAGTGGTTTTCTTTTCAAAAGCAGTTAAATCGAAAAAAGCACAAATCGCCGCTTGATAGCGTTGTTTTGTGATTTAATTATTTTTCTTTTTCATTGCTTTGTTTTACATTATTAACATGTAGAAATCTATTTCGCGCACAATTGAACATATTTTCTAATAGCCAATTGCACAAAAACGTTACATAAAAATTGTATGAAAATCGTACCGCCTTAACACGCGAATGGCTTGGATTTAAGTTACTCATTAGCATCCCTTGTAGCCGTGTGGTAACCGGTAGAGTAGAATAGCACCAACCCCTTACACTCGTGGGTGTCGTACAAGGCGAATAACGTTTAGAGGCAAAATATCTAGTCTCCATAAACTGGAAAATGGGCAGCAGCGTTTTTCATTGTTATGTTTGCAACACTGCGATCTCCAACCCGCCTGCCAAGCGTGGAGATTATGGCAATAACCTCCCCTTTTGCGGGAGAGGCCCAAAGTCCTGTAGTGGACTGTTATGGGCTGTGATGATGATGATGATGATCCCTTGTAGTTGGGGGTACTAACTATGGGGCCCCAGACAGCTATTGATACGGGGCCCCTGGAAGGCAAGCAACGCCACTGAACCTAGGTCACCTAGGTGAAACACGGACCCAAACACAATTTTAGTAATTACTGTCTGTACAAATTACCCGATAAAATAGTGGTAAGCAAATGTATTCCATCACCGACATCATAAGGATTATTATTAGTACACTGTTGGACTTGTTTGAGCCTCACTTTATTAAATAAACACAATCAACATTACGGTGCATCTACCAGGAGAACATAAGCGGCGAAATAAGTACGACCCCTAGCACGCGGATCCCTAAAGCCAGTGTTACCAGCAGTAGTTTCCAAAAAAGTACGTCTGGGCTCTTAAAATAGTATGAAAATGGCTAAAAAGTTACGATTTCTTCTTATTATCTTCTATATTTTATCGACCTTGGGGGGGGGGGGGGGGATGATTTTTAGTCAACTAATGACGTTATTTTGTTGCCGGTGGCAAAATCAACCCTTCCTTCCCATTATTTTTGGTGAAATTGTGAATTTGAAAGGTGAAGTGACTACCCCCCTCAGCTAAATTCAGCATTTTGTAAAAACGTACTAAATAGTACGATGTGGAGCAAAGTACGCTTAAGGTACGACAGTCGGCCAAATAGTACGTAAATCGTACTAAAAGGTAGGATCTGGCAACGCTGCCTAAAGCGCTGCCTGCTGCCACGCCTCCCGCCTCGCGTCCCGCCACCCGCCGCCCCGTGCGCCGCGCCGAACATGTGTCGACACGCCGGAGTTTTGGCAGTGTGCATGCTGCACTTGGGTGTGTCGTTTGATTGAACCGCTGACGCCGACAGCGTGGCTTCTTGTGTTACCTATTTTCGAGTCGTGTTCGTTTATTCGGTTTTTAGCTTTTCGCGTGATCGGTGTGATTGTTTGTTGCGTTGTATGTATAGGATACCTAAGTACTGTGATAAGACTGTAAACGATATGAATGAATGAATGATTTATTGCTTCAGGTACCAATATTAACGTAGTCTTGTTTGTGTACAATGTTCAACAGTTTAAGTATTGTGATAATCATTATTCTGTGCATGAGTGCAACCAAGCAGTAGGCCAAAGACCATGTTACCTACCTACTTACGTATTGCATAGCAACCAGTGCATGCTGTAGTGTTGTGTAGCTGTGTGTATGAGTGTATTTACCTATCGGTCATCGAGCCACAAGAAAGCAAGAAAGTGTGGTTAACTGCGCTGGCACCTGACACTGTTTGTTTCCATAAAATATCGTTTAAAAGGTACGTACCTACATGCTTTAAAGGTCTAGGTGCTAGCTAGACTAGGAGACGCTACCTACCACCTAATAGTGACGTTAGAAGCGCAACCGCCGCGCTCGGTTCTTTTCCGACGGGAAATAGGTAGAAAAGACAACGCTTTTATCTTTTCATAAAAACATGTAGGTATTTAGTGGAACCTGTCTGTAATGTGTTTCACCAAAACTAGATTCATAAGTGGTTCCCTAGGTACGTAGGTACTTAGATGAGGGAACCGTGTTAGTAGGTACCTAGTACTTACCTATCTGTGTAGAGCCATTTTGTCAATTGAACGAATCCCGTTTTAGTGTAGTAGATATCTACTTTAGTACGTAGCTGACTATGTTTATTTTTATTTAGTTTAAGTACCTGCGGCAGTCCACACCGCGGGTCCGGCTGTCTTCCAGACTGATTAACATGTTTTGTTTTTTATTTACGTAGGTTCCTATCTACCTAACCTACTTAGATACTGTTTTTAGGCCTTTAGTTAATAAGTACCTAAGTATTATGATTTTAATTCTTATTTTACTTTTGTTGTGCTGGGGTGGTTTGTTCTGTTAGGTACCTACCTAGTAGAAATCATCTCGGTGTTAATGACCTGGTTTTGCTCTCGCGCACGAGGGCCTGGGGTCCGCCTTGACCATGATCCAGGATTTCGCATTTCTGGTCATTACGTCTGACAGTCCTGAATCCTGCCTGACCCTGCTACCAGGGGAACCTGATAACCTGACCAGATTAAAATCATGGTTAGACATTCAGTCGCCTAAATGTGCAGGTTTCATCACGATGTTTTCCGTCAGAAAAGGTCACTGGTACGTGGCGGCAGCGGGTGTCGAACCCGGTACCTCTCGCGTACGACTCGGATACCGTAACCTTAGGCCACCGACGACGCTCCGACTATTTAAGCATACCTACCTATTGAAAATAATTAGTGTAGGTAAGTTCCTAGTTAATTTGGTAGAGATTATTCATGGAGATAAGTAGGTAACATTTAGTTCGGCGCCTGGTAGATGTAGGAGGTTCGTTTGTTTTGTTATGAATGGCGCGAGGTTATTAAACTCTTCTTTATGGTGTGTACATACTCAACTTACGCCAACGAAGCGTTGTCGGCCGATTTGGATTTCTAAGGTCCAATAGGTAATTGCATTTCGTGGTCAAGCAAACGATCTTTGGGAGTTTTGGGAACCTATTCGGGCTCGTAATCGCACGTTTGTTCGTTGGCCTTCGGTATCCGCCCAAGCTGCGTTTGGTCGATTGCTTCTATCCGTTTGATGTTACCGCCACGATTTTTTCATAGGGGTCGCACGCGGTTATTGAACTTCTCCTTCTAGGATCATCAACTTGAAATAGAGCTGCACATCAACGTAGTCGATATGGTTATTTTTCTTTAAAAACGAAGATTTTTTATAAAAATTAAAATTCAATGTCTGGATAATATGAAGTCGCCAGTGTACTCTTTGCAAGCTATACTTTAACACCCTTTCGGCTTTATACATGTATTATGAAACACCCTGTATATTGATATTATAGATATGAAAAAATATTATCCTGGATTAAAAATATGAATTTCTTTATATTTAGAGGTAGTATACGATGTCGTTTATCCTCTACGATGCTGTGGGCTAATGTGTAAGCCCGTATTTTGAAACTATCAATCCGTATGAGGGCGGAAGAATTGTTCAGCTCAACGTTCAAATTATTCACATTAAACGAAAACTGTAATTTACACTTAACATATGCAGTCGTATAAAGTCCTACGCCGCGATTACAGCTTGCACAAATTTGTTCAGAGACGATGACCTGCGAATATCCGGCCGCCGGATATCCGGCTATCCGGCTAGAAGGCTGGCCGGATATCCGGTATCCGGCCAAACAACTATCCGTTTCATCTCTAGTAATAATAATGGAACATAGTGCCAACTTCTATAAATATTATCTTTTTACATTTAGTTCAACCTTTAACAGTTATGTTTATATTAATAAACATTTTATTGTTAAGTTTAGTATTAGTTGGCTGCTTGAAATCACTGC
This sequence comes from Blastobasis lacticolella, assembly GCA_905147135.1. NCBI lineage: Eukaryota > Metazoa > Arthropoda > Insecta > Lepidoptera > Blastobasidae > Blastobasis > Blastobasis lacticolella. The sequence goes on from LR990067.1 coordinate 441,371, forward strand.
CACCATCATACAGATAAAAAAAAGATTACCAAAATTGTAGGAGCGCCATCTATTGATGCTTTTTGAAATCAACTATCAATACATACTGGAAAACTCCTCATTACATTTAACACCGAAAAAAAACGGTACATAAAACACAGGGACAATTATAGGGTTCCCAGTGGCATTTTTATAAGGCACCCATCGTAGGTCAGGGTCAGGTCAGGGTCACGGAGGTTAGATGGTAGTCGCTCCATTGTAATTACCTGATCGCAAAATCCTGGATCATGGTCAAGGCGGATCCCGGGCCCTCGATCTCGAGAGCACAACCGGGACATTAACGCCAAGATGATTATTTCTTTTATCCATCGTAAATGGACCTTCAGCATAATGTTGTGGCCGCTACAACATGTTGTGGTGTTACAGTGATATTCTATACACGCTCACACACACACGCACACACGGCAAATTTCTCTACAATATACCACATTCAAACCGATAATGGCAAAAAAAAATCACACTTTTTAAATGCTCAGAAGAGGGATCACTGTCTCCTATAGTACCGGGTAACCTAGTTTAGGAGGCAGGAAATCTACAGGGTGTTTCATAATACATGTATAAAGCCGTGAACTGGATGGAGTGCTAAACGTATTAAAACGATAGGTACAATTATTTTTTTCGTGCGTGGAATAGTTACCGAGAAAATGACTATCGAACTTTTTCTTTTTCAATGTCGATAATCACATTTTGAAAACGAAAGACCGCATCTCTAGAAATCAGTTGTAATAGATCACTCAAGTTCATTATCAGGTCAATCAACTGAATAATACAATTTTACCAGTTACAGATAGGATATAGGTTTTGTGCCTTTAAGTCTTTTCTACCTACCGTTTCATATGAGTTTTAAAATTCAATCTAAAGATCACTACGATCAATACCTCAAGTGGCTGGTTAATAAAATTATTATTACAAGCAGCTCGTGAGCAGTCCGGCACAAAAACAAGACATTTCGATGTTTGTTTCTACTTTAATTTATTTGTTTTTTGTTGCCTTCGACACAATGTTGCACCTAGGTACATAGTCTTCAAACTAATTGCGAAAACACAATAAACATTAATAGGCAAAAAAGTTACAGCTTGATTTCGCGTCTGCGCCATATCTTCTATTGTACTAGGCAGTCATGACTGAAGCAGGTGGACTATGTACGGGATACTGATATCACAGGGTGTCCATAAAGTACATTCACTAGATTTTAATATTTTTGGAAAGTGCAGCAAAACTACACGATATTGTTGTTATACTTTTTTGTCTATTTTTTCACTCAGTTTACATCCTGTTGAATGCATTTGGTGAGTCTTGGCACAAGTTTATGCATTTCTCGTTGAACTTTTCCGCCAGCTCCGAAATAAGGAAAGATGTCATTTTAGTACCTATCTAATAGTAATTATTAAATTCTACTCATGTTTGAATTCAAGAAGGTGAATATTAAATTTGAATAGCTGAAAAAATACCTAGCAACACTATTTACGTACTAGGATTTAAGCATTTAGGTTGCAGGCAACAAACATGCAGAACAGCAGATGCGTTGTCACTGTGAGGACTAAGATGAAATGCGTCATGCCTGTATTTGCACTGGCTTATTTTATGGACACCCCACGTACTAGGCGCAATATTAAGGAGGTCTAAATTATCCGTTTTGTATTTTTTGGTTTCGAGGGTTCTGTACAAAAAAATATTGTAATCAATTATGATTTTAATTCAAAAGGTTCTTTCATAGTTTTTACGAAAGTGCGCCACCACCTAACTAATAGCAAAGTAGTCTTATTCAAATTACTGTAGCATATTAATGTAGCAAACTCTAATTAATGTAACATCTTTGTCTTTTTACGAGTTTGCTTTCTCATGTCATGTCTGTCAGTCATGTTTCAGTGTCGCGTAGGTAATCGTACCTATCGTTTACGAACATTTCTTATCAACTAAAATTAACTTAATGATTCTTAGTTGATGGAGCTTTACCTGTAAATATCCCATGCTTCACCCAATTGGAGAACCTAGGTCACCTAGGTGGAGCACGGACCCAAACACAATTTTAGAAATTACTGTCTAGGTTACTGGCATTGTACCAAACTACCCGATAAAATCGTGATAAGCAAATGTAGGCCATCGCCATAAGGATTATTATTAAGCCCACAGTTGGATTCGCTTGAGACTCACTTTAACAAATAAAAAAAAAATCAACATTATGGTGCAACTACCAGGAGAACATAAAACGAGAGAACATAAAAGGCGAAATAAGTTAGACCCCTAAAACACGGATCCCTAAGTACGAATCCTTTTACACGTGCCGTCAAGGTCAAGGCCGGCGCCGGAGCTGTGGCGGCGCTTTTGACATCAAAATAGAAACTGAAAGCTACAAAATCTAAAAATAGAATACTTTGGCGGGCCGTTCTTTATTTTGTGGTTTGACCCACGGCGCGACTTCCATTGACGAAATTTGCCTACTTTCGCGTCGTATTCGTTCATTCAGTTTTTAGCTTTTCGCGTGACCGAAATGATTGTTGCGTTGTAGTTGTAGGATACCTAAGTACCTATTGTGAAGATAACTGTGATAAGAGTGTTAACGATGTGAACGAATGATTTATAGCTTCGGGTACCAGTATTAACGTAGTCTTGTCTGTGTTCAGCGTTCAACGTTTAAGTATTGTGATAATCAGTATTCTGTGTATGAATGCAAGCTAGCAGTAGGCCAAACACCATGGTACCTACCTATTTACGTATTGCATAGCAACCAGAGCCTGCGTAGTGTTGTGTATCTGTGTGTATGGAGTGTACCTACCTAGCTACGCTACGATACGAGTGCAAGCTTACTTGATAGTTAATACCTATCAGTCATCCGAGCCACAAGAAAGCAAGAAAGTATGGCACCTGACGCTGTTTGTTTTCTTAAAATAACTTTAAAAAGGTACGTACCTACATGCTTTAAAGGTCTAGGTTCTAGCTAGACTTTAAGATATGCTACCTAGCTAGTACCTAATCGTAACGTTAGAAGGTTCTTTTCCGACGGGAAATAGGCAGAAAAGACAACGCTTTTATCTGTTCATGAAAACATGTAGGTATTTAGTAAAACCTGTCTGTAATCTGTTTCAACAAAACTAGTCTCATAAGTGGTTCCCTACGCTACGTAGGTCCCTAGATGAGTGAACCATTTTAGTAGGACATAGTACCTACTTATTTGTGTAGAACGATTTATCAATTGAACGAATTCTGTTTTAGTTATGTAGCTATCTTAAGTATGTTTTTCAAGAACGTTGGTGGCTGGGCGGTTGAGTATCCGACGTAAGCGAGAGAGGTGCCGGGTTCGAATCCCGCTGTGGCAATGTACCAATGACTCTTTTCTGAGTTATGTACATTAGTTGAAATTAACCGATGCTCCTATGGTGAGGGAAACATCATGATGAAATCTGCAAATTCTGGCAACTGAAATTGTAACCATGATCCAATCGAGTCAGGTTCCCCTGGTAGCAGGATCATGGAGGTCAGATGGTAGTCGCTCCACTGTAACAAATTCTTTTCTCTCCACAAAATTATTAGACTATGGTCCATGATCTAGGATTTGGCAGATTAGGTAATTAATTGCAGTGGAGCGACTGCCATCTGACATTCCTGGCTCCTAACCCTGCTACCAAGGGAACCTGACCAGATTGGATCATGGTTACTTACACATTCAGTCGTCTGAACTGAATGTGTAAGTTTCATCACGATGATTTCCCTCACCGTAAAAGCATCGGTTAGTATTCAGCTACTGTGCATAACTTAGAAAAGAGTTAGTGGTACATGGCGGCAGTGGGATTCGAACCCGGTACCTCACGCGTACGAGTCGGATACCGCAACCTTAGGCCACCGACGCTCCGACTATTTAAGCATACCTACCTATCGAAAATAATTAGTGTAGGCAAGTTCCTAGTTAATTTGGTAGAGCCTATTCATAAGTAGGTAACATTTAGTACGACGCCTGGTAGTAAGATGAAGGAGGTTGGTTTGTTTTGATATGAATGGCACGAGGTTATTACTCGTCCTTATGGTGTGTACACACTCAACGTACGCCAACGAAGGGCTGTCGGCCGAATTATTTGGACTTCTAAGGTCTAATACTTGCATTTCGTGGTCAAGCAAACGATCTTTGGGAGTTTTGGGAACCGATTCGGGCTCGTATTTGCACGTTTGTTTGTTGGCCTTCGGTATCCGCCCAAACTGCGATTGGATGATTACTTCTATCCGTTTGATGTTACCGCCACGCTGCACTGCGGATTGCCGGCTGGCACACGCCAACGGACAATCGTTAGCCGAAACGGGTGCGCTCACACATCGCCCGGTGTGTACGCAGCATTAGGCTCCTGGTAGTAGGCTTGAGGAGGTTGCTTTGTTTCGATAGGGGTCGCACGAGGTTATTAACCTGTTTTTATATGATCATCAACTTGAAATAGAGCTGCGCTTCAACGTAGTCGATATGGTTATTTATCTTTAAAAATTAATTTTTTTTATTAAAATTAAAATTCAATGTCCGGATAAAATGAAGTCGCCAGTGCACTCTTTGAAAGCTCTACTTTAACACCCTTTCGGCTTTATACATGTATTATGAAACACCCTGTATATGTGGCTAATACATTTTATTGTGCCTGAATTGTTTTATACACACATAGTAATTAAGAAAGCTCACTGTTACCCAAAGGGCAATGGAAAGAGCTATGCTCGGAGTTTCTTTGCGCGATCGAATCAGAAATGAGGAGATCAGCAAGCGAACCAAGACCACCGGCATAGCTCTAAGGATTGCCAGACTGAAGTGGCTGTGGGCAGGGCACATAGCTCGAAGAATAGATGGCCGATGGGGCAGTAAAGTTCTTGAGTGGCGACCACGTACCGGAAGACGCAGCGGGGGTAGGCCTCCTACAAGGTGGACCAACGACCTGGTGATCGCAGGTACCAGCTGGATGCGGAAAACATAGGACCGTCTTTTGTGGAGATCTCTGGGGGAGGCCTATGCCTAGCAATGGGCGTCTTCTGGCTGATATGATGATGAATTAAGAGATTTATTGCCATTTATTGTACTGTTATATTGTGCTTGTTATTGTATTATTTGGCTAATAAATATATTATTGTTATTCTACTTTTATTTTTCTCCCCAGACCCCCCCACCCTCTTAGACCGTCCATGCCCCTGGGCCCCCCAGCGCCCCCGAGCCAAGACCCTCCCGGCATCGGAGCACATGCGTCGCCTCCGGAAGAAAAAGCATCCGATAGTGGTGGCCTGGAACGGCCGAGCCACGTTACCATTGTTTGAAGGTTACTGCCTGCTGACCAGCGCTTCGGAGTGGTGGGGGGGCGTCGAGGCTTTGGGGGTGAGTTGTGGATTTAGGATTTAGATTAGATTATTTATTTTTATTAAAATTGACATCATTGGCTCGCAAAGTCATTTGTTAATTTTGTATTAAGTTTTTAGAATATAGCGGTTGGTCTGTTTGAGTTGACATTTTGTTTAAATTAATAATTACAAAGCGCATGTCATAATATAAGCAAGTCACAAAGGTTCCATCGGACCCATCGGGACCATCGGGGGGTCGGAGAGAATTAAAATTTTATCATGCAAAATTTACAAAATATACACAAACATAACAAAAAAAAAATAATAGTAAAATGTCAAATGAATACAATTTAAATTTATAATGTCTTCATAATTAGTGTCTTTATAATTAGGACTTATTATAATTATATTTCATTTATGGATTAGCAACTCGTCATATAGAATGGTATTTCAGCAGGACACTACTTCGTCAGAACACTGCTTCAGCAAAACATTTTCTCAGGACACTACTTTAACAGAGTGCTATTTCGACAGAACACAATTTCGGCAGAACACTACTTTGACAGATCACTACTTCGTCAGATCACTGCTTCGTCAGATCGCTATTTCTGGAGAACACTACTTTGACAGAACACTACTTCCTCAGATCACTACTTCGTCAGATCACAGCTTCGTCAGAACACTACTTCGTCACATCACTACTTTGGCAAATCCCTCACTAAATAATTCGGAAAAAGTAATCGGTATGGAGGCACCGGGGTTCGAACTCCGTATCTCTCGCTAAACCGGCCCGTAAGCCACTAGGCCACCGACTCTCGGTGATGATGATGGTCTTCTTCCTATCGTATCAATGGTAAATAGGTTAAGTTAATGGTCAATGATGATGGTAACGTGCTATAATGTTCCAGGCCGACACCGTCCAGTACTGGTCGGTCTGCGGGCGGCGGTTGCCGCCCTCCCTGGTCAGGGAGTCGCACACATTCAAGAAAGGAACGCGGCTGTTCAAGCTAATTGGCGAGCCCGGCAATGAAGTCATGGCGCTGGTGAGTTCACGACAGGTCGCATCGCGGTGGACAGTTTCATCATATCAGCCAGACGCCCACTGCTGGGCATAGGCCTCCCCCAGAGATCTCCACAAATACCGGTCCTGTGGCGACCACGTACCGGAAGAGGCAGCGTGGGTAGGCCTCCCACAAGGTGGACCGACCTGGTAAGGATCACAGGTACCAGCTGGATGCGGAAGGACAGTTTACGACAATAATAAATAATAATTATCGTGGCGTTCATGTCCCGGTTGTGCTCTCGCGCACGAGGGTCCGGGGTCCGCCTAGATCATGATTCAGAGTGTGGTAGATCTGATAATCACTGTGGAGCGACTGCCGTTTGGTCTCCGTGACCCTGCTACCAGGGGAACCTGACCAGATTGGATCATGGTTACACATCCAGTCGCGTTAATGTGTAGGTTTCGTCAATGCTGTGGCAGCAAAAGGCAAATGCCCATCCACTGCCAAATAGACGGTTCCCCAAATCCCCACCCCATGGAGCGCTGGAGACATTACTAACCGGCAGGAACACAATAATAATCATCTTATAGGTTGTGCTCTCACGCACGAGGGCCCTGGGTTCGCCTTGACCATGATCCCGGATATAGCAAATCCGATAATTACATTGGAGCGTCTGTCATCTGACCTCTGGGACGCTGTTACCAAGGGAACCTACTACATTCAGTCGCCTGAATGTGTAGGTTTCATCACGATGTTTTTCCTCACCGCGGCACCGCTTCAAAATTCAAAATTTCTTAATTGATTAGGACATTAAATATCTCTTTCAATCGTCAAAAAGGAGGGGGGTAGGAAAGTAGGAAGGAAACACACTGTGACACGCTGACCGCCCTATGGCCGTAGATAACGTATCCCTCGCCAACCACGACCGAACCGTGCTCGACAATGCCAGGCAGAGCCGGAACGCTATATTATATTATATAGGTATGTCTAGTGTAATTAAGAAAAACCACCTAAAACTACAGCAAGAGTAAGCCAGTCCACCAAGGCAGCACCCGTTCACGAGTATAACGCAGGGCCCAGCCATCGTCCAATTCAACCATATTTGAGGGAAAAGAGCGACCCGGCCCCCACGCCACCGCCAGACAGACTTTTAAGTGAGCGTGCATCACACATGCTGTATGTGGTAGGTAGTCGCTACCACCCTACTCTATCCTATCCCTTCCCTATCGCTACCTTACTCCTACCCTATCCTACCATTGCCTTAACCCTACCCTACCACTACCTTACCCCTACCCAATCCTATACTACCTTACTGCTATCTTACTTCTACCCTACCCTACCCTACCCCTACTCTAACTACTACCCTACCCCTACCCTAGCGCAGACAGGAGACACCATGTGTGGGAGAGGAAGGAAAATTAACGCCGCTTCCAAGGTGGTTCTCCGTGGGGGAAAGAAACGGCAAGAAACCCACAGAGCCTACGTTAATTCTTTTTTTTAAACATGTCTTATGTACATTATTTGTCCTATATACTATCTTAAAAGTAAATACCTGTATAGAACAGCAGGTCAGTCCCATGGACTTTTGTCATTTACATATTCAGATATACTATAATAACTTTTTGACACAATTTGTTTTTTATAGCGACTTAAAATTTATTCAATGGTAAATTCTGAATATCTGTTGGAACCTTATTATAAAAGCGTACACATTGACCCATAAATGATTTATGGACTTTGGCTAGACGACAAGCACCAGCAACAAGCTTATCTTTATTTCTCGTATTAATATTATGAACATCACTATTCTTCTTAAATAAGTGTAAATTTTTATGAACATACATTAAGTTCTCATATATATATATTGCTACGGCATTGTCATTATATCAATATTCCTGAATTTATCTCTTAGTGAAGTTCTAGGTCTCAATTGATAAATCGCGCGAATAGCCCTTTTCTGCAATACAAATACATTGTGCCAGTCGGCAGCGTGTCCCCACAGCAGTATGCCATAGGCCATAATACTGTGGAAATAACTAAAGTAAACTAATCTTGCTGTAGCCTCTTTACAGCATATGCTGCAGAACTTAGCCGTTTCGCCAATTTATCGATGTGAGGACCCCATTGCAATTTATTATCCAGAGTAAAGCCTAAAAATACTGTAGCATCAACAAGATTCAAATTCTCGCCTTTTATTTGTACATTAGTGGGCACTGATCTAACATTTGGCAAAGAGAATTTTAAACATTTTGTCTTCTTGCCATTCAGTAATAAATTATTAACCGTAAACCAGTTTACCACTTCTGCAATAGCCTTGTTCACGTCTTCATATGTTAATTGTTGTCTTTTTACTTTAAACACTAAAGATGTATCGTCCGCGAACAAGACAATTTCATGGGTATCTTTTACAAAGTACGGTAAGTCATTTACATAAACAAGAAACAAAAACGGCCCCAAAATAGATCCCTGGGGGACACCCATAGAGACAACAGACCCCATAGATCTCTCTCCGTTTACATCAACTTTTTAAATTCTATGACTCAAGTATGAATTTAGCAAGTTCAGGGCCAAGTCCTTTATTCCATAATGTTGTAATTTCCTGACCAAAATACCATGATTAACGCAATCAAAGGCTTTGGATAAATCACAGAAAACCCCTAAGGCATCACGTGATTCCTCCCAGGCCCCAAACAAATGTTTAATAAGTTCAACACCTGCATCAGCTGTTGAACGACCGCGAGTAAAACTGAATTGTTTATGATGTAATAGGTTACTTCCATAAAAATGAGCTTTTAGTTGATTTAATATGATTTTCTCAAATATTTTACTTAGAACTGGTAAAATTGAAACTGGTCTAAAATTTGTAGGATCCGTTGTATTACCAGTTTTCAACAATAGAATAACTTTACTGTGCTTCATCAGGTCAGGAAATTCACCATTATCAACACAATTATTAAATATATTCGCTAAGTGGACAGCAATAACATCAATTACAGAGCTAATAATTTTTACTGACATACCATCAATGTCGGCAGTTGCTTTCATTTTTATTCATCGATGACACTCTCGGGTACATTTTGTCTTAACAAGGATTCAGCGAGAGCAGGAGACGAATTTAAGGATTTCGTAGTTTGTAAGTAGTAGTAAGTAGTAGTAGTATTGAATACCTCCTTGAATGCAACTTTTGAGTTTTTGGTAACAACATTATCATTTATCTTTAAACTATACTTAGTATCGCGATTTGTTACTTTTCCAGTTTTACTATTTATTATCTGCAATGTGGATTTTACTATATCTGTGCTATTTTTTAGTTTGTGTTTAACGAAATTCGATTTAGCTGTAGCACAAACGCGTTTAAATAACTTTTAATAATGTTTAACATACTCAGCAAATTCTACGCTATTATTATACGTCCGTTCTACATAAAGCTCATATAATTTATTTCTACTCTTATGTATTCCTGCTGTCGCCCAATCGCTAAACATAAGTTTGCTGTTTACTGCCTTCACCTTTTGTTTGAATATACTATTACTTTCAGTTTTTGTCATGTGTAAAACTGAATTATAATTTTCATTTGTATCATCAAAATACTTTAAATTAGATGATTTCTCTATAATGTTATTTCTAAAACTGTTTAGACGGTTGTTGTTAATTGGTACAAATTTAATAGTATTTTTTGTTTCTTTCCTCATATTAACATTAAACACAGCTAATTGACCACAATGATCGGATTGCAATTTGTTTATTACAGACTGGCTACATGCCTAGATATCACAAAAAATGTTGTCTAGACAAGTTGAGGTAGTACTTGTTATTCTAGTAGGCTCTAAAAATAAGTTGATTAAATTATGACACTTAAATAATGATATTAGCCTACCAGTATATTTACAAGATACGTCTAATAAATCTATATTAAAATCTCCACAAACAACAATATTTTTATTACAATTGCTAACTTTAATAAGGGCTTCATCCATAATTTTCTCGAACAAATCAAATGATGAAGCCGGAGGTCTGTATACGCTCATTACAATAAGTCGCTCAAGTTCTATACAGGCAATTTCAGCAGTTCGTTCAACAGACAGCTTGACAATATCAGTGCGTTCCTTGCATTTTAGGCAATTACGATCAAGTATTAGGGAACCTCCATGAATTGCCTGCCCTCTTGTAAACGAACTTGCAAGTTTATGGTTGTTAAAGCCAAATATGAATCCGCTCCCCATTGATTTCTGATGTACTGACGTCGGTGGCCGCACACCACCAGGAGGACCGTGTGACTTTTCTTAAATAATACGGCAGACTGCCAGGCCGCGTGGGCCCCTGATGGGGCGTGGTCACCGCCGCCTATGGACATCAGCAACGCCAGGGGCGCTAATATAGCTCTTGAACGATCCCATGCCATAGTCCAAAGGAAACACCGTGGCTCGCCTTTTTGACCCTGTGTCTTCCTAGCCAAAACATACTCGCTGACCACTCACCCTCCCCATCAGGTGCTGACGGCGCTGTGGTGGGAGGCGATAACTCCTTACCTTCTGCAGAAAGTCCAAGTGTGCCTGTTGGGCCCGACGCTGATACCGCGAGTGTTGCAGAACCGCTCCGACGGGCTCTACGTACACTCGGACTCGATGCCCGCACTGCGAGCGCTCGTCCACAGGTGAGTTCCGGACACGCACGAGAGGTGGCGCTGTTCGCTGGCGCTGCATCGCGGGGGACAGTTCGCGCGTCGGTTCCGTATAGGGTGTCGCATCCGATGAAACCCAAAAATCCTTCCCGGTTATAGGTACTTCCAAGGCTGAGTTTAGCTGCTAGACGCCTAGGTCTCTCCCTCCCTCGATAGTCCGGAGGGTGCCACATGCCCTTGCGGTAGGCAAAAAAAAGCGTTGCTCGCGCTGCGAGCGGGCTCTTCAGCAGGTGAGTTCCGAACGCGGTCCAAAAAACAATATCACTGATTTTCCCGCAGACTATCGCTGGTTAATGACGACTTCTTGTAAAGACGTCTTCTCAAAATGACAATTGTTGAAAAGACGACGTCTAGGAAAGATGACAGTTTCTCAAAATGACGACTCTCCAAATGTCGGTTTCTTCAGAAGACGTCTTCTCCAAATGACAGCTTCTCGAAATGACGATTTCTTGATAAGACGACTTGTTACAATTACGACTTCTTTGGGAAGACGAGTTTTTGAAATGACTACTTCTCCAATGACAATGAAAATTTCTCACAATGTCGAGTTCTCGGAAAGGCGACTTCTCAAATTGACAGATTTCTTGAAAAGACTCGCAGTAGCGCCAACACAACACAAGTGAGCACAAAAACGGTTGCCCTCATTCAGCCATTCGCAAATTCCGGCGTGGGGTCCAGTTAATTTCGACTGATGCCATTCTTATTTGCAGTGTCAACAAACGGTTTCCGAACACCATAAACGTGCGAGTTAGCCAACAGCCCGCCGTGATTGTGGCCTCCAAGGACCCCGGCCAGGCCTCGCTGACCCCTCCTGCCAAGGGGTCACAGAAGACCCCTGAAGACCAGAAAAAGTAAATAAGATGTTTTGGGTTAAGACTTTCGTAGTTATTCACTAACTTTGCACATGTTATCGGGTTTGTTACCAGGGTTGGTATTGTTCTTACTTCGTCGTGGTCACGAGTTGACTGGTGCCGCTGTGTGAAGTCGCTCCTAAGGGCAGACATATCGGTCCACCCTCTTTCGGATTCGACGATTACCCTTCGAAGCGTCGAATTCTCGAAACACTGCCATTGTTACTCGCAAGCTGTTAAATCACCGTGGGTTTCTGAAAGGCCAATCAATCTATTGTTAGCTAATCGACCATTAACAAGAGATCAATTTTTTCGCCTGGCTACCCCTGCTAAAATCAGTCACATTCATTCACTCATACACGTTTTGTTTCTGTCTAACGCATTAATTTGTCTCTGTCCCTAGCGGCCTTTTGATAGCGGCGGGATATTAAACTTTTAGATGAAACTGATAGCCATTGTATAGTTTTCGTGTAAATAAAAATCGAATATTATAAAAAAAAATATACATAGCTAGAAAAGAGAAAATATAACAATATTTATGTTATAGAGTCACGGGTTCCAGTGGATCAGTAATCCCATCATCATCATCTTTAGGCAGTTAGGTGGGTCCCGGTCCACTGCTGAATACAGTCCTCCCACGGCTTACACTCTGGTCGACTCTGTTATCTTGCATCCATCGGCTCCCTAGGACCTTAAAGAGGTCGTCCGTTCATCTCTTGGGAGGCCATCCAGAGAAAGCCACTCAACAACATCCGCCCCATCAGCTATCGATTCTGTGAGTTTCTCCCAATAATCCCATTAGTTAAATCTTGGTTCAAGTCCTGGACACGGGCCGGTTCGTGGTTCAGGTCCAGGTCCTGGCCCCGGATCAGGTCCAGGTCCTGGACCCAGACCAAATCGTGGTTCAGGTCCAGGTCCTGGCTTCGGACCAAGTCCTGGTTCAGGTCTAGGTACTGGCCCCGGACCAGGTACTGGTTCAGGTTCAGGTCCTGGACCCGGACCACTTCGTGGTTCAGGTCCAGGTCCTGGCTTCGGACCAGGTCCAGGACCAAGACCAAGAAAATCGGATATAATTTCTTTTGACAATCGATTAATTGGTCGATTTTCGCCAATTAAAATAACACGGCGATAACATACAGTTAACATGAGAAAAAGCTTTCCGGAAACCCAAAATTACATTAATCAGCCGTTAATTGGAGATTTGACAATCCGTTAACAAGCTGTTAACAAGCCGTCAATTGGCCCTTTCAGAAACCCAAACTGCATTTAATCAGTGTTTAACAAGCTGTTACGTAATTTTTGCGTTGACAAGCGTTTCAGAAACCGGGTGTCAGTCTGTTAGCTAATGAATGATTTGACAAGCTTTTCAGAAACCGGGTGTAAATTACCGTCGTGTTGACTCACGGCCAACCCCCAGGTTTTTTATTAAAACACTCAATGCATAAATTATAAAAGTAACTAAATTCGGCGAAAATATTGTAGGTACATGAATTTTTATCGGAATCTGAAGTGGAATCCGAGAATATCGCCACTTTGTGACATCGTAGGTTAATTGCTTTTTCTTTTAAAATACCGAATCTTGTTTTCGGCGCTGCGTTTCTACTTTTGGAATTTTTTTTATCTACACTCATAGCATAATGTTCCAATTACATATTCGAAAACAGTCGTTTAAAGGTACACTTTTTTCACGTCAGACTATAACTTTTTTAAAAATTACTTTTCGTTACAGCATTTCCCATACTATTTTCATTACAGCTGTATCGTAAAATAACTTTTTAATCATTATGCAACACTTTAATTTTTTGTCGGGCGCCGGGACACGGCGTAATGTAGGCTGAATACTTAGATGTCTTTAACAAATTCAAATTCAAAATTTAAATTTTCCTGTTTATATTCTGCGTAATTATTTTCTTTACTTTTCAATCTATTGATTTATTACGTACGGACTGCTGCGGTAAAGCTATTGCATAGCATTTTTTATCAACTTATGCAATTATAATTATTTATTTATTTTATTTATACAGTATTTTTTTCTCTAATTAATGCGAGCTTCGTACAGTCGTACCATATACATAAACGTTAAGGTTCAACTAGTCGCGGGCTCGAACTCACTCGTGGACGCGGCCAAAAAGCACGCTGTCTCTGGCTGTAAAAGAGATAGAATCAGTTATGAGCAGTTAGCAGCTAGTCTACACGCATATGTCTAGTCGCACGCACACAAACACCGTGCCGAAGTCTGCCGAACTGAAACGACGTTAGACGATGCACGGCTTTCAACGCCGCACCGCCGTGCCGGTCAGAGTGGGGGTGTTATGTTTATTTTCGTTACGGAATTTTTTGATTCGGTCGCCGCGCTCAAATTGTTTTCTTATCGGTCACCACGCTCAAAAAGTGTAACTTGAATTAATATCAAAGAAAAAAAATACTGCATAAATAAAATAAATAAATAATATATAATTAATTATAATTGCATAAGTTGATAAAAAATGCTATGAAATAGCTTTACCGCGGCAGTCCCCGAGTGCCACACGTTTTTTTTTTATATTGATATAATAGGACCACATTAAATCCGTATTGACTGACAGTAGACAATAATCCGTTTGCCGTGTGGTGTCCAGCAGAGTAGAATAGCACCAACCCCTTACACTCGTGGGTGTCGTACAAGGCGACTGATGTTTAGAGACAAAAGATCTAGAGTCTCCGTAAAATGGAAAATGGGCAGCAGCGTTTTCCATTGTTATGTTTGCAACACTGCGATCTCCAACCCGCCTGCCAAGCGTGGAGATTATGGCAATAGCCTCCCCTTTTGTGGGAGAGGCCCAAAGTCCTGCAGTGGACTGTTATGGGCTGTGATGATGATGATGAGACAATTATCTGGGGATAATCCGTCCTTTTCAGTCCTTCTTGTAAACATTCAATCATTTGGTCACTATTAGCTTGAACTTGTACTTTTAGTTTGTCTAAATTATTATCTCCCGCTCTATTTTTAATTGTTTTGCCTATTATTTAATAATATTTTTATAACTCCCGAAAATAAAAAATCCTACAGAAAGAAAAATGTTTGACTTTTTGAAAAAATTTAAAAAACTTGGCATTAGTTGCCATACAGAGATTTTTACTTTGTTTTTTTTAATAAGCGATTCGGACTTAGCGTGGTCTTATTCTAACTGAAATGACAATGTATAGTTAATACTATATATAATTGCTAGATGGCGCTATGTAAACTGTCCAACCATATTTGTTTATTTATTCAATTTTGACTCATTCCACTCCTTTTACAGTGTCAACTCACGGTTGCCAAACACGATAAACACGCGAGTTGGCAACCAGTCTGTCGTGATTGTAGCTTCCGAGGGTCACTGTAAGGCCTTGCCGCCTGCCGAGGGGTCACAGAAGACCACTGAAGACCAGAAAAAGTACCGAGTCGTATGGAGGCAGCTAACCTCTCCCGGTTCTAAGGAGTCACAGAAGATCCCCATGGCCACCGTTTTCGAGTCCCAGAAGAGCGAGAGATCTGTCGCTTCGTCCGGAGCCCAAGATAATAAGTACAAGGTAATAAATGAATGGCCGTGTGGTGTCCGGCAGAGTAGAATAGCACCAACCCCTTATAATCGTGGGTGTCGGACAAGGCGACTAATGTTTTCGACGCAAAATATCCCCGTAAGCTGGAAAATGGGCAGCAGCGTTTTCCATTGTTATATTTATAACACTGCGATCTCTAACCCGCCTGCCGAGCGTGGAGATTATGACAATAACCTCCCCTTTCGTGGGAGAGGCTAATAGTCCTGCAGTGGATGATGAATAAGTAAATAAATAAAATAGTTATTTATTTCAATAACTGTTGCTTACATTGTGTACACTGCTTCCCTTTAGGTTCTCAACGTTGGCCCGCCTATCAACACTTATAAAGCCAAGCATCCAGGGGGTCCTCAGGGGCCGGCCAAGGCGTGTGATCCCTTGAGGGGTCCCAATGCGTGTGATCCCTTGAGGGGCCCCAAGGCGTGTGATCCCTTGAGGAGCCCCAAGGCGTGTGATCCCTTGAGGGGCCCCAAGGCGTGTGATCCCTTGAGGGGCCCCAAGGCGTGTGATCCCTTGAGGGGCCCCAAGGCGTGTGATCCCTTGAGGGGCCCCAAGGCGTGTGATCCCTTGAGGAGCCCCAAGGCGTGTAATCCCTTGAGGGGCCCCAAGGCGTGTGATCCCTTGAGGGGCCCCAAAGCGTGTGATCCCTTGAGGGGTCCCAAGGCGTGTGATCCCTTGAGGAGCCCCAAGGCGTGTGATCCCTTGAGGGGTCCCAAGGCGTGTGACCCCTCGAGGGGTCCCAATGCGTGTGATCCCTTGAGGGGTCCCAAGGCGTGTGATCCCTTGAGGAGCCCCAAGGCGTGTGATCCCTTGAGGGGTCCCAAGGCGTGTGATCCCTTGAGGGGTCCCAATGCGTGTGATCCCTTGAGGGGCCCCAAGGCGTGTGATCCCTTGAGGGGCCCCAAGGCGTGTGATCCCTTGAGGGGCCCCAAGGCGTGTGATCCCTTGAGGGGTCTTAAGGCGTGTGATCCCTTGAGGGGTCTTAAGGCGTGTGATCCCTTGAGGGGCCCCAAGGCGTGTGATCCCTTGAGGGACCCCAAGGCGTGTGATCCCTTGAGGGGTCCTAAAGAGGGGAGTTCAAGCACGCCGCTGAAGATACTCAACCCTGCAGGGTCTACTGCTACGACCAAGGTGCAGAACGAACCCATTATAAGGCTAAATCCCGATAGAATAATTTGTATTGACAGTGACAGCGAGTGAGAACGTCCTAGGTTATCTTACGTCATCGAATAGAAAAAAAAAGAGAAAGAAAAATTCCACTTTGTAGATTACTACATAGACATTATTTATTTTGACACCACAATACTCATAATACGAAACAGTAATAATAATAATAGTAATCATAATAGTAGTCACTTTTATTTTTCGTGACTATAATTAATATTATTTACTGGCGAGGACCTATTTATTATTGGCTTACTGTTTTATAATAAGACTTTATACATTGTAATGTACATATGTTGGTACTCCTACAAATAAATAAATAAATAATGAATGAATGAAATATTTATTTCAAGTATCAGGACTCATATGTAGTTAGTAATATCTTAAAATTAGCTTAGTAACAATTATCTTATAAAATGTCACAATTAAGTTTAAAAATGTCATAATAATTTAGTAGGTCATTTTACGTTAAATCATTTTTCCATCCACGTTTGGTGACGAGAACCAAACAGCAATGGTTTACATATAGGCAGTCTAGCCTGTTCGCTAACATAATAATGTGCCAAAAACATTAGAGGCACCCACCCCGGTTGTTTACTTATAGAATAGGATATGTTAGTACTAAAGCTACCAAAAGTCGAAGTTAGGTCACAGAAAGATAAATAATTGTTTGCGCCAGGTCGTGCACGGGCAGACCAACGCTTTGTGGGCCTCCTAAAAGTCAACTGTCACTACAAAGTGGAATTTTTCTTGTGGAGCTCGTCTAGTCTAAAATGACGCGCCCCACTACTTACGTTAGTTGATATCGATGTGTGAGTGCAAATATTGATAACGACACTTCATCTGTGTGGGAGCCAATGAACGACGCGTGCTCCTACGTTTGAATCTCACCGGCAACTGAATGACCAATTACAACGGCATTTGTATATGTATTGCGTCCATATTTCAAACTTGCTTGTGTGCGTTAATGCGATAGTGGGGCGCGTCATTTTAGATTAGACGAGCTCTACCCGATGACGTAGGATAACCTATATCTGTCCAGACTGACTGACAGTTAAGGAAATTGTGTATTTAAATGGGGCTCCGGCACCGGCACCAAATAAACGCGGTCGAAGGCCTACCAACGTTATTTCACAGTAATATTTACGAGCTCACAGTGAGTCACGATAGGATTTATACTACACCGCAACAGGGCCGGATTTAGGGGAGTGTAACCGGGCCGAAAGCCCCGGGGCCTCCTCAAACGGGGGGCCCCCAAAATAGAGACTTCGGAAAAAAATCTTTCAAATTCCAATTAGTAAACACTAGTAAACATGTTTTCCTTCGATATTTTTTTTTTGCTCTTTTACCTTTACCTACAGCCTGCAGTACTTTGTACATACATGATTATTTGATTATAATTACACTTAATTTATTATTTTTTAATTACACTTAATAACAATAAATTATTTATTAAAAAACTCGACTTAAAAAGTTGTTCACTTTACTTGGAAAATAATTTGGGGCGAGGGGACCTCCGCTCCTTCGTTGCCCCGAGGCCTCTGGACCTCTAAATCCGGCCCTGCACCGCAATGAAGGTAAACGTACTACGTTGAATTTATAAATTGTTTGATCAAGAACCAGTATGAGGCCCGTAAGGTGGTTTCAAGGTTATTTCTAGCATTGCGTTACGGATTCTCACACAATTAGCTATTTGGTCTATTAAATGTTCCAGTTGGATGCCAAAGAGTGCCGATACGCAGTAGTCAACTTTTTGGAACGACCTCGTGAAGATATTGGTGAGTTAGTCTGTATTCCCCAATCGTGGATACGAGTACGCAGAGTCACTGAAGAACAGAGTATCGTCGCGTATCCTAACGAGCGACCATCGGAAACACAGACACGGGTCGCGGCCGGGGAGGAACTTTCGCCACAATGGGCTCTCTACCTGGCAGTTGTTCGACATGAAACATGTGAGTAGCATATTAAGTACTCATTATAATTATACTTATCTTAATAAATTATAATTAAAATTGTAATTGTTACTATAGTAATATTAAACGAATGCTTAGGATATTAAAATTTCCATATCAAGTTTTGCAGTGAACTTTTTGTAAATCGCTAACTTGATGTTTATTTTTTGCAGATACCTATGATGATGCTAGACTTTATATCTTAGAGAAGAAATACGGCGTCGCAGCTGAAGATTTGTGCACGTCTGTTGAAAACAGTGAGTGATTTAAATGGAAATTGGCAAGGGAGGTTTTACGATGACGCAAAGTAATAAAACTTTATTTTCAGGACATAATACTACGATGAAGCGTTCTCGAGCATTGGAATCTCCAGTAGAGAAGACTATGAGTAAACTAAGGGTCATAGAAAGGACTAATGGAGGCTCTTCCCCGAATGATAACGTCCCAGACAAAAATACAACGTTTGTATATCCTTATCTTCAACGAATACCTGAATATCATGAAGACTCTTTTGAAAATGATTGTGCAAGCATCGTGAGAAAACCTTGTTATCCTTCTCTAGAGTTAATAAAATCTATGAAACAACACCTCTTGCAATTCGGTAATCAAAATCAGGTTACAAACACTATTACAGGTTATGATCATCACACTGAAATTTCAAAGGTTGCAGAAGGTGATCAAAATAACCCTCAAGTTCTGCCTACAAGAAAAGTATCTGAAGAGCTTTCGGCAGCAGAGCCCCCCCAACTTGCGCATGGGTCCCAGGACTCGGAAGCCCAGCCAATGACCGTCGATGAGCCGGAAGGAAATGAAGACACAGTGGAGGTGTCATCGGTGCGAGATGATGATAGTCATCGAAGTGGTTCTCCAGGAGTGAGTACAGAAGAAACAGACCGGCCAGTTGGTTATCCAGCAAAGAGTATCCGCACTCAAGTCATTCGTCTAACTCGTATGTTTAAAAATATGGATAAAGAAGATTTAGATTCTTCAGAGAGGGTTTTGAAGATCCACAAATCGTACGCGCTGACTATAGAATCGGTAAAACAAAAATGTAGGAAATCGTCCAGGTCTACAACTACGGAACTAAATGATGATAAAGATGAAGATGCAGATGATGATTATAACGAAGATGAAGATGAAAAGGCTTCGAGGAAACCACGTAATTTACGAAGCTTTGTCCTACCACCAGAATACGATCCAAAGGATAGTCGATGGACTCTGAAGTACCCCGAAAATGACCCGGATCTTGGTCTTGAAGAGCTTATCTCTGGAAGTAAGGTGTATGTTAATTCCATAAGACTAGCACACTGTCTAAGGGTGTCTAAAGACAGTAAGACGCTAGCGCGAATGTTACTCGCGGAAATATTTTCTCAGAGTGCGCTGGCCGTGTGTTCATTGACCGGAGCCAAGGCGAATGCTTTTCACAATAACGGTACCTATTTGAGGCCCGGGTTAGATGAGAATTCCAGGGTTACAATGTTTACATACGTTGAACGTCATTCTCGCAAAGAAAAATGGACGTCATACGACAAACAGAGTGTTATCAATAGCATTAGAAGCAGAATTCAAGAAATTAGAAATAAGCGTACTAAAACATAGTGATTGCCATTAGAATCTATTGTCAGTTGAATATATATATTGTTAACTGTATAAAAACTCGTTTTCCTTACCCAACCATGAGCAGTTTGACACATGGATGCAGCCCTGACTCTCATGCAGTATTATTAAATTTTTAGCTCCGCCCACGCAGTCGGAGCCAATAATGAACTATTGTCAGTCGGCCGCTGCTGACTCATCGGACTACCAACTTTTATCTTGCTATAAAGATCATGCGCATTGTTTTTTACCGTAATAACATTGGGAAAATTCCAAGTACTGTTTATGAATGGACATGGAGCATTACATAAAAAACAATCGTCATCAGAAATAATTTATTATGGCCAAGTAATGGCATTTGTGTAAATAAGCTTATCTAAATCACAGACATATAAGTAGAAGTATCTTCTACTTATATGTCTGTGATCTAAATTATGATTGTATACAATCCTTAATGACTTACACTCAACATATTCCCCACAGCCTGAAACAAGTTTCATGGCAATATTCAGTGTGTCTTGAATGACTATAGATCGTGTTGGATGATTATGGTTTTGAACTGAATCAGAATGGTTGATAAATACTGAATTTTATGGTATCTGAGAGCTTACAAATAATCTTGAAGCTTTTTGAATAATTAACAAAACTACTGAACAACATTCCAGAGGCAAGTAGCTGAAACTTCTAAGTTTCTATCTTTTGGAATCGGAGATTTTCCTTGTAGAGGAGTTCTAGAAATGAATGTGGCAGCGAACGAAAGCGTCTAGGAAATACGGTTTAGATGTAGAATTATTTATTTCTCCACACAGTATTATAAGTTATAATAATACATTTTTATTTATTTATTTAACAATTTATTGCACACAATATAAAGTATACAGAAATTACAAAATTAAAGACGACACAACAGGCACTAATTATTTCTAATAAGAAATCTCTTCCAGCAGGCCTATAGAAGAGAGACATTATAGATTACTTATAGGGGATGAGACGTGCGCAATAGTTTAAAATATACACATTTAATAAACTACATAAATAATTATAAATAAGATACTAAATACACACAATAGTATATATATAAATACACATACATATATACATAATAAAATATATACTGGTATTGTAGAACATTCAGGCACATAAGGAAAGATAATGTTCCTTTACACGCTTTTTAAAGATTGCTATAGATTGACAATCGCGCATTTCGTGCGGAAGAGAATTCCACAGTCTTGCGGCATGTGTGGCATACAGTGAAGGAGTAGGAGTAGAAGTCGGAATGGTGGATGGGGATGTCCAGCGACGATCTAACACTGGAACGACAAGGTTTGTCTTGTGGACGAGAAAAGTGGAATCGGTCACGGAGGTATGAGGGAGCGGAAGGATTATGAAGGACGTTGTAAAGGGTGGATAGGATATGAGTATTCCTGCGCAAGTGAATTGGGAGCCACTTGAGTTGAGAACGATATTTTGAAATGTGGTCATATTTGCGCAGGCCAAAAATGAATCGGATACACAGGTTTTGTAAGCGCTCCAATTTATTTAAGAGTTCCTCAGTGGCATCCAAGTAGCAGGAGTCTGCATAGTCGAGCAGTAGAAGAAGAAGAGTTTGGACAAGTGAAATTTTTGTTTTTTGGGGTAAGAAACTTTGAAGGCATTTGATAGAATGGAACGAGAAGTGCATCATTTTACTGACCGCATTGACGTGAGACAACCAAGATAAATTGGAATCAAGAATCAAGCCAAGGTTCTTTGCTGTTTTACTCAGGGGTATTGGAATACCATCGAAGACAATTTGGGGGATAGGAGAGACAGAACCAAGCCGCTTACACATGTATGAGCTGCCGATAATCAAAACCTGAGATTTCTTCGGATTTACTAACAGCCCAAACGACTTTGCCCAAGATGATATTCTATCCAAATCAGTATTAATACAGGCAACAGCATTATCTATATCAGACAATTTAAAATGGTGGTAAATTTGCAAGTCGTCGGCGTAGAGATGGAAATTCGAATAATAAGTAACAGTATTAATAAAGATAGAGAATAGAAGAGGGGACAGGATACCACCCTGCGGTACACCTGCAAGCAAGGCATGCCAATCCGAGAAGGACTCCCCAGAACGGACACGCTGCCGGCGACCGCGAAGGTAAGATTCAAACCACGCCACCACAGGAGGAGATGTGTTAAGAGAGCGAAGAATGGCCAGAAGAACATCAAAGTCTACAGAATTAAAAGCACTGCTAAAGTCAAGCAGAGTTAAAATCGTCAATTTTTGTGAAATATTGAAAACAAACAATGAATACAAATTATTAAAATGCATTAAATAGCTTCAAAACCAAAAATCATGTAAAAAATAAATGAAATAAATTAGATGTTGGACATATTGAATTGATAATCCCATAATTTTTTATTACTATTTGACTAGCCGGGCCTTTGACCGCCATCTCAGCTGGTGTTCAACGACAAGGGCCGAAGACGTAGAATGGATCCATCATTTTACAGCGTTTGTGTCTGTCCAATTAGGTTTTCTGACAGCCGTTTAAAGAGGAAAAATAGTTCAAATAATTTTAATAGATGACGTTAATTGGTCACGTTTATAAAAATAAATCTTAAGAGACCATTAGATGTTGTAGATGTTCGCATATTGCGCTTTCTTCTCTGAAAATGTGCTAAAACTAAATATCTTTTCACGAAATATCTTTCTAACCTCTTATCGTGTCTAAAACTGTAACTTTGAATTTACATTGTAATGAAGAGTTTTCCAGTAGGTATTGATAGTTGGTTTCAAAAAGCATCAATAGATGGCGCTCCTATAATTTTGGTAATCTTTTATTAATCTGTATGATGGTGGCAGTGATTTCATGGAGCCAACTAATACTAAATTTAAAATAAAATGTTTATTAATATAAACATAACTGTTAAAGGTTGAACGAAGTGTAAAAAGAAATATTTATAGAAGTTGGTACTATGTTCCATTATTATTACAACCTCTAAAATGGTTGAAAACTATTGACAAATACAATATTATCCCGTTTTCTAAGAACCTATTTTAAGCGATTATCAATTACCAAAATTGTCGGGGCGCCATCTAGTGAGTGGTTAGGAATGCTTTAGATACCTATTGGAAAACTGCTCATTGCATACCCGCTATTGGTGAACTGTTGTTCTTTTATTGCAAACCCATCTGCAACAATGTACAGTCGAGTTCATTAATATGTGAGCATTGCTAAGGCTTCAAATAAAAATGTACATGGAAGGGTACTTATATATCTGAGCAGATGTACATATGTTTGATTGATGAATATATGAATGAATAAAGTTCTATTCTATTATATTCTATTCTTTTCTAAGCAACGCCATCTAGTGAGGCACGACGAACTACACTTTTTACTTTTTAAACTACCTTTTTTAAAATCGCCCATAGCAACAGCACATTGTCAGTAAACGTCACGCCTCAGGAGCGCCATCGGGTGGTTTTAGAACGGAACATCGATAACCAAATTTACAATGTGGGTTTTTCGTTTTCAAATCCAAGTTAATGTTTTTATTATTTATACGGTATAATTACTTAAATAAAGATTTACAACGCGTATAGTCGACGCACCCTAGTTTAATACTTGATATGTATTGGAATTTTACTTATATTGTAGCAACTTATACAGGGAAGTTATTAATATCAAAAATTAATGACTTAGCAAAAATTTGGAACCGATTTATGCATATAAAAATATATATGTATACTTAATTTTATTTTTGAATGAATTAATTACCATTTAGATATAAAAGTAAAACAATTTGCGAATAAAATTGATAAATTATAGCTTTTTGAAATTGGAATTTTAATTGTGAACATATGGAGCCCATTATACTTAATATAGGGCGAGAGATTTAAAGAGCAATAGCGGAGTAGGTAAAAAAAATATAAGCCCGAGGAACCCGTAAATAAATAAATTAACTTCTGAACTAATGAATACAGGGAATTCCAAATCGATAAGCCCATTATCAATTTTTTCATCAACGTACGTGTTCTTAATTAAACAAATAATTATAGACCTCTCAGTATTGAGACTGCGAACATCGATTTTATTAGCTAAAAGTAATAAAGATAATGAGACTTGTTTACTTAAAGTATAGTTGGTACCTACAAATTTGTATGGACAGTGTGCCTACGTGACTATCGGTCAGTATTGACCTATGACCTACGTTTTTACCAGAAAATTTCGATAACATTTCCAAAGTTTAAAGAATAGGTACCAATTTATGCCCTAACACGGACTTCTCCATCCAGTAAAATAGACCTATGGTCCTAGACAGGATAACAAAATTAATTATTCATATAATTGCGTATTCGAACCTAACCTCGGGTCACAACAACCTAATGTGGGTGAATAATTTTGCCTTAGCAGTGTATGATAAGTTAAAATGAACATTAAACACTGTATTCGCTTAATTCTTATCTGCTATTGGGTTTGTTATCTTTTTCCTACGTCATTGAAATGGTTCAAACTTAATTTAATATTTTGAGTTGCAAGTTCGATATTGAAAAGTGTCACACAGTGTTTGGTGTGGGCCGTGTGGTGTCCGGCAGAGTAGAATAGCACCAACCCCTTACACTAATGGGTGCCGTACAAGGCGACTGATGTTTTCAAGGCAAAAAAATCAAGAGTCTCCGTAGTCTGAAAAATGGGCAGCAGCATTTTCCATTGTTATATTTAAACACTGCGATCTCCAACCCGCCTGCCAAGCGTGGAGATTATGGCAATAACCTCCCCTTTCGTGGGAGAAGCCCTAAGTCCTGCAGTGGACTGTTACGGGCTGTGATGATGACGATGAATGCACAAAGGACCCCTGTGCGATTTACTCCAGCAGAAGAGTGGACCACCATAGGAGGTAAGTTAGAGCTCTTGCCGTGGAACTACGCATATTCTTGAGCTTTTTTGACTTTGAGGACAAACTTGAGAAAGCCTGACCGGCTCTGAGGCAGGCTTTTATGAGGCCAGTCAGTGTAAACGAAGTGTGTGATGTCCAATGAGTCTCCACTGTCGTCTGTCACCCTTAGCTTGGTCACTGTATGGTCAGAAAAGGTTTTTACGTTCCATGTTTCAATGACGAAGTCACCGAAAAACACTATTCTTCCTTTTTTCGGGCTCCAATACTGGTAACAAGCTTCCCATCCGTCTTCCTGTGTCTTTGTCAGCATAACGATGACTCTGGATTGATATCCAAACACCATTTTCCTAAATTCTTCGGCTGTTGACTGAAGAGGGCCGTGGCAGCACAAGTACTTGTCCCGGGTTTTGTATCCGTTGATAATATTGGCATTAATATAACGGATTCACTATTTGTACATCATTCACTGAATGAAATCTGCTTAAGACCGGGTGAATGACGTACAGAAAAGACAGAAAGCAGGTGACAGCTGATGTCAACTATCAAATCGCTATCGGACTCATGGACTTACTACCCAAAGGGACTGCGCACTGCTTTGACTAAAACCGGTCAGAGCGAGAGTCACCATCGATAGTCCTTTGTCCCTTTCTAACAGTGTAAACACAATGTTATTGGCATAATCACCGTCATTCTAAATTGACAAGTGTCATGTTTGGTGTTGCCATTATTGGAGAAATATATTTACCGTGAATTTGGTATTATTATGAGGTAATCAGTACAATCCGAAAAGTAGTTGTCAAAATACCTTTTGATCTACTGAACGTTTCTCCGACAAACGTCGAGTCGACATAATTATTAACCTACGACTTTTTGTTCCACAAAACAAATAAAAGAGTTCGGTAACGATTTATCCTACAACACTAAATAGTTTCTAAAGAGAAGTGATAGTACTCGTCGATTTCTACATTTCGGGTAACAGCTGTCAAAGTTAAATCTTTTGTAACTCGGAACCCATTGGTCCTAAAACACTAGTTTCTGCAGAGAAATGATAGTACTTGTCGAGATCTACATTTGGTATGACAGCTGTCAAACATAGAACTGTAATCCGAAATGTAGATCTCGATGAGTACTATCGTATTGCTATAGGAACTAGTGTTCTAAGACCAATCGTTTCCGAGTTACAACAGTTCTAAGTTTGACAGCTGTCATGTGAAATGATGATCTCGAGGAGTGCTATCATTTCACTCTAGGAACTAGTGTTTTAGGGCCAATAGTTTCCGAGTAGCAGGGTAAGCTTGAGCTGGACCCTGGTGAAAACATGACCTTCAGATTGCACCCGGTCCAGCTCTGCTTGGAGGTCGGTGTCCGCGCCAAATAATAAAAGTAATTCGGAATTTGCATCAACAATGGTGGCAACACTAGAAAGGGACACAGGACTATCGATGGTGACTCTCGCTCTGCCCGGTTTTAGTCAAAGCAGTGCGCAGTCCCTTTGGGTAGTAAGTCCATGATCGGATGTATTTCCGAATGGTCAAAATAGCATCGATGGCAAAATAGCCATTTAGTTTTTTTAGATACTTTTACAGGCCTGGAACTTTTAAGCCAAGTAAACAAAGTCTTTAGTTAAAATCTGGTTTATACAGTAACTTATAATGTGGATGTGGAAAAGGTGTAGAGATATTGGAAATGTATTTTTAGTAATTGTAATTGGTTCGTGTAATCTGTAATACTGACGGTCTGTCCTTAAGTTCAGACTCCAGTACCAAATATCCTGAGACTAACCAGGCTGACCCACAGCCGTCCACCTCTGCTACTCTTCAGAGAATAGCATGAGCCGTGGACAGCCCCAACCCGTCAAGACTCCACTGCCTATGCCGGCGGCTGGAAAGCCCTTGCGGAACCTTTTATACCTAGCTGGCTCGCGCGCGCCTAATGCGTCTGCGGGCTACACGAAGACCTCCACCTCTTGGACCAAACGAAACCAAACCGTTAAACATCACAACAAGTCGGATGTGAATACTTATGCCTACTGGCTGGTCGGCAGAAGAAACATTCAGGTCGTCGATAGCGCTAGTCAGAGAAGAAAAGATAATCACTTTGTTTGTGCTAATGCAACTTATCGTAAAATGGTGTGTCAGTGTGAGAAGTGATCATGATACTCAGGAATGAGGGATAAACTGAAGAGAGTATAAAAGTGTACTTCGCGTCAACCGATATGGCAGCTTGTAAGTTAGTTGCGAGAGCTATAAGAACATTGCAAAAACAATAAATAATAATTAAATATGCATAATTCTGATTTTTATGCATTTTAAAAATTTGTGATAATGTTCCTGTGAAGTTATTAACCACCAAACAGCACTACAATTTGCATTCCTACTATCAATAGCACTCGCAACTAGCTTCCGAGCTGCCATAAAGATTGACATAAGGTGTAGTGATTGTTATTTCAGATAGCAAACTAAAATAATAACTAATTATGGTACTTGTTTTTTTTGGCATACCTATTCTCCAAACGATGTGTAAGGAATCAAAGAAATAGAATATTTTAAGGAATTTCAAGAACAAGGAGTTGAATAACAAGGAGAAGGATACAGGGAGAGAACGGGAATTGGAGGGTTGGTTGGAGTGTAGCAAAGGGGCGCTGAGGAAAAAAATACTCTAACCAAATTGCTGACTTGGTCATGTAGAAAAGATGGGAGAAGATAACGTAGCGACGAAAGTGTAGGTACTTTGAATAACCTAGTAGTCGGTGACTAGTCAGACATCCCAGGTTAAGTTCCCTACACAAATGTATATCTTCTATTTTACCTCGATTGTCCTTCAAAGGTGGGCTATGCCCTTCTCCAGGTTGCAATCTCCATCAAATCTGTTCAGCAGTTTAGATGTGGTATGATACAAGACGGAGCAACCCTGTCTAGCAACACCTTATTCACTCTATCCTAGAGAGGCCAGGTTCTACTGCTCCTCAGGGAGTACATTAGCAGGCAAAGCGTTCCATTTCATTAATAGTATTAGCTTCTAAAAGAAGCTTCTGATTACACTGATGATTAGCCGAGTGGTGTCCGGCAGAGTAGAATAGCACCAACCCCTTTACACTCGTGGGTGTCGTTACACAAGGCGACTAATGTTTTCGAGGCAAAAGATCTCGAGAGTCTCCGTAGACTGGAAAATGGGCAGCAGCGTTTTCCATTGTTATATTTACAACACTGCGATCTCCAACCCGCCTGCCAACCGTGGAGATTATGGCAATAACCTTCCCTTTCGTGGGATAGGCCTTAAGTCCTGCAGTGGACTGTGGGTTGTGATGATTGCGTTCGAAAACTGCACTGCTTGACATTTATATGATAAACAAACATGATTCTTAAAAGTAAGCGATCATCTTTCTTTAAAGTAAATGTCATACTATCTTTAAAGTAAATACCTGTATAGAACAGCAGTTCAGTCCCATGGACTTTTGTCATTTACATATTCAGATATACTATAATAACTTTTTTGACATAATTTGTTTTTTATAGCGACTTTAAATTTATTCAATGGTAAATTCTGAATATCTGTTGGAACCTTATTATAAAAGCGTACACATTGACCCATAAGTGATATGTGGACTTTGGCTAGACGACAAGCACCAGCAACAAGCTTATCTTTATTTCTCGTATTAATATTATGACCATCACTATTCTTCTTAAATAAGTGTAAATTTTTATGAACATACATTAAGTTCTCATATATATATTGTGACGGCATTGTCATTATATCAATATTCCTGAATTTATCTCTTAGTGAAGTTCTAGGTCTCAATTGATAAATCGCGCGAATAGCCCTTTTCTGCAATACAAATACATTGTGCCAGTCGGCAGCGTGTCCCCACAGCAGTATGCCATAGGCCATAATACTGTGGAAATAACTAAAGTAAACTAATCTTGCTGTAGCCTCGTCAGAAATACCCCGTATTTTCTTTACAGCATATGCTGCAGAACTTAGCCTTTTCGCCAATTTATCAATGTGAGGACCCCATTGCAATTTATTATCCAAAGTAAAGCCTAAAAATACTGTAGAATCAACAAGATTTAAATTTTCGCCTCTTATTTGTGGGCATTAGTGGGCACTGATCTAACATTTGGCAAGGAGAATTTTAAACATTTTGTCTTCTTGCCATTCAGTAATAAATTATTAACCGTAAACCAGTTTACCACTTCTGCAATAGCCTTGTTCACGTCTTCATATGTTAATTGTTGTCTTTTTACTTTAAACACTAAAGATGTATCGTCCGCGAACAAGACAATTTCATGGGTATCTTTTACAAAGTACGGTAAAGGCTTTGGATAAATCACAGAAAACCCCTAAGGCATCACGTGATTCCTCCCAGGCCCCAAAGATATGTGGCTACCGTATTGTATTCGTATAAAAGTCGTGAAACTCGTGTTCTATAATAAATAGAACACGAGTTTCACGACTTTTATACGAATACAATACGGTAGCCACAGATATGTTTAATAAGTTCAACACCAGCATCAGCTGTTGAACGACCGCGAGTAAAACCGAATTGTTTATGATGCAATAGGTTACTTCCATAAAAATGAGCTTTTAGTTGATTTAATATAATTTTCTCAAATATTTTACTTAGAGTCGGTAAAATTGAAACTGGTCTAAAATTTGTAGGAGCCGTTGTATTACCAGTTTTCAACAATGGAATAACTTTACTGTGCTTCATCAGGTCAGGAAATTCACCATTATCAACACAATTATTAAATATACCTATTCGCTAAGTGGACAGCAATAACATCAATTACAGAGCTAATAATTTTTACTGACATACCATCAATGTCGGCAGTTGCTTTCATTTTTATGGTTTTAAAAGCCTTAACTATATCTTGAGGTGTTGCATGCTCGAACTTAAAATCGATGACACTCTCGGGTACATTTTGCTTTAACAAGGATTCAGCGAGAGCAGGAGACGAATTTAAGGATTTCGTAGTTGACACTGGAATGGCTGTAAAAAATTTATTGAACGCCTCCGCAACTTCCGAGTTTTTGGTAACAACATTATCATTTATCTTTAAACTGTACTTAGTATCGCGGTTTGTTACTTTTCCAGTTTCACTATTTATTATCTGCCATGTGGATTTTACTACATCTGTGCTATTTTTTAGTTTGATTTTAACGAAATTCGATTTAGCTGTAGCACAAACGCGTTTAAATAACTTCGAATAATGTTTAACATACTCAGCAAATTCTACGCTATTATTATACGCCCGTTCTGCATAGAGCTCATATAATTTATTTCTACTCTTATGTATTCCTGCTGTCG
This sequence comes from Blastobasis lacticolella, assembly GCA_905147135.1. NCBI lineage: Eukaryota > Metazoa > Arthropoda > Insecta > Lepidoptera > Blastobasidae > Blastobasis > Blastobasis lacticolella. The sequence goes on from LR990067.1 coordinate 471,733, forward strand.
CCCAATCGCTAAACATAAGTTTGCTGTTTACTGCCTTCACCTTTGGTTTGAATATACTATTACTTTCAGTTTTTGTCATGTGTAAAACTGAATTATAATATTCATTTGTATCATCCAAATACTTCAAATTAGATGATTTCTCTATAATGTTATTTCTAAAACTGTTTAGACGGTTGTTGTTAATTGGTACAAATTTAATAGTATTTTTTGTTTCTTTCCTCATATTAACATTAAACACAGCTAATTGACCACAATGATCGGATTGCAATTTGTTTATTACAGACTGGCTACATGCCTGGATATCACAAAAATGTTGTCTAGACAAGTTGATGTAGTACTTGTTATTCTAGTAGGCTCTAAAAATAAGTTGATTAAATAATGATATTAGCCTACCAGTATATTTACAAGATACGTCTAATAAATCTATATTAAAATCTCCACAAACAACAATATTTTTATTACAATTACTAACTTTAATAAGGGCTTCATCCATAATTTTCTCGAACAAATCAAATGATGTAGCCGGAGGTCTGTATACGCTCATTACAATAAGTCGCTCAAGTTCTATACAGGCAATTTCAGCAGTTCGTTCAACAGACAGCTTGACAATATCAGTGCGTTCCTTGCATTTTAGGCAATTACGAGCAAGTATTAGGGAACCTCCATGAATTGCCTGCCCTCTTGTAAACGAACTTGCAAGTTTATGGTTGTTAAAGCCAAATATGAGCTGGTGATCTTTTAACCAATGTTCAGTAATGCAAAAAATATCAACATTCTCACAGTTCATGAATAGCTCAACTTCCAATTCTTTATTCGTCATGCCTTGGATATTTTGATGTACTAAGTTAACTATAAAATTTTGTTTATTATTATAACATTTTACTTTACGTACATCCATAGGCTTATTACCACTATTTACTAATGACTTTATGCCAGAGCAGTCCTGTATATTCTCAACAATATCAAAAGATTTACTGTTCAAGTCTAACAGTGGACTGTTATATGCTGCTGATATGATACAGGACGGCTCCTTTGTCTTACATACTAGTTTAAAGAGTGACCCTTTTTGTTTATTAACAAATCGGCACTCTGGTCATATCTACCTACGGTAGGAGAAATCAATAAATTAATATGGTACGCTAACATTGTAGCCAGTTTGACTTTGTACCTACGTCGAAGATACATAGTATCTTCTGTTAAAACTACTTTATCTGTAAATTTATTACAGTCAAAAAAGGTAAATGCGTCTTTCTGACTGCAAGTCAAATTATACATCAAAGTATTCAACATGTGAATACGGTCATTTTCAGTATTATAAACATTTTTTATGAAGGGAAATGCGCACAATACAATTTTTCCTGCAGACAATCCTTGCAACGCTTCAAAACCCTTGACTATATCATATTTTCGTACTTTAAGGCTATTACTTATTAAAATTATTATATTTAGGTACATTTTGATCTATGTGTTCTGAGTTTTGTAAGATTTTTTGGATAATATCGCTGTACGACAAATCAGGCATGCAATAATTAATTACTTTGGAATTCGTACAGTCGTTTAGTAACACGCCCATATTTTTGCCTATTCGATCTGAAAAAACTAGAGTCCTCTGTGTCTGCACATTAGTTCGCAATGTTTGCGTCGGCTTCGCGCTAGCAGGCCTGCTGAGTTTGCCGGGGATCGTCACGGTGGCGGCCGCGGGCACTCCGGCGGCGACGGAGGTGGCCCCGGGTGCTGTTGTATCGGCCGCGGGCCCGCAGGCGGTGGCCACGCGCGGCCGAACGGCGCGAGGCGGCGGCGCTCTCGGCGCGGCGCGCGGTGCCACCCGCGGGGCCGGTCCGGGCTCGACGATAGCGTGCTCGGTGGTGATGGCTCCCGCGGGCTGGATGTGGGCCGCGGGGATCGTAGAGCGCGTCGATCTCCTTGCTATGGTGGCATAGGAGGTGGCCGCAACGGCCGGTGCTGCTGTGGCCTTGAATGGCCCGTCGACCGCGCCCGTCGACTTAGGGCGCGTCGTACTCCTCGCAGCGGCGGCATAAGATGTGGCCGCTACGGCCGGGGCGGCTGAGGCTTTGTGGGGCCCGACGACCGCAGGTACGATGTGAGCCGCGGTGGAAGAGGTGGACGCGAAGGCCGGGGAGGCCCCGGCCTTCCACCCGGCGACCGCGGGCTCGACGTTAACCGCGTGCGCCTCGGGGGCGACGACAGTGTTTTGCGGCCGGGGCGCGGGGCGCTGAAGCTGCGAGGCGACACACTCACATTCCCCTTCTTTGGCAGCCATCAGGTGTTCGATCATGTCCGAGTTTTCATTTGACAATTTGACCATTTCAGAGATAGCTTCTCTCCAAGTAATTATTTCATTTTGTGCAATCTTATATTTTCTATTTACTATATTTAAATCTATTTGCAATTTTTTTATTTTTTTATACGCCTCGTGTGTCTCCGTCGTATGGGTTTGTTGCGCACGTACCAATTTTGAATTACATTCTTCAAAATCATTTCGTAGCTGATTCGTTGTTTTGTATAAGTGGTGAATAATTTTGTTTTGCCTTAATGACTTTACTTTATTGGCTCCAACCCCCCACCTAAAATAGAAGACAATGTAAACCATACCTTTTTATCCATTTTCGTACTATTTTAGTAGCCCGGACGTACTTTTTTGGAAACTACTGCTAGTAACACTGCTTGTCATCCGCAGTAGCTCAGCTGGTTGCACCCAGCCTAACCTCTTTGCACAGGCCGAGCGACTCGATCAAGACCTTCAAAGACGCCGACAACGAGCACCGCCGACTTAAGACTTGCGGCAAATGTAGGTAACCGCACCCAGCCATCAATGCCTTCCGTGGCATCTCCAGTTCCACTAGGCTGCAGCTGCGTCGCCCTAGAACAGGGCGCAGAGTGCAGACGCGCGCCAGTTGTTTACAAAGGGCATTGAAGCCTGATGCCCAGGAGGAAGACAACTCACCATATGGCACTGAAGAACTAGTGCATTCAGGAGCTCGGATCGCTAGTTTGAAGTGTGTTTTGAAGATAGTGTGTTTATATTAGTTAGTTATCTGTACATAACAATCACTCATATGCTCACTGGTATTCATAATGCTCATTGTTGATTATCAATAAATACATTTTTGAAGAATATTGTGTTTTTGAGCCTAGTTTCCTCCTGACTAAAGTTTTTACACTTACCAGGTGGGTTGGAGATTGCCATATGGAAAAGTCAACAGACAATACTACTGCTATTTTTCTGGTTTAAGGAGCTCCATAAATCCATGATTAGACTAGCTAGCACTAGCAACATCCTATTCTTGAATATGGAGGGATTTAGTAGGTAATCTTCTTCTACAAGCCTCCGATGACTTGAGACCACACCAATGTCTTTCTTATTGTAGTCTCATATATTAAGTATAACAGAGCACGTAGTGAAAACCGTAACTATTCCTAGAATACTTTTGATGAACAGAAAGGGCTCGTCTAAAAAGTCATAGCCAATAAAATAAACCCAGAATTGCCAGAAACAAAATTAATAAATATGGGTTCACTATAAGTAAACTCATTATGTATTTGAAAAATCAGCCTCCTAAACAATGTAATATAGAAGTTTTTATACTATTTGAAAATCATACTTAAGTATATTGATTTTTCTTGACTTTTATTTTATCACTATCACTTTATTAAATGATAATACCAATATTTAAAAAAATTTAAGATAATATACCCTTTAATACATATTTTAATACTTTGTAATAATATTTCTTTTCAATACATAAATACAAAATTAAAATCAATTGCTATGCGTTGATCTCGCTAAATCTCGAAAAACGACTAGACTAATTTGAATCATTCTTTATTTGTTTTGTTCGCTATAATATAGGGATCATTTGAGAGAGTCGGTGGCTGAGCAGTTAGAATATCCGACTCGTAAACCAGAGAATCCCGCTCCAGCCATGTACCAATGACTGTTTTGAGTTATGTACATTAGTTTAATACTAACTGATGCTCTTACGGTGAGGGAAAACATCGTGATGAAACCTGCACATTCAGGCGACTAGATGTGTAACCATGATCCAATCTGGTCAGGTTCCCCTGGTAACAAGGTCATGGAGGTCAGATGGCAGTAGCTCCTCTGTAATTACCTGACCTGCCAAATCCTGGATCATGGTCAAGGCGGACCCCGGGCCCTCGTACGCGAGAACACAACCGGGACATAAACGCCAAGATGATGATGAATAGAGGGATTGTTTAAACTCAAAGAAAGAAAGGTCTGTAGGGGCAAAATAGTAGGCTACTTTACCCTTATCTACCCTTTTTATCTTTCATACAAAAAACCTTTGTAATATAACCAACAAAACAAAAAAATAATTATTGAAATCAGCCCAGTTTTTTTGAGCAATTGATTTTTATGTATGGAGATTGATTCATTTATTAAAAAAATTATCATATACCATATAGCTTTTGCAGTCAATTATTATATATGTTTGATGTACAAATTATGAATATGAAAATGGCATATTTGATTTGATTAATTTCTGGCGACTGGGACTTTTTTAGTTATCTTACCAAAAAACAAGGTTGACATGGCCGGGCTCCCACGTCCTCTACGTGGGAGCCCGGCCTTGTCAACCGGGTACGGTTTCCAGCCAGGCAAAATTTAAATGATGTATTTTAATTTTTGTTACGGGTCTGGGTGTCATATGTATAATATATATTTAAAAATATAATATAATTTTGTTGTATGTAGGGTTTAACCCTGACTTGTGTTATCACTTACGACTATTAAGACTTCTGTTCAAACGATGGTTTGTCACCTTGATGCTTTGATTTTTAATTTTTTCATACATTATTAATGGTTTTATATGAGCATCTTTGGATTTGGCCCTTCAGGCTCTGATCGCTCACCATTCTTCCCTGGAAAATAAGTTAATTTTGTAAAACCAGACTACGTTGTAACTACGTTCTACTAATGTTTTGATTCAAATAGATTTCGGGAAATGATTTCTCGTCTTCTAGACATCCAATTGATAAAAGTAATGATGGTTTCTGGATTAAAACAGGGGCATTTGGGTGTTTGCCTGGATTCTTACTTTCGTAACTTCTTGTTTTTTTATGCCTATGGATCCAGACGGGCCCCAATGCCACGTACTTAATTTTTCCTGTCGAATGGCGATAGTTATTTCTGTAATTCTTTACCGAAAATAAGTTAAATCGAGGTTCAAAGGATCTAACCTAACTGTTTTGTTTATTTTACTCTTGTCATGTCATTTGATGTCAAGTGGGAAATTTTGAACTCTCCTTTGACTACCAAAGGAGATTTTAATCTTTTTTGTGCTTCTCTTATTCTAGATAACTGCTGGATCAAATTCCTCATCAGGTCGGCATGAATTATATTCTTGGCCGTCGAACACCAGACCGTCCGAAAATTAATATCGACCATTTCGGGAACTGGCTGGTTGACTATGACTACTGGCTAACAAGACATTATCTTCTTTTGTGCCAAATGGTTCTAGAAGGTGTTTAAACGAAGACCCGAGCCTGCAATGGAGAATGCAGAGAGGGATTTTGTCAGAGTTTTCCCAGCCTTCGGCCATGGAGGTGAATAGATTGTAAAGTGATGTTACCATGAAAAATTAAATTGGAAAATTATTATGTGTTCGGTATAAAACTAAAGTATATACGATGCATCAATTTCTATCTCCGAAGACCCAGTTCTAAAATATGCACCTTGTCGCATGAACCTACTTCTATAAAAATCCCAAGCTGACGTAGTCGCTTAGCCAGTTCGCAAACAGGTACTTTCGGCCTGCGTTGACATTACAAAAGTGAAATAAGTGTTCCTGCCTGGACAGAAGGTTATGTGGATAAACTCTTTTTTCTAACTGTTGTGCTTTAGTAGACTATTTTTGATAAAATTCTTTGTTGTAGATAGTTTACCCATGGACTGAATAATCATACTCACTACCCTGATTCTTTTGTTTTCTTTGTTCAAGGGGTCGGCTACCGACCTCCAATTAGTCTCTCATAAAAATAAGCTTGCTACTGACCTTAAACAGAGCATTCCTTTTTATACAACTGAACCTGACCCACTGCTAGCAGTCCGTTACGTTACATCCGATGAGTCAGCAACCGCATGGCGGCCGACTAGGGTTGCCACCCGTACTATAATATATAGTATCGTACTATATTTGAGTGATTTGTACTATATATTATAGAAAAATAATATAGTACGAAAAATACTATATTTTCATCGATAATACAACTGTGGACGTTTTTTATTTTATTTTGTAACAAGAACGCATGCCCATTGCCCAGCGCAGCATGGATATTTAAATATGAAAGTTGAATTTAATGAACTCAACAAATTGAAAATTTAAATTAAATATTAATCAAATATTGTATTCTGTAGATATTGGATACATTAACTGATGGACTAAATGGAACTATCGTTTTGTTTACACATGAAACTGGGTTATTGTATAGAAGTATACAGAATTTTTGATTTTCAAAAGCACAAGTTTCATTGCTCGTAATTTATTTTCTTCTCTCCATTCCTGCAATTTCCTACAAACTACAACATTTATGGGAAGTATTTTTTCTGTAATAAATATAAAATCAAGAGAAAAGAGGATTAGAGCATCGATTAATTTAATAAAACTTTCATTGTTTAAGTATAAATATTTCAATAGTCGATAGATAATAAATAATAATTGATTGTTGGCTAAAGCCAAAAGTAACTAAAAATAAAATAGGTAAAAATAACTAGTTAATGTAAATGAATGTGTACTTTTTATTTAGGAAAATATCCCAATAATACTATATTTTTTGCTATTAGATAAGAAAAATACCATATTTCTCCAAAAAAAAGGTGGCAACCCTACGGCCGACTGACAATAGTCCATTATTGGCTCAGACTGCGTGGGCGGAGCTAAATATTTAATAATACTGCATGAGAGTCAGGGCTGCATCCATGTGTCAAACTGCTCATGGTTGGGTAAGGAAAACGAGTTTTTTATACAGTTAACAATATATCTATTCAACTGACAATAGATTCTAATGACAATCACTATGTTTTAGTATGCTTATTTCTAATTTCTTTAATTTTGCTTCTAATGCTATTGATAACACTCTGTTTGTCGTATGTCGTCCATTTTTCTTTGCGAGAATGACGTTCAACGTATGTCAACATTGTAACCCTGGAATTCTTATCTAACCCGGGCCTCAAATAGGTACCGTTATTGTGAAAAGCATTCGCCTTGGCTCCGGTCAATGAACACACGGCCAGCGCACTCTGAGAAAATATTTCCGCGAGTAGCATTCGCGCTAGCGTCTTACAGTCTTTAGACACCCTTAGACAGTGTGCTAGTCTTATGGAATTAACATACACCTTACTTCCAGAGATAAGCTCTTCAAGACCAAGATCTGGGTCATTTTCGGGGTACTTCAGAGTCCATCGACTATCCTTTGGATCGTATTCTGGTGGTAGGACAAAGCTTCGTAAATTACGTGGTTTCCTCGAAGCCATTTCATCTTCATCTTCGTTATAATCATCATCTGCATCTTCATCTTTATCATCATTTAGTTCCGAAGTTTTAGACCTGGACGATTTCCTACATTTTTGTTTTACCGATTCTATAGTCAGCGCGTACGATTTGTGGATCTTCAAAACCCTCTCTGAAGAATCTAAATCTTCTTTATCCATATTTTTAAACATACGAGTTAGACGAATGACTTGAGTGCGGATACTCTTTGCTGGATAACCAACTGGCCGGTCTGTTTCTTCTGTACTCACTCCTGGAGAACCACTTCGATGACTATCATCATCTCGCACCGATGACACCTCCACTGTGTCTTCATTTCCTTCCGGCTCATCGACGGCCATTGGCTGAGCTTCCGAATGCTGGGACCCATGCGCAAGTTGGGGGGGCTCTGCTGCTGAAAGCTCTTCAGAGACTTTTCTTGTAGGCAGAACTTGAGGGTTATTTTGATCACCTTCTGCAACCTTTGAAATTTCAGTGTGATGATCATAACCTGTAATAGTTTTTATAACCTGATTTTGATTGCCGAATTGCAAGAGGTGTTGTTTCATAGATTTTATTAACTCTAGAGAAGGATAACAAGGTTTTCTCACGATGCTTGCACAATCATTTTCAGAAGAGTCTTCACGGTATTCAGGTATTCGCTGAAGATAAGGATATACAAACGTTGTATTTTTGTCTGGGACGTTATCATTCGGGGAATAGCCTCCATTAGTCCTTTCTATGACCCTCAGTTTACTCATAGTCTTCTCTACTGGAGATTCCAATGCTCGAGAACGCTTCATCGTAGTATTATGTCCTGAAAATAAAGTTTTATTACTTTGCGTCATCGTAAAACCTCCCTTGCCAATTTCCATTTAAATCACTTACTGTTTTCAACAGACGTGCACAAATCTTCAGCTGCGACGCCGTATTTCTTCTCTAAGATATAATGTCTAGCATCATCATAGGTATCTGCAAAAAATAAAAATCAAGTTAGCGATTTACAAAAAGTTCACTGCAATACTTGATTGAAATTTTAATATCCTAAGCATTCGTTTAATATTACTATATTACAATTTTAATTATAATTTATCAAGATAAGTATAATTATAATGAGTACTTAATATGCTACTCACATGTTTCATGTCGAACAACTGCCAGGTAGAGAGCCCATTGTGGCGAAAGTTCCTCCCCGGCCGCGACCCGTGTCTGTGTTTCCGATGGTCGCTCGTTAGGATACGCGACGATACTCTGTTCTTCAGTGACTCTGCGTACTCGTATCCACGATTGGGGTATACAGACTAACTCACCAATATCTTCACGAGGTCGTTCCAAAAACTTGACTACTGCGTATCGGCACTCTTTGGCATCCAACTGGAACATTTAATAGACCAAATAGCTAATCGTGTGAGAATCCGTAACGCAATGCTAGAAATATCCTTGAAACCACCTTACGGGCCTCATACTGGTTCTTGATCAAACAATTTATAAATTCAACGTAGTACGTTTACCTTCATTGCGGTGCAGGGCCGGATTTAGAGGTCCAGAGGCCTCGGGGCAACGGAGGAGCGGAGGTCCCCTCGCCCCAAATTATTTTCTAAATAAAGTGAACAACTTTTTTAAGTCGAGTTTTTCAATAAATAATTTATTGTAATTAAAAAATAATAAATTAAGTGTAATTATAATCAAATAATCATGTATGTACAAAGTACTGCAGGCTGTAGGTAAAGGTGAAAGAGCAAAAAAAAATATCAAAGGAAAAGATGTTTACTAGTGTTTACTAATTGGAATTTGAAAGATTTTTTTCCGAAGTCTCTATTGTAGGGGGCCCCCCGTTTGTGGAGGCCCCAGGGCTTTCGGCCCGGTTACACTCCCCTAAATCCGGCCCTGTTGCGGTGTAGTATAAATCCTATCGTGACTCACTGTGAGCTCGTAAATATTACTGTGAAATAACGTTGGTAGGCCTTCGAGCGCGTTTATTTGGTGCCGGTGCCGGAGCCCCATTTAAATACACAATTTCCTCAACTGTTAGTCAGTCTGGACAGATATAGGTTATCCTACGTCATCGGGTAGAGCTCGTCCAATCTAAACTGACGCGCCCCACTATCGCATTAAAGCACACAAGCAAGTTTGAAATATGGACGCAATACATATACAAAAGCCGTTGTAATTGGTCATTCAGTTGCCGGTGAAATTCAAACGTAGGAGCACGCGTCGTTCATTGGCTCCCACACAGATGAAGTGTCGTTATCAATATTTGCACTCACACATCGATATCAACTAACGTAAGTAGTGGGGCGCGTCATTTTAGACTAGACGAGCTCTGCAAGTAAAATTCCACTTTGTAGTGACAGTTGACTTTTAGGAGCCCACAAAGCGTTGGTCTGCCCGTGCACGACCTGGCGCAAACAATTATTTATCTTTCTGTGACCTAACTTCGACTTTTCGCAGCTTTAGTACTAACATATCCTATTCTATAAGTAAACAACCGGGGTGGGGGCCTCTAATGTTTTTGGCACATTATTATGTTAGCGAACAGGCTAGACTGCCTATATGTAAACCATTGCTGTTTGGTTCACGTCACTAAACGTGGATGGAAAAAGGATTTAACGTAAAATGACATGTGAAATATGACATACCTACTAAATTATTATGACATTTTGAAACTTGTTTGTGACATTTTATAAGATAATTGTTACTAACCTAATTTTAAGATATTACTAACTACATATGAGTCCTGATACTTGAAATAAATATTTCATTCATTCATTATTTATTTGTAAGAGTACCAACAGATGTACATTACAATGTATAAAGTCCTATTATAAAACAGTAAGCCAATAATAAATAGGTAGCCAGTAAATAATATTAATTATAGTCACGTAAAATAAAAGTGACTACTATTATGATTACTATTATTGATTATTATTACTGTTTCGTATTATGAGTATTGTGGTGTCAAAATAAATAATGTCTATGTAGTAATCTACAAAGTGGAATTTTTCTTTTTCTTTTTCTTTTTTTTTCTATTCGATGACGTAAGATAACCTAGGACGTTCTCACTCGCTGTCACTGTCAATACAATTTATTCTGTCGGGATTTACCCTCATAATGGGTTCGTTCTGCACCTTGGTCGTAGCAGTAGACCCTCCAGGGTTGAGTATCTTTAGCGGCGTGCTTGAACTCCCCTCTTTAGGACCTCTCAAGGGATCACACGCCTTGGGACCCCTCAAGGGATCACACGCCTTGGGACCGCTCAAGGGATCACACGCCTTGGGACCCCTCAAGGGATCACACGCCTTAGGACCCCTCAAGGGATCACACGCCTTAGCCGGCCCCCGAGGACTCCCTGGATGCTTGGCTTTATAAGTGTTGATAGGCGGGCCAACGTTGAGAACCTAAAGGGAAGCAGTGTACACAATGTAAGCAACAGTTATTGAAATAAATAACTATTATATTTATTTACTTATTCATCATCCACTGCAGGACTATTAGCCTCTCCCACGAAAGGGGAGGTTATTGCTATAATCTCCACGCTCGGCAGGCGGGTTAGAGATCGCAGTGTTATAAATATAACAATGGAAAACGCTGCTGCCCATTTTCCAGCTTACGGGGATATTTTGCGTCAAAAACATTAGTCACCTTGTCCGACACCCACGACTGTAAGGGGTTGGTGCTATTCTACTCTGCCGGACACCACACGGCCAGTAATTTATTACCTTGTACTTATTATCTTGGGCTCTGGACGAAGCGACAGATCTCTCGCTCTTCTGGGACTCGAAAACGGTGGCCATGGGAGTCTTCTGTGACTCCTTAGAACCGGGAGAGGTTAGCTGCCTCCATACGACTCGGTACTTTTTCTGGTCATCAGGGGTATTCTGTGACCCCTCGGCAGGCGGCAAGGCCTTACAGAGACCCTTGATTTGGTTGCCGACTCGCGTGTTTATCATGTTTGACAACCGTGAGTTGACACTGTAAAAGGAGTAGAATGAGTCAAAATTGAATAAATAAACAAATATGGTTGGACAGTTCACATAGCGCCATCTAGCATTTATATTTAGTATTAACTATACATTGTCATTTCAGTTAGAATAAGACCACGCTAAGTCCGAATCGCTTATTAAAAAAAACAAAGTAAAAATCTCTGTATGGCAACCATGGACTTACTACCCAAAGGGACTGCGCACTGCTTTGACTAAAACCGGGCAGAGCGAGAGTCACCATCGATAGTCCTTTGTCCCTTTCTAACAGCGTAAACATAATGTTATTGGCATAATCACCGTCATTCTAAATTGGCAAGTGTCATGTTTGGTGTTGCCATTATTGGAGAAATATATTTACCGTGAATTTGGTATTATTATGGGGTAATCCGTACAATCCGAAAAGTAGTTGTCAAAATACCTTTTGATCTACTGAACGTTTCTCCGTCAAACGTCGAGTCGACATAATTATCAACCTACGACTTTTTGTCCCACAAAACAGATTAAAGAGTTCGGTAACGATTTATCCTACAACACTAGTTCCTAAAGAGAAGTGATAGTACTCGTCGATATCTACATTTCGGGTGACAGCTCTCAAACTTAAAACTGTCATTCGAAATGTAGATCTCGATGAGTACTATTATTACTCTAGAAACTAGTGCTGTAAGACTAATCGTTTCCGAGTTTCAACAGTTCTAAGTTTGACAGCTGCCATCCAAAATGAAGATCTCGACGAGCACTATCATTTCTCTTTAGGAACTAGTGTTCTAGCACCAATCGTTTAGGAGTTATTGCAGTTTTAAGTTTGACAGCTGTCATTCGAAATGTAGATCAACAAGTACTATAATTTCTCTCTAGAAACTAGTATTTAAGAACCAATGGGTTCCGAGTAGTAGGGAATCCTTGGGCTGGAACCTGGTGAAAATATGACCTTCAGATTGCACCCGGTCCGACTCTGCCTGGCCCTGATCGGTAGGTCGGTGTCCGCGCTAAGTAATAAAAGTAATTCGAAATTTGCATCAACAATGGTGGCAACACTAGAAAGGGACACAGGACTATCGATGGTGACTCTCGCTCTGCCCGGTTTTAGTCAAAGCAGTGCGCAGTCCCTTTGGGTAGTAAGTCCATGATGGCAACTAATGCAAAAAAATTTAAATTATAAAAAAAAAACAATGATTTCTGCAGGATTTTTTATTTTCGGGAGTTACAAAAATATTATTAAATAATAGGCAAAACAATTAAAAATAGAGCGGGAGATAATAATTTAGACAAACTAAAAGTACAACATCAAGCTAATAGTGACCAAATAACTGAATACTTACAAGAACGACTGACAAGTACAGATTATCCCCAAATTATTGCCAAATCCACATTTTATAATTTTTACTACTGTTAGTCAATACGCATTTAATGAAGTCCTATTATATCAATATAAAAAAGACACGCGTGGCACTCGGGGACTGCCGCGGTAAAGCTATCGCATAGCATTTTTTATCAACTTATGCAATTATAATTATTTATTTATGCAGTATTTTTTTTTCTTTGATATTAATTCAAGTTATACTTTTTGAGCGTGGTGACCGATAAGAAAAAATTTTTTGTTCTTTTATTAAATAAATGAGAAGTTAATATTGTTTAAAATATTTTTATTATCTTACAATACATGTAGGTTATTTAGGAATTTTTATCATTGAAACTATAGGTTTATGGTAACTGAAATAAGAAACATAAGTTTGAGACTTGATACCCTCTAAATACCTATCTGGAAAATACCGCGTCAATGGTGGTCCCATATTTTGTTGTGGATTCTTGAAGAAACGTTGTCAATCGCTCTGATTTTTTATCAATAAAGTTGATGTTGAAATCGCCAGCCAAGATAAGTGGAAATTTATTACCATTTGTACCATGTATTTTCGACCCTTGTTCAGTGTACTCCAGTAAAGTGCGATGAATAAAATGCTCTACCTCGTCCAATTTTGGATTCGGAGAAATGTAAATTGCTACCATGACTATGTGTAGGCCATTTCTAAGTTTGCATAAGCACGCACAAATGAGCGCCTAACATTAACATCGCTAACGTGTGCAATATTTATTTCAATATTCGGAGTCATAATATTAGTAACATTACTATTAAGCTATTGCATAGCCTTTATCGCGGGCTTTTGGGCGCGGCGACCGAATCAAGAAATTCCGTAACGAAAATAAACCTAACACCCCCACTCCGACCGGCACGGAGGTGCGGCGTTGAAAACCGTGCATCGTCTAACGTCGTTTTAGTTCGGCAGACTTCAGCACGGTGTTTGTGTGCGACTAGACGTATGCGTGTAGACTAGCTGCTAACTGCTCATAACTGATTCTATCTCTTTTAGACACAATGCTAGGTGAGACAGCGTGCTTTTTGGCCGCGTCCACGAGTGAGTTCGAGCCCGCGACTAGTTGAACCTTAACGTGTATGTATATGGTACGAGTGTACGAAGCTCGCACGGATAGAGACGAGCTGCTCCGAAATCGGACGAATACATAAGCAGCTGTTTATAAAAGAAATAAAATGGTTTCTTATCGGTCACCACGCTCAAAAAGTGTAACTTGAACTAATATCAAAGAAAAAAAAATACTGCATAAATAAAATAAATAAATAATTATAATTGCATAAGTTGATAAAAAATACTTTGCAATAGCTTTACCGCGGCAGTCTCCGAGTGCCACACTTATTTTATTTTGGTAAATAGCTACCCCACCTTTTGGAACAGTATCTCGTTTGAATTGAACAATACAATTGAAATTAGGTATTTCAATCGGATAAGCATGCGTCATGCAAGTTTCGGTAAGAAGTAACACATTTGTTTGTCTCGTAACTGAATCTTGTAAATCGTATTTGTGACTATTTAGACTTTGGCAATTGAAAGTCACTATTGAAATGCCATTTCTATTGCTAATGATATCTAAGACACTTTGAGCTATCGTCTGAACACTCTTTAAAGACAGTCTTTTGAATTCTTGCAACAAAGATGCAGCCGCTGCAGCTTGCCTTCGATTATGATAAAACTTGAATGTAGGATTATCGTTTTTTGTCGTGATATACAATTTTTCAATATTCGTCACCCGAGAGAGCGCAACATAAACGAGTTCCTGAGAATGTGCTTTACTATACTCATATACTATTTCGTCAAAAGTTCCACCTTGCGACTTATGTATAGTAAGAGCAAAAGCTGAAGTTAATGGAAAATGTTTGCGTTTGGCTATACACTTTCTATCCGATGTTAATATAATATTTGCTGTTCGTAATTCAATGGGAACAGCGAGATTGCCGACTCTATTTTGCACTGCTAGAGCGGCTGCTTTTTGCCTTTTTTTCTACCCACTAAAGTGGGTCAGGTAAATCTGAACCACAAAATTCCAGTCAAACTCTAATCAATGTTTCACTTTCATCAAATTCTAGATGTACCAATTCCCCAACTGCACCAATGCATAAACCATCAGCAACGTCGATGTTGGTTGTAATAACATAATGCTTTCCAACAACAAAAGTAATGTGGTAAGGCAGTCCTACAGTGTCAATAACAGATTTTTTTATGTAATTTAATAATGACGTCTACAGACGTTGAAAGAACTTTGTTTTCACATTGGCTCAAAATCAAATTGATATAGGCGGCAACATCTTCATTTTTGAAAAATAAACGAACTCCATCAGAACATAATGTAGCAACATCCTCTTTTTTGAAAAATCTTGATTCAATAAGTTGAAACTCATGCTCATCTACTACATCTCCATTAAGTACCTATTTTTGTCAAAACTTGTGAAAATTCAACATTAGCTTGTCTCATTACTGTTATAAGTTGATAAAATTTTAATTTTCTCCATAAATGCGGACGCTCGTTCTGATTGTCTTGTAAATTGGTGTCGATCTTACTGGTGGCAATTGCCGTAAATCCTCCGATCAAAATAACATCTATACTTCCGAAAGCTGTGTTTTTTCCTGTTATTTGTTTAAGACGATTATCAATTTTATGTAGAAGTTCTGCACTAACCATGCTAACTTCATCAATGATCAGTTCTCTGACATATCTGAAGAGAGATCTATACAATTGCAACGTTTCTGATGACAAAGGCAAAAGTTTTGAAAGAGAAATTTTGAGAGCTGTATGAACAGTTGTACCATCAATAGCCACGGCAGCTTTGCTGGTTGAAGCACATGTAATTGCTGGTTGAAGCACATGTAATATAGGCATTGCAGTAACCATCATTATCAGTGAACCTGTTGTGTATTTCCATAATCAGTTTGATAACGAATGATTTTCCCATGTCCTGGTCCGGTAAAAAATTTCTTAAATGGTTCTTGAATTGAAGTTTGTAAATGATGAATTATAGTCATAAGAATATCTCTTTGTTGATCATTGGCCATTCGCATTAAATCATAGAATTGCTGATAATCCATTAAATTTTCTCTTATAAGCTATTGCATAGCTTTTATCGCGGGCTTTGAGCGCGGCGACTGAATCAAGAAATTGCGTAACGAAAATAAACCTAACACCCCCCACTCCGACCGGCACAGCGGTGCGGCGTTGAAAGCCGTGCATCGTCTTACGTCGTTTCAGTTCGGCAGACTTCGGCACGGTGTTTGTGTGCGTGCGACTAGACGTATGCGTGTAGACTAGAAGCTAACTGCTCATAACTGATTCTATCTCTTTCAGACACAATGCTAGGTGAGACAGCGTGGTTTTTGGCCGCGTCCACGAGTGAGTTCGAGCCCGCGACTAGTTGAACCTTAAAGTGTATGTATATGGTACGACTGTACGAAGCTGGCATTAATAAGCTCGAATTAATATTAAAGAAAAAAAATACATAAATAAAATAAATAAATAATTATAATTGCATAAGTTGATAAAAAATGCTATGCAATAGCTTTACCGCGGCAGTCCCCGAGTGCCACACGTATTATTTTTAGCTATAGCGCCAAGTTTATGCAGAGATGCATTTTGTAAATCAACGTTAGCAGTCGAGTTTGGATCATCATCACAGCCCATAACAGCCCACTGCAGGACTTCGGGCCTCTCCCACGAAAGGGGAGGTCATTGCCATAATCTCCACGCTTGGCAGGCGGGTTGGAGATCGCAGTGCAGTTGATGTAAATCTACCCAGAAAGATGCTGCTGCCCACCTTTCGGATTTGTCCCTTAGTCGCCTCTTACGACACCCACGGGAAGAGATGGGGTGGTGCTATTCTTTGAGGTGGCGGCACCACACACTACACTACGAGTTTGGATCACGTAGCAATAAGTCATAAGGGTCTCTTTCAGATTCAGATTCATTTATTGCCCAAAGTAAATACAAGTACATTTATATACCTAGCAGTAAATACAGACAAAAATGTGCATTCATTTAGGGTTCGTTAATAATAATTAGCGATACAATATTATTATTTGAAACATAATAATAATATTATTAATTTGTACAAAAGTACCTACAGAATCAAAATGGCAACGTAATAAATCAATAGATTGAAAAGTAAAGAAAATAATTACGCTGTATTCAGCGGTACACAGGAAAATTTAAATTTTGAATTTGAATTTGTTAAAGACATCTAAGTATTCAGCCTACATTACGCCGTGTCCCGGCGCCCGACAAAAAATTAAAAATTAAAATGTTGCATAATGATTAAAAAGTTATTTTACGATACAGCTGTAATGAAAATAGTATGGGAAATGCTGTAACGAAAAGTAATTTTTTAAAATGTTATAGTCTGACGTGAAAAAAGTGTACCTTTAAACGACTGTTTTCGAATATGTAATTGGAACATTATGCTATGAGTGTAGATAAAAAAAATTCCAAAAGTAGAAACGCAGCGCCGAAAACAAGATTCGGTATTTTAAAAGAAAAAGCAATTAACATACGATGTCACAAAGTGGCGATATTCTCGGATTCCACATCAGATTCCGATAAATATTCATGTACCTACAATATTTTCGCCGAATTTAGTTACTTTTATAATTTATGCATTGAGTGTTTTAATAAAAAACCTGGGGGTTGGCCGTGAGTCAACACGACGGTGATTTACACCCGGTTTCTGAAACGCTTGTCAAATCATTGATTAGCTAACAGACTGTCAAATTTAACAAGCTGTTAAATCACGGTGGGTTTCTGAGGGGCCAATCAAACTAAAATTAGCTAATCGACCATTAACAAGAGATCAATTTTTTCGTCTGGCTACCCCTGCTAAAATTAGTCACATTCATTCACTCATATATGTTTTGTTTCTGTCTAACGCATTGATTTGTCTCTGTCCCTAGCGGCCTTTAGAAGCCAAAATTGAATGTGATATTCAACTTTAAGATGAAACTGAAAGCGATTATATAGTTATCGTGTAAAATCGAAAATTATGAAAAAAATATACAGAGCGAGAAAAGAGGACTTATACCAATACTTATGTTTTAGGGTCACGGGTTCCAGTAAGTCAGTAATCCTAAGGCAGTTAGATAGGTCCCGGTCCACTGCTGAATACAGGCCTCCCACGGCTTACACTCCGGTCGACTGTTTTCTTGCATCCATCGGCTCCCTAGGATCTTAAAGAGGTCGTCCGTCCATCTCTTGGGAGGCCATCCGCCCCATCGGCTATCGATTCTGTGAGTTTCTCCCAATAATCCCATTAGTTAAATCCGAGTTCGAGTCCTAGACACGGACCGGTTCGTGGTTCAGGTCCAGGTCCTGGCCCCGCACCAGGTCCTAGTTCAGGTCCAGGTCCAGGCCCTGGCTCCGCACCAGGTCCTGGTTCAGGTTCAGGTCCTGACCCCGGTCCAGGTCCTGGACCAGCTAATGTTTATGGTCTATGTGCTGGCACTAGTCTAGGTCCTGGTTCTGGTTCAAGCTCAAATTGTGATCAAGGTTCCAGTTTTGGTCATGGTCCTGTAGCAGAACCTGGACCCTAGACCTGGACTTTGTCTTGGACCAAAACTAGGACCTGGACCAGGGCCAGGACCAAGACCTAGACCAAGAAAATTGAATATAATTTCTTTTGACAATCGATAAATTGGTCGATTTTCGCTAATTAAAATAACAAGGCGATAATATACAGTTAACATGAGAAAAAGGTTCCCGGAAACCCAACATTACATTAATCAGCCGTTAATTGGAGATTTGACAATCCGTTAACAAGGTGTTAACAAACTGTCAATTGGCCCTTTCAGAAACCCAAACTGCATTTAATCAGAGATTAACAAGCTGTTACGTAATTTTTGCGTCGACAAGCGTTTCAGAAACCGGGTGTTAGCTTGATGTATATACAATAAAAAATGAAGAATATAATTAAAATTTCATCCGGAGGTTGGTCGAGAATCAACACGACGGTAAGAAATAACTACGCATATGCACCGCCTGGGGGTTGGTCGTGAATCAACTCGAAGGCAATATGCAATAATCTAGTGTCTCAACCTGCTGATTAACGAGGTTTTAGATTCTTTAGATTTCGATTAAAACTCAAGTAAGTACCTATTTTACGCGATTTTTGCTTAATGTGATACGTGTAATTTATGCATCTAGTGTTTCAATGTAAAACCTGGGGGTTGGCCGTGAGTCCACACGATGGTAAAAACCTGGATGTTGGTCGAGAATCTACGCGACGGTAAAATTATTCACCTGGATGTTGGTCGAGAACCAACACGACGGTATCGACACAAAGCCTGGAGGTTGGTCGTGAACCATCACGAAGGCAATGTGCAATAATCCCAAGTGTCTCAACCTGCTGATGATCAAGGATCATTTAGAGGTTTATGACATCTACCTACCCGCCACCGTCGATCGAGAATCGGCAGCGTGCGGGAAACTTTTATTTAGTGGATATACCCACATTCTTCACATATCCGTGGTTTTATCTTCGGAATGGTTTTTAGTTGACCGGGGATCAATACAAACACTTTAATATATTATGAACACTCGATGAACGATGAGAATAATACTTTAAACAGTGGGGCATTAAGTACCTACTAGTAAAGTAGTACCACTCGTCCGTAACTCGTTTGTTCTAAAACGGACATTATATGATTTTGTCTGCGGTTTTAGACATCGACACACCTCCGGATGCAATTACTGAGAGGTATTACTTGCTACTGAGGCGTCAACAGACCTGCCCCAGGTCTCCGTCGCCGATAGAGTAGCGAAAGAGCCTCTGTCGGTACCGACCGATGCGCCCGCACACAGTTAGACCCAAAGCTGTTGCGGCCCTCGAAGCCAATATCCACAACGAACCCGAGCACGGGAACAAAATGCATAACAATATGAGTCTATTGTGACTCCCTTACAAGGAAAAGATCCTTAAGAGTTATTTAGTGCCGGAAAACATAAAGTTATCCCAGGCTCAAAAATATAATTTCGTAATAATAAAGTTCAGGCTCGATAACCGAGAGCGAGAGCTTTAGAAGTCCCATTCTATAAGTCCGTGGCACAATGTCTATGTTGCCCCTGGTATAGACAAGTTTTCTGTCTCCTGACCTGGTATACCAAACTTTTTGCTCCTGACGAAAAAATCGTCCATTAAAATGTTAGTAGATTTGGGTGCAATTTCAGTGTTCAGCCGTACACCTTGCATCGGGCAGGCGGCAGCCCCACATACCTGATCAATTTTTATCCAAAATATTCCCGGCACCTAGACCGAAGGGGAAAAAAGATTCACCATAAATCAAATCAAACACCTACGTTGTGAATTATCTTATATCTGAAGAATGAAGCGACTCATATAATATCGATCGAACTTCGCGAAGTTCGTTTGATCATATATAAAATGTATGTATATAGAGTACTCACTCATTTTCTTTCACTATTTTTTCATCACTTTCTTTATTAATAAATGCACTTTGTTTATAACACTTTATACACAAATTTTACGCGTACAGCTATTCACTGTTGTACATAGATGATAGATACCTATACACCTATATACTTTCTCACAAACAGCTGCTTACGTATTCGTCCGATTTCGGAGCAGCTCGTCTCGATCCATGCGAGCTTCGTACAGTCGTACCATATACATACACGTTAAGGTTCAACTAGTCGCGGGCTCGAACTCACTCGTGGACGCGGCCAAAAAGCACGCTGTCTCACCTAGCATTGTGTCTAAAAGAGATAGAATCAGTTATGAGCAGTTAGCAGCTAGTCTACACGCGTCTAGTCGCACCCACACAAACACCGTGCCGAAGTCTGCCGAACTGAAACGACGTTAGACGATGCACGGCTTTCAACGCCGCACCGCTGTGCCGTAAGGAGTGGGGGGTGTTAGGTTTATTTCGTTACGGAATTTCTTGATTCGGTCGCCGCGCTCAAAGCCCGCGATAAAAGCTATGCAAATAAAGTTAACTAGAATTTAAAAAATTTTTAAAATAATAAGTCAAATAATCATAGAAATATACAAATTAGCTACAATAATTGTCATAATATTAATAAAATAGTATAAAAAATTTTGTATTTCGTTATTTCTATAACCTCCCGCACTAGGCGTGGTATATAGTGGCGTTTCGCCGAAACCGGATAATATGTGTAGTGAAAGTGTAGTGAATAACCACGAAAGTCTTGAAACTTAAACTTACTTTTTCTGGTCGTCAGGGGTTTTCTGGGACCCCTGGGCAGGAGAGATCTGCATGGGCTTGCCGGGGCTCTTGGAGACTACAGTCACTGCAGCCTGGTTGCCAACGCTCACGTTTGTCGTGTTCGGCAACCGTGAGTTGACACTGTAAATGAAGGAGTGGAATGAGTCAAAGTTAACTCATTATCATCATATATTCAAGAGTAAGACTGTTGTCGGCGGAGCAATCTATCAATGGTGTACTCCAGATATTAAAGCTAGAATAGCGATGGCAAAGACAGAATTCTACAAGAAAAAGCACCTATTAAAATCAAAAATAGCTAAATTCTCTGAAAAACAATTAATCAAAGTTTATATCTGGAGTATTGCACTGTACGGGAGTGAGATGTGGACGCTGACTGCGGATAAGAAGAGATTGGAGGCATTTGAAAAGTGGTGCTGGAGAAACAATGGAAAGGATTAGCTGGACTAAAAGAAGACAAACGAAGAAGTATTGAAAGGAGGTCCAGACAACCCAGCCTATATGACCAATAGAATTGAGCTATATGTAATTGGAAAGGACTTTTCATTCGTTACAACTTTTACTATGGTGACAACTCTCGAGTCGTTGTGGGAAAAAATTATGGTCTATTCAAATAAAATTCATTTTGTACTGGAAAATTCGGCCTATATGACCAATAACGTTGACCGTGACCTAAACTGTAGAGATATGGGACTTGCCATCAGAGCCGATCTAATGAAGGTTCATTTAAAATGGACATAACTTTTTACCCACAGCGATTCAAAAGATGTCGTCATAGTAGAACTTGTAGCAAATGAAAAATCCTTTCAAATGACATATCGCTCAACGTTATTGGTCATATGGGCTGGGGTCCATATATTTCTGCCGGTCCTCCTTAGTGAATAAGAAGCGAAATTTACTGAAAGTTCTTGAGAACAGAAGGGGAAAATGCTAGGACATTTATAAGACAGACACCTTTATGAGAGTGATAATAGAAGGCAAAATTGAGGGAAAGAGAGGAAGAGAAAGGCCAAGATCTAAATATTGGAAGGACGTGAAGGTAAAAGTGAGCGCCGGGGATTATTAAGAGATGAAGAGGTTGGCAGACAAGACAGAAGAGTGGCGATTGCGTTACCGACAAGAGTCAAAATTAACTAAATAAACAAATATGTTTGGACAATTCACACAGCGCCATCTAGCCCCAAAGTAAGCAAAGCTTGTGTTATGGGTGTTAGATAACTGATAAACTATTTATTTTCACTGTACATATTAGGTTGGGGAAAAAGTCCTTTGTAAACTTGTAATAAAACCTCTTTGGCTATACTTTTTGTACCTGGCTGGTTTTGGTATCATTTATAAGTTTAAATTTTAAATAAGATAATTCCAAATTCAAATTATGAAAATGCGTGATTTTCAATGTTTTTCCCACCGTCAAGATGAGTGAATCTAATGAAGAAATTAGACATATTGTAAAATTTTACAAAAAAGGTAAAAATGCAATGAAAGCCGCGAAAAAAATTTGCGATGTTTATGGACCTAATGCACAGTAGCACAAATTTGGTTTAAGCGTTTTCAATCCGGAAATTTTGATGTCAAAGATGCACGTCGCTCTGGTCGCCCTGTTACGGATAAAATGGATGCTATTTTTGAAAAAGTGGAGCAAGATCGGCATATCAGTAGTTACGAGGTAGCTGAAGAACTGGGAATTGACCACAAAATAGTTTTGGCGCCATTGAAAAAAAATGGGTACACAAAAAAGCTCGATATTTGGGTACCTCACGAGCTCTCTGAAAGAAACCTAATGAACCGTGTACTCATTTGTGATTCTTTATTACGACGTAATGAAACCGAACCATTTTTGAAGAAATTGATAACAAGTGATGAAAAGTGGATTACGTACGACAAGAACGTGCGAAAAAGGTCATGGTCAAAGGCCGGTCAGGCTTCACAGACTGTGGCGGAACCCAGGTTAACTCGCAACAAGGTGATGCTGTGTGTGTGGTGGAATTGGAAGGGCATTATTCATTATGAGCTGTTACCATCAGGCAGGACCATCGATTCAGAACTCTACTGCGAACAACTGATAAGATTAAAGCTGACAACTGACAAGAAGTTGAGATTAAGCGGCCGGAATTAATCAACAGAAGGGGTGTGGTTTTTCATCATGATAACGCTAGACCTCACACATCTTTAACAACTCAGCAAAAATTAAGAGAGTTTGGCTGGGAGGTGTTAATGCATCCGCCGTATAATCCTGACCTTGCACCTTCAGATTTCCACCTGTTTCGGTCTCTTCAGAATTCTTTAGGCAGTGTCATCACGAGAGAAAACTACTTGACGCAGTTTTTTGATCAGAAGCCCCAAAATTTATATAGCAATGGGATCATGTCCCTTTCTATAAGATGGCAAAATGTTATTAAACAAAATTGTACCTACATACTTTAGTTAAACGTAAATAAACTATATTAAAAACTGTTTTGAATTTTCATATAAAATGCGATGAAACTTTGTCCCCAACCTATTATTATCGGGTTTGTTATAACTAGTGTCATGTAAGAAGAGACTTGGCGGGTCACGTGGGGCGACTGGCGCAGTAGGCGATTACCTGCGCGAAATCCCCTCTACTACCATTTGACAAGTTTCTTCTTTCATGACGCGGATTATACCACGGTTAGTATTGTATTTACCTCGATATATCGACGCAATTGCATGTGTCATGGACAAAAACCCGATCACATGTGTAAAGTTAGCGAATAACCACGAAAACCGTAAAATCTAAACTACTTATTTACTTTCTCTGGTCGTCAGGGGTCCTATGTGACCCCTGGGCAGGAGGGGTCTGCGAGGCCTTGCCGGGGCTGTTGGGGACTACAATGACGTCAGGCTGTTTGCCAACTCCCCCCTTTAACGTGTTCGGGAACCGTGAGTTGACACTGTAAGGGAAGGAGTGGAATGAGTCATGTTTAACTAAATAAATAAATATGCTTGGACAATGAGGAGTTTTCCAGTAGGTATTGATAGTTGGTTTCAAAAAGCATCAATAGATGGCGCTCCTACAATTTTGGTAATCTTTTTATAATCTGTATGATGGTGGCAGTGATTTCATGCAGCCAAGGTTGAACGAAGTGTAAAAAGAAATGTTTATAGAAGTTGGCACTATGTTCCATTATTATTACAACCTCTAAAATGGTTGAAAACTATTGACAAATACAATTTATCCAATACAACGTACCCAGTGTTTATATCCTATTTGCTAAGAAACTATTTCAAGCGATTATCAATTACCAAAATTGTCGGGGCGCCATCTAGTGAGTGGTTAATAATGCTCAAATTCAAATCAAAGTCAAATTAGTTTTATTATAATAATTATGTTATAATATTAATAAAATATTATAAAAATTGTGTTACGAGTGCAAGCTCGTGTTATGGTTGCTAGATAACTGATATACTACTTATTTACTTTTTCTGGTCGTCAGGGGTCCTATGTGACCCCTGGGCAGGAGGGGTCTGCGAGGCCTTGCCGGGGCTGTTGGGGACTACAATGACGTCAGGCTGTTTGCCAACACCCCCCTTTAACGTGTTCGGGAACCGTGAGTTGACACTGCAAATGAAGGAGTGGAATGAGTCATGTTTAACTAAATAAATAAATATGCTTGGACAATTCATAGAGCGCCATCTAGCCATAAAGTAAGCAAATATTCATTATCATTTATTTACAGTATTAACTATACATTGTCATTATTTTTTTCAATTTAATATAAATCAACACATTTCGTTAATTTCAATATTGAAAATATTAACATTAATTAGAACAATAAGTCAAATTATTATTATTATTTTCTTTATTCGAGTAACAGTGACTCAATTTGTTAGTATTATCACACCTTACTTACTAATGTTAGTAACAAATTTTATAGTTTTTGTTGCGAGCCACCTGGAGGTGTCCGCATCTATTTATAAATACACAGTCAACACTGTCCGCTATCATGCCGAGAACGCTGTTGGTGCTAGCCCGCACTCTGCCTACCAGCGCCGCGGCCCGCTTGCGCATCACGGTGTAGAAGCAGTGCGCGCGCGACTCCACGAACGCCGGATGCACTGCAGTGACGGGGTAGCCTCAACATCGCCTTCAGTGCATTGTTATACTGTATACGAATATAATCGAACGCCCTCCGCGTATGACTCACCCACAGGCTGCAGGTGTACAGAGAACTGCAGAAAGCTTTAAACAGCGTCACCTTCGCACTATTTGAGCAGCGTACAAACCTGCGAGCAATCATGTTTGCTCTCACGGAGAGCGCTCTCCTTTCCCGTTCGATGTCAGCATCGTCCTTGAGGCTGCTCGTGACTATATGACCCAGATATTTAAATTTATCTACCTTTGTAAGGGGCACCCCATATAGTGTTACAGGCGGATACTCCGAGGGACGTCTGCGACCAGCCTCAAACACCATGAACTGACTCTTAAGTACATTATACTTGAGACCGTGAACACCAGCGTACGACTCACAAATACCCAGCACTTTTCTTATACCGCACACTGACGCGCTCAGCAGCGCCATGTCAGAACCTAAAGATGTTGATAAGTTCGGGGGGGGACATTTGTTTGTTTAAGTTTTTCCCACAGTTTGTCATAAGAAACCAGGTCAAAGGTACTTTCGAAAGGACATCAATCTTCTAGAAAGTGTTCAAAGAAGAGCTACTAAAATACCGACTGGCCTACGTCGCAAATCCTATGAAGAAAGACTTCGCATACTACGCCTCACTACTCTGGAAGAGAGACGGCAGCGCGGTGATCTCATTGAAACATATAAGATTTTATCATACCAGTACAATCTCCCTCACATTCATGAAATGTTTATTACAAAAAAGGGCTGCAAGTCGCACAGAGGTCACGAAATGCAATTAGAACGCGCACCATCCAACACCAATACTGCACATCACTTCTTCTCTAACAGAGTGGTATCAAACTGGAACAAATTACCACAAAATGTTGTGACAGCTGTGTCAGTGAATTCCTTCAAGAACAGACTGGACGAGTGGTTGAAGTCAAACAAACTGTCTCTACTTGATTTAAAATAAATTTCAACACTGTGTGATATAGACACATCAGCAACAATGCTGCTCGTCTATAACCTAATAAATAAATAAATAAATAAATAAAAGCCTTAGACAAATCTAAGAAACAGACAAATACCGGTGTATTTCGATTCGTATAGTATCTGACAGCGTGCTTTAACGACAGTATTGCACTCTCTGTAGAGAGTCCAGGTCTAAACCCAAACTGGTTATCATGCAACTTTAAGTACCGGTTCAGATGTTCATACTTAAGACCATGTCGTTATATACGCCCCCATACACAGGTTTCCCATTTAATTTCCAAACTTCAAAATTCAATCTGGACTCCCTGTGCGCGTCACGTACATGCCTATTCCATCCGACTATTTTTCGTTTACTTGCTTTCTTCCTAACAAAAGCTATTGCTATTTGGATTGCTATAGATGCGGATTCCGTCAAAGCCATCACAATATCATTATACAATTTGTCAATAGCACACCAATGCTCACGATTGCCACAAAAACGGTCCGCGCACGCAGATAATTCCACGGGGAACTCCACCACTTTCAATCTAGCATGACACTCGCCACTGTATATGGCTATCTCTTCATTTGTGGGATTTCCCCATACTAACCTATCGCGAGCTGGTGGAGGCGGTTGTGATTTTTGTGACAATACACTCATGTTACAATCAACAAAAAGCGGAAAATGATCCGACCATAATACGTCATACTTAATATAAACCTTTGCTACTGAACTAATGGCTGACTGTGTAACAAGGCAGTGATCAAGCCATCTCTTACAGTTATGAGCCTCACTTATAAACGTGTAAGTGTCAGATAACAAACCTAGATGATCGACATCCACACAGTTCCATTTCTCTTCACAACAAAAACATAAAAGTTCATTATAAAATAATTCGTGCGGGTGGGCATTAAAATCGCCCATAACGTAAACAGACTCGACACTGCCATCATTTATTATAGCACTCACTGTACTGAGGTACTCCGTAAACTCCACCAAGTTGTCCGCCGCATCAATAGGCATGTACACGCTCACCACAACGATGGGCCTATTGTTCGTCACTATTTTTATAGCACACACTCGCGCGTTATCGCATTGGATAATAGACACATTTCGGAACAGGTTGTTTCTCCATAGTAGCGCCACACCTCCGGACGGTCGCCCGCGCAGTATACCCGCCGACGTGTCGATCGCTGATGTTTCGACATAGCTAAAGCTGTTGTTTACACTGCTCAGGAAAGATATTTTGTCCGGCCGCAGCCAAGTTTCTTGCAGGGCGATTATATCCGCAGTTTTACACAATTCTCTCACTGAGTCAATTGATCTCTTGACACTTTTACAGTTGAAACTAACGAGTGTACATTTCAATTCTTTTGACTCAGGATCCATTATTTAAATTTGTCACACCGGTTACCACTTGGTTCGCGTTATCATACCTTTGTTTAAAATGTATAAACGGTCTTAATATGATACCCTGTGGCCACACTCTCATCCATAAACAGGGATATTTTTTGGCGTGATACAAATAACTTGTATGCGGTATGTCCTTTATTTTTCACATTAATCTTTTCTAGTTCTACCGTTTCTTTGGTTTTCGAAAAATTTTAGTTCGCAATATCAGCTTCCTCCGTGTCTTTATGCACATTTGTTATTAAAATAGGAGATTTTCTCTAAGCCGCTTTAAATCCTTGGTATTCCGTAGCAGTACCTATCTTGCCAATCAGAACTTTTTCGGGAGGTTGTACGTTTGCATTATCACAGACAGTTTTCTGTTTACGTGAATCGTCGTCTCGGATGCTCGGTGCAGCGTGAGTCATCGGACGGGCGATACGTCCGGTCGCTATCGGTTTTTACCCGCCAATATGTCCCGATACTCTGTATTTCGTACAGAACATTCATTTTTTACTTCATTATTAGCCGATGCAATAGTAGTTTAATTATCATAGTTTGTCAAACCCATCGGTCCACTTTCTAACGTCCAGGCACCACGGTTCATATTCACATTTGAGTAGGGCATGCCTAATGTCGTGCATATGACACCTAAGATCTTATAATTGTCTTACGGTCGCATAAGAATTCTTGATTTCATTTACCTCGTTTTGTAATCTAACGAGATCTTTTAATAATTTCGTGCAATCCAGGTGGTCAAAGGTAATTGGGGGTAGCAATTATAATTGTCTCGCCACAAATACTGGTATAACATCTGGATCCAGCGTTTTAAAGAGCTCTCTGCTCTTTACCTTTCCTTTTTCTTGTTATTTCTTGTAAATCACACGACACTGACTCAAATAGCAATGATTTTGACTGTTTGATGTCTTCACTGGTGAATGCCGTTACGCAAATACGTATTAAGGTATTTTCGTCGATAATAGATATCTTATTTTGAGTATACGACAACAGTTCGTCGATAACAATGTTACATGCGTTGCACTTCACAAGATTCGTCAGTTTTCGTAAAGTTTCGTACCTACGCGGCACTCGCGTTATAACGAAATCACGCCTGATACCGATGACGGTACCCGCGGAACTCAGACAGAAACATGCAAATTAGTTTTATCATAATAATGATGTTATAATAATAATAAAATATTATAACAATTGTGTTACGGGTGCAAGCTTGTGTTATGGGTGCTAGATGACTGAAAAACTACTTATTTACTTTCTCTGGTCGTCAGGGGTCCTATGTGACCCCTGGGCAGGAGGGGTCTGCGAGGCCTTGCCGGGGCTGTTGGAGACTACAATGACGTCAGGCTGTTTGCCAACACCCCCCTTTAACGTGTTCGGGAACCGAGAGTTGACACTGCAAATGAAGGAGTGGAATGAGTCATGTTTCACTAAATAAATAAATATGCTTGACAATTCAAAGAGCGCCATCTAGCCACAAAGTAAGCAAATATTCATTTTCCTTTTGTTATAGTATTAACTATACAATTTAAGATAATCAATATAATAAAATCAACACATTTCGTTAATTTCAATATAGAAAATATTAACATTTATTAGAATAATAAGTCAAATATTCATAGAAATATACAAATTAGATTTATGACAATAATTATGTCATAATATTAATAAAATATTATAAAAATTGTGTTATGGGTGCAAGCTTATGTTATGGGTGCTAGATAACTGATAAACCACTTATTTTCACTACACATATTATCGGACTTGTTACCACGGTTAGTATTGTTTCTACCTCGATATTTCGACGCAGTTGCATAGTAGTGAGTTTCGTGTCTCGCGAGAATCAAGCGAGTAACAATGGCAGTGTTTCGAGAATTTGAAGCGAGGGTAATCGTCGAATCCGAAAGAAGGTGGACCGATATGTCTGCCCTTAGGAGCGACTTCACACAGCGGCACCAGTCAACTCGTGACCACGACGCATGCAACTGCGTGGAAATATCGAAGTAAAAACAATACTAACCCTGGTAACAAACCCGATAACATGTGCAAAGTTAGTAAATAACCACGAAAGTCTTTAGAGGTCTTCTGTGACCCCTTGGCAGAAGGGGTCAGCGAGGCCTGGCCGGGGTCCTTGGAGGCTACAATCACGGCGGGCTGTTGGCTAACTCGCACGTTTATGGTGTTCGGAAACCGTCTTTCCGACAAATCGACATTATGAGAAACTGTCATTGGAGAAGTAGTCATTTCAAATAGTCGTAATTGTAACAAGTCATCTTATCAAGAAATCGTCATTTCGAGAAGTCGTCTCCCCAAGAAGTCGTATTTTCGAGAAATTGACATTTTGAGAAGCTGTCATTTGGAGAAGATGTCTTCTGAAGAAACCGAAATTTTGAAAACCGGTATTTGGAAAGTAGTCTTTCCGAGAATTCGACATTTTAAGAAACTGTCATTTGGAGAAGACGTCGTCATGTTAACAAGTCGTCTTTTCAACAATCGTCATTTTGAGAAGACGCCTTTACAAGAAGTCGTCATTAATCGGCGATAGTCTCTGCCTGTCTCTGCGAGAAAAGAAGTGACGTTGTTTTCGGACCGCGTTCGGAACTCACCTGTTGACGAGCCGCTCACAGCGCGGGCAACGATTTTCTTTTTGAGCCTATCGCAAGGGATTTTTCAAATTTCAAATTTCAAAATTTTTATTCAACATAGGTACATTAAAAATACACTTATTGAAAGTCATAAAAAATAAAAAAATACAAATAAAAAATACAAAATACATTACATTCTAATTATGCAATAATGTGTCGCGCGCTGCACCATTCCCGACCATCACCTACTATTAGAGGTCAGTGGATCAAACCCATCGATGCGTGAGTTTATATGTCTGTGGTCATGCCTCACATCACCATGCTAGACCCACACAAAAAAAAAAAAAAACTGTCAATTAGAAGTGTCGATGAATGACGCCGCCCACGAAAACAGGATTTACAAATTAAATAAATATGTAAACATTACACAATGTAGTAATCGTGTTCACTCATTACTAGTGTATACATTGGAAAACAAATTTTCAGTAAGTACCCGATTTACCATTAAAAGATATTATAAAATAGTTTATACTTATGTAATATAATTTCATTTATCTATGTCATGTTACTTTGTTTTAGATTTCAATTTTATGAATTCAATTGAAAATATTAGTTATATTGAATCAAATTGTGTTAGGAATATAAATATGAAATATTATAAAAATGTCAGTAATTAGGATTAAGATTAATGAAAATGAAAAACATTATTCACACACTACCCATTCATTTCAGGTTACACAAGAGTATCCTGCAAATTGTATTCGGAAGGAATAAAAGTACTCAAATTAAGAATTGCTTTGCTGAGTTGGGGGCATCTTAATATCAGACCAAGCTGCTTCATCCGACAGATAATCACTTGATTTGTAATAAGCTTTACTATACAAGACATTTTTAATTACTGTTTTAAATTTATGTATCGGTAAGTTGATTACTTCGTTGGGCAGTTTGTTAAAGAAGTCAATGCTTAAACTTACAAAAGATTTCTTAACCTTACTTAACCTAGATCTGTATACTAGCAATTTATTTTTATTTCTAGTATGTCTATTATGAATGTCAGAGTTTTTTAAATAGTTGTCCAAATTTTTTCTTACATAAACTAGATTCTCATAGATGTACAGGCTAGGTATGGTCATAACATTAATTTCCTTAAATAATTCTCTTAGTGAGTCTCTAGTATGCAATCCATAGATAGCTCTTATTGCTCTTTTTTGCAATACGAAAATCGACTCTATATCCGCAGCATGACCCCACAGTAGGATACCATATGATAGCAAACAGTGGAAGTAGCCAAAATAAACGAGCCTAGCCGTAGAAATATCTGTTAGCTGACGAATTTTTTTTACAGCGTATGCAGCTGAGCTTAGTCTATTAGCCAAATTTCCTAAGTGGGGGCCCCATTGTAATTTAGCATCTATTGTCAGACCTAAAAACACTGTGGAATCAACTAGTTTAATAACCTCATTATCAATTTTTATATTATTTACTACACTATTCACATTTGGCAGTTTGAAATGTATGCATTTAGTTTTTTTTGCATTTAGCACCAAGTTATTCTCTGTGAACCAACTATGCATTAACTCGAGTGCCTCATTTACCCTAGCAATGTCCGGCTTGCACCTCTTGACTCTAAATATCAAAGATGTGTCATCTGCAAATAATATAATCCTTAGGATATTTTGAACTGTGAATGGTAAATCATTTATGTAGATTAAGAAGAGAAATGGGCCCAAAATAGATCCTTGAGGAACTCCCATTTCTATAACTGAGCCTGGAGAATTAACTCTATTTATTTGAATTTTCTGGAGCCTACTTGTCAAATAAGATCTTAATACATTTAGCGCTTTATCTTTAATACCATAGTGCTGAAGCTTTAGTAATAATGTTTCGTGCTCCACACAATCGAAAGCCTTAGATAGGTCGCAGAAAATCCCAATGGCATCCTCGGCTTCCTCCCAAGCCTCAAAAATATATTTGATTAGTGTTGCACCTGCATCAGTAGTTGAGCGACCTTTTGTAAATCCAAATTGGTGATCATGAAACAATCCATTGATATTAAAGTGCATCAGCATTTGGTTAAGAATTATCTTCTCAAATATCTTACTAAACCCTGGTAATACTGACATAGGCCTAAAATTGCCAGGGTCACTTGTATCACCTGCTTTAAAAATAGGAACTACCTTAGCGAGCTTCATTAAATCCGGAAAAACTCCTTCGTCAATGCACTTATTAAATATTGAAGCAAGGTAGGGTGCCACGGTGATTATCACAGATTTAATAACTTTTGTAGACATACCCCATATATCTTCAGTGGATTTAACCTTTAATTCATTGAAGGTTTTTATGACTATGTAAGGCGTAACATATGTAAATTTAAATGATTCATTGCAAGTTGGCACATTTTTTTCTAAAAAATTCATTGCTCTATGAGGTGATGAGCATAAGGCTTGTGTAGTTTTATAAGGAATTTCTGTAAAAAATCTTTCGAACTCCTCAGCAACCCCTATATTACTTGTTATCTTGCCGTTTTGGCCCACCAAGCAATATTCATTTTCGTGGCTCTTTATTCTACCAGTTTCCTTATTTATTATGTTCCAAGTAGTTTTGATTTTGTTTCCAGATATTTTAATTTGATTCCTTAAATAATTAGCTTTTGCAGTTTTGCAAACCAATTTAAATAACTTTGAATACCTCCGAACATGTTCATTTAGACCATAACTTTTTATAAATTGCTTTTTAGCATACAATTCGTACAAAGTACCTCTACTTATGCGGATTCCTGGTGTTGCCCAATCACTAAATTTAGTCTTGGAATTTATATTAATTGTTTTTACGGGGAAAGTATTTTCAAAGTTTCTTTGCAACATTTGAAAAAAATCACCATAAAATTTGTTTGCGTTGGTAACATCAATTGGCAGTTTAGATAGGTCACTTAAGGTGGTCTCTTTGAAAGTTTGAAGTTGATTTTCTGATACAGGCCTTACTTTAATTTGTATTTGTTTTGGAACTACTCTGCAAGGCAGTGAGATTAATTGCCCTAAATGATCTGAGTGTATATTTTTTATTATTGAATGTTCGGTTATATTACAATTTGAAAATATATTATCCAAACAAGATGAGGTACACGATGTAATCCTTGTAGGTTCGTGAAATAGGTTCATAAGGTTAAATGATTTAAAAGTAGCACAGATATTTGAGGAATTCTTTACTAAAATTCCTCTAACGATAACGAGCACGTTGGTTTCATCTGCTGAATCAGCTAGGTTATTACTTGAAAGTAATGTAAAAAGTTGCAAAACTGCTTTTAATTTTGAATACATAGATGCTAAAACGGTACTTAAAACTTTTAAATCACTGAATGTAAAAAAGACTGAAGACGCATGGGGTATGTCAGTTAAAATGGTTGGGTCCTTCATCCACCTTATTGCTGATCTTTTATTATCAATTGCTGATAATTTTTAATAAATGTATTGACGATGGATCATTTCCTGATCTTATGAAACTAAGTAGAGTAACGCCACTCTATAAAGGTGGTGACAGTCAATGCCCTACAAATTTAAGACCAATTTCAATACTTCCAGTATTTAGTAAAATTTTTGAAAAAGACATGCGTTATCAATTATTGTCTCACTTTATTAGTAACGAGGCAGTTCCACAGCAAACAATTCGGATTCACCAGGGGAAAGTCAACGATTGATGCAGGATCTCAATTTGTTAAGCATATATTTGACTCCTGGGAGAAATCCGAGGATGCTATTGGCATATTTTGCGACCTATCAAAGGCGTTCGACTGTGTTGAACACTCCACGTTGTTGATGAAGCTAAGTCACTACGGCGTTAAAAATAAATCACTGGCAATGCTAGTCTTACTTGCAGAATAGAATTCAGAAAGTAGATGTTATGGGTACTATGTCAAATGGAACATTTGTTAAAATAGGTGTACCTCAAGGGTCGATCTTAGGACCGTTTTTATTTTTAATTTATATTAATGACCTACCTAGTAGAAAAATTTACCAATATTGTACTATTTGCTGACGATACGTCCCTCATATACAATGTGAAACGTAGAATTAATGATTTTGGACATGTAAGTGACACTTTGGACATGATATTGAATTGGTTTACTGTAAACAACCTTCTTTTAAATGCAAGTAAGACAAAATGTATTACATTTTCACTGCCTAACGTAATTAAAAATGAATTAAACCTATCCCTAAATAACAAAAAGCTAGATTTAGTCAACGAGACGGTATTCTTGGGTATAAAAGTTGACTGCAAGCTACAATGGGGCCCACACATAGATAAATTAACCGGCAAACTCAGCTCTGCGATTTATGCAATAAGAAAAATACGAAATCTAAAGGACATTACAACAGCTCGTCTGGTATATTATAGCTATTTCCACAGCATAATGTCTTACGGCATTCTGTTGTGGGGTAGAGCAGCCGATATAAACAAAATTTTTGTTTTACAAAAGCGAGCAGTTCGCGATTAGGTCCTATGACATATTTAAGAGAAATCTTTAAAGAGATAGGTATTTTGACTCTTCCTGGGCAGTATATTTATGAAAATTTAGTGTATGTTCGTAAGCACATTGCATCATTGACAAAGGCAAAGGATACTCATAACCGAGACACAAGAAATAAAAACAAACTGCTAATTCCCAGAACTAGATTAACAAAAGTAAATACATCTTTTGTGGGGCATAGTATTAGATTTTATAATAAAATACCGGAATACGTGTTGGAAATGACTGACAATGCATTTGTGGGATATATAAAACAGTCACTGATTAAAAAAGCATAATATAGTATACAGGATTATCTTGAGGATAAAAAGCCTTGGGAAAAGTAATTGTTTTATGATTTTATTTGATAATTGACTTTATTAATTTTATTTGAATTAAATTTGACATTTTAATTTTATTTTATATGCTATTTTAATTTTAATTAATGTGATATTTTATTTTAATGATGACGTGACATTTCTGTTTAAATAATTTAATTGTATTATATCGCATTTGATGTATTTTGATGGTCTATAATGCGAATTTTTAAGAAACTGATTTGTCAAATTTTGTAATTTGTTTATTGGAAATATTCAGTTGCTATAATCACATAATGACATTATACTGGTATTTTAAATTTTATATTAAGTATGTCACATATTAATGACCATACACATGGTAGCCATACCATACATGAATTTTGTATTTTGTGATGTGTATTTAATTTCAATTAATTATTATTGATAATTGATTATGTTGTTTATTACTGACTTTCAATAAGTGTATTCTGAAAATATTTATATTGAATAAAAATTATTTGAATTGACGTACTCGTGTCTCGTACTCGCAAGACTCGTACGTCTCACCTCTAATGCTGGAGTCGCAAGAAACCTAAGCACCTACAAGCTAAACTCTGCCTTTGGTTTTAGCTGGTAGGCGCCTAGGTCTCTCGTCTACTAGAGCTCGTCTAATCTAAAATTACGCGCCCCACTATCGCATTAACGCACACAAGCAAGTTTAAAATATGGACGCAATACATATACAAATGCCGTTGTAATTAGTCATTCAGTTGCCGGTGAGATTCAAACGGACGGAGCACGCGTCGTTCATTGGCTCCCACACAGATGAAGTGTCGTTATCAATATTTACACTCACACATCGAAATCAACTAACTTAGTAGTGGGGCGCGTCATTTTAGACTAGACGAGCTCTACCACCCTATACGGAAACGGCGCGAACTGCATACCGCGATGCAGCGCCATCTCTCGTCCGCGTTCGGAACTTACCTGTTGACCAACGCTCGCAGTGCGGGCAACGCTTTTTTTATGCGCCTACCGCAAGGGGCATATGGCACCCTCCAGACTATCGAGGGAGGGTGGCAGAGAACACTCATACGTACCAGCGCGGCGGCTACGCTGACTGATTCAGTGACTGAATTCAGAAACAAAAAGCGTGAGAGCATATCAAAGTGAGATGTATTGCTCGTAGAATAAGGAAAAATGAAAAAGTATTTATTGAATTAGGATTACGTTAATTAATCTCTTTTCAAAAGTCAAAAATCTAACGGAAAACAAAGGGAAGTTAAGCGAGCTCATCCAGGTAGGGGGCGACGCATGCAGACCGATCAGCGCGTACGAGTGCTTACTCCGGCGAGACACCGGGCACCGATACGCGCCACGCACATAACCGCCTAGGCGAATCATGTGCGGCGCGCGCCCGGCCCCAGCCAGCCCGCCGGCGCTCACAGGTCCATGCGCTTAGTTTGCTTCTGAGTTTAGTTACTGAATTGAGTCAAATGTAATCAGAGCATTATACGGAAACGGTGCGCGAACTGTCCCCCGCGATGCAGCGCCAGCGAACAGCGCTACCTCTCGTCCGCGTCCGGAACTCACCTGTGGACGAGCGCTCGCAGTGCGGGCATCGAGTCCGAGTGGACGTAGAGCCCGTCGGAGCGGTTCTGCAACACTCGCGGTATCAGCGTCGGGCCCAACAGGTACACTTTGACTTTCTGCAGAAGGTAAGGAGTTATCGCCTCCCACCACAGCGCCGTCAGCACCTGATGGGGGAGGGTGAGTGCTCAGCGAGTATGTTTTTGGCTAGGCAAAAAGGCGAGCCACGGTGTTTCCTTTGTACTAGGGCATGGGATCGTTCGAGAGGTATATTAGAGGTCTCCCTAGAGTCGGGTAACGCCCCTGGTGTTGCTGATGTCCATAGGCGGCGGTGACCACGCCCCATCAGGGCCTGCAGTCTGCCGTATTATTTAAGGAAAGTCGCACGGTCCTCCTGATGGTGTGCGGCCACCGACGTCAGTACACCAGAAACCTATGGAGAGCGGAAGCGGTAGACATGCATTTTGAAGAACCTGTAGAATTGTGTGCCTGAATGCTACCCGATGCTGTCACGGTGAGGGAAAACATCGTGATGGAACCTACACATTCAGGCGACTGAATATAGTAGGTTCCCTTGGTAACAGGGTCCCAGAGGTCAGATGACAGTCGCTCCAATGTAATTATCGGATTTGCTATATCCGGGATCATGGTCAAGGCGGACCCAGGGCCCTCGTGCGTGAGAGCACAACTCCATGGGTTGTCGATTTGGGGAACCGTGGCTTTGGCAGTAGAGGGGCATTTGCCTTTTGCTATCAGAGTTAATTTTGGAAATAAATAACTATTTTATTTTTATATATTTATTTATAGAGTTTTGGCGAAACTTGCCCATTCACCGACCGAATGTGTAACCGTGATCCAATCTGGTCAGGTTCCCCTGGTAGCAGGATCACGGAGACCAAACGGCAGTCGCTCCGCAGTGATTATCTGATCTACCAAAGGCACGAGAGCACAACCGGGACATTAACGCCAAGATGATTATTATTTATTAATGTCGTAAACTGTCCTTCCGCATCCAACTGGTACCTGTGATCTTTACCAGGTCGTCGGTCCACCTTGTAGGAGGCCTACCCACGCTGTGTCTTCCGGAACGTGGTCGCTACAGGACTGGTCTATGTAGAGATCTCTGGGGGAGGCCTATGCCCAGCAGTGGGCGTCTGGCTGATATGATGAAATTGTCCACCGCATTGCGACCTGTCGTGAAGGGACTCACCTGCGCCATGACTCCATTGCCGGGTTCGCCAATCAGCTTGAACAGCCTCCGTCCTTTCTTGAAGGTCTGCGACTCCCTGGCCAGGGAGGGCGGCAACCGCCGCCCGCAGACCGACCAGTACTGGACTGTGTCGGCCTGGAACATTATAGCACGTTACCATCATCATTAACCATTAACTTAACCTATTTACCATTGATACGATAAGAAGAAGACCATCATCATCACCGAGAGTCGGTGGCCTAGTGGCTTACGGGCCGGTTTAGCGAGAGATACGGAGTTCGATCCCCAGTGCCATGTACCGATTACTTTTCGTGAGAGATTTGTCGAAGTAGTGATCTGAGGAAGTAGTGTTCACCCGAAGCAGTGATCTGACGAAGCAGTGATCTGACGAAGCAGTGATCTGACGAAGCAGTGATCTGACGATGCAGTGATCTGACGATGCAGTGATCTGACGATGCAGTGATCTGACGAAGTAGTGATCTGAGGGAGTAGTGTACTGTCAAAGCAGTGATCTGACGAAGTAGTGTTCTGTGAAAGTAGTGATCTGACTAAGTATTGTTCTGACGAAGTAGTGCTCTCCCAAAGTAGTGTTCTGCCGAAATAGCATTCCATAAAACGAGTACCTACAAATCCATAAATTGGATATAAGTCCTCATTATCATGACATTATTCATTTGACGTTTTACTCACAGGAATGAAACAAAAACAGAATCCATGTGTCTTAAGTCATGAGGGAAGCATAGAAATGGCCGCCATTTTATATGTCTGCGTAATTTTAGGGCTACCATATACATGATCCATTTTGCCCTCTTTATGTATTATGTTAGCAATACAACTTTACAATAATAAATAAATAAATATTATTAATTTCTGATTGTAATTATTTATTTAAAAATTCTTAAGTAATGAAATATGTTGATAAGAGGAGTCTCCCCGAGTACGCTCCATACAAATGAAGTTTGATCATATTTTCTATATTGCGCTATCAAAGTCAATGAAATTTTGTAGACGTGATCCAGAAACTAATATCGATGCTTGTGGTATAATAAATATATCAATTCCAAGTTACACGAGATTCAAGATTTCTATATAGAAATATAAAAACCTGTGTACTTTGAAAATATGATCAAACTACGTTTGTATGGAGCGCGCTTGTGAGAAACTAGCCTTAAGGCTACACTACAATGCTCGTAAGTAGGTATAAAAATTTAAGGCGAGGACGGCACGGAATTAAAATCTGTTTTGCGCTGATAGATCATAGTGGAATGTGTTACTCATAGAATAAGGTCTATTTATGAATTACGCATTATGAACGCGGAGCGATCTGAAAATGCGAAAACGTACTAGATTTTTGTTTGATCATAATGAAGTTACCCCCTGAATAAAAAATATATTCGGTGATAGTAAACGTTAAATTGCAGAAATCATAAGCCGTGTATAATGACTTCACACACACAGAGCAAATAGTTTTTAGAAGATTTTCTTGCCTAAGTCAATATCGGTATTCAGCCTATTGAACATATTCACAATTAATTCTTTCAAAACATCGTCACTCTGAACATTTAATAACGTGCCTTCACAGTTTGATGTGGCACATAGTCGGCAATATTCAGTTAAAACAAATTCATCTAGAAGTTCAGATACCTAAAAAAAATTAAGTCATATTTCACACAATTTTTTGCATACCATACAATGGATTTTTTACATACAATTATAATAAACTTACCCATTTATTTATTACGTAAATTTTGATACAGTAAATACTCAATACCCGTAGAATAGAGAAAGGGTTTGGCGTTTCTTGAGGGTATGATAGTAACTGTAAGCAATAAAATATATAAGATATAGGTGCTCTCTTTGCCTCAAACACGACCCTGAATGACGGAGGAGCCGACCCGCCCACCATCCCGTGGTGCGGCAAATCAATGCCGGAAATATCCATTTCACAGCGAAAGGTACGGCGAGCTCTGCTCTCTCTAGACGTTCGAAAGTCGAGTGGGCCTGATGATATTCCGGCAGTGGTGCTTAAAGTGTGTGCTCCCGAATTATGTCCGGTACTAACGCGCCTCTTTGCGCTTTCATACTCTACTGGAATAGTCCCGTCTTCATGGAAGACTGCCCACGTGCACCCTGTGCCCAAAAAGGGCGACAGATCAGACCCATCGAATTATAGGCCTATCGCTATAACCTCCCTTCTCTCTAAGGTGATGGAGCGAGTAATAAACGCACAGCTTCTTGGTTACCTAGAAGAGCACGATCTCTTGAGCGACCGTCAATATGGTTTCCGACATTGTCGCTTAACGGGTGATCTTCTACTGTATCTAACACACCGTTGGGCTTTAGCTGTTGAGAGTCAAGGTGAGGCACTGGCTGTTGGCCTCGATATGGCGAAGGCGTTCGATAGGGTCTGGCATAGGGGTCTTCAATCGAAGTTACCATCATACGGGCTTCCCGAGGAATTGTGCAAGTGGATAACTAGCTTTTTGTCCAGCAGATGCATCAAATCAGTAGTTGACGGCTGTTGCTCCGATAGCCTGGACATTAATGCTGGTGTCCCGCAAGGCTCGGTGCTGTCTCCAACTCTGTTCCTCCTTCATATCAATGATATGCTGTCCATTGACGGCATTCATTGCTATGCGGATGACAGTACTGGAGACGCCTTTTATACGGGTCGTGCCATAGTTGAGGAAAGTCGCGAAGTACTTGTGTCTAAAATCGAGAGTACTTTATCTAGAATCTCCGATTGGGGTCGACTAAATCTAGTCCAATTCAACCCTACTAAGACACAAGTATGCGCGTTCACCGCAAAGAAAACTCCTTTTGTTGTAGCTCCTCAGTTCCAGGATACACCGCTTACCAACTCTAAGAGCATACATATCCTAGGTGTCGACATCTCCAGCGACGTCCAGTTTCGCAGTCATTTGGAAGAAAAGGTCAAGCTCGCATCTAAAAAGCTGGGTGTGCTTAACAGATCAAAGCTATACTTCACGCCGGGGCAACGGCTTCTCCTTTACAAGGCTCAAGTCAGACCCCATCTGGAGTATTGCTCTCATCTATGGGCGGGAGCACCGGCATATCAGCTTAGTCCTTGTGACTCGATCCAAAAGCGCGCTGTGAGAATTGTCGATGATACTATGCTCACAAGTGGTATTGAGCCGCTGAGTCAGCGGAGGGATTTCGCCTCCCTTTGTGTGTTCTACCGCTTGTACAACGGTGTTTGTTCTGAAGAACTGTTTGACATGATGCCTACAGCTACATTCTTTCATCGCACCGCTCGCCATCGACAGGGAGTTCATCCTCACACCTTGGAGCCAAATTGGTCGCGAACTGTGCGGTTCCAAAGGAACTTTCTCCCACGCACACTAAGGTTGTGGAATGAACTACCTGGAGAGGTTTTCCCTGGAGAGTACAATATGAAGTTCTTCAAGAAAGGGGTTAAAAGGTTTTTACGGGGTCGGCAACGCGTGGGTGATGCCCCTGGTATTGCAAACGTCCATAGGCTGCGGTGACTGCTTACCATCAGGCAGGCCGCAAGCTTGTTTGCCACCTTAGTGGTATAAAAAAAATATATATGACGGATGCGGTCAATAGTATGGACTCATGTGGTCAATAGTACGGACTCATGACGATGAAAACGGAAGTGGGAGTGCGCCCTCTGGTGGGGCGTGCTGACAGAGTCTCGACGGCACGACTCGGGCCGAGTGGCGGCCATTTTTGGCGCGACCGCCGCCGAGGAGTGACGCGTCTTGAAACTGTCTCCACATTTCGTTTGATTACGTTTGAAGTTCGTTAATAGAAAGTGTTATTTCCTTTTAAAAATAAAGTAATTTTAAAATCACCTTTGAAATAAGAAAGTAAATTACCTCAACTGCCTACATTTGTAATACCGCTCTGAATTCTAGTGAAATTATAAGTGATGTGCAAAAATGAAATGGAATAAATACAGTGGAGTAAATGTGAACCTTTTCTTTAATTTATCTGGACGAATACGACCTAATACTAATATCACCACCCTGATGACAGTGATCCTGATACACCCCTTTCCTTCACGCGACGACATCAGAAGCGGTGATGACGAACGCAACGCCCAAGAGATGGTATGATGAAAAGCAACAAAGAAAATGCAGATACGCTACGTGAAAGCGTAATAATAAAAGAAAGGTGATTATTCGATCCAGTTGAGTTGCCTACATTAAAATGTAAAATGATTTAACATGTTCAAAGCGCAGCCAAGAGTCCAAACACCCCGATATATAAGACAAAGACTTCGTCAGAAAGATTGGGGGATTCATAAAGTAAACAGCAGATCATCTGTACCAAATGGGTCATGGTCAAGGCAGACCCCGGGCCTTCGAGAGCACCACTGGGATATCGACAACATTATTAAAAATCGAGTGAAACTTACTATGGACGGCACTTTGGTATGGCTTCTTTGTTTTTGTTAAATTTAATTTAGATTACTCATGTAAAATATTTTCATTTTTAAATATAAAATTGTGTTAGTTAAATAATTTGCGTAGTTCTAAATTAGCCAGCTAAAGTGTATTCAATGACTTTAAAGTAAACGCTTACATTTAGATTCATTTAGCAGTGTGGTTTGACACCACAAGTAAATTAATTGCTTAGATTTCTGCAGATTAAATAAAATCAAACAATTAAAAACGGTGTATATTATTTTTTTATTTTTGTTTTACTAATACAATTATTTTCTTCTATTGCATAACAATGGTGCACAACGGTTCGCTTCACCTACGAGAACAACATTGGAATGCAACGCTGGACTGGTAGCCTCAACGTGATTGTTTCAACATGGGACGATGGTAGACAATCTGCGAGTGTACATGACTGAGAAATGATGTGATATTAACAGTTCCTCTCTATCTGGTGAGTCCTATACATAATTATTATTTAGTAAAAACCTGCGCTGAAGAGGCTCCCTAGCGGATTTTAGGAGTTATTTACTTTGACAATTCAGAAAAGTATTCTGACAGAAACACTATTGATACCCTTAGTAGAGAGAATGGCAGGTTTATTTGTATCTTTAGTGAAACTACAAATAGAAAGAATGTAAACAAAACATAAACAACGTCAGTTACGTCAGTGTTACAATTTGTTGGTAAAAATGTCAAAAACTACTGCTAAGTTTAATAAATTTTAGCTTTTGCGGGAACCTATGTCAATTAATGTAGGCTGTCTGATAGAAAGTTACTAAGTAAAAAAATCACTCCACAAAAATAGTAAGAATTATGTTAAATCCGTCCCAATGTTAAACAGTGTTCAAAGTAAAAAAAGTGTTATTTAATCTAAGATTATTTTACCATCTTGAAACATGGTGCGCTATGATTTTACGTATTACCAACATCACGTCAGTTATCAGAAAACAAGAATAAGAAATACTTGGAAAGCATAGTGCTATTATTTTTATAAATTGAGTACGTAAGCATAGTTATGGTGGTGCTGCTGCTGACTGACTTCTTCTTCTTGATCGTTGCCTCACTGCTGAGGATCCTGACATCTTCGGTAAACTGCATGTCTCCATCGGTTTCGATGAATCGTTCGGATATTTGGTCCACCCATCTCTTCGGTCTTCGGCCTCTGGGTATCTTGCCTTCGACTTTTCCCGTCACCATAAGTCGTTCCAGATTGCTGATTAAGTAAATATTTGATAATAACAGTGTGGCAGGGATGCCGTAGCAGTGAGTTTGTGGAACAATTAGCTGGTGTACTTTAGGATGTTGTCTTAGAGATAGGATAGGCTTCACATAGGCTTCGAATGTGCAAATTCAATAACGACCCCGCGATCTCCGCGATTTCTATGCGAGCGGGAGGGTGCAAACATGTATCGAGAGAAAAAAAAGAGAAAAATTATTAGCGTGTTTGTTTACATTTAACAGGAGAAATTCGAACGAAATTTTCCATATTTCAGTATAATATTTGTTATTGTGGTCGTAGTTTCCCAATGTTGTAGAATAGAGAGATAAGATATCCACGGTAAAAATGGGATCACCGATATACGTTTCTTTTAATACTACAAAAAAAAAGGTAGTTTGGTTAGTAACGTAATTTTATATTAGTATCAAGTTATTTAACGAAAAAAAAAGTAAACGCGAGTAAGTGAACTGATTGATAGTAGATAATTTCGAATTATGTTTTGAGTAACTAAAGATAAACCTGTGACTTAGTTCGACCGAAAACCATGTGTACTAAGTCAATGTGACTTAGTTTGACCTGGATAAAGACTTTGTTAGACGGATCAATCTAAGACGCTAACCCAATACGTGACGACTATCGAGCCGAGGTTTTTATGAGATTTATGTGATCGTTTTGCTTTCTCAAAATTTGTTGCATCATCGGATGAAGGTGATCGTGTTTTATCAGTGATGGTGGGCTAATGGAGCCTATGGGAGAGTTTTATGGTTGCTTACCGGCCTGATGGAGGCTATGGGAGCGTGGCTAATAGCAGGTAGTTGTTTTAAGCTTTGTGAGAAAGTGTTGAACGATAACGATGATGAGAAAGTCCAGATATTTTGGTGATAGTTCAATAGCCGGTTTTATAAATTATTTTTAGCTTCGAGTACTGAAATTTCCTTGATTACTGATATAAAGTAACTATTTTGAGTTCTGTTGTTGTGCCAGTAAGATGAGATAGTGTAAGCAATGGTGAGATTTCATATCCTTCTGCCAATACAAGTTTTTAAGTACCTGAATTGTTGTTGAGATCAAACATCCAGATTTATTTGGCTGAC
This sequence comes from Blastobasis lacticolella, assembly GCA_905147135.1. Classification (NCBI taxonomy): domain Eukaryota; kingdom Metazoa; phylum Arthropoda; class Insecta; order Lepidoptera; family Blastobasidae; genus Blastobasis; species Blastobasis lacticolella. The sequence continues at coordinate 516,213 of LR990067.1, forward strand.
TCGGAGTGACCCGGGAGTCATGTGTGTGACTCATTGGGCTAAGAGCCCCGAAAGTCTCGGATGTTGTGGCTGTAGATAGCAAATTTTATTTTGTAATATTTTTAGAAGGCGGCTTGATATGGGATGCCTTCGTTATTACAAACATTGTTAAATGGTTTCAAAATGGGAGCTTAAACGTAACGTAAAGTCTAGATAGAGTATACTCGTTCGAACAGTTAAAATCGATGACGATGATTATTGTTTGTTTAGTTTTGGTGTGGCAACAAATGGACTATTGTTACCTATAACTGGCGTATCAAATAGACGTGAGAGCTTCTTATTATTAAACTTCTGATTTAGTTTTGATATTGGGCAGTAGAAATAATATTTATTTTTATTTTGTTGTTTTTGTAGAGATGACACCGTAAACAGTTGTTCGGATCTGTGACGATTACTTGTTGTGTAACTCGTAGACCGTTATTACGGGTTATGATAGCAGATAGACTGTTACCTATCACTGACTTAGTACAGATTTGGTCGAAGGATTGACCACGAGCTGAGAATCTATAGACCGCTTCTATTTATTTGTCCCGCCTGTGTGGCTCCCGTCTGTGTGGCTCCCGCCTGTGTGGCTCCCGCCTGTGTGGCTCCCGCCTGTGTGGCTCCCGCCTGTGTGGCATCCCGCCTGTTTGGCATTTCGCCTGTGTGGCATAGTCTGTGTGACATTAAGTCTGTGTGGCATTTAGCCTGTGAGGCATTCTACCTGTATGGCATTTCGCCGGTGTGGCATTTTTATGTGTGGCATTTTGCCTCTGTGAAATTTACCCGTGTGTGACATCTTACCTGTATCGTGCTATGGTAGACGTGACACAGGATATATGATGAATAAACTCATAGTTTGACGATTAGAGTGGCACTGACCAGAGTGACACCCAACCTGTGTAGCACCTAGTCTGTGTGGTATTTCGCTTGTGTGCAGGTCCAGTTGCGTGGCGGCCTGGTTGCGTGGCGGCCTGATTGCGTGGCGGCCCGACTGATGGCGTCCGTCGTGTGGTGGTTCGTCGCCTGTGTGTCATTTCTCCTGTATGGTAACATTACTTATTCTTTTTAAATTAGGATGGCGTTGACGGATGACCAAAAATCATATGCCATTTAATAAAGGAGTGTTTCAATCCCACTCGAAGTAACATTGGGTCTTTTGCTGAGTACTGAAAATTTGATGTAGGTATGTCACATATTTGTAGTGAATCTAAGTACCTACAGTAATGGACGTCGGGGACGATACGCGAGCTCTGTGATTGGGGCTTGTTTCCCACTCAACAAGAGCATCAAGGGGAAAACACTGGTGACGATGATTAAACCTTCTTCATTGGTGGTAATTGTGATACGGTTCATAGTCTGGTGTTATACCTTGTCACGCCTCTCTAATGAACTGAAGTCGTAGCTGAATTTATGTCGGCAACTTATAAAGAATAATTTATGTACAAGATGATGTTGTTATCTCTCAATCTACAGAAGTTTAGTATGATAAATGATAATGGATGTATGTTTTATGTGAAGAATTGGTGGGTTAATGCAGTCGTGATAGAGACAATCACATGATTCATAAGACTTATTTGGGTGATGTGTTGTGGTCAGAAGTGACCGAGCGAATATAGTACTGTACTATGGTTTTCATGTTTCAGATTACACACGAGGACGTGTGTACAGCAGGACGGCCGTGACGGATCACGGTCAATAGTATGGACTCATGTGGTCAATAGTACGGACTCATGACGATGAAAACGGAAGTGGGAGTGCGCCCTCTGGTGGGGCGTGCTGACAGAGTCTCGACGGCACGACTCGGGCCGAGTGGCGGCCATTCTTGGCGCGACCGCCACCGAGGAGTGACGCGTCTTGAAACTGTCTCCACATTTCGTTTGTTTACGTTTGAAGTTCGTTAATAGAAAGTGTTATTTACGTTTAAAAATAAAGTAATTTTAAAATCACCTTTGAAATAAGAAAGTAAATTACCTCAACTGCCTACATTTGTAATACCGCTCTGAATTCTAGTGAAATTATAAGTGATGTGCAAAAATGAAATGGAATAAATACAGTGGAGTAAATGTGAACCTTTTCTTTAATTTATCTGGACGAATACGACCTAATACTAATATCACCACCCTGATGACAGTGATCCTGATACACCCCTTTCCTTCACGCGTCGACATATATATATAAGACATGAGCATCCCACAATTTCTGGCAGTGTAATTAAAAATAAATAACAGACAGCTGTCCGGTGCAATTTGTTTTCGTAACCCTCCCGTACCGTATGCCTGCCGTAACCTTTCCGTACTATTACCGTACCTCTCCTGTCACCTTCCCGTACCTCATTTGTCACCTTCCCGTACCACTTCCGTATCCCTACCGTATGCCTGCCGTACCACTCCCGTAACCCTGCCGTACCTCTCTCGTAACCTTCCCGTACCCCTCCCGTATGCCTGCCGTACCCCTACCGTACCCATCACGTACCCTCCCCGCACCCTTCACTTAACCCTATCGTATGCCTGCCGTACCCCTACCGTATCCTTCCCACAGCCCTGCCGTACGCCTGCCGTTTTCCTCCCGTACCCCCACCGTAGCCTTATCGTGCTCCCATAATCCGTGCCGTACCCCTCTCGCAACCCTCCCCTAGGTCTACCGTAACCCTGCCGTACCTCTCCCGTAGCCCTGCCGTACGCCTGCCGTTTCCCACCCGTACCCCTACCTTAGCCTTGTCGTACCCTGCCGTACCCCTATCCTGCCCTATTATCTTATTCTGCTATTCGAAGCGGGTACAAATACATCAAATTATAAAAAACAAAATAGCTATTCAGTTAATTTACCCGTTTTGGAAAGGCGTACGGAACCAAGCATCGTAGCCCCTTCGCGGTTGTTAATAAATCCACGTCATCGACATGTGCTGCACACGGTACTCGCAGATGATGGGTTCCAATTGGTTTCTCTTCTACAGTTTCGTATAATTAGAATCCAATCGTCTTTACGGTTTTTATTTCTAGGAAACCTATCAAAATAATATAACTCGGTTAAAATAAAATCGGGATCGAAAATAATAAGGGCTCCGCAGAAAGCGGTGTTATATTATTTATTTATAAATTCGGACTACTATGCTTACATCATAGCAGTACGTAGGGTAGACTATAATTATAATCATTCAAGTTCTTTTCAGATACGATAGGTAATAAAAATTCGGAACCTGATCTGAGTCACAAATTTAATAAAGAATTCCCCACTTTATGGTAATTTTCCCGAAAAATAGGTAGCCACATCGTTGTACTTTTGTTCGAAATTTGCACCAAAGTAAATAAAACATTAATACATAAAGTAGCACGAATCATAATTACTTACGCGTGGTAGGTAATTCCTCCTGCCTTGTTACATTTTTTCCAGTAACTTTTACACGATTTCACTACACATGACGGCATTTTAAAATATTTTTCGTCGAGGAAAAATATGTCCGAACGCTACGAAATGGCGGCGCGTTGTAAGACCCGATGAGTGTATGTCATGTACAACAAAGGAGATTGTCACACCTTGCATGCACCACATCTCTTTAAGGTAACATGGATTCTATTTTTGTTTCATTTCTGTGGTTTTACTATTATTTATTTTAGTTGTGATTGTGTATATTTTGAATATTTCGTACGACATTATTTTAATCCTCTTTGTGACTTGCTTGTGAACTATTGTGACATGCGCTTAGTGTGATGTAACTTAATAAATAAATTATCTAATCTAATCTTTTTACGGGGTCGGCAACGCGTGGGTGATGGCAAGGTATTGCAATCGTCCATAAGCTGCGGTGACTGCGCACCATCAGGCAGGCCGTAAGCTTGTTTTTAGAGCTCGTCTAGTCTAAGATGACGCGCCCCACTACTTAGTTAGTTGATTTCGATGTGTGAGTGCAAATATTGATAACGACACTTCATCTGTGTAGGAGCCAATGAACGACGCGTGCTCCTACGTTTGAATTTCACCGGCAACTGAATGACCAATTACAACGGCATTTGTATATGTATTGCGTCCATATTTCAAACTTGCTTGTGTGCGTTAATGCGATAGTGGGGCGCGTCATTTAAAATTAGACGAGCTCTACTTATGTGATTTAAAAAAAATCTAAATCCACAACTCACCCCCAAAGATTGAACGCCCTCCCACCACTCCGAAGCGCTGGTCAGCAGGCAGTAACCTTCAAACAATGGTAACGCGGCTCGGCCGTTCCAGGCCACCACTATCGGATGCTTTTTCTCCCGGAGGCGACGCATGTGCTCCGATGCCGGGAGGGTCTTGGCTCGGGGGCGCTGGGGGGCCCAGGGGCATGGACGGTCTAAGAGGGTGGAGGGGTCTGGGGAGAAAAAAAGTAGAATAATAATAATATATTTATTAGCCAAATAATTCAACAATAAGCACAACATAACAGTACAATTGTAGCGATCTCCATAGTGAACCAAAGAGAGCTCGCACACACGAGTTGGCAAGACAAATCAGCATGACAGCAACTGTCAAATATACATCGCGCTAACGGAGTGTTCCATCTACAACGCTTATATACAAGATCCAAAGAGCGTCCATTGGACTTCGGTCCCCTGGTCACAGCAACTCGGCCAGGTGGGTAATTACCCTTTTCCACCTTCTCCATCCTCGCTTGCCAACATTGGCGGCTGGAATTCTCTCCTCCACATTACCGCCAAACAATAAATGGCAATAGATCTCTTAATTACTATGTGTGAATGAAACAATTCAGGCACAATAAAATGTATTAGCCACATATTGATTTCCTGCCTCCTAAACTAGGTTACCCGCTACTATAGGAGACAGTAATCCCTCTTCTGAGCATTTAAAAAGTGTGACTTTTTTTTAGCCAGGAACGCTTTGAATGTGGAATATTGTAGAGAAATTTGCCGTGTGTGCGTGAGTGTGTATAGAATAAAATAAATAAATAAATAATCGTAGACAAATTTACACAGCGCTATCTAGCCTAAGCAAAGCTTGTACTATGGGTGCTAGCTACCTGATATACTACTTATATGTTTTTTTGAAATAGATACTTGTCCAGACCCGTAACAGAAATTGAAGTTCATCATTTCAATTTCTGCCCAGCCGGGAATCGAACCCGGGACCTCTTGCGTGGCTAACTGGCATGTTGACCACTGAACCACGATAAACATATAAATATCAATGTCATCATAAATATATGAAAATAAAATTAAGATAACATAAGGTAAGTAATATATAGAATAAAAACTTTCACATTTTAATTCATAAAACAAGTAAACAATGTCAGTACAAAATTTCAGAGAAAAAAATGTTTTTTAAAAGATGTAACTAATAAGTATGATATCAGAATGGGAATAACAAAATGTTCCCTATGTTTAAAAGCCTATATATGTACTATAGAAATTACTTATATATATTTTTAAATGGTATCTATGGAATACACTGTGGACTTATTGGGAGACACTTTCATAGGCGGTGTTAACTTCTGTTTCGGTACAGATAATTCGCTCAATTAAATCGTCGCGATTTTAAGCTATCGCGCAATGGAATTGTCGCACAACTGAACGATCAAAATTCAAAATTCAAAATCCAAAATTTATTTATTGATTAGGCTCTTTCAATCGTCAAAAAGGAGGGGGGTAGGAAACTAGGAAGGAAGCACACAGTGACACGCTGGCCGCCCCATGGCAGCAGCAAACTTACTCCACGCGAGTCACGACCGGACCGTGCCCGGCAATGAGAGGCAAAGCCGGACCGCGCTCAATATATTATATAAATATGTCTAAATTAAGAAAACCCACCTAAACCTACAGCAAGAGTAAGCCAGTCCACCAAGGCAGCACCCGTTCACGAGTATAACGCAGGGCCCAGCCATCGTCCAATTCACCATATTTGAGGGAAAAGAGCGACCCGGCCCCCACGCCACCGCCAGACAGACTTTTAAGTGAGCGTGCATTACACATGCTGCATGTGATAGGTAGCTGCTCCCACCCGCGTGCACCCGCCTGCACATCGCTTTTTGAAGCTTTCGCGGAATTGATTTTTCGCACAAATGAACCATTGCGCATTCAAGCTTTCGGGCAATCGTCTTCGTGCAATCGGCATTCGCATCCGTGTATTACTCCGCATATTATCGGGTTTGTTACCACGGTTAGTATTGTTTTTACCCCGATATTTCGACGCAGTCGCATGCGTCATGGTCATGATGACAAACCCGAAAATATGTGTAGTGAAAGTGTAGTGAATAACCGAGAAAGTCTTAAAACCTATATTAGTTATTACAAAAATACATTTTTTTCTTTTTTAACGAACTCACCATTCCCCCTTGCCTGCGTCCCCTGGCCGGACCCCGTCCCCTGCGGCCGGACCTTCCGCAGCTGGTAGGTCCCGGCCGGGGTCTTCACCAGCGCCAGGCTGGGCGGCCGCGCAGGCGGCGCTAGGGTCTCCACCTGGGAGTCATCGTCATCATCATTAGCCAAGTGTGCAGCGCTACGTCAACGACCGTGGTGTGTTGAGCCGCCAACCAGCGGGGCTATTGTCTAACTCAATCGGCATCTGAATTTGACATTAAATAATTGAACACTACGTCATCTTCGTCGGCCACTGGCTATAGTGGGTACCAAATTAGAGTAGTGTAAATTTATTATATGTCAAATTCCGTTGTCCACTGAGATAGCCAATAGCCCCGCAGGCGGGAGTAATAAAAATCAATATATGATGAGGAATGGAGTTAAATTAAGACAACAAAACAACTTTACATCTATAAAAAGGTCCACAAAAAACAAGGTTTTTTTTAAACTATCCAGGCATTTGACCGCCATCTCACCTAGTGGTTACTTTAACAGATTGCGGAAAGATGCAAATACACATGAAACTACTGATAATAACATTCTGACGCTCCCTCGAATGTTATGACGTGATTTTGTAACATATGTACTTCCTTCGTAAAAAGTCACAGTGATATAATAAGACCAAGCTAAGTCCGAATCGCTTATTAAAAAAAACTCTGTATGGCGACTGATGCCAAGTTCTTCAAACATCATAGAACGTCAATTATAAAAGTCTTACAAGACTTATTGTGGTCCTATTATAGTATTAATATTTGTTTTGTTTGTGAAGGAAGGAAGGCACGCGGCGCGGCACCGCTGATGCCGCGGTAAGTCAAACTGTCAAAGTGACCGGCGGACTGATTGACTGTCACAAGTCAGTCAGTCCGATCTCAGGACCAAAAAATAAGTCCCTTTCAAAACAAACGTTATAGGCTCGATGATGCCACGCCCCGCGGTCCAGTTTTTGTGTGTCCACGCAGAGATGTTGTGTAAAAAATTATACTAGCGAAGACTGTCAACCCTGAAGCTGTTCTTAACGCATACCACGGGCTTGTTGCATCAATTCTCAGATACGAAATATATATATTTCAGCGGTCACGGTAAAGCACTTACGGTTTGGCACGATAAATCATTATATTGGGGATAAAAATGACATGAATAATTATAGGTCAGCAGCATTATAAGGCACTGCTGTAACTAGCACGTCACAGCAGTGAAGATTTTACTTTAATACTAACATGAGATTAAGTTATTGTATCTACCTACTAAGTTAGTAGGTAGTAGTACTAACAAATTGTATGAGTCTTCAGATACTTGAAATAAATGATTATTATTATTATTAACATCGGTCATGTCAAAAGTAGTATCGAAATATATGTACGAAGCACTTTTGATTTATTTAAACAAACAAAATGAAATAAATAGCGCCAGAGCAAAAAGAATTCTGCAGAAACAAAATTATAAACATGGCTATTTTTGACTTTCTAAATATAGTCACAAACAATGTAGACCAACGTAATCCTGTCTGTGCAGTGTTAATGGACATGACAAAGGCGTTCGATCACGTAAGCCATAAACTCCTCGTAAAGATAGAAGGCTACGGAATCCGTGGCAACGTGTTATCACTCATAGAGCTACAAAATAGGAAGCAATACACTGTAATAATAAAAATCCGCGAATCGTCTAGAACCGAAATTAAATATAGATCTGATGAAAGTACAGTTTTATTTGGAGTTCCACAGGGAAGCGTGTTAGGATAATTACTATTTTTGTTATATATTAACGATTTACCTAAACATGTACCATTTCCCACGACATTATATGCTGATGATATGGTAGTAATTTAAAGCAATGACAAAAATAATTATGAAAATGAGAATAATGAATCAAACTGGATAGACAAAAATAATATATTAGTAACCATTGGGAAAACGAACATCATGTATTTTATTTTAAAAAAGACAAAATGCACGACCTAAAGAAATTTAAATGAATGCAACTATTAAAGATACACAAATAACAAAGTTTTTAGGATAATAAATAGATAAAAGGCTAACATGGAAATATCACGCAGAGATGTTGTGTAACAAATTCCACTAGCAAAGACTGTCAACCGTGAAGCTGTTCTTAACGCATACCACGGGCTTGTTGCATCAATTCTCAGATACGAAATAATATTTTGGGAAAACTGTTCTGAAAAAAAAACCATATTCAGGGGACAAAAAAGTTGCATTAGAGCTATAATAAGACCACGCAAAGTCCGAATCGCTTATTAAAAAATATTAATAAAAATCTCTACATTGCAACTTATGACAAGTTTTTTAGACGTCATAGAATGTCATTCATAAAAGTCATAACAAACAATTTGATTTCTGTAGGATTGTTTATTTTCGTGAGTTATGAAAAATATTATTAAATAATGGAATTGAAAAGGAAGTGCGGGAAATAATTTTCAGCGTGATTAATAATTTTGACAAACTAAAAGTACAAGTTCAAGCTAATAGTGACCAAATAACTGAATGTTTACAAGAAGGACTGACAAGGACAGATTATCCCCAGATCATTGCCATATCCACACTTTATAATATTTACTACTGTCAGTCAATACGAACTTATCCAGGTCTTATTCTATATGCAATTTAAAAAGAACAGATAGCTGCAAACCTCACTACGCTGAACTGAAAATTCTAACACTGCCATGCCTCTACGTATATGAGATAGCTGTTCTAACCTCCACTTGTTTACATTTGTCTCTCGGGTGCACAGTAGAAGCCACCGTGACCCTGGCCGGCTGTGCGCTGTCCAATCTAAGACAGTTCTAAAACACAAGAGTATTTTTTGTATGGCTCACAGAATATATAATAATATCAGCCAGAAGACGCCCACTGCTGGGCATACGCCTCCCCTAGAGATCTCCACAAAGGCCGGTCCTGTGCTTATACAATAAGATATCTGAACAGATCAGAGATTTAGATATGATGGTGTTCAAACACAGTATTTTTAAAATGGTGGCCGAAAATTGCTATTATCGATGTGACGAATTCCTAAATTATAGTATGTAGTTTATATAAATGTAGGGAATATAAATAATAATTATAATATAAAATATTAATGTTGACATGCAGGTATTAGTAATATCAAATGTAATTTAATTTATAATGATTTCATCGTGTCTGTAATATTTTGTACGCCACTAACCAGGCTAGACTAAGTGATTCATATTATTCAACTAATTAATTTTTTTCTGTGCTGTGTTTATGTGGACTCTGTCAAGCCCGAGGAGTCCGCCTGGGTGAGTACCACTGCCTTATCTATATCTGCCGCCAAGCGACAATGCTTGCATTGTTGTGTTCCGGTTTGAAGGATAAGGTAGCCAGCGAAATTACAGGCATGAGGCATTTCATCTTAGTCCTCACAGTAACAACGCACCTGCGGATCTGCATTTCTGTTGCCTGCAACCTAAATTCACGAATCGTAGATGTTATGGGCGACAGTTACCGCTTACCATCAGGTGAGCTGTCTGCTCTTTTGTCACTGCGTAGAATAAAAAAAAAGTATTTCAATTTATCTGTTTTATCAAAAGTCTCACCTGTTTGATGACATTTTGATCGGTAGACGCCGGTGTCTCTGCACTATTCAGCATCTGAGTGACATCTATGGTCTGATTGGATAGGAAATTGAGCATCTGATGGCTAGACGCCGGAATCTGTGGCGCTATTCCCATCTGGTACCCCGGCCCTGGTACACCTGGAGGGTAGCCTTGGTTCTGGTGGTACTGTTGCCTTGGCAGCTGGAAGAATTGACCCGACGAACACGGCTGGTCCAAAACTTGACCAGTCGACTGCTGGTTCAACAGTTGACCCGATGCCCGTGGGAGCAATTGGTTCTGCTGGAATATTTGACCTGTCGATTGGTTTAGAAATTGAACTGGCGGTTGGCACATTTGGTTCTGTTGGTAGACCTGCGCCGTTTGCTGGTCCAATATTTGACCCTGTTGAAAGATAAGATGCTGTTGGAACATTGGCGCAGCTTGCTGGTTTAATAATGGACCTGGTTGTTGAAATTTACTCTGCTGGTTCTGGAAGATCGGTTGCTGCTGGTTCAAAATTTGACTTTGCGTTTGGAACAGTTGATTCTGTTGGTAGATTTGACCCGGCTGGTTCAACATTTGACCAGGTTGTTGGAAGACTTGACCAGGCTGGTAGACTTGCCCTCCGTTCTGTTGGTTAAGCAGCGCCACAGAGATCAAAGGTGGGGCATAGGTTGGCACTACCGTGGCAAGATTTCGCTCCATTGGGTTCACCTGTACACTAATATTCAGGAGTGGCAGCTGATACGCTTGGCTTGACACAGGTGGATGGGTAACGCGCTGGTTTGACGCTCCCTGGTTGGACGCATCTGGTTTGAACACATCTTGGTTGGATACAAACTGGTTGCATGAATCCTGGTTGGACACATTCGAGGTGAGCTTCCGGATCAAACGCATCGGCGGTCTCACCTCAGGCAATGCTGAGTCGCCCTTCACCTTTTTAATTTTAATCTCGCAAGGTAAAATAATGGGTGCTGTCCCTTCATCTGTTCTTTTGACCGGTACCTGCGGCTCTTGAGTTCTGTTACTGGCCGGTACCTCCGTCTCTTGAGTTATGTTTTTAACTGATACCTCCGTGTTTTGAGCTCTGCATATAACCGATACCCTCTTCTCTTGAGTTGTGCTTTTGACCGGTGCCTCCAATTCTTGAGGCCTGATTTTGTTGGCCGGTACAGGCGATGCTGGTTTATCCTCCACGGTCTCCACTTTGACAATTTTAAATTCGCAAGGTTTCTCCGTCTCTTGAACTGTACTTTCGCACGGTACCTCCGCCTCTTGAACTCTGTTTTTGACCGGTACCTCCGCCTCTTGAACTCTGTTGTTGACCGATACCTCTACTTCTTGAGCTATAATTTTGGATGGTACAGGCGATGCTGGTTTATCCTCCACTGTCTCAACTTTAACAATTTTAATTTCGCAAGGATTCTCCGTCTGTTGAACTGTACTTTTGACCGGTACCTCCGCCTCTTGAACTCTGTTCTTGACCGACACCTCCACTTCTTGAGCTATAACTTTGGATGGTACAGGCGATGCTGGTTTATCCTCCACAGTCTCAACTTCGACAATTTTAATTTCGCAAGGTTTCTCCGACTCTTGAACGGTCCTTTTGTCCGGTACCTCCATCTCGTGAGCTCTAATTTCGACCGGTATTTTCATATCTTGGGGTCTGTGTCTGACCGGTTCCTCCATCTCTAGAGCTCTGATTTTGACCGGTATCTGCTCCTCTTGAGCTCCGTTTTTGACCTGTACCTGCATCACATGAGCTCCGATTTTGACCGGCACCTCCATATCTTGAGCTCTGATTTTGGTCGATACGTCCTCGTCCAGAGCTCTAACATTAACCGGAACCACCATTTCTTGAGCTGTGTTCTTGACTGGTACCTCCATATCTTGAGCTCTGATTTTGGTCGATACGTCCTCGTCCAGAGCTCTGACATTAACCGGAACCACCATTTCTTGAGCTGTGTTCTTGACTGGTACCTCCATTTCTTGAGCTCTGATTTTGGTCGATTCCTCCACGTCTAGAGCTCTGATTGTAACCGGTACCTCCATATCTTGAGCTGTGTTTTTGACCGTTTTCACCATATTTTGAGCTCTGATTTTGGTCGGTACATCCGTCTCTAGAGCTCTGATTTTAACCGGCACTTCCATATCTTGAGCTCTTTTCCTGACCGATTCCTCCATCTCTTCCGATTTCCTTTTAATTATGGCTTTAACTTCTGTTTTCTTCTTGAACATGTCCATATCTTTACACGCCTCCATAGTGGCTGCAGATCTCTTAGAGTTGGGCAGTGTTTGGGGAACGATGAAGTACTGTTTATTGAGATTCTTCTGCCTCTCCCACTCGGCGTAGGGGTCGTCTTCGACCTCGCTGACCTCGGGTGTGACCTCTTTCTTTTGGCTCTTACGCTTTGCTGTTTCAGGGTTTCTGGTTCTAATACGGTGTTTCCGCTTTTTCGGAATTGACGGCCGGTAGTCACTGTCGTCCGATTCGGATTTCTCGTCTTCTTCTGTAATAATAAAGAGTATCTATACTATTCTTTTTTTCTATTCTATCTATACTAACATTTATATTTTTTCTTTTTTTACGGGACCCTACACACTGGCCAAAAAACCGTTGTCCGCTCGACGGTGCCGTGGTGCATAGCATTCATTATATATTGTATGACGTTCATATGTGTTTGTAAAAACCTAAACTGAATAAATGTATTTGATTTGATTTGATTATTAAACTGTAAATAAAGTCGTGTCTGTACAACACAATAGCATAAGTGTATTATCACTTCAAGAAAAATTTCCTTTGTAGCTACAGCAACATCCAGGGCCTTTAGTGCACTTTTAGACAAAATGAGTTTTCTAAAAGAAGGGGGCATTACCTATCCCTTAGGTCTACATAACTCGTGACCCCCATACAATATTTATAGAATAAATAAAAATCACTTCTTGAATATGATTATTAAGTTGGCCAAGCACTTATGCTGTTGTATTGTCCATTGAAAACATTTCAGGAAAAATTTTAGCCATGGAATTCTGAGACGTAAGTATGGACAATTTTATTTTCTGTCTGTTTGAAAAATCTACTAAACGGATTTTAATTCGGTTTTGATAGTTTGGGAGCTTGAAGTCCAGAGTACAATCTAAGCCATGTTTCATCTAATTCTGGTAGGTAAAACCAAAGACACAGCTTGACGTCTTGCTACATAGATGCTACATAATCTTCAATATATCCTAAACTATTAAACCGATTTTAATCAAACAAAGCTACGAACGACGATTAGCAAATTGTTGTGGCAGACACAGCGTGGAACCACTGATTCTCATAACACATGCTTCACTTAGCTTGAGAATCAGGGGACATAAATAATTTGTAAGTATTTAAAATACATTCCATAATGTACTCAGAAATAAGTTCTAATAATGAGATTTAATTATTGTATTAAGATTTAACTGGCTTATCAAATAAAAAGTTTGTATTATTATTATTATATTATTATTAAACTAACTTTCAAATAAAGGAAACCGCATCGGAATTGGCCAATTAGTTAGATAGCTACGACGCCACTAACAGATACACACCGCCACAGACACACTGATCCACCGACACACACGTCGAACATATAACGCACACTTTTTCAACAGGGGTAAAAAAAACACCGAAGTAATTGAAAAGTCACTCACCCGATGTAATCACCTCCAGCATGGGCTGTGAACGAAGGATTACGATTAAATTGTATTTTGGGAGAAAAGTAACTTTATATATTTAAAGTGTGTTTCAATGACGAGATGGCGCCACTGCGACCTGAATTCTGGGGGTCTAATAAAGTCACAATAGCGTTTCATATTTATCCAGAGTAAAGCCTAAATATAAAAATACTGTGGAATCAACAAGATTCAAATTTTCGTCTTTTACTTGTACATTAGTAGGCACTGATCTAACATTTGGCAAGGAAAATTTTAAACATTATGTCTTTTTGCCATTCAGTAATAAATTATTAACCGTAAACCAGTTTACCACTTCTGCAATAGCCTTGTTCACGTCTTCATATGTTAATTGTTGTCTTTTTCTTTAAACACTAAAGATGTATCGTCAGCGAACAAGACAATTTCATAGGTATCTTTTACAAAGTACGGTATGTCATTTACATAAATAAGAAACAAATACGGGCCCAAAATAGACCCTTAGGGGACACCCATAGAGATAACAGATCCCATAGATCTCTCCCCGTTCACATCAACTTTCTGAATTCTATAACTCAAGTATGAATTTAGCAAGCAAAGGGCCAAGTCCATTATTTCATAATGTTGTAATTTCCTAACCAAAATAGCATGATTAACGCAATTAAAGGCCTTGGATAAATCACAGAAAACACCTAAGGCATCACGTGATTCCTCCCAGGCCGCGAAGATATGTTTAATAAGTTCAATACCTGCATCTGCTGTTGAACGACCCCGAGTAAAACCGAATTTTTTACGATGCAATAGTTTATTTCCATAAAAATGTGTTTTAGTTGACATTGACATGTCAATTCAAAATGGCGTCACTTAGTTCCAGTATTGGCCACCGGATCAAATAAGTTTGTCGCACTCTAATATGAATCATACTGAAAGGCTAATGTGGCCTTTTAGACCCCCTGATCTCAAAATAAAGCATTGTCATTGTCACAGCGTTTGTGTTATGTCTATCCAATAGCACGACAGCAGTTTGACGACAGACCGTACGCCTCAGTGGCGCCATCTGTAATCGTGATCGTGACAAGTACATAACTGACCAGACTGACTTGTTTTATTTGGTAAACAAATATGGTGTACTTGCGATCAAAAACAATTAATAGGTTTGTCGATATGTCAATGTTTTATTTTATCTGTGGATGGATGTGATGGTGAAATTTATATTTTCAGTATAATTATGTATTTAAATGAATAATTAGAAATCCAGTATCCTCTGAAATTTAAATTCAATGTGTTTCTAATATAACTTAAGGCGTACTCAAGTATACGTAGCGTGATTGATTAATAGGGCGAGTCGCGATAAAACGGTCAGATTCTCCTATTAACAGAGTTACGGAGGTCAGACGGCAGTCGCAGTTTTCCATTAGGTATTGTCGGTTGGTTTTAAAAAGCATCAATAGATGGCGCTCCCACAATTTTGGTACTTCTCATTTAAATCTTTATGATTGTGACAGTGATGTCATGCAGCCAACTAATACTAAAATTAAAAATAACGTTTATTAACATAAACATAACTTTTAAAGGTTGAAGGTAAGAAATTTACAAATAATATTTATAAATATGTTCCATTCAAATCAAATCAAATCAAAATTTCTTTATTGATTAGGACATTAAATATCTCTTTCAATCGTCAAAAAGGAGGGGGGTAGAAAAGTAGGAAGGAAACACACAGTGACACGCTGACCGCCCTATGGCTGTAGATAAACGTATCCCTCGCCAACCACAACCGAACCGGGCTCGACAATGCCAGACAGAGCCGGAACGCTATATTATATTATATACTCGTAGGTATGTCTAGTATAATTAAGAAAAACCACCTAAAACTACAGCAAGAGTAAGCCAGTCCACCAAGGCAGCACCCGTTCACGAGTATAACGCAGGGCCCAGCCATCGTCCAATTCAACCATATTTGAGGGAAAAGAGCGACCCGGCCCCCACGCCACCGCCAGACAGACTTTTAAGTGAGCGTGCATCACACATGCTGCATGTGATAGGTAGTTGCTCCCACCCTACTCTATCCTATCCCTACCCTATCGCTACCTTACCCCTACCCTATCCTACCATTGCCTTAACCCTACCCTACCACTACCTTACCCCTACCCTACCACTATCTTACCCCGACCCTACCACTACTTACCCCTACCCCACCCTATACTACCTTACCGCTATCTTACTCCTACCCTACCCTACCCCTACTCTAACTACTACCCTACCCCTACCCTAGCGCAGACAGGAGACACCATGTGTGGGAGAGGAAGGAAAATTAACGCCGCTTCCAAGGTGGTTCTCTGTGGGGGAAAGAAACGGCAAGAAACCCACAGAGCCTACGTTAATTCTTTTTTTTTTTAAACATGTCTTATGTACTAATACATTATTTGTCCTATATACTATCTTAAAAGTAAATACCTGTATAGAACAGCAGTTCAGTCCCATTGACTTTTGTCATTTACATATTCAGATATACTATAATAACTTTTTTGACATAATTTGTTTTTTATAGCGACTTTAAATTTATTCAATGGTAAATTCTGAATATCTGTTGGAACCTTATTATAAAAGCGTACACATTGACCCATAAATGATTTGTGGACTTTGGCTAGACGACAAGCACCAGCAACAAGCTTATCTTTATTTCTCGTATTAATATTATGAACATCACTATTCTTCTTAAATAAGTGTAAATTTTTATGAACATACGTTAAATTCTCATATATATATTGTGACGGCATTGTCATTATATCAATGTTCCTGAATTTATCTCTTAGTGAAGTTCTAGGTCTCAATTGATAAATCGCGCGAATAGCCCTTTTCTGCAATACAAATACATTGTGCCAGTCGGCAGCGTGTCCCCACAGCAGTATGCCATAGGCCATAATACTGTGGAAATAACTAAAGTAAACTAATCTTGCTGTAGCCTCGTCAGAAATACTCCGTATTTTCTTTACAGCATATGCTGCAGAACTTAGCCTTTTCGCCAATTTATCAATGTGAGGACCCCATTGCAATTTATTATCCAGGGTAAAGCCTAAAAATACTGTAGAATCAACAAAATTCAAATTTTCGCCTTTTATTTTTACATTAGTGGGCACTGATCTAACATTTGGCAAAGAGAATTTTAAACATTTTGTCTTCTTGCCATTCAGCAATAAATTATTAACCGTAAACCAGTTTACCACTTCTGCAATAGCCTTCTTCACGTCTTCAGATGTTAATTGTTGTCTTTTCACTTTAAACACTATGGATGTATCGTCCGCGAACAAGACAATTTCATGGGTATCTTTTACAAAGTACGGTAAGTCATTTACATAAACAAGAAACAAAAACGGGCCCAAAATAGATCCCTGGGGGACACCCATAGAGACAACAGACCCCATAGATCTCTCTCCGTTCACATCAACTTTTTGAATTCTATGACTCAAGTATGAATTTTAAAACAAATCTTTAATATTTGAAATACGTCGTCTCGATGCTAGCGTCCATGAAACTAACTGACTCAGTCAAATTAATGTTTGTTTTGTTTGCAATAATTTATCTGAATCTCTAAAATTGTTGAAAACTATTGATAAATGCAATATTATCCAGTACAACGTATCCAGTGTTTATATCCTCGTTGATAAGTACCTATTTTAAGCGATTTTTAATTACCAAAATTGTCGGGGCGCCATCTAGTGAGTGGTTAGGAATGCTTTATATACCTATTGGAAAACTGCTCATTACCTGCGGCCTTAGCCAAGAGGTTTCGTTAATCTACAATCGTTTGTGGTAGAAAAAATGTATGGGATTTGACATAAGCTAACGTTATCTGACATAAGCTGTTTGTGGTAGAAATTCTTGGTCCATAGACAATTCACGTACTTTCGGTGTACAAAGGAGGCGGATTGGCGGATGATCCTACACAATCAGAGTCAATGTAGATGTTGGTAGAAATAGTCAAATTTCGACCTGTAAATTTTCTACCATACACGCATCACGCAAGCGGAGCTGTCAAAGATGGCTAGACCAGCAGATCTACCAAATCCTGGATCATGGTCAACGTGGACTCTGCGCGAGAACACAATCGGGACATTTACGACAGATGTATTTTTTTATTTTTGTTGCCCAAATAAGACAAGTAACTCTGGACAGACTAGTACAGCTTGTCTAGTCTAAAATGACGCGCCCCACTACTTAGTTAGTTGATTTCGATGTGTGAGTGCAAATATTGATAACGACACTTCATCTGTGTGGGAGCCAATGAACGACGCGTGCTGCTACGTTTGAATCTCACCGCCAACTGAATTACCAATTACAACGGCATTTGTATTGTATTGCGTATTGTGTTGCATGTATGTATTGCGTCCATATTTTAAACTTGCTTGTGTGCATTAATGCGATAGTGGGGCGCGTCATTTTAGATTAGACGAGCTCTACTTCCCATACCTGTTCCACATTCGCGCCGGCCTCCCTGAGCGCCTTGGCCAAGTCGCACGCGAGTTCTAGTCGCGCGCGACATAGATCCTCCGCGGGCTCGCCCTTCGATAGCAGATGCGCGCAACAACATTGGCAATCGGTGCAGCGCTCACTGTAATACACATATACACATAGTAGGAGACCATCATCATCATCATCATCACAACTAGAGCTTGCAAAGATTCGAAAATTTAAATATTCGAATATTCTAATATTTTGCTGGTGATATTCGAATATCATCGTCATCACAATCAAAATCATTATCAACACACTCATCATAATCACAATCATCACCATCATCACTTTCATCATTACATCGTCATAACAATACGCGATCGTAAATCTACCGGTATTTTTAAGACACGTGTGAAAGAGCACTATCTCTCTCATAGTTTCTGAAAATGCAGGGTACAATGCCTATAGATAATTTGTAGGTATCTATATATTTTATGTATTGGTATATGTAGTTTATTATATTAGGTTATTATATGTGTATGTATATTTAGTTAGATATTGTGCATGTCTAATCTGCGACTACTTATCACCAGCGGTGGATTTACATTAGGGGCAGTCGGGGCTAGTGCCCAGGGCGGCAAATTTTCTAGGGCGGCAAAATATGGAAAGTGAAAAAAAATTTTGTTATTGTCATCAAAATTTCTCAATACAAATTTTTTATTATTTTAATTAATCATATATTATTTAATAGATAATTCAAGAAATTTGACTCGTACAATATTTGTCAAATCGAAGTTTTGTAAATTATAATTTTGGCACCTTGAAGTGAAGATTTGAAATGGTAATATTAGATTTTTTAATTTGCTGGAATGATAAAATTTGAATTTGGTTCTTTTTTTTGGTAAAATTAAGAACGTTATTGACTTATTCTTGCATTATCAAAAAAAAAAAATTTAATTAATCAATGAATTTCTTAAAAATTGAATAATTCGTCGATTATACAAAGAATTTGATTTATATAAAGAAAATCTTATACTTTTGAATCTATTCAACTTTTAACTGCTCTAGCATACTGCCACCTGCAGTCTGTTCTACAGATATATCTAGTTTCTATCGGTATAGTCATTTTCGCATTTGACGTTGACATGAATCTAACCTGCAAAAAATTTCATTAATGTTGAGCATAAATATACGATCAATTGTCAAACATGGCTGATGGACGCAAAAAATTTAGTGGATCTGAGTATGGAAAGCGCGCTTTGGACAAAAGCAAAAAACAACAAGAGATTTTGAGTAAAACTCTCAAACTAGATGATTTTTTTACGAAAAAAGAACGTGTTACACAAAAATCAGAAACTAGCTATAGAGATTGTACGAATTTAGATCACGAAGGTTTGTCGCGACAATCTTTTTAAGTTTCATATTTTTCCAAGTATAATAATGATTCATTTGTCGATGTGTATAATATGTATATTCATTATTTACTGTCATAATTAGGTTAATAGAATAATAGTAAATTTTGGCAGGAAAATTCATGTTCTACGTCAACTTTAAAACAAACTCCGTCTACGAGTAATGATACTGATTTTACCACGACGTCTTCGCTGCCACAGAATATCCATCACGAAAGTGAACTTCAAGCTACAATTTCAACAATAAAAATAGAAAATAATGAGCATGGGGATATTGTAATAAGCGATGATCCAGGAGAATGGGTTATAAACGATTTCACCAGAGATTATGTAGCTAACCACGGATGTAAACAAAATGAAAATTTGTATTTTTCCGGTACAAAACGTGATTACAGCGATGGAACTTCAAGATGGCTGTCAGAATCTATTATATGTTATATCTAACTTAAATAAAAAATAAAAAAACACTATTTGTAAGAAAACTTATCAACGGTGAAAAAGTTCCACGCCCATGGCTCATTTACTCAGTTAGTAAAGGGTCTGTATTTTGTGCAGCTTGTCTTCTTTTTGACAGAGACTGTTCATTTACGGCAAAAATGGATTCAATGTTTGGAAACATGCAGGCGTTCGTGTTAGTGAGCATGAAAACTCCAGACATTATAAAAATAAGTATGTTAACCCTTAAGCAAAGATCGGATGCTAAGAATAGAATAGACCATGGCTTAGTCATACAAACAGAGACGGAAATCTTCTATTGGAGAAATATTTTAAGAAGAGTAGTCGCTGCTACTAAAGCCTTAGCTTCTCGAGGGCTTCCATTCCGAGGAAGTGATGAATAGTTTTGCTCACCAATGGCAATTTTTTAATGAATGAAAACATTTTTTGACCCATTCCTAGAAGAGCATATTCGAAAATTTGGAAATAAAGGATCTGGCAGTACAAGTTACTTGTCGAAAACTATCTACGAAGAATTTATACAGCTTTTGTCAGTAAAAGTATCTTCTATCATAGTTCAAGTAGTCAAATCAGCCAAATGTTATGCTATTATTGTAGATTCCACATCTGATATATCTCACGTTGACCAACTTTCTTTTGTTATCAGATATGTGCAAAAAGATGGAACGTCTGTTGAACGCTTTCTGATGTTTATTGAAAATTCTGGACATAAAGCTGAAGATATGCTAGTTGCTGTATTGTCTATTCTTGAGTTTTTTGATCTTGACCTCGCAGACTGTCGAAGTCAGTCATATGATAATGCTAACAATGTATCAGGAATTTATTCAGGTTTACAGGCAAGAATTCATGATCTAGCGGAACATGCTCCTTGTGCTGCTCATTCTATGAATTTAGTTCGAGTTCACGCAGTAGAATGCGCGCCAGAAGCTGCTTCATTTTTTAATACAGTACAAACTTTATATAACTTCTTTACTGCCTCAACGCACCGCTGGGAAATTTTACAATCTCATACCGGAAAAATAATCGCGTTAAAATCTTTATCTGCAACCAGATGGTCAGCTCGTTATGAAGCTGTTCATGTACTTAATCAATATTTCAACGAACTAATCGAGACATTGATTGTTATTGTAGAAGATAATGACGAAAATGCAATTACAAGACAAGAAGCTAAAGGTATTCGTATTCAATTCGAACGACTTGAAACAGCATTTATGCAGATACTTTGGCATTTTTTACTCTCACGATTCAATGCTGTTAGTCAAAGTTTGCAAATAGTTGATTGCAGCATTGCTGACGTGATCGATGATTATCATGGTTTGATTAAAGTTGTTGCTGATACGCGAAATGAATTCGAAATCTATGAAAAAAATGCTTTAAATATTTCAGAGATTAAAGAATATAAAACAACAGTTTCTAGGCAAAGGAAGAGAAAATTACATGCTGATGAATCACGGAATGGAGATGTACAACTGTCAGGTCGAGACTACTTTAAAGTCAATACGTTTAATGTTATTCTTGACAATCTGGATTTTGAATTACGAAAAAGATGTGTTGCGTATGAAGAGATACAGGAAAAGTTCTCAGTTATAATTGAATTTGGCAATTTGGACAATAGAGAGATTCGTAAACGAGCTGGATGTTTAAGAAAGTTTTATTCTTCAGATCTCGAGTCCTCATTGGATGACGAATTTGTGCACTTCCATGCTTATTGCACTGAAAAAACGATGGAAAAAAATTCACCTCCCGATCTTCTGAAACTTTTGCGAGCAAACGACCTTTACATTGAATTTCCGAACGTAGAAATCGCATATCGAATATTCATTACTTTAGCTGTAACAAACTGTGGCGCAGAACGATCGTTTTCTTGTTAAAAAGGGTTAAAAACTACTTACGTTCTACAATGAGTGCAAATAGACTCAATAGCTTAGCTATTCTATGCATCGAATCAGACGTACTTCAACGTTTAGATTGTGAAGATTTAATCGAGCAATTCGCAATTCAAAAAGTAAGGCGTATTTGCCTGTGATAAAATTATTATAATATAATTATAAGTCAAGCTGAGTGCAAAATGTAATAGCTCTACGAACAAAATCAAATATTTTTTATGTCATATCAAAGTATATAATATATAATAACTTATTTGCAATACATTAGATATTTTAATTTTTTATAAATAAGATATCAAAACTACATAACTTTTAGTGATATTTCAATGATGGGGCGGCATTTTTTTCAGTGCCCAAGGGCGGCAAAAGCTTAAATCCGGCCCTGCTTATCACATATCTCTTTGGTAGGCCTGCTGGAAGATATTTCTTCTAAGAAATAAGTAGCGCCTGTTGTGTCATCTATAACTCTGAATTTTTCATCAGTTTCATGTGTACAATAAACTGGAAAATAAATAAATAAATAAATACAATGATGATTGTCATCATCATCACAATCAATATCATCATCATCATCACCACAATAATTATTATCATCACAATCAATATCATTATCATCATCATCGCCCTATGTTGGCATAGGTAGCGCTGACTGTGTACCTATATGTGAGTGCGTGTGTGTATGTCACCCCACTCACTCGGTGTGTATGGGCAGGTCCCGGTAGGGCGCGCCCCCAGCGGCGGGCCGGCCCCGGCGCCGCGCCGCGTTGGCCGCGAGGTGGAACCGCGCCAGGCAGCAGTACTCCCCCGGCGGACTGGCCTCCAGCGGACTGCCCGTCACTAGCTTCTCTTTCTGGATGGAGTAGAAACGGTTTTTTATTTACAACCCCATCATCATCACAGCCCATGACAGTCCACTGCAGGCCTCTCCCACGAGCCATGGCAACAACCTTCCCCAGGTTGTTGGCAGGCAGGTTGGAGATCGCAGTGTTTAATTTAGAGATGAAACGTATAGTTGTTTGGCCGGATACCGGATACCGGATATCCGGCCACCCCATGAGCCGGATAGCCGGATATCCGGCGGCCGAATATTTGGCAGGACATAGTCTCTGAACAAGTCTGTGCAAGTTATGAGCGTGGGTGGGAACAACTGCATAATTATGTTAATAATTCAAAACTTTTAAAACTTCGTTCAATAAAAATAATTTGAACTTTAGTCTGAACAATTCTTTCGACCTCGGGCGGTACCCTAGATTCGAAATACGGCTAATTAACCTACCTTAGATTACCTTAGCAAAAAATATTTTTTAGCTAACCTACCTACTAAATGAAGAACGGGTAGGAACCTAATCAACAGTGCTTTGATAAAGGAAAATTTATAATTTTGGGGACTACTTTTTTCCTATGAATAAAACCATTATTATATACTTTTTATTTTATTTTTGCTATCCGGTATCCGGCCGGATATTAACGCACTATATACGGATATAAGCGCCGGATAGTAAATTATCGCCGGATAGGCCGGATACCGGATAGTAATCGGATATCCGTTTCATCTCTAGTTTAAATATAACAATGGAAAACGCTGCTGCCCATATTCCAGCCTACGGAGGCTGGATCTTTTGCCTCGAAACCATTAGTCGCCTCGTCAGACACCCACGAGTGTAAGAGGTTGGTGCTATTCATCTCTGCTGGACACCACACGGCTTAATAGTATAATGTCATGATTTTTACCCATCCATCCATAAACCCAGTGCCGCCACGTACCAATGACTTCCTCTGTGAGTTTATGAGAGTACATTAGTTGAACACTAACCGATGGTCTGTGAGGGAAAACATCACCGTGACATGACGAAACCTGCACATTCAGGCGACTGAATGTGTAACCATGATCCTAACTGGTCAGATTCCCCTGTTAACAGGGTAACGGTCGCTCCACTGTAATTACCTGATCGGCCAAATCCTGGATCACGGCCAAGGCGGACCACGGGCCCTCGCCCGCGCACAAAAGATACTGTGACGCCAAATGCTTGATAAATAATTATAATTATTCTACAAAATATTTGTCCCACTATGCATTATGGCCTTCAACACGAAAAAATGTACAACATACATAAAAGGAACAATGAACTTACCTCTATTACATCTAGCAACTCCTGTAACTCTTCCAACGTCGGCATGTCGTCGCCGTCGCCGTCGTCTTCTGCACAGACACGCAGACACTCATTATGATGTAAGTAGGAAATCCGGTTATAGTAATCAGAAAAGTCGTGCATCATACGGAAGAATATTGTAAGATATTGATAATAACCGTAGATTGTTTTGGTCATAGTCTGTGGTACTCTAATCGGACACCTGTCACTTTTGGCGCGATCTGGACAACAAACGTATTCCGCGGCCATTACGAAAATAGACGTCGTTAGCACCTAAGGCTTCTTACCTAATTTGTGTAAAATATCCAAGTAAACATTGTCTGGCATTATTAAAAGTGAGTTGTGTCCTATCAACTGAGTTTTATTAAGGAGGAATCTAACAAATCAGAAGACGGGACGCCCCAAAAACCCACGACAAAAGTGGACTATGCGAGTCGTAAGTGCTGAATCGGCGATTCTGCATTGAAGGTCAGTGTGCAACATCGTTTTTAAAAGTACATTTTCGTCAAGTGAACTCAACGAGATCTAGTGTTTTCATGAATAACTACAACTACCTACATAATATGAAACCCAGTATTTGTTGCTGGTGACTATATAATTTTGATCCGGAAAATTAATAGCTACGTTAATAAGACTACTTAGTCTGTTATTTATGTACTTACATAAATGAAGCTGCATAAAAGAAGCTAATTTTGAAGAAGTAGACAAAGTATCTACCTACCCTATTTACTGTTCCTGTTCAATTTTATTTTCTCTTTGTTCTTTGTTCATAAATCTTTGTTGTTATTTTGTATCTACCCTCTTTGTATAAATTTTTTTGGGTAATCTAATGTTTTAGTGTACTGTATTAATATTAGTACTAAGTATTTTGTGGAGTTACTCATAAGTATCTATGAAGCCATAATCGTATGATTTTAATAAGACGTGTTTCAGATTTATATATTATTTGAATAGTATTTTATAATCAACTAATTTTCTCGGTCTATTAAAATGCCATCTAATAGGAAATCTCGATCTCGAACTAGACGACAATCAAGTCGTACTTCGTATACGAGTACTAGCAGTTCGGAGTCGGATAATTCAGAAAGAAATGATAGGCGTAGTTACAAGGCGCGTCAGCGTCGGACCAAGCGAACACGATCACGTTCGAAACATAGTCGTAGCAGACGCAGTCGTCGTGATCGTAGTTCATCGTCAAGTTCTGATTACAATCGCGAACGACGCTCTCGCCGTCGTCGTCGCAGTAGATCGTTCAGGTCTAGTCGATCTCTTCGTAGTAGGCAGGGAAGGCCCTTGTCTCGAGTGAGCCATCGTAGTAAAAAGCGCGGTCATCATAATGGCCGGGATCGACACAAACAAACTGACGTAGCACTAGCGGCAACACCACGGATGAGCGAATCACGTATGACTCCCCCGCTCCTTTGCTCATCTAGCAAAGATCGTGTTAGTTGCATAGAACCCATAACAACCCCACCTATTACGTCTGCTGGGCCTCATGTACCTAGTACATCTACGTTATCATCAAATAGGCTTTCGAGCTGGCACTATAATATGAGTAACGTTAACGTAGTCCCAGAATATGACCCTGCTGACAACACACAGAGTGTTGAATGGTGGATTCATAAAGTTGATGAATGTGCCAAAATCTATTCCTGGGATGATCGTCAAACATGTCATTATGCGTTGCCCAAGCTGGCAGGTCTGGCAAAGCGCTGGTACCAAGGATTACCTTCAGTACTATTTTCATGGGTCGAATGGGCGGCAAAATTGAAATCTGCATTTCCTTCAAATGAAAACTACGGAGATTTATTAAGTAAAATGTTGAGGATTCGCTGTAAATTAGGTCAGGCACTTGATGTTTACTATTACGATAAATTGGCTTTACTACATAAGTGTGAAATAAGTGGATCCAAAGCGGTAGCGTGTCTCATCCATGGAATAGATGATAAATTCGTTCGTATGGGTGCTAATGCTTGTATGTTTGATGAACCTGAGAAATTGCTGTCGTATTTACGAACCATTGGCCAAAACGAATTTCTGACTCCAAGAAATAGGCCGCCATTTACGCATCCACAGGCTCGTAATAATAGACCGGTTACAAATACGACTACGTCACATGAATTATTTAAAGGTTCAGATTCACTTCCACGGTGCTTTAATTGCGGTGAAACAGGTCACATTAGTGTGAGATGCACAAAACCAATTAAGAAATGCGGATTTTGTCACATGTTGGGACATATTACTAAAGATTGTCGTAAAAGAGACTTGTCTACGGCAAACGCTGGGAATAAGCCTGATCAGAATGAGTCAGAACCAGTCAAGAAGGTTATGTGTATAGCAGAACCTGACACTGGACCCAACAGTAAATACTATAAAAACATAAAAGTTAATGATATAGACCGTCTTGCCTACGTCGACCTAGGTAGCAGCTGCACATTGATGCGTTATTCTGATGCAAAAAGCATATTTTCCAGTTGGTTGCCAAATCACAATTTACCTAATCTTCGTGGTTTTGGGAACTCGTTGGTACAGGCGTTAGGAACTACGAAGGCTAAAATAGCTGTTGGTAATATCGAAGCATGTATCGATATTTAGATAGTCCCAGATCAGTATATGCAGGTTCCAGTTATTTTAGGGCAAACATTCACGGAATTACCTAATGTAATAATTTATAAAACTTGTGACGAGCTCACTTTCTCCGAATTGCCCTTAATGGAAATTTGTGATAAAACCTTCAAAGTGAAAATCCTAAGTGACGATATATTTACGCTAACTGCCAGTTGCACTGCACCAGTCGTTGTTCACACGGAGTCCACGTATACGGGGCATCTTTTTGTGTCAGGTGGTAGTATTCGAGTTGGTATCGCAGAGTGTTTTATATTACCTGGTTTATATAACTTTGTTGATGGTAAGGGGTACATTATGATAACAAATATTAGTAAATCGGAAGTTATAATAAACCGAAACCATGTTATTGCCCGAGGCTGCTCGTATGAAGAAGTTGATGATTTGTATGTAGGATGTGTAGATTTTTCAAAATCATTTGAACCATTACCTATGGATAAAGTTAATATTGGAACTAAGTTAAATGACGTTCAGATAAATAAGTTTACAGATTTATTAAAGAGATATAGAGATTGTTTCGCGTTAAACCTGTCGGAATTAGGCAAAACTTCGTTGACCGAAATGACTATAAGATTAAGTGACGATACGCCGGTAGTCTACAACCCATATAGGATGTCAATAAAAGAAAGAGAGCAACTAGCCACGATCGTTAACGACTTATTGTGTCATGGGATAATACGAGAGAGCACCTCATCTTACGCTAGTCCTGTTATTTTAGTTAATAAGAAAAATGGAGAGAAACGCCTTTGCGTTGACTTTAGGGCCCTTAACCGAAAAACTCTAAAGGACAAGTACCCTCTTCCTAGAATAGAGGATCAGCTGGATAGTCTTGGAGGAAATAGCTATTTCACTAGCCTGGATTTAGCTTCGGGCTACTATCAAGTACCGATGGCCGAGTCCAGCAAGTCACTGACCGCGTTTGTCACACCCGATGGGTTATATGAATATAACAGAATGCCGTTCGGGTTGGCAAATGCGCCTAGTGTTTTCCAGAGGACAATAAATACTATGTTGAAAGGTTCAGGAAAACGCTTAGCTCTAGCATACATGGACGATTTGCTGGTCGCTTCCAAGGATATCGAGGAGGGTATGGAAAAACTAGAGCATGTGTTTATGTTGTTACGTTCAGCGAATTTGACTTTAAAGCTGGAAAAATGCCACTTCTTCCAGACCCACATCGATTACTTAGGATACGAGATCTCAGCAAAAGGCCTCAAGCCAGGTAGTCACAAAATCCATGCTGTCCAACATTTCCCACAACCAAAAAACGTGCACGAGGTTAGGCAATTTATAGGTCTTACTAGTTACTTTCGAAGGTTCGTTAAAGATTTCTCAATTATAGCACGGCCTTTGACGAACCTTACTAAAAAGGATGTTCCGTGGCATTTTGATGAAGCACAACAACGAGCTTTCAATGAATTAAAGTCTAAACTAGTTAGCCGACCAATATTAGCTCTTTATGACCCTTCAGCAAGTATGGAGGTTCATACCGATGCTAGCAAATTTGGAGTTGCGGCGATTTTGATGCAGAGAAAAGGGTCTGATTTGCAACCTGTGGCTTACTATAGTAGGCAGACATCGCCGGAGGAGCAACGATTTCACTCTTACGAGCTCGAGACGCTCGCATTAGTAACTGCCCTCCAAAAGTTTAGAGTGTATCTTTTAGGTACACCCTTTAAAGTGGTTACTGATTGTAGTGCCATTCGCAATACTATGACTAAACGCGATCTTGTGCCACGAGTTGCCAGGTGGTGGATA
This sequence comes from Blastobasis lacticolella, assembly GCA_905147135.1. Lineage (NCBI taxonomy): Eukaryota > Metazoa > Arthropoda > Insecta > Lepidoptera > Blastobasidae > Blastobasis > Blastobasis lacticolella. The sequence goes on from LR990067.1 coordinate 544,569, forward strand.
GGTATGCAGGAGTACGAGTTTACAATCGAGTATAGGCCGGGCGCGCGAATGGCGCATGTCGACGCGCTAAGTCGAAATCCTGCTAGAAAGGACGAGGTGACAACCGATGTCATGGACATTTTAGTCGTTCAGGATGAGGCAGCCTGGTTACAAACGGTCCAGTCAGCTGACCCCGAACTAAAACGCATGATTGAAATACTTCAAGATCCGAATAGCGAAACAGTAGTGGAGGTGAAAAATAACTTCACATATAAAAATGACAGGCTGTACAGAGTGGTTAAAAAGGACGATAAAGTATCTCTATTATGGGTAGTTCCGAAATCAGTTAGGTGGCAAATACTGAAGATGAAACATGATGACAACGGTCATTTTAGTTTTGAAAAGACTTACGATCGCGTCAAAAACGTCTATTGGTTTAAAGGAATGAGAAAATTTTTAAGGAAATATTGTAAAGCATGTCTCCATTGTGCACATAATAAAGTGCCTGCAGGTGCAAAGGAAGGCATGTTGCATCCAATTGAAAAACCGAATAAGCCCTTTGACACCTTGCACGCAGACCATTGTGGTCCTTTTCCCTTGAGTAAGAAGAAAAATCAGTATGTTCTTGCTATAATTGACTCATTCACGAAATATATATATTTGAAAGCGGTCAAAGACTGTAAGTCTAAAACGACAATTCAGGTATTTGAAGAGTATTTTGCTTTATTCGGAGTGCCTCGAAGGCTTATAACCGATCGAGGAACAAGTTTTACGAGTCATAGTTTTCAAAGGTTTGTTCACGAGAAAGGCATGAAGCATATTTTGAATGCTGTCGCTACACCACGAGCGAATGGACAGATCGAACGCTACAACCGAACTCTGGTAGATTCGTTGACAGCAGCAAACCATGATAAGCCCGACGATCAGTGGGACCTCTCAATTTTAAAGGTACAATGGTCTTTAAATAATACCCTTAATAAGGGTACAGGTAAGACTCCAGCAGAGGCTTTGTTCGGCGTCGCGCCAACTGGTAGTTGTGATAGTATCATGAACCCCGTGGTATCCGAGGCAAGTGAACGCCAGGACGTAATACAAGTTAGATCAGAAGTTGAAGAGAAAATAAGTTCCGAACAACAAAAGCAAAAAGAGAGATTTGATCGAACCCGTAAGGAAGCTCACAAGTATCAGGTCGGTGACCTGGTTAGGGTAGAAAGGGAAGTTGCCACAATTCCTGGACAAAGTCGTAAATTGGTTCCCAAATGTTTTGGGCCTTACAAAATTACTAAGATCCTAGGCAATGATCGCTATGAGGTCCAAGATACGCCAATCACACGTAAAGACGGTAAAGCGATTTATACTGGAGTATATTCAGTTGATAAAATGTACCCATGGTTGGTCTTTAGCAATGATCCTGTAGCAAGTGATTCCGATTAGGTACACCAGATATGCATACGGTCTGTTTGTTTCTTTTTGGAAATGGTTGAACGTAGTATTTGTAAGTTATTTGTTGAACGTAAGGCGCAGTTAATTTTGAAATATTTGTTATAAATGAAATTGTAGCTACAATTTGGTGAGGCTGAGAAAGAAAGAATTATTATGAGTTTTGATTTGAGAGATTTATTGATAAATAAGTATAACAAGTACAAGTGATAAAACATAAGTTAAATAAAACAAGGTATTCAATACACACTAATGGCAATCGTTATTTTGAGTATGTTTTTAAAGTGAACTATTACCGAACGGTAATATTCTGGACCATCCTGTAGGATGGCAATCGTTATTTTGAGTATGTTTTTAAAGTGAACTATTACCGAATGGTAATAGTCTGGACCATCCTGTGCGATGGCAAGCGTTATTTTGAGTATGTTTTTAAAGTGAACTATTACCGAATGGTAATAGTCTGGACCATCCTGTAGGATGGCAATCGTTATTTTGAGTATGTTTTTAAAGTGAACTATTACCGAATGGTAATAGTCTGGACCATCCTGTGCGATGGCAATCGTTATTTTGAGTATGTTTTTAAAGTGAACTATTACCGAATGGTAATAGTCTGGACCATCCTGTGCGATGGCAATCGTTATTTTGAGTATGTTTTTAAAGTGAACTATTACCGAATGGTAATAGTCTGGACCATCCTGTGCGATGGCAATCGTTATTTTGAGTATGTTTTTAAAGTGAACTATTACCGAATGGTAATAGTGTGGACCATCCTACGCGATGGCAATAGTTTTATTTGATTATGGGTTGTTAAAGTGAAATAATATTGAAAGGAAATGAAGAAATAACTTAAGTTATTTATGATAAATTAATACTCATTTATACTTAGGTATTTAGAATGTACTTAGTGCATTTATATTCTTGAAATGTTAGTTGTAGGTACTCAATATACATCTCTGTAAATACGACGCGGGACGCGTTCGTTGTCAGAATTGGCCGAGTGTAAGATATTGATAATAACCGTAGATTGTTTTGGTCATAGTCTGTGGTACTCTAATCGGACACCTGTCACTTTTGGCGCGATCTGGACAACAAACGTATTCCGCGGCCATTACGAAAATAGACGTCGTTAGCACCTAAGGCTTCTTACCTAATTTGTGTAAAATATCCAAGTAAACATTGTCTGGCATTATTAAAAGTGAGTTGTGTCCTATCAACTGAGTTTTATTAAGGAGGAATCTAACAATATGACTCGAGTAAGAAAAGAAATTTAGTTGCCTACTCTCACCCTGATCCACCTATGGGTTGCTACGACGATAATCTACCCTCATCTGTTATTTAATCGGGCGAACATTCAAAATATATAACGGATCGCGGTCAATAGTATGGAATCATGTGGTCAATAGTACGGACTCATGACGATGAAAATGGAAGTGGGAGTGCGCCCTCTGGTGGGGCGTGCTGACAGAGTCTCGACGGCACGACTCGGGCGGAGTGGCGGCCATTCTTGGCGCGACCGCCGCCGAGGAGTGACGCGTCTTGAAACTGTCTCCACATTTCGTTTATAGAAAGTGTTCATTACGTTTGAAAATAAAGTAATTTTAAAATCACCTTCGAAATAAAAAAGTTAATTACCTCAACTGCCTATATTGTGATACTGCTCTGATTTCAAGTGAAATTATAAGTGATGTGCAAAAATGAATTGGAATAAATACAGTGGAGTAAATGTGAACCTTTTATTTAATTTATCTGGACGAATACGATCTAATACTGATATCACCACCCTGATGACAATGATCCTGATACAACCCTTTCCTTCACGCGACGACATATATATTATATTTTATTAATTTACAGTCAAAATTGAAACTTGTATAAACTGACTTATATTTTTTGTGAATGTTCATCGATATGGACGCTCCATTTCTTTTAGGATGGGGAAAAAGTTTCTTTCATTTGACATATGACTCGATTAAATAACAGATGAGGGCGACTCTCCACGACAACCCTATAGTTGGACCAGAGTGAAAGTAGGCAACCCATATTATTTTTCTCATTTGAGTTATATTCTCTCGAATAATGCACTATTGTTCTGAAGAAAATATGAGGGTAGATATTATTAAAGCCTAACTTTATTTTCGTAATTAGGTTTTATTGTTACAAACTTGGTTTGAATTTGAATAACCGTGGCGGATCCGTATCTTCGAATGAGATAGAAATCAATCTATACTGTACGGTACAACCAACACAACTGCACTCAGCACGGCTAGCACAAGTGAAAAGGCGCGACTTAGATACTGCTCTCTCTCTTTCATCTTAGTACTGAGAGAAGGAAACGAAGGCTGTCTCGCAGCGCGAGCTGTGTCGCGGGCATACTTGTGCTATCTACGCTGAGGTCCCGAAGGCTCTCACGAAATATCGCATGTATAATTCGCCCGTTAAGAAGCCAAAACAACACAAAAAACTAACGAGTGAAATATCAATGCAATGGAGATTACAACGATTAGAAAATGAAAGTGAGTGTGTAGATCAGAAAGTGAGTCATCCTTGTCTGCCGGCGCCTCGACCAATCGAATTGCAGCAAATTTGAAAGCTTAAAATGTATGTAAATACCTCGCCGGTTGGAAGAAACAGCAAATACTAGACTGACTGATAAGACTATATTCTGAGTTATGTACACTGTGTATGTGTTTGTGACATTAGCGCCAAGATGATTATTTTTTACCAGACTGGCTGCTAAGCAAAGGGATATCATTGCCTTAACTTTTAATTTTAGAAAATTAAGTTGATTTTCATCCATTAATAAACTTAATCTTTTTTTAAATACAAATTGTTTGAAGTGTGAATTGTACTCCACTGTGAAAACACCTTTACTCAATATTTTCTTAACGCGAACGGACTATTATAAAAAAATTGAACAAATCTGAAACTAATAAATTGAAACGGAAATAATGGTCACTTAAGAGAAATCAATATTCTCACCTGCATCGTAGAACCTTCTGAGCATCTCCCTCTCTTTCCTGAGGAACTCCTCAAACTCTTGCAACTCCTTCTCTTCCCTTCTCTTCTCTATAAAACTCATATCCATCCTGACCAGATTCACAGTTAAAGGGACGCACTTCATCAAAAGCAAACGGTTTCTTCTAGACTTGAAGAAAGATGGACTAAGTGATTTGAGTTTGATATTGAAGTCAGGGTTGTTGGCGTTAGGTTTTACTTCCTTCTGTCTGACGATATCCAATTTCTTTAAAGGTGCTTCTTGTGATTGGAGGAGCTTCAGGTCTGAAGTCAGAAAAAAAATATTTCAAAATATACAATTTAAGTAAAAAAAATTAAGTTAAAATAAAAAAAAAAACAATCTTCATTAAATCTTGTGGGATACATTTACATTAAAATTTAACGTCTACAATAATATGTTTAAAGGGTAATTAATAATAACTAAATTGCCTGAACTAGGATACCCTGTGATTCAGGCGAAAAGTTACAAGTCTTACAAGTCGAAAAAGTACAAAAGGCGTAAAAGTCGAAAAAGTAAAAAAGTACTAATAGGAGCGTCGGTGGCCGAGTGGTTAAGGTATCCGATTCGTAAGCGAAAGGTACCAGATTCGAACCCTACTGCGGCCATGTACTAATGACTCTTTTCTGAGTTATGTACATTAGTTGAATGCTAACCGATGCTCTTACGGTGAGGGAAAACATCGTGATGAAACCTGCACATTCAGGCGACTGGATGTGTAACCATGACCCAATCTGGTCAGGTTACCCTGGTAGCAGGGTCATGGAGATCAGAAGGCAGTCGCTCCACCGTATCTGATCTGCCAAATCCTGGATCATGGTCAAGACAGACCTAGGACCCTCGCGCGCGAGAACACAACAGAGATATTACCCAAGATGAATCATAGATTCTAGAAAGCATTTAAAGACAAACCAAAAAAATACATACAAAGAATTTTGCCACATTCACCTTGCAAGTTTTCAACGTCCTGTTCTACTGCATTAGTGTCTTCCGCCTGAGTTTCTTCATCATATTCTTTAACCTCTTTTATTTTTGCGTCAATTTCTTCAACAATAGCGTCTACTTCATCTGTCAGATCTACAGTTTCCACATTATCAAAACCTTCTTCAACTATTTCATCTCCAAACACTATTCTATCAACTATCCGATTGTAAGTTTCCTCTTTTGTTTCTTTCTTAACAATAGTTTCTTTTGGTGCCGCACTTTGGTTTACACTAGCTGTGTCAAATTCACCCGTAGTCAACGATTGCTTATCTGAACTATTTACGTTACTATCACTAACACTTTTCGTTTCAGTTCTACTATCAAAATTACCCTTTTTACTATCGCTAACACTTACAGCTTCAATTCTACTATAAGTCAAAGTTTCTGAAATATTGTTAGTAGTATTTACTTCACTAACATTCACAGCTTTATCACTATCACTCACACTACCCTCTCCAGTCCGTGTATCAACCACATCAAGTCTGCCGTCATCACTATCAGCATCACTAAAAATGATGGCGGATTCGACAGTATTCAAGTCCAAACTGGCGAAAGCTGAAAACGAATTCGCCAACTCCGATTCTGCCGAGGTTTGTAGTTCTGTGTCGATCACTAGAGGCGGGATTTCGTCATTGTCTGGCGAATGGTCTTCCCCCTTTTGTGCATGAGGGTTGGCGAGGGGACGGTCCACCGTCTCTACAGGGGACTCCGTTATGACCATGTGGTCACTGGATTCTGTGTAGGAGAAGGTATATATTTAGTTCAAACACATATTATGCAACTCTTTATTCAGTTCTAGATAGATATTTGGTAATGTTGGGTGTTCTATGTATAATAAGTATGTATTTAAAAGAATATAAGTTGTTTATCAGTTATCTAGCACCCATGACACAAGCTTTGCTTACTTTGGGGCTAGATGGCGCTGTGTGAATTTGTCCACGATCATTTATTTATTTATTATTTATTTAATGTCCCACCGAAACTTCGGCTTTGATAAATAGTAAATAATACACACCTTCGCCGAAACCTTCAGCTTCAGCCCAAAACCCAGCCAAAGTCGAAGGTTTCCCTGACGGTGATTTTTATTATTCTTGACAAATATTATTGCAAGGTAATTTTTTATCATCTCTAGATCAACTTCTAGAGAGGATTTTATTAAGCACTCTATATTATACAGTCAATATAAGCCAATAAAAGTTCGAAAGTTTATTATACGTAGAATACCTATCATTTTAATTTCTACCCGGCCGGGGATCGAACCCGGAACTTCTTGCGTGGCAGACCACTGATCTACACAGATCGTCAATGAATGAATGAACAAATAACAACAACAACAAATGCTAAAAACGAATGAGATTTATTTTTAGCGAAAAGTGCCTGTTGCGTTGTGACTAAATTGTACTTTCTCATTAGCTTTCTCATGCATTATTTAATTTGTTTATATTAGTCTGAATCATCCGACTGCTGGGCAAAGGGCCTCCCTCCATTCTTTCATACTTCGCTATGGTTTGCCAGTCCCTGTCGAACGCCAGCAACTCATCTTTGTTTCTTGTGTATATTGCAAATAAATGAAACGAACGAATAAATGAATGAATGAACAAAGGAGTATAAGGCAGACGTACCTTTACGGCCAGCGGGCGCGGGATGCGGGGGCGGCGGGGGTTCCGGTTCGACGTCTTCCTGCTGAACAATCAAAGGTCTATTATGTGTGGTCTATTTATGTCTATTGCTTCATCATCATATCAGCCGAAAGCCGCCCACTGCTAGGCATAGGCCTCCCCCAGAGATCTCCACAAAGGCCTGGTACCTGCGATCTTGACTTGTGGGAGGCCTACCCACGCTGCGTCTTCCGGTACGTGGTCGCCACTCGAGAATTTTATTTCCCCGTACCACTGACCTCGTCGTCTTCCAAATGCACCAGCCCGGCCCTGACCCGGGCGTGCCAGCCGCGCAGCCGCAGCGCCGCGGCGGGGTGACGCCGCACTACGGCCAACTGGATCGCGTGCAGCCGGGGTGGGGGCTGCAATGGGGGGACAACATCACATCACAGCTCATAACAGTCCACTGCTGGACTGATGGCCTCTCCTACGGAAGAGAAGATGATGCCATAATATCCACGCTGGCATAGTGTGGATTCGAGTGTGTTTTATTTTTGATCTGCTGAAAAAAGTCATTTCGATTGTGTGTGTGTGTGTGTATGTTATTACCTGTGGTGGACTGGCTTACTCTTGCTGTAGTTTTAGGTGGTTTTTCTTATTTATACTAGACATACCTATATAATATAATATAGCGTTCCGGCTCTACCTGGCATTGTCGAGCACGGTTCGGTCGTGGTTGGCGAGGGATACGTTATCTACGGCCATAGGGCGGTCAGCGTGTCACTGTGTGTTTCCTTCCTACTTTCCTATCCCCCTCCTTTTTGACGATTAAAAGAGATATTTAATGTCCTAATCAATAAAGATTGGCCGTGTGGTGTACGGCAGAGTAGAATAGCACCAACCCCTTACACTCATGGGTGTCGTACAAGGCGACTAATGTTTTCAAGGCAAAAGATCAAGAGTCTCCGTAGTCTGGAAAATGGGCAGCAGCATTTTCCATTGTTATATTCAAACACTGCGATCTCCAACCCGTCTGCCAAGCGTGGAGATTATGGCAATAACCTCCCCTTTCGTGGGAGAGGCCCTAAGTCCTGCAGTGGACTGTAACGGGCTGTGATGATGAATCAATAAAGAAATTTTGAATTTTGAACCTCCAGATCCTTATCATCAGTTCCGGCCTAGCTTCTGTTCCTCTCCCCCCGGCGGGCCCTCCACAACGCGAGCACCCTCTCCGCAGCCGACGCTTTCAGCGCGTGCCATCGCTTTTGGAGCAGCACGAGGCAGGCTACTATTCAAAGCAACGATCGTAACCTCTATTGCTTTGCTACAAGGACGAAAGCCGGCTGGCTAACTGTATTTTGTTTATGAACAGTCGCAAATCAGAATTTCGTGTCTGTTTTGTTTTCCGCGCGGGTCGAAAGTGTAGATTTGTGTGTGTTTTATTTTCCGCGCTGTTCAAAAGTGCGGATTCGTGAGTATTTTAAAAACAAAAACCGCGCAGGCCGAAAATGCAGATTTGAGTGTGTTTTGTTTTTGAGCTGGTGAAAAACGGCATTTCGGGTGTGTTTTGTTTTCCGCACAGGCCGAAAATGCAAATTCGTGTGTGTTTTGTTTTCCGCGCAGGCCGAAATTGCAGATTGAGTGTGTTTTGTTTTTGAGCTGGTGAAAAACGGCATTTCGGGTGTGTTTTGTTTTCCGCGTAGGCCGTAAATGCAAAGTCGTGTTTGTTTTGTTTTCCGCGCAGGCCGAAAATGCAGATTCGAGTGTGTTTTGTTTTTGAGCTGGCGCAAAACGTTATTTCGTGCGTGTTTATTTTTCCGCGCATGCCGGAATTTCGACTGTGTGTGTGTATGTGTATGATAACTACCTCCAAATCCTTATCCTCTGCAGCTCCGGTCTTGCTTAGGTCCCTCTCCCTCCGTCGGGCCCTCCACAGCGCGAGCACCCTCTCCGCAGCCGAAGCCTTCAGCTCGTGCCATCGCCGCTGGAGCAGCACGAGGGAGACCATTCTGCAGTTCCTGTTTTTTTTAACCCCACTGGGGAGTGGGAAGGATTTGGTGATTATTTTTATACATAACTATTAAATTTCCAGAACGAAAAGTAGCATTTGTCACTCAGTAATAAGTTTCTTTAAATTTGTAGCTTATAATTATTTATTTATTTGTTTTTTATGTCATACGGTAGGCAAACAGGCAAGCGGGCCACCTGATGGAAAGTGGTTACCGCTGCCTATAGACATTAGCAAAACCAAGAGTATCGCTAATGCGTTGCCCAATTCTATTACACGTTGCTCTGGCAGCAAAAAGGAAAATGCCTCTCCACTGCAAAACCTAGCTACAGTTGCGAGCTACAGTATCAAGGTCAAAATATTGAAAAAATAAATACTACGAAATTTCTTGGACTGTACATAGATGATAACATGAGTTGGTCTAATCAAATAGAGTCAGTTTGTGGTAAACTAAATAAGTTCTCTTACGCCTTACATATGCTGGCTAAAGTAGCAGATACTTCAACTTTGCTGGCAGCGTATCACGCCTTTGTGGCATCTACTCTTCGATATGGTGTAATCTTCTGGGGCAATGCTACCAACAAAGAATCGGTTTTTATAGCACAAAAGAAATGCATAAGATCAATTTGTCATTTGCAACAGATAGACTCTTGTAAACCACATTTTATTAGATTAAGCATACTAACCATGCCTTCCATTTATATATATGAGACCGCTGTTTTCGTAAAATCAAATATAAATTTGTTTACATTTATCCAGAGTAGCCGTAGATGTGATAAGCTGTATGTGGTCCCAAGTAAAACTTCATTTGTCCACAAAAGCGTGTTTACTATGGCACCGAATATATATAATAAAGTTCCAAAGAATATAAGAGAATGTGAATCACTGAATCAATTTAAATGCATTTTAAAACAATTACTTGTAAATAAATGTTATTATTCCTTAATTGAATTTCTATCGGATTGTACTATTTAATTGGAATTAATTAATTAATTGACCTATCGATTAATCTAATTATTAATATTATGACATTTATATCTTGACTATGTAATTAAATCTGCGTTGACATTGCTATTAATAATTATTATCATACTTATTTTGACATTATGTTATAGAATCCAATTAATTATTTGTATGCCTATAATAAGGCTAAACATGGTGATACAAAATTAATATATTTTCAACAATGTTATATACCTGTGTTTACAAATAAAGACATTATGAATTATGAGTCTATTTAGGTTGGTTTTAGCGGCGGTACCCCATATTTCCACGAGATAGTCTAGGTGTGGTTTAATTAAGGAATTGTAAATAAGATACCGCACTCGCTTCGGTAAACAGCACACAGGGCGGACTGTACCAGCAAGTTGTGATAACTTGGAACATAGTTTTTCCAGGTGAGGTTTCCACGACAATTTACTATCAAGTAACAGGCCTAAATACTTTTCCGAAGAGACCTCACTTAGAACGTCTCCATTGATTGTTAGTGGTTGAAAATGAGGAATTATTTTGTTTTTCGCCGCAAATATTATATAATTACTTTTGGTCGCATTTATTGTCCGTAAATTGTCTTGGAACCAAGTGTTCAGGACTTTTAGATCGTCATTTGCTTGATGTGATATGGTTTCAATTGACTTGCCAAAGTAAAAAATATATCATATGTGTACAAAGATATGTCTCCATTTAAAGGTAGTTTGTGGATGTCATTGATGTAAATCAGGAAGAACAGCGGTCCCAGGATAGAGCCCTGAGGAACGCCATAGGTAACCAGTTCCGGCTCCGAAACAATGTTTTCAATTTTGACAACTTGGTGTCGGTTTGAAAGATATGACTCAATAATATCGTAGGCGGTTCCAGTGATTCCGATCTGCCTCAGCTTTCCCAGTAGCAGCCTATGACTTACAGTATCGAATGCTTTTTTTAAATCAATAATTAAGCCTAGAGCTAAATTTTTCTGATCAATATTGTTTTTAAGTTTGGTTACAAGGTCAACAGCTGCGCTCAGAGTATTCGAAGCAGGTCGAAATCCGTATTGTTTCGGAAATAAAAAGTTAATCGATGACAGGTAAGTAAATAGTGTACTGTAAATTATCTTCTCGTATATTTTTGATAATATTGGCAAAACCGAGATAGGTCTATAGTTTCCTGGGTCAGATCTACTACCAGTCTTATATATGGGGGTCACTTTTGCAAGCTTAAGAGCATTTGGAAAAACCCCTAGGTCTAAGCAATTGTTTATACACTGCGCTATGTCAGGGGCAACAAGATCCTTAAGACATTTTATTATTTTAGTGCTTATTAAGTCGATACCACAGCTAGTATTTATATTAAGATTATCAATTATTTTACTGACTTCTATTGCTGTGGTATGTGTAATTATGGATAGTTTTGTTGCAGTGTCCTGAGTAACTTTATCGGGGTGAGTGTTTGTGTTATCTTTACTTAGGTTTTGTGTGATTTTTAATGCTAGGCTTTCTCCAGTAGTAGAGAAGAATGAATTGAAACTTTGGCAAATCAATTTTGGGTCTTTGGTTATTGTGCCTTGGGGTGTATGCAACTTTGATGGTGCACAGTTAGATTTGCTTTTATTGCTTGCTAATTCTTTAATTAAGCTCCATATTTTTAGAGGGCTTTTCTCACATTTTTTGAAGGCTTTATTGTAGTAGCTACTTTTGGTGTTTTGTATAATATCGGCCACTTTTTTTCTTTGATCTTTGAACTCCTTTTACACTTTCTTGCCAGAGGAGGTTTCTATAATTGATTGCGGATATTATGTTCTTGTTAATCCAATCACTTCGAGGTAGGTTTGGACTTTAGTTTTTTGTTATTCTGCTTTCAGTTATTGCTGATATTAATCTTCGTTCTAAATATTCATATCTGCCACTTTCCAACGGTCCTATTTCTTTTATTAGTTTGTAAAGTTTCTTGTAATCTGTTGCTTGGTATTGGATTATTTTGATTGGTTTTGGTTTAAATTGGTGTATTTCGAGGTAGATTTGTTTATGATCCGACATTGCGGATTCTACAATGCTCATATGGAATTTATTATATTTTAGGTTAGTGCAAACATGATCTATTATTGTTTTAGAAGTTTCTGTTTCCCGAGTACAGTGCCGTTCTTCTGTCTTGTTTAATAATATGAAGCTATTATCTTTCAGTACGTCTTTGTAATCACGAATTGTCTTTTTGGCTTGAAGCAGATCTAGGTTAAAATCTCCAAATACGACTGCTCGTTTCCGTTTAGAAAGCTGCGAAGAATACGTTTCTAGAAACTCGGACAATCTTGGCCTCTCTGGCCTGTATATAACACCAACATCTAGACAGAATTTATCTATATGTATCCGTAGATAGTGATAATCACCATTTTCAGATATTTTCAATTAGGTTACGTTTTAGATTGTTATGAACGTAGATGGACGTTCCTCCACCTCTAGTGTTAGTCCTGAAACTGTAATAGTGTGAATATTTCTGTAGCTGTAGTTTTTTTGCTTCATCTTCCGTTTTGATCCAAGTTTCGGTAAGTATCACTACATGTACAATATTATTCTCAAATGATTTAAGTATACATCTTAGTTCGTCAAGTTTACCGGGTTTTACAATGCTCTTCACATTAGCATAGAAACACTTTAGGGATTTCTTGTCCTTGACCAAATTAACGTAATTGTTCGTAATATTGTACGTTATATTGCCCGATGCATCGTCAATGTCAGCCAAGTTCGTTGTGCTTAAATTTAGTTTTTTGATGGGAATGTTATTATTTCAGGAATACCTTTTATATATTTTATTGACAAGTTTTCTTCGCCATTTGCAGATCGAGTTTTTAATTCTACTCTTAATTTAAGAATATATTTTTGTTGGCACGGCGTTGAGTCAGAATATATTTTTATGGAGTCTTATGTAATTTTAGTTCTATTTCGTAAGATTTCTTTTGCTATTTCTTGTTTTGAAAAACAGACTTTCAAAGCACGAGCTTTATTTAGTACATATTTTCCCAGTCTTATTATTTTTATGGGCTCTTCGGATATTGGTGCCACCGACCTTATTACATCCATTACTGATGTGCTGTCATGTTGAGGTCTTTCTGTACGCTCCTTTGTATGTACATTACATAAAATGCAATGACCTGCAGCGCCTCTCAGTTCAATTTCACTGCGAATTCACGGCCATAGAAATATGTAAATACGAATTAGTGGTTATTGTATTGTATAGGACCGGTAACGGAGACTTTGACATCTACCTGCATAATTTAGAATTACTGTTACAAAAATTATCTGACGAAAATAAAAGAATTCTTATAGTTGGCGACCAAAATGTAGATTATCTGTCGGATAACTGTATGAAAAGGCGTGTTGATGACGTGCTAAGTAGCTGTATGTGTAAGAATGTTGTTACATTCCCCACGCGCGTTACGGTAGATACTTCGTCGTGCATTGACTGTGGTATAGCAAACCACGTCCGCGACTGTCTCACCGTGGCACCATTGGAAACAGTTATTAGCGATCACAACGCGCAAAGGTTCGAATTGAGTATGGAACAGAGGCAACACAGAACTAATAAAAATAAGTTTACTAGACGTCGTATTTTTAATGATATATCGATAAATGGATTTTTTTGTGACATTTGTAATTGTAATTTCTCTTTTATCTATGATAATAATATCGACATTAACAGTAAATTTACTAGACTATTTGACATTTTGACATATTATATAGAATTATATTTACCAGTTAAAAAAATTAGATCAAATGATAAGTATACTATTCCATGGATGACCGAGAAATTGTCTGAATATTTACGAAATTATAATGACCTGCATGAAATGAGAAAGCAATACCCAAATGAGTGTGTGCTATATGAACGTATAGACCACTATGCTAAACTCATTAAGTCCGCAACGCTGGATACCCGACGAAACTGTATTGAAAACAGATTGAAGGATAGTAAAAATTCTGTGAAGGAGGTATGGAAGGTAGTAAATGAGAAAATAGGCAAAAACTCTGAAATGCAAAATATTTGTCTACAAGATGCAACCACCAACAAACCTGTACCTGAAAACGAAATTCCAAATAATTTTAATAAGCATTTCTTAGATGTATCATCAAGGTATGCTATACAAAGCAATGAATTCATTTCCGATCAATACCTACGCAGGCACCTGAGTGGTACCGATGTGCCGGAATTCGTTCTACCTTAAGTTACACGTGATAGTCTTGACAAAATCCTTAAGAAAATGTTTAAAAAACGGGAAACTGCTGATATTTACGACATATCACTTAACTTGTTGTGGTGTATTTGGCCAGTTATAGCTGATTCACTAGTTCATTTAGTTAACATTATGTTTGATGAAGGTGTCTTTCCAGAAGTACTGAAAAGTACACGAGTATGTCCCATTTATAAAGGTAAAGGGGATAAGAGGGATGTTAATAACTATAGGCCAATCACGATAGTTCCTACAATATCAAAAATGATTGAATCGATTTTATCGTCTCACATAATGACATATATGGAAACCAATAACTTACTGACAGACAGACAATTTGCATACAGGGAAAAAATGTCGACGACTACTGCTGCGCTCAATGTATTTGACAGTATCGTGACTGGTCTTGATGACAAGTATAAAGTCGCTGGTTTGTTTTGCGATCTGTCAAAGGCATTTGATGTGATCAGCCATAGGTTATTGCTAAATAAGTTGAGCGGCTATGGAATTAGGAATAATGCCAATAAATTACTTGCCTCTTTTCTGTCTGGCCGCAAACAAACTGTACAAGTTCAGATAAATGGTAATAAATTAAGATCTGATCCAGGTACAGTACCTATGGGTATTCCTCAAGGGTCATCGTTAGGAAATACATTGTTTTTAATGTTCATTAATGACCTGCCATCGTCTATTGTAACTGGTTTGTCTCTCCTGTTTGCTGACGACACCACGGTCATCATTAGTAGCCGCACTTTCGAAGACCTCAGTGCAAAAATAAGTGAAGTATGTCATCAATTGAAAATATGGTTTTCTGCAAACGGACTCATATACAGATAAGTCAAATATTGTGCTTTTTACAGCTAAATATGGTATTGTACCGCAATGTATGCGAAATAACCCAATGCCGCTTTGCGCCGAGTGTAAATTCCTCGGATTCACTCTGGATTCGAGCCTAAACTGGAAGCGCCATGTAGACACACTCTGCGATAAGCTGAGTGGGGCGGCGTTCGATTTGCGTAAATTACGCCCACTAATATCTTCTGATGCATTGCGACAGGTCTATTTTGCACATTTTCATTCGATAATGTCGTATGGTTCAATCATCTGGGGTAACTCTACGGAGGCCAAAAGAGTTTTGCTTATGCAAAAACGTGCGTTGCGTGCGATATTTGGTTTAAAGCCTAGAGATTCCTGTAGAACACTGTGGACCACCGCGTTATGAGCCATTACTCTCTATATATGTTGCAAGTACTAACGTTTGTTAGAAATAACATATCTATGTACAGACGTGCTCATAACGCGGGTCGCGCGAGAGGCAGACCCGCCACCCAGGCAAACTGGAAGTCCAACCGCGTCGCCTGGCACTTTCAGAAAAAAAACCGCGGATTATGGGTCCCACATATTATAATAAACTACCATCGCATTTACAAAACGAACCATCTGACGAAACATTTGAGCGCGAACTGAAAAACCTTTTATTGAATAATCCGTTGTACTCAGTAAATGAGTATTACGAACTTTGCTCGAAATACCTTCGACATACTTGTACCTATTGGTTATTATTTTGTATTATTTTATTTTTAAATTGTTACTGAATAAGTTATTTTATTTTATGTTGACATATATTATTTACAATTATTATTATTTAATTGTGATATATTTAATCTAAATTAGATGTGACATTCATATAGAATAATTATTGTTTTTATATAATTCGTTTCATTGACATTGTAAAATTTAATGTAATTTAATTATTAGACATTTGAATTTATATTGTTACATAAATTTTTGTATAAGTACTTATATATGTACTGTAACTCTTGACGATCCCTAACTTAAAACACATTTTTGACATATCGAATGTGATCATAATGAAATTGTATTTACTTTTGGGAAATAAATGAAATCTAAATCTATGAAGTTCTGGTATTCCTTGCACAATGACATTTTTTACCCGTTGAGATCGTTCATGTAGTTCGGATATCATGTTTTCATATGGTAGCTGAGACTCCGACAACATGGGTGATGTAGTCTTCACGAGTCTACAGATACGACGTCTCGTAAGACTGCACAGCTTGGACAATCTACCCAAAAACTAAATAAAGAGGCGGCCCAACGCTGGCTGGCATGCATTACAAGAAATGAATTACATTTAAAAGAACTGCTTATGATTTACGAACCGATTGCATGTTGGATGCATAAAAATACTTATTTGTACAATTTTTTTCGCATTGCAACAAATTTTAGCAGTTCATATGCAGAACTCATTTTAGTAATTTATTTATTTTGATTCGCCAAAACTTTATACACAAGATACATAGGTATAATATATAAAAAATATACATTTTATAGTCTAGTTTTAAGTGTAAAATAAATTATACATATTGTATCGTTAATCATTGATAACTAACTGGACATCATAACAAAAATAAATATAATAAGTAAGTTAGGTGGCGCTATGTCCTTACTCTCCTCGACTCACTTTCACAACTCATTTTAGAGAATCATTTTCATACCTCATGGTAGCAACTAAAGCCAACTCAAGCACAACCGTATCAGAAATGTAACCTGTGGCGCTTTAGTCTTATATTACTATTCCCTTTGGCACAAGCAGTTGTGAAATCTATTACCCCAACCCAATAACACAACCAAGCAATGCCGGTAATTCGTATATGTATAGATTGAAGCAAATCTGTCTGTGTGTGTGTCTGGATGGCTGTACCCACCCGCTGCGCCTGGCATACTGCGCCTTGCCGCGCGCCACGCCGCCGCCGAGCCCGGCTCCAGCAGCCAGTGGCTGTGTGTGTGTGTGTCTGGATGGCTGTACCCACCCGCCGCGCCTGGCATACTGCGCCTTGGCCGCGCGCCACGCCGCCGCCGAGCCCGGCTCCAGCAGCCAGTGGCTGTGTGTGTGTGTGTGTCTGGATGGCTGTACCCACCCGCCGCGCCTGGCATACTGCGCCTTGGCCGCGCGCCACGCCGCCGCCGAGCCCGGCTCCAGCAGCCAGTGGCTGTGTGTGTGTGTGTCTGGATGGCTGTACCCACCCGCCGCGCCTGGCATACTGCGCCTTGGCCGCGCGCCACGCCGCCGCCGAGCCCGGCTCCAGCAGCCAGTGGCTGTGTGTGTGTGTGTCTGGATGGCTGTACCCACCCGCCGCGCCTGGCATACTGCGCCTTGCCGCGCGCCACGCCGCCGCCGAGCCCGGCTCCAGCAGCCAGTGGCTGTGTGTGTGTGTCTGGATGGCTGTACCCACCCGCCGCGCCTGGCATACTGCGCCTTGGCCGCGCGCCACGCCGCCGCCGAGCCCGGCTCCAGCAGCCAGTGGCTGTGTGTGTGTGTGTCTGGATGGCTGTACCCACCCGCCGCGCCTGGCATACTGCGCCTTGGCCGCGCGCCACGCCGCCGCCGAGCCCGGCTCCAGCAGCCAGTGGCTGTGTGTGTGTGTGTCTGGATGGCTGTACCCACCCGCCGCGCCTGGCATACTGCGCCTTGGCCGCGCGCCACGCCGCCGCCGAGCCCGGCTCCAGCAGCCACTGGCTGTGTGTGTGTGTGTCTGGATGGCTGTACCCACCCGCCGCGCCTGGCATACTGCGCCTTGGCCGCGCGCCACGCCGCCGCCGAGCCCGGCTCCAGCAGCCAGTGGCTGTGTGTGTGTGTGTGTGTGTGTGTGTGTGTCTGGATGGCTGTACCCACCCGCCGCGCCTGGCATACTGCGCCTTGGCCGCGCGCCACGCCGCCGCCGAGCCCGGCTCCAGCAGCCAGTGGCTGTGTGTGTGTGTGTGTGTGTCTGGATGGCTGTACCCACCCGCCGCGCCTGGCATACTGCGCCTTGGCCGCGCGCCACGCCGCCGCCGAGCCCGGCTCCAGCAGCCAGCGCTCCACCAGCTCCAGGAGAGCCCACAGCGACTGGGACTGCGTGTATAGGGTTAGGCTGTCCTGTTGGCCGAGGGGGAGAATCAGTATACCGTCAGGGGGTGACAATCGGCTCAAGTGACAGTTCAACAAGGCTAAAAATGTGAATTCGGGGGTGTTTTTTTTCTTTCGCATGCAAAAAATGTGGATTCGGGTGTGTTTTGCTATCCTGCGCCGGTCGAAAGTGTGGATTCGGGTATGTTTTGTTTTTTAAAAGGGCGCGAAGTGGTATTTCGTGTGTGTTTTGTTTTCCTTCGCAGGTTGAAAGTGTGGATACGAGTGTGTTTCGTTTTTGATCTGGCTCGAAACGATATTTCGTGCGCGTTTTGTTTTCCGCACGAACCGAAATTGCGGATTTGAGTGTGTTTTGTTTTCGAGTGGACGTAAAGTGGTATATCGTGTGTGTTTCGTTTTCCGCACAGACCGAAAGTACGGATTCGTTGTTTTTGCACCTACCTCCGTAACCACGGTCTCCTGCGTATCATACAGCATGGCGGTGTCGGCGACGGCCCAGTCCGCGCGCCGCGGCCGCCGCCGGGGAGCCCGCGGGGAGGCCTCGTCGCCGCCCGCGAGGAGGGAGCGCACGTGGCGGAGGGCCACGGCGCGGATACGACACCTGCCCAGGGGGACACATTTATTACAACTATTACGTGATGGACCACGTGATGGGCTGCAAAGGTGTATCCCCATCCCCACTCCCTGATTCCGGTCCTGGCCGCCAACTCGGCGAAGGCTGCGTCCCCATCCCCACTCACCAGAAGGCGGCGACCTGCGGCTCCCTGAGTCCGGTCCTGGCCGCCAACTCGGCGAAGGCTGCGTCCCCATCCCCACTCACCAGAAGGCGGCGACCTGCGCCTCCCTGAGTCCGGTCCTGGCCGCCAACTCGGCGAAGGCTGCGTCCCCATCCCCACTCACCAGAAGGCGGCGACCTGCGCCTCCCTGAGTCCGGTCCTGGCCGCCAACTCGGCGAAGGCTGCATCCCCATCCCCACTCACCAGAAGGCGGCGACCTGCGCCTCCCTGAGTCCGGTCCTGGCCGCTAGTTCAGCGAAAACTGCGCGCGCGCCGCGGCCCGAGCGGTACGACGCGCGGACCTGGTGAGCTAGGTACGAGCTTATCTGGGGGCCACATTACTCTAGATTAGACAAACATACAGATATACATAATGCCTCGTCTCTTTCCCTCGTTCCAATGAGCCGTTTTCAATGCTCCACAAATTCCCACAGATGGCGCGCTCTAACGACTCAAACATTATCATAATCTCTTAGCTGTGTACCATTATTTCGATGCAATTTATTTTTAGATCTATTAATTTAACGGTTTTTTAATGTCAGTACTCCTTAGGGCTCCAGTTTATGAATTTTATCCATCGATTCCTGGTTGACTGGAAGATAAAGCTGTGTAGGTTTGTGACCGCCTTTGTACATCATCGACTCATCGTGCATGCAGTTAAAATGAAGTTTACGTAATGGTAGCACTTCAGCAAATAATACCTAGAGTTGTTAAGCAGTTTAATTTGTTCTGAGGCTGAACAAACCCCAAAAATTCCCAAAATTAAAACAAATTAAATAAGGTTCAAAATAGACCATTTATTACAAAAACTAAATTCTATATATAATTTGTATGCGACAACTTGCTACCGCGATGTAGAAAGTACACAAATTTATAACAGCGCCATCTAGTGGCAATAGTTGGTACTACATACTATGTCACCTTTCTCTTTTTGTTTAGTCGTCTGAACATTCCGGCCGCCATGGACCTAGTCCAGTTAAATAAATATAAAAATAAACAGTTTTTACATCGACAACACAAGGTGTCACAAAATTCAAACATACTTTACATAATATGTGATAATAGATACAAACTTAATTTGCTATATAAACTGACTATCTTAATTTGCTACATTAACAACTTAGCTATAACTTAGTATTACAAATCAGAAGATCAAATCCTAAGATGAAACAAAAGAAAATATTTACTAATCCTTAACAGGTAATAATATAAGTTTTGACAAAGGTCTCTTAATAATATGACCCTTTATACTTGAGACTGACAACACGTGTGAGTTTGTCCAATCCCGGATGTTTATCAACAACCAGTCCAAAGAGCCATCTAGCCGGCGGTAAATCGTCCTCCTTAACCAGAACAACACTTCCAATCTCGGGTTCAGGAATCTGTTCAGTCCACTAAAACCTCTGTTGCAGTTGTGTCAAGTATTCGTGTGACCATCTACGCCAAAATTCTTGAACTATTATTTGTGTTAAACGCCATCGCTTTAAATTACTTAAATTGGATTGTTCATAATTAAGGTCAGGAATCAAAACTAAGGGTTCACCTACCAAAAAATGTCCAGGAGTTAATGGGTTGGGATCTTCAGCATTATTGGATAATTGCGACAATGGTCTCGAATTGAGACATGCCTCAATTTGAGACAGCACAGTCGTCAGCTCCTCAAATGTTAGGGTACTGTCTCCTATCACTCGTATAAGGTGATGCTTGGTTGATTTTATGCCTGCTTCCTACAGTCCTCCAACGTTTGGAGCACGGGGAGGGATAAAATGCCAAGAAGTGCCATTTGAAGCTAACCAGTCAGCAATTTCCACTGCCACACTAGACCTTTCCGAATCGAACAGTTCTTCCAATGCTCGTGCACTTCCTACGAATGTGGTACCGTTGTCACTCCATAGTTCGGCGACATGACCTCTACGAGCTACAAAACGCTTGAAAGCAGCGAGAAAGGTCTTCGAAGTCATGTCACTGACGACTTCCAAGTGGATGGCTCTTGTTGCCATACACACAAACAAGCATATGTACCCTTGCGTAGCATGGTGAACACAACCCTTTGTGGTTCGAACATTGATCGGCCCTGCGTAATCAACACCACTCTTTATAAAAGGTCTATGTGCAGTGGTTCTCGCTTCAGGAAGCTCACCCATCATTTGCTAGTTAGTTTGCGTAGAGTAACGAATGCAAGTAATACATTTATGTACACATAGTCTAACCAAATTCTTCGCACCGATAACTCAATATTTAGACCTTAAGTAATTCAGCGTGAGCTGAGGACCACCGTGCATAGTTTTAATATGTGCATCTAAAACAAACAGCTTTGTGAAATGGGATTTATGTGGAATAACAACCGGATGCTTCATGTCAAATTAAATCAATCCTGCATTCTGTAATCTTCCACCAACTCTCAATATCCCATTTGAGTCTAAAATGGGAACAAAGACGAAAGTTTGTTGTTTGTCTTCAACTTTCCGCTTTTTACAGATTCTATATCCTGCTGAAACTCTACTCTCTGACATAACTTGATACAGTTAAGTAATGAATCTTGCAATTCTTTTGTACTTAACCAGGTAGAGGTTTTTCTTTTTTCAGGTTGGTTCCAGTTTATAACTCGTTTACAGAACGCGACGACACGGACGAGCTTTGTCGGTGATGAAAACTTTTTCAATAAATTCCTGATGCTGTCATCTTCGTCAGTAGTTAAATGGCATGTCAACTTAGGTTTTCTTTCTTCGAGCTTCGTATCACTAAGAGTAGCCTTTTCGTAGCTGATCTTTTCAAGATACAGCCATTCAGGACCCCGTTTCCAGAGCTGATTGTTAATGAAGTCTGAAGCTAGCATTCCACGTGATACACAGTCAGCTGGATTTTCTTTGGAAACAACATGTGACCATTGATAACTATCTGTGATACTGAGAATTTCAGATACGCGGTTTGCAACAAAGGTTTTCCACCGGTTGGGATGACTACTTAACCAGGCGAGAACTATCGTTGAATCAGTCCAGGCATGAATGTTATGACTAGGCACCTGTAAAGTCATAGCAACCTCACTCAGAAGTCTCGATAGCAGTACTGCACCGCATAATTCCAATCGCGGAATAGAGACTTGTTTGATAGGTGCTACGCGACTTTTAGGTGTGATCAGACTCACATACACATTGCCATGACTATTAATAATGCGAGCATAGAACACAGCCGCATATGCCGCATTCGACGCGTCTGAGAATCCATGCAGTTCGAAACATCTGTCATCCTTTCACGATTTGATCCAACGTGGAACAGTTACAGCCTCAAGCACTGTCAAATCGGTTCTAAATAGAGTCCAATCTTTAAGCAGTTGACTCGGCAACCCGCTGTCCCATCCAATACCAGACAACCATAGTTGCTGTATAAAAATCTTAGCTTTAGTGACAACAGCTGCTATCCAGCCTAAAGGATCAAAGAAACGTGCTATATCCGATATAACTTTCCTTTTTGTTACGAGCTTGTCCACAGTAGAAAGTTTAACTACGCATTGGAAGTAATCTGTTTCTGGATTCCGTGTAAGTCCTAATATTTACATCACTTCGTCGATCTTAATTTCTCTAACCTCTTTAGAGTTGTTACTTTCCAATTGGAGTTGGTAAAGTAATTCTTTACTGTTGCTCGCAAACTTCTGAAGAGGGAAGCCTCCTCCATTGAGCAATTGTACAATTTGAGTATAAAGATAAAATAAAATAAATAAATAAAATAAACTTGGACACCCTCTTCTACGGAGTAACAGCCGGTCATTAGATCGTCCATATAAAAATCACGAAGGACTCTATCTGCTGCTAATGGAAAGTTATGTCCTTCTTGGTGAGCCAATTATGGGGCAGAGGAAGTTCCAACTGTGACTATTAATAGTCTAAAATGCTGTATTTCAGCACTTGGATTTTCACGTCAGAGGATGCGCTGAAAATCTATATCTTCCTCCGCTACTTTCACTTGTCGGTACATTTTTACAATGTCTGCGACAAGTGAGATTGGATAACATCGCCACCGCATTATTAAGTGCCGTAATTCTGGCTGAAGAGTTGGACCAACCATTAAGTTATCGTTTAGTGAAATGCCGTTTGTGCCCTTGGCTGAGGCATCGAAGACTACACGAACTTTGGCTGTAGTCCTATTTTGGCGGACGACTGCATGATGAGGCAGATAAACTGCTCCTGGCTTACAGACGTCCATTGGAGTTACCTTTTCCATGTGTCCCAAACTAAGATACTCATTAAGCACCTTGGAATATTTACTCTTTAGTTCAAGATTTTTTAACAAACGTTTCTCTAACCAAAGAAACCGGTTGTGAGCAATTTGTTTAGAATTGCCAAACTTACAAGACGGGTTTTCCGACTTAAACGGTAATTTGACAACGATTCGGCCAGAATCATCTCTTGAAGTTGTTTGTGCGAACAACTTTTCACATTTATCTTCCTTCTTTGAGTAATGTCTCTTAATTGTAAGAGAATGATCTGACTCAAATTCCCAAAATTTATTTAAAAGCTCATTCTCATTAAGATGAGTTAAATGCATACTGACTATGCTATTGGAAGTCACTTTGTCCTGATTCGTTGGTGCAAAAATATCATCTATTTTGCCAGAGAGGATCCAACCGAGTCTAATATTTTGTGCAATAATAGAACCCGACAGACCCTTTAGTACCCCTTCCTACAAGATCTGGCTATACACTTCCGCACCCAAAAGCAGATCTATCTTATTCGGCATGTGAAATGAGGGATCTGCTAGAGTTATAGACGTGAGTGATGTAGGCAGTACCTGAACTGACACCTTTTTACTCGGTAAAAATGTGGTAAGTCTCTTTAAAACATGAGCTTTAACTGTAACAATAAAGCCTGGATCTAGACGAGATTGAATCTTTAGAACTACAGAGGATTTCGATCTTAAATGCGAACTCTGATCACCGCCTAAACCTGATAAGAGACTTGTTTCCGATATTTTCCTGAGACCTAACATCTGAACTGCTTCTTCAGTCACAAATGAGGCTTGAGAACCTTGATCCAACAAGGCTTTTATAACTACAAGAGTGTTGTTCTTCTTTTAATTAACTTTTACTAAAGCCGTAGCTAATAAAACTTGGCTGCAATTACTAGATAAACAAGAAACAATTGGACCATTAGAACCCTGACCTTGATTCTGCAACGACTGCTGAGTTGGCTTTTCACCAACAACGGTGGCAACCACTCTGCCGTCTGTCGTTTGATTAGCTCGGGTTGAACCATTAGCTGAATTATTGGGAAGTTTGGTATGAAGCAAAGTATGATGCTTTTTCTTGCACATATGACATCTCGTGGATTGGTTGCATTGATAAACGGAATGGTTAGGAGCTAAACAATTAAAACATAATCTGTGAGTCTGGACAAAATTACGCCTCAAATCAACATCATCTTTTGCGAACTTTTTACAGTTTGCAAACTTGTGACTATCAGAGCAATATAAACATGTAGGCTGTTGAGTACTGGAAACATGGGTGTATTTACGTTTGCCATTTCTTTGTGCCTTTGTATCTAAAAACTCAATTGACCTGAAATGAGTCTCTAAAAACTCTTGAATTTTTTTAAAGTAGGCAAACTCTGAGATGACTCACAAACTTTTTGTTCCCACTGCTTACGTGATTCAGAGTCTAACTTTTGGCTTATTAAAAAGATTATAATAGTATCCCAAGTACTAGTATCGATACCTAAGTTTTTTAATGCGTTCAAACATTCTTTGGTTGTATCTAATAACTGCTTAACTGCAGTGGATGATTCAGATTGATACGTCACCTTTTGATAAGTCAACCTTTTAATCACACAATTAGCTTGGAACCTTTTATTATTGTAACGACTATCTAATTGATCCCAACATAATTTATAATTATCTCCAATGCATGAAATGTGCCGCAATAATTGCTCTGCTTCACCGGTAACACAACCGTTAAGATATTGAAGCTTCTGCACATTATCAATGGTGCTCTCTTTGTGAACTAGAGACAGAAACAAATCTCGAAAACTTGGCCACTCAGAATAGTTACCGGAAAACTAAGGAATTTCGATTTTAGGCAATTTTACATTACTCGATTGCGATTGCTATTTAGACTCATAAGTTTCTACTGTACTAGATTTTAACTGCATCTGCTTGTCTTTTAATAGCGATTTATAATCTAAATAAGCATCTTCACATTTATAGTACATGTCGTTTACCACACTGTCATTAGATTCCAATATTTCTTTTTTACATTCATATATAAATTTTTGATGATTGCTAGTAAACACGGTCCATAACTTTTCTAAAGCCTCTAACCTTGTATCAATGTAACCGGCTGATATCCTTTCTTTTGGAGACTTTTTAAAATTACTTAAACCTCTTTAAATTTTATTAATTATATCCTCCTGAAGTTTAACATAATTATCAATCATGGTTACAGACATTACAAGCGAAGCTAGTAGAAAACCGATAGAAAAATTCTAAGTTACAAAATATAAGAATTTACAAAAAATTTACAAGTGTTTAACAATTAATAAATCGATCAAAAATCGGGATTAGGTTCCCCGTCTGAACACTTTTATCGAAACTATTCTAAGTTCATGCAATGTACTTTAAAATTTTAACTAAGTCTATGTAAACAAACACTGTAAATCGAAATTTTTCTAATTTAATTTGTCTTAGTAAATAAAGTTCAATTTTACTCACAATTTGTTGACCACTTTCACTCACAAAGTTTCTCGATAACCAATAATATTCCTTGTCTTTGACGGATGGCAGATGTGAGACTTCAAAGTGACGTTGACAGATGACTTCTTGACATTGACAATTAGCAGCTACTTTGACCTTGACGTATGTCAACACTTGACATTAACAGCTTACTTCTTGGTACTGACAGCTAACTGTCACTTGCTATAGACAGCTGTCGCTTGACTTTGACAGCTGGTGATGTTTTGACGTTGATACCTGTCACTTGATTTTGACTATTGGTAGAACTCGACAAGTCACTGACAGTAGCTGTCACTTCCCTCTGACAGCTAGTATACCTTTGACGATGATAGCTGTCAAACTTCAAGTATTACTCCGTCTCTTTCACACCTGAAGCGTGTGAACTTTCTGGCGTACGATGATACTCTTGAAGAGAGTACTATAGCACCATAGGCATATTTCAAACCTGGTCAGCGCCACACAAAAAAATCCTATTTTTTTTTCAAATTCAAACATCAGTACCGGTATTCTCGAAGGACCATGAACAAACCTCAAAAATTCCCAAAATTAAAACAAATTAAATAAGGTTCAAAATAGATAATTTATTACAAAAACTAAATTCTATATATAATTTGTATGCGACAACTTGCTACCGCGATGTAGAAAGTACACAAATTTGTAACAGCGCCATCTAGTGGCAATAGTTGGTACTACATACTATGTCACCTTTATCTTTACTGTTTAGTCGTCTGAACAAAGGCAATGAATAATGACAGTCACGCATATGGTTTGCCACACAACTATAAAAATACAAAAAAGTGAAAAGATTACAATAATGTTTGAATTGTTAGAGTGCGCCATCTATGCGAACTTTTGAGAAGCTACTCTTGAAAACGGCTTCCTGCTACGGTCCTGACATATCTCTCTCGCTTCTTCTACATTCATTAGCATTTTTACACATGAACTTCATCGGTTTAGGGTACTCTCGACCTGACTTTAGACTTTAGATACAGGTTCTTTTTCAATCTCAGGTTTCATCGCTAACAGGGCCACAGGGGTCCGATGTCACTCCACTGTGATTACTTGATTGGCCAAAACCTGGACCATGGTCGAAACGGACCCTGGACCCTTGCGCGCAAGATCACAACCGGGATATTGGAGACAAGATTATTATTTATAGAAATACGCACAACAGCCGCAAAACGGCTATTCGTGCGTGTTTTGTTTTCGCGCAGGCTAAAAGCGCGGTTCCAAATGTGTTTTTTTTTAAAAGGTGAGAAATGGTATTTCGTGTGTTTTTGTTGTCTGCACAGACCAAAAGTGCGGTCTTGGAACCCTAGAGCAGACCCCAGGATACAAAATAGAAATAAAACCATCCCGTAACCATGATTAATAGTTAGAAAAGTGTTTAAAAAATTCGTGTCGGTATTTTTACAGAGCAAACTCGGGAGCGCGATTACTTTCAAATAGAGGGTCGTAACTACAAACACGATACCAAACAAAATTCGTCTCTATAACTAAAGCAAGAAGGTCCAAATCAAAACACGTATAGTTTATTAGGACACGTATAGTTTCCTTTTGGGAACGAATACGCCACAGTAATTATAATATTTTACTGTTAGTAACGCGAGACCTGACAAGCCCTATTGTAAGGCATTGGTTATCGATATGTCGCAGCCATATGGTTAAATTAGCCGGTTAACTAAACGGCTAGCTGTTTGAGCAATTATTTAGTTAAAAATTTGCCAGCTTCATAAGAATTTAAAGTGATGTTGAAAGAACGATATTGCCTCGAGTTTACGCAGCTCTTCCACACATTGTTTCAATGCTAACCTACCCACAATAACTTCAAAGTATAATAATAGTTTGCATTAGGTTTCTATTTGGTTAGTTTAGATTAGCATTATGACAATGAATGGAAGAGCTCCGTTAACTCTAGGCAATATCGTTCATTTGACTTTACTTTCAAAGTTCATGAATTTGGCTAATTTTCAATTAAATAACTGCTTTAATAGCTAGCCGTTTAATTAACCGGCTAATTTAACCATTTGGCTGCGACAGATACATCGTGACCCACACGAAATAATGTATGTACACAAGAAATAATGTAAATTTGCTTTTGCTTTGTAATATTTTTATTTTTTGCTATTATTTTAATTTTTGTTATTCATTATTATTATTATATGTAATTGTACAATGGCTCTATTGGCTGAATAAAGAACTATATTATTAAAAAAAAACTCACCATTCGCAGAGCAGCCTGGCGCCCGAGCCTCTGAGGTGTTTGTAAGTCTGTCGGTGGGAGCGAGCTCGGTTGGACCGTCTTCGGTTGGACCGCCTTTGACTTCGCTTTCAGTTGGACTGCCTTCGATTGAACCACTTCCGGTTGGACCGCCTTCGGCTTCACCACCTTCGGTTGGACCACCTTCGGTTGGACCACCTTCGGTTGGACCACCTTCGGTTGGACCACCTCCGGTTGGTCTGCCCGTGGTGGGACCACCTCCGGTGGCTCCACCCGTGGTGGGACCACCTCCGGTTTGTCTGTCCGTGGGACCAACCGCAGTGGGATCAGCGGTGGGACCGGCAAGCGGCTGTGGCCGTCGACGCGCTGAGGCTTGTTCACCATGCCGTACTGTGTCGGAACGGAGTATTTATGAAGTGGGGTCATGGCGAAAGCTGATGACTGGGGTCAACATTTTTATCACGCGGCAGCGACACCTATCGTTTGCGTTACATAACTCCGTCAAAATAGCCAATCATCATACCAGAAAGACGCCCACTGCTCGGCGTAGGCCTCCCCCAGAGATCTCCACGGCGGCCGGTCCTGTGCCATCTGCATCCAGCTGGCACCTGCGATCTTTACCAGGTCGTCGGTCCACCTTGTGGGAGGCCTGCCCGCGCTGCGTCTTACAGTACGTGGTCGCCACTCGACTGACTAAACTAGCCAAACTTACCGTCAACAGAGACCCCAGGAAGTTAAGGTCCTCGTCAAGTCGCCTGATGGCGGGATGGGCGCATTGCCGCGCCGTGTTCACCAACGCCGGCTGCGGCCCACCGCCCAGCAGACCTTTCGACCAGCGCTTCAGCTGGGGATGGGAGAAGACATTCATTTTTTTATGTCATACGGTAGGCGAACAGGCCAGAGGGCCACCTGATGGAAAGTGGTCACCACTGCCTATAGACATTAGCAACACCAAGAGTATCGCCAATGCGTTGTCCACCTCTATAACACGTTGCTCTGGCAGCAAAAAGGCAAATGCCCCTCCACTGCCAAAGCCACGGTTCCCCAAATCCCCACCCATAGAGCACTGGAGACCTTACTCACCGGCAGAAACACAATACTATTTAAAAGAGTATCGTTCAGCTGCGGTATTCTGAAATGTGGAGGTACTTCCCCAGTCGGGCGGCTCCAATTCGAACGGGATACCCCGCTACCTCTCTTCAAGTTAGGGGACCATTTTAAATGACCTCCTTAGCGTATGAAGTACTAGACTACGAAGAGGTCAAGCTGTATCTCTGGACCTATAGATCGACGACATAACTGATACATCGTCAGCGGGGGGTGGGGGGGTGAAGATTCAGGGCTGAACGCGGGGTGCGGGGAGGGAGCATTTTGTTCCGCGAAACGACACTTGATGACGATTCTCGGGAAAACACTTGGGCTCCCTGCCCCGCGACCCCGCTTTCGACCCCAATACAATCCCAAACCATCCCCTCCCGCCTACCTTACCGCGGACGATACACCTTTTTATATGTGATACGGCAGACAAACAGGCATGCAAGCCACCTGATGGAAAGTGGTCACCGATGGTGGGTGCCACCAATGCGTTGCCCGCCTCTAAGGAGACTTCTAATATTCTATGACAACACGTCTTACGTTACCAATTCCCTTTGTCATAGCTCGTAGAAAATAATTGAATATGTACCATATTTACGCCTTTTGGACCAAATAAAAGTATTAAACAGTATTATTAAACATAGTAGCATCCCTTAATTAACATCAGTTTAATCTTTTAACCTCATTTGATAAAAGGTTGCAGAAACTTGAAAACAGCACTAAAATTGCTACATCCAAACAAGGGAAATGACTATGGGACTCAAAATTATGGCATGGAATGCGAATGGGATCGCAAAACATCTAAATGAGTTACAAGTGGTTCTAAGCACAAACAATATTGATATTTGCCTAATATCAGAATCCCATTGCACCAGAGAGTCGTTTATAAAAATCAAAGACTATAAAGTCTATCATGCTTTACACCCTGATAACACTGCAAGGGGAGGAAGCACTGTCATAATAAAAGAAAATATTTACCATTAAACTACTAGACCGTAACTGAAAGCTTTAATGTGAGATAGCATTTCCGTTTCCGCCGAATATCTACCAGTTTACGTACTCTTTATGCTTGCTAGTGGCGCCACCTGGCAGACAGCCGGTGTACTAATTTGTTTTCGTTTTAGCTACGGCGCCATTTTGTTTCATTGGCTTTTAACTTTCCGTCGAAGCAACACGTGCTCAACAGCTCCGCAAAGGACTGTTGAAAATAAAATTAATTCTTTTATTTTATTAAGGTTATAATCTACTTACCTATAATATCAGTGCTTTACTAAAATTCGGTAAGTCTTTAAAGTTTACTTCAAAGTTTTAAATAAATGAAGTGATTAATTTTAACGGTTTTCCCGTTCGGATCACTTTACAAATTAATTTAAATTAATTTTTCTATCAGTTACGTACTTACCAGTACTTATATTTGAAAATTTATAAGAAAGTTCTATAAATAAAAGCTGTATTGCAGTGTTTTAATATAAATAATTTTCAGATACCTATGAATAGCGAAGAAAATTCGGCAGCAATGTCGAATGATCGAGCTGGGCCAAGTGGCCAGGCGCGTAAACGACGGCGCAGCCGTTCTAGCAGCAGCAGCAGCAGTAGCTCGAGCAGCTCTTCATCCTCGAGTTCTGCACTCGCGAATAATCAACGCAGGCGGTCGCGCCGCCATCAGCGTAAAACAAGTAAGCGCTCTAAACGTTCAGATCGAATGATTAATAAGCTTCTTAAAGAAGTCGGGGAACTTCGTAAACAGATAACTACCTCAAATCATGTTGAGACGTATAATGATGGTGATTCTATTTGTTCCGCGGTTAGTGGAGATCTTTACGAACAACACAATGTCGCGGATGAATTGGGCCCGGTCGATGAATGCCAAAATACAAGTCAAAGCCAGGACTTCACTTTCGATATTGAAACGAAATTAAAAGAACCTAGTGTTCCAAAAACCCCCGATAATTTTTTGAAAATGTTAAATGATGTTCAACGGCTAGGTAGTTCATCGTGGTCAGACATTCGATATGCTGACACGCAAAAATCTTACAATCATACTCCAGGTTTCGTAGACCTAGAAACAAACGAAGAGGTAAAAATATACGACACATCACGTCATCTCTCGTACTCTGAAAAGTCTTATGCAGCTTTAACCTATTGCATTCTTAAACAAAAAGAGTTATTTCAAGAAAATATTCGTAATTTACTTTGTTGGGCCAAATTTACAGAAATTAATTTTGACAATTTAAGTTTGAAGGTAGATGAACTTTTTCAAAAAGGCGATTTAAATAAGTTATCTTCGGACTTATTACAATTAGCATGTGGTCATAGAGCCGAATGTATTGAAATGCGGCGAGAATCAATCACAAGTCATGTTAAAGATCCGCTGTTAAAAGCAACGTTAAATAGAATCTCACCATCCAACACTTACTTATTTGATTCTGAATCATTTACATTGGCATTGGAAAAAGCTGGCGGAGTTCGCAAAGCCTTTTGGCCTAATAAATCCGATGGTTTTTCCCAAATAAGGGCAAACCAAGCTAACCGCCGCCCCTCGCGGGGGCTAGGCGCAAAATTTTTAAAAGTTCCATCGCGTGGAAATCATATTTTTTCTCACGAGCCAAGCTATCCTATGCAAAATTTTAATAATACGCAAATGCATGCTTGTGCTCATCCACCCTCGCGGGGTGCTTACAATAATGCTAATTATTACCCTCAAAGAGACCAACATTATCAATCCGATAGTTATAATGCAAGAGGGTCATTTCACAACCGAGGCTCGCGGCCCAATCGTGGAACCAATCGAGGTCGTGCAAACTCTGCAAGAGGTCCGAGAGGGCAACCAAAACAATTTAAACAATGACGCCAGGCAGTTCCAAGCAGGTCAGTTAATAAACTACCGCTCACAGTGGTTGAAAATGGGTGCACCAGAAATAATCTTAAAGATAATTCAAGGGTATCGCATACCTTTTTTCCAAAAACCGCCGCTTGTATATCCGAATGTCCGCACAAACCCATTTCAAACTCCAATTTCAAAAGAAATGACTGCGATAGTCAACGAAATGAAAAAACAGGGAATAATAAAAGCAGCCCCGATCTCGCCAAGTTTCATTTCACCTCTATTTCTGGTAGCAAAATCCGACGGATCTGCTCGACCCATTTTCAACCTCAAAGCCCTAAACGATTATGTAATAACCGACCAGTTTCATCTAATAAATATGTATCGCATTCCGGACTTTCTGCAACCACAAGACTGGATGTGCAAAGTCGACCTTTCACAGGCGTACTTTCATCTGAGTATTGCCAAATCCCACAGACGGTATCTACGTCTTATGTACGACCAGGAACTGTTGGAAATGACTTGCCTCCCATTCGGTCTAAGTTCGGCACCAAAAATATTCTCTGTACTCACAAATTGGATTGCTCAAATACTAAGAGAAAGATGGAACATGAGACTATTAGTATATTTAGACGATTTCATAATCGTAAATCAAGATGTAGAAAAACTTCGCACTCATGTCCACGTCACAGTGAAACACTTCGAACCCTGGGCTGGCAAGTCAATTTCAGCAAATCCGTTCTCGTTCCTCAAACGAGTTTAGTATACCTAGGAATACTGTGGCGGCCATGGGACAATCTAAAATCCCTACCAGGAGAGAAGATTGCCACGATAAGGCAAAAACTATCGATGGCGATACAAACAACGGAAACCAATTTACAGTCTCTGCAGAGCATAGTAGGGCTTTTAAACTTCGCAAGCTTTGTTGTACCACGAGGTCGACTCAACCACAGGCACTTGCTAATGTTTCAGAACTCCATCCAAAACCTACCACTAAAGAGTTACCCAATACCTCAGAGTGCCTTCGAGGAACTACTCTGGTGGACCCAAAATTGTCACAATTCAACACCTCTGCATTATCGTCCTCCGACGGACTTCTTGACCACAGATGCTTCAGATCAAGGATGGGGAGCGCAACTGAACGATCTCACTCTCTCGGGCACCTGGTCACACGCAGAACAAGCGCTTCACTGCAATCAAAAAGAGATGCTAGCAATACTGCGTGTGTTACAGAGTCATGCGCAATCTCTGCGTCACAGCTCCATTCTTATGCAATGCGACAACAGGACAGCAGTCGCTCACCTACGGAACGAAGGAGGTACGAAATCAGTAGCCCTAACCAAAATAACATATCAAATTATGAATTTATTGGATCTGAATCAAATACACTTCAGCATACACTATCTCCCGGGCAAATTCAACAGCCATGCAGACCACTTGTCTCGTCATCGCCGGCCTCCGGAATGGCATTTACTACCAGCCTGTGTGGACATAGTGTTTGCAAAGTGGGGAATTCCTGTAATAGACCTATTTGCTTCCAAATCAGCCCACGTAGTGCACAATTATGTAACTCGAGACCTGACAGACCAAGAAGCCCTATTTCACGACGCGATCAGTGTTCCATGGAATTATCCACTCGCGTGGGTATTCCCACCACCATTTCTGATTCCGAAAGTACTAGCTTACCTCAATCAATCAACAGGAATATATATGATGGTGGTGCCTCGACGAAGGTATTTTGGCGGGCGGACCTGAAAAGTCGGGCCCTAGCAGCACCGTTCACGCTGAAACACCTCCAGAAACATCTAATCGACACGTCGACGGGTCTCCCACCTCCGAAGATCGAGAACATAATCCTCGAAGTTTGGAAATGTGGGGGTGGTCACAGACGGTAAGTTCATGGAATGCTGAACAAATTTCGTTACTTAGGAATTCATGGCGTAAATCCACTTTAAAAACTTACGAAGTAGCATGGAAACGTTGGATGTCCTGGGCCAATTCTAAAAATATTGATCCTAAAAATCCTACAGGTTCGCAGTTGGCGCAATTTTTGTCAGACCTGTACTTAATTAATAAATTATCATATAATACTATTCTTTTACACAAATCAGTGGTATCTACTCTATGTAACGCTGAAAACTCCAGCTGTTTAAGCTCCCACGTTGTAGTAAAACATATTTTAAAATCCATTGCATTAAAAAATCCTAAAACGACCAAATCACCGATATGGGACATTAGTAAACTAGTTACCTATTTAAATACGTGCACCGTGGACAGTAATAATACTTTTCAAACGTCACGTCACACCGCGATATTATTACTACTATGTTCGGGTAGACGTATTCATGATCTTACTCTACTCAGAACTGATGATACACATTGCATTAAATCTGATCAAAGTATCGTTTTCTGGCCTGAATTTGGCTCAAAAACTGACAATAGTAATCATAGACAGTCCGGTTGGAAGCTACTTTTAAATACAAATAATCAAAACCTAAACCCAATTTTTTGGATAGAAAAGACCATAGAATTATTAAATGAAAGACGTAATGCTACAAAATCGCATAATTTATTCATTACAGTTAGAGGTGACCCAAAACCTGCCTCAAGAACCGTGATCGCAGGCTGGATCAGAACCTTATTCAAGGACGCCGGTATCACTGCTGCTCCTGGTAGTGTTCGATCTGCAGTGGCCTCCAAAAGCTGGCTGGAGAACCATTCCATTGAAGACATACTAGCCCGTGGAAACTGGCGCTCGGCGAACACTTTCCAACAATATTACCGACGCGAGGTAATGGGAAACACAACTTCAGAAAATGTATCACATTTGTTCAATACAGTTGATTAATTGTCATAAATATTTTGTGGAATAAATAATTGCTTTAATACTAACAGAGTATAAACGATTTGCTAAATATTTATATTGATTAAACTAACGTAGTTACTACCTACATTTATGTGTTTTAATTTTTATTATGATCACATTGGCGTTAGTGGCACCACCAGGCGATAACAAACAGGTCTCACATTAAAGCTTTCAGTTACGGTCTAGTAGTTTAATAGCAGCGTTTTACCTGAAATAAAACGCATATTAAAATACTTACCTAACTGAAAGCTTTAACTTTACATCTGCCTGGTTATATGAGCCAATGAAACAAAATGGCGCCGTAGCTAAAACGAAAACAAATTAGTACACCGGCTGTCTGCCAGGTGGCGCCACTAGCAAGCATAAAGAGTACGTAAACTGGTAGATATTCGGCGGAAACGGAAATGCTATCTCACATTAAAGCTTTCAGTTAGGTAAGTATTTTAATATGCGTTTTATTTCAGGTAAAACGCTGCTATTATGAAGAGCATAAATGTGAGGAACAGGCTATACAAACAGTGGCTGTTTGTGTAAGAACTAAACGTTACCCTGTTACCATTTCCGCCATATACTGTCCACCAAAGTATTCCCTAAAACGCGAACAGTATAAAAACCTTCTATACAATCTAGGTAACAGATTCATACTTGGAGGTGATTTTAATGCTAAACACATCCACTGGGGATCAAGATTAACTACAACTAAACGGAAAGAGCTTCTTTATGCTACTAGATATATGAATTGTGGCGTAATATCAACTGCAAAACCAACGTATTGGCCCACTGATCGTAATAAAGTCCCAGACCTCATTGACTTTTTTATATGTAAAAATATACCAACTAGTTTTCTTCACATTGAGGAAGGATATGAAATGAGCTCAGATCACTCGCCAATAATTTTGACTCTTAGTGAGAGATACTAAAAGAGAGCAGTGTTACCCTGTCAAACAAGAAAACCGACTGGGAAAGCTTTAAACATGATCTAGACTCTATTACTGAACTTAATGTTTCTTTAAAAAGTCCACAAGAGCTAGATACAGATCTAATTAAATTCATTACAAATATACAGCAATGTGCCTGGAAAAATACACCAACAGTGAAGAAGAGATCAAAAGGTAACTGCTATCCAGCCGAAATTCTAAACCTCCTTAAAGAAAAGAGGAAGCAAAGACGCAAATGGCAACAAAGTAGATATCCCGTGGACAAAACGCGGCTAAACTACCTACTTAACAAAAAAACTAAGGGAAGAAATTCAGAACTTTCGTGATGAATCTACGAATATCTACCTAAGAAAGTTAACAAGTGATCGCACAACTGATTACTCCTTGTGGAAAACAATGAAGCACATAAAGACGCCAACTTTACACATACCTCCCATTAAAGAAACTACTGGGGGGTGGGCCATAAATAATAAACAAAAAGCTATTAGATTTGCTAATCATCTGGAACAAATATTCCAACCTAACATGCATAACTCTGGGAACACAGAACTGGAGGAAGCATCTTGTAATGATAGATTAGAAATAAAACTCGTTACCCCTAAAGAGGTTCAGACTGAGATAAAACGCTTAAAGAAAAATAAAGCTCCTGGCTTTGATCTAATTACGGGCGAAATTCTCCAAAATCTTCCACGTAAAGCCATCGTAAAACTTACCACCCTTATCAATGCTTCGTTTAGACTAAAATACGTGCCTGATATGTGGAAAGTTGCAGAAATCATTATGATACCGAAACCTGGAAAACCACCTCAGGAAATAACATCCTATAGACCAATTTCTCTATTGCCAGTTATGTCAAAGTTATTCGAAAAGCTCCTATTAAGACGACTGAGCCCCATAATAGAAGAAAGAAAGCTTATCCCTGATTATCAGTTTGGATTTAGGGAGAAGCATTCAACAATCGATCAAGTGCACAAAATAACTAGTTTAATAGAAAAAACATTAGAAGAAAATAAAGTCTGTTCTACTGTTTTCCTAGACGTGGCACAAGCATTTGATAAGGTTTGGCATGAAGGTCTTATGCACAAAATAAGACATAAACTTCCGAAGCAGTTTGCAGATATTCTGGAATCTTATCTTACGCAGAGAATGTTTCGAGTTAGACGGGATGAGGAATATTCAGAACTTAAGTACATAAAAGCTGGAGTACCACAAGGAAGCGTCCTAGGTCCAATGTTGTATTTATTATACACTTGTGATATCCCAGAACTAAAAAATAACATCATTGCAACCTTTGCGGATGATACGGCTATCATGGCTACAGGGTCCACTCAAGAAGAAGCAGTAACGAAACTGCAAACAGCTATCAACACTATATTTGATTGGACAGTGAAGTGGCGAATCAAACTGAATGAGTCAAAATCGATTCATGTGGATTTTACTAACAAAAGACCGTCTTATCATCCGGTATTTATAAACAATCAAGCAATACCGCACAAAAATACAGCTAAATATTTAGGCATGACCTTAGTCGCAAAGCTTCGCTGGAAAGCTCATGTCAAAAAGAAACGCGACAAATTAGAACTTCGCTACAAAAAGATGTACTGGCTACTTGGAAAGCATTCTTCTTTATCAGTACACAACAAACTACTTTTGTACAAACAAGTCCTAATGCCAGTATGGACTTATGGTATTCAGCTAGGGGGCTGTACCAAACAAAGCAACACACAGATGATACAACGCTTTCAAAACAAAGTACTGAAGGACATTGTAAATGCGCCCTGGTACATTAGAAACAATGATCTTCACCGGGACCTCAATGTGGATCTTGTTGCAACTATAATTAAAAAACACGCCGAAGCTCATGAAAGAAGGCTTCATCATCATGTGAATGTTGAGGCTATCCAGCTCCTTGACAACACGAACATAGTGCGAAGACTAAAAAGGACAAAACCTTTTGAGTTAGTGTAGTGAATATTAGTGATAAGTAGTGCGATGAGTGCTTACTGCAAAGAACACAATAACAATGTGTCTTCCCCTTAATAGAGACGATAAGAAAAGGTGTTAATGGACACATTCTTATATTATTCTAACCTAGCAAATTATGTTAAATTTAAATTACTTATTAGTCTTTAGGCTAGATTGTAATTGCAATGCTCTACCTACTTGTCAAATAGGTAGATCATCTAAGAGAAAAAAAAAAGTTTAATCATCGAGTGTAATTTAGGTTGTTGTTGTGCAAATCGCTTCGGACGAAGATACCTCACGCGTCGAACTGGTTCTGCATCGCAGTGTGTACGCCGCAAGCAATACGCACAGTTAAATACGCGTCGGACGGGTCAAATCAGCGTAAGGTCGCGCACACGTACTAAGTGCATCATTGTTGTAAACAGCCGTCATAGATTAAACACAGTAGACGGTGCAACTTTTTTACCTAAGCGCGTTGGACCTCTATGAGGTGGATTATACAAGGAGCTGTTTTCTTTATATTTTGAAGTAAGAAGCACATTTTGTTAATAAATAATTTGGACTTAGCGGACCACTTCTTTTACGTCTTGGCTATATTGCGACATAATCAGCAGAATGAACACTTGCTCAAGGTGCAACAGCCAATATAATGATGGGGCTACATGCAGCGCGTGCTCCAAACACTTTGATTTTCCATGCTCTGGTATAACTGAGGTTGGTTATAGAAAGCTCGGGGACCGCAGAGCCACCTGGCGTTGCGCTGACTGCAAAAGTGCTGGCCTGTCACCCGCCGAGCCGTCGCCTATTTTGCACATCAATAGTCTGCAAAAGGAGCTACAGAAGATAACAGCTCAGCTAGCACCACTGGCGACTCTCGCAGAAGATATCAAGGCGGTTAAGTTGGAACTAAGTAATCTCCAAACGTCTATAAATTTTGCTCACGATACTATAAAAGAATTTACTGGGACAATAAAATCGTTGGAGGCCAGAGTTCAGACAGTTGAATCGGCGACATCTTCCATACCTGCACTTTAAAGCGAAATAGATTGCTTAAATTCAGAATTACGAGATAGGGACCAGTGGGCTCGTATGAGTAATGTGGAGATAAAGGGAATACCTGAGGAGAAAAAGGAGAACTTGTTCGACATTGCAATAAATATAGGAACAGTCATTAATTACCCCATCAAAAAGGAGGATATACATTTCATTACGAGAGTGCAAACTAAGCAGGTTGGCACGGCAAAACCCATAATTGTATCGTTCCAGAACCGATATAGGAAAGAGGACTATTTAGCTGCAGCTCGCCGCCAACACAGAAAATTGGACATTTCATCTATAGGTTTTGGTAATACTCTATAAATCAGTACTCGCCGAGTGGTCAAAAGAGACAGACACTTACTTTAACTCGGGAATCGACCAACCTTTGGCTCATTTTAAATAATTAATAATAAAATTTTAAATTCATCACAATTTTAAAATGTACAAGAGTGCAACGTGTGATGCTGACTTCAACGACGGAGTGAGATGCAGTGTATGTAAGAGGCATTACGACTTCAATTGTGCGGACATTACTGAGGTTGGTTATCGCAAGCTGGGAGCAGATCGTCGAGCAGCCTGGAGATGTCCACATTGCAAGGCGGCTACCCCTGCCCCCGCCCCCGTTCCCACCCCCACTCCTACCCCCGTCAAGGCTGTGGAGGAGGTATCTCTTGAGGCAATCATGAGAGAGCTTCGTGAGATGAAACTTCAGCTTTCCGGTCTTCTAGGTCTAATTGAGGATATCAAGACCATTAAAGGTGATGTTGCGGACTTGAAGTTGGCATGCAATTTTAACGGCGAAAGAATTGACAAATTGGAGGAGAAAATCAAGGAGACCGATAAGAAATTATCCGAAGTTAGCCTCTTACAGAATTCTATCAAATCCAACCAAGAGGAAATTTTCAATCTGAAAAAGGAACTTGCGTTGAAGGAGCAGTGGTCTCGTTTGGCAAATGTTGAGATAAAGGGAATTCCTCTAAAAAGTGATGAAAACCTTTTTACGGTAATGCATTCTGTAGCCAATTTTGTTAACTTTACCCTTCCGAAACAACAGATCAACTACATTGCTATTACATACAGATATACAGAGTTCCGACGTATAACTCTAAGGAGAAAAATGTAGTAGTGAGTTTTATCAATCGATACGTGAAGGAGGAGTTCATTGCGGCGGCGCGCGAGAGAAAGACTATCACAGCGGCTGATATCGGGTACATTGGGAACACGCAACGCATCTTTGTCAACTCCAACTTACAAGAAGCTATTAACCAAAGCTAAGGCCATTGCCACCGAAAAGGCCTATCGACTCGTCTGGGTGAAGTATGGCAAGATTCACGTACGTAAGGACGTGGACACGGACGTCATAATTGTTATCACCGAGAAGGATTTAAACAAAATTATTTAGTTTGTTGCTTAAAATTTGCTATTAATTATCATTGCTTACTTTCAAATATTTCACTCGCTTTTGTTTGTGCTTTGTCGCTGTTTTTGGCTGGCTGTTCTATTTTTGGACTCGAAAGTAATGAAAGGTGTGTTACCCCCGACTTGTTCCTAGCGATCTCAGTTCGTCGTCGCTACTGGTTAACTTTGCTGCTCGCTTATTCACAATGTGTTGTTGCTATCTCTTGCTTACCGCTAAATGCTCGTATTAATAACAAATGCACTTAAATGCAGTCTCGCTTACACTATAAGTAAACGCCAAATCTCGCTGCAGAGAGGGCCATAAATCATAAACAGGCTAGGGTTGTGCGTTAGCGGCGCGGGCGCAAGGCCGTTATCGATAAAAACCTGTGAGTCATCAAGGGCCCGCCTAAAGAAGTAAACAAGTCACTAACTGAAATGGAATGTACTAATAATGTGTTTTCCAAACTCATTAGCACGGAGCTCCTACAGAAGGTATATTTAAAATTTATTTCACGTACTTATTACAGTAATTTTCTAGTGTAAGTATGCAACAGTATTATAATATGATATTATTTTTACAGGTGCATCAACATCGACCGGAAAAGACCTACCACTTGGACCAATTGGCTTTA
The DNA here is from genome assembly GCA_905147135.1 of Blastobasis lacticolella. NCBI lineage: Eukaryota > Metazoa > Arthropoda > Insecta > Lepidoptera > Blastobasidae > Blastobasis > Blastobasis lacticolella. Next base: position 585,195 of record LR990067.1, read on the forward strand.
GAACATGGACACGAAGTGATTCGCTTGCCGCCCTACCACTGTCAGTATAATCCAATTGAGTTGGTATGAGCCCAAGTAAAAAATGAAGTCGCCACCAAGAAAAGCACTTTTAAAATCGCTGATGTTGAAAAAATACTGCACGAAGCCATTTCTAATGTAACCATTGAAAACTGGCAACAATGTGTGAAGCATGCAGAAAATCTCCAAGACGAAGACTCGAAAAAAGCCCATTTAAATGAAGAATTCATTATTCATGTAGATGATGATGATGACGACGATGATGATGACCCTGATGATTAATTTAAGTTTTGTTTTATATAAAGTCTGTTAATTATTATGTTGAATTATTAATAAGATTTTATTTATTCCTTATTTTATATTATTTTAATAATTTCTTTTATTTATTTATTTCTTTGTATAAATTATACTAACTTTAGTAATAAACATAATATTGAACTATACATGTTCTTAATTTCTGTCAACCACCTTTAAAAATACACTATCGATAACGCTCATCGACAGCAATAATATACAGCACTACGCGCCGTCTACGTCACTCCATAAGGCCCGTGAGTGCGAAAGGGAGCGAAGCTCTCGCGGCACCGCTCCCACGTTTTATGACCGAGTCTGCAGCGAGATTTGGCGTTTACTTTAATGCCATATTATGCGTATTGTCCACTCCCAAGGTCGCGGGCCGTGGACGTAACTTTCACTTTTGCGATAGGTACTTACTGCCACTACTAATTTGCTCGCGGACAGTGAGACTTGTGTCGAACGAGTGCGTTGCGGTAAAGTGCTCAGGCCCTCTCGTCATAATATATCATTTTCTTACATTGCTATTGGTTAATATTTACGGTATTTGTTATTGTTATGGCTTCTAACACACTTCTCAATGTGTACAGGTATAATTTCCAAAGCGAAATATAGAGAAATTATACATTTGTAATAGATTTGTCATAAACAATAAATCTGTTCATGCGCATCATTTGTTTTGCCCAATATCACTATGAAAATTTCAAAAACTCTAACGTAGTTAAACACGTTATTAATTTTCATTGCCCTTCATCGAGGACTGACCTCGTAATATTAATTAATGTCGAGTATCGATCAGTCTACTGCGCATGGCAAAGCTTGCAGCGGTACCAACTCATTTCCTGTCTTTATTTCCTGATATTTTCCTCAGTTAGCTAATAGCGCTACGTTATCGCTATTATAAAAGCATAAACATAAATTCTATTTTAAACAGTTGCGAGTAATATGTTGCTCTACTTTATCGTCCGACACTCTGCGATCAAGAAAGTCCATTATATTGTTTACCAAAGTCGTAGAATTTCATCATCCAATAAATTTTGATTTGTCAGTAAAAAGCAACGAAATTTGGCAGCTGGTCGTTGGTAACTTGCCAAGAAGAATTAGAATAGAACAATCTAGTGGCTCTATCTAGTCTTACCCGATATGTTCCAACAAATTTTGCAATGGCCGCGTTGGAACTTGGCGTGTGCGTCATTGAAATAAATACGAACACGTGTTCAATCGCTGTTGCTACGTGGTCCAGAAATAATGAACTGATAGCGGTTATTATTTATTTTTCAAAACGATAACCTATGACTTTGATGATACGCATTGCTCTATTGAGATTGTTTACTGTTTCTCATTTGTAATGAACCAGTTCGGGCTTATGCGTTGAATCCTCAAAAAAAAGATCAAGGAATCTCTGACTTATAAAGGACTCAGTCGATCAATTCAAGAACAAGATACAAACTTTGGAGCTCTGATCCTAATTCTTCCTCTGAATAATCTTTTTTCAAAAGCCTAACCTTCTACAGACGCTCAAAAAGAGTTGGGACAAAAATAGCTGTGGTGAATATCAGGAGTGATGGTCACTTGTGTAATGATGTGGAAAATTTTATAATTTGATTCAAAAATTGTTAGATTTTCCTTAGAAAAACCCAGAATGATAACATATCAAGAGGGTCCGAGTTTTTAACAATTTCCACAACCCAATTTTCCACTGACGTAAATAAAATGGCTGAACATTTTATCAGTACAGGATGAATATGTCAACGGGGTTATCGCTGTTTTTTTACATTATCGACCTATTTTGTTTCAAAATATAACCACAGACCAGTTGTTATCAGTGCAGAGTTACAGAGGGCAAAATTGTTATAGATAAACATGTTTACATAAATCTAGTAGGTTCTCTATGATTGCGCAATAATTTGACTAGGACTATCATCATACAATGACTTTGAAAAGTGGAAAAGAACGAATTAATTTAAGTAGTAATTACTGCTCAATGAATTCGTACCAACCAATGTCAGAATAATCAAGTGCTTGGTGGTATTCGTGTAACGTTTAGTGAGAGATAATAACAATTAAACTCAAATATTATTATATTAGACGGGACTTGGACACGACGTACCTTTATGAGTCCCGTCTAATATAATAATATGTGTAAAGAACGCGAGTTTAGTTTGAAACAAATAATTCAACTCAAGTTAAAATATGGATCTGAAATGATGAAGTTTTCCGTGCTGTAATAAAGCTGAGAGGTTAGAATTTGATTATATTATCGACTGTAAGCATGCAAGTGTCCTAGAAAAACCCAAAAGGTCATCGCGCATAAAGGTTAATGACTTAGTGGTAAACTACCGAATTTGAATAACTAATCGAAGCTACCTAATACGGTTTCTATTGTTTGAACTTAATTAAAGTGGAATATTACTGAATATGATGTTACCTATAAATTTATGAATTAAAATAGTTTTCAACTAATTAATTTTTTTTTTTTTTTTCAATTTATTTGGGTAAACAAACAGTGGTACATTGAGTCTTAAAATTAAACAGTGGGTTTACTTAGTTCGTTATGAATGTGCCACCAGCACCGTTTACCACAGATAATTTTAAAAAACTTTGGGGGAAAGAATGGTCGTCGTAATACCTATATACGTTAAATTAAATTATCGTTAAGTAATGGAAATTTCAATACAACTGTATTTAGTATCTGATAATTTCCATAAAATAGTTAAACAAACTATTAATCATAATCTATAAAGCAAAAGGCATAGGTGCTTGTACAGTCAGCGCCAGAAACATTTCATCTTTTACGTCTTAGTTGTTCAAATCATTCCGGCTCATCCGCCCCATCCAGCTGCCTCTGATGCTGTCTGTATGCTGTCTGTACAATACCTTTACATTATTATGGCACATATTTTTATTTATTTTTTATTTGGGAAACAAACAGCTTACAAATAGTACAAATAAAGTATTTAACAATATGTTATTGCAAAAGCCAACAAAGTTTCCACTATATTAGTTGTACATTTATTGCATTAAGACTAGTTTTCCTATTAAGCACTTAATAATCCCAAACAAAAATAAATAAAAGTAACTAATTTTTCTCCTTTACAAGTGATACATATCTTGCGTATTTGTTGTGAAAGATGTCAATGTGTTCATAGTGCTCATCATAGGTCCTGCACACCCTTACCACAAATCTATTTCTATCGTAATTGGTTGAACAAAAAGGTTTATCAAAGGTTGATGTTGATCGTGTATTTACTCTTGGGCATTTAAATTTAATCTTGCTTATCAAACAATGTGAATCCACCAAATTATTAATCAATTTATACATAAATATTTGGTCTCTTTGTTCTCTGCGTGTCTTTAATGTTATAAAAATTATTTATCAAAGTTCCTGAATTTGTATTTGAGGCGCTTAATAAATTTATCCTGGACCTTTTGCAATTGCTGAATATATTTAATATATGATGGATTCCATGCAATAGATGCATATTCCAAGTGTGATCTTACATAATATAAGAATTATAAAGTGTTATTAATGTTTTGGGATGACTGAATTCTTTACCCTGTCTAAATATAAAACCTAGCATTCTATATGCTTTAGCAGAGATTTTATCCATATGAGACGAAAAAGTCAATTTACAATCTAGCTGAACACCCAAATCTCTCACCTCAGTCACTCTTGGAAGTGGAATGTTCCGAATACTATATTTATATTTGATGATATGCTTTTTTCTTGAAAAAGTAATTATGGCACATTTGTTTGCATTAAGTTGTAATTTATTCTTCTGGCAGTATTCACTTAAGCTATCCAAATCCAACTGAAGATTACGAGAGTCCTCTTCCGTTTTAATCTTTGCATATATTTTTGTATCATCGGCAAAAAGTAGGTGTGAGCCCTGAGGCACTCCAGATGTAATCGGCACAAAACTAGATATAAAACCCCTGATTGTGACTGAGTTCTGTGACTAAGATAAAAAACCATCCATCTTAGGAGGTCACCGTGTATACCGATATGTTCAAGTTTCTTTAGTAATAGGCTGTGATTTATTTTTTCAAAAGCTTTGGAATAATCGGTATACACGGCGTCCACCTGGAAACCATTACTCATGGCCTCAAGAGTAAAATCCAAAAACGTACACAAATTTGATTCAGTTGAACGTTTATTAATAAAACCATGTTGTTGTTCAGACAAGAGAGATCTAATCGCTGGAAAGAGCGAGTCGTAGACTATTTTTTCGAATAATTTAGGTATAACTGATAACTTAGATATGCCCCTATAGTTTTTAATGTTGTGTTTATCCCCATTTTTAAATATCGGTACCACAAAGGAACGCTTCCACATTTTGGGCATTATACCCGAATTCAGAGACTTTTAGAAAAGATAACTAATGGGATACGCCAATTCAGCATGACAATTCTTCAGAAATATGGGGTGCAAGCCATCAGGGCCACTACCTTTGGTAGAATCAAGTTTTGACAAATATATTTACTATGCCAGGTGAGATAAGTACATCACTAATTAAATGTACCCTACCTGATTGACTACCTATGACAACAGCATCCCCCGGTTCAAAAACTGAATGAAAAAACTTATTGAACATATCAGCTATGGATTGGCCGTCATTTCCTTTGATATCATCAAGATACATGGTATCAGGAACACCATTCTGACTCATTTTTGACTTAATAAACGTCCAAAAATGTTTACTATTATGTCCAATGTCTACTTCTGCCCTTGTAATATATTGTTTATAGCATAACCCTTCCATGTGCTTAACTTGTTTTCGCAAACTTGAAAATGTCATGTAATCGCTATACCTACCATAAATTTTCCATTTTTAATGGAATTTCCGTTTTTTTTATATTAATTTCGTTAATGAACGTGTGAATCAAATAGGATATTTATCATCGTGTACAACGAGGCGTGACGGAACAAACTTCTTTACTATATTATGCAGTGTAGTGTGGAACGTTTCCACAGCTACTTCAATGTCTCCAGTTCTAAGATACTGGTCCCAGTCAATTTTAGATAATTCAGCACTGATGACACTGTAGTCGGCATCATGATAACGATAAACTGTTCGAGGAGCCTGTTTTAGTCCTGTAATGACAGCTCCCAACTGGCATTCCACCTGTAGCGAAGGGTGGTGAGCATCTTCCGGTACAGATAGTGGTTGGCCTCTAGCAATTCTGCAGGGAAAATTGGAGAAAACTAGATCCAAACATCTATCGTTTTGATTTGCTACGAAATTATACTGCGACCAGTTAGTAAAAGACATAAAATCAGATATCTGTAACGTTAGTGTATCTATAGATGGATTGGACAGCACAATATCTCCAGCGTTTAACGACCAGACTGCATTCCTAACGTTAAAATCACCAACAACTAAAAAATCGGTATTTGTATCGGAATCAAGGCTCTGGTTTGATAAATATTCAAAGAATTCTAGTTCTGAAGACATTTGGTGTTTATTCTGAGGGAAATAGCAGCAAAAAACTAATAATTTTCTTTTAGTTGTTCCACAAGTATAATTAATGATAACATGAGCAACATCGGCATCCGGGAACGCGGGCACGGGGCACGCGGGGCACGCGTCAACCGCCAGGCCGCGCCCGCGCCGCACAGCCACCAGTACGCCGCCGCCTAGGCTCATGCCCACACGCTCGTAGTCCCGGTCCACACGATACACGCAGTAGCGGTTATCGATCAGTTCCCCATCGTAAATACTCTGTGTTAGCCATGTTTTAGATAGACAAATTATATCATAGTCAGCATTCAGCACATTACTTAAGAATGATGTGGTTTTAGTTCGTAATCCACGGACATTTTGATAAAATATAGTTAAAGCCATTGTGATATATCTAGTTCGAAATAATGCTTTTTGCTAATTTGTTTGTTTTTCGATTTTTATAATTTAACCACGTCAAAGTAATGTCTCATGTGTACTGACCGAGGCTGTAAAATGACATAAGAAGCGGCGAAATAATAAGTAATATTATGTTGAAAGTAGTTATTTAATCCATTGTGAATTATTTGCTGATTGTTGCTTAATTCATAGAAGTTGTATTCAAGATTGTTATGTAATATCAAGCATAGTAGGCATAAGGCAGTGCTTAAGAACGTATACCGGTGAACACCATATCCCATGGCTGAAGTAGTAATATGATTTCTATGGTAATTAATCAAAAAATGGCCTAAAATTTGAGTTTTACAATTCAAATTTATCAGTAATATTCCATCAATGTAGCTACTTAAGGCCACGAGTTTGCGGGTGGCACTAGTAATTATAACAATATTTATATTCAAATAATCAAACGTAATCAACATCAATGTACAATGAGGTACCTGTATGAGTTGTTTGTATGAATATATAGGTAAGTGACAATCATGATTTACGGTACAAATCAAACGGAGCGCATATGGATAGTGGCACCAGTTGTAGGTACAAGCATTAAAGATAAACATTGACAACATTGAGCCTGTCAGCACCAATAGTTCCTGCATGAAAATAGTATAAGGGTGCAGTAGTACCCGGACACACCTAATCACCAGTAAAACACATTGACATCCCCCGCACAAACCTGCGACATTGTTAAATTTGCTATAATAATACGAATAGGACACACATTTATTAAGTGGGTAAGTACAGTAGTAGTTATTGATTATACAGTAGTAGGACAATAATAGATGTGTTAGTAAATTTAGGATGCCAAATATATGGATATCACTTATTGAATTTTGTTTAATGCCTCTTCCGACGTGATATGTAGTATCGGTGAGTTGTCATTTCGGCGAACCATTACCGTACAATTCCGTACCCAATAACTTGTTACTTGCGTAACAACAACAAACAATACTTATAGTCTTTTTCTTTGGATATATTTTTGGCACGTTGTAAAAGATATAAATATTCGTAAATATCCTTTTTATATCTGGACTGCATCTTCAATAATACTGGTTTAATGATCTTATTATCACTATCATTTTTAACGGCCAGTCTTGTCACAAAATCTATATCTGTATCGGGGTTTAGGAGGTAACCACAATAATCAGCAAGTGTTTTGACAATGCCTATTAAATTCTCACTTTTTATTTGCGGCATACCATTTATAAAAATGTTAGAACGGCGCACCCATTGATCATTTCTATTTTTATCTGTATTCAGGTAATTGATAACAGTTTTCATATGATCAATTTCTGACCCCATGGCCTCTATTTGTGATATACGGACTTCAACATCGTTAACTCTGTCTGAAATACCGTCTACCCTCGCGTTCAATGCACGTTTCACTTCACTAATATCAGACTTAACCTGTTTCATATCCTCTTGGATGCTCTGGATCACTGAGAACTTAGCATGTAGTTCATTAATCTTCATGGACATGTCCCTTAGCAACATCAAATCAGGTCGCTCTGTTACAACTGCTGTCAATTGTTTGGATGAGCCAGTTTCAGGGGTCAGATACAGCGGCTCAGATACCATCTTGGACATGGATGTCGGTGTTCCTGGAGTGCCAGCCGTGGTAGGAGTGCCAGCCGTGGTAGGAGTGCCAGCCGTGGTAGGAGTGCCAGCCGTGGTAGGAGTGCCAGCCGTGGTAGGAGTGCCAGCCGCGGTAGGAGTGCTAGCCGTGGTAGGTTGTAGCGACTGGTCTAGGTGCGACAAGGTCAGGGTATTGTCCCTGCATTGTGAGCATATCCAGGTGTCTCTTCCCGGTCCAAGTCTATCAAAACCTTTCTCAGTTATACCACCGCACTCGAAATGGAACTTTGATTCACAAGAAGAACACTTTGGGCCATGGCCAACGACATCGTTGCACTGTTTACATTGACTTGTAAACATTTCGGTTGATTACTATTACACTTAATATGTTTAAATAGTTAAAATTATCGTGTTCACAACACAATTTAAACTAAACTGTTGACTTTTAGTAATAAAATGAATTTAAAAAGCGAGATAACGTAGAAAAGACGTCTTAATGCAATGAATCGAATCTACCCTCTGGTTTATGTTCTAATAATAGAATATGATCTGCAACTAGACTAACAACTTAGGTTTAGAGTGTTTTATTAGTTTTTAGGTAAGAATATTATTTAGTTGAGACAGGTTAAAGGCTGTTTAATATAGTTAATTTAAGTGACAATTATTCAGGACTCATTCCAAATATATCTACATTATTAAAGCTGGTATTATAGGAGTGCACCAAACGATAAAGTGGCGAGCGTTCGCCAGCGTTAGTACGACATCGAGGGATAGCGAATAGTTGTGATAGATTGCGACAATGCGTTCTAGCGGGGATTCTGTAACATAATTTGTTCGTGATTGGAATACAATCATATCTGTGATGACACAAGTCATATAACAACATTACTTCGAGTTGAAGACGTCTGCATTTAAGTTTTGTAAGTGCATATTTCTTAAGGAGCTCTTGATATGGCAAGCGGGAATGAGAAAATTTGTAATATATGTTCCGCAAAAATTTCTTTTGTACCAATTCAAGTGCATCTATGTATTTTTTATAGAAAGGGTTCCATATAGGCACGGCATAATCAAGCTGGGATCGCACGAGATATTTATAAATATAGATAAGTATTGAATACTGCTTGAACTTGTTACAGGAGCGCATTATAAAACCATACATCTTATAGGCTTTCGTTATAATATGGTCAACATGTAGATTAAGATGCAGTTTACTGTCGAGTATGACCCCCAGGTCTCGTATGGATGTAACATAATCGATATAACTGCCACACAGCACATACTTGGCATTATGAGTAATTCTCTTTTTTGTGAACGTAATACGTTTACATTTACTTAAATTTAGACTAAGTTTATTTTGGGTGCAATATATGGAGAATCGATTTAAGTCCTCCTGAAATCTGGCATGGTCATCGTCGTTGTTAATCACGTGAAAAATTTTTAAATCATCGGCATATAGTAATATATTGCAGTATTTAAAACAGTTGTGTATATCATTTATAAATATAATAAATAATAACGGCCCTAAAATTGAACCTTGTGGCACCCCTGAGCTAACTGGAATGAAATTTGATTCATAGCCGTTAATTACAACTTTTTGAGTACGATTAGAAATATAGGATTGGAACCAACGCTATAGATTGCCTCGTATACCATTAAAAGCCAATTTTTCAAGCAATATTTTGTGATCCACTCTGTCAAAGGCCTTTCGAAAATCAGTATATACGCTGTCTGTTAGTGTGTTAGCATCCAAACATTCGAAAAGGTAAGTTGTATAGATAAGCAAGTTGGTAGTTGTGGATCGCCGTTGTACAAATCCATGTTGTTGTTCGATTATTATTTTATGTAGTAAAGGATATATGATTTGGTGTACTAATTTTTCGAAGACCTTTGAGAGAGTGGGCAAAATAGATATTGGTCGGTAATTATCGACCTTATTCCTGGAACCACTTTTATGCACCGGGACAATACGTGCAGATTTCCATGCGGACGGAAAAATTCCTTCCGAGAGACTTTTATTGAAAATTAAAATATAAGGGCTCGCATATTGTTAATGCTGTATTTTTAAGAAAAATAGCTGGTATATTGTCGATGCCTGGACCTTTGGAAACATCCAACGCCTGCAGCTCATGCAACACTTTGTGTTTAGGTATATATGTATATGTCGCAGCCGGATGGTTAAATTAGGCGGTTAACTAAACGGCTAGCTTTTTGAGCAATTATTTAGTTGAAAATTTGCCAGTTTCATAAGATTTTAAAGTGATGTTGAAAGAACGGTATTGCCCCGAGTTTACGCAGCTCCTCCACACATTGTTCCAATGCTAACCTACTCACAATAACTTCAAAGTATAATAATAGTTTGCATTAGGTTTCTATTCGGTTAGTTTAGGTTAGCATTATGACAATGATTGGAAAAGCTCCGTAAACTCGAGGCAATATCGTTCATTAGACTTTACTTTCAAAGTTCATTAATTTGGCCAATTTTCAATTAAATAATTGCTTAAAAAGCTAGCCGTTTAATTAAACGGCTAATTTAACCATTTGGCTGCGACATATATATTATTTACATTAAGATCAGAGTCAGAATTTTCAACGCTGGGTTCAATGGAATAATAATTTAAACTAGAGGGTTCGAACACTGATTGGAAATAAGAAGAAAACAGATTACAGATTGCAATTGAGTTTCCATAGGACATGGAATCCGGTATATCTTCTTTACTTTTATTACTATTTACATATTTCCAAAAATATTTCACGTTTTTACGTGTACTGTTTTCCACTCTCAATAGATAATAATTATAACATTTTTGTGATTCGTTTTTGAAACGTTTTCTGTACATAGAAAATATATTATAGTCTGCAGCATTTTGATATTTCTTCCATTTAGTCCAAGCTCGGCATTTATTCTTAAAAATATGTGTGAGTGCGGGAGAAAACCAAATTGGATATTGTGAAGATTTGATCAGTTTAGTAGGTACATTCTTATGTATAATAGAACAAATACAATCATAGAATGATGCCACAGCAGCATCTGTGGATTTATTAGAGATAACCTCGCTCCAGTTGACTGTAGATATATCCGAGTTTAACTGTGCGTAGTCGGCATTTTTGAAATTATATAATGTTCTAGGTTTAATTGGTATGGTTTGTATGTGATTGTTGACTGAGATGAGTACACAGAAGCATGGGTGATGTTGATCTACTGGAACAAGTGTGTCAGATACTAGAGAAACCGTATAATGATTATTATTTGTAATAAATAAATCCAGTATACGGCTGTGTGAATTTCTGAACTTGTTAATTTGGAATCCATTTATCAACGATAAAAATTTGATTAAATATTTGTTGGGTAGGCTATAATTATCTATATTAGTGAGTATTTTAGATGAGGTATCTTCAGATAATAACAATTTGGACTCCATTTCTCCCAATCGTTTGTCGAACAAATCCTGACGCTCAGCTGAGACACCGATTGAGTTTTCAATGTCAGTAAGCCGGGTAGCCGTTTCCGTAAGCGAGTTGTGCAGATTAACATTATCCGCGTTTATCTTTTGAATGTTAGTATTAATATCGGCGAGTGCGGACGTTATCTTCGACATTCCGCCGACAGGAGCGGAGCTAACTGCGGCCGAAACACTACGGGAAATAGCCTCATTTAGTGTCTTTTCCCATATAATCATCTGTTCGTCAAATTTCTTCTCGAGGGATTCCAAACTATCATCTGGAAACTTACGTTTACGCGTGTAAACACCGCAGTCCTCATCAACAGCGGCGCTAGGTATGCCCGGAGTCGATGCAGAGTGCTGCGGCGGTGTGCGTTGCAAAGCCATTGTGTGTTGCGTTCGTGAGGATGCGAGACATGAACAGCAAGTAATAGATAAGAGTCTCACTTGTCGCGGGAGGTGAGGGGCGACGTCCAACAACCACGGTGTGAGTGGAAAAGGGATAGCAACACTAGTTATGGTTAATATTTTAACTGCAATTTTCACTGCACTCCATACAAAAATGAATCTTCGCAATATGGTAATTTGGATGACAATCGATTACTATAGTTATCTCGTAATTGTAAAATCAGACAGTACGCGACCACTCTTAACCAAGGCACGACGAAGAATCAAGAATTTCATTTGATTTAAGAAGATATAAATAAATGATGAATGATCAAATCATGAGCTTTTTCCCTTCTGAACAAAAATACTGATCAAAGTTCAGTCATACAGCCTTGAAAAGGCTCTATACTTCCGGAAAACTTCACCATCTTCTCTATCAATTTTCCACGAGCTTATCAGGCAACCTTCGATCAGAATTTTCACACCTGAAAAAGCTTCGCTAATGATTCAGGTCGAAGCCCGCGTGACGTCAGAGTAAAAAGTAAATACTGTGACCATAACCTACCTCAACAGTGTTGTAAGTACAATGACCATTATCTCACTATCTTAGGTAATAGGTCAGGGCAGTTCATCTGGTCGGAAGTGCATTTGTGCATCTTGGGATACCCCTTTTATCATTGGTGAAAGGTTATCCAAATAATTAAATTTCAAGATCTCTGAACTATTCAAATGAGATTCATTATGGCCCATAATGGACTCATCGCTAATTAGGTATTGTATGAAATCCAGGTGAGGTATTTTCATCTCAAAATTGGGGATCAATGCTGTCCGCGTCCGTAGGCGAAGCCCTTTTTTTTGGGCTTCATGACTCTAGTTACCCTACACGTGATCCCTGGGTAGTGCAAAATGGACAGCACTCTCTCCGGTGGTAGGCTTCGGCTGTGGCTGGTTACCACCCTCCAGGAGAACGCGTCGTCAAGCGGCCTGGCCGTGTTTCGGTGCGATGCCTGGAGTAGCCCTATAGGAGGATGGGTCTGGATAGTTGTGGTTGCTCTGCGTAACCGTGTTTTCTACTGCTCACCACTCCCGTACCGGGTGCCTGGCTTCGGAGGGCAGCGGGATCCGAAGCACGGTGCCGCCGCTGGCCGACCGTAGATAGTTGGGGGCCCAAGTAGCTGGTTAGCCACCAGTGAAAGGCTGCCCCGCCATCTCACGAAAAATCCCAGATTGCTCTACCCTGCCGGCTGGCGACCGGATGGGAGGGCCAGGTAGCCAATCGGGGGGGGTTCGGGCGTCCCCGCGGTCTCCGCGTCAGGTACCTTCCCGTGCGGCAATGGTGAGCATGGTAGCTGGTCGGCGGAGCGCTACCTCGTCCAACTTCCGTCCTCCTATAACAACCTATCACTCAAATATAACCTACAGCTCCTGGGTGTTGAGCTATCAACCAATCTCAACTTTGGACAGTACATCGAATCAAAAGCCAAGACTGCTGCAAAAAAACTTGGAATCCTCTCGAAGGTCAAACGGTACTTCACTTCAAGGCAGTTGCTTCAATTATATCAAGCACAAGTCCGATCTTGCATGGAGTACTGCTGCCACCTCTGGGATGGATCAGCCAAATACCAACTGGCTGCTTTGGATTCGGTGGAAAACGGGCAAAGAGATTAATTTGTGATCCGCAGTTAATTGAGGCTAAGCTGCAGAGCCTCGAGCATCGGCGTAGTGTTGCGCGTTTGTCGGTTTTCTACAGGTTGCACTTCGGAGAGTGTGCGAAGCAGTTGCACGACCTCATTCCGCCAGCCCCTTTTCGCCATCGGGAGACGCGATCCGGGCGTGCGCTTCATCCTTATGTCGTGGATCTTCCAACTATCCGCACGAGCCGCTTTGGCTCGACTTTTATAATGCGTACGGCTAAGGAGTGGAATGCGTTGCCTGCGAGTGTGTTCCCTGATCAATATAATCTGGATGCCTTCAAGGCTAGAGTGAATAGGCTGTTCCTAGACAGGCATGCTCCATCATAGACCGCATCGTCACTTACCACCAGGTGAGGTGGCGGTCGAATGCCTGGCTAGTAAAGTAATAAAAAAAAATTATTAAAAAAAATCTTCAATTTTGATGAAACTCAAAATTATGGTCAATATTGATAAAAGCAATAGATCAGTACAATTTTTTTCAGCGCAAATTCATTATTTTAAGAGATATTATGCATTTTGTATATTAGTTGTTCTATAATTTATGTGTATCCTTACTGGCTTTGAATCATCGTACCCAAGCATTTTGCGCTATGAGGCGTGCAAAACTGCTTTACCATTGGTTTGTTATGACACACTAATTACTCAGCTATTAGTCAAGTGCTTCCATGAAGGCAATTAAGGGATAGGGTAAACAAGCAGGTTTTCCTTATTTCAAGCTACTTCTAACCGCATGACTAACATAAATTCAATAGTGGTTTTGGCAGTTGTTTGCGGATGTAATAAAATTAATGTTAATTCCTACCACGTTAATACCCATTTGTTCCTGAAGAATTTCAATAAAAGTACAATTTCTTATACAAATAGTAAATTTTCGTCTAGAATATTTAAAAGTTATACAAGTAAAGTCCAGCATTAAGATTATTGTATGATAAAATTATTCCTTGTACAATATCATCACAAGTATTCTGTTTTTGAACAAATAAAACAACCCAATTCGTAATTGGATTCAAAACATGTTTATAATCAACGCACTGTAATAAATTCATGGAGTTGCGTTGTTAAAATCCTGCTGATAACGACGGAATACTGTAAACAGATTGATACTTCCAATAGGGTCGTGCCCTGTAGCGTGACATCGAGTACTTCGAACTGGATGACGCAATTTGTTTGTTTGATAAACGTCGAAGTTATTTTCCGGAGCTTTACGCATCGTCCCGGAGCGTTAACAGTGATGATATATTTGTGTGGAAACAAAGAAAATATTATTTTATCAAAATGTAAGTAGAGCTTTTATTTTTCAGTGAAAATTATTCAGAATTCAAAACGTGTTACAGTTACAAGAAAATTTTCTAATAGAATAGAAATATAATTGGCAAATTTTATGAGTGATATTTTTTGTTCATACGCCTGCTAATTAGCGGCCGCAAATTTGATAACCAGTCGCATAGCATACGATTGATTAAGTTCAATATTTAAATAAGCGCTTTTTATTTGTTTTAGATGGAACAAAATAAGGAAAAAGCGAGCCAATTCTATGTGGTTCATTTCTTACAAGAACCTTCTGAAGGAATTGATTACTACGTATGTGTACCGTACACTTGGGTGATAATCCATATAGTCTAAGAGCCCATGAGGGCCAGACCTTCCTATTGTCCGTAAGTATGAAAGTTTTTCCATGTGTGTCCCCAACACAGGTAAGAATGATCCCCACCCATGAAACCTGGATCGTGGTTCCTTTGGCAGGTAACAGGTAACAAAGGTGTATAAAATCTTAAGATTTAAGAAAAAAGAGAAACACGAAATTGAGTGGGCGTTTTGTACGGCCGACTTGAAATATCAATCTGGTAAGTTTTATTAAATTAGTTATGTATTGTACCAATGCATTTTCCTTTTTGTAATACCTCAAATTAATAAAAAATCTTGTGCATTCCAGATTCTTATGAAGATGCAGAGCTTTGGATATCTAAGAATAATAATAATCGGCCTTCGGCACAAAAAAATTCAAATACAAATGGTGAGAATCAATTCGTTTTTAAATTGACGCTGCCTTAAGCGCGAAGCGCGTAGGTATGCTCCACTCTCGCCTAAAAATCGAAATCTCGGTCTCGTCAAAGTTTCTAATTAAATAAATTAATTATTTGTTTTTAAAGTGGGTTCAATTGCATACAATAATAAGAGAAAATCATCAATGGCTATTTTTCTAAACAATATAAAGCTGATTAATCCCACAATTTAGATAAAAATGAATATTTATGAAAAAATGTTGTGAAAATTGCGTCTAACATTGAAAGTACATGTACTTGTAATCTCGATAACTTTCGAGAAACACAACTAATTCGCTCAAATTTTATTTCAATAGGACCGCGATTTAATTGAAACGAACTAATTAAAAAACCACAACTCAATAATTATTTGTGTAATTATGAAATAATAAGTTTTGTACGGTCGAATCTAAAAAATTCACATCTCAGGCAGCCATATGTATAAAAAATATAATAAACAGAGTTAGTGAAGACTTGCAACTTCTACCAGAACGTGCAAGATGGCGTTAGCATAGATTTTAATATCATGAACACTTAAGGCATGCTTATTTGGTTTTACCAAACTTTCTCCCTTATTTTCATTTTTTTTTTAAATAGTTATTGATTTTTATATTTACTATTTCTAGGTTCGACGGTTCAGTGGGATCACGAATTACGCAGTAGCAAGCAGAAATGTTTGTCAAAGACCAAAGATAAATCTGAGAGAACAAAGCCGTACAAAACTTCCAAGCAGGAATTGCCGAAACATATGAACAAGGAATCAATTATCGAAGCAAAAAGACAACTCTATATAAAACGATTGAATTGGTTAAACGAAACTGCCAAGTCAACTACTCAGAACGCTGATCCGCAGCCAGCAAGGCGCTGCTATAAAAAAATTGCAATCTGAAAATGCTGTGCTTCAAGATAAAATCAAAGTGTTGGAGAATCGATTTGAGCTCCAAGAGGATTCTTTTGCCAAACAAGAACAATGGTCAAAGCTTCAAAATATTGAGTTAGTCGGCGTGCCGGAAACCACTGAAATTACATTGCTTACTGTGATGGATAACCTGGCAAGTCGTATAAGTTTGCCGCTTGATGCCAGTGAAATTGAGTTTGCCCACAGAATCCAAGCTAAACGACCGGTCTCTGGTCGTCCTAGAGCTATAATTGTGCGTTTCCGAAATCGAATCACCAAGGATAAATTGTTATCAGCACTAAAGAAAGAGCGAAACTTAACCTCAAATGACATCGGAATTGATGGTGACCCTTCGAAAATTTTTGTCAACGAGCATCTTACTCTGAAAAATAAACAGTTACTCAACAAGTGTAAACTCCTAGCCAAAGAAAAAGGATACGAGTATGTATGGACCAAAAACTGTCGTATATATACAAGGAAATGCAAGGGATCGCCTTTTATTCTTGTGTCAAAAGAGTGTGATTTAAAAAGAATTGTATAAATGAATTATTTGTAACGTACCTATTTTATGTATTTTTGCACTGTAAACTATACCTTAGTAGCATACATTTGCACGGATGCCACAAAACTAACACTTCACATACAAATACACTAAACAATATCCATTACAAATTCCTAAATCCTATGAGAGTATATTTTCCACTTATAAATACTCTCCTCTTTTTATTTCACAGTCATACATATACTATCACACGTTTACATAAAGCGGTTGTGTCCAACACCCACGATCATGCCTACAGTATAATTCGAACCATATTTACAATGCTTTGCCTACATGCACAATTCACTACGACTCACTTTCTTAAATGACTAACTTAAGTATTATGTATCAGAATCTGCGCGGAATACGAACGAAAACATTAGAGTTTTATAATAACTTATTAAATATAAATCATCATATTGTTTTATTAACTGAGACTTGGCTGAATGATAAGATATTAGATTCGGAACTCGTAGATTCTCGATATAATGTATTTAGGCGTGATCGTGGCTCTAATGGTGGGGGACTAATGTTGCTATGTAAGAAACAATTGAGCGTGCGTCTCCGAACGGACTGGGATCGGGTCTTTCCGCTCAGTGTCGAATGCATGTGGCTCACAGTGGACGGCCGCGCACTGAATGCGGATCGCGATCTGCATATCGCGTTGGTTTACATGGCGCCTGACGTGCACCTCGCGAAACGTATTTATTACTTAACGGAATGGGTAAGCGATATTATGGCTGGTAATGACAACGACTATTTGATGATCGTGGGTGATTTTAATCTATCATCTATACAATGGAATCCATCAGGTCCAGTTTTCTTAAAAAAGGGTAGCACGGAGTTGCAAATCGAGGGACTAAATTTAATAAACCAACTGAACTTTTTAGGCTTAGATCAGTATAGTTATTTTAAAAACCAATCTGGAAATACATTGGATTTGTTTTTTTGCAACTTTGGTGTTAATGTGACTCAGTGTATGACGCCCCTTGTAATGGAAGATTATAGATTTCATACTACTTTGGACATCGACGCATCCGACATAGTAATACAGCCCTTACCTAAGTTGTTAATTCGTAAACGTCAATTCAGAAAAGGTAGATACTGCGAAATGAACTCTGATCTGAATGAAGTCGACTGGGTTAATCTTTTATCCTCTGAGAACGTGGAGGAAGTAGTTGATATTTTCTACGCTGAGTTGAATACAGTTGTTGATAAATATGTGCCAATCATCACATTAAATGGCCCCCGTCAATATCCTATATGGTATAGTAAAGCATTAATTAATTTGTTAAGAGAGAAAGCTAAGGCACACGCTCGCTGGAAGTGTTATGGTAATGACAGAGACGGGGATACCTTTCGACTATTACGCACCAGGGGAAAAAAAATGCAGGATGAATGTTATAAACACTATATTAAGCGTTCTCAAGATGCAATTAAATCCAATCCTAAAGCATTGTGGTCTTACGTTAACTCGAAGCGAAAGTCCGCGACAGGGTATCCTAGCACTATGACGTATGAGGAGAAAAAGCTTACAACTGCAGGGGAAATATGTAATGCATTTAGCCGCTTTTTTGAAGGTGTGTTTGTACAACCAGACAATTCTTATCCAGTCGAGGAATCGCATAATTTCTTGTTCTCCAGTAACATTGACTCCATGATAATGACATCAGAGAAGGTATTTAAGTGTTTAAAAGACATTGATGAACACAAGGGTGCCGGCAGTGATGGTTTTCCGGCTATTCTGTTCAAAAGATGCGCTGAATCTTTGACCGTACCAGTGACTATATTATTTAATAAATCTTTAAATATGTGTCACTTTCCGTCTATTTGGAAAGAAGCACTTATCGTGCCGATTCACAAAAAAGGATCAAAGAATGATGTGAGACATTATCGCCCTATTTCCTCACTGAATGTGCTAGGTAAATGTTTTGAGCGTTTAGTGTATAATCGCGTCTGGCCTGTCGTTAAGCAAGGGTTACCTAACGAACAACACGGATTTTATAAGGGTCGTTCCACAAACACTAATCTGGCTGTTTTTACAAATGACGTACTCAGTGGCATGGGTTTTGGGTCGCAGGTGGACGTTATATATACAGATTTCGAAAAAGCATTTGATCGGGTGGACCACGTCATTCTTTTGCGAAAACTGTGCCGGCTGGGTATACATGGAGATCTTTTGCGATGGATCCAGTCGTACGTTACTAAAAGACAACAGGCCGTTGTAGTGGGTGGCCATAGATCAAACTTTGTCGGTATACCTTCGGGCGTCCCCCAGGGTTCTATATTGGGTCCGCATACAGACATAGGGTTATGTTTTCGGTTCGCAAGATTTTTACTATATGCTGATGACACTAAGATTTATATGACAATTAAATCTCAAAAAGACTATCAAATGTTGCAAGATGATTTAGATCGACTTTCTCATTATTATGTCGTAAATAAGATAAACGTCAATACCGATAAGTGTGTACATGTTTCCTTTACTCGCGGCGTTGCTTTGCAGTTCCAATATAGTCTGAACGGCTCTCTCTTGAGGAAGGAAACTTCAATTGGTGACCTTGGTATTATCTTAGACAACAAGCTCACTTTTTCGTCTCATGTAGATTATATTGTGTCCAAAGCTTTCAAAAATTTAGGATTCATTCACAGGGTCACCAAAGAGTTTTGCGATTTAGAGTGTATCAAAATTTTATATTATGCATATGTTCGAAGTCAACTTGATATTGTAGCTCAATATGGAACCCGCAGTACGTTACTTATGAAATTGCTGTGGAACGGGTACAAATGAAATTTTTGAAACATTTAAATTATCGTTCTCGCATGCCGAATGGTGACTACGTACAATCATGTCAAACACATAACTTGCTAACTCTGAAAAATCGACGCATTGTTCAAGATATGTCACTTCTTTATAATACAGTATCTGGTACCGTTGATTGTCCTGAGTTAATAAATACAATGTTAAAACTATGCGCGACTACAAAAAGGTCCCGTCACACAGCATTGCTGTCTGTTCCGCAGGCGCGAACCAACTACGCGGCAAACAGCCTGGCCGTGCGCCTCCCAAAGACGTATAACAAATTATTTTCAGATATTGACCTATTTCGATTTCCTAAGAAACACTTTTTAAAGCAAATAACATACAAACTCAAAAATAATAAGTGATGCATTGGGTAAGTACTCATACTCTCATACTCAGTACTTACGTATTGAGTGTGTCTGACTGAGTCGCGCATTGCTTGGCAAATCTGCATGAGTAGTACTGTTGGGTAGGAGACATGATGGTTGTGCGGATACTTTGATTTAGTTACCTACATAAGGAACCACTAGATTATGCCATCAGAAGCACATTTTTTCTAATAAAAAATTACTATCATTATTAATTATTTTTAAAACATAATGCCGACATGTGAACCGATCCTAAAACTTACCTTTGTTTACTTTCGGAAGGATTTTACACGCACACTCACACCACCAATCATTAACACAACACAATCACATTAACAGATCACATCATCACACACTGTGCTCCATGCAAATAATATTTTTTCTAATTTTCTTTGGGTAGGTAGATTGACGTCGACTTGTTTTTTTTGTTCTACTCCTACCCTTATTTGTTTACTAGTTTAAGTAATATAATAGAAGTCTGTAATTGGCCTATGATAAAGTAATGATGTTTCGTTTAACATTTTTGTAAATAAGCTGTTGACTTCAGGTGTAATAAATAAAATAAAATAAAATAAAAATAACCATGGATCTTTGGTCCTCCTTAATTACGTCATACAGTATAGTTTCAAATGTAAGTGGAGTGCTGATGTTGTAAAAATCCTTCATACTTTAGATCTTGAGGTCAAAAAAATGCTAAATCTAGGTGTTAATGATTGTGTCTTATCGAATTTATATAAATAGTATGTTATTAATCTAATTTCCACTAGTTTTAGGTTCTTTTTTTTTTCTTTTTTTTTTCATGGAAAGTTGAAAAATCTTTCATGAGTTCATTCTTTAAATTTGGTAGCTATAAACCCACCATTTTGTGTTCTTAAATCAAATTTTAGGTTAATTAGTATTGCAATGAAATTTATTGTGATTTTCATTCCTGTTTTGGTAGTTTTGCGTTTTGTAAATATTAGAAAAGACATTAGTATGTAAATAAGCAACATGTGTACTAATTTGATTTTTTTGGGTATTTTTAAATAAGACATCTAGGATATAGGAGCTTGTCAATGCAAATATTTTAAGCAATATGATAATTTTGTAAATTTTGCTCGTTCATTAAAGACTTGTGTTATTTCAATAATAGTTTTAAAATATTTATCTGTAAATTTGTATTTTAAGTAAATTATTGCCATTGTACATTTTAACATAAGAATTGAAGATCATGTAAATTATTTGAAATAAAAAACAATATATTGAAACTACTCTTTTAAACATTGTTTTATTGAACGCCCCAATTGTTTGTCACTACAAGTTCTTTACTTTATGCAACAGAGCCATCTACAAGATGAAGAACGAACTATAGGAGCAAATCTGAAATTAGCTGTTAATAACATAGAGAGTAATTTTATCGGTAGTAAAATACTTTTTTCATTGTTTCTGTGTTTTATTGTGATATCCTATTTTTTTAAAACATGCGTTTGTTCTACAAAATAATCAGTAAACAAAGTTTTAGTTCGCAAACAGGGTGAGCTGATACTATCCTTAAAAAAACAAAATGATTAGAAATGATTTAACTCCCATAAGAAGAAGTATTTGAAATTATTTGAAATGTTGAAAATTGATTTATTTTAAATTATTTTTAACCCCTTTAAATCATTTTGTTTAATCATGGTTAGTAGGTTCTCGAAAAATGGATAAATTCCTGTAGATAACAGTTGTATGTTGAAATTTGTTTCATGTTTCCGGTAAATTTGATAATTATTTTAACATCCGCAATAATGTTATTAATTAAGCGTTCAAAATTAAAAACTGGATGATTCATAATATTTAATCGACGTTATCATACTTCTAGTTCAGTTATAAAATTTTGATTCTTTAAACTTTAAAAAACCTTAAGTAATAATTGCAACTTTTTTGATTAATGCGACTGTAATAAAAAAAATTTAAACAAATTTAAAAGGAATTTTTAACATTCTACTTTGAAATGTATCCTGTTGTATTACCAAAATGCGAGGGCCCTGCGCACTAAGACCACAATGTTTTATCGTAATATGTGCATGAATAGTTACGATTTAATCTTAGTAACGGAAACCTGGTTGTTGGATGGCATTTTGGATAGCGAACTGTTTGACAATAGATACGTAGTATGGCGCCGGGACCGAGACTATAGTGCGACTGGCCAGAGGAAGGGAGGTGGTGTACTCATTGCAGCACGTAGGGAGTTATGTGTTACAGCCCAGCCTAGGTTTCATTCATCCGCGGAGGATTTGTGGATTACGGTGGGATTTAGTAATCAACGTAGTTCCTCTAATCTACAAATCTGTGTATTGTACCTAATTAGTCAGCATCTTGGTTTTACTTTCTCACAACAGTTAGTTAACTTTACAACTAGGTTAAATGAAGTTATGCAATTATACCCATCGGATAAATACCTTATTATTGGAGACTTTAATATGAGTGGTATAAGTTGGAATACCTCCGATTATAGTTACTTTGAACCGTCCAATTATAGTCAATTAGAGTCAGGATGAAATTCTACTAGTCGATGAACTTAATCTATTGGGGCTTAATCAGTACAATGGTATTAGAAATTGTCATAATAAGACATTGGATCAAGTATTATCTAACGTTGAAGTGGTAGTGGCCAGCTGCCCCGACCCTCTGGTACTAATAGACAAATTTCGTGGTGCCTTATGTATTAATTCTAATTTTCCATTCCAAAAAATACTAGAATGTGCACCTTATAAAAAATATAATTATACTAAGGGGGACTACGAGTCAATAAATCACGAAATCTCCAATATCGATTGGCATGCTGAGCTGACGCAAAAGTCTTTAGAGGAGGCGGTGGAGTACTTTTATAATGTTTTTTATAAGGTTACGTAGTGAATTTATTCCGTCTAGATTAGTTAAATGTAATGTCTATCCCAAGTGGTACTCTGCCACTCTTATTAAAGTAATTAAAGAAAAATACAAGTATTTTAAGAAATATAAGAGGTATGGCTATGCCTCCGACAAGGCAACTTTTATGCTATTACGGACACGTGCTAGCTATCTAGAGCAAGAGAGCTATAAACAGTACCTAATTTCAGTCGAATCTTCGATAGCAAGCAATCCAAAATACTTCTGGTCCTATATTAAAGCCAAATCTAATAACAATGCAATGCCAAGCTGCCTTAATCATAATGGGGTTGCTTATAACACTGGCGAAAATATATGCAATGCATTTTCAACTTATTTTCGATCTACATTTCTTGATTCAGACCTTAAATTCATCTAATAGTAACTTAAACATAAGATCCCATCATCATCATCAGCCACAGCGCATATCTCGTCAGTTTATGTTGACTCTGCTTTAGTGCAAAAGTTATTGGCTGACTTGGATGCCTCTAAATCCGCAGGTCCTGATGACTTACCTGCTATTTTTCTCATTAAGTGTGCCGATACTATGGCCGTACCGTTATCACTGCTATTTAGGAAGTCATTAAGAACGGGTGCCATGCCAAGCATTTGGAAGCGGGCATATATCACACCAGTTCACAAAAAGGGGCCTAAAACTGAAATTAGTAACTACAGACCTATCTCCAAATTGTGTATTGAATCTAAAATCTTTGAAAGAGTTGTCTATAAGGAAGTTTATGCTTCTCTGAGCGGTTTTCTCAGTGGTTCTCAGCACGGATTTGTGAAGGGTCGTTCTACGGTGTCGAACTTAACACTTTTTAATAATGCCCTTACTGTGGCTATGGAGAGGGGCTCGCAGGTCGATGTAATCTATACTGATTACAGCAAGGCCTTCGATCGAATCAACCACAAGCTACTGATAAGTAAGCTGGCCGGTATAGGGATCAGCGGCGATCTGCTTAGTTGGTTCGCCTCTTATATAAACAGTCGATCTCAGGCGGTTGTCGTCAGTAATTATGTATCTAGCTGGGTTACTATTCCTAGTGGGGTACCACAGGGATCTTTGCTGAGGCCTCTACTATTCATTATTTTCATAAATGACATTAATTCATGTTTCTCAATAGCCAGTCTATTGTGTTTTGCTGATGACATGAAAATATACGCCACTATAACCTCCATTGCTGATGCTGAGGCCTTACAAACCGATCTCGTACGCCTTGAAGAGTACTGTAGTACTAATCAGTTAGATCTCAACCCCGGAAAATGCTCGGCTGTAACATATGGTCGTAAGCGCGACTTTATACTTTTTAACTATCGTCTCAAATTTAAAATCTTGCAGAGAGAGTCGGTGGTGCGTGATCTGGGTGTTCTCCATGACTTCAAGCTTATGTTTGATCATCATATAAATTCTGTAACAGCTAAAGCGCATAAGGCACTTGGATTTATAATGAGATGCTCTAAGGAATTTAATTCTATAAAAACTATTAAAATTCTTCATTGTACCTTTGTCAGGAGTATCTTAGAATATGCTTCTTAGGTTTGGAGTCCGTGTTACGCTGTCTACATTTCACGTATTGAGGATATCCAAAAAAAGTTTCTGCGTTATGTGTGTTACCGAGTGGGTCAACGCTATGGGTCGGAGCATTACCTTTCTCTGTGCAAGAAACACCACCTTCCTCCTCTCTTCGTGCGTAGGGAAATGGCTGATCTGACAATGCTTCTCAAAATTGCGTCTGGTGTTGTCGACTGCCCGGAACTTCTTTCTTGCTTATATTTTAAAACACCTGTGAGATACTTCAGGCGCAATGACCCGTTGCATGTTCCAGAAGCTTCTACCAACTACAGAAGGAACACCTTTCTATTGCGAGCAATGAATAATTTTAATATTTTATCCAGGAGAATTGATCTTGATTTATTTAACACAAGTTGTGAGTCAGCGAGAAACCGCATACTCAAGTATTACTTCGACTCGTTGTAGCATGTTTTCAAACCAAATTATTATGAAATTGACTATTGTTGCATTACTTTCGAGTATTGTAGATATATTTAAGTTTAAATTTGAAATTGTAAAGTCTTGTAGACTGTTCGGTATGCTTAACGATCAGTTAAGTATGTATTAGTTTAACCAGTTTCTATCGGTGGAAACCTGTAATTGGCTCTGTGCTGCCAGTATTATTTCATATTGTAATCATTGCTGTTGGTATTCCTAAAGTAAATAAAATAAAATAAAATTCGGGCAAGATCTATGTTTATTTATATTTATTTATTTATTTATTTCACAGTTTTACAGCATATAAATTATTATTCAGAAAGGTTACATTATTAAGTTGTAATGCCAATTACAAAACTGCAATTGAAAATTTTGGTAATTAATATAGCCAGTAAGTAGGTGCACCATATAAGATACAAATAGAAAAAAAAATCAATCAAAATTAAAACTAAAACTAAATATAAACTTCTCTCTCTAAAATATAATATAAGATTCTCTCTCTGTATGTGTGTGTGTGTTTGTGTGTGACCACTTAACCGTCTATAATAAAAACCTATTGTCCAAAACCAAAGCAGCTGCGTCAGCGGCTAATTTTCAGTTTGTCTGGGTCAGACATTGCAAAATAATGGCCAGAAAAATCGCAGAACCTCCCTCCAAAATTATATTTATAAATTCCGAGGAGGATATCAAGGCTATAAAGTGAACTTAGACTACTTATTATTATTGACAGACAACTTATTATCATTACCTAAATGCTTTACCTTTAATAATACATACAAAATACTGTATTGTTTTAGCGTGAATGTACATATTTCGCAAAGTGTCACTCGTACTATTGGAAACCATGCCGTTTGTTATTTGTTTCTTGCTTTAACACTCGTAATTAATATTAATAATTATAATCTGTACTGTAGCACGGATTGCATAGTATATCAGCATGAATACCCCTGTATTATATTTAAACTAAAACACTTATACCTAAAATTATTATAGTTGCACAATGTCTACGCCACTTAATATTTATTATCAGAATACAAGAGGTCTTCGCACTAAGGTAAACACTTTTAAAAGGAATCTCTATATGAATTGTTTTGATATAGTGGCTATTACGGAGACTTGGCTCCTGAAGGGTATTGCCGATCAAGAACTTATTGATGACAGATATATTGTGTGGCGGCGCGATCGTGTCTACGATGCGCGAAATCAAGTCTATAGCGGGGGAGTGCTACTGGCGGCCCGGTGTGACCTGGTTGTCACGGAGCGACCCCAATGGCGATCTTTTGCTGAAGATATTTGGATATCTGTTAAACTAGGTAATACATCTGTACATTTCTGCGTGGTTTACCTATGTAGAGAGAACGAGGGTAACAGTATTCAGATCAAACTTCGTAATTATGCTAATAAACTAAGTGACATTATGAGCTCTTGCCCTAATGGCAAATTTGTCATCATGGGAGACTTCAATCTCTACACGATTAGCGGTTCCCTTGTTTGGAACGCTGTTGCAGACTCTACCTACTTGGAGCCTTGCGGATCGGGTGGTGAGTTGTTGGAGTTTTTTGACATCTTAGCTCAAAATAATCTCCAGCAATACTGTGACATAAGTAACACCATCAATGACAGACTCTTGGATCTTGTTTTTTGCAATGATACAGTCAGTGTTTACCATTGATTGTGATAGTTGTCCCTGAGGATAACTATCACAAGTCGCTTCAAATTACAACTAGTTTTTCCAATGTAACACCGCTGAAAACTCGCCCACGGCTCAAATACTTTTATTCATCTGGCGACTATACATCCATTTGCTCTGGCTTGAACAGTATTCCCTGGAACCGCCACCTCCATAATTGTTCATTGAATTGCCCTTTCCTTTTTTTATGTTATACTTAGCAAACTTCGTGAGAAATACATTCCACATAAGCTAGTTAAACCTTCCTATTATCCCGTTTGGTATAGCCATGATTTGAAGAGGGTGCTCAAACAAAAACACAAACTCCACCAGAAATATAAAATCTACGGCAATCTCGAGGATTATAGAACATTTTCGTTGCTTAGAAAAAGAGCTGCCCAATTAGAAAGAAGGTGTTATTACGACTATATGGAAAAAGCGGAAAAACGGATTATTGAATGCCCCGAAACCTTCTGGTCGTACATCAAATCATGTCAGTCATGAAATTGGGAGATCGCAGTGCTGAAAGTGGTGATTCAATTTGTGACCTGTTCTCCTCCTATTTCCATTCCACATTCATGCCTCGCGAATCTATTGGTATTACCGATATCACTCCCTCTTCTTTGCCAGCCCCAACCGGCTCCGCGATGATCAACGCTTTAAGCAGTATAGAAATTGACACTGAGATGGTTCTTAATCAATTAAAATCACTAAATTTGAAGAAAGGCGCGGGCCCAGATGGCATCTCTCCAATTTTCATTGTAAGGTGTGCTGAGAGCCTTGCTTCCCCACTTGCAATACTGTTCAACAGATCTCTGATTGAAGGAGAGGTACCCGCCATATGGAAATCTGCACATGTTACTCCAGTTTTTAAGAAGGTTCTTGAACGGATAATCTACAAGCAGTTATATGCTTCTCTAAAGGCATGGTCTATCCCAGAGCAGCACGGGTTCCTAAGTCGCAGATCTACTGTATCAAATCTGCTACTATTCCATGAATATACTTCTTCATCTATGGATTCCGGATACCAGGTCGATGCTATCTTCACTGACTATAGCAAAGCTTTCGACAGAATACACCACATAATATTGCTTCAAAAACTATATCAAGCAGGCGTCCATGGTAACCTCTACAGGTGGTTTAGCTCGTATATAGAGCATAGAACTCAATCAGTGGTTCTAAATGGGTATTCCTCTGCATGGATGCAGGTTACGTCTGGAGTTCCTCAAGGCTCATTGCTCGGTCCTCTGCTATTCCTAATCTTTATAAATGACATTGGCTCCTGTTTTAGAAACTCTAAATTCTTGTTATTTGCAGATGACATCAAAATATTTACCGAAATACGTAATCCTGCTGAGTGTCTTTCTCTTCAAGCCGACCTGCATCGACTTGAGTCCTATTGTCGCGCTAACAAGTTGGACCTTAATATTTCCAAATGCCATACAATTACCTTTTCTAGGAAAACTCATATTTTTAAACACCTTTACTCCATCAACAACGAATGTTTATCTTACCAAAATTCAATTAGAGACTTGGGTATAATACAAGACTCAAAGCATGATATGAGGAACATATCGATGCAACTGTTAAAAAGGCTTCCGGAGCTCTTGGTTTTGTTATAAGATCATGCGTAAATTTCAAAAAATTAAAAATAATCAAAATCCTCTACTGTTCCCTGGTGCGAAGTATTCTCGAATATTCATCTCAAGTGTGGAATCCGCGTTACGATATTTATATTAATCGGATAGAGTCCGTACAGCGGCGTTTCATGAGATACCTCCAATTTAAAGGTAAAACCTGTGATGCTGACTACGAAGCAAGATGCAGAAGGCATCATATTCTCCGGTCGGACATTGTGTATCTTATGAACATAATCGGTGGCAGAGTCGATTCCCCTGATTTACTATCAAATGTTGTATTACGGGTGCCTAATAGATCACTGCGACATGGTAATCCTTTTCATACAGGTTCACCGCGTACAAATTATCGACAAAATTCTTTCTTCATAAGGGTCAGTGCACAAAGTTTCAAAATAACCTAACTATTCGTCATGATATTGACCTCTTCAATACGAGTGCTACTACAGTTAAACGCATTCTAAGCAATGAATTTTTTACCGATAAAGCACCTTGACACTCTTGTGCGAACTATGTACGTTCACTTATTGGTTCAATATTTGTTTTACATTCTTTCTTTTTTCTTAGTTTACTCTCAAATTATTATTTATGTTTATGTTTTGTTTTTCCAAGTCCTTGTAGAGATGCATGATTATTTTCACTCACTTGTTCTTGTCAGGAGAGTAGTTATATTACTTGTAACATAAGCTTATTTTTACATATTGGTGAAGATTTGTAATTGGCTTTTGACTGTTTTATATTACTGCTCTTATGTAAATTGTAAGCTGTTGATCTTCCAAATAAATAAAATAAAATAAATAAACAAAATATACCTGTTGTGTGGGCGATCAATTTGGCAGATCAGGTAATTACAGTGGAGCGACTGTCATCTGAACTCCGTGACCCTGTTAACAAGGGAACCTGTCCAGATTGGATCATGGTTACACATCAGTCGCCTGAATGTGCAGGTTTCATTGCGATGTATTCCTTCACCGTAATAGCATCGGTGTTCAACTAATGTACATAACTCACAAAAAAGTCATTAGTACGTGGTAGCACTGGGGTACGAACCCAGTACCTTGAGTCCCTTAACCATAAGGCGTATACATATGATTAGATAAATGAATGTCTTACCCAAACCCAGTATGCCCATCGAAGCACGGCTATCGCAACCCTTGTCTTGGCTGGATTCGGAACAGTCATTCCTTCAAACTGTAACAATGTATATTATTATATCTTTATTGCATAACAATTAAATATAGACATTAAATACAATATAATTTATTATCATCATAATCATATCAGCCGGAAGACGCCCACTGCTAGGCGTAGGCCTCCACCAGGGATCTCCACAAAGGCCGCTTCTGCGCCTTCGGCATTCAGCTGGTGCCTGCGATCTTTACCAGGATTTTTGCACTCTATTTTTTTATTTGAATACATGATAATGGCAGAAGATTGAAAGTAGAATAAACATGGTAGACTTGAGCTCAGGTCCTCAGTTAGCGGTAGTACTTTCCTATAAATACACTTTTTTTGTACCACTAAAAAGGCAAACAAGCTTACGTCCTGCCTCGTGGTAAGCAGTCACCGCAGCAGTATGGATGTCTATAACACCAGGGGCACCAGCCACGTGTTTCCGATCCCGTAAAAATCTTTTCACCCCTTTTTTGAAGAACTCCATGTTGAACTCTCCAGGGAAAACCTCTCCAGGTTGTTGAAGTTGTAAAATGAGCTCGTTGCTGAGGTTTCTCCAAGTGAAAACAACATGGACTTCAAGAAGGGTCAGAAAATCTTTTATGGGGTCTAATTAGTTGAACTCCAGGTATTGCAAACGCCTGTAGGCTATGGTAACTGCTTACCATCAGGTACTTGCTACCTTGAAAAATACAAATTGTAATTGTCATCATCGGTCCGTTCCTGCTCTTATTTTTCCACTTAGCCCGATCATCAGCATCCTCACGTCGTAAGTATTTGATTCTCACATCCGTCTCGGCTGTATCATATCTACTTGACCATAGCTTCTCGGGTCTTCCGAGGTTTACGCACCACATTCTACCAACGCACCGCTCGCCATCGACTAGAAGTTCATCCTCACACCTTGGAGCCAAATTGATCACGAACTGTGTGGTTCCAAAGGACCGTTTTCCCACGCACACTAAGGTAGTGGAATGAGCTCCCTAGAGAGTACAACATTAAGTTCTACAAGAAAGGTTTGTACGGGGTCGGCAGCGTGGGTGATACCCCTGGTATTGCAAACGTCCATAGGCTGCGGTTACTGCTTGCCATCAGACAGGCGGTAAGCATGTTTGCCGTCTTAATAGTATAGAAATAACTTACCGAAATTGGTACTGTCCTGTTGGCCAGTATATGTCGAAGCTGTGGATTCTCCAGGATCATGTCGGTGAATTCTGTGGTCTGCCAAGCATCTACGTAACTAATATGGTTTTCATTACTTGATGTAGGCTTTATCTGTGATTCTTTCTCCCTCTGTTTCTTGTCTGAAATCATAAGAGTCAGAATTAAACATTGATTTTTATTAATTATTATAATTTTTGTATTGTTTTAGAGTGAATATGCTGTTACTAGATCAGCTCCATCTTCGGCCACATCGTCACTTACCACCAGGTAAGATGGCGATCAAATGAAAGTTTATTAATTTTTTTATAAATCATATATTCATCATCATCATCGGCATATACTAGACCACTGCTAGATAAAGGCTACTCCCAACAAGCGCCATTGCACCCTGACATACCGCATCCAGCAATCTGGAGCTTTTCGCAAATCAACACCCTATCTGGCAGGAAGGCGTCCTAAACTTGCCGAGTAGCGGTCTAGACTCAAGAACTCGTTTACAAACGAGCATACAGACCGCCAAAGGGAAACAACAGTAACTGTCACGAATACTGTTTCCTGTACCTAAGAGTTAAGACAAAGATCATATGCCCCTTTCCTGTATTGTGCTGGTCATCTCATTTAAAACCGGAATACAACAATGTAACAATATTGTTGCTTAGCAGGAGAAGTATTACGAGAATTAGATATGGGGGTAATACCCATTAAGGCAGGCTCTTCAGTACTATATTCTATTCTACTCTGTCGCATAAGGACCGAACGAGATACTCTCGGGTAAAAATTTGGGATAGCAATACCGGTATATATTTTCAAAACCAGGATTTTCGGTATTAACATGAGGTCAATACCGGGATCCCGGTATTTTCGGGATTTGGAAAAATTTCTATGAATTTATTGTAAACTTCGATTTATTATAATTCTTTATTTCATTAAAGACTTAATTAATACCTACAAAGCTTAATTTCTAGAAGAAAAATCTAATTATAATTTCATCTATACGACCCCCATCGATACGACTTTTCTTTTTCTTGTCAGTTAGCTAGCACCCATAGTACAAGCTTTGCTTAGTTTAGGGCTAGATGGCGCTGTGTGTACTTGTCCACGATTATTTAATTATTTATTTTGCTATAGTATTTGAGAAAATGAT
This sequence comes from Blastobasis lacticolella, assembly GCA_905147135.1. NCBI lineage: Eukaryota > Metazoa > Arthropoda > Insecta > Lepidoptera > Blastobasidae > Blastobasis > Blastobasis lacticolella. The sequence continues at coordinate 616,821 of LR990067.1, forward strand.
ATTGAAGCAAACTATTATGAAAATCCCGGTTTTTGTAAAATGAATACTGGTATTGTGACAGCGTATTTTTCGTTCGAAATCCCCTAGTTATAATCCAGCCGAGATATGGGTCTCTTGGAACTTGTGTTACGGTCTTATACAATTTCTATATATGGGTAATTCTACGTAAAAGTCTACCGTGAATTAAAAAATAAAAATATTGTTTTTCATTGTAAAAATAGTATAGGTTGATGGTAACACTTTAGTATTTTAAGTTGTCACACTGGCAACGAAATTAAATATTATGATTTTATGCTATACTGGTTATTTTTGATGGCGTCGTGGATATCAGGTGATAGTGCATTCTATAGTGGAGGTTTAGGTTTAGGTTAATGGGCTCCTTTTTCCGCACTTGAACTCAAACTTGGTCCTTTGTACGTAGTTAAGGCGTGCTAATTTAGCCAGCCCAGCTCCCTCCAGAAGTCCAGCAGTCTCTTCGGACGCTCGCAGATCTCTCGGAGGGACCCTGTTCCTAATGCGATTTTTACCCTGTGGTCCTTAAGTCCCTCACACTCCAGGACCACATGGGCCGCTGTTTCCTCGTCTACTAGGCATCCCCTGCATAAAGGGCTGTCCGTAGCTCCTATCAACAGTAGTTTGTTCAGGGGGAGGTGTCCTGTTATTGTGCCAACTACTGTCCTGAGTTCTGTCCGTTTGAGATCTAGCAGTTTATTAGTTAGTCTTGGTGATCGTTCGGTCACCACCAACTTCGACTGTCTACATACAATTGTGTTTTGCCAACGTTTATTGTGCTGGTCCGTTGTGTGTTTGCTCACCCATGTTCGCAGTGTGTTAAAAGACAGGGGTAGGGATGGAGGGGGACCAGCAATTTCCATCCCTGATCCCTTTCTTGCCAGCTCATCGGCGGCGTCGTTCCCCATTGAATTGCTGTGACCCTTGATCCATTGTATCGTGACCCTGTTTGTCAGGGAGATATCTTCAAGCGCCTGGTGGCACTCCAGGATTAGGGCAGAGTTTATACTGTTCTTTCCCAATGCCATCAAGACCGACATACTGTCCGATAAGATTCGGATGCCTTGGTCGCTTATACCGAGTCTCTTTACTCGCATAGTGTGATTGCTACACACTCGCATTGGAATATGGTACTATGTTCCCCTAGTGGTATGGAACTCTTAATATTCAGATCCAGCGAGAAGATTCCTGCACCGGTGCCTTGGTCGGTCTTGGATCCGTCCGTGTAGATACGGACTTCTCTTATCCCAGACCAGTCCGCCTCCGTTTTCGCAGTTTGTATCTGGTATCTCTTGCCAAAAGTGAACTGTTTCGCGATTCGGTCACACTTGGCTTCAAACATAGGGTTACTCTGAACCATTGGTTCCCATAAGGTTCGATGGGAGCCAAGTTTATTGTTCCATTGTCTTGTTATCTTAAGTCTTAGAATTGCCATCTTTGCCTCCTGCTGTATATGCAGATCAAGAGGTGGCAGTCCCATTTATATTCTATAGTGGAGGTTTCATTACATTTTCACAGTAAGTATTTAGAATTATTTGCTGTGTACAGCTAAATTATGTAATGACTTACCAATAAATAGTTTAAAATTTAATAAGAGACAATATGTTGTAGAGTCCGTCACGAAATAAACAGAATTTTCTCTCAAACTTTTTAAAAACATATTCTAAATTATTCTAAATTTAAAAAAATCCTATTTGACTTAATTACTGACATGATACCGGCATTAGGAATTTATTATCTCTATTTATTCATCCTTGGCGGCTTGAAACATTTTGGTAGTGTCAGTCACACTGTAGTCGGTCACGAAATACGTAGACTCAGTCAGGTCCTGTATCATCATTTGATTCGTTATTTTTATTTATAGATGGCCCAAACAGCAACAGAAAGGAAAAGAAGCTAAAAGCCAGAAAATTATTTGAAACAACAAGTTTCGTAAACGAATGGATTATATCTGTATTTAATCGGTGTAAAAAGACCGCTAGCATTAATTGAAACCCCATATTCTACCCAAGAAACTGAACAACTTTCCCAAAGAAACATACCCACGGAAATGACTTCATAATTTCGCTACCTAAAATAAATAATTTATGGCGACGCGCAATGTACATCGTCCAGCGTACGCCTTTCGCTCGCCCACGTGACTCGGTAGTTAGGCGCACGTGTGGCCGGGCGGCCTGCACGATTTACATTGCATGCTTTTACTTAAAGTGCATTTATTTCAACTTAAATTTGAACTTTGGGTGCCTAAATTAATTGTGAAAGATTTACTTATCAATACTTGAGTTTCATGGGTATAATGTGAGGTTTCAATTAATGCTAGCGGTCTTTTTACACCCTGTATGAAACTGAATTAAAATTATTTAAGTGCTTTCGAAATAATTTTAATGTTATTGTTTCTAGCAATATTTTGTTTCTAGGTGATTAAATTTTAAGTGTTGGTTTTAGACATTTTAATAGAAATTTTCTGCATGTTGTAATTCAACTCTAAAATAGCATTTTAGAATTTGTTAGTTCATTTTTATGTCTTAAAAACTGTTTCTAACTTCATATCCTATCTATTGTATTATTAGTTTCTAGTGTTCCATTTAAAATATTCGTTATTTTGCAATCAAAGGTGACGGTAGAGTCTGTTACGTTTTGGTCTGTGGTGTCGGTTACATTTTTTTTCTAATTAATAAACCCAGACAAAACGATGTAATTTAAGTAAATACGTTTATTCAGCTTAGTAGCCATGACAGAGAGTGTCAAACCCACAGATACATAAAATGTGAACATGACATACCTCCCCCACAAGAAAAGACATAAGTACTAAGTATAGTAGATAACCAGACAGATACCAAAACAAATATTAAAATAAATAATCAACATTTTTAGGCCCAGGTCTTGCATAAGGCTTTTTTGCATAAGTACTTAGTTTAGTTTTAAATTTTCTCCCCGTCGAACTCATCTCGGAATTTCCCGGGATTCCCAGCATTTCCGCCCATTTATCAGCACTTGGTATTTCAATAATTTCTTCCGTACTTCTATTAAAAGTATCTGGCTGACTATCACTTTCTCCACCACCGTTGTCTTCCGTGGCTTCTATCTGTGCAGGGTTCTCGACAGCTACTGTTTCATCCGCTTTATTAGGTGCCACTTTAATCAATTGATCTATGTGTCGATCAACCACAGCCCCATCGTCAGCTTGTATTCCGTAACTAGATGGGCCGTTCTTAGTCACCACTGTTCCTGGAATCCATTTCGGATCTTTAGTATAACTTCTATACATCACTGTCTGTCCTATATTTGTTTCTCTATTCTTTTTTTGTGTATTTTCCACAATCTGCTTTTCCATTTTTTTATTTAATTAGTTGTCTCATCTCAATTAGACATCTCCGAAGAACTCTTATTGGTCGCCGAACATGGCGTCGTTCTTAAACCCAGTAGCAAGTTAGGCATTTTGACATCCCACGAAACATTGTCCATTTTCCGCAGTTTGTCCTTAACAGTCTGCACCATCCTCTCTGCTAACCCATTAGTTGCGGGATGGTATGGAGCGGTTGTGATGTGTTTGATCTTATTCGCTTACAAAAAGCTCTTCATTTCTGCAGAGACAAAAGATGTGTCGTTGTCAGAGACCAATATCTCGCACAAGCCATGTGTGGCGAACAACATTCTTAGATGCCGTATAACAGTCGCAGAAGTTGTGTTGGTAACTATGAAAACTTCGGGCCATTTCGAATAAGAGTCCACAATGATAAAAAAACTCTTGTTTTGGAATGGGCCTGCAAAGTCAATGTGCAATCTTGACCAGGGTCTTGTGGGAGTTACCCACTCGTGACTAGATTTAGGCGGCATGTGCCTGTTTTCCAAACATTTTGTGCAGCTGCCTATCAATGTTTCGATATCCTGGTTCAATGCTGGCCACCAAATATAACTCCTCGCCAGTGCTTTTGTCAATACAATGCCATTGTGAGTCTTATGTAACACTCGCAGTGTCGCTTGTCGCAACGGCGCCGGTATCACTACTCGGCAGCCCAACAACAGACATCCATCTTGTAAAGATAATTCTGATCGATTTAGCCAGTAAATACGAAGATCATCATCTCTGACTTTAGCGGGCCAGCCGCATTGAACAAAATGTATCACCCGTGAAAGCGTCTTGTTTTTCTTGTTTCTGCTGCAATTTTCTCTGCATCATAGGGGAAATCTTCCGGCGTCTCTGCCATCAGTAATATATCACACAATTGTTGTTCAGGTTGCTCAGGTTGTGGCCAACGACTTAATCCATCTGCATTTCCAATCTCAGAACCGGTCTATATACTATATTATAACTGTGCGACGTCAGCGCAATCGCTATTCTTACAGCATATTAGGCATAGCTTTCTTTGGATCAAAAATGCCAAGCAACGGTTTGTGATCCGTTACAACAGTAAAAAATCTCCCAGACAAGTAATTATGGAACTTCGGTATCCCAAACCAAATCGCAGTGGCCTCCTTATCTAACTGTGAGTATCGTCGCTCATAAGAATATAGCGTTCGAGAGCTCATAGCGATGGGTCGTTCTTGCCCGTCCTCCATCACATGGGACAGCACCGCCCCGGCGCCATACTCGGAACTGTCACACGTGAGTATCAGTGGCTTATTCAAGTCGTAGTGAACGAGCGTAATGTCACAAGTTAGTAAGCGTTTTGCTGTATCAAACGCTTTCTGTTCGCGCTCAGTCCAGCGCCACACTTGCGTTGTGTCCAACAGTCTGTGTAACGGCTCTAATATGGTCGCCTTGTGAGGTATGAACTTCTCATAAAAATTGTATAAACCGAGGAAAGCTCGCAATTCTCGAACATTTTTTGGTGCCGGCGTTTTGTTTATAGATTCCACTTTACTCGGGGCTAGATGTATGCCTTCGGAATCAATAACGAACCCCAAATATTCTACCCTCTCTTTAGCGAACTTGCATTTATTATTGTTCAATCGTAGGCCTGCCTTACCGACGCGCTCCAGTACTACGTCAAGCCGCTGCTGCATCTCAGCCACAGTGCTTCCGCAAATGATTATGTCATCGATCAGTACTGCGACTCCTGCTATGCCAGCTAGCAGCGCCGTCATCAGCCGAACCAGTCGCGTCCTAGGAGATTAGGACCGTCTCCCTCAGCCACCAATACAGTCAAGCGGCACGTTATGTCGTTGTACTGTACTCTTAGCCAGACCTCGCCGAGCAGCCGCACCGGCGAAGCCGTCCAGGTGCGCAGCGCGTGCGGCGCGGGGCGCAGCACGGCGCGGGCGCTGGCGGCGGCGCGGATGGCGCGCCATGTCCGCTCGTTCACCAGGGAGAAACTCGCGCCCGAGTCCACCTGCAGTACCACCGGCACTCCTGCCAGCGACACAGTCACCTCGAATGGCGGCACTCGTGAGGAACTTCGCACCATGTATATGCCGTTTAAACTAGCGCTCTCGTCGTCATTTGTGTGTGTGTAGTTCACGTCCTTACGGCTACTCTTCTTCTTAGATATGCACACTTTTTCAATGTGTCCTTTTTTGTTGCAGTAACGGCACACCTAGTTAATAAAACGACATTCTCCGCCATGGCGATCTCCGCATCGATAGCAAAAACGAATATTCGTCTTCGATTGCACAGCGTTAATATCCATAGGTTCGAGTGGCGGCTGCACAACGGCGGGTACACACGGCTCGACATAGGATGAGCCTTGAATCATGCGAACGTCTTTTCCTGCACTTTCAGACGAGAACATAAAATCTACAACAGTTTTGTAGCTTACCTCGTCTTTCTTCAATAATTCGTACTGTAATCTGCCGTCACTCATACCGCACACAAGTCTGTCGCGCAACATTCGCTCCAAATCCGAAAAATTGCACCCCGAACTGAGCTTCCGAAGCTGTGCTACGTACTCCGATACCGTTTCTCCTTGTTTTTGATTACGTTGATAAAATTTAAACGACATTGATATTTCGTTCGGTTTTGGACTATAATGATTCGATAGAACAGTCACGATATCACTAAATGTCACATTACTAGCTTTCTTAGGTGTTATTAGCGCGAGAAAGGTCTCGAACACCTGTGCACCACACACAGTGAAGAAATTAGCCCGCCGGGCACTATCCAACAAGATTCCATTTGCTTCAAAACAGAATTTCAGCCGATCAATGTAGTTGTCCCAAATGTCCTTTTGTGGGTTGAATTCCTCAAACCTCACTGGCTTAGTAGCCGAATTCATGATAATTTAATCACTTTTAGTCCTCGTCGCCACTATTAAATCCAGACAAAACGACGTAATTTAAGTAAATATGTTTATTCAGCTTAGTAGCCATGACAGAGAGTGTCAAACCCACAGATACATAAAATGTGAACATGACACTAATAAAACAGCTTCTATAAGTATAAGGCTATCCATTTTACCACATCCCTATCATTTGCTTCATATAATTTAACTACAAAGAGAAATCACAATTATAAAGCTTGCACCGAGGGAGATTTCTGAAGTTTAAAAACACTCTCCAACATGACATCCTTTTGTGGTAGAGTCGGTCACATTTACATTTTTTTATAAACCATTTTCTACTATGTTTTAGCTCATATTTATTACCAGAGGTATAATTAAGGGATCAACTAAATACACATACTAAAATTGATAAGTACTATAAAACTAGTGGTATTTATTTGTAAAACATAACAAGAGTTCGGTCAAATATAGTCGGTCACATATGGAATTAGAGCTCGTCTAGTCTAAGATGACGCGCCCCACTACTTAGTTAGTTGATTTCGATGTGTGAGTGCAAATATTAATAATGACACTTCATCTGTGTGGGAGCCAATGAACGGCGCGTGCTCCGACGTCTGAATCTTACTGGCAACTGAATGACCAATTACAATGGCATTTGTATATGTATTGCGTTCATATTTTAAACTTGCTTGTGTGCGTTAATGCGATAGTGGGGCGCGTCATTTTAAATTAGACGAGCTCGACCCATATGTCTATAAATGCTGGTGCTAAAGATTACATATAAGAGAATGTTGCCAAGTTAGAGGATAAGAAAAGGGCCCGTTCAAAGTATTTTTTAACGTTACACTGACTTCTCATAGTACTACACACATATATGTAATTTTTGTTCCCTCCCTCCCTCCTTTTTCACTACACCCATGGTCGTCGTATTTTCATACCTTAGTCGTTGTAATGACCAACTACATACCATTCTTGACAACGCATTGCGATACTACGCCTATACGCAATGTATATTTAGTAGTGTCACAGAAGCAGTAACCATTCAGATAGTACCGTCCATCTTAGAACTTAGTTACTCATTAATTCATTTCATGAAATTATCAATGGGTCTTGTCTATCGACTTTTACTAGCTTTCAACCCGCGGCTTCGGCCGCGCCTACACCCGCATGGTCTTCTCTGTATATCGCGATTGGAGGGGAATAAAAAGTATCGTAGGTCCATCCTCATGTGCTAAATTATCTCCATACCGAATTTCATCAAAATCGGTGCAGCCGTGAAAGTGAATAGTCAATGTATTTATTGCATTCGTTAGATTATACAGGTCTTATTGAAAACGTAACAGACAGACAGTTTCAGTTATTGGTAGGGAGGGATTACTTACGTGGTCCCTCAAGGGCCTCCATTGCCTTATCTGAACCGCTTGATTCAGCATCCATCTTTCAAATTCCAATACACGATCACAATCACGAATATCGACACCAGCACTTCACGAGGCGGACAAAAAGCCTAAAATTGTTTAACATATGTACGCTTCACAAATACAAAAACTACTAAGATAGAAAATCAGACGTTGTAATAATTATTTAACACTACAGTTAATGGGACTATAACACAATAATTAAATGAGAGAAAGAAACTAAAATCACAATAACAACACTAGCACAGCAACCACAAAGTAAACTGCGACAGTGACAGAGGACGGACAGCTGATGATGGGTTTGGCTTGGAATTCCTGGTCTTGGTCTTGGTCTTGGTCTTGGAATCGATCGATTTACAAAAATGTTAGCTTACAGAAGATGAAAGCGTGAGACTATCAAGCCTTTTTGGAAACGGAATGTCGCGGAACAATGTTAACTTTAAGCGTACTCCACATGTTCGCTAAAACTTCCATCGAAACTTTTGCCGGGACTTTAGTAGGTGGCTCTACATTCTCGCCTATTAGTGATGTGGTAGGTGTCAAAATGCGTCGATATTATATCAATTCATCGGTGTAATATCGCTAATCTGGTACCTTCTGCGGTAAACAGGTTCACAGAGTTGATAGCAGCTTCTCTACTGTAATTACCTGATCTATTAATATCTTGGACTGTGGTCAAGTGTACCCCGAACCTTTTACGGGAAAAAGCGCTAGGAAGATAAATATAAAATCGGTCATCGGCAACATCCTTATTTTTTTTTGCGTAGCATAGCTGTTTATGTATATTGGTCATTTTGTTTGTAGTCAGTGAATTTACGTTTTTGTGAATTTTGTACATTTTTGGATTCACTTAGTAGATTTTCGACTAGAAAGAACCAAAGTTATATGATTCAGCAGAAAGCGAGACGACAACAAATAGTCGAATGAATATCTGTACTTATACTTTGTCAAATATAGGATGATGATTTTGACAATTACACAGTAGGGATGCGGTAGTGTAAAATCGTAAATGAATCTATTTGATTATCGATTATCATTCTCATAGAACTTGGAATCGATAGTTGCATGGTTATTCAGTACGTGTTATACAAAATAAACTATTTATTTTCTTTTGAATTAATAATTTATTAATACGACAATAAAAACCCTTCCACAACGACGATTTCGACACGTGCGTATTTTTATTCGGTCAGTTAGCCTATTCCGTAGAATCCGCGCAAGCCGAAATCGTTGTTGTTAAAGGTCTCTTAAAGTGAAATCCAAACAAGGAATAAGAGTTGTAGTTGCAAAAAATAATTTAATTATCTAAAAGTAAATTTTAAATGTTCGATTATTTTATTTGAATACCGATTTTCGATTGTCTGTTGTTATTCGTTATTCATGGTACTTCACTAAAGGGGCGGGGCCTGCCTATGAAGTACGATATTAAGCGCGCTCCACATGTGGACAGTTCCGCGGGAACACGAGAATGTAGAGGGAGTATTCGTGTAGTCCCGTGCATGTTTGGCATGTCTCGCCTATTTCATAGACTAAGTAGAGATAGTTTGTTGTCGTCTCAATTCGATCGATTTTATATTTATATTTCTAGCGCTTTTTCCCGTAACAGGTTCGGGGTACACTTGACCATGATCCAGGATATAAGTAGATCAAATAATTACAGCAGAGAAGCTGCCATCACCTCTGTGACCCTGTTTACAGTAGATTTCCGATATTACACCGATGAATCGATAAAATGTCGCGCGTTTTGACACCCACCACATCCCTAATAGGCGAGAATGTAGAGGGTCGACCAAAGTCCCGGCAAAAGTTTCGCCGGAAGTTTCGGCGAACATGTGGAACGCGCTTTATTATCCGTAGTACATTTTACCGAAATAAAACCCGAAACTTTATGGGCGTGCGCCAAGGACCAACAATTAGTGAGCTGTCAAAATTATCATCCTATTTTAGACAAAGCATAGTCTATAAAATAGGCGAGACATGCCAAACATGCACGAGACTACATGAATATAGGCGAATACTCCCTCTACATTCTCGTGATCCCGCGGAATGATAAACATGTAGAGTACGTTGTGAATGAGGAGTTTTCCAGTAGGTATTGATGGTTGGTTTCAAAAAGCATCAATAGATGGTGCCCCTACAATTTTGGTATTCTTTTTATAATCTGTATGATGGTAGCAGTGATTTCATGCAGCCAACTAATACTAAACCTAAAAATAAAATGTTTATTAATATAAACATAACTGTTAAAGGCTGAACGAAGTGTAAAAAGAAATATTTATAGAAGTTGACACAATGTTCTATTATTATTACAACCTCTAAAATGGTTGAAAATTATTGACAAATACAATATTATCCAATACAACGTACCCAGTGTTTATATCCTGTTTGCTAAGAACCTATTTCAAGCGATTATCAATTACCTAAATTGTCGGGGCGCCATTTAGTAAGTATTTTGGAATGCTTTAGATACCTATTGGAAAACTGCTCATTGTCCAAGCATATTTATATATTTAGTTAAACATGACTCATTCCACTCCTTCATTTACGGATCGACCCTTCATTAAAGGGTCCGGGGAATGTGCCTAGATTAAAATCTAATGGACAGGCAGTGCGGGCTGTGCAGCAGTTCAAGTATCTGGGCCATATACTTACCGAGGACATGAAGGACGACATTGATATGGAACGAGAGAGAAGAGCCCTTGCTATTCGAGGGAATATGATCGCGCGTAGGTTCGAAGGATGCAGTAGAGAGGTCAAGTTGACATTGTTTAATGCCTACTGCCTCCTTTTTTATACGTGCCAGCTCTGGGTGAGGCACTGTAGAAGATCGTACAGCGCTATCAGAGAGCAATATAATGAAATATTTCGAACTCTGATGCGGCTGACGAGGATCTGCAGTGCCTCAGCCATGTTTTCGGAGGCAAGGGTGCCGTATTTTTATGCAGTTGTGAGGGGACGCATCGCTTCCTTTTGGGAGAGACTGTGACAGTCTCACAACGGTATACTGAGGGCTGTGTACCGTAACTCCTCAAGTACTGTACAGAGGTATTGGCTATCTGCGCACCAGAACGTTAATCTGCGATAAATAAATAGCAGATAACTGTATTAAATTGACGTAAATATAACTTGACATTCAATTTTACAAATTGTAATTAATTGTATACTTTAGAACTTAAGAATATGTATTATTATTATTTCATTGTATGGATCTAAGTTATCTGCAATAAAGATTATTTATTATTTACAGTGTCAACTCACGGTGCCCAAACACGGTAAAAGGGGGAGTTGGCAAACAGCCTGACGTGATTGTAATCTCCAACAGCTCCAGCAAGGCCTTGCAGACCCCTCCAACCCCAGGTAAACCCCTGACGACCAGAAAAAGTAAATAAGTAGTTTAGGTTTAAAGGTTTTCGTGGTTATTCACTAACTTTACACATGTTATCGGGTATTTGACCATGACACATGCAACTGCGTCGAAATATCGAGGTAAAAACAATTCTTACTGTGGTATAATCCGCGTCACGAAAGAAAAGACTTGTCAAATGGCAGTGAATGGGATTTCGCGCAGGTAATCGTATACAGCGCAAGTCGAACCACGTGGCCCGCTAAGTCTCTTTTTATTTGACACTAGCTTTAAAAACAGTTTTCTACCTCTGTCAACTGACCATAAATCGAGGGAAAATGAACCTTGTGTTTTTGTAAAGTGCAAGTTAATTTCAACCTTAGGGTGTTCAAGTAATGTCTTGGCCGTCTGTAAAAATGCTGGCTTGCACTTTCGGACATGTAAAATTATTTCGTAATCGATCGATTTTTTGGAGTAAATACGTATTCCAAGATTTCAAGCGAAACCACAGCTGTCATCACAGCTGTCATTATCTTGCCTGACTGTCTGTTTTTTAGTCTTGGGTTTCCCGGCTGCAAAACAGCAACTTTGTTTGTTGTGATATTTCCTTATCTCCTCTTTACTGTTGTTGTAGTTCTATTGATTGTAGTATATACTACTATAACCTCCGATAGTTCCTAACCTAACTCAGTGTCTTCTTTTATTTATTCAGCGTAAGTCTATGCCATTTTAGCTCGCTTTAAAAAGTTTTGGTGTCGACTTTCTTCAATGTAGTCTACTTGGAACGATGGACGCCGAATTAAACATTTCAGTAGCTAAGACAATGGAAGTAGCTAGCGCACAGTATGAGAGACTACGTAAGTAATCCCTACTATTATAGGTTAGAGGATACCAAAGGGTGCAACTCAAAAAGACTTTGAAAAGTCGAGTAAAGGCACCCGAAAGGCGCGTTCCGAAACTTTACAAGTCTTTTTTCCTCAGCGCCCCCTTTGCTACACTCGAACCCTATTAAAAAATAAGAAAGTAAAACTGTTACGCTTTCTCGGCTAAACCACTGCATCGGTTTTGATGAAATTCAGTATGGAGGTAGTTAAGCACTTAAAGATAGGCTACTTTTTTTCCAATCCGGTTAGAAGATACCAAAGGGTGCAACTCAAAAAGAATTAGAAAAATCGAAATAAGGCACCCGGGAGGTTGCCTTCTTTTCCTCAGCGACCCCTTTGCTACACTCCAACCCCCCATCCACTCGCAAGCACGCAAGATAAGGTGAGTACCGAGCGGAGCCGCAGACGGGCAGCTAGTCTATATCTACTAAGGTAAAACTTTAGTATATAGACCATTGATATAAGGAGGCGGGATTCGAATGGGGGATTGCGGAGCTGGGTTTAGGGTAGCAAAGAGGGCCCTTCCCGGGTGTCTTTTCTTGATTTTTTGAATTGCACCCTATGGTATCCTCTAACCTGGAGCTTAATAGTTTTTTTTTATGACTATTTTTGTTTCGATTTTGAGCTAATTTCACAGCTAATTTCACTTCTCCGACACTCAAAAAACACTCGTGTTGTAGCTGCAAGTCATTTTACAACACGGTATAACATTATCTTAGCATTTTTTTTCATTTCTAAGTTACAAAAGAGCAGACAGGGTACCTGATGATAAGCGGTACCATAAAATCTACGATTCACGCATTTAGATTGCAGGCAACAAAAATGCAGAACCGCAGGTTAACTTCCATATGGTGCATCATAGCAAAAAGCGAATAGAGATTCCCAAAGGCACCATCAGTGAGAAAAGTAGCCCACTCAGCTACATGCTTCATCTTCAACCTGACTGATTACCCTATTATTTCCAGGGGGACAGAAACCAAAACGAAAAAACGGGGCACGGTCAAAGAAAAACATTCAAGAATTGAACAATATGGAATTAATGAAGAGTATGGCGATTCATGAAGTTGTTTCTAAGGATGCTTGGAAGAGTGATCAGTTCATCGACATGGTACTGGAGAGCCCGCAGCTCCTTTATATACTTGCCGACAGGACTGCACCCATTTCTGTGAGTATCTTCCTACTATGATGGACGTTTGCTACTAAACGCAGAAACTGCTGAACGGATTTTGTAGGAGTTTGGCAGCAATATACACTTACCGGCACAATTATTCGCCCACTGCTCAAGTTTGACAAGGTCCTGCCACCTGATAAAACGGTCACTACGGTCTGCCGTGTAAAGCTGAGAAGCTTCAATGCCCGGCCGAGCAGAAATGACGACGACAAGTGATGGTTTGTAATTTGTTACGGGTCTGGGTGTAGTAAGTATAATGTTGGGTTAACTTAGCTCTGGGTCTTTTGCCATACTGGTGACAGGTGCCCGTGTTCTCGTGTATAACTGTCCATAGAACCTGTCGACTTCCCTCAAAACCTCGGATTTGGTCGAAACAACTCTGCCGTCGTCCGATTTCAGCCTTGTCAGCTGGCTCTGTCCGATCGTGAGATCTCTCACAAATACTGTAGAGCATTTGTTCCGCTCCATCGCCGCCTTAACTGGTAGCATTGAAGCTTAAGAGATCTGTCTATTAAATCACCTAAATTGAGAGGGTTTTGGATTTGGATTGGTGCAGGTACACCAAGCGGTGATCACTGGAAATTATGGTTGAAAACGCTATTAATCATCTAGACAGCATTGAATATATGCCGTTTCGTAGATAGGATGAAGTCAATCTCATTTTTTGTGGCACAATCGGAACTAACCCACGTCCATTTGCGATGTTCCGACGTTCAGAAGAAAGAGTTCATCATATAGAATCCCTCCTTCTCCATGAAGTCGGCCAACATCTGACCACGGGCGTTCCGACTTCCAATTCCAACTTGCCCCACTTTCAATTCGTCTCCGCTTCGTTTGCCCAGTTTCGCATTGAAATCCTCCATGACAACGGTGTAGTGTGTCTTCGAGGTACGTATGGATGTGGAAATATCATCATACGTTGCCTCTACCTCATAATCGGAGTGAGTCGAAGTCGGCGCGTAGACCTGTATGACCTTTATACTCTCCAAGGAATACCTCTCCAGGAGAAGCTCATTCACCTTATCGTGCGTCGGAGACCGCACAGTTCGCGAACAATTTGACTGCAAGGTGTCAGAATGAACCCCCATGTCGATAGCGTCCTCATTTCTTCCACCACTTTCAGTTGTCCTATGTAGCGATATATGTCGCTCCAATAGGGTGACTCAACAATTACATTACGAGTACACGAACACAAGGTTGGCAATCATCCGTACATAGATGGTGCTAACCGTCCTACATCGCGCTAGAGAAGTGTGCCAATTTCCGCGGCATAAAACTGTGGGACCGCTGGTCCCCTAGTCATAACCCTGTCTGGTTGACTGGTAGAAAGAGCTACGTAGCTTTAAGTCCGCCTTTGTACTGTAATGTGCATGAAGTTTTGAATAAATAAATAAACATCCGGCCAGGCCCAATTACCCTATTCCACCTTTTCCATCTGACGACCTGAGTGGTTCAGTGGTCAACATGCCGGTCTGCCACGCAAGAGGTCCTGGGTTCGATTCCCGGCCGGGCAGAAATTGAAATGACGAATTTTAATTTCTGTTACGGGTCTGGGTGTTATATGTATAATAAGTATGTATTTAAAGTATATAAGTAGTTTATCAGTTATCTAGCACCCATAACACAAGCTTTGCTTACTTTGGGGCTAGATGGCGCTGTGTGTGAATTTGTCCACAGCTATTTATTTATTTATTATTTCCATCTGGCCAACATTGGCGGCTACCTAACCTTTCACCGCCATATCCACGTCTGCCATCATCGTGGATTAAATTTGACAAACAATTTGATTATAAATTGTTTTCACCGATTGCTTTGTTTGACATGAGTGGTTCAGTTGGCTACCATGCCGGTCGCCACGCAGAGGTCCCGGGTTCGATTGCTGGCCGAGCAGAAAATGAAATGATGAATTTTAATTTCTGTGACGAGTCTGGGTGTAGTATTATAATAAGTGTTATCAGTAATCTAACACCCATAACACAAGCTTTGCCTACTTTGGGGCTAGATGGCGCTGTGTGAATTTGTCCAAGCACATTTGTTGTTTGGCCGTGTGGTGTCCGGCAGAGTAGAATAGCACCAACCCCCTACACTCATGGGTGTCGTACAAGGCGACTAACGTTTTCGAGGCAAAAGATCAAGAGTCTCCGTAGTCTGGAAAATGGGCAGCAGCATTTTCTATTGTTATATTTAAACACTGCGATCTCCAACTCGCCTGCCAAGCGTGGAGATTATGGCAATAACCTCCCCTTTCGTAGGAGAGGCCCTAAGTCCTGCAGTGGACTGTTACGGGCTGTGATGAAGACATTTGTTGTTTATTATTATTTTATTTATTTCAGTTTGACGAGAAGGACGTACCGAAGCCAGCCGAGACGAGGGGCGCTATGGCCATGCTGCGGTCCGAGTACTGGGCTTGGGTATGGAATTCTTCTATTTTATTAGACGACCTGAGTGGTTCAGTGGTCAACATGCCGCCGGTCTGCCCAAGAGGTCCCGGGCAGAAATTTAAATGATGAATTTAATTTCTGTTATGGGTCTGGGTGTTCTATGTATAATAAGTTTGTATTTAAAAGTATATAAGTAGTTTATCAGTTATCTAGCACCCATAACAGAAGATTTGCTTACTTTGGGGCTAGATGGCGCTGTGTCAATTTATCCACGATTATTTATTATTATACTGCCCCTTTCCGCCATCGAGAGACGCGATCCGGGCGAGCGCTTCATCCTTATGTCGTGGATCTTCCAGCTTCCGCACGAGCCGCTTTGGTTCGACCTGTATAATGCATGGGCTAAGGAATGGAAGATGTTGCCTGCGAGTGTGTTCCCTGATCATTATAATCTGGACGCCTTCAAGGCTAGAGTGTTCCAATAGGCTGTTCCAAGACGGGCATGCTCCATCTTCGGCCGCATCGTCACTTACTGACAGGTGAGATGGCGGTCAAATGCTTGTCTTGTCTAATATAAAAAAAAATTACTCTGGCCGTTCCCAGCGAGTGTCAACATTATTTTCCCGGGTTTAAAAGTAGCCGGGACTCTCACTCGGGAATAATGGACCATCCTATTAGTAAAATAATTTTTAAAATCGGTTTGAGTGGTTTTTGAGTTTACTCATTACAAACAAGAATACAATTCTGCTCTCATTATAATATTAGTATTATAGAATATCATCATCATAATTATGTTTAAGATAAAAATAATATAAAAAGAATATCTATCTACTTATGTCATCATCTTGGCGTTAATGTCACGGTTGTGCTCTCGCGCACGAGGGCCCGCGATCTGCCTTGACCATGATCCAGGATTTGGCAGGTCAGGTAATACAGTGGAACGACTGCCACCTGAGCTCCATGACCCTGCTACCAGGAGAACCTGACCAGATTGGATCATGGTTACGCATTCAGTCGCCTGAATGTGCAGGTTTCATCACGATGTTTTGCTTCACCGTAAGAGCATCGGTTAGTATTCAACTAATGTACATAACTCAGAAAACAGTCATTGGTACATGGCCGGAGAGGGATTCGAACCCGGGACCTCTGGCTTACGAGTTGGATATTCTAACCGCTCGGCCACCGACGCTCTTATGTATTATTATAAAACTTTAGAAAAGCCGCGTCTGCACATTATTTTTTCGTAATACAGCCCAATACATTTGCATGGGTAATCCATTCCCATCTTTATCGCAAATGGCCAGATTCGTCCGAGCTATCTATTAGTTGAACCCATAGCGCATGGTTCGCAGGTTGAAGAGGTTGGCAGACAGGAGAGAGGAGTGGCGATTGCTCCACCGACAAGAGCTATACTCTTAAATATATGATGGTGATGATAGCGCAACAGGAATGTTCTAACGGGAACGTTATGTAATACTACCCCGTCCCCCAGCTGAGGCTCTGGTCCAAGGGCCTGGTGGGCCGCGGGCCGCGGCCGGCCGTGGAGGCCGCGGCGCGCCGCTGGGCCCATCCCGCCATCAGGCGGCTGGAAGAAAAACTGGACTTCCTGGGCTCTGTGTTGAAGGCAAGTGTGTCTATGCTACTCATCGTCACAGCCCATAATAGTCCACTGCAGGACTAAGGGCCTCTCCCATAAAAGGGGAGGCTGTTGCCATAATCTCCACGCTTGGCAGGCGGGTTGGAGATCGCAGTGTTTAAATATAACAATGGAAAACGCTGCTGCACATTTTCCAGCTTAAGAAGACTCTTAGATCTTTTCGGGAAAACAAATCGAAGGTATGTCTAGGTCTTTTGCCTCGAAAACATTAGTCGCCTTGTACGACACCCGCGAGTGTAAGGGGTTGGTGCTATTCTACTCTGCCGGACACCACACGGCCAACCATGCTATACTACTCACTTACAAATCAATAATACGTTTGTTACACGAATCTCACACATGACTATATATAGTATATTCACAATTGACATAAACATAAAACTTATTAACTGTTAGAATAAGACCACGCTAACTCCGAAACGAATATAAAAAAAAACTCTGTATGGCAACTTTTTAAACATCATAGAACGTCATTCCTAAAAGACATAACCAACAATTTGATTTCTGTAGGATTGTTTACTTTGATTGAGTTATGAAAAATATTATTAAATAATGGGCAAAACAATTAAAAAGGAAGTGCGGGAGATAATTTTCAGCATGATAAATAATTTAGACAAACTAAAAGTACAAGTTCAAGTGAATAGTGACCAAATAACTGAATGTTTACAAGAAGGACTGACAGGGACAGATTATCCCAGATATTGCCATATCCACACTTTATAATTGTACTACTGTCAGTCAACTCGGACTTATCGTGGTCCTATTATATAACTAACTTCATGTATGTACGACTTACATATTCTTGAAATTAAATATATACGGCCAGGCAGTAATTAAAATGATGAATTTTAATATCTGTCACGGGTCTGGGTGGTATAGTATTGGCCCAACCCGCCTGCCAAGCGTGGAGATTATAGCAATAACCTCCCCTTTCGTGGGAGAGGCCCTAAGTCTTGCAGTGGACTGTTATGGACTGTGATAATGCTATAATGAGAATAATAATAATAATCTTTATTTATAATAGATGGTGGAAATACCAAGCTGTTGCATTAATGTTATTTCTTTTATGTTATACGGCAGACAAACAGGCAAACGGGCCACCTGATGGTGCGTAGTCACCGCCGCCCATGGACATCAGCAACACCAGGGGAGCCACCAATGCGTTGCCCGCCTCTGAAGAGACGTCTAAATACAACTACCTATCGAATTAAAGACTGAGACTAGTTTAAACAAATTTAAAAGAAAACTGAAAGGGCTACTACTCGATAAAAACTACTCGATTGACGAGTTTCTGAGATAGTATGTTGTCGGAACAAATGTTGTACCTGTAGCGACATCTATCGCTCCACTAGGGAAACTCAACGATACTCACATTACGAGTACACGAACACAAGGTTGGCAAGCATCCGCACATAGATGGCGCTAACAATCCTACATCGCGCTAGAGAAATGTGCCAACTTCCACGGCATATATACAACTTTCGACGATCAACTGTCGGACCTTTGGTCCCCTGGTCACAACACCCTGCCAGGTGGGTAATTACCCTTTTCTACCTTCTCTCCATTTTCGCTTGCCAACATTGGCGGCTATCTTACCCTTCACCACCAAATACCACATCGAATTTAGAATTAAGTGTTATTGTAGGTAATAATTATTGTTGATCTTGACTTGTGTTTGTTATCTTGACATTGTAATGCGAAATGTAATTTTTTATTTTATTTTAATATTAATATGTATAGGACATTAATGAATATTCGCACACAGTGTAACTGTTAATGAATAATAATAATAATAATGATGGCCCTGTACGAATTGTCCGAGCGTAACCCATATTCACCGATACCCATTTCCGACACAGTATAGCACGGTGCTCATGCCGGAGTTGAGGCAACAGCTGCTTTGCCGCGGTAGCAATTTCCCGGCGATCCCACCGATGGTCCCACCGAAGGTCCAACCAATGATCCAACCGAGGGTCCCACCGAGGGTACAACCAGCGGCGGGGTTACAACCGCCGCCTCTGGGTCTCGGCCGGAAAGCCACTTTGCGAATGGTGAGTGTGTACAAGTAATAATCCCGGTTGTGCTCTCGCGCACGATGGCCCGGGGTCCGCCTTGACCATGGTCCAGCGACTGCCATCCGACCTCCGTGAGCCTGCTACCCGGGGAGCCTGGCCAAATTGAATCATGGTTACACATTCAGTCTCTCCTGAATGTGCAGGTTTCATCACGATGTTTTCCCTCGCCGAGTGTGTACTAGACCAAATTATCGAAAATTGAATCTCACTTTAGGTTCTTTTTTGGATCTCTTGTGTTTATCACCATCATGTAGGCCTCCCTCAGAGATCTCTACAAAGGCCGTTCCTGTGCCTTCCGCATCCAGATAGTACCAGCGTTCTTTATATATCTTTACGATGTTACAATACCAGGTCGTGCTTGCGATACCAATAACCAAAGTTAAGCGTTTTGCATTTTCAGGCCAGTCGAGCTTCACCTGCTTACAAACAAAACACTTGAATCCACACATTGGTCCTGCGCGAAAAACAAAACACACGAAATACTGTTTTGCGCCTGCCCAAAAACAAAACACACGCGAAACCGCGCTTTCG
This sequence comes from Blastobasis lacticolella, assembly GCA_905147135.1. Lineage (NCBI taxonomy): Eukaryota > Metazoa > Arthropoda > Insecta > Lepidoptera > Blastobasidae > Blastobasis > Blastobasis lacticolella. The sequence goes on from LR990067.1 coordinate 636,514, forward strand.
GCCTGCGCGTAAAACAAAACACACGAAATGCCGTTTGGCTTATGCTGCGTATCTAATCTAGACCAACGCTGGCCCCCAGGTGAGCTCGTACCTGGCGCTCCAGGTCCGCGCGTCGTACCGCTCGGGCCGCGGCGCGCGCGCAGCCTTCGCCGAGTTGGCGGCCAGGACCGGACTCAGGGAGCCGCAGGTCGCCGCCTTCTGGTGAGTGGGGATGGGGACGCAGCCTTCGCCGAGTTGGCGGCCAGGACCGGACTCAGGGAGCCGCAGGTCGCCGCCTTCTGGTGAGTGGGGATGGGGACGCAGCCTTCGCCGAGTTGGCGGCCAGGACCGGACTCAGGGAGCCGCAGGTCGCCGCCTTCTGGTGAGTGGGGGTGGGGACGCAGCCTTCGCCGAGTTGGCGGCCAGGACCGGACTCAGGGAGCCGCAGGTCGCCGCCTTCTGGTGAGTGGGGATGGGGACGCAGCCTTCGCCGAGTTGGCGGCCAGGACCGGACTCAGGGAGCCGCAGGTCGCCGCCTTCTGGTGAGTGGGGATGGGGACGCAGCCTTCGCCGAGTTGGCGGCCAGGACCGGACTCAGGGAGCCGCAGGTCGCCGCCTTCTGGTGAGTGGGGGTGGGGACGCAGCCTTCGCCGAGTTGGCGGCCAGGACCGGACTCAGGGAGCCGCAGGTCGCCGCCTTCTGGTGAGTGGGGATGGGGACGCAGCCTTCGCCGAGTTGGCGGCCAGGACCGGACTCAGGGAGCCGCAGGTCGCCGCCTTCTGGTGAGTGGGGATGGGGACGCAGCCTTCGCCGAGTTGGCGGCCAGGACCGGACTCAGGGAGCCGCAGGTCGCCGCCTTCTGGTGAGTGGGGATGGGGACGCAGCCTTCGCCGAGTTGGCGGCCAGGACCGGACTCAGGGAGCCGCAGGTCGCCGCCTTCTGGTGAGTGGGGATGGGGACGCAGCCTTCGCCGAGTTGGCGGCCAGGACCGGACTCAGGGAGCCGCAGGTCGCCGCCTTCTGGTGAGTGGGGATGGGGACGCAGCCTTCGCCGAGTTGGCGGCCAGGACCGGACTCAGGGAGCCGCAGGTCGCCGCCTTCTGGTGAGTGGGGATGGGGACGCAGCCTTCGCCGAGTTGGCGGCCAGGACCGGACTCAGGGAGCTGCAGGTCGCCCCCTTCTGGTGAGTGGGGATGGGGACGCAGCCTTCGCCGAGTTGGCGGCCAGGACCGGACTCAGGGAGCCGCAGGTCGCCGCCTTCTGGTGAGTGGGGATGGGGACGCAGCCTTCGCCGAGTTGACGGCCAGGACCGGACTCAGGGAGCCGCAGGTCGCCGCCTTCTGGTGAGTGGGGATGGGGACGCAGCCTTCGCCGAGCTGGCGGCCAGGACCGGACTCAGGGAGGCGCAGGTCGCCGCCTTCTGGTGAGTGGGGACTAGGGATACAATAAAGATTACGCTCTCGATGTGTGTGACAATATTAGAGGTTCGTAATTTCGAGGAAATATAATCATAACCGTGGCGACAGATAGCTCACGTCTCATTAGCTCCTTAGCTTGGTTTATGCTTGATTTGTCTGGGCGAACAAGCCTTAATATGATGAACAAGTTATGATGATGATTACGTGATGGGGACCGCAGTCCCCCCGGTCCTGCCCCCCCCCCCCCCCCCCAAATCTCCACAAAGGCCGGTCCTTTATATTCGTCCAGCTGGTAGAGCTCGTCTAGTCTAAGATGACGCGCCCCACTACTTAGTTAGTTGATTTCGATGTGTGAGTGCAAATATTGATAACGACACTTCATCTGTGTGGGAGCCAGTGAACGACGCGTGCTGCTACGTTTGAATCTTATCGGCAACTGAATGACCAATTACAACGGCATTTGTATATGTATCGCGTCCATATTTAAAACTTGCTTGTGTGCGTTAATGCGATAGTCATCATCATCAGCCAGAAGACGCCCACTGCTGGGCATAGGCCTCCCCCAGAGATCTCCACAAAGACCGGTCCTGTGCTTTCCGCATCCAGCTGGTACCTGCGATCCTTACCAGGTCGTCGGTCCACCTTGTAGGAGGCCTACCCACGCTGCGTCTACCGGTACGTGGTCGCCACTCGAGAACTTTACTGCCCCATCGGCCATCTGTTCTTCGAGCTATGTGCCCTGCCCACTGCCACTTCAGTCTGGCAATCCTTAGAGCTATGTCGGTGACCTTGGTTCGCTTGCGGATCTCCTCATTTCTGACTCGATCGCGCAAAGAAACTCCGAGCATAGCTCTTTCCATTGCCCTTTGGGTAACAGTGAGCTTTCTTATAAGGCCCATAGTGAGCGGCCACGTTTCAGATCCGTAAGTCATCACTGGCAACACACATCGGTCAAAGACCTGCGTCTTGAGACACTGCGGTAATTGGGACGAAAATATGTGGCGTAGCTTCCCGAACGCTGCCCAACCGAGTTGGATTCGTCGATTGACCTCTTTCTCGAAATTGGACCTACCTAGCCGGACTATTTGTCCTAGGTATGTATATTCGTCAACAACTTCAAGTGGAGTGCCTCCAACTGTCACTGGAGTAGGCACAACATGGACATTCGACATAATTTTCGTCTTGTCCATGTTCATTTTAAGACCTACTTGTTGAGAGGCACTACAGAGGTCATCGAGCATTTTGCCCAAGTCTTCCAGGGTTTCAGCCATGACTGCGATATCGTCAGCAAATCTGAGGTGCGTGAGGTACTCGCCGTTAATATTGATGCCAAGTCCGTCCCAGTCCAGAAGCCTAAAGATATCCTCCAGTGCAGCGGTAAACAACTTCGGAGATATGACATCACCTTGTCTAACACCTCGCTGCAGCTGAATAGGTTCTGTGGTCTTGTCCTGGAGACGAACTGACATAGTGGCGTTTTTGTACAAACACTTCAATGCTTCGATATATCGATAGTCAATTTGGCACCGCTGTAGAGACTGGAGCACCGCCCAAGTTTCGATCGAATCGAAGGCTTTCTCATAGTCCACAAACGCCAAGCATAATGGCCGGTTATACTCTTCGGTCTTGTGTACAACCTGCCGCAGCGTATGTATGTGGTCTATGGTACTAAAACCTTTTCGGAATCCGGCTTGTTCGGGAGGCTGGAAGTCATCAAACCTGCGTGCGAGACGATTCTTGATGACTCTTGAAAACAGCTTATAGACATGGGTCAGTAGCGATATTGGTCTGAAGTTCTTCAAGAGAGCCTTATCACCTTTCTTGACGAACAATATCACTATGCTTCTGTGCCATGCTTCCGGCGTTTTGCCCTCGAGGATGACGGAATTGAACAGCTTCTGAAGGGTCTTAAGCACAGGTTTGCCACCAGCTTTCAGAAGCTCAGCCGTAATTCCATCATCACCCGGCGCCTTGTTGTTCTTAAGCTGTTTGAGAGCCATACTAATCTCGTACAGGCTGATGTCCGGGATATCTTCGGTGTAGTGTCGGGTCAACTTGGCTCTGGGGTCTTTTGCCATACTGGTAACAGGTGCCCGTGTTGTCGTGTATAACTGTCCATAGAACCTCTCGACTTCCCTCAGAACCTCGGACTTGGTCGAAACAACTCTGCCGTCATCCGTTTTCAGTCTCGTCAACTGGCTCTGTCCAATCGAGAGATCTCTCGCAAAGACTTTAGAGCCTTTGTTCCGCTCGATCGCCGCCTCAATATTGGTAGTATTGAAGCGGCGTATGTCGCGAGTCAGAGACTTGGAGATCTGTCGATTAAGTCGCCTAAATTGAGAGACATCATCAGGGGATTGCAGAGTCATTCCGCGTCTTTCTTCGATGCGTTTGAGGGTATCGTCACAGATTTTGTTTATTCTGTTTGTACGGCAGGCCTTATAAAACTTTGACCCAACCGTATAGACAGTTTCCACGAACCTGTTATTATAGTCGTCCACGTCGACGCACTCTCCTAGGCACTCGAAGCGATTTTGTAATTCGAGTTGAAAGCTCTCGGGGTTTTGGATTTGGATGGGTGTAGGCCGGAGCGTGGACCTCATCAATCTCGATCTTTCCAGCTGTGGATTAATATTCAATGTGCCTCTTACCAAGCGGTGATCACTGCCAATTTTAACGCTATTGATCACCATTCACCATTGTATCGGCGATACTCTTAGTGTTGCTAATGTCTATAGGCAGTGGTGACCACTTTCCATCAGGTACGCTTGCCTGTTTGCCTACCTTATGACATAAAAGAGGTAAGGCTTAAGAGGTTTTTAGAGAGGTAGGGCATAGCGGGGTATCCCGTTCGAATTGGAGCCGCCCGACTGGGGAAGTACCTCTATCTTACAGAATACCGCAGCTAAACAATACTCTTTTAAATAGTGTGTGTTTCTGCCGGTGAGTAAGGTCTCCAGTGCTCCATGGGGTGGGGATTTGGGGAACCGTGGCTTTGGCAGTGGAGGGGCATTTGCCTATTTGCTGCCAGAGCAACGTGTTATAGAGGTGGGCAACGCATTGGCAATACTCTTGGTGTTGCTAATGTCTATAGGCAGTGGTGACCACTTTCCATGAGGTGGCCCGCTTGCCTGTTTGCGTAATGTATGAAAAAGAAAAAAAAAAGTTGAAGTGTGTGTTATTAATCTGCCAATCTCAAGCAACCAAGTCAACACTCAGCTTACTTCGAACACAGCACCATCGACCTTCATCTAAAGACTGTACGGCCGCCATAAACCGTACAAAGTGTGATATATGTGTCCCCCTGGGCAGGTGTCGCATCCGCGCCGTGTCCCTCCGGCACGTGCGCTCCCTCCTCGCGGGCGGCGACGAGGCCTCCCCGCGGGCTCCCCGGCGGCGGCCGCGGCGCGCGGACTGGGCCGTCGCCGACACCGCCATGCTGTATGACACACAGGAGAACGTGGTTACGGAGGTGGGTCGGGGTTTCAGATGCAGGAGACCTGCACAAAAACAAAATACACTCGAATCCGTACTTTCGACCTGCGAAAGAAACAAACACACTGGAATCCACGCTTTCGGCCTGGGAATCTAAAAAGACCACATTAGTATTTCATGTTAAGATTCATATTAATCTGTCACACTTATCTGCAGCGTCCCTGTTTGACATGACATGACATTTAGTCCTGTCCAAGCTAAACTATGCTGACACTGTCTACGGTCCGTGTCTGCTGGCCCGCACTGAACGTGTGGTACAGAGAGTACAGAACGCCTGTGCACGTTTTTGTTTCAAAATTCCTCCTAGGACACATGTGACCCCGTTTCTTAATAGCGCCAACATGTTAAAAATGACTCTTAGAAGAGAACTCCATCTGGCCAATTTGATCTTTGGTATAGTAAAACATGGGGTACCGGATTACTTGTTCAGCAAATTGAAATGGAAATCTGGTTCTCGACCGATGCGCACTACTGGCAGTGTATTAGTTGCATACCAGCACCATACTATGGCATTCCGTGGCAGCTTTAGGTACTCAGCAACCCGATGCTGGAACAATATTCCACCTCCCGTTCGTAATTTTAAGTCTAGATATTCTTTTTTAAAATATATTAAAACTTTCTTAAAAAGTTACCAAAAAGATTTGGACCCTGGTACGCGAGTGCGTCCTTACTTGGCCAGGATGTGAGTGCATTTATTGTTTATTTTTTGTGATTATTTCTTTGTTTGCCATCTTTTTAGTCCAACTGGAAACAGCGTTTAGGAATAAAAAAAGGTAATGTTTGGCCTTAATTTATTGGTTTTCATAAAAATAAGGTATATGTAATTATTTATCCCAAGTTTATTTATATATAAGTAAATATTACAGGTTATACATCTAAAAATGTATTTCTTTTCTTTATTTTGTATTGTATATATTGGTATTAATAATTAATAATTTCTGTGTTAGCACGTCGTTCGCGTAGTGCGCGCATCGAGCTCTATTATGGGTCAGTCTGAAAACCAGCGCTGTGTTTGGCTGCTGCCATTCATAGCATTAAGCTGAGGCTGGTCCAATTTGGTCCGAGGACGCATCGCCCTGCTTTCCTAATATGTATTTATTATGTTAGTTTTAAGTATTTGAATGTGTTATTGGACCAAATAAAGTTACGTCTATGTCTATGTCTATGTCTATGACATGACACACACACACACACAATGACATGACAATCCAAAATGGCGTCACGTTAGTCCCAGTTTTGGCCACCGGATCAGATAAGTTTGTGACGCTCCAAAATGAAACATTATATGTAACACCCAATGTGGCCTCTTTAGCCCCCTAGTTGTACAGACTCGGGAGCCGATTGACACCCCGTGATGGTACAGTTATTCTGTAGTGACATCTATCGCTGTAATAGGGAACTCAACGATACTCACATTACGAACACAAGGTTGGCAAGAATCCGCTGCGCTGACCGTCCTACATCGCGCTAGAGAAATGTGACCACTCCGCGGCATATACAGGGTGTTTCATAATACATGTATAAAGCCGTGAACTGGATGGAGTGCTAAACGTATTAAAACGATAGGTACAATTATATTTTTCGTGCGTGGAATAGTTACCGAGAAAATGACTATCGAACTTTTTCTTTTTCAATGTCGATAATCACATTTTGAAAACGAAAGACCGCATCTCTAGAAATCAGTTGTAATAGATCACTCAAGTTCATAATCAGGTCAATCAACTGAATAATAAAATTTTACCAGTTACAGATAGGATATAGGTTTTGTCCCTTTAAGTCTTTTCTACCTACCGTTTCATATGAGTTTTAAAATTTAATCTAAAGATCACTACGATCAATACCTCAAGTAACTGGTTAATAACATTATTATTACAAGCAGCTCGTGAGCAGTCCGGCACAAAAACAAGACATTTCGATGTATGTTTCTACTTTAATTTATTGGTTTTTTTTTGCCTTCAACACAATGTTGCACCTAGGTACATAGTCTTCAAACTAATTGCGAAAACACAATAAACATTAATAGGCAAAAAAGTTACAGCTTGATTTCGCGTCTGCGCCATATCTTCTATTGTACTAGGCAGTCATGACTGAAGCAGGTGGACCTTGTACGGGATACTGATATCACAGGTTGTCCATAAAGTACATTCACTAGATTTTAATATTTTTGGAAAGTGCAGCAAAACTACACGATATTGTTGTTACACCTTATTGTCTATTTTTTCACTCAGTCTACATCCTGCTGAATGCATGTGGTGAGCCTTAGCACAAGTTTATGCACTTCTCGTTAAACTTTTCCGCCAGCTCCGAAATAAGGAAAGACGACATTTCAGTACCTATCTAATAGTAATTATTAAATTCTACTCATGTATGAATTCAAGAAGGTGAATATTAAATTTGAAAAGCTAAAAAAATACCTAGCAACACTATTTACGTACTAGGTACGGTCAGGAGACCCGGTTTTACCATTTCGTAAATTTACTAGACGCTACGATTTGCCTTGAGCCGACCAACCATCAGTTGCAGTCGATACTAATCCTTACGAAGTACAAAATAAAGCAGCTTTTGGGTTAATACGGATGCGCGGGAATGCCGTCCTTGGTCGGACGTCCGACCACGTATTCCGCACTCAAATGCGACTATTTTATCCTGCGTAAGGATTAGTATCAACTGCAACTAACGGTTAGTTGGCTCCAGAAAAAGGGGAACGTCTGTTACTAGTTTTTAGTGTCAACAGCGCTTAAGAAACAAATATGTACCTAGTGGCCTATTGGCAGTACAATTACTTGTTTTATGCTACGCAGTGATAGTCCACCTGAAGGCAAGCGGTAACCTTCGCCCATTATATCTACGATTCAAGCATTTAGGTTGCAGGCAACAAAAATGCAGAACAGCAGATGCGTTGTCACTGTGAGGACTAAGATGAAATGCGTCATACCTGTATTTGCACTGGCTTATTTTATGGACACCCCACGTACTAGGCGCAATATTAAAGAGGTCTAAATTATCCGTTTTGTATTTTTTGGTTTGAGGGTTCTGTACAAAAAAATATTGTAATCAATTATGATTTTACTTCAAAAGGTTCATTCATAGTTTTTACGAAAGTGCACCACCACCTAACTAATAGCAAAGTAGTCTTATTCAAATTACTGTAGCATATTAATGTAGCAAACTCTAATTAATGTAACATCTTTGTCTTTTTACAAGTTTGCTTTCTCATGTAATGTCTGTCAGTCAAGTTTCAGTGTCGCGTAGGTAATCGTACCTATCGTTTTCCCAAACTTTGCTTATTAACAAAAATTAACTAAATGATTCTTAGTTGATGGAGCTATACCTGTAAATATCCCATGCTTCACCCAATTGGAGAACCTAGGTCACCTAGGTGGAGCACGGACCCAAACACAATTTTAGAAATTACTGTCATTGTACCAAACTACCCGATAAAATAGTGATAAGCAAATGTAGTCCATCACCGTCATCATAAGGATTATTATTAAGCCCACTGTTGGACACGCTTAAGACTCACATTATCAAAAAAAAAACAACATTATGGTGAAACTACCAGGAGAACATAAAACGAGAGAACATAAAAGGCGAAATAAGTAAGACCCCTAAAACACGGATCCCTAAGTAGGAATCCTTTTGCGCGTGCCGTCAAGGTCAAGGCCGGCGCCGGAGCTGTGGCGGCGCCTTTGACATCAATATAGAAACTGAAAACTAAAAATAGAATACTTTGGCGGGCCGTTTTTTATTTTGTGGTTTGACCCACGGCGCGGCTTCCATTGACGAAATTTGCCTACTTTCGTGTCGTATTGGTTCATTCAGTTTTTAGCTTTTCACGTGACCGAAATGATTGTTGCGTTGTAGTTGTAGGATACCTAAGTACCTATTGTGAAGATAACTGTGACAAGAGTGTTAACGATGTGAATGAATGATTTATAGCTTCAGGTACCAGTATTAACGTAGTCTTGTCTGTGTTTAGTGTTCAGCGTTTAAGTATTGTGATAATTTTTATTCTGTGCATGAATGCAAGCTAGCAGTAGGCCAAACACCATGCTACCTACCTACTTACGTATTGCATAGCAACCAGAGCCTGCGTAGTGTTGTGTATCTGTGTGTATGGAGTGTACCTACCTAGCTACGCTTCGATACGAGTGCAAGCTTATTTGATAGTTAATACCTATCAGTCATCCGAGCCACAATAAAGCAAAAAAGTATGGCACCTGACGCTGTTTGTTTTCATAAAATAACTTTAAAAAGGTACGTACCTACATGCTTTAAAGGTCTAGGTTCTAGCAAGAATTTAAGAGATGCTACCTAGCTAGTACCTAATCGTAACGTTAGGAGGTTCTTTTCCGACGGTTAGGTAGAAAAGACAACGCTTTTATCTGTTCATGAAAACATGTAGGTATTTAGTAAAACCTGACTATAGTCTGTTTCAACAAAACTAGTCTCATAAGTGGTTCCCTACGCTGCGTAGGTCCCTAGATGAGTGAACCATTTTAGTAGGACATAGTACCTACTTATCTATGTAGAACGATTTTATCAATTGAACGAATTCTGTTTTAGTTATGTAGCTATCTTAAGTATGTTTTTCAAGAACGTTGGTGGCTGGGCGGTTGAGTATCCGACGTAAGCGAGAGAGGTGCCGGGTTCGAATCCCGCTGTGGCAATGTACCAATGACTCTTCTTTAAGTTATGTACATTAGTTGAATTCTATCATGATCTAGGATTTGGCAGATCAGGTAATTCATTGCAGTGGAGCGACTGCCATCTGACATTCCTGGCTCCTAACCCTGCTACCAAGGGAACCTGACCAGATTGGATCATGGTTTTCATCACGATGATTTCCCTCACCGTAAAAGCATCGGTTAGTATTCAGCTAATGTGCATAACTTAGAAAAGAGTTTTTGGTACATGGCGGCAGTAGGATTCGAACCCGGTACCTCTCGCGTACGAGTCGGATACCGCAACCTTAGGCCACCGACGCTCCGACTATTTAAGCATACCTGCCTATCGAAAATAATTAGTGTAGGCAAGTTCCTAGTTAATTTGGTAGAGCCTATTCATGTTGATAAGTAGGTAACATTTAGTTCGACGCCTGGTAGTAAGATGTAGGAGGTGGTTTGTTTTGATATGAATGGCACTTTACGACAGGTTATTACTCGTCCTTATGGTGTATGTAAATATTTAAGAGAATGATTTATAAATATTTAAGTTTCAATAAGAATTTTTTTATAATCAATATGAACAATAGGGAAAGTTCTTGGGGTTTATTTCTCCATTTAGAAAGAAAGGGGTATACTTGTATTCGTCTCTTTGGGTCTTGTATTCCCTACTAGCCAGTGCTATGTGTGCCCATAGACGCAAGCTAATAGCTTGCGTCCTACTTGCTCCGACCTATCTAAACCTACACGCCTATATCCTATTTGCTCTAACCTACTTAACCGACTAGAGCCCCGGTTACCCTATAGGAGCAGCAGGCCAACCCGAATGCCTACCTAACTTAGAGCCCGTTCGAACATACGGCCTCCGACACCTACCTGTCCTAGAACCCGTCCTTACCTAAGGCCTGCATGAGCACACACGCTACAGTACACACTCAACGTACGCCAACGAAGGGCTGTCGGCCGTATTATTTGGATTTGTAACGTCTAATACTTGCATTTCGTGGTCAAGCAAACGATCTTTGGAAGTTTTGGGAACCGATTCGGGCTCGTATTTGCACGTTTGTTTGTTGGCCTTCGGTATCCGCCCAAACTGCGATTGGATGATTACTTCTAGCCGTTTGATGTTACAATAAACGGACAATCGTTGGCCGAAACGGGTGCGCGTTACACATCGCCCGGTGTGTACGCAGCATTAGGCTCCTGGTAGTAGGCTTGAGGAGGTTGCTTTGTTTCGATAGGGGTCGCACGAGGTTGTTAACCTGTTTTTTATATGATCATCAACTTGAAATAGAGCTGCGCTTCAACGTAGTCGATATGGTTATTTATCTTTAAAAATTAATATTTTTTATTAAAATTAAAATTCAATGTCCGGATAAAATGAAGTCGCCAGTGCACTCTTTGAAAGCTCTACTTTAACACCCTTTCGGCTTTATACATGTATTATGAAACACCCTGTATACAACTTCTGACGATCAACTGCCGGAACTTTGGTCCCCTGGTCACAACATCTGGCCAGGTGGTTAATTACCACCTTCTCCATCTTCCCTTGCCAACATTGGCAGCTTCCTTAATCCTTCACCACCAAAGTTCTTCCTACCCCAACAGGACAGCCTAACCCTATTCACGCAGTCGCAGCCGCTGTGGGCTCTTTTGGAGCTTTCCGGACTACACTCGTTGGAGCCTCGCGGCGAAGCGGCGGCGTGGCGTGAGGTCAGGCAGCAATACCAGGGTAGCGGGCAGGGGTGAGTACATATGTGTGTATGTATGAAAGTGAGTGTTTGAAGTGAGTTGTTGAGAGTGTGAAAGTGAGATGCGAGTGACTGAAATGAGTTGCAAGAATGTGTTTTGGAAATGAGTTGTACAAATGAGGTGTTAAAAATGAGTTGTTGAAGGTGAGTTTCTGAAATGTGTTGTTGAAAGTGAGTTGCTGAAATGAGTTGTGAAAGTGAGTCGTTGAAATGAGTTGTGAAAGTGATTGTATAGCTATTCTTCCCCCTCCCAACAGGACAGCCTGACCCTATACACGCAGTCGCAGCCGCTGTGGACTCTCCTGGAACTGTCCGGGATGCTCTCGTTGGAACCTAATGGCGAAGCGTGACGTGAGGCTAAGCAACACTACCAGGGGTGGATACCACATACATATATACGGTGAAGGTGAATGTTTGAAGTGAGTTGTGAAAGTCAGTTGCTGAAATGAGTTGTGAGAGAGAGTTGTTGGCTGAATTGAGTTGTGAAAGTGAGATGCGAGTGACTGAAATGAGTTGCAAGAATGTGTTTTTAAAAGTGAGTCTCTGAAATGAGTTGTGAAAGTGAGTTGCCGAAATGAGTTGCAAGAATGAGTTGTTAAAATGAGTTGTGAAACTGACGTGCGAAAATTATTCCTAAAACCTATTACTATAATTACAACACGCGATAGCTCGGGATGAACAGGGATTCAAAACCTTTTATTGCTTCTTTTTACAACAAATCCGAATATTTCTTCATCCAAACCTGTCTTTAAAATACAGATGGGTACAATTTCCACTTTGATTTTATTCTACGCAGTAACAAACAAGCATACAGTCCACCTGATGGTGAGCGGTAACTGTCGCCCATAACTTCTACGCTTCATTTTTTTCTGTACTCGATGCCGTAGGATAACTTACTTACCCTGACCATAGAGAAAATATTTACTAACGTAATAGAGCAGCCATCACAAACAAAAATATTGTACCAACCTGTCACGTGCGGGAGGTGCGGGGGGAGGCTGCTAAGTCATAGAATGACCGATGTTATCATTTTCTTTATTTTTGGCCCTCGAATGGTTCGTACAGTTTTTAATGCACAAGATGGCGTTTTTTTGAATTACCAAGCCACTGTCAGATTGGTCCGCGTCGCGCAATGTCTCAGAACTGACTGCGGCGACTGTTGTCCATGGACCGCAAAGCGTGCTTCAAAGAAAATACTTGCGGTGTCTCCTCTATTACTTTAGTAAATATTTTCTCTATGACCCTAACAGTCTAATTACAGTATTGCATTACACTACGGTGACACATACACTTCACTATAAAACACTCCCAAATACTAGCTCCTTCCCATTCAGGAATAGCAGACAAGCCTCCCTGGTGCTGCTCCAAAGGCGATGGCACGAGCTGAAAGCATCGGCCGCACAGAGAGTTGTTGCTTTCTGGAGAGCCAGACGGAGGGAGAAAGACCGAAGCAAGCTCAAGGTCACAAAGAATAAGAGATCGGAGGTAATTACATAAACACACACAGTAGAAAAGGCTTTTTTCACCTTCTCATAAACAAAACACGGCCTGTCAGCGGGTTTTCAAAAAAAAAACATTATCTACCAGCCGGTTTTCGCCCTTGTGGCAAGGCAATAGAGGTCAAGATCGTTGCTTTGAATAGTAGTCTAGAGCGATGGCGGGAGCTGAAGGTGTCTCCTGCTCAACGCTTCTTCGGGAAATGGACCGAAGCAAAGCCGAAAATACGGAGGTAATTATTTATTTATTTATTAGTTCATTTCACAGTTTAACAGCAGTTAATTACATGTAAAATATAAGTACATTATGATAGAAATTAAAATACAAAATAATGCTTTAGAAATTAGCAATGCATTGATGATGCCCCTGCACGGCTAGTACATAGCACATGCCCTTGCGATAAAAATAAGCGAAAAAAAGGCGGACATGTGTATTTTTCAAGTGGAAAAATTTCTTTGTAGCGATAGCAGAGCTTTAGGCGACTTACAAAACGTTGGTCTGCCCGTATACAATTTGGCAAAACAATTTTTTTTGTTAGTAAACTTTTCGTAGTAACTTACATATCCTCTTGTAAATAGTATCATAGTAAAATAACTGGTCTGTCTCGCATCTTCTTTTGCCTTAGTTTTGGTTTTCAGTCACATTATAAACACCGAAAAGAAAATTCGCTTAATTGTGACTTTTAAGTTTAATTTCGAAAAGACGTAGTTTGCTTAGTTCACTAAGGGTCGATTTTTCAATCCTCAGATAAAACTTATCAGTCTGATAAGTTATTAAGCGACTCAAATAAAGTGGTATCATTACTTCATATACAGGAAGGATTGCAGATTGTTTTAATTTGGCAGTGTATTACTTTATCGGGCAGATAAATTTTATCTGAGGATTGAAAAATCAGCTTTAAAGGAACTTTTTTTTTACGTCTACTATCTACAAAGTGGAATATTTTTTGTACACGATGACGTAGGATAACCACGTCAACCCTCACAGTCTGTCATTATAGACTATTGTATTCGTTCCTCTTCCAGCCATCAGCCCCACTGATCCCCCCCACCCGGCTGTACTCGATCCAGCTAGCCCTGGTACGACGCTACCCGAATTTAGCTCTGCGGCCGCCGCCCGCCTGGCCCACACTCGTCAGGGAAGGATTGGTGTATTCGGATGATGATGAGGTTAGTAGCGAAGTAGACATGGCTGATAAAACACCTTTTTCACCAGTTCAAAACCAATACACACTAGAGACCACTTGCTCAAGAATAAACCGCACTGGAATTCACACTTTTGGTCTGTGCGGAAAACAAAACGCACAGGAAACTCTTCTTTGCGTCAACTCAAAAACAAAACACGCTTTTGGCCTTCTAGGACAACAAAACATGCACGAAATACCACTTTGCGCGGGATGTGAGGCAGGCCAGCGGCCTTAGCCAAGAGGTTTCGTTAATCTACAATCGTTTGTGGTAAAAAAAAGTATGGGATTTGACATAAGCTAACGTTATCTGACATAAGCTATCGTTATCTGACATAAACTAACGTTTGTGGTAGAAAGTCTTGGTCCATAAACAATTCGCGTACTTTCGGTGTACAAAGGAGGCGGATTGGCGGACGATCCTACACAATCAGAGACAATGTAGATGTTGGTAGAAATAATCGACCTTCGGCCTGTCAATTTTCTACCATACACGCATCACGCAAGCGGAGCTGTCAAAGATGGCTAGAGCGGCTGTTTTTTTTACCGACCTCGCAGACGTAAGGGAACCTACGGCGCCTTCACAGTCTTTTTGAGAATGGTGTGGAATCTAGTTAATTTAGAAAACGCACGTTGAAGCAATAAAAAGTAATCAATACCCCTCTTGTGTATTATGTTCCTTAGGACGACGCAGAGCCACAACCAGCTAAGCTTCCGCGCCCCCCGCAACCCTTGCTCCCGCCCGCGGGTACGTCTCTCTTACACTTGTTCATTCATTCATTCCGCCTTGACCATATTCCAGGATTTGACTGATTGAACTGCCATCTGACCTCCGTGACCCTTTAACAGGGGAAGCTGACCAGATTGGATCATGGTTACATGTTCAGTCGCTCAAGTGTGCAAGTTTGATCACGATGTTTTCCCTCATCTTCCTCATTTATTATAACTGCAACTGAATGACTGTTGTCTTGATCTTTCGCAACACAGAATCCGAAGGCGACGTGGTCACAATGGAGTCCTTCGTGGGAACGATGGAGCCTCCCCTCGCCGGCCTTCAGGGGCTGAAGGGGGAAGTCCATTCGGCAGACAATGATCAGATCCCACCTCTAGTCTTCGACACAGATGAAAACAACACCATGACAGAACCGGCAAATTCATTGCCAGTTTTCGCCAGTTTAGACTTGGATGCTGTCGAATCCGCCATCATTTTCAGTGATGATGACAGTGATGATGGCACAGCTAATGTTGTGGTCGACGGACAGGTTGAAGCGGATAGTGATAGTGGTAGAGTTGGTGATGAAGATAGTTTAGGCGAAACGTTGACTGCGAGTGAATTTGATAAAACTAGTGTAAGCGACCAAAGTAATATACCAAATGATACTAATATTAAAAGTGAAGCAAATGATGAGGCTACAAATTGGATTCTTGATAAATTAGTGTATAGAAATGAAGAAGAATGTAATGTTAAGTCAGAGGAAGTAGTATCTGAAGGCTGTGATAATTTTGAAGTAAAGAACGATATCAATGTTGAAGAAATTGCGGGCGCTAATGTTGATAATGAAGAAACGTTAGAAGCTAAAGACGAAGTGGCCAGTGATGTTGAAGAATTTGAGGATACTAAAGTTGTTGATGAGAATTTTGAAGAAACTAAGACTGAAGTTAGTGTTTCCAATGTAATAGAACCGAAAGTAGGAGAATCCCAAGTTGATACTGAAAGTACCACAGTTACTGGTATGTATTTGAGTTGCGTTTTTTATTATGGCGCCCCCTCAAAATGTGGAAAATAGGAATTTTCCGTTTTCGGAAAATTCCCATTTGCTCAATGATATTTTATAATTAACTGTGCCTACTGCGCGCTATAAATACTACTTGAGACGATCAACTGTCGGTCCCCTGGTCTCCTGGTCACAACACCCGGGTAATTACCCTTTTCCACCTTCGCCATCTTCGCTTGCCAACGTTGGCGGCCAACTTATCCTTTCACCGCCAAAGTATCAAACATGTCTGGCTTTTGTGCACAGAATTTCCTATAAATTAGCATAAGAATATCTAGAAGCGTGTCAAGCTATGTTGAAGCCAAGAAAAGAGACCTGGCCATTTCTCTTTTCTTGGCTTGAACTTATAATTCCAGAATAGAGTTTACTAGATTTGTTTTGTATTGTTGTGTCTTGGCGTCTTTGATGTAATAAAATCTATCTATTCTTTGTATTCTATTCTAAAATAACAATTCTCCTTCTCATTTCCGACCCGAAGCTCCTCCAATCGCCAGTGGTAACTTTAAACAAACTAGAAACCATCATACAATCGCAACTAAAAGACTATCTCAACAATCCAGACTTCAATGTCAAACTCAAAAAACTTAGTCGATCCTTCCTAAAGTCTAAAAGAAACAGAAGGCGTTATAGGAAATGCGTCCCTTTAACTGTGGATCTGGTCAGGATGGACGAGAGAGAAGTAGAGAAGATGAAGAGAGAAGTGAAGGAGTTGCAAGAGTTGGAGGAGTTCGTCAGGAAAGAGAGGGATATGCTCGACATGAGATGTATCTCGTTTTATGATGAAGGTTAGAATGTTGGTATCAGAGATTTTTTTTTAATTCTACAGTGTCAGACGAACAGACAGCCTACCTGATGAGAAGTGGTAACTGTCGCCCATAACATCTACTTTTCATGCATTTAGATCGCATGTAAAAAAATGCAGAACCGCAGGTGCGTTGTCACTGTGAGGACTAAGATGAAATGCCTCATGGCTGTAATTGCGCTGGCTACCTTATCTGACGCTGACTCCTAAATGTATGAGTTGTAGATGTTATGGGTGACAGTTACCACTTACCATCAGGTGGGCTTTCTGCTCGTTTGTCACTGAGTAGAATAAAAAAAAAGATATTATAGTAGACGGGACTTGGACGCGACGTACCTTTTAGATTTGATTTCCCGACGTTCCGTAGGGTTACACCCACCGTGGTCACGAGACGACTGCCGTGGAGAGGTGACAGCTGCGGTGATGTGCTGGTAGACTCCTACCCTCACATATAATTGTCAATTTGTTGTTGATTCGGAACTGCACGGCACACAACACTCACGATGTCCACGGATAATGTCTTAAGGTTATTTATTTTGCACACCACTGGGTTCCACGACGCCGAAAGCTTATATCCATCTTCCCGATTGAAAGTTTTGTACTTTTTAATTTCAATCGCTTCCCGAACCATACGCGGATAATATTGCCGGTCAGTGGAGAGGTTCTATCCAGTGGTTTGGGCCAGAGTTGAGCAGGTGGTCTGCTATGGCAGATTTATTCGTCTGGTGGTTTTTAACTGCAGCTATATTCTCTTTGACCCTTTCGGTTGTTGAACGTTTAGTTTGGCCAATGTATGAGCTTCCACAGCTACAGTCTATCTTATAGACACCTGGCGTCTGATACGGGATCACATCCTTAGGAGTACGCAGCAGGTTCGCTACTAATAATAATATGTGTAGAGAACGCGAGTTTAGTTCGAAACAAAAAATGTAACAAAAGATGTAGGTAGGGCTCCTACCACCCTACTTTAGGAACTTATATGAATACATTGCTAACGTCTGTCTATCTGTATATCTGTGCAGACGACGGCAGCGGCGACGTGCCGACGTTCGAAGAGCTACAGGAGTTGCTGGAGACAATAGAGGTATGTTTTTGTGTTAGGTAAGTAATTTTTTTTATTTGATATTTTATGTACATTCTTGCAAGGGTTTGAGGTTTTTATGTATGTTTGTGTTATTCCCTTTTGCACATCACACCACATCCACGACGGCTCTGTTCTTCATTTTTCTTCTATTCATGTTGGTTGTTTTTATTGGTTTTGTTTGTGCATCTTTATTATTTTGCTTATTACTTCTTTGTTTGTTTCGCGGCTCTGGAGTCAAGCCACTGACCTCAAATAATATCTGTATTGATGGAGGTCAGTGATTCAAACACCCTTTTAAGCTATTATGTTATGTGTTTGTGGTGTTATTGTGTGTAAATACATGTATTCTATTCTATTCAATTGGCCGTTATAGAGTGTGGGTGCTGTAGATTATCCTACAAGTCGAGTACAAGAAAAAGTCCACTTTGTGGTGATAGTCGATGTTCAGGAGACCCACAAAACGTTGGTCGTCTCGTGCACAATCTGGCACAAAAAAAAAACATTTTTTGTTCTCCCAAACTTCGACTTACGTTAGCGATATTACTTACATATCCTCGTATAGGGGTGTCTAGAAGAAAAAAAATACCGGTCGGCCTCACATTCTCTTGGCGGTTTCGTTTTTCAGCCACATTAAAATCACCTCCACCTCTCCAGGCAGTTCATTCCACAACCTTAGTGTGCGTGAGAGAAAGTTCCTTTGGAACCGCACAGTTCGCGACCAATTTGGCTCCATGGTGTGGGGATGAACTCCCTGTCGGTGGCGAGCGGTGCGATGATAGAATGTAGCTGTAGGCATCATGTGTAATAAATGTCTTTCTTTCTTTATTTTTCTTTCCAGAAGGAGAAGCTAACCGCCACCCCGCCCGAGGCCGGGGGCTGGGGGCCAACTGTTAAGTACTGCTGCCTGGCGCGGCGGGATCGCGTATTGAATGAGGCGCGGCGGCGGAGGCATTTGCATAATGGCAGCCATACTAGAAGACCGGATCTACCTATACACAAGCAGTGAGTATGGGGGGAAGGGTAAGGAGAGGGAAGTAAGAGTGGGGGGGTGAGAGTGATGAGGGTGATGGCGTTGATGATTGGTGTTATGAGAGTGATGATGATAGTGGTGGATGAGAGTGATAGTGGTGATGATTGTGATGAGAGTCACGATGGTGATGAGAGTGATGGTGGTGAAGAGCGTGATTGTTTTAATAACAGTGGTAGTGGTGATGAAAGTGGTGCTAGTGGTGAGAGTGATAATTGTGATGATAGAGACGATGGTCATTAAAGTGACAATTAGCCGGGGGAGGATCTACCCTTACAGAGCAGTGTGTGTGAGGAGTGTTGAGGATGACAGTGTCATATCGCTTCACAAGACGCTATATGGCCAGGAGAAACTAACTGACTGCCCAGTACTGTTGCCTGGCGCGGCGGGGGCGAGTTCTGAACGAGGCGCGGCGGCGGCGTTGGCACGGTGGTAGCGCCAAGGCGGATCTACCTAGACATAAGCAGTGAGTATGGGGGGAGGGGTAGAGTGATTGTGGTGATGGTGATAAATGAGAGTAATGATGATGATGAGATTCAGATTCATTTATTCATAACGTTAATTACATGTCGTTTAAAAAGTAGATATAAAATCAATTTGCACTACAAAACAATTAAATATGGAATAAAATTAAAATTTACAACAATAATTACAAATGTCAGCGTAAATAAAATTAAAAATGTCAGTAATAAATTACTAATGAAATAGTAAGTGCGAGTGATGATGGCGATGGATGAGAGTGATGAGAATTTTGATGATGGATATTCATTTGATATAGGATTTCAGATTGGATATAGGATTCATGAATGATGTCGACAGTAAGTGGGGTGAGTGATAAGGGTAAAGATGATGATGAGAATGATGGCGGTGAATTAAATTTCCTTCCTTTCCTACACATAGTGACTTCTGCCTGCGGTTGGGTAGGGGTAGGGTAGTAGTTAAAGTAGGGCAGGTAAGCAGCATGTGTGATGCACGCTCACTTAAAAGTCTGTCTGGCGGTGGCGTGGGGGCCGGGTCGCTCTTTTCCCTCAAATATGGTTGAATTGGACGATGGCTGGGCCCTGCGTTATACTCGTGAACGGGTGCTGCCTTGGTGGACTGGCTTACTCTTGCTGTAGTTTTAGGTGGTTTTTCTTAATTATACTAGACATACCTACGAGTATATAATATAATATAGCGTTCCGGCTCTGTCTGGCATTGTCGAGCCCGGTTCGGTTGTGGTTGGCGAGGGATACGTTTATCTACGGCCATAGGGCGGTCAGCGTGTCACTGTGTGTTTCCTTCCTACTTTCCTACCCCCCTCCTTTTTGACGATTGAAAGAGATATTTAATGTCCTAATCAATAAATAAATTTTGAATTTTGATGAGTGCAACGATGGCGAAGAGATTGATGAGGGCTTTGATGATGGATGATGATGTTGGTCGGTGGTAGTTGGTGTGGGTGATTAATACTTTATTTTATGCATTACAGTGCTCGCGGCACCAAATGCCACTGTTGCTGCGTGCATCTCCTATTTGCGGGCGAGGGAGAGAGAGAGCTGCGGCGGGCGCGGCGGGAACTCGCCCGCGACCTAGCCAAGGCACTGAAGGAAGCCCGGGGGAACGTGGAACAGGTATGGAACCCTGTTCGTGGGTATACGATATTATTTATTATGTGCAGGTTTCATCACGATGTTTTTGTACATTAAAACAATCAAGTTTTAAATATTAATTATGAAACTGATATTATGCATTGCTACTCTTGTAATACTCATTTAATTTCACTCAGAGGACAGGACAATATGCCCCTCTTCTCCGCAATTAGGTTGAGCAAATATATACATATAGCTCGTGTTAACAGCGCTTTATTGAGCATGTTAGTGAGATATAACAACAAATATGTACTTTATTTTTTAAGCGATTTGTCCAGATAAGACGTGGCGAGGGCCCGTGGCGGCGGCGGATAATCGAAAAATCCTTAAATATAACGGGTGTTCTTTTTTGAGACGTACCATTATTTATTGAAATAAAACAAAGAAAAAAGATAGATAGATAGATAAACACTTTATTGCTCACAAAACATAACAGTATGAATTAGTTACAGTAACAAGGAACACATATGAGCAAAGGCGGCCTTATCGCTACAAGCGATCTCTTCCAGGCAACCTTTACAGAAGTTGAGACAGGAATATTACAGCAGGTAGTATTGAGCCACAGGATACAACAGAATGCGTTGTGCATTTATCTAAGCACCAATAAACAGCCCAAAACATGAAATAATCGTACTAAAAGCACGTGCGTAAAAGCATTTAGTTCCAGCGAAACTAGCTTTATTGGAAAGATAATTTTATATCATTTATATTTGAATATGATTACGAGACAACAATACTCTGTATATATATATACCCTTCCAGACAATGCCCAAGCCTAATAGCTACACAACAAACAAAGCTTTATTCAAATCCGTCCAGTAGTTCCGGAAATTACTGTGTACAAACAGACAAAGTTTTAAGAGTTCTTATTCTATTACTATGTTTTATGGCCCAATTTTTTTTTGTATAAATATTTAATTTACAGACTTACTATTTTACTATTTTGTTATATGTATAAAGCTGAAAGTGTAATTGTAATTCTTTATTCACAGCCTATGCTGGAGGTGTTTACTTCGGGAGGTGAGTGAGTTTCATATAACTTCTATCATTTTAGTAGGGTTTTGTGCAGTGGCGTAGCGTGCCCTTTGGGGGCCCCGTATCAATTATTGTGTTGGGGCTCCCCTAGCGGATACCCCCCCCCCCCCCACAACTACGGGGGGTGGGGTACTAATGAGTAACTTAAATCCTAGTCTCAGCTTAAGTCAATAAATGGACTAGCATAGCGAGCTCTTTGTTTGTGTGACAATAGTCTCTAACAGTCAGTTTCGCGAGGCTAGGTAGGGCTAGGAATTTTTGATATATTGGCCTTTGGCTTCGCTATATTATAACTTATATCGAAATTTTTGTAATTTATCCATTAAAGCCTTGTGCGATTTAAATAAAAAATTACGTAAAATCAGCAAAATGACGATAGCGCCGGGCTATCTCAAAATTTTTGACGAGAATTTATAATACAATCAACTTTGCGAACAGTTAATGAGCGAGCGTAAGAACTCGAAGTTTCTTGATATTTTGGCTATCAAAACGTTCTATTATTAACTTGAAAACAGACAAATTCAAAGATTGATTGCGTGTGAGCCAAGACGATTATGCGTATGGGCGTGTGGGCCAAGGTATATTATGAGCCACGTTCATATGACCCGTTTAAGAAAGAACGGAGTAAGGAGTTTCTTAAGCCTTTGGTGTTACCGATAATTCCGAAAATATGAAATTTTCAATATGAGATCAAAATTGTTACCATTTTTGCCATCTGATATATTAATAATCTGATATTTTACCCAAAATTCAATGAAGTAATAAATGAGTGCGCGTGGAGGGCACTACGTTGTCTTGTTTTTTTTCAATAAAAATGATAAATATTTCTTTAACGAAAGGTGAATGAAAACGGATTGTATTACCTGATTTCAATTGTCTTTTTTGCGGAGGGGCCTCCGACCCTGGTCTGAAATTCTATAAAATAATTATTTTTATCGGGAAATAGGGAAAGTTTAACTGAAATGATGGATAACGAATTTTTGCTTACACACGTTTGGGGGCCCTATGGCCCGGGGGCCCCGTATAATTGATACGGCAGATACGGCGGTAGCTACGCCCCTGGTTTTGTGTTAAGAATTCAAATTGTTAATTCATTGGATCAAATAATGAATAATATTTACAATACAATATTTTAAATATTTTATATTATTCATTGATTATTACAGAAGAGGACGAGAATTCCGACAACGACAAATCAGAGAACCAGCTGGCCCTCCCGACTAGATCCAAACGAAAGCATAAGATGAAAAAGAAAAAGAACAAAAACACCACATCCGAGATCAGAGAGGTCACAGAGGACCCTTACGCCCAATGGGAGAGGCAGAAGAATCGTAACAAACAGAAGTTTACACTGCCCAGTCGTAAGAGATCCGCTATGGAGCCTGAAGATGTGGACAGGTTCAGGAACCAGAAGAAACAACGTTTGCTGGAAGAGAAATGCGTTAATATAGCGGAAGTTGTCGAAAAAGGAGTTCCAAAGATGGAGGGACCGGTTAGAAGAATAGCTCAAGAGACTGAGAAGAAAACTCAGTTTAGAATAGTTAAAATAGATAGGATAGCAGACAAACCAATCTTGCCTGCTGTGAAACCGCCAGTGCGTTTGATCCGGGTGCAAACACCGGCTGTGTCCAAGCAAGATATGTGCCACCAGGGAGTGTTCAACCAAGATGTGTTCAAACTAGATATGTCAAACCAGGCTATGTCAAGCCAGACATGTCAACAGCCACTCCTGAATATTAATCTACAAGTGAACACAATCCAGCAGAATCCAGCGCAAGGCCCAACCTACGTCCAGCCTCTGATCTCTGTATCCGTGCATCACCAACAGGCCGAAGAGTTCTACCAAGATGGTCAAGTCTTGACCCAGGCGGGTCAAATCTACCAACAGAATCAAGTGTTACAAACGCCCAGTCAAATCTTAAACAACCAGCAACCAATCTTCCAGAACCAGCAGAGTCAATTTCGACAACCAGGTCCAATATTAAACAAGCAAACAGCGCCAATGTTCCAAAAGAATCCAATATTTCAACATACAGGTCAAATTTTGGACCAGCAAACGGGTCAGATCTACCAACAGACCCAAATGTACCAACCGCCAGTTCGAATCTTGAACCAATCAATGGATCAAATATTCCAGCAGAACCAATTCCCACAGTCAACGGGTCATATCTTGAACCAGCAGTCGACTGGTCTAATTTTGAACCAGCCGTGTTCGTCGGGTCAATTCTACCAGCTGCCAGGGCAACAGTACCACCAGACCCGAGGGTACCACCCGGGAAGGAAGTACCAGGTGGGAATAGTGCCACAGCTGCCGGTGACGTGCCATCAGGTCAACTTGTCCAATCAAACCATAGATGTCACTCAGATGCTTAATCGTGCGGAGATACCGGCGTCTACTGATCGGAGTGTCAGCAAACGGGTGAGTAATTGAAAAGTATTATGACGGTGGTGTGTGGTGCCGCCACCTCAAAGAACAGCACCACCCCATCGCTTCCCGTGGGTGTCGTAAGAGGCGACTAAGGGACAAATCCGAAAGATGGGCAGCAGCATCTTTCTGGGTAGATTTACATCAACTGCACTGCGATCTCCAACCCGCCTGCCAAGCGTGGGGATTATGGCAATGACCTCCCCTTTCGTGGGAGAGGCTCGAAGTCCTGCAGTGGACTGTTATGGGCTGTGATGATGATGATGATGACGGTGTTCACGTGTTTATTACTTTTCCTAGAATGACGTTATCTCGAGAGGTCAGTTCCTCGATGGTTCATTTCACCGATGGATCGTTGTCTCGAAAACTAAAAGTAATGTCGTTCGTTATGAATCGTCGAGGTAAAGTATGTAACTCTTTTTACAGTGGTTCAATGGTTCAGATTTGGTTCAGTGGTTTTGCTACTAGCGAGCACCTGTAATTGGCTTATTGATTCTACTATATTACTTATTATGTTTGTTATAGCTGTTGGTACTCCAATAAATAAATAAATAAATTAGAGCTTATCTAAATTTCGCTATACAAATGTGGGAGATAATTATTTTGGTAGCACCAGCGCCAGCTATCCTAAGAATGTGTGTTTGACTGCTGGTTCATACAATGCCATCTATCGAATTTGCTAGGCAAAATGGAGGAACAGATTCCGAGAATCAGTAGTTTCGGTCAAGAGTGAGTCGTTGAAGGGCTCTTTCTCTTATGTCAAGATTGTCAAGGCCAGCCGAACGCTGAAAGCGCTGAATCTCAATAAAAAATCGAAAATCTATCCGTTTCTGCGATACAAATGTATCTCTACTAGTTTTTTTGTCATATCAGCGCGCCGTCCTTTTAGGTAGTACATCCATGTTCAAAGCACATACCTGGAGGCTAATTACGGAACTCTGTCGGAACAATTCTCTGATTTCAATTATTGAAATTATTACTTTTGCGATTACGTACGATCTATGTAATCATCCTCAATGCGCTCGGTGGCGGGGTGACATATCAAATGACATTACGTGACTGTCAATGTCACAGTGTCGTGGACAAAGAATTAAATCTTTGGCTGCCTATTTTTTGTTTTCTTTTTTATATGGCCCTACATACTAGCCAAGTAACCGTTGTCCGCTCGATGGTGCCGTGGTGCCTAGTATTAATTTTATATTATAATTGTGACTTTATAAGTGTTTGTAAAAACCTAAACTGAATAAACGTATTTGAGTTTGAGTTTGAGTTTTGAAATGCTTTCAGTTTATTGCAACGGAACTTTGTTAGCAACTGTGGTAAAATCAAAATGTACGCAAAATTAACAATGTCAATAATTGAAATCGGAAAACTGTTGCCAATAGCGTTGCGTAATTTTCCTACCGATCTCTACCCCAGGCCAAGACCAAGCCACCGACCCATTTACGCAACAAATCAGTGATGAAGATAGCCTACATGGAGTCGTCCAAGCGGACGCAGCCAATCGTCTACATGGCGCCCAAGCAGAAGACAGAAGCAAAAGCTTCCAAGGACTTGCTTCTCAAGGCGAAGCAGGTCCCCGGCAGTGGGCGAGGGTCCTGTAGCGATGGACCTGTTCTATGTATGTCATTTTGGATTTCGTGGTTATTATATTAGAATTTTTAAGAATTCTGGGTATATCGCTGCCGTTTGGATTGTTAATAAAAGGCAGGGTATAGATAGATTCATTTATTTCTCAAAGCAGATACAAGTTTTATTCACTTAAAATACAACTTAAACTTAAATTTTAAATTTCAATTTAAAAATAAATCTCTATATTGTAATCGTAGCTTGTAGTTAATCCTGAACAACATTTCTTAGAACTTTTATCCTTCAGTTTCGGCCGAAGTCTGTGGCGATAGCCGACTAATCGGCCAGAAATTGAACTTCGGTCAGGTACTACATAAAACCTAACCTATAGAAAACCAACTAAAGTAACATAATACTTAAATATTTAACACCTTGTGTTGTCACTACTTGATGGATGGAAAAGATGAGTAATTCGAAACCGGTTGCAATTTAATAAAAATTGTATAATAAAGTGGAACTAGTGTACAAAAAGTGATCTAATTCATAATATTCAATAATTCCACCAACAAAATTTTTAACCAACTTAAATGAAAGACTGCCTTTCAAATAAAAAAACAGCATCGAAATCGGTCCATCCTTTCGGGAACTACAATGCCACAGACAAGCATATAACTCCACGAGTAAAGCAATGGTTCTCGTAATGTTCTCTATCTATTACGCCTATCTGGCATTCGCAACGTCTATCGCAACCTGTCGAAACTAACCTAACTTCCCGGCCGACCTTCAAACATCCCCCTCCCAGGTAGGAACCGTATCCCTGGCCCCGGCGCCGCTTTCGGCCCGCGACCTCGCGCTGGTGCGGGCCCGCGGCGGCTACCGGCTGCGGCGGCTGCCAGCGCCGGAGACAGACACACAGACACGGGGGCCGGGGACGCGGACAGATAGGCAGATACGGGGAGAGGGCAAGCGAGGAAGGATGGTGACATGTTATAGTGAATAGACTGTATACCAGAGGCGCTTTATATTAATTGAATGCCGCCATCTTGATCCAATAGAGTAGAATGACGTCATAGAATCAGTACCGCCCAACTCGGTATCGGTCACGAACGAACGAAATGAATGCCATTGGGGAGTGTAGTAACGATCCCTTTCGCATTTTGATTTTGGAATATCATACTTTTTTATCTGATGAAAATGTCTCAGCAAACATCAGCAGTACTGCCCCAGGTAGGAACCCTAGCTCGCGGCTCGCGACCTCGCTTCCAGGGCCGGATTTAGAGGCCCAGAGGCCTCGGGGCAACGAAGGAGCGGAGCCCCAAATTATTTTCCAAATAAAGTAAACAATTTTTTAAAGTTTTAATGAACAAATAGATAAAAATAGATCAATGATTTCTGTTATTTAAAATTAGTATAATCAAATAATCATGTATGTACAAAGTACTGCAGGCTGTAGGTAAAGGTAAAAGAGCAAAAAAAAAATATCAAAGTAAAAGAGGTTTACTAGTGTTAACTAATTGGAATTTGAATGATTTTTTTCCGAAGTCTATTGTGGGGGCCCCCCGTTTGTGGAGGCCCCGGGGCTTTCGCCCCGGCTGCCCTCCCCTAAATCCGGCCCTGCTCGCTTCTACTACCTTATCTACACATAAACTAAATTTAATATTACAACCAGGTATTTTATTATTATATAATAGTAAACAGACTGTATACCAGAGCCGCTGTATACCAAAACGCCGTCATCTTGTTCCAATCCTGTAGAATGACGTTACATAATGCGTACCGTCTATCGTGTTGTACGTGTGGACTTACGTTTTTGAGTCTCCGTAGGAAAATGGGCAGCAGCGTTTTATTTTATTCTTATATTTGCATCACTGTGGCTTCGAACCGGCCTGGTAAGCGCGGAAAACAATAACCACCTCTCTCGCCTTATCTATTTCTGCCGCCAAGCAACAGTGCTTACGTTGTTGTGTTTCGGTTTGAAGGATAAGGTAGCCAGCAATTACGGGCGCATCCTCACAGTGACAGCGCACCAGCGGTTTTGCATTTTTGTTGGCTGCAACATAAATGCATGAATCGTAAATGTTATGGACGACAGTTACCGCTTGCCATCAGTAGCCGTATTCACAATAGCTCGGAAATCGGATTCGAATACGGAAGCGACTAAGGACCCTGCAAAAGTTCTTAGGAAAATGTGGTATCAGATAATTTTCATATGTTATAGAGAGTAGAGTTTCCGTGGAATCTATCGGGATTCTGAATAACAGTTTTCGAATAGATCGACACGGATTCGCCACTCAAGAATTTCGTGTCGAATCGTTCGGAAACGGTTTCGAATCATTGTGAATACGGCTACAGGTGGGCTGTCTGCTCGTTTATCACTGCGTAGCATAAAAATGGCTTTGGCAGTGGAAAGCATTTGCCTTTCCGCCAGAGTAAATTATTATAGAGGTGGGCGACGCATTGGCGATACCCCTGATGTTGCTGATGTCCATAAGCAGCGGTAACCACACACCATCAGGTAGCCCGCTTGCCTGTTTGTCTACCATATGACATTAAAAAATGTTGGTATATTATCCCAATTGTGGTCTCGACCAAACGACCCGAGGTCCGTCTTCACCATAATCCAGGATTTGGCAGTTCATGTAATTACAGTGGACCGACTGCCATCTGACCTCTGTGACCCTGTTAACAACGAGGGAAAATATCGTGATGAAACCTGCACATTCAGGCGACTGAATGTGTGTAACCATGATCCAATCTGGTCAGGTTCCCCTGGTAGCAGGGTCACGGAGGTCAGATGGCAGTCGGTCTACTGTAATTACCTGATCTGCCAAATCCTGGATCATGAAGGCGTACCCCGGGCCCTCGTGCGAGAAGGCACAACCGGGACATTAACGCTAAGATTATTATTATTATATGATTAATATTATTACTATTTTATTTTCAGGGTAACCAGCACCTTTGAAATGGAAGAATAGTTACCTAAATATCCAACATCATACCGGCACTACAATACCTATATGAAATGTGCAATTTCTGAGCTTGTTTGTGTTGCTCCAATATTATTATACTCTTTGTTGCACAAAACACATTAGAAACATAATTACAATACAAAGTGCAAAGGCGAACTTATCCCTGAAAGAGATCTCTTCCAGCCAACCTCACATTCTGTGAAGAGACCGTAATGTCGGGGTGTAATATGTGCAATTGAAAGTTAATTAGGAACTACCGTAATATTGTTTGGGATACCGTAGAACGTTGACCGAATTTGTTAATTATAAGTTCTACAAATTTTTATTTTAGTAGTTATTAAGTGTGCAAAGTTATTAAGTTTGGCCGTGTGGTGTCCGGCCGAGTAGAATAGCACCAACCCCTTACACTCGTGGGTGTCGGAGGCGACTAACGTCTTCGAGGCATAAGATTTAGAGTCTCCGTAGGCTGGATAATGGGCAGTAGCGTTTTCCATTGTTATATTTATAACACTGCGATCTCCAACCCGCCTGCCGTGCGTGGAGATTATGGCAATAACCTCCCTTTTCGTGGGAGAGGCCCTAAGCCTTGCAGTGAACTGTTATGGGCTGTGATTACGATGATAATTGTTTGTACAACGTTACCTGAATTTGTTAATTATAAGTAAGTACTACAATTCACAATAATTTTTATTTTAGTCCAAACCTGAGTCAAGTTTGAAAAATGGCTAAAACTCAGATGATCTAAGTGTATCAACGCAACATTGTTTGATACTAGATTTTAGCTATACCCACTTTTTGCAAAAACCTATTGTAATATCTCTTGTAAATAAATATTTGATAGGTTGAAGTGTAGGTGCTTTTAAGACTGCAATTGAAATAAAAGTCTGCGTTTTTGTTATAATTTATTTACTTATTATTTTCAACCTTCCCTCTTCCACCTTCCACCCTTTCACTGTTACCTGATATGCCAAATCCTGGATCATGGTCAAGGCGGGCGGGCCCTCGCGAGAGCATAACTGGGACATTAACAGCAAGATGATTATAATTTATTTATTTTGAACCTTTCCATGCTTTTTTTTATAAAATTTACCCCAGTGTAATTATTAGCTAAAGTTCAATTTAGGTTTTGGGCTTGAGCTAGTCTCCCTCAACATCTTAGTATTTAGATTCGATTAGAGGATTAGATTCCTGTGTTTAGACCATATCGTTTAGTTACTGTAATTTTCTCGTTGTCCCGGATTTCAGAATTTGGGCAAAACTTCTAGACTCTCATCACACATATTATTGGATGTTACCAGGTTAGTATTGTTTTCACCTCGATATTTCGACGAGTTGCATGGTCACAAGTAGACTGGTGCTGCTGTGTCAAGTCGCTCCAAAGGACACATAATAACCGACTGACATAATAATAATACTTACCGTGGTAATAGAACGGATAACATGTGCGAATAACCACGAAGTCTTGAAACCTATAAAACTTCTAGAGTCTCCGTTGGCTGGAAAATGAACAGCAGCGTTTTCCGTTGTTATATTTACAACACTGCGATCTCCAACCCGCCTGCCGAGCGTGGAGATTATGGCAATAATCCTTTCTTGGGAGAGACGCTAAGTCCTGCAGTAGATAGTTTTGGGCTGTGATGATGAAGGAAAATTAAACAAACTAATCAATAAATAGTAGGTACAAGTTTATTATAAATTGTACAGAATATGGCCGCCGCCGAGGCGAATGTGACAGACCGTCTTACAACACATGTAGGTATACAGGTAACAGTTGCTTTCCGAACATAACATCCACAGTTGAATGGGGTACTACTCTCTAAGCACGCCCGTAATTCGTCCGAAGCGGACGGAGGTACGCTATTTTGACAACTGACAACGATCAGACAGCGACATCTAGTGGAGTTTGATTCGCATTTATGCAAACAATAAACAGAACAAATGACGTAGAGCTCGTCTAATCTAAAATGCCGCGCCCCACTATCGCATTAACGCACACAAGCAGGTTTAAAATATGGACGCAATACATTTACAAATGCCGTTGTAATTGGTCATTCGGTTGCCGGTGAGATTCAAACGTAGGAGCACGCGTCGTTCATTGGCTCCCACACAGATGAAGTGTCGTTATTAATATTTGCACTCACACATCGAAATCAACTAACTAAGTAGTGGGGCGCGTCGTTTTAGACTAGACGAGCTCTACATAGATAGTAGTCCCCTGGTACAGTCAACAGCGTATCAATCTACCAAAACCGGTATAAAACGAACTAACATTGTTATTCGCGTCTGCAGAGACGCTAGCTCAACTTATACTGGTTTTAGGTAGGTCGATTTGTGCCTTCTGAACGACAATCATTATGAAAGAACGATAATAATGAAAGAACTCAGTGTGTGATTAATGTTATAATACAAGTGTTTTAAGTCACGAAAACCAGAGATGAACAATAATAAATAATTCAAGTCCAATCAATGGAATACAATAAACAATACAATACATTAGGATACAATAAAATCAGTCTGACGTATTCAGCTCGAGTCATCGCCTGCAACTACTTTTAGGGATTGAGTTGACAAAATATTAAAAAAAAAACTATTTTCAAAACGGACCTGTGATTTTAAAATGTAAATCCAAAAAGGATTTTCGTGTTGACAAAATTCCACGACAAATATAGTGATGAAAAAACGAAAAACTATGACTATTTAAAAAAACACCTGAAAACGATATAAAGACTACCCGTTTTTCTTAATATTGTCAACTCAGCACGGCTAGCACAAGTGTGCCTGCGACTTAGCTCGCACTGCGAGAGAGCGTTTGTTTCCTTATCTCGTAAGAGAGCAGTATCCATATCGCGTCTTTTCTCGTTTATCTCGCGCGAGAGCACACTTGTTCTAGCCGTGTTGTACAATAAAATGTCTTTAATTTATAATATTCTGTGAATTGTAGGTAGTTCCCATTTTTTTGTTCGGGCCTACCTGCACACATTTGTGGGTAGTCGAACATTGAAGTGGTTATAACAAACAAATTGAAAGGCAGACAGACGATAATTCATCTTGAGCAAAATGTTAATAAAATCTACAACAAATTCAAAGTCTTATACACGGCAAGTGGCAGTCCATAAAGATCAAAACATACTAAAAATGGAATAGGAATATAAAAATAATATAATACTTAGACAAGTTACGCTTAGTTACTTAAGGGAGACTTATATGGAAGAATATAATAGGAAATACCACGCGCTGAGTAATGGAGTCCGAGATATAATATCGCAAATATACAGAATGATTAATACGTTTGAAACAATAGTTTCTTTTTCACGTCGATACGATAAGTATTTACGAAGGTATTGACTTCATTAATTTGCCTAAACACTCGGCTTATATGTGACGTCATCGTATCCGACAGCTCTTTTGAATTAATTCAAAAGTAATTAAAAAAAAAAGTAGCTAGAAAAAAAATAAAAATGACATATTTTAAATAGTAACATGTATATTGTAAAGAAAAATTTAAATTGAAATACGGTTTTCACCCTCATTGTACTAGGTAAATTACATTATGTGATTGCAAGATTAGATACGATTATTTTTTATGAATAAAAACTGTAAATCTCTTCAGACTCCACAGCGCATTCTAAATCATAGTTAAACGAAATTATTGGAAAATTCCATCAAGCACGTTTCGTATTCAATTCCCATCTAAGAATAATTAATTAGTAAAAATAATTATCTACTTATATTAGTTTTCGTTACGTCTATAGCGGTTGGAGACAGAGTGGTATTATTATAATTATAATTTTCGTTATATTATTAATATTATATGTATAATTAATAAATAATAACTATTAATATTAATGAATAAGCGGTAGTAATGATACAGTGGAAATTATTTACATTGGAGGTGAGCAGGGCACTCGCCGTAAATATCAAAAGACTTACCATTGAGACTTGTCATTACAAAATATTTACATTTTATATCATATAATTGTATAATTATAATAACACTAGTGCGTTTGTTCGTCGAGTTACGTTCACATTTTATTAAATTCAATTATTAGTAATAATAATGTTATTCGTTAATTATTAATATAATAAATTACATCGAATCACTTTTACGCCATCGAGGAACTTTTAGAAAATTACAAGTCATTATATAATTTTGTATAAGCATCACTTGTAACTTCATATAAAGCACTCGTGCTTGTAAAATTACATAGAAACCCCACATTTCCTTCTTTTAATACAATTCAGTTTATCAAAACTCCTTTTTTTATATAAATATTATTACATTAAAATTGTGAATTTACAAAAATTGTTCGTTTTTTAGTAAAAATGCTACGCTTGTAACGTTAAGTTTTAAGTTATTTTTACTAAATTCAAAAAGGACCACAACGACATCCAAAGGCAATATCTAAGGGGAAAATGTCTGAGTGTAAATGTCGCAGGCAGTAATGTAAAACTCCACTGTTAACAAAATGCCCGGCATTTTTTTTTGCTAGGCTATGACAAACGAGCAGACAGCCCACCTGATGGTAACCGATAACGAGTATTCAGGCGTTTCGACCCGGCCTGGTTTTGACTGGAAATGACTGATGCATTAAAATTAATATTTTTACTCAGGCGTTTAGGCCCGCAGTGAAAAATGCCCTTAAAAAGGGTTTTAGTAGTCAAAAAAAAATTTTTAGGTGCTACGGACAGAGGGCGGGCAGCGACTTTGTTTTATATAGAAGTCCCCGCCGTCTACCCCTCTTTATCTAGGCATATATACGCTTAGATCTTTTACACAACGCTACGGATTTTAATGCAGTTTTCAACAATAGATAGAGTGATTCAAGAGGTAGGACAACAAACGAACGAAATCGCACTAGCTAATCTGTAATATGTCAATCCGTCGGTTGCATTTTGCAAACAGCGAAGAATTTACTGAGCCTTTGCGACTTAAACACTTGGTCGTAAAACTAAAAGAAATTACCCACAATTCAATTCTATATACAAAGTACGCACAGTCACGGAACGTATGATACAACATCTAAACTGTTAGAACTAAACTAACCAGCAGGATAGTTGTATAATCCTATAGTTTTCGTTTGATAAAAAATAATCGTTAATGTTCCGGTTGTACTTTCGCGCAGGAGGGCCCGGGGTCCGCCTTGACCATGATCCAGGACTTGGTAGATTGATAACGACACTAAAGGGCCGAAAACCATAGAATTAGACAATTCACCCCACTAGTACATTTTCTCTTAAAATATCTATAAGCACTATCGAACCAACTGAAACCTGATCCACTGTGAAACCTGTACACAGACAATATCGTAGACATCGCATTACCTGACAAGGAAGATCATTATAACACTTACTGTGAAATGGTTCCACAGTAGGTCACGACTCACGATCGATTTGGTTTGATAGTACCTTCACATAGTAACTGTCTTTTTATATGGCTTGTTGATATCATAAC
This sequence comes from Blastobasis lacticolella, assembly GCA_905147135.1. NCBI lineage: Eukaryota > Metazoa > Arthropoda > Insecta > Lepidoptera > Blastobasidae > Blastobasis > Blastobasis lacticolella. The sequence continues at coordinate 670,269 of LR990067.1, forward strand.
TTTATATCAACTATGACCCTCTAACCACATTAATATTAGTGATGAGGGTCTAGTCACTGAAATCAGTACATTTTTGGGTAATCTAACTCAAGCACTTATTACAGAAGCTAAATTCAAAAGCGAAAAGTGTGAGAGCAAGATGAAAGTAGAATGTATTGCTCATAGAATAAGGTCAATTTTTCTATCATAAAAGTGATAGAAAAATGGACCTCCTGAGTGGTTTAGTTGGTCAACATGCCACTTAAATAATTGTTACGAGCCATTCCGTATTTCAATAGCCGTGATACAAAAATGGACCTTATTCCTTGAGCAATACATTACACTTTGACTTGCTCTCACGCTTTTTGGTTTTGAATTTAGCTAGGTGTATAAGCGCATCATTACTTCGTTTGTGGTTGCATTTCGTTGCAAAATGACTACAAAAAAATTGGGTCAATAGAACAATGACTACTCTAGAGAGCAATAACATCAGTAGTGCTGAGAAAGTGTTAGCAATTTCAATATCCACCTCCAGGTGGCGGTACTGAGGCGGAAGGTTTGCTGTCAAAACGGAATTGTGTCATTGACTGGCACGGATCCTTCATTTTACAGCTATAGGTTTTAAGACTTTCGTGGTTACTCACTGCACATAAACCAGTGGAATGCGGTGTTAAACTTAAACAATTGCAAATTAGTTCGACTTTATTCGTATGAATAATGAGGGTAGTGATTCGAGAATTGAGAAGTGAGGGTAATCGACGAGGGTAGACCGATATGTCTGACCTTAGGAGCGACTTTGTCCCCTTGCAACGGAAAATACGCCTGGCAATAGGGCGAGATATCCCCTTGTCTTTACAAAAATGACAACTCCGTAGAAAATGTACCGAGCGAGTTGTCACCTAAGGCACTCACTCACATAGCGACACCAGTCTACTCGCTACTATGGAGCGTCTAACCATTCCTAAATATCGAGGTAACAACCATGAAAACCGTAGTGACAACCCCGATTTAAGTGACAATTTTATGTGCATTTCACAGCTGTTGTCTGGCCACTGGCCCAGCAGTATTCTGACAGCAGAACCTACGCCACAGTGGCGTCATCTGGTGGATTAAGAAGGCGCAAACTCTTATTGCACTAAAGGTGTGAGGGCAGTCAAATACCAATAAATTGTAAAATAAATTGGAAATCAGATATGTCTTTGAGGATTACATAAAAAATAATCGAAAAATAAAAAGACCTTGATAGCAAGATATAATTATTAAATACCGTCATTTACGATGTTTATATTGAGATCATTTTAAGTCTTTACCGGCATCGGAGGCCATTTTAATTTCAGAATTTAGAACATAACCTATTTTATGGCTAAATTGAAGTGCGTAGACGAAAATTTACCTACAGTTGTATATTTTGACTATAAAAGTAGATTTCTTACTACCAATAACTATGAGCTGATCTGAATGAAATGCATTAAATTAATGAAATGGTAAATGCCACAAATTATAATCTAGTTTCACAAATGGAAGTAGAATTTGAGCTGAAATTCATAATACTAGGAGACCCGGCCATATTAATATCTTCCCTTAGCTGTTGTTCAGAAAAATCGTACATTATACGAAAGAATATGACTCAAATAAGAAAAATAATATGAGGGTGGGTCATGACCATGGTAACCCCATAGAAAGCTCAAAGTAGGCAACCTTATTTAGTTTGATTTATTTTATAGATTTTCCCCTTTATTACTCTTGCACTACTATGAGATGAGAGTGAGATGTGAGAAGAGTGAAATGAGAGTGTGATCACTTACCTTTCCCCAAAGGTTGTCTGGAAGAGATCGCTTAAAGCGATAAGCCCTTGCGCGTATATAAATTGTTGGTTGTTTTTCTGTTATGTATATTTTACTTTTGTATGTGCAATACAGAGTTTTTACTTAATTTCATATTTGAGTCATATTCTCTTTTGAATAACAGATGCGGAAAGAGATTACTACGGCCGGATTTTTGACCATTAAAAGTGGTTAAGTTGTGTTTTTTGTTTACATTTGCACAACAAAAATTAATACACACAAATGCCTTAGCCATGACTTGTCCATCCACTACCAGGGCAATCATCTTTCAACCCTACAACAATTGAATAGGTGGGTCTTCCCTACCTCCTATCGGCAGAGTTGGCGTCTTCTAGCAGTTGGTGGGTCCCGATCTTCCTTAGCAGGCAGTGGTAGCCAGCCCCCCTAGCAGTGGGACTCGGCCTTCTTTAGCCGTGGTACAATGGTTGTGGAAACCAGTCCCCTGGTGGATCTACCCAGCCACCCAACAGTAGTATCCAGGTCTCTAGCAGCTAGGTCCCGGCTTCCCATAACAGTAGGACCCATTCTATAGAACCAGGAGTGACCAGGCGTCCATGAACAGTAGGACCCAGACCCTAAGCAACAGGACCTCCTGTAGAACCCGGAGTAACCCGGTCTCCATTACCAGTAGGGCCCAGGCCCCTAGGCAGCAGAACCCGTCCTATAGAACCCGAAGTGACTCAGCCCTCATTACCAGTGGTAGCCACTCAGCCTCCTAGCAGTTAGACCCCTACAGGTACTCCCTTAACAGTAGAACCGAGTCTCCTAGCAGCAACCGTCCTATAGGACTCAGAGTCACCCGGTCTCCATCAACAGTGGTACCCACTAGCAATGGAACTGATGGTGCGTGATCGCACTGAGATCCTTCATCAGGCCTTCCAAGTTCTGCATCTCCCGCTGGAGCCTTTCCGTCGATCTGGAAGGCGTAAGGGGCTCGAGTTCCGCGGAGCAGGCGGGTACGGCGCCGCCTGGGGATTACAATTTTAATTAAATTCAAGTCAATTTTAATTTCAATTCAATTCCAATTCAATTTTATTTCAATTTCGATTCGGTTTCAATTCTATTTCATATCAATTCAATTTTAATTTATTGTATTTGACGTAACACAGGTAAATAGATGTGACATTAATTATATAAGTCAACTGTGACCTGCCATTCACTCACACCATTCAAGCGTGGGTGACGGCAGGGCGCAAGTGTCCGCAGGGTGTGGTATTGGGTGTCTTTGGGTGTGGATGTCCGCGGCGTGGGAGCCCACAGAGTTTGGGTGTCTTAGGGTATGGATGTCTGCAGGGTGTGAGAGCCCGCAGGGTGTTAGTGTCTTAAGGTCTAGGTGTCTCCGGGATATGGGTGCGTTAGTGTCTGGGTGTCTGCAGGGTGTGGGTGTAAAGGGTTTAGAGTAGATGTCCGCAGGGCGTGGGTGTCATTGGGGTGTGGATGTCCGTAGGGTGTATGTATATGTTCGCAGGGCGCGAGTGTTCGCAGGGTGTGGTATTGAGTGTCTTTGGGTGTAAGTGTCCGCAGCATATGGTATTGGGTGTCTTTGAATGTGGATGTCCATAAGGCGTGGGAGCCGCAGGGTGTGGATAATATCTGCAGGGTATGGATGTCTGGAGAATTAGTATCTGCAGGTCTGGGTGTTCGCAGGGCACGAGTATCCGCAAAGTGTGGAATTGGGTGTCTTTGGGCGTGGGTGTCAGCAGGGTGTGGGTGTCTTTAGAGGGCGTGGGTGTCTCACCTAGATGCAGTCGGTTGGCGTGCGGGTGTCCAGGGGAGGAGCTCGCGCTCTTCTTGTACGGGGACGACTCGCGGACGCTGCCTGGGAGCGCGGACGGACAGACATATACACAGTGTGTGGGGTATAAAAGGTATGTGCGGTTAAGTAGTTTTTGGGGGTCATGGATTTTTAGGGTTTTATATACTGACAATGAAACATTCTGTGATATTACAACGAGATAAAATTCTGGGGGTTCTGTTACGTTACATTACAAGGGAAAAATTACCTTCACTATTGTCGTTATTACGCATTATTTTTTTTTTCGTTTAAACTCCATTTAACAAATAATTTGTAAGAGTGCGTGAGCAGGAACGTATGCAAAATTCATTTAGTGCTCAGGCAATTAACGTACTAACATTTAGGGGGGAACAAGAACAAGGAGATACTTTCTTTGAAGGGAGGGGCCTTCAACCCCTTTCCCATAGTAAAGTAAAATATGTTTAATCACTTTTTGTACACTAGTTCAACTTTGTTATACAATTTTAATAAATTGCAACCGGTTTCGAATTACTCATCTTCAGGCAAATTGCCTGAAACTCCATTATTAATTCATAATAATAGAGTTCCATCATGAAGTGACAACACAAAGTGTTAAATATTTAAAATATGTTTACTACACTTCCTTCCAAGGCACAAAAGTACAAAACATACAAGTCAATCACAAGAAGAGAAAAACAATTTTTTTTTCCAAAAATAACGCCGTTTGTCATTAGCCGTGCCAATGAAATGGCACGACTAACGCGGTTTTCAATACACTCCTTAGACGCCAGGACTTTTAAATACATTAAAATTGTACTCACGATTAGAATGCGTCGGCGTAGAATGGTCCGAAGTATCACTAAAGGTGTGCAGCGGCGCCGCGGCGCGTCTCTGCAGGGACCCGCAGCCCGGGGGACCCGGACCCGCGCCCCCCGCGCAGCCCCCCGGACCCAGGGTCCCGCCCCCGGAGGACCCCAGCCCCGTGTCGCTGCTTAGGGAGTCGCGGCTGGAAGGAGATGGAAAGAAAATATCTGTATTCGACGACACGATTGATACAAAAACTTTGTTACAATACATCATTATTATATTTACTCGGCTGCGCCACGTATGATAAACAGACACTCATGTACTAATACCCCCTTTTATATGACAGTTGCATAAACTACCATAATATGTTTTAAGAGAATGAAAATAATAATAAATGTATGTATGTATGTATGTAAACTCTTAATTGCAATTAAAAAGAAATATATTAGGTAGAAAAATATCATTTTACAAAGCAAAGGCGGGCTTATCCCACAATGGGATTTCTTCCAGCCAACCTTAGACCCTCTGAAAGGAGATCTGAAGAGCGGTGGAGGCAATATTGAGCACTTATAACTAAAGTACTTTTATTTTACGAATATTTATTATTATTATTTTACAGGTATAAATATGCATGGACAATGGTTGTAGCACTTTATAATATTGTATACTAAGTAAAATTGTGACTGTATCATAATATTATGTAAGTTTATTCTGTGCCATAAGAATTGTTATTTAGGGTAGTTGTAGGTCCACAAGCTATATAATTGGAAAATTCAGCAAAGTACCTAACATGACTGTTAACTACCTTAATAAAATAAATAAATAAACAATTCACACAGCGCCATCTAGCGCCAAAGTAAGCAAAGCTTGTGTTATGGGTGTTAGATAACTGATATACTACTTATTTTCTTTTAAATACATACTTATTATACATAGAACACCCAGACCCGTAACAGAAATTAAAATCCATCATTTCAATTTCGGGAATCGAACCCAACTGAACCACTCAGTTGTATTTACTATTTTTATAAATCCAAACAACTGTATATAATTTTGTATTATTTATTGTACAATTATTATATAAATCACAAATAGACTGTAATAAATGCAGGTGGCAAAGCTTTTAGCTCTTCAGTATAAAACTAGGTATCTCGACGAAGTCTCGAACTAGAATGCCCATCCGACTGACTGTTTTGCACTCCCGTTTTGCGTTTTCCCGCTAAAAAGCTCATTGGTGGATAGCAGACAGCCAATCACGTGGCTAGCCAATGGCATGGCTCCTGTGTTACCAGTCGAATAAAATATCGTTATAACCAAAATACTATTGCCATATTTAAAAATCATCACACTATATTACTTTTAAATTCAACCATTTATACCCTAAAGAAAGAAAACAGATGCTCACTGCGTATAATGCCCCAGCGGCTCATAAGCCACGTAGTGTCCGCGCTCCCTCGCAGCCGAAGCGTAGATATCCCCCCCCGGCGCGGGGACCCCCGCCGGGCCGGGGGGCGGGCCCCCCATCGCGGAGCAGGGGGCTAGGCCGCAGGATACTGAGCCGCCTGCGGGGGAAAGGGGGTGTTATGGAAGGTTATATTTCGAGTGCACAAACCCCCGACCATATTATGTATAATGAAATATTTCATAAACTACTGAACCGATTTTAATAAAACAAATCCTATATGCGTCGCCGAATACTGGGCGAATAAAGTGTAAGTCAGAGTTAAGTCCATCGACTCGATAAAAAGAAGAATAAAACAAAGCTAAAAACCATCTCGATTCCTTTGGATTTTGATTGAAAACCACATCGAAATTGGTCCATCTATTCGGGATTCGATGCCACAGAAATAGATATAAACAGATACACATGTCATCCCTTGTGTTTATCGTCAAGGTTTAAAAACATATGAAATTTAAACTTACAAAAATATATATAAAGGAGAAGTAGCAAGGGAGGCGAAGGCTATTGGTTAAATGGGGAAGAATAGGGGGAGATACGAAGAAAAGGGGATATATGGATGAAAGTGGGAATATCAATCCGCCTGGAGGAGATAGAGATTGCTCTAGGATAAGTTTCTTAAAAGAGCAAAGAAAGTATAGAAAGGGAGAGGAGAAAGTGGGAACAAAAATGACAGACAAGTAGAGAGGAGAAGAGGGGATGGGGGGGGGAGGGCTTAGCGATGAAAGTAACAGTAGATTTGAGTAGATCAGAGGTTGAAAGAAAATAGTGTTAGGGCTGTTTCCAGACAAGTGTGTGGGTGTTTGCTACTACCACTCCAACGAACGAATGGATTTGGATGGTAGCTAGCTAGATTAGCATCTGCAATATCACATAGTCGTCGTCCCCTTCCTTTTACTTGCGTGACTACAACATGTAATCTACGCGGGCGGAAAGCTAGTACGTCCTAAATATTAGGTCTCCTTAGAGGCCCCTGGGGTTGCTGATGGCCATAGGCGGCGGTGACCATGCACCATCAGGCAGTTTTTTAAGTATTTTTTTTATACCACTCAGTGACAAACGAGCAAACAGCTCGTCTGATGGTATGTGATAACTGTCGCCCATAACATCTACAATTCACACATTTATGTTGCAGGCAATAAAAATACAGAATGCAATGTCACTGTGGGGACTCATGCCTGTGATTTCGCTGCTTACCTTATCCTTCAAAGCTGAACATCCCAGGTAGGGGGAGAATAGTGGGGTAAAAGGGAAAATAGGTGGGAAGGAGAGAATAGGGCGCTGTAATACTTACACGGCGGCTGGTGGTGGTGCATCGGTAAGGATCCTAACGACGACTGCGGAGACGCGGCGCCCGGGGCCGGGCCCGGCAGCGGCATGGGGCCCTGGGGAACGGGGATATCGTTATGGCCGTATAGATTGTAAAACGTTCATTGAACAACACCTTCTAGGGGTTTGATGTTATATGGAGAGATCCCCTAACTCTTTTTATTGTGTTGTAAAGTGGAGTATTCACTTAATAAAACCACGATGTTAGAAATGACTTGTATAATAAGTATCAGTAACACGGTCACAATTAAGTTATATTATGTTACGTTACAAAGTTGTAAACACAGTGGTGGCAGCTCGAGTGCCAAATGCAGACTGTCGCCTGACCGATAGACGGGGTGTCCCGAAACATAAGTGGGTGCATACGGGACGCGTTCAGAGATGAACGCTACAACCTTATAGTTACAATACAACAAATACGAAAAATAACCTTGCTAAACTAAAAAATCAAGAAAAGAAAACCCTTATTTATCTAGTTATGTTTATTGTTCGGTCACTACTAAGTATATAAGTAAATTAGCGAAATGATGAGATTGAGTGGTAAGTCACGATATTTTGTTAAATTTAAATAATAAACGATTCTTATGCTTGTTCTCCTTAATTTTATTTTATTGTAATAGTTGTTTTATATTGTCATGTTATTAATGTGATTTATTGTGAAATAAATAATTATTAATATGGATAATGTATGACAGTCTAAATTACTCACTAAATAAACGAGTAATGAATATAGGACAAAAGCAGGTCAACAATGCAATCCAAACCTGGTCATGCATCAGCCGATGCGGTCTCCGGTCGCAGGCGGGCCCGCACCCAGCTCCGAGAGTGCCCACGCTGCCCACGCCCACGCCGCCCATCGCTGGGAATCACAACGGGTACTGTCAGTAAACAGTACTGAGTACTTTAAAACAGTACTGCGGGTCTAGCCAAGATGCATTTATTTATTTATTTATTTTATTTATTAGGAAGCCAACAAAATATGAAAATATAATAACATTTTGTTTTTAAACTAACGTATTACACAACAATCATATTTCACTTACAGGCTAACTCAACATGTATAATTCAAAAAATAATATTTCTAGCCAACTAAAATCTTAAATCAAAACTTCTTTTTTTTGTACTGATCTTGCTTGATGTGACAATACTCATGTTAAACGCTGGAAAAACGTTACATAAATTCTAAAAAAGTGTAATAAAAATAATATTATATAGTTTTGTATAAACTCATGAAATACGTGACCAATTTTCGTTTAAAGGTTGGAATGGAGTTACAAAAGATATCAATGTCCGCATGTTTGTGTAATGAGTTATAAGACTTACCAATCCTATTGAGAGGGGCATTTAAACCTAGATTGGTTTTACAAAGCTCTGTTCTAAATGGAATATATGTTCCCGGTCTAAAGTTAGGTCTAGGAACACCTATAGCGACCCTAGCTAGCAATTGAGGGGCGTTCAAATGTCCGTTTAACAGTTTGTGCAGGAAGGAAATATCTAACAACGTTCTACGATGAGCCAGGGAAAGTGTTTTATATTTCATTAGCTTTTTATTATATGGAATACTATTGACTGGGATGCGATCTTTATAGCACAAGTACCTCAAAAATGTTTTCTGTATCCTCTCGATTCTGGCTTTATGTACCTCGTAAAAAGGGTTCCAAACTACTGAACAATACTCCAAAATACTGCGTACAAGAGAGTTGAAAATATGTAATACTGTGTGTGTTTGTTTGAACTCCTTTGTTGTTCTTATAATTAAGCCGCTGGTTCTCAGCGCTTGTTTAATTATTTTCTCTACGTGCATTCGAAAATTTAATTTGGTGTCGACAATGACGCCCAGATCCCTATCCTAGATCCCTAGATCCTTTCGCGATAGATAGAAAGGAAAATGTATGGGATTTGACGTAATCGATAGAAAAGTTACAATGGTGATTGCTAATGACAGGATCGCTCACGCCACTCATCGTTGGGAATCACAATGTGTACTATCATGATTTTTTTTCAAAGGGGTGTGTATGTGGAGCAAAGTCCACCCCCCCGCCCCTCCACCTAACCCATTTTCTTCCCGTAGGTAGGCAGAGACTACAACGTTCCACTTGCCACGGTCTTCGCAAATATAGAGATATTTACCACCTTCATCAACCATTTCATACACGCACGTCAGTTTAGATCGTTCAAAAAACAAACCACCCAAGGTTTGATTAATTCTTGTTCTGTATGTACTATCCGCACATCATCATCATCACAGCCCATAACAGTCCACTGCAGGACTTTGGGCCTCTCCCACGAAAAGGGAGGTTATTGCCATAATCTCCACGTTTGGCAGGCGGGTTGGAGATCGCAGTATTGTAATATAACAATGGAAAACGCTGCTGCCCATTTTCCAGTTAACGGAGGCGAGGATACTATATTGGAATAAGTCGTGACAAAGTAGAGGCTCTGGAAAGTATACGACGGCGGCCGCTTTCCATCAATCGGACCGTCCGACCGGTCTCCCAAACTTGCTGAAAACACATAAAACTTATAATTTAAGAAACACAAAAGCACTAAAACCAAAAATAAAACTTAAAACACAAAACAAATCAACGCACTGGTGTATCCGCCGCGCGCCGACTCCGCGCTGCCGCACGAGCCGCACGACGACGACGCTACAACCGGGAAATTATAATCGTAAATAATCAAAAACAATAGTAAATAATCAAAAATAATAGTAAATAATCAAAAACAATAGTAAATATACAAGAATAATAGTAAATAATCAAAAATAATAGTTAATAATCAAAAACAATAGTAAATAATCAAAAATAATAGTTGATAATCAAAAACAATAGTAAATAATCAAAAATAATAGTTAATAATCAAAAACAATAGTAAATAATCAAAAATAATAGTAAATAATCAAAAACAATAGTAAATAATCAAAAAATCATAAACAGAAATAGCAAAAGCAACGCAATCGTGACAGCGCTGAGAAATGAGAGGTTTCGCAATTCCAGAATTCATCAGGTGGCGCTACTGAGACTTGAGATGTGAAAAAATAACCTGACCGTAGGAAAAGACGGATACCCCGACCAAGCCTACACATACTCAAATATTTGCCAAACAACAGAACTGATACAATTAAACAAAGCTATGAGAAATATAAAAAACACATCGAAATCGGTCCATCCGTTCGGGAGAACCAACAGACACATAGGTAGAGCTTGTCTAAGCTGAAATGACGCGCCCCACTACTTAATTAGTTGATTTCGATGTGTGAGTGCAAACATTAATAACCAATCGAACGAGCGTCCTACGTTTGAGTCTCACCGTCAACTGAATGACCAATTTCAACGGCATTTGTATATGTATTGCGTCCATATTTTAAATTTGCTTGTGCGCGTTAATGCGATAGTGGGGCGCGTCATTTCAGCTTAGACGAGCTCTACACAGATATTGTTTTTTACCCGGATGGTCCACCTGATTTAAAGTGGCCACCGTTATACCGGACATCTGCTGTAGATACACACGTGAATATTCTCTTTTACAATGGACCTTACATTCTCAGTTGCGCCGTTTAGAGGATTTTGTAATTGCGATAACTTTCATTTAGATTCTCAACGAAGCAAAACACATAAGAATACAATTAGGTACAAAGGAAAACTTTTTAAGTAATAAAAATATATGATACAAAATGATATGCTAATAATAATATATGAACCCCACCTTTGAGTCCCCATACCCCCCAAAACTCGGCAACAACTCGGCGCGTCTCCATTCGAGTCAATAGTACTCAAAACAAACTCAGAAAAACTCCCCAGAGCTCTTTTTACTCCTCATTCAGACTACACTCATATACAGGGTACATGTCGGCACCTAGTGCCACGTCAATCCCCAAACCCCCCCCCCCCCCCAATCATTTCCCACCAACGTAGGAAAGTGATGCACCCCATACACTGTTACCTACGGACATTTTGCTATTAACTAGATTAAACTATTACTTTAAAATATTGCATGCCAGATTCTGGTAAAGTGTGAGAAGCGAGTTATTGTAGAATCTTTATTATACCACATTTTGAAGCAATAAATAATTCATTAATTTACTCCCTATCCTGACTTGACCCATAATGTCATCTCACTCCGTTCACCCCCCAAAACTCCCCACACTCAGCAACATATGTAGGCACACGCACTCCCTCCCCCTCCCTAGGCACACTCCCCATGCCCCCCAAAACTCCCCACACTCACCAACATCAACATACGTAGGCACACTCAGTTCCTTTAACCCCCAAAACTCCCCACACTCAGCAACATACGTAGGCACACACACTCCCTCCCCCTCCCTAGGCACACTCCCCATGCCCTCCAAAACTCCCCACACTCACCAACATCAACATACGTAGGCACACTCAGTTCCTTTAACTCCCAAAACTCCCCACACTCAGCAACATACGTAGGCACACACACTCCCTCCCCCTCCCTAGGCACACTCCCCATGCCCCCCAAAACTCCCCACACTCACCAACATCAACATACGTAGGCACACTCAGTTCCTTTAACCCCCAAAACTCCCCACACTCAGCAACATACGTAGGCACACACACTCCCTCCCCCTCCCTAGGCACACTCCCCATGCCCCCCAAAACTCCCCACACTCACCAACATCAACATACGTAGGCACACTCAGTTCCTTTAACTCCCAAAACTCCCCACACTCAGCAACATACGTAGGCACACACACTCCCTCCCCCTCCCTAGGCACACTCCCCATGCCCCCCAAAACTCCCCACACTCACCAACATCAACATACGTAGACACACTCACTCCTTCCGCTCCAAAACTCCCCACACTCAGCAACATACGTAGGCACACACACTCCCTCCCCCTCCCTAGGCACACTCCCCATGCCCCCCAAAACTACCCACACTCACCAACATACGTAGGCACACTCACTCCTTCCGCCCCAAAACTCCCCATACTCACCAACATACGTAGGCACACTCAGTGCCTTCACCCCCCACAACTCCCCACACTCACCAACATACGTAGGCACACTCAGTGCCTTCACCCCCCACAACTCCCCACACTCACCAACATACGTAGGCACACTCAGTCCTTCCGCCCCAAAACTCCCCACACTCACCAACATACGTAGGCACACTCAGTGCCTTCACCCCCCACAACTCCCCACACTCACCAACATACGTAGGCACACTCACTCCTTCCGCCCCAAAACTCCCCACACTCACCAACATACGTAGGCACACTCAGTGCCTTCACCCCCCACAACTCCCCACACTCACCAACATACGTAGGCACACTCACTCCTTCCGCCCCAAAACTCCCCACACTCACCAACATACGTAGGCACACTCAGTGCCTTCACCCCCCACAACTCCCCACACTCACCAACATACGTAGGCACACTCACTCCTTCCGCCCCAAAACTCCCCACACTCACCAACATACGTAGGCACACTCAGTGCCTTCACCCCCCACAACTCCCCACACTCACCAACATACGTAGGCACACTCAGTCCTTCCGCCCCAAAACTCCCCACACTCACCAACATAAGTAGGCACATAGTGTCTGCGGTCCAGCGACGCCGGCGGCGGGTGGTGCCGCGCTGGCTCGTACTCCGCGGGCGGCGCGCGCCCCAACGTCAGTGTGGAGGACATCAGCCCCCCGCCCCCCACGCCCCCTCCTCCCATGCCCCCCATCCCCCCCATGCCGCCCATGCTCATGCTGCCTAGGGCGTCCGTGCTGCCTGTTGTCACTGGAGATGGTATGGTGTATTTAGGATTTGGAATTAGTTAATATTTATTTGTATCTATGGCGTATGATAATACACTTTTTCTGGACAGAGTAATAGGGACTACAGTTTTCGTTTCATTTTCGAGTTGATTTCACTTGATTGCGATAGCAACAAGGTAACAAAGAACCATTGAATGTAGCACATTAGCTCAAGGTCAACGTAATGTAACTAAACTTTAAAGAATATCGTAACAATATATAAATCTTAACTCAAAATCTAAATACAACATTTACAATATACATTCTCCAGTACATCCCCTCGCGGCATTGTGCCCAGAAGACATTGCTCCTTTGAATGATTCAAAGTTTGATCTCATCATCAGCTCAAACCCTGAGCGAAAAAGTTGCCAGCCCTGCGGTAACCATTGGCCCCGCAGAGACGCCCAGAAAAATCCTTTATTTAAAGAGGATTTGGTTCCCAAGAACCCATTGTCTCGAAGATTAATGCCAGTCACAAACTTATCTATCTTACTAATATTATAAATTTGTAAGGCTTGATATATGTTTGGATGTTTGTTACCCCTTCACGCAAAAACTACGGAACGGATTTTGATTAAATTAGGCAGCACATAGCTTATAGCCCATAATTTATCCCTAAATTCAATGTGGTTCCCGCGGGAACTGGTCTGGAACGTTATAGCCGAATTTTACACGAACAAAGTTGTGCGCAAAAGCTAGTCATTTTTTTATTTATAATTTGACTAGAAAGCCATTTGACCGCCGTCTCACCTGATGTTAAGTGACGATGCGGCCGATGACGGAGCATGTCTATCTAGGATCAGCCTATTCACTTCAGCCTCGAAGGCGTCCAGATTATAATGATCATGGAACACACTCGCAGGCAACGCGTTCCTTGCCTTAGCCGTACGCATTATAGAGGTTGAACTAAAGCTGTTCGTAAATTGTAAAAAGCTCTCACCATTATGATGCATCCCCTTATCGAGATGTTTGAGCTCCATCTGGTCGTGGTGGATCCAGAGGTCGGGCGGCTTCAGCGCCGCCGACGCCGACGACTTCTGGTACGTGCTACGGGGGGAGCGGGCAAAGATCAATAATAAATAAATAAAAATGCTTGGACAACTCCACATCGCACCATCTAGCCCTAATGTAAGCAAAGCTTGGGTTATGGCTGTTAGATACCTGATAAACTACTTCAAATACATACTACACCCAGACCCGTAACAAAAATAAAATTCATTACTGCTTTGCCGGGAATCGAACCCATGACCTCCGCGTGGCGACCGGCATGTTCACCAACTGAACCACTCCGGTCATCAATCAAACATCCCTCCTGCTTTCCCCTGTTTCTTTCTTTCTATTGTCTAGGGACGCACACGGTCAGATTGTCCGCCTGATGGAAAGTGGCCACTGTCGAACAGGACATGTGGTACCTAATACTGGCCATACATCTTTATACCTATCGTCCATTTGGCATGACACTGCCGATTGGATCAAATATAATTGTATGGTATATATGTTATGCCAATCCACGCCTGGATTGGATGATAGGCTTGAAGATGTATGGCCAGCGTAAGGGAGCGGATGCGGTGCCGAAGATTCAAAGCTTAAGTGTCGAGTTTTCCGGATACATTCAGTGTAACTTTTTAAAGTAGGTGCTTCATCTCAGCCATTGTAAGGTCATTGTTGAATACAGGCCGAAGTGGGTATCAACTGGGTTCTATATTTCAACAATTTGAGCACAATCCGAATTTAAAAGTCGCAACCAATTTAAGTAAAATCAGGAGTAAACACTGATTTCAACTTATTACATTGGCAATCGGCTCCCGAGACTGATTCCAACGTTTTCTCCGTTTTTGGAAAAAAAAGAAAAAGACTGAATCAAATGTACAAATCTATACTCGTATTTACGTTTCCTTAACAAATAGAAAAACACCATACACTTTGCGCTTTTAACGCTTTGCTTGCATTTCGGGGGTTAAAACACGAAAATCAACAAACATAGAGCCTTGGGTAGCCTGGGAGCCAATATATCCATATTGGGTATCGATCGGCTCATGTAAAAAAATTAATAGACCCTAAAAATAGTAACTAGTTATGATGTAACTAAAATAAACACATATACATTTTTATTGTGTAACCGTACCTGTCGAGCCTGGTGTCCGGCGACATGGGCGGCTGCCGCTGCCGGCAGCACAGCGAGAGCGCGAGCGCGGCCGCCAGCGCCAGCACCGCGCACGCGCCGCCCGCCGACGCCCACAGCCACGCCGACGTCGCCGCCGCCAGCCCGCCGCCCTCGCCCGACTCTGGGGGGCGGAACTGGTGTCAGCACACTCCACTCGCCCCCGAAGCACCCCCCCAATACTGCCTATAGAGGAGAGGAGGGGAGCAGCGACGGCTGCGGCGGGTGAGTACGATGCTACCTACGCCGCACTTGTACTAGGGGCACAGCCACCCGCCGACGCCCGTGGCTGGATAGTGTTAGCATACTCCCCTCGACCCCCAAAACTCCCCATGATCATCACCCCGCCCTCGCCGGATTATGGGGGGTAGGGCTTGGATAGCGTCAGCACACTCCCCACGCCCCTAAAAACTTCCCATGCTCACCACCCTGCCCTCGCCAGACTCTGGGGGACAGGTCATGGATAGTGTCAGCACACTCCCCTCGCCCACCATAACTCCCCATGCTCACCAACATACGTTGTACTCACCCAACTCTGGTAGCAAGGACAGAGGCGGTCAGTACAACGTTACCTATGCCGCACTAGTACTAGGAACACAGCCCCCTCGTCTAACTCTGGGGAGTAACGGGGGTGCGGGGCCTCATAACCCGGCGGTTCCACAAATAACTAGATAAAACTTCATAATAATCTTCCCAAACCACCAAGCGTCATATCAACTATGCCTTCGTGATCGTCAAAGTCAGCGGCGTGGTGACAGACAGCAGCGATCACCGTATATAATAGAATCATGGACTTACTACCCAAAGGGACTGCGCACTGCTTTGACTAAAACCGGGCAGAGCGAGAGTCACCATCGATAGTCCTGTGTCCCTTTCTAGTGTTGCCACCATTGTTGATGCAAATTCCGAATTACTTTTATTACTTGATTTTATAGACACCGACCTACCGATCAGGGCCAGGCAGAGTCGGACCGGGTGCAATCTGAAGGTCATATTTTTAACAGGGTCCAGCCCAAGAATTCTCTACTACTCGGAACCCATTGGTCCTAAAATACTAGTTTCTAGAGAGAAATTATAGTACTTGTTGATCTACATTTCGAATGACAGCTGTCAAACTTAAAACTGCAATAACTCCTAAACTGTTGGTGCTAGAACACTAGTTCCTAAAGAGAAATGATAGTGCTCGTCGAGATCTACATTTCGGATGGCAGCTGTCAAACTTAGAACTGTTGTAACTCGGAATCGATTGGTCTTACAACACTAGTTCCTAGAGTAATATAATAGTACTCATCGAGATCTACATTTCGAATGACAGTTTTAAGTTTGACAGCTGTCACCCGAAATGTAGATATCGACGAGTACTATCACTTCTCTTTAGGAACTAGTGTTGTAGGATAAATCGTTACCGAACTCTTTAATCTGTTTTGTGGAACAAAATGTCGTAGGTTGATAATTATGTCGACTCGACGTTTGTCGGAGAAACGTTCAGTAGACCAAAAGGTATTTTGACAACTACTTTTCGGATTGTACGGATTACCCCATAATAATACCAAATTCACGGTAAATATATTTCTCCAATAATGGCAACACCAAACATGACACTTGTTAATTTAGACTGACAGTGATTATGCCAATAACATTATGTTTACACTGTTAGAAAGGGACAAAGGACTATCGATGGTGACTCTCGCTCTGCCCGGTTTTAGTCAAAGCAGTGCGCAGGCCCTTTGGGTAGTAAGTCCATGAATAGAATACGCTGAAAAATCACAACTGACGCTGACGTCAGTCGCCCCACTATAGCAAAACTGTCGGGAGTCTCGGGTGAATTAAGGGCTTCGGCATTCCTAGGAGAGGGCCTTAACGAAACCTAATTAATATACAGGGGGACATATCACAAACATACATTTACACAAATAATATAAAATATTCTACATGTAGATACATGAAATCCCTCCCCTGTTCACTCCACACGTGGAAGTGCAGGGGGCGTCAGTACTCCTATCGATAAAAAGAGGAGTACGAGGGGGATGCAGATATTTCAGATAAAAATCTAATACACATTATATTCAACTTTCTTAAAGGCACTTAAAACCAAAATAGCTAAACACATTCACATTTCACACACCTTTTTCTTTTTAATTAGTCTAGCCAGGCATTGAACGGGAATAGGGAATATTAGGGCATTTATAAGTAAGTACACAAAATTTTAATGCACTAAAGGGAAATTTTGGACGTACGGTCTGGTCCAACCAGAACGTTACTTTGACTATCACATACACTTGCAGTCAAGGGCTCATTCAATATTGGGCTAGCTATAGGAGAAAGGTAATATATAGTCTGATCACAAAACACTTTCCACGTAAGGGGAACCATTCCTAGCACACAATACAATGATCATTCACGGTAATTGAAATTGTCACTTACGCCTAACGTGTGGTTCGCTCGCTAAAATGATGAGAAATATGAGAATGAATTGAAAATAATTATGGTACCTACAATTTTCACGAAAATTAGAACAATACACAAAAAATAAAGATGATGATTCTTCGTGTACGACTTTGTCTATCCTTAAACCGAACAAATATACCATTCATTTAAGTAATTATTTCTCTAGGCTGTAATTTTCGTCGCATCTCAAAGCAAAGCATAAATTTGTCAAATGCGGTGACAAGAGTATACATAAAATATACGCCAATACATCTCCACAGTCCTGCCGTTTCTACATGGCTTTATATGTTCACAATCTTTTTTTGCTAAATAAATAAATAAAGCCTTATGTCATATCTAATATGATACTAATAATATTTTAGAAATAAATATTTTAGCTAAACTAACTATACCTACTAGATATGGAAGAGCGAGACCTCTTGACACAGGTAAACATACCTAATAGAAGGTTTCAACCAACATAACAATCGACTAAGTCTAAATGAAATAAAGTATTATTTATTTATTTTTGTGTACCAAATAGAAGTTCTTAACCACTGTAACTAGCACCTAAGTCTAAATTAAACAAAATTCATTTATTGATAATAAAAAAACAATTCCTATTCCCCACAACCAACATCGCAACAAAAAAGCCACTCACCCAGCGCAGTAGTATGCGAGATCACAGCCGAAAAGGGCCCCAGCCCCTTGCTATTCCTCGCCTGCACCTTAATGAGGTACGTGGTCCGCGGCCGGAGCCGCTCCAGCCGCGCCCGGCCCCGGTCCCCGGCCACGGCGAGGGCCGTCCACTCCTCCCCCCCGGAACCCCCACTCCCCGAGCTGCCGGAACTCCCCGGCCGGGTGATCGCGTACATTACCATGTAGCCTGCGGAGGGGGGAAATAAATAGTTTGTGTCTTTTTTATGTTAAGCTAATGCAAACGTCCATAGGCTGCGGTGACTGCTTACCATCAGGCAGGCCATAAGCGTGTGTAAAAAAATCACGGTTTTGAAGTACTTTTCCGCCGAGACCTCGACTCTGCATTCAGTTGCTTCTCAAGCAGTTACCGCAGCCTATGGACAATGGCTGTCCAACCAATACCAATAACGGTATCACAACAGAAAAAACAGTACATTAGGTAACGTCATAAAACCAACCGGCCGCATGGCTACCGCGTTCTAACTTACCCGCAGCACCATCTCTCGTCTGCGGCACGCAACTCACCTATTATCACCCCATTAGGCCGTAGTCAAGGTGCGCGGATCCGTTATATTTATATACCATAACAGAACGTTATGCTACTATTAAATATTATGTTATTTTTAACGTTATAAATAACACCCTAATATAATATATCCACCGTATAACGATAATCGTTTTTCAGTTATGTATTATTTCAGTAGATGTGTTTTTGTTTTAGGTGTGTCTCAAATTTGAAACTGTTGTTTTATACGAAAAATCTTTTTTGCAATAGTTGCATTCTGTTTTTTTAGCATTTTCGTCGACTACGCTAAAATACTGCCAAATTTGTCCAATTCGAGGCATAATTAATGTATAACAACCATATACTACTTAATAAATCGCAGAAAGAACTTTACTCTTATAGCACACCTGAAGCGACTGAATATATTATCAGTTATAATTATAACAGGATGAACAGATATAACGGAAAAAATAACACAACATTCTAATATTAATATCAAAATGTAATTAGATTAATATTATGCCCTATTGCGAATGCAATAGAATACAGATTATCCATAGTGATCCATACACGTGCGTTCGTCACTGTTGTATTTACGCGCTGCGCCTGTCGGTAAAACAGACAAATTGTGACGCTAACCTCTGACCTCAGTGCAGGTGGTGCGAAACTATGAAACTAGATGGCGTAGTCATCTTGTGTGAAATAGCAGTATATTAGTAGCAGAAAATATTATGTATTAATATTAGGTGTTATCGGTATATTCTTATATTGTTATAATGTATTCGTTATCTAATATAACGAACACCTCTAGGCCGTAGCGGTGGCGCCCACGGCCCACACAAAGTGTAGAGGCCACGTCAGCGACCCCATAAAAACAACCGGCCACATCGCTACCGCGTTCTAACTTACCTGCAGCGCCATCTCTCGTGTGCGTTTCGCAACTTAGGAACTGGAGTTCTTCAAGAAATGGGTTAAAAGGTTTTTACGGGGTCGGCAACGCGTGGGTGATGCCCCTGGTATTGCAAACGGCCATAGGCTGCGGTGACTGTTTACCATCAGGCGGGCCGCAAGCTTGTTTGCCACCTCAATGGTATAAAATGAAAAATAAAGCTCACCTGTTATAACCCCATTCGGCCGGAGCGGCGACGCCCACGTCAAGTCTAGGCTTCGCGAGGCGGCGGGGGGCGCGGGGGGCGAGGCTCGGAGGTCCCGGGGGGGCGACCCCGGGGGCGCCTCCAGGGAGGTGTTGGTCACTAGCATCGACCAGGGGGACTCGCGAGAGCCTGAAAGGGAAAGAGAGATATTTTGCCTGCGGGGAACGATGTGGGTTTTTTTACTATGGGACTGTTATAAGGCAGATTTTTGAGTGTCATCTCATATGATGCGGTAAAAAATGGAAGTTAATTTGGTCTAGAAAACTTTGTATGTTGTTTTGTATGTCGGGTGTGTTGTGGTTGGCGGTAATCTCAAAAACTAATGTAAAATCAACGATGCAGGTTATGCTCAGATGGGGTTTCTTATTGGCATCGCATTAGTGCATGATTTTAGAATTTAGTATTGTTGCAATATTACCTGTAATATGTGAAACTAATATGGATTTTCTGATGTCAAAATAAATATATTTGTCTATGTCTAATCAATCTGAATCGATTTCCAAAATTCTTTTTGCATTTACAAAAACTTACTTTTTATTTCCAAAAATCAATAAAATATTATGGGAGCGAAAGAGTCCGGAACATGATTAACCTGATTCAGATACACATATACACAATAATAATGTGACAACGACGACAACTCAGTGCGTGACCCCACAAAACTAGCCGTCCACATCGCTACCGCGTTACAACTACCACACAGCGCCATCTCTCGTCCACGTCACGCAACCTGCAACTCTTTCGCCTACTAAATACTAAACGTACCTTTGATCAGCTTAACAGCGAACTCGTACCGCGTATACGGCTTGAGGTCGTCGATCATACAGCTGAGGTCGGTCGCGTTGTAGAATCGCGGCTTCCCCGCCCCCGCCCCCGCCACGGCACCGCCCCCCGCCCCCGCCACGGACGCCCACCGGACCACGTAGCGGCGGCCATCGGAGCTCGACTGGGGAGATAAGATAGACATATAATGGTACATACAATTTAAAAACTTTATTGTTTCACAAAATACATGTAAGAATTAACCTATATATTTAGACCTACTATATAGGTTGCCTATATAGTAGGTCTATTACTAACCTGGATGCCTAAGATACAAGCAAATCATTTTTTTTTTTATTTTTTTTTTTTTACTTTAATAGCCAGGCATTTGACCGCCACCTCACCTGGTGGTAAGTGACGATGCGGTCTATGATGGAGCATGCCTGTCTAGGAACAGCCTATTCATTCATTTACTTAGTTTAGGTGTCCAAACTATCAATAACTAGAATTAAGTACCTATTATTATTTGTGCGAGAGTTGTAAATATGTAGCCTTTATTTTATTTGTGCCCATTTACTATAAGTAGGTATGTTATAATTTTTAATTAACTTGTAATTTTATTTGAATAAATAAATTTATTTATTTATTTATTTTAATGGTGGCCACTCGTTCATGGCGACTGTCAGTTGGCATGATAAAAATAGCGAGCGTCATTTTGATTTGATCAATGATCGCGCGGTGAGATGTTAAAAATAACACATTATAGGCACATAATATGTGAGGTTCCCTCGTTTTCTTTATTCCCACAACCTCTCCTTGCAGAAGTAACGTCATTCCGCATTAGTCGTGCTCACCTGTCCCTTGAGCACGGGGTCTGTCCAATACACGACGGCCGTGGTGCCGCTCAGCATTATCACCTGCGGAACCACCAATGCGTCGATTAATATTCATGTAATTATAATTAATTTACTAACTTAATATAAAATATTTAAAACATTCAAAGTATAAGTAAATCGAAGTCAAAGTCGAAGTTAAAGTCAACTCAAAGTATAAATCGAAATCGTGGTCAAACTAGAAATCAAAGTCGCAGTTGAAGTCGAAGTCAGTGTCTAAATCAATGTCGAAGTCAAAGTCTAATACAAACATTCAAAGCATAAGTCAAAATCGAAATCGTATTTAAAGTTGAAGTCGAAGTCGTTGTCAAATTAGAAATCAAAGTAGAAGAAATCGAAATCGAAGTCGAATTAAAAATCAAAGTCATATTCAAAGTGGACATCAAAATCGAATTAGAAATCAGTCATAATTAAAGTCGAAATCAAACTTTAAATCACAGTGGACCTAAAACTCGCAATATAACGCCCAAGCCCCCAACCCCACCCACCTTGACCCCGACCGGCGGTATCATAGCCGTCTCGTCCTCCCTGTCCTCCTCGCCGTCCTCCTCGTCCTCTTCGTCCCCCTCGTCCCCGCCGCCGTCGTCCCCGGCGGCGGGCCGCGTGCGCACGGTCGCGTACACGGCGGGACCGAGCCCTAGCGCGTTGCTCGCACGGAGCGATATCACGTATTCCGCGTTCGATTCTGGGTGGGGAGATGGTGATATCAATTTCCAAGGCAAATTTGGCAAGGTTGGCAGCTACCTTTACGGTAACAGGACGCAATCCCTTAATCAATGGACCAAATAGTAAGGATTTTTACTGATTTTCTTAATAATTTTTTTATGTATAAAACATTTTGTAACAGTATTTTCCAGTATAGTATATTCACAACACTACACACAACAATCAATCATCCACAAGAGGGTTACATTACACACACAATATACAATTTGAAGGTAACATTTCTCCCCTCATTAACTAACTATGAGTAGATTGGCCCTCCATGGTTGCACTCCTATAATCCACCACGTTGTCTCAACAGGGAATCCACTCCTTCCATCATCCAATACATAGTTTCATCGGGGACCCACATGCCTCGCAACGTCCACAACATATGTCTCAACAGAGGACTACACTCCTCCCGCCATCCACACCCCCACACAAGGCTACACTCCTCCCGTCATCCACTTTCACAAGGCTATACTCCTCCCGTCATCCACCTTCACAGGGCTACACTCCTTCTGTCACCCACAATCACAGGGCAACACTCCTCTAGCCATACACAATCACAGGGCGACACTCTATCTATACCATCCAAGCTAGCTAGCGATCTAGGCCACACTCCTGAAGCGAGACAAGACTCTGGTAGCTGGGGTCCTATTGAGCATCGATGTATGGAGACAGCTACAATTTAGCGTCGAGCAATGCCACTTGGCATGGACGTTATATGGACCAAACTAAACCCAAAAAGCCCGTTAGCCACGCTCGACCCCCCGTCAGAGGGGGGCGGGAGGGGGTCAAAGTACCTGAGTCACTACATTTGAAAAAAAAATTCTAGTGGCCACATTTGACATACAAAGCCGAGTCTGGTGTCGTTTTCAGATAAGTCGATGATGGCCGATTCAATGGGCACAATATTTTTGTGGGTAATCATAGAAAAAAAATGCGTAATGGCTATAATTATTTATAACCAGTGTTAAAAAATTACAAATAGACCCCTATATTTTCTGATTTTTATATGAAAGATGATAAGGAAAAAAATACTCACTAAAAGCCTATTTAATGTAGATTATGAAAACATAAACATCCAATAACTTATTTACTGATATACATGTAAAAAAAATTTTTTAACGGACGTACCGCCTATACTGTGGCGCGGCGAAAATATAGCCCAGGCAAAATTAAAATATGAGATAGAAGAAATTAGCAAAAAGCTGATTTTTACTGTATTTTATATCTGTACTATACACTTTATGTAAAAAGTCCCCATCTGTAGCTATGCTTTTGGTGTGAGGGGGCCCGAAAGGTCCTGTTTTTTAGTTTTTCGTAAATATCTCGAAAACAGTGCAATCTTCGGGAATATGGTCTATTACTAAATAAAAGCCTATAAAATTCTCTACAAATTTTGCTTTGTACCTACGCTTTTTCAAATTCCCAATGCCATTATTACACACTGCGCAATGTGGAATTTTTTACCCGCGTGACTTTTTTATTGTGAATTTCGGGTTTCTATTCACATTACTGATAGTGTAAAGAGTGACAAATACCTGTGGAAAGTGTACAGTGATGGAGAAATGCAATTAAAAGTACGGAAATGAACTTTCGAGTTGCTTAAAGAAGTAACACTAGAATCTGCAATATCATTACTATCGTGGTATTGTGGGGGAGTTCACCGAACACTGAAGAAATGGTAAAAACTGAATAAACATGATTAAATATTCTATTTTAACGTTATATAGGTTTATAGCAGCAGTCACGTCTCTTAAATTGACCTTAGAAACCATGGGAAATCCGTTTCTTGAAAACTCTACAGAATTGTTTAATATTGATAAGAAAATGGTAGCGCCTGTAAAAGTTGTTGAAACAATACAAAATATTGAAAAAAATGGTAAAGAACTATACCAAAAATTCTGTGAGGAGAGATTTCTACAAGGGAAAAGTCTACACGATCCAATACCTCTTAACAAGTTTCCACTTTTCCTAAATAGTATTAAAAGGCTTCCTGCCTTTTAAGGCAAAGTCTAAAATGTCTGCACTGAAAAACGACTGTAATCTCTTCAGCAAATTATACATTGCGACATGTGAGCATAGAGCTGGTGACCTTAATACTTTCTTCGCCCACGAAAACCAAAGTAGTCCACCGGCTATATCGACCATGGGAACACTGAGATCTGGTGTAAAGTCAGATTTGCTGAAATGTCTCACAGAGTTTGACGATGAAACCAGTTTTCCATCAGCTCCTGACGTAACCGCAAAAATATTGGATGGCTCTGCTATAGTTCACATGTTAAATCCAGGGCTATCGAAAACCTTCGGCGACTATGCAACTAATGTGTTTTGTTCCTTTTTGTTGCGGGAACTTTTAAATGTGTCAAGGCTAGATGTAGTATGGGATACATACAAAAAATCTAGCCTAAAGAATGCCACACGAGAAAAACGAGGTCCTGGCCAACGCACATTAGTTCATACAAATACAAGAATGCCGAAAGGATGGGCAAACTTTCTCAGGGAAGCAGCAAACAAAGCCGATCTGTATCACCTGCTATCAACCCACTGCTATTCGAACATGACCATTCCAATCGATAAAGAGTTCATTATCACAGATGCCTCTGAAGCTCTTAGTAAAACTACCTCCTGTGAGAACATTGCACCGTGCAATCACGAAGAGGCCGATACGCGATTGATGCTTCACGTAACTGACGCGGTTTCAAGAGGCCATTCCAAGGTATTGGTGAGAACCGTTGACACAGATGTCGTAGTTTTGGCAGTAGCATGTGTTCCAAAAATTCAAGGAATGGAAGAACTGTGGGTGCACATTGGCACTGGGAAAGCGCATCAATATCTAGCCTGCCACACAATCGCTTCGTGTTTAGGTAATTGTAAAATAAATTGATTTCTGCACAGGTTTACAGGGCAGAATATTTATTTTAGGGTCTTTTATTTAAGGTCCCGAAAAAATTCACGTCCTGCCGCTGTTCCACTCACTTACGGGGTGCGATACGACGTCAACGTTTAACGGGAGGGGCAAAAAAACCGCCTTCGAGGCATGGAGAGCATACCCCAATGCAACACAGGGGTTGAAGTTTCTTTATGAAGGAAACTATGTTAAAGCAGACCCTGACATTCAAAAATTCATCATCACTATGTACGATAGGTAAGGAATACAAAAAAAATATTATAATAACAAAATTTTTGTATAATCAAAATCGCTTTTTACAGATCGTGCCCATCGGAGACGGTGAATGAATGCCGGAAATATTTGTTTACTAAAAAGGACAGGCAGATTGAAAATATACCCCCCACAGAAGCTGCTCTGAAACAACACATATTAAGAGCAGTTTTTCAGGGCGTATACGTTTGGGGGCAATGTTTAATAAAACAACAAACTACACCCTGCCCTTCTGAATTTGGCTGGCAGAAAGAAAATGACCCCTGGTTGCCACTTTGGACTGAAAGGGCCATGGCTGCCCAAGCGTGCCTAGAACTAATTAGATGCAGGTGCCTTAAATCTTGCGGCACAAGGTGTAATTGTTGTAAACGCTAGCTGAAGTGCACGGAATTGTGCAAGTGTGGTGGAAACTGCCAATAAACTTTTAAGTCTTTTAACGTTTAAATAGTAAATGATCATAGGGGAATTTGTTAGCCATGCCCTTGATTTTTTAAAGAAAGTATTTTGGTTTCATTAGTGTCACTTTATAACGAATGTCAATGATTCCGATTACAAATAATAATATTTTGTGCTATGCGCACCTCATCCCCATTTGGTGTCGCGTCCGATAATGCTTTCCGGGCTAATGGCACATAACTAACGTGGTCGGTTTTTATAATCTACATTTAACGCGCTATAGTAAGTACTTTTATGCATGTTTCAATAGAAAATCTCTGAAAATTGGGTCTGTTTGTTATAAAATTATAACACTGGTTGTATTTATTTTTAGGTTTTTTATATCAGATTACCTACAATCATGAAATTTCGCAAGAACCAAGGTCTTACAGCACAAGTAAAGGTAAAAGAACCAAAACTGTTAATTTGTACATATATCACAAAAAACTACAGTCATGTATATTTTCGTACCATTCCCTCAGAAAAGGATGCTTGACCTACTGCTACAAACGAGAGTCTATTGTTTGTAAACTAATGGGAATTTAAAAAAGCGTACAAAGAAAAATTTGTAGAGAATTTTATAGGCTTTTATTTAGTAATAGACCATATTCCCGAAGATTGCACTGTTTTCGAGATATTTACGAAAAACTAAAAAACAGGACCTTTCGGGCCCCCTCACACCAAAAGCATAGCTACAGATGGGGACTTTTTACATAAAGTGTATAGTACAGATATAAAATACAGTAAAAATCAGCTTTTTGCTAATTTCTTCTATCTCATATTTTAATTTTGCCTGGGCTATATTTTCGCCGCGCCACAGTATAGGCGGTCCGTCCGTTAAAATTTTTTTTTACATGAATATCAGTGAATAAGTTATTGGATGTTTATGTTTTCATAATCTACATTAAATAGGCTTTTAGTGAGTATTTTTTTCCTTATCATCTTTCATATAAAAATCAGAAAATATAGGGGTCTATTTGTAATTTTTTAAGACTGGTTTTAAATAATTATAACCATTACGCATTTTTTTTCTATGATTACCCACAAAAATATTGTGCCCATTGAATCGGCCATCATCGACTTATCTGAAAACGACACCAGACTCGGCTTTGTACGTCAAATGTGGCCACTAGAATTTTTTTTTCAAATGTAGGGAGTCAGGTACTTTGACCCCCTCCCGCCCCCCTCTGACGGGGGGTCGAGCGTGGCTAACGGGCTTTTTGGGTTTAGTTTGGTCCATATAACGTCCATGCCAAGTGGCATTGCTCGACGCAAAATTGTAGCACTTTTCTCAATAGGACCTCAGCTATGGGGAGTTAAGAGACGCACTCAACTTCAATGCAACTTACCAAGGTTCCTGATAACATGCGAATGCTGATGTGCCGGCAGGTCCTTGGAATGTTCGTCGGGCAGGCCGGCCCTCAGTCGAGACAGTATAGGCGTCGGCCTGCTCCGCCCACCACACCATCTCACACGAGTAACTACACTCATCCCACCATCCACTCCATTGCCATAGTTTCATAACACCGTCCACAACATACCCTCACCAAAGGGCTACGCTCCTCCCATTATCCACTCAAATAAAAGCTACACTCCTCTCACCATCCACACTTACAGGGATACACCCCTCTCGCCATCCATCCTCTCAAGATTGCACAGTTCAGAGGTCAACCATTTCACAATTTCTATACAACAACAAGCTAACCGGCGTAAACATATAAATGTGGAAGAAACACGGCTGAATTAGGATTGTAACTTGTAGCACTTGTCTGTGCCTACACCTATGGGAATCGGACATGAGTATGTATCTATGTCCATAACAAGGTAGCCACTTACCAAGATTCCTAATAACGTGTGAATGCTGATGTGCTGGTAACTCTTTCGAGTGCTCGTCGGGCACGCCCAGTCCCCAGCCCAGCCAGTACCCGCGGACGGCCACCAGGGCGTCGGCCTGCTCCGCCCACCACACCGAGATCCAGTCGCGGCCGGCGCGCGCTGGGGACGGGATGGAAATGTTTTATTTATTTAACATATATACATTTCATTAAAATTACAATTGTTAACATTTAAAAAAAAGGTCTTACTCTAACACCAATAACTCTAACTAAACTAAAGATAAAAAACTTGACCCAGGTCCCCCGAATTTGAAAAAGTCCCCCAGAAGGCTGGCCGCGTTGCCCCGCTGAATAGCGAGGCTTAAACGCTGACCCAAGAAGAGGCCAGCCTTCTGGTGATTTGTAATTTGGACCAGGCGCTTAGATAACTCCCGAAATAAGGAATGTGCGCCTGGTCCCCACGGCCCAAGAGTTTCAACGCCAAATGGCGCAAATATGTAATCGCCACTGAGACTAGCATATTTGCGCCGCTTGGCGTTCTCAGCTGCGGCAGCAGCCTTTAACATTTGTTGTGCACAATAAATTGTATACAAAATAGACATACAGATAAAATCACAACAGATACAGCTTATTTCTAAAGAAATATCTTCCAGCCGACCAACGGAAGAGAGAGGGCAAAATCGTGGCAGTTGGCGTGCGCCTTAAATTTGTTAGGGAGCTTCGAAATGCTCTTCATGCTTCCTCTATTGTTATATTGTATGTGCTTCTTACTGCAATATTTGGATTATGTAGTTACTGTAGTTAGGGGCCGTTCATAAAATACGTTCGCACACAAGGGGGGGGGGAGGGCTTGCTGAGTGTGACAAAGTGTGACGGAGGGTGTATGGCAACGTGACGTTCGCTGTTCATTAAAATATTTACAATAAGTATTTTTTTTTTGACTATTTTTATTTTTACATTTTCATCATAATAGAAAGTCATTTATTTTATATTTAGTAAATATATTAATTAAAATTTACCATATTCAGGGGGGGGGGCTTAGTTTTTGTGACGAAATATTTCGAGAGGGGTCACAGAAAGTGTGACACAGCGTGACAATGGGGGGGGAGGGGGTCAGAAAAAGCTGATTTTAGCGTGACGTATTTTATGAACGGCCCCTTAGGTAGTGTAGTGTAGCGTGTGTACGTCCTACCTGACCTACCTAGTAAATTTACCCATTTAGTACCCACCTTGTATATGTGACTCGCCTGTTATATTGTTCTACCAAGTACGTGTACCCAATAAGTGTTCATGTATGCGTGTGTATGCAAAATGTAAGACAAAGTATAAAATGAGGAACGAGAATAATAATTTTTATTTTATATTTTCTATGCATAATTAGTGTGTCATACTAACTGTATTCACTGTAACACCTAGTATATTGCCCCACACACCTATTATATTGACACACGTAGGATCTATCCACGTAATATGCTGACCCACCTTAAATATGTGACTCACCTACCTAGTAAGTGTTTATGTGCGTGTGTGTATATATCCACGAATGTGCATCGTGGACATATACACACGTAAGTTATACATATGTAAGTTACCCTGGCCCACCGGAGGACCTGATCACTCTTAGTGACGAAGAAACTAAATGGCTGATTTCGCTTGATTTAAATTTGTAGTTGAATGTGTTTCTCGTATTTTGTTTTTTTGCCATACGAATAAATAAATAAATTGTGTATCGTGTATGTAATTAGATACTGACTGGTGATGGGCGGCGGGCGGCGGCGCGGCGGCCATCACCTACTCGCTGTGTCTCGCTGTGTGTGCGGGTGTATGTGCGTTTGAATGCGCGTGCGTGTGCGTATGCGTGTGTGTGTATGTGCCATACTGACTGGTGATGGGCGGCGGGCGGTCCGGCACGCGACCCTCGGCGGGCGGCCGCGCGGGCGGCGGCGCGGCGGCCATCGCCCACTCGCTGAAAGGGCCGGACCCGTTGGCGTTCAGGGCGCACACGCGGACCTGTAGGCGAGAGGTCCGCGAGTCAGTACACCCCATCATCACAGCCCACAACAGTCCACTGCAGGACTTAGGGCTTCTCCCACGAAAGGGGAGACGCGCTTGGCAGGCGGGTTGGAGTTGGAGATCGCAGTGTTCTAAATATAACAACGGAAAACGCTGCAGCCCATTTTCCAGCTTACGGAGGCACTAGATCTAGCCTCGAAAACATTAGTCGCCTCGTACGACACCCACGAGTGTAAGGGGTTGGTGCTATTCTACTCTGCCGGACACCACATGGCCTAGTACACCACATAATACATCTGTATCTCTTTAATATCTATCTGTATAATCGGAAATCTCAACAGTACTCATAGAGAGCGGAAGGAAACGGGTCCGCTCTACTTCACGGACCTTATGTCCTCGGAGGCGAACTTCGCAAGATTAAGAGAGTTTGCGTACACATGGCACCGCGTGAGGAGATTCAAGGAGGAATAGGAACAGAAGAAGAAGTAGAGAAGGGAGGAAAGGAGGATGGGAGCTGGCCGACGGGATAGTAGAGTGTGTTATGACGTCAGCCCGTTAAGGGATAGTGCTTATGGACAACTGGATTTGTGGGTGTCAAGAAGTGCGCACGCCCGAAGAGCCATCGGCAAGTAAGCGTGCGCATTACCCGTGATTAGGTCTGACGCGGTCCGTATGACTGAGAGGTCGATAGGATTCTGGGTGGAGGTGGGTAGTACTGTGCGATTAAAATAAGAAAAGAACGGACTGTTGACTACCTTCACTTGAATAAATACAAGAGAAAGGTGGATGGATGATAGTTGCAAACTTAAATGTTAAATGTACGTGTTACTTTGCTTTTGCAACTTCTTTGTTATATCTAGTACATTGATCCACCTGGTATATTGACCTACCTAGTTTTGACCAGCATAATCTAGTACATAGACCCACCTAATATATGGAACAACCTAATATATTGACCAACGTAGTATAATGAACCACCTAGTGCATTCACTCATTTGATACATTGACCCACCTGGTAATTTGACCCACCTAGAGCACTGACCCACCTGGTATATTTACCTACCTAGTTTTAACCCACGTAGTCCAATGACCCACCAAGTGCATTGACACACCTGGTATGCTGACCTACCTAGTTTTGACCCATCTAGTACGTAAACCTACCTGGTACGTGGTGCCGACAGCGACTCCCCCTTGCGGCGCATGGCGGAGCCCGATGACAGAGACCCCGGTAGCGGACCAAGCGTGTAGCATTGTAGACCGACGCGTAACGTGGCCATACTTAGTAATGTAGACCCGACATACTAGGTCGTAGCTAGTGTATTGACTCGCTCAGTGTTGACCTTATATGCGAACCCACCTAATATATTGACCCACCAGGTGTACTGACTCACCTAGTATATTGACCCACCTGGTATTTTGACCCACCTACTATGTTGATCCATATAGTATATTGATCTACGTAGTCTGATGACCCACCTAGTGTATTGACCCACGTAGTCTGATGACCCATCTAGTGCATTGACCAACCTAGTAAATTGACCCACCTAGTGTATTGATCCACGTAGTTTGATGACCCACCTAGTGTATTGATCCACGTAGTTTGATGACCCACCTAGTGTATTCACTCACTTGATATATTGACCCACCTGGTATAATGACCCACCTAGTGCATTCAATCACCTGATACATTGACCCACTTGTTATATAGACCCAAATATTCTAGTGACCCACCTTGTGCATTGACCCACCTGGTATATTGACCTACCTGGTTTTCACCTACCTAGTCTAGTACGTTGACCCACCTGGTACGTAGTGCCCGGCTCGAGCCCTACGAGCTCCGCCCGCCGCACGTCGGCGGGCGTGGTCAGCGACTCCGCCTTGCGCCGCAGCGCGGGGCCCGAGGCGGGGGACGCCCGGTAGCGGACCTGGGTGGCACGAATTACGTTTCACATGAAAAAGACTGCAGTGGCGAGGTGACAGCTGCGGTGATGGACGGGAAGACTTACTACTCTTACATGGATGCGGGTAGATTTAGTACTCTCAATTTTATTATATTGATAACCGAAATGACGATGTATAGTTAATACTATAAATAAATGAATATGAATATATGATGCGGGTAGATTTACTACTCTCACATGGATGCGGATAGACTTACTACCCTCACATGGATGCGATCGCAAGATAAGTCACGTGTGCACGAAAAGGACGCTTGTGATTCGTAAGACAAAAATATTAATCTTGGCGCTGAACAATTATAGCACTTTAAATTGGTAATACTAGAGTGGCGAATACTATAGTATAGTAATGGTTACCTTGTAGCCAGTGAGCGCGCCGCGGTGCGAGGCGGGCGGCGGCGCCTCCCAGCGGACCACCAGCGACTGCGGGGACAGGGGACACTTCAGGTTAAAGGCTTATTTTATAACATGTAGCTGAATTTGGAAGCAAAATACTTAGAAGCAAGAGAAATAAGAGTGGAATGTATTGCTCATAGAATAAAGGCCATTTATGTATCTCGTCTTACCGAAAGCGGAGCGAGCCGCCGGGGCGTTTGTCGGGGTCCTGGGTGGCGGACGTCCGCGATACTACTATACTTTTCATTGAGCATTGTGTATTGTTAATAGTGATTCGTTTATGATTACGAGCCGTCGTAAAACGATATTTAGTAAGTGTTTTGTTTTATACACGGATAAAAAAGGCTGATTCGAGTGACTTTTGTTTTGTACAGAGACGAAAATAGCGAATTCGAAAGTGTTTTGTTTACGGCACAGCCCAAAAGTGCGGTGTTTTGTTTTTTACGCAGGCCAAAAGGGCGAATTCGACTGTGTTTTATTTTCCGCACAGGCTAAAAGTTAGTATTCGTGTGTGTTTTGTTTTCTACATAGACGAAAAGGGCAGATTCGACTGTGTTTAATTTTTGAGCTGGTAAAAAAGCATTCATCATCATCACACATGACCATATTACTCACATCACTCCCAGTAGCCACAACAGTGACATTCCCCGGGGGAGCCGCCGGGGCGTCCGCCGGGGTCCTGGCCCGGACCTCCGCACTGGGCGCCCCGCCCGCCGCGGCCACACGCGCCCAGTACGTGGCGGCGGGGCGGAGTCCTGTGATGGTGGCAGTTAGGGCTTCGAGAGTGGGGTCCACGTCGATCCACTGAACTTGCTCGCGGCCGCTGTCCTCCTGGTGGGATGGGTGTCTTTGTTAGGCGGTGTTGACGAGGAGGAAGTTAGAAGTAGGGTCCCTTCTCGCTCTGTTTTTACTCTATATAATAATAATAAATCATCGTGGACAAATTCACACAGCGCCATCTAGCCCCAAAATAAGAAAAGCTTGTTTTATGGGTGCTAGATAACTGATAAACTACTTAAATACTTTTTTTTAAATACATACTTATTATACATAGAACACCCAGACCCGTAACAGAAATTAAAATTCATCATTTCAATTTCTGCCCAGCCGGGAATCGAACCCGGGACCTCTTGCGTGGCAGACCGGCATGTTGACCACTGAACCACTCAGGTCATCAATATGAACGCTTAAATACATTAACGATGTTATGTTAATCCATAACTGGATAACTGTAAATGGGACCTAAATCTGGCGCCTTAAGTGGGACCGATATTTGTCACCTAACATGGGTCGGACCAACAATCCATCGACAACGACTTGGATGTTCCGTACAGAGAAAAAGCTGACTACCCAATAGCAGAGCTTTTCGAAGATACGAAACGGTCACATATTAACCAAAAAAATCGTCCGTGGTAACAATACTTTAACCTAACACGCTCGCCATGCCAGAGATCAATCAAGCAATCAATCAAATTTATTTGCATCCTATAAGCACACTCACCTCAGTATCATCATCATCATCGTCCTAGCACCTATCACGGCCTCTGCCAGGGTCCACTTTCCTACTCAATGTTGTCCACTTCGCCCGGTCTTCGGCAGTATCCCCTCGTCTTAAGCCGTTTTCTCTCGCATTCGCACACTCACCTCGGTATAATAGACGGTATATTTATCCGGGTTGACCGCCAAGGGGCCCAAGGCGGGCGGCTTCCACGACAGCCGGACGGAGTGCGCGGCCGCGGCGTCCGCTCTCACCGACAGCGGAGGGCCGTATGAGACCTCCTCTTCCGCTGTTGTCACTTGGAGGGGCTGTGGAAGAGAGGGAAGGTTCTGTTACATAACTGTATGCTCTATCTTGTGAACAATTAACTGTAAAAAAATAAATAAATGAAGGTTAATATTGTTACTAGGTAGTTTATTTTTCATGATGTTGAACTATGATGTCGTATATACAATTCTTGTGGTGGTAACCAACAATTAAGGCTGCACTTAGGAAGATTATGTATTTTTAGCCATAAGATGCTATAATTTTGGTTAGTGTAAGTCTTGTTGGTTGACCTAAATAAATAAATAATAATGATAAACTAGTTACTTTGGCAATAATAATAACAATGTATCAAATTTTCTTTATTTACTCAAAACTTTAAGCGGAGGTTGCAAAAAATTCTTAATCGAATTTAAGCTGATAAACACATTTTATACAAAATTCTTAAATATGTTTAAGAATTTGGTGTCAACCAGTCTCTTAAATATTTTATTAATCGTTTTTTTTGTTAGTTTAAAAAGCGGTATTTACCAAGCAAATCACCCTTTTCGTGCTGGAGAGCTAAAATAGTTATTTAATCAACAAGTGAGAAAAGTCAATTTTGCTCGAAGTCCTGACTAAAAATCAGGAACTACTGAAATCAATCCATCAATATTATTTATTGCAGTAAATGTGGTTAGTATGTACTTACAACCTGATATTACTGAGTATTTAGTATCACACATTAAGCCAAGTCTATTGGCAAAATTGCAAAACGAGAAGGATAAACAATAACAAAAAAAAAAATCTTATGCAGTTATATTGCAATTACAATTATATATACGCATCAAAATTGTGCCGTAGAAATTAAATGAAATCATCGAAATATTTTTTTATTTAAGTATTTTTATGCAATAAAAAAACCACATCCACCAAACCATAGCACGCACCCACACCCCCATTCCAACATACCGTAGTGGGCGGCGACACGGCATGCCTGGTCCTGGCTCGTACTGCGAAAGTGTAGGCGGTTCTTGGCCACAGCGCCGGCACGTTGGCCTCGCCGCGCGGCCCGCCCCACCACACGCGCTGCCTGGGGGAGGGATCATCGTCATCATCATCATAACCGTGTAAGGCGAAAGGCACAGGGCTAAAAAATTCTAAAAAAAGTCGTTATCTATGTCAAAACAATCGGACCGCCCCACTACACGCGATGTCTGAGGGAAGCGGGGGATCATCATCATCATCATCGTCGTCGTCGTTCAGGTGGAAAACAAGCTCTGCTGAATACAGGCTATAAATATTCTAAAAAATCTGTCCATGTCAAATAATCGGACCGCCCCACCATACGCACTGCCTAAAGGAGGCGAAGGAAACGTCATCATCATTATTTATTTAGGCGAAAGACAACATCTGCAGCATAGAGGTTAAAAAAATATTTCCATCATAATCATCATTTTCATCACATTCAACATCACAAACACTGCTGGGCATAGGACTCCCCTAAAAACGTTGTCTGAGGAGTAAAAAGATCGAAATAGAATTGCCAAAAAATGTCACAAATAATATAGATATCCGGGATTTCAAACATTGACAATGCAAGCATTGTTGCTTGGCGGCAGAAATAGATAAGGCGGTGGTACTCACTTTGACAAGAGTGCTACCACCTAATTACCTGACACTTTACAAAGCTAATAAAATAACCCTTACCTCTCACTGCCATTCTCGCTGTACACCACAGCATAGCCCTCGATTTCCTCCAGATGATGTTCAGGCTCATCCCAGGTCAACGTCACGAAGCGATGCCTCACGATAGCAGCCTTCAAGTTCCTGGGCGCCGACACGACTGTCGCGTTCCCCTCCAGGTTTTCCAGGTCCAATCCTTCGGTAGCGTGGAAAGAATCGGAATCCAGAAGGTCAGGGTCGAAGGTGTAAGCTGAGGAGGTCTCCCCGAGGAAGTCTAGCTCCAGATCCTGGTCGGGGTAGGAGCTGGAGACGAGGCTGTTGAAGATGTCCTGGGTCGCGTTCTTGGGGAAGGGCTGGGGGGTGTGGGGGGATGGGGGTGCTGGGTCTGGTCGAGGAGGGGTGGGAGAAACGTAAATTAAAAAATAATAATGCGAAACAATAAGTAATAATACAAAAGAAAAATTAAAGTAAATAATCGAAATTGTCAGTCGGACAGTGCGACAATGTACAAAATGAGAAATAAATAAGAATAATAAAATAATAAAATGGAGTATAGGAGTTGTGTGTAGGGTCTTGACATTTATAATCAAATCACAGTAGAGCTCGTCTAGTCTAAGATGACGCGCCCCACTACTTAGTTAGTTGATTTCGATGTGTGAGTGCAAATATTGATAACGACACTTCATCTGTGTGAGAGCCAATGAACGACGCGTGCTCCTACGTTGGTGTCTCACCGGCAACTGAATGACCAATTACAACGGCATTTGTGTATGTATTGCGTCCATATTTTAAACTTGCTTGTGTGCGTTAATGCGATAGTAGGGCGCGTCATTTTAGATTAGATGAGCTCTACCTACATATTTGTACAAATAACCATAACTGGGCACTATAAATCTAATAGTTAACTTCGTTAACCGCTAATCCGTTACTCAAAAAGTTGACTTTGTTAAAAGTTCAAGCGTTACAATTTGGGAGATGTAATAGATGTCAATGTTAGCCAACCTGTGTCACAATAAATGTATTTGGATTGAATTGAATTGGAATTTCACGGTGGAGGTGCAAGTTGACCGCGGCCTAATGCTTTTCGGTAAATAGTATGTAGTGAAATAATTACTAACAGATTTGAGGAACGTTAACGTTAATTTAAGTTAAAGTTATGTTAACTCCTAAGCTAATTCAACAAAGTTAACTTCACAAGGAAATGATAATTTTTTTAATTAACGAGTAACGGATTAGCGTGCCCAACGCTGCAAATAACCTGAATATAGTTACGCTTATGTGTGTAATTCTTTGAAAATAGTAAAGTTTATTGTGTCAGTGTATATTGGACAATAGCCATTCAGGCCTTCTCCTTCCCGGATGAACTCATATAGTTTTTGACGTTCGGAGATCCATCAATCCTATTTCAATACATAAGTTACGACTTTTGTTTGTGTCGTGCAGTGGCGCGTCTGGCCCACTGATACGTCATTGCGTCAGTGCCAAATCTAGCGCGTGCGCGTGCGTGCGTACCGTGCGTGCGTACCGTGCGTGCGTACCGTGCGTGCGTACCGTGCGTGCGTACTGTGCGTGCGTACCGTGCGTGCGTACCGTGCGTGCGTACCGTGCGTGCGTACCGTGCGTGCGTACCGTGCGTGCGTACCGTGCGTGCGTACCGTGCGTGCGTACCGTGCGTGCGTACCGTGCGTGCGTACCGTGCGTGCGTACCGTGCGTGCGTACTGTGCGTGCGTACCGTGCGTGCGTACCGTGCGTGCGTACCGTGCGTGCGTACCGTGCGTGCGTACCGTGCGTGCGTACTGTGCGTGCGTACCGTGCGTGCGTACTGTGCGTGCGTACCGTGCGTGCGTACCGTGCGTGCGTACCGTGCGTGCGTACTGTGCGTGCGTACCGTGCGTGCGTACCGTGCGTGCGTACCGTGCGTGCGTACCGTGCGTCGGCGGCAGCACGTGCAGCCTTAAGACGGCGGTGGCCGCGCCGGCCGCGGATAACGTGAAGCACTAGAACATTCCCGCGTTCACCGGTAACACGCCTTGGTTGCGGAGTGTCAGTGGAGTGTCATCGTGTTAGTATTAGCGTGTCAGTGAAGTGTACGCGTGTCATTGGAGTGTCAGTGTGTCAATGGAAATGCCTGGCATTGCCGGGCACGGTCCGGTCGTGACTTCCATGGGGCGGTCAGCATGTCACTGTGTGCTTCCTTCTTACTTTCCTACCCCCCTCCTTTTTGACGATTGAAAGAGATATTTAATGTCCTAATAAATCAATAAATATTGAATTTTTGAATTGAATTTTGAATGTCAGCATGTTAGTCTCAGTGGAGCGCTTGCGTGTCAGTAAAGTGTACGCGTGTCAGTGGAGTATCAGCTCGACAGTGGAGTATCAGTGTAGCCATGTCGATTCCGTGTGTCAGTGCGTGCGTGGGCGTGCGTGCGTACCGTGCGTGGGCGGCAGCACGTGCAGCCGCACGGCGGCGGCGGCGGCGCCGGCGGCCGACGCCGCGAAGCACTGGAACATGCCCGCGTCCACCGGCAGCACGCCTTGGATGCGGAGCGACGATCTGTGGGGCCGTGAATAAAATAAAATAAAATAAAAAGGTATTTATTTAGTATTTAGCTCAAACATATAAAAAATAAAATTACATAAAATTAAAATAAATTAAACCAGAAAAAAAAACAATGAGAAAAAAAATAAAAAATTATATAAACACTAAACGCTAAAGAGGCCAAAGCTCAGTTCCGCAGATACGCGAAGGTGCCTACGGGCCTGCTATTCTGCCTTGGCCTACAAAATTACACAGAATAAAATTTGTTATAGACACAATCATCAAATAACATAATATATAAAATAACATAATCATCTTGGGGTTTATGGCTCGGTTGTGCTCTCGTCCATTCAAGCCGAGCAAACAACCGTTATACTTAGTAACAAGTTCTATTGATAAGAGTTAATTGTACAGATCGCGCCAAATTTCTAGACGCC
Organism: Blastobasis lacticolella; assembly: GCA_905147135.1. NCBI lineage: Eukaryota > Metazoa > Arthropoda > Insecta > Lepidoptera > Blastobasidae > Blastobasis > Blastobasis lacticolella. The sequence continues at coordinate 708,729 of LR990067.1, forward strand.
ACCGCTGACACCTATTTTTTGCGACTGCGACGCGACTCGCGCCAACTTCAGAGGCGTCTAGAAGTTTGGTGCGATCTGTACTGGCTTATAAATCAATCAAGTTTTTTATTTATTTATTAAATGGACAACTAGGTTTGTCCATGAATTCGTGATGTAATGAAACACGAGAAAACTTGATACATTTTGAATGATCTGCTTCTAAAGGTGCGAGCAAAACACAGTTCAAAATACGCTGTCACTTTATATATAAAATATGCACGTCGATTTTATTAGACAGATTATATATTATAGATATATATCCATGGATATTCCATGCAAGAAAAAATAGGTGGTCACCCTATTAGAAAGTATAATGTGAAATGAAATATATGTGTAAAGCTGGGTGTGGGGAGGAGTGCTAAAGTAACTGAAACAATAGATACAAATATTCCACGTACGTAAAAATAATTGTACCCACAGATTTCATACGTTTAGCACTCCATCCAGCACACGGCTTCATACATATATTATGTAAGAACCTGTATCCGTTTTCACCACGCGAACTTGCCCCCGCGATGTAGAAATCTAAACAGCGCCATCTAGTGTGTAAGTCACTCACCCGTCCAGCAGTTGTATATCATGGTTGTTCGGCGTGAGCGAATCTTCCTGCTACCAGCCTCATACTATACTAACGTAAGCTCAGAGGACGCATAACTCCCTCTCCCACTCTATCCCCATCCATCACTTCTACCACCGCCCTTTCAAAATCATTTATATTTTCACCACGCGAACTTGCCTCTGCGATGCAGAAATAAAAACAGCGCCATCTAGTGTGTAAGTCACTCACCCGTCCAGCATTTGTTTATCGTATTTGTTATGCGTGAGCGGGTTCCCATTCTTTAGCCACGCGACGGCGGGCGGAGGCCGGCCTTCCCTTCTATCAGCCTCATACTAGGCTGACGTAAGCTCAGAGGACGCACCATTCCCTATCCTTCACTATCAAAACCATATATATTTTCGCCACGCGAACTTGTCCCTGCGATGTGCAAAAGCGAACAGCGCCATCTAGTGAGTACGTCACCAACTACATGGTCCACTCACCCGTCCAGCAGCTGTATATCGTGGTTGTTCGGTGTGAGCCACGCGACGACGGGCGGAGGCCGGCCTCGGGCTGCGCAGCGGAGCGACACAACCCCGCGGAACTGACCTCCACCATTTAGCAGCGGTATTATTGTGATTCTACGGCGTACGCAAACCCCGCGATGTAGAAATCGACGTCATATCTGAACAGCGCCATCTACCGAATACGTCATCAACCACTCACCCGTCCATCAGCTATACGTCGTGGTTGTTCGGCGTGACCGGGTCTACCAAAACCATATACCTTTTTACCGCGCGAACTTGCCCCCGCGATGCAGAAATCTAAACAGCGCCATCTAGTGTGTAAGTCACTCACCCGTCCAACAGCTGTATATCGTGGTTGTTCGGTGTCAACGGGTCCCCGTTCTTGAGCCACGCGACGGCGGGCGGAGGCCTGCCTCGGGCTGCGCAGCGTAAAGACACCGCGCCTCGGAGCGCCGCCGCCGCCGCCGGGGCTGGGACGGAGACGCGGGGGGCCGTCTGTGGGGGGGATGGATAGTTAGATATAAATATAGGCATAGATTTTATTTGACAATAACTCGTCCTCACTCCTCAACTTTTGATCTTTCGCCCAATCTTTTACCCCTAGCTCTCCTCACTCCCCAAGCTTTGACTCCTCACTCCCCAAAGCATAAACCATCCTTCCCCGCACTCTCCAATATTTTACTCCTAGTTCCCGTCACTCCCCAAGCTTTGACTCCTTACTCCCCAAAGCTTGACCCCACGCTCCCATCAATACCTAAAGCATAACCCTCACTCCCCTCACACCCCAAGCTTTGACTACTCTCCCTAAAACGTCACCCCTTGCTCCCCTCACTCTTAAATCTGACCACTCGCTCCCCTCACTCCCCAATCTTTAACTCCTCACTCCCCCCCCTCCCCTCCCCCCATACTCACGAGCACGTGCAGCGTGGCGGTGTGGTCGGCGGAGTCGAGCGGCGAGTGCGCGCGGCAGGTGTACGCGCCGGCGTCGAGCGCTCGAGCGGCCGCCACGCGGAGCGAGCCCGACCCGACTAGGTAGAAGCGGGAGTCTAGGTCGCTGGGGTGAAATTGAAATTGATTTTTCAAGGTATTCTTCAGGATTTTACCGCGTATGTTCCAACACTTGCGACCAAAGAGTTTATAAGTAAGTTAAGAGCGTCGTGGCCTAGAAACTGGCCGTGTGGTGTCCGGCAGAGTAGAATAGCACCAACCCCTTACACTCGTGGGTGTCGTACAAGGCGACTAATGATTTCGAAGCACAAAATCTAAAAGTCTCCGTAGGCTGGAAAATGGGCAGCAGCGTTTGTCATTGCTGTATAACACTGCGATCTTCAACCCGCCTGCCGAGCGTGGAGATTATGGCAACAACTCTCCCCTTTGTGGGAGAGGCCCGAAGTCCTGCAGTGGACTGTTATGGGCTGTGAGGATAACCAATGCTCTGACGGTGAGGAAAACAGCGTGATGGAACTGCACATTCGGACGATTGAATGTAAAACGAAGGACAGATGGCAGTCACTCCACTGAAATTATTTGGTCTGTTAAAGCCTGGATCATGGTCTAGGTCCTGAAATCTCGCGAAGTCCATTACATTTTAACCTCTATAAAACTAACCGCATATGCATTACCGCGATTCAGAAACCTTGTACGGCGCCATCTAGTGGACATTGTGAGAACTACATACCTTATGTATTGTACAAATGTTAGTCGCGTGTTCAGGTTCTAGTATCTAAAGAAATATTATAAAGAGAAAATACTACTGGACCGATTTAAAAAATTCTGTCACTAGAATGCTACATTATCACTAAGTAAGTTAAAGTTACCCGGGATGGTTATTTACAGTGATCCGAACTAAGCGTCGATGAAAGCCGCCGAGAACGACCAGTATCATTATATTCTCGTGTCTGTAGCTCTGTATATGTGCGTGTCCACTCACTTGAGGTCGATGGCGGCGCCGTTGTTGAGCCACGTGATCTCCGGCCGGGGATTCCCCGCCGCTGCGCAGTCGAACGTCACCGACGCTCCTGCGCACGGACAGACATATTTATTTCTTTCTTCAGGAAACATACCTTACGTAATGTGTTTAGGGCGACGTGTCCCGCGGCTGGAGATGGGGTAATATCACCCCTGGTGTTCCTAATGTTCATAGACAGCAGTGACCAGTATCCATCAGGTAGCCTGTTTTGTTTAAAAGCAGGCGTTAGACGGTACTTCGTGTGTCTTTTGTTTTCCGTGTTTTGTTCTTGAACAGCTGCAAAACGATAGTTCGTGTGTGTTTTGTTTCCGCGCAGGCCGAAAATGCGGATTCGAGTGTGTTTTTTTGTTAACAGTGTTAGAATGTTGTCAGTGTTGAGTGATTCGAGCGTACTATGTCTCACAGTCTCGGGAGCCGATTTTTTATTTTTTTATTTTTTATACAACAAGCTTTCGGCCTGTCTGATGGTAAGCAGTCACCGCAGCCTATGGCCGTTTGCAATACCAGGGGCATCCGCATTGCCGACCCCATAAAAACCTCTTCACCACTTTCTTGAAGAACTCCATATTGTACTCTCCAGGGAAAACCTCTCCAGGTAGTCCATTCCACATCCTAAGCGTGCGTGGGAGAAAGTTCCTTTGAAACCGCATAGTTCGCGAACAATTTGGCTCCAAGGTGTGAGGATGGACTCCCTGTCGATGGCGAGCGGTGCGATCTAGCTGTAGGCCTAGGAATAGAATGTAGCTGTGTGGCGTCATGTCAAATAGTTCTTCAGACAGAACAAACACCGTTGTACAAGCGATAGAACACACAAAGGGAGGCGAATTCCCTCCGGTGGCTTGTTTATGAGCAGGTGCAAAACGATATTTTGTTTTCTGCGCAGGCCGAAAGCGCGGTTTCGTGTGTGTTTTGTTTTTGAACAGTGTTAGAATGTTGTCATTGTTGAATGATTCAAGCGTAGTACGGCTGTAAGCCTCGGCAGGTGATGTGTGTGCGTGTGCGTATGAGTAGGTATACTTGTTTGTGTGACTGAGTGTGCGTGCGCGTGTGTGCGTGTGTGTGCGTGTTCGTGTGTGTGTGGTTGTCGCGTACCCTCCATGACGGTCTGCGAGCGCGGCGTGGCGACGAACCGCGGCGCGGCCTCCGCGCCCGCTTCGGCGGACACCCGGAGCTCCGCCTCCTCGCTTGTGCTACAGGGACAGAAATAGGAGATTAGGAATATACGATACGGAGATAGCAGAAAGATCAACATTTGGATACAAGTGACATCAGAACCATTCAGAAATACAGTTGCCCCTAGATTTGGCTAGCAACTTCGTGATATAGGTGCTTCAGCCAGGACACCTGAATCGGTACGGCTACTGATGTGTGTTCTATTTCCACTCACACATATCTGTCGGGGCTGCTGGCTAGCGCGACGCGGCATCTGTATCTGCCGGCGTCGTGGGGCCTCGCGGGGTCCAACTCTAGAGCCCCGCTGGGCGACACGCTGGCGCGGGGACCGTCCGCGGCGAGTGGCACTCCGTTCTTGAGCCAGGTCACCTGGAATTTGATAGACATCGTGATACAAAATGCAGAACTAATATTGTCAATGTGAGTCCTACCGACATAATTTCCGTTAATTATAAGCGAAAGAAGAGTTTTGTTTTTCGTTCAGGTGTTTTGTTTATGAACAGCTATAAAACGATAGTTTGTGCGTGTTTTGTTTTCGACGCAAGCTGAAACCGCGGATTCTAGTGTGTGTTTTGTTTTTGAACAGCTAAAGGGAAATGGTGTGACGGACTGTATGTATGTGTAGCAGTTGTATACTCACGTTAACCTTGAACGCGGGCGGCGGCATTGGCGGAGCGAGCACGGCAGCAGCGCCGGGGAGCCCTTAGCCTTGGCCCTAGTCTATACGCTACGACCCTATACGCTACCCTGCCATCTTGCGAACCGTGCGAAAATCAGCTGGCAGGCCATGTTTTGTTTCGGAGCAGGCGCAAAACGGTATTTCGAACGGGTTTTGTTTCCGCGCAGGCCGAAAGCGCGGATTCGACTGTGTTTTGTTTTTGAACAGCTACAAAACGATATTGCGTGCGTGTTTTGTTTTTCGCACAAGCCGAAATCGCAGATTCGACTGTGTTTTGTTTTCCGCGCGGGCCTAAAATGCGGATACGAGTGTGTTGTTTTTTGCCGAAAGCGCGGATTCGAGTGTGTTTTATTTTCCGCGCAGCCCAAAAGTGCAGATTCGTGTGTGTTTTGTTGCCAAAAGTGCGGATTACAGTGTTTTGTTGCCAAAAATGCGAATTCGAGTGTGTTTTAGCTCTGGACGTGTAGCGATTGCATACTCACGTTAACCCTGAGCGCGGGCGGGGGCTGCGCGCTCCGCGGCGCGGGCGGGCGGCGGTCGCGCGCGGCGGCGCCGGACACGCGCAGGACGAGCCGCGGGCCCACGCGGATAGGGCATGGCAGCAGCGCCGGGGAGCCCGCCGTTAGGGAGACCACGCGGGGCGGCGGGTCTATGGCTGGGAGCTCTGGAAAGTGATGGATCAGGGGTCAGTTTCTCTTCAAAGTCGCTACACTCTTGATAGAGTGCTCGTAGCACGCTTCACTATCCGTTGACACTCTTCTCGAACTGCTTTCCTAGTTCACTCGTAGGGAATACCATTAAAGGCAGATTTCACTTGGTTGGTCCAGCGCATCGGTAATCTTCAGGGTTGTTTTGTGCTTTACATCTTTTCCTGTATCACAAGGCTCTAAAGAGACATCTCCTCGTCGCGAGACATGGCCAAAAATATGAGGATTCGAGGCTGTACCGTACTGCTATCGGATGCTGCTAGATGCCGAATTCTTTAAGAATGAGGTAATTTTTGCTAAACTTAGTCCACGACATCTCCAAGGCGTTCGTCCTCTTCTTCTCGCGCTCTCTGAATGTCCACGTCTCAGCGGCATATAGGAATATTGGAAACACTAGAAGTTATCGAAGTTACAAAAATGCCTGTATCGAATCTTCAGATTAGTCCAGCGGATTTTTGGGAATTCCGAGGATATTTGTGAGGCTATTCACACACACAGACCCTACACACAACCTACCTGCCAAAAACAGCATCGCCACCCTCGACACGATTGTGCCGACGCCGTCCAGGGTCGCCACGCACTGGTAGTGGCCCGCGGTGGGCGCCGCCGCCTGCACCAGCAATGACCCGTTCGACAGCTGCTGCCTGGAATTGTGATAAAATAAATTAAAACAACTGGCTAGGGCTCCAGTGTTTCAACGTCTTACACACTGCCTATAAGCTGCGAACTATTCAGCCCTTATTCTAGTCCGGCCGGCCCGATTCCGTCCTTTATCCGGCTAGCAGAACAGGTTTTGATTTTGAGCAGGTTTTTCGCTAGTGTTTTGTTTTCCGCGTGGGCCAGAAGTGCGGATTCGAGTGTCTTTTGTTTTTCGCGTAGGCCAATTTGTCTACTGATTGATATAATAAAGGATGTAATATAATATTACGTGGAGGGGCTCATTTGCTTCGATACCCCTGGTTATGCTAATGTCCATAGGCAACAGTGACCACTTTCCATTCGCTTCGAGTGTGTTTTGTTTTCCGCACTGGCCGAAAGGGCGGATTCGAGTGTATTTTGTTTTCCTTATAGCCAACAGTGCCTACTTTCCATCTGCTTCGAGTATGTTTTGTTTACCGCGCAGCTATCGTCTCTGCCAGCCGGTTTTCGCCCTTACTCATTGGTAACAACACATCCCTGGTGTTGCTGATGTCCATAGGCAACAGTAACCACTTTACACCAGCATCGAGTGTGTTTTGTTTTCCTCACAGGCTCAAAAGGCGGATTCGGTGTGTTTTGTTTTCTGCGCAGCTCGAAAGGGCGGATCGAGTGTGTTTTGTTTTCCCCATAGGCAACAGTGACCACTTTGCACCAGCTTCGAGTGTGTTTTGTTTTCCGCGCAGGCCAAACGCGTCTGTCTTTCGTTTGGCAGAAAAAACAAGTTGAATTCCGGCCTAAGAACCTGTATCCTGCATGGACAGCCTCTCGAATCCAGCTCACCTGTTCCTATCGCCCTCCGCCAGCCCATGCTCCGACGCCGGCGGGCCCTGGGCTCCATGTCGCCAGCTGATCGCCGGCACCCTGCCGCGGGGCCCCCGCGCGGCGCACGCCAGTAGAGCTCGCTCGCCATCGGCTGCGACTGCGTCAGCTGGCTCTGCCGTGAAAGAGATCCCTTCTTCGAGGTCTTCGCCGCCTGTGGAGGAAGGAGGGGGGAGTTAGGTGTGTGTTTGGCGGATTCCTTATACTTTCCTTTACTTAGGACTTTTTCTTTAGGACGACCTGAGTAGTTCAGTTGGTTAATATGCCTGCCGGATTCGATTCCCGACCGGACAGAAATTGAAATGATGGATTTTAATTTCTGTTACAGGTCTGAGTGTTATATGTATAATAAGTATGTATTTAAAAGTACATAGACATATAAGACTATGTATATAAGTATTTTATCAGTTTCCTGGCACCCATAACACAAGCTTTGCTTACTTTGGGGCTAGATGGCGCTGTGTGAATTGTCTAAGAATTTATTTATTTATTTATTACTTAGTATAAAGTCGCTTGCCGCGACTGTCTGCATTTCCGCTAGGTCCTCCTAAATAAAGCAACGGATTTTGATGCCGCAAGACAATTTCTTCATGAAGAAATTGTCTTGAAAGCGGCGTCTTTATAATAGAGAAAACGGAGTGGCGACACGTAAGTGAGAGGTACCGGGTTACCCCGGTAATTCTAACTCAATACCCGCTATGCCATACCTCTCTAAAATGTACGTATTTGTATCTGGTTGTCGTTTAGTTCGCAAATTTGCTAAGTCAGTTCTGGCTAAGGTCAGTTACTACTACGTTATGTAGAGTCAAATACGTCTCCAAACCAAGGGCATGCTCAGCAAATATGATGGCAATCAAATAGCCGGCCAGTAAATAGAACGAAAGGGGTAATAAGCCACCCCGGTAGGCGGTATGTGATTATGTCAAACGCCAACCTAAAACGAGTATTGCGTCGTCTAACGTCGTAAAAGAGCCATACTAAATTGCTCCACAGTAATGGTGGATAAGTACATGAGAAGGTCGGCAAATTTCGTTTAAGCGATCGTGGTGACCGGTCGCAGGCAAAGGGTGGATCCACAGACGTTTTTTAAACACTCAAAGGGGTTTTTTTAGCTTATTCGGTGCCCCAATACGTTATAAATCAACGAAATTAATTGTTCTTTATTCTCCAACCTTGCAACAAGTCGACGTAACTCCGCAATCTGATCGCATAATAATGCTGAGGGGTATTTCAAAGTATTCTTGAAGTGGCCCTATCAAAGAAATTGTTTGTCTCTGTTGGCATTATTGGGGCGCTTTCAATGCAAAGTGGTACTCAATATAATAGCTGCAGATCACTTGCAAACTTGAATACGAAGTTAGTGAAAGGACGTCTGTGTTCAATGGTGGGATGGCCTTGTGTTTTATGGAGTTGAACATCCGTTTCAAAGCTTCAATAGGGCTTAGGGACTTTAGGCGGATTTATTATAGACTAATCATCATCATCATCACCTGCCCGGGATCTCTTTGGTTAGGCCGTTAAGTGTACACGTGGTTTATGTAATGTAATAATAATAACTTTATAATTACCAAAAAATATTTTACAACACTAATGAAATACGGTTGAGGTAACAATTCATTTGGCCGTGTGGTGTCCGGCAGAGTAGAATAGCACCAACCCCTTACGGGTGTCGTACAAGGCGACTAATGATTTCGAGGCAAAAGATCAAGAGTCTCTGTAGTCTGGAAAATGGGCAGCAGCATTTTCCATTGTTATATTTAAACACTGCGATCTCCAACCCGCCTGCCAAGCGTGGAGATTATGGCAATAATCTCTCCTTTCGTGGGAGAGGCCCTAAGTCCTGCAGTGGACTGTTACGGGCTGTGATGATGATTCATTATTACCAAACAAGGAAAAGGCCTGTATCTTAGGAATCAGTGAGACGTGCATGGGGTAGGATGTTAACAACCTTTATTTTAGTACAGTTTAAAGGTAAAATACGTGCGCTTAAAATAATAACTGACAATATGACTTAAACTAAAGCTAGTGCATCTATTTACTGTTGTATTATTTATTTATTTATTTAGGACAACCAACAAGACTTACATTAACAAAGTTATAGCGTCTTATAGCTAAAATATTTTCTCTTTCTAAGTGCAGCCTTAATTATAGGTTACCACGACAAGGAATATAGACAACTTCGTTTAACATATTACTTAACGTACATTATTGTTTAACTTACTTAAAGTATTTTAAATATATTTTTTGGAAAAACGATGTTACGTATATAATAAAATATTAAATGTTTAAATATGTAGGAAATATCAGCAACGTGGACGGGGGTTAAAAAGTGTATGTAAGTAGAATTCTTCATTCTCTGTATATTTCAGATTTTGATTCACATTTGTGATAGTTGAATGGGTAGAAAACATATTTGCATATTTAAAAATACTTGTGGTAAGTGTGCAGTCGTTGAAGAATGCTATAAGAAACTTTTGTGTGGGCTTACGGGCTGTCCCAAGAAAAGCCACTTAACTTGCACTGTCATTACTATTTATATTTAACAAAAATTGTTTATTGTACTCAGCGACCAACGAGCCGAAAACCCACCAGATTGTAAGCAATAACTATATAATTAGCTATTTTGTGCATAAAGTATTAAATAAATAAATAAATAACTGTTGCCCATAACATATACGGCCAATAAAAACGCAGAACCGCATGTGCGTTGTCTGTCACTGTGAGGACAAAGATAGCGACAGACAAAGATGAAACGCCTCATGTCTGCAATTTTAAGAGAGGTAAGGCACAGCGGAGTATCCCGTTCGAATTGGAGCCGCCCGACTGGGGAAGTACCTCCACCTTACAGAATACCGCAGCTAAACAATACTCTTTTAAATAGTGTGTTTCTGCCGGTGAGTAAGGTCTCCAGTGCTCCATGGGGTGGGGATTCGGGGAACTGTGGTTTTGGCAGTGGAGGGGCATTTGCATTTGTGCTGCCAGAGCAACGTGTTATAGAGGTGGGCAACGCATTGGCGAAACTCTTGGTGTTGCTAATGTCTATAGGCAGTGGTAACTACTTCCCATAAGTAAGTCACAAAAAAAAATGTAGCTGGCTACTTTCAAACCGAGATACGATTCAAAATTCAAAATGTATTTATTGATTAGGACATTAAATATCTCTTTCACTCGTCAAAAAGGAGGGGGGTAGGAAAGTAGGAAGGAAGCACACTGACACGCCAGCAGCAAACCCACCCCACGCCAGTCACGACCGGACCGTGCCCGGCAATGCCAGGCAAAGCCGGACCGCGATCATGCAAGCATTTATCTAGTTCTGTTGCTATGCAGTCACAGAGTCCTACCACCTGATGGTGATGTGTCTTAGGATATTATTTAATGGTGGTGTTTGTCACACGTCACACCTGAATCTAAAACTGTCTCAGTGTCTGTGTGAGCCACAGTGTTTCCTTTGGACTATGACATGGGATCGTTCAAGAGGTATATTAGAGGTCTCTTCAGAGGCGGGCAACTCAATGGTAGCGCCCCTGGTGTTGCTGATATCCATAGGCGGCGATGACCACGCACCACCAGGTGGTCCGCTTGCCTGTTTGTCTGTCGTATAAAATAAGTAAAAGATTTTATATGCAGATGGCCATTCCATCCCAAGGGCCATTGGTTCCGAGAGCCATGTGGCCTGTCCATAGCCACTTTAGTTTTATGATCCTCAAAACTATGTCGGTTACGATGTTTCTGCTGCGGATGTCGTCATTGCGCAATGGGTGCGTCCAGATCGAGCAAGCACACGTGAAATAGCCTACCAACTAGACGATATCATGTTAAAAATGTTATTCAATTGAATTTGTTTATTTCAATAAAATATTGAGACGCCAAATCTTTTAAAATTTTGCTGTTCTCAATCGAGCAGGTCCATTCGTCCTTAAACGCACAATTAGCTCCAGAATGAATGGCATACATTTAATGTATTTATACACATTAAAGTCACTTTTCTTTTATGTAACTATAACGTGTCTGAAAAGCGAAACTGCCGCGAGGATGTGAGGCAGACCATTTTTTTTTTACTTTTAGAACCCACACAAAAGGATATGTAACTGCTATCGCAACAAAAAGTCAAACTTTGGGTAAAAAAAATAAATATTTTTTTGTTCCTCGTTGTGCACGGGCAGACCAACGTTTTACGGGTCTCCTAAACGTCTACAATCACTACAAGGTGGAACTTTTGTACTCAATGACGTAGGATAACCTACGGCGCCCTTACAGTCTAATGCGCTTATTACACATTCCTAAATTCAGTGACTGAATTCAGAAACAAAAAGCGTGAGAGCAAATCAAAGTGGAATGTATTGCTCATAACATAAGGTCAATTTTTGTATAACTTATATTAAGACACGCGTCGCTCCGCTTTTCAAAAATCCGAGATACAAAAATTGACTTTATTCTATGAGCAATACATTCCACTTTGATTTGCTCTCACGCTTTTTGTTTCTGAATTCAGTCACTGAATTTAGGAATGTGTGATAAGCGCATTAGAGAGAGACAGCTCCCTGTCAATATTGTCAATCAGTAAGTCAAAACTAGATTGTGATTAATCGATATTTCATAATGGGCCCCGACACTGGCCATGTCCGTATGATACGGGTGATAGGGATCGGCCGTTAAAACCGACACACTTAAATAAATATTGTTTTTACTGCATTAGGACGCTGGCAGATGATCCGTCTCGGGCTTTTTGTAGTGGACGAGCTGTAAATTTTTGTTGTTGGTAATTTTTAATATCTCTCTATTACTAGTATTATTGTTATTATTGGCCGTGTGGTGACCGGCAGAGTAGAATAGCACCAACCCCTTACACTCATGGGTGTCGTACAAGGCGACTAATGTTTTCGAGTCAAAAGATCAAGAGTCCGTAGTCTGGAAAATGGGCAGCAGCATTTTCCATTGTTATATTTAAACACTGCGATCTCCAACCCGCCTGCCAAGCGTGGAAATTATGGCAATAACCTCCCCTTTCTTGGGAGAGGCCCTAAGTCCTGCAGTGGACTGTTGCGGGCTGTGATGACAGGGGCGTAGCTACCGCCGTATCTGCCGTATCAATTATACGGGGCCCCCGGGCCATAGGGCCCCCAAACGTGTGTAAGCAAAAATTCGTTATCCATCATTTCAGTTAAACTTTCCCTATTTCCCGATAAAAATAATTATTTTATATAATTTCAGACCAGGGTCGGAGGCCCCTCCGCAAAAAAGACAATTGAAATCAAGTAATACAATCCGTTTTCATTCACCTTTCGTTAAAGAGATATTTATCATTTTTATTGAAAAAAAACAAGACAACGTAGTGCCCTCCACGCGCACTCATTTATTACTTCATTGAATTTTGGGTAAAATATCAGATTATTAATATACCAGATGGCAAAAATGGTAACAATTTTGATCTCATATTGAAAATTTCATATTTTCGGAATTATCGGTAGCACCAAAGGCTTAAAAAACTCCTTACTCCGTTCTTTCTTAAACGGGTCACATGGACGTGGCTCATTACCTTGGCCCACACGCCCATACGCATAATCGTCTTGGCTCACACGCAATCAATCTTTGAATTTGTCTGTTTTCAAGTTAATAATAGAACGTTTTGATAGCCAAAATATAAAGAAATTTCGAGTTCTTACGCTCGCTCATTAACTGTTCGCGAAGTTGATTTTATTATAAATTCTCGTCAAAAATTTTGAGTTAGCCCGGCGCTATCGTCATTTTGCTGATTTTACGTAATTTTTTATTTAAATCGCACAAGGCTTTAATAGATAAATTACAAATATTTCGATATAAGTTATAATCGCGCAAGGTATTAATATAGCGAAGCCAAAGGCCAATATATCAAAAATTCCTAGCCCTACCTAGCCTCGCGAAACTGACTGTTAGAGACTATTGTCACACAAACAAAGAGCTCGCTATGCTAGTCCATTTATTGACTTAAGCTGAGACTAGGATTTAAGTTACTCATTAGTACGGGGGGGGGGGGGGGGGTATCCGCTAGGGGAGCCCCAACACAATAATTGATACGGGGCCCCCGAAGGGCACGCTACGCCACTGTGTGATGATGACTAGTATTAAACAAAGTCGCTTCCAGCCGTCTGTACGCTTAGATAGTTTAAACTACGCAACAGATTTTTATGCGGTCTTTAACAATAGATAGAGCGATTCATGAGGAAGGTTTATGTGGTAAGGTGGTAAGGTGCAAGAAAAAAAGGGTAGTTAGGGTTAAAGTATGAAAGGTGTACGCGAATGAAGTCGCGCCGGGTCTACTAGTACTGTATATAACAATGTATAATTACGAAATAAATATCTAGCATACTTCATCATCATCATCACAGCCCATAACAGTCCACTGCAGGACTTCGGGCCTCTCCCACGAAAGGGGAGGTCATTGCCATAATCTCCACGCTTGGCAGGCGGGTTGGAGATCGCAGTGCAGTTGATGTAAATCTACCCAGAAAGATACTGCTGCCCACCTTTCGTATTTCGCATACTACCCACACCCAAAATCCCCCCTAAACATCTCTAACTCGCACCAAAATTACCTATCATCTCATATGACGTACAAAACCCCCGGCATTGACAACTAGGGACAGCTGCGATCCGTCACTTCGCACGACCCAGGTAAACGTGACACGTGTCAACATTACCGATTCTACCGTATCTGCTCTTGGGGAGTGATAAATAAATAATACCAGAGTGGGCCACAGATGTTGGATTTTTTTTTATGTCATACAGTAGGCAAACAGGCAAGCGGGCCACCTGCTGGAAAGTGGTCACCACTGCCTATAGACATTAGCAACACCAAGGGTATCGCCAATGCGTTGCCCACCTCTATAACACGTTTCTCTGGCAGCAAAAAGACAAATGCCCCTCCACTGCCAAAGCCACGGTTCCCAAAATCCCCAACCCATGGAGCACTGGAGACCTTACTCACCGGCAGAAACACAACACTATTTAAAAGAGTATCGTTTAGCTGCGGTATTCTGTAAGGTGGAGGTACTTCCCCAGTCGGGCGGCTCCAATTCGAACGGGATACCCCGCTATGCCCTACCTCTCTTAAATGTACAAGATTTCGGAGAAATACAATTTAAATGTTCATATTTAATTTAAATATTACTACATACATATATATCGCAAGGGCAATCAATATACTAACAATTGTAAAAACGGTTAACATATTCAAATATTATCATTATTTTTAGTAGTTATTTCTCCGTCCTTAACACCTGACAGTACGTCTTCAGGCGGAAGATTTAAATGACGCGTTGTGACAGTACGTCGAAGGGCGGGGTACTTTTTCTTATGGATTGGAATGATACTTTTGCTTATGAATATTAGGGAGAGCGGTATCTTTAGAATAAATTTGACGTCCCATGGCGTAGTGTCATATTAAGACAGAATTTAAAAACTAATGCGTAAGTACGTCAATCGATGGGTATCATTTAGTACGGAAAAAGTCGCAATTTGGTGACAGAGCCAATGCTTAATGTCAGCGCACGTGTTAACTCTTGAGCACGGAAGATGTACAATGTCGACGTTCAGAATATTCTTATGGTTTACTTATTCCAACGCGTACCCGCCGTGGGCTGGGTACTCATCCCCACTACGTAGACCCTCTGTTGGTCACCACGCGAAGGTTTGAAAGAACGTTTCTCGCTCGTACGATTCGGATGTGGAATGAGCTCCCGGCCACAGTGTTTCCTTTGGACTATGACATAGGATCGTTCAAGAGGTATATTAGAGTCTCTTCAGAGGCAGGCAACGCATTGGTGACTCCCCTGGTGTTGCTGATGTCCATAGGCGGCAGTGACCACTTTCCATCAGGTGGCCCGCATGCCTGTTTGTCAGCCGGATAAAATAACATAAAAAAAAGAGAACGTTTACATATTAGGAGGCCCCGACAGCATACATTGTTATTACATTTATTTTTATTTATTTATTCATATATTTAGGTAGTATAACGCCCGTGACGCACTTTAAAAATGGGCCCACAGAATACCAGCGCAGTGAGGCACAAGCGACTCACCAGTGGGTACCAGTTACGCAGCCGCCTCGGCACCGACAGTGGCATGGGAGGCTACTCATTAAATAATAATAATAATAAATAATAAATAATCGTCGACAAATTCACACAGCGCCATCTAGCCCCAAAGTAAGCAAAGCTTGTGTTATGGGTGCTAGATAACTGATAAACTACTTATATGTATACTTTTAAATACATACTTATTATACATATAAAACCCAGATCGAGATAGTTAGATATTTTAATTATTAATGTTTCAGTTGTCTGTAACTGTAACTATAATTGTGTCGTGGTGTGCTATGTGTAATAAATGTCTTTTCTTTCTTTCAATCGGGTTTTACAATCCTTTAACTCGAATGTGTCGTCAATACAATGAGTTACTAGATAATAATGCCAAACGATGACATCTTCGACTATAATATGTATAAATCATTTTCGAAATAAATTGCAAACTATATTTTTTAGTTGATGGTCATCATTGTTGCCTTAACTGTATTTTGTTTGGAATTTTTGTGTTACTCTTTTTCTTTTTGTATGCCTAAATTGTAAACTTATGTAGAATAGGAGCATGTACTTTCTTTATATTCTAAATAGTACACATTCTCAGTGGATTTCAGTCTGAACTTGTAATTGTTATAACCATAAAATTCTTAAGTGGCTGTATAAATAAATAACCAAATAAATAACCCACAGGAGATGTATTAGATGTGCAATGTCGACCTTGACATTATTCGGTCTACTTATTCCAACGCGTACCCGAGAAGGCCACGACAGTATTCGGCCTGTTTACGACCCCCAATCTCCATATTCATACAGCACAATGGGTGCGATTGCCACCGAATCGCGCATAACCATTCTCCCGAAGATATATGCTCATTGCTCTGGCAATTTTCATTATGCGGAGGTCGGATATCGTTAATATTTGAGCAGTTGCTGGAGTAAGCGCTGAGTTCGATGTAATGAAACAATTCCGGATAAGTACCAAGTTACATGAATAAAAACATACGTCTTGGCATAAATACTTCGGTTGTGGCCGCCTTGACCTTGATACAAATTGGGCAGATCAAGCAACTACAGTGGAGAAACTGTCAGCTGACATCCGGAACCTGACCAGAGGGGCTATTGGCTAACTCAGTTGACAACTGTATTTGACACTAGATAATTCTACACCACGTCATCTACGTTGAAAACTGGCAATAGCGTCTACCAAATTAGAGTAGTGTCAGATTTTTTATGTCAAATTCAGTTGTCCACTGAGATAGCCGATAGGCCCTCTGATTGGATCACGGTCATACATCCAGTCGCCTGAATGTGAGGGTTCATCACGTGTTTTAGCTCACCGTAAGAGCTGAGATGTTACAGAACTACTAAACGCTATTTCATGAAACTAAGCTAAGAACAATCTCGACTAAACTGGCTTTCAAATAGAGAAAACCGCATCCATATCGGTCCTTCCGTCCGGGAGCTACGACGCCATAGACAGGCATACACCTCCACAGACCCAAAGACAATCAGATACTCACGTCAAGCTTACAAAACCCCTCTTATTTCGTAGGAGGTAAAAAAAGAAAATCTGTATGGGATTGTTAGGTTAGGGTTATTGTTATTGTTTGTCAGAAGAACATTTATGTGTTTTTATGAGCTTTATAATTTATATTATGTTGCATTTGTTGACTTGTATAATGGAGTATGGCCGTGTGGTGACCGGCAGAGTAGAATAGCACCAATCCCTTACGCTTATGGGTGTCGTACAAGGCGACTAATGTTTTCGAGGCAAAAGATCAAAAGTCTCCGTAGTCTGAAAAATGGGCAGCAGCATTTTCCATTGTTATATTTAAACACTGCGATCTCCAACCCGCCTGCCAAGCGTGGAGATTATGGCAATAATCTCCCCTTTCGTGGGAGAGGCCCTAAGTCCTGCAGTGGACTGTTACGGGCTGTGATGATGATAATGGAGTGACATCGTCTTCGAACAAAGCGCCTTAAATAAATAAAATCTTCGCCTGCGGATTTTCGTTCTGTATATCCGAATCGAAAACAACAAAAGCGACATTCCACGGGCCATCCATATTTGACTAGTAGGCCACCGGGGCACTATGAAAAATGAAGCAAAAGCTCGAACACCGAATGGGAGCACAGTAGCTCGCGTCGCTAGCCGGCGTATGCATTTTGCAGCACTCGTCCGTCCGACGGATGGATTGGCGATTGACCTAATTGCCGGACCGGGGCCACCTCGACAGGCTGCGGGCGCTGGATAGCTTGGACGGCGCTGGATTGCGCTAGATGGGCGAATTCGATGGCACAGGTGAAGTGGAATATTAAATGTCAATGAGGAAAGAATCGCCTTATTACGTGAGGAGGACAGGCCATATGACAGACCATGAGCGTGTCGGGTCGCCATATTGTGTAAATATAAGTATATGCTAGGGAATTCTGATTCTTACAGTCATTTTCTGTTACACGCATTATATTTTTTTATATCACTAAGGTGGGAAGTAATCTTACGGCCTTCCTGATGGTATACAGTCACCGCAGCCTATGGATGTTTGCTATACCAGGGGCATCACCCACGTACTATAGAGTCAGACCCCGTAAAACCTTTTCACATCTTTCTAGAAGAACTCCATAAAGTACTCTCCAGAGAAAACCTCTCTACGGAGCTCATAGGATTTTGGCAGATCAGGTAATTACAGTGGAGCGACTGACATCTGACCTCAGTGACCCTGCTAATAGGGGAACCTGACCAGATAAGATCTTGGTGTCGATGTTTTGTCTCACCGTAAGAGCATCGGTTAGTCTTCAACAAATGCCCGTGACTCAGAAAAAGCTTTACACCTAAAACCACACTGAAAAGCGCTACGATCCAGCCCTGAAGGCGCTGAGCTATACCAGCGAGGCGGCCAGTCATGGGCTAGGACGGAGAGGGTCCCCAGCACCTGAGGCTCGAGGCAATAGTTTGGGAATTTATGTTCGGCATTCTGGAGTGACGGCTTGGTTTAGTCTTTAGGTTTATTTTTTATAGGGGCAGTTTGATTACATTTTTGATCGTTAATTTCATCTTCAAGATTAGTTCATCAGGGAGTGTGCGAAGCAGTCCAGGGTCTGTGTCAGAATGCTTGCGAAATGCTGCGATATTGTTGCGATGGTAAAAGACAATCAATGTTCAAAGTACGAAACGGTCACCCGTTCAGTTCCCGGACTCAGTGTGGTTTGCTTAACTTTAGTTATTGGTCTCGCACGCTGCCAAGGGCACGGACAGGCTCTGAATGATCAAATAAAATCGAAATCAATCAAATCAAAATTTCTTTATTGATTAGGACATTAAATATCTCTTTCAATCGTCAAAAAGGAGGGGGGTAGGAAAGTAGGAAGGAAACACACAGTGACACGCTGACCGCCCTATGGCTGTAGATAAACGTAATGCTAACACAGCTATAATCTAAACCTCTGTTGATAGCCGAAACGACTGTTATCAGCCACCGTAGACGGTTACGGGCGTCAGTAATCGCTTTCCAATAGGTCGACAGTAAATCCATACTCGTATGTAACTTTCGATATATTACACACATACTTAGAGCTATTTACGCGTCGTACGCGATTACTTTAGTTATTAGTATTTTGTTCCTTATGAAGGCACACGGACGGCGGTCCACCTGATGGAAAGTGGTCACCGTCGTCGAGGACATCTGTAGCCGTATTCACAATGATTCGAAACCGTTTCCGAACGATTCGACACGAAATTCGTGAGCGGCGAATCCGTGTCTATCGATTCTAAAACTGTTATTCAGAATCCCGATAGATTCCACGGAAACTCTACTCTCTATATTTTTTGCAGCCGAAGCGTCTTTGTTACTTAATGGATGGTTTTGTAAGCCCCGACGAAAAAATAGGGGTGTTATAAGTTAGATGTGTGGAAAGCTCGTCTAAGCTAAAATGACGCGCGCCACTATCGCATTAACGCAAACAAGCAATTTTGAAATATGGACGCAATACATATACAAATGCCGTTGTAATTGGTCATTCAGTTGCCGGTGAGACTCAAACGTAGGAGCACGCGTCGTTCGATTGGTTATTAATATTTGCACTCACATATCGAAATCACCTAATTAAGTAGTGGGGCGCGTCATTTCAGCTTAGACAAGCTCTATATGGGTGTTTGTCTGTGCAATCGTAGCCTTGCGGGATGCGGTTTTTCTTTATTTAAAAGCTAGTTTAATCGAGATGGTTCATCAAACACGGTTCAGTAGTATAAAAATTATCTGGAGGTTATCTGACTTTTGCAATTTTTTTTTATACCACTAAGGCGGCAAATAAGCTTACAGCCTGCCTGGTAAACAGTCACCGCAGCCTATGGACGTTTGCGATACCAGGGGCATCACCCACGCGTTGCCGACCCCGTAAATCGGAGAATCTTAGCAATTGTTGTGTTCAACATGAGTAGCCAGCGTAAGTACCGGCGTTAGGCATATCATATTTGTCCTTACAGTGTATCAGCATATCGCCCAAAAGACGCCCACTGCTGGGCATAGACCTCCACCAGAGATCTTCACAAACGTCGGCCCAGTGCCTTCCGCATCCAGCTGGTACCTGCGATCTTTACTAGGTTGTACGAGTACGGTACGTGGTCGTCACTCGAGAACTTTCCTACCATCGGCCATCTGTTCTTCGAGCTATGTGCCCTGCTCACTGCCACTTTAGCCTTGCAAACCATAGGGCTATGTCGGTGGTCTTGGTTTGCTTGTGGATCTCCTTATTTCTGATTCTATCGCGCAACGAGACTCCGAGCACAGCCCTTTCCATTGCCTTTTGGGTGACAGTGAGCTTTCGTATATATATAATTACGTGGGGACAATAATGTCTGACCATGCCAGCCCGCTAGACACGGGAAGGAGAGTTCAACCCACGAAGCGATGGCTAGACGTCGATAAGAACGACATGCGTGCCAACAAACTCACCACCAAGGATACCGAAGACTGAGCGAAGTGGACCAAGAGGAGTAGGAAGGCGGACTCCTGGCAACCGAAATTTAACACCAATACGATGATAATGATGATCTTGGCGTCAAATCCTGTTTGTGCTCTCGCACGCGAGGACCCGGGGTCCGCTTTGACTATGATCCAAGATTTAGCAGATCAGGCAATTACAGTGGAACGACTGCCAACTGACCTCCATACATAAGGTCGACATAAGGTCAATAATCATGCGAGTCGTTTAAAATAACGCGCGTAAAAGCGTCGAAAAAGCTCTCGTGCAAACGTTGCCTAACTCACAATTATTCGTAAATCTCTCGTGCGAACGTTGCCTAACTTGAAAAACCAGAATAACACCACCGTTTTCTTTGTTGCCACCGTGACGTGGCACTGCGCAGTGCGCCGCGCAGTGCACTGCACTGCATGAGTGGAGCTAGCACTATGGGCTTGTGCATAACCTCTAGAATAAAAATTCAAAATACAGAATTTCAATGGTCGTGGATTCTCCATCCGGAAGGGCGCAGCCCTTACTAGACACGGAAAGGCCAAAGTTCTGGACAAAAACTCCACGAAAGAAAGTTTCTAAAAGTTGACTGCTAGCAACTAAATGCAGACAGATCTTTTTTATCAGAACTTATTAGTGTGAAACTCGTGCAGGCGAGTCTGTGAAGAACTCGAAGTTTTCCGAATAGATACGATGGGAGGGAGGATTGAGGATTACATATACATATGTACAGTCATTCGCAGAGTGAAAGGACTCCTTTAGCATACATTAAATGTATCAGTCAGTTCTCACAGTGATACACAAAGTGTTCTCACGTGATGTGATAAGGAACCGAATAAAGTTCTGTATATGTCTATGTCACTGCAGCTGACTGTACATACACACTCACGTCCGTAGGGTGAGGCAGAGAGTATCGAGTACCACAAGCTACGGTCCTGACATACCTCTTTGGCCTCTTTCATATTCATACGACTTGAGTGGTTCAGGGGTCAACATGCCGGTCAGCCACGCAAGAGCTCCCGGGTTCGATACCGTTACGATATATGTTACGGGTCTGGGTGTTCTACGTATTTAAAAAAGGATTTAAGTAGTATATCAGTTATCTAGCATCCGCAGTACAAGCTTTGCTTAGTTTGAGGCTAGATGGCGCTGCGTGAATTTGTAAGCGATTATTTATTACATGTAACTTAAATATACATCTTATCATCAACTACCATCTGCTAGATTGTCACTGAATACTTAACATGAAGAAACCGGAGCGGATAAGGAGCGTCGGTGGCTGGGTGGTTGAGTATCCAACTCGTAAGCGAGAGCTGCTCGGTTCGAATCCCACTACTACCATGTCTTAATGACTGTTTTCTGAGATATGTACATACATTAGTTATAAACTAACTGATGCTCTTACGGTGAGGGAAAACATCGACAGTTGCCGCTTACCATCAACTACCTTCAGCTCGTTTGTCACTGAATACTTAATACGAAGCAATATTAAACAACACGGTTCGATATTGGTTTTCCTTCCGAATGCCAACACTATCGAGTACCCGACTGTATCGCATCGTGAGTGCTCTCCTAAGCGCTGACTCAGACTTCACACGACTCCAGTGGCCATTGAACTGCGTCGCAGCCGAGAAGTCTCTGGAACTTCTTTAGAACCTACATTGTATTGTAGTATGCTGTGACTTCATAAGGAGCGGTGGCCTAGTGGTTAAAGTATCCGACTCGCAAACGAGAGGCACCGGGTTCGAATCCTACTGCCGCCATTTGTGAATGACTTTTTTCTAAGTTACGTAAATTAGTTGACCACTAACCGATGCTCACACGGTGAGGGAAAATATCGTGATGAAGACTGAGTGTGTAACGTCGACAGTTACCGGTTACCATCTTGACCATCTGGCTCAGACTTTAGACGACTCCAGTGGCCATTGAACTGCGTCGCAGCCGAGAACTTCTTAGGAAACTACAGTCTCTGGAACTTCTTAGGAAACTACAATATATTGTAGTATGCTGTGACTTCTTCTGTGATTTTCTTCATAAGGAGCGGTGGCCTAGTGGTTAAGATATCCGACTCGTAACGTAAGCGACAAAAACCAGGCTTAAACCCCAGGGCGGCCATGGACCAAGGACTCTTTTCTGTGTTATGTATCTACATCAGTTGAACACTAACCGATGCTCTTACAGTGAGGGAAAACATTGTGATTAAACCAGCATATTCAAGACACTGAATGTGTACAGTTGCCGCTAACCACCAAGTACCATCTGCTCGTTTATTACTAAATACTTAATAAGAAGAAATGTAATATTGTTGGCGGCATTGGAATTCTGTCACAGAGTACTAAAGGGTGTTTTTTAGAGGCGGAGAAATTCAACTTTCGAAACTAGATTTATTAAAAAGGTAACTTTTCGGCATTTATAATTAATTGTAATTTTGGCAATATTGATATTCGGAAAACTACTTTGTCTATGATTTATTCTGGCATAGACCCTACAAACTGTCTTAGGTTGATAGTGCGCCATACTATCCAGCCCAGCAGCAGCGTAGGGACTTTGCGGGCGCGGCAGCGGCGTTCCAGTAAGACATTGAATAAATAAAAATCATATTAGCGTTAATGTCCCGGTTGTGCTCCCGCTTACGAGGGCCCGGGGTCCGTCTAGACCATGAACCAGGATTTGGTTACTGCTACCATGGGAACCTGACCAGATTGGATCATATTTACGCTCAGGTTTCATCACGATGTTTTCCGTCACCGTAAGAGCATCGGTTAGTATTCAAATAATGTACATAACTCAGAAAAGAGTCATTGGCATATGGCGGCAGTGGGATTCGAACCCGGTACCTCTCGCATTGCGAGTCGGATACCGCTACCACTAGGTTACTGACGCCCCTTTAAGTAAAAAATTAATTATACAGTCCTAACTCTTAATTCAATTATATTCTTATCTAGTTCTACACTATTGCATAAACCTCCCATCAAAGCAGTAGTATTGGCAGGTGTCGAGGCGTTATGACAATATTAAACAATGGTGTTTAGAATAGTTGGCTGGTGATTGTGCTAGCTATGATGGGCGGGTGTCAGGTGACTCTAAGGCCGTTTGTCCACGGCGTCGGTTGAGCCGGATCCGTCATTCAAGAAAATACCGGACCGAAGAAGTGGGCTATATATTTATATGAACATTTTGTTGCGACATACGGTGTTCGAGATCCGTCATCTGTTCTTTTGACTTCTCGCGTGGACAAACGTTCATATAAATATATAGAGGTTGTTACATAATATATGTATGAAGCAGTGAACTGGATGGAGTGCTAAAACGATAGATGCAACTATTCTATGTACGAAAATAATATATAGGCCTCTTCTTAGCCCCCCTGTATAGACCGCTTCTTCGGTCCGTTTTTTCTCGGATGATGGATCCGGCGAGTAGGACGCCGTGGACTAAATGCCTAACAGGCGTAGGTAGGTAGGTGGATAGATAAGCACTTTGTTCCACGCAAAAATGGGGTAGATAAACGTTTAGATTGAAAAATTATCGAATGTTCGCAATCAGTGCGATATGACACCAAAATTGGCAAATTAAAGTATTTCCATAATACGCTCACCGGCAGAATTACCCGCCCATTCAATATTTTTCAATGTACTGACGCTCATACATTTCTGGCGTTACAAATCAGTCTAACTTCATAAATACTTAATCGATTTAAATTAAGTCTTCGCTGTGTGGTGTCCGGCAGAGTAGAATAGCACCAACCTCTTACACTCGTGGGTGTCGTACAAGGCGACTAATGTTTTCGAGGCTAAACACCAAGAGTCTCCGTAGGCTGAAAAATGGGCAGCGGCGTTTTCCATTGTTATATTTATGACACTGCGATGTCCAATCCGCTTGCGAAGCGTGGAGATTATGGCAATAACCTCCCCTTTCGTGGGAGAGGCCCTAAGTCCTGCAGTGGACTGGTATGGGCTGTGATGATGATGAGGCGTTTCCCATACTAAAATCTGCTGCAATCAGTCTACAGAAAAGAGCTATAATTAAACAGAGGCAATAATTATCTTATTGGCTATCAAAAATTAGGCTGACTGCCCTTCATATCTATTGCTCTGTGTATAGATCGAAGGTTGCATGAAGAGCCCCTTACTTAGAGCGTCGGTGGTCGAGCGGTTAGAGAGCTCTATAACACGTTGCTCTGGCAGCAAAAAGCAAATGCCACTCCACTGCCAAAGCCACGGTTCCCCAAATCCCCACCCCATGGAGCACTGGAAACCTTACTCACCGGCAGAAACACAATACTATTTAAAAGAGTATTATTTAGCTGCGATATTCTGTAAGGTGGAGGTACTTCCCCAGTCGGGCGGCTCCAATTCAAACGAGATACCCCGCTATGCCCTACCTCTCTTAAATGCTTATGGACCTTCAACAAATGTATGTCACCGACAATCACTGAAAGCAAAAGGCCTTTCATTCCGTACCCTCAGAAGTATTGTTCAAAAATATGAGCCAGACATTGTCCTTTCGCCAAGCATCATTGTCGGGAATCCCAAACGAAACAAAAGAATCGCCATGCCCCAGTTCCGGTTTTCACGGCGGCCATTTTCCAATCACAGTTCCCGCGCCCCGTTTGACAGCTCGCTTGTTTTTAATCGGCGCCCCGCGGGCAAAGGATGCCGGAACGTACGACCACGGGCTGGCCGGGATTACTCGCCGGCCGGTTCAGTAATCGACGAGAGTGCCCATGGGTGCCGTACTGTGATTTTTTTTGAACCCCGATGAAACGAGGGGTGTTATAAGTTGATGTGTATATCTGTATCTCTGGGTGGTGTTTTATTTTTATGATTGCCTAGGGAGGCACTCGGACGGACGGTCCACCTGATGGAAAGGGTCCACCGTCGTCCAGGACATCTGCAACCTGAGGCGAGCGGATGCGGTACCGGCCTTTGAGGCCTGTCTACAGAGACATGCCCTTTGAAGAACATAATGATAGTGCAAAGGAAATACTTCGGGAGGGAGCTCATTCCTTATTGTGTCTGTCAGTGTCATCGTAGTTCCCGAAAGGATGGACTGATGAAATTTTTTCTAACACCATTAGTTTACAAACACACGCTCCAAATTTTCATCCAAATTAATTTTCATTGCAATTTCTGCTCGGCCGGGAATCGAACCCGCGACCTCTGCGTGGCAGACTGGCATGTTAACCAACTGAACCACTCAGCTCGTCATAACATAGAAGTAGGTACTTTTCAATTCGTTTACAATTTTAATTATGAACCGGCTAAGTTACGTAAAGTACATACTTATTAGCACCTATATGCAAGTCCCAAGTCAAACGCTGAGAAAGTAGGCCCTGACTAGTAAACATTAACATGAACCTGTAGTTTAACTACAGGTTCTCTAGTTTGCTTTACTCGATTGAATTACAATTGGATCGCAAGAACAGCTCTACAGCAGTTTTAATTGTAGCAAAATACCAAAAACGTGACAAACTGCCATTTAGCTGCCAATTACAACTCAATTGATCCATTTTGTTATACGGCACACAAACAGGCCAGCGAACCACCTCATGGAAAGTGGTCACCGCCGCACATGGACATCAGCAACAGCAGGGGAATCACAAATGCGTTTCCGGCCTCTGAAGAGACCTCTGATAAGCCTCTTGAACGAGCCCATTTCATAGTCCAAAGGAAACACTGTGGCTGGGAGCTCATTCCACATCCGAATCGTATGAGCGAGAAACGAGCGAGTAAATTGTGGAAAACGTCCTAGTGTATCAGGACGTTTCCTGTATGTGTTGACTGGCCCAACACTTCTTGGGTTTACGCTGGAACACCATAGCGAAAACTATCTGCAGAGTACAACATGGAGGTCTTCTAGAAAGGGGTTAAAAGGTTTAACGGGGTCGGCAACGCGTGGGTGATAGGCTGCGGTGACTGCTTACCATCAGGCAGGCCGTAAGCTCGCTTGCCACCTTAGTGGTAGAAAAAATATCTATTAGGTCCTGTGGTGTTCCGATAAAACCGGCTGTGGATACATAGAGGGGTTTTAGTGGGCAGTGTCCATTTTCAGGGAATCCCACATGTTCACGTCATTCCCCCGTGTCTTCTTATCGAGTCGATGGACTAAACTCTGACGTACACTTTATTCGCCCAGTATTCGGCGACGCATATAGCGTGAAGCGTGACGCGGTATTTATAGAAAATTCGCCCTCTTTTAAAAAAAAAAGAAAAAAGGCTCAGGCAGTCGTCACATGGACATTACCCAATACCTATACCCGAGGTCAACGCCCCCCCGAGCGCCTCGTCTGGCCCTAATGGGGTTGTCACCCCGTGCGGGGGGTAGCGAGGGGGGAGGGGGAGGGGTAAAGACATAAACAGTCCGCAAGGTCACTTGCGGGGTGACAACGCAATGATAGCCTGCGTGACGTGGCTTACGAAGAGTATCGTGTAGGATATAGCCAGCTATTTCATTATTTAGGCATATTATTTAGGTCTACAAGTAAATTTTATTTCCATTACGTAGCTAGCTACGAATTTCAGCTACTTCAACTTTAGTTTGTGCGCTGTCACAATTAGGACTGACTAGCAAACGCCTGTAATTGCGCTGGCTACCTCATCATTCGCACAGCAAATATCACTCAAGTCGCAGTACTGTTTTGCAATTGGATGGTGGAACATGTGCGTCTATCCATTCTAGACTGTGATTGTGACAAGAGAAATTCCACAATGTGGCGATAGTAGAGGTTGAGGATAGAAGTATAGTCACAATAAGGAAAAGTGACTTTAAAGTGGCTGAAAAGCGAAACTGCCATGAGGATGTGAGGCCGACCGGTTCTTTTACTTCTAGAACCCACACAAGAGAATATGTTAGTACTTACGGGGTGTAAGGTTTCTACGGGGTCGGCAACGCGTGGGTGATGCCCCTGGTATTGCAAACGTCCATAGGCTACGGTGACTACTTACCATCAGGCAGGCCGTAAGCTTGTTTGCCACCTTGGTGGTATAAAAAAAAAGTACTATCACAACGAAAAGACGAAGTTCATGTCACTAAAAAAACCGTTTTTTGTGCCAGGTTGAGCACGGGCAGACCAACGTTTTGTAGGTCTCCTAACCGTCTACTATCACTACAAAGTGGAATTTTTCATGCACTCGATGCCGTAGGACCACCTCCGTCACCCTCACAGTCTATTCTATGTGAGTTAACCACTTCGACGACTGTGTCCGCAGTCCGGTAATCACCCTCCGTTTCCGGGTAATGCGTCCTTGGGAGAGCTTTGTATCGAGTTGGGTGGGTGTAGTGTATGGCAGAGTACAATCTCAGATCAGACAAGGAATAAAGATGGCGCGATGTCAACTGTGACATGAGGCCGCGTTTGTAAACATGTGTGCTTGGCGTAGTTTGGTCGCTTATGATTCTAATTTCCAGCAAGGCTCGAGTCCTCCGTATATCATTTTGTCTGCATTTTGTAGCGCGAGGCTAAATCAGGTAATTACAGCGACGTAGTGGTTCAGTCGGTTAACGTGCCGGTCTACCACGCAGAGGTCTCGGATTCCATTGGTGAATTTTAATTTCTGTTACGGGTCTGGGTGTCATACATATAATAAGTACGTATTCAAAAAAGTATATATGTAGTTTAACAGATATCTAACACCCATCTTTGCTAACTTTGGGGCTAGACGGTGAATTTGTCCAACCATATTGGTATATTTATATTTATTATATTTACTGCCGTCTCCACAATTTTATGCAGCGCGCCATGACTGGGTCAGCGTCATAACGTTTGACTTCGTATTGCCTTAATTACCTAACGACGCACACGTCACGCAAACCTAAATGCCGCGTGCCGCCGTGTTGCCTTGATAGAACGCGCTATGCGTCTTTTGCATCGCTCAAAAACGGTATCGCGCTAATTTTTGACGTTCCATAAATGTCAAAAGTAAGGTTATTAAGTATGATATTACCCATGATCCAATCTGGTCAGGTTCCCCTGGTAGCAGGGTCACGGAGGTCAGATGGCAGTCGCTCCACGGTAATTACCTGACCTGCCAAATCCTGGATCATGGTCAAGGCGGACCAAGGGCCCTCGTGCGCGAGAGCACAACCGGGACATTAACGCCAAGATTATTCTTATTTTATATTAAGTATGATATCAATAAGGCATTTAAGACGACCTGAGTGGTTCAATGGTCAACATCTCTGCCACGCAAGAGGTCCCGGGTTCGATTCCCGGCCGGGCAGAAATTGAAATGATGAATTTTAATTTCTGTTCGGGTCTGGGTGTTCTATGTATAATAAGTATGTATTTAAAAGTATATAAGTAGTTTATCAGTTATCTAGCACCCATAACACAAGCTTTGCTTACTTTGGGGCTAGATGGCGCTGTGTGTATAAGCGTACTAACTCTTCCATGTTTATAAATTTGAGGTCGCAAAGTTTCTTACAGTTAACCGCACCTTATTTAAAGTTGCAAAAGATATATTTCTTAGAAACTCGCGAAACCCACATCGCCTTGTACACGAAGTTACACCAAACTCGACTTTGTATTTGAAACAATGCTGTATCCATATTCAATAAAATTCCACTGGCAATTCCTTTTTGAATTTATATTGGATGGATTCCAATTCCAAACAAATTGAAAAAGGCCTTGTATAAATGGCTATTGGAGCACTGCTTTTACTCTGTCAAGGATTTTTTCGAGTTTAAAGTAGCATAAGATTAACGCTGAACCAGTTTGCATTCATGTTAATACTGGCTGATCATGTGTGAGCCACTGTGTATCTAATGATTATTTTAAGACCTATCATTGTAAGCATGTTTTGAGCAAATAAAATATTCTATTCTATTCTAGAACGCAGCCCTTTAATTCCAACTTTATTGGTGAACTAATCAATTTCATAACGACTAGTCGATAGGAAGATACTCAAAACTTGCGTACGGCTACACACACTCGTTTCAGACATAGGTGAAGTAGACGTGACGACCTGAGTGGTTCAGTGGTCAAAATGCCGGTCTGCCACGCAAGAGGTCCTGGGTTCGATTCCCGACCGGGCAGAAATTGAAATGATGAATTTTAATTTCTGTAACGGGTCTGGGTGTTCTATGTATAATAAGTATGTATTTAAAAGTATTTAAGTAGTTTATCAGTTATCTAGCACCCATAGCACAAGCTTTGCTTAGTTTGGGGCTAGATGGCGCTGTGTGAATTTGTCCACGAATATAAAAAAAAAAAACGTGCTGTGTATGTAACGATTACGCGTACTTTTATTGTACGGCTGTCTATTGTTTGCGTTCAACGTGCTCGTCGCGTAAGCGTCAACTGTACGTTCACCGGACTAATGCGTCATAAGATTACATCAGATTGTGTCTAATCATAATCATCATCACAGCCCACAACAGTCACTGCAGGACTTAGGGCGTCTCCCACGAAAGGGGAGGTCATTGCCAAAATCTCTACGCTTGGTAGCCGGGTTGGAGATCGCAGTGTTATAAATATAACAATGGAAAACGCTGCTGCCCATTTTCCAGCCTATGGAGACTGTAGATCTTTTGCCTCGAAAACATTAGCCGCCTTGTACGACACCCACGAGTGTAAGGGGTTGGTGCTATTCTACTCTGCCGGACACCACACGGCCACTACATCGGGGATTAACATATAAAAAGTCGAACATGTATAGCCACCTCACCACCCTAATGTTTAAGTTAGAATATCACCGGCCATCAGTATGGAAGGGGTTATAACGCTTTGGCCGGGGTTAAGTGGCGACAGTAATTACGCTGTAAGTGCTCTGGAATTTGAGCCTAAATGGGCTTGAGTGTTGTTTACCTACTGTTCTGTTTGTGGTGAATTATGGATTTACGCGACCGGAGGACCTAAAGAAAACCAAAAATGACTTAAAATGTATTTATTTAAAATTATTAATATATTAAAATTAAATCTAACCTAACCTAGCGATTGTGATCGATGCTAGATCAACAATGACTTCTAAATTAATTTTATAATATTTTTTTTTTATGTTATACGGCAGACAAACAGGCAAGCGGGCCACCTGATGGTGCGTGGTCACCGCCGCCTATGGACATCAGCAACACCAGGGGAGTCACTGATGTGTTGCCCGCCTCTGAAGAGACCTCTAATATACCTCTTGAACGATCCCATGTCATAGTCCAAAGGAAACACTGTGGCTGGGAGCTCATTCCACATCCGAATCGTACGAGCTGCACATCGCGTCCGTGACCGAGTTTCCGCAGAGTTCGCTGATTCGACGGTGCGCGCTGCCATGAGGAATTGGGGCTGCATAGTCATCGGCTTACACATAGCGCGGCTACGTAACAGGTGTGTTTATATCTCATATAAACATTTTTGCCCAAATGTTTATACAATTTACTTTATTTTTTGTTCTACTCCGACAGGGTGATCATCCTCACACGTTGGAGCTAAATTGCTCGCGAACGGTGCGGTTCCAAAGGAACTTTCTCCCACGCACACTAAGGTTGTGGAATGAACTACCTGGAGAGTACTGCATGGAGTTTTTCAAGAAAGGGGTTAAAAGGATTTTACGGGGTCGGCAACGCGTGGGTGATGCCCTTAGTATTGCAAACGTCCAAAGGCTGCGGTGACTGCTTACCATCAGGCAGGCCGTTGTTTGCCACCTTGGCGGTATAAAAAAAAATATAATGGCAGGCACCTTACTTTTCACACTTCACACGATACATCACATATGCACACTCTTATATCTTATTACGAATAACATTTATTTATTTATTTATTTCATTTCATTTATTCATTTATTCCTTGTGTGTGGCGCTTTTATCCGTGCATCACTAGGGGGCCCACTGAAAACCAGCGTCGCGGCGACTGTCGTGGCATATGCTGAGTGTGGCCCCATTGCACTCTCCACATGGCACAGGTAACGAGATTAGTAAATTTTCTCGTGCTATAAATATTTTTATTAATAACGCCTAAATTATTATTAAATTGTCAATGTGTCTGTATATCCTAATGTATTTTATTGTATTAATTATTATTATTCAATTGATTTATATTATGAATTCATTTATATACTTTTTTTTTGTTATGAAATATGAATTATGTTTTTAAATGTTGAATGGAAACGCTTTGGATTCTGTCTGTAAGTTTGCATTTATTTTAAATAAATAAATTAGACTAAATTGTTCCGTTTTTTTCTTTTTTCATTTACGTCTGTTTTTCTTTTTTTTGCTTTATGAATAAAATACAGTGTGTCTGAGCGGAATAAAAGTGTTTTATGTTTACTTTACTTTACAATTTTGGTTCACAACATATCCATGGGAGTTACGTAGCACATGACCTACGAGCCCTGCTTTCTTATGATGTACTTATTCTGTTAGTTTTAAGTTTTTTGAATGTGTCATTGGACCAAATACAGAAATAAGCCGCGCCTGTTGTGTCTTTTGTCTGTTATATTTCTCGGTATATCATTATTGTGTACAATAAACAGTTAATTAAATACGTATGTGTCTATGTCTACCTATTTTCTATAACTTTATTTAACACGGCGCCTACCACTCCGCTGATAGCATCCTAGTCTCCCTGTTACCCTAAATTACATTAGAATCACCCCTCAACTCGATACCAACTCCTTCCAGGAAGCATTAACCGGAAGGGGAAGGCAATTACCGGGCCACCGCAGACGGGACGCATCGTCAAAGCGACTGGCGACCCAGTATCTGTGACAACATCGTATTATACTACAGCTATACTAGTTCAAGAAAGCTCAAAAAAGTTGCGGCCCGAAGTGGTGAGAATAAAAGGAGATGTATGGAAAGAATCGTGAATATATCCGTGAAAGGTGTGGCATGAAAGATGATGTAGTGACAAAAATAGAAAGAGGGATGTTGAGATGGTTCGGGCATGTAGAGCGCATGGATGAAAGAAGATTGACGAATGAGGTATATAGTGCGAATCTGGAAAACCGGCCCTTTAGAGGACGACCCAGAAAAACGTTCACTGATCAGATCAGTAGTGTTCTGAAAAAAGCTGGGGTCCGAAGTGGTAAGAATAAAAGAAGATGTATGAAAAGAGTTGTGGATATATGCGAGGCTAGGGAATTGTGTCAGGACAGAGCAAAGTGGCAGTCCGCAGTCTCTGCCTACCCCACCTGTGGGATACAGGCGTGAGGATTTTATATTAGTTATAAAAGGTTATAATACTGAGGACTTATGCCATTCAGATCAAGATCCCTTGTTAACGGAGTCACGGAGATCACAGCTGATCACCGTTTTTTTTTATCAGACACGTGTGGTGTCCGGCAGAGTAGTATAGCACCAACCCCTTACACTCGTGGGTGTCGTACAAGGCGACTAATGTTTTCGAGGCAAAAGATCTAGAATCTCCATAGGCTGGTAAATGGGCAGCAGTGTTTTCCATTGTTATATTTGACGACCTGAGTGGTTCAGTGGTCAACATGCCGGGGTCTGCCACGCAAGAGGTCCCGGGTTCGATTCCTGGCCGGGCAGAAATTGAAATGATGAATTTTAATTTCTGTTACGGGTCTGGGTGTTCTATGTATAATCTATATATATAAAAGAAAGTCGTGTTTGTTACAACACTTATAACTCGAGAACGGCTGGACCGATTGCCATGGTTTTTGATTTGTTGGATTTGTTTCCTTCCCGAATAGCAGAATACATCTTAAAAAAAAAAAAAAACTAAAAAAAAAAAAAAAAAAAAAACGGTAGGTTTAGGGTAGGTGTAGGGTAGGGGTAGGTGTAGGGTAGGTGTAGGGTAGGTGTAGGGTAGGTGTAGGATAGGTGTAGGGTAGGTGTAGGGAAGGTGTAGGATAGGGTAGGTGTAGGGTAGGTGTAGGGTAGGTGTAGGGTAGGTGTAGGGTAGGTGTAGGGTAGGTGTAGGGTAGGTGTAGGGTAGGTGTAGGGTAGGTGTAGGGTAGGTGTAGGGTAGGTGTAGGGTAGGTGTAGGGTAGGTGTAGGGTAGGTGTAGGGTAGGTGTAGGGTAGGTGTAGGGTAGGTGTAGGGTAGGTGTAGGGTAGGTGTAGGGTAGGTGTAGGGTAGGTGTAGGGTAAGTGTACGGTAGGTGTAGGGTAGGTGTAGGGTAGGTGTAGGGTAGGTGTAGGGTAGGTGTAGGGTAGGTGTAGGGTAGGTGTAGGGTAGGTGTAGGGTAGGTGTAGGGTAGGTGTAGGGTAGGTGTAGGGTAAGTGTACGGTAGGTGTAGGGTAAGTGTACGGTAGGTGTAGGGTAAGTGTACGGTAGGTGTAGGGTAAGTGTACGGTAGGTGTAGGGTAAGTGTACGGTAGGTGTAGGGTAAGTGTACGGTAGGTGTACGGTAGGTGTAGGGTAGGTGTAGGGTTAGAACGCTACGCGAACGAAGTCGCGCCGGGTCAGCTAGTAAGTATATATTTAAAAGTATATAAGGATTTTATTAGTTATCTAGCACCCATAACACAAGCTTTGCTTACTTTAGGGCTAGATGGCGCTGTGTGAATTTGTTCACGATTATATTTCTAACCGGCCTAGTATGGATATAATGGCAATGACCTCCCCTTTCGTGGGAGATACCCCTTAGTCCTGCGGTGGACTATTATGGGCTGTGATGATGGGACTGAAGAGATATACAGACATGGTATTGCAAACATCCATAGGCTGCGGTGACTGCTTATCATAAGGCAGGCCGTAGGCTTGTTTGCCACGTTGTATATGTAGACTTAGTCCATAGGGAAAGTGCCGTGAACGTACCGGACACAACCCCATCAACTTGTTACCGCTCGACCCACATTCACGCCCGATAACAAGTTACGAGCCTCCCTTCGGGAGATTTCGGAGCCCTTCGGCGAAATTCGATTTGCTAAGCCCCGAGCGAATTGCGACAGTCGTTCGCGGTAAATCAGTTAGACAATGATGAAAGAAACTGCTTAGTACGTGAGGACAGGCCCTATGGTTCAACTTCTACGGCGATGGCAGGCCATGAGTGCCGTTTCGCCATATTACGTATAATCGAGAAAACGAATGTGTAGCAGTGTAGTAGTATTCTTAATTTTTTCGTATTATTACGAGAAACACCACCTACATTAGTTGAATGGGGTAGGTATGCGACTCGCAAGCGAGAGGTACCGTGTTCAAATCCCACTGCCGCCATGTACCAATGACTATTTTCTGAGTTATGTACATTAGCTGCTCTTACGGTGAGGAAAAACATAGTGATGAAACCTGTACATTCTGGCGACTGAATTTATAACAATGATTCAATTTTGTCAGGTTCTCCTGGTAGCAAGGTCATGGAGGTCAGACGGCAGTCGCTCCACTGCTATTACCTTATCAACCAAATCCTGGATCATGGTGAAGGCGGATCCCGGGCACTCATGCGCGAGACATTAACGCCAAGATTATTATTTTATGCCCAGTCCTCTTTAAAGAATTTCTTTCATCATTGGTTGTACGCGACTGTGTCAGCTGTTTTCAATTTCCGCATAAAAGAAAATGGTCACAGAGAGAGGTAAATAGAACACTATTACTTTTACATCGTATACTTACAAACTTATACATATATGACATATACATAAATCTCTAGCCTTTGTCGATGATTTATTATTATTATGTTTTTTAGCTATTTCTGTTCCTAGACAAGATTGATAGGGAGGCCTTTGCCTCAAAGGCCTCACTATAAATCTTGTCTATGCTTTATTTATTTATAGGAAAAAAACTACAGCATTACAAGCGACCGATGCACTGTAAAATTAAAATATCATCTACTTAAAATTATACAATAACAATTGATGGAATGGAAATTGATGGAAATCGAAGGATAACCAAGGATTAAGCGCTCGCCCGGATCGGTGTTCCCCGATGGCGAGAACCACTTTGCTCTGTCCTGACACAACAACGCTGGTCTTCAGCGGTCAGTTTATTTGTTTCAAGTTACTTTCAAATTTCTTGATTAACCACAATATTTTCACAACCAGTTTTCTAGAATAGGTACTTATAGACCTTTTTTTTATGTTAGCCGGCAGACAAACAGGCATGCGGGCCACCTGATGGTGCGTGGTCACCGCCGCCTATGGACATCAGCAACACCAGGGGAGTCACCAATGCGTTGCCCGCCTCTGAAAATACCTCTAATATACCTCTTGAACGATCCCATGTCATAGTACAAAGGAAACACTGTGGCTGGGAGCTCATTCCACATCCGAATCGTACGAGCGAGAAACGTTCTTTCGAACCTTCGCGTGGTGACCTACAGAGGGTCTACGTAGTGGGGATGAGCACCCAGCCCACGGCGGATGGTGCGATGGCGGAATTGCGCTGTGGGCACCAGATCGAAAAGTTCCTCGGAACACTT
The DNA here is from genome assembly GCA_905147135.1 of Blastobasis lacticolella. Lineage (NCBI taxonomy): Eukaryota > Metazoa > Arthropoda > Insecta > Lepidoptera > Blastobasidae > Blastobasis > Blastobasis lacticolella. Next base: position 744,219 of record LR990067.1, read on the forward strand.
CCCATTGTACAGCCGATAGAACACACACAGGGAGCCAAAGTCCCTTCGGTTAGCCAGTGGTTCTAACTTCCTTTGTGGTAATACGAGTATTATTATTTATATAAAATTCTTTATAGAACTTTCCAAAAAATTAAACGACACCACTGGTGACCGAAGAGCTGTCTCGTTCCTCGGGCAACGGATTAGCATTGCTATCCAACGAGGCAACGCAGCCAGCTTTCTGGGCACAATTCCGGGGTATGGACGACTTTCTTAATTTTTTGTATGTAATAATGTATATTTTTACGATAATCATCACAGCCCATAACAGTCCACTACAGGACTTAGGGCCTCTCCGACGAAAGGGGAGGTTATTGCCATAACCTCCACGCTTGGCAGGCGGGTTGGACATCGCAGTGTTATAAATATAAGAATGGAAAACGCTGCTGTCCATTTTCCAACCTACGGATACTTTATATCTTTTGCCTCAAAAACATTAGTCACCTTGTTCGTCACCCACGAGTGTAAGGGGTTGGTGCTATTCTACTCTGCCGGACACCACACGGCCAATACTACTAGTAATACAATACAATAATACTATACATGTAAATATTTTATGTGTACCTTAATGAACAATATGACCAGTAAAATATAAATAAGTCATAATCAGAACCCGTAACAGTCCACTGCAGGACTAAGGGCCTCTCCCACAAACGGGGAAGGTTATTGCCATAATCTCCACGCTTGGCAGGCGGGTTGGAGATCTCAGTGTTTAAATATAACAATGGAAAATGCTGCTGCCCATTTTCCAGATTACAGAGACTTTTGATCTTTTGCCTCGATAACATTAGTCGCCTTGTACGACACCCATGAGTGTAACGGGTTGATGCTATTCTACTCTGCCGGGCATCACACGGCCAAGAAATAAGTAGTTAAATATTATTCCTGCTGATTATAACTGAATTTATACATATGAATCTATACGTAGTTGGGGAAGCCCAGCGCGCAATAACAAAAGGAAAAAATAATACTTCAAGATACGCTATCAGCGCTTGAGCAGCTACCAATGTCCTTAAGTTTTATGAAATTATTATATGCTACAAGTTTATCCTACAGTAGGTACCGAACGATAAGAAAACCTAGTCAGTATTTTTAATAACGACTTTTGTAATAAGTAGGTACTTACGACATAGCACTTTTATTTGTCGTAAATTGTTGGCCGTTCTGGCAATATTGTTGAATTTGACGAACTGAGTGGTTCAGTTTGTTAACATGCCAGTCTGTCACGACTTTGTTTTATATTGTAGAGATATAGGGAGGCAAACAAGCAGCGGACCATTTTTCATTTTCATTTCATTCATTTTCATTTTCATTTTCATTTCAATCACAGTCCGTGGACTGAACACCCGTAAACCGAGGAATCGCAAACAACGCCTGCCTTTACAACGTCGACCAGTTGGCACGAACTATACTGCCACAAACCTATCTCACCGGGTGGCAGAAACCGGAACTAAGTGTCACCACTTTGAAATACCATTTCGTTGGCGACAACAGCGACGCCGGCGCCGGGTCAATAAGTGTGGAGCGCATGGATTCTCACCACCGTATGACATTGGATGACAAATGTCATATGTCAAAGCGTCGCGCGAACAATGAGTGGTCGTGATCGGTCTGGGAGCTAGAGGTGGGGACGTGTCGATGGGACTGTATCGAAAGTTTTTATTATCGTGTCGATGACAAACAAAGTCAAACTTTTCCGCTGGGGATCCTCGAGACTTGTTGAACAGTCTTTTGGTCGAACAGTCATAGATTGGCACCCCGTGACAATATAATAAATACTAATATTAATGACAATTGCTCAGTCGCTCATCTCTTGTACAAATACGTAGAGTGATAGAGCATAGATAAAAAAAAAAACGAAAAAAAATAATTAAATTAAATAATAAAATAGCGGGGTATTGAGTTAGAGTTACCGGGGTAACCCAATACCTCTCACTTACGAGTCGGATACCTTAACCACTTGGCCATCGACACTCCTACGGGGATTCTAGATCTTCTGCCCCACGAGTGTAAGGGGTTGGTCCCATTTTACTCTGCAGGACACCAATGTAGTTATCGATAAAAATTTGCGTTTCCAGCTCTATTTTCCACTTTCGAAACGTGCTTCGCCGTATAACTGGATCGTGGGACGGCACCGCGGCGCGGTAACTCGCTTATTGGCTTTTGATGTCGTCACAGAATCCATTTGTTTCGTGTCAAAATGGCCGAGCAGTCGAGGTAGGATTCGGAATATATATGTCGCAGCCATATGGTTAAATTAGCCGGTTAACTAAACGGCTAGCTTTTTGAGCAATTATTTAGTTGAAAATTTGCCAGTTTCATAAGATTTTAAAGTGATGTTGAAAGAACGATATTGCCTCGAGTTTACGCAGCTCTTCCACACGTTGTTCCAATGCTAACCTACCCACAATAACTTCAAAGTATAATAATAGTTTGCATTAGGTTTCTATTCGGTTAGTTTAGGTTAGCATTATGACAATGAATGGAAGAGCTCCGTAAACTCGAGGCAATATCGTTCATTTGACTTTACTTTCAAAGTTCATGAATTTGGCCAATTTTCAATTAAATAACTGCTTAAATAGCTAGCCGTTTAATTAACCGGCTAATTATACCATTTGGCTGCGACATATATAAAATATAAATATGCTTGGACAAATCCACACAGCGCCATCTAGCCCCAAGGTAAGCAAAGCTTGTGTTATGGGTGTTAGATAACTGATAAACTACTTAAATACATAGTTTTTTTTTTAATGATATATACAGGTATTTGACTGCCATCTCACATGATGTTAAGTGCAGATGCAGTCTACGATGGCGCATACCTGTCTATTGAGTACCTATTTACTCTTGTCTTAAAGATACCCAAGTTGTAGCGCTCAGGGAAAACATGTGCAGGCAGCGAGTTCCATTCCCTTGCCGTTGGCAACATAAAACAGAAAGAGAAAGACCGTTTTTTTGTAAATACATACTTATTACACATACTACACCCAGACCCGTAACAGAAATTAAAATTCATCATTTCCATTTCTGCTCGGCCGGGAATCGAACCCGGAACTTCTGCGTGGCGACTGGCATATCAACTAACTGAACCACTCACTTTCAGGTCGTCTCTGGTGTTGTCGGACACGGTACGGCCGTTGTCGGCGGGGGCTGGGTGTGCTGCGGCCATGGGGCGGCCAACATGTCACTGTGTGTTTCCTTCCTACTTTCCTACCCGAGGTGTTTGATGATTGAAAGAGATTTGTAATGTCCTCAATAAAGAAATTTCGACTACCCAGCCTCCGACGTTGTGCGACGCTTAAACTATAACTCGGTAAAGTGTATGTAGTATTTGGCCATCGTCATCCGAAAGGGGTTGCTGCTGTAGGTACCATGTGTATACGTATAATCTGCGCGCAATCAGTATGGGATCAATCCTATTCTTAGAATGCGACCAAATATTGCAAATGCGCAGCAACGATACCCGCATCTTCAATTGGTTCGAACGATGAAATGCAACGCGTCTACTCTCACGGAACAAAAAAATCTTAGTATATCCAAAAAATATATAAATAATCATCTTGGTGTTAAAGTCTCGGTTGTGCTCTTGCGCACGAGGGCCCGGGGTCCGCCTTGACCATGATCCAGGATTTGGCAGATCAGGTAATGTGATCAGATCAAATAAACAGTGTTACAGTGGAGCGACTGCCATCTGACCTCCGTGACCCTGCTAAAAGGAAACTGACCAGATTGGATTGAAATCGAAAACGGCGACCTATAGCAAAAAATGCTTTTACACTAAGGTAATCTACATAAAATTCTCTACAACTATTGCGTTATTCACTTTTTGAAATTCCCAACCATATTCGGGAAAACAGTCTCGGTTGTGGCGATAGGTAAAATATCCTTTTCTTAATGTAATTTTTACGAAAACCTATACATGTATTTTTATGTGATAAATAAATAAATAATCGTGAACAAATTCACACAGCGCCGGGAGTCCTTTTTGGGCAGCCATAGCGAGCGGACGTGCCATCTGGCGCGCATTTACGATCCTTTTGGGTCAAGTGCACAAAAAAAAAAAAAAAGTTGTCGTTCCCGGCGTGCCCGTACTCTGCGATTGCAATAGTTTTCACGGTGTGCCTGTTTGCAATATATAAGTGATACCCTAGCCCGGTTTAAGTGTTGTGCGGTGTAGTGGTTTAATGTTATCCTAAAGTTTAGTGTCAGTGACAGTGATCGACGGAGAAGCCTACCTAAGCCTGCGCTGCAGCACCAACAGTGCGCAGCACGCCGCGCTGTAGCACCAACAGAGCGCAGCCGCATCCCTCTGCTGATACCAGCACACTAACACCGCCACGTAACCCGCTAACGACACACCTGAGCTCCGAACCCGGTGAGGGCGTTCCTAATAATATTATCACTAAACATATTTTGTACCTCAGTCTTCACTAGCATAAGTAAATTTTAAATCTCTCTACTGTTAAGGTTATATTTATTCTGGAATACAAACGCACTCTTAAACACAACATAAAGTACAATCTAACTAAACCCAGGCGCTATATAGAGGACATAATATAGATAGGTGTCCCAAATTATCCAACACCGCCCCGAATCGCGACCCATTTGTATTAGGTTCCAGCATCAATAGAAGTGGAATACCTTTCAGAAAAACCGTACACTCTACCAGCAAGCTCTACCAGTAGTAGCTTGTGTTCTAACCTACTTCTCTTTCAGATTACATGAATATTATAAACCGCGAGACAAACTAGCAAAATCAATTTGCTCAATTATTTAAAAAACTTGCGTCCCAAAATAAAGCACAAGTCAATAAGTATCTACTTTGCGACTCATAAAAACCGCATACCACTGCCTTAAAGTAGGTACCAGGAACTCAACAAACTTGCAACTTTCTACCACAAACAAAGAAAGAAACCGACAAAAAAAGTGAAGGGTCCAGGCTGCCCACTTAAAAACAATAAGAACACATTTCCACATTGCGCAAGGGAGAACAAAAAGACAGGACAAAAAATTGCGCAACATCTGGCGAACAGAAGACGGCAAACAAAATGCAGACTACAGCAAGACCCATGACCAAGGATGGCAACTACCTCTACAGAGCCATCGCGGACCAAATAAATGAAGTTTACTACCTGTCCTTTGAACATCAAGCAGTACGTCGCGACTTAGCAACATACGTGTCAGAGAATAGAACAATAGACAGAATACGCCTAGCTCTTTTGAATAATATAAAAGATGCCAACGTACAGCAGCAGCAATCCATCGACGGAAAAATTGATCAGTACATACGATCGCAGTTCATGGATGGCTTTTGGGGTGGCGAAGACATAATTATAGCGGCCTGCGAGTACTACTTGGTTAACGTGCATGTTCACCTGAATTATACCACCCCGCAGGTCTATACACCGGCAAATGAACAAGTCTTGACTAATATTCATCTACGGTTCCAAAATAATCACTACGATAGCATAGTTATGTCTTCACACGAAGTCTTACAAGGCATAAACAATACCAACGAAAATGAACCCTGGATGGATAACTCATCATGCAAAACGCTGCAATCGGTAAGCGAACCCCCAACTGAAGAATATCAAGCCGACTCTACGGAACGACGGCTCCTAAGACCGTCACCAGAGCAAGCAAAAGAGTCACTACCATGCTCTAACCTACGTTTAGCCACCTGGAATGTACGTGGATGCTCCAAATCACCCGACAAACGTATTATCGATGGTGAACTCACGCGGCGACAATTAACAATAGCGGGCCTTCAAGAGACACATCTACCAAAAGGTGATTACAAATCGGCCAATTATAACTGGATTTTGGGGGGGGGAGCCCTCTCAAAAGAAAGAAGAGGTGTAGCCCTGCTCATTAGCAACCGAGTAGCACATGAAATAGTCAGAATCCATCACGTGGACAATAATAGCCTAGCTGTACGAATCAACATTAGCATACAGGGCCATCTACACCCAATAGAACTACTCATTATAACTAATCACCTACCATCGACAGCAGCAAATCCCCTAGCAAAAACGGGTGCCTTAATTACGCAGTCGCCAAAACGTACTCAATTACTTATTCTGGGCGACTTTAACGCACACATCGGAAAAGAAGATGTAAAACTTCTAGCCCAAAAAACGGCTGGCCCAAATTTATACCACCTGAAATCCAATCGAAACGGGGACCTATTGCTGTCGTTTGTACAACAACACAATCTGTGTATAAACAGTACCTGGGGACGCCCATCAGCAAAGGTAACATGGAAAGTTGGAAACAGGTGTTCACAAATTGACCACATGATGTCGCGTCGTACCAACACGATCAAACCATATGCGATTAAAGGTGAATGGATCTCGAAAATAAGTACAGACCATAAGCTATTATGGGGAAGCGTTTATATACCCGCCGACCAGCAACAACCTCCAATAACAACGTGCAAAATAACAAAAAATTTAAACAATGAAAATACCTCTCCCTACGACTATAAACGGTTTGACTATAGTTTGCTCCAAGAGAAAGATATAAGAGAGAAGTTCCAAAACAAGGTAAGTGAAAAACTAGAAACCTTATTCAAACATGCAAACACAAACGAAGATATATCCGGCAAGTGGCAATTACTAAATAACATACTTAAACAATCAGCCCAAGAAACACTCCAAATAACAAAAGTAAGATCCCGACAGATGCGGGTCGCATTAGCCGACTTACAGAAAGCGCGTTTTTTGTGTAAGTTTGAACCGAGCAACCCAGATCATAAAAACCAACTGAAAAAGGCGCGAACTACTTATAGGAAAGTCATCGAACAACAAGATATGGAAGACTGCAGGCAGTTCTTTAGGAACCTAAGTAAGCAACATAGGGCAACACGAATGAAAATTACGTACAAATACCTCAAGAAACACAAAAAAATAACAAACCGAGGCCAAAGTAAATATTATATCCCCATGTCCAATTGGATTAACGAACTAAACAAAATGAAAGGTCCAACAATCTACACTGTCCCAGAACATAACCCAATACCTGAGACAGAGTATCCCGATGAAAAAACCATAACAGAAATCATAAATAGCATGAAAAACGGGACAGTTCCAGGGACGGACCAGGTCGTTGTAGAACTGTACAAAGCGGCCCCAAAAATTTTTATTGAAGAGCTCGCTGGCGTAATGAAACTCGCTTGGCTCAGAAATACAGTTCCGGAAGAATGGCGGCTCACTAGACAAGTTCCTATCCCAAAGGTTAGAAACCCAAAACAGGTGTCGGATTTCCGGAAGATATCCATATGTAACGTCGGGTATAGAATATATGCCAATTACATTTTAAAAAGAATTGACGAAAAAGTCCAATTAGGAAATTATCAGGCGGCCTTCTTACAAGACAGGTCGACCGATGACCATATGTTTACACTCAGGCGCATACTGGATACCAATTGGAACGCGGGCATCAAAACATACGTCGCAGCACTCGATATCGAAAAAGCATTTGACACTGTCAAGCTTGAGGCACTGCGGGATATACTCCTCACCCGCACCGGTACTCACCTAACGAATAGGATATTAGAGGCTTGCATGAAGGAAAAAACGCTTATTTCCTGGTGCGGTCACAATACCGACATCATAGATAAAGGAAAAAGAGTCAAGCAAGGATGCCCACTGTCTTCTAGACTATTCACAATAGTCATGGACGAGGTACTGCGGACACTTGAAGAGGAAGACGAAGAGGTCAGCCTTGACCAGGATCTTAAAATCACGCCTCCGCTCATCTTATCTTTTGCCGATGACGTGATTCTTATTGGAACTGACATAACCAAATTGGACAGGACCATATCTAAAATGAAAAAACTTCTTGAGAGTGTTGGACTTGTCATAAATGAGTCGAAAACCAAATTGATCATCCGAGATCCAATCAATCCGGCAACTAGCAACCTCAGCAGCGTATCTCTAGGGGGTGCGATAATCCAACCCACGAGCGAGATAAAATATCTAGGCACGTACGTTACAGCCTCCCACGACAGGCGGAGCTGCATTAAGCATCGGTGCCACAAGGCAGTCACCCATTCCAAAATAGTCAACCCTTTTGTGAAGAACCACAGATTGGAGTGGAAAATCGCCAGATTAATATATAAAATGGTCTTTTGTCCAACCATGACATACGGAATGAACGTAGCATCCCAAACAAAAACCAATCGTTCAAAATTACGGAGGTACGAGAGACACATTTTGGGGAGCATGTTAAATCTCTGCAGAGACAAACCCCGCAAAAAAATATGGCAAATCTTAGATGGTAAAACTATTACAAAAATAATCAAAGTCCGTAGACTATCGTATTTCGGCCACATAATAAGACGCGACACACCACACATACTGCACGCAGCCAGAGAATACAGAGAAAACAAACGCAAAGTCGGCCGGCCGATCTTTACATGGGAGGACTCGCTAGATCAGGACATAGACAAGTATACCAGAAGATCAAAGGAATCCTGGAAGGAATTAGCACGAAACAGGACCCTGATGAAAAGGGAAGCAGATAAAGTATATAAATCACAGGAAACGGATTCCGAATCAGAGCCTGAGAGCCTACAAACCTCCTGCACTGCAAACAAATCCGCAGAAGATGACCAGGATCAACCCGGAACAACACTCACAGAGCCAACAGAACACCATAACCGGAGCAGAACCAACCACAGCAGTCTATAGCATCCATCTTTTATATATTTACACACCAAGTATATTATCTATCCTCCCTCACACTGGCTCGATGTATGAATTCTTGTCGGTTCTAATCTAACTCCTGTCGCTCCCATCCTGACTGCGAAAGCCCTACAGTCCCCTCGCATCTACGTGCGCACTGGTATCTCGGGCTGGAGGTAGCGCAAATCAGCCGGGGACGCGATGTGGTGTCGCTTAAGTCCAACAACTCCCACGTCCGCGACGGTATCCGGAGCAAACCAGTTCTTCGGGTGATGACCGTGCCACCCGCTGAACTCGGTTGCTCAAAATACAAGTACAGACGACGGAATCACGGACGTAGACGATATCATATCTGGTTCTTTCTGATATGACCTACATACACCCTTGCAGAAGAACTTCTGGCTGGTGTTGTACCTGGAACGGAACGGAACGGAACGGTGAACAAATTCACACAGCGCCATCTAGCCCCAAACTAAGCAAAGCTTGTACTATGGGTGCTAGCTAACTGATATACTACTTATATACTTTTTTAAATACATACTTATTAAGTATACATAGAACACCCAGACCCGTAACAGAAATTAAAATTAATCATTTAAATTTCTGCCCGGCCGGGAATCGAACCCGGAACCTCTTGCGTGGCTGACTGGCATGTTGACCACTGAACCACTCAGGTCGTCGTCGTGATAAATGTACCAATTACAAATTTTGTTTTTTCCCTTTACTTGTGCTGTAACACTTTTCTTCTTGCTAAATTTCATAATTAGCAAAAAGATTATAGGTCATTGGTAACTGCCTCAGAAGTTACGATAAAGGTTAAATACCTAGCCGGCTATTCACATTAATACATAAGTTCCAAAAGCTCTGCCAAGATCTGCCAAATCCTGGATCATGGTCAAGGCGGACCCCGGGCCTTCATGCGCGAGAACACAACCGGGACATTAACGCCAAGATTATGATGACGACGACAAAAGTACTGCCTGTGTTAATAAAAAATGTATTTAAACAGGGTAGATTGAGTCTGCCTTGTCTAATATAGCACCCCATACCAAAAGTAAACATCAAACCCAAACCGTGCCCGGGTTATTGGCATGCGCCTCGCGCCCCGCCGCTAACGTTTTTCATTAAGCGAATTTAGATCATAAATCTTCATTATCGACTGGCTAAATTAGCTTGGCGGTCGGAGCGGGGGGTGGCGACGGGATCCGATGAAAAATCGAAGCCTGATTGAGAAAACACTTATTGAGCGTGGGGCGGTCTCTTAATAGTATTCAATGTTGGGTTTATTTAACGTAAGTATAGTCTCAAAAAATCTGGGATCCGAAATCGCAAGAATAAAAGGATGTATGAAAAGAGTCGTGGATATATGCGAGGCTTGGGAGTAGGGACAGAGCAAAGTGGCGGTCCATAGTCTCTGCCTACTGCACATGTGGGACACAGGTGTGAGCTTAGGGCGCATTTTCATTGGTACGGGAGATTTCTGTAACGCATGCCATAGGGCCCGCATGCGGGGAACCTTTTACATTGGTCGTTAGCGCCTGTATGCGGGGTACGGGAGATTTCTGTAACGCATGCCATAGGACCCGCATGCGGGGAACCGTTTACATTGGTCGTTAGCGCCCGTATGCGGGGTACGGGAGATTTCTGTAACGCATGCCATAGGACCCGCATGCGGGGAACCGTTTACATTGGTCGTTAGCGCCCGTATGCGGGGTACGGGAGATTTCTGTAACGCATGCCATAGGACCCGCATGCGGGGAACCGTTTACATTGGTCGTTAGCGTCCGCATGCAAGGTGCGATAGAACCTGAATACAATGTAGTTTGGCAGTTGGCTTTAAGTGAATATCGTAAGTTGACGTGCTGACTAGCCATGGATCAACAATTATTGATATGTGGAGCTGCAGCGAGATGACTGATGACGTCTAATGACCGAGGTGCTATGAGGGAGTCCCTGAATGCTTTGTATCGACCAAGTTATCGACTGACTAATTTCATTGGTCGCTATCCCGAATGCGGTAAGCCCCCGCACGCATTGAATCGACCGAGTTATCGACCGATGAATTTCATTGGTCGTTAGCCCGCATGCGGGGAGTCCCCGAATTCGGGCTAACGACCGATTTATCGACCAATGAAAATGTGCCTTTATGTAAGTACGCGAGCCTTTTTACCGCGCACGTGCAGGTTATCGTATGAACCTCCCCTAAGTCTTCCCTTTGCACTATAACATGGGGTTCATCAAAGGGCATGTCTCCAGGTACCGTAAAGGCCGGCACCGCATCCGCTGCCTTTAGGTTGCAGATGGCCTGGACGACGGTGGCCGCTTTCCATAGGTAGAGCTCGTCTAATCTAAAATGACGCGCCCCACTATCGCATTAACGCACACAAGCAAGTTTAAAATATGGACGCAATACATATACAAATGCCGTTGTAATTGGTCATTCAGTTGCCGGTGAAATTCAAACGTAGGAGCACGCGTCGTTCATTGGCTCTCACACAGATGAAGTGTCGTTATAAATATTTGCACTCACACATCGAAATCAACTAACTAAGTAGTGGGGCGCGTCATTTTAGACTAGACGAGCTCTAGCTGGGTTATAAAAAAAATCACAGCCCCGAAGGACTTCGCGGATTTTGATGCGTTTCTTTTCTGCACAATTTAAATAACACATTCAGTTTCAGTACAGCGATATAAAGATAATCTCCTTAGGTGGGGATATACAAGTGTCAGTTCTCATTGCGACTGAGGCATTTCTCCGCAAACCATGGACCACCTCGTTTCATGCTCGGCGTGTCCTAAAACTTGTTCCATGAAGGACTTTTACGAGGCCAGTTCTAACGCTGTATGTGTCGCCGAATACTGGCCGAATAAAGTGTAAAAATTAATTGAAAATAATTAATATCATATAATTAATAATAATTATTAATAGTAATAATTTATATTTATTGAAATTATTATTTATGGAAGATTTTATTATTTACTAAATGAAAAATGAAACAATTATATTTAAAGATTTGTACGCCTCAGCGTGCGGGCAAAGGATAGAGAAACTATTGAAGATAATGAAAACATCTGTAATTTACGACGACGACGACTTTGAATCTTTGTAAGTCAGAGTTTAGTACATCGACTCGATAAGAAAAAGTAGACTTGGTCTGGGGTTATCTGACTCTTTCTGTCGATAAGTAGTTATTACGTACGAAATAAAATAACTTATAAACTAAAACTTAAATCTGACGCATTATGAAAGCCCCTGGACGTGCTCGCGTGTGCTCATGATTACCTGTAACAACACAATATGAACATTAGCGGATGAGAACAGTCAAATCATCGATTAAGATTAAATCTCTTGATTAGTATAGCAATTAAAGAGGTATTAATCAACCAGGTTTCCGTATTTTTAGGTGAGGAAAATTTTTTTTTTTAAAGTCATACGGCAGACAAACAGGCAAGCGGGCCACCTGATGGAAAGTGGTCACCGCCGCCTATGGACATCAGCAACACCAGGGGAGTCACTGATGCGTTGCCCGCCTCTGAAGAGACCTCTAATATACCTCTTGAACGAGCCCATGTCATAGTCCCAAGGAAACACTGTGGCTGGGAGCTGATTCCACATCCGAATCGTACGAGCGAGAAACGTTCTTTCGAACCTTCGCGTCGTGACCAACAGAGGGTCTACGTAGTGAGGATGAGTACCAAGCCCACAGCGGGTGGTGCGATGGCGGAATTGTGCTGTGGGCACCAGATCGAAAAGGTCCTCGGAACACTCCCCATTGTACAGCCGATAGAACACACACAGGGAGCAAAAGTCCCTTCGGTTTGCCAGTGGTTCCAACTTGCGTGTTAGTATGGGATCATCGACAATTATTTGGGGTTTATTGCCTAGGAAGGCACACGGATGGTCCACCTGATGGAAAGTGGCCACCGTCCAGGTCATCTGCAACCTAAGGGGAGCGTATGCGGTGCCGGCCTTTGAGGTACCTGTAGACATGCCTTTTGAAGAACCCCATGTTGTAGTGCAGAGGAAAGACTTCGGGAGAGACTTCAGACTAGATATTGCACGTGCGCGGTCAAAAGTCTTGCGATACCCGTACGTTAGTTGGATGCCAGGCATCCAGGTGTGGATGACACCTATCCAACCGTTGGCGGGTGCGGTGGTGAAAAAGTGTCGCTGGCACCAAGTTAGACAGTTCTTCGAAACATGCCTCGTTGTTTCATTATCACAGCCCATAACAGTCCACTACAGGACTTTGGGCCTCTCCCGCAAAAGGGGAGGTTATTGCCATAATCTCCCCGCTTGGCAGGCGGGTTGGAGATCGCAGTGTTGCAAACATAACAATGAAAAACGCTGCTGCCCATTTTCCAGTTTATGGAGACTAAATATTTTGCCTCTAAACGTTAGTCGCCTTGTACGACACCCACGAGTGTAAGGGGTTGGTGCTATTCTACTCTACCGGTCACCACACAGCTACGTTGTTTAAGTTTATTTAATTGCATTCATTAAAGGTTGTTCGAAAGAAAGTTTCTCGCTCGTTCGATTCGGATGTGGATTGAGCTCCCAGCCACAGTGTTTCCTTTGGACTATGACGTGGGATCGTTCAAGAGTTATATCAGAGGTCGCATCAGAGGCGGGCAAATCATTGGCAACTTCCCCTAGTGTATATGCGGCGGTGACCACTTTCCATCAGGGTGGTTTTTTGTATTCCTTTTTCATGTTTTATTTGTTGTTACATAATTTAAGATTTTACCTTAAATAAACACCCAATTTCATTTATTTTATTTCGTCTGTATCTAGGTGAAAATGTGACTAATTAATTAAGAGTTTGTTTATGAGTTATTTTCCTTATATGTTACGTAGGTATATTTACTGCTGTCCTTTTGTTTGTGGATGCGCTGTAGTTATGTTTTTATTATTAGGTTGTGACATCATTACGAGCCAAACCAAAGTGCAATAATCGATTTGTTGTTATTTTATACATACATAAAGTCACGTGACACGTGTTTTCCCGTAGAAGTAAACAGAGACTACATTTTCACTACACATATTATCGGGTTCGTTACCACGGTTAGTATTGTTATTCATCATCACAGCACGTAACAGTCCACTGCAGGACTTAGGGCCTCTCCCACAATAGGGGAGGTTATTGCCATAATCTCCACGCTTGGCAGGCGGGTTGGAGATCGCAGTGTTTAAATAATAACAATGGAAAATGCTGCTGCTCATTTTCCACACTACGGAGGCTCTTGACCTTTTGCCTTGAAAACATTAGTCGCCTTGTACGACACCCATGAGTGGAAAGGGTTGGTGCTATTCTACTCTGCCGGACACCACACGGCCATTTACCACACGGCAGTATTGTTATTACTTCGATATTTTCGACGCATAAAAACAGTTAGTATTATATTTGACGACCAGTGGTCAACATGCTGGTCTGCCACGCAAGTGGTCCCGGGTTCGATTTCCGGCCGGGCAGAAATTGAAATGATGAATTTTAATTTATGTTACAGGTCTGGGTGTTCTATGTATAATAAGTATGTATTTAAAAGTATATAGGTAGACTATCAGTTATCTAGCACCCATAACATAAGCTTTGCTTACTTTGGGGCTAGATAGCGTTGTGTGAATTTGTCCACGATTATTTATTTATTATTTATTTATTTATAAGTCGAAATATCGAGGAAAAATAATACTAACCGTGGTAACAAACATAGACAACTTACTTACGAATAGTGTAAGTTAAATAAAACCTTGTAAGAACACTCCAGCTCAGCATAAGCTATTACAGCAAGAGCTGCAGCGCTGATTCTCAGTGGGATCTTGACGATAAAGATACCAGTATGAATCAAACCCAATAATACTCGTATGTGTAGTGGACATGTAGAGCCCACACCGTTCCTCTTGCCGCGGCCCTGACAGACCTCTCTCACTTTTCCACATTCATCAACCTTTTCAACGCGAACTTGTTCCCATACTTCTGAGTTCTAATTCGCACAATCCTTACTCTTGCATAGCAAAAAACAGAGTGGCTTGCCGCGTCTGTTTATCACGTAAGTAATCACGTTGCAGATTTTGATGCGGCCCTCAATACCATTTTGAGAATTTCTTCCTGAAGGTTTATATAAAAATAAAAATCGTTTATTACACCTATATATAAATAAATAAATAATCTCGGACAAATTCACACAGCGCCATCTAGCCCCAAAGTAAGCAAAGCTTGTGTTATGGGTGCTAGATAACTGATAAACTACTTATATACTTTTAAATACATACTTATTATACATAGAACACCCAGACCCGTAACCGAAATTAAAATTTCAATTTCTGCCCGGCCGGGAATCGAACCCGGGACCTCTTGCATGGCAGGCCGGTTGACCACTGAACCACTCAGGTCGTCAAACATGTCGTATTTGACATAACACAGTAGACAAGAAACAATAAGAATGGGGCAATGATATCTTTACTTTTTCCTGTGCCATAAGGATACGTTCAACAGGGCCACACTCAGCATAAGCCAAGGCTGACGGCATGGCGCAATGTATGTATTATAATGCACTATAATGTATTATAATGTACATGCATTTATTATCTTAGAGAAACCCGAGAATACCCGCGCGTATCGGAGCGAGTCACTAGTAGGAAATATAGTTCACAACCTAACCTAACATCTCTCCAAGCGTCAAACGCACGTCCCTGTTCATGACCTCAAAGCATCCCAATCACAAACGGCCCTGTACTACGTCAACCACCCGCTTAGCTGTCCAACGTTGATTTCCAATCCATTGCCAGCATTTCGGGCGAACCGTCGCGAGCACCGCGTACTGAACTCGCGATGGATTAGAAAGAGGACAGTCGTTACGAGCGGGTCACAGTAACGCATTGCAGGGCCTCACCCCTGATCAGTCGATGCGCCACTCATGCGCAGCTGCGCCATTGTTATCCCGCCACGGGGTGCATTGCACTTGCTTACGTTAGTAATAATGCCCCTGACCCAGACTAGCGTTGGGTCTCCTAGCTAGTGGCTCTCAACATGGACGATTATTGGTTTTTTTTTTAATCCCCACGGTGGTAAACAAGCTTACGGCCTGCCTGATGGTAAGCAGTCAGCGCAGTCTATGGACGTTTGCAATACCAGAGGCCTCACCCACAGGTTGTATAGCTGTGAAAAGCGTGTAATAATTCTTGTTATCAAGAGAACTAGTCAGGCATACATAATGTCACGCCTTGTCCCCGTGGAGATGCGCAGAGCTCCACTTGCTACGGCCCTGACAGGTCTCTCACGCTTCTTCCACATTCATAAACTTCATTGTCGCTGCACGTTATGGCGTCTAACACCAAAAAAAGTGACTTAAATTTTTTTTTTTAATATATTTTTTTATGTTATACGATAGGCAAACAGGCAAGCGGGCCACCTGATGGAAAGTGGTCACCACTGCCTATAGACATAAGCAACACCGAGACCATCGCCAATGCGTTGCCCACCTCTATAACACGTTACTCTGGCAGCAAAAAGGCAAATTAGTAATATAGGAGCTGCTTGTATTTTATATAAGTTTAAATTGATTATTACATACCTAAAATGTACGTGTGTGTGTGTGTGTGTGTGTGTGTGTGCAGCCGGTTTGGTTCAACCTTTCGAAAGCGTACGGCTAAGGAACGGAACACGTTGCCTGCGAGTGTGTTCCGTGATCATTAAAATCTGGACGCCTTCAAGGCTGAATGAATAGGCTGTTCCTAGACAGGCATGCTCCATCTTCGGCCGCATCGTCACTTACTACCAAGTGAGATGGCGGTGAAATGCCTCATCATCATCACAGCCCATAACAGTCCACTGCAGGACTTCGGACTTCTCCCACGAAAGGGGTGGTTATCGCCATAATCTCCACACTTGGCAGTCTGGTTGGAGATCGCAGTGTTATAAATTTAACAATGGAAAACGCCACCTAAAGTCCACCTTTGTACCATTTTATGCATAAAGTGATAAATAAATAATAAATAAAATGCTGCTGCCCATTTTCCAGCCTACGGAGACTCTAGATCTTTTGCCTCGATAACATTTGTCGCCTTGTGCGACACCCACGAGTGTAAGGGTTCGGTGCTACTCTACTCTGCCGGACACCACACGGCGGGTGAAATGAGTTATTCCAAATTTTTTTTTTTTTATATGTTTTACGGCAGACAAACAGGCAAGCGGGCCACCTGATGGAAAGTGGTCACCGCCGCCTATGGACATCAGCAACACCAGGGGAGTCACTGATGCGTTGCCCGCCTCTGAAGAGACCTCTAATATACCTCTTGAACGATCCCATGTCATAGTCCAAAGGAAACACTGTGGCTGGGAGCTCATTCCACATCCGAATCGTACGAGCGAGAAACGTTCTTTCGAACCTTCGCGTCGTGACCAACAGAGGGTCCACGTAGTGAGGATGAGTACCAAGCCCACGGCGGGTGGTGCGATGGCGGAATTGTGCTGTAGGCACCAGATCGAAAAGTTCCTCGGAACACTCCCCATTGTACAGCCAAAGTCCCTTCGGTTTGCCAGTGGTTCCAACTTGCGTGTTAGTATGGGATCATCGACAATTCGTACAGCGCGTCTCTGTACGGAGTCCAGAAAAAAGAACTCGCAATCCCCACATTGAGAACCACTCGAACTATGACAGTTTGACTTATTACATTAAGCAATTACATCAGATTGGCGGGAGCTCTTCACACGCCCCATACCAAATTAGATTGCCACAGTTCGCCTGCGCCTGTTACCCACTTTCACGGTAAAATTGTATTAAATTAGTGGAGGTCTAAGTATATATGAAGTAGTAGCTTGCCCTCGAGCAAGCAAAGCACCCTGATGTTGACATGTGGATGGGGTTTTTTATTGTTCTACGCAGTGACCAGCGAGCAGACAGCGCCCACTTGTTGGTAAGCGGTAACTATCGCCCATTACATCTATGATTCATGCGTTTAGGTTGCAGGCAACAGACAGAACCGGAGGTGTGTTGACACTGTGAGACCTAAAAAGCCTCATACTTGTAATTGCGCTGGCTACCTCATCCTTTAAACCGGACCACAACAATGCAAGCATTGCTGCTTGGCGGCAGAAATAGATAAGGCGTTAGTAGTCACCCAGGCAGACTCCTCAGGCTTGATAGAGTCATACCACCTGATGGGTGACCAATTGAGTTGAAAGTATCAATGCCGATAAGGGTGAAAATCGCAATGAAACAGCTACAACTAAAATAGAATTATAAATGTAGATTTGCATTTTGAAAAAAAATACAACGCAAGATAGTATGGTAGCTAGCATAAATTCACCCAGTGTGCCAGTCACTTTAAAACCTACCTTAAACCTACTCACATAAGATTGAAATTCGAACAACCTCACTCATTTTGCCGTCATGGCGTATCTCATAAAATTACATATCTGGCGCCAGCGGCTCGGCATCGACACGGTAAAGGATTTCAGTTAACAGAAATGATTTCGAATCTTATTTCAACGCCGTTAGCACTCTTATTTCATTGCTTACTTCCCGCTACAGGATCGTGATTGTCAATGAAATATGAGTGTTAAGGTTGTAATAATAGAATTCAAAATCATTTGCCGGTGGCTCCCCCGAGGGGGCACGCGTCAAACGGGGGCGAAGCGCCGGTCACGTGGCCGCCTGGGGCCTTCTGAACTCTCGCAAAATTACAAGCTTTTCAATTTTAGGCCTCTGTATATTTGTCTGGGGATGTTCGACTTGCATGAGGAAGTATTTCTGATCTTCTTGCTTGATGTTGTTTACCGAGTTGAAAGATACAGTAAATGGGAAAAGATAATTTACATTAAATTCAGTTTAATATTAAAATAATAACAGAAAGCCAATAACAGATTCTTACTCTGTAGAAGTAAATTATAAATAAAAAGTTACCCGTAAAAAGAGATTTTAAGAGAGTTAGGGCATAGCAGGGTATCCCGCTCGAATTGGAGCTACTCGACTGGGGAGGACCTCCACCTCACAGAATACTATAAAACACCCACTGCTCCCTCAGAAATCTCCACAAAGGCTAGTCCTGTGCCTTCCGCATCCAGCTGGCACCTACGATCTTAACCAGGTCATAATGCGACCTTGTGAGAGGTCCACCCTATTCGGATCTACATTGTTAGATTGTTGTTGTGTTAAAGCCGAAGATTAGTTAATTTATTTATTTATTTAATAGTTTATTGCACACAAAAATGGTAACAAAGACATGACAAATACATACATGACACAAAAGGCATTACTTATTTTTAAAAATAACTTTTTTCCAGCAGGCCATAAAGTTACTAAAAACATGATTTTGTGCCATATGATGCACAGGCACACCAACCTTTTGTGGGTTTCCTAAACTTCTACTATCGCAACAACGTGGAATTTTTCTTGTACTCTACTGCACGCTCACAATCCATAAAGACACACGGGATACATCGGCAGCGACGACGCGCTAACACAATACTGCTGTGTCGAACTGTCGACCCCGGCAGGTCAACGGCTGCGGGTCTGCAGCCCCGGTCCCTCGGGAGGCTGTTAGTGTCAGGACTACCCTCCTCCGCGTCCGGTGAAAGGCCAAGCGTACAACTTGTAGTGTTGGCGGTTTCTTTCGTAGCCTAATATAGGTTTTACGACTCGTGGTTATTCACTACACTTTCACTACACATATTATCGGGTTTGTTACCACGGTTAGTATTGTTCGTAGCCTTGTAATGTACATATAAACCTTCAGGAAGAAATTATCTTACTGATAGTGAAAACCGCATCAAAACAAAACCCGTTGCATGGTTCAGTAGTGAACAGAAAAACAGTGAACGCGGAGAGCGACCAATTCTGTAAATATAGATAATATTGGCGCTCGACAAGGGACCTCCCCTACACACGTGCCCCATTGATGGTAAAACAAGTGCCGACGGTGTACAGCTACTGAATAAATAAATAAATAATATATTTGCGTTAATTTTCCGATTGGGCTCTTGCGCATGAAGGCCCGGGGTCCGCCTTGATCACGACCCAGGATTTTGGCAGATAAGGAAATTGTAGTGGAGCGACTACCATCTCCGTGCCCCTGCAACCAGGGGACCAACCAGATTGGATCATGGTTACACATTCAGTCGCCTGTCGTGCAGTTTTCATCACGATGTTTTCCCTCACCGTAAGAGCATCGGTTAGTATGTAAGTAATGTACATAACTCAGAAAGGGGCATTGGTACATGGCGGCAGTGGTATTCGAATCCAGTACCTCTCGCTTGCGAGTGGAATACCACTCGGCCACAGACGTTCCCAACATACGCAGTGTATTCTATAATAAAAAAAAACTAACATTGTTTGAAAAACATCACTGCCGCCAAACAAGGGAGCTCCCCCATGCTCTCGCGCACGTGTCCTTTGACGATGGAACAAGAGGTGGCTTTGTAGCGGTACTGTGTATTGAAGGCAGCACATCACAATCCCAATATAGAAATAAGTTGGCCTGTTAGGTCTGATATATTATGTCATATACTTTTGTAACAATCTTGTGTACAATGAATGGTTAAATAATAATAATAATAATAATAATAATAACCCCCCCATGGGATCACCTTGCCGTGGTGGGGGGGCCTACGGGAAGCAAGGATAATATTTTGTCTGAACATCTATACACCATCACTGATGAGAGACTATAGAGGCTAATAACATCTCAGCCTACCCTTCCTCAACTAACGATCCCAAACTACTACTAATATGAAAGCGACACGAAAAAACAATAAACTACCCCAGGCGGGTACCACCGTGCGCGGTGGAGAATCCCGCCCTGAGTCTCGTCCGGACTCAGGCTGCCCCTCGTATTCTGGGGAGGGCACAGTTTCGCATTCATTAGTACATAGGTACAATTTAAGAAGACGACCGAACGGCGGTTTAGACAGGAAAGGCGAAGGTATATCTCAATCACCTGAAAGCCTAGGCGTACCCCAATCACCTGAAAGCCTATTTTCCTCTATACCATCAAACAACTCATCATATCATTCATCACCCATTTCGTCATCATCATCCGTTCAACCAAACTCACCTTTGGGCCTTGTAGAGGCTGCTGCCACAATTTCTGCGCCCACTACAAGAGCAAAGCGTACGCGATTAAAGTGGACTCAAGATATAAATGCATTTATAATGCGAGCGTACTTAAAAATTACCAAAATGGAAATTAATACTAAGGGCTACCTCGACAATCTGTACCCACAATTTAAAACCAAATTCCCTGATATGGACGTCACTAGACAAAGGATTGGAGATCAACTCAGAGCAATAAATAGAAATAAATTACTACCACCTGAAATAATTGAACAAATCCGGCTAGAAGTTTCAACACAATTGCAATTAGAAGAAAGTGACTCAAATCCCCCTACAATAACGATACAACATAGTCAAGCCTCCAATCAATTAGCGTCAACAACTACGCAAGTCAATAATAATAAGCGAATAAGATGGACAGATGAATACAATGAGGCGATAATAAGAACGTACTACCGAATTACAAAATTAGAAACTGACCTAACTACATATCGTACAATGTTACACCAAGATTTCATATCAAAATTTCCGCATCTTGCACATGTCACCGAACAAAGGGTCGCAGACCAAAAGAGGCTTATAATTAACAATAAATATATATCAGAGGATCGGCTTTATACAATTAAACAGGAAGTATCAGACGAGCTAGAGTTAAATGCTAATATGTCTATCTTGGATACCAATGACAATAACGAACACAACCAACCATATTGCGCTTTAGAATCACCTAACTCTACAAACATAGATGTACACAATCACACTGAAACAATAAATGTAACGTCTAATACTGCAGATATACAAATACTTACCTCTGAACAGCAGCCTAATTGCCGCAACGAAAAAATTGATAATATATTTTACGAGTCACTAGAATACTTTAAAAATACGGATCCTACTAAAAGATACCACATACCTAAACAAAATTCTTCGAAAAAATTAGCAATGATTGTGTATTACATAAATAGTAAACTATTACCCGAGAATATAAAATCTGAAACTGACTATGATTCCCTACAAACAATAATATATGTCGCAGCCTGGACAGCAGCAAAATCAAATGGAGCAAAACTATGTCTACCACAATTACATCCGACCACTAGAAAACAACGAGGCAAAGCAAAGTGGCAAGTCCGCTTAGAAAAGAGAATAGATACATTAAGAGCTAAAATAAGTAGAGTGATACACTATATGAATGGACATAGAAGTAGAAGACTGACTAATCATGTAAACAGCATAATGGAACAATATAAAATCCATAGTGCACATGAAGAGCCGAATACACAACTCTCACATACTCTAGACACCCTGAAACAGAAACTAGCTGTAGGTAGTAACAGACTCAACAGATATAAAGCATGCACTCTTAGAAAAGCACAAAACACTCAGTTTAGCATTAATGAAAAACTATTTTATAGAAATCTCAAAGCTACAACATCAAACGACACAAACCGGAATTCTGACTCGACAAATAATTCACCACGAGCAGAGGATCTTCGAAACTTCTGGGCCGGGATATGGGAAAACCCTGTGCAACACAACAAGGATGCTGAATGGCTCCAAGAGCAGCAATTTAATAATAATGAAGCTATTGAACCGATGCAATTCGAAAACATTTCCGGGGACGTTTTTGCCAATGTAATTAAAAAGCTGCACAATTGGAAGTCGCCTGGCTCAGACAATATACATAATTATTGGTACAAACACTTCACATATATTCACCCATATTTACTTCATCATATTAACAACTTCATACAAAATCCACACACCATGCCCAATTACATTACTGCTGGAATTACATACATGCTACCAAAAGACTCAAACGATCCTACTAACCCTGCTAAATACCGACCCATAACTTGTTTGCAAACTATATATAAACTAATGTCAGCTTGCCTTGCACAATTAATCTATGATCACATTGATGAGAAAAGTATTTTAGCAGAGCAGCAAAAGGGTTGCCGAAAATTTAGTCAGGGCTGTAAGGAACAACTTATTATAGATTCAGTTATATTGAAACAAGTTCAACAGAAAAAAACAAATTTATTTACAATGTATATCGACTACAAAAAGGCCTTTGATTCTGTTCCTCACACATGGCTGCTAAAAGTCCTCGAACTATATAAAATTAATCCACAATTAGTTTTCTTTCTGCAGTCTACAATGACCAACTGGACAACAAGGCTTAGATTAAATACACCTAATCAAACAATAGAGACGGAACCAATTACAATTCAGCGCGGAATTTTCCAAGGCGATGCTTTAAGTCCTCTGTGGTTTTGTCTAGCCCTCAATCCATTATCAAATATATTGAACTCCACAAATACAGGATATCAATTAACATATCAAGATCACAACACAAATAGAGTCACCATCTACAAGTTGAACCATCTATTGTACATGGATGATATCAAATTATATGCTTCTACTGAAAATGAACTAAACCACCTTGCTAGTATTACGGAAAGCTTCTCAAATGACATTCAAATGGAATTTGGCATAGACAAATGTCAGATTAACTCAGTAAAAGTCGGGCAGAACTATAAACATGAATATCAGATACAAACCGGAGAATTAATACATGCACTAGATGAGAACACAGGATACAAATACCTTGGATACCATCAATCGAAACAGCTCCATAGTAAAGAAATAAAAAGGACATTAACACAGCAATTCAGACATAGAATTAACTCTATTTTAAAAACTCATTTAAATGCAAGAAACACTTGTAAAGCTATTAATAGCTATGCTGTCCCAGTATTGACGTACTCGTTTGGAGTCATTGATTGGAGCCAAAGCCAACTTAAGAACCTCCAGCGCATAATCAATACCACAATGACTCATAATCGTAAACACCATCCCAGATCCTGTGTGCAGAGATTAACTCTGCCTAGAGATGATGGCGGCAGAGGAATTGTGGATATTGTCAACTTAAATAGCAAACAAATTACTAACCTCAGAGCATATTTTTACAACAAAATGACATCCTCTACTTTGCATAATTGTATTGTACAAAATGACCGCAAATGTACACCGCTTAACCTATATGACAAAACAACACAAAAATATGAGGCAATAACCGACAGACAAACCAAATTACTAGAGTGGAGTCAGAAGTCCTTACATGGGAGACACTACCATGACATAAGCCAAATCAATGTCGATAAATTAGCGTCGAACGATTGGCTAAAAAGCGGTGTCTTGTTCCCAGAAACGGAAGGGTTTATGCTTGCGATACAAGATCAGGTAATCGAGACTCGGAACTATCGCAAGTATATAATCAAGGACCGAAGTATCCGTGATGACAAATGTAGAAGATGTCTTAGTGCTCCAGAGACAATTCAACATATTACAGGCGCGTGTAGGACCATTGTACAAACAGATTACAAATTTAGACATGACCAAGTAGCAAAAATTATTCATCAGAAGTTAGCATTAAAATATAATTTGATACAACAACCTCCACTCCCCTATTACAAATATATTCCAGAAACTATCCTGGAAAATGCAAAACACAGATTATACTTTGATAGAGCCATATTAACAGATCGTACCATCCACTTCAATAGACCCGATATTACTCTCATTGATAAACAAAGCCAAACTGCTGACCTTATAGACATCGCTATTCCCAACACTCACAATCTACAATCTACTATAATAGAAAAACTAACCAAATACACGGATCTTAAAGATGAAATAAGTCGAATATGGAAGCTCAAAAAAGTAACAATTGTCCCGATAGTTCTGTCCACCACTGGAATCATACCCAACCAATTACACCACTCCATTTTAGCACTAGATATACCACGGCCTGTATATAAAGAACTGCAGAAGGCTGTGATATTGAATACATGCAGAATAGTGCGGAAGTTCCTGCAAACAACACTAACTTAACTAACTTAGTATTTGATACTTGGCTTAGGCCCGTACCAAATATTATTTCCGGTTCTTTTGTACCGAGATCATTTAAGATAAATACGAATAATAATAATAATAATAATAATAAAAAGCCGCAATATTAAATACTTGTCGTATTGTGCGCAAGTTTCTCCAAGAAGATACGACCCGCAACCAAATTGAAAGTGAAGTACAATTGGAGTAATCCCGTTAACTTCACTTATATTACCGGTCACACTACGTGACTGAGATAAAATAAAATAATCAAAATAATAATAATAATCCCCAAATAGAAATTATTTAATTTGTTTTTTTTTTTGTCGGGGTGTTCGTGGTGTCTTGTGGCTATAAATGTCTTTATTCTTATACTTATTCAAATCCAGTGCTGACATCTCTTTGGAAGTGCATATCTATATTACCTCCCTTTGCTGCCTTATGTACTGACTGTACTGTACTAATTTTTAGAACCTCAATACAAATGCGATCCAGTTTAGATTCTCATTTGGCGACCTGAGTGGTTCAGTTGATTGGTTTGCTATACAGAGGTCCCTGGTTCGATTCTCGGCCGGGCAGAAATTTAAATGATGAATTTTAATTTCTGTTACGGGGCTGGGTGTTGTTTGTTTAATAAGTATGTATTTAAAAAAACATATAAGTAGTTTATCAGTTTATTGGCACCATTAACACAAGCTTTTCTTACTGTGGGGCGGCTAGATAGCGCTCTGGGAATAAGTCCAAGCATATGTATTATTATTTCTTATTCATATTCTATTTTGTATTTTTCGTACGCCCATAACTAAAAGGTTATGGACGTACACACACACGGTCGATGTAAGTTGGTGGCATGTTGTCCGTCAACTGATTATAGTACACGTGACTTCTTCGTTACGACACATGCGATTCTAAGCAGCGAGAATACCCTCCGATGTGTTAGGACCGATTCCTATTTTGTACTGATCTCATAATGAACAATTATCAAATTTATTTACTCCCATAACGACTGATTTTCTCAACGTCTTATTCATAAAACGAAATAGGGCTAAGACATCAAGACACAAAAAATAATCCGTTTAATAGACCTCCCTCTCCTCCCCCTTGCCACTGGTGCCCTTTGAATAGCAAGTGCTGACAGTGAAACGCTACTGAACAGGGCGTGCAAATGGCATGTCTCAATATATACCTATACAAGTTACTTATATATACGTATACAAGGTACTTTTACTAATTTATCGACGATTTATTTATTTGAAAGCAGTTTACCTCATTAACAATGTTTTTTGTGTATAAGACCAGCCAGGCAATTGACCGCCATCTCACCTATTGGTAAATACAAAATACAAAAAAAAAAGTTACAAAAACATTTATTTCTCTCAAAAAGGCATTAGGTTACATTGTTATATAGATACTTTATACATTGTACATAGCATTCAAATCCTTAGAGAGCTGGAGTTTGTAGTAGGTTAATGAAAACCTGTGTTACAGATCTCCAGGCTCCCAAGAAGGTAGAGCATGTCTGTCTAAGATATCAATATTTGAAACATATGCGGGTTCCCTTATTTGAAACAGATTAACCAAGATGGTTCATAGCATTTAAAGCGGTTCATGATCAGTAGTAGGGAAATATTTAAGTATTTATTTATGTGTAGACTTCGTCAGGGGTTTCCCGGTCTTAGTTAGGTTAGAACCGATTTCAATGCTGGGTTCTTCACTTGAAAACCAGATTAACCAAGATGGTTCATAGCTTGGTTCAATTTAAAGCGTTTCGGTTAGCATTAAGTATAACGTACTTAACTAGCGACGCGTCCCAGCTTCGCACGGGTTGTCTCGGCTTTTCTTTCGTTGCATGGTTTAGAACGAGTGAACGGAAAAACAAACAAACAGACCGATAGACAGACGCGGAGTTCGACTATATGTATAGATAATATTGGCGCTCAACAAGGGACCTCCCCGCACACGTGCCACTGTAATGGCAAAACAAGCGGCGGCGGTGCAAAGCTACTGAATTAGGCGAGTGAAAGGTACGCATAAATCGATAAATTATCTAATTTTATCAATGTATTTCGGTTTAACCCCCGACGAAAAAAGAGGGATGGTACAAGTTTGATGTGTGTATCTCGGGCATGTGTATATTTTCTTTTGATAAAAGCTAATTTAGCTAGCTAAGTTCATAGCTATGTTTCGTTAGTAGTTTGGGGAAACTTTGAAGTAGATATATGTATGTATACTTGTTTGGGGCTTATGCGACGATTTTTTGTCGGTTAGGTTATCTTTATTTAAAAACCAGTTTACCCGAGAGGGTGCATAGCTTTCATTAAAAGCGGTGCAGTGGTTAAGGAAATATTTGAGTATTTACATGTATACTTCGTCAAGTGTCGAAAATAATATTGGCGCCCTACAAGGGACCACCCCCGCACACGGGCCCCTTTGATGGCAAAACAAGTGCCGACGGTGACTACCGAATAGGGCGGGTAATTGGTAGAATCCCACAATCAATACTAGCATCGGATACTCTACCTATTTTTAATTCGCTTATTATTTCGTATGGTGGCAGGCTTCCAAAGCGAGTCATTGTTAGACGGTGACCGAATTCGCAGCGGCCGTGCGACCATCGGACGTCTCCCGACCAATAGGAGACCTCGAAACCACCCTTCGTACGACTATGGTCGCACGACCCTTGCCAATTAGGACAGCGACTTATGCTCAAAAGTCGCTCAGTGTACTATGGAAAGAGTGAATATCAATTAGAGATCGGAGCTATTTCACTTAACACAACACGACGATGGTCGTATGACGAACGTCTTCCAACCAAAAGGAGACCTCAAAACCGCCCTTCGTTCGACCATGGTCGCACGACCGTTGCCAATGATAGCGCCTAATGCTCAAAAGTAGCTTAGCGTACTATGGAAAGAGTAAATTAATAAGAGATCGTTGCTATTCACACCACACGTTCAAACCAATGCAATATCAAAATAATGAATACGGAAAAACCGGCAATTTCTGTTCGGGCAATACTTCACTCATCAACGCCACGCCACGCGTATCGACGTTGTCAATTCCACACGTCCCAATCAAAAATCCATTTAACGTGCCACATAGTGGTGGTACACCCCGAAGTTCAATAAAAACTGGTATTGTATGAGAGAAAAAATTAAAACAAAATTACTCATTGCATTATTTTTTAGCTTGTTTTCGTAATATTTATCCGCCTGGATGAGTACCACCGCCTTATCTATTTCTGCCGCCAAGCACCAATGCTTGCATTGTTGTGTTCCGGTTTGAAGGATAAGGTAGCCAGCGCAATTACAGGCATGAGGAATTTCTTAGTCCCCACAGGGCGTTTCTGTTTGTTGCCTGCAACCTAATAAATGCATGAATTGTAGATGTTATGTGCGACAGTTACTGCAGTCTGCTTGTTTGTCACTGGATGGAATAAAAAACGGCCTCTACTCATGCACCCCCGACCGACCACCCTAAGTAAGGGCGAAAGATGCGGACACGGCCAAAACGAGCCCCGAGGGACCTCCGGTACGGGACGGACGCCCGGGCGCTCCGCTGACGAGACACGGTAGCCCGATACGGAGTGGATAGGGTCGCTTCTCGGACGATTCATCATGTCGAGTCTGAGGTATTGTAATTGTGCTATCTAACTTATCTATTATACACCATAGTATGTGTACAGAACAAAAAGATTTTAATTTTGGAATATTATGTTATGGTACCCAAAGTAAACGTACCGTCCCAACGTACCCAAAGTACCGTCACATTCTAAAAGAAAAAAATTTAAGAAATTCTTTTTTTTTTAATTCTATGCTGTGACTACGAGCCGACAGCCCACCTGATTTTTAAACTCGCGATAGCTCTCATTGTTCGTGTGTCCTTTGCATGCGAGTTCGACTCGCTCATGTTCGGTGTATGTGGTCAGTCAAAATTAACGTTCAGAGTTCAGAGTAAAATTCGAGTTTTGAGAGAGGTAGGGCATAGCGGGGTATCCCGTTCGAATTGGAGCCGCCCGACTGGGGAAGTACCTCCACCTTACAGAATACCGCAGCTAACCAATACTCTTTTAAATAGTATTGTGTTTCTGCCGGTGAGTAAGGTTTCCAGAGCTCCATGGGGTGGGAATTTGGGGAACCGTGGCTTTGGCAGTGGAGGGATATTTGCCTTTTTGCTGTCAGAGTAACGTGTTATAGAGGTGGGCAACGAAAGTGGTGACCACTTTCCATCAGGTGGCCCGCTTGCCTGTTGCCTATCGTATGTCATAAAAAAAAAAGTTCAGAATACAAAAAATTTCAAAATCTTTATGGAGTAGGACTTTACATATCTCACATCACACAGTGATATGTTGGCCACCTAAGGACCGGAACACATCCACCCCACGCCAACAACGGCCAGACCGCGTCAGACCAGACCAGATAGAGCCGGTCAGTGCCCGACAATGCCAAGCAGAGCTGGACCGCGCCCGATATAATATTTAGGAACCTATTTTATACTTAAGAAAAGCCACCTAAAACTACAGCAAGAGTAAGCAAGTCCACCAAGGCAGCAACCGTTCACGAGTATAATAACGCAGGGCCCAGACACCGTCCAATTCGGAAAGGGCCCAATCACATTAACGAAAACAGTCGTTCAAGGAAAAACTTATTTCATGCAAGTCTATAAAATTTGAAGCAGCGTTTGCCATTCTATTTTCATTACAGCTGTAAATAAAATAATCATCTTGGCGTTAATGTCCCGGTTGTGCTCTCGCGCACGAGAGCCCGGGGTCCGCCTTGACCATGGTCCAGGATTTGGCAGGTCAGGTAATTACAGTGGAGCGACTGCCATCTGACCTCCATGCTGCTACCAGGGGAACCTGACCAAATTGGATCATGGTTACACATCCAGTCGCCTGAATGTGCAGGTTTCATTACGATGTTTTCCCTCACCGTAAGAGCATCGGTTAATATTTAACTAATGTACATAACGCAGAATACAGTCATTGGTACATGGCCTGAGTGGGAATGAGTGGGTCATTACAGCTGTAACATAGCGACATAACTTTTTAATCATTATGCAACACTTATATTTTGTTAATTTTTATCGGGCACCCAGGCGCGGCGAAATATAGGCTTAATACCTAAATATGTCATTATCAAATTCAAAATTCAAACTTTCCTGTTTATGATTGTGAATGTATATGTATGGAATTATTGTGACTTTATTAGACCCCAGAGTTGTGTTCGCAGTGGCGCCATCTCGTCATTGAAACACACTTTATCTACACTCATAACCTCAAAAACCTCAAAAAATTCCCCGACGGTTTAGCACATTCGCCAATCCCTAACAAATGCGTGTAGTAAAACTCCGTTTTATCAATACTAAACAATGATTTATTCCGTACTATCAGTTATTTTGGGATTACAATCATCTTCTATACATAGCCACCGAAAACATAATGACACTCACTCTTATAAATTATTCAAATGTCAAACGCTACCGAAGGTATTATTCTCATACATCCATCACTTGACTTCTTAAAAAGGTTTTCAAATCAGTACAGTTTACTAGATTAAGCTGGATACAATATTAATTAATCATAATAATACATTATTTTGAGCATTAATTAATTAGACCTTACATGCGCTTATCAAATTGTAATCCACGTTAGGTATGTGCGCTAATTATGTTGAGGAAAATTGAAATACATAGTTTTACAGTATGACCGTAATCAGTCGCATAGGGCATGCGGTCCCATGAACATGTTCATGTTTTACTACTCGTTCTACGAAGCCGAGAACTTTCTGGATGGGCTGAACGTAGCTTGCGTCTCCATTGCAGCAGCGGTCCTTCTCGCCGGCATCGCGCTATGGCTCCTCCTACCCCAATGGCGGACTTTCCACAACTACCTCCTAACGAACACAGTGCTGGTCGGGACCATCTACATGGCACTCCGGCTCAAAGTGACTCAGAGGGCCTTCGAGGACGACCCGTTCTCCAACGCCGTGTACTACGAGACCCGGGGCAACTTCCTCATGTCCTACTGCTGCTGGTTGCTGGTGATGAGCTTGCGGATGTACGCGGATTTGGTGAAGGTGTTCTACCGGGAGATCAGAAGAAAAAGGCTGCTGAGCGCTCTCTTCGCTTGGGGAATACCAGCTGCGATAACCGCTGTCAAGATTATTTTACTTTGCGCTATTAGAAGCAGATATTCTGGCGAATTTTCGTCGACATACGACCGATACTTCAAGGCGTACGTCATGAGTGTATCGGACGTGTTAGTGACTGTGCTGTTACTTGTTAACTTGGTGATGTATATGTGGGTGTTGAACGCGTTGAGGAAAGGTTCTGGGGGCGTGAAGAAGGCTGCGCAAACTGCGACTGTCGCGTTCGTGATGAGCGGCGCTATGATGCTGGTAAGATGTGGTTCGTACATCATCTTCAACATCCTCCAGTACGGGCATCCAGTGGCATTCGCCAGCGCAACAGGCTTCATCCTCGCACAAATCACGCTGGTGAATATTTTCTTCCTGCTGCTGAAGCCAAATAGGAAAATATTGCTGCAGTACCTTCAGCGACGCAAGAGTATTATGGAAACAGCTTCTGATTTACGTTTAGAGCAAAACCGCAATAATTCGTAGTAGTAATTGTCACTATTTGTTTAAGTGTCGTAAGAGTGTCGCTGGTCTAGTGGGTAAGGGTTCCGATTCGTAAGGGAGAGGTACTGGTACCCAAGTGCCCCAATGATTCAATGACTCTTTTCTGAAACCAATGCTCTCTCAGTGGCATACTTGAGCTAGCCGTGGTGCACATTCCGTGACAGAATGTGTAACCATGATCCAATCTAGCCACGTTCCGCTATTAGCAGGGTCACGGAGGTCCGATGGCAGTCGCTCCACAGTAATTACCTGATCTGCCAAAGCCTGGGTCATGGTCAGGGCAACCCCGGGCCCTCGTGCGCGAGAGCACAACCGAGACATTCGCCAAGACTATTAATTATATTGTATCATGTATTGCTATACCTTCTTCCAAATTTGGACATTGGATTATTGTAAGCTCTTCCTTTTGGACCGTTTTGAAATTGTTTGTCAGGTTGTAGGACTTTGCCAAGCCTGAAGAGTCCGCCTGGATGAATACCACCGCCTCATCTATTTCTGCCGCCAAGCAACAATGCTTGCGTTGCTGTGTTTTGCTTTAAAGGATAATAATAATAAAAAATAAATAATCGTGGACAAATTCACACAGCGCCATCTAGCCCCAAAGTAAGCAAAGCTTGTGTCATGTGAGGATAAGGTAGCCAGCTAAACTACAGGCATCAGGCATTACATCCTAGTCCCCACAGTGACAACGCAAGTGCTGTTCTGCATTTGTGTAATCTGCAAAAATTGTAGATGTTATGGGCGACAGTTACCACTTATCATCAGGTGGGCTGACAGCTCGTTTGTCAATAAGTAACATAAAAAAGTGTATGTCCAACTTTCCGGGTGATCTGTAGATAACCGAGCTTTATTAGTATACCTACGTTAATTTTAAGAAGACTTTAGGAGTTCTTTGAATCTCTATTAAACAATACTAAATTTTACATCTCTGTTGTACAGTTACGTGAGTTATTTTTAAGTGTTTTTGGGCCGTGAACGATATACGAATATGGTTCACTCTTTTATATTTTATTATTTTAAATTACTATAGTTTGTATTGATTCGTGTTTTGTACACAATAAAATTGTGTTAATATATTAATAATAACGTCTTTGTAAGTAAATACTTAATGTAAGCGTAGACATATAAATAATATTTTGTGTCAAACTTTGTTTTATTTAACAATATCACAGTACGGAACTCATTGCATGAGGGCATTATAAGACACTTTATCATCAGCATCATCACAACCCATAACAGTCCACTGCAGGACTTAGGGCCTCTCCACGTAATGGGAGGTTATTGCCATAATCTCCACGCTTGGCAGACGGGCTTAAGATCGCAGTGTTTTAAATATAACAATGGAAAACGCGGCTGCCTATTTTCCAGCCTACAAATACTAAATCTTTTGCCTCGAAAAACATTAGTCGCCTCGTACGACACCCACGTGTAAGGGGTTGGTGCTATTCTACTCTGCCGGGCACCACGCGGCGATGGACGTCATACTGATTAGAAATCGACGTAGTTATTGTACTCTCTCTTATTCCTAATAAAAATCAATTACTCCAATACACACACTGTGAAATTTAATTGTGGTGTCTCCTAATTGGCTAATCGATGTTATGCTATTGTATATTTTTTTTTTTTGCACGCTGTGAGACATCCAAATAAAATAAAATAAAATATCCCCAATTAGAACAAGTAAACAAACACCAATAAAACCGCCCCAGTCATCGCTAGACGACACCAAAACACCGCCAACAAACAACAATAACCCAGTCGGTTCCGGACAACCCAATTGGTATGACACAACCGTGTTCCTTATAACTGTTACTTATGCGAATGCAATAATAAATAAGGATGAGGAAAGTCTATTAACAACAATCCATATTGCTGTGGGATCAGTATTGCAGACGGCCTCAAGCTCGCCAGCCGCGTCGAAACATACTCGCGAACAAACACCTGGTTAACGGATATCAGTTGATCGCAACATGGCAATAATGTTCCACTTCTCCTACGGTCATACTGAGTGCTTCTTGAATTGCCTGCACACAGTTTGCGCGACATTTGCTGCTGTGGTTTTAGTAGCCGGTGTCGCAAGCTGGTGGAAACTGCCTCGGTTCCGGACGTTCCAGAACTATGTTCTCGGGAACACCGTACTTGTCGGCGCCATATATCTAACACTAAGACTGAAACCTGTGCAACTAATCTTCGAAGGATGCCCGTTCTCCAACGCAGTGTACTACGAGGTGCGGGGACACTTCATCATGTCGTACTGCTGCTGGTTGCTGGTGATGAGCATGCGGATGTACGCTGAATTGGTCAGAGTGCTGTACACGGAGATACCTAGAAAGCGACTGTACTGCACGATCTTCGCGTGGGGTTTTCCGGCTGTTCTGACGGTGATCAAAATCGGTATACTGTTCCACATCAGAATGAAGCACAAAGGCAGCTTCCAGGAGATATACACAGGTGTGTTCAAAGTGTTCGTGATGAGTGTCTCTGAGTTTTGTGTTTTGATTTTGTTGCTGAGCAACTTGGCTACGTATATATGGGTGTTGAACGCTCTGAGGAAAAGTACTGGGGGGGTGCGGAAGGGTATGCAGGCGGCGACGTTTGCCTTCATTATGAGCGGCGCCATGATGCTGGTGCGATGTGGTTCGTACATCATCTTCAACATCGGACGCTTCGAGAATCCTATCGCGTTCGCTGTGGCCACCACCTTCCAGTTAATCCAAATCACGATGGTCAACGTATTCTTCTTACTACTGAAGAATAATAGGAATATGCTTCTAGAGAAGC
The DNA here is from genome assembly GCA_905147135.1 of Blastobasis lacticolella. Lineage (NCBI taxonomy): Eukaryota > Metazoa > Arthropoda > Insecta > Lepidoptera > Blastobasidae > Blastobasis > Blastobasis lacticolella. The sequence goes on from LR990067.1 coordinate 778,312, forward strand.
TGGCGATACGAAAGACCCGTAACGAAGAATTTGGTCTGCAACGGGTAAATCCCTGAAGCCTGAACGTCGGATCGATCGAAATCACAGCAAGAGGAGTTCATCTCCCGCGTAAGTAGGCCAGAAAGAGAGGCCACAGATGGATCGAAAATGACCGTCAAGGCCTTGAAGAGTCCGAAATGCCCTAAGCAGTTGTGCCTTTCATACTTGAGGCAGCTACTTATTCCCAGTTGACTTCTTCTATTGATATTGCATTGTCTCCGACTCTGTGTATCATGGGTGGAAGATGGAGCAATGATGTTGTAATTAAATAAATTATTTTGGCATCTTCTGATTCTTCATTTATTGCAGCATCAAAATAATATCAAAGTGTCGCCTCCGACCCACCGAAACTGGCGATAAGTCCAAATAAAAAACCTTTTTTAATTAACTACGTTGTTGGTGTAATAAACGTTTTCTCCCATTCTTTCAACTTAAGAGGTTGATAAATAAATGACTAATGACTAAATACAAGTTTTCAAATGAAAGAAATATTTTTCATAACAAGCGTTTGGCAAAGAAACATAATAGTTTTTATCTTCACTTTCGAAAATATACTTTTAATAATAAACTTATTTCACGCCAGTCTATAAAATTAAAAAAAAAGAATACTTTATGATACAGCACTTTCCATACTATTTTCATAACAACTTTGACATAGTAGTTTATGCAACTCGCATATAAAAGGGGGTATTAAAACATGAGTGTCTGTTTATCATACGACGCGTAGCCGAGTATGATACTAGTTTGACACGAGTGTTTTAATACCTAATTATATGCGGTTGCATACACTACTTTATCTACGTCTCAATTTTGCTGGTAGTAAGCTGCGAGTCAGTTCTGTTGTTCCTACGCGTCGAGTATATCAAACGGCGGGAAATTCACTTCACTACTTTCTCTTATTTGCTTAACAAAATGATATTAATAAATACAAATTATAAAAAGTAAACTAAATATTCTGTTTAGCGGTAAAATAATTCCACAGGTACAATCACACACATGAACAGGAAAGTTTGAATTTGATAATACCATATTTAGGTATTCAGATTACATTTCGCAGAAACCGACAATCATGCGAGTTGCATAAAGTACTATAATAGTTAGGTTAGGTTAGCGAACAACACTTGAAACAATTTTGACGACCTGAGTGGTTCAGTGGTCAACATGCCAGTATGCCACGCAAGAGGTCCCGGGTTCGATTCCCGGCTGGGCTAAAATTGAAATGATGAATTTTAATTTCTGTTACGGGTCTGGGTGTTCTATGTATAATAAGTATGTATTTAAAAGTATATAAGTAGTTTATCAGTTATCTTGCAGCCATAACACAAGCTTTGCTTACTTTGGGGCTAGATGGCGCTGTGTGAATTTGTCCACGATTATTTATTTATTTATTTTATTGGGTTTCCAGTGGCATTGTTCGTGGGCATCCAGCGTAAGTGGACCCACCTCAGCATAATGTCAATGTCAATCACGATGTCTAACTAATATGATACTATTTACGATAAGTCAGAGCAATGAGGAGTTTTCCATTAGGTATTGATAGTTGGTTTCAAAAATCATCAATAGATGGCGCTCCTACAATTTTGGTTATCATTTTTTAATCTGTATGATGGTGGCAGTGATTTCATGCTGCCAACTAATACTAAACATAAAAATAAAATGTTTATTAATTTAAACATAACTGTTAAAGGTTGAACGAAATGTAAAAAGAAATATTTATAGAAGTTGGCACTATGTTCCACTATTATTGCAACCTCTAAAATGGTTGGAAACTATTGACAAATACAATATTATCGAATACAACGTACCCAGTGTTTACATCCTGTTTACTAAGATTACCAAAATTGTCGGGGCGCCATCTAGTGAGTGGTTAGGAATGCTTTAGATACCTATTGGAAAACTGCTCATTGTAGATCGAGCCCCAACTCGTTGGGTTCAGGAGTTTTACCATGCGTAGTTTAGCAGTTCTCGTGGCCCCTCCCGGCTGCATCATCAGCCCTTGAGTACCACTCCAAGAACCCCGGGGATCCATAAGAGGGATTTATCATGTATAGTTCGCAGGTATCCACCTTCCGTATCCATCATCAGATCGGCTCGATGGTATCATAATATTGCACTGTCACCGAACTACATATACATATGCAAAATTTCAACTAAATCGGAAACTGGGAAATTTGTGGCGGATTTGATTGCCTAGACACTGGGATAGGTGAAACTTAATAAAAGCTTGTGATAACCTAAACCGATGATGATATCTGGTCAGGTTACCCTGGTAGCAGGGTCAAGGAGGTAAGCTGACCACTGTAATTATCTGATCTGTCAAATCATGGATCATGGTCAAGGCGGCCATTGTGCGCGAGAGAACAATTGGGACATTAATGCCAAACCGTAATGATTAGACTCGTTTCTCTAAGGCCTCAATTACATCGTATTTTGGGAATACCACTGCAGGGCAGTTTCCTTCCTTCAGTGAGGGTCACTGAAATCCCCTGCAAAATACCACAGTCCCCTAAATGGTTTCGATCGAAGGCTTTTTCATCCTTGTACGAAACCAGCGATCGACGCTTCATTACCAGCCTACCGCAGATCAATCAGAAAGCAATAATATTTTTAAGCCCCTAAAACCCTTCAGCATAAAACTGCTTACGTTGTATACATTTTTACTTATAATCACGCCTAGACTGCGTCTCATAAAGTAGTTTGGGCTTTATACTCCCCCACGTTACTGGATAGTTTTGCCATAATCTCCACTGCTGGGACTTGGGGAACTCGACGATGTTGGTCAGATTCTCAGTCAGTTTCTTATTTAGTCAGATTCGGACTATGTCAGATATTTTTTCACGTCATTCATTTCAACATTCTATCACGTCTTTTGTTTCAGAATTTAGACGACTGAATTTAGCCAAAGTCAATAAGCACAGTATGAACTTTGGATTATTATTAATTTCCTAAAAGATAATTTAACAAAATCTTAAGTACGTACGTACCTTTGGCCCTACAAAGGATACATAATTTGAATATTACTAATCTTTTATTGGCCTTTAGACATAATACATTGTAATTTTTTTCTGTTATATCCCGTATAAACTAAAATTTCCGATAAAAATTCCCGAATTTACCCACAATAGAATCGATCGCGCTTAATTAAAAAATAAATTCCCCGGGGAAACCTAGGCGCAATCGAAGGCGGCCATTTGTCAATCAAAATTTTATTCTCAAGTAATGCATTTTTTAATTTTTTAAATAGAAATGAACTAACACAGAAGCGCATAACCAACATATGTCAGCGAGAAATAACATGACGCTCATCGGCTAGCCCGACTTCGTAACGGCTTCCCTGTTATACGCGTATGAGTAAATACGATGCCAAAACCAGCCGATATGCATTATTCACAGTTGTACTGTACGTATTGATATATAGCCAATGACTGTACTGTGTACGTCGTTTTTCCGTACGGCAGACTAACAGTCAAACGGGCCCTCTGATCGAAAGTGGTCACCGATGCCTATGGACATCAGGGGGCTTACCATGAACTCTTATAGCAGGACCTAAACAGAACTGTCCTGCTTAGAACGAGACAGCGCTATGCGTGTCACACAAGCTTGTCTCGTTCTAAGCAGGACTGTTCTGTTTAGGTTCTGCTATAAGAGCTCATGGTAAGCTCCCAGCACCACCAGGTGAGTTACCAATGCGTTGCCTGCCTCTGAAGAGACCTCTTATATACCTTTTGAACGATCCCATGTCATAGTCCAAGGGCTCTGTGGCTGGGAGCTCATTGCACATCTGAATCGTACGAGCGAGAAACGTTCTTTCGAACCTTCGCGTGGTGACCAACAGAGGGTCTACGTAGTGGGGATGAGTGCGTCCACGGCGGGTGGTGCGATGGCGGAATTGTGCTATGGGCACCAGATCGATAAGAACCTCAGAACACTCTCCATTGTACCGAGCATATGCATTATTCACAGTTGCAGTGAACGCATTTTTAGCCAACGACTGTACCGTATAGGTGCGACTCTTACATCCAAAGCCCATTCATTTGACGAAATAAATGATTCAGTGGTCAACATGCCAGTCAGCCACGCAAGAGGTCCTGGGTTCAATTCCCGGCCGGGTAGAAATTTAAAATGGTGAATTTTAATTTCTGTTACGGGTCTGGATGTTCTATGTATAATTATGTATAATTAGTATGTATTTAAAAGTATATAAGTAGTATATCAGTTAGCTAGCACCCATATCACAAGCTTTGCTTAGTTTGGGGCTAGGTGGCGCTGTGTGAATTTGTCCACAATTATTTATTTATTATTTCATTCACGCCGAATACAAAACTGCATGGATTCGCTATCAGCCTGTTTGTTGTTCCCGGTGAGTAACGGGGAAACCAGAGAGCGGCTTTCCTCATTTAGCGTTGTTTATATAAGAATTTGCAACGGTAACGCAGGACTTGGTGACGCATTGGGCGTGACGGCTTCACCTACAATGCCACAAAGTTATACGACGGCGTTATAACGCGTACTCCAAATGTTCGCCGATAAAAGAAAGAATGATCATCTCGGCGTTAATGTCCCGGGTGTGCTCTCGAGCACGAGGGCCCGGGGTCCGCCTTGACCATGATCCAGGATTGGGCGATCAGGTAATTATAGTGGAGCGACTACCATCTGACCTCCGTGACCTGTGACCAGAGGAACCTGACCAGATTGGATCATGGTTACAAATTCAGTTGCCTGAATTGCAGATTCCATCACGATGGGTTTTCTATTCATATTGTAGATTTTGTTTGTAGTGTGTGAATTTACTTCTCTGTGAACTTTGTACATTTTTAGATGGGTCTAGTAGATTTTGAACTAGAAAGAACTAAAGTGATGTGATGCAGCACAAGGCGAGACGACAACAAATAATCGAATCGTACTAATGACTCTTTTCCGAGTTATTTTCATTAGTTGAATTCTAACCGATGCTCTTGACGGTGAGATAAAACATCGTGATAAAACCTGCCAATTCGTGCAACTGAATTTGTAATCATAATCCAATCTGGTCAAGTTCCCTTGATAGCAGGGTCACAGAGTTCAGATGGTAGTCGCTCCACTGTAATTACCTGATCGCCAAATCCTGGATCATGGTCAAGGCGGACCCCGGGCCCATGTTCTCGAGAGCACAACTGGGAAATTAACGCCAAGATGATTTTCTTTTTTTTATTACCTCTACATTTTTGGGATCCCGCGGATTGACGAACATGGGGCGTTTGCTTAACGCGGTCTGACGTCGTCGCTTGCGCATGTAGGTATGGCGCGCGTCGACGAGTTCACGAATGACGCTAGCGCAAAACGGACCGTTGGAAAGAAATCTATACTAATATTATAAAGAGGAAAGGTTTGATTTTCTGTTTGTTTGTATTGAATAGGCTTCGAAACTACTGGACCGATTTCAAAAATTCTTTCACCGTTGGGAAGCTACACTATCCCCGGGTGACATAGGCTATATACCTGTGTACCCGTAGTGGTACCCGTGCGAAGCCGGGGCAGCTGCAGTAATAAATAAATATGCTCGGACAAATTCACACAGCGCCATCTAGCCCAAAAGTAAGCAAAGCTTGTGTTATGTGTGTTATAGAACTTTGCGGTGATTATACAGGGTGTTACATAATATATGTATGAAGCCGTGAACTTAATGGAGTGCTAGACGTATGAAAACGATAGGTACAATTATTTCTGTCGTACGTGGAATAACCGTACCTATCGTTTTTTATACATTTAGCACTCCATCCAGTACACGGTTTCACACACATATTATGCAACATCCTGTATATAGGCTGATAAAATCGTTTTTTTTAAATACATACTTATTATACATACTACACCCAGACCCATAATAACAGAAATAGAATTTCATCATTTCAATTTCTAGTCGGCCGGGAATCGAACCCGGGGCCTCTGCGTGGCGACCGGCATGTTAACCAACTGAACCACTCAGGTCGTCAAAACATGATACACTACAAGGCGGTAAATAATGCACATCGACTAGTTTTATAATAATAAGATTATTATAACTCTTTATTCGGCCGTGTGGTGTCCGGCAGAGTACAATAGCACCAACCCCTTACACTCGTGGGTGTCGTACGAGGCGACTAATGTTATCGAGGCTAAAGATCTAAGCGCCTACGTAGACTGGAAAATGGGCAGCAGCGTTTTCCATTGTTATATTATAACACTGCGATCTCCAACCCGCCTGCCGAGCGTGGAGATTATGGCAATGACCTCCCTTTTTGTGGGAGAGGCCCTAAGTCCTGCAGTGGACTGTTATTGGCTGTGATGATGGGGTGATGATTCGGTACTTGGCTTAGGCCCGTGCCATATTTCTCCGGTTCTTTATGAGCCGAGATCTCTTAAAGATAAAAACTAACATAATAATAATAAGATAAGACAACACATTTCAATCGACCTGATATCACTGTGGTAGACAAAATAAACAAAACAGCTTTCCTGATTGACATTGCAATTCCGAACACTTATAACTTACAGAGTACAATCGCTGAGAAACTCTCCAAATATACAGACTTAAAAGACGAGATAACAAGAATTTGGAAATTTAAAACCGTTACTATAGTGATTTGCTTCCTTTGGACTATGACATGGGATCGTTCAAGAGGTATATTCGATGTCTCTTCAAAGGCGGGCGACGCATTGGTGACTCCCCTGGTGTTGCTGATGTCCATAGGCGGCGGTGACCACTTTCCATCAGGTGGCCTGCATGCCTGTTTGTCTGCCGGATAACATAAAAAAAAGATATAGTGCTGGTTGTTTTGTCTGCTACAGGTGTTATCCCTAAACAATTACATACCTGTCCTCATGCTCGTACGTTTTAATGCAAAAATCGGTTATATTGAACACTTGCAGAATAGTCCGGAAGTTTTTACAGGCTACAGTAGATTAACATGAAACACACTTGGCCTAGGCCCGTGTGTTTCATCAAAATACCAGTATTTCTTTAATACTGAGAAATGTAAGGATAACATAACAATAATTATAATAATAAATCCAATAACTATTTCATATAAATTACATAATTGAGACATACGTTTATGGTGACATAATAATATACAACAATTAATTAAATAAACACGTTTTAGCTTTGTATTTCCTCACACGATCCCATTTCCTTGTATTCTCCGTGGTAACCTACCAGGGTTCCATGTCTTGTACTAGTATATATATTTAAGAACTTGTAGTTACTAACACATGGAAACGCAATAAACGAATTGAATTGAATTGAACATCAAACTTCCTTAAGGCAAACGGAGCCAGGTCTAGGGTAGGCACTTTAACTTGCTTACATACATACACACTCATCCCAATGGCAGGCAGTGACAACGGCCACAAGCTACGATCATGGATCTCTTCACCATTCGTACAGCTTAGACATTTATAGACTGTTCGGTATGCTTAACTTTTAGAGAAGTATTTTTTTTTATTTGGTTAAAAATGTATCATAAAAATACATTATAAAATAAGCATGTGCCAATTAAGATCCGCAAATTAAAACAGAGTACAAAATAGTTAACCATGAATTTAAATATGAAATTACTATCCAGCCGTTCTATTTGTGAGTTACATAAGATAGGATTGTATTTGCTATAGTACATTTTTTTATAATGGCAAGTATGTTTGACCTCTTTGACATTCTATTTTGAGGTTGAATCTGACAGTCTATTTATGAAATAAAAATAAAAATAAAGAAATAGAACATTCACGGATCAGATCAGTAATGTTCCCAAAAAGATGGGGTCCGAAGTGGTAAGAACAAAAGGAGATGTATGAAAAGAGTTGTGGATATATGCGAGACTAGGGACTTGTGTCAGGACTAGGGTTTGCAAGTCGAATATTCGAATATTCGACCCATTTCAATATTCGAATAGTAATTTAGGTTTTTTTTATATACCACCAAGGTAGCTTACGGCCTGCCTGATGGTAAGTAGTCACCGCAGCCTATGGACGTTTGCAATACCAGGGGCATCACCCACGCGTTGCCGACCCCGTAAAAACCTTTTAACCCCTTTCTTGAAGAACTCCATGTTGTACTCTCCAGGGAAAACCTCTCCAGGTAGTTCATTCCACAACCTTAGTGTGCGTGGGAGAAAGTTCCTTTGGAACCGCACAGTTCGCGACCAATTTGGCTCCAAGGTGTGAGGATGAACTCCCTGTAGGTAAAATTCGAATATTCAAATATTTTTAAATCATTTGAATTTACGTACTCGTCTCTTATATTTGCGGTATTTAATTAAACGGATCGTGTGAACGCACCCACCGAAGGCTCGGTGACTCGTGCCTGAGTATTCTGCGCTGCGTAAAATGAGAGATGCACTCTGTCTGTCTAATAAAATGTTTTAGTTTACATATAATTCAATTTTAATTAGTACCACTTATCTTATCATATAAAATTCTTTCCGTTTTATTGTTAGATAAAAAGTCGTTTAACATCCTAATCTCGTAAAATACTTAATCTTAGGATCTGACTGACCTATTGCTACTGCCTCACTCTAAGGGCCTCGCGAGGCGACCTCGCGTGAGGTGACACGAGGCGAAGCGAGCCCTCTTCACTCTTGCGAGGCAGGTACTTTGTATTGTGCTGTGTTCGGGAATACTCGGAAGGGAATCGCGAGGCAAAGCGACCGATTACACTCTCGCCTCGCGAGAGTTATTAAATTTATATTTCCATTATTTCAGTTGTTTGAGTGTTTAGTAATTGAATAAGGGTTTATACACGTGCGGCAAAAGGTTTCTATAGCTTAAAATAAGATAAAATAAAGCAGTTAAACCGAAAAAACCACAATTCGCCGCTAGATGGTGATCATCATCACAGCCCATAACAGTCCACTGCAGGACTTAGGGCCTCTCCCACGAAAGGGGAGGTTATTGCCATAATCTCCATGTGGCAGGCGGGTTGGAGGAGATCGCAGTGTTTAAATATAACAATAGAAAATGCTGCTGCCCATTTTCCAGACTACGGAGACTCTTGATCTTTTGCTTCTAAAACATAAGTCGCCTTGTACGACGCCCGACGCCGGATGGTGTAAGGGGTTGGTGCTATTCTACTCTGCCGGACACCACACGGACAGACGGTGATGGTATTATGATTTTTCTTTTTCATTTTATTTTATTTATTATCATGTAGAAATACATTTCACGCTCACGGATACATTTACTAACGGCCAATTGCACAAACTTACATTAAAAACGTAGTTAAAACCCTAATTCCAGATTTCGAATAATATTCGAATATCACCAGCAAAAATATTCGAATACTTAAATTTTCAAATATTTGCATGCCCTAGTCAGGACAGAACAAAGTGGTCCATAGTCCATAGTCACTGCCTACCCCATCTGTGGGGCACAGGCGTGAGCTTTATGTATGTTATATATGTGTATGTGTAATGAAACAGAAATGTGGGATTATCCCACGCGACCACTTGAACGTCGATGTGTGTGTGTGTATGTATGGCACTGAGTTGCCGGTATTATTTATATTGTTATCACTACTGTTGGTTTTCCTTCTTACACTGCCGGTGTAATTGTAGAATATTAATTAATTAATGATTATCCAATTAATATTCCAATATAATTTATACATGTATATTATGCCATATATTTTCGTCCCAATTACTGTAGTGTAGTGTCTTAAGACGAAGGTCTTTGACCAATGTGTGTTGCCAGTGATGACCTACGGAACTGAAACGTGGCCGCTCACTATGGGCCTTATAAGAAAGCTCACTGTTACCCAAAGAGCAAAGGACTATGCTCGGAGTCTCGTTGCGCGATCAAATCAGGAATGAGGAGTTCCGCAAGCGAACCAAGGTCACCGACATAGCTCTAAGGATTGCCAGACTGAAGTGGGCTGGGCACATAAGTCGAAGAACAGATACCAGCCAGGACATAGCCTGGCTGAGAAGACGCCCGGGGCACGGGGTTAGCCCTATAAGCCCGCACCTGACTCCAAGGAGCAGAAGACCCGCATGAAGAACAGATGGCCGATGGGTAGTAAAGTTCCCGAGTGGCGACCACGTACCGGAAGACGCAGCGTGGGTAGGCCTCCAACAACCACCGACGACCTGGTAAAGATCGCAGGTACTAGTTGGATGCGGAAAGCATAGGGCTGGCCTTTGTGGAGATCTCTTGAAGAGGCCTATGCCCAACAGAGGGCGTCTTCTGGCTGATATGATACTGATGATGATTAATAAATATCCTTATGTTATTTTTCCTTTTTTTAATCTAATAAATTATCATCTTGGCGTTAATATCCGGGTTGTGCTCTCGAGCGCGAGGGCCCGGGGTCCGCCTTGACCATGATCCAGGATTTGGCAGATCAGGTAATTACAGCGGTGCGACTGCCATCTGACCTCCGTGACCCTGTTGACAGGGAAACCTTCACCATGCTGGATCATGGTTACACATCCATTCTCTAATCACTAGATATGACGGTATACTTGACCGCTATCTCATCAGATGGTAAGAGATGATGGCATCCCGTGACCATATTATTATTACCCGACTGCGACAGAAGGAGGGTTATGTTTTTCGAGTGTATGTGGGTATGTATGTCTATTGACGACCTGAGTGGTTCAATGGTCAACATATCGGTCTGCCACGCAAGAGGTCCCGGGTTCGATTCCCGGCCGGGCAGAAATTGAAATGGTGAATTTTAATTTCTGTTACGGGTCTGGGTGTTCTATGTGTAATAAGTATGTATTTAAAAGTATATAAGTAGTTTATCAGTTATCTAGCCATAACACAGGCTTTGCTTACTTTGGGGCTAGATGGCGCTGTGTGCATTTGTCCACGATTATTTATTATTATTATGATTATTTCTTTGACACTGTCTACAGCCCTATCGACTCAATGGATTTTAACATATGACATGTTGTTAGATTCGTCCTAGTCGCGCTGTTGACACTGGGTACAGTAAACATTACAACATTTTAAATTTATATTGTGAATTTGTGACTTTCGAAAATCTTTCTTCCTGAAACCTATCGTGTGGTGTACCAAAATAAAAAGGCGACTTTGGAGCAGTCGGGTTTTTAGTGTTTGTACTGCTCATTAGCTTTGAACTTCTATTCTTCTCTGTTTATATCAGTTCCATTATTTTAAAAACGCCTGAAAAGGTTTACTGGGCAATTGTACTTGTTGACGATTGTTTCATTATAATTTTTTATCATTCTTTTATATTTACGCTTATTTTCTTGTTATTTTTTGTTGTTATTGTACCTTATTATCGTGTCGTGTTGTCTACATGTAATAAATTTCTTCTTTCTTTCTTTCTTTCTTTCTTTCTTTCTTTCAAACAAATTATTCGTCAAAGTAATTATATCGCAGGAGCATTGTAGTGTAGAGTCTCGATTCTCGCATTGTCACATCATAACTACGAAATTTTCACTAGCCAAAAAACTGTATGAAAACGTAACTGAAACTGATGTTCGACAATATAGGAATCTCGAACATAGTTCAGAAAATATTTTTTTGCTTCAATAGACATTGCAATGTCATTACTAATGGAGATAGGCGGCTAGAAATAAATGTCGAATTCGAGATGTCACAGCGTGAGAATTAGGTACAAGTTTACAAAATGTCGACTCTCAAAGATTAGTTAGATTGTACTAATATGGGGCGAATCGCCCCGGCTTAGTCAGTCAAGAGGATTAAGCTGGTCGGCAGTTTTACTAGCCCAAAGATGGGAGTAATACTTTATATACTCGTATGGTCGCACTTATGCTTTGTACAGCGGTATGCTCGTTGTCACTATAAAAACAATCTTCTTGGCGTTAATATCCCGGTTGTGCTCTCGCACACGAGGCAGATCAGATAATTACAGTGAAGCCACTGTCTTCTGACCTCCTACCCTGCTATCAGCGGAACCTGACCAGATTGGATCATGGTTACACTTTTTATATATAAGGTGGCAAACAAGCTTTCGGCCTGCCCGATGGTAAGAAGTCACTGCAGCCTATGGACGTTTGAAATACTAGGGGCATCACCCACGCGTTGCCGACCTCACACATTCATTCGCCTAAATGTGCAGGTCTCATCACGATGTTTTCCTTAACCGTAAGAGCATCGGTTAGCATTCAACTAATGTACATAACTCAGAAAAGAGTCATTGCTACATGGCCGCCTCCTCCTACTTCTACCACTCGCTTACGACTCAGATACCTTAACATTGCTCCTGCTCGTTGTCACTGAGTAGAATAAAACATTCTACAGTTAAATAAATCCACTCTAACACACGGGATCACTCTCCAATTTCATTGTTTCGTACCAATCCCCCGGAGCTACGCTCGGCTCCTTCAACACGGAATCTTAACAAGAATCGAGATGCCACAATCGAGTTAGTTGCTACGGCGACTCGTGTTGACGCCCACGGCTGCAGTTGAGGTAAAAATATACGTAGGTTCATTATTATTATTATTCTACGTAATGAAAAACGAGCACATAAGCGGTATCCTCACAGCCCATAACAGTGCACTGCAGGACTTCGGGCCTCTCCCACAAAGGGGAGGTTGTCGCCATAATCTCCACGCTCGGCAGGCGGGTTGGAGATCGCAGTGTTATACAGCAATGAAAAACGCTGCTGCCCATTTTCCAGCTTACGGAGACTTTTAGATTTTGTGCCTCGAAATCATTAGTCGCCTTGTACGACACCCACGTGTGTAAGGGGTTGGTGCTATTCTACTCTGCCGGACACCACACGGCCATAAGCGGTAACTGTCGCCCATAACATCTATGATTCATGCATTTATTAAGTTGCAGACAACAAACAGAATCGCAAGTGAATTTCGATTCAAGACTGATTTGTTCCCAATTAATAGACAGTTAAATGAAAGAACCGTATGCCGTGTATAGAATTTAATCGCAACTGCAAATTGCTGGTAGAAACACAAACACGTTTTTGCTACTACCGTCATTACAAACATATCAAAGGCCACATTGAATTTCGTGGTATATCATAGCCTATGTGCTAATCTGAACTATAAGCTGCATTACTGCCAAATTTCATGAAAATCCGTTCAGTAGTTTTTGCGTAAAAGAGAAACCAAACATCCATCCTAACAAACTTTCAATTCAATTCAATTCAAATTATTTATTTCAGAATAATTATTCCATAATTTGTTAGTAAATAAACAACATTGACTATGCTATGTTAGTAGATAATTTAATTTTCTGAACATTTATAAAATTATATAAAATTGCAATTACTCATTTCACATTTATTCTGATGTCAAAATAGATGTCAAGTGAAAAAATAATAAAAATACCATGTCAAAATAAATGTCAAATAAACAATTCCAATCCAAATCCAAATTCTATCCAAGGTAAGGTTAGCTGGAAGATCTCCCATTGTGGGATAAGCCCGCCTTTGCAATGTATATTTATTTTCTTTTGTTATTGTTCTTTATGTAGTTATACGCAATAAAGAGTTTACATACATACATACAATTCAATGTCAACCTTAATCTACTAGCAGTGATGTCCAGTGGTTAGCCATGGGGCACTCGCACCTATCCTCACACGCCCTCAGGATGGTGTTGGCCGCACACCCTGCTCATAAGGGAAGCAACTTTTTTCCTCATGATAAATGGTGGGAGCGGTACTTTTGCAATCAAACGACGCGTGCTCCTCAATCAAACGTTGGTGTCTCACCGGCAACAGAATGACAAATTACAACGGCATTTGTATATGTATTGCGTCCATATTTTAAATTTGCTTGTGTGCGTTAATGCGATAGTGGGGCGCGTCATTTCAGCTTAGACCTATCTTATCTTAAAAAACAAACAAAACATACTTACTTTCACATTTACAATATTAGTCAGCACTCTCGTCAGCAAAGGCTATATAACCACCAAACAAGATAAAACCCGGCCAAATTGAAAAGAAAACAAAACTTAACCTCTTCACATCTTTTCGCCACAATGCAAACTGTCCGTATAACAAACGGCCAAAAGCCGCTAATTCTTTGTGGCAACAAACACGTGGGTGGTTAGTCCTTTCACATCTCCTGAGCGCCAAATAAGGCAGAGCCCCAAGTGTCTTACTTCGACTTCACTTTGAGAGCTCAACCATAGCTGGCTTTCACAACCAACTATACCAGACCCCTAATCCCTTGCCATCACTTCATGTAGAGAGTTCAACTGTCGCCGGCGAGATCTCACCAGCTATGACAGATCCCCGGAGCTTTATTATCACTTCGCGTTCCGAGCTCAACCGTGACTGGCGAAATATACCAGTCAAGGGAGACCTCCGATCTCTTGCGGTCACTTCACGTAGGAAGGTCAAATGTGAATGGTAATACAGGCCACCTGGCGTTGGTCGGATAGGGTTCTCACAGTTCCGGTAGCCGTTTCCGTGGCTAATTATAGAGACATATGGACCACTTTATCCGGTTAATTCCAGTTCTAAGTCAATAAGACGTATGAAGTGATCATTGTGAAGGGTTGATTGCCTAGCTTTCCATAACTTCCTTAGTTACTACGGCGTTGTAAGTTGTGTTAGTTCGTGGATATACTTGTCTGAAGGGTTATTTCTTTACATTTGGCTACTTATTGATGTTTGCTAGCTTGTATAATGTTTTTCATTCTTATTTTGAGTTTGTAGATATATATTTATTTGCATATGTAATTATACACGTATTCTTTTATTGTAAATTTAATTACACCGCCCATTTTTTTTATTTTTCGGGAAGACTGGTAGATAAAGCTACAAAGTTTTAAGTCCACCTTTGTGTTTTGTGAATAAAGTGAAAAAATAAATAAATAACTTACCCCTACCCTACACCTACACCGACCGTGCCCTACCCTACCCCCACCTACACTCTTTTCTTTCATACAAACCTTCAAAGAAATTGAAACGATGAATTTTAATTTCTGTTACGGGTCTGGGTGTTCTTTGTATAATAAGTATGTATTTAAAAGTATTTAAGTAGTATATCAGTTATCTAGCACCCATAGCACAAGCTTTGCTTAGTTTGGGGCTAGATGGCGCTGTGTGAATTTGTCCACAAATAATTATTTATTTATTTATAACTGTCAATAAAAAACACAACAATAAAATAATTCTATAAATCGGTGTAGCCGTTCTGAATGGATACCTTGGGTATATTATTGCAATTTTCCTGTTGAACTCAAATTTTTTGGAGATAAAACATAGCCTATGTTACTAGGTGACAATGTAGCTTCCTATACGTGAAATAATTTTTAAAGTCGCTTAAGTAGTTTTTGAGTTTATCCATTACAAACAACTGTACGTTCGCGCGCACGGTGACACCTCATAGCAACGTTTCTGATCCGGTGTTTGTTTTCTTCCTTAGCCTCCATTTTTTGTTGAGTATTTCAAACGCTGTGATCTTCAACCTACCTGCCAGTACGTAGATTACACGAAACCCTCAACTGGCTTGATGCGAACGTGGCTTAAGTCCAGCTGTGGACACACAGATATACTCTTAAAACTTATAACTTCCTTCAATTATTACTTTTTAATATGTTGATATGAAAACGAAAGAAGAGGAAAAAAAATATAAAGAAGCACTACACATACGCATTAAAAATTAAAAAAGTCACAACACAAAACCTCTTACAACAGTCTCTCTTTACATCAGTGGTAAAAGTAACACATAAACATTTTATTTAAAAATGACATGTAAAATTTTGAATTTTATGTAATAAAGAGTATTTGAGTACATAGCCTGTAGTACCAGCCCTGACACGAAGTCTCCATAACGCAGTCGATGTTTACTCTCTCGCATATCGCCGTAGAATATTAATACTACCGTAAATAACGCAAAAGGCCACGCAAACACAGATGTGCGAATCCACCGCAAACTCCCTGAAATGCCGTGTCATATGTACGTGCCATAAAGAGTGTTGGTGGCCGAGTGGTTAGGGTATCTGACTTGTAAGCGAGAGGTGACGGGTTCGAATCCCACTGCGGCTATTTAACAATGACTCATTTTTTTTTGCTTTACTAGCCAGGCATTTGACCGCCACCCCACCTGGTGTTAAGCGACGATGCGGCCGAAGGTGGACCATGCCTGTCTAGGAACAGCCTAATCACTCTAGCCTTGAAGGCATCCAGATTAAACTTAGACTTTTCTGAGTTATGTACATTAGTTGCCAACATGTCACTGCGTGTTTCCTTCCTACTTTCCTACCTCCTCTTTGACGATTGAAAGAGATACTTAGCTCAATAATCAATAAATAAATTTTGATTTAATTCGTGTTGAATGCTAACCGATGCTCTAACGGCGAGGGAAAACATCGTGATGAAACCTGCACCATCATGCGAATGCAGCTGTATGCTCGTTGTCACTAAAAAAATCATTTTGGCGTTAATGTCCCGGTTGTGCTCTCGCACACGAGGGCCCGGGGTCGGTATTCACCATGATCCAGGATTGGAGCCACTGCCATCTGACCTCCTACCCTGCTATCAGCGGAACCTGACCAAATTGGATCATGGTTACACTTTTTATTTATACCACTAAGGTAGCAAACAAGCTTACGGCCTGCCTGATGGTAAGCAGTCACCGCAGCCTATGGACGTTTGCAATACCAGAGGCATCACTAACGCGTTGCCGACCTCATAAAAACTTATTAACCCCTTTCTTGAAGAACTCCATGTTGTACTCTCTATATGTAACCATGATCCAGTCTGGTCAGGTTCCCCTGGTAGCACGTCACAAAGGTCAGATGGCAGTCGCTCCACTGTAATTATCTGATCTGCCAAATCCTGTATCATGGTCAAGGCGGACTTCGGGCCTTCGTTCGCGAGAGCACAACCGGGACATTAACGACAATTTTTTTTTTAAATATTTTATTTAGTTACTAAGTCAGTCTAGTCTAGTCAATGTATTTGTGAAATGAAACAGTCTGTATGTAATGTTGTGTGTTGATATGTCTTATTTTTTTTTTGTTTTTATGTTATGTTGTGGCGTTTCTAGTTACAATTAATGAGTTATTTATTAATCTATAGTCAGTCGAGACTCAACATCGAGTAGTCTAATAAGGTCTTAAATCAAATACCCGCAACCAAGTTTCCACATCCACATTCCAACAGCAAAAACTTTATTTGCTCACGCCCATAAAGTCAAACAAAGCAATGTAGACACAGACGTGCGAATCCACTGTAAGCTCTCTGAACTGCCTTCTCATAACACGCCAGAAGGTAGGTGGCAAGAAAATTTCAACGAAAGACGGAATAAAAGTAACATTTTTACTTTGTATTGTACACATACAAAGCACTTATGACGACCTGAGTGGTTCAGTTGGTTAACATGCCGGTAGCCCCGCAGAGTTACCGGGTTCGATTCCCGGCCGGGCAGAAATTGAAATGATGAATTTTAATTTCTGTTACGGGTCTGGGTGTAGTATCTACCACAAGGCGCTCCATAAAGACATCTCCTCGTCGTGAGACATGGCATAAAAGGGGAAGATTCGAGCCTGTACTGTGGAGGATAGACGCTGCATTATAAATAATGCCCTATTATATACATTGCTCGTAACACATACATCACACAGAAAATCTGTGCTGTGAGACGCCTCGCAGTTCACAGCACAAACCACCTTTTGCTCTGGCCGCAGCGACATTAATTATCTACGTAGGACAATGTATTTTTTATACAATCATTTTTATATTTGATTTTTTCGTCGTGTCGTGATGTCTTGTGGCAATAAATGTCTTTACTCTTTATTATATTCTTTATTCAATTTATTTATTTCAATCATTTTTATCTTTTGTCTACTCATATTGGGCATTACAAATACTGCCCTATTAATCACATTGCCCGTAACATATACATCCCATACGCATCGCCATTGCCACCAAAATCAGTCGCGTAACACGACACCGCACCCGCGTAGGAGTCTGGCACTAATGTATCTTTATTCAATACATTTGTTTCCGACGCACAGTTAGTTGCGTCGGTGTCGCGTTACAGGCCGGGTGGTCGGGTGCCGGCTGGCTGGGTGAGGTGGCGGGTTCGATACTGTTTATTTTATTAAATATTAGTAGTGTATCTAACCATACTTTCGAAATCAAGTATCAATTTCGATATGCTTTGCTTTACTTTTTTACTTTTTGTTTGTTTTATAATGTACATAACAACAGGCATAATGTCAGTTTGCAAATTATTGTGGCAGACACAGTGTGGAACCACTGATTCTCATAACACAAGCTTCACTTAGCTTGAGAATCAGGGGACATAAATAATTTGTAAGTATTTAAAATACAGGCCATAATGTACTTAGTAATAAGTTCGATTAATTAGATATAATTATTGTATTGAGTTTTAACTGGATTATCAAAAAAAAAAATAAACATATATGTAATGTACAATTAAAAATCGAATTAAGAAATATGGAAAGGAGCGTCGGTAGTCGAGTTGTTAAGGTATCCGACTCGTAAGCGAGTGATATCGGGATCGAATCCCACTGCTACCGTGTACCAATGACTCCTTTGTGAGATATGTACATTAGTTGACATAACTTAATTCATTAACAATTTGACATATTATTTAATTTAATTTAAATTTAAATTTATATTTTAAAATGATTTTTTATCAAATTTGACTAATTTTCTATTCAATGTGGTATATTCAATATTTGTAACAATTTGACATATTATTATTATCCAATTAGTATTTTAAATAATTTGAATAAGTAATTATGTTATGCCAATTAGATATTTATATAATATTTGTATGTCTAACGACGGATCACAGCGGTATCTCTTAATTGTAATATCTAACTGTACCTGTGTTTCACAAATAAATTATTTGATTGATTGATTGATCAAATTTTAGTTGATATAAAAATGTTGATATAAAATGTTGAATGCTAACCGATGCTCTTACGGTGAGGGAAAACATCGTGATGAAACCTGCACATTCAGGCGACTGAATGTGTAACCATTATCCAATCTGGTCAGATTACCTTGGCAGCGGAATCACAGTGGTCAGATGGCAGTCGCTCCACTGCAATTACCTGATCTTCCAAATTCTGGATAATGGGAAGTTGGTCGCGAACTGTGCGGTCCCAAAGGAATTATTTCCCACGCACACTAAGGCTGTGGAATGAACTACCTGGAGAGGTTTTCCCTGGAGAGTACAACATGGAGTTCTTCAAGAAAGGGGTGAAAAGGCTTTTACGGGGTCGGCAACGCGTGGGCGATGCCCCTGGTATTGCAAACGGCCATAGGCTGCGGTGACTGCGCACCATCAGGCAGGCAAGCTCGTTTGCCTTTAGTGGTATGGAAATAAAAATGATAGCACAAGAAACGGCCAATATCAGTAGGCAACTTCGGTAGCAGTGTATAAAAATAGCTACAGGCCGCCATTTTCAAGCCGAAAGGCGGACATGACTCTGCCGATGTTAGTTAATTAATTACGATGGTAAAACATCCGTTTCCGTAGTGATGGGGCGGTCTGATGTCGATTAAATATCGATGTACCTAGGTCGTGTTTGATACTATGTTAATTAAATTGAAGTTTCCTATACTACTGTCAGTACTAATATTATAAACTAACTCACGTTTATTTCTACCTTTATTATATTTATATTTATTTATTTTCAGTTAGCTATCTATTTATCTGCACTGTTATCTCTGGTTCGGCTATAATTGCATAAACGGTTCCCCTCCTCCATCTTGTTTAGTAGCTTCTCTTGCACCGCCTTACTTTTTCTTTACCCTTTATCTCCTGGTTGACTGGTAGATAAGGCTATTTTAGCTTTAAGTCCGCCTTTGTACTATTTTGTGCATGAAGATTAAATAAATAAATAAATAAACTAGGGCCCTGTCCTGGCTTCGCACGGGTATTCTATAGGTTTCTCCATCATAATGTGCATGTACTATGCCGCATCAAAATAGGAGTTAGCGGAAATAAAGACAGACGGACGCGGAAAGCGACTTTACTTTTATTGTTTGGATGGTAACGTTTGGATGGACATTTAGATGTTTCTGACTCCTGAGATACAGGTTTTCAAAATCTAGTTGAGGAGTCAGAGTTATTCTTATATTTTGTTAAAAATTTGAAAACTAACTTTTTTTTTCAATTTATTTTTGTGAGCTATGTAAATGGTCTTTCTCTTTTTCTTTATTTTAATATTGTTTCTTTTTTTTCTTATTTCAAAAACATCGATATTGTTTCCCAGCACTACGCTAGTGACGTAACCGAACCACAATCGCGCACTAATACGATAATTGGCCCCCGGCCCGCGCCTTCATTATAATAACAATAACAACACTGCTCTTTGTCCGTCCGTCTGTCCGTTCGTGACCGTTAATTACATTTTCGAAGATGACTTTCCGTTTTTTTCTTTTCTTTTTTTTCATTTTTATTTAATTATTTAATTAAGTCGTTCCAATTGAACAATGGCGGAATGATTGGGTGTTTCGGGGCTTGTGTTGTTGTGACTTGGTGTCGCCCGCGGCCGCGTTCGTTCGGACCTGTTTATTTAAATACAGACAGGAAACTATCATCATCACAGCCCATATCAGTCCACTGCAGAACTTAGGGCCTCTCCCACGAAAGGGGGGGTTACAATAGTAAATTATAGCCTGCCTGCCTGCAAGGTTGCCTGGAAGAGATCGCTTGTAGCGATAAGGCCACCTTTGCTCATATGTGTTCCTTGTTACTGTAACTGATTTTGTTTCTCAATAAAGAAAATATTACATTAGACAAGACGTTTTAGGAATGTAGAGCGTCGGTGGCCTAGTGGTTAAGGGGTTCGAGTCGGGCCCCAAGGTACCGGGTTTGAACCCCAGTGCCGTCATGTAGCAATGACACTTTTCTGCAAAGTGTACGTAGTAATGTAATTAATCCAATTTCACCCACACCAAAGAAGACCATTGCCACTGAATATCACTTTGAATAATAAGAAGATTGAAGAGGTTAACCAAGCCACCCTGCTAGGATTACACCTGGACAGTCAACTAAACTGGAAAACACATATAGCACAAACAAAGTCTAGACTAGCAAAATTTGTATATGCACTTAGTATTTTAAAACGTAACACTAGTTTAGAAACGGCACTATCGGCGTATCACGCGTTCGCAGTGTCATGGCTGCGATACGGACTAACACTATGGGGCAGAGGCGCCACCGCTCAGGAACTATTTGTCATGCAAAAAAAATGCATTCGCATACTTTTCAACGTAAAAGACAGAGATAGCTGTAGGCCTTATTTTATTGAGAAACAATTATTGACTCTTCCGTGTTTGTTATATCTTGGAAACGGCAATGTTTGTCAAGAATAACATGCATTTATTTACATTTAACAGCAGTGTCTTAAAAAGGACATTAAGACCGAGAACTAATATTATTTTACCTACTTCCAACTTACAAATATATAGGAGGGGTCCGTATTGTTGTGCCATACAAATATATAACAACATTCCGGAAACGATAAAAACCGAATCGAAACCACACATATTCGCAAAAAAGCTTAAACAATATTTAATTGAGAAATGTTACTACAAAATTGACGACTTCCTAAATAATAGATAATCCTTTATGTTTAATAGATTTGACATAAGAAATATTGTGTGAATATGCTGACATTGATTAGATTTTTTATAATTATTGTATTTCTAATTATTGAATTATTGTATGACATTTTAACATTTATTAGCTTATAGTTTGACCATAAAATTACCTGCCCATTATGTGTACCTACCTATTATATTTACTTGCAAAGAATATGGTTAAACTTAACTTATAGGACAATTTTATAATGTTTAAATCATTAGTTTGTATGATGTAACAATTGTGACAGCAATTTAAATTTGCAGTGCCTTCCAAAGGTGTCTAATGTGAATTTTGTTAATTATTAAGACCTTATGTACCATTGGACAGCAAATAAATAAATATGAATATGAATATCTCATCTGCAAAGTGGCCATATTGGAGTCACAAATTGAACAAGTAAAGGAAGACGTGGAATAGCATATTATACAGAATTATTTTATTCGCTTTAAGAGAGGTAGGGCATAGCGGGGTATCCCGTTCGAATTGGAGCCGCCCGACTGGGGAAGTACCTCCACCTTACAGAATACCGCAGCTAAACAATACTCTTTTAAATAAGCACTTTATTGATAAAATAATTTACATTTATAATAACAATATACACTAATACCTACATCTAAAATACCAAAAATATATACAGTAATACATATAAAATATACTAAACTAAACCCTTATAAGATATAAATATTTTATTAACTAACTAAACTAAATTAAAAAAGATGTAAAAAACCAGGGCCACGCGGTAAGGTGCCCATCATGGCGGCGGCATTCCCGCGCTGGATGGCGATACTTAACCGCTGCGCGAGAAAGCTGCCGGCACGTGGGTCACCCGTCGCCTCCCTGAGCCGCTTACCAAGCTCCATGAAGAGCGAGTGTGCGCCCGGGCCCCACGGACCCAGTGTCTCGACACCAAATGCGACAAACTCGTATTGGGCGCCGAGACAACTGTACTTGCCCACCTTCGAGCGCTCTCGTATCTCAGCCGCCGCGCCGGCCCGTTTAGCGGTTGCCGGAAGATAGGTCGCAGCTAGTGTGTCGGCGCACGTGGCGTCCCACACCAGCGGGCGACCCATCCTCCATGGTATCATAGACATCCCGTCAGGTCTCTTGCCATCGTCCCGTGCAATGTGTTGAGGTTCCAGGATTGCGGGGACGTTGGCGCTGACGAGAGACCGTCGCAGGATGTCATTGATCGCGGCGTGACGGGAGAGGCGGCCAGCGCTCGAAGAACAGGCAAGCCCATGGTGACCGAGGCGGTCAACACTCGCTCCACAAGAAGCACAACTATGCTCGATACAAACCTCGGCTCCCAGCCGGAGACCGATGGCGAGACGGAGAGTGGTCGGGTCGATGAAAGTGCCGGTGTTGGGGGATGGGTAAGCGTGGAGCCAGTGCCCGGATTCTGGTCTGGCAACTGCTTCCAGCCTGGCGCGGTCTTTTAAAGATGGTGAGATATTAAGAAGGGTGTCTAATATGACTTGAGAAGAAATGTTGTCCCAGGCCTTTTGAATTTTGGGCGTGGGAGGAAAATTTGGGCTCGGTCCAGCTAGCCAGGCAGTTTCAGCCTCCGCCAAGCACGCGACCTCACAGTTTGTAGCCGCGGGGGCTTTAAGAATATTACCTGTGAGGTCGGACGAGCTATAGATAGAGGACAGAAATGCCGGCAGTGCTACACTAGAGATTTTGCGGGTTCCCAGGCCACCATACCTAATTGGCAGGGAGGCCTGGGTCCAAGCCTGCTCGCTGAGTCTGATATTTGTGATGGATTCAATTTGGAATTTTATTACATTATCTAAGTGTTGGATTAGTACAGGGAATTTCCACACTGGGCAGCAGCGGAGCAGGTAAGTAAATTTAGGAACGAAAAGACAAAACTTCAGTATGAAGAGGGCAGAATGGCTGCTAATTTTAAGGAGGCGGTCCGAAAATTCATTAAATTTAGAAATCGAACTTGTTAGTAGCGGTGGAATGGCCTCGTCGAAAATAGGGGAGCCAAGAAGGCTCAGACTGTCTTTTGTGAGTATTTTTATGTTTGGGGCTACGCTATTAAAATTTTGGATTATGGATTGTGCCAAGGTTGTGTCTATTTTTTCAGAAATGAAGAGTTCACATTTATTAAAATTTAGTTCCAAACCAATGAGGTCAAAATTGTGTTTTACCATTTCTAAATCAGTTAGGACAGTCTGAGCATCCCCAGCTATGGTACCGTCGTCCAGGTACCATACATTTAATTTTGATTTGACACTGTGGATTATCGAATTTATGGCCAAACTGAAGATCGCTGGACCGAGTGGATCACCCTGCTGACACCCCACGGCCGAAAGAATTTCATTATTTTTGTGCAATAATTTTGAAGGACAGTGATAACACTGTAGCATAAAATTATAAATCTCCGGAACATGCAGTTTAATTTTATTCAGGAGGGTGTCCCTGTTTACCGAATTAAAAGCATTTTTTACATCTAATTTAAGTATCACCTCGCACAGATCGTCTTGCGTGAAGGTGCGTACGGCATGGACCGTTGCCTCGCAGCCTCCGCGGGTTCCGAAGCCAACCTGTACGGGTTCGAAAAGAGACTGGAATTTAGAACGAGTTAGCCGAACACAAATTTTGGCAGCCAATCGCCGCAGGGTGAAACCTACAGCGATCGGACGTACGCCTCCGTCTTTCTTAGTCAGGGCTATTAAATTAGCCCCGTATAGGATCGGTGTCACTTCCTGGCACACATTCCCCTCTAGCATGACATTCACCAGCCCGGTTAGGGCTGAGATGACGTGGTCGCCGGCCATGCCCACACCGTGGCTGGTGAGGTCCTTGAGGTGTTGAGGGGAGATGCCATCCAGACCGGACGCCGAACCTGTCGGGAAGGTGGCGATGGCGGCAACAACATCTTCCTCTTTGGCGCGGAGACATGTTGCGATGTCAGATGGGGGGTTTACAAAAGGGGGGCAGGAAGGGCCTGGGGGGTGTTTGGATTGTAGTGCGGTGGCGGTCTCCGGTGAGTCGGGTGCAATGGTATCATTTGAAAAAAGTAGCCGAGCGGCGCCTTTTAAATCTCCGTCTTGCACTTTCTCTTCTACTTTAGAAAATATGTCATTATGACGTTTGCTATGCTGAGGCCTTCGAGGCGCCGCTTGGGGTAATTGTGTGTTTGGAGAAGTGTTGTTTTTTATTTGCTGTGTGAGGGAGGTCTTATTCTCAAGTGAGGTGTGTAGAGTTTTGTATGAAAAGGTGAGGAGGTCATGCCAGGACACGAGATTGTTGTCGCGTGTGCATCTTTTGATGCACTCGGCTAGAGCGGAAGCTACACAGGATCGGGCACCACGAGGTATGCGTTTCACTATGGCTGTAGAACTTTTTAACTGGCTAAGGAGTAAGTGTAAGGGGGTAGATGTGTTTGTGAGTGGTGTGTTGTTGTTCTGGGAGTCGTGGCTTTGGCTACAAGGTGAGCATAGAAGGATGCGCGCGTGATGAACTCGCGATTGATGTATATGGAGTCCTTTGATGCTATTAAATGACCGTAAACATACTACGCAATGTTGCATGGGAATGGGCTCAGGGAAAAGGGGCACTTATTGATTCTGTACGTAGAAGAGAATAAAAAGCCTAAAAAAATATACTTATAACTATAGAAATAGTTTTTTCACACCCGTTTGCACTTCACATAATTGTTTATAAATAATATAATTTTCATCATTTTGACCTTCACTTGACAGTGACATCTAGTTTCTGTCTCCTCTCTGGTGACATAATCAGGCCAGGAAATTCTTCAGCGCGCGCAGACGTCTAGGCGTAGCTAAGCAACGTATAGCGTGGCGTCATGTCAAAAATAATTGTAAATAATAATATACGCACTGCGCCTTGTATATGGCGCCCCCGCAGCCACCCACAACTCTGCGTACGCACTGCCACGGGTTCTACCAGGTAACAGCACATAAAACTGCGTAGGAAGCCACGAAATTTTATAATAATTTATAATAATAATTTTGGCTTGTCAATATGTTGGCATGACATTTGTATATGTACATCTTTTAAATAGTATTGTGTTTCTGCCGGTAAGTAAGGTTTCCAGTGCTCCATGGGGTGGGGATTTGGAGAACCGTGGCTTTGGCAGTTGAGGGACATTTGCCTTTTTGCTGCCAGAGTAACGTGTTATAGAGGTGTGCAACGCATTGGCGATACTCCCGGTGTTGCTAATGTCTATAGGCAGTGATGACCACTTTCCATCAGGTGGCCCGCTTGCCTGTTTGTCTACCGTATAACATAAAAAAAAAATTCAAATATTGATACCGTATGCATGTACTCGTGACAACAAACAACTTTTACTATGGCACCCACTCTGCGTATGCGCATTTGCGAAAAATAATCAGCCGTTTTATACAAAATTGAAAACGAATTCAGCTAAAATGTACGAAACAGCTGATTTATGGCGATTTCAGAGTTGGTGCCAAAGTAAAAGTTGTTTATTGCCACGAGCACATTGTACCCCGGTTTTGTACACTGTTTCCCATCGGTATAAAACTTCTCCGGGTTCGTCGGTATCTTGGCATACGAGTAGCAGCCTACTTTAAAATGTCTTGCATACTGTAGCAATCGTTATCATCAATTTGAAATCACCTGTACAGAGTACTTCGTGAGCATAAAACCCATATACTGCTTACCATAAGGCAGGCCGTAAGCTTGTTACAAAATATATATATGAAGCCGTGAACCGGATGGAGTGCTAAATGTATGAAAACGATAGGTACAAAAATTCCACGTACGACAGAAATAATTGTACCTATCGTTTTAATGTGTTTAGCACTCCATCCATTTAACAGCCTCATACATATATTATGTAACAACCTGTATATTGTCGCTTATATGCTGAAATCGCTTTTACAACGTAGAAATCTCAGAAGCACCGTCGCTTCGCTGGCGTCTGCTTGATAACGAGCTACGGACGAGCGAGGCACGTAGCACTCGCTACGAGCGCTACGGGGGCTCTACGCTGTCGTAGACTAGAGACGGTCTATTCTTTGTCTAGTCTGGATATTTTTATATGCTTTTATTTAACTTGCAGTGTTCGTATGTATGTGAATTGCCAGACAAGGAGACTGGGTATGTAAGTAATAATAATCTTGGACAAATTCACACAACGCCATCTAGCCCCAAAGTAAGCAAAGCTTGTGTTATGGGTGCTAGATAACTGATAAACTACTTATATACTTTTAAAAACATACTTATCATACATAGAACCCGTAACAGAAATTAAAATTCATCATTTCAATTTCTGCCCGGCCGGGAATCGTACCCGGGACCTCTTGCGTGGCAGACCGGCATGTTGACCACTGAACCACTCAGGTCGTCAATGTCATGGAAGTGGACTATGGCCAAATAACAACATCGGTATAGTAGAGTAGTATCGAGTCGGATACTCAACCGCTCGCCCACCGACGCTCTTGAACGCCCGAGCGCCCAACAGTTTTTGTTGGAGTTTATCAGTTTGATAGTTTGGGGTCCAACTTAAAATCTAGGCCATATTTCATATAATTCGGTTGTGTATAACAAGAGGTATAGCTCGCCTTTGTACATCTCTGTTACTGTACTGTATAATTATGTCATGTTTGTGTACAATAAAGAATAAAGAAAGAAAGAAAGAAAGAGGTACAGCTTGACCTCTCCGTAGACTAACTTTCATACATTTGGGAGGTCATTAAAAATGGTCGCACGGGTTAAAGATAAACTAGTCGTTAGTATGCATGGCTATTTCTTTGACACGGGCTACAGCCCAACGGCTCAAAAGATTTTAACATATGAGGTGTTTTTAGGGTACATTAAAATTTTAATATACAAAATGGCGGACTACAGGTGCCATATTGCGGTTGTGATTTTCGAAAATTTATTTTCTCTAAAACCAATCGAGTAGGGTACAGGCCGGTATTAGATCTAGATAATACATAAATAGGGTTTTTGAAAATTGACTCGACGAAGAAGAAGAGAGTACCGGCTGTTAACCACTCGGCCACCGACGCTCCATGACTTGACAGAAATATCATTCTAGGTTTCCACTTGCAACTGTCCTAACCTTTTTTTACATACCACTGAGGTGGCAAACAAGCTTACGGCCCGCCTGATGGTGCGCAGTCACCGCAGCCTATGGCCGTTTGCAATACCAGGGGCATAACCAACGCGTCGCCGACCCCGCAAGAACCTTTTCACCCCTTCCTCGAAGAACTCCATGTTGTACTCTCCAGGGAAAACCTCTCCATGTAGTTCATTCCACAACCTTAGTGTGCGTGGGAGGTTATTCACAACAAGATCACAACGAAAGCCAGACGTATAATTGAGGTACCCCCGGAACGGCTGTCTCAGCCCGATCTCGATCTACCCGCAAACGCTGCAATTATCATAATGGCGTCTGGCGATGCGCCAGCGAGCCTTTGGCAACACGCTTCGGCCACGGAGGACGGGTTTCAAGCGGAGATCACCATATCATCTACCCAAAACCAGGCAAAAGGAGCTAACGTTGCACTGCATGGCACAAATGTCCTGCATGTGGTTTCTTTCCTTGTCATAAATTATCTATAAAATATTGTACAGTTTGTTAGGTTACCATTACAAGCTTGTAAGCCTTACATCAATGAAATTTTATATTCTTTGAGTTTGTAAATACTTACCCAAAGTATATTACGATTATGATTTGGTTCCAATGGTTATTTTATGGTGTATTGTGTTTTTCTATGTGACTCCTTATGTTTTTCTTTTGCATTTATTTGTTTTGCTCTGTGTATTGTTTATTTATATTATGGCACGCACGCGGTGGCGCGTTGACGTCAAAGTGACATTGGACAGTGACAGAACCACAGTCGGGTCCATAGACCATGAACTGTATGTGGTCGGATCAGACTGGCCAATGACCACTTGTCATACCTGGTACGTTCCAGTCTCCGCTAGGAGTTTTTTTTCCCGCATGGTACCAGTCATGTGACAAGCTCGGGTCGACGATGCCATTGTATTTATTTGATTGTGTATTCATAAGTGTTGTTAAACCCAAACTGAATAAAATTATTTGATATGATTTGATTTGATATGCGCATCTATCGAGATGGCATCTTATCTTATACTGGTTTAGGTAGGTCGATTTACTGGACGTACCAATAACCAGTATAAAAGGATCTAACGTTGCTATGCGCATCTATGGAGATGGTAGCTCATCTAATACTGGTTTTAGCTAGGTCGGTAGGCAGTCTTCTGCACATGTCTTCCGTGCCAATGCGAGCTAAGACAACATTACAGCCCACAACAGTCCACTGTAGGACTTAGGGCCTCTCCCCCGAGAAGGGAGAGGCCCATTATTGCCATAATCTCCACGCTTGGCAGGCGGGTTGGGGATCGCAGTGTTATAAATATAACAATGGAAAAAGCTGCTGCACATTTTCCAGCCTACGGAGACTCCAGATCTTTTCCGGCGAAAACATTCGTCGCCTCGACACCCACGAGTGTAGGGGTTAGTGCTATTTAATTTAGCCTTGAAGACGTCCAGATTAAAATGATCAGGGAACACACTCGCAAGCATCGTGTTCCATCCCTTAGTCATAGTTACACCAAAACACAAACAAAGGCAAAGGCTGCAGGTGCCCAGTCACAATACAAACCTTGCAATTCCCACTATCTATTCCCCTGTTTTTATTGCAGGGACTGCACGTAAACCCTGGTTGGAACCGCGAACAAGATTTGCCGTGATGCCACAGCGCAATGGAGACCAGTAGAACCAATACGAAGAAAAGCAGTGAAAAAATAATGGCAAGATGACTGAGGACTTCTAAAACCTAATTTGTTTGTGGTTTTGCCTCAGACCGTACGCCAAGACAGTGCCTTTGTAATTTCCCCCAAGAAGAGAATGGACATATGTGAGGCTAGGGAGCTGTGACAGAGGCGTGAGCTTTATGTATAATCTGTCCAGACTGACTTGTCTTATTTGGTTAAGGAAATTATGTATTTAAAATAT
Organism: Blastobasis lacticolella; assembly: GCA_905147135.1. Classification (NCBI taxonomy): domain Eukaryota; kingdom Metazoa; phylum Arthropoda; class Insecta; order Lepidoptera; family Blastobasidae; genus Blastobasis; species Blastobasis lacticolella. The sequence goes on from LR990067.1 coordinate 807,894, forward strand.
AAAATTTACAGTTACAATACAAATATATCTATATACATATACCTATTACTACATATACCTATTCGCTAATACATATAACCTAATAATAAAAATAAATAATTACAAAAAATCAAATAACCCGCCCCTAATTGTTCCCGGCGCAAAGGTACCCATTACACCAGCAGTATTACCGCGCTGTATGGCAATGGCTATCCTCTGCGCTAGGAACCAACCAGAGCGGGAGTCAATGTATTTAAATGGATAATGTGCAGCAGTATTCGTTGAAATTCACATTCTATGTATTTATTTCTTGTATAATTCTCGACATCTATACACAATAAACGTAGCGTGATTGATACGGCAAGTCGTGATTTTGGGCATTGTTTGTTTACCAAACAAGACAAATCAGTTTAAACAGATTATACGTATGTAAAGGAGTGACTAATTTACGAGCGATATAGTCCCGCGGGGGCATTGGGTATAGGTCAAGTGGACCCCATTAGTAGTTACGTAGAAAGTTGACCCCGGCCAGGAACCGCGCGACTATGGTTCAGGCGACTTTTGGAACTTTGACAATTTTAGTTTTGACTTGTATGGTTTTTTTTTTATATACCACTAAGGTGGCAAACAAGCTTGCGGCCTGCCTGATGGTAATTGCGGCCTAAGGTAAGCAGTCACCGCAGCTTATGGACATTTGCAATACCACGTTTGGCTGTAAACACCAAGTTTACATACACTCAAATATGTCCAAAACTACTGGACCGATTTTAATGAAACAAAGCTATGAACCATCTCCATTTAACTGGCTTTCAAATAGACAGAACCGATTTCGCAAATCGGTCCCTGCGTTCGGGTGCTACGATGCCGCAGACAGAGCCACAGATAGACACGTCATCACCATCACAGCCCGCAACAGTCCACTGCAGGACTTAGGGCCTCTCCCACGAAACGGGAGGTTATTGCCATAATCTCCACGCTTGGCAGGCGGGTTGGAGATCGCAGTGTTATAAATATAACAATGAAAAACGCTGCTGCCCATTTTCCAGCCTACGGAGACTCTAGATCTTTTGCTTCTAAAACATTAGTCGCCTCGTACGACACCCACGAGTGTAAGGGGTTGGTGCTATTCTACTCTGCCGGGCACCACACGGCCATATACACACGGCAGATAGACACGTCAAGCTTATAATACCCCCCTTTTTTCGTCGGGGGTTAATAAAAGCACGACAAAAAAAATCGGCCGCAACATTGGCCACATCATCCAGTGCTTCTAACTATCTGTGCATAATGTTCGTTTCAAACTAAACTCGCGTTCTTTACATGTATTCTTATAACGTCGGCCGTGTCCGTGGATATCGTGAGTGTTGTGTGCCGTGCAGTTTTGAATCAACAACAAATTAACAATTATATGTGAGGGTGAGAGTCATCCAGCACATCACCGCAGCAGTCCCCTCGCAACGGCAGTCTTCTCCTGTCTACGGTGGGTGTAACCCCACTAAAACGTCTTAAAAACAAATCGAAAAGGTACGTCGCGTCTAATATAATAATATATTTTTGCATCATTTATAAAACCACCACACCGACTCGTCTCACTGCCATTCCCTGCACTGTACCCCGCCTTCGCCGAAGCCGTGAATAAGATTTACCGCGGTGCGCAATGCGGCGGCAGACACCGAAACTGGCGCAAACCGACTCGAGCCGGTTCGCGGCTCCGCGGACGAGTGTGACGACGGGGTGTCTTGACGCGTAGCGTAGTGTACTGTCACTTCACTTACCTGTCGACAAACGGATAGGGGGGTGGTTAGTTTGTGGGAAGTTAGTAAAAACTTGTTATTGCACACGTTAAACGTAACAAAGATTTTTTTTATGTCCTACGGTAGGCAAACAGGCAAGCGGGCCACCTGATGGAAAGTGGTCACCACTGCCTATAGCCATTAGCAACACCAAGAGTATCGCTAATGCGTTGCCCACCTCTATAACTCGTTACTCTGGCAGCAAAAAGGCAAATGCCCCTCCACTGCCAAAGCCACGGTTCCCCAAATCCCCACCCCATGGAGCACTGGAGACCTTACTCACCGGCAGAAACACAATACTATTTAAAAGAGTATTATTTAGCTGCGATATTCTGTAAGGTGGAGGTACTTCCCCAGTCGGGGGGCTCCACGAACGAGATACCCCGCTATGGCCTACCTCTCTTAAAAGATAGATACACAGAAGACATTGGCGCGTATCGACCTAGCCAAAACCAGTGGGTACTTTTTTGCTATTCACTGACAAAGTGAGCAGACAGCCCACCTGAGGGCTTACCATGAACTCTTATAGCAGGACCTAAACAGAATTGCTTTCGGTTTGAACGAGACAAGCTTATGTGATACGTAAGTCTCGTTCTAAGCAGGGCAGTTCTGTTTAGGTCCTGCTATAAGAGTTCATGGTAAGCCCCTGATGGTAAGTGGTAACTGTCGCCCGTGACATCTACAATTCCTACATTTAGGTTGCAGGTAAGAAAAATACAGAACCGCAGTTACATTGTGACTGTGTGGAGATGAAATGCCTGTAATAGGTTTACAACGTAACCGACACAAAAAGTCGGATAAGTATACTTGAACTCAAATATTTTTTAAGCTATAATAGTCGTTTATGCAACTGTCATATAATACCTAATTATATGCAGTTGCATACACTACTTCATCTACACTCATATTTTTATGTTAATATATCGTACCTATAATTTTTTCAACTTTTCTGGATGTAAGCTGCGAGTCAGTTCTGAGGGCCTAGTGTGAGTTCCGCTTCGATTTTACTTTACTATCGCGTTTGCGTTTACGTGAAAATTAGTATGGAAAAATATATAGCGCCGCCTAGTGGTACGTAAATGAAGTTTTCTTCTTCATACTAATTTAGATCACTACTTTCACATTTATCTATTTATTTGCTTCAAACAAGAAAAAACATTCACAAACACAACTAACAACGATTAGAAAAGAATATTCTGTCTAGCGGGAAAATAATTACTCACAAATATAGACAGGAAAATTTGAATTTTGAATATAAATTTTGAATTGGTAAAGACATTAACGTATTCAGCCTACATTTGACCGTGTCCGGGCGCCCGACAAGAATTTAAAAAATATAAGTGTTGCATAATGAGTAAAAAGTAATTTTACGTTACAGCTGTAATGAAATTAGTATGACAAATGCTGTATCGAAAAGTAATTTTTTTTAATTTTATGGACTAGCGTGAAAAAAGTGTCTCCTTAAACGACTGTTTTCGAATATGTAATTGGAACATTACGATACGAGTGTAGATAAAACTGATTTTAATGAAACAAAGCTAAGAACCGTCTCGATTAAACTGGCTTTCAAACAGAGAAAACCGCATCCGAATTCGTCCATCCGTTCTGCACTACGATGCCTCAGACAGACACACAGACAGACATAGCCGCAGATACACAAGTCAAACCGATAATACCCCTCTTTTTTGGTTGGGGTAAAAATAACAGAGATAGGTACAGAACACAGATTATCGTCTTACCCAAAACTAGTACCTATAAAAAGAGGCAACATTGCTATGCGCGTCTATAAAGACGCTAACTCATCTTATACTGGTTTTGGGTAGGTCTATATTGTTGGTATTGCAAACGTCCATAGGCTGCGGTGACTGCTTACCATCAGGCAGGCCGTAAGCTTGTTAGCCACCTTGGTGGTATAAAAAAAAAAATGCGCTTGACTGTACACAAGAATTAAGGCGGTCTTATCACTTTTAGCGATCTCTTCCGGACGACCTTTGGGAAGAGGTAACTAACTAAGCTTATCAATAAGTAGTGCTAGAGTAGGTAAATACGGAATTATAGAAATCCACATAGAAATCGGTCCATCGGTTCGTGAGTTACGACGCCACAGACACAAAGAACCAATGATTCACAGGAACAGTACCAAAACAACGTTACAACAACAAAAAACGGATGTTATCCCGGTATAAATCCGCAAGTCATCGAAACTGCAAAAGTTATCGAGATAACTATATTTATTGTGGAATTTATGTTGGTGGTCGTAGGGTTGCCAACTTTTTTTTTAAATATATTTTATTAAAAATACTATATGTTTTTTAATGAATCCCCTATCTTATAATTGGTCAAGCAGTAAGCTGGTCCAGGATGGTGTTTAATTAAGTTATTTCTGAATTATAAACATTAAAATTCAGAGCGCATTCCTATTTAAGGTAAGTGATACTGATAAGCGACTTTGCTGATAAAATATAGTAGATTCGCCTACTGTATTAAAATTTTAAAGTTATATAGTACCAAAAACAGTAGGATACTATATGTAGGCTTGGCAACCCTATGTGTGCGTAGGGCGAGGGACAAAACCGCAGACGGTGCGTCGCGCGGACTCCAGGGACCCAGACACATGTATGAAAGACTGATACACACACAAACACGCTACGAGTGCCACGATAGCTATGTATGATGTTGGGGGAAAAATTGTGGTATTCCAGTGCTCCATGGGGTGGGGATTTGGGGAACCGTGACTTTGGCAGTGGAGTGGCTTTTGGCTTTTTGCTGCCAGAGCAACGTGTTATAGAGGTGGGCAACGCATTGGCGATACTCTTGGTATTGCTAATGTCTATAGGCAGTGGTGACTACTTCCCATCAGGTGGCCCGCTTGCCTGTTTGCCTATCGTATGTCAGAAACAAAAAAAAAATCGAGGGAAGGTTTCGACCAGGCGCTGTGATGATACTATCATAGCTATGTATGATGTTGGGGGAAAAAAATGTGGTATTCGAGGGAAAGGTTCCACCAGGCGCTGTGATGATGTTGTTATGTTATATCAGGTAGACTCAGAGGATCTGGGGCCTAATTCTTGCGCTGTGACATCTCGAATTCGAATTTTTTTTCTAGCAGAATATTCAATTAAAAATGTCATTTAAAACAATCTTCGACAATAAAGGATTAGCGAAAATAGTTAAATATAAGTTTTTTGCTTGCAATAGAGATTCAGTGACTTTTTAATAGATAATTGTGACTTTTTTTTTATGTCATACGTTAGGCAAACAGGCAAGCGGGCCACCTGAAGGAAAGTGGTCACCACCGCCCATAGACATTAGCAACATCAAGAGTATCGCCAATGCGTTGCCCACCTCTATAACACGTTGCCCTGGCAGCAAAAAGGCAAATGCCCCTCCACTGCCAAAGCCACGGTTCCCCAAATCCCCACCCCATGGAGCATTGGAAACCTTACTCACCGGCAGAAACACAATACTATTTAAAAGAGTATTATTTAGCTGCGATATAAAGAGTATTATGCTGTGACCAGGGAAAATGTCAAATTGTGAGAGAAACTCCCCCCTGAGGTTGTAGTACTCGATCAAATAATATATCTGATATCTGCAACTCTAAGGGGACCGCCTGGATCAGGACCATCGCCTCATCTACCTCTCCCGCCAAGATGTTTGCATTGTCACGTTCCGGTTTGAAGGGTAAGGCATGTAGTATCCTCTCTTTTCAGAACATAATATAATGAATTGGAGAGCCATTAAAGCCTGAAGGGCCAAATATAAAGATACCCTCAAAAACGATATTATACTATAAAAAATAAAAGTATTCAACATGCTGAACCAACGTTAAAACAGGAGTCCTCATAACTGTAAGTAATAAAATAAGTCAAGAGAGATCCTACATCACAGAGATACCTGCGGTTCAGCAATCATTTAGCATGAACCGTAGACTGGCCGTGTGGTGTCCGGCAGAGTAGAATAGCACCAACCCCTTACACTCGTGGGTGTCGTACAAGGCGACTAATGTTTTCGAGGCAAAAGATCATGAGTCTCCGTAGTCTAGAAAATGGGCAGCAGCATTTTCCATTGTTATAATTAAACACTGCGATCTCCAACCCGCCTGCCAAGCGTGGAGATTATGGCAGTAACCTCCCCTTTCGTGGGAGAGGCCCGAAGTCCTGCAGTGGACTGTTACGGGCTGTGATGATGATGATGATGATGTAGATGTTACGGGCGACAATTACCGCTCACCATCAGCTGGGCTGTGTATTCAATTGTCACTACGTATCATAAAAAAATTTGTCAGCCGTAAAACCTACTAGAGTATTCCATCAAATTCGTCCACCAACGCTGACGTTGCCAGAACCGTTACGCCCCGGGAGCTATGTAGAGATATTTATCTGTCTCCCCATACTGCAGTGTCAGCGGGAATTATTCAGGCTACATCGCCCGCCGGCGGTGGAGCGCAACGCGAGACTGCTTCAGAGGCGGCGATGTATGAAATGATTTTCGGGAATAACGCTGATCGGGTGTTTCGCCAGAGTTTAGATTATCATAATCATTTTTTTTTCTTTTCTTTATTGCACATCATCATCATAATCATCACAGCCCGTAACAATCCACTGCAGGACTTCGGGCCTCTCCCACGAAAAAGGAGGTCATTGCCATAATCTCCACGCTTGGCAGGCGGGTTGGAGATCGCAGTGCAGTTGATGTAAATCTACCCAGAAAGATGCTGCTGCCCACCTTTCGGATTTGTCCCTTAGTCGCCTCTTACGACACCCACGGGAAGAGATGGGACAGATGGGAAAAATAGACAAATTACAGCAATTGGCGGACTTAAGGCCATTGAGGCTTTGTCTAACAGTCAACCAGCACACCATGCAGAGAGTGATTAAGTAGGTGCCAACAGGAAAACATTGACATAAGTGAAAGAAATAAATGTGAGATTAAATTAAATCATTTACTGATTTGTGGTACTCAGGACATGCATGTCATTGATTTTTATATTTATGCAAAAATTGTCGTTAGTAGAACTGAAAGACACCCACCCTATGTACTCGCATGTGGCGATCTCCACAAACCGCTCAAGGAGCTCGTGCTATCTCATTTTTTATGCAAAGAAGTGCCAAACGAGATGACTGTCCACATGATGGTAATCAGTAACTGTCGCCCATAACATCTACGATTCATGTATTTCAGTTGCTGGCAACGAAAAGCAGAACTATTAATTGAATTCAACCGATGCTCTTACGGTGAGGTGATAAATTAAATTAAAATAAATATCATTTATTTCAAGTTTCACAGACTCATATTCTTATTACATTTCATTAATAATCATAGTTTATAATAATAAATACATTCATCGTCAGCATTACAACGTCACTTTAGAATTAATTCATGTCATAATCATAAAACAAAAATAAACATAGGTATATATGTCAGATAAAGTTATACAAATGTCAGCCTTTAAATAATATGTATTGCATGTCAAAAATATGGAGATAAATTAATATATAAGTAGGTACAGATTACCTGCACATTCAGGCGACTGAATGTGTAACCACGATCCAATCTGGTCAGATTTAATTCAATTCAATTCGTTTATTCCCCTGTGGACAGGGTCACAGAAGTCCGATGGCAGTCGCTCCACAATAATCATCTAATCAGCCAAATCCCGGATCATGATCAAGGCAGACCCCGAGCCCTCATGCCGAGAGCACAACCGGGACATTAACGCCAAGATGATTATTATAATAATTCATATTAATTTCTCTTTGATGTCATCCCTGATGCCATACAACACACGCATACAATCTACAAAGAAATGGCAACGTCAGCCGCATACGCGTCCCTCGTCTAAAGTAGTCTCGCAAACTAGTGCAATTAATTACGCACGGGTCCGCGGGGACTGATTGGGCTCGGGTGTGCTTAATGGGTATCCGCAACGTACAGTCAGCTGCAGAGCGAACTATAAATAAAATAAAATAAATAAATGTGCTTGGACAAATTCACACAGCGCCATCTAGCCCCAAAGTAAGCAAAGCTTGTGTTATAATTGACGAACTACTTATATATATTTTTAAATACATACTACAACCAGACCCGCAACAGAAATTAAAATTCATCATTTCAATTTCTGCTCGGCAGGGAATTGAACCCGGGACCTCTGCGTGGCGACCGGCATGTTAACCGAACCACTCAAGTCGTCAGAACTGCCCCCTTAGCATTCCATTTATAACGTTGCTATACGTTCGACTGTTTATTTTATCTGTGGTTTCTTAAAAGGAGCAGCAGCACCTGATGGACGGCGATAACTGTCGTAAAATCATCATCAGCATTTAAGAGAGGTAGGGCATAGCGGGGTATCCCGTTCGAATTGCAGCCGCCAAACTGGGGAAGTACCTCCACCTTACAGAATACCGCAGCTCAACAATACTCTTTTTAATAGTATTGTGGTTCTGCCGGTGAGTAAGGTTTCCAGAGCTCCATGGGGTGGGGATTTGGGGAACCGTGGCTTTGGCAGTGGAGGGATGGCCTTTTTGCTGCCAGAGTAACGTGTTATAGAGGTGGGCAACGCATTGGCGATAGTCTCGGTGTTGCTAATGTCTATAGGCAGTGGTGGCCACTTTCCATCAGGTGGCCCGCTTGCCTGTTTGCCTACCGTATGACATAAAAAAAAAGACCACTTCAATATATTATCCAAGTCCTCTTGCAACTTAGCTTCTATAGTATTAATATCTCTATCGGCATACATCAGGCATCTAAAAATAAAATAAATAAATGTGCTTGGATAAATTCACACAGCGCCATCTAGCCCCAAAGTAAGCAAAGATAACACAAGCAACTGACGAACTACTTATATTTACTTTTTTAAATACATACATATAAAATACATACTACAACCAGACCCGCAACAGAAATTAAAATTCATCATTTCAATTTCTGCCCGGCCGGGAATTGAACCCGGGACCTCTGCGTGGCGACCGGCATGTTAACCGAACCTCTCAAGTCGTCAGAACTGCCCCTTCAGCATAGATTTATAACGTTGTTATACGTTCGACTGTTTATTTTATCTGTGGTTTCTTAAAAGGAGCAGCAGCACCTGATGGACGGCGATAACTGTCGTAAAATGATCATCAGCAATTGCCTGCCCTTATTCCCTTATCTGGCCATTCATTTGGGGTCGGCACAGTATGTTTTCTTTGTCCATTCATCCCTATCCGCTGTCATATAACTGTCGTAAAATCCTAGCTAGTAATCATCATCTTCGCAGTTGTGCTCTCGCACGCGAGGGACTGGTGTCCGCCTTGACCATGACCCAGGATAGATCGAAAAATAAACGAGACAAAACTGTTTCCATTATTACAGTAGCTTTGGCTCCATGTGTATAAAAATAGGGCACATTAGTAAAATATAAATAGCTATTTATTCAGGAAAGGAATATCATATTTAAACACACATATTAGATCAAATTAGATAAGTTATTAGTCGAATTGTCGACGATCCCATACAAACAAGCAAGTTAGAACCACTGGCTAACCGAAGGGACTTTGGCTCCCTGTGTGTGTTCTATCGGCTGTACAATGGGGAGTGTTCCGAGGAACTTTTCGATCTGGTGCCCACAGCGCAATTCCGCCATCGCACCACCCGCCGTGGGCTGGGTACTCATCCTCACTACGTAGACCCTCTGTTGGTCACGACGCGAAGGTTCGAAAGAACGTTTCTCGCTCGTACGATTCGGATGTGGAATGAGCTCCCAGCCACAGTGTTTCCTTTGGACTATGACATGGGATCGTTCAAGAGGAATATTAGAGGTCTCTTCAGAGGCGGGCAACGCATCAGTGACTCCCCTGGTGCTGCTGATGTCCATAGGCGGCGGTGACCACTTTCCATCAGGTGGCCCGCTTGCCTGTTTGTCTGCCGGCTAACATTAAAAAAAAAAAAAAGCTAAGTACTTCATTGCAACAACATAGCCGCCTATGGACGGCCAGAGCTCGACAATCGCCTCGTTGCTCCACCCAGCCACCTGGACACATTGTCATGTTGAAACTGCAATAACTCAAGCACCATATTGGGCGTTCGATAGTTTCTAACCAAATGCGAACGACGACCGACACGGACGTGCTAAATTGCTTCTTTGAAAAATTACCATCTTCAATAACCTAACCAAGAGAAAGTTTGATTTAGTCTAAGATCGGGGATTATAAAAATATACCCTAATCTGTTAAATAAATGAAATAATTTTTTTAGGCTTATTTCAATGTGATAAATTTATAAAATCAACCTCTGCCACCGTAGGTCTGCTACAATTAATAATAGTTAATTAATTAACAATAAATGAATTTAAAATTTTTACCTTCGCACTGTAATTACCTGAGCGAAGCAAAAAGTTTTAATATTTTATATTATAAACCTTGTTGTACTAGGCACCCATCTCTATGACTGCTGTATTTACCTGCAGCCAGGTAAGAACAGGTAGACAAATTTAACTTGTTTCCCTCACATGTTAATTGAAAAAGTCAAGTGCTATATTAAACGGCCTCAAATTTTAAACACTATAATATATGGCTTTTTGGTTCGCTCAGGTAATTACAGTGTGAAGGTAAAAATTATAAATTAATTAATTGTTAATTAATTAACTATTATTAATTGTAGCAGACCTACGGTGGCAGAGCTTGTTTTATAAATTTATCACATTGAAATAAGCCTAAAAAAATTATTTCATTTATTTAACAGATTAGGGTATATTTTTATAATCCCGGATCTTGGACTAATTATCCCCGACCTAGTACACAAATACTTCAATATTTCCTGAACTATTGGACCGATTTCAATGAAACAAAGCTTAGAACCATCTCGGTTAAACTGGCTTTCATACAAAGAAAACCGCATCAAAATCGGTCCATGCATTCGGGAGCTGCGATGCTACAGACAGACACACACCTCCACACATCACACAGAGCCATACATAGGACAGGGCTGCTTTACATCTAAACAATAATCGAATTACGCAGAATAATTCTCGGGCCAAAACTACTTGAGATTTTTTTTTAATATAACTTCCTTTTTTGGGGCCATAAAGCGTAGCATGTTAGGAGTTAGATTGGACCGAATTCGAAACTCGACGCTGCGCTCCAAAACGCAGATCGCTGATGTAGCCATTAAAGCTGGAAAACTGAAGTGGAACTGGGCAGGTCATGTTTGCCGCATGTCGGAGGAGTTATGGGCTAAAACCGTCACAGTGTGGACACCCAATTCTCGGAAACGACGTCGCGGCAGACCCAAGAAAAGGTGGACAGATGAGCTGCGGGCCTTCGAAAGTGACTGGCAGACATTGGCACTTGATCGTGAAGAGTGGAGGAATCGGGGGGAGGCATTTGCCCAGCAGTGGGATGATTCGGGCTAATATAGATATAGATAGAACTTCCTTTTTTATACAAAAGTACAAAAAAAATCCAACGAGACTTTCATTTCATTCTAAACCTCAATCCCAACACAATACCTCATGCATAAATACTGCAGAACGCACAAGGAAACCAGTCGACGCCGGACAATAAAATCCGCGCACAGAAAGCCATGGGGGAAATCGAAACCTAATAAACATGATGGACAATAATACTGCACCATAAACTGTCTGACAGAACAGGCACCGACAGATACTGGCTCGGATTGCATCGGTATATCGATGCATATATGCAGCCATCTTCATAAAACCAAATTATTGTGTTACGGTAAATGATTCTGAGCGTACGTATGTATGTATGTAGGTAATCTCTTTATTGCATCAATTTATAACATTACAGGAAATAAAAATACAGTTTATAATGCAAAGGCGAGCTTATCCCACAACGGGATTTCTTCCAGCTAACCTTTGATAAGCCGAGAAGACCTTTGATGAGCGGTGAAGGCAATTAAGAGTAAAAACAATTAACTTTAAAGAATTTAACCCCATATATACATATGAGGATGTAAATATAGGCAGACTATAATATACTAATTACTAATCAAATACTAAGCGTTGGTGTTCTAGTGGTTTAGGTGTCGGCGTCGTAAGCGAGAAGGAGCGGGTTCGAAACCCAGTGTCTCCATGTACCAGTCGGTAGCCTAGTGGTTAAAGTGTCCGACTCGTAAGTGAGACGTACCGAGTTCGAACCTAAATGCCATCATGTACCAATGACTCTTTTCTGAGTTACGTACATTAGTTGAACACTAACTGACGCTCTTACGGTGAGGGAAAAAATTGCGATGACACCTGAACTTTTAGGCGACTGAATGTGTAACCCTGATCCAATCTAGTCAAGTTCCCGTGTTAACAGGGTCACGGAGATCCCTCGACCCTCGCGCACGAGAGCACAACCGGGACATTAACGCCAAGATTATTATTTATTACATTTATCGGGACTCACATAACAAATAGCAAAGACGACAACCTGAGTGGTTCAATTGGCTAACATCCCACGCCGCCACGCCGTCGGGTTCGATTCCAGGCGGAGCAGAAATTGAAATTATGATTTTAAATTTTTGTTACGGGCCTGGGTGTAGTATGTATTAAGTATGTATTTAAAAAAAGAACTATACAAGAAGTTTAACAGTTATCTTACACCCATAACACAAGCTTTGCTTACTTTGGGGCTAGATGGCGCTGTGTGAATTTGTCCTGGCATATTTTATGTAAAAATACGTCGCGTGTAACAATATTCCTGAAGCTTGCTCCTGCACCACTCTCGTGAAAACTGCAGTCATTTAGCTTTTACGTACGTAACAAAAATGCCGCAGGTGCGTTGTCACTTAAGTCATCAAAGTCACCCCCACCCTCTCCGGCACCCTCCCCCACTTCTCTGGAGAGTTGTAGCCTTCAAAGCGGGAGTTGTGCAATTATGTGGTGTAGTTAGGTACGTCTGTCTGGTCTGTGCGATGTTACACTTCTCTCTTTGCATTTGATTAAAACCTGTCGGCAAATTACGTAACTCTGTTGCCAACAATTATCTGATTTCAATGGTTGAAATTGTTACTTTTGCGATTACGTATGATCTATTTAATAGTTTCAATTTATTGCAATGGAACTTTGTTAGCAACTGAACCTATGAAATCGATACGGAATTTAATGAGAACAGATTAGTTGAAATCTGAGAATTCAAGCCGAATGAATGGAATGAGCTCCCAGCCACAGTGTTTCCTTTGGACTATGACATGGGATCGTTCAAGAGGTATATTAGAGGTCTCTTCAGAGGCGGGCAACGCATCAGTGACTCCCCTGGTGTTGCTGATGTCCATAGGCGGCGGTGACCACTTTCCATCAGGTGGCCCGCTTGCCTGTTTGTCTGCCGCATAACATTAAAATTATTAAGTCGGCCAGTCGTCTATACTATTTGATGTTTTGTCGCTGTTGTTTTGAAAATCAATTTTAACTTTTATTTCTTATCAAAATATTTTAAAAACCTACGCACATCTGACTTTTTATGTGAATCTAGCCGTTTCCAACGGCTTTTCGCTTCGGATCTCTGTAAGTTAAACCAATTTCCCGGGGGAACTTATTATTTTCCCGGAATAAAAAATAGCCCTACATTACTCAGTGATAATGTCCATGTCATGTAATGTAGCACTCTATTTTAGTGAAAGAATCAATATTTCGACTCTTTTGAGTGTATACTACTATCCTACATATAGTATTATTGATCTGTGACTATACTTCATCATCACAGCCCATAACAGTCCACTGCAGGACTTCGGGCCTCTCCCACGAAAGGGGAGGTCATTGCCATAATCTCCACGCTTGGCAGGCGGGTTGGAGATCGCAGTGCAGTTGATGTAAATCTATCCAGAAAGATGCTGCTGCCCACCTTTCGGATTTGTCCCTTAGTCGCCTCTTACGACACCCACGGGAAGAGATGGGGTGGTGCTATTCTTTGAGGTGGCGGCACCACACACCACTATACTTACTACATGCTTTTCTCTTCTCCTTAAACAGTTTTCTCAAGGATTCGTTTCTGTATAAACCAAATACACTCCTTATGCACTTCTTTTGGAGTATGAATGTGGAAACTACATGCTATGTGCAAGCATTTCTCATTCTCTTCGAACGTTGTCCCTCCACGGACGTACTAGAGCAAGCCATCTATGCCATAGCTTTTTTTTTTTTTTTTTTTTATGTCATACGGTAGGCAAACAGGCAAGCGGGCCACCTGATGGAAAGTGGTCACCTCTGCCTATAGACATTAGCAACACCAAGAGTATCGCTAATGCGTTGCCCACCTCTATAACACGTTGCTCTGGCAGCAAAAAGCAAATGCCACTCCACTGCCAAAGCCACGGTTCCCCAAATCCCCACCCCATGGAGCACTGGAAACCTTACTCACCGGCAGAAACACAATACTATTTAAAAGAGTATTATTTAGCTGCGATATTCTGTAAGGTGGAGGTACTTCCCCAGTCGGGCGGCTCCTTCTATGCTATGTTTCCTTCGAAGCGTGTCTAATACAAATGAACTTTGATCTTTTTTTTTGTACCACTATGGTGGCAAACAAGCTTGCGGCCTGCCTGATGGTGCGCAGCCACCGCAGCCTATGGACGTTCGCAATACCAGGGGCATCACCCACGCGTTGCCGACCCCGGAAAAACCTTATTTTCAAAATAGCCTATGCAATTTAGAAACCAATATGTCTGAATACATTTCTGGGTTGTCAGATCTACGTTAGAATACAACGTTTCAAAGTTGCACGGGCTAACTTCGTTTGTACGGAGCGCGCTCGGAAGAATCCACTCAAATCGTAAAAATATATTTGCTCTGCACAAGCATTTACAGCCACTTAGAACCTTGTCCCTGGACGTTCTATAGAGTTTAACAATGTTCCACAGTCCACATCCCTCGCCAAGATGCAGGGCTGCCACATCTATACAGGATGTCCCAAAACTCGTCGTCAACCCGGAATCGGGTGAAAAGGCAAATCATGCTGGTTGGCAGAAAAATATTAAAAAAAATCTAAGTTGCACGATTTCAAAATTATAGGCAATTAAAAAAAACGCAATATTGCACACCCTGCGACAGACTTTTCAGTCCTGTTGCCACAAATCTTTATATTTCCCATTTTTTTTGCTGTGTAACCCTGAATAATGCTTCTCTAAACTGTAATCAAAATTTTGAAACCAGCTGCTTTAGATTGCAAAAAAAAATTTGGAGTCATCTATTAGAAAAAATTTCAAAATTAAAAATCGCATTACTTGCTTTTTCACCCGATTCCGGGTTGACGTCGAG
This sequence comes from Blastobasis lacticolella, assembly GCA_905147135.1. NCBI lineage: Eukaryota > Metazoa > Arthropoda > Insecta > Lepidoptera > Blastobasidae > Blastobasis > Blastobasis lacticolella. Next base: position 822,903 of record LR990067.1, read on the forward strand.
TTTTGGGACACCCTGTATATAGTATATAAAACAAAGTAGCTTGCCGCCGTCTGTCCCTATGTCCCTACGCTCAGATCTTTTAATTACGCAACGGATTTTAATGCGGGTTTCAACAAGAGATAGAGTGACTCAAGAGGAAGGTTTATAAGCAAGAGAAAAGGGTAGGTAGGTGTATATAGTATAGTATCCTACTATACGGCTATTTGGTCAAAAAGTACACTTTTTCCTTAAATAAAAAGTACCTTCTTACGTAATGTTATATCATCATCACAGCCCGTAACAGCCCACTGCAGGACTTAGGGCCTCTCCCACGAAAGGGGAGGTCATTGCCATAATCTCCACGCTCGGCAGGCGGGTTGGAGATCGCAGTGTTTAAATATAACAATGGAAAATGCTGCTGCCCATTTTCCAGACTACGGAGGCCCTTGATCTTTTGCCTCGAAAACATCAGTCGCCTTGTTCGACACCCGCGAGTGTAAGGGGTTGGTGCTATTCTACTCTGCCGGACACCACACGGCCAAATGTTATATACGACTATATTATCATCTGTAGTAGGTTATGCCCTCGAGCACGAGGGCCCGGGGTTCGCCTTAACCATGATCCAGGATTTGGCGATCAGGTAATTACAGTGGAGCGATTACCATCTGACCTCCGTGACCCTCCACCCAAGGGAACCTGACCAGATTTGATCATGGTTACAAATTCAGTTGCCCGAATTTGCAGGTTTCATCACGATGTTTACCCTCACCGTAGGAGCGTCGGTTAGAATTACACTGATGTACATAACTCAGAAAAGAGTCATTGGTACATGGCCGCAGCGGGATTCGAACCCGGTACCTCTCGCTTACGAGGCGGATACACAACCGCCCGGCCACCGACGCTCCTTCCTACCTACGTAATGTAACCTACGTTATTAAGTGTATCCGTCAGAATAGCGAAGCGATCATCGACAACAGTCATACAAATTGCAAAAAATGTTTAAAAATAAACAATAAAGGGCATTTAAATACGGATACTATTTTTTGACACCCCAAATAGACTAGACAAAATAGACTAGACATTTATTTCCATAATGGTTGCACACATTAGTATACACTGAATCCCGAGCTAGGTACAGACCTGTGTTACGGGAGACAGTTGCATCTTCCCATCAATTGCAATTACGATATGAAAAAAGAAAAAGAAAACTAATGGTTTATGAACTAAGTTAATAAAGCTTTTTTGCAATTAACACTGTCATACATTTCAATATGCTACACTTGTGTGTGTGGATTGGTGTGTGTGTGTGTGTGTTTGTGTGTGTGTGTGTGTTTGGATGTAGGTGTAGGTGTTGGTGTGTATGTGAATGCTAATAATAAAGAAGCAATGCTTCAGTCTGGTTGTAGTCATTGGAGGGTCAATGGAAATCTCCTATAATATTCTTATTGAAATTTCTCAGCAACCCTACAAAGAGGCTTTAAAAGTATTCATAACGATCCCCACGCGAAAACTACGCTACTATATTTACGAAACTCGAACAGAATGGCCCTCGGGATTCGACCAGCTAGTTAAGAACCCCCATTTGGCGGTACGGCAACAAAGCTGTACAGCATTTAGTGAAATGATTTGTGTATCATAGCTCAACTTAGACTGGACGTAGCATGTAGAGCTTCAAGTGAGTGTGTGGCTTATGTAGGTCGATTTAAGGGCGGTTTTCGTTTAGCGGTAGACGGGACAATTATCTTCAAGTTATTAATTTGTTAGGTCGTTAAAAGAGTCTTAAGGCAGTTAAGGGTGAAGGGGTTGTGGAATTTTCCACGTCTCGTTACGAATGAAGGCTTCAGCTCTGAGTTGTATATGTTTGACGGAATGTTGGATGTTGTTGGATACTTTTTTTTTTTGCGCCAAACGCAAGGGAAATGGGCGCCCGTGCTAATGGCGGAAGGGGGATCAACCGCTTTGGTTCAACCTTTATAATGTGTAAGTAAGTATAGATTTAGTTGCTTGCATATGCTTTATTTACGTAACGACCAGTATTGGCCGTGCGGTGTCCGGCAGAGTAGAATAGCACCAACCCCTTACACTCGTTGGTGTCGTACAAGGCGACTAATGTTTTCGAGGTAAAAGATCAAGAGTGTCCGTAGTCTGGAAAATGGGCAGCAGCATTTTCTATTGTTATATTTAAACACTGCGATCTCCAACCCGCCTGCCAAGCGTGGAGATTATGGCAATGACCTCCCCTTTCGTGGGAGAGGCCCTAAGTCCTGCAGTGGACTGTTACGGGCTGTGATGATGATATGCTTTATTTTGGCAATTATACTACTAGTGGTGCGGCACTAGTCTAATGGCAGCGTGTTTGCGTGACCGAAGCATTGCTCGCAGTCCGGAAACTTGGTGACCGCTGTCACCACAAAAACATAACTGACATTAATTTTTTTTTTTTTTATCCGGCAGACAAACAGGCATGCGGGCCACCTGATGGAAAGTGGTCACCGCCGCCTATGGACATCAGCAACATCAGGGGAGTCACCAATGTGTTGCCCGCCTCTAAAGAGACCTCTAATATACCTCTTGAACGATCCCATGTCATAGGCCAAAGGAAACACTTAACAGCGAATCTGCCAACAGGATGTGAGGCATCCCGGTTATGTTTCCTTCTTGAAACCACACACGAGGACATGTAAGTACAATCGCAACGAAAAGTCGAAGTTTGAGTAACTATAAATTTTTTTTTTTTGCCAGGTTATGCATGTGAATCTGGCCGTTTATTTCCCCCAAAAAAGGCCACAATATATAATATTATAAGTTTAGTATAAACGGCTTTTCGGCCAAAGGCTTTTCGCTTCGGATCTCTGTAAGTCAATCAACTTTCCCGCGGGAACTTATTATTTTCCCGGGATAAAAAGTAGCCCTTACTCGGTGATAATGTCCATGTCATGTTATGAAAAATATTTTTTTTGCCAGGCTATGCACGGGCAGACCAACGTTTTGTGTGTCTCCTAAACGTCTACTATCACCACAAAGTGGAATTTTTCATGTACACTTGATGACGTAGCATAACCTACGGCGCCCTTAGTCTATTTTTTTACACGGCAGACAAACAGGCATGCGGGCCACCCGATGTTGCGTGGTCACCGCCGCCTATGGACATCAGCAACACCAGGGGAGTCACCAATGCGTTGCCCGCCTCTGAAGAGACCTCTATACACGTTTACAGCCCGTATTGTAAGCGGTGACGTGTAACCGGGCCCTTACAAAGATAAAAAACCGCAGCTACATGTCTCTGCTACTTTGTAACCATCCCTTATCGTTACGGTTACTTTGCGGTTTTGTCTTTCGTGTTATGATAGTCGTGCTGGTAGCAGCCAGGGTGATCTGTTTCGAGACCACGAAACTATAGAATTCAAAATTTCTTTATTGAGTAGGACATTTCTCTTTCAATCGTCAAAGATGAGGGGGTAGCAAAGTACGAAGAAAACACACAGTGACATGTTGGCCACCCCAGAATAAAAGCCGAACTACCAATTCCACCACTGTATTGTGTGCAAGGTGTTAAAGTAAATGTACTAATTTATTTATACCTACCATAGTTATTTATTGGAACGCGTTGCCTGCGAATGTGCTCCCTGATCACTATAATCTGGTCGCCTTCAAGGCCAGAGTGAATAGGCTGTTCCTAGACAGGCATGCTCCATCATCGGTCGCATCGTCACTTACCACTAGGTGAGATGGCGGTCAATTGCTTGGCTTGGCTAATAAAATAAAAATACTCATTTTGACGTGAATGGCCCGGTTATGCTCTCGCGCACGAGGGCCCGGGGTCCGCCTTGACCATGATCTAAGATTTGGCAGATCAGGTAATTACGGTGGAGCGGCTGCCATCAGAACTAAGTGACCCTGCTACCAGGGGAACCTGACCAGATTGGATTATGGTTACACATTCAATGTGTAGGTTTCAGCACTATGGTTTCCCTCAAAGTAAGATCATAGTATTTAACTAATGTATATAACTCAGAAAAAAAGTCATCGGTACATGGCCGCAGTGGGATTCGAACATGATAACTCTCGCTACGAGTCGGATACTATACCGCAACCACTCGACCACCGACGCTCTTCCTGGCTAGTTTGATATATTTATAAAGAAATATGATCGCTTTTACCACTATTTATTTATCGGATGGCTTTTGAGTTCCAACAGCTGCTACATTTTTTCAATTTTTATATTTACATTTCGTCAAGTAGGCGAGAGCTTACTAGGTAGCTTTACCATACTGGTTAGCTTCAGCTGGTTACATTTCCATACAAATTAGTGGTGTCGCACTTCCTTTATACATTATTTGATGCAGTCTAAATACTTATGTACAGACGACCTGAGTGGTTCAGTGGTCAACATGCCGTCAGCCACGCAAGAGGTCCCGGGTTCGATTCCCGGCCGGGCAGAAATTGAAATGATGAATTTTAATTTCTGTTACGGGTCTGGGTGTTCTATGTATGATAAGTATGTATTTAAAAAAAAAAGTATATATGTAGTATACCAGTTAGCTAGGACCCATAGCACAAGCTTTGCTTAGTTTGGGGCTAGATGGCGCTGTGTGAATTTGTCCACGATTATTTATTTATTTATGTGATTTCCCTTACCCGCATACGTGTTAATCCGATGGTAAGGTGCTGTGTAGGTATGTGCGATGAATACAATGCAGTAGGCCTTGAATTCGTTTCAAAATGAAAGGCATTCATTTGTAACACAGGTAGGCATACAGATTCATCCAGATATCACAATGTTTGTCTCTAAATCTCTGCGTTAACCCCAATTGTGGGCATACAAATATTATTAAGTACACTAAATATCCTTTTTAACATAATAGGAATAAGATAACGTTAGTTAAAAGATCAAAGTTACACCCTTTGATACGGCTAATACGGCGGTAGCTACGCCCCTGGTGGAGCAACTGCCATCTGCCTTCCATGACCCTGCTGCCAGGGGAACCAGATTGGATCATGGTTACACATTCAGGCGCCTAAATGTGCAGATTTCATCACGACGTTTCCCTCCCCGTAAGAACAACGATCAGCATTCAACTAATGTACATAACTCAGAAAACAGTCGTTTAAAAGATCTAAGCGCACATGCATACATAGACACGGATGGCGGGAAGGGACTTTATAATCTGCATAGATAGATTCAGTACTCTTTCCTTTAATGAAGTTTCAATAATTTAAAGCCGAAGCGTGCCAAGCATTACAATGCTAATAGGATTTCCTTTCCTACCCTCGGCTCGTTTGTAATTATTATTATTATTAAAATCTCGACTCGAGCCACCCCTTCGGGCGTCGGATGCAGGCGAAGCGCTACCACCGGTCCGGTTGGCTCGAGTTCCTAAATTCGAAATGGTGACATCGTAATGTATAAAAAAATGAACATTTATTTTAGACATAGTAGTCCATATTTGGCATAGTTGCATAGTTGGCCATGTGGTGTCCGGCAGTGTATATAATAAAAACAGCGTAATAGCACCAACCCCTTACACTCGTGGCTGTCGTACAAGGCGACTAATGTATTCCTGGCAAAAGTTCTAGTCTCCATAAAATGGAAAATGGTCAGCAGCGTTTTTCATTCCTATACTTACAACACTGCAATCTCCAACCCGCCAGCTTAGCGTGGAGATTATGGCAATAACCGCTCCTCTCATGGGAGAGCCCCTAAGTCCTGCAGTGGACTGTTAAGATGATAAGTAAATATTTTACATATCAGGTTGATTTCAAAGTTTAACTTAAATAATAGTATTACTGCAATGTGAAATAATTAAGAGAGGTAGGGCATAGCGGGGTATCCCGTTCGAATTGGAGCCGCCCGACTGGGGAAGTACCTCCACCTTACTATATATTATTATAAATAGTATTGTGTTTTTGCCGGTGAGTAAGGTTTCCAGTTCTCCATGGGGTAGGAATTTAGGGACCCGTGGCTTTGGCAGTGGAGGGACATTTGCCTTTTTGCTGCCAGAGTAACGTGTTATAGAGGTGGGCAACGCATTAGCGATACTCTCGGTGTTGCTAATGTCTATAGGCAGTGGTGACCACTTTCAATCAGGTGGCCCGCTTGCCTGTTTGCCTACCGTATGATATAAAAAAAAATTAACTAAAATGTCAATGTACATAATATAATGTACAATAAAATAAATTCAATTCCATCTTTTGGGCGGCAAGATTTGATATTACTGCAATGTCACAAAATTAAAATAGGCATAATTGATAATACCATAAAATAAAATAAAATACAATTACAATTAATGTTATTCGCGATACCCCCGGTGTTGCTAAAGTCTATAGGGAACGCACCAGCAGGTGGCTCGTTAAGTCTACTGCATGAAAAAAATGGTACTTCATAAAAGATACACAACACTTATGTGAAATATCGTCATCAATCAGCATTCATGTTAGTTACTTTTTTTGTTGGATATTTTATTTGTCAGAATCAATCTGTTATGTTCATGATTGAAATATATTGGTTACACAAAAACCCTTTTGATAAGCTTCCTGCATATTTGTATAAAGCTGTCCAAACGCCTAGGCCAAGCTCCACATGGCCAAGATCCAAAATACTGAACACCATTCCAAGACACTACGGCAGCGGCGCTTCCTTATTATTTTTAATTTGAATCTACACTTAAAATATTGGTTCTTAACGTTATTATTTGATAAAAGTTAAATAAACCTACCTGAATAAAATGAGCGCTGTGGTCTTATTGCCCACAGCATATTCTAAGCTAAGTTCTAGTTCGGCATGACAATATTAACATAATTTAAATGGTATTGTTATTTGTTTATTTATGTTGTGGAAATTGCCAAATGGTGACTCCTTACTATCAGGCAGGCTGTAAGCTTATTTACCAAGAAGGTGGAAAAAAAAACAATATTACCATTACTTCTCGCCCAAAGCACACTTAACCTCCACAACTCCACACCCATGGTACCGCCCCGCCCCGAGTCTCAAGAAGTGCGAAACGCACTCGGCTTTTAACCAAATTCACAGCCAATTGGCTTGAGGGTATTCGAGGGGAGGTCACGGGGAAGCGGGCGGGGAGGCGTATACTGCGCTTCGCCGATACTACAAAGTACAAAGCTCAAAGTGTTTCATTGGAATAATAAGGGGCCTGTTTACCATGCTAATTCGGTAAACGAGGATGAGACGTGCTTGCCATGGGTCTGTGAATATTTAAATTGATTCCGAAATAAATCGGTTTACCGCCATTGCCTACAGATTGCCTATTGGCGTTGTTAACAATTTTGGCGGGGAATTTTGGGGTCTTAGATGGGTTTCGGTGTCTATTTTTGGCTGTGGCGTTGTTAGCCCAGTTTAGAATCAGTAGAAACACAGGTGGAGCGATTCGGGTGGTTTTCGTGAGGAGATCTTCGTAAAGCTTTGGAGTTGTTTTTAACGTGGTATCTTCTAATTGGCGAAGGTCATGCGACCAGGATCGTACTACAGACTCGAATAGGAGACCTCAAAACCACCCGTAGTACGACCGTTGCCAATTAGGACAGCGCCTATGCGTCTCGCTAACGACGCCCTATAGGACAGTCGGAGAAAATCATTGTTTTAATAGCATTTTTAACTAAGTGTTTGATTAAATATGTAGCCTAATCAGGCCGATAAGCGTCATTTACCCCTGTTACCTGTAACTATGTGTATATGTACGTCTGGATGTAGAGCTACCGTAAGCAAAACAAATCGCACGAAATCGATACGCAATTACGCTGTCCGTCCGTCTGTCAAAGCGGAGCTCCCCTTCCCAACTTAAGGCTTAATATGCGTGTACCTTTAACAAAAAAGCTTGCCCATTAAAACCTCCATGCTCAATTAATAAGCATTGGACGCGATGCAGACATGTTTAATCCTTTTGCCCGGATTCGAATGTGGAAGCGCGGTGGTTCGGCCTTCTCCGTGAGGGGTCGCCTTTTGTGTGAATGTCTTTTGTTTATTTACTGGTTGTTTTTCTTTCGGAAGTTTGCGGTCTAGGTGGGATTAGAAAACGCAAAAGAAGCGCAGGAGGATCGTAGCTTGTTTTTAATCGTTATTTAGGTAGATGACCAAATTCAAATACTTTTATTGTGACACACAGGTTGGTATACATATAAATAATATACAGATGTTAAGTGAATACATAGAGCTCGGTGGTCTGCCCACGGACATACAATAATTCAGAGATTTAGGTCATTAAATAAAATAAAATATATCTACGCACATGTCAAATTGTTATTAAATCATTATGTCAAATTTATTTTATTACTAAGCTATACATATATATAAGTCATTAAGTTACATTATTTATTTCCAATATTTGCAAAGTTTAATTCTTCTTAAGTTTTTTTGTATAGTCGCTTAAAAATTCGTTAATAGAGTAATATGCTTTATCAACTAATTACTAAACTAACTAAATTTCTTTTTTTAAGTACTACCCAGTCATTGCACTCTCTGATGTGTGCCGGTAGTTTGTTATAGATTTTCGGCACCATTATTATAACAATTTTACCACATAGAGTTGTCTTATGGGCTGGTGCAATTAATTGATCACAGCGACCATACCTAATGCGCGGTTCCAAAGGAACTTTCTCCCACGCACACTAAGGTTGTGGAATGAACTACCTGGAGAGGTTTTCCCTGGAGAGTACAACATGGGGTTCTTCAAGAAAGGGGTTAAAAGGTTTTTACGGGGTCGGCAACGCGTGGGTGATGCCCCTGGTATTGCAAACGTCCATAGGCTGCGGTGACTGCTTACCATCAGGCAGGCCGCAAGCTTGTTTGCCACCTTAGTGGTATAAAAAAAAACAAAAAACCGCTCCATATTGTTACACTTTGTGGCTCTCATGTCTGCCTCGGTAGGCATTTTGAGAAAGAAAGAATATACGATAGCTATGAAATAATCATCATAAAATATTTTAATCTTAGTCCTCACATTGACAGGTGGTAGGACTCTGTCAAACCTAAGGAATCCTGGGTGAGTACCACCGTCTTATCTATTTCTGCCGCCAAGCAACGGCGCTTGCATTGTTGTGTTCCGGTTTGAAGGATAAGGTAGCCAGCGCAATTACAGGCGCGAGGCATTTCATCTTAGTGTTCAGTGACAAAGCTCCTGCTGTTCTAGGTTCTTGTTGCCTGCAACCTGAACGCACGACTCGTAGATGATATGGGCGACTGTTGCGCCTTACCATCAGATGGGCTGTATGCTCGATGTCACTGAGTTGTATAAAAAAAACGTTTAATGTTGCTAAGATATTTTGATCGGAACACAGAAATAACATCGTCATTTGCCTGCTCTTATCCCATTCATTTGGGGTCGGCACAGTATGTTTTCTTTCTCCATTCATCCCTATCCGCTGTCATATACACGCTCACCTCTTGTTCACTGATATCCCTCATCACACAACAATAATTTCTTTGACATTGTGTAAATTAATGTAATTTAATTATCAGACATTTGAATTCATATTGTTACATATATTTTTGTATAAGTACTTATATTGTATGTACTGTAACTCTGACGATCCCCAACTGAAAACGCATTTTTGACATATTGAATGTTCATAATTATATTGTATTTACTTTTGGGGTGGCGGAGTTGGTTGCTCAAATGTTGCCGGATCATGGAGACGACCTCCGTACACCCTTGTGCGGGAGGATCTGGAAACCTTTTTAATTGACGGTGTAGGTACATAAGTTAAAAACTGTTATATTGAGTGTATGTTTATAGAATTAAAATATTTTGAATTTGCTTTTGGGAGATAAATGAAACCTAAAAATCTAAATCGATCCATCCATCTTATCTTTGGTCTTCCCCTTCCTTCCTATTCATCCACATAAATATCACAGGATACAGAAATACCTCCGTATTCAATTACGAAACCCAACTGTCTTACTCTCGAAAGCTTCCAACATCAAAGCTGGTCTAATGGAGACATTACCATTGTATATAAATTACTATTTAAGTAACTCATGTTATGCCGCAGTCGGGACACAAACAGGGAAAGAGCTGTCTTTGCTTTTCGGGACAGAATTCGTTTCTGTCTCGAATGCGGTGGACATTAGTACTATATTGGCGTTAATGTCCCGGTTATGCGCTAGCGCGCAAGGGCCCGGGGTCCGCCTTCACCATGATCCAGGATTTGGCAGAGGTAATTACAGAGCGACTGGCGTCTGACCACCGTGGCTCTGTTAACAGAGGAACCTTACCAGCGGGGCTATTGGCTAACTCAGTTGACAACTGTATTTGACACTAGATAATTCTACACCACGTCATCTACGTTGAAAACTGGCAATAGCGTCTACCAATAATAAATAAATAAATAGCCGATAGGCCCTCAGATCGGCAGTTGTTACATTCAGTCTTCAACTGTTAGTTATAACTCAGAATAAGGTCATTGGTACATGGTGGCAGTGGTTGTCGAATTCAGTACCTCTCGCTCACGAATCGAAATCGTTAGCTATGTATCAATGACTCTTTTCTTAATTATGTAGGTACATTAGTTGAACACTAACCGATGCTATTAGGTGAGGGAAAACATCGTGATGGAACCTACACATTCAGGCGACTGAATGTGTTACCATGATTAAATCTGGCCAGGTTCCCCTGGTAGCAGGGTCACGGAGGTCAGATGGCAGTCGCTCCACTGTAATTACCTGAGCTGCTATTATTTTTATAAGGTGGAGTGGAGTTACTTCCCCAGTAGGGGTACAAAGGTTTTTACGGGGTCGGCGACGCGTGGGTGATGCCCCTGATATTGCAAACGTAAATAAGGTGCGGTGACTGCTTACCATCAGGCAGGCCATAAGCTTGTTTGCCACCATAGTGGTATTAAAAGAAAGGTAGGGCGGCTCCAATTTGAACGGTATACGGCGCTATGCCTCACCTCTCTCTGGACCGGCTGAATGGCTGTAATTTTGGAGCCTCAAAGCTCCGACATGTTGACAACAGAAGCAAATACATACACAAAGAACGCCATAAAGAGACACACCATAAATCACCAAGATAAACTAGAGTCGATAGATCAAGCCGTGCTGTACAGAAATAGCTGCCAGTAAATCGTACGCACAGCCCCCGCGGGATGACTTACGGCCGAAAGCGATGTGCATTTCGTCGCGTATCCATCATGCGGGTGCGCACACGTGGCGGGGAGCGCGGGGCGGCAGTGCCAGCGGGGCGGGAAGCGGAGCGGCGGGAAGAGCGTTGTTTCGAAACTGGTTACGAAAAGTTGCGAACGTGGATGAAAGGAATAATACTTGGTCGCATCCTTCATTTACCATCAGTTGAGATGGCGGTCAAATGCATGCCGAGTTTTAAACAAAAAAAATACTACTTAATTTTTTCACTATTGGAAGATTTTGCGTCGTATTCTGGGACCCACCAGGGGCGAGGATGGAACCTGGAGGATGGGAAAGAAAATAGAAATAGAAGAGCTCGTGTTCGAGCCTAATATCATCGGAGAGACCAAAGAGAGTATTATTATTATTGATTGAATTGCAGTTGGATAGCAATTGCAGTTCAATAGCAGTTTTAATTGTTGCACATAACCAAAATACGCGTCAAACTGCCATTGAGCTGAGATTGCAATCTAATTACAATTTAATCATGGGTTAGTATAATGAAAAAAAAAAGATGCTCGACTTCGCTGGCTCGGACACATTGAGAGAATGGGAGAGGATCGTGCAGCCAAACGTGCTTACCTGGGCCGAATAGCCGGCAAACGCCCGGTTGGACGGCCCAGGTATCGATGGATAGACGAAGTCCGGAAAGACCTGCGCGAGCTCCAGATAACGAACTGGGAACAAGTGGCGCAGGATAGGGACCAATGGCGAGTTCTTGTGTCGGAGGCCAAGATCCACTTCGGGTCGCTGAGCCAGCGAAGTAAGTAGTAAGTAAGTATGCAATAGTGCATACTCAGAGTCGAAGCGCATTCATAAGTCATATAGCAAATTCACCCTTATCACAACCACTGAAAAGACTAGCGCACTCTATTATTCGCTTGTCTTTCTTATCTCCGAAGAAATACGAACATTAGATTGTTGAGCATTCACCCTTAATTTGCTATATTTATTTTCAGATAATTCGCTTCGACGCGCTTTGACTCTGCGCTAGCATGAGTGCTTTGACTGTGCGATAGGGTCAACCCTATGGCACAATGGGCACACCAAGGTTGTGAACGCACCTACGCTAGCTATAAACCGCACACATCGTCACACATATCGTGTTTGTCACCAGTTCACCACCGTTATTATTATTTTTTGACGAGTGTATCTGTGGCTTTGTGTATCTGTCTGTGGCATCAAGCTCCCGAATGGGTGGACCGATTAGGATGCAGTTTTCTTTGGTTAAAAGCCAGTTTAATCGATACGATACTTAGCTTGGTTTAATTAAAATTGGTTCTACAGTTTAGAATATATTTGAGGTTAAGTAAACTTGGTAAGAGGTTATCCGACTTTTTCTGTATATTAGGTTATTATGATCGATATTTCGAAGCGGTCGCACGCTCCAAACCGAAACCGCCCGCACTAGCACCCCACCCGATCTTAATTAACACGAACCGTCACAGTTACGCGACGCATTAGCACGCCCCGCGGCTGCGTCCGGCCTTCTTGTGCCGGTGTCGTTTTGTTCCCGCTTACACTAAGGCCCTACCCCCCCGTATTCGTCACCTCTAATAAATGATTACCGCCACAATGAGGTTCAACAGGGCAAACGTATTGCCACAAACTTATCTAACCCGGTGACGGCGTCGCTGTTGTTGGCAACAAAATGCCATTTCTAAATGGCGTCACTTAGTTCTAATTAAGGCCACAGGTTCGGATAAGTTTGTGGCACTGTAATACAAACGCAATGGTTCGTAAAATATAGCGTGATTTTGTTGACGGACGTTTGCGGGCACGAGCATAAAGTTTCTATCGTATTTTATAGGCTTTTATTTACAGTATGTGGCCTAGGCCTTGACCGTGTGGTGTCCGGCAGAGTAGAATAGGACCAACCCCTTACATTCGTGGGTGTCGTACAAAGCGACTAATATTTGTTTCAAACTAAACTCGCGTTCTTTACACATATTATTATATTAGACGGGACTTGGACGCGACGTACCTTTATGATTTGTTTTCCCGACGTTTCGATTCATAAAGGTACGTCGCGTCCAAGTCCCGTCTAATATAATAATATGTGTAAAGCGACTAATGTTATCGAGACAAAAGATCTAGAGTCTCCGTAGGCTGGAAAATGGGCAGCAGCGTTTTCCATTGTTATACTAATAACACTGCGATCACCAACCCGCCTGCCAAGCGTGGAGATCATGGCAAAAACCTCCCCTTTCGTGGGAGTGGCTATAAGTCCTACAGTGGACTGTCATGGGCTGTGATGATGATGTGGCCTAGGGGCATCGGTGGCAAAGGTAACCGACTCGCAAGCTAGAGGTACCAGGCTCGAATAATTTCTGGCAACTGAATGTGTAACCATGATCCAATCTGGTCAGGTTCCCTTGGTACTAGGGTCACGGAGGTCAGGTGGCAGTCGCTCCACTGTAGTAACCTGATCGCCAAGATGATTTTTAAAATCAGATTGGCTTCGCCCCACTCGGACACTGCCTTGAGAGCTTCGTTCAAGCGACAAACAATGGTCTCTCGACAAGACTGAATGTCACATCAAATACGTTTATTCAGTTTAGGTTTTCACAAACATTTATGAAGGTCATACAATATAAAATGAATGAATGCTAGGCATCACGGCACCATCGAGCGCACAGCGCTTTCTTGGTAAGTAGGGCCACATTAAAAATGTATAAAAAAACAAAATAGACTACGCGGCCAAAGATTTTGTTCTTTGTCCGCGACGGACTATTTAATAATTGTGTTGATAATGGTGAATTTCCTGACCTGATGAAGCACAGTAAAGTTATTCCATTGTTGAAAACTGGTAATACAACGGATCCTACAAATTTTAGACCAGTTTCAATTTTACCGACTCTAAGTAAAATATTTGAGAAAATCATATTAAATCAACTAAAAGCTCATTTTTATGGAAGTAACCTATTGCATCATAAACAATTCGGTTTTACTCGCGGTCGTTCAACAACTGATGCAGGTGTTGAACTTATTAAACATATCTTTGGGGCGTGGGAGGAATCACGTGATGCCTTAGGGGTTTTCTGTGATTTATCCAAAGCCTTTGATTGCGTTAATCATGACATTTTGGTCAGGAAATTACAACATTATGGAATAAAGGACTTGGCCCTGAACTTGCTAAATTCATACTTGAGTCATAGAATTCAAAAAGTTGATGTGAACGGAGAGAGATCTATGGGGTCTGTTGTCTCTATGGGTGTCCCCCAGGGATCTATTTTGAACCCGTTTATGTTTCTTGTTTATGTAAATGACTTACCGTACTTTGTAAAAGATGCCCATGAAATTGTCTTGTTCGCGGACGATACATCTTTAGTGTTTAAAGTAAAAAGACAACAATTAACATATGAAGACGTGAACAAGGCTATTGCAGAAGTGGTAAACTGGTTTACGGTTAATAATTTATTACTGAATGGCAAGAAGACAAAATGTTTAAAATTCTCTTTGCCAAATGTTAGATCAGTGCCCACTAATGTACAAATAAAAGGCGAAAATTTGAATTTTGTTGATTCTACAGTATTTTTAGGCTTTACCCTGGATAATAAATTGCAATGGGGTCCTCACATTGATGAATTGGCGAAAAGGCTAAGTTCTGCAGCATATGCTGTAAAGAAAATACGGAGTATTTCTGACGAGGCTACAGCGAGATTAGTTTACTTTAGTTATTTCCACAGTATTATGGCCTATGGCATACTGCTGTGGGGACACGCTGCCGACTGGCACAATGTATTTGTATTGCAGAAAAGGGCTATTCGCGCGATTTATCAATTGAGACCTAGAACTTCACTAAGAGATAAATTCAGGAACATTGATATAATGACAATGCCGTCACAATATATATATGAGAATTTAATGTATGTTCATAAAAATTTACACTTAATTAAGAAGAATAGTGATGTTCATAATATTAATACGAGAAATAAAGATAAGCTTGTTGCTGGTGCTTGTCGTCTAGCCAAAGTCCACAAATCATTTATGGGTCAATGTGTACGCTTTTATAATAAGGTTCCAACAGATATTCAGAATTTACCATTGAATAAATTTAAAGTCGCTATAAAAAACAAATTATGTCAAAAAAGTTACTATAGTATATCTAAATATGTAAATGACAAAAGTCCATGGGACTGAACTGCTGTTCTATACAGGTATTTACTTTTAAGATAGTATATAGGACAAATAATGTATTAGTACATAAGACATGTTTAAAAAAAAAAGAATTAACGTAGGCTCTGTGGGTTTCTTGCCGTTTCTTTCCCCCACAGAGAACCACCTTGGAAGCGGCGTTAATTTTCCTTCCTCTCCCACACATGGTGTCTCCTGTCTGCGCTAGGGTAGGGGTAGGGTAGTAGTTAGAGTAGGGGTAGGGTAGGGTAGGAGTAAGATAGCGGTAAGGTAGTATAGGGTGGGGTAGGGGTAAGATAGTGGTAGGGTCGGGGTAAGATAGTGGTAGGGTAGGGGTAAGGTAGTGGTAGGGTAGGGTTAAGGCAATGGTAGGATAGGGTAGGGGTAAGGTAGCGATAGGGAAGGGATAGGATAGAGTAGGGTGGGAGCAACTACCTATCACATGCAGCATGTGTGATGCACGCTCACTTAAAAGTCTGTCTGGCGGTGGCGTGGGGGCCGGGTCGCTCTTTTCCCTCAAATATGGTTGAATTGGACGATGGCTGGGCCCTGCGTTATACTCGTGAACGGGTGCTGCCTTGGTGGACTGGCTTACTCTTGCTGTAGTTTTAGGTGGTTTTTCTTAATTATACTAGACATACCTACGAGTATATAATATAATATAGCGTTCCGGCTCTGTCTGGCATTGTCGAGCCCGGTTCGGTTGTGGTTGGCGAGGGATACGTTTATCTACAGACATAGGGCGGTCAGCGTGTCACTGTGTGTTTCCTTCCTACTTTCCTACCCCCCTCCTTTTTGACGATTGAAAGAGATATTTAATGTCCTAATCAATAAAGAAATTTTGATTTGATTTGATTTGGACGAAAACAACGCCCGCCGGCCACTATGATAAGAGGCCATGGTTACTCTTCTACTTCTACTAACACAGAAGCTATTCAGCGTAGAGTAGATGCCGAATACCACACAATTATCCTAACCTACACATTCAGCAACATTGTCCCCGCAAGCCGTTTGGTCGGCTGCCAGCCAGCCCCTTGGGGACGACTGCCGGCCGAGGGCTGGGGTCAGGCGGCTAGACGCTATTGGATGTCTATTATTGGGCCTTTCACCTGGGAGAGGTCGACGCGTTGGTGAAATAGTTTTGAGCGTTGGGGTCCTAATGGTTAGGGGTCCGACTTGTGCCCCGAGATACCGGGTTCCAACAACAGTGCCGCAATGACTCTTTTCTGTGTTATGTACATACATTAGTTTAGGAGTGTCTTCTGAAAAGGGCTTATTTACGTGATTTAAGCTGTTGATGATGTGAACTTTAATTGATAAATTCTCTTTTTAGATGAAATAAGCCGATTTGAAAATTTTTTTAAAGACGCCATGCCAAGTTATGAAAATAAAAATGCAAAACCAGTTAAAAAAACGAAAACGCGAAATAAGCCTTTTTGAAGAGACACTCCTCAGTTGAACACAAATCGATGCTCTTACGGCGAAGGAAAACATCGTGATGAAACCAGCACCTTCAGGCGACTGAATGTATGACCATAATCCAATCTGGTCATGTTCCTAACGCCTAGTTTATCATATACAACCATTAACAGCACATACCTATAAACGCGGCACCTGTATTATTTTTGAATTTAGAAACCGCTTTCATACCTGCAACAAAAGAAGTACAATTCAGTATAATTTTTTTTAATAAGACTAGCTTAAGGCATTTGACCGTCACCCCACCTGGTGGTAAGTGACGATGCGGCCGAATATGGAGCATGCCTGTCTAGAACAGCCTATTCACTCTAGCCCTGAAGGCGTCCAGATTATAATGATCAGGGAACACATTCGCGAGCAACGTGTTCCATTCCTTACGCATTATAAAGGCTGAACGAAAGCGGCTCGCAAAATTTTCTTAATACATTTTAAAAATAAGTCGTACTCGGTCCAAATAATATTGTTACTCCCACAGTGATTGGTACAGCCTTTTTTATGGAAGTGGGTTTTCAAGACAATTTCAGTCCTAGTAGGTTCATTGCACACACTATGGATGTATCTGTCTGAAATAAAAATTTTCAATTTCAATTGCGACCATTACTGACCTATTGTGATCGCCGGTCCGGTATTTGACTACCATCGCCTGATGTTAAGTGCAGATGCAGTCTACGGTGGAGCATACCATCTATTAAATGCTTATTCACTCTCGTCCTAAAAAGACTGAAGTTGTGGCGCTCAGGGAAAACATGTGTAAGCAGCGAGTTTGAGTCACTTGCCGTTAGCATCAGGAAAGAGTTAGAAAAACGTTGGGTGCGCATAGGTGTAATGTCGACAACATAGGGATGGTAGGCTGACCTACACCTGCAGACTAATTACGTAATTCTGTTGCCAACAATTATCTGATTTCAATAATTGAAATTGTTACTTTTGCGATTACGTATAATCAATCAATCAATCAAATAATTTATTTGTGAAACACAGGTACAGTTAGATATTAGGAGATACCGCTGTGATCCGTCGTTAGACATACAAATATTATATAAATATCTAATTGGCATAACATAATTACTTATTCAAATTATTTAAAATACTAATTGGATAATAATAATATGTCAAATTGTTACAAATATTGAATATACCACATTGAATTGAAAATTAGTCAAATTAAATAAAAAATCATTTTACAATATAAATTTAAATTAAATGAAATAATATGTCAAATTGTTAATGAATTAATTAAGTTATGTCATTGTTGTAAATATTCCGTAATACTGTAAAATGATTTATTAACAAGATAGTTAAATAATTTATTTTTGAATGTCAGAATGTCAGTGCAATTTATAATTGGAGAAGGGATTTTATTATACACCGCTGATGCCATTCCAAAAATGCTATTTTTATGTAGCGCCGTATTTGACTTAGGCCCTCGAAGCTGGTTGCATGTAGTAGTTTCAGTTTATTGTAACGGAACTTTGTTAGCAACTGAACCCATGCAATCGATGATACGGAATCGCAAAAGCAACAATTTCAATCATCGAAGTCAGATAATTGTTGGCAACAGCCTTACGTAATTGGCATATTGGAGCCCCGAAGATGAAATATTTTTCCCTCGATTGCGGCACTAAATACTAAACTGCGGGATAATCTTCTTCTAATATATAAAATTCTCGTGTCACAGTTTTCGTTGCCATACTCCTCCGAAACGGCTTGACCGATTTTGATGAAATTTTTTGTGCTTATCCGGTATCTATGAGAATCGGCCAACATCTATTTTTCATCCCCCTAAATGTTAGGGGTAGTCCACCCCTAGGAAATTATTTATATGGCAAAACAACGTTTGCCGGGTCAGCTAGTATTTAAAATAATATTGTGTTTCTGCCGGTGAGTAAGGTCCCCAGTGCTCCATGGGGTGGGGATTTGGGGAACCGTGGCTTCGGCAGTTTAGGGGCATTTGCCTTTTTGCTGCCAGAGCAACGTGTTATAGAGGTGGGCAACGCATTGGCGATACCTCTGGTGTTGCTACTGTCTATAGGCAGCGGTGACCATTTTCCATCGGTATAAAGCCTGTTTGCCTACATTAAAAAAACAGAAATGGCGGGTCACATAATATTTCCATCCACAAAACAACGCAACGAACCCAACAAACTAATTCGGCTCACTCGCAACCCAAAAACTGATTAAAACTCTACCGGGTATTAATGAACTAAACAAGCTTACATTCGCCCAAAGCTGAGCCGGGGAATGTCCCAACTGTATTAGTTAAGTTACAAAACGAGAGTTTAGAGAACAGGCCTTGTAAGCTAACAGTACGTGACTAAAGTACTGGTAGGATGGGGTTACATTGATATAAGGTTATAATTACAAAGGCCTACAAAAAAAATTTTTGTTTGGTGCCGCTAATTCTATGTTATAATTTGGTTAATTAGTCCGCAAGACGTCATGGTTAGCTGTCAAAATCGCGAAGCTACGTTCAGGTTTGTATCGATCGGTCATAACCTAAAAAATGTATTTTATTATACTTAATGTCATTATAGTCAATTAATTTCTTTGATTAAATGATAAATCTAAAAAGAGGATCTTCTAACCTGTAAAATAATGAGTAATTAAATGTAATTAATTTTTTCGAATTAAATGTTCTTTTGTTTTTTTAATAAATTTATTAAATGTTATTTAATTTATTTATCCTTGCGAAATCTCGAAAACTACACGTAGCATTAAAAAAGTAAGTATCAATTTTTTATCAGGGTACCGAACGTACTTGAAATCTGTTTTATTTTTAGCGGCACCAAAATCATTGTAGGCCTGTGTTATCATTTACTTTTCTCTATTAAGATGATTAATCAGGGGCTTAAATCTCGCGTGTGACATCTCGAATTAGACATTCTTTCCAGCGACATATCTCCATTAATAATGGCACCAAATAAATAAATAGATATTCGTGGACAAATTCACACAGCGACATCCAGCCCCAACCTGGTGAGATGATTTTCTCAAGAAAAGCTAAGTAAGAATCGTCTCGATTAAACTGGCTATCCCATAGAGAAAACTGCATCCAAATCTGACCATCCCTTCGGGAGCTACGGTGCCACAGACAGACACACAGATACGTGCAGGTAACAGAGCCACAGCCTGTTGATTGATATTATAATAAATAAATAAATAAATGAATAAGTATTCGTGGACAAATTCACACAGCGCCATCTAGCCCCAAACTAAGCAAAGCTTGTACTATGGGTGCTAGATAACTGATATTGGTCCAATTTGGTCCGAGGACGCATCGCCCTGCTTTCCTAATATGTATTTATTATGTTAGTTTTAAGTATTTGAATGTGTTATTGGACCAAATAAAGTTACGTCTATGTCTATGATATACTACTTAATTACTTTTAAATACATACTTATTATACATAGAACACCCAGACCCGTAACAGAAATTAAAATTCATCATTTCAATTTCTGCCCGGCCGTGAATCGAACCCGGGACCTCTTGCGTGGCAGCGGCATGTTGACCATTGAACCACTCATGTCGTCGAAAATGTCTATTACAGCCATAAAATATCGTCGACAGTCGTATGTTGTTTAAGATCAATTTCAGTGACATTTTAATTTTTTTTTTTTATGTTATACGGCAGACAAACAGGCAAGCGGGCCACCTGATGGCAAGTGGTCACCGCCGCCTATGGACATCAGCAACACCAGGGGAGTCACTGATGCGTTGCCCGCCTCTGAAGAGACCTCTAATATACCTCTTGAACGATCCCATGTCATAGTCCAAAGGAAACACTGTGGCTGGGAGCTCATTCCACATCCGAATCGTAGTTTTTTCCACATCCGTAATTTTAATACAGTTATTTGGCCTGAGAATATGGTCGAATTTGAGACTCGCCCCCCAGCTACCCGTTACCCGCTCGCCACCGAGGGAGTTCATCCTCACACCTTGGAGCCACATTGGTCATTTCTACGGTGTCGGCAACGCGTGGGTGAAGCCCCTGGTATTGCAAACGTCCATAGGCTGCGGTGACTGCGCACCATCAGGCAGGCAAGCTTTAGATTGTTTGCCAACTTAGCGGTATAACAAACAAGTGTTCTTTTCAGTGGCTTTTAATGCGGTTTTTGTCAATGAATAGTGATTTCAGGGGAAGATTTATAGGCAAGAAAAAATGGGTAAGTAGGTGTAAGGTAGGCGTAGGGGCAGGGTAGATGTAGGACGCCACGCGAACGGAGTCGCGCCGTGATAGCTAGTAGAATAGAATAATCATTGGAATCGATTTGTCCAATTTCCCAGACTTCGTAAATTTTTTTTCTCTCACACAAAAGACACGTTATTCACAACGCAAACTTGATATCCCCACATCTGCTTACACCCTTATCTCGGGTCTAAAAAAGTTGCAAGTCTGGAATTAACCAACTTCGAGGCCTCCGCACTCTGGAATGGAGTTCCCAAGAGCTTACGACAGCTTTTGCCGAAAAGGTCAAACGAGGTGAAATGAAATTTTAAGTGACTTCCCGAAATAGATAAGTTGGTTCTCTTGTTCTATTTGCGTACGCTTGGAGACTTCTAATGACGCATTCACCAGAATTGAAATGAGAAAATTACGTAATTTACTTTTGGGACGGTTTGACGACCTGAGTGGTTCAGTGGTCAACATGCCAGTCAGCCACGCAAGAGGTCCCGGGTTCGATTCCCGGCCGGGCAGAAATTTAAATGATGAATTTTAATTTCGGTTACGGGTCTGGGTGTTCTATGTATAATAAGTATGTATTTAAAAAGTATATAAGTAGTATACCAGTTAGCTAGCACCCATAGCACAAGCTTTGCTTAGTTTGGGGCTAGATGGCGCTGTGTGAATTTGCCCACGATTATTTATTTTATTTATTTATTTAAGTTCTTGACTGACTGTTAACCATCAGGCAGTGGTGTTTGCCATCTTAGTGGTAAATTAAAAAAGTTGCACAAACGCTAAAAACCCCGACTGCTACTAAAATACTGAAAGTTAACAGAAGCCGAATGTTGTAAGTAAATAGGTGTATTATAATGCAAATGTTTGTTTAATTTAAAGTTGAAAGCAGTCGCGGCCCCGTTTTCATAAGGGTTGACACGGATATAAATTTAGAATGGGTCCTAGCCTGCTTTCAAGTTTCATTTAAACTAACATTTGCACTGTATACTTCACGCACGCAGCGTGGGTAGGCCTCCCACAAGGTGGACCGACGACCTGGTAAAGATCGCAGGTACCAGCTGGATGCGGGAGGCAAAGGACCGGCCTTTGGGGTGATCTCTGGGGGAGGCCCAGCAGTGGGCGTCTTTCGGCTGATATGATGATGATGATGATGATGACACCTACTGTATAAGTTAAAATATTTTTGAAATCAGCTCTTCAATTTTGTTAACCCACTCAATGGGTTACTAAAAAAGATTATCATACTGCACATTATGGCGCCAAACACCGCCATTTATATTTTTTTGCTTTCGCCAAATTTTTATAATAATGCCTAAATCTAAACGGAAACATTAGATACACTACATTAGTTGAACATTAACTGATGCTCTTACGGTGAGGTAAAACATCGTGATGAACCCTGCACATTCAGGCGACTCATCTTCCTTCCACACCTCTGGATCACTTCCGTGACTTGTGAGATTGGATTGAATGCTATGCAATCCAATCTCACAAGTCACGGAAGTGATCCAGAGACGCGGAAGTGAGATGGTAGTCGCTCTATTGATCTGCCAAGTCTTGGATCATGGTCAAAGCGAACCTCAGACCCTCGCGCGTGAGAGATATCGGCGAGAGAGGAAATTGACACTCTTGGGACATTAGGGCCAAGACGATAGTAATATAATTTAGTCAAGTCTCCAGCAATCGAACCTAGACCGCCCGCATTTAAAACTGGAATGACAGCCAGCAGTTAAGACCTAGAGTCAAGGCCGAGGCCCTATCTAGCTATACCTGAACCGACATTTAAACAACCCATTCGCATTGCTTTCCAACCGGTATGAATATTAACAGGCACCTATTTAAAGAGCCTGGACCGGCAGTCGATCCTCATTAAGGGACACCGATACATGTATTGGTGGCGCGGAATGAATAAATAAACTTGCGACTACTAGGACGGTATTATCACATTGATGGGGAATCAGGCATTTCTATGTGGCGATCTTATATATTTAACAATTCATTGCACACAATATACAGTATACAGAAATTACAAAATTAAAGACGACAGACACAACAGACACTACCTTACATACTATTTTTTTTTATGACATACGATAGGCAAACAGGCAAGCGGGCCACCTGATGGGAAGTAGTAACCACTGATTATAGAGTATAGCTAATGCGTTGCCCACCTCTATAACACGTTGCTCTGGCAGCAAAAAGGCAAGAGCACTCCACTGCCAAAGCCACGGTTCCCCAAATCCCCACCCCATGGAGAACTGGAAACCTTACTCACCGGCAGAAACACAATACTATTTAAAAGAGTATTATTTAGCTGCGATATTCTGTAAGGTGGAGGTACTTCCCCAGTCGGGCGGCTCCAATTCGAACGAGATACCTCACTATGCCCTACCTCTCAATAAAGACTTACAGGACATTACTTACTTACTTACAGGATCTTTGTTTGACTACTAAAATCTTTAACGTCTGACATCGAGTAGCTTGGCCTAGCCGATTTACATAGTAAACAACAAAGGCGACATAGATAGATACTGCTGTATCTTTAACAAAGGCGAAAAAAGAGGGGCGTTATGGGTTTGACGTGTGTATCTGGGTGTCTGTGCCTTTGTGTATCTGTCTGAGGTATTGTAGCCCCCGAACGGATGGACCGATTTGGATGCGTATGATCCGACATTTTCTTTCAGTCAAGTTATTATAATCAGCTGTGTGGTGTCCGACCGAGTAGAATAGCACCAACCCGTTACACTCGTGGGTGTCGTACAAGGCGACTAATGGTTTCGACGCACAAAATCGAAGAGTCTCCGTGGGCTGGAAAATGGGCAGCAGCGTTTTCCATTGTATTTATATTTAAACACTGCGATCGCCAAGCGTGGAGATTATGGCAATAACCTCCCCTTTCGTGGGCGAGGCCCTAAGTCCTGCAGTGGACTGTTACGGGCTGTGATGATGATTGAGCTGAAACTTGGTATACCTATGTGACTTGGATGACAATGCTTTAATATGGTACCATGGAGTAGGTCTGGTGATGGATAGGTAGATAGATAGATAAACACTTTATTGCTCACAAAACATAACAGTACCAATCAGTTACAGTAACAAGGAACACATATGAGCAAAGGCGGCCTTATCGCTACAAGCGATCTCTTCCAGGCAACCTTTACAGAAATTGAGACAGGAATATTACAGCAGGTAGTGTTGAGCCACAGGGTACAAGAGAACGCGTGATGGAGAGATATCCAAGGATGGAATGGAGTGATAGGAGGTAATGAACGCAATAAGATAACCGTATCGTGTCTGGGCTATTTGGAATAGTCTTCATGAGTACGATAAAAGCTTGTCATGCAAAATATTTTTCATTTCAGAACTTATTGTATGAGAACCACACTGCAGTACGTCATTATTATTATTATTAACCCGCCGAAGCGCGGCGGCCGGGCCGGGCATCGATCCTGTTATTTCGGCCGCGGAGCGCGAGCTGACCTTTTCACCGTCTAGTTGCGTCAGTATCAATACTCTGTGCTCCTAGGCAGGTTTTGGGAAACACTCGCTCGAGTAAGTACACTTATTTAGCCCAATTTCAGCGTTAGACGACAGAAAACCTCAACCTAACGCGGAAAGCTGAAAGGATGCGTACTATTCCTGCGAGTGTCATCATCATCATCGCAGCCCATAACAGTCCACTGCAGGACTTCGGGCCTCTCCCACGAAAGGGGAGGTCATTGCCATAATCTCCACGCTTGGCAGGCGGGTTGGAGATCGCAATGCAGTTGATGTAAATCTACCCAGAAAGATGCTGCTGCCCACCTTTCGGATTTGTCCCTTAGTCGCCTCTTACGACACCCACGGGAAGAGATGGGGTGGTGCTATTCTTTGAGGTGGCGGCACCACACACCACCTGCGAGTGCTAGTGCGTTCCCTAATAATTATAATCTGAACGCTTTCAAGGCTAGAGTGAATAGCCTGCTCCTAAACAGGCATGCTTCATCATTGGCCGCATCGTCACTTGCCACCAGGTGAGATGACGGTCAAAGCCTGGCTAGTCCATTAATTAAAAAAGATCTGAGCATTAAAAAATCTACTCTAAGTTAAGTAGCATTACTACTATGCGTTCTCACAGAGCTCGTCTGCTAGGTGAACGCACGCACGGCTCTGTGATTGGTCAATTTCGTTCAATTTGACGGACGCATAGTGCCCACATAGTCAGTAGGATCCCTGTCCGTCTGCGCCAAAGATATTAAAGGATCGTGGACAAATTCACACAGCGCCATAGCCCCAAAGTAAGCAAAGCTTGTGCTATGGGTGCTAGATAACTGATACACTACTTATATACTTTTAAATACATACTTATTATACATAGAACACCCAGACCCGTAACAGAAATTAAAATTCATCATTTCAATTTCTGCCCAGCCGGAAATCGAACCCGGGACCTCTTGCGTGGCAGACCGGCATGTTGACCACTGAACCACTCAGGTCGTTGATATTGGACATAGAGCATAGGTGGAGACTCGACCTATAGTGAATGTAGACTGTCAATCTATTAAACACAAAATTGACTCAATGTCATACAAAAAGCTAGTAGATTAAGATGACCAAGGCAACCAAATTTGACAATAGCAGTGGTTATGGAGGGGTATTTGACAACGTATAGCCGTCCCTTTTGGCCACGTTATATGTGTCGCAGCCCTCTGGTTAAATTAGCCATTTCATTAGAAGGCTAGTCCGTTAATTAAACGACGGCATTCAATTGAATGGCTAACGTACAACTAGCCATGTAGTTGACTGTAACGTGCAGCTACTTGGCTGAACGTTATTTAGCCATTTTGTTAATAGAATATATATGTTTGGTTTGAGTGACCATTCGTAAATTATATAACTTTACTTAAGATAAAAAATACGAAATAATAAATATAATTTTTATTTAGAAATGAAAATATTAGTGGCAACAAATTCAACTAGTAATTGCATTGCGAGTACCTATACAATTTATACATAGTATTTACCACAATAATAACTTTAAACTTATTAACTATTTGCAACAATGTAGTATAGGAAGAATGCACTTTCTTATTTTATAATATTAAGTATAAAATGGCACGAAACTTTCTTAGACATTTGTTTCTAATTGTAAGTATGAAAAAAAAATGAACAAATTAAGTTATCCTTAGTCTTACTTAAAAACATCTAGGTACCACACTTTAAATTTAGTTAAAACGATAAAAATACAAAAACATTGCTTGCTGTGCGAGCTGTCTGACGCCATATTTGTTTTAATGACTACCAGAGATGCAGTGGATAAAATTTGAACTAAATTTAAATCACCTGCCTGATTTTACGTCAGCCGTCTTCAAAGGGCTGGTCTACAATAAGCCAACTAGTTAAACGTTAAGCGTTGACAGTTCTACCAACCATCGGCCTAGGGATTCAATTGAATGCCGGCATTTAATTAACAGGCTAGCCTGCTCATTAAATGAGCTGATTTAACCAGATGGCTGCGACATATGCACCATTAAAGAAAGAAACAAAGAAAAAGACGCCTCTATGTACAATTTCTTAAATCTGCGCGCACCGTGAGACTTCAAAGTACCATTTCTGAATACAGCTGTTAACACAACGCAGTCTCTAGCTATCACTGTTCTATAAAAAGCCCTACAACATAACTTTCCAAGGACGCCGTCCGGCATCGTAAACCTGCATTGGAAATCGCTCCAAATTAGGTATTGAGTTATTAACCCTTAATAGGTTGCACGGCGCGGCGTCGAATCGACCGCAAACTATACGTACCATTACTTATTTTCTCATACATACTTAATACGTCCTGGAGAGATCTTAGAATTGATCATTTCATTATATGGCCGACCCGAATGGAAAATGGCCGCTGCCCACATGAAATAAAACGTTCAAAATTATTATGTGGATTTAAACACAAGCTCAGAACCAGTCTTTGTGGAAATCCCTGGGGGAGGCCTATGCCCAGCAGTGGGCTTCTTTCGGGTGTCTTTCGGCTGATATGATATGATGAAACACAAGCTCAAGTTATTTCTGGCTGGGATTACTCGGTGAGCGAATTCCTTGACAGATGAACACTAGGAATTGTAAATGGCATCATTTTGAATTTTATTAACTGAAATTTACTATCGTTAATTATATTTTTATTCTATTATTATAATGTCATTTACATGAACTGACATTTTGAATGAATTGTTTATAATTTTTAACTAATATTATGACACAATTATTAACATTAATAAAATTAAAAAATATTTATATGATTATTTGATGACTTATTGGTCTAATGTAGGTATGTTAATATTTTAAATATTAAAATTTACTTTATATATTTATATTTAATACTATAAGTAGACGACTATGAATATGGTATGGACATATCAATGAATAATTAGCGTTTGACGATACGAATAGCAATGCAGCATTGCTTCTAGTCCAAAGCAAGCGTTATGTTTTAAACTTTATATTTTTGTGTTTATTTACATCAATTAAACAGCTTTTGACTGCTAAAAGCGTCGGTGGCCTAACGGTTAAGGGGTCCGACTCGTACCCCGATTTATTAATTAATTTGTGCTTTAGTTATGTGCGACCTCTAATGACCGCGCCCAATTTTTTTACTACACCACTAAGGTGGCAAACTGCCTGATGGTAAGCAGTTACCGTCTGCAATTGAGGGTTAAGTTGTCATTGCCGGTACTGGCGCAGTGACATTCCATGCCGATTGACTGGCGTGTCCTGCGCTCGCTTAGGGTCCTAGTTAGGTGATCTAGATATCAAATTGGATCGCTATCACAGTATAGAAGACAGCACATCGACCTACGACCTGTATAAATAGAGCTGGCAATGCTATGCGCGATGTAGGAGATATCTTTAAATAAATAAATAAATAATCGTGGACAAATTCACACAGCGCCATCTAGCCCCAAACTAAGCAAAGCTTGTGCTATGGGTCCTAGCTAACTGGTATACTACATATATACTTTTTTTAAATACATACTTATTATACATAGACCACCCAGACCCGTAACAGAAATTAAAATTCATCATTTCAATTTCTGCCCGGCCGGGAATCGAACCCGGGACCTCTTTGTGGCAGACCGTGTTGACCATTGAACCACTCAGGTCGTCAATATTATATTATATAACCTACGGCATCCTCACAGTCCATAACCCTACCATATTAATATAATGTAGTTACCCCGAGAAGCTTACATCCCGGTAAATAAACAAACTGCATAGAGCACACACATAACTGTATAGCACCGAACATTGCTCCGGTAGTACGCCCCGTATGTTATTATTGGAAAATACCAGACCTCCCCCGCCCCCTGGAAGGCACCCCGGGAATACCGCGGTTATGTCAGAGAAGGCTCCCGTGGAATATGGATGGAAACAATCTGAGGACATAGTTGAGGGGGCGGTAGGTTGGTAGGCGGGGAAACGTCAGTGGTGTCATTTCAATCTTTTAATCTCAGATGAAGAAAGGAAGGTGTTACAAGTTTTATGTGTGTATCTGTCGCTTTGTCTTTTTTTATGCTGCTCAGTGACAAACGAGTATACAGCTCTTCCGTTGGTAAGCGGCAACTATCGCCCACAACAAAAAGATTAGAAAGTTAACTACGTTCACGGTTATGGCAAATGGAGTGGCAATTATTCTAGTTTTTGCTCTGCGGCCCTCAACATCGCCTCATTAGACGCCTCTAGGGGAACCCCAAGTTATAGGTTATAGCAAAGGAAGAAATTCTGGAGGACGACAGGGATGTTGACTGGGTCAACATTTTAAAATTCTATTTAGCCCGTCAGTTAGATTATAGCTACGTAGATATATTGGCCGTGTGGTGTCCGGCAGAGTAGAATAGCACCAACCCCTTACACTCATGGGTGTCGTACAAGGCGACTAATGTTTTCGAAGCAAAGATAAAGAGTCTCCGTAGTCTGGAAAATGGGCAGCAGCATTTTCCATTGTTATTTTTAAACACTGCGATCTCCAACCCGCCTGCCAAGCGTGGAGATTATGGCAATAACCTCCCCTTTCGTGGGAGAGGCCCGAAGTCCTGCAGTGGACTGTTATGGGCTGTGATGATGATGATGATGATGACGTATAGATACGTAATTTTTATTTATCAAATCCAAAAAATTACATAGATAAAGCGTACTAAAGTTTCGGAGGGCTCGTGACGCCACATCTTAACGAATGTTAGTGAAATTTGACCTCGAGTCTGACGTCACACAACATCATCGGCGTTATTTTTTGTCTGCTCTCAGAGAAAAGAGTCATTGGTACATGGCCGCAGTATTCCAACCCGGTACCTCTCGCTTACGAGTCGGATACCTTAACAACTTGGCCTAACGCTCCTCAGATACTATGTAGTGCCGTAATCCGCCATATTTCGCTGCACTCCATGCGGGGAATGCTCTAGCGAGACAACTCGCTTAAAATAAACATTGTTGCTGAAGATTATACGACTTTGGGAGAGCTGCTCTTAAAATTTTATAGCCTAATAGAACTTGCTACACTGTAACGGAGTTGGAGACACTCCAGCGACTCAATTATATTACCTACGTAGTGGTTTTCATCCCCTTGCAGTTCGACGTCCCGTGAATAGACTATGCCACGTTATTTTCCAGGGAATAAAAGAACCCTGACCCACCTTTTTTTATGTCAACCCTTATTTACCGGGTCAGCAGCGCGTCGGTAATGCCCTGGTGTTGCAAACGTCCATAGGCTGCGGTGACTGCGCACCATCAGGCACGCCGTAAGCTTGTTTGCCACCTTTGTGGTATAAAAAAAACGAATCCCACTGCCTGCATGTACAAATAACTTTTTTCTGAGTTATGTACATTAGTTGAACACTAACCGATGCTCTTACGGCGAGGGGAAACATCGTAATGAAACTTGTTAAAGGTTCATCGATTCGTTCAGGCGACTCAACGTGTAACCATGATCCAATCTGGTAAAGGTCCCCTGTTAGCAGGGTGACGGAGGTCAGATGGCAGTCGCTCCACTGTAATTATCTGTTTTGCCAAATCATAAATCCTAGATCTTTTTTTTTTTTTTTTTTTTTTTTATGTCATACGGTAGGCAAACAACAGGCAAGCGGGCCACCTGATGGAAAGTGGTCACCACTGCCTATAGACATTAGCAACACCAAGAGTATCGCTAATGCGTTGCCCACCTCTATAACACGTTGCTCTGGCAGCAAAAAGCAAATGCCACTCCACTGCCAAAGCCACGGTTCCCCAAATCCCCACCCCATGGAGCACTGGAAACCTTACTTACCGGCAGAAACACAATACTATTTAAAAGAGTATTATTTAGCTGCGATATTCTGTAAGGTGGAGGTACTTCCCCAGTCGGGCGGCTCCAATTCGAACGAGATACCCCGCTATGCCCTACCTCTCTTGGCGGAACCCAGGCTCTCGAGCGCAAGAGCACAACCGGTATATTAACACCAAGATTTTTTTTAAGCAGGGGAGCCAGAGTCTTATCAATCTACGGTGAGTGGTGACACAGCAACATCCAGCACCATTGAAGCCCACAAACTAATGGACAAAACGGATGAAAAGTATAAAAAAGCCATTAACTCTGCCATCAAATAAAAATACACCTTTCATTCGAGAAAAGCGCAAAATAAAGCACCTCCAAATGTTCTCCAACACTTGCCACAAACTTATCTGACCCGGCGACGGCGTCGCTGTTGTTGACATTGACATGACATTGCGAAATGGCGACGCTTAGTTCCAGTTTTCGCCACGGGACGCTCTCCACCCTATCAATCAAGCGATCTTACACGAGTCTCGAACTCAGCTGTCGCGCAGCCAATTCGGCTAATCATTCAATAGTAGGGATGGGCAAATGTGGAGAAGAAATATCGATATAGTTACCAAAGGGTTTTTTTCTTAATTTTATTTGTGCATGTATTAAGGAAACGTTTGTTTATCATCCGGTTATGCTCTCGCGTGCGCGGGCTCGGGATCCGCCATGACCACGATCCACGAGTTGACATATCAGCTATTTACAGTGGAGCGACTGCCATCTGATCAGCATCGGTGACTCTATTAACAGGGGCACCTGACAAGATTGGATCATGGTTAGACATTCAGTCGCCTGAATGTGCAGCTTTCATCGTGATGTTTTCCCTCACCGCAGGAGCGTCGGTTGGTTATCAACTAATATACACAACGGCGGGTCGCTTGTTTCTAATATTAGTAGGTTATAAGAAGAGGTAGGATGTTTTATTTTTAGGCTATCCAGGCATTTGACCGCCATTTCACCTGGTGGTAAGTGACGATGCGGTCGAAATTGGAGCATGCCTGTCTAGGAACAGCCTATTCACTCTAGCCTTGAAGGCGTCCAGATTATAGTGATCAGGGAACACACTCGCAGGCAACGCGTTCCACGGATGACTAGGATTGAAAGAGTTATGCTCAGATGGTTTGAGGACGTGGAGAGTATGGATGAAAACAGCTTACGAAAGGTGCGCACGATAGATATGGATATGGAGGGTCGGTAGAGGGCGCCTGAGAAGGGCGCCTGATCAGAGAAATGATCTGCTCCAAAAAGGGCAGGTCAGGAGTACCCTCATCCGGTGTAAATGCATGAAAAGGTGTATGAATGTGGAAGCGAATATATTGAGCGCGGTCCGGCTTTGCCTGGCATTGCCGGGCACGGTCCGGCCGTTACTGGCGTGGGGTGGGTTTGCTGCTGCCATGGGGCGGCCAGCGTGTCACTGTGTGCTTCCTTCCTACTTCCCTACCCCCCTCCTTTTTGACGATTGAAAGAGATATTTAATGTCCTAATCAATAAATACATTTTGAATTTTGAAATTTTGAGGAGGCAAGGGAGGTGTGTCAGGATCGTAGCTTGTGGCACTCAATAGTCTCTGCCTACCCCTATGGGATACGGGCGTGAATGTGTATGTATGTAAGAAGAAAAAAAAGAAGATTTACAGAGGAAAAAGAGCAAGCGAGTCCCTGATGGTAACTAATCACCGCCGCCCAACTATCGATACTGTCGACTTATCGACAACACACACCCAAGCTACCCAACCCTAATACACTGGGGGTGAACTGCCAACTCGCTAAAACAAACTTCGTACTCAGAACTTCCTTCGGGACGGCACAGCAGGAACGATAATACTCTAACTTTAAATAAAGCCTGACCAGGACTATAAGAAGTGGCGGACCCTGGACCCTCGCGTACTGCGCGGGGGCGCAACCGGGACATGACGCCAAGATGATGATGATGAGGACTATGAGAGGTCAGTCAAGAGCGTCAAGGAGGAGCTACTGACAGAGACATAGACGTATCTTTATTTGGTCCAATAACACATTCAAAAAAATTTTATCTAACAAAATAAGGAAGTAGGGCTCACATCCCTCACGGCCTAGTGGTTAACGGGTTCGACTTCTGTCGTCATTGGGCGGCTCCAATTCAGACGAACGGAATACCCTACCCTACCTCTCTTGCAGGCCACTGATGAGCCTTCCCGAGTATAAACACGCACGTGCGCCCAGCGGACGTGCCGGTGGCCGTTCCGCACCCGAATTGAAAACGGTAGTGATGGGCGATAGATTTTATTAGAGAAGAGCGAATGAATAATTCGAACGATTTTTATTTACGTGAAGGGCACAGATTTACACATTAGATAAAATTGTTTTATTCATGTAGGTATACGAGCCTTATGCCTCGCGACAATAGCGTAGCTTCTTATGTAAGAATTTATTTTGATCTTTTTTTATTCCGACTTCTGCTCTGTCTGCCACGCAAGAGGTCCCGGGTTCGATTCCCGGCCGTGCAGAAATTTAAATGATGAATTTTAATTTCTGTTACGGGTCTGGGTGTTCTATGTACGCCTATAATAATGTATTTAAAAATATATAAGTAGTTTATCAGTTATCTAGCACCCATAACACACGCTTTGCTTACTTTGGGGCTAGATGGCGCTGTGTGTGAATTTCTCAACGATTATTTATTATTATTTAAAGGTAAGGAGTATCTCAATTAAACTGGCTTTTCGCGTCGAAATCGGTCCAACCGTTAAGGAGCTACGACGCCACAGACTGACACATCACACGGTAACCTGATCGTAAAAATGATCACTCAAAAGAATCGTTCCTCTCAATCGTTCACATCACTATTCCGTACCCGAATCGAAACACGGCCGACATAAATAACGCACGACTAACGCACTCCGACCGACCTGCGTCGGCCGGCCCGGACCCGGACCCCGGACGTGACTCGCGAGCGGAAACGGCTGGGGAATTATTGTTATTTTCTATTTTGGGGGTTGCGTGGGGAAAGGCTTTTTCTTTTTGAAGCCCTGCGGAAAAAATAGGGGTGTTATAAGTATGACGTTTGTATCTGTGTCTCCGTCTGTGGCGTGGTTGAACTCGGACGGATGGACCGATTTTGATGTGGCTTTCTCTATTTGAAAGACAGTATAACCGAGATAGTTTTTAGCGTTGTTTTATTTAAATCAGTATGGTAGTTTTAAAAAAATTTGAGTATATGTAAATTCGGAGGTCAAGATCCACTTTGGGTCGCTGACCCAGCGCAGTAAGTAAGAGGTCAACGACCGCGATTGCTAATCTATTTGACACCTACTATATCCTATTAGAGATACATTTATCATACAGAACCCTCAGCAAAGCTTAAGAACACGCAGTTGACAGCATTTTTTATTTATTTGTGGAAAAAAATTGAGGAGAATCGGGAGGAAACGCGGCCGCGTATTGAATTGCCCTAATGGAGTTAAGTGGATGTCGGCGTTTGGAAGAGTTATGGCGGATTGGGTGTGTGTATTGGGTGGCCAAGGTGTTGCTATCGAGATTCAGAGTCTCATAGTCATAAGACACTCTTCTACCATCATCATCATCATCCTGGCGATAAATCCCGGTTGCGTTCCCGCACCGACACGCCTGTGGACCGCCTTCCTACTTTTCTTACTCTACTTTGCTCGGTCTGCGACATCTTCGGGTCAGTTTTTTTTTTATGTCATACTATAGGAAAACAGGCAAGCGGGCCACCTGATGGAAAGTGGTCACCACTGCCTATAGACATTAGCAACACCGAGACTATCGCCAATGCGTTGCCCACCTCTATAACACGTTACTCTGGCAGCAAAAAGGCAAATATCCCTCCACTGCCAAAGTTCCCTAAATTCCCACCCCATGGAGCTCTGGAAACCTTACTCACCGGCAGAAACACAATACTATTTAAAAGTTGGCATGTATTTAAAAACACTCTTCTATAATGTACTAAAAAAGCATAAAATATTATCGAATCACTACTTCTATCAAACATCTTTAAGGATCATTATAATTAAGTAGACAAAATCATCATCACAGCCCATAACAGTCAACTGCAAGACGGGGCTCTCCCACGAGAGGGGAAGGTTACTGCCATAATCTCCACGCTCGGCAGGCGGGTTGGAGATCGCAGTGTTATAAATAACAATAGAAAACGCTGCTGAGCATTTTCCAGCCTACGGAGGCTCTAGATATTTAGCCTCGAAAACAGGTAGGTAATATAGTAGTATAATAATGGGTGTAAAAGCGTAGGGGGCTTTTTTATAACTTGAATCCCTCCACATGTAGAGGATTCTGACGCAATTTCCACGCTTAGGCATTAGGCGGGATGGAGATCGATGTTGAACTTATAGTATAGACTAGTGGTGCTAAATGCTCAAAAGAGGGATCACTGTCTCCTATAGTACAGGGTAACCTAGTTCAGGAGTTTGTTACCACGGTTAGTATTGTTTTTACCTCGATATTTCGACGCACTTGCATGCGTCATGGTCACGAGTTCCATCTCTGACCATGACGCATGCAAGTGCGTCGAAATATCGAGGTAAAAACAATACTAACCGTGGTAACAAACCCGATAATATGTGTAGTGAAAGTGTAGTGAATAACCACGAAAGTCTTAAAACCTATACTAGTTTAGGAGGCAGGAAATCAATATGTGGCTAATACATTTTTAGTGCCTGAATTGTTTCATACACATATAGATAGACACCAAAGAGATTGCCATTTATTGTAACTGTTATGTTGTGTTTGTTGTTGTATTATTTGGCTAATAAAAATATTATTATTATTATAGTGGACCAGGCGCGACTTCGTTCGCGTGCCGTCCTACCCCTATCCTGCCCTGCATCTACTCTACGCCTACTTTACCCCTACCTACCCCTTTTTCTTGCTATAAACCTTAATCAAGAATCACTCGTATCTATTGTTGAAAACCGCATTAAAATCCGTTGCGGAGTTTAAAAGATCGAAGCTTACATAGCCACATATATAGATATATAGGGACAGCTTGCGGGAAGCGACTTTGTTTTATATTAGATTAGATAGATACAGAGAAAGTGCCGTACACAAACCCCTAACGCTGTTTAAATCATCTACAATAGATATTAAAAGCCAACGCTAACGCTGTTATACGGAGACTAGCTAGTTACACGAGCGAATGTTCTTGCTCCACATTCGTCTGGTATACCCATACCTATCGTCATAGGCTAGGCAAATGCCGCCCTAGTAGCTATAAGTATTTAGGTAGGCACTACTCTCCTTAACCCAGGGTCCTATCGACCTCTCGGTCATACGGATCGCATCAGACCTAATCTCGGGTGATCGGGTGGGCGCACGCTTACTTGCCGGTGGCTCTTTGGGCGGGCGCACTTCTTGACACCTACAAATCCTCCTCGGTCTTATATGAACTCTCTCTACGGGCTAACGTCACAACACATGCTACTAGGTAGGTACCCTATAAATTGATTTTGCAAAAAATATACACAGCCCGCAATATCCAAAGCCAAAGACTGTCACAAACACTCTGAGCCGAACAGCTTGTTTATTAAGGCAGGCACGTGATAGGAATCTAGGTGTAGCAGGTTGTGGACAGTTCATAATCAGTAGGATTCTAAATCCTGACAGTGATACGCACCTGTGGTTCTGCGTTTTTATTGGCTGCAACCTAAATGAATGAATTGTAGGTGTTATGGGCGACAGTTATCGCTTATCATCAGGTGGGCTGTCTCCTCGTTTGTCACTCATATTTTGGCGTTAATATCCCGGTTGTGCTCTCCCGTACGAGGGCCTGGGCTGCGCCTTGACAATGATTCAGGACTTGGCCGATCAGTTAATTACTATGGAGCGACTGCCACCTGACCTCCGTGTTAACAGGGTCGCTTGAATGTGCAGCTTTCATCACGATGTTTTTCCTCACCGTAAGATATCCGTTAGCATTCAACTAATAAAGATTACTCTGAAATGAGTCATTGGTACATGGCCGCAGCGGGATTCAAACCCGGTACTCGCTTACGAATCGTATACCGTAACCACTCGGCCACCGATGCAATCTCGCAAGATTGCAATAGTCCAGGACAAAGTCGCGGACGGACAGCTAGCAAAAAAACAAAAAGGTAACTCCCGTAACGCCTGGCGAACCGGTAGCCGACGCCTCCGAAACCCGCTAACAAAATCAGAAACCATAAACGAAACATGGAAATCACCGAAAATCATTTCGACACCCAACGTCCCGTGAAATCGAACACGATTCACAAGATGTCGGGACATGTCTCCCGCCGCGTCGGGACTCAGGACGCGGTCGAGCGAGAACATTCGACAATGTTACGCCTTTCGCTGACATTTCGCTGGATTAGTGCTCACGAATATGGTTGATTGAGTACGTGGAGCAATCTTACCGATGTCTCGAGAGCAAATCCAAAAGAAACTCAAAAGGGTTTATTTTATTTTATATGTTATCCGGTAGACAAACAGGCAAGCGGGCCACCTGATGGTGCGTGGTCACCGCCGCCTATGGACATCAGCAACACCAGGGGCGCTACCAATGCGTTGCCCTAAGGAAACCTCTAATATACCTCTTGAACGATCCCATGTCATAGTCCAAAGGAAACACTGTGGCTGGGAGCTCATTCCACATCCGAATCGTACGAACGAGAAACGTTATTTCGAATCTTCGCGTGGACACCACTAGAGGGTCCACGTAACGTGGATGAGTACACAGCCCACGGCGGGTGGTGCGATGGCGGAATTGTGCTGTGGGCACCAGATCAAATAATTCTTCAGAACACTCCCCATTGTACAATTACAGTGTTATTACATTGTTGTTTTAATTTAAATAGGGCTATAATAATTATTCTCTTATCAAAACGTCCCCGTTCCGCCATCGGGAGACGCGATCCGGGCGAGCGTTTCATCCTTACGTCGTGGATCTTCCAGCTACCCGAAACGCTTGACCTTTGTAATGCGTACGGCTAAGGAATGGAACACGTTGCCTGCGAGTGTGTTCCCTGATCAATATAATCTGGACGCCTTCAAGGCTAGAGTGAATAGGCTGTTCCTAGACAGGCATGATCCATCTTCGGGAGGTGAGATGGCGGTCAAATGCCCTTCTTGTCCATAAAAAAAAAGACACAAAAACTACGGGAAAACAAAGACTTGCTTTTTTAAAAGCAGTTTAAAACATTGTAGCGCTCTCCGTTTTATTAAAATTCCTCCTCCCAGCCACCCACAACGTCTTTGCGTCAATAAAACATCCTTTTATTTTGATATTTTCGCAGCACAATGTGGTATTTGCATGTGAAATTGCAAGAAATATCTCGCAAATTCGAACGAAGTAATTGAATGTATTGAAGTAAGAAATAAGCAATTATGGACTGTGTCGAGTAAGCATCCAGTACAAGAAAAATCCACTAAGTAGCGACAGTAGACAAACGTCTACCCAGGATCCTAAACAGGAGACCCATAACATTGGTAAGCCCGTACACAACCTGACACAAAGATTTTTTTCGATTTTAGTATTTACCTACATAAGGATTAGCCTCGCGATACAGCCAGGCAATGCGGCAGGAAAGCGGACCCTGGCTGTAGCGGGGATTGACTGACTCTGATGACGATGATGGCAGCGAGAGAGGTAGGGCATAGCGGGGTATCTCGTTCGAATTGGAGCCGCCCGACTGGGGAAGTACCTCCACCTTACAGCATACCGCAGCTAAGCAATACTCTTTTAAATAATATTGTGTTTCTGCCGGTGAGTAAGGTTTCCAGTGCTCCATGGGGTGGGGATTTGGGGAACCGTGGCTTTGGCAGTGGAGTGGCATTTGCTTTTTGCTGCCAGAGCAACGTGTTATAGAGGTGGGCAACGCATTAGCGATACCCTTGTTGTTGCTAATGTCTATAGGCAGTGGTGACCACTTTCCATCAGGTGGGGCCCGCTTGCCTGTTTGCCTACCGTATGACATAAAAAAAAAAAAATAATAAGCGAGGCAATGCGGCCAGCCTTTTGGGAACAATTCCTTTAACAAGGGACTTGGGGCAAGTTTTCTATTAGTAAATATTATTTTATAATGTAGTAATAGCATTATTTAGTAAAGCCCGCCTTTGCAATGTATTTTATATCACTTTTGTTATATATTTCTAAGGTATTTGATGCAATAAAAAGTTTACATACATACATACATTTAATTTATTTCCGTCATGTGAATATTTCTTTTAAACATAATAAACCCAATCATTTACATCTTATCCTATTGTGCGAGTTCGAGAAGTAAAAATTACCGGTCTGCCTCACATCCTCTTGGCAGTTTCGCTTTTCAGACACTTTATAGTCACCCAAAACAATTTAAATGACTTTAATGTGACATAATGTTTTAAACTATCGCGGTTATTACCACACATTTTAAGGGTATGTTCCGGGTTTCCTACCGCGTACCTTTGTTGACGAGTAGCCCGATATTTCGGCGCAGTCGTCCCTGACCGTGACAGTCGTCCTGTGACCATGATGCATGCAACTGCGTCGAAATATCGGGCTACTCGTCAACAACGGTACGCGGTACGAAACCCAAAACATACCCTTAAAATGACTTTAATGTGTTTGTTTCAAACTAAACTCGCGTTCTTTACAAATATTATTATATAAGACGGGACTTTAAAGTGTCTGAAAAGCGGAAAGTGGGTAGTACGCTACTTTATTTAGACAAGTAATATAAATTCGGGTGTCACGTTGGCCTCGCCCACGTCCCAGTAGACTCCTTGAAGAGTGGCTGGTGGGAGGATCCAATTTGGCGTCATGTTTCAATTTCGTTACAATTAATAATGGATGTTAGGAACTTGGGGAGGCTCAAAGAACAGCCTTTGGATTCGTTTGACATTTAAATGGCGTAATTTGCAATTTGAGATTAGAATTATCTGTCTTGAGTTTACAATTACGTAAGTATTTTGCGTATCTACCCGTGGAGCGGCGTTGGACTAGTGGTTAATGGGTCGGACTCGTATCTTGAGGTAAAGCTCGTCTACTTTAAAATGCCGCGCCCCACTATCGCATTAACGCACACAAGCAAGTTTAAAATATGGACGCAATACATATACAAATGCCGTTGTAATTGGTCATTCAGTTGGCGGTGAGATTCAAACGTAGCAGCACGCGTCGTTCATTGGCTCCCACACAGATGAAGTGTCGTTATCAATATTTGCACTCACACATCGAAATCAACTAACTAAGTAGTGGGGCGCGTCATCTTAGACTAGACGAGCTCTACCAGGTTTGAGCCCCAGTGCCTTAGCGCGCGAAAGCACAACCGGGAGATAAAACCGCCAAGATGACCATGTATTTGGGGTACCCATATAATATAAATATGCATACTAATCTTTAATTACAATTACTAACTATAATTATTAATGAAATGTAATAAGAATATGAGTCTGTGAAACTTGAAATAAATTATATTTAATTTAATTTAATTTTAATACTGATTCGAGTCGGTAGAATGACTATTAAAAGTAAAAAAAAACGCGTTTCGTAAGTAGGAGAGGCCGCCATTGGAACGCCAACTAAACAAGATTAACTATAAGGTACCTAGATCAACATTTTTCTTTTTAACGAACTAGGATCAGACTACGTGCGAAGACTGAAAATGACTCTCGCTCAAAAATTCCTTTGCCGTTCGAAGCTGGCAGGCGCCCGCCTAATCCGTTGCCCAGGCGCCAACAACATCTGACTGAACGTCTGGAAATCCCAACTTATTGATCTAGGAAGCTGCTGTATTTATGTGGGTTTACCGGTATATTGGATATATACGATATAAGGATATATTGGTATATGGAGTAACCTGTTAACTCAAACACCAGAGATGCTACAGCAGTGCTCAGTATCGTAGCGCGAGTATTAAATGGAGCGGCCAGGTGCGTCGTGTGCGCACGCGCAGCGCCGATTGCGGACGCAATTGTTATGTCGGCCGCAGCGAAATTGTTAATGCGATAAAACTACTTTGTATTTCAGGATCATTCATAGCCCGACTAAGTACCAGTAGATACTACCAGTGTCACACACTTACAATTTTTTATGATGATGGTCATAGATGTAGGTATTAGTGTATATTGTTATTATAACTGTAAAACTACTTTATCATTTTTTATGTGTTACGTCTTTCCTCTCGCCTGTGGAATGTGGAACGCCTACACCCGCGGTAGCCGTCACGTCCGTGACATCGCAGATAAGCTACAAGAGTGCCGCCTTCGATTGTACGGCTACGTTCTGGGCAGACTATCAAATTAGGTGGGGAACCGATGTGTAGCCATGACACCCCCGCCAGAACGCCGAACGTCGTTAAGAGTGACATGTGTGCCAACGGACTCACCACTTAGGAAGCCGAAGACTGAGAAAAGTGGATTCCAACCCAGTACCTCTCGCTTACGAGCCGGATACCTTAACAACTAGGTAACCGACGCTCCTACCACGTTAGGGATCGCAGCTCTCAAAAATATAACACAAAAAATATTTTTGGCTATTTTCTGGTCACACGGCTTTAGTAAAACCCTAAGCATAAGTGCAGATATTGTTATGATTCGTAAAGCGTACCTCCGCGTATAAAGAAGGTAAGAAAGACACCTAAACACGGACCTAATAATAATACGGACGCCACCCACACAAAAGGGAAGTGAAGCTTGCAAGCTAGGACAAATTCTTGACATATACACCACGTCTGACATTCCGCCGCCATTTTGTTAGATGTTTTTTTCATCAGTATGCCTGTATTTGACCTCAACTCACCTGATGGAAAGCGACGATGAGTTCGAAGATGTAGCATACGTGTCTAGAAGATTTTGTCCGCGCTGTCACACCAGTGGCAATGTCAAAGCACACACACATAAATGGGCGGCCATAAACTAGTAACAGACGCTCCGATTTGGCTGCAGTCGACCAATCGTCAGTTACAGTTGATACTAATGCTTATGGTGTACAAAATAAAGTCCCTTATGGATTAGTTCGGATGCACGGGCGAGCCGACCTTGGTCGGAAGTCCGACCACGTCCACCGCACCCAAAAACGACATTATTCTATACTGCATAAGGATTAGTATCAACTGTAATTGACGATTGGTTGGCTCCAGCCAAAACGGAACGTCTGATACTAGTTTTATGCTTCACTCATGATTTTTAGAGAGATGTCCATATTCTTTCCAGTCCGTGGAATGACCTTCTAAACTTAGATTGCAACCCTCCGCAGCCGAGTTTGTCGCGAGCTTACGTCATTTCCACGCATTTAGCATCGACTCCTGCGCATGTGGCGACCTGCACTGCACTTGTATGAGACCAAGGCATAGTGATTTGGTGCGTTCAATCCTACTATTCCTGTTAAATATCTATTATCTATTTACGCGCTTTTATAATTTTTAACGGTACTATATTATCATGGACGTCCACGATGTAGGAGAGAGGCATGAAGGCGACATTATTTAATATTTATATGTCATACGGTAGGCAAACAGGCAAGTTACCTAATGGAAAGTGGTCACCACTGCCTATAGACATTAGCAACACCAATAGTATTGCCAATGCGTTGCCCACCTCTATCACACGTTGCTCTGGCAGCAAAAAGGCAAATGCCCCACCACTGCCAAAGCCACGGTTCCCCAAACCCCCCCACCCATGGAGCACTGGAGACCTTACTAACCGACAGAAACACAATACTATTTAGGGCCGATTTTTCAATCCTCAGATAAAGTTTATCGGCCCGATAAAGTAAAACACTGCCAAATTAAAACAAACTATAATCTTTTACAATTATAAGGTCATTATACAATTTTATTTTAGTTGCATAATAACTTATCAGACTGATATGTTTTATCTGAGGATTGAACAATCGGCCCTTAAAAGAGTATTGTTTAGCTGCGGTATTCTGTAAGGTGGAGGTACTTCCCCAGTCGGGCGGCTCCAATTCGAACGGGATACCCCGCTATGCCCTACCTCTCTTAATATGGCAGAAGTGTGACTTTTAGGTGCGAATGGTTGTGCTTCGGGGTTGCCACAGAACAAACATGTTGTCGCCTCATGACGTTTCTTATTTAACCGATTATTTGACTTATGAACTTATCACTACGTGTCCTTTTCATGCCACCTCTCCCCTATGGCGCCATCTCCACGAGCGAGAGAATCGCGGCGATATTATCGTCGTGCCACGTATTTCAATGATCTCAATTGTACGCGTCTCCACACGGCGATGTTATCGCGGCGATGCGACGAGTGGCAATGTGCGCGCGTATCGCCGCGGTATCGTCGCGACTGGTGGCGCGCCCGCCGCGCGCTCGCCGCTTAACGTGGCGCTCTCGCGGCGAGCGCGCGGCGGGCGCGCGCTTGGCAACACTGGCGCTGTCAAACGTAGCGTCATTTCAGCGTTGCGTTCCATAATAAAAAAATATTTTATTGACTGAGACACTACTTATTTCGCTCTCGTCTGGCACCTAACTGAACTCTTTCAACAAAACTGCACAACGCCTCGTCACGGAAACACGGCGATTCCGTTACGAGTCGCCGCGGGCATGCGGCGATTCCGTTACCAGTCGCGACGATACGCTGGCGGAATAATCGCTCGTACGTGGAGATTACCCGACGATAGAAGCGCGGATACGTCGCGATTCTCTCGCTCGTGGAGATGGCCCCTATATCGTAGACGTCCACGATAATATCGTCACGATACAAATTATAAAAGCACCCATTCTGTGCTAGTTTGTAAAGTACGTTTGTAAATAAGTGCTCCATGGGGTGGGGATTTGGGGAACCGTGGCTTTAGTGAATAAAGATGTCTTGATAAAACATTGCAAATCCTTCGAAAAGCAGTACATACGTATGTTCAGCAAATACTATAATATATTGATAAAAAATATAATGTCGTCGGTTTATAATTAGACCTACAGAAGAAAAGGTAACCGACGCTCCCTCACTGTCAGATAAGAGGCATAGTATAAAACGAAGTCGCTTCCCGCCGTCTGTCCCTATGTATCTATGTACGCTTGGATCTTTTAAACTACGCAATGAAATTATTTGCGTAAACATTTAATGCGGTTTTCAACAACAGATACAGTGATTCACGAGCAAGGTTTATAAGCAATAAAAAAAAGTAAAGAAGGTGTACGCGAACGATGACGCGCCGGGTCCACTAGCAATAACATGGAACCTACTCCTGTTGTTTTTGCGTCGGTTAAAAATGGGTAGCACCACAACAGTTTTAGATTCCAGCAAATAGCCCACCCTGATCAGCTGGTAAGCGGTAACTGTCGGCCATAACATCTACGATTCATGCATTTAGATTGCAGGCAACAGAAATGCAGAGCCGCTAGTTCTAGTTTGCAAGCAACAAACAAGAAACAAACTGTTTTACAGTTTGGCGAATTATGCTAATTATTACCTATGTACCACATCTATGATGAAAATATCCTATTTTCGCAATTGGGATTAAAAAATACCGAGAGCAACATATATATTATTATACGTATTAAGGTAGTAAAACGCCCGTTACGTACCTAAAAACTGGGCCCACCGAATACCAGCGCTGTGAGTCGCTTCTTGCGTCTCACAGCACATGCTGAGTAGGTGCTATTTACGCTGGCCGCCGCGGCACCGACCGTGGCATGGGAGCGCCTACTCATTGTTTAAATGTTCTTATTATTAAAGTTTTGCAATTATATAACTATTATTGTGTCGTGGTGTGCTATGTGTATTAAATTTTCTTTTCTTTCTTTCTTCATAAATAATAATTTAAAAAAATCATTCCTATTTTCGCATTTGGGATAAAAAAAACCTCGAACAACACTCCCAAGCCACGTATGGCCCTCACATATCGCCACAGTATCGGCGAACCCATTACCCGAGACCGGACCGAATCGGTGTTCACGCCAATAAGTACGTGCCGGGATACGAACCCGGGACCGGCTGATATACGAGCCGATCGTGCCGCTGTGAAAGGCGCGGCTGCTTAGTGTAGCCGACGGGAATGGAGGATTTTAAGACTACTTAAGCTACTTTAAAAAGTGTAATTCACTA
Organism: Blastobasis lacticolella; assembly: GCA_905147135.1. Classification (NCBI taxonomy): domain Eukaryota; kingdom Metazoa; phylum Arthropoda; class Insecta; order Lepidoptera; family Blastobasidae; genus Blastobasis; species Blastobasis lacticolella. The sequence continues at coordinate 867,165 of LR990067.1, forward strand.
AAATCTGTCCAGACTGACTTGTCTTATTTAGGGTCGATTGTTTAATCCCCAGATAAAGTTTATCTGCCCGATAAAGTAATACACTGCCAAATTAAAACAAACTATAATCCTTTACAATTATGAAGTAATGATACAATTTTATTTTAGTCGCATAATAAAGTACCAAATAGAATAGAATAGAATACATTTATTGCACAGAAAAACAACACCACAAAATAAAATATACAAAGTAAAGAGTAAAAAAGAAATTAACAATAAAAAGAATTTACCATTACAAAACACAGTTCTTTTTTTAAATATTATTGCTACACAGTGACGTTGCATATGCGTGGGTGTGTTGTGGTGCAAAAGGGACCCCACTCAGCATAAAGCTCCGGCGAAAGCGAAGCGCTGTAATAAAGTATCACACTGATATGTTTTATTCGAGGATTGAAAAATCGGCCCTTAGTCATAGAAATTATGTATTTAAATGAATAATTGGCAGCAGTATTCGTTGAAATTCACATTCTATGTGTTTCATATATAATTCAAGACATCTACGTAGCGCGATTTACACGGCAAGTTGTGATGTTAGGTATTTAGTTATTCGTATGGCATTAATAGCCGAGTCGCTAATTGTAACCTAGGTATTATTAATTAATACTAAAACTACAAGTGAATATCTAAATTGTTCACCCATTGGGCTGCGTTTGCATTATAGGTATTGTTTGTTCACCAAATAAGACAAGTTGAAAGAAAGAAAGAAAGAAAGAAAGAAAATACATTTATTACACACTAGCAGCCGCCCCGGCTTCGCACGGGTACCACTACAGGTACACGGGTATATAGCCTATGTCACCCGGGGATAGTGTAGCTTCCCAACGGTGAAAGAATTTTTGAAATCGGTCCAGTAGTTTCGAAGCCTATTCAATACAAACTAACAAACAAAAAATCAAATCTTTCCTCTTTATAATATTAGTATAGATAGCACACCACGACACAATAATAGTCACAATTACAGACAACACACACATTAACATTTAAAATATCTTAATTAAGACAATATGTAGTCTCCCTCTAATTGACAGATCAAGTCAGTCTCTAATTGACAGATCATATGGCGCTGCTTAGAGAGGATTGTTAAGTATTGAATTTGGTAACCGAAGTCACTCGGAAAGGTGTTTCGTGAAACGATACTCAGTTTTAGTACCTTATCTGAGAAGAAAGCGCAAAATGTGTACATTCTTATACATCTAACGGTCTTTTTTAGATTTATTTTTGAGAATCGTGAAATAGTTATTTCAATTATTTAAACTACTTTTCCTTTTTAATCGGCTCTCTCATTGAAAAGATCACTGATTGTTTAATTAACCCACGACGATAACGAGGAGTGTTTACTTTGACGTGTGTATCTGTCTGTGGCATCGTAGCTAACGAACGGGTGGACCGATTTTGATGCGGTTTTCTCTATGTGAAAGCCAGTTTAATCGAGAAGGGTCTTAGCTTTGTTTCTTTAAAATCGGTCCAGCAGTTTAGATAATATTTAAGTATTTGTAAACTTGGTCGCGGGTTATCCGACTTTTTCTGTCGGTTAGGTTATTGTGTTATGGTTTCACAAACACAGGAACGTATGTTGCAAATTCTAAAGAAAGACATTTTTTCATTTTTGCACGTGTAATAACTTTAGAAACCGTTGGTCGAAGGTAAAAAGATAATTAATCCAATTAGGAGATTTTATAGGTATGCTGACTGTACGCAGCCGTGTCTCCCCTAACAGCGAGTCCCAAATACTCAGTGACAGGGCCTCAAGTTGGCTAATTTACTAATGGCTCGATTCAATTGCAATTTTTTTAAGGTAGCATACAAGCTTACGGCCTGCCTGATTGGATCGCAAACGTGTATTTGGTATTCTGTTAGAATTAAAACTGCCATTGAGCTGTTATTGCGACCTAATTGCCTGGTCAAATTAAACGGTGCTCTTCCCCGGACCTCGCCTGCGAGTAGAAGTGCTCTACACCAGCGTTAAATTACTTTAAATTTAATGAAAATCAATTTAAGCCAAATTAATAAACTTAAAAAGAAAAAAATAGGATTGCAGAGCGTGTGAGGAGTTGCGCCAGCTTGAAGTGCCTACCTACAAGAGCTGTTGCCCGCCGTAACAGTCGCAGACAATGCTGGAATCGCCACTCGGAAAATGACTGTGTAATCGCGCTGGCTACCTTATCCTTCAAACCGGAACATCAACAGCAAACACTCACATTAAATTGGGTTTTTGATACATAAACAACAACAGACAAACATACAGGCATACACTCGTGCAGACGACAACCAGAACTCACCTCGTCCAAAGTCGAAAGTACCTATGCACGAAAAAGTTTTGTTCATTAACAAAGTTCTTATTGGCCGCCATGTTTCTTAGAGGTGTTAAAGTGTTAAGCATTCTTACGAGTTTGCCTTAATTAGTTTTTGAAACTCAACCCCGATAACGGACGAAACGGTTAGATCATCGCCATAGGAATGGAACCCATTACCCGCGTGTGTTTCCTGATCATTATAATCTAGACGCCTTCAAGGCCAGAGTGAATAGGCTGTTCCTAGACAGGCATGCTGCATCATCGGCCGCATCGTCACTCACCACTAGGTGAGATGACGGTCAAATGCCTAGCTAGTCAAAAAACTATTTTACATTACATAGTATCTAGTAAGACTGAATAACTAATCAGTCGCACATAGACTGTCTGTTGCTCTTACGGTGAGGGAAAACATCGTGACGAACCCTGCACATTCTGGTGACTAAATGCGTAACCATGATGCTTTCGGGTCAGGTTCCCCTGTTAACCGGGTCGCGGAGGTCAGATACTCTACTGTAATTATACCTGATCTGCCAAATCCCGGATCATGGTCAAAGCGGACCCCGGGCCCTCACGCGGGCTGGACTAGAAAGCAAGAAAACTAGACAAAATAGTTAAACTTGTAGTGTTGATTGCCTACTGTTTGATATTCTGAACACCACACTAACTTTTTTAGATTAAATTAAATTAGGTATTAAGTTTTAAAGTATAAAAATAAGTAATTGTTATTTAAAATGAATCAATGTAATGAATGAATGAATGAATGATGAAATATAGTGGTTTTATAAATTTTTCCAACAGATAAATTTAGTACCGGCCAGGTATACACATGTCCAATACATTTTCAGGAAAGCTACATTACATGAGGATAGATAGATATACTTTTTATTGTACACAAAATTACAAAAAAGAAAATTTTACAGGTCTATTCAATCATTGCTGGCCTAACACTATAGGTACCTAATAATATAATAATATAACATTTATTTCAGAAAATTAAATTCCATAGTAAGCACAATAAATTAAAAATATCTTTAATATATGTCTCACCAATATAAAAATAAATACCACCACTATACCACCTTTAGGCCTAAAGGTGGTATAGTGACATACCGTAGGTAGGTAACAATTTTTATTTATTTTTATATTGGAGAGACATATATTAGGTACCTATAGTGTTAGTACATAGACATACCTTTAACTCTCCGTCACACTTTTAAACAGAGAACAAAATTAAACTCCTTTTTGATTAAATTTTATTTTAATAAATTTAAATAGTTATACTGACCCAGTAGTCGTTATATGGCGACATTTGGTACTAAAACTATGTGAAACAAGATGCAGAGTAACACAACGCGATAAAAAAAAAAAAAAAAAAAATACTATTTACCTAACTTTAAAAATTATATTTATCACCAAAATGTCTTGCATAGGTACATATAAATACCTACCAAATTTCATTCAAATCCATTCATCTGTGAAGAGTTAACAAACATACACACAAACTTTTTAATAGTGGGATTTTAAATAACAGTACTTCAAGTTTTAATAATAATAATAAAAAAAAACGTAGTAAGTACCTATAAAAACTAAAAATCCTTTGTTTACTGAATAAAAACTGAAAAGCAAAAACATATAGGTACCTAGTTAGCTGCAAGTAAATAGGTCTGGATAAAAATACATAAAACAGCGGTCAGAACTCAGGTCAGTGAAACTAACACGGGATCATTGTCATCAAGTCTGCAATAATACTTATCGAAGCTCACACACAATGATAACAAAACGACACACAAGAAAGCGTATTGGACGCCCCCACAAACGCCTGTGTAGCAACTCCGTGTCACCGTCCATTTACATGTATCTCCATCGTAAATCTATCCAATCGGACCCAGAATCTAATAAGACAAAGCCCCAGCCTTTATTACAGTTAGTTAACAGAAATGTAGCTTCTAATTACCACACGGGGGCAGAAAACGTCGAAAAACGCATTAGGACAGTCAGCGCGCACCTTTAATGCTATAAATATGGTCGGAAATACGCAGCCGCACCGCTGTCGTGCAACACCCGACAGTTTAATGTGCCTTCCGTAATCAACTGCACCTATAAACCATTAACCAAACGTAAATAAACTTCCAATACGTTCACATAACGTAAATAACTCCCGGGGAATAGGTAACTCCAGAGATATAGGTAGGTAGAAAGGACGAAGTTGCGCAAACGGCTTGTACAATAAAATTAGCAATTTATTGCATCGTCTGTAGGAATTTATTGCAAATTAAACGCGTTTCGGTATCAATGCGGCGCTCCGCGAGTCCCGATCGATAATAAAAGCTAATATTTATATGGAAGGGGCTTACCTTGAACGTATGTAAACAAATGAAGAGTCGCCAGCAAAAATATCCAGTTTCGCAAACCAAACCGACATATTCCGGTCCGGCACATCGTGAAACACACTGTAATTGCACTACACCACAGGTTTTAATTCATCGCAATCACATTTTCATATAAAATTCACTGCATTTTCGTGTAATTATTTTATACACTGCACTGCCGAGGGGACGTCGAATACTCCGCCATTTTCGTCGGCGACGTTCGGAAACTCAACTCAATAATGAAAGGGCATTGCCCGGGCGGGACAATCTTGTTTACGACGAGTGTGAAGATAGTCGCGGGTTGTGGCGTTTTGTTTGTGCTGAAGTTAGTCACAAATTTAGAGCTGCACTTGAGGGAAAGATTTCTCGATTGTATTTGTGATAAGGATAGTCGATCCGTATCGATATGATAAAGGAGCGTCTGTTATATGGTCCGTGGTTTATTTTGACATATAAATGACGTTGACGTCTCGACCTGGGTTCCCAAGTTAGGGGTTTTCCCTTAACTTGGGTAATTTAGAGGATAAATAAGTGAAACGGCTTTAAGGGCTTATGTTTTTATAATTGCTCATAAGGATTTATATCACAAAATGTACAAGACGATCATTTAACTGGTCATATTAATTGTATGAATCTGAATGCTGGGCAACCAAGGCGACGGCTGAAAAACGATTGCATGTGGCAGAACTAAGTGTAAAAATGTTAAGATGGATAAGTGAAGAGAATGAACTAAATAAAAAATAAAAAGTAAAATTTGAAAGTAGTGCCAGTGACGAAAAAGTTGAAGAGTAATAGGCTATTAACACATTATATTCACCGTTGATAAATATGAATGTGAATGGTTACTGCTGTAAGAGCCAAAGTAAGACAATATAAATATAAATATTCATTGACAAATTCACACAGCGCCATCTAGCCTTAAACTAAGCAAAGCTTGTACTATGGGTGCTAGATAACTCTTATACTACTTAAATACGTTTTTTTTAAATACATACTTATACATAGAACACCCAATATGGATTGACTGTAAATGACAGACAGGCATTTGACTGCAATCTCACCTATTGGTAAGTGACGATGCGGCGGAAGATGGAGCATGACTCTACTACTCATGACTAACCTTGAAGGAATCCAGATTATATGGATTATATGGGTATTTTAGAGACTTTTATGTTTCATAGTTATCAATTTAGCCAATTGTATTTATTTGTAGACCGATCGTTAGCTTTATTTTCTTCGTTATTAATAATTTCGTAGTAAAATAATAAAATATTTTTTAAGTTATATGTTATTTATTTACCAATAGGTACAGTGTGTATTCATATTTATCAATTCAGTGTAGTCAATCATATTTATATGTAGGCCTAGAGCTAGATTTGTATTCTTTGATATTAATTATGTGGATGGAAATAAAAAAATATATTTAATAACTATATTATATTTATAATGCCTTTAAAGATACAATGCGACGTGGTTCTCGTGATTTAAAATTCAGTCACAAGATTTACGAGACACTTATCCAATCATTCAGAATAAGTTGAATAAAAGCTTATAAAAACAAGCATTTAATTTACTAAAACAGAATATTGCATATTTTTGTAGTAGGTAAATTTCACCAAACATATTTTTTTTATACCACCAAGGTGGCAAGCAAGCTTACGGCAATAACCGTAGCCTATGGCATCACCCACGCGTTACCGACCCCGTAAAAATCTTTCCAACTTACTTTGGCTATAAATTTCATATTACACGGATCCAGGGTTTGGGGCAATGGATGCATGCTGTTTGTATAAAGTACAGTTAAAATTAATACTCATTGTGTCGATTTTAGGGGTTTTACTTAGTTTTAGGGGTTAATATTTTTGGAAGCTGGTATCCGTCGTAGATTGACGTTTGACATCACATTTGACACATTTTCCATTTGTTGGTTAATGATTTGATTTTGTTGTGTTGTCTTCGTTCGTTGTTGATGGCTGGCTGGGGGCCGATTTGCTTTGATATTGTGTATTATTTACAAATAAAATCAAATATCTGTTGTAATTATTAGGTAGAACGATTAAAGGAACCCTATAATCATGGAGTTGATTTACTCCATGCGTCGAAAACCTTTGAAATGTGAGCCACCACACTTCGAAAGGTTCGTATAGTTCTATCTCAATTTCTTTAGTCATTATCTGAATTTAAAGATATATTTCAGAGAATTCTTTAACAGCATCCCCTTCAAATCTTTCGTATTCACAACTAACCTGTCATTTTAAATTACTTTTTCAGCTCAACCGATCCAGAAATGGTAAAGCCGATTTGCACGATATCCGTATGCAATATCATCGCGTTTTCGTCACCAACTGAGCTCCAGGACGCGGAGGGAGACACCTGGGGTGGTTTCGTGTATGTCTGCGATATGGACACTCCTTGGGACGCACACAAAGTCACCAGTATGTCTCACCCTGTAAGTGCACAACCAGAAAATTGCTTTATGACCCTAAACTTGTAGTGTCTACCCTAAGTGATCTTGTCTTCGTTGTCATCTAGCGTTAATGTCCCGGTTGGGCTATCGCGCGCGAGGATCCAAGCTCTGCCTTAACCATGATCCAAGATTTGGCAGTTCAGGTAACCTGATCAGGTTTCGTCATGATGTTTTCCCTCACCATAAGATTCACAGAGCATTACGTTTTTTATTCAGTACTATTCATATAAGAGTATCCTCTTCACTTCCTTTTATCTTAATTTATGCTATTTTTTAAAAATTGTGGAAAATATTGAACAACTCCATTAAATTTCACCCCTTTCTTGAAGAACTCCATGTACTCTCCAGGTAGTTCATCCCGCAACCTTAGTGTGCGTGGGACAAAGTTACTTTGGAATCTCACAGTTTTCAATCAATTTGACTCCAAGGTGTGAGGATGAAGTCCCCGTTGGTAGCGAGCAAGATTATCTCAAATGTAACATACGTCTATTTAACTTTTAAATTTTATCGTATAACTATTTTAATACCTCTTGTCTTGCCATAGGTATCGGTGCTAGAGTGGGACTGTGAAGGAAAGCAATTGCTTATAGCGACCACTGTCGGTGATGTGTCAGTGTACGGCCAGAAGGACTACTTGCTCAATGACTGGACATGTTTGTACACTGCCAATTTTCCAGGTAAGTGATCTGTTTTAATTTTGTATTTTTAATGTTTTATGTACCTAGTAATATCAGTATCCGAAATATGGGCAGCAGCATCTTTCTGGGTAGATTTACATCAACTGCACTGCGATCTCCAACCCGCCTGCCAAGCGTGGAGATTATGGCAATGACCTCCCCTTTCGTGGGAGAGGCCCTAAGTACTGCAGTGGATTGATATGGGCTGTGATGATGATGATGAATATCACTGGCTGTAATTTTCACCATAATGGAACAAATTGTTTTTAAAATAGTATTTTTTCGCTGCAGTGTATTGGTATTGGTGGCCCAATAAGTGTTCTGTCACCCTAAAATTGAGGTTCTGTTGTAGGTCATAAAACAAGAAGAATGATTTTCTTTTGATTTGAATTGATTTTGGTGACACGGGATCTTTTGTCAACACTGATAGGACCACTTCTTTGGCCGGCCGTACTTCCACAGCCACCATGTGGTGTCCGGCAGAGTAAAGTAGCACCAACCTCGTCTACTCGTGGGTGTTGTACAAAGCGACAAATGTTTCCGAGGCTAAGGATCTAGAGTCTCCATAGGCTGGAAAATGGGCAGCAGTGTTTCCCATTGTTATATTGATAACACTGTAATCTCCAACCCGTCTGCCAAGCGTGGAGATTATGACAATAACCTCTCCATTCGTGGGAGAGGCCCTTAGTCCTGCAGTGGACTGTTATGGGCTGTGATGATGATTGTGTTGTTTTAGGTTTTTCTTTACTTCTTTGTCATTTAAAATTATTGCCGTGTTTTCTGTGAATAAATGTTCTATTCTAAAATCCTTGTTCCAGGCGAGCACATGCTAGCGGGCATATTCTTCGAGCGCGGGCGGCGGCTCCCCGGGCCGGAGCGGAAGCCCGACGCGCCGCTCACGGAGCGCGGGCCCGCGGTCCGGGCCAGGCCTACGAGACGGGGGTTCGGGTGAGTGGGAGTCTGATATTATATCAGCAGGCCTAGGAAATGTTTTTATCATCAGCCGGAAGACGCTCACTGACATAGACATAGACATAGACAGTATTTTATTCGGATCTTCATTACATCCTTAACCTAAGGTAAGTACAGTAAATTATATTATTATTATTATTGTGTTATATGTGACATTATTAATTATGTATTTATGGGACCTATGTACCTGAAATAAATGACATTTAATTTAATTTAATTTAATTTAATTTAATTTAATTTTTATAATTATTGAAAATTACATAAGACCAGCCAGTGATGTAATGGAAACCGAGATGGACCAGTCTCAGCATAATGCTGTGAGGGCTAATGCCTGTCACAGCGCTGGTTTTCAGAAAAGCCCATGCATCCCACTGCATAGGCCTCCCTCAAAAATCTCTACAGAGGCCGGTCCTGTGCCATCCGCATCCAGCTGGGACTTGCGATCTTTTACAGGGGCCTAATTGCGACATTAAAATTTCTATGGCAGCTATAAAAATATTTGCTCAACTGTCTTCGGCAGTCACATATTGCCGAATATTAATTTAGTGACTTTTTAAAGGAGTTTTTTGGCTGGAAGAAATGTCGAAAGTAAGATGTCACAGAGTGGGAATCGTTCCCCAGGTTGTCGGTCAACCTTGTGGGAGGCCTACCTACTTTTTAACTTTACTATTGGTCTTGCTTCTATCCGCTAAGCCTATTCAATATTGCCGTCATCATCATCAAAAATGCTGGCGATGTCCTCGAATGTATCTGTTTTAGATAAGATTATTAAATGACGCCTAAAGAAATCAACGGCGTCCGAAGATTCCGCAAAATAGCATTCATATCTGACCCTAGCCTCTATAATTGCTCCCCCCAGCGGCGTGGGCTGCGAAGGCGCCTGCGTGATCACCGCGACGGGCCTCATAGTGGCGCTGGGCCCCCCCGCCGGCTCCCCCGATGGGGCCGACCCCCCCCGCGCGCTGACCGCCACGGATTCCCTGCGAGCGAGACGGGACCACTACATCAGCGCTAGCTTCGCGCATAAGAGTGAGTTGGACGTTTTTATAAGGTTTTATTTAAGTTCAAATGATGGTTGAGTACAAATCTTGCAATTTGAACCACTTCCCAGTAGACATGTGTCGTTCCGGACCGTAATAGTTCTCGGAACTATGTCCGGAGCTGGAACGACATCGGTCCAATCCAAGCTGATTGGCTTAGTCGGTCCACAGTTCCTAATATATCCGAGCCAAATATGAGGGCGCTGCGCCGCCGTACCGCGCTGTCCGTCGCCGCTGTGTACTCGCGAAACTATGCGAATGAAAACTGAAAGATTCCGATCGCGAGAGCGAATGAATGAGTACATATACGTATACGTCGTTTCTCTAAGTCCGAATGAGACAGAAAAATAGCGTTATTTTGATTTGAATGTTTTCTCTAGGATATTGATACTTCATTAATTTCGTAATATTCTTAGATAGGTACTTATAACTATTCAATTTTATTTAAACAAACAATTGACGCCAAACACTCATTTGTAGATTGTAGAATATTGAAGTAAAATCAGTTACTTTTTGGTTGTCAGTGCTAAGCCTGCCAAGTATGAAGGTAAATCAATTGATAACAAGATGAAGTACTTAGGTGCTATGGATATGGTAATATTATGTCGTGTCTACTTGTTATGTTAGACGTACCGGTAGACGCAGCGTGAGTAGGCCTCCTACAAGGTGGACCGACGACCTTGTAAGGATCGCAGGTACCAGCTGGATGCGGAAACAAGGACCGGTCTTTGTGGAGATCTCTGGGGGAGGCCTATGCCCAGCAGTGGGCGTCTACTGGCTGATATGATGATGATGATGATGATGACTAGTTATGTTATCTATTCAAAACGTATGGAACTACAACGAATGCAGGTAGGTAAGTAACTAATCGCGTCCTGCATTGAAAATCTTAGCGGAACTAGATAGTTCCGCGGACATGATAACGGAACCAGTTCCACATTTCCGATGAACCGTTCCAGGTTCAATCCGATCCCGAACATGATTGGCACATGTCTACTTCCCAGCATTCAATTTAGATGAAATTTGAAATAACTCTTCTCGGCGTTCAATTCAGTGTACCAGGATATTAATCGGGAACGTCCCTTTCCCGTCCAGACGGCACCCTAGCCCTACTATTCTACTCAACCTATATAAAAGTGAAGAGACACCTCGATACGGCGTTCTAACTGACCGACAGCACCATCTAGCGTCAACATAACAAACTCTAGCCCCATCGGCCCTACTATTCCACTCAACCTATATAAAAGTGAAGAGACACCTCGATACGGCGTTCTAACTAACCGACAGCACCATCTAGCGTCAACATAACAAACTCTAGCCCTATCGGCCCTACTATTCTACTCAACCCATATAAAAATAAAGAGACACTTCGATACCGCGTTCTAAATGACCGGCAGCGCCATCTAGCGTCAAACTGCCAGTGTTACCAGCAGTATATTCCGATTTTTAGTCAATAAAATGGTGCCGGTGGCCAGAATCAACCCTTCCTTCCATTATTTTACGGTATTTCGCGGACAGGAAAGGCAAAGTGACCACCCCCCTCAGCAAAATTTAACATTTTGTAAAAACGTACTAAATAGTACGATGTGGAGCAAAGTACGCCAAAGGTACGACAGTCGGCCAAATAGTACGTAAATCGTACCAAAAGGTACGATCTGGCAACGCTGCAAACTTCCCTTCTAGATGGCACCCTAGTTCTAGCAGCCCCGCACGGCTACGAGGTTGGCTATCAGCTACTACTCCACTTAACCTACATAAAACCAAGGAGACATATCGATACCGCGTTTCAACTGACCGGCAGCGCCATCTAGCGTCAACGTAACAAACTACTGTTCTCTAACGTTGCCTCTAGATGGCACCCTAGTCCTAGCGGCCTTCCACGGCTCCCAAGGGTCGCCATCGCTACTATTCCACTCAACTTATATAAAATCAAGGAGATACTTCAATACCGCGTTCTAACTGACCGGCAGCGCCACCTAGCATCAACGTGGGTGATGCCCTTGGTATTGCAGACGTCCATAGGCTGCGGCGACTGCTTACCATCAGGCAGGCCGTGAGCTTGTTTGCCGCCTTTGTGGTATGAAAAAAAACGTGTTAAACTTCCCTTCTACATGGCACCCTTGTCCTAGCGGCCTTCCACTGCTCCAAGGGTCGCCATCGCTACTATTCCACTCAACCTATATAAAAACAAGGAGACACGTCGATACCGCGTTCTAACTGACCGGCAGAGCCATCTAGCGTCAATGTAACAAACTGTTTATTTCAAACGTCCTCTCTAGATGGCACCCTAGTGCTAGCAGCCCTCCACGGCTGCGAGGGTCGCTACAGCGTCCGGTGCGCGGCCGTGGCGGTGGCGAGGCAGACGGGAGCAACGCCCACGCCGCCAGAGATAGCGGCCAGGCCGCTGCCCACTGTGTATCTGGCTGAGGGCAGTGTTGTTGGTTAGTATTTATTTTATTTGTAATATTTTGTCATCACAGCAGATTATGTTGCTGGTTTCTTTTTCTTCATTTCTTTGACGTTCATTGATTACCCTCATTTTGAATGAAGCATGATTGTGAATTACTTTGTGTTGACAGGTGTATTATTGGCATTGTTTTTAGCGTGACATGTATTTAAATTTGCTTAATGATTGATTAAATGAGATGGTTTATTTGTTGGAGTACCAACAGCTTATAAAACAAATTAGATACTAAAGGTAGACACAGTCAAGTCAGTTATAGGTACTCGCTGATGACCACAGACTGAAAATATAGTTAAGCATTCAAAACACATATGGCAGAAAAAGAAACAATGTGGTTAGTTGTAGTAGGTTATTATCTTAGTATGGCACATACTACATCTTCAGTTATTACACATTTCAAGAGCGTCAGTGGTCTAATGTCACCACAACATATCACACATCCTACCTCAATATATCACACATTCTATCGCAAATTATATTTACGGAAATTGTAACATTACAGCAAACCACACATGTCACACATCCTACAGATCGCGCCAAACTTCTAGATGCCTTTGAAGTTGCTTCCGCCACCCGTCTCACCCCGCTGACAACTATTTTTTGCTACTGCGACGCGGCTTGCGCCAACTTCAGAGGCGTCAAGAAGTTTGGCGCGATCTGTACCTCAGCATACATAAATTAAAGTTCGCAAAAAGCACAATTAACGAACAATAATGAAATAATTTTTTTTTTTTAAATAAAATAAAAAATATTTATTCAGGAAAGATTTGTACAAAAACAGTGTTACAGTGGGTTCACTTAGTGTAGATTGCTAAGACTATTTGCACAAATTTATTTTTAAACCCTGAGATCCAAACTAGGCCATAGCCTGTATCTTGGATGTCAGTGTTCTGCCGTAGAAGCTATTTAATGACTATAATTTAACTTGTTAAATTAATGTCAATTAATGTATCATTAAATAATAATACAACTGACGTACAACTGTTCTTTTATCTTGTCCCCAGCGTCAGTCCGTTGGTGCTCGCCGACGGCGGATGCCTTAGCGGTGTCGGGGCGCGCGGCCGCGCTCTACCGACTCAAGGAGAGAGCCCACGTCCCACACAAGCTACTGGCTAAGGGTGAGTGTAACCACATTTTTTTTTTCGACGACCTGAGTTGTTTAATGGTCAACATGCTTGCCAACATGTTGCTTGGCAACATGGTCTGCCACGCAAGAGGTCGCGGGTTCAATTCCCGGCCGGGCTGAAATTGAAATGATGAATTTTAATTTCTGTTACGGGTCTGGGTGTTCTATGTATAATAAGTATGTATTTAAAAGTATTTAAGTAGTATATCAGTTATCGAGCACCCATAGTACAAGCTTTGCTTAGTTTGGGGCTAGATGGCGCTGTGTGAATTTGTCCACGAATATTTATTTATTTATTTTATTTATGAATTAAATCACTTTTTGTACACTAGTTCCACTTTATTATATAATTTTTATTAAATTGCAACCGGTTTCGAATTACTCATCTTCAGGCAATTCGTAATTCGTAGGCAGGAGTAATTCGAAACCGGTTGCAATTTAATAAAAATTATATAATAAAGTGGAACTAGTGTACAAAAAGTGATTTAATTCATAATAATGGAGTTCCATCATGAAGTGACAACACAAAGTGTTAAATATTTATTTTATTTATTTATTTATGTTATACGGCAGGCAAACAGGCAAGCGAGCCACCTGATGGTGCGTGGTCACCGCCGCCTATGGACATCAACAACACCAGGGGAGTCACCAATGCGTTGCCCGCCTCTGAAGAGACCTCCAATATACCTCTTGAACGATCCCATGTCATAGTCCAAAGGAAACACTGTGGCTGGGAGCTCGTTCCACATCCAAATCGTACGAGCGAGAAACGTTCTTTCGAATCTTCGCGTGGACGCCACTAGAGAGTCCACGTAATGGGGATGAGTACCCACTGGCTGGTTTTATGTAATTTTCAATAATTATAATTTATTGTTCTCACTTTAGGTTAAGGATGTAATGAGGCTCCAAATAAATCGCCACCGACAGGGAGTTCACCCTCACACCTTGGAGCCAAATTGGTCGCGTACTGTGCGGTTCGAAAGGAACTTTCTCGCGCACACTAAGGTTGTGGAATGAATTGATTGGACAGTTCACCCAGGCGGACTCCTCAGGCTTGACAGAGTCCTACCACATGATAATGACGTACTATTCTGATGTGGAACAAGCTCCCAGCCACAGTGTTTCCTTTGGACTATGACATGGGATCGTTCAAGAGGTATATTAGAGGTCTCTTCAGAGGCGGGCAACGCATTGGTGACTCCCCTGGTGTTGCTGATGTCCATAGGTGTCTGCTTGTCTGTTTGTCTGCCGTATCACATTAAAGAAAAAAAAATTTGATTAAAAAAATTATATGATCTTGATAAAAAAGCGGTTCTTGTCTTGAGTGTTGTTTCCTAAATACAACAAGAGATGAAACGAAATTTGTTAAAACAGTTCTGTATTGATTATTGTTTGTTACAGGGCCGGCGCAAGGGAACACCACGCCAGGCGGGGGGCCGAAGTCCGTCACCGATACTTTTAATACCTTGGTAAGTACTATATTGTCATCATCATCTCGGCGCTAGTGGCCGAGAAGAGATATATAAATACAATATATTATGAGGGCGCCAAAAAATGATAAACATTGATAGATATTAGTTTGAACGTTTATTTGTTATAGGTAGATAGTTCCAATATTTGTTACTAACCCCGCAATAACCGCGCACTGTCCCACTAACCTTAAATCATAAGATACCTAAATTGCAAACATGCACATAACGAACATATTCTTTGCCTCTTTAGAATCTTTTTGCTGACGCGAATATCTTTTATAATAAAAATATTACCTACTTTTAGCAAAAAATATGTTTTATTTTTACCTTTTACGTGTTTTTACAAGATTTAACTTTTTATTTATTATTAATGTCCCGGTTGTGCTCTCGCGCGTTAGGGCCCGGGGTCCGCCTTGACCATGATCCAGGATTTGGCAGATCAGCTAATTATAGTGGAGCCACTGCCGTCTGACTTCCGTGACCTTGCTACCATGGGAACCTGACCAGATTGGATCATGGTTACACATTCAGTCGCCTAAAGTCCTTACTACATTGCGGCAGTGGGGTTCGATCCCGATAGCTTACGTTATTACTTATGTCGAATTTCATACATTTTCTTTTCTGTTCCATTGTCGATTTCGAAAACATCACGTGGAATATCTGTCACTCTTTTCTACTACTAATCATTTGAACTTCTTTTTTTTTCTATTCTATTATTCTGTTCTACTTTTGTCTATTCTATTATTATCGTACATTTCTCTTGTCTTGTCTGGATTTCTTACCGCGTCGAAAAATTGCGCTACTCGTAAACAAAGGGACTCGGTAGAAAATTCGGAATATACCTTTAAAAATTTATTTATTTATTTATGAACTGTACTCTGTTCTGTTCTGATAAAGATAAAGATTTATCGTGCACGTTGGTACATAATGATGCAGATACAGTCGCAAATTGGGTAGAACACTAATTTCTACCTGTTCAGGCAGACTTTTTTCTGTTCTATTCTACTCTATTATACTCCATTATATCCCGTGCCCTCCAGACTTATATCAATCAAAAAAAGTTCACCGCTGGGCCATACTGCCTTCAAGGTATGTGCCCTGCCCACTGCCATTTTAGGTTCTAGTCTAGTTTATTCTAGTCTTCTATAGTTCTGTATCCCCCCCAGTGCTGGGTGGAGTCCGGCGCAGCACCCACCCCCGGCGCGGCGCTGTCGTGCTCCGCGGGAAGGGCCCTGCTAGGGGCCAGTGCGGCGTTACACCTGCTGAATGCTGATAGCTTACAGCACGTGAGTTGACACAGATACTAGATTTTGCCCAGCGATTTCGACCGTGAAGTTAGTTTTTTTTTCTCATCTGTATTCTCATATTATATTATAATAATTTGTATGTAATGCAAAGTACGAAACATGTTGTTTAGCAGAACAGTTTAGCCTAAGCATTGTGTGGTTGAACTAGGAACACAACTTAGCCATGACAGAATAATAGCGGCCATGGATTTTACTGACAACCATAGCTGTGCCAAGGACCATTTTGTTTAATATAAGTAGACATTTTTCTTTTGGTTAACTGTTATTTATTGAAATTACTTTTTTATACAGAACAAATAAGTATTTTCATTTCTTTCCATTTCATATTCACTTGACTTGAAGACCTCAAGGTTATACTTATCAGTTATAACATTCCACACCCGTTCTCGCTGGCTCCACATTGAATTTTGGAATGAGTGTTATAAGCTACATTACTACAAAATTTCGTCAGATTCCATTTTTGCTTGACAGAGTAACAAACAGTAGATCCTGGTAGATCTCTCATGCTTCTTCCACATTATTCAACCTTTTCATACTCTTTTCATGCTCATCGGTTTAGAAAAAGTAAAAAGTATGTAAGTAAGTTATGTTTGCAGATCTGCAGCCGTGCCATTCCAGGGTCGCCGTCGGGCGAGGGGCCGCCTGCCAAGAAAGCCAAGTACGGCCCTGGGGCGCAACAGGTGAGTTCCTTTTATGAGTGAAGATAGGTCTATACTTTGTATAATTCTTGTAGAGGGTCTGGTTTGTCAAATATGTATAAACTACTCTCTGTAGGTCTAGCAATGATGCCAGTCGCTCCGAAGCGGTTAAAAGACGTCACGTTTGAATTTTTTTCGAAATATGAAATCAATTACAAATAATTATTTTTTATTGAGAAGCGGACTTTTAGCCGACTATTTTCTTTCTTCTCAGTTTAAATCCTGTAAGGAAAGAAATCTTGGGGAATTTCCAGTTTTGTTAAAATTTTTTACGAATAACGTACATTTTTATATACAATATAAAAATATTTAAAAAATTGAATGTTTACAAAAACAATTTGACAAAATTTGACTGAACAATGTTTTACTCGATTTACAGGATTTATGG
The DNA here is from genome assembly GCA_905147135.1 of Blastobasis lacticolella. Lineage (NCBI taxonomy): Eukaryota > Metazoa > Arthropoda > Insecta > Lepidoptera > Blastobasidae > Blastobasis > Blastobasis lacticolella. The sequence goes on from LR990067.1 coordinate 884,478, forward strand.
ATAATAATTGTAGAGACTAATAATTATATTCTGGCATTTACTTTGCACAATTTGTGATAACTACAATGACAAGCAAATATAGTGTGACATTTTTTTGTTGTATTTATTTTGTTGTGAACGTGAACTGACCTCTTTGACCTCCCCCAGTGGGGCTCTACGGGCGTGTGCTCAGTAGCAGTATCTCCGGGCGGCGGAGCGGCGGCTGCGTTGGACGCCCGCGCACAGCTAGCCGTGTACCGGCTACCGCAGCCGTGGGCGGATGCGCGTGAGTATACACCCAGGTCTCCTGCCGGTCTAGCCATCTTTAACAGCTCCGCTTGCGTGATGCGTGTATAGTAGAAAATTGACAGGCCGAAGTTCGACTATTTCTGCCAACATCTACATTGACTCTGATTGTGTAGGATCATCCGCAAATCCGCCTCCTTTGTACATCGAAAGTACGTGAATTGTCTATGGACCAAGAATTTCTACTACAAACAGCTTATGTCAGATAACGTTAGCTAATGTCAGATAACGTCAGCTTATGTCAGATAACGTAAGCTAATGTCAGATAACGTCAGCTTATGTCAAATCCCATACATTTTTTCTACCACAAACGATTGTAGATTAACGTAACCTCTTGGCTAAGGCCGCTGCTCATGTTGTAAATTATATTGTGTGACGTCATTGCGATCCTATTGCTTAAAGATGGCGACGTTTAATTCAAGTAGTCAGAGCCTTAGCCACTAGGCCACAAACTCTCTCATGATCCAGGCGCGGATCCAGTGGCCCTAGCACAAGTGTGTCCGCGACAAAGCTCGCGCCGAGAGAGAGCGTTTGTCTCTTTCTCTCAATCCTAAGACGAAAGAGATAGCAATACCTATGTCGCGCTTTTTCTTTTAAAAGGCCAAAAAACACACACACACAAAATTTCCGAGCTTGCTTCGCTCGTTGATTGATTGATTGATACCCATAATTTTGACGTTTGCCCCCCCTGAACCAAATCCTGGATCCGCGCCTGTCATGATCTCGGTCTGTATTTTTAAATCGCTCGCTTCGATTCAAACGGTTTTTAAATTTGATTTTATTCATGATAAATTCCATGTTTAAAAACGGGAAAATCAGCATCATGCATTTAAATATCGAATTTTTCATTAGGTCTGTCATTACAGATTTTTTTTTAAATAAAATTCCTTATTTACCAAATAGAGTACATTTTATCTTATAGTACATAATTAGTGGTATTAGAATGAGGTATGGGGTTGACACAAGATTATAATATCCTGATTTCTAAACTAGGAAAGTCCTGTATTTTAGAAATCAGTGAATGCTCGTGCGTCGTTTACATATTTCGTCGTTTAAATTAAAAGCCGTTCGAATTCAAAATATTGCCTCTCATCACCACACTATATCCCCTCGCTAACGAGCCTTCCCCACCACAGCGGCGGTGTCGGCCCCGATCCTAGCGGCTGCTGCCCTCGAAACCTGCATGGTCAGCGGACGCGATCCCCTGGACTTACTATTGGCATTGCGACCGCCGGTCACGGCTGAGGCCGTTTTGGAGAGGTTGGTATGAATAAATAAATAAAAATAAAATTCATTCAGTTCAGGCACATACCTTTAGAATGAAATACAGAAAATGTAATCATGTAATGTAGTCAGTACATTGATTAGTTATAATCTTTAGTTTAGTATAGACATTACCACCTTCAAATTAATATTAATAATGCAGCTGTTAAAAGGTCTCATAGCATGTAGAGCTTGTCTAAGCTGAAATGACGCACCCCACTACTTAGTTAGTTGATTTCGATGTTAATAACGACACTTCATCTGTGTGGAAGCGTCGACTGCTCCAATCGAACGACGCGTGCTCCTATATTTGAGTCTCACCGGCAACTGAATGACCAATTGCAACGGCATTTGTATATGTATTGCGTCCATATTTTAAATTTGCTTGTGTGCGTTAATGCGATAGTGGGGCGCGTCATTTCAGCTTAGACGAGCTCTACCGCACTGTTTGAAACGAAATAAAACATTTTAAAACTTAAATTTTTTTTTTATTATAATTCAAAATTATTAAGCAATTTAAATACATGTCACGTTTAAATAATGTCAAAAACACAACTGTCAACATATTCAAAATCAGTTTAGTCAGAAGTCCTCTTTAAAAGTCACAATGGTTTTTTGGTTTAAAAAAATTCTCAAAAACGTTATGTGCAAATACACACATGAACTCGGCTAATTATTTTTTATTTAAAAGTAACTATACTATCAAAAAAAATTTGAGTTTTAATTTACAAGACAAACTATGGAAATATTAAATCTATTTTCAATTATTAAATAATGGCGGTCAAATGCCTGACCAATTCTTGTAATTATGTATTCCATTTCCCCCCACCAGGTTGACAGAATCGTTCCAGCGGCAACCAGCGTCCGTCCAGCAGTATTACTACCACAGCTGGCTCAAGATACGGATCGCACTTTGCAGGTGAGCTGGAGACTCGTCGATAGCCGTGTATTGTCCAGCAGAGTAGAATAGCACCAACCCCTTACACTCGTGAGTGTCGGACAAGATAGATAGCTATACACTTTATTGCACACAAAATTACAAGAAAGAAAATTTAACAGGTCTATTCAAAGATTGTGGGCAAAGGCGGCCTTATCGCTACAAGCGATCTCTTCCAGGCCACCCTTGTCTAGAAAGAGAAAAAGAAAAACATCAGTCAGACAAGCAACAAATATAGCATTAATCATCTAGGTAAACTACTATATTATAAGCTAAAAATTTGCACCGACATACTCGCACTAATATACACACTATAGGCTACAATATATATATATAGATAATATCATCATCATCACAGCCCGTAACAGTCCACTGCAGGACTTACGGCCTCTCCCACGAAAGGGGAGATTGTATTCATAATCTCCACGCTTGGCAGGCGGGTTGGAGATCGCAGTGTTTAAATATATCAAGGGAAAATGTTGCTGCCCATTTTCCAGACTACGGAGACTCTTGATCTTTTGCCTTGAAAACTTTAGTCGCCTTGTACGACACCCATGAGTGTAAGGGGTTGGTTCTATTCTATTCTGCCGGACACCACACGGCCATAGATAATATACGTACATATTAATATGATAAAATGGTCGGCAGAAGACAATGTCAACTAATTGCAAACGGAGACAAGATGGGCATGCAACTTGGTTGCGACAAGGCGACTAATGTTTTCGAGGCAAAAGATCAAAAGTTTCCGTAGGCTGGAAAATGGGCAGCAGCGTTTTCCATTGTCATATTTATAACACTGCGATCTCCAACCCGCCTGCCGAGCGTGGAGATTATGGCAATGACCTCCCCTTTCGTGGGAGAGGCCCTTAGTCCTGCAGTGGACTGTTACGGGCTGTGATGTGATGAGGTGTAGTTATGGTGCGTGACGCAGACGAGAGATGGCGCTGCTGGTAAGTTAAAACGCGGTAGCGATGTTGCCTCGTGATTTTATAGGGCTCGCTATGAAATCTGTCATGGTTTGGGTCATGATTAAGGTAACGACTATTGGTCGCCGTTATCCAAATTATTACCACAGTAAACAATGCAATATTGAAATAACAGATAGACGTTTTTTTTCTTGACATTATTGATTATTTTTTAAATTGTACTTAAATTATTGTGATGTTTATGAATGAGGAGTTTTCCAGTAGGTATTGATAGTTGGTTTCAAAAATCATCAATAGATGGCGCTCCTACAATTTTGGTAATCTCTTTTTAATCTGTATGATGGTGGCAGTGATTTAATGCAGTCAAATAATACATAACTTAAAAACGAAATGTTTATTAATATAAACATAACTGGTAAAGGTTGAACGAAATATACAAAGACATATTTATATCAGTTGGCACTATGTTCCATAATTAGTACAACCTCTAAAATGGTTGAAAACTATTGACAAATACAATATTATCCAATACAACGTACCCAGTGTTTATATCCCGTTTGCTAAGAACCTATTTCAAGCGATTATCAATTACCAAAATTGTCGGGGCGCCATCTAGTGAGTGGTTAGGAATGCTTTAGATACCTATTGGAAAACTGCTCATTGGATTATTGAAATTTTATTGTTTATTATTTGACATTTCTTTTACACGACATCTTAATTATTTTATTTTTATTGTTATTGTTTTATTATTGGACTGGTTTAATTGTAATTTTAATTAATTGTTATTTCCTAATTTTGTTATTCCTTCCTGCTACATTCACGTGCCAACCGGGGCGCAACATAGAGGAATTTGAATAATTTCATTACAGCTGTATATATTTCCTATATGTTGATGAATAAATGAAATTGAAACTTGCACAATGGAAGACTTGCTCGAGGCCAGTCCAAATGCTGTATGTGTAGCCGAATACTGGGCGACCAAAGTGCAAGGGGGAGTTGAGTCCATCGAGTCGTGTGTCATAAAAGTCGTGCGTAGCGTAAGAAAAGCTTTCGTCCGCGACTTCGTGTTCGTAGCCCCCTGCCATAGTAGTCATCAAATACTTTCGACCTGGACACAATGCCGATTTTAATGAAATTTTGTAAGGTAGGGAATAGTGTGCGGTGTGTAATTTAAGTTTTTGACTTTAAGCAGCTTGTGCTATGCTCAATGTGCTCGAAAAGACTGCGAAATTTTGGAATTTGAAATTGCTTGTAACGCGAAAAGGGCGTCCTATAGCAAAAAATGTTCTGACACTAAGTTAATCTACATCATATTGTGTAGTGGTGTGTGGTGCCGCCACCTCAAAGAATAGCACCACCCCATCTCTTCCCGTGGGTGTCGTAAGAGGCGACTAAGGGACAAATCCGAAAGGTGGGCAGCAGCATCTTTCTGGGTAGATTTACATCAACTGCACGATCTCCAACCCGCCTGCCAAGCGTGGAGATTATGGCAATGACCTCCCCTTTCGTGGGAGGGGCCCGAAGTCCTGCAGTGGACTGTTATGGGCTGTGATGATGATGATGATATTCTATACAACTCATGCTGCAAAAGTTTTCAAAAGGCTTAAGTAAATATAGTGTCATTGCATTTCATTTCCTTCCCCGAACAAAATGGTGCCATCCCACGCCATCTCTGCCCAGTGGCTATCGTACGCCCAGTCGTTGTCGTATTGAAAAATCATCTTTAGAATTCATTTATAATTTTTTGTTTAGAACGACCGTTTAGTATCAATAACGATTTAAAGTAAGTCAGCAAAGTGTATAAAGTGCAAACGTTAGTTTAGTTTAAACGTGAAAGCAGGGTGGACCCATTTTGATAAATTTCTGTAACAATTAAGTATTATCCACCTCATAATCACAGCCCGTAACAGTCCACTGCAGGACTTGGGGCCTCTCGCACGAAAGGGGAGGATATTGCCATAATCTTCACGCTCGCCAGGGGGTTGGAGATCGCAGTGTTGTAAATATAGAAATGGAGAACGCTGCTGCCCATTTTCCAGACTACGGAGATTCTTCATCTTTTGCCTCGAAAATATTAGTCGCCTTGTACGACACCCGTGAGTTGATTGAGCGAGGTTGATAAGGGCTAGGCTGCAGAGCCTCGAACATCGGCGTAGGGTTGCGCGTCTGTCGGTCTTCTACAGATTACATTTCGGAGAGTGTGCGAAACAGCTGCACGACTTCATTCCGCCGGCCCCGCCCCGCCATCGGGAGACGCGATCCGGGCGAGCGCTTCATCCTTATGTCGTGGATGTTCCAGCTATCCGCACGAACCGCTTTGGCTCGACCTTTATAATGCGTACGGCTAAGGAATAGAACGCGTTGCCTGCGAGTGTTCCCTGATCAATATAATCTGGATCCCTTCAAGGCTAGAGTGAATAGGCTGTTCCAAGACGGGGGCTTCATCTTAGGCCGCATCGTCACTTACCAACAGGTGAGATGGCAGTCAAATGCCTGCCTTGTCTGTTATAAAAAAGGGTGTAAGGGGTGGGTGCTATTCTATTCTACTACTGCCGGGCACCACACGGCCAAGGGTCTAGTCCTGGGTAATAAATATAAATATGGTTGGAAAAAAACTGTTGTGGTATAAAAAAATCTTCTTCTTTCCAGAATGGTGCCATCCCTCGCCATCTCTGCCCAGTGGCTGTCCTGTGCCCAGTCCGTTTTGGGCACCTGGGCGGCCGCGGCGAGCGCCCTTCGCGCCGACGACCGCCCAGACCAACAGCCTTTGGCTGCTTTACTTGAAGATAACTACGCGGATTTGGATAAGGTACGTGACGCAGACGAGAGATGGCGCTGCTGCACAGTGTGTTATTTTGGCTTAGTTGCGGACACGTCAATTTTTTGTGCCTATTCGATAGATATAGTTATGATAAAAATTTAGCAAAAGGACCGATAGTATTTTTTTGTATAATTAGAGAGTTATTAAGGTTCAAGTGAAAGGTAAGAAAAACTAAATTAATTTTTAGTTTAGAAAATTGTTGTTATATATATTTAGTTATTCTATTAAATAAAGTCACAGCATAATATCTACTTAAATAAAAAAAAGAGGCGTTGTACCTTTAATACATTAAAAGATATTTGACTTTCACCGGTTAACACAAAATATTTTTTTTAAATTTTGTCTTATCACGGTCGCATTTTATTTTTATTTAAAAACATTCGCAATATTATTGTTAACCATACCTTACAATATGACACACGACAATTACAGGACAACGGAGATAGAGCGTTTCTAAATATTTCTAAAATTTCTATGGAAATAGTGTTGTCACAATGAAACACGAAAAAAATTTGCCACATATTTCCCATATATCTGACTCTTAAGTAGAACATTTCTGGTGCCATAAAACAATTACTACAACAACTAATACGTGACGCTAACCTACTAGTAGTCATCAGCGGAGTATAATAACATTTCTTCAGATGATAATACAAGTACATCAGCGTCGTCTGTTACCAATTCAGTGGTAGGAATATCAGCAGAACTTTGCGGTAAAGCATCCTGATGGGTAAAAATATTCTCCATCGACGGTTTTAAAAGTGACAAAACCTTATATGGAAGAATGGAACGTTTATTTTTTTATGTCGGGTGCCAATAGACATCGTCGATAGGAATGGGTCGAAAGACTCTAGGGCGCGGTGAAACAAGTCGAGCACTGTTGTTTTGCGATCAAATTTTCGGGTGTGATGTTCACGGTCGTAACGCCAAAACTTGTTTCTAGATTGTTTTGTTATGCGAGTTAAAATTACGTATAGTTTTATTACGTAATGGAATGTACGTAGTGGCAAAGAGGTTGTGTTCGTCATCGTTTTCATCAAAAAACGTTTGCTTGTAAATTGACTGTCCTGTGCTACCATCAGAGCCCCATGAACCCTCAAAAACGCAGTGAAGTCTACATAACTGTTTTTGATTGCAATATTCAGAAACCTTTTCATTACAAGAGTAAATGATTCGTCGAAACGTGTGCATAAGTAAATTAGGCAAAGGTACTGTGGTTTCTCGTTCTGAGACTTCAATTTCAACATCAGGGTAACATTTTTTGTAGCTTCTTTAATTTTATAATAGGGAGGGTAAAGGTTAAATTCTCGAGATTTGGCACCTTGTTGCATGTTTACATAGTCCTCCGCTGATAGTTTTTTATCTATCATGAAACAAAGAGCTTCATCGGGAGCATAGGGTTTGAGTTCCGATTTCGACTTTATGGTGGCCGCAATTTTTTTAAGACGAGTTGGGCTTTTCAAGCATTCTTTTATGACAAACTAACTCCTGAGCAGAACGGAGTTTTCGGTTTCGTCTGTTACTATTCTCGACAAAACTTTAATTATTTTTGAATGAGGTTCTCCTTCAAGCGATTCCTCGAGACTTTTCCGTGCACGACGCTTTTGGCGATCACTTACATTTTCAAACAATGAAGGTGGGGTATTAGATGAAGCTTCAAAAGAAGTTTCAGTTTTTGAATCTGTTGAAGGTTCAAAAGGTTTTTTTTATACCACTAAGGTAGCAAACAAGCTTGCGGCCTGCCTGATGGTAAGCAGTCACCGCAGCCTATGGACGTTTGCAGGGGCATCACCCACGCGTTGCCGACCCCGTAAAAACCTTTTCGATTCGCGATTTCTTTAGGTCCGTGTTCATGCTTACGTTGTTAGTCGTTGAAGTTGCCACTCGCTGACCAGCATGAGGGTTGGCGCCCTCATGCCGCCCTTGCATTAGACATCCCCCAGCAGGATGGGTCAGTGCCTGCTGAGGCAAAGCAGTGCCATGGGTCTTTGACGGCTCCATGAAACCTCACCACCGCTTCTCCAGATATTAAGTATAGGAATTGGGTTTTGACATTCTGTCGAAGATTGATTTTAATGAAAGCGCTTGAGCACTTAAAAAATAACAAGTAAACCTCATGGGTTCACCAGTAGCCATTGTGGAGTGCCTGTATCTACTTCCAGGATCCATCATCAGACCCGGTCTTTAAGTGTAATATATTGGGCTCGTTAAAACAAACTAAATGAGCTCAAGCTCGGCGAGCACACTAGAAACCTTTGAAGAGTTTCACTGTCCAACATCTAGTTCCGTCATCAAATCAACGGGATGAAGTCAAATTATTATATTGTTATTCAAGTCGATACGACAATTAAAATAGAAATTATTCTTCAAGATTTCTTTACATCGTTAGTTACAGGTGAAGTTAATAAAAGCGTGTTAGTGAAGACTGGTAATAATTGAGGAAGCAATTTTATTTATTTACGTGAACGCCTGCCAATTCAGTCACGGCAACAATGATTTCAAGAAGATGGCTCGTTGTTTGTAAAAGGCGCCTACATCAGTTGACAACCCTAACCTAAGACTTTAAAAGCGAATAGCTCCGAGTTCTTATGTTCGTTTCTTCTTATTTTTTGTGTGATAATCCGTATTATTGCACTTAACAATTACATCATAAAATAAAATGCGACCGTGTAAAGAATGACCATATAAAAATTATTATGAAATTACAGAAAAAAATAATTTGTCGCCTAGGAGAGCGTATTTTTAAAAGTTTTAATAAATATATTGATGCTATTAAGTAATGGCTATCATGCCATGAAACATTCATTGAAACATGACCGTCATAAGAGCCAAAATCTCATCTTTATGGTTTCTATGGACTTTTCTCGATTTTTTAAATATTTCGAAAACTACTGTACTAAAAGCCACGGGAGTTTTAATAAGGGGTTTCTTTTGTTATCGTCTATCCAAAAGCCACAATAATAAGGGTTGTCCGCAACTAAGCCAAAATAACACACTGTGTGCTGGTAGGTTAGAACGCGGTAGCGATATTGCCTCTTGATTTTATAGGGTAGACAGGTGAGTTTTCTTGGGCATGGGTGAAATATTGGTAATGGAATAGCATAGCCTATGAATGAAGTGTGCCCAATCAGTGCTACACGACCGCCCAGACCAACAGCCTTTGGTCGCTCTACTTGAAGATAACTACGCGGATTTGAATAAGGTACGTGACGCAGACGAGAGATGGCGCTGCTGGTAGGTTAGAACGCGGTAGCGATGTTGCTTCTTGATTTCATAGGGCAGAGACAGATGAGTTTTCTTGTGTATGGATAAATGAGTAAAATATTGGTAATGACATATCGCACACCTAGATCTAAACTAAGACAAGTCAAAAAAGTACATTTTTAAGGAGATGAAAAAAACGTATTACTGCGTTTTTGTTAGAGAAACTATGAATGTCACTTTTATTTTAGATCTTAGATAGGTTGTAAAGTGTCATCGTATATAAACTGGGGCTAACAATCAATTATTTTTACTGATAATTGATAATTTTTGAGTTGTTACACTTTAGGGTAATGACTTTGTATAAATAATGAATCACATTTAGACTTAATCCGGTTTTATTCAACCATTTTGAGTTAAACTTACATTAAAATAAAAATTAAATACAAAGTTATTCAAACAAAACCAAACGTTTAACTAAAATAATGAATAAAAACTTTTTTAAACACGTTAAAAAAAGTTTTATTTCATTATTATAGTTATAAACACTGTGTTTTTATTACACACAAAAATATAGAAGTTATTTATTTTGTTATACTTAAAGCTATACTGAAACAAAAATCTCTAAAATCTTTTAGAAACATATCAAATACTTCTATATTAATGAAGTTTTCTTGTATTGTTAGGCAATTAAGTTGACTTAGTAGCAAAAGGTAACTGTTTGAGTTCACCAGCATCTTTATAATCGCGATATAAGTCCGCAAGAGATTTGTCACTGCAAATAAAATCACGTGATGTCTGCGCTCTCAAGTAATGGGACTCAATTCTCGGGATACCATTAATAAACTGTACAACACTGTCTCTAATTTCATCATCAACTTTGAGTTGGTTACCATATTTCCCTCTTAAATCATTCGTTACAATACCGGAAGCATTTTTCTAGGAGAGTGCAGTAGTAATGGTTGTATTACATAAATCAAGCGTAGCTCTAAAAAATGTCTTACATACTCTGATTTGATTCCCAGAAACTTCAATATAAAACGCTCTATTAAGACCTCTGTACTCTTGTGTGCTAGAATATCTGTACTTCGGTTTAATTTCTTGAGTATTTCTGACTATATACTCCCTCTGCCTTTGAAGATCTGCTAGGCCCCAATAAGCATCAAAAATGTTTGGTCTTGTTTCTTCGTTTATCTTCGTATTTCAACGTAGTCTGCATTTTTCACCACAAGACGTACGAACCTTCCTTTCTCGAACGGTTTTCTTTGTTTTTGACATTGATTGATAGGCTTGACCAGAATTCCTTAGGACTTTACAAATATTAGCTTTCCATGCAGATTCTTTTCTTAGCCTCTTCTTCATTAGATTGATTATTGCAATTATCATTGACAACGTCTTGACTTTGAGTCTGGGGCATCAGTAACAGCTCTGGTTTCAGTTTCACAATCAGAACTAATGCTAGAAATATCGCTAGATTTTGAAGAGTTAGATGAGCTATTTTCACTTGAAGAAGAAGAAGAAGATGAACTAGGAATTACTTTAGGGTGCAGTTTCATCATTTTGGGCTGGACTTAGTTTGGATCAGTATCAGAATCATCTATTATACTTTCTTCACTTGGCGAAACATAAACACCATTTCCAGTTTGCCGACTATGTTTGGTAAGAGTTGATTGGTTTATTTTCTTTATTATTCTCTTGTTCATCAACTGGTAACGGTTTATCTGTATAACGTTCTTTTATAATATTAACAAGAAAACGGCCTCGGTACATTTTTCTCTGAAAAGATAAATGGCTATTGTAAGTAATTCGTTTTTATTTATAAGAATCGAACAGAAAGATTTACGTAGCCAACAAATAGTAGGTTAACTCAAAAAAGCGTTTATAACAAATCAGTAGACAGTTTTAATAAAAACAGTTTAATTTTAAAAGAAACACTATAAAATCATACCATGATTTTTTTTAGGCAGAACAAGTAAAACCACGCTTTTTGTAATAAAAACATTGAAATAAATTTATTTCAACAAAAGTAGGTCAACTATAAATTTACATGTTGATCTATCAAAACAAATTTAAGTCGAAATAGTAACAAAAAATTATCGTACCTTATCAAACAAAACTGGAACAACTCAAAATATCTCGATGTAATGTGACAGAACAATTCACCAACACTGTAACAACTCTAATTAACTCCCGTATATTTATTCATCAAAACTGTAACCATTTAAAATATCCGGGTATTCGTTCGTTTTAATAAGTGCACTTCTTAGGGATAGCGAAGGTCAACTGGAAATATATTTGTTTAGGTGCGAGGGGGTGACATGCGTTGTTTCAACAAAAGAAGACTAACGCCATCTAGCGACGAATCTTTCAAGTTTTTATTGAACCTGTTTAGTTGGATAGTTGCGTAGGATTATCGAGTATACGAAAACAATGATAACTCAAAATTCACAATTTTTGAGTTGTCTTACTTTAGATCTAGGTGTGCGATATCATAGCATATGAATGAGGTCCTGTTGGTGGTAGGTGTGCCCAATCAGTGCTACACGACCGCCCAGACCAACAGCCCTTGCCCGCTTTACTGGACGATAACTACACGGACTTGGATAAGGTACGTGTCGCAGACGAGAGATGGCGCTGCTGGTAGGTTAGAACGCGGTAGCGAGGTGGCCTCTACATTTTGTAGGTGGCTATGGAAACAGTCATGGGTCTTTACTAAAGGACAACTTGTTTGGAGAAGTTTAGTTATAGTGCGTAACGCAGACAATAGATGTCGCTGCCGGGCGATTAGAACGCGGTAGTGAGTTTGACTTTTGATTTTATAGGGCAGAGACAGGTGACTTTTCGTGGGTATGGGTGAAATATTGGTAGCATAGCATAGCCTATGAATGAGGTCCTAGACAACCGCCCCGACCGAATTCCCAAATTTGGACAAGGTGTAGTTATAGTACGTGACGCAGACGAGAGATGGCGCTGAGCGGTGGTTAGAACGCGGTAGCGATGTCGCCTCGTGATTTTATAGGGTTGGCTATGAAATCTGTCAGGGTTTAGGTCATCATCAAAGTAACGGCTAGTGGTCGCCGTTGCTTTGTGTTGGTCTCAATGAATTGTAAATAAACAAAGCAATATTGATATACCTAACAGATATACGTTTTCTTTCTTGTTTGTTCTGTGAAAATCGACATCATCAGGCCTGCACAGACATTACAAAGAAACTGTTTGATTCGATGGACCCTGAAAAAAGAGCAGCGTGGAAATGTAACGAATGTAGAACAGGGGGCGGTTACGACAGTGGAGAAGTACGCATTTCTTCTCCATCCATAATAACATAACATATCGAACAAGACACATACCTAATGTACCTTTAACTAGAGATGAAATGGATATCCGGTTACTATCCGGCATTCGGCCTTAATTTACTATCCGGCCGGATACCGGATAGTAAAAATGTATGAAAATTCCATAAAAATGATTTTGCTTATCGGCTTCCTTCATTTCTCTGAGCAGTAGCCGCGTCAATGATATTATCCTTTAGGTGTCGTTGGACCGCCGTCAGCCAGGTGGCGTGTGGGGACTTCCGCGTCGTCGTCGACAAATTTAGGGTTACTTACACCATAGTGGCCTTTGGGGTGACAGAGCACATGTTCATACCATCGCATTCGGCATTCTCTAATTTTCTCGGGGATATATGAGACTTTGTAACTTCCACGAGTGACATTAGATAAGTACTTTGCCCAACAGGGTGACACCCGCTGACCAGTGTAAAAAATGCGTATTTCTGTCGTGTGTTGTATTGACAAGTGTTGTTTAGTATAATATTTTTTCAAAAGTGAGCTAGCATTTCTATGGACGCGCATAACAATATTGGCTCCTTTTATACTGGTTTTGGGTATGTTGATGTACCCTCAACCAATGCTTCCAGTATCACTAGCATCACCAGCCAGTACTACTGGTACCACCGATATCAAAGACATTTTAGTTGTTAACAGGAACACTGATTAATGATAAATAGGAAAATCACACATGAATGTTATTATTTTTATGTGGTATGCGAAATGAAGCAAATCTATTGTTCAGGATGAACACAAATGCGATAGATACGATAGGGAAATGATAAAGATATGATAGTTTTAAAGATATATTATAATGCTCAAAATGCTTACATTTAAATGATTATGATAATGAATGCACCCGGAACCGGCGGCGTTTGATAGTTCACTCATTTCATGTCACGCGGCGGCGGGAGCGCTGGCCGTGTGACGTCATTCGCGGTGTTCGGTAACATGCAATGCACCGAACACGACTGCAGAGCATTTCCTGCCGGTATCACAGTGATCGGCAGTAAATGCTCTGTGTTGAGAGTACCGATTCATTTCAAGATGCGCTCCACAGAGAGATAATAAATAAATAAAAATTAAATTTTATTTTCGAGTCAGGGTATGCCTATAGTCCCTGCCAACCCCTGCGGGTTACGGGCGTGTCTATTTGTGTATGCGGTTGAGTATCCGACTCGTAAGTGAGAGATACCGTGTTCGAATCCCGCTGCTGTCATGTACCAAAGACTCTTTTCTGTATAAGTACATTAGTTAAATTCTAACCGACGCTCTTACGTTACGAAAAACATCGCGATGAAACCTGCACATTCAGGCAACTGAATTTGTAACCATGTTCCCCTGGTAGGGTTCCACTGTAATTACCTGATCGCCAAATCCTGGATCATGGTCAAGGCACCGGGCCCTCGTTCTAGACCTCGTTCACAACCGGGACATTGAGCCAAGATGATTATTTAAAAGGATGGCTATTGGATAGGGCTTTTTATAATCTGGGGTATTTTGGACGAAATAAGAGTTTGACATTATAAATTATAAACTGACATTCATATTATTATTTAATTGACAAATTAATTTTAATTTGGCATTTTTATTTATTACGTATCTATATATTATTGACATTGCATATTTTGATTTATTTCCAAGTGTTTTTTGTTTCAAATGGATGTGAATTTTACAATTTAATTATTGCTACTTTAAATATTGTATGTCCGAAATGGGCAAACTGTTGAGACTCACAAATATAATTAGTAATACCTGAATGTACAAGGTGGACCGACGACCAGAGGGCCTATCGGCTATCTCAGTGGACAACTGAATTTGACATAAAAAAATCTGACACCACTCTAATTTGGTAGACGCTATTGCCAGTTTTCAACGTAGATGACGTGGTGTAGAATTATCTAGTGTCAAATACAGTTGTAGACATAGACATAGACGTAACTTTATTTGGTCCAATAACACATTCAATACTTAAAACTAACATAATAAATACATATTAGGAAAGCTGGCTATGCCAGGCATAGCCGGACCGCGCTCAACGCGCGACTTATCTATCTGAACAGATTCATCAATCAAACATATGTACCTACATCTGCTTTGGCAATGCTCACATATTAATGAACTCGACTGTACCAGCTGGATGCGGAAAGCACCGGACCGGGTTTTGTGGAGATCTCTGGGGGAGGCTTATGCCCAGCAGTGGGCGTCTTCTGGCTGATATGATGATGATGATGATGAATGCACCTACACAGTTCAACAATAAAGTTATTCTATTCTATTCATCTCCCTCCACAGACTCTAGTCGCGCTAGAATCCAAAGCGGACACCCTGAACGAGGCGCTAGCCCCGCTAGCCGCCTTACGCCGACCATTAAGACGCGCTGCGGACATCGCGGCCAGCGCGGTGGCCACGGCTGCCACGCAGCAGCATCACCACCAACAACAGTATGGGTGAGTGGCTTTAGTGTGTAACACGGACGAGAGATGTCGCTGCCGGGTGGTTAGAACGCGGTAGCGACTTCGCTTATATTAGCGGACACCCTGAATGAGGCGATAGCCCCACCAGCCGCCTTACGCCGACCGCTACGCAGCAGCATCACCACCAACAACAGTATGGGTGAGTTAGATACAGTAGATTTAGATTTTATTTATTACTCTAGATTTAAGATACATTTTAAATACATTTTTTGTGAAAAAACTTTAGATTTTATTTATTACTCTTATACAAGACACATTTAAGATACATTTTTGTGAAAAGATGTCGTCAAATATAAAACAATATAAATTATTATAAAGAATATTAGAAAAAACAAATAGGAATAGAGAAAATAGTAGAAATAGGTAGGCCTCCCATAAGATGGACCGACGACCTGGTAAAGATCGCAGGTACCAGCTGGATGCGGAAGGCACAGGACCGACCGCCGTGGAGACCTCTGGGGGAGACCTATGAACAGCAGTGGGTATCTTTCGGCGGATTTGATGATGATGATGGTCTGTAGAATCAATCGTAGGCAATTATAATACTTTACCTGGATAAGTTATGTAACACGGACGAGAGATGTCGCTGCTGGACGGTTAGAACGCGGTAACGACTCCGCCTCTTCGTTTTGTAGGGGTGGTGTCTATAGAATCAATTATGGGTTATACGTGGGGCATTCATAAGATACGGGTGAGTCGAGGAGGGGAATAACTGACGCGAGATTGCGATGCCGGGCGGTAAGTTAAATAAAATAAATTTATTCCATCAACTAAATCACAATTTTATGAGTTGTAGGGGTCTCCTTTTAAGTAAGGGAGGGTTTACTTGTGTCAGGAGGCCCCGTTGTTCTAAACAGAGTTAAGAAAATCAATTTAGTGGGGATCAATACCAAAAATATTTAAAATAGAAAAAAAAAATTTGAAAAGAATAATGCGGAATGCAATATACAATAAACAATTAATCTAATATGTAAGTCACTATACCTACTTTGATTTTAATTCAAAGCTAGGAAATGTGACGAGTCTTGGTAAAAGACCCAGCGCCCTCTTCCCTCGCGTCCACTATAATTTCAAATTTATAATATTTAATGTTAAACATAACTGTGTGCGTGTGCGTGTGCGTGTGCATGTGCGTGTGTAACGACTCCGCCTCTTCGTTTTGTAGGGGTGGTGTCTAGAATGAATCGTGGGCATTCATGGATTTTATCTGTACGTAACACAGACGATAGATGGCGCTTACGGGTTGTTAGAGCGCGGTATCACACTCAGACACAGTAACCCCATAGTATAGCCACCGCCGCCACGCACCAGCGCCAATATATCACAATCACAGTTTGTCAAGATCTTCATGAACGCAATATTTTGGGTAAAGAATGGAGTATTATTATACGTCTGGCAATTATGGTGACGACTTCCACCTTGGCACGTCCATATCTGTGGAAATCAGCAATTTTTTATTTCCCGAAGATGAAATGGCACATGTAATCCAGTTATTACGAAAAAGCTACGATTGTTTGAGCCTTGGGGCAGGCAGCGTTTTTAGAAACAGATGCCTTATGTTTATAATATCCTTCTTTAAAGAATTCAATATACTTTTATATGGTATCCCACCGCCACAGCTCAATGCTCATGCCTGTAAATGCGCTAGCTACCTTACCGTTTAAACCGGAATACAACGATGCAAGCGTTGTTGCTTGGCGGCAGAAATAGATAAGCCCCACCACGGACTCCCACAAATCCACTGGATTTGATCCTATAAGCACTCTCCCTTAGCGGGCTGACGTCACAACACACACTCTTGCTCCGTCGGCCAGCTGCCATACTCCTTCGCTCCCTCCTCTATCTCTTCTTCTGCTCCTATTCCTCCCCCATTCTCCTCACGCGCTGCCATGCGTACGCAAACTCTCTTAACCTAGCGAATTTCGCCTCTGAGGCCACAAGGTCCGTGAAGTAGACTGGACCCGCTTCCTTCCGCCTGCATGATTTTTTATCACTTTACACAAATTTGTGATCTAAAATTGAATTAACTAGTTTTTATTTTACTATTGTAGAGACAGACAGAGAAGATGACAGTGATAACGATCAATTCTTGAACTGGAATTGCAGTGACGACGAATCTGAAGATATTGGCAACAATGATGAAAATTATTGAATACTTAGTTGAAAAAAAAAATTTTTCCGAGAATTTTTTATCTTCTAAAAAATTTATCTTTCGTATATTAAACAATTAAATTTTAAAAACTTTGAAATTTCAATTAAATTACTTATAATAAACTTCATAAAAATAAGAAATAATATGAACTAAGTGATTAGACTTTTGATATGATTGATAAAATGATTTTATAAAATTTTTACTGATTAAAGATTAAAAAAAATATTTTTCAGACTGTAATAATTTTATTTAATTAAGTTTTTTGATAAATTATAAAAAAAATCACTAAACAATTTGGAATAAACGATAGTATATGTTTAGCATAGCAATGAACTGAGCGCTCTGTCTCACTCGCACCAGTTGTTGCATATGAGACACTTTTAATGCGTCTGGCAGGATTATAGAACCCAAAAACTGTCTGGCTACTGAGAAAACTCAGTTTAATAATTCTCTGAATAACATTTATAATATTCGGCTTTCCTAATATAAGGTAAGTATAATTACAGAGAATTATAGTTTAGGGGTGTCCGGCGGAGGGTTGTAACTATACTATATGTCTGGCAATGAGCATCGTGAGTATTAATGCGGTTACGAATAAAATACAAAAAAATTGAGCTTGCTAACTTAATAAATTGGAGATAAGATTTTATACACCTTTGTTACCTGTTACCTGCCAAAGGAACCACGATCCAGGTTTCATGGGTGGGGATCATTCTTACCTGTGTTGGGGACACACACGGAAAAACTTTCATACTTACCTCATACGGAAGGTCTGGCCCTCATGGGCTCTTAGAATACAGGGTCCGCTTTCCTACTCAATTTTCTCCACTTCGCCCGGTCCCCGGCATTCTCTCGTCGTAAGCCGTTAGCTCTCGCACTCGACTCGCTTCTTGGGTCGCCCACGGGGCCTCTTTCCTTGCGCCGTCCTAAATGCGCCATGACCGCTTACTCTATTCGCTTGGCTGGATGGGATGTTGTAACACTTGCCCTCTCCCACCCAGCGTGGAGCTCCTGAAGGAGCCTTTGGCCGTGAGCGCGCTGCGGCGGGTGCTGGCGCTGCGGCGCTGCGACGGCGCGGCGGGGCGGCTGGTCGTGCGGCTGGCCAGCGCCGCCGCGGGCATCGGGCTCAAGGGGGACCTCGTCGGTGAGTCGGAGACAGACACACACACACACACTGAGCTGCGACGGCGCGGCGGGGCGGCTGGTCGTGCGGCTGGCCAGCGCCGCCGCGGGCATCGGGCTCAAGGGGGACCTCGTCGGTGAGTCGGGGACAGACACACACACACACTGAGCTGCGACGGCGCGGCGGGGCGGCTGGTCGTGCGGCTGGCCAGCGCCGCCGCGGGCATCGGGCTCAAGGGGGACCTCGTCGGTGAGTCGGGGACAGACACACACACACACTGAGCTGCGACGGCGCGGCGGGGCGGCTGGTCGTGCGGCTGGCCAGCGCCGCCGCGGGCATCGGGCTCAAGGGGGACCTCGTCGGTGAGTCGGGGACAGACACACACACACACTGAGCTGCGACGGCGCGGCGGGGCGGCTGGTCGTGCGGCTGGCCAGCGCCGCCGCGGGCATCGGGCTCAAGGGGGACCTCGTCGGTGAGTCGGGGACAGACACACACACACACTGAGCTGCGACGGCGCGGCGGGGCGGCTGGTCGTGCGGCTGGCCAGCGCCGCCGCGGGCATCGGGCTCAAGGGGGACCTCGTCGGTGAGTCGGGGACAGACACACACACACACACTGAGCTGCGACGGCGCGGCGGGGCGGCTGGTCGTGCGGCTGGCCAGCGCCGCCGCGGGCATCGGGCTCAAGGGGGACCTCGTCGGTGAGTCGGGGACAGACACACACACACACTGAGCTGCGACGGCGCGGCGGGGCGGCTGGTCGTGCGGCTGGCCAGCGCCGCCGCGGGCATCGGGCTCAAGGGGGACCTCGTCGGTGAGTCGGGGACAGACACACACACACACTGAGCTGCGACGTCGCGGCGGGGCGGCTGGTCGTGCGACTGGCCAGCGCCGCCGCGGGCATCGGGCTCAAGGGGGACCTCGTCGGTGAGTCGGGGACAGACACACACACACACTGAGCTGCGACGGCGCGGCGGGGCGGCTGGTCGTGCGGCTGGCCAGCGCCGCCGCGGGCATCGGGCTCAAGGGGGACCTCGTCGGTGAGTCGGGGACAGACACACACACACACTGAGCTGCGACGGCACGGCGGGGCGGCTGGTCGTGCGGCTGGCCAGCGCCGCCGCGGGCATCGGGCTCAAGGGGGACCTCGTCGGTGAGTCGGGGACAGACACACACACACACACTGAGCTGCGACGGCGCGGCGGGGCGGCTGGTCGTGCGGCTGGCCAGCGCCGCCGCGGGCATCGGGCTCAAGGGGGACCTCGTCGGTGAGTCGGGGACAGACACACACACACACTGAGCTGCGACGGCGCGGCGGGGCGGCTGGTCGTGCGGCTGGCCAGCGCCGCCGCGGGCATCGGGCTCAAGGGGGACCTCGTCGGTGAGTCGGGGACAGACACACACACACACTGAGCTGCGACGGCGCGGCGGGGCGGCTGGTCGTGCGGCTGGCCAGCGCCGCCGCGGGCATCGGGCTCAAGGGGGACCTCGTCGGTAAGTCGGGGACAGACACACACACACACTGAGCTGCGACGGCGCGGCGGGGCGGCTGGTCGTGCGGCTGGCCAGCGCCGCCGCGGGCATCGGGCTCAAGGGGGACCTCGTCGGTGAGTCGGGGACAGACACACACAGACCACACACATGCGCACACGCATACGCACACGCGCCGGTCAACCATGTAGAATTGACACGCTCCAGAGCACATACCCAGTAGAGTTGCGATCTAAGGCGATCGCTTTCTTACAATACCTACATCAATGATTTAGCAGAAATCGATTCATGTATGAAAAGGTTGATGAATGTGGAGACAGATCTGTCATGACCGTAGCAAGTAAAACGTTGTGGTCTGCCTACCCCTACGGGAAAAAAGCGTGACATAATGCATTTATTTTATGCTAATTTGTGACAAACGAGCAGACAGCCCACCTGATGGTGAGTCGTAACTGTCGTCAACATCTACAATTCATACATTCAGGTTGCAGGTTACAGAAATGCAGAACCGCAGGCGCGTTGTCACTGTGAGGACTAAGATGAAATGCCTCATGCCTACTTTGGGGCTAAATGGCGCTGTGGGAATTTGTCCAAGCATATATTTATTTTATTATTTATTTATTTTACTTTATTCAGAACACCAACAGCAAGTTACAAGTAATACTTACAAACATATATAACAGCGAGGCCATTAACAGGTGCTCGCAGATAGTTATTGAAATGATACGGGATACTAGAAGCAGGATTACAGTTTGTACAGAATTACATAAATTATCGTAAGAAGTCTGAATTACTCTTTATTTACTCTAAATTAGTTCATGAATTTGATGTTGCGTCTTCGGAAGAATGAAAGAACTTTTCTGCATACACTCGCTTTACTGATTATTTGATTTACGCCTATATCTTCCCCTTCTTTTCCCAGAGGAGTGCCTATCAGCCTCCCCCCTTCTTCCCGGCCGCGTATGGGACGCCGCCGCTCGTTGTGCCATCTCCGCGCCTCATCGCGCCAGTACGCCTCTAGTGGTGAGTAAGATTGGGGAGCTAGGTAGCGGTAGTACGTAACGTAGACGAGAGATGGCGCTGCCGGGTGGTTAGAACGCGGTAACGATGTCGACTTTCGATTTTATGGGTCGCAGTATAAAGAACGGCGCTCATGGCGCAACGGTTTTATCTGTATGGGGGTGTTGTATAGCAGAAGGAAGATGGTACTGCCGGGTGTTTAGTACGCGGTGGCGAGGTCGCCTCTTGATTTTGTAGCTCACAGTATAAAAACGCCCTTGTAGAGAGGGTTTTGTCTGGAGGTGTGTAACTCAGACGATAGGTGGCACTGCCGGGTGGTTAAAACGCGGTGGCGAGGTCGTCTCTTGGTTTTATGGGTTACAGTATAAAGGGCGTGTGTGGTCCGGCAGGGTAGAACAGCACCAACCCCTTACACTCGTGGGTGTCGTACAAGGCGACTAATGTGTTCGAGGCAAAAGATCTATAGTCTCTATAGACTGGAAAATGGGCAGCGCGTTTTCCATTGTTATATTTATAACACTGTGATCTCCAACCCGCCTGCCAAGCGTGGAGATTATGGCAATAACCTCCTCTTCCGTGGAAAAGGCCTTAAGATGATGATGATGGCCTTAGGATGATTATGCACTATAGGTACATTGGCGGATTTAAGGCTAAAGTAGGCTTATCTACTAGTCAACCATATCACGTCATGTTGCTAAATTGCGATTATTCATAAACTTACTATGAGAGCTGATGTCCCACCCATCACGTTCGTCACACCTCACTCTAATGTTCTACCTTCAGAAGAAGGGTCAACCAACACTCGATATTACAATTTCTAGCTGGAATACGGCACGACGCCAGAAAGGCTTCGATCGTCCTCCTCGCCGCCGCCCGCGCTGCAGGACGCGCCCCCGCATCACGCCGTGGACTCCATACGGTACGAACTGGCAGACACACATATACACCAACACAGAAACAGACAGATACACACACGCGCACGCACGCACACACACAGACAGACACATACACACGCGCACACACACACAGACAGACAGACAGACACACACACAAGCGCACACACACACACACACACACACACAGAGAGAGAGACACACACACACACTGACAGACATAAGAGAGAGAGAGAGATCTACAGATAGACACACACACATACACACACAAGCACGGACGCACTTACGCACACGTTTGTTAAATAACTTATTAGGCTAATTTCGTAACGCTGTTGCAAATAATTCTCTTATTTCAATTATTTTTGCTATTTCGTATGATCGATTTAATGGGTTCAGTTGCTAACAAAGTTCCATTGCAATAAACTGAAACTACATCGATCATACGTTCGATCGATCAGCATTTTTGCGCTAATATGCATTTATGAATAACGTTTTTCAATAACCATATTTTAGCAAGCTTAAAACCTTATATAAACGTCCCATAACTCTTTATATGACAACCAAATTGATTGTCAAGCTCACGTGTGGCACGCATTTGAACCAAGAGGGCCGCTTTACTCAGCTATAAAGATAGGTTGGCCGTGTGGTGTCCGGCAGAGTAGGATAGCACCAACCTTTTACACTCATGGGTGTCGTACAAGGCGACTAATGTTTTCGAGGCAAAAGATCAAGTAGTCTCCGTAGTCTGGAAAATGGGCAGCAGCATTTTTCAATGTTATATTTAAACACTGCGATCTCCAACCCGCCTGCCGAGCGTGGAGATTATGGCACTAACCTTCCCTTTCGTGGGAGAGGCCCTAAGTCCTGCAGTGGACTGTTACGGGCTGGACTGTTAGGTAACTTTCCAATCTTTTTGGGATCAGCCTTCTATATGTTATGAAGCCGTTAATGAGCGTTTTAATAATGATTTTTAAGAATCATATTTTAGCAAGTTTCAATCCAACCATAACTTTTTGTGAATAATATCGTATATCTATGAGGTCATCGTATTATGCTTACTTTGGGATTAGATGGCGTTGTATGAATTTGTTCACGCCATATTTATTTATGATTCCTCTGCCACCCAACAGCTACATGTACCTGGGCGGCGGTCGGGCCCCGCGGGCCGCGCGAGCCTGCAGCCGCTGCGGGGGCCGAGCCCTACCCGCTTCGTTGCCAGCGCGACATCCGCTACAGAAGGCCTACGACGCGCGGTTCGTGCACCATTGCAGGTGAGTTACAGGTGGCCAGGGGACAGGAGGAGGACTGGACGCCGTATGCATTGAAAAAAAAACCTAAAAAAAACCAGCGGATCGAAGTTTTTCTCGAACTGCTCATAAACAAAACACGGTCGAAACGCTACTTTTGAACAGGTGAAAAACAAAACACGATCTAATTGGCAATTTTTAGTTTGCATGAAAAACAAAACACGGTCGGAACGCCGTTTTCCGCCTGCCCTTTATAGGGAGTAGCCCATTTTCAGGATTTATTTACTTATTTATTTATTAGGTTTACCAACAGTTTATACACTACATAAAAATCTTATAGTATGTAAAGTAACAGCATTTATCTAGTTTTAAGTATAAAACAAATGATTATAAAACAATTTAGACAGAAACACGTTAGACAGTCGCCTTATAAGCCTTTTAGTCAGTCACCGTGTACGATAGGGGTCCCTAGTATCAAGGGCATATTATAGCCTTTGATAATAGGAGGGGGAGTACCTAAGAGGCAAAATAATAATCTTGGCGTCTATGTCCGGGTTGTGTTCTCGCGCACGAGGGCCCGGGGTCCGCCTCGACCTTGATCCATGATTTGAGTGATCAGGTAATTACAGTAGAGCGACTGCGAGATTAAATCGTGGTGGCACATTCAGTGCACCATTGCAGGTGAGCTGGTGTATCAGGAGGCTGCTGTATCTCCGCGCCTGACTCTTTGATATTTGGGTTAGCAGCGAAAGTATTAAAGATGGCGACGCTAGTATAGACGTTTGTACCCCTGCTCTTGCAACAATAAATTATTATCAAACTGAGTACTTCAGCCTTCCAATGATGGGATGGTGGCGCAGTCACTTTATTCACTTTCTTGGCAGACTGTCATCCCATCATGGGATGGTGGGGTGGCGCACTCAATTCTTTCATTTACTTGGCAGACTGTATTATGTGCCAAGGGTTTTGCCCAAATAAATCGGATATAAAGGCATAAAAGGAGTCTAACAACTGAAGTCACAATATATATTTTGTTTCTTTTTTTAATGACGCATATGACGTGTCCAAAAAAGACGGCGATAAGTTGTCAAATTGGCCGTGTGGTGTCCGGCAGAGTAGAATAGCACCAACCCCTTACACTCGTGGGTGTCGTACAAGGCGACTAATGGTTTCGAGGAAAAGATCGAGTCTCCGTAGGCTGGAAAATGGGCAGCAGCATTTTCCATTGTTATATTTAAACACTGCCATCTCCAACCCGCCTGCCGAGCGTGGAGATTACGGCAATGACCTTCCCTTTCGTGGGAGAGGCCCTAAGTCCTGCAGTGGACTGTTACGGGCTGTGATGATGATGAAGTTGTCCAATATCCCTCCATAACCACTGCTATTATCAAATTTAGTGGCCTTGGTCATCTTAATCTACTAGCTTTTTGTACGACATTGAATCATTTGCATAGAGTGTCCATCTATGCTATGTCCAATATTTTTGATTTGCCCTAGGTTGTTTCCACGCTTGGCGCAGGCGGGCTATAAACCTAGAAAACAGAATATCTATCCTAGACCTA
Source organism: Blastobasis lacticolella (assembly GCA_905147135.1). NCBI lineage: Eukaryota > Metazoa > Arthropoda > Insecta > Lepidoptera > Blastobasidae > Blastobasis > Blastobasis lacticolella. Next base: position 909,207 of record LR990067.1, read on the forward strand.
GTGATTCTTACTTACGTATTTTTTTAATTTCCAGGTGCGGAGGAAAGTGGTCTCTATTGTCAAGCGCATGATCTTCCAGAACTATGTAAAGGGTGTTTTTAGAGGCTTTTAGAGAACTTTAAAGAATTTTTTTTAGAGAACACTAAGTTTAAATAAAACAATGAAAAAAGTGAAGAATCCAGGAAGTCCTACGGGGAGTTGTAACACAGTAATAAGAGACAGATCCATTCGTTAGCTGCGTTTATTCAAACTGAGAGATTTACCGTCAAGATACTGCCATAGACAAATAGACAATACCTACATTACAAAAAGTATTTTGTATCAGTGAAACTAGCTTTATTGGAAAGATCTTTTTATGGAATTTATATCTGAATATGATTGCGGTCATGTGGCCGTCGTGTGTTTATTAACTTAATCATTCGACCAAGTGAGCTTTGTCGAAATTTTGTATGGGGTAAGAAATGAACATCAACGAATAATTTCACGTTGGCTACCCAGATTGTGTGATCGAATTCCATTCCATTATTTTCTTTGGAGATAATGTATGTCAATTCACTTTTCTACACCGATAAACCGGACATGATCGAACACAATATTCGGTGAGTTATTAGCGAAATTCGGCCACAATGGGAGATTTTCCGAGGCGATTAAAAAGAAAAATAGTACTAGTAATGAGGAGTTTTCCAGTAGGTATTGTCAGTTGGTTTCAAAAAGCATCAATAGATGGCGCTCCTATAATTCTAGTATTTTTTTAAATCTGTATGATTTTGGCAGTGACATCATGCAGCCATCTAATACTAAACCTAAAAGACATATTTTTATGAATAAGCACTATGTTCGATTTTATTACAACCTCTAAAATGGTTGAAAACTATTGACAAATACAATATTATCCAATACAACGTACCCAGTGTTTATATCCCCTTTGCTAAGAACCTTTTTCAAGCGATTATCAATTACCAAAATTGTCGGGCCGCCATCTAGTGAGTGGTTAAGAATGCTTTAGATACCTATTGGAAAACTCCTCATTGTAATTAATGGCGTTAATTGGACACGATTCTCAAAAATAAATCAAAATGAGACCGTTAGTTGTATAAAAATTTACACATTTTGCTGTAATTCCTCAGAAAAGCTATTAAAACTAAGTGTCTTTCCACGAAACACCTTTCCGAGTAACTTCGGTTACCGAATTCAATACTTGAGAATCCTGTCTTAGCAGCGCCATCTAGTGAGACACGCCGAACTACACTTTCTACTTTTTAAAATAGCTGTCTTTAAATCTGCCATTGTTACGAAAAGTGTATGAAGAATAGGATATCCAGTATGCCTATCACAGCTTGCTCTCGCGCGCGATAAGCGAGAAAAAGCGCGACATAGGTATTGCTATCTCTTTCGTCTTAGTATTGGGAGGAAGAAACACGCTCTCTCGCAGCGCGAGCTTTGTCGCGGACACACTTGTGCTAGGGCCACAGATTGGGCTATCTACGCGCCAGTCACGCCACCATATTGCCGAAATTATATTCAAACATAAATGCTACTAAATACTTTTTTCTGACATTTTAAGGGTATGTTCCGGGTTTCCTATGGATATGGATGGTACAGAATATTTCGATATGATGCATGCAACTGCGTCGAAATATCGGGCTACTCGTCGCGGTAGGTAACCCGGAACATACCTTTCAAATGTGTGATAATAACCGCGATAGTTTAAAAGTGTCTTTTTTCATTGTTTTATTTCAGTTTAAAGTTCTCCGCCTCTAAAGAACATCCTATACATAGTTATAATAAAATGTAAGCAAGATTAAAGATATGGATAACGTAAATCAATTTATTGTTAAAAGAAATGAATTTAAGTAGGTAATTTTATAATTATACAATATACCAATTTTGTCAATGAGAATCGTCTTTTATTTCTACTTTAAACATTAGTTTCTCGAAGCTCATAGAAAGCAATAGCAAACAAATATTTCGGGTTTTTTTGTCTCAATGTCTGGCGCTAAAAAGAACAGGCAGCCAATTCAAGCTGGCGTTCTTCAGAGTTGAAACATTTCTAAGCTGAAGTGGCTGTGGGCAGAACACATAGCTCGAAGAACAGATGGCCGATGGAGCAGTACAGTTCTCGAATGGCGACCACGAAGCGGAAGACGCAGCGTGGGTAGGCCTCTCACAAGGAGGACTGACAACCTGGTAACGATCGCAGGTACCAGCTGGATGCGGAAGGCACAGGACCGGCCGCCGTGGAGATCTCTGGGGGAGGCCTATGCCCAGCAGTGGGCGTCTTTCGACGGATATGATGATATTTATATTAGTCTTTGGCTATATGCACTCGCGAGCAAGAAAATTGCATCCAATAATGTTCCATATACATTTCTGGCGTTACAAATCAGTCGAACTTCATAAATACTTTAATTCAGTTTTTGGGGTTTTATAGGTGTCCCGACTCGCAAGCGAGAGGTACCGGGTTCGAATCCCACTGCCACCATGTACCAATGACTCATCTCTGAGTTTGTACATAGTTTGATACTGACCGATGCTCTAACGGTGAGGGAAAATATCGTGATGAAAGCTTTACATTAAGACGACTGAACCCATGATCCAATCTCATCAGGTTCGCCTGGTAGCAGGGTCACGGAGGTCAGATGGCAGTCGCTCCACTGTAATTACCTGATCTGCCAAATCCTGGATCATGGTTAAGGTGGACCGGGCCCTCAGGCGCGAGACCATAACCGGGACATTGACGCCAAGATGATGATAATGGACGACTGAATGAAAATGAAACAAACACAAAGATTTTCGACAATTTTATTGGAAACAAAATAGTAATAATAATTATGCTAAACATTGTATGTAAATGTATTGCACTGCACGGCCCGCGCGCGCTCTACATTCGGGGTTGCAACTGACGGTAGAAACGGGTTCAAAACTGACGGTAGAAACGAATTTGCAACTTTCCACATTCGCATAATTTAGTAGCAATTTATTTCATTAAACAATTTATCCAAATGGTCCGTCAACTAGCAATCCAATAGGAGATATTCCGAGAGCCGATTAAAAAGAAAAAAAAAAATAGTTCAAATCATTGTAATAGGTGGCGTTGATTGGACACCGATTCTCAAAAATAAATAAAAACGAGACCGTTGGATGTATAAAAATGTACACATTTTGCGTTTTCTTCTCAAAAAAGGTACTAAAACTGAGTATCTTTCCACGAAACACCTTTCCGAGTGACTTCGGTTACCAAATTCAATACTTGAGAATCCTGTCTAAGCAGCGCCATCTAGTGAAGCACGCCGAACTACACTTTTTACTTTTTAAAGTAGCTGTCAGAAAATCCCTGATTAGATACGCGCTATCAAAGGAAAGTCCTCGCGAGAGTAACCTGTTGCTAATTTGTAGACTTCAAGGAAGTGAAGTGCATTCTTTCCTTTCTACCGACAAAATTAACAATAAATACCGACTTGGATGAGCCACAATGCAGACCAAGGTACATCAAAACTACAAGGCGAAAATAGAGCCAAGTTCTTATACACAAGCCGCAACTCTTTCAATTTATTATCTATTATTTATTTCTGGAAAAATAACATTTCCGGGATCAAAAGGGATAAACCAGGGACACATTCTATTAACTTTTTAGAATTTGTTTCGAGGTTTAGAATTTAAATATAAGTAGTTTCCAAGTTTCCAAGGTCTGCATTGCTGCTACATTATAATTAAAATTGTATAGCAATAAATTTTGGATACCATTTTTAATAGTTTCTTTCGATTTTTAAACATGTTTGATTGTACTTCGATTAGCGATACCGAAATAATTTCATTAGATAAAAAAAAAAATTAAATCATATGAAACGGGACCCAAAAAATATTGCCAAACCGAAAATATTGTATAATTTTTAAACCAGCAATCAGATAGGTGACATTACAAAATGTCCAATTACCATTCCTGGCTATCACATTCACAACAAGATAGAAAATATTCGATTCAATCCAAAAAAAAATCACTTTCAACAGTTTCAAAAATACAAAGTAAAAAAAAAACATTTTCCTACCTCCCCACTCGATCCGACTCACTTCACCCGGACTAAAATGCAGAATAAAACAAAATAATTCCTTAAACTATATCGAGATTCTTAAAAAGAATTACTTCTAAAGACTATCGACAAGTTTTCTCTTCATTAGTTCTTCGTTTGTTCTGGCTTCACAGACCTAATAAAAAATCGAGGACCTGCCTTCAAAAAATGAGGCCTCAACTTCGAATAAGGGATTTCGCGGTTCCAGATGGCGCTACTGAGACGCTAGGTCTGATGTCAAAATAAAGCCCTTTCATTGGTTAGAACAGATCCGCTATTTTACTAAAGATCGTTCTGTCCAATAGCACTGCAGTATCTTGACAGTCACCGAATCAAAGATATTGGACATACGAGTAGAGCATGAAGCCTCGACCTATAGATAATATACACTGTCACATCTCTATGTAAATAACTCAATGTTAATAAATGACAAAAAGTTAGAACCTTAGAGACCAAGGCCACCAATTTTGACAATGGCAGTCGTTATGGAGGGGTATTTGACAACTTATAGCCGTCCCTTTTGGACACCATTAAAAAAGGAAACAAAATATAGATTGTGACTTCAGCTGCGCCTATGACTTATTTCTTTGGTTCGCCATTTTGTTTGCAGTATTTCGACAACGAACCCTTACCTGACCGTAGCGGCCTCTGTTTGATTTTGCATTCTCGAATAGCTTCCGATATTTGTAACAGAAATGTCTTAATATAGTTTATGACACTCCTAGTGGTATTTTGGCAACGCGTTTGACTGAAATCAGTTCATGGGTCGAAACATACCGACATTTTAAAGTACAATATTTATAGCATTATATTCTTTATTGCTTCATCGACAAGAGTCATACTCTGAAATATATGATGATGATTCTTTAAAAGAAATGTCTTTAGACGTAATGTCGCCTTTATCAAGCAGTGGGTCAAATTGGTTATATTGAGTGAATCATGGTTATATTTGTATAGATAGAGAAGACTCCCCAAATCCCCCCAAACCCAAATCCCAATCTACCCAAATCTATGTCAGTACATCTCCCACCACAATTAAACTTGGCTGTTAGAGAAAGCACGCTTTGCTTGAAAAAGTACACAGTCAAAGGCTTGCCAAGACGCCACCAAGTTGTTTAGGAATGCTAAGTCAGTTGCCATGTTATCTTGTAAAGGAAACTATTTTACAATTTGTCAATTTTCGAGATAATTTTGCACTGAAGTTTATTGGACACAAAAATATAAGAAAGTCCCTTTACCGTTTGGGATTTTAGATATAAGTAATAATGTGATTTGTCGCATTTACAACAATGTATGGTTGAAATACAAAAAAAAACTACAATATTTTTTTTACTTCAACCACAATTGTAAAAATCAAAGATGGCCGCCTAATGTATCTAGACCGATTTTGAAAATATAAATAGTTAATTACTTATTGCTTTTTCAATTCGTCAACTTTATTTCGACATTTTCAAGACAAAAATCCCAAAACTTCCACCCCATAATCAAGATGTAAACAACATGATTTCGCTACAACAACAAAAATGCAATATTAATATTCAAAAAACATTCAAAAACTACATAAAAAAACTTTTCTCTCTTCCTTACAAATCACTGACGAACAGAAATATAACAAGTTCGTTTCGACCACAATATAACAGAGCTTGCAACTTGCAACACGATATACATTCCATATATATAACCGTACACATATATCTGTTTCTTTTCGCGAATACCATTCCGCCATGTTTAAAAAATCGAACGTAATAAAAGAAACTCAAATTCATCATCTGTAGCTACCACTTCAAGTGACTATTGACAAAAAATTAAGGGAAAATCCCGAGGTATGGTTGTCAGCGAAACTATAAACATCATTATAGGTATATAGCTAGGCTAGAGACAACAGCGAGACTCTTCCTAGCTACTAAATGTTGAAACAGATGGCTTTAACGAGCAATAGTTTTTACTGCAATATTGCAATGACGAAAGAAAAGAAACTCCATACTCCGTGAGGACGGGCCCTATGGTGCAAAGTGCCGAGTCGTCATATTGTGCATCAATTTGACGACCCGAGTGGATCAGTTGGCTAACATGCCACGCAGAGGTCCAGGCGATTCCCGGCCGCGCAGAAATGAAAATAACGAATTTTAATTTATGCTACGTGTTTTTGTTATATGTATAATCAGTATGCATTGAAAAATATACATATACTTTATCAGTTCTCTGGCACCCATATCACAAGCTTTGCTTACTTTGGGGCTATGAATGTCCAAACATATTTATTTATTATTAATCTTTTTGCTTGGGAGCATGACGTTTCCTATGCTAATTCTTTTTTGGACCTCCGTCGACCATTTTCTATTACAGGCACGTTTAGGTTTACGCGTATTATTTGACAATGTGGCCGTACGGTGGCTTTTCTTTCGTCATTGGAGTGCGACAACAATGTAAAAAAATGACTGGCACAGTGTAGACGCCACATTGCAGGAAAAACATTGTCCTTCAGGAACTTACTTCAGAGATTTTGTATAGGAAAATGATCCGTACGGTGTCACAAATAAAGTCCTAATTAACATAACAGTATAGAGGTACTACTTTCACTGTATAAGTATTATATTTCGAAAACAAATCAAGCCTTTCGGACCACTTTCGTACAACCATCCAACAGAATATTAGTCCAGCTCCAGCGCTGTGGTTTTGATCTGGCCACGACAAACGTATTTGTTTCAACAGTTCATCGATTATAAATTTTACTGTAAATCGTTCGTTAACTAATAGACAAGCTCCGTTGAAATTTGATGACGATTGTGGATGTAAGAAAAATCTAACTGACTGGGAGCTTTCATTCGAAAACTAGCTTTACGATATCGAAAACAAGATGTAGGAAAAATCAAACTAACTGGGAGCTTTCTGAAGATTGTAGAGGATGTCGAAAAAATCTAACTGACTGGGAGCTTTCCGACGATAATAGACGATGGCGAAAAATTCAAACTCGATATCGAAAACAAGTCGAAACCTACTAAAACGGAAATCCGCCTCGCAAAAGCGACCCGTAAAAAAATATAAAATTTCATTGCACCTTCATTTTTAACACATAAAATAAAATCCTAATCCGAAAAAACATGAACAATTATCGCGCCAGTCAAAACGACAGCGCGTTCAACAGAAGACAATATTAAACATATATTCAACAAATTCATGTCAGGTCCTTTTTCTTTCATCCTTTTTTTAGAACCGCTCTATCAAATGCTTAGAACTGTATCGAATTTTTATCACGCAGCTATTTTTAATGAATTAACGTTATAAATCAACACATAAAACGCTATCGTGCTAGTGCAGCCGAGATTCGGTCCGCCATCTTGTTGATCACACGATTTTAAATGGCGGACGTGTGACGGTATACTTTATCTGTATTTTTTTTAAACAACTCACGACATCACCAAGGACATTGCTTCAATATTACGCCGAATAATTTGCGCTGCGGTTTGTGCATAAGTTTTCAATTTTACAACAAAATATTAATATTTTTTCCAACGCGCAGCGCGGCCCGTAAAAACTACACTAGTTGGGCAACGAAAGCGCCCACGTCAGAGGTAGTGGGCGGCGATAGCTGCCCACTAGGTGAGCGACATTCGTTGCCCGTTCGCACCTAACAAATCACGCAATCATACACAACACAGAGCGAAGCTACATCTTGGCTCTCGCTCGCAAATGTTGCTACAGTTCACTTTTATTCATTCATTCTTTTATTTATTTTAATATTAATTATCTAAACTAGACGAGCGACTTGTGCTGTCCACGACGAACAAAAAAGATATTGAGAGTTGATATCAAAGATTGCGGTCAAACATATCAAAGAATCTAACGATAGACGCATTTTCACTTATACACTACATGGAATGATGCAAGCAACAAAATGTTATTTCATTTCAGTAGATTTCATTTTTATCGGATATATTTGATTTTATATAAATAAATGACTTTTTTTAAAGACCTTTTTATGTACAGCTTAAACATACCACAGGCAAGATTATAATAGTTAAATTCGTGTAGTCAAACTTAAACAGCGTTTTAAAACTTGTTAACACTGTTTCAAAACTTTTGCCTAAGTTTTAAACAGTGTTTAAAAGTTAACTTTCAGCAGCCGTTTCAAAAACAAGTCAATATTGGTTTAAAAATACATAGATGGAATATATTTGGCGTAGCAAGGACAGCACAAGCCCACCCGCGGGACTAACTAGTTTAACTCCTTCAAGACTCGAAACTAATACTTGTGTGTTTAATATATAACGAAGCGCCATATACGTTACTCGCTTGGAGATGTATTGAATACCTCATACAAATACATTTCAAACATCCCAAATATGTACATACAACGATACATGGAACCAAAAACACTTGACATTAGTCAAGACAATTTCAGTGACTTCTTTCCCATATAAATAATCAGATCAATGTTTTAGATATATTTTTTTTAGATTTAGATTTGTTTTAGATTCTCAATATAGTAGAGAGCTCATTTAATACATTTATTATAAGACAATAACTCTCCAAGCGAAATATAGACATCACAGTCAAATATAAATGGGCACGACACCCGATAGACAGGCGGTATTACTATATTTTTTAATGTTTATAATTTACCATTTAGATTTTGCTTTGTATAATCTTCAACAGATTGCCTCACAAAAACAATATAACATCCAGTAATGTAATCAATTGCAATTCTATTATTTTACGCAATAATAGAATTAAATAAAAACATATGTCCATAAACAGTTTCTACCCACAAATAACTGAAGCATGCAAAATTAACTGGGACACAAGTGCTATTTGTGTAGAAAAATTTCAAGATAGTTTAGACGAATTCTCAAAATAAAAATTTATAGAACTTTAAGCTGGAACATCAGCTATTTCCAGACCAACTAAAACTTGAAATTACATTTGAAGGTATAGCTAGACATACCGCCTGAAATTTTGCAGTATCCGTGTTGTTGAAGTCACTACGTCTAACTTACGATTTGACAGGATTTTTTTTATAAATATATATGTGTATAATAAATAATTCTAGTCTGTATATCCGTTACCGACTCGCTGTGCCCGCCGGCGCTGCCTGTCTTCGGGTGTGTCCGTGCTTTAACTTAACGCCATCTGTAATTCACGAAAAAGTGATATAGAACTCAGTACAGTAGTCGATATAGATTTTGTGTAACGAGTAGTTTAGTGTTTAGCGTGTGTATTGTATTTAATCATGTCGTCAGCACTGTGTATTGCAGTTTAGCGTGTCGTCAGCATCGTGTATTGTAGTTCAGTGTGTTTTATGTGTCGTCGGTACTGTGTAATTGTAGTTCAGTGTGCTTATCATGTCGTATGCATTGTATACATATTGTAATTCAGTGTCTCGTCAACCCCGTGCGTTGTGGTTTATCATGTCGTCAGCACTGTGTATCGTATTGACAGCGTCGTCAGCACTGTATATTGTAGTTTAGCGTCTCGTCATCCCTGTGCATTGTAGTTCGTCTCGTCAGCACTGTGTATTATATTTAGGTCTTGTCAGCAGTGTATTGCGTTAAGCGTCTCGTCAACCCTATGTATTGCAGTTCAGTGTGTTTATCATGTCGTCAACTTTGTGTATTGTAGTTTATCATGCCGTCAACCCCACTTACAGCACTTGGTGCGGCTGTTTATTATAGTTTAGCGTCTCGTCAATACCATGCATTCAATAGTCTCGTCAGCATTGCGTAGTGTATTAGCGTCTCGTCAGCAGCACTGTGTATAGTAGTTTTGTTTCTCGTAAGCATTGTGTATTTTGGTTTAGCGTATCGTCAGCACTGTGCATTATAGTCTGTGTATTGTAGGTGTGTAGTTTGTCGTCAGTAGTGCATTGTAGTATAGCGTGTCGTCAGTACTGTATAGTGTAGTTATCGTCTCGTCAGCACTGTGTATTATAGTTCAGTGTGTCGTTTGCACTGTGTAATGTAGTTTATCACGTCATAAACACTTGTGTATCGTATTGTTAGCGTGTCGTATGCTCTGTGTATTATAGTTTAGCGTGTCTTAAGCCCCTTGTATCCCACTCACAGAACTTGATGCGGTTGCAAGGCGGCGGCGGCGAGGTGCGCGGGCGAGGGCGGAACGCCGACGCCGGGCGGCGCGGGCGGCAGCAGCGTCTGCGCGAGCCCCTCGAACCGCCCGCCTGCCTCGAACCCGTTCTGCTGGGGTGGGGAGCTAGCTGTTAGCTTTACGTACAGATAGATTTACGTGAAGCTCACGCTCGTGTCTTACAGGAGGGTAGAGAATATACGTAAAGCTCATGCCCGTGTCCCATAAATTCAAAATTCAAAATTTCTTTATTGATTAGGACATTAAATATCTCTTTCAATCGTCAGAAAGGGGGTAGGAAACACAAAGTGACACGCTGACCGCCCTATGGCCGCAGCAAACCCACCCCACGCCAACCACGACCGGACCGTGCTCGACAATGCCAGGCCTAGGAGGCATAGGAGGGTAGGCAGAGGCTATGGACCGCCACAACTCCTTAGCCTCGCATATATGTACAATTCTTTTAATTCTTGCCACTGCGGACGCGCCCGCCTCGAACCCGTTCTGCTAGGGTTAGGGCGGGGGGCGGTTAGCTTTACATATAGATATACGTAAAGCTCACGCTTATGTCCCGCAGAGAGGCAAAGACTATGGATCCCCACAACTCCCTAGGCTCGCGTGTATCGACAATTCTTCTCTTACATCACATTTTATTCTTGCCGCTTCGGACCTCAGCTTTTTTGAGAACATTACCGATCTGATCAGTGAATGTTTTTTGGTCGTCCTCTTTTACTTTTCTATTGACACTGATGCAGTCTGTCAAGGTGTCGTTCGAAAGGAACTACTGCCTTTTCAAACATAAATTAATATGTAACTCTAGTACAGGGTTTCTGAAAAAGGGAAACGCGAATCGCTAGGGGTTCGCTATTTGAGAGTAGGGAATTCTTAACTAGACAAGTAATGCTGGCTGCATGACTGGCTTACAAGGTTAAAATGGAAAAATAAATACTTCCTAAATTGACATAATTTGCGACAAGAAATGAGCCCACCCACACATTAATACGCACCGTAATTATTGTCTTTTATTGAAAAAATATGATACCAGGGGGTGTTAAGGGGTTCGCAGTCATCTGGAAACTTTGATACGTGGAGCCATTAGTTTGAGAAACCCTGCTCTAGTACTTCAGCTATCCAGCTAGCCCTCTAGTTTTTCACAACTTTAATAAAATCGTATCAATAGAGACAGTCCTTCGTGGATTGTCCCAGCAATTGCCGCGTCAATAAAATTTTACACCACAAAAGAAATTTTTGCAAAAAAAAATGTTTTTTCGTTTAGGTAACACTTATTCTACGTATAATTTACAACTCCATCCCCCACTCACAGGTATCATGATCGTGGGCCGCAGCGGTTGTATCGACGGCTGAACCGTGGTCGGGTAATACGTCGGGTAATATTGAACCGGGTAACCAATGTAGCCCGGATAACCGGCCGCGGCAGCGTACATGGCCGCCGCCGGGCTGTACATCTGTTGCAGATGGAGATTGTTGTACTGAAATTGAATTGGTGTAAAATATTTTAGAAATTGTTAAAAAGAAACATGGGGAAATGGGGAGTATAAATAAGTATGAATTTAATTACAGTTTGTACACTAATTTCACTTTATTATAACAATTTTAATAAATGAACCGTTTTCAAGACTAACTTACTAAAAATTTACATAGATGGCGAGCTCTAACGACTCGAAACATTATTATATTCTTTTGATTGGTTGTAAAGTAAAGTAAACACGTTTATTCCGGATCATTCCCGTTGCCCCCCAACTGCTATCCCCCGAATGGGGAACAACGTGAATAAAAATTCCCGTTGCAACCAGTTTCGAATTGCTCATCTACACTAAAGTCAATTGCAAAAAAGGTGATTTAATTCATAATAGAGTTCCATCACTAATGCTCTAAACTTTAGGCGGCGCCTAAGTTTCAGACATTCTAAACAATAAAAGCATTACACTAAACCCGCTAAATCGCTGGTAACTTTATGACGTATTTACTACATTTATTTATATTATTATATTGTGATAATTGTCAATTTTATATTGACATACTTGTTAATTTAATAATTATTACATAATAATTGTATGGCGGTGTAAAATATTTACTAAATAAATGAATATGAATAAATGCTTAGAAACATCTCAAGGTGACAACTTAAGCGTCGCCTAATTTGAGTGCAATCGGGCAGTTGTCACAACACTCACAACATAGTGTTTTAACTTTATATCCACTTAATTATTTTAATCAATAAATTGCAACTGGTTATATGGATAATTATGATCATCCGTCCGGGGAGGATCATCTCCAGGTCTGGGGATGAGTAAATTAAAACCAGTTGCAATTTATTACAAAGGAGAGCAGTTGCAATTGATTACAAAATTCGCAATACCCATATCCGTAGAGGCATTCACAGGCAACTGCTGCTCCAGCACCGGTAAGCGTCGGCCGCAGCGAAAGTACTAAATTAGTAAGAGCCACTCACAGGCAACTGCTGCCCCAGCCCCTGTATCGCCTGGTGGTGTTGCAGCTGATCGTACGGCGGGGGCGCGTACACGCCGCCGGCGCCCACGCCCGCGCCGCCTGCCCCCCCAAACGCCACGCCGTACGGACTGCCGCCAGCCACTGGGAGACAACACGATTTGATTTCAACTATTCAAATCAAAATTGTTTGCAGCAGAGTTACATAATTAGCCTACTGTACTTTAGTCGTAATTAGGCGACTGAATCCATGACCCAATCTGGTCAAGTTCCCCTGTTAACAGGGTATCGAAGGTCAGATGTCACGAAGGTCAGATGGCACTCGCTACACTGTAATAACCTGATCTACTAAATCCTGGATCATGGTCAATGCAGATCCCGGGCCGTCACGCGTGAGAACACATCCGGGACATTAACGCCAAGTGACCATGTTGTACATACCATGATGCTTAGGAAATCTAGTTCTTATGCTAGTTAATTTTGGGCACATCCGTCGGCCATTTCATGTAACATCAAAAGGTATTTCACGCGGCACGCCGAATCACCAGTGTTATCTCAATGCGAACGCATTACACGCATTATTGAACATAATGCCTTCTCCTCTTAAAGAGAGTTTTTTTTCCTCATTGATTTATTTTCGCTATGACGAAAAAAACTTCTTACTCCGGGCGTAAAAGGAGTTTCTTCTTTCGTAATTTACTCCACAGCTTGTTCCAGAGTTGCATGAGTGTTGCAGTTGTAAGAAAAATAAGATTTTTCAAAAAACAATTGTTAAGAATTGGCTAGACTTAGATTTCTTTTTTCGACTGATACGAGTTTCGTATTTTACATTATTCAGTTTTTCATTCACTTTATTATGTCATGATCTTAGTGAACGCCTTCTATGAACCGCTAGACCGCATCATTTACTATCACGTGACTTCTAAGTCTACACAATGTTTATTCATAGTTCAAAGTTTTTACAAAGACCATATGCAACAGGACCAAAGCTGAGGCGCCTGATTCACAACAACTAGACAGCGGTTTGCGTGTCAAGGAGTTTGATAATTATAATAAAATATCTAAAATATGGATTGGTAGCAAGTCGTCGTATATTCAATTTCAATTTCATTTATAAATTCACCGTAAGAGCAAGCCCGACCTCAACTAGTCATTTTTGGAATTCGTCACACGAACTTTAAGCATATTATTATGTTGCTGTCATTTCAGTCGAACAACAAACTCATTGCTCGAAGTTTGTGAGACGAATAGCGAAAATGACCAGTTGCGAAAACGACTGGTGGCGAAATTTACCAGCACGGCTAGCATAAATGTAATCTGAAAAGAAAAGGCGCGACATAGATACTGCTATCGCTTTCATCTTCGTATTGAGAGAAGGAAACAAAAGATTGCAAACTTGTGTTAACCGAGCAGTTGACAACGTGACGAATTGTGTCTATAAAGTCGCGCTGACATACCGAGTTTGCGTTTACGACGACTCGCCACTAATCCGTGTAAAATACTGTATGTATATAATATGTTTATTGTAAGGTTCCAGTACCTTCCACCGGCCTATTTGTTTAGGTATTGACTTCGTGAATTCACTTATGACTAAATTCAATATTTAATATCTTACAGTTATAGCAAGCGCATATCGCCATCCCAAACATAACCTTACAATACAGGTCATCCTAGTGTAAGGGACAGTGCTCACATGGGTTGGGTACACTATTGAATACATTATAGGTTTCTCATCTATCCACTTGTTACTCATGTTAAGTACTTAGTTTGTAACACAACAAAATGTAGTGGTGCCAATGTGTACAACTCAATACTCATGAAATTGTATTACTGTGAAGCTGCAATAAACTTATATTATTATATTATTATTATTATTATTGAAAATTAAATACTGACTGGAATACTGACCGCCATACTGCGGTGCCGCCTGATGCGGCGGGGCCGGCAGGAAAGGCCCCTGCGGCGGCTGAGGTTGAGGGTACGCTCCCAACGGCGGTGTCACTGCAACAACGGCACTGTTCACGCTCACGACTCACAAACACGACGCTCCGGTAGACCCACGCTCACGGCTCTCACTCTCACAAGACTCACGAGACTTGGCGGCAATCGATTCGCGGTCAACTGTCTAGTTTACGCACGCTACGATTTCCATGACGTCGAAATGTCAAATTCAAATTTCGAGCGTTCGAATTCCGCGACAGAGAAAGTAAAGTGGTGGGGGTATATTCGTACGCCATTCAGCATTCGTGCGTCGCTCGGAGAGGACGTCTTTGCTTGTTGCAAGTTTTATAAATTAATAATTTTATTGTGTATGTTTTTGTTATGCAAGGTGCTTTCCGAGCGAGTTTTTCAAGCGTCGTTTTAAGTTCCAAGCCTTAAATTGACAGTCAATAATGCAAGTGGTGTGCTTCTGGCGTAGGAATATATCGTGTATGTAAAAAAATATCGATTGTCACCAAGCTTCTATGCGTAGAGAATCATTTCTAACCTTATTTTTCAATTTAAAACCTTTAAATAGAAAAAAAAAGAAGCAAAGTTATTTAATTCTAAATGGCTCTCTATGCAGTTTAACAATTATCAATTTAACAACATGGGAGTATTTGTGAGAGTAGATTTACTTTCAAAATAGCTTTTCCATTCGTTCCGATTTATAAAAATTCCAATTCCCTAGTAGCCGATGAGGGTAGTCCAGCCGGAGAATCGAATCCACAACCCAAGCCCGCACATTCACGCTCGATGCGGCGGTGTTGCCATTTTGGAACTAAAATGTTACCATGTTTTGAAAAATAAAATTTAGACAAATAAGTGCTCATCTTTTTTTTATGTACCTACTAGACAAGCATTTCAAAATACAATTTTATTTAAATAAAGATAGTAACATTTTACAAGACATTTGCAAGAGTGACATCATCATCTTTGATGTGATATTTACTACTAATAGTTTTTATGCTTTTAATGAGATATTTTATCGATATTATTTGTCGGATAATAACTGTCCTTTCGATTTATTAATATAGATGTCATGGATGCATGTCCGTCCTGTTAACGACAAGCGAGCCCATACAGAGGCGTAACATTATTCACCAAAACTAAAGTAACTAAAAAAAATTTTTTTTTCAGATACTTTCGTTAACGTCGCAACTTTTCTTCGGAACATTTTTTTTTCATTCATTTTTTGAATAAAATAAAAAACCAGGTTTTTATTTTTAATAGTAAAAATTGTAACGAAGAAAAAATAACAAGGATTCGTGTTATATTTTATGGCTCAACACCGAAGTGATTGAGCCAAACGTTATTTACATTGCATTCCTTTTTCAACAATGGTCACACTGGCAGTGTCATTTGAATATAAAAAACAACAAATTGCTGCCCATCCAGCAGTGTTGCCAGTGTCATCATTTCCAAAATTGTTTAGCTTGTAATCAATAAATAGAACAATCACACATTAAGTACCTTTGGATAAGAAAAGACATCATTATATTTAACGACTAACTTCCGACTGTTTTCCAGGAGATTGAAAAAGACTACTCAAAATTAAACATTTTGTTTTTCAATTTTAGCTAAATATAATTCCTTCACTGTAAAACAGTCTAAAATTATACAAAGATCGAAACACGGCTTATTGTATTAAATTTATTTTTTAAATATATTAAATTTTATAAGTCAAATTTTACGTAATAGATCAATTACTTGTAATAAAAACATAATAAAATAAGCTCGTGTCCAGATCTAGATTTCAATAAAAGTGAAATAAAAAAAAGGCCGCCAAAAAATCATGGCGGCCACAAGAACGTGTACATGTTGTGAACATTCCTTCAAAAACATATTTATTTATCTATAACAGGTTATCTAACTAACCGAAACATTTGTATGTACCAAGATTTGTTGTTCAGACGAATTTAGAACTACGAAAAATTACATAATTTTTTTTGTAAATTTTGCGAATGCTTCGAAAAATTTTGCTGTTCAAAAATGTTTAAAGGCAAGCTCTTGCTAGATGCGAAAAAGCAAAACTGCAAAAACTATTATATGAATAATGCGAAGAAGGACAGTAACATGCCAGTTTTTGGAAAAAAAATAAAACACCAACTCTACATTCTACTACTCTCTAAAAAAAAGATTGTCTTGCATTACCTGGTAAACCAGCTAAACCTAAGAAACACTGGGAACATAATTAGCTTCTAAACTATGTTATACTGGCTACTACGACAAGCAAACTGGACAAACAAAAAAGACATGCCCAAAATCAAAATGGCCGCCGATTAAACAGCAAAATTAACACAATCTATGTTTCCAACCACAAAAAATCCTGGTAGTGGACCCTCACCAAAACACATTTAATCTATTATAATACTTAAACCACTACAAGTACGCCATATTTGTTTTCAAACCATCCTATGGCGTACTTATCTGTATAACCAACACAAATACTTATCAATATTAAAAGCTTGTTAAGCCAGATTTGACGCCATATTGGCTATCCAATATTCCGTCAAATCCAATACGAAAAGAGAACGCACTCGTATTCAATAACATTATTTTAAAGACATTTTAACATTTTCAGGTACCCTGAAAAAGAATGTGTGATGTGACCTCTAGAAAGTTCGAAAAAACTGTGGCTAAACAGGGACCTAAATAGGATATAAAGGCCCTAAAATTGCATAATTCCCGTCCTTCCGTAGTTAAGCTTAATCAATGCATGCAACATTGTCTATAGCCAGATCTTGACATAGACAATACGACAACATAAGGAAAACGTACAGCTTTTACAACAGAACCTCCATGAAACTTGTCTTTATTTAATAAAAATATTATATTTAGATTTAGCATCGAAATTTGTTCTGGATTTCATAAATAAAAGCCGCAGTTTCATTACTTACATACTTATATCTAATCACACACACTAACAGTGTCATTCCTCGATAATATATTGCTTATTTAAACCTTTCCTTCAACTATTTATTGCTTAAAAACATCTTCAGCATATCATTAAAAATTGTATTAGGAAAAAGAAAAGTGTACAAATAGTTGAAGGACAATTTTAGATGATCTATGGTGCTAGTTAAAAACCATATAAAATCTAAAACATATATTAATCTTATTAAAGATAAGTGTAAACATATAATAAAATATATAAGGTGGATATCAGTACATACAGAATGTATGAATGTACCAATGTCGCCATCACCATTATTTTTTATTAAAACCAACTGCATCATATTCAAAGTTGACGTGTAAAATAATATATCATCAATAATAAAATTCATTAGAATGATTTATTCCGCTGTCTGAGGCTCAAGTATGTGGTTTAAAAACATACCTAACAGACGCATTTTTACTCTCAAATAATCGTGTGAAATATTAAATCGAGCGAATTTTCCGGCTCTTATCATCGTATCCGCCGGCAATATTGTATTCTCAAATGAATGCAGTTTGTTTTTTATTAGGTCTGTAATATCCTAACGAATTCCATTTTAATTAAAATATCACAGACCATATACTGCGTTAGTATTAAACACTGTGTTAAATTTTTAATGCACAACTTTTACAAGGAATGGAAATTTTTATTCGAAAGAATTATTTATTTTTTATTCAGAAAGGAAGTTATTTCCGCCGGTACCAGCTTGAATAGTTGTGCATCAAACACAAAAGAAGGGCATGGTTCTATCACTGTCCTAATGTTGTGCCAAAACATTGAAATCTTTATAAATGTTTGCTTGCATTATTAAGATTTCATAGAAAAACATATGATGTTTTTTTCGCACAATTTCTTGTAACGTATATTTTAATTTTATTTTTTTTTGCTTTAAGAACATCATAGACCTTTCTGATAATTAATTCAAATAAGTTAGCTTATGTAACTATATAAGAAAAACAAAAACAACTCAAAACAAAGACACCCCTATTAAACAGTAAAATGTACTAAATAGTACTTCATTAATAGGGGCTCTTGTAAGCAAAAATCTAAAATTTGTAAAATTTTAGATTATTTGCTTAAAAGTGCAAACGTAACTTGCAATATTATATTATAAAAAAATAATAATGACTTGCTTGTTTCTTGAAATGGATCAATGTATATTTCGTACTAGGTACATAATATTTTTTGTAAATTTAGTGCTTACAAGTCATTGTTATTATTATTGAATAAATTATAAAAGTGTTAAAAATAAGAAATAAAAAATAAGCTGTGAAAATAAACTTTGTAAAATGGAAAGTAATGAATTACACTATCTTAGAAAACACATAGATTCTTTATTAAATAATGTCAAGAAAGAGTTTTGTCTTAAAAAAATATATGTATCATTGAAATATCATTTAGAATTATATTTTTAAATTGAAAGTCAAAACTCCTTTAGCTTATACAACTTATTTTTTAAATGTATATTAAATATTAAGTCTGGACATGTGATTAATTTTTTATTTCCAAAAAATATAGGATATGGGAGAAGACAGTTATTAAAACACTATACAAATATTTTCAAGCAAAAAACAACTACATACAGCCACCCTTTTAGTTTCAAATCAAACTATGTAAGTATAGCCTTCTCCTAAATCCTCTTTTTAAAAAGATTTTGATCGTTTTACATTGAAATAAAACTTTACTTGTAAAAATAATCACATGTTTGACTTTTAAGTGAAAACATTGTTGGATTGATTGCTCATTTTTATTACTTGATGCAAATTTTGAATACGAAACCAAATTTTCCAATAAAGGACAATAGTAATGAGTAAAATGGTCAAGAAACGTGACTCACAGATTCCATAGATTTCTAAAGAAAGTTAAATGAAAATGTAGTACAGAAAAAGAACTGGAAAATACAAAAAAATTGTCCAGAAGACAAAATGCGGACAACACAGAAATCAAAATATGTGGGTACGTCAAACTACCGAGAATCCTTGTCGCGATCTCAGCTACTACTGTGCAACAACTGTCAGGTGCCGAGATACTAAGTCCACCATTGTACTTTTTTGTGCATAAAGTTTTAATAAATACTATGGGCATAATATGGCTATAGGGTCATCTACATGGCTACAAAATCACGCGCGCATAGGACTTCTTCTATTATTTTGATTCCTGTGGCGGCTTGTCTAGAATTCAACATTATGGATTTTAAGAAGATAATTTTCTATTATGGGGAATGCACCATGGGCCCAAGCCTACCTCACCTGCACGACCAGCACATGTGCTCTCGAGCGCAATAAGCGAGAAATTTCATCTACATATTGAGAGAAGGAAAAAGACGCTCTCGAGGCGCGAGCTATTTGCGGGCACACTTATGCTAGCTGTGCTGCTTGTGGTCCCCCAGCTAATAGATGGACGAAGCTGTAGCGAAGGCAAAAGCCTGAGTAAAGTCCTAAATGGGTTGTGCGTGTCAGATGGTAGCCAAAACACCAAAGTAAAGGTCCAGTGGAAATGCATCCAGAGACACAGACGTGATGTCGGGCGAAATGGGGGGAAAAAGAGTTGGAAAGCGGACCCTGCCAGAAGCCAGGATTGACCACTCGGATGATGAATCTAATGGGCTAAGCAATGGATGCCTTTTTTCTTTAAATCTAACCAGCCAGGCATTTGACCGCCATCCCGGCTGGTGGTAAGTGACGATGCGGCCAAGGATGGATCATACCAGTGCATGTCAGTGTCCTGTAGTGAGAAGTATATCGTAATCTGAAGATCTGACTGAAGGCCCTTTTAGTCCTTTAAAACAAATCCTGTAGCGGACTGTTAGCCAGCAGCGTATAATGCGGGATCTTGATACTGTATTGTTATAATATTTGCACCAGAATTCTTCTTCCTGTCTCAGCCTTTATTGGTACGAAATAAGCAATCAACCCAAACGGGGTTACAGTATAATCATTAACACATACGATAATCCACGTCGATGCGCACATATCATATAATGGTCTCTTCAACTATGTTCCAAAAAGAAAAATTGTAAATAAAGAAAAATTCTATATGTTTTGAGTTACATGGGCGATATTAGTCGTCGGGGGCGCAGCGGGGGCGGCGCTGGGCGCGGCCGCGGGCGTGCACTGGAGGCGCATGGCAAATTGGTTAGAACAACACCATCCCTTTGCCGGACAACATGTTTCAAACACGGCCACTGCGGGCCACCAATCTGACCGCAACTCAACCTCTTGGACAATGACCTCATTATCGGTTACTGTTTACGTTACCCCAATTCGTTATTTATAAAATCTAACAATGGTATTGCATATTGTATTATAATAATAAGAGTTTGACCAAAGCTGTCTGACGAGAACAACTGTTTTTTCTCCTTCATGTGAAACAGTGACTGGTATTAGATATAATAATACCTTTGTATAAAAATAACTTGATTAGAATATGATTAACATATTGGCTGTCACACTCCAAAAAAACAACGGGTTGTTTGTTGTTTTTAACTGACTATTGTCGAACTTTGACTTGACGAAAAACCTTTTTTTGCGTAAGCCTTACAGTTGTTGTAATGAGTTTGTGTATAAAAAAATATATTTAATTGAACATTTTATTCCTTATTACTCTAAGTGGCATGGCCTCAAGGGAATAATTTCCCATAGTGCCGGTCACTCATAGTCGAGAGTGTCACAGCCTAGTAGTTAAGGTGTCTGACTAATACCTCGAGTTACTGGGTTCAAACCCCAATGCCGCAATTTACCCAAGACTCTTTTCTAAGCTATGAACATTAGTTGAACATTAACCAATGCTCCTATGGTGAGGGAAAACATCTTGATAAAACCTACACATTCAGGTGACTAAATGTATAACCATGACCCAATCTGGTCAAGTTCTTCTATTAACAGGGTGGGTCATGGAGGTCGAGATGTGGCAGTTGTACCACTGTAATTACCTAACCTGCCAACTCCTAGGTCATGGATCCTGGGCCTGAGAACCCATCCAGGATATTAACACCAAGATGATCAGTCATTTTAAATTGGCATAAGAATTGTATAAATGTCAGACATAATGGCAAACATGGTAGCCAACATGTTAATTATAAAAATTTCAACTCTATATTCCTTCTTTTGGAGATAATAGTAATATGACGAGCTTATTGCGGTCAATAAACTAGTTACATAATGAAAAGGTTGAGTTGCAGCCACTATTGTAAAACGTCACCATGTGACCATCAGATAAATTGACTTATTTCAATTAAAATTAAATAGTCATTCTTATTTTGATTGTAAAATAAACCTTTTTGCTTTAATAACGTTTGTGTGTTCGGGAATAGAAAGAGAAAATATTTCCAAACACACCATTTTTCTATAATAATCTAACAAGCATGAATTCAAAAGAGATTCGGACACATGTAACGCCAAGGTTGCATCTATAATGAGTGTCGAGACGTAACATACGAAAAGATTGTTATTATTATGCAGACGATATTACAACACATTTGAGACAAACACTATAGGAACCTACTAGAACAAATATTCATCATTTACTATATAAATTACCTAATTAAAATTTGACTTCCATTCCGGAAAGGTTACATGACATCATTTTAGCTAATATGTATGTAATACATATTATATCATTAACAATATAATAGTAATTCTTAAGAGTGCCTAAACAACTTCAAATTGGGATCTTCAAAAGCCATGAAGATGTCCACTACTGGTTAAAGGATCTTCTCTAAAAGAAGTTTGTGTGCCGACAGATTCAAGAGCAATTCATTGGTAGCACAAATGATGCGTCCAGCCTCTTGAAACTCGGTGTCAGTTATTTATCCAAGTTAAGCTACTATTATTAAGTAGTAGTAAAATAGTACTAAGTCTTATTGGAAAAGGGAAGGTAAATTCAGCCCATTTTATATTATGTACCTACATATTCCAAGCAACTATGAATCAATCATAGGAAAAATATCTAACCATATCACTGAAGGTAGTAAGTAGGGGTACCTACATATATTTAATACAAAATTGGGGGAATATTTTAGCCTATTTGTGCACAAGTATGAAGTAAGTAGAGGTACATGAATATTTAATTAAAAATTTGGGCAAAATTTTAGCCTATTTCTGAATATTTGTGCACCAGTATGTATGTTTATGGGATATGCGGTCTATAGAGACAGTTGCACTAATAAATGAGCCTAAATATAGCCCAATTTGACAACGATCTCATCCTGTCGTTGTGAATACCAAGGCTCGGTCAACCATTTTGGAATCGAATATTGATCGACGAGCCAAACGCAGAAGCCATGTAAAACATAAGATATTACGGCAGTAACAAGTAGGTATCCATTTACGTTAGAATAACGCGTAAACCTACTCATAAACAGTGAAAACCTATTAAATCAAGGCCTAGCAATGACGTTACACATGTCAGCTCTCTCGCGAATAAAGAACAAAGGAAGCAATAAATAAAGTACATAAATACCTTTTTTGTCTGCCATTTATATAAAGAACAAATTATTTACTTTGAAAAACGTTTTCACTCTGAAATCTCGATGAGATATTTGACGAAAAATTAGAGATTTTATCAACGCAGTCGCAAAACGGACGCTAGCGCCAGTCGTTCGATTGGATTCCTTTAGCACTAGGGTTGTGCGTTACCGATTAGTTGCGAAATGACGTTTACGGTTTTTGAGTTAGTGTCTGTAGTCGATCGTTTCTGTTTTCTGTTGGTGAGAGGTGCGGTTACATTGAATGTGTGGCGAGAGAGGCTTGCTACCTCTCCTATTTAACAGCAGATGAATTTATGGCTGAATATTAATGGGATGCAGCCTCGAGATTAGCCAGATTAGTAAGTAAACAACAATGTAAGAACCATTGAATGTACTATTTTGAGGGCATTTGAGGGTAGATTTTTTGTTTGTAGGTTTCTACCATATTATGTACTTATTACATTTGAGTTAATTTAATAGCCTGAATTCAGAAGCAAAAAGCGTGAGAGTAAATCAAAGTGTAATGTATTATAATATAAAATAAGGTCCATTTATGCATCACTTATATTGTGTTACGCGTCGCTCCGCTCTTCAAAAGCCCGCCTATTATACAGGCCGTGTCCTTCGCGCAGACGTGGTTGAGAGCAGAAACAAACTTGTGGCTGAAATCGAGACTTCCCTGGAGCAGGTTTCCGGATAGGCGAAACCTCGTCCAGTTCAACCCAACGAAGACACAAGTTTGTGCGTTCACGGTGTAAAACCCCCTTTTTATGCAGTGTCGAAAGCCTTCTGTAGGTCGAGAAATACGTAATGCAACGGTTGATTCCTACTGCAATGGGACTTCTAGAGAACCCTGAGAGCAAAGACTGGATCCATGGTGCAGTAGCCCGGCCTGAAGTCGTATTGGCATTCTGACAAGGAGCATTTCTGGCGAAGTCTCTGGTCAATAATCCGTTCGAATACTTTCATTGTGTGGCTCATAAGTTTAATACCTCGGTAGTTGCCGCACTCTTGCACACTGCCTTTTCTTTTATAGATTGACGTAATAATATTTACGCGCCACGCATCAGGTATAAGCACCGTAGCTATGATCATCTTAAATAAGTAGTTCAGTGAGCAAGAGTACGCCCCGGGTCCCGATTGTTTTCCAGGTTTCTATGGGTATTCCGTCATGGCCAATAGCTTTTCCGTTCTTCATACGTGCCAGAGACCTCTCCACCTAATCAGGGGTAATCGGGCTTATCATGCCAAGGTTTGCAGGAAGCTGTGGTTGTCGTATGTAGTTGTTGGCCTCGTTAGACAGTTCCTTGAAATGACAGCACCACCGGTCTTTAGTACGTTGACGACCTGAGTGGTTCAGTGGTCAACATGCCAGTCAGCCACGCAAGAGGTCCCGGGTTCGATTCCCGGCCGGGCAGAAATTTAAATGATTAATTTTAATTTCTGTTACGGGTCTGGGTGTTCTATGTATAATAAGTATGTATTTAAAAAAAGTATATATGTAGTATACCAGTTAGCTAGGACCCATAGCACAAGCTTTGCTTAGTTTGGGGCTAGATGACGGTGTGTGAATTTGTCCACGATTATTTTTAATTTTTTTAATAGGGTTTGCGCTTGTAAGCAGAGCGCCGTCCGTACCTTTTATGGCAACTTTGTCACATCCAGACTAGCTCGACTCCGCAATTTTGGCAGCTTGTAGACGAGCTTTTGCCCCTCCACAGAATCCAACGCATCGTAGAGCGGAGCCAGCTGGGCCGACCGCGTTTTGGCAAGTACACCTCCTTATCCGATAATGAGCTACTGTGCTGCCATTTCTTGAAAGATACCTTTTTGTCCCTAACTGCTTCCTGCACCTCACTATTCCACCATCCCGTATACCAAAAGTTTGTTATATTTATTTATGATGTTCACCCCGGGTCTCTTGAGACATTCGAGAATAAAATTTCGAGCTCGCTACGCCCGTTCTTTTTTTAATGTTACTTACTTTTCTTACGAACATCCTAAGTCCCATAATTATAACTATAACCCCATCTTTTAAGGGGGGGGGGGTACGAATCGAAATTATGTCCTGCCCCAAGGTCATACTTATCGAGGAACAATGACTCAGGCGGGGTTTATGCCGATTTATCCCGATGTATTACATTCTATTGCGATATTTTACATTTTATTCCGATTTATCTCCATTTATCTCGATATATTCCATTTTATTTTATTTTCATTTCACTTACTCCACCTTGTTTAATTTATTTTATTTTGTTCGTCGTACGACGAGACACGGCCTAATAATTAAGACACTCAGGAGATCCATACATTTAAATCTGAAAATAAAATCGAAATTCGGTCGTGCGACGTTGGTCATACGACCAATTAGGATTCTCCAAAGAGATTATGTGTTTGTTTTTCACGCGACCAGCAATTCAGACAGCAAATTACTGAAGCGGTAGCAGGAAAGCGGACCCTGACAGTAGCCGGGATTGACCGCTCGGATGATGATGATTACTGAAGCGGTAGTGGGACAAAATACTGCCTTGTGGAACACAAGTGACAAAATAGCATAAATTGTATTCTACTCCATCCGGGCAAACCGCCTACTACCGACCGCAAAGATATGACGAGAACCACTAACTTACTGCGGGTGAAACTCATAGCTGCGACAAAATAGCCAGTAACATGATGATCTACTAGTATTGAATGCATTAGAAAAATCGAATAAAATCAATATATGTATATAATTTAGTTCTCTCCATGCCTTCCTGTGTGTCTTTTCATAGTTTTTGTATCTTATAAAAACATTTTTGTTTAAGTTTTTAAGAAATTATTGGGAAAATCAAGACCCAAACGTTGCTGCGGTGGTGTCATCATTATTATCACCTGCCTTATCCCCCTAGGTGGGAACAAAATAACAAGTCGGTTGCTTCCATTCAACTGTGTCACTTGTCATCTTGGTATTCACTCCTTTCTCAAGCATATCTGTTATTAATTATACCTACCAATAATTATTTTAATTTTTGCGTTTGTTTTCATATCGGTGGAAAATTAGCTTGAGACCGACTGTACCTAATACGGTACCGAAGACTACTGTACTAAATATGTGTCAAAACTCGTGTGATTGTGTAAAATGGAACATAGTAATTTTTCAGCGAGGTGTGTCGTCTCTCCAACCTTGGAATTGGGTAAAGATAAAACGCCAGCGAACTAACAACAATACCATTTATTTGGTTATACAGGTTTTTACATATAGCAACAATAATAGGATAGATTTCGACTAAACTATTATAATTTTTCACGTTGTAAGTGATCAAAAAGTGAACAGTGGGTATATTGCTTCTAAACACTATTTATTTTTTCAAATATTATGTAATAAATACTAATATATAAATATAGATAAGTACTAAAATGGAAATACACTTCGGGTACATATATAGTTAAATTTTTTGGGTTAATAATGAACCTACGAAGACATTGGAAGACATCGTTTGACAAGTAAGATAACTACGGCTTTGGAAGACTCGATTTCATTCAGTTGTTAGTATAACCACAATATATAGTTACATAGACCATCCCATTTGACATTGAAAATATATTTTCTCATATTCACAATAATGCATCTCACACTTATTTAAATAGTTAACTAGGTAAGTACTAATAAATATGGAAGCACAATGATTCTTACTGCACACCTACCCATTTAATTATGGTAAAAGTATTTTTTAGCTGTATGTTATTTTTTTATATTACCTTCTAATCAGCATCATAAAACTATTAAACCTTCAACATTATTTGAAATAGATATAGAAATCGAACAGTGCCATCTGTCCTGACTAGTTTACAACATCTAACAGCGCCATCTGTTCTGAGAAGTTTACAACACGCTCCATTCAACAACAACGTAGACTCCGACAAACACGCTCATACCTACTACTTATTTACACATAACATTTTAATAATTTGACCGACAGTTTTCATTTAAAGAATTCCAGCTCACAGCTGAACCTTTTACGAAGATAACGAAAAGACCGCAATTATCCACTAGGTGGCAGCAGTTGGCTCGAATGTAGCGCTAAAGCAGAAAAAATAGCTTTTTGTTTTTCAATTCCTATTTTAAAAGAAAATACACCTAATAAATATAATATAACAGATTGCTATTATAAGTAAATCTATAATTTGGCCAAGCCACAGTAACATCACAAGCCACACCATTTTACTAATACACACAATAATTATGTTGAACTACATTTTATCAATCTAGGTTTTGTATTGTCATTAGTCACGAGTATTTTATTCTTAATTTTACATTTATATCTATTTAAATATAACCTTAAAATTAGAGAATATACAGGGTAATTTTTAATGAAGAATCGTTTAATTGTTTTCCGTTAATGCTGCTGCAGACTGACTCGAGGCACTAGTCCTAATCAAAATTAATGTGGTCCTTAATTATTTGAAATAAAAAGAGAAAGTCGTTCCCACTTATAATCGTCCAAGGTCACCCTCGGCCCACTTCATTTTCTTTGAGAAATATCAATGTTGACCAGCCAGCAATTTGCTAGGAGTTTGAATGAGGTTTTAATTAATTCTTGTAAAATTTTGTGACATTTTCTTTTTCCATGGTGACATCTATGAAACTTGATGTAGGATGACCAAGAATTTACAACAAAACAGGCCAAATAAGAGCATAAGTAAAAAAATAATATAAATGATTTATTTGAGTCAGATAACTAGAGGTGCAAGTTATTACTAATAAGACATAGAAAAAAAATCGATTCAAGATTAAAAACTACCCTGTATTTGCAATTTAGCAAAAAATGCCGGCCTCTGTTGGTTGGCGCCCAAAGAGATTTAACTCTCTTTGGTTTCGGTATGTTTATTGACCAGACAGAATTAGAATGATTTAAGTATTAATTTACGACAGGTACCTCCATAGCGGGTACCTCCACCTTACAGAATACCGCAGTCTAATAATACTGTTCTGCTCACTGACAGTGACAGTGAAGGTCTATAGTGCTGCACAGGGTGGAGATTTGAGGAACTGTGCCCATTTGCCTTTTTGCTGTCAGAGCAAGACCCGGGGTTTTAGAGTTGGGTAAGGCAGGTATTGCTAATGTCTATAGGCAGCAGTGACCTCTTTCCATCAGGTGGTCCGCTTGCCTACCATACCATATATAATAAAATAAAGTTAAGTTAAAATTACAATAAATTATTACATTTACGGAACCTAATTTTAATATTCCAATTATTACATTAAAACGAAATTTGAATCGAATTTGATGAAATTTAAACCACAATACATTTTTTTTAGAAAAATTGAAACAAATACATATACCTACCTATTCAGTAATTTTATTAGTTTATCTAAGAGTATTAACTGCTTAGAGTGAATACCTAATTACACGTCTACATTAAATATATTTCCAAATGACTTTTTATAATATTATTTATTGCGCATATACACAATAAATTAATAATTTTAAATTTCGTAGCCTTAATTTCTAAAATTTCTCTACTTATTTAGATAATGAGCAAGAAAAAATCGTTAAAGAAAAAAGCTATATAAATAATTATATTACTTTGATTTTCTAGCAAAAACTATAGGAAATAAAATAAACTGTACAATACCTAACTGTCTTAATTTTTTTCCAAAATAATAAGAATTTTTTAATTAATTTTAGTCACTTTTACAAGCTGTATCTACATAACATATTTATAATTGGCAAAATGGGAGATATGTATCGTATATGACTGATATAATTAAGTAATTTATAATTTAATTGTTTATTATAATCGATTTAACTCTAAGTCCATTTTCAACTTACAATACTAATTATTTCTTAATTATTAACTAAAGTACCTTTGGAAGACACGAAATTGTTACTTTATAATAGTAGCATAAAACATTTGAGTAATACATTGTAATATATAGATATACATACCTATACGTATCAATACAATAAATATATATACCAATTTATATATAATTTAATTTGAATTATTACCGTTTCTTCGATTTTAATAAAGAAAAAATTATGATATTGAAATGATTCATTTTATCGAAAATAAATAATTATGTATTTTGAAAATGGACATGAACGCTGTGCGTCTTTTATTATTATTACCTATCACACATTCACACATAGTTTATTTATTTTTTCGTTTGGCAAATATAATATACCTATACATAAAAACAATTATATAAAGAAGCAGATACACAAAGTTAGGTAGGTACCTATACCTACTCCTCCAAATTATCGCTATAGGCTTATAATCGGGACTTTTAAAATATAAAAACTCTCCTATAATTTTTATAACATATTAAAAAATTAAACTAAAATAATTTTAAATCAATAACAACCGAAAATTAATTTTGTGTTTACAAAATAATTTTTAAATATTACCATTCATTTTTCCTAACAATAATTATTCGCTTAGGCCTCATCCTGGAAATCTGCCTGCAAAACCGTAAATACGTCGTTATCATATTTATACAAGTAGAAAATATATTTTCATTGTCAACAATCAACATTCAACAAGTATATTTACCTATCGCGTATCTACGTCTAAAAAGAGTAGCTTCAACAAACATTCAGTTTATATGCGTTATATTATATAGCTTCTACATCATTCAAACACAACGGTGAGCAATATTAAAACATGTCAAATATTTGAGAATAGAAAATAAATTGTAAATATTTAAATAATTTGCAATATGTACTTGTCATATATATTTTTATTTATTAGGTAAATAATAGGTAAGGGAACGTACCCATACTTCGTGACCCATTTTTAACCCCCCTCCCCTCTATCATACGGTGGTCTCCCGTAGTAGGTACCTATATATAAAGGTCCCCCCCCCCCCATTTAGTTTTCACGAAGTAATTCACAAATAAGATTTTTCATAATTTTTTAAACAGAAAGTAAAAAGTTAAGTGACTGAAACCTATAGCTCAAAAAGGTCGAGATTTTAGAGAAGTTGACTAAGTGACGAAAAACTAAGCCCCCCCTCCAACCCCAACGCATTTTCGAGATCCCCCCCACTCCCAGAACAGGTCACGTAGTATGGGTACGTTCCGTAACTACATCGTAGTTATTTAAAACATGACAGATATATTTAGATAAAATATGGTATAAGTAACGAGAACTGTAATAAATATATTTTAGATAAGCATACTCGCAATATTTCGTTCGTTATAATGTCATTATTAGCAAAAATATACAACCAAATAAGTTTTCTTTTGAATAAAACTCTAATAAGTAAAATTGGCTTTCCCAGTGATAGTGCCTCAACTAACACTCATTAGAATAAATTACACTTTTTTATTATTTTAGAGTGAGTATGGACCACAATACAACATCTATAATTATTTATTATTAAGTATATAATTTATCATTATCTTAACTAAATTATCGTTGCCTCAAATAAATAGTTAAGCGGTAATTTCAGTACTTATCAGAAATAATAGTACCTAGATATCGAAAAACAATTTATACTTAACATCAATTCCTGTTTGTTTTCTCGATCATGCGTTTTTTTTTCACTAGCTACAATACTTTCCATTAGAACTATGTAGGCTATTCCGTTAATTTAAAAACAAAATAATACTAAAAGTATGCAACTAGGTACTTAAAAAATCTACGCCTACGCTTTTGAGCCATTTCTTTCTTCAAGTTGTATACCTTAACTTTGATTAATATTTGATCTTATTGTTCGAAACAGCGATACCTACATTCCAAAAACGTTAATTAATTTCTACATTTACATAAATGAGGCATTACGCCCAGTCTGATACATTTAACACCGAAAACAGTATTTAAAACAGTTGTTAAAGACACATAGATATTAGACACATCAACAAGTATGAACTGTGAAGAACTTTAAATGCAGCTGATTTTCGTAATTCTATTAAAAATAAATAAATAAATAATCGTGGGCAACAATTGGCAAAAGTGCCTAAATGTGACGGTGTCAGGAAATCTGTCGCGTGGGCGACCCAAGAAGCGATGGATTGACATGGTTGAGTCGAATGGGACAGCCAACGGCTTACGACGAGAGGATGCCGAAGTCCGGGCGAAGTGGAGAAGATTGAGTAGGAGCAGTTTGACACAAGTGTGCCCCCCCGTTGTGTAACAGTGTAACACAAAGGGTTGAGTCATAAGATTTAACAGGAACAAAGGCTCGATTACCATTACGAACATTCAAAATTGACAGAAAAGCAAAGATTTGCAGTAAAGAGATTTTAAGCCGACCCGAAATCTTCTTTATTTAAAAGGAAACGGAAAACACCTATAAGTCAAAAATCTTTGGAAAACACAGACCAACAAAACAGCTATAAGTTTTTGAATACCAAAAACTAGCCCACACAATAAAGTTCACAGTTTAATCCACCACGATATCCTGGCCAAGACGGTCGATTTCGGCCAGGAGGAAGTCCACGTCCTTGCTGGTGACAGCAGCCGAGGATATGATGTTGCGGAAGAAGTTGGGGCGACGGTCGTCCGGCTGGTAGCCCACCATTATGGTGCCCGCTTGCATCATCTTGCCCTTCAGCTTGGCGCAGACCTGTGGATTTTGAATTTTGATAAAGAAGGTATCTTTCTCCCACCCAACTTATGTATAATTTAGGTTGTCGTAATAATTACTATCAATGACAGCAGTAGGCTAATTACGTAATGAATTAAATCACTTTTTGTACACTAGTTCCACTTTATTATATAATTTTTATTAAATTGCAACCGGTTTCGAATTACTCATCTTCAGGCAATTACTTTATATTTTGATTACAAGCTATATGTAGGTACCGACAAATAATAATTTAAAGTTGATGTGGGTACCGACAGTATACAATAATGTTAGGATGTCACAGTGCAGAGAAATGTACAGTATGTCAACATAATATAAATTACAAGTAGTCAAAATTTTTTTTTTTTTTTTTTTTTTTTTTAAGGTATGTCAATTGTTATACATTTAAGTAAATGGCAAAAAATATAAATTATATCGAAGGTATGTCATTTAAAATAATTTAAAATAGGTGATTTGCTGATCGCTATTGCAAATTTTCCTCAATTTGTGTGTGATAGGTCCAACATAGGGAATTGTTGCCCATCTTTTTGTAGGTTTGTTAATTTCTAAAGCCGCGGGTGCCAACATTTTCCTAGTTATTACTCTTTGTTTGCGTATGAGAATATTGTTTATTAGTTTTTTGGAGTAGCCATTGTTTATTGCTATCCGTTCTATAGTTTTCAACTCCTTAGTAAAGTTTTCTCGACTCATTGGTACACTTAATAATCTATGGATAAACGCGTGGAAAGCCGCATGTTTATGACTGTCTGGATGCCGGGATGTGGCGTGTATAATATTATCGCTATATGTCTCTTTACGATATATTTTATATTCATGTTGATCGTTCGTGATGTCTATTGTAATGTCAAGAAAATTAATGGTTTTTCCACCAATTTCCATCGTCAGTTGAATATTAGGGTTCAAGGAATTCATAAAATCTAATACACTGTTTAGGTCGTTATCATTTCCAGTCCACAGACACAATATATCATCGACATATCTGTACCAATATTGTATGTGTTCACGGAATCTCGAATTTAAAATTTCTTTTTCAAAATTGTCCATGTAAATGTCAGCGCATAGAGGAGACAAAGGGCTACCCATTGCTAAACCTTCCATTTGCTTGTATGTTTGTTTGTTCCATATAAAATAATTTTGATCTAGACAAATTTTGATGGCTGCCTCTAAGTCTATTATTTTTTGTGCCTCAAGTTTGGATTGGCATAGGTTTTCATTTATTATTTGAAGGCATTCTTTGACTGGTACACTTGTGAACAAATTCTTTACATCGAAGGACACTAATTTCGCCTGTTGTGAAACTTTAATATGGCTTATTTTTTCTATTAAATCTACACTATTTTTAATTGTGTGTGTAGGTTTATACGATGTCAAGCTTTTGTATAGTTTATTTACTGTTTTTGCTAGTTTATATGCTGGAGCGCCTGTGTATGAAACTACTGGTCGAATTGGTTGGTTTTCTTTATGCAGTTTATAATATCCATGTAAACGAGGAGGCCTGGGGTTCATCTCTGTCAAGTATGGTGCTCTGAATGCATTGAGAATGCTATCGGTGGAAGTTACCAGGTTTCGGACTTCGCTGTTATATCTTTCAGTCGGGTCCTTTTTCAGCACCTGAAATTGTCCCGATTCTAAGAAATTTTGAACTTTTTCCTTATATTCATCCACTTTGGCAATGATTACCGTATTACCCTTATCAGCTTTTGTAACTATTAGGTTGTTTTCCACGATCTTCCTTCTTATATTACTTATAACTTTCTCTTCTTTAGATTTTTCTTGTTTGTAGGTGTTGATTTTGTGTAGATGTAGTGAACAAGCTTGTTGAGACCGTTGATCCCCAATTGTGGCAACTGCAAAATTATTTTATATGGAACAAACAAACATACAAGCAAATGGAAGGTTTAGCAATGGGTAGCCCTTTGTCTCCTCTATGCGCTGACATTTACATGGACAATTTTGAAAAAGAAATTTTAAATTCGAGATTCCGTGAACACATACAATATTGGTACAGATATGTCGATGATATATTGTGTCTGTGGACTGGAAATGATAACGACCTAAACAGTGTATTAGATTTTATGAATTCCTTGAACCCTAATATTCAACTGACGATGGAAATTGGTGGAAAAACCATTAATTTTCTTGACATTACAATAGACATCACGAACGATCAACATGAATATAAAATATATCGTAAAGAGACATATAGCGATAATATTATACACGCCACATCCCGGCATCCAGACAGTCATAAACATGCGGCTTTCCACGCGTTTATCCATAGATTATTAAGTGTACCAATGAGTCGAGAAAACTTTACTAAGGAGTTGAAAACTATAGAACGGATAGCAATAAACAATGGCTACTCCAAAAAACTAATAAACAATATTCTCATACGCAAACAAAGAGTAATAACTAGGAAAATGTTGGCACCCGCGGCTTTAGAAATTAACAAACCTACAAAAAGATGGGCAACAATTCCCTATGTTGGACCTATCACACACAAATTGAGGAAAATTTGCAATAGCGATCAGCAAAACACTGCATTTTATAGCATAAAATCGCTGGGGTCCTTGATTTGCAACAATAAGGATAAAATACCCATTGAAAATCAAAGTGGAATTTATAGTCTGACATGTGACACGTGTGCTAAAATATACATAGGTCAAACAGGAAGGAAGTTTAAAACAAGAATCAAAGAACATATAGCTAGCTGGAGAAAAAATACACAAACCTCGACCTTTGCGGAACACCTTAATAAAGAAAACCATATTTTTAACCCAGATAATGGCATAAAATACCTTCATATAGCTGGGAAAGGACGTAGACTAGATGGACTAGAAGCTATAGAAGTGAACAGAATGAAGAAAGATAATATAATTAATGACCAAATTTCCTTATCGACATCACCTATTTTAAATTATTTTAAATGACATACCTTCGATATAATTTATATTTTTTGCCATTTACTTAAATGTATAACAATTGACATACCTTAAAAAAAAAAAAAAAAAAAAAAAAAAAATTTTGACTACTTGTAATTTGTATTATGTTGACATACTGTACATTTCTCTGCACTGTGACATCCTAACATTATTGTATACTGTCGGTACCCACATCAACTTTAAATTATTATTTGTCGGTACCTACATATAGCTTGTAATCAAAATATAAAGTAATTGCCTGAAGATGAGTAATTCGATACCGGTTGCAATTTAATAAAAATTATATAATAAAGTGGAACTAGTGTACAAAAAGTGATTTAATTCATAATAATGGAGTTCCATCATGAAGTGACAACACAAAGTGTTAAATATCTAATTACGTAACTTTGTTGCCAACAATTCTCTAATTTCAATTATTGAAATTGTTATTTTTGCGATCCCTTATCATCGATTTAATGGGTTCAGTTGCTAACAAAGTTCCATTGGAATAAACTGAAATTTTTAAATCAATCGCAAAAGTAACAATTTCAATCATTGAAATCAGATAATTGTTGGCAACAGGGTTACACACGTAATTAATCTACAGGCAGGCACAAAAAGTGATGAAACGTACCGGGCGAACTGCAAAATACTTAAAT
The DNA here is from genome assembly GCA_905147135.1 of Blastobasis lacticolella. Taxonomy (NCBI): domain Eukaryota; kingdom Metazoa; phylum Arthropoda; class Insecta; order Lepidoptera; family Blastobasidae; genus Blastobasis; species Blastobasis lacticolella. Next base: position 944,364 of record LR990067.1, read on the forward strand.
AAGTCTCTCTTCTTGCAATGTAAATTCTGGCGGACCTTATGCCTGAGAAGGATATTGAATCCTAGCAAAATCGACCTAATTTTAATTTTTTACCAATGAATTACTAAGTTAAGTTTCCATAGACGAGGAAATGGGAGAACCTCGCTGCGCCTCTCCTTACTTTCTACCGTAGCCTATAACTAGACGTCTACAACACCAAGGGTACCCGCTATCACAGACTCACCTTCCCCAGCAGAATCTCCTTGTTCTTATCATGAGGAGTGTTCCTCAGCTGCTTCGGCAGGTACCAGAAGGAGACGTTCACCATCTCCGGCTCCAGGATCAGGTAATACTTGTCAGGTTGCTCCTTGATGCGGCGAACCATGTACTCCGACATCTCCATGAGATGATCCATGTGGCGCTCGAAGCCTGAGGTGCCCTGGATAAGCAAGAGTGGTGTCAGTTAGTAGCGTAGCAATCACGTTATAGGATGGGTCTCTGTCTACCGCTATGGGAAAGATACTTTTTTTTAAATCAGAAAGAAGAAGAGATTAAAAGTTCATTTCAGATATTCCAGACAAGAAAAGTATTGCACTAATCACTAACTTTAGGTGAACTCTCTAACACCCGGTTTCTGAAACGCTTGTCAAATCATTGATTAGCTAACAGACTGTCACATTTAACAAGCTGTTAAATCACCGTGGGTTTCTGAAAGGCCAATCAATCTATTGTTAGCTAATCGACCATTAACAAGAGATCAATTTTTTCGTCTGGCTACCCCTGCTAAAATCAGTCACATTCATTCACTCATATATGTTTTGTTTCTGTCTAACGCATTGATTTGTCTCTGTCCCTAGCGGCCTTTTGATAGCGGCGGGATATTCAACTTTTAGATGAAACTGATAGCGATTGTATACCTAGTTTTCGTGTAAAATCGAATATTATAAAAAAAAATATATACAGAGCGAGAAAAGAGAAATTATAACAATATTTATGTTAGAGGGTCACGGGTTCCAGTGAATCCCATCATCATCATCTTTAGGCAGTTAGGTGGGTCCCGGTCCACTGCTGAATACAGGCCTCCCACGGCTTGCACTCTGGTCGACTCTGTTATCTTGCATCCATCGGCTCCCTAGAACCATAAAGAGGTCGTCCGTCCATCTCTTGGGAGGCCATCCAGAGAAAGCCACTCAACAACATCCGCCCCATCGGCTATCGATTCTGTGAGATTCTCCCAATAATCCCATTAGTTAAATCCTGGTTCAAGTCCTGGATACGGGCCAGTTCGTGGTTCAGGTCCAGGTCCTGGCCCCGGATCAGGTCCTGGTTCAGGTCCAGTTCCTGGCTTCGGACCAGGTCCTGGTTCAGGTCCAGGTACTGGCCCCGGACCAGGTCCTGGCCCCGCACCAGGTCCTGGATCAGGTTCAGGCCCTGGCCCCGAACCAGCTCCTAGTTCAGGTCCAGGTCCTGGACCCTGACATGTCCGTGGTTCAGGTTCTGGTCCTGGTTCAGGTCCATGTCCTGGCCCCGAACCAGGACCTGGTCCAGCTAATGTTTATGGTCTATGTGCTGGCACTGGTCCTGGTTCTGGTTCAAGCTCAAATTGTGATCAAGGAAGCAGTTTTGGTCATGATCCTGGACCAGAACCTGGACCCTAGACCTGGACTTTGCCTTGGACCAAAACTAGGGCCTGGACCAGGGCCAGGACCAAGACCTAGACCAAGAAAATCGGATATAATTTCTTTTGACAATCGGTTAATTGGTCGATTTTCGCCAATTAAAATAACAAGGCGATAACATACAGTTAACATGAGAAAAAGCTTTCCGGAAACCCAAAATTACATTAATCAGCCGTTAATTGGAGATTTGACAATCCGTCAACAAGCTGTTAACAAGCCGTCAATTGGCCCTTTCAGAAACCCAAACTGCATTTAATCAGTGTTTAACAAGCTGTTACGTAATTTTTGCGTTGACAAGTGTTTCAGAAACCGGGTGTAAATCACTCTTAATTACACCGATTTTGTGACGTCTAAATACATCTTAGGAATATCTTAAGGAGACAACTTCAACGTCGTCTAAGTTAATCGGGCATTAGTATTTTTCCCAAAGCGATAGACAGAGTGTTCCTATGAACCTATAGTGTAGATTTACGGACCGTAGCTTTAGCAGTGGATGGCTATCCACGGTAGAGTAGATTCTCGGTCACCAGTACATCGCACATTTTGACAGCGCCATCTATTTTTTAAGTCACGTACTTGTACTATTACAAGTCGGGTGGGGAAGTGCCGTTATGGAAATCAGCACATCTTCCCAACAGCGCGCAACGCCATCGCCCGTCACGGTGTTGAACTGTCAACTAATGCAAGTAGGTACGCACACAGCAGTATGTACTTCAAAAGAGGGCCGCAGCTTGGGGTGTGATTGACTAGAAAATGAGGTCCATAGTGAATGTCAAGAGGGAGCTACTGTTGCTGTTACTTCAATCGGTTGGGTATCTTTGGAACTCTAGATCTCCTTCATCCATGCCCTAGTAATGCATAATCAGACTGCACCCAGAAAGTTCCCAGGGCGAGATCTTAAGCTGCGTACGAATTAGAGCGGCTCAGCCCGAGGCATGCTCGCCGCGCGCGGCGAGGCTGCTCAGTTGCGCATTTGTTTGTGCGTTGAGCGATTGTATAAAAATGGCCCAACTGCCTCGTTTTTTGCAAAGGAGTGTATTAAAGTTGCGGCTTCGTATTTAAGAAGCCGAACAATAATATTCTAGCCGATGTGCATTAATCACTGCCACAGATTGTCAGACAGATAGCGATCGGGGGGTCCCAATTTCTTCATCTGCCTTTCGCAGCAGGTTACGCTTACAGCGAAGGTAACTAACTTCCCAATCTCTCTGATACAAACCTTCCCACGCCACTGCAGCCACAGCTTAAAGATGTCGTTGTGTCGGCCGCACTGGATCACCTTGTCGCCGGTGTCGAACCTCGGATCGTAGATCTTGTCGGTCATGAAGAGGTACTCCGCCGACATTGCGTTGCAGCTCAGCAGGATGCCCTGGAAAGGAGTTGAGGTCGTTTAATTTTCCCTCATCCATCATCATCATCTCAGCTATAGGACGTGGTGGTCATCTTGGTATTGTGCTATCGCGCACGAGGGCCTGGGGTCCGCCTTGACCCGCCTTGACTCAGGTAATTACAGTGGAGTGGTACGCCTAAATGTGCAGGACTCATCACGATGTTTTCCGTAAGAGCATCGGTTAGGTTTCAACTAATGTACGTTACTCTGAAAAAAGTGATTGGTTCATGCCGCAGTGGTATACGAACCCGTTACCTCCTACGAGTCGGATACCCAAACCTTAACCACTCGGCCACCGACGCTCCTATGAATGAATGCATAAATACAGTATCCTTGTAGCAGAGAAAACAACAGGCGGCCTAATCGCTTAAAGAGATTTCAGGCAACCTTTATGTAGCGAACTATAAATAGGGTCATGTTTATGATTTACCTATACAAGATTCATCTTTATTAGTAGGATGAGAAACGAAGCACTGATAGGTATTTTTTACTACACGATTGTAACGACTACTACGTTGTTAGTTCTAAATGGATATGCTTTATTTTTATATATTTTTGACATTTATTTATACCTACATTGTAAAAATTTATATTGTGTTAATTTTGTAAAGTATTCTTTTAATGAGGAGTTTTCCAGTAGGTATAGATAGTTGGTTTCAAAAAGCATCAAATAGATGGCGCTCCTACAATTTTGGTAATCTTTTTATAATCTGTATGATGGTGGCAGTGATTTCATGCAGCCAACAAATACTAAACTTAAAAATAAAATGTTTATTAATATAAACATAACTGTTAAAGGTTAAACGAAGTGTAAAAAGAAATATTTATAGAAGTTAGCACTACGTTCCATTATTATTACAACCTCTAAAATGGTTGAAAACTATTGACAAATACAATATTATCCATTACAACGTACCCAGTGTTTATATCCTGTTTGCTAAGAACCTATTTCAAGCGATTATCAATTACCAAAATTGTCGGGGTGCCATCTAGTGAATGCTTAGGAATGCTTTAGATACCTATTGGAAAACTCCTCATTGTTTTTAACATTCGTATGACATTCGGCGCAACATAGAGGAAATTACCGAATTTTATTATCTGTATTTTTGACCTATGTTGATGAATGAATGAATAAATTTAAAGTACGAAGATTCGCCAACGACATACAATAACAGACAAACCCTTTGACAAAAGCCCGCGAAACGCAAACATCTGCCCGTGCCTGATAAAGAACCCTTTCAAAATGGCAGACAATATGGCGTCACAACGCCTGTGCAAACATTGATTTCGCGATTTATCTGTGTTGTCATTCGGATAGGTTGTTTTATTTATGTTAAGGATATCCAACAGCAGTTTTTAAACCACTAATATGGCAAAAAGGCTTACGACTTGTCTGATGGTAAGCAGTCACCGCAGCCTGTGGACGTATGCAATATCAGAGGCATCACCCACGCGTTGCCGACCCCGTAAAAACCTTTTCACCCCTTTCTTGAAGAACTCCATGTTGTATTTTATTTTGACCTTATCCATAATTACGTAATTAACATAATCATCTTATTAATACTTCAACATATTATTTTACACTTATTAATACTCTAACATCAATTAATTTTATATCAAGAATTCTAACGATAATTCACGGGTAGGTATCTAACCTACCATAGTGGTAGTAGTTAAATAATTATTTGGTTATTATATAATAAAATATAGATTTATACCTAGCTCGTCTTGTGTAAGCATTAGAACCTGTGTCGGAAACTAAACAGAATATAAACAAACATATCTCTGGATGGGTTTGTAGGAAGAGCATCGGTGGCTTAGATGGTTAGTAAGGCTCGACCGGTTCGGAAGTTCGTACCCCGAGGTACCGGGTTCGCACCCTATTGCCCCCAAAGTACCAATGACTCATATCTGAGTTATGTACATTGTTAAATACTAACCGATACTCTTACGGTGAGGGAAAACATCGTGATGATACCTGCTCATTCAGGCGACTGAATGAGCCAATCCGGTCAGGTTCTCCTGTCCTAGCGATTGGAGAAAAGGTAGGACACCACCGAACATTTTGTTTGATAAATATTATCTAGATTTGTTCAGCCCTCGTATTAAATTATCCTACCCCTACTTCACCCCTTTCAAAATTTCCAAACCTATTCCTACAATTTATCCTCTTTCAAAATGCACACAACTGAGCTAGTTATAGAGTCTATATTCCCTTAACCAAGAGTTTCGTAAAAGTTAAATTTCGGCTAATATTGACTTTGAAACATTGCAGTTCCAAAACCGACTTTACTGACAGCTGTTAAGGTTTATTTTTCGTTATAGATTGAAAGTGGTTGATATTCTAGCGGCGGTTGTCAGTACAATATGCTCCCTAATAAATTCCTTTAGACCCGCCCCTGTAACTAAGTTGGTTGTAGAGATGGGACAACACCTTCGTTGATGTCGATAATTTTTCTCGTTATTTTTCTCGTGACACTATCAAAACTTCTTTTTCCATTACATTTAGGTAGGTAAATTTTGCCTCAAACTAATTTTCCATCGATGTAAACAAACTACATTTCGCTTATAAAAATGTACTTGTCAATCCGTCAAATCAAAAGAACAAATGTAAAACTAGTAAATCAGGGTGGGCAGATAGGAACTACTCAAATAATTTTAATAATGTTACAGAACTTTAATCGACCAGTAAAATTAACAAATGCCATCTTGTGCCCTTTTATACAGAATTCAAGAGTTTTAATTTAAATTCACTAATCTGAATAATTTAAAATACAAAATCACCTAGGGAAGATGGATAATCCTTTTTCACCAAGCGAGGTAGCGGTCAAATGGCCAATATATTTTTATAATAGCTCTAAGCCCCTATTACTCTCCCAGGAATACTGTTTAAAATACTTAGTATTATTTGGCTGCGGTTTTCAGTATAGTTGAGGTGCTTCCTCAAACGGATGGCCCCAGTTCGAATGGGATCTACCTATATGCTTGGACAATTCACACAGCGTCATCTAGCCCCAAAGTAAGCAAAGCTTGTGTTTTGGGTGCTAGAAAACTGATAAATGACTATAATTTTTTAAATACATCCTACTTAATACGTATAACACCTAACAGAAATTAAAAATCATCATTGCAAATTCAGCCCGGCCGGGAATCGAACCCGGGACCTCTGCGTGGCAGACCGTGTAAACCAACTGAACCACTCGGGTTCCTCTATTAAAACTTCAAAAAACATCGACACTATCCCTTCATCGACTCTCCGATTGTCCCATCCCTAGTGCAGGGCACGTGCCAACTTTAATTAAATACCGCACCGACACTCCGGGACATATGTTGCCAATTGTGCCCCGCAAATGGCGCACGCGACCTTAGATACTTAAAAACAAGAATGAAAAAAAGGAAGATACTTGGAGACAAGCTCAAGCGATGCCAATACCAGAGACAGACAGATAAATACACGCGTGGAACTTTGACTTTATAGACGCTTTTATTTTAGATATTACTAGTCTGCGTCGAAATCGTTTTTAAGGCAGTTTATCTTTTGCCCGCGTTACCACTTTAAATGACCTTCCTAATGTATGAAAGCTATTAATATGGAGAGGTCAAGGTTTATATCTGGTTCTACCCAACAGTATTGGATGAAACATAAACTAGATTTTAAGTTGGACCCGAAACTACAAAATTGTAAAAATCCATTGATGCCAATACCATATATCTTACAGTTTATCTGGTCTATCATGGTTATATCAGGTGTTTCGGTTTCAAAAATCAATTAAAGGTACCGTATACATTGCCCAGGGTTAATAGCTCCACAACAATAATTGAACAAAGCATTGAATCAACGCAAACCAGTAAAAACTAAACTGGCTTCTTTACAACACCGAGTTTGTAATTCCTAAATAATTAGGAATATCTTAAGGCTTCAATTTAGGAGTCGCCTAAGTTTAGTGCAATCGGGCAATACACAGTTAAAACTTATAACACCCCTCATTTTCATCGTAGGTCAAAACCAAGAAACCAACAATGACGACTGTACATTACTGTAAATAAATCACAATTTATTCCATCATACCGCAGTGGTAAATGTCCTCTTTCAAAGCTACTTGAAACAATGTGAAGTCGTTACTTTCAGACAGGGCGTGCGGTTAATAGCCTCTTTGTTTTTAATTGGTCAGATTCAGATGGGTAATCTGGATAATTTACTGTCTATTGATGTTAATTAGGAGGAAGCTCCCATGCGGCCATGTACCAATGACTCTTTTCTGAGCTACGTACATTAGTTGAATGCTAACCGATGCTCTTATGGTGAGGGAAAAAAACATCGTGATGAGACCTGCACATTCAGGTGATTGAATATCTCCAATCTGAAATCGGTCACGGAGGTCAGATGGCTGTGCCCCGCCGTAATTATTTTATCTGCCAAATCCTAGATCATGGTTAAGGCGGACCCCGGGCCAATGTGCGCGAGAATGTCCAGCAGTGGACTAGTATAGTGATGATTAATGTTGCCAGCTTTCTTAGAAAGTTAGTTAGTTAGTTTAACGTAAGTTAGTTTTGGAAAAAATATATGAGAATATTGGATTGTAAATTTGTCTTACGTTTTTTGCAAGTATGTATTTTCTATGTGCGAGAACGAAATTTTATTATACCTACTTTACTTTAAATTGATATTAGCAGAAAAAAAATACCATGCGAGTTTTGTCTTTTAGGACTTCATCCATCCAACGATATCTGGGTCGCTGGACCGGTCGATGTCCCCGGGCCCCCGTGCTCGAGAGCACAACCGGGACATTAACGCCATGATGATATTAAGCTATTCCACCTCTTCGTTCTTCGTACTCCTCTACATGCTGTCCTCTCCCTTTGTTGGCCCCAGAAACTTTCGGAAGATCTTACGTTCAACCTACCAATACTGCACTGGGCGTCTCTGGTGTCGGAGGCGAAGATCCACTTTGGGTCGCTGAGCCAGCGCAGTAAGTAAGTGAGTATCCCGAAGTATCCGAGTATTGTCTTACCTCAATCTTGAAGTGCACGGTGGAGCACTGCAGCAGGGTGCCCATCAGCTTATGCGGGTTCCAGGTCACGGAGTCAGCCCTGGGGACAATAATGAATAGATAAAGAAATTGAATCTCCTCACTCATTCCGAACTCGTGGTCCCACCACGATGTACTACTGGTGGATCCATTTTGCTATTTAGGTAGTCGTGAACCAACCGACGCTTTCTTTTTTTTTATTATACTAGCTAGGCATTCGACTGCCATCTTACCTGGTGGTATATGACGATGCGGCCAAAGATGGAGCATGCCTGTCTAGGAACAGCCTTTTTACTCGACGCCTTGAAGGCGTCCAGATTATAATGACTAGGGAACACACCCGCAGGCAACGCGTTCCATCCCTTAGCCGTACGCATTTTAAAGGTTGAACCAAAGCGACCCGTGTTGTTTACTTATAATGTAATGTGCTGTAGGTTTTTGGTGAATAAATAAAATAAATAAATAAAAATATTAATCCTATTTCAATCAATAATTTTTGAGATTGAATTTGATATTATTTACCTACCTACCTATATTTAAGGATAAATGTGTATTTAAAAAAATAATTTTCATTCATTCGTTCATCAATTTTTTATTATTTTCCTTACACAGAATATACAATAGAAATACCTTTAAACAGACACGGCTTTTTTACAGTTTTATACGGATTTTTTATTATTTTCCTTATTAACCACAATCCACGCTCCCGCTAACCGACTAGGGTGGCGCGATCATTCTGATCGCGGCTAAATAGCTTTATGCAAATCGCGACGGAGTGGGGGCTCGACAATTGCCTCTAATTTTCTATGTCGCTTGTTTATTGAGTGGATTTGTGGATTCTGGCGGGCGTTTGACGACAAGGCTCTTTGGGTAATTGATTTTATTTTAATTAGGGGCATCCGTGGCCGAGTGGTTAAGGTGTCCGACTCGGAAGCGAGAGGTACCGGGTTCGAATCCCACTGCGGTCATGTACTCAATGTCCCGGTTGTGTTCTCATACACGAGGGCTCGAGGTTCGGGTTAGCCATGATTCAGGATTTGGAAGATCAGGTAATTACTGTAGAGCGACTGCCATCTGTCCTCCGTGACCCTGTTTACAGGGGAACCTGACCAGATTGGATCATGGTTACATATTCAGTCGCCTGAATTCACGATGCTTTCCCAAACCGCAAGAGTATCGGTTCCTCTCCTAAACCTGGTATTCCGCCGAAAGTAAATATGTCTGTCAGTCTGTCCGCGAATAATGTCTAGCTAGGTATAATAATAATATCAAAAAGAGAAACGATTTCATTATTTGCAATGGATATACTCAACACAACTCAACCGATTTTAAAAATTCTTTTATCTATGGAAACCTAATATATTAGGGAGTAACAAAGGCAATAGTTTCTCCCGAAATTCAATGTGATTCCCACGGGTATGGGTCCAAAACGTAGTAACCGAATTTTACAAAAAAGCTAGCACATTAAATAATTATATTCCGATCTCCCCAATTCATCGGAAACACATTTTACAAAAAACGGCGTTACAGGAGTTCCCAACTCAATCCATATTGTCGGATGACGTCACACGACAGCCGAGTGCAAAAGAATGTATTCCGGTTTTTTGTCTTTTTTCCAAAAGGGGAGGTCTGTTAATTAATCGTAGCTGAGAGGGTAGAGGGTTGAAACACCCCCGGTTTAAGGGTCGGTCTAATTGCGCCTTAAGATCCGGGTTTACCGGGGAAAGAGATTGTTTCTGACTGTTTTTTTTGGTAGGAGGGATTGGATGTGGTAGCTGTAGGTGAGTGATTTAGATTTGACTATTTGCCATTTTTGGTAAATATTTTTTAAATCAAAAATGAATTATAAAATTAGGATTAAGGTTGACGGTATTCACGCAGATATATTAAAGATTAGATTGTAATACGTGCTTTTTCTACCTGTTTACATTTTGTCGTAGTTACGTCAGTTTTTACGCAAAGACTAACCTAGACCTAGAAATAAATAGTGTTGCCACAACACATTTATATGTTATTTAGATAAGACTCATTGCTATGTTACGGGCACAAACCTCTTAGGTTTTTTACGTAATTTTAGTAGTATAAGTTTTTTTTTTAAATGAGAAAATAATAAATGATTAAAAAAAAAAAGATGATTGAAGCAACTTCACTATTTTGTCACTATTTTCCGACGTATAGTTTGTCATTAATGTTCTTAAGCCATATTTCTCTCGTAATTATAAAAACAATCATCTTGGCGTTAATATCCTGGATGCGCTCTCATGCACGCCTTGACCGCCTTGACCAGATCCAAGATTTGGCAGATCAGATAATTACAATGAAGCGACTGCCATCTGACCTCCGCGACCCTGCTACCAGGAGCCATATAAAATCATGGTACACTTTTGGTCGCCTAAATGTGCAGGTTTTTTTTTTGACAAATTCACACAGCGCAATCTAGCCCCAAAGTAAGCAAAGCTTGTGTTATGGGTGCTAGATAACTGATAAACTACTTATATACTTTTAAATACATACTTATTATACATAGAACACCCAGACCCGTAACAGAAATTAAAATTCATCATTTCAATTTCTGCCCAGCCGGGAATCGAACCCAGGTCTGCGTGGCAGACCGTGTTGACCACTGAACCACTTAGGTCGTTTCAACATGATGTTTTCCTTCTAAGTGTATCGGTTAGCATTCAACTAATGTACATAACTCAGAAAAGAGTCATTATTAGATCGCCGCAGTGGGATTCGAACCGGGCACCTCTCGCTTACGAGACGGATACTTTAATGCGAACAAAAATAAATTGAGTAGAATAATAATAATAATAATAAGAATATAAATAAATAAGGAGAATAATAATAAATATTCGTGGACAAATTCACACAGCGCAATCTAGCCCCAAACTAAGCAAAGCTTGTGCTATGGGTGCTAGATAACTGATATACTACTTAAATACTTTTAAATACATACTTATTATACATAGAACACCCAGACCCGTAACAGAAATTAAAATTCATCATTTCAATTTCTGCCCGGCCGGGAATCGAACCCGGGACCTCTTGCGTGGCAAGACCATGTTGACCACTGAACCACTCAGGTCGTCAAATTAAATTGAGAAGAAGAGTAGGTATACTACTAAACATTCAGTTTTGCTCAACTGTAGGTACATAGCAGCACCGGTGATCGACCTCAATACCTCTCGCTCCCGAGCTCCCGCCAGCCATTAGGTCAATGCTCTGTGCATCACCTAATCTGATGGTGTTATCGATCAGCTGTTAAACGCTGGGATCACTAATGCGGGAGGCGCGCGCGGCGATCCGTGCGACGGGTGACGTAGGGTTGGCACTGGGTGGGAAGGGCTGGGTAATTTAGTTATTTTTCTTTTTATACTCATCAACACAGCCCGTCACAGTCCACTGCAGGACCTACGGCCTCTCCCACGAAAGGGGAGGGTATTGCCATAATCTCCACGCTTGGCAGGCGGGTTGGAGATCGCAGTATTTAAATATAACAATGGAAAATGCTGCTGCCCATTTTCCAGACTACGGAGACTCTTGATCTTGAGTCTCGAAAACATTAGTCGCCTTGTCCGACACCCATGAGTGTAAGGGGTTGGTGCTATTCTACTCTGCCGGACACCACACGGCCTCTTTTTATACTACTCAGTGACAATCGCTTGCCTGTTTGCCTACCGTATGACATAAAAAAAAAAAAAATTAGTTAAACACTAACCGATGCTCTTACGGTGAGGGAAAACATCGTGATGAAACCAGCACATTCAGGCGAGTGAGTGTCTAACCATGATCCAATCTGGTCAGGTTCTTAACACCATGGAGGCCACTCCACGGTAATTGTCTTCTCTACCAAATCCTGGGACCTCAGGCCCTTGTGTGCGAGAACATAACCAGGACCTTAACGTCAAGACCACAATTTTTTTTATTTTTGGCAACAGGCCCGTCTCGGAGTGTCTAGGAACAACCTATTCACTCTAGCTTTAATGGCGTCCAGATTAAAAATACGAAAAATAACGATAATATAATTGATAAAAATGTATCATAAACCTATATCAGTAAACACAAATCAACAGTTACAGCCCTAGTGAAACTCTGAAAGGATTAGCCAAAAACGTAGCACTTCCGTAGCACTGCTACGGGCGTAGCGCCCGCGGATTTCACACGCTACATGTCAATCATCTGTTACACTTAACCAGTACTTCTTGATACTTTGGATACGTACCTACTTTTGGCATTTTTCCTTATTGACGAACGTTATGCGGTGAATTAAAGTAAAAAAAATACCTTGATTTTCGAACTGTGGTGACGAACCCAATTTTACTGACAATGTATGTGCAGTGAATAACCACGAAAGTTTTAAAACATAAATTTTAGTGTTAAATAGTAAACCCCACACTTCACTAAGTTGTAGTTAAGTTCATATGGAGCACGAAACAGAACCATGTAGTCGTTTTTTATGTTATACGGAAGACAAACAGGCAAGCGGGCCACCTGATGGAAAGTGGTCACCGCATGGTCATAGTTTGATATATATTTATTTCCTAAGGTAGCTAAAAGTGTTATAATTCGGCGATACTTCCAGTAGTGACTCGTTGGATAGATAGTTTCGTACTCAAAGTTGGTTTGTAACAAAGTTATAACAGATACATTTTAATAAAGTCATAAAGACACACGGCCACGTTAGCAACATTCACGTGCAGTGGTTAGCCTGTACAACAATAATAATTAAAGTTAACAATTGCAAAATCCTAGATTTTAGTTAATGATAAGCTAAAAATTATCATGACACTATTATTTTATATCTTGCTCGTAGAGGTCGTCTAATCTAAAGGCGTGTCCAAACATAGCGCGGCACGAGCGCGGCAGCAACACGCGGCATGTCCAGGAAACAATTCTGCCGCGCTCTAGTTAGGACTATTGACGAATGTTTGCGCGCGGCTGTTGTCCAAACAAAGCGCGGCACGCCGCGCGCGGCTGCCGCGCACACATGCCGCTCTATGTTTGGACACACCTTAAAATGCCGCGCCCCTATCGCATTAACGCACACAAGCAAGTTTAAAATATGGACGCAATACATATATAAATGCCGTTGTAATTGGTCATTCAGTTGCCGGTGAGATTCAAACGTAGGAGCACGCGTCGTTCATTGGCTCCCACACAGATGAAGTGTCGTTATCAATATTTGCACTCACACATCGAAATCAACTAACTAAGTAGTGGGGCGCGTCATCTTAGACGAGCTCTACAGTTGCTTGATAACGATTATTTCCTGGGGCCCAATTTTTGAATCACTCGTCTCGATTCGAACGGATTTTAATTTTGATTATCGGCATGATAACTTCGACATTTTTATTGTAGCCTTGACGCCCAGGCGTCCAGATTATAATGATCAGGGAACACACTCGCAGGCCAAGCGTTCCATTCCTTAGCCGTACGCATTGTGATGGTTGAACCAAAGCGGCTCGTGCGGAGCTGGAAGATACACGACATAAGGAAGGAGTTCCGTTTGATTATAATTTACTGTACTCACCTTAGGTTAAGGATGTAATGGGGATCTGAATAAAGTGTCTATGTTTAAAAGTGAGGAAAGCAGACTTACCTCTCAATGCCGGTGAGTCGCGGATGGCGGTACTTCTTGGAGAACAGCAGACCGCCGCCCCACGCCGCCTGGATATCACATGCATACTTAATTGACATATCTATAACATTATTATAAATTGTAGTTTATTTAGAAATATAGTGCGTGCACATTTTCTACTGCTTCCCCGTTTATTGCATTTCTCCACACCCGGTAGGGTTGGCTGGAAGAGTTTTCTTACAGAGATAAGCCCACCTTTGTAAACCACCTCTTTAACAATTGTTTTTAACTTCTTTCGTGTATAATAAAGTATAGAATAATAATATTCTATACATACTTAATGTCATAAATGTGGCTGCTGCTAAAGTATTCCCGGGTTGCTAGATTATCGGTGACAGGTGACGTCATCAATTGACGTTTTGCGGAACAAAATGCTCCCTACATGCTCCACGCTAGGTTGTGGAAAGCTCCCTGGGCAGTGCAACATTGAGTTCTTCATGAGATGAAATGGTTTTCACGGTGTCAGCAGCGCGTAGGTGACGCCCCTGCTATCGCAAACATCCAAGGCTCCGGTGACTGCTTACCATCAGGCAGGCCGTAAGCTTGTTAGCAACCTTCATCATCGTCGTCTTCTTTCCTGATACCGGCAGGTTCAGGCACCTATTTCCCACGTATCCCTGAGGCTTACGTATCAACCTTGTTTGCAACCTTAGTGGTACAAAAATAAGACTCACATCAACGTGCAGCCACATGTTGTGCCGCTCGCAGATGTCGGCGATCTCCGAGATGGGGTCGAACGCACCCAGCACGGTTGTGCCAGCTGTCGCGTTCACGAAGAACGGGACCTGAAGAGAGGTGGATAAGCTGTAGGCATGCATCATGGCCGTGTGGTGTCCGGCAGAGTAGAATAGCACCAACTCCTTACACTCGTGGGTGTTGTACAAGGCGGCGGTTAGGAAAAACATTGTGATGAAACCCGCGCATTCAGATGACTGAAAGTGTTACCATGATCCAGTCTAGTCAGGTTCTCCTGGTAGCAGGGTCACGGAGCTTAGATGGCAATCGCTCCACTGTAATTACCTGATCTGCCAAATCCTGGAACATAGCAAGGCAGATCTTGGGCCCTGAGATGGTTCAAGGCTATATTAGAGGCAACGCTTTCGCGCTGCAATATGGTGTTATTGATGACCATGGATGACGGTAAACACTTATCATCATTATGTGACCTGCTCGACCATTTGCTTACCTCTTACACAAAAAAAATTAACTCTCTTACATTACAGCCTCCCTACATAAACAAAGGAAACCCCCACTCACATCTCCCTTAGCCTTATGCATCCTGACGAGCCGCTCCAGCTCGGCCGGCAGCATCCTGCCGCGCTCGTCGGACGGCACGCACACGCAGTAGTCCGTGCCCAGCCCGCCCACTGACGCGCAGGACTTGACTGAGTAGTGGCACTGCGGAAGTGGCATAAGTGTTATAAGTGTCTTAAGTGGTGTAAGTGTCATAAGTGTCAAGGGTGTCATAAGTGTTCTGAGTGTGTAAATAAGCATAAATTCATAATTGTGACGGTGACAAACTCGATGTGTGACGGTTTGTACGAGTAGAATGTAGAGACTAATCACAAAAGTCTTGGGCGCTGTCCTAATTGGCAACAGTCGTGTAGCTATGGTCGTTCGACGCACGTTAGCGTTAGCAGGTTAGTCGCACGACAGTTGCCAATTAGGACAACGCCTTAAAACTATCACAGACCTGGTCCGAGGTGAACATCACGAGATGCCCGGGGATGCTGGTGAGGCCCTTCTCCTTGTATTGCGGGAACATGTGGTGGCGAGCGGCCAGGAACGCGTACAGGTTGGACACCGATCCACCTGGGTAAAGGTCGTCATCATCATCATCATATCAACCGAAAGACGCACACTGCTGGGCATGAGCCTCCCCAGAGATTTCTACAAAGGCCGGCCCTGTGCCTACAGCATCTAGCTGGTACCTGCGATCTTTACCAGGTCGTGGGTCCACCTTGTGGGGGGCCTACCCACGCTGCGTCTTCCGGTCGCCCCACGGGTGAAGGCCAGTTAAAGACAGGGCAAATCGATGGTTTTACTTAACTTATGCGGCACGACGAACCAAATAATATAACTACAATGTACTTACAAATGTTACAAGTTAAATAGAAGCTTGTAAAAAACGGTGGTCGGATCGACCATTCTTGCTCGAAAACGAAAACAGTTGATCAAAAATAAAACACGTCTAATCAACGTTTTTTTTTACTTAATCGGAAACAAAACACATTTGAATCCGCTATTTTCATAGAAGGGTAAAAACAAAACACACTCTTATCAACGCTTTTTGACTTGCTCGGAAACAAAACACACTCGAATCAGTCAGTTTCATAGTAGGGATAAAAACCAACCTGGCGCCAGGATAGAATCCCCGGTCTTCCAGCCGATCATGTCCCGCATCTTCTCCAGCACCACATTCTCCATCAGAATAAAGACCGGAGCGATCTCGTAGGTGAACATGTTGGTGTTGGCGGCCGCCGTCAGCCATTCCCCGGCGAGGGAGATGATGTCGAGACCGCAGGACAGTTGGTTAAAGAAGTGTGGGTGGCCTGTGGAAGAGTGAATGGAAAAATTAAACGGAGAATTAGGTATAGAGTTTTTTATCTTCGACTAGTGACCCCCAGGTAAATGTGTAGGTATGTTTTATATATGAAAATGATCCGGAAGAAATTCTCTATATGATAGTGAAAACCACATCAAAATCCGTTGCGTGGTTTAGGATATACTGACAGTCATTTTTTGCTTATAAACCTTCCTCTTGGATCACTCTATGTATCATGGCCGCGGCTCCGGCCGTGGCTCATGCTGAGTGAGGTCCGTTTGTAGGCAAGGTGTGCCACAGCACAGCAATTCCGAATCGACCTATTAATTTTGTAATTTGTTATACAGAGTGTAAAAAGACCGCTAGCATTAATTGAAGCTCGAAGTTCTACCCATGAAACTGAACAACTTTCCCCAAGAAACATACCCGCGGAAATGACTTCATAATTTCGCTACCTAAAACAAATAATTAATTGCAACGCGCAATGTTCATCGTCCGGAGCACGCCTCTCGCTCGCCCACGGACCAGCGGCCACAGACGTCGCGCGGCCGGCCGGCCTGCACGCTTTACATTGCGAGCTTTTACTTAAATTGCATTTATTTCAACTTAAATTTGAACTTTGAGTGTCTAAATTAATTGTGAACGATGTAGTTATCGATACTTGATATTTTTTAGTACAAAAATACAACTTTTTTTTTAAAGATTCGCTATTTCTGCCTAAACTATGAGTTTCCGCGGGTATGTTCCTTTGGGGAAAGTTGTTCAGTTTTATGGGTAGAAAATGAGGTTTATATTAATGCTAGCGGTCTTTTTACACCCTGTATATGTTTCTTGTTTTTTATTTGCATGATTATTGTTTATTTTATTTTATGTGATTGTTGTGATGTGGTGTCCTTGTTGAGCAATAAATATTTTTCATTCATTCGTATTGTTGAAAGCCGCATTAAAATTCCTTGTGTATTTTTAAAGATCTAAGCGTACATAGATACAGACGGCGAAAAGCGACTTTGTTTTAAATTTATACTAAGTGTGAATAGGTTTATCGAAATTCAAATATATTTAGCTCCAAATACTAAAACTGCCAACCCCCGCCATTGATTTGCAACATCAAACCAACGTCAAACGTGACGTCCCCGATCTTATTTGGCGCGCAATCGTCACCACAAAAGTAATTTTCCGAATGACGGGATACCGTCCGGAGCCGGGTATTCCGGATGTAATACTACGCGTGGATGGCCCGGGCGATAGTTTCCGGTGTATTTGGTGTTTGTTTCATTGTTTCTTATTTCATATAGGTACTATATTCAGTGACAGGTCACCTGATGAAAAGCAGTACCCCTTTAGAAAATATCGCTTCATCATCTTGGCATTAATGTCCCAGTTGTGCTCTCACGCACGAGGGCCCGGAATCCGCCTTGACCATGATCCAGGATCTAGATAATTATAAGAAGCAACTGCCATCTGACCTCCGTGATCCTATACTTATAGTGCAGCATAGTTAGCTATTATATATTCTAGCCGTCTGGTGTCCGGCAGAGTAGAAGAGCACCAATCCCTTACATTCGTGGGTGTCATACAAGGCGAGTAATGTTTACGAGGCAAATATCTAGAGTCTCCGTAGGCTGGAAAATGGGCAGCAGCGTTTTCCATTTTTATATTTAAGTACAAAAATACTGCGATTTTCAACCCGCCTGCCAAGCGTGTAGATTATGACAACAACCTCCCCCGTCATGGGAGAGGCCCTAAGTCCTGCGGTGGACTGTTATAGGCTGTGATGATAATTATAGTAAAGTAAGAATAAGATAGTAATATATAAAATGGGACGCAATATGGCGGCGGTCGTTTCCCGCCGAAACGACCAAGATGGCGGCCACGCGGCGCTCTAATGGCTAATGATGCCATAAAATTGAAAAGGGATTTTCGGAACAACGGTTTAGATCCGCTAAAGAAAATTGCGTACTTTGCTAAATATTTGGAAGGAAAAATTGGGAAAAGAATTACTTATTTGGAAGGAATATGTTATAGGTACCCCTATACAACCTTAATCGAAAAATCCGAATCGATCTGGTTTACAGGAAAATTAAAAAACGAAAAAATAAAAAAGCATTTATTGAACAGGTTGGGGGACTTTGTTTCATATTACGTAAAGATAAGTCACCGCATTTATCAGCTATAACCATTCAACTATTTTATTAATACTATCCATATTTTTATCAGACGGCTAACCTTCAATATTCCGCGAACCCCAGGGAGGTTTGATAAGTCGAGAGCTCTCGAATCACAATCGATGGTCTAAACTTGTGTATTATCTATGGACAGTGTCGGTGACAGCATTTTAGTGCGTTAGGGGAAGGAACTCTCTACTTATAGTGCCACAAGTTTATGTGATCCGGTGACGGCGTCGCTGTTGTTGGCATTGTTATACGTTATTTCACCGTTTATGTACAGTTCCAGTTTTGACCACCAGGTTCTGCACTAAAGCAGTGTTTGTTTGAGATCTTACACTGTCCCTACACATCTCCCTCGGGAATATTTGACAACAGATAAAAAGTATCCTAAAAAAGTTAGCATTGAGACTTGAGTTATGATTATGATATTGAAACAAACCTCAAAAAATTTTACCAATGTGTTCGATTATAAATTGTAAAGCTTTTGTTTATAAATAAATCTTAGAATAAATAAATAAAAAGTAATTTTGTTCCATGTACTTTATACTTTCCTAGTTCTATTTTTGGTTTATTTATAGGTCTGTCACATTCAGTCAGTTCAGTCATTCAGTGCATGTTTCCTCACGATGTTTTCGCTTACCGAGCATCACTTAGTTTTGAAAATATAAAGTAAACTTGGTCAGGGATCATCAGCCCATCCATATTTACAAATATACCTACATCATGAAACTATATCTAGTCATACTTCAACTACAAAATAAGAAAAAAAAGTTACGTTTTCCCCAAGACCCTTAAAAACTATTCCCTCGCGTTAAATTCCAGAAGTACCCTTACAAAACGTTGGGCCGAGTAATCTTTATTTAAAAAAAAACAGCCCTCTCAAAATCGCCCTCGGGAATGCAGATTAAACTGAAATTATGGCAACACCTGACTTGACGCGCGGTGTAGGGAGTGCACACGGTGCTGGTGGTGGGACGGTATTTTTCCATTATTCAGTGTCTATAGGTTTACAACTGCACAAATAAGTATATATAGGTAGTAATCCACTAACTACCTATAGATACTTATTTGTGCAGTTATTTGTGTAATAGTGTAAAAACGTGTAAGCTTCGGTAACGGTAGTACCTACTTACTTAAGGGAATGAAGAACATTTTAAATGAAAACGATGAAATCATATTTTATGGCAATGCAAAGTTATTTTGTCAGTGTTGCATAAGGTAACAATGATTTTGTGATATTAGGTAATGAGTTTATTAAAAATAGTCGACTTAGAATTGGAAGTAATTGATTTTTATTTAAGTATTGCAACGAGACAAAAATCAGTTCACTTAGCCCTTATACGAAATAATAAATATGATGAGAAAAACCTAACATCCATTTACAAGAAAAACATCCTTTCGCATTTATTTCTATTCATTTCATATGTTGCAATTTATGTATTGATCCAGGAAGGTAATTCATCATCCTCGGCATATTGAGGCACTACCGTACCCGCCTACACTGTGCTGTCAGTCAAAATGAATAGGGCCCCATCTGCACAACGAGTGCGGATTATATTAAATTCCTCCGCAGGATTAATATTAGTTTTGTGGCAACACTGGGTACCTCATAAGCGTTCGAATTTAGTCTCTATTTGTTTGGTATAAGGTTGCTTTTGGTTTGCGCTTAAGTTGTGCAGGGAAGGTAATTTATAGGGCCCGCGAATTATTGGCTTTTCAAGACTATTTTGTGTAGATAGAGAAGTTTATCTTGTAGATTTTGTTATTTGGCTATTCTTTGGGTCCCAAATGGTTACCAGAGGCAGAGCACTTTGTTTTTCTTTTTATTGGAGTACGAACAGCTATATAAAACATAATAAATATTATGTTAGAACCAACAAGCCAATCCAGTCTGCCCGTCACCTGTATTTATATCAAAATTCTCTACCAATGTGAGTGAATAAGTGAGTGTATTTTGTTGGCGAAATTATACTAATTAATTTCATTTCATTGCATGCCAGATTCTGGTAAAGTGTGTGAACCGAAACTCCTAATTTTAACAACTATTGTATACCTACCACATTTTGAGCAATAAGTAATATTTTATTCTATTCTATTCTAAGCTGTTTTTAGACAGGCATACTCCATCAACGGCCGCATCGTCACTTACCACCATGTGAGATGGCGGTCGAATGTCTAGCTAGACTAACTAATAAAAAAAAAATTTTTTTTTATAAAATAAGCATACAGCCTAACTGATGAAAAGTGGTAACCAGTGCAAATAAAGTATATTCATTCATACAGACAACTCCGCGGTGTCAATCAAGCCCCGAGGCTGGAAAGGGCGGCCTTATTCCCCTGGGGCGAGTTATCGCGGCGCACACCCGCTCTGGGTGTAAAGTAAACAGTATTAAACCAAAATCTATTTGAAGACCAACATTATTTACATTTTCCGTTAGTAAACGGATTTTAATTTGCATTTTTTTATTGTGTATGCTGTTTTTTTTTATAATGGCAAACAAGCTTGCCGCCTGATGGTTAGCAGTTACATTAACGTATAATTCTTTACTTTTACTTTGTTTCTAATATAGATAATAATGAGACAAGTAGACCCCTACTGTTGCTTATGTCCATAGGCGGCGGTGACCACTTTTCATCAGGTAGCCCGCATGCCTGTTATAAATAAAAAGCCCAGGAGCTCCACCCATAAAACACCTTCGATTTATAGTCCTTAAAATAATTAGCAAATACAAAAAAAACATCCTAACAAACACCCAAAAAACAATTTACACAAAACCTATGCCCTTGAATTCGGGAGCGCCCTATTTTCCATTCGAAAAAAGAAGTGTCAAATCGAGCGGGGGACTTATCCCTCGAGGCGGTTTATCAGAACCCGCACTGTGGGTCGGTAAACAGTATTAAATCAAATCTGTTTGGGGACATTCAAATTAGGGCTATTGTTCGCGCGATGGGTTTAATATGATTACCTTGAGGGTTGAGAGAAGCGTTTGCCGAGTGGTAAAGGTATCCGACTCGTAAGCGAAAGGTACCGGGTTCGAATCCCACTGCGGCAGTTACCGATGACTGTTTTCTGAGTTATGTACATTAGTTGAATACTAACCGATGCTCTTACGGTGAGGAAAAACTTCGTGATGAAACCTATGCATTCAGGCGACTGAATGTGTAACCATGATTCAATCTGGTCAGGTTCCCCTGGTAGCAGGGTCAGGGAGGTCAGATGGCAGTCGCTCCACTGTAATAACCTGATGTGCCACATCCTGGAGCATGGTCAAGGCGGAACCTGGGCCCTAGTGCGCGAGAGCACAACCGGGACATTAACGCCAAGATGATTATTTTTATTTTATACCCGTATGCCATATGCTCCCAGCATAAACCTGTACCGAGCTTGCCCTATTGTTTATGTCCTGGTTGTGGTCTCGCGTATGTGGGTATGGCATACGGGCATGTATGTATGTAAAAAGATCACGCCACATCCATAAAACGTTATAACGTAATATCCTGGCCTCTTGCCTAGCATACGGCAGTGATAACGAAAAAAAATAATAAAAAGAGATAGCACCGTCCTCTGGGAGTATTTATCGGTAGAGAGGCATGTGCGTAGGGTTGCGTTAGGGTTGCCAACGGTTTGGTTTTCGATTTCTTTTATTCAAAAATCTGTCTTTACAAACTTTAACTTTTGATTTATTAAGTGTTATACAACGGTAGAGTTTAGTCTAAAGTTTTAACAAAATAATAGGTGAAGTAATTTTGGACCTGGGTCAAATTTTTTATCTGTAGGTCAGTTAGTTTAAGGATTTTATTGAAAGGTTGTATTATTATAATTTGTTTATTTTACAAAAATGCATAAAATATATTGATTTATAAAATAACCTGTAAGCACGTTAATTTATAAGACTACCTGTATTGTAACCATGTAACATGCTATTTATATTTTAAATTAAATTTAAACAAACACTATAAAATTTCACCGAAATTCGTTAAGTATTGATGTTAAAAGGAACAGGATGTCGGTATAGTTTTATGCCTATCCAAAAGGAAAAAATCCTAAACAACAGTTTAAAAAAAAATTAATAAGTTTATTTCTACCAACCCTATTATAGTAAGTACAGTAGAGGCATGAGGGATTGATTGTTTTGTAAGAGGGTGTCTAGAGAGGAGATTAGCCTAGCCGCGAGAGGGCTGCCGGGAAATATGCTCTGGCTTTTAACTGACAAACAGACGCCGATTGCGATCTTTCTGTGTTGCGAGTTTGCGAGTGTCTTTTTTTGTAATATTTTCTTTTTTTACAAGCTTTTATTTAACGTGCACTTGCAAACCATTTTTCGACCATTTGTTGGTATCCGATAGAGCTGAAAAGTATATTTATGGAACTTGGCTTGATATGGTAACATGGAGCTGGTCTGCTGATAGAGTTGGAAGGTGGTCATAGGACCTAAGGAACGCAATTGCGTATAACTACATAAAGAACAATAACAAAAGAAAATAAATATACATTGCAAAGGCGGGCTTATCCCACAATGGGATTTCTTCCAGCTAACCTTACCTTAAATAGTCCGAAATGAGCTATTTAACGAGCTGGGTTTATATGAAATGGTCTTTATAAATAGGTAGGTACCACCGCACCATAAAAGCTTGTTATGCAAATAAGTTTTCATTCGAGAACTTTTTTTTAATAAACTTTACAATTTGATCATAGGCATTTTTATTTTTTTATTTGATGTACAAAAATAAAAAATCTAGCTCTACAAACAAGCTCTAAATCTACATTACTATATCTTCTCAAGCCCCGCCTGGTTTTTGCTTGGTACTCCTGCAACTGTCAGGGACAAATGTTTCCCGCCTACGCTGGGGTTGCCAGATGCGCTTCCCGACCCGAAAAATAGGGGAATCCGATCAAGATTTATGTATTTTTGAATGACAAGATAAGACTGCATTGTGATGATGTGGGTGTAAAATAGCTGGGTTTGGTGTAGGTGAAATTGAAATGCTAAACGTATTTTTAATTTTTCAAATAACTATGGTGCAATATCGGACTTTAGTTAAAAGTGTTTTGTGTTTTACAAAGAAATCTTATATAAAGTAGCATGTGCAGCCTATGTGTGTCTGTAAATATTAAGAGGAGTGATTTCCCGAGCGCGCACCATACAGTACGTCTGTATTATCATATTGTCAATATCAAAGCCAATGAAATTTGGTAGACGTGATCCAGAAACCAATATCTATGTTTGTGGATTGTCAGATTTTCGTTAAAATATATCGTTTCAAAGTTGCACGGGATTTTTTCCGTCTTATCTATTTCTGCATCAGATGGTAGGACTCTGTCAAGCCTGTGTAGTTCGCCTGGGTGAGTACAGCCGCCTTGTCTATTTCAGCTGCCAAGCAACAGTGCTTGCATTTTTGTGTTCCGGTTTGAAGGCTTATCCTTAGCCAGCGCAATTACAGGCATGGGGCATTTCGTCTTTGTCCTCACGGTGACAACGCACCTGTGGTTCTGCGTATTTGTTGCCTGCAACCTAGATGTCGCCCGTATCACCTAAATGCGTAGATGATACGGGCGACTTACTGCTGGGCATTAAGTCCTGCTGGGCAGCTGCTACATCAGCTAGGCTGTCTACTCGTTTGTCACTGCGTGAAATAAAGATAATAATATTTTTGCCTATTTTGATGGAATTATCTACAGGCAAGAACTCCATAATTATTATTACAATCGCAAGCCGCAAATCATGCTCCAAAATCAGCTGCTGTTAAAATTCCATTACGCCCAAACTCATACACAGGGTGTTGTTAAGAAGCTAGAAACAATAAATACAGGGCGCTCTCCACAGGGGCAGTGTTACGCAAATCATCGGATTATGCCGCCTCGTCGCTGTAGGGTGACCATGGCTATTTTTTATTTCAACTTTTTATTAGCTTTTGTTTGCGAATTAGTTTGCTAAAATTCTGTAATTACTTTCCACATCCGATTCCGCGGGAACCACATTGAATTTTGAATATTGACTTTCGGGATAAATTATAGCCCACGTGCTATTCTGGGCTATAAGCTATTTATTTTATTTATCGTATGGCTTTTAAGTTCCTACTGCTACTTAAATTTTCAATTTACATTATTATTATTTACATTAGCTATGTTACTGCCATACATTAAAATTCGTTCTGTACTTACTTTTTGTGTAAAGGAGTTCAATAGCATATTGTTCTACCCAAAACCAGTATAAGATGAGCAAACATTAACTGCTGATATACTAGTTTGGGTAGGTAGATATCACAAAGCATAAAAAAAAAACTATTTTTTTTGTCGATATGCTGGCTTCTGCTGTGGAAACCTATCATAATCCGGTTTCTGCCAGCGTTCGCTTTCCTTCTCTTTCTCCTCCACTTACCCCGGCCTTCGACATCATGTGACGACGGCCTAAATGCGTACTTCCATAGCCCTTTCCGTAAAAAGTCCTTTAACTCTAACTCTGATACATGAGTAATGACCGTAATGAAAACATGAAAATTCTAAACTTTTCATGTTTCAAAAATTACCATACCTATTGGGAAAATAACCTACACTTTTTAGATACTCATTTAAAATTTTTAATCTAACTTCACTCCGAATCTCGCCCAAAAACACCAAACATCCCCATAAAATGGAAATATCCCGCAAAATTCCAACATTAAGGCCACTCTATTCCAAATCTCCTCTCCTCTTCCCACTTATAGAATCACCCGTAGCCACATCACCCGTCCCGCTCACCCATCAATGCAGTAAAGATTGATTTTTATTGAGTACCCAGGGTTTTTATAAAGGATTTAGCATGAGATATAGTGATGTGGGTTCGACAATGGATGGCCTGATAGTATGGGGAAGAGAAATGGGATGGATTAATCATTTTATGTGGGATCAGAGTGGCTTCTGAGTGACTATGGGGTTATAGGTGTCCCTTGAAAATTGAACTGCCCGCCGTTTCTTCCGTGGGTTCTTTACAGATTAGATTTTTTTTTTATTGAGAAAGCAGTCTTAAACAAAAAAAAAACATTGTTTCGATTTGACCTAGAATTCCATAAATGCTTACTTTTGGAAAACTTAATCGATTACATGATACAGTCACAAATGCAGCACTAGATTTCTGGGTTATGAATTTCATATACGTCTAAACTGAAATAACTTAAAGGAACATCACGAAGCCAAGTGAGTTTACGACTTGGCGTACGCATGGACCGTGTTCTCTATTCGGGTGCTACGCGGTGACTACGACGACGCTACGCGTTGCCTGATCGGTCGCTACGCGGTGACTGCAGTGACGCTACGAGTTCCCTGTTCGGTCGCTACGCGGTGACTACAGCGACGCTACGTGTTCCATGTTCGGCCGCTACGCAGTGACTAGGCGATGCTACGAGTTCCCTGTTCGGTCGCTACGCGGTGACTACAGCGACGCTACGTGTTCCATGTTCGGCCGCTACGCAGTGACTAGGCGATGCTACGAGTTCCCTGTTCGGTCGCTACGCGGTGACTAGGCGATGCTACGAGTCAGTGGCGTTACTGTCATACAAGCCCAAAAGCCGGGCTTGCCTTATAAAAATAATTATCGATAAAAAATCAAAGATAATGCGAGCGCGAACTATTTAAAGTTCGCGCTCCTAATGCTTTTCAAACTCCCGCGCCGCACAGAAGCGCCATCGTGCGCCTAGGTTACGAAACACGATCCGAACGCAAACGCAAGTTGAGGAAATTGAGACTCAGTCAGTCATCTCGCTCGCACGCGCTGGCTTGTAAGCGGGCTTTGATTCCGGCCGGTATGTCTCTTCTTTCTTATGAAAACTGTCCTATAATGAGATATAACTATAAGTTTGTTTATATAGTAAATTGTACGAGACTTTAAGCCCTGCATGCGTATGAAGTTGTACACGGATCTTTGAAAATGGCAACTTCGCGCATGCGCAGTAGGTACGTTTGTTGAATGCTGTAATACGTACCAACTTCACTATTGTTTTGTTTGAGCCGTTTGGGCGGATAAGTAATTAGTTTTTTGTTGTGTGTGTTGTGTTTTGTAGTAAAAGTGATTTAATCAGATTGATCAACAATAGACAAAGTAAAGTCCCTTGTGATGGTTTAAAATGTGCACAAGTTTTGATTTGCATGGAAAAGGTAAAGTTTTTATCATTTCTCCGAAAATAACAAATTATGTATTTCCTTATAATAATATGTATTCCTATTATACCTATTTCTCAGATTAGTAAATCGCTTATAAGACAATTTCATAGATCGGTGTACCAAACTCCTTGAATTGTTGGTTGTCTCTCTCACAAGTTATATTACTGGTATAAAACTGAAGAGTGATAAGTGGGGATTGATCAGTAATGTGGCAAGGGGGTGGATTTATTTTTAATAACCGTAAAAACTACACAAACTTCATCTCTCGGCTTGCCTTACTCTGAACCCCTAGGCACGCCACTGCTACGAGTTCCCTATTCGGTCGCTACGCGGTGAGTACGGCGATGCTACGCGTTCCCTGTTCGGTCGCTACGCGGTGACTACAGCGACGCTACGTGTTCCATGTTCGGCCGCAATGCGGTGAGTACGACGTGGCTACGCGTTTCCTGTTCGGTCGCTACGCGGTGACTACGGCGACGCTACGTGTTCCATGTTCGGCCGCAATGCGGTGAGTACGGCGATGCTACGAGCTCCCTGTTCGGTCGCTACGCGGTGACTACAACGACGCTACGTGTTCCATGTTCGGCCGCAATGCGGTGAGTACGGCGACGCTACACGTTCTCTGTTCGGCCGCTACGCGGTGACTATGGTGAGCTAAGGATGCTCCCCACCTCCGTCTAACCTACGGAGAACCTAGCTACTCTGTCTTGACGATTTCAGTCCTAAAGAGTAGACCGTGTTTATCCTAAACGGGAAAAGGTTAAAATTCAAAATAATAACGGGGATGTGAGAGAAAAATCTTGACGACCTGATTGGTTCAGTTGGTTATCATGTCGGTCTGCCGCGCAGCAATTAAAATGATAAATTTTAATTTCTGTTACAGGTCTGAGTGATGTCTGTATAATAAGTAGGTATCAGTTCTTTGGCACCCATAACATAAGTTTTGCTTACTTTGTGGCTAGATGGCGCTGTGTGCATTGTCCAAGCGTTTTTTGTAGCTACCTTGGTAAGATACGTCTACGTCAATTTCTCGGATTTGACTTACGAAAGGCTTTTGAGTCCATATTGCCATATCATATCAGTATGCCTATCACACCGCACAACTTCGATGTAACTCAATTCCTTAACTTCTGTCTGACACTGATGAGGCGTATTCATTCCCGCGACAACACGGGGGTTGAACTAATTCTGTTTAAGGCCGCTTATTGGTATTTGTGTGGTTTATTAGGTGTTATGAGTCTGTGAATGGAGGAGCCTCGGTGGAATACTGGTGAGGGGGTCCAACTTCTAAGCGAGATGTCCCTGGGTGGGACATCGAGATTAGTGTGTACAAACAGACAGATATAAATTTTAAAAACTCTTATACTGTCACTATTTCATTTGTATTTCATGTGTATTTTATTTGTGATCATTATAATCTTGACGCCTTCAAGGCCAGAGTGAATAGGCTGTTCCTAGACTGGCATGCTCCATCATCGGCCGCGTCGTCACTTACCACCACGTGAGGTGGCGGTCAAATGGCTGGCTGGTCGAATTATTTAAAAAAATAATTTCTTAATCGCTCTAAATTATTTTTTCGTAAATATATTCAATGACGACACATTTTTACTGTTTTATAATAAAAGAAATACTTCCGACAAATCCACACACATCACTGTGAGTAATAGAAATAAACACAAGCGCACCCTACTGTATGAAAGCGCGGGAAATCCTTGAATCGGGCGCAGTCTCTCGTGAAATCTGTTGATGATGGATGAGATAGGATCTGGGACAGATCGATGCTCTACGTTGTGGGTAGTAAAATACACACTTTGGTCTGTCCGCACAGAGTCCGTATAGAGTATAGTACAAGAGAATAAGTGCAATCACTTCAAGAAAATATTTCTTTGTAGATACAGCACATTGGTACCTACTGGGTATTTAGTGCATCTTTGCCAAAATGAGTTTGCTAAAAGAAAGAAAGTAAAGGCATTTATTATGAATTAAATCACTTTTTGTACACTAGTTCCACTTTATAATACAATTTTATGAAATTGCAACCGGTTTCGAATTACTCATCTTCAGGCAATTATTTTATATTTTGTTTAATAAAATTGTATAATAAAGTGGAACTAGTGTACAAAAAGTAATTTAATTCATAATAATGGAGTTCCATCATGAAGTGACAACACAAAGTGTTAAATATTTAAAGACATTTATTACACATAGCTCACCACGACACAATAACAGTTACCTACATAATTGAGTACGAAGAAATTACCAAAGAAAAAACATTTAAATGAGTAGTCTCCCATGCCACTGTCGGTGCCGCAGTGGCCAGCATAATTGGTACTCACTCAGCATGTGCTGTGAGGCGCAAGAAGCAACAAGATAAAATAATAATATAATAATAAATAATCGTGGACAAATCCACACAGCGCCATCTAGCCCCAAAGTAAGCAAAGCTTGTGTTATGGGTGCTAGATAACTGATAAACTACTTATATACTTTTAAATACATATTTATTATACATAGAACACCCAGACCAGTAACAGAAATAAAAATTCATCATTTCAATTTCTGCCCGGCCGGGAATCGAACCCGGGACCTCTTGCGTGGCAGACCGTCATGTTGACCACTGAACCACTCAGGTCGTCAAGAACGATACTGTTGTTGATAGCTTGAAGGATTGCATTGGTATACATTTTAAAAATGAGAGAATTATCTTAGTGTAAATGGGACGATTGTCTCACGCAGGAGGGGGCTCCGCCTTGACCACGATCCAGGATTTGGAAGATCAGGTAATTACAGTGGAGCGACTGCCATTTGACCTCCGTGACCTTGTTAACAGGGGAACGTGGGTTCTAGAAGAAACGTGCTCACGTCCTCTTGGCTGCCACATTAAACAAACTCTTCTTTTTGGTGACTTGACATCCGTAACCTACTAACAAAGGGAACCTGCGGGCTTATTATGCTATATCGATTTTACGATGTTATCCTTCACCGTAAAAGCATTGGTGTATTTTCTTAAACACTACCCGCGCCAAAACAATGCTTCACATAAATCCCATCCTCATCCCATCTCATCCGAAGATCGAGCTATACTCCCGACCCCTAGATCTCCACTGCACATTAACAATGGCCACGCACGCTCCACGGAGCGCATGATCCGACGGCGAGGTGGAAAATTGCACCAAACGACCCCCACGTTTCGAATTTAGAACAGCGAGTGCATTTAATGGGTTGCTTGGGAAGTTGGGAGCCAGTGTGTAGAAGCAATCGATGGGATTTGAGTTTGTCATTAATTCACGGAGAAAGCGTCGGTGGCTGAGGGGTTACGGTATTCGACTCGTAAGCGAGAGATACCTGGTTCGAATCCCACTGCCGCTATGTATCAATGACTCTTTTCTGAGTAATGTAGATTAGTTGAATGCTATCCCATACTCTTACGGTGAGGGAAAACATCGTGATGAAAATTGCCCGTTCAGGCAACTGAATGTGTAACCATGATCCAATCTGGTCAGGTTCCACTGGTAGCAGAATCACGCAAGTCAAATAGCAGTCGCTCTACTGTAATTACCTGATCTGCCAAATCCTGGATCATGGTCAAGGCGGACCACGGGCCCCATTAATGCCAAGATGTTTTTTTTTATAACATGTACCAATGCTTTTTGGCGAGACAGGTAATTTTTATCGAATAATGAATTTAGAAGGACATTATGTTCGTTCCAAGTCATTTTGTGGGTTAGTCATCCCTCAAAATATCTACAACAGTATTTGAATCACCCATCAATAGAACGGAAACCACGATAGGTTCTCGTCAAAAGCGTGTATCGGATCTCGAGATTCAGCCCCCAGCGTCCGCAAGGCACAGAAGCAAAGGGATCAGTAAAACAACTTCATACAAAAACTATTGAAACGTGTCTCAATGGGAGATTTTCTGAGAGACGATTAAAAAGAAAAATAGTTCAAATGACTAGACCATTAGACGTATAAGAATGTAGACATTTTGCGCTTTCTTCACAAAAAAGGTACTAAAACTAAGTATATTTTCACGAAACACCTTTCAAAATAACTTCTGTCACTAAATTCAATACATGAGAATCCTTTTCAAGCAGCGCCATCTAGTGAGGCACGCCGAACTACACTTTTTAATTTTTAAAGTAGTTGTCTGGAAATCCCCCGTTAGCCTTAGAATTCTTGGTTGGTTGGAGTCGAGAGTGAGAATCGAGAGCTTTTCCAAATTCATTCATATTCAGTTTTACTTTTGTAGCTCAATATTGTGAATATCAGTAGGTTTCTTTATCTGTACTGTAGTTTTAAAAGTGGATCCCGGGCCCTATATTTTAAATCGCTTGAATCCACTCGAGCGCTTGCGTGTACTACCTATATCTTTCACACTCGACGTAAATTTCTAGAAATTGAAAAGATAGGCATTAAAAAGCATACGCTCGCTCCCCAGTGGACATACCGCACCTTTCCCCAACTGTGACTCAACCCCTCTCTCCGCTGCGGGGTCCGAAGTGCCCGCGGCATCAAACAATTCAATTACACGTGCAAATGGCCCGGAATGATCGCTCTGTTACTCACACTTGGCGTTGAGGGGTTGGGGGTAATTCGACACTGTTGCAGTACTGTAGGTACTGTAAGATATGTCGACTGTGGATTTATTTTTGTATATTATAATTTTTTTATATACAACTAAGGTTGGAAACACGCTTGTGGCGTGCCGGATGGTAAGCAGTCACAGCAGCGTATGGACGTTTGCAAAACCAGGGGCAACAGGACCGTGTTTGCGAACCTGTAAAAACTGTTTCACCTTCTCTCCAGGGAGCTCTTAATACCACTGACGAACTTGTCAATTTTCCATTATAGCGACTGATTTTTAATGTTAAGACGGTAAGACAGGAGTTAGTTTGTTAATAAAATAGTCGTTAATCATTCGTTTAACGCTTGTGTACTGGCGTGAGTACTGCTACAAAATAATCTGGCTGTTGTTGATTTTAGTAATGCCGTCAATGATATATAAATTGGCGACACTTAGTACCAGTTTTGGTCACCTATGGTCAGATAAGCGTGTCTAGTTACAAGGCCTGTGCACTGCTATAAACTTACCTGATTTAATAATTGTGTCGCTGTCGTTGAAGTTAGTATTGTCGCCAAATGAAATATCATTTGACGACACTTAGTTCCAGTGTTTGTCACCTAGTCAGATAAGTTAAGCATTCCGGCTCTGCCTGGCATTGTCGAGCACGGTTCGGTCGTGGTTGGCGAGGGATACGTTTATCTACGGCCATAGGGCGGTCAGCGTGTCACTGTGTGTTTCCTTCCTACTTTCCTACCCCCCTTTTTGACGATTGAAAGAGATATTTAATGTCCTAATCAATAAATAAATTTTGAATTTTGAATTTCTTGCATAGCCACAAACTTATCTGAACCGGTGGCCTAAGCTGGAAATAAGTGTCGCCATTTTAAAAATGTCGTGTCAATTCCAACAACAGCGACGCTGTCACCGTGTCAGATAATTTTATTACAGTATACAAGGCTTATGTCAAAAACATTTATACAACTCTAGTATATGACCGTATCATATCTGCACTTCACCTTGGCGGCAATAATCTAAATGAAAAATTTGTGTACCTACTTATGTCTATGTCTATGTCTCTGAACAAAAAGTGACTTACCAGTCTTGACCTGATGTTTGAGGGTGACTTTGCAGTCTTCCAGCAGGGTCTTCAGCGGCAGCGGGTCCTCGGGCAAGGCCAAGTCGAGCAGCTTCGCCATCTCTTCCGGCATCTTGAACTCCAGGATCTGGTGGGAAATTATTCAATCACTGACAGAACCTACAGGGAGAATACCTACTCCTAATAAGTAACACTCCATGTTGAGAATTTGATATGGTATAGACGAATAATCGATGTCTTTATGAATTTTTGTTAGAACGTATATTTAAAAAATATATATAAAATAACTATTACAAGAATGAGGGCGGAGGGTATCAATGGTCGCCTACAGAAGAAGTATTTTGATATTTTCTGTATTCATATCTTTGCGGGAGCTATTTTGATTATTCTGTTTATTGTTTTTAGAAATGTTGATTAAGACTGAAGTATTGGTGTCCCACAAGGCAATTTTTTTGGACCATTTCCATCAGCTGAATGCGACTGATCTGATCAGTCAATGCGCGGCTAAAATAAGTGTGTATGACTAATTAATTTTACCCCAAAAGGTGGTATTTTGGACCATTTCCATCAACTAAATGCGACTGATCCTTGCGATATAGCTCAGTTTAAAATATTGTTTTATATCAATATATCAAAAATAATTCTGCTTATTATTTTCATATAGATTGAAGTATTGGTGTCCCACAAGGCAGTATTTAGGTCCACTCCCATTTGAGCTTATTCCGACTGATGTACCACCCTGCAAGGCTGCCCTTCCAGTAACAATTTTTTCTGATTATCCTGCATACCTTCTCATTGCGATCGTTGACCTGATGCACGAAGTCGAGCAGCACGTCCACCACCCTTGAGAGGAACTCGCGCGTCTGCGGCGACGCGTCCTCGCGGTACGGCAGGATCGCTGTGGAAGGTTACATGATAAGTATTGTCTTGTATTTACTAGTTAGAGCATAAGTGGAGTAATGGCTAGGTGAAATTATACAGACAACTCGCACAATCCACTTTGCTTCAACATTTATTGTGCGAACCGTGACGAAAATTCCTACCTAATTTACTGTCTTTTGAGAAAAACAACAAGTGACTTTTCATATCCAAAGTACAAAGCTCTTTTTTGATAAGAGTGCTTCACCAGACCAGTGTTGCTTAATAGATAAACTGTGAGAGCGCCACATTACAGTCAAAAGGAAAAAAGACACTTTAATGTGACTGAACCTCGGACTTTTCACTTATAGAACCCACACAAGAGTATACGTAAGTATTATCGCTACGAAAACTCAAAGTTTGGGTCAACAAAAAAATATTTTTTTGTACCTGTCTGTGCGCGGGCAGACCAACGTTTTGTGGGTTCCCTAAGCGTCTACTCTATCACTACAAAGTGGATTTTTTCTTGTACTTGATGACGTAGGATAACCTACGAAGCCCTTACAGTCATTGCTGGATATCTGGTCTACGCGAACGAAGTCGCAAACACAGCTAGTTCAACCCATTATTACCGATTCCAACCCTCTTCCACGCCTCTGTCGTTCTGAACCAGCGATTTCCGCCATTCGGCCGACTGATTAAAAAGTCGAGGTCCATATCGGGGTTATAAACCGGGAGAACTGCAGGAATGTGTTGTGGGGTGACCATTATATGCAGTTTCTTGTAAAAAAATTATAAATATTAGCCAGGCATTTGACCTCCGTCTCACGTGGTAATTGAATATGCGGACAAAGATGTTGTACTTGATAAAAATATGGTTATAGAAATATATTGTGGGGTTAATAAATGTAAACAATAAATAAAAAACGAATAAATAAATAAATATTAAACCGTCACGGCGTGACAATCGGCTCCCGAGACCGTTCAATCAATCGCAGCGGAAGAACACGAAGAACAGTTTGTTCCCTAATTGTTCATCTAATCATCTGGGCGCTAATGTCCCGTGTTGTGCTCTCGCGCACGAAGGTTCGGAGTCCGCCTTGACTATGATTCAGGATTTACCAGATCAGATAATTACAGTGGAGCGCCTGCCATCTGACCTCCGTGACTCTACCAGGGGAATCTGACCAGATTGGATCATCGTTACACATTCAGACGCCTGAATGAGAAGGTCTTATCACGAAGTTTTCCCTCACCGTAAGAGCCTCGGTTAGCATTCAACTAATATACATGTAAATTGTACATAACTCAGAAAAGAGTCATTGGTACATGCCCGCAGTGGGAGTCGAACCCAGTATCCGGTATGTATAATAATTATTATAATTATATGGCAGAGAAGAAACATATGGACAACGTGGCCGATCCCACCTAATGGCACAAGGGTCGGAAGATAACTAGACTTAATATGATAATAATATTTTACGAGTTTGCCCCAAAACTCATGGTCACCGCAATTCTGGCGTCATATTGCAGTAACATCCGTCCACAGATGTCGCTGATTTGTGCCCTTAATCATTCCTAGGGGTAAAAAATACCCTACACGCAAATATGCATCGTAACACTTCGACATAAGGTTGCATTTAGATAAAATTCCGAACGTGTACTACCGGAGTTTTCTCATAACAATGCCTTTTGATTTTCAATAACAGAGACCATTTTACGTTTGCAGTTGACCAAAGACATTACGCACTTTATGTACTAGATTTTAAGAACGATATTTGGTTTTGATGTCTATTTTAATATATTTGCAAAACTTGTATTGTTGAAATAACACTATTGTCTGCTGATCAGTCATCTTTTATCTGTGTGAAGGATTGTTTGCCCTTTGACTTTGCCTTGTTCACTGCGAAGTATTGGATGCACAAGTTTAGGAGAGAGTTTTTATAATTTTCCTTTCAGTTTGGTAGCTACCTTGCTCCTTTGATTCTTTCAGTTCGTCTGTTTTTCATTTTTGTTTTTATTTAGATAGATAGGTATATATTAATTGCACTTTATTAACCGTGTGCCTTCTCTAGAGGCTACGAAACGGGGAAAGGGGCCACTACCAGGTATCATCAATGTATTTTCCACCTCTAAAACCCCGGTACACGTTGCCTTGGAAGCAAGCTGGCAAATGCTAGGCCCCTATACTGCCAAAGCCATGGTTTCACATGGAGCATTGCAGACGTGCAAGGTTTACAATATTACTTTAGTTCCTTTACTAGGGTCCTTTTCGCCATCGGGAAACGCGATCCGGGCGAATCATCATCACATCACAGCCCGTAACAGTCCACTGCAGGACTTCAGGCCTCTCCCACGAAAGGGGAGGTACCTGCCATAATCTCCACGCTTGGCAGGCGGGTTGGAGATCGCAGTGTTTAAATATAACAATGGAAAATGCTGCTGCCCATTTTCCAGACTACGGAGACTCTTGATATTTTCCCTCGAAAACATTAGTCGCCTTGTACGACACCCACGAGTGTAAGGGGTTGGTGCTATTCTACTCTGCCGGACACCACACGGCTTTAACCTTTATTTATTTATTTTACTGTTTATTGTACACAAAAAATGATATACAGAGAATTATAAAAGTATAAAAGACACAACAGGCGCTGTTTATTTCTAAAAATAAATTTCTTCCAGCAGGTCTACAGAATGATTTATAATGCGTGCGGTGTGGAACGCGTTGCCTGCGAGTGTGTACCCTGATCATTATAATATGAACGCTTTCAAGGCTAGAGTAAAAAGGCTGTTCCTAGACAGGCATGCTCCATCTTCGGCCGCATCGTCATTTACCACCAGGTGAGAGGGCGGTCGAATGCCTGACTAGTCCAATCAAAAACAGCTACCTACTTGCCCACAACAATTAATAGCAACAAGCTAGACATTAACCCTTAAAATGAGCCAAAATTCCAAAGCACCCTTCTACGTTCGGGTTACTTGTATCTAACATCAAAATTCACTTTAAACAATCCATGGCAGTCTAGCGTTTCCCCCTTGGCCCTATGAGGGCTGTCTGTAATCTGTTCAAATACAGGATGTAGCGAGCGCGTAAGATAACTTTGATTTAAAGATTTGAAGCGGCTCTGGGCCCTACTTTTGAAACCGCTCGCATCCAGCCGAACGCTCGCTTGCTAATGCCTGTCTTTTCTATCTCTGGCAACTTATCAAGAGTGTGAAAGAGATAGGTAGCGTACTCCGGTGCTCGCATGAATGCGAGTGGTTCAAAAATAGGGCCCCAGAAACTGGATGAGTGACAATTTCTATTTATTAGACCGTTATTATTTATTATATTAACACATTGAATTATTTTGATATGGTATTTTAGTCTTGACATCTATAATTTTGTCATCGGAATAAGTGTGAAATGAATAATTGGAATTTTATGAATATGAATCTTATGGTATCACAAAATTATCTACTAACATAGCATAGGCAATATTGATAATTTACTAACAAATTATAGAAAACAAACTATGAAATTAATTATTTGAATTATCAAACTATCGCGGTTATTATTAATTATTTTAAGGGTATGTTCCGGTGAAATATCGGGCTACTCGTCAACAAAGGTACGCGGTAGGAAACCCGGAACATAATCTTAAAATGTGTGGATTGAATATTATATTCCTGCAGCAATACTTCCAGCCTGTATACTCTATGACAGGCCGGGGTCTCGCAGACCCGAGCATAGAACATGACAGAGATAGATATATGAAGGTTACACGAGTGAAAGAGAGGACTAAAGAGTAAGAGTGAGTGGTTTTGGTGTAAATTCTCGTCATTTGCAGGCTTATCCTTTTCTATTGGAGTGCTATCAATCTGTCAATGTTTTGGAGTGGGATTAGCGGATAAATGCCTTTGCCCAGCGATGTTTGTAATTTTTACATTAGCGCTTTTTGGTGTTTAACAGAATATACAAAATAATAATTGCATTTTTTACTTACAGACATTATATATTATAAATTTAATTTCGTACTGACAATTAATAATTTTATTTCATTTTGACATTTTCATATTAATTTTCCACCTGCTACTTATAATAAATTGAAACATTAAATTGAGAATTCGAAGAAATTTCTTTTTAGAAATAAGTAGTGCCTGTTGTGTCGTTTGGTATGATATGTATGATTACTACATATCATACAATATTACTAGTTTTAGGCCTTCAATGATATGGGACGTCCCGCGCAGACCATCAGAAGTAGACGCCGTTCAATTTCAAATACACTAACTCAGATTCACAGAGCAAATAATATGGTGTCAGACGGCCCCTCTCTCACCAAGTGTCATAATCCTGGACTGCAAAAATATAGCCAACAAAAACACAATCCAATTACGACCTTATATCGATGAGTCAAAGTCGAAATTTCCGTATCATACTTGTGCAAATACTTGTAGTCCTCAACTCCCTATATTTGTCAGACATTACTTCGCAATCCAGATGTCTCATGCGCCCACGATAACTTTAAGCGTCAGTAAGCTATTACGCACTCTAGTGCCTTCGTAATAAGGGTTATGACGACTGCAAAAATATATGTTTGTCAGTAACAGATTCGAGTGAACTTATGTTTTGGACATCGTATAAGCGGATTGTCATCTGTTTGTACATTTGGAAAGCATAGAGTGGAGAAATGCTGTGCATTTCTTGATCTACTCGTATTTGTCACTGAGAGCAAAGTAATGACTACCTAGATTTTTTGAAAGTTTGTTTGCTATTTATCTTGAGTCAGTAATATTTTTTATAAGATCTTACCAGGAATTTGACTGCAATCTCACCTGGTGGTATGCGGGAGATGGATGCCTGTCTAGGAACTCAAATTATAAATCATAGTAGATATAACCAATATTACTTTGTGTCTCTTCCCCATAGGGTCCCAGAGACCATGCATTTTATTTTATATTTTATTGTTAGTTTGGTTATTAACATGAATCAACAGCTTTCTTTTATTACAAACGTATCCTTAATCTATTATTCCATACATAAGCCGCTGATTAAACTTTGTTTCCATAAAATATAATAACAAAGTATGTAGGTATGTAAGTCACATGAATAATTTTAATTAAGCCCTAAATATAGGAGGTAGAAATTATTTCCCTCATAGCAAAACTTTTTTAGAAACCAATTTATTAAACTATTTAGGATACCAATTTATTAAAATTATTATAGGAACTATAAATATAGCCTATGTAAAATTATTCCAATTGATCAAATGCTAATTTATTAACCACCACAGTGCGGACCAAACAAATTAATCTCGAAAAGCAATAAATCACTCCCGTAAAAAATTCAAATTAAAAACCCTTAATCCCTTTAATTCTGACCCTAAAATGCAGCTGTTATTTGTTTGTTTATTGTTCTGACAAACATTGTTTGCCACCGGGTATTTTTGACCCGCCACTTTTCCTTCAATGGGTAAAAATTACCCGCGTAAAAGGAACAGTAGGGGGTCAGCTTACGTTTGTCGAATTCCGTGCGCGTGCTAAAGCTAGAGGAGCGTAACTAATCGCGATGTAAGAGGGGATAAGTGAAATTCCTGACGCGCCAAACGTGGGGTAGGAAATACCCGGACAGCGGGCTTATTGATTTCAATAAACTGTTCGTGCTTTAGAGCGCTTGCCGTACTAATACGTTTTGACAAAATTATAGTGTGGTTTAAATATATATGTTGTTTTGTCGGTACGTCTATAAACTCGCTCAAAAATTAATTTTGGCGTTAATGTCCCGGTAGTGATCTCGCGCACGAGGGCCCGGGGTCCGCCTTGACCATGATCCAGGATTTGGCAGATCAGGTAATTACAGTGGAGCGACTGCCATCTGACTTCCTTGAGCCTGGTACCAGGGAACATGACCAGATTGGATCATGGTTACACATTTAGTTGCCTGAATGTGCAGGTATCGTCGCGATGTTTTCCCTCACCGTAAGAGCTGTCTTTAAGTAATACACATAACTCACAAACGAGTCATTGGTACATGGCGGCAGTGGGATTCGAACCCAATATCTCTCACGCACGAGTCGGATACTTTAACCACTAGGCCACGTTTATAGACGTGAGTCTATATATAAGATAAAATAATTTTAAGGTACAAGCTGTATCGGTGACCATACGGATATCTTCATTTCTGATCCTATCCCCTATCATAAGTCATCACTGGAAACTCTTGTCGAAGACTTTCGTCTTGAGACACTGCGGCATTGTATTTTGGAGAAGGTTTCCCGTAAGCTGCCCAACCGAGCTGGATTCGCTGATTGACCTCTTTTTTCAAGTTGGACAAAGAGTCACCTAATTGAACAGTTTCTCCCAGTTAGACATATTCGTTCTAAATCTTCGTTCATTCTATCTAGCTTCTCCACGTGCCTATCACGAATATAAACAAATAGATCCAACTCCAAGCGCAGAGGACCATAAAATTCATTCGTAAGACACTACATTATGGACGTAATCCCAACAAAATGGAGGTCGCGTTTTCATACAACAGCGCGTCTAACTTAAAGAGACATCATGTGAAATTACTCACAGGAAGGGGATGTAAGCCCGCGCCAGTCAGGGGGTTAGTCATAGAGTGAGTTGCAGATAGGAAACCAACTTTTTATACCTACAGTTCAATGACAAAAGCCCGCAGCGTGTACGTCTCAAACGCAAATTCCAATGTAAATATAAAAAAATCGGTTGTCTGTAAAGTCGGTTTACTGACGATAGTTGAACGTGACAACGTCATAAGAAAATACTGATGAAATGGAAACGCTTGCATTTGAAGTGCAAGCCTTAAATGGAACGCCTCAGAGCGAGGAAACGCCGCATGAGTCATGTTTTTTCGTGAGTGCAGCCGGCTCAATCGAATTATAAGACGTTGTCACGTCAAAAAATCCCACCAAAACTTGAAATAGCATAGCATAACATTAACTAAATCGATAGAAAAGTCGCATAGCCCCAACGACCAAGTTTAAATATGAATTTCATATCAAATATTTTTTTAACTACTAAACCGTAAGAGCATCGGTTAGCATTTAACTAATGTTCATAACTCAGAAAGAGTCGTATTCGAACCCGGCACGTCTCGCTTAGGTACCTATGCTCGTCGAATACCTTAACCACTCGGCCACCGGCGTGCTGTTGTTACGAGATCGAAATCCAATCAACTGAAGCCTCGGTTGCTCATCTATTGGCACGTCGACTTGTCTAAAGGAGCCATATTTTTTAAAGCGCTTGTATCCACGTGAGCGCTATATTCCACACTTTTCTTTTAAGACTCGTAAGGAATAGTGAACCAAATCCCGGAAGTTCAATCTACAAATTAAATAAATAAATACGCTTGGATATATAACACCCAGACCCATAACAGAAATTAAAATTCATCTTTTCAATTTCTGCTCGGCCGGGAATCGAACTCGGGACCTCTGCATGACAGACCGGCGTGACACTGCGGCTCATGTTAACCACTGTCACTCACGTCGTCGACTTTAATCCAGTACCTTTTCTTGTCTTTACACCTTACTTAATCTTTGAAAAATAATAGATGGCCAGGATTTTGTCGGGCCATAGAGCGCCGTTATTCCGACCATAGACTGTGATTGTTTTTTTTTATTTACGGCAATAGACTAAGGAGTGTGCGCTCGTTTGTCTGTGGTATTAGGGGTTTTACTGGAAGTATCATTGCCTATTTGAAGGATCTCTAAGTAATTTCCGTTTAATGGAGTGAAAATAATGTAATCAGTATTGAGCTTATAGCCCAAATACAACTATAATAAATAGGTAAGTAAAGTAATCAAAAATAAATATCTTATTAATCTGTATTAAGTAACGAGAGCGTCGGTGGCCGAATGGTTAAGGTATCCGACTCGTAAGCGAGCGGTACCGGGTTCAAATCCCACTGCGGCCACGTACCAACGACTCTTTTCTGAGTTAGGTACATTAATTGAATGATAACCGGTGCTCTTAAGGTGAGAGAGAACATCGCAATGAAACATGCACATTCAGACGACTGAATGTGAAACCATAATCCAATCTAGTCAAGTTTCCCTGGTAGCAGGATCACGGAGGTCAAATGGCAGTCGCTCCACAGCAATTACTAAGGGGCTATTGCCTAAGTCAGTTGGAAACTGAATTTGAGATTAGATATTTCTACACTACGTCCTACGTTGGACACTCGCCATAGCGTCTACCAAAATAGAGTATTGTAAGATTATTTTATGTCAAATTCAGTTTTTCACTGAGATAGCCAATAGCCCCATTGATCTGGCAACTCCTGGATCCCTAGCCTAGCTTTTATCCCGGCCTCTGTCAGGGTCCGCTTTCCTACCTATTCTTCTCCACTTCGCCCGATCTTCGGCATCCTCGCGTCGTAAGCCGTTGGCTCTGGCATCCGACTCAGCGATGTCAATCCATCGCTTCTTGGGTCGCCCACGAGGCATCTTTCATGATATCGGCAGGTTAAGGCACCTTGTTCAATATTAATTATGAATTAATTACACACTTCATGAATGATGAATCAATTAAACACTTACTATTTGTAGCTTTTGAAATTTCAAGTTCTAACCCCAACTGCGTACCCTAAAACATTTACCCCAACCTCGGAGGGTAGTTACCCCATGGAATGTGGGATTAAAACGGGCTAGAGGGCGCTCTGCTAATTGTTAATCCATGTCGGTAAAGGAGACTGTGGGAATTCGGCATTCGCAGTGGCCTAATGGCTAGCGTTTTAGACTCGTAGGCGTGAGGTTTTTTTTTTTTATGTTATCCGGCTGACAAACAGGCATGCGGGCCACCTGATGGAAAGTGGTCACCGCCGCCTATGGACATCAGCAACACCAGGGGAGTCACCAATGCGTTGCCCGCCTCACCGGTACCGGTCACAGGTACCGGAAACCCCAATCTTTTTCTGAGTTATGTCACTAGTCCTCTCCCGAGGAAACTAAATGTTTAGCAAGTTGAACGTCTTAAATTGGCCGTGTTACTATTTTCCGACATATGGTGTGTAATTTTTTTTAATGTTATGCGGCAGACAAAAAGGGCCCGCGGGCCACATAATGGAAAGTGATCACCGCCGCCTGTGGACATCAGCAACACCAGGGAATTACCAATACGATGCCCGCCTCTGAAGAGATCTCTAATATACCTCTTGTCTTAGTCCAAAGGAAACACTGTGGCTGAGAGCTCATTCCACAACCGATTTTTTGCGTAAAGGAGTAACAAATTAACATCCATCCTTACAAAGTTTCGTATTTATGATTTTTAGACCCGTTATATACGGATCTCAGACTAAGTACTCCTCTGCTGCATGAATGATGCAGTGACCTTTTTATTAGGTAATTTACCTAGTACCTTGACGCATAAAAAATCATGGACCCAACCACAGCGGCTTTTTTTAACCTTATTGACCCCGACGCCGACACCCAAAAACAATTAATAACGTAAGCAATTAATAATGTCACTTGCGGCCCCAAATTGCGTTTTAAAGTCAGCTTGTGATTAATTATAGGAACTGAGTGTATGTTAACAGCGTAACGTCCAATATAAGATAAGCTGGCGTCTCTATGGACGCGCATAACAATGTTAGCTCCGCTTAAACTGGTTTATATTGGTAGATATCTTCTGTACAACGATCCATATCCCAGCTTTATGCAAGTCAATGCATCAATCACTGTTCGGATCGGGATTTTAACGTAGAACGTTTTTTTAAAACGAATCCTTAATAGAGGTATAAAATACCTAATCATTTATTTATTATTATTTATTTATTTATTTAACAGTTTATTGTGCACGGGAAATACATAGCAAATAACAGGCAAAGTAATAAATGGCACAACAGGCGCTACTTATTTCTAAAAGAAATCTCTTACAGCAGGCCTTCGGAAGTGTGATGATTCTAATCATCTTTGCATCCGCGCGCAAGGGCCCAGTGTCCGCCTTGACCATGATCCAGGATTTGACAGATCATCTCATTACAGTAGTGCGAGTGCTATCTGATCTCCGTAAAGCTGTTACAGGGGAACCTGGCCAGGTTGGATCATGGTTTCACATTCAGTCGCCTGAACCGTAAGAGCATCGGTTAGTGTTCAACTGACTGTTATAACTCAGAAAAAGTACATTGGATCATGGCACCATTGGGGTTCGAACTCGGTTCCTACCATTCGCAAATATCTTAGTTACGAGTCGAACCCATTGTTAACATTAGACCACCGACGCTCCAAACTTACTATTTTACAATAAACAGTTTCACTAGCTAATTTTTATCTGTATCATTTTCTCCGCCATTGCATCCCCACGCACCCGCTCTCCCTTCCCGCCAAAATGTTTAATTTCCCGCGGAAACCGGCCCCGGAAACGGATGCGCGATAGGCGGCGCGTGCTAAACGGCGTTGAGATACTAATATTATCAACGGTGGATTTACATTAGGGGCAGTCGGGGCTAGTGCCCAGGGCGGCAAATTTTCTAGGGCGGCAAAATTTGGAAAGTGAAAAAAAATTTTTTTATTGTCATCAAAATTTTTAATTAATTTAATTAATAATATATTATTTAATAGATAATTCAAGAAATTTGACTCGTACAATATTTGTCAAATCGAAGTTTTGTAAATTATAATTTTGGCACCTTAAGTGAACATTTGAAATGGTAATATTAGATTTTTTAATTTGCTGGAATGATAAAATTTAAATTTGTTTTTTTTTTTTGGGAAAATTAAGAACGTTATTGACTTATTCTTGCATTTTTCAAAGAAAAAAATTTCATTAATCAATGAATTTCTTAAAAATTTAATAATTAGTCGATTATACTTATTAACGTGAATTTAAAGAAAATCTTATACTTTTGAATCTATTCAACTTTTAACTGTGCATACTGCCACCTGCAGTCTGTTCTACAGATATATCTAGTTTCTATCGGTATAGTCCATGGACTTAATATCCACTCAATACTCAATAGCTTAGCTATTCTATGCATCGAATCAGACGTACTTCAACGTTTAGATTGTAAAGATTTAATCGACCAATTCGCAATTCAAAAAGTAAGGCGTATTTGCCTGTGATAAAATTATTATGATATAATTATAAGTCAAGCTGAGTGCAAAATGTTTAGCTCTACGAACAAAAACAAATATTTTTTTATGTCATATCAAAGTATATAATATATAATAAGTTATTTGCAATACATTAGATATTTTAATTTTTTATAAATAAGATATCAAAACTACATAACTTTTAGTGATATTTCAATGATGGGGCGGCATTTTTTTC
Source organism: Blastobasis lacticolella (assembly GCA_905147135.1). Taxonomy (NCBI): domain Eukaryota; kingdom Metazoa; phylum Arthropoda; class Insecta; order Lepidoptera; family Blastobasidae; genus Blastobasis; species Blastobasis lacticolella. The sequence continues at coordinate 988,728 of LR990067.1, forward strand.
AGTGCCCAAGGGCGGCAAAATCTTAAATCCGGCCCTGAATATTATCTGTGGTGATGTTAATCTCAAACGGTGTAGTGTTTCGATTGCAAAAATGACTGTACATGGCCGCAGTGGTTTCGAGCGTGGTACCTCTCGCTTTCGAGTTGCATATCGTAACCACTCGGCCACCAACGCCCCTACATGTCTATATCTTCCATATATATCTATACTAATCTTATAAAGAGAAAATATTTGATTGTTTCTTTGTCCTATGTCCTATACAGATGACACGGCTAAAGTATTTACGAGAAAAGCTGGTACTCGGTATTCGAAAAGGCAAAGCCAAGGCGTAATATTTCCACTCAACTAATTTAAAAAAGCTATATTTCACTGGCCCAATCAGTCCTAGGACACAGCGTCTCAGCTTGGGGAGGTTCAACCAAAACTAATTTCCTGGCTGTGAAAAGAGGGAAACAAAGTCTATTAAAAGTCATGTACTTAAAGTCGTATAGATTCCCCACAGTTGAATTACCTATATCAAACAGAGTCGATTGTATTCTTTTCAGTGCAATAAAGTTTTTAAATTAAATTAAATCATATTCAGTCAGAGACTCTCAAATCTAGAGCGCCTCTACTAGAGCGCCTCAAGCTAGAGTTGCGAGTCACAGAAATGAAGATAATGCGGTGGATGTGTGGAGTATTCACGGACCGGCAAAATATCTGGCCATGCCACCCCCGCCAGACACGGGAAGCAGATGAAGGAAGAAGCGATGGCTTGACGTCGTCTAGAATGACATGCGTGCCAACAAGCTCACCACCAAGGATGGCGAGACCGAGCGAAGTGGGCCAGGAAAAGTAGGAAGGCGGACCCCGGGCCCTCACGTATCGCGTGGGAGCGCAAGCGGGACAAAACGCTAGATGATGACGATGAGTCACTCTCAAATAAATAAGATACCTAATTAAAAACCTTAAATAATACACATTTTTTTAGGGTATCATATTATCCTAGCTCAGGTAAAAAATATGTTTTATTTTTACCTTTTACGTGTTTTTTACATCTAAAATTAAAATGTATTTCACAAGATAAACCTTTTTTTTATTACTTTTAAAATACAACACTAGTTAAATATACTCACAATCGTAGTACAGGTTCCCCACGGCAGATGTCAGCTTGGGAGTGCCTTGTCCTGAAAGCGACGCCATTTTGTCGCCCTGTGACAAACAGACAAGACTAATTACAAAACCTATTTACTATAGATATTTAAAAGTGGCAAGCGGACCCTGGCTAGGATCACCAATCCTGTGCACTCATTTTACAAGACGTGTGATCTAAAATTACAGGATTTATGGTAAAATACGGGACAACACGGGTTTATCATGATGGATAAGTTTTAAAAATTGAAAATCAACATTACAAATCAACAAATGTTCCCAATATCGCTGCCACTACTGGGGTCTTATAAGGCTGGCTGCATTTACCCGATGAATTACAATATTTATGGGTTGGCCGAGGAATGAGGCAGCCTTGTGGTTACTAGAGGAGAGTAACTAGCTGTCCCTTATATTACAGCGGCCATATTGTTGAAACCGCTCGTATCCACGCGTTCGTCTTCTAATGCTTGCCTTTTCTATCTCTACCAATTTGCCACGAGTGTGAAAGGTATAGATAGCGCACGCGAGCGCTCGAGTGGATTCGAGCGATTTCAATAATAGGGCCCCAGAACTAGTCCTTGATCGCCAGGCTAATGTTTTATTTAATACAAAAAGACACTTCATTTACGCTATAAAAACCTTCTAACAACTGCACAGGAATTAAGGTTACTCGTACAATAAAAGTTGGTCCCTTGGTGGGCGCCAAAGCGTTCTTCATAATTATTTTTTATAATTTGTATGCTCTAAGACTGAAAGGCGATCCTGCATCTTATCGAGCAAAGCTTGTGCTATGGGTGCTAGATTATTGATATCCTACTTAAATACTTTTTTTTATAAACGTACTTATCATATATAGAACACCCAGACCCGTAACAGAAATTAAAATTTATCATTTCGATTTCTGCCTGGCCGGGAATCGAACACGGGACTTCTTGCGTGGCAGACATGTTGACCCACTCAGGTCATCTCTGAGCCACTCAGGCCGTATTTTTATTACACTAAAAATGCGTTGCATAATTCTGCTAACTTGTGTTACGATGTACCGTACTGTTACCTAAACACATTATGGTACAGATACGCAGCAGTGCGGTTTTCCTCAGTGCGGTCTTGTCATAAAAGTCAGTTATATGACTAAGATATAGGGCATGGTAGTTCCCGAACGGATGAACCGATTTGAATGTGGTTTCCTCTATTTAAAAGAAAATTTTATCGAGATGGTTGTTAGTTTCATTTTATTAATATCGGTTTAGTAGTTTAGAAAATATATGCGTAAATGTAAAATTAGTCCGGGGTGATCCGATAATCAAGTACGCATTGTTTCTTTTTGCGGAAAATATATCTGTAATGTCAGATTGGTTGTTGTATATTAACATCGTTTCACAGTTATACTTTACTTTGTGCTTTGTACTATTTTAGAAAGCCAACATAAAGCCTGCATCTGTATGCAGCCGCATGCATTAATTTGAAAAATAAATAATAAAAATATACACTAAATTACATTATAATTGATAAACAGTGGTCGCAGCATGCAAGTGAACAAAGAAAAGGATTCTCAAACACCAAGATGGCGGAAAGCGCGAAATCAATATGGCTGCCAATCAATATGGCGGTTGGAGAAATGGCGGCAAAAGGATGAAAATGGACGAACCAACTGCATCTGCTCAGCTATATGCTTGCAGTACGAAAAAAAGCTGTCCAATGTCAGTTTCGACATTTCTAACTTCTAGTTCTATTTCTGTAAAAAGAGAAAAGATATATGTTAATTTTGTATGATTCAAAAAGGGAACCAGAATTGGTGGAATCTAATTGTAGGGACAAAATATTGAATTCTCTAAACGGACTCCAATATTCTATATTTCATATAAGTTAGTGCGCAGGTCATCTACTGACCATGCGCAACAAAAATCTATATGATGAGGTCAAAAGGTGACCAGCATGAAAATTTAAATAAAAAGACAGAAATGTGATGGTAATGTTAAAAATGATTTAAAAAATGCGTCTAAATCTACAATCTAGAGGATTCTAATGAAGTGTAAGGTTATATAATGTACAAACCTTTATGTGTTTCACTGATGGATTTGACGAATTATATACTTAGGTTGGACTTAAACTATTTTATATATTAAACTATTAATTTTAATTATTTAACTAAGGGACACCGGACACTATTTGTAAGAAATATTCTTCGTCGAGAAACGGATTACTATGTGGCAGACCGGATCGTTGATAAAGTTATATATGAAAAGGGTATGACTGCGTAATTTTGATATTTTATATATGTTTTTCATATATGAAGAAGGGGTATTTAGTTAAGATGAGATATATAATTCAGCTCAGAGCTGAGGTGGGATCCCCAACGGTGTTGGAGCTAGACTGGAGGCTGTGGAGGAGGCTTCCGGGGTCTGGGCCTCGCGCCTGCGCGCTGAAAGGTCAGAGTTGATAGGCGAATGTAGGTCGGTGAGGGTGGTTGGTCAATACATGAAAACAGGTCACCAGATTTCAACCTGAATAGGTTATGGGCCCATTGTCTCTCGGAGTTATTACATGACCCATTGTTATGATATAATTGAGGTTTCGCTGGCGCAATGCTATTGATATAACTTTATAGACGTTATAACGTGTAGAGCACACGCGATTTTTAATTGACTTTTCTACAAAAATGTAGGCATTTATTTAAAAAACATCAAAAAACGACGGTTTCAAATACGACAACAATACAGACCGCATTTTCTACGGTAGGTACTGCAATAAGTTGGTAAGTATCACGCGTAGAGTATACATTTTTCGGAATTATGTTAACGGTCATTTAAGTATATACCTAAGTATATCTTGATCAGGTGGTGACTTTACTTGTATAGCGAAGATTGACGACCTGGGTTCAGTTTGTTACCATGGTCTGCCACGCAGAGAAACCGGGTTCGATTCCCGGCCGAGTGGAAATTCCTGTGATGAATTTTAAATTTTTGTTACAGGTTTGGGTGTAGTATGAATTAATAAAAGTAGTCAATTATTTATCGCGTTGCCCGCCTCTGAAGAAACCTCTAATATACTTACCTCTTGAACGATCCCATGTCATAGTCCAAAGCAAACACTGTGGCTGGGAGCTAGGGACTTTACATACAGGGAGCTCATTCCGAATTCGAATCGTACAAACGAGAAACGTTCTTTCGAACCTTCGCGTGGACACCTACAGTGGCACTTTGCCTATGATGACGCTGGCTACCTTATCCTTCAACCCAAAGCACAACATATCAATTATCGTTGCTTGGTAACAGAAATAGATACAGCGGTGATACCCATTTTTTTATATAATACGGCAGACAAACAGGCAAGCGGGCAACCTGATGGAAAGTCGTGACCGCCGCTTATGGACATCAGCAACAACAGAGGAGTTACCTAGGCGGACTCATGGGACTACCAGACATGGAAGCAATTATAAGGTTAAAGGTCATACACGCCAGAATCCCACGCCCACGCTTGTTATTCCACGCTAATTAAATAGACCCTCGCCCACGCTAAGAAAATTCTGGGATGGGCAGCCACGCAATCTGGCATTTTGCATTGTTTCACGGAAATGACAAAGGTCAAGGGTCGCCTAAATGTGAGGTTGTGTAGGCGTATGTAGAGCCACTGCTTTTGCAAGTATATGAGGTTTTATTGGCATAAATGTAGAATTGTTACTGTTGCAAATTTATGAGGTGTTGTAGGCGTTAATTTCCTATGTTACATTTTTTGACGTTTGATTAGAGATTCATCATCACACCCCACTGCAGGACTTAGGGCCTCTCCCACGAAAGGGGAGGTTATTGCCATAATCTCCACGCTTGGCAGGCAGGTTGGAGATCGCAGTGTTTAAATATACAATGGAAAATGCTGCTGCCCATTTTCCAAACTACGGAGACTCTTGATCTTTTGCCTCGAAAACATTAGTCGCCTTGTACGACACCCATGAGCGTAAGGGGTTGGTGCTATTCTACCCTGCCGGACACTACACGGCCAAATGATTAGAGATTAGTTAAGCCAATTTCAATACAAAAAAAAGGTTTGAGTATGAAATGACTCTACATTTGTACGACTCTACATCTCCGTAACGCTGCCAATTTTAAGGTTGCTTTTGACTACATTATAAACTTTTTTTATTATTGGTGAGAGGTATCTTTTGATCTAACAAAATAGCTGATATTGCTGAAAGGGTCACCTAAATGTGAGGTTGTGTAGGCGTATGTAGAGCCCCTGCTGTAGCAAGTATATTATTATGCTGTTGTGTAGACATATGTAGAGTTGATACTATTGCAAGTTTATGAGGTTTTCAAGGCGTTAAATATGTTAAAATTTTCTGACGATTGATAAGACGTTCATTAATCATATTTCAATTTAAAAAATATTTCGTTTGACTTACAAATGTAGCGTTCGTAACGCTGTAAATTTTAAAGGTCGTTTTTGACTAATTTAAAATCTTTATTTCTTTTTATTGGAATGGTATATTTTGCTCTAACTAAGCAGCTATTATTGTTCAATGCCATATCTATACATATTATAAAACAAATTCGCTTAACCCCGTCTGTCCCTTTGTATATATGTATGTACTTACATTTAGATCTTCTAAAATATTTGGGCACCTTGCCTAATGGCAGCGGTATTTTGATTAGTTTATTAATTATTATTTGTTTTTTAGTTTTAGATAAATTTAGTTTTAGATTAACCTAGTTAAGTTAAGTTTTGTTATATTTTATAATGTATCAATGTTGGATGTTTATAACTGTGAACTATTAAAAACAGTAAATGAGTCGGTAATTGAAGTAAACACAACTAAAATACATTTTTATTGTAAATACCAATTCTTATTGTCTCCTTAATATACCTATGAATTAATTCCGTTTTCAACAATAGATAGTGTTATTCAAAAGAAAGGTTTATAGGGTAGCAACACGCGAAAGAAGTCCCGGACGGCCAGCTAGCTTATTATAATCTAATGTTAATTTTACTAAAAAAAAATTGGAACATTCCAAGTTAAAAAAATCTATGTTATTTAGCTTCTGTAATTTAATAAAACATCACCAAAAAAATCATAAAATCCATCAAACAAAATTCTACCTCAAAATATTTTTTTACCTGCCCTAAAAAATTCACAAATCTCCGCCATTCCTGTTCCAATGGCTCTACCTCGCTCTACCATTACAGGGGAGGCTACCCCCTTCCACCCCGCCGTTAGGGGGCGTATGACGTCAGCGGGAGGGGGGCGGGCCACGCCCACCAAGAGAGGTTGTTACGTACGAGTTTTCTACAAGGACTTATTAAACTAGAGTTTAGTTGTAAGAATATGTAGGTATACGTATAAGTGAGATTAAACTTTGTTGGATATCACAAAGTATTAATGTAGGTACTCTCAGTTCCATGTAAAGGATGTTTTTAAGGGCGAAGGATTTTAGTGTGAAAAAAAATACAATGAAAAATGTATTTAGTATCAATGAAACTAGCTTTATTGGAAAGATAATTTTATGGTATTCACTGATATAAAATACTTTTTTCTTTATTTTATTTCAATTTAAAGTTCTCCGTCTCTAAAAATATCCTTTAAGTAGGTTGATACTTCTCCATGCATGTATGTAGGTAGGATCACCATTGCGAAAACACAGATTAGTAATTAGTTTTTCCCGCTTATTTCTTCTTCTATGGTGATCAATATTAATTTATATTTTCGTATCTACCCACACCATTATGTAGGTAATGTGTGTTTAGTGTAATACTTACAAATACAAATAATTACAACAATATAATGAGGTTACCATCAGACAAGATAAAATCTTAAAACCAAAAACCGTAAAATAAATTTTGAAGACAATTTTTTTTTTTATTCTTTGACAAACTAGCAGACAGTACGCCTGATAGTAAGCGGTAACTGTCACCCATAACATCTACGATGCACAAATTTAGGGTGCAGGCAACAAAATTAAATTTGAATTTGAATTGCCTCATGCTCGTAATTGAGCTAGCTACCTTGTCCTTCAAACGGAAACACAACAATACAAGCATTTTTGCTTGGCGGCAGAAATAGATACGGCGGAGGTACTCACCCAGTTGGACTCCTCAGGCTTGACAGAGTCCTACCACTTGATACACGATCAAATGAGGTCACCATCAGGCAAGATAAAAATATTAAAACAAAGAACCGTAAAATAATTTAAAAAGAAATCAAGGTGGTCACTACGGTTGTCAAAGAAAACGATAACTTTTTAATGAGCAGTTTCCCAATAGGTATCTAAAGCATTCCAAACCACTCCCTAGATGGCGTCCCGACAATATTGGTAATCGATAATCGCTTGAAATAGGTTCGTAGCAAAGAGGATATAAACACTGGGTACGTTGTATTGGATAATATTGTATTTATCAATAGTTTTCAACCATTTTAGAGGTTGTAATAAATTATTACAAACACAACAAACATCAATTTGACTGAGTCAATTCGTTTCATGGACACTAGGATCAAGAATGGACGCAATACAAATATGAAAGGTTTGTATTAAAATACTTTTCGTTGAACCTTTTTGTAAATATTACCTAAATTGTAGGAGCGCCATCTATTGATGCTTTTTGAAACCAATTGGCAATACCTACTGGAAAACTCAACTGTACATTTGGCCAAACAAACATAAAGCAAAAAGCTGGCCGTGGCCCTGACAAGATAAAGTTATCAGGTAAAAGCTTTTGTCATCGCACCGAGCAAAAAGCTGCGGAATATGGAAAAAGGTTTTTCTTATCTGACGCGAGTTAAAGTGATGTAGAGTAGGCTGCAAATATAGAGACGACAAATAACCTAACAGACAGAAAAAGTCAGATAATCCCCGACAAATTATAAAAGAACAAATTTAAACTAATTTGTTTTTTTCTTGTAGGCATTACTTAACAGATTTTAACGAAACAAAGCTAAGCGCCATCTCCATGAAACTTGCTTTCAAATAGGGAAAACCGCATCTACAGCGGTAGAGCTCGTCTAGTCTAAAATGACGCGCCCCACTACTTAGTTAGTTGATTTCGATGTGTAAGTGCAAATATTGATAACGACACTTCATCTGTGTGGGAGCCAATGAACGGCGCGTGCTCCGACGTTTGAATCTCACCGGCAACTGCATGACCAATTACAACGGCATTTGTATATGTATTGCGTCCATATTTTAAACTTGCTTGTGTGCGTTAATGTGATAGTGGGGCGCGTCATTTTAGATTAGACGAGCTCTACATCTGTTCAGCAATTTCAAGTATTTATTATTCTCACCCTTGGTAATAAATTTTTTTTATCTCTCAAGTTGCCGTCCGATACTACCGTACAACCTTCGTACAATGTCCAATAATACGCGACTTTTGTGAATAAAAAATGGCTATATTAATTGGTTATCGATAAAAAGTAATCTTTCCTTTTCACTGAGAGCACATAACAAATGAAGTTAAACTGCACAATTATTAATTAAAATGAAATTCATGTCTCCGATTTCGAAACATTTTTATTAAAACTAAACTGTGTCCGATACTACACGACGTTCCCCTAGTGTTCAATAAAAGTAGAGAACCCACAAAAGAGTAGAAAAGTACTAATCAGATGGCGGCAATGGTGTTCCAACCCGGTACCTCGGGTTACGAGTCGGACCCCTTAACCATTAGACCACCGACGCTCAAGTAATGTTTAATTTCTACTTTATTGTAATATTGTTAATTAATTACTGTTAATAATATTGTACAATACTACGTTGACGTTCAATAAGTTTATTTTCTACATATATTGAATAAAAAAGAAATGTTTCTCTCTATTCGTACGCTATTCTATGGTTAAGTGATTTTTAGTAAATCCAGAAGCCAGCACTTCATGTTCAGTACGGACTAAACGTGATAAGGGACAGCCAGTACAATGGTAAGTGCTGTTCTATTAAATAAAAAGGATTTATTTTTATGAGCTATCGTCCACGATTTCTATTTATTATTTCAATCCTGTTTAATACTAAGTGCAAACTACATTTTGAGCCATAAGCTACAACACAACACTGCAAGATTTGACTTGACATAAATTAGTTATCGATAAAGTGATCTTACTTTTTACGGAGGGCACAAATGAGGTTCGAACTACACAATTATCAATAAAGATGACATTCATGACTCCAATTTCGACACATATTTGTTAAAACTGAAACGTGTCCCATACTATACGACTGGTACATGGTGCATGGTGCCACTAGGATTTGAACCCGGTACCTCTCGCGTGCGAGTCGAACATCATTAGGCTACCGACGCTCGAGTAATGTTTCTATTTACTCGTATGCTATTCTATAGCTAAGTGATTTTTAGTAAATCCAGAAGCCAGCACTTCATGTTCAGTGTGGACTAAACGTGATAAGGGGCAGCCAGTACAATGGTAAGTGCTGTTCTATGAAATAAAAACTATTCATTTTAAATGAGCATCTGTTCACGATGTAGATTTCGAATTCCATTAATTCTATACTGTATACTACTAAGTACAAACAACATTTTGAGATTTAAACTACAACACAACACTACAAGATTAGAGATATATTTGACAAAACTGAAATGTGTCCAATACTATACGACCTACCCCTAGTATTCAATTACAGTACCTAACTCAAAAAAGAGTCATTGGTGGCGGCAGTGGGATTCGAACTCAGTATCAGTATAAATAAAATAAAATAAAAAATCATTTATTTCAGATGATAAAATCAAGATAGAACAATTATACGTGTTACAATAAAATTTAATTAAGTACATTTAACAGAATAACAATAATCATTAAAATCCATTCCGTAGGAATATTTTGTAGGAAAGGTTAAGAAATGCAGATTCATACATCCACCCTTCTTCCAAATAAAATAACTAAGAGAAATATTAAAAACATTAATCTGGGTCACGTTAAGTTCACCCTAACCTCCCCTATATAACAGAACTAAGTATTTGTTCAGTTTCACGTTGAAATGCGGTGTAATTACCGAGGCTGTAGCCCGTAATGCTTGTTTAATATACCTATGTATGTACTGTGGTTGGGTAACTATTTACTGTGTATACGCAGTAAATAGTAGGTGTAGACTAAAACTACATGTAGACCGCAATTTCTTTCGTGTAGATTTTTTTTACCAACCTCTGATAAACGAGCAGACAGCCCATCTGTCGGTAAGCAATAACTGTCGTCCATTACATGTACGATTCATACATTTAGACTCGTGTCTTTGACTGTCTGACCTAACCAGAATCTGACGTAGTCTGACCTCCTCAGAATCTGTCGTCCTAAGAATCTGCCTTACCATCGCCGAGTGATTTTTTGGCTACAACCTGAATTCATGAATCGTAGATGTTGTGGACGACAGTTACCATCAGATGGGCTATCTGCTCGTTTGTCACTGCGTGGTAAAAAAATCTACGCGAAACAAATCGCGGTCTATACCTAGTTTGAGTCTACACCTACTATTTACAGCGTCTACACAGTAAATAGTTACCCAACCATTGTACTTACATAGGTATATTAAATAACCATTACAGGCTACAGCCTTGGTAACTACACCACATTTCAACGTGAAACTGAACAAATACTTAGTTCTGTTATATAGGGGAGGTTAGGGTGAACTTAGATGGAGCCAGATTAATATGTCTTTAATATTTCACTTTATTATTTTATCTAGCCCCAAAGTAAGCAAAGCTTGTACTATGGGTGCTAGATAACTGAATACTACTTACATACTGTTTTTTTTTAATACTTTCTTACTATACAATTACAATTAAAATTCAATATCATTTCAATTTCTGCCCGGCCGGGAATCGAACCCGGGACCTCTTGCGTGGCAGACCGGCATGTTGACTATTGAACCACTCAGGTCAGCATAGCTATAATGCAAATGGGAGAGATTATTTTCTTTTTATATTTCTAGTTCAAACATTTTTACTAGATCGTGTTTCAAACTATAGTGGTTATTTTCACACGTTTTAAAAATAATCAAAAGGATGAAATATAAAATACATCTGTCAGCGAATTAATAATTGAAGTAACAGAAAACAATTCAATTGAAATTAATTAAATTATTATAAATATAACATAGCTTATTTGATGCAGCTTTATTTTTTATTTTTATAAATTCTTTATAAATTATTTTAATAAATTGAATCACCAATATCATATAATTAGAAGAGTCCTCTACCGCGGCTACATTGATTGATTTTCCAGGCTTTCCGGCTTGTAACCAATAAGAAAGGCGAACGTTATCCCAGTATTTTATAGTTAAAAAAAATCATGCGATCTGTGTCTACTTATATGCTTCTACATTATAATTTAGACCAAAACTTAATTTGTGAAATTGATTTGAAATCAGTATTTTAATTATTAATATAGGTCTATAGTCTTTACCTATGTCAATACCTATGTACCTATGTATGTTCAATGGTAAATACCTATGTCAATTGAATAGATATAAATAAGAACACGAAATTAGACAAAAACCAGTTCGACGAACTTGTCATTCTTTCTTAATACAATTAACGTGAAAATCAAAATCATAAAATATAAAAATCACGAAAACCCCAGTCGCCCCTTCCATACTACCCGCAAACTATGTATTCCAACACCTAATACATCCCGCGAATACATAAGCGGCGCGGATCAATACCGGGGATCACCCGTCTCCCTTCAACCTTTACGCGCGTCTCTCTCTGCAAATACAGCCTGAGCAAGGCTTCAGAAATTTGTTGGCGCGGAAAATTCATTGGAGTGGAAGTAATTTGGCTGATAGGAAAGATGAGGAATGATTGTCGAGTTTAATTGGAAGAGTTTTTGCTGGATTCCAAGGATTATTACATACTTTATTGCGTTCGTTTTATTTTATTTTGTGATTGCGCTGATAGGATTATTTTCAGGGGGGTGCACACACTAATGGCGATTATACATACATATTGTTATATCATGGGTTTTATAGAAAGTGCGTATAGTAAAGGACACCATTTATTAGTTATAAGCAAAGAGAAAACGGACGCGTGTCGCGTTTTGGCGGGGCTGTCAACATGACAGTTCACATCACAGATTTTACAACACATATTATACATACATACATACTCACGCCCGCTTAGCATCGGCGGCTGAGTGGTTAAGGTATCCGACTCGTAAGCAAGAGGTACCGTGTTCGAATCCCACTGCGGCCACGTACCAATTACTCTTTTCTGAGTTATGTACATTAGTTGAATGCTAACCGATGCTCTCACCTGCGATGAAACCTGCACGTACAGGCGACTGAATGTGTAACCGTGATCCAATCTGGTTAGGTTCCCCTGGTAGCAGGGTCACGGAGGTCAGATGGCAATCGTTCTACTGTAATTATCTGATCTGCAAAATCCTGTATTATGGTCAAGGTGGATCCCGGGCTCTTGTGCGCGAGAGCACATACGGGATGAATGCCAAGATATTATTAATTAATTTAACATTTATTTTGCACAATAAATAGTATACAAAATTGACATACTGAAAAAAATCACAACAGGTACAGCTTATTTCTAAAGAAATTTTCTAAGAAAATTACTTTACTTTACTTACTTACTTTATTTTACTTTTTACACACTCACTCCCGTATCCCATAAGTGTAGGCTATAATCGTGGTACACCCCTTTCGCCTCTTCTACATTCATACATTTACGCCGGTTGAAGGTACTGTTGACTTTCCCTTTTTGGAGCAGATCATCTATCTGATCAGTACATATCCTCGGGGGCCCTCTACCGACATTCTCCCGATAGATACCTTTCGTAAGCCGTTCTTCATCCATCCTCTCCACGCGTCCAAACCATCTCAGCATACCTCCTTACAATCCTAGTCACCACACATCCTTCAGCTTACAACAAACTCTTTACACCTGCGCACTTACGTTTCTGAATGCATGCATTCAACCTGTATGCATGAATCGTAGACGTTATGGGCGACAGTTACGGCTTACCATAGGGGTGGCTGTCTGCTCGATTGTAGTAGTACCTAGTATCTGCGTAGAATTAAAAAAATACTGTGACTCTACTGCGATCTCCAACACAATTGTCAAGGGTGATGGCAAACCCTCCACTAATATAAAGGCGGTCTATCTTGAGTGGATTACCTCAGGCTGTGAATGATGATCCTTTCCACTATTGGGAAAAGCGATCCGGACAGACTTTCCATCCTTAAATCGTGGATCTTCCAGCTATTCGCTCTGATTCAATCTTTATACTATAATGCGTAGATAGGTACGGCTAATGATTGGAACACGTGTTCCCTGATCATTACGTATAATGTGGACGTCTTCAAGGCTAGAGTGAATAGGCTATTCCTGGACAGACATGCTCCATCGTCGGCCGCATTGTCACCACAAAATATGTAGGTAATACTAACGTAATTGACACTTACTACCAGGCGAGATGACGTTTAAATGAACTGTATTTATAAAAAAAAGTTAAATTAGAAATACGTAGGAATAACGGCTGGTGACTCCACCAGCTACAGTGTTTCCTTTGGACTATGAAATGGGATCGTTCAAGAGGTATATTAGAGGTCTCCTTAGAGGCGGGAAACGCATTGGAGCGCCCGGTGTTGCTGATGTCCATAGGCGGCGGTGACCACTTTTCATCAGGTGGCCGCTTGCCTGTGTACCGTATACTTTCCGATCCATGACGATCTTTTAACAAAACAAAGAAGATAAAATATTCCTGCTAAAAGCACGTAATAATAATAATACAAAAGATACTAATGAACTATATAACAATTTTATTTTGCAGGCCACCGAGTTGAATCTACTACTCCTGTTGCTATGCGGGGGCGTGATACGGGTTCAATCAACCGACGAATCAGCGGCGAGCGCCCCGGACGAACAGCCAATAGAAATCGGCGGCGAAAAGAGACATCTAGAGACCCCCGAAGTGGTTTTGCAATTGAAATATGAGAGCGGGGAACTGAATAGGATATATCTGGCGCAATTTCGAAAACCCAAAGACCGATGGGCGCCCTCAGTACACGCGAGGACGAACCTTTGCACAGACCTCTGCCACGCAGGTTTTTTTTTTAATTTGGCTGTTTAGTTTTTGTTCCTTTGCGTCGGTGTTTTTAGTGTTACTTTTGGCGGGAAAGAAATTTTTTCGTGCGCCATTTTGTTTTGAATTTACCGTGTTTGTGAAGTTAATTACGTTTTAAGCCGCTTTTTTAGTTGTGTTTGGTGTAATGACGGTGACAGTAGCGGCGGACTGACAGGTAAGCGTGCTTTGTTTTATTTTGACATCTATTTAATTAATCTATGCATGTAGGTACAGTGCAAGACAACTTCAAGAAATTATCCTTTGCCGCTACAGTAACATTCACGCTATTTGGTGCGTCTTTAGCTAAATTTAGGTTGCTAAAAGAAGGGAGCATTAGCTGTCCTCTACGCCCAAAGGACTCGTCGTTTACCCCCAGGGTATTTTTCATAAAATAAGTAAAATTAAATTTATGAATGCTACAAAAACCGTTTAACAACTGCACTGTAGTGCAGAGGAATGAGATTCTGAAGATAGAATAGAAATGTAAGGAATGCACTTATACTCTTGCATTGTACAGAAACATTTGGTTGGATCAGAACTTTTTATGTAAAGACACTTTCACCACTATTGGACTCACTTAAATCAATTTTATTTTTTCTAATTTTAATTTAATTTATTAAACTTAATGTGTTTTTTTAAATTCTTGGTCAGGGTGCATTACATTTCATAGTTGTAAATTCTCATTCCGTAGTAAAGACATTATTTAGGTACTTAATTTAGAATAATATAAAAGGTATCCAGTTTACGGCTAAAGAACTTGTTTCCGCAATAAATAAAAAAAAAACTAGTTGTCACGAAATTTATCAAAAGGATATTAAAAGTCCGATTACACTAAACCTAAGCGAATCTTAAGTTGGCTCTTTAACATATTCCTAAGTATTTAGGAGTCACACAATCCGTTATAAAATTAACAGATACACAGATACGTCAACCTTATAACACCCTCGTTTTTCGTCGGGGATTAAATATTCCCTGATTCGTAACGTTTGAAACGAGACAGAGAGATTTATCCAACTACCCAAAGCTTTTGCCCACTTGAAATTTAATTTTCGGATAAATCATAGCCTTTATACTATTCTGGGCTATAAGCTATAGGTACATGGCTGTCCTTTGCTAACCTTTTTAAACATAATTCATAAACTCCAACTCTGTGAAGAGTGACGATTGCTACACCGGCAAAAGTCATACTCTTATATCTTAATATGATGATGATCAAAACTGTGAAACCGGCACCTCAGCCACCTTAGGTTGCAGATGTCCTGGACGACGGTAGACCGTCCGTCAGTGTACCTCCCTAGATAACAACAAAAAAAATTCGGAGCTAAATATGCAATACTTAGGGGTACCTATTATATAGTAAATACGATTTTTTATTGGTAAGATGCTATCTTGAAACTACCATTTGGGAACGAAATAAAAATGTTACGCAAAAAATAAAAACTAAAGTAATCTACCCGGTTAATAGAGGCAACCGGAGATCCTCGTGCTGGCACCGTACCTCGGACAACGTATAGAATAGGATAATCTTTATTGTAATAAACACTAACAATAATTGCTTATGCTCTTTTCATTTTGGACGTCCAATAGTAGAATAATTAAGAGAGGTTTATAAGAGAGTTAGGGCATAGCGGGGTATCTCGTTCGAATTGGAGCCGCCCGACTGGGGAAGTACCTCCACCTTACAGAATATCGCAGCTAAATAATACTCTTTTATCTACACTCATAGCGTAATGTTCCAATTTCATATTCGAAAACAGTTGTTTAAGGATACACTTTTTTCACGCCAGTCTACAAAATTTTAAAAAATTACTTTTCTATACAGCATTTCCCATACTAATTTCATTACAGCTGTATCGTAAAATAACTTTTTAATAATTATGCAACACTTTTATTATTTAAATTTTTGTCGGGCGCCGGGACACGGCGAAATGTAGGCTGAATACCTTTTTTTTTTTTTTTTTTTTTTTTTTTTTTTTATGTTACTTAGCAGACAAACAGGCCAGCGGGCCATCTGATGGAAAGTGGTCACCGCCGCCTATGGACATCGGCAATACCAGGGGAGTCACCAATGCGTTGCCCGCCTCTAAAGAGACCTCTAATATACCTCTTGAACGATCCCATGTCATAGTCCAAAGGAAACACTGTGGCTGGGAGCTCATTCCACATCCGAATCGTACGAGCGAGAAACGTTCTTTCGAACCTTCGCGTGGTGACCAACAGAGGGTCTACGTAGTGGGGATGAGTACCCAGCCCACGGCGGGTGGTGCGATGGCGGAATTGTGCTGTGGGCACCAGATCGAAAAGTTCCTCGGAACACTCCCCATTGTACAGCCGATAGAACACACACAGGGAGCCAAAGTCCCTTCGGTTAGCCAGTGGTTCTAACTTGCTTGTTTGTATGGGATCGTCGACAATTCGTACGGCGCGTCTCTGTACGGAGTCCAAAGGATTAAGCAGGTCGGCAGTTTCGCCGGCCCAAAGATGGGAACAATACTCCATATGAGGCCGCACCTGTGCCTTGTACAGCAGCAGGCGCTGCCCTGGGGTGAAGTATCGCCTGGACCGGTTAAGCACGCTAAGCTTTTTCGAAGCCAGTTTGGCCTTACCTTCTAGGTGACTCCGGAAGCGCACGTTATCCGATATGTCGACACCAAGGATCCCGATACTTTTTGAGATGGAAAGGGGTGTCCCTTGGAACTTCGGCACATTGACAAAGGGATCCTTTTTGGCGGAAAATGCGCAGACCTGTGTCTTTGAAGGGTTGAATTCCACTAGGTTCAGTCTGCCCCAGTGAGCAACTTGCTCCAAGGAGTGTTCAATCTCTGACACAAGTCTTATTCGGCTTTCCGACTCCACGGAACGAGGGATATTCGCACGGCCAGTATAACAAGCATCTCCAGTACTGTCATCTGCATAGCAATGAATACTGGGAATATTCAGCATATCATTGATATGCAGAAGAAACAGCGTGGGAGATAGCACTGAACCTTGGGGTACTCCAGAATTAATGGTCTTGGTATCGGAGCAGCATCCGTCGACAACGACTTGGATGCTCCGTCCAGACAGAAAGCTGGATACCCAATTGCAGAGCCCCTCGGGGATACCGTACTTCGGGAGTTTTGTTAGCAGTGCCCTGTGCCAGACCCGATCAAACGCCTTGGCTATATCAAGACTGACAGCCAGAGCCTCCCCCTTGCTCTCGACAGCCTCAGCCCACCGGTGTGTTAGGTACACAAGAAGGTCACCAGCTGAGCGACCATGACGGAAGCCATATTGACGGTCACTGATCAGCTGGTGATCTTCGAGGTACCCAAGGAGCTGGATATTGATGATCCGCTCCATCACCTTAGAGAGCAAGGAGGTTACCGCTATAGGCCTGTAGTTTGATGGGTCCGAATTGTCACCCTTCTTGGGTATCGGATGCACATGGGCTAGCTTCCATGAAGACGGCACCGTTCCAGAGGTGTAGGAAAGCTTGAATAGGCGCATTAACACGGGAGACAACTCGGGAGCACATTTTTTGAGAACGATAGCCGGAATGCCATCAGGTCCACTGGACTTCCGGATGTCTAGGGAGAGAAGCACACGTTTTATGATTTTTTGGGTGAATCGAACCTCGGGCATGATGCCCTCACACCGTAAGATGGTAGGCGGTGCAGCTCCCCCATCATCCAGAGTTGAGTTATGAGCAAAAAGATTACCTAAGAGATCGGCTTTCTCTTTTGCTGTGTGGACCAATTGGTCATCCGGCTTGCGCAAAGGTGGAAGGGTGGTCCGACAAAAGTTCCCCTCGACAGCTTTGGAGAGAGACCAAAAAGCACGGCTCCCAGAGGGGTAGCTGATCAGTTTCTCTCCAATTCCGCCGATGAAATTAAATTTTGCTCTGGCCATTACCCTCTTTGTAGACCTCGATACAGCATTGTACTTTTTCCTCAAAATGTGGGTGTTAGGGTCCTTTTGGGCCCGAGCCACTGTCCAGGCACGAAAAGCATCCTGCTTAAGGCGAGTTGCCTCAGCACTAGGCCTATCGTACCAGGGCTGACTTTTGCCGCCGAGACGGACTACAGAAGATGGGATAAAACATTCCATTCATAAAACATTCCATTCAATAAAACATTCCATTCAATAAAACATTCCATTCATAAAACATTCCATTCTAAACCTAAATGTCTTTGACAAATTCAAATTCAAAATTCAAATTTTCCGGTTTATATTCTGTGTAATTATTTTCCTGCTAAACACAATATTTTTTCTAATTGTTGTAATATGTGTTTGTGAATGTTTTTTCTTGTTTGAAACATTTAAATAGATAAATGTGAAAGTAATTAAGTGAATTTCCCGCCGCTTGATATCCTCGACGCGTAGATACAACAGAACTGACTCGCAGCTTACTTTCAGCAAAGTTGAGAAAATTATAGGAACGATATTTTAACATAAAAATATGAGTAGATAAAGTAGTGTATGCAACTGCATATAATTAGGTATTAAAACACTCGTGTCAAACTATTATCATACTCGGCTACGCCTCGTATGATAAACAGACACTCATGTTTTAATACCCCCTTTTATATGACAGTTGCATAAACTACTATTAAATAGTATTGTGTTTCTGCCGGTGAGTAAGGTTTCCAGTGCTCCATGGGGTGGGGATTTGGGGAACCGTGGCTTTGGCAGTGGAGTGGCATTTGTCTTTTTGCTGCCAGAGCAACGTGTTATAGAGGTGAGCAACGCATTGGCAATACTCTTGGTGTTGCTAATGTCAATAGGCAGTGATGACCACTTTCCATCAGGTGGCCCGCTTGCCTGTTTGCCTACCATACGACATAAAAAAAATTAAAATAAAATCACATAAAACAGGTAGAACATAATTCTAAAAGTAACGCTTCCGCTTAACAGCGATCTAGAATCAGTTTTTCAGATGCAATATAAAAACTCTACACTGTCACGGGGTGTCAATCGTCTCCCAAGACTGTTCAACCAGCCCCAGGGTCTCCAGCGGAAGACCTTGGCCAACCTCGCCGAGCCAACGGCATTAGGAGGCACGCCTAACGAGTGGCGAGCTCGTTGCGGTGCTGAACGGTTGACCAGCCTCGAAGATCACGGTTACCCATCCAGTTCCCGGCGATTTAAGCTTAAGCTTGTTATGAAAAAGAGAAGAGAATTCCCGTGCGAAGCCGCTAGTCTTTTGATTTATGGTGGTGGTTGGCCGTGTGGTGTCCGGCGGAGTAGAATAGCACCAACCCCTTACACTCATGGGTGTCGTACAAGGCGACTAATGTTTTCGAGGCAAAAGGTCAAGAGTCTCCGTCGTCTGGAAAATGGGCAGCAGCATTTTCCATTATTATATTTAAACACTGCGATCTCCAACCCGCCTGCCAAGCGTGGAGATTATGGCAATAACCTCCCCTTTCGTGGGAGAGGCCCTGAGTCCTGCAGTGGACTGTTACGGGCTGTGATGTGTGTGTGAGTGTGTGATGTGATGAACATTTATTGCCACAAGACAACACGACACGACACGACAAAAATAAACAAAAAAAAGATTGTCTTTTGTAGGTAAGCATACGGTTAATTGTGACTGTGTAGGCTATTTGTGTACGGAGAGTCTTGATATTTTGCCTCAAAAACATTAGTCGCCTTGTACGACACCCATGACTGTAAGGGGTTGGTGCTATTCTACTCTGCCGGACACCACACGGCCAAATGCCAAATGTTCATATTCTTATTAAATTAACTAAACAAATAAATGTTCACAAACCATCCACATATATTATTCCGTGCACTGACAACAATTTGACACATCTATCAACTTTACCAAAATGTGATGCTAAGACCCTCTTTAAGTCTAATCATCTTGGGGTTAAAATCCCAGTTGTGCTCTCGCGCACGAGATTCCGGGGTCCGCCTTGACCATGATCCAGGATTTGGCAGATCAGGCAATGAGCAGTTTTCCAATAGGTATCTAAAGCATTACTCACCACTCACTAGATGGCGCCCCAACAATTTTGGTAATGAGGAGTTTTCCAATAGGTATATAAAGCATTCCTAACCACTCACTAGATGGCGCCCCGACAATTTTGGTAATGAGGAGTTTTCCAATAGGTATCTGAAGCATTACTAACCACTCACTAGATGGCACCCCAACAATTTTGGTAATTGATAATCGCTTGAAATAGGTTCTTAGCAAACAGGATATAAACACTGGGTACGTTGTATTGGATAATATTGTATTTGTCAATAGTTTTCAACCATTTTAGAGGTTGTAATAATAATGGAACATAGTGCCAACTGATATAAATATTTCTTTGCATATTTCGTTCAACCTTTACCAGTTATGTTTATATTAATTAACATTTTACTTTTAAGTTTAGTTAATCTAATGATGGCTGCATGAAATCACTGCCACCATCATTCAGATTAAAAAAAGATTACCAAAATTGTAGGAGCGCCATCTATTGATGCTTTTTTAAACCAACTAACAATACCTACTGGAAAACTCCTCATTACAGTGTAGTCTAAAAAAACAGAAATTTAAACAAAGTCCCAGGCAAAAGCTAGTAATTTTACTCAATACTAGACTCCATCTGTATTTATAGTGATGGTAATTAACCCTATCAAATTAAAATAATCATCTTAGCGTTATAATCCCGGTTGTGTGTTGACCAAGATCCAGGATCCAGGATCAGGTAATTACAGTGGAGCGACTGCCATCTGACCTCCGTGCCCCTGCTACCAAGGGAACCTGACCAGATTGGATCATGGTTACAGATTCAGTCGCCTGAATGTGCAGGTTTCATCACGATGTTTTCCCTCACCGTAAGAGCATCGGTAAGCCATCAACTAATGTAGAGCTCGTCTAGTCTAAGATGACGCGCCCCACTACTTAGTTAGTTGATTTCGATGTGTGAGTGCAAATATTGATAACGACACTTCATCTGTGAACGACCAATGAACGACGCGTGCTCCTACGTTTGAATATTACCGGCAACTGAATGACCAATTACAACGGCATTTGTAAATGTATTGCGTCCATATTTTAAACTTGCTTGTAAGCGTTAATGCGATAGTGGGGCGCGTCATTTTAGATTAGACGAGCTCTACGTAACTCAGATATGTCGTATTTAATTGTTGTTTTCTCTGTAAGTGACTTTTTGTAAGTCTTTTTGAGAAAATAAAGTTTCTTAAACAGTAATCGAGTATGGACATAGTAAACAAATTTCGATTAACGATTAAACAATACACTGCATACTTTAGATTCGATTTGAAATGGACTTAAGACATTAATCACCAAAATGAAGTGCATGAATCATAGATATTATACTCTACAGTTACCGTTTACCATCAGGCACTGTCTTAGGCGACTGAATGTGTAACCATGATCCAATCTGGTCAGGTTCCCCTGTCAACAGAGGTGACACTGTTACGAACACTGAACACGAAAAATGCTGCCCGTAATCGATACGGGAACACGGCGATTTAACAACATAAGCCCCCAGGAGAGGGAAAGATATTTTTTTAATACATCATTCTGGCCGTGTGGTGTCCGGCAGAATAGAATAGCACCAACCCCTTACACACCTTGGTGTCGTACAAGACGACAAATTTATTTATTTTTACATTACAGTAAACCATTTCGTTACCGTCTCGTTCGATAATGTTTTCGAGGCAAAAGATCTGGTTTCCGTAGACTGGAAAATAGGCAGCAGCGTTTTCCGTTGTTATACTTATAACACCGCGATCTCCAACCCGCCTGCGAAGCGTGAAGAAGATTATGGCAATAACGTCCCCTTTCGTGGGAGAGGCCCTCAGTCCTGCAGTGGACTGTTATGGGCTGTGATGACGATACATCATCATTCCGTTGTTATATTTATAATACTGCGCTCCCCAACCCCGCCAAGGGCGGAGATTATGGCAATAACCTCCCCTTTCGTGGGAGAGGCAGAGGCCCTAAGTCCTGCAGTGGGCTGTTATGGGCTGTGATGATGATACACCCTACCCTCCCCAGGTCTCGGAGGCGACGCCTGCGGCCCTACCTGCTCCGCCATGCTCCCAGTGGGGCTCCAAGAGGCGCTGCACTCGAACGACACACGCATGGAACACTACGGCACGCCCAGGGTTGAGGTGTGCCCAACACTGTGCCATAACCAGCTTGGTGAGTGAGGGTTTTTGGAATGGGAATTTTTTGCGGATATTTTGTAGTGAATCTACGGCTGTAGATATTAGGGAAAAGATGAAAATTGTGTAGGTATTACCTATAAAATGTAAGTATCTAGATACACGCAAGAAGCACTACGGCACGCCCAGGGAAGAGGTGTGGCCCACGCTGTGCCACCGGCTTTGGAACGGGCATTTTTTGCGCATTTCTATGCGTAGTTTAAAACAAAGTCGCATCCCCATCTGTCCCTATGTATTTGTGTACGCTTAGATCTTTTAAAATTGTTGTTAGTGCCACTAATGTGGAACAATCTTACGGCCTGCCTGATGGTAAGCAGCCCTACTTGCTCTGCCATGCTCCCAGTCGGGCTCCAAGAGGCGCTGCACGGGAACGACACACGCAAGAAGCACTACATCACGCCCAGGGTGGAGGTGTGTCCCACACTGTGCCATAACCAGCTTGATGAGTGAGGGTTTTTGGGATGGTTTTTTTGGGCAGTTTTGTAGTAAATATATTTTGTTATGTACTATTAGAACATAAAGATGACCAAGGCCACCAAATTTGACAATAGCAGTGATTATGGAGGGGCATTTGACAACTTCTAGCCGTCCTTTTGGACACGTTATAAACTTATAAAACAAAATATAGACTGTGACTTCAGCTGTGAGGAGGCTTATTCTAAGTCACTTTGCCTAAGCCCGTATTCTGAGAGAAGATAAAAAAAAATTATGACAGTTATGTGACAAACAAGCATACGGCCTACCTGATGGTAAGCAGTCACCGCAGCCTATGGACGTTTACAATACCAGGGGCATCAACGCGTTGCCGACCCCGTAAAAACCTTTTTACCCCTTTGAAGAACTCCATGTTATACTGCCCAGGGAAAACCTCTCCAGGTAGTTCATTCCGCAACCTTAGTGTGCGTGCGAGAAAATTCCATTGGAACCGCACAGTTCTATCAACGTCCCGACTTTGCAGGAGAACCGCTGTGCAACTGCACAACCCTCGCAGCAGCAGAAGATCTGTCAGCTAACGCGGTGAACTGGACGTCAGTCTGTACTGCCTTCTGTACCACCGACAGTTACGTCTTGGGAGGTAAGGTTTGTTGTTTATGTTTTAATAGCTTTTGTACACGACTTCGTCTGCGTGGAAATCGTTTTTAGGGCAGTTCTTTTTCCCGAGTAACCATTTTAAATGACTTTCCTAATGTATGAAAGCTTGTACTACAGAAAGGTGAAGCTGTATCTTTGGTTCTAATCAACCGAATTAGATGGAACAGGGCCAAGATTTTTGTTGGATCCTTAAACTACCAAATTGTGAAAACGACTTCCATATTTCCTATAGTTTAGCTGGCTGGTCCATTATGGTTCTACATCAGGTGTTTCAGTTTAAAAAATTAATTGTACCCTATATGTTGCCCAAGCTTAATAGCTACACAACGAAATAGTTTCATTCAAATCCGTCCAGTAGTTCCGAAGATTAGCGTCGTCGTTTAGCTTCTTTAGGTTCTTCCTTCATCATCATCATCCCATAGATAGTGGGCATTGCCCATTTATGTGATTTGGTACAATAAATATTTATAAAATAATACTTAGAAGGATCAGGTACAGAACAGGGACAGGGACAGAACAAAAAGGTACAAAGCCTTCCGCTGCGTTGGTCTCGCAAATTCTAAAGGCGGGTACTAACGACACTACGGCAGGGCTGATCTAGGAGACAGCTAGACAGTTGATAAATCCTTACGCAGTCTATCTAGTTTCGTTTGTAATGGATAAACTCGAAAACTACTACCGGTCGGCATTCTAAGTAGCCGCCTAATCCATTGCGGATTTACTACGTGGCTTGCGCAACAGACAGTCCAAAAAGCTAGCGATAGACTACAATTTGCACGAAAGTCCCGTCTGATACACCGGATGCTTTAAACCCTCTTTCCCCAACAGGCTGCCCGATCTGCGACGACGCCACGACCTCCATATCCTCCTCAGAGATGGCAATGAGAATGTCTGCAAGTCGGGCCCTCCATACAGCCGATGGCTGGACAGCCTGGTGCGATCTCCAGTGCCGTCAGGGACAGGGTGGGGCCGCTTGTAACTGCGATCGGTCGCCCTTCGTCTAACGTTTGAAAATTTAGCTTCCAAAATCTAGGATTGGTCAGCCTATCGACCTTAGCGTTGTTAGATGCCGAAGCCACAAAATAAAGTTTTTTATTCTATGTCCGTGGGTACGTCAAATGTGGGTATTCTTGTATTTGAAAAGAAAGATTCGCCTTTTACCGCCACTTGTAATATAGCTATGCTTGAATAGGCAAAACTGACAACAGATGAAAAGGGGTATTTCCAAATCAACAAACTTAAGATAATACTTTTTATTTCATTTTGAGGACTTGGCATCTTAACGTAATCTATTTTTGAAATCAAGTATTAATTTCAATCTGTTAGATTTTATCATACAATAAAAAATATTTGATAAAATTTATGTATCCCTACCTAAAAACGACAATTTAATAAGTAAAATCTTATTATAATAAGTATGTAACATATAAACGTAATATCCTACGATCTACGTAATGATTGTTAATTTAAAAAAATGTGCCAAAGAACAGCATAATAATCATAATAAAATCTTCCAAAAAAAACTTATCTAATAAGCATATCACGTAAGCATAAACTTAGTTGATAAATAAAATTGTAAAATAGGTAATGTATTTAAACCTTTGTTTCGATTATAATAACGTACTATTTAAAAAATAACTTGAAGGTCTGTTAAGCATTTTTAATAATAATAATAATAAGAAACATAGCTTCGTATTAAAGATATATGGCTTAGTTGTAAGTTCTATTATAGGATGCTGTGTGTATGACAATATAAAATGTTGCACCATTCAGATAGTTCAGTAATTTAAAGAACGGAATATAAGTAGATATGACGAATCATATTTTTTCTGCAAAACAAATTGAACCAAATGCATTTGTATTTAAAATCTTTTTCCATGTGCGGCCTGCAGAACGATCAGAGACATCATTGTAAATAGATCTATCATAGAGGGATCTTAGTTCTAAGCAGTCGACTGTACTTACTTACTTTTAATTTAATAGGTACAGTCAAAACAAAACAAAAGGTTAAAGTGAATAGGCTGCTTGTCACTCACCCACAAGGGCCTAATTCTCGCGATGCAACATCTCGAATTCGACATATTTTCAAGCCACATATCTTCATTAATAATGTCATTGAAATGTCTATTGCAGCCAAAAAGTATTTTCTTAACTATCTTCGACAGTTGTATATGGTAGAAGATCAATTTCAGTGAGGTTATAATGCAGTTTTTTGGCTAGAGAAAATGTCAAATTTGAGATATCACAGCGCGAAAATCACCCCCCTGGTGCTATGGCGGTCAAATACCTGACTAGTCGAAAAAAAAACGATGAGGGCAGAGGGGTCTGCTGACTGGTTGACTCACTGTACTTTTCAAGAATATTGCACCTTTTTTTTAATATAGGTACATATATACTGGCGAAGTATCATGTATTTTCTTCTTTAAATTACTGAGTTATGTGTGTATTTAGATTTAGACTTAAAACATAATATCGTAATTGTAACTAAGTATAAAGTTAATATTCGCATATGTTTATGTTAATTGAAATTGTTTTATTTTTATTACTTAATTTCTTTTTAGTACTTATTAAAGTTATCATTTCGAATTTTGTTTTTTTTTTTTCTTTTTTAAACCTACCAGTCAATTACTACGATGCCAATTACAATTTAGTTGACTCCCTAAATTTTTCAATTTGAATGATTGTGTATGTATTGTATGTAGTTTTAAATTGTAAAAATGTAGAATAAATTGTTGTGATGTCTGTATGTAGGTGGCTAAGGATTAATGGAGTAGGTACTGCTACTTATGAGTTAATTAATACTTATTTAGTTCACTAAAAAATACTCAGAATTCTTTTTACTTACCTATTTAATGTATTCTTGTTTCCTTATTGTTATAAATTACTAAATGATAATTACTGTAAATATTCGTATACTCAAATTATTTGAATTTTATATTTCAAATACTGGGGTGATTCCTTAATACTAAGCATTGCATATCATGTGTTACACACAGAGACAAAAAAAAATTGTTTTGCTGCCAATTATGGTGGTGCCCCTCGCTAAGCCAACATAGCTAGCATAAGTAAGCTCGCGACGCAACTCGCGCCGCGGGAGAGCGTTTGTCTCCTCTCAATACTGTAGGCCTAGCACAAGTTGCTCTCGCGCGCGATAAGCGAGAAAAAGCGCGACATAGGTATTGCTATCTCTTTCGTCTTAGTATTGAGAGAAAGAGACAAACGCTCTCTCGCGGCGCGATACTAGGGCCACTGATATGAAAAAATCAGCATCCAAATCTCACCTTTTCTCGTTTATCGCGCGCGAGAGTACACTTGCAGACCATATAAAGGCGCTGGCGAAAAAGAACGCATTTTGCTGATAATTCTTTCCTATTATTACTAATAATATAACAATAAAATAACTTACCAACAATACTCAAACTAAACACGGGTCACTCAACACCAAAACTAAGCACTAAAATAAAGAACAAAGAAAAAATAAAACAATTTAGTCAAGCACTGTTGCCAAGCCACAGATTAGAAAAATGTATCAAGCTCTCGTCATTAAGATTGTAGATTACATTATCATGGCATAACATAACTTTGTTTATACATATTCCACAGGTTGAGTGCAAATGACATTCGACAAATAATCAGACTTAAGATTCATCATCTCAACCACAAGATGCTGGCTGATGGACATGGACTCACGCTTCCACACGCCGGAAAAAGAATGGGAGTAGCGTTTCAAAACTTGATTTTAAAAGTTGTGCTTAGTAAAATAAGGCACCTAATATTCTCTTTAGAGCCAAACGCAGAGATTCTATAATCGCTCGCCTCGAATCGAACGGTTATCAAATTTGATTTTCGGTATGCATAATTGCAATAATCTTTCTAATTATATTAGCAACACCTAAAGCGAAAGATTCAAAATTAGAAAAAATAGCGCTGTGCATCATAATATTAAATAGTTAATTCCGACAATAATTAAAATTGAAAACCGTTCGAATCGAAACGAGCAGTTCAAAAATAGATCAGATACCTGTTATAACTGACTGTACATTATCTTACGAGTGCACTAATCTGGTTATTATTTCACCTATGCAAGCCAACATTGTTAATAAAGACAACAGTGTTTTGAAAAACTGATTAAACGTACCAGACGTTCCGTTCTGGCTGGAGCCGACCAACCGTCAGTTGCAGTTGATACTAATCCTTACACAGTGTAAAATAAAGTCGCTTTTGGGTGCAGAGGACGTGGTCGGACGTCCGACCAAGGTCTTCATTTTGTACTTCGTAAGAATTATCTGTTAATGACTTCGAAATTATAGCAATGTATGTAATTATGGCTTAGAATAATTACTGTTGGATATTCTATAAATAAATAAATAAATGTACATTGTCAAATAATTATCTTAGGTAGGTACTTATAATACTTAGGTATATTTTAAATATTAGGGTATGAATATAATTACACGTAGGTAACTTATTTAGGTAGATTTTAAGTGCACGACTGTGAGTGTGAGTGTATTTTTAAATTATTTGTTTATTGCGTTATAGTCGAAATTCTACAAAACACATTTTAAGGGTATGTTCCGGGTTTCCTACCGCGTACCTTTGTTGACGAGTAGCCCGATATTTCGACACACTTGCATGCATCATGGTCACGGGACGACATACAAAATAGTCACGTGCACAACAATATTAAAAACAATTTATTTATTCGTAAAATACAACACTAGCACGCAAATACAGTACGCGCCGTTCAACCAATTCAACATAACCAAGAGCAAGACCAAGCGACGCTTCACAGGTTCATATTTACTTAAGTATTTTGTATGATGGGCCCAAAAAGTTTTCACATTCACTGTAACCCGTGAATGGTAGGCGTGTACGCTACAAAATACCGTTGCATCATTAGTATTTAATATTCTGTGGCATTATTTTTAGGAGTAGCCGGGGTCGTACAGCCGATCTCCGATAGTACGCCGCCATCTTGATGCAATTAAGTAGAATGACGTCTGACTCCAATAGAGTAAAGTGAGTACCTGACCGATACTGAGTTAGGCGGTACCGAATCTGTGACGTCATTTTACAGAATTGGCCGCGTACTATCGGAGTAAGGCGGTATGACAGCAGGTACATGCAATACAGCCAGGCATACGCCTCTACTAACTTACATGTTTTAATTTTTTTTATTGTAAACGCCCAGGCTGGAATGTCGATTCTATTCTATTCCTTGCACTACACTTATTTGGCACATCTCTAGCTGGCCATGCTCATTTAGAAAACCAATACGAAGGCACTGCAAATGAACAGCCCGCGAAGAAAGAACTCGACCGGAAGTGTATTTGACGTAATCCCGGAAGTATATCACCATTGGTCGGAAAGCGCGCAAAAAATACTCTAATTTAAATGTATTGTTTCGTATTTAGTACAACCTCATTGTTTTTGAGTTTTGTTTTAAATTGTTTTCTATTTTTGTTAAAAACGTGTAAATGTGTGATTTGGGATCTAAAAAGACGGACTTCATTTGTGGCGGAGGGCTTCTGCAAAATTGTAGTTTGTGTGTAGTTGGGGTATTGGGAGATTTTCAGACAGCTACTTTAAAAAGTGAAAAGTGTAGTTCGGCGTGCGTCTCTAGATGGCGCTGCTTAGACAGGATTCTCAAGTATTGAATTTGGTACCTAATCGAAATTACTAGGAAAGGTGTTCCGTAAAATGATACTTAGATTTGGTACCTTTTCTGAGATGAAAGCGCAAAATGTGTACATTTTAATACATCTGACAACTAGTCTAATCAACGTCATCTGTTACAATTATGAGAACATTTTTTTCTTTTTAATCAGCTATCGGAAAACCTCCCATTACTTTGGCTGTCGTTTAGGCTGCCAACCTACTGCTCAATATTGTCAAGAAAACCTACTCACTTTGCATGCAGTTCTTACTGCACCCTACATACTGCAAGCTTACTGCAAGCTTACTGCAAGATTGCTGTCCTATCCTAAGCACAAATGCAGTCTGGTCGTTTATTAGACCCTTGGAATGTAAGTGCGTTTGAATGTTTAGATTAAACAACCAAGAATAATCGCAACAAACAATATCACAAAGGTCTTCCATTAGATAAGTTTGTAATTGTAAATTGTGTAAATTAAATTAAAAATAATTTATTTAAGTCAATGTTACTGTATGTACAGTGTTAACTTAAGTACTTGTTATAAGGTAGGTGATTTTTAATCTATGTAAGAGTTGGCGGGAAAATGTGCCATTGTATAGAATGCTGCAATGTCGTGTAACAAGAATAGTACCTAAATACGAATCACGGACCTGAAAAATATGGACTCCATTCTACACTAGAGGGAAGTGAAGCATGTAAGGCATGGCAAAATATCTAGACAATTTATTTTGTTGTATACATGACCTTCAGATACCCACAGATAGGTACAACAGGTTTGGCAACAAGCCGCCTTTTGTTTGATTTTATATTGCGCTGTCAGTGACAGCTTCAAAGCACACACATAAATGGGCGACCATGTTTATGCTTCACTCGTGAGTTTAGAGAATATCCGTCCGTATTTTTGTCAGGTCCGTGGTGTAAATGTCTAAATTACGTCAAGATCTCCGCCATTTTTGTAAAAGAAACAGTTCTACCAAGATATATGTATCCTAGAGTATATTCTGTTTTCTAGGTGTCTAAGGTTGCCTGGAAGAAATCGCTTTAAGCGATAAGGCCGCCAGATGCTTTATCTTTTTTCCTTTGTTTTGTTATATTTGTGTATTAGCAATAAGTAATCCTCCATTCAATTTTTCTACTCAGAATCAATGTTAGTTATATCAATCACGATGCAACAACTAATGTTTCTAAGTAAGTAAGTATATCTAGATATTTATAACATAATGTGCATCGCTAATTAAGGTTTTAATAGTACCTTAGCATCACCAAATACTTATTTCAACGCAGAAATAAATGTTTGATAACCTGTCACATCTGTATAGTATCCTTTTTACGCGGGAAATCCATTAGAGTGCCACAAACTCATCCTGAACAGGTGACGGCGTCGCTGTTGACAACACAATGACATTTCAAAATGGCGACACTTAGTTCCAGTTTTGGCCACCGGGAGCGGTGCCGCCTATCTCCGATAGTACAGATCGATTGAGCAGAGACCAATGGCAGCAAGGCAGCTCTGGCTCTGCCTTGCTCCCTATGCCTGCTGCCATTGGTCCTTACTCAATTGGATCAAGATGGCGGCCTACTATCAGAGACCGGCGGTGCGGCCCCGGGTAAGATAAGTTTGTGGCATTCTACGCACGTCCTCCTCCGTCGCTGAACGAAGGGCCTGATTGGGACTCCCGGCGCCCTGAAAAGCACAGGCTCTACCCACTAAACCTCGCGGCGCTCCTGCATGAAGCCTTTTCGTTCACGTCACTTTCGACAACCGCCCGCCTTATTCTTACAAGGCTCATTCCCATCCGACGGAGGTGGAGGCCTGTGCAATGCTGCCAGAGATCACCAGGCCCGCTGGCCACCATCGGAATCGAGAAATAAGCCATCGTACAGCCCCCTTCTTTATATCACAACTCTTCTGGGTCTGCGGAGCCGTGAGAAGGTCATCCTCCCTCTTTGCACTGCCTTCTTGGGATTATGGCCTCGCAGAAGGCGGCAAGGGTTCCAAGCATGGCATTAATTACATTAGCAGTAAAAGCTCACCCACATCTGCAGTATTTACGCGCTGAGCCGTCTTTTCCGACTGTACATGGCGCCTATTTCTGAATTTGACATTTATTCTAGCTAAAAATTCCTTATCACAATAAAGGATTGGTGAAGATCGTTGTTTTCCTGTTCAAATAGAGATTTCAGTCTCTTTATAATATTGATTTGTGGCTAGATAAAATGAAATGTCGAAAGCGGCATATCCGCCATCGCCGGTTCAGAAAAGTTTGTGACCCAATTATACTTTATCAAACTAACAACTTCTCGATATTTAAACTAATTCTAAAACCACCTTGTATCGTTACATGTACCGATATCATTAATAAATTTAATTAAATAAGTAAATTAGATAGAGATAAGGACCCTATTGTTTCGATGAAATATTACAATTATTATTATAAATTAAGTATTAATAAAATGTATTAATATGGAAGTGTATTGTTATTAACAACCTTGGCCGGACAAGATGCAATCTTATTATCATCATCACAGCCCGTAACAGTACACTGCAGGACTTAGGGCCTCTCCCACGAAAGGGGAGGCTATTGCCATAATCTCCACGCTTGGCAGGCTGGTTGGACATCGCAGTGTTTAAATATAACAATGGAAAACGCTGCTGCCTATTTTCCAGACTATGGAGACTCTTGATCTTTTGCCTCGAAAACATTAGTCGCCTTGTACGACACCCATGAGTGTAAAGGGTTGGTGCGATTCTACGAGGATGTGTGGAGTTACGCGGCTCGATCGAGTAAGTAACGAGTACATCCGTGGCAGCCTTGGAGTAAGGGATATCGCAGATAAGATCGAGGAAGCTCGCCTGCGCTGGTTTGGTCCCGTGGTGCTTAAGCCCCAGGGATATGTGGGAAATAGGTGTCTGAACCTGCCGGTAACAGGTAAATGGTCCCGTGGGCGACCCAGGAAGCGATGGATTGATATTGCTCAAAAATTAAAAGTCAAAATTTCTTTATTGAGGGGTAGGAAAGTAGGAAGGAGTCGTTGAGGAAGTGCTGAGTCGGATGCGAGAGCTAACAGCCTACGACGCGAGGATGCCGAAGACCGAGCGAAGTGGAGAAGAATGAGTAGGAAAGCGGACCCTGGAAAAAGCTGGGATAAACGCTAGGACGATGATGTGATAGTTCACAGTTGTAGACTGTGAGGGCACCATCGGTTATCGTATGTCATCGGGTACAAGAAAAAATCCACTTTGTAACGATTGAAGACATTTAGGAGACCTACAAAATATTGGCCTACCCGTGCCCATCACAAAAAAAAATATTTATACTACCCAATATTCGACTTTCATAGCGATAGTACATTAAAGTACTATTGCTACGAAACTTTTATTTTATTTTAATTATGTTTGCCGTCTCAGCAAGCGTAGTGCGGGACGCCATCTTGACGTAATGGTTCATCGTGTGGACGGATTGCCCAAGACCGGGAAAAATTGTGCTCTTTGGGGGCAGCCTACCTTCAACAGTGAACGGCGACAGCCTAATTATTCATATGAACGCACTGTGTTCTATTATATTTTTTCCATGCTGTTCAGTGACAAACGAGCAGACAGCCCACCTGACATTTAGTGGTAACTGTCGCTCACATTTATACATTTAGGTTGCAGCTCACAAAAATACAGAAGCGCAGGCGTTGTCACTGTGAGGACTAAGATGAAATAGCTCATGCCTGCCATTTCGCTGGCTTCCTTATCCTTCAAACCGGAACACAACAACGCTAGCATTATTGGTTGGCGGCAGAAATAGATAAGGCGGTGGTACTCACCCATGCGGACTCCTCAGGCTTGACAGCGTCTTACTACCTGATTATGAATACGCCCATATATATTTTGCAATTAGGTCACTGCACTCACTGTGGGCCTTATAAGAAAGCTCAAACCCAAAGGGCAATGGAAAGAGCTATGCTCGGAGTCTCGGAGTTGCGCGACCATCAGAAATGAGGAGATCCTCAAGCGAAAAAAAGTCGCCGACATAGCTCTAAAGATTGCTAGACTGAAGTGCATAGGCGTAGGAAGGAGGGGAGCCGGGTGGGCCGTGCCCACCCCAGAATGACCTGGTGCCCATCCCAGGATGGGGTGCTCACTGGCTGTACATTGGCGATTGACTCGGCTTCATAGGCCACCTCAGGGGCCAGCCCCCCCCTGGAAAATAGCCCTAGAAACGCTAATGCTGAAGTGGCAGTGGGCAGGGCCCATAGCTCGAAGAACAGATAGCCGATGGAGCAGTTAAGTTCTCGAGTGGCGACCACGTACCGGAAGACGCAGCGTGGGTAGGCCTCCCACAAGGTGGACTGATTACCTGGTAAGGATCGCAGGTGTGGAGATCTCTAGGGAGGGGCTATGCCCAGCAGTGATGATATGATGATGATGATGATGATGACGTATGATCGATCAGATCGGTAGCCCTTACCCTTTTGACCCAAGGAACGACTGTGCCAAGTTCCATGGATTGATAAAAAAAAAATACGTTTGCTCTTACGACCGTTAGCACAAACGGAAGAATTAACATAAGTCGGTGCTCTACCACGTCCTTCGCCATCGTGCAATGAAGGCGGGACTCGAGCGCCGTCGTTGATGTCGCAGCGCGAAGCCGGAGATTGGACCCAAATACCTATATACTGTTGGGCGCGGTTCATCATCACAGCCCGTAACAGTCCACTGCAGGACTTAGGGCCTCTCCCACGAAAGGGAAGGTTAGTGCCATAATATCCACGCTCGGCAGGCGGGTTGGAGATCGCAGTGTTTAAATATAACATTGAAAAATGCTGCTGCCCATTTTCCAGACTACGGAGACTACTTGATCTTTTGCCTCGAAAACATTAGTCGCCTTGTACGACACCCATGAGTGTAAAAGGTTGGTGCTATTCTACTCTGCCGGACACCACACGGCCAATGGGCGCGGTTATTGGCTGTTTACTTTATTTTTATACCACTAAGGGCTGATTTTTAACCTCAAATAGAA
Source organism: Blastobasis lacticolella (assembly GCA_905147135.1). Lineage (NCBI taxonomy): Eukaryota > Metazoa > Arthropoda > Insecta > Lepidoptera > Blastobasidae > Blastobasis > Blastobasis lacticolella. The sequence continues at coordinate 1,022,854 of LR990067.1, forward strand.
TTTATATGGCCGATAAAGTAATATACTACCAAATTAAAACAAACTATAATTCTTCACTTTTACATTGAATAATTATACGATTTTATTTAACCGCATAATAACTTATCAGACTGATATGTTTTATCTAATGATTGAAAGTCAGTCCTAAGAAGACAAACAAGCTTACGGCCTGCCTGATGGTAAGCAGTCACCGCAGCCTATGGACGTTTGCAATACCAGGGGCATCACCCACGCGTTGCCGACCCCGTAAAAACCTTTCTTGAAAAACTCCATGTTGTACTCTCCAGGGAAAAACTCTCCAAGTTATAGGTAGGTACTGATGATTCCAAATAAAAACAGCAAATTATAGGAAAATGTGATTTTTTATTATACATATAAACATTACAAGATCCTATTAGGTATATCACATCACAATTTTTGATATCCATCAAAAAATAAAGTGGGTTCTGTCTGTCTAACCATATGGGAATATAACGTAATATTTATTGAGTCATTTTCAAGGCTCGCTTCCTATAAATTTCCATAGATGGCGCGCTCTAAGGACTCAAACATTATTTTACAATTTTAGACACTAGTGGACCCGGCGCGACTTCGTTCGCATACACCTACTATACCCCTTCCAACCCTTTTTTCTTGCTCATAAACCTTCCTCTTCACTCTATCTTTTGTTGAAAACCACATTTAAATCCATTGCGTAATTTAAAAGATATAAGCGTACATACAGACGGCGGGAAGTGACTTTATTTTATATTATTTATTTATTCCACAAACTTTACAGTCTTGCAGTTTAAGAACTAAAGCGCGCTCCACATGTGGACAGTTTCGCGGGAACACGAGAATGTAGAGGGACTATTCGTGTAGTCCCGTGCATGTTTGGCATGTCTCGCCTATTTCATAGACTAAATAGAGATTGTTTGTTGTCGTCTCGATTCGATCGATTTTATATTTATATTCATAGCGCCTTTTCCCGTAACAGGTTCGGGGTACTCCTGACCATGATCCAGGATATTAGTAGATCAAGTAATTACAGTAGAGCAGGTGCTATCACCACTGTGACCCTGTTTACAGCAGATTAGCGAGGTTACACCGATGAATCGATATAATATCGACGCGTTTTGACACCCACCACTTCCCTAATAGGCGAGAATGTAGAGGCCGACCAAAGTCCCGGCAAAAGTTTCGCCGGAAGTTTCGGCGAACATGTGGAGCGCGCTTGATACACAGCAAAATTAATACACACACACACACACGCGCATTAACTACTTAAATAAATAAACATAAATAATTCCTATAAAATACCCTGGATCATGGTCAAAGCGATGTTTATGAATATCAATAACATCATATTGCCAAGAGATTATTAATGTTCAGCGCCATCTATGGGATATTTTAGGAAGCTGGCCTAGAAAACGTCTCGCTACTGTCACAAACATGACCATAGAGAAATCATTGGCAAATACAAAGATATTGGACACAGCATAGATGGAGCCTCCACCTATAGAGAAGGTACACTGTCACTCTGTCACAGCTCTATACAAATGATTAAATGTCATACAAATAGCTATTGCTAGTGCATTAAGATGACCAAGGCCACCAAATTTGACTATAGCACTGGTTATGGCACATAGCTCGAAGAACAGATGGCCGATGGGGCAGTAAAGTTCTCGAGTGGCGACCACGTACCGGTAGACGCAGCGTGGGTAGGCCTCCTACAAGGTGGACCGACGACCTGGTAAGAATCGCAGGTACCAGCTGGATGCGGAAAGCACAGGACCGGCCGCCGTGGAGATCTCTGGGGGAGGCCTATGCCCAGCAGTGGGCGTCTTCTGGCTGATATGATGATGATGACTGGTTATGGAGGACTATTTGACAACTTATAGCCGTCCCTTTTGGACACGTTATATGCACCATTAAAAAAGGAAACAAATATAGAATGCGACTACAGCTGTGAGTTGGTTTTATAATTAGACCATGATAAGAACGAATCGCTTATTAAAAAAAATCTCTGTATGGCAACTTATGTCAAGTTTTTTAAACGTCATAGAACGCCAATCATAAAAGTCATAACAAACAATTTGATTTCTGCAGGATTGTTTATTTTCGTGAGTTATGAAAAATACTATAAAAAAATGGACAATACAATTAAAAAGAAGTGCGGGAGAAAATTTTCAGCATGATCAATCATTTAGACAACCTAAAAGTACAAGCTAATAGTGACCAAATAACTGAATGTGTACGAGAACATGTTTAAAACTATCGCGGTTATTATCGTACAGTAAGCAAACAGGCAAGCGGGCCACCTGCTGGAAAGTGGTCACCACTGCCTATAGACATTAGCAACACCGAGAGCATCGCCAATGCGTTGCCCACCTCTATAACACGTTGCTCTGGCAGCAAAAAGGCAAATGCCCCTCCACTGCCAAAGCCACGGTTCCCCAAATCCCCACCCCATGGAGCACTGGAGACCTTACTCACAGGCAGAAACACAATACTATTTAAAATACCCTTAATATGTGTTTACAAGAAGGACTGACACGGACTGACAAGGACAGATTATCCCCAGATTATTGCCATATCCACACTTTATAATTAAAGTGTGGATAAGATATATCTATGCTTTATGTCCAATATCTTTGAACAAATATCATAATTGTCTATGGTATTCACTGAAGCACTCATCTTTACACAGACTTTTCTTGCACTTTGAACACATCCAACAAGTTTTGTGGTCCACTTTCTTCTTGGCACACAGATAGCATCTCTTGAGGCCTGGTCTTCTTATGGGGGTATGTTCTTCAGGTCGGGAGTCCTCAGAACCTTTTACAATGTTCTGGTCTTCGGATTTGGAGATCTTTACAGCAGACTTGTCGACACGCTGGAGATTCTTCAGCGGATCCTCAGCCGACGTTGTCCTGAACTGTGTGTTTGAAGTCTTAGGGCTCCCTTTCTTGGGTGAGGTGTGTCCTGAAATGACCAAAAATCTACACCAGATGTCGCTACTGTTAGGTGGCAATTAAATGTCAACCTTATTCCATTCAATTAGAGCTGAAAATCAACATCTAATGGATTTTCGGACAGCTACTTTAAAAAGTGTAGTTCGGCGTGCCTCACTAGATGGCGCTGCTTAGACAGGGTTCTCAAGTATCGAATTTCGTAACCGAAGTTACTCGGAAAGGTCGTTTCGTCTCAAAATGTCCCAGTTGCAAAATGTCCACTGGTAAAAAATGTCCAAGTCGCAAAATGTCCAAGTCGCAAAATGTCCAAGTTGCAAAATGTCCAGGTTGCATAATGTCCAAGTTGCAAAATGTCCAGGTTGCATAATGTCCAAGTTGCAAAATGTCCAGGTTGCATAATGTCCAAGTTGCAAAATGTCCAGGTTGTACAATGTCCAAGTTGCAAAATGTCCAGGTTGTACAATGTCCAAGTTGCAAAATGTCCAGGTTGCATAATGTCCAAGTTGCAAAATGTCCAGGTTGCATAATGTCCAAGTTGCAAAATGTCCAGGTTGCATAATGTCCAAGTTGCAAAATGTCCAGGTTGTACAATGTCCAAGTTGCAAAATGTCCAGGTTGTACAATGTCCAAGTTGCAAAATGTCCAGGTTGCATAATGTCCAAGTTGCAAAATGTCCAGGTTGCATAATGTCCAAGTTGCAAAATGTCCAGGTTGCATAATGTCCAAGTTGCAAAATGTCCAGGTTGCATAATGTCCAAGTTGCAAAATGTCCAGGTTGTACAATGTCCAAGTTGCAAAATGTCCAGGTTGTACAATGTCCAAGTTGCAAAATGTCCAGGTTGCATAATGTCCAAGTTGCAAAATGTCCAGGTTGCAACTTGGACAAGTTGCAAAATGTCCAGGTTGCATAATGTCCAAGTTGCACAATGTCCAGGTTGTACAATGTCCAGGTTGTAAAATGTCCAAGTCGCAAAATGTCCACATTGTAAAATATCACTATATAAGTCGCTAAATGTTGTACACACTTACTACTCATGAGTTGCCATAAATATTTCACGATATATTACGTATTTATAGGCAAGGTGTTTCGTGAAAAGATACTTAGTTTTAGTACCTTTACTGAGAAGAAAGCGTAAAATGTATACTTTTATAATTCTCACGGTCCCGTTTTGATTTATTTTTTAGGCTCGCGTCTATTCAACGCCATCTATTACAGTTATTTGAACTATTTTTTCTTTTTAATCGGCTCTCGGAAAAGCCCCCTATTACCTGATCTGCCAAATCCTGGATCATGGTCAAGACGGACCCCGGGCCGAGACTGATTTTGGCAAGATTGCAAAGATAGTGGCGCCCACATTGCTTTGTTTACTCTTTTTTGTAGCAAAGGCCGGTATCGCATGCAATATTCATGTTTTACTATTTCAAGCCATCGCCAAAGAAGAGGTCCATACTAATTAGAACTCCAGAAATAAAATATTCGATTATTTGCACAATTTTTTCGTTATAATCGGAAATCTCCTATTACTCAAAACTGTACCTTTTTGACATAGGAATAACAGTCAGTACCTACATACCATTTGTGATCCAATCTGGTCAGGTTCCCCTGGTAGGATCACGGAGGTCAGACGGCAGTCGCTCCACTGCAATCACCTGATCTGCCAAATCCTGGATCATGGTCATGGCGGACCCCGGGCCTTGCGAGAGCACAACCGAGATATTAACGTCGAGATGATGATTAACGAAAGAGGTATATAGTGCGAATCTGGAAAACCGGCCCTTTAGAGGACAACCCAGAAAAACATTAACTGATCAGATCAGTAATGTTCTCAAAAATCTGGGGTCCGAAGTGTTAAGAATTAAAAGAGATGTATGAAAAGAGTTGTGGATATATGCGAGGCTAGGGAGTTGTGTCAGGACAGAGCAAAGTGGCGGTCCATAGACTCTGCCTACCCCACCTGTGGGACACAGGCGTGAGCTTTATGTATGTATGTAAGTGTATGATGATGATCTACTCACCAATTGACGAGTCATCGCCTGTGGTAGAGACTGGATGGGTTGCAGTCATCTCCACATCATCGGGTCCAATTGTGATTTCTGAAACAGATGTTGCAAGGTCATCATCGCAGCCCATAACAGTCCTCTGCAGGACTTATGGCCTCTCCCACGAGTGCCGAGGTCATTGCCATAATCTCCACGCTCGGCAGGCGGGTTGGAGATCGCAGTGTTTAAATATAACAATGGAAAATGCTGCTGCCCATTTTCCAGACTACGGAGACTCTTGATCTTTTGCCTCGAAAACATTAGTCGACTTGTCCGACACCCGCGAGTGTAAGGGGTTGGTGCTATTCTACTCTGCCGGACACCACACGGCCAATGATCGGCCAAGACGTGTCCAGTGTACGGTTCCGTAGTTGCTTGTGGTATAATATAGACGACCTGAGTGGTTCAATTGATTATTATGCCTGTCTGCCACGCAGAGGTCCTGTGGGGCGAATCTCGAGCTGTGACATCTAGCCAAAAAACTACAATAAAACGACATTAAAAGAGACATAGACAGTAACTTATTCGGATCCCCATTACATCGTTAACCTAAGGTGAGTACAGTAAATTATAATTATAAAATTAAATAGATCTTTGACAATATACGACTGTCGAAGATATTTGAGAAAATGTTTTTTGCAATAGACATTTCAATGCCATTATTAATGGAGATAAAAATCATCTCATTTTGGCGTTAATGTCCCGGTTGTGCTCTCGCGCACGAGGGCCCGGGGTCCGCCTTGACCTTGATACACGATTTGGCGATCAAGTAATTACAGTGGAGCGACTGCCACCTGACCTTCGTGACCCTGCTACCAGGGTACCAGATAGGATTATGGTTACAAATACAGTCGCCTGAATTTGCAGGTTTCATCACGATGTTTTACCTCACCGTAAGAGCGTCGGTTTGTATTCAACTAATGTACATAAGTCAGAAATGAGTTATTGGTACATGGCCGCAGCGGGATTCGAATCCGGTACCTCTCGCTTACGAGTTGGATACTCAACCGCCCGGCTACCGACGCCATTATTAATGGAGATATGTAGCTAGAAAGAATGACGAATTTGAGATGTCATTTTTCTGTCATTGTCAGGAGAATTAGACACCTGATTAGAGAGTTAAATTCCCGGCTGGACGGACATTGTAATTATGAATTTTAATTTCTGTTACGGGCCTGGGTGTTGTATGAGTGTATCAGTTATCTAGCACCCGTAACGCAAGCTTCGCTTACTTTGCGGCTAGATGGCGCTGTGTAATTTTGCGAAGCAGATTCATTTATTTCTATCTATTGAATCCGGCTTACGAGCGTCGGCAGCCGGGCGGTTGAGTATCCAACTCGTAAGCGAGAGGTACCGGGTTCGAATCCCGCTCCGGCCATGTACCAATGACTCTTTTCTGAGTTATGTACATTAGTTGAATACTAACCGACGCTCTTACGGCGAGGGAAAACATCGCGATGAAATACTGAATTTGTAGCCATGATCCAATCTGGTCAGGTTCCCCTGGTAGCAGGGTCACGGGGGTCAGATGGCAGTCGCTCCACTGTAATTACCTGATCTGCCAAATCCAGGATCATGGTTCTCGTTCTCGAGAGCACAACCGGAACATTAACGCCAAGATGATTACTTATATTTGTTATTGAATCCGACTTACCCACACCACTGTCGTCCGTGGCGGCCGAAGCATCGCCGGCGTAGGGTGGGCTGGCAGGAGACGCGGTTCTAAATAAAATAAATGAATGAATGAATGAATAACGCTTTATTGCACAATCACAAGTATACAATGGGTACTTAAAATTAACAGCAGGAGAAGCAACAGGCGGCCTTATCGCTTAAAGCGATTTCTTCCAGGCAACCTTTTTGGGGATAAATAATCGTGGACAAATTCACACAGCGCCATCTAGCCCCAAAGTAAGCAAAGCTTGTGTTGGCGCTGTGTGAATTTGTCCACGAATATTTATTTATTTATTTATTTATGGGTGATAGGTAACTGATAAACTAATTAAATACTTTTAAATACATACTTATTATACATAGAACACCCAGACCCGTAACAGAGATTAAAATTCATCATTTCAATTTCTGCCCGGCCGGGAATCGAACCCCGGACCTCTTGCGTGGCAGACCGGCATGTTGGCCACTGAACCACTCAGGTCGTCGGTTCTGAAGAGTTATGGGTATTAAGTATTGACCCCGGTCCACCCTGGGGGCCTAAAAAGGCCACATTAACTATACATAATCATGATACATATTAATTTGACACAAACTTATCTACAGCGACGCCGTTGTTGGCATTGACATGACAATGAGAGTTCTCCAGTAGGCATTGTCAATTGGTTTCAAAAAGCATCAATAGATGGCGCTCCTACAATTTAGGTAATTTTTTTCCAAAAAGGTTTAACGAAATGTATTTTAATACAAACCTTTCATATTTGTATTGCGTCCATTCTTGATCCTAGTGTAAATGAAACGAATTGACTCAGTCAAATTGATGTTTGTTTTGTTTGTAATAATTTATTACAACCTCTAAAATGGTTAAAAACTATTGATAAATACAATATTATCCAATACAACGTACCCAGTGTTTATATCCTCTTTGCTAAGAACCTATTTCAAGCGATTATCAATTACCAAAATTGTCGGGCCGCCATCTAGGGAATGGTTAGGAATGCTTTAGATACCTATTGGAAAACTGCTCATTCAAAATGGTGTCACTTAGTTCCGGTATTGGCCACTGGATCTGATAAGTTTGTGGCACATAAACTTTTGTGTCTCATAAAAGAAACCAGAGAAATTGGGCCATAGACCATATACCTATAGTCCAAATTTCTTTATATGAAATACTAAATGTGGCCTTTTTATACCCTTCGGTCTCACGCAATAATTTTCATTAATCTATTTTATAAATACATTAATGAAAATTATAACTAAATTTTTACTAATTAAAATTATTAATTACACACACACACGCACGCACGCACACACACAGGGAGAGAGAGAGAGAGAGAGAGAGAGAGAGATCTTTCTCTTATCTTATATTTTAAAAAGAGAAGTTTGTTTTTTATTATTATGATTTTTTTTTGTGTTTTTCTATTTTATATGGCCTTGTGGCCAAATTAATTACCAAAATTATAAATTGCACTTTTGTAATTGGCATTTCAACTTAATAATGTAACCTTTTTAAAAATAATGCACATGCTGTAAAACTGTGAAATAAATGAATAAATAAATGAATATATATTCACCGATATTTCGATTCAGGGACCCTTTTTGAAACCGCTCGCATCCACGGGAGCTCGTCTTATAACGCTTGTCTTTTCTATCTATAGGCTTCATTTTTATTTTTATTTCCATTCAATTTTATTTTATCTAATGTTAAATTTTTAGTTGACATTATGTATCTCTTATTATTTTATGAAGATTTTGAATTTGACATTATTATTGACCTAAATGTATGGAAATTGTCTGAAGTAAATGATTTTAATTTAATTTAATTATAGCAACTTGTCCCGAGAGTGAAAGAGGTAGGTAACGCACGCGAAGGCACGCATGGACGCCAGCAGTTTTAAAAATGACCAAATTTTGTCTAGGCAATCATATATTGTTGGATAGGGAAAAAGTACCATTCATTTCACAAATTATCATTATATTATGATAATATAATATCATAGTCTAGAATAGGTACCTATTGTATTTTGACATATTTGAATTTTTCCATTTTGTTGACAAGTTTTATTCAATTTTATTGATAATGTTGGCAGATATGATAGAAGGCGATTGCTCCACCGACAAGAGTCATTATTATTATTATTATTATTATTTGTTAAGTGGGCTTTTCAAGGCTAAACGTCCTAGTATCACTGCGACCATTACTGATCTATTGTGATCGCCTCTAGCTTACAGTTCAGTGCTGATCCCTACAGCTTCTATGAACTGTAAAAGGCTCTTAGCACTGATATCGTGCACCTCATCCGGTAGTAGCTGGTATTTACCAAGATGGATGCTACGTTTGCGCATCAGGGCTTCGCACTTGCAAATCAGGTGAAGAGGCGATTCCTCGTCCTCCTTACAGAATCTGCAGTCCTTTGTACTGCTGATCTTCAAGTTAAACATGTGCTTGTTCAGCCCACAGTGACCAGTCAGCGCCCTTACCAGGATCCGCAACTTATTTCTACTGAGTAGTAATCGTTCTTTTGCATGTAGGCCATTGTAGGCCTTGACTAATGCTTTAGAATGGTTTAGGCCTGGCTGCTTCTTCCAGTGCTCTAATGATTGCTCTTTGCAATTTGCCCGTAGGGTCAGTTTGACTAGGCTTTTTGGTATTCCACAGAATGGTTCTGGACCATGTGTTGTGGTCACACTACCAGCCTTAGCTAGATCGTCTGCAATTTCGTTGCCGTCGATCCCTTCATGTCCTGGGACCCAACGTAAAATTACTTGGTTTTTCTCACCCAAGGAATTGAGAACATTCACACAGTTTAGCACCAATCTAGAACTCACAGAGTTTGATGATAGGGCTAATAAAGCTGCTTGACTGTCTGAGTGTATATAAATACAATGGTTCACGTAGTGCCTTTGGAGGTTAATATCAGCGCATTCCAAAATTGCGTAAACCTCGGCTTGAAAAATAGAGGCGTGCTTGCCCAGGTTCAGAAATTTCTTAACCCTAGGTCGCTCCCCATATATTCCACTCCCCACGTGATGTCCTGATTTAGATCCATCTGTGTACCGACAAGAGTCATACTCTTAAATATATGATGACGATGATCATTGATCATGTATTAAATGTGTATATGATTAGGTATTGGACATGGAGATTGGAAATTCTGTTAGCAATAAGTGTGTGTGTGAAATAAATAAATATATGAAAAAAGAAATAATTTTATTTCACATATCGACGACGAAGACAAAACAAAACAACGACATATCGTACATATCGACAAAACTCGATATTGCTACCACCGCTCGTTAAATAGCTCATTTCGGACTATCCAAGGTAAGGTTAGCTGGAAGAAATCCCATTGTGGGATAAGTCCGCCTTTGCAATGTATATTTATTTTCTTTTGTTATTGTTCTTTATGTAGTTATACGCAATAAAGAGTTTACATACATAAATAGGAAGTACCAATATCTCCTAACTAAAAAAATACAACTTTTCAAGAAACGAAAAAAATGTCGCACAATTTAATTTTTTATAGAAATTTATTTTTTAAAAGCTTATTTTAATAGTGTTTTAAGTTACGTAAAATCGAATATCAAACTTAGGGGTCTTGCCAGCGCGTGCGAAATTGCATTCTGCGTCGATTGACATTAAAAACTAAAAATCGCCAAAATGGAACTTAAGAGGTATTGGTACTATGTCGTCGTACGATTCGGATGTGGAATGAGCTCCCAGCCACAGTGTTTCCTTTGGCCTACGACATGGGATCGTTCAAGAGGTATATTAGAGGTCTCTTCAGAGGCGGGCAACGCATTGGTGACTCCCCTGGTGTTGCTGATGTCCATCGGCGGCGGTGACCACGCACCATCAGGTGGCCCGCTTGCCTGTTTGTCTGCCGTATCACATAAAAATAATTCAATTAAATATCAGATGATGGTGAATTATCAGATGAGAGTTACCTCATTCGTTTCTGCTCAGGCGCGTCGCGCAATGTCGCTTGCTGTGACTCTGCTTGTCTTTTTGTGTTTTTACTGAAAAATAAAGGGAACATCGTCATCATCATCACTGCAGGGCCATTTCTACGGCTCTAGCGCGATTTAAAAATCAAGTGTAATGAGGAGTTTTCCAGTAGGTATTGATAGTTTGTTTCAAAAAGCATCAATAGATGGCGCTCCTACAATTTTTGTAATCTTCTTTAAATCTGTATGATGGTGGCAGTGATTTCATGCAGCCAACTAATACTAAACTTGAAAACAAAGTGTTTATTAATATAAACATAACTGTTAAAGGTTGAACAAAGTGTAAAAAGAAATATTTATAGAAGTTGGCACTATGCTCCATTATTATTACAACCTCTAAAATGGTTGAAAACTATTGACAAATATAATATTATCCAATACAACGTACCCAGTGTTTATATCCTGTTTGCTAAGAACCTATTTCAAGCGATTATCAATTACCGAAATTGTCGGGGCGCCATCTAGTGAGTGGTTAGGAATGCCTTAAATACCTATTGGAAAACTCCTCATTACATATGACGACCTGAGTGGTTCAGTTGGTTAACATGCAAGTCGCTGCAGAGGTTCTGGGTTTTTATTAGATTCCCGGAAGGGCAGAAATTGAAATGATGAATTTTAATTTCTGTTACGGGTCTGGGTCTGTAGTATGTATTTAAAATAAAGTATATAAGTAGTTTATCAGTTATCTAGCACCCATAACACAAGCTTTGCTTACTTTGGGGCTAGATGGCGCTGTGTGAAGTTGACCAAGTATATTTATTCAACAATACTCATATTTATTTTTAATGTTAATTCAGAAAACTAGTCATTGGTACATCCCCGCAGTGGGATTCGAACCCGGTCCCTCTCGCTTACGAGTCGGATACATTTACCACTTGGCCACCGACGACTTTTTAAGAACTACAAAAACTTCATACTTACAGAACAATGGTACAGCTAGCATCATTGTCGACTTTATCCTTCTCACTTTGTATTTCTTTATTTTCTTCTTTATTAGACTGAAATAAGACAAGTATAAGTTTAGTGTTGTGTTTTTTCATTTGAATAGGTAAACACCCAGCTCAATAGGGCTATAGACGGGTATGAGAAGTGCCTCTCGGACAGTGCTGACGTTTTCCATCTTAGCCGAGCACAATTTACAAAAAGGGTTATCCAGAACCTCCAGTCGCGTGAAGGATAACACGCTCATACATTAAACAAACTCACAAACACACACACAGACACACGCACACACACACACGCACACACACACACACACACGCGCACACACACACACACACACACACACACACACACACACACACATACAGAAAGAGAGAGAGAATCTCATATTATATTTTAGAGAGAGAAGTTTATATTTGAATTTTGATTGTTGTTTTTTTTTTTCTATTTGTATTTTATATGGTGTACCTATATTAATTACCAAATTTATAAATTGCGGTTTTGTAATTGGCATTACAACTTAATAATGTAACTTTTTGAATAATATATTGTATGCCGTAAAACTGTGACACAAATAAATAAATAAAATAAATTATTACATTTGACGAAATTCCGTCGTCCAAATTCAGAAGCAAAAAGTGTGAGAGAGCAAATCAAAGTGGAATGTATTGCTCATAAAATATGCTCCATTTTTGTATCACGCATAATATAGGTAATACAAAAATGTACCTTATTCTATGAACAATTCATTTCACATTAATTTGCTCTCACGCTTATCACTTTCGAATTTAGACGACTAAATTCAGCCAAATGTAAAAAGCGCTTTGACGGAGAGGGGAATAAATAGCCGCCAATGTTGGCGAAGATAGAGGTTATATAATCTTATTATATAGTGATTTGAAAATACTTACGACAATCACAGATTCCTCGCATACCTCCGTACACTTTAGAGTTCTCGAAACTTCTATATTCTCCTTGTCCACAGCAATCGGAGTCACCGCTGCGCTTTCCGTGCTAGCATTAGTACCTGGAGAGTACAACATGGAGTTCTTTAAAAAATGTCACATAAAACCAGCGCTGTAAAACGCTTCTCGGTGCTCACAGCATGTAGCGACATCTGTCGCTCCAATAGGGAAACTCAACGATACTCACATTACGAGTGTACGAACACAAGGTTGGCAAGCAGCCGCACAAGATGGCGCTGACCGCCCTACATCGCGCTAGAGAAGTGTGTCAACTTCCGCGGCATATATACTACTTCCGATGATCGACTGTTGGGCCCCTGGTCACAACACTTGGCCAGGTGGGTAATTTTTATATATGCTACTCAGTGACAAGCGAGCAGACAGCCCACCTGATGGTAAGTGGTAACTGTCGCCCATAACATCCACAATCATACATTTAGGTTGCAGGTAACAAAAATGCAGAACCGCAGGTGCGTTGTCACTGTGAGGCCTAAGATGAAATGCCTCATGCCTGTAATTGCGCTGGCTACCTTATCCTTCAAACCAGAACAACAATGCAAGCATCGTTGCTCGGCGGCGGAAATAGATAAGGCGGTGGTACTCACCCAGGCGGACTCCTCAGGCTTGACAGAGTCCAACCATCTGATAAAACCTGCAGATACGTAATCGCAAAAGTTACAATTTCAATCATTGAAATCAGATAATTGTTGGCATCAGAGTTGCGTATTTAGCCTATAGGGGCCCAAGATTTCAACAAACGATTGTTGGAACACATCGTTAGCGCGATGTAGGACGGTCAGCGCCATCTACAACTCAACCGGGATATTGATGCCAGAGGTCCCGGGTTCGATTCCCGGCCGGGCAGAAATTGAAATGATGAATTTTAATTTCTGTTACGGGTCTGGGTGTTCTATGTATAACAAGTATGTATTTAAAAAAACAAAGTATATGTGTAGTTTATCAGTTATCTAGCACCCATAACACAGGCTTTGCTTACTTTGGGGCTAGATGGCGCTGTGTGAATCGCCCAGAGACTAATTATTTATATTATTTATTAGGTACCTACCTGATGTATTTGGTTCCGGTCTCGATGCGTCTCCGTTTGTCTTCGCGTATGCGTGTTCTAATGCGACTCCGGAGTTGTTTTCATTCTGAAATTATACAGATGAATCGTTACTTATGTTTTCATTTCATTTGACAACTCAGTTGGTTAACATGCTGGTCTACCACGCAGAGGTCCCAGGTGCGATTCTATGTCTCTAGATCTAGATTCTCCGTAGACTGAATGTGAAAATGGGCAGCAGCGTATTCCATTGTTATATTTTTATCACTGCGATCTCCAACCCGCCTGCCGAGCGTGGAGATTATGGCAACAACCTCCCCTTCCGTGGGAGAGGCCCTAAGCCCGGCAGTGAACTGTTATGGGCTGCAATGATGATATGGATTTCAATTAAATACCGTATTATAAGTAATATAATAACGTATTATAAGTTCAGACACACTCAGGCGCTGTCCTAATTGGCAACGGTCGTACGACTATACGGTCGTACGTGCGACGCGCGGTTTTGAGGTCACCTAATGGTCAGGCGACGTCCGTCGTACGATCATGTGTTGACATTGTGCGTAAGGTTTAACCGGGTGTCCAATGTCGTCATCACACATGCCAAAATCACGCTTCTCTGGCTTAGAGATATCGTGAAAGTTTCTTCACAGTCATTCACGTGATATCATAAGCTAATGGAGAAGTCACTAAGGGGCCGTTCAAAGTAATACGTAAGCACTATGGGGCGGGGGGGATCTTTGCTTTGCTTATTTTGGATGACATGGGGGGTTGGGGAGTCTTGATGATGATTACGTCATCGGTAGTTATTTACTTTATTTACGTAGACATTCCAAAATCGGATGAAAGTGAGCAGACTCACAACACTGAGCAGCAAACATCCAATGTCATCGAAAACTTAGAATCATGGATTCGGGTTTCATGGACTAAAGACTGTTTTGATATATAGTTTTTTTTCGTGTTCGTATAATATTTATGTTATATGTGCACAAAAACAACGCACGCGGCGCGGCACCGTGCACCGTTGATTCGGGCGGTAAGTCAAACTGTCAAGGTGACAGTGACAGTCAGTCCAATCTGGGACTAATAATGTCTGGAAGGCACACCGGCTCAATGTTGCCACGGCCCGCAGCCCTATTTTTCTAAATATTATTTGTAAACATTATTTTGTGTTTTATGACGTTCATAAGAGTTTTGTAAACCTAAATTGAATAACAATTATTTGACTTTGACTTGTTAATTTGAATTTAATATGTGTACCAAAAATTTAAAATAAGTTTGTTATGTTCGTATGATTATAATATTTTTGTACCTTACTCTATGTTGAATACCGTATCAGTAAAATCTAATCTCTATGCTAAATCTATTTTCTTATAACACAATACATAAATTGAAAAATTTTTACGTCAGCATGGTGGGAGGGGGTAAGTGCTTTGCTTACTTTTGCTGACAAGGGGGATGGGGGGGTAAATAATTGTAATAAATCTGCTTACGTACGTGGCCCCTAAACGAAAATCGTGACTGATCCTTCCTCAACGTTTAGTTTTTATCCGTGACGAATAAATCCCGACCGTGCTTAGGTATTTATTCGTTTACGATAACAGTTATTTATAGGTTTTAAGACTTGTGTTTATTCACTACACTTTCACTATACTTCGGGTGTTCTATCGGTGTTTTTTTATCCAGCAGACAAACAGGCAAGCCAGCCACCTGATGGTGCGTGGTCACCGCCGCCTATGGACATCAGCAACACCAGGGGAGCCACCAATGCGTCGCCCGCCTCTGAAGAGACCTCTAATATACCTCTTGAACGATCCCATGTCATAGTCCAAAGGAAACACTGTGGCTGGGATCTGCCCGTGTTGTTACTAACCGTGGTAACAAACCCGATAATATGTGTAGTGAAAGAATAATTATTTATTTACCTAGATTTGTTTTTTTTTTATCTGTTAGCGACGCGATATAGTCATACGTTTAGATATAGGTAGAGCTCGTCTAGTCTAAGATGACGCGCCCCACTACTTAGTTAGTTGATTTCGATGTGTGAGTGCAAATATTAATAACGACACTTCATCTGTGTGGGAGCCAATGAACGGCGCGTGCTCCGACGTTTGAGTCTCACCGGCAACTGAATGACCAATTATAACGGCATTTGTATATGTATTGCGTCCATATTTTAAACTTGCTTGTGTGCGTTAATGCGATAGTGGGGCGCGTCATTTTAAATTAGACGAGCTCTACCTATAGTTAATAAGTGAAATGTAAATCTTTACCTACCTACCTATTGTAATGAATTTGGTTTTTATCCATATATGTGGGTAAATTGCCTGTCCAATAAAACTACTGTTCAGCCACCCACTTGGCACACTGCTTATCTATAAGCGCTGCAGAGCGCACGTTGATTGGACTCGCAAATTTGCCCACGTTAAAATCTCAACCGTTTTCGTTATTTCATCCCCCACATCATCATCATCATCATCATTACAGCCCGTAACAGTCCACTGCAGGACTTGGGGCCTCTCCCACGAAAGGGGAGGTTATTGCCATAATCTCTACGCTTGGCAGGCGGGTTGGAGATCGCAGTGTTTAAATATAACAATGGAAAATGCTGCTGCCCATTTTCCAGACTACGGAGACTCTTGATCTTTAGCCTCGAAAACATTAGTCGCCTTGTACTACACCCACGAGTGTAAGGGGTTGGTGCTATTCTACTCTGCCGGACACCACACGGCATCCCCCACATCTTCCTTGTAATGGAGTACACCCAAAAGTACAAGCGAAAACTTGTGATTGGCTCAAATATGTTTAAAAATACCAATTTATATTTTATGTTTATACCAGGTGGCAAACAAGCTTACGGCCCGCCCGATGGTAAGCAGTCACCGCGGCCTATGGACGTTTTCCCAAACACAAATTAAAAAAGAAATAACGTGGTTAAATATTTAAAAAAATCCTTTTATACGTACCACCCCTCTCTTTTCTGGAGTTATGATTAATAAGGACCTCTTTGGAGCCCCTTTCTTGTCTGGAGTTCTTACTAGTAAGAACCTCTTTGGCGATGGCCTGGAAAAGAAAAACAAAAATATTGAATGCGGTGCCGGCCTTTGCTACAAAGATGAGTAAACAAAACAATGAGGGCGCCACTATCTATGCAATCTTACCAAAATCAGCCTCGGCCCGAGGTCCGACTTGACCATGAACCGTGATTTGGCAGATCAAGTAACGGGAGATTTACCAAAAACCGATTAAAAAGACAAAATAGTTCAAATAATTGTAACAGATGGCGTTGATTAGACACGATTCTCAAAAGTAAATCAAAACGAGACCATTAGATGTTGCGAAATGTAGATATTTTGCGCTTTCTTCTCAAAGAAGTACTAACACTAAGTATCTTTTCACGAAACACCTTTCCGAGTAACTTCGGTTACCAAATTCGATACTTGAGAATGCTGTCTAAGCAGCGCCATTTAGTGAGGCACGCCGAACTACACTTTTTACTGGAGTAGCTGTTTGAAAATCCCCCATTACAGTGGAGCGACTGCCATCTGACCTCCGTGCCCCTGCTACCAGGGGAACCTGACCAGATTGGATCATGGTTACACATTCAGTCGCCCGAATGTGCAGGTTTCATGACGATGTTTTCCCTCACCGTAAGAGCATCTATGCATATGGAATTATTGGAAACCTTGGAAGAGAATAAACCTTCAGTACCTATAATCAGGGTTTCAGTCCAAATAAAGAACCCAAGCAAGTAACAAAATTAAAGATCTAATGTTTATTCCGGACACCAATCTAATGTTTATTGGTGGTGGTGATTACACCATGGTCGTGTGGTGTCCGGCAGAGTAGAATAGCACAAACCCCTTACACTCGTGGGTGTCGTACAAGGCGACTAATGTTTTCGAGGCAAAAGATCTAAGAGTATCCATAGGCTGGAAAATGGGCAGCAACGTTTTCCATTGTCATATTTATAACACTGCGATCTCCAACCCACCTGCCGAGCGTGGGACAACCGCCCCTTTCGTGGAAGAGGCCCTAAGTCCTGCAGTGGACTGTTATGGGCTGTGATTATGATGAATGAAGTCGATTGACAAGTTGACACTCACGATGTTTTCCTCCGGCCGCGCTTCCAGCGAGCTAGATGTCGTTCTAAAGCCATCGTGGTTGGGAACTGCTTGTCACAGTGGCTGCATACGTGACGGGGGTAGCTGCACACGTGCTCCCACATCGCTGTCTTGGACGGGGCCACGAAGTTGCAGTTGTGGCAGTGGAGTCTGAAAAAAAATTGTTGTAAGAAGGTAGGTTGTAGGTTGTATATGTGTAGTGACCGGCCGTGTGGTGTCCGGCAGAGTAGAATAGCACCAACCCCTTACACTCGTGGATGTCGTACAAGGCGACTAATGTTTTCGAGGCAAAAGATCTAAGCGGCGCCGTAGACTGGAAAATGGGCAGCAGCATTTTCCATTGTTATATTATAACACTGCGATCTCCAACCCGCCTGCCAAGTGTGGAGATTATGTCAAAAATCTCCCTTTTTGTGGGAGAGGCCCTGGGTCCTGCAGTGGACTGTTGTGGGCTGTGATGATGTGTAGTAAATAACCACGAAAGTCTTAAGACCTATATTGTAAAAAGGATTTTGTGATTCCAAAATCGAATGAAAGTAGTGTGATCTGGGGGTCTAAAAGGGCCACATTAGCGTAGAGCTCGTCTAGTGTAAAATGACGCGCCCCACTACTTAGTTAGTTGATTTCGATGTGTGAGTGCAAATATTGATAACGACACTTCATCTGTGTGGGAGCCAATGAACGACGCGTGCTCCTACGTTTGAATCTCACCGGCAACTGAATGACCAATTACAACGGCATTTGTATATTATTGCGTCCATATTTTAAACTTGCTTGTGTGCGTTAATGCGATAGTGGGGCGCGGCATTTTAGATTAGACGAGCTCTAACATAATATGATTCATATTATGATATAATTTTCATTTATTTATTTTTAAGGATCGCCTAAATTCCGTCCTAAATAGTTTTTAGCCAATCGATGTCCAAATTCAGATAAGAAAAAGCCTAGACGGTTTTTAAGTTTAGTGAAAACGGCAACAAGTAACGCACGAAAAAAAGCTGCAAGTTGCACAGGGGTGTGGAGTGGAGTGCACACCATCCAACACCAATACTACACATCACTTCTTCTCTAACAGAGTGGCATCAAACTGGAACAAGTTACCACAAACTATTGTGACAGCGGTGTCTGTGAATTTCTTCAAGAACAGACTGGACGAGTGGTTGAAATCGAACTGTCTCTACTTGATTTAAAATGACTTCCAACACTGTGTGATATAGACACATCAGCAACAATGCTGCTTGTCTATAACCTAAAAAATAAATAAATAAACGATTACATACCTAAGTAGGGGCCTATGATTCCTTATATGGACTCGAAACTGTGTGATCCGATAGAACTTCTCACTGCAGTCAGTGCACGAGAATCCTGCACAGAATTTATGTACTTTCATGCAATGTTCCCTCAATTCGGATAATTTATAGTATCTGTTGTTGCAATCACTGCATATCCATTGGTAATTGTTCCAAGTATGATGTTTTCCTCCGACTTTTGCCTTTTTAATTGGAACATGACTAGTTTCTGTAAGCGTTGCTGTGTCCTGTACATTTTGTATCTGCTTTTTTATTGAATCTTGACTACTTTCTGTCCGCGTTGCTGTGTCCTGTACATTTTGCATCTGCTTTTTTATTGAATCTTGACTACTTTCTGTCCGCACTGTATCCTGTACATTTTGTATTAGAGACGTATCAGTATTCACAGACCGTATGTTATTCAATTGTTCAGATTTAGGCGGTATATTATTATGTTCTTTACAGACGGTCCTTGAGTTCACTTTGGATGGTATGTGATTACTTGTAGCTGTTGTAGGGACTGTCAGTTCTGCTCTGTCAGTAGTATGTGTTGACCGGTCCTTATTTTGACTCAATATATCTTCAGATGTGTCGTTCACTTTCGGCTTTTCTATTTGTTTTCTCCTACTTATCGTTATATTTCTTATAACATCTGTTGCCTTTCTAATTCTTACTGATTGGTATTTGTTAGTCTTCTCTTGCAGGACATGTTTCTCTTGAATATTAACAAGTTTTGGTTTGCGTATTTCTTGCTTTTGATCCATTTGAGGTGAAGGTTTCAATGTTTTTGGTATTTGATTTAGTTTCACAACTTTCAGTCTCTTTAAAACTACGGGTTTCACAGTTTTCTGTTTCACATCAGAATTTATAGCGGCCACTGTTCTACATTTTATTACTGGGTAAATTTTTTCTGACTCTGGAGAGCTCTGTGTTACTTTGTTTGCAGCATCTAGGTCTTTTTCCTGTAATTCTGTTACTTCAACATCTTTATCAAGATTTATTACTGTTTCCTCTTGTGAGGGCTGATCACAACATATAACGGTCCCTTCGACATCTTTATCAAGATTTATTACTGTTACCTCTTGTGAAGGCTGATCACAACATATAACGGTCCCTTCGACATCTTTATCAAGATTTATTACTGTTACCTCTTGTGCATCAGTCTGGTCAGAAAGTATAACAGTCCCATCAATTTCTTCACCATGATCTTTATTCTCTATTAATTCTTCTGTGCCTGTCGTACTTTTTAAATCCAGGGGAGTCTCATCTTTTCCTTCAGCAGCCGATACAGCTGATACTATCACAGTTTCAGGTATTGACTCCGAAGAGTCATCATCATCCATTAATAGTTCCATTTTCTTTATTGCATCTGCTATCAGCAACAATTTACTCTGCGATTCTTTGACACTTCTCAAGAACATACACGTTTCTACTATTTTAGTATGGCACGGACCACATATGGATTTTGGTAGATATTGGCAGTCCAAGTCTACTAAATCTACTTTTAAAAATTCACTAATACCACTGCAGTCCGATAGTGCCTTGTCTGATAACGATTTCAGTTCTGGCTTCTCTGTTGCACAGAATCTGCAATAACTATCAATGTTTGTATGATTGATTTGCTTGAGATACTGTAATAGTTCCTTCTCTGTATCAGCATTAGTGGCTGGTGGTTTATCAGTCATATTAACGGCCTCCAGTCCATCGCTGGACCCAGGTCTACGAGTATTTGACAAAAAATTCATTTTGGATCCCTTGCAGTTGAGTAGTGTTTCTTGATACATTCGTCGTTCTGTCTTTGTGTATAATCCTCACCTGTTAAATAAAGATATTGACACAAATTAAATAAGTAAAATAATTATTGTGCACATAATAATACCTACTGTTTAATGTAGTTTCCACTGGAAAAAGGCAAACCGGATATTACACAGGCCATGGGCATATAATAAAATTGATATATTTCAATTGAACAAGAACAGAAAGGGAAAAATACATGTAACTTTTTAAAGGTGATAACGGAAGACAAAGTTGAGGGAAGGTGCCTTTTTGGAAGTCTTTTTGAGTTGAATCCTTTGGTATCCTCTAACCGAGGAAGGCCTAGATTTGAATATTGGAAGGATGTGAAGGACAAAGTGAGCGCCAGGGATTAGAAAGAGATGAAGAGGTTGGCAGACAGGAACAAGGAGTGGCGATTGCTCCACCGACAAAAGAGTCATACTCTTAAATATATTATGATGATGATATTATAATTAAGTGAATTTTTTTATAATTTTTTTTATTTACGCTTATTTCCTTATTATTTTTTATTGTTGTTGTACCTAATTATCGTGTCGTGGTGTCTACGTGTAATAAATGTCTTCTTTCTTTCTTTCTTTCAAAATAAAAGGAAATTTATGAAAATTGTTTTGTTCTCCAATAACAAGTCAACGGATGATTGGATTTGAACGAAACTTGGTAGAAACAGAGCTTGCATCCGGGCCAGGGTAAATAAAAGAAAAGGTGAAAGAAGCTCATGAACAAAATGAAATCAAACAACCGATTTCACGGGACGGATATTACTTACCTTAATTTAAGGTTATCAAACTTCTGCACTTTTTTTGAGTGAAAGCTCGCCATGAGTGCATCGAGAATCCCCATCACATCCACATTTGTTCGATAAACTAGGTAAATAAAATCACAGAACACAGGTAGGTAAAAATCCCGGAAAAACACAAAACTTCACAGAACTACAAACTATGAACTACACATACACAGAACCATGGACTTACTAAGAACACTATTGCGGGAGGATAGCGACTCGCAGAGTCATTTCAACGTCAAAATTGACAGGTGTTCCTTAATCGATCGATTATTCGGTCGGTAACTCTCTACTTATACTACATAGTTTCTATCCTCCTTGGTTGACGTATGAAAATGCGTTCGAAATTCTAGCGAATGTATAATCGGTCCCTTTGGGCCTTTGCCTACCTAACCTCTTTGGACTGCTTTGGACGTGCGTTTGACAGCACAACAAAGTTTGTTTTGTTTTCTTTTCGTGTTGTTGTAGTGCATAAACTGTGGAAATCTTTATTTAACCCTCAATGAAAAGTTAGTTACATGCCTGACTTAGGTAATTTGGAAAATGGATAATCATGCATTATACTGCAGATTGTGTGCGGAGAAAAAACTGTTACCACAGCTACTTCAAATTACAAACAAGCATTTACTAGAGGATGTCGATGAAATGTTATCATTCTTCCAAAGAAAAATTGATTTTTCAGCGGACAACTTCCCGCAAACACTGTGCAAAACTTGCTATAGGTGTTTAGGCGCGTGTTACGATTTTTTCAAAAATGTCGATGCTTCCCAGTGCTATTTCGAGGAAATATTTCGCGAACCGTGGTTAGAGGATACCAAAGGGTGCAACTCAAAAAACCTAAAAAAAATCGAGAAAACGCACCCTTGCACTAAGGGAACGGAATATTCGTATTCTGCACCAAAGATGTTGAAAGATGACATGGGTGAGAAATACAAGTTAACCTTTCTAATGAATATCATTGAATCAAACTTTGAAGACAGCAATACTCAAGTCGGTAACAAGAATGAACTCGGTGATAAGCATGAAGTCACAGGAAATAATACCTTGATTGATGAATTTGGTGATACAAGCTCCGATGCTAGCCGTAATAATCAAGCTAATGAAAGTGAAGTTAGCGATAAGAATAAAGTCACTAATGATAATGTAGTCTGTCATAAGAATGTCAGTGTTAAGAAAAAAGGCTGTGACCAGAATGAAGACATTAACATTAAGAATGGAATAGGGGATATGAACAAATCTACAGTTAATAATGAAGCCATTGATAATACTAACCGTAGTAATAATAATGAGACGAATGCAGATGTATCATGGAACTCGTATCCATGGGTTTGTAAGCATTGCAGTGAACGGTTTGACACCATGGAGATGTTACGAGAACATAGTAAAGACACACATGCTAGATGTGACTTTTACCAGTGTCATGACTGTGCCTTCAGCGACGATAGCTTTATTCAGTTCACGGAGCATGTTTACTCCCATAGGCCTGGACTCCGGTGAGTGACCTAGGCGTACACACATACACATTTATGTCAGCATCCCCCAGGGGTAGGAGACTATACCCCCAAGCTCTTTCTTATATCTTCTAATCTACATTATAAATCCTGGCGCAGATATAAATTAATATTTTCAATTGTATAACAATCATAATAACTCTATGACATTATAGTTACTGTCTTGTTTCAGATACTTTTGCCCATACTGCAATATGAAAATGGAAGATTCGACGCATTTGAATACGCACACTGAAAAGTTGAATTGTGACTTGTGTGGAGAAATGTTTGAAACAAAAGCATTGTTTGAGGCTCACCTTGAAATATATAAAATGTCAATGACCACTGAAGACGTATCAGATGCAGAACCTATGGACTGGTATTTTGAAGACAACGAACTTTCTGATGATTCTGTAACTAGTGAGAATGTTAAGGAATCCTCATGGGATGACTTGGTCAATATCTGTGTATACTGCGGTATTGAAGTTCTCGGTCTGTTTGAATTTAAACGCCACGTAAAGTTTGCTCACGACAAATGTTTCGGAGTGAAATGCAAAGAGTGTGCTGACGTGCAACCGTTTTATTTATTCGATGAGTACATTGAGCACGTTAGAAACCACAACTCTGATTTAAGGTTTGTGTTACAGTTTAGCTTTTCCACATTTGAACTCTTTTTTTCTTTTTATTTATTATTTGACTAGCCAGGCATTTGACCGCCACCTCACCTTGTGGTAAGGTTTGTGTGAGGCATGCTAAATACAGCCAAGGTTCTTCCATGACTTTTAAAGAAATGTTATACAGTTTATTACAAGGTTTTATTTACTTCCAAATGTCCCCATGTTTGTACATAAAATAGTACATTTTGTACAAAGTTCAATTGGACCCACTTCACTCATATATCAATATAATCGACCCAATCAGATAATGTAGACGGAAAGTGGCCATTGGAAGTCCTAAACTACACATGAGAAACACATCAAGTTTGAGCTCATTTTATTAGTCTTGACAAGTAGTCCGACTAATCATAGAGAACGAGCAATAAAAGCTTGCAAAGGATTGTTTTTTAGAACTTCTATCATTGTTGTAAACAGGCAGCCAGCCATCATCATCTTGACCTCTATTTTTTATGCATAAAGTTGTATTACAGCTATCTACATGAACACCTACTGTAATGCTACAAATGTATGGTGAAATAAATTAACCACTTTAATAAAAATAATTTTAAAAATTTGTGCACAGTCAAAAATTTTGTGTTACGTTTACTATCGCTACAAAGTGGAGTTTTCCTTGTACTTGATGACGTAGGAAGCCCTCATAGTAAAAAAGTCGTGCCAGGCAGTTTGCATAGCAATTTAAAAAAATATATTAATCATTGAAAAAAATATATTCTTCACAGATTGTCATGCGAATTTTGTTTCAAAGTATTCGACAATGAGGTCGACACATTATTCCACACACTCCAACACAAGGTCGAGCAACATCCTCCGATTCGCTGTCTAATATGTGGTGAAACTCAATTGTCCAAGAAAAGTTTGCAGACTCATAGAAAAAATTACAATGTCAACGAGGTAAAGAAGAACATACCAATGGTTAAAATCGAACCGAAGACCTACCTCTGTGATCAATGTGCAACATTCTTTAACTCCGCAACGAGCCTGACGAGACATGCTCTTATACATAACTCTAAGGAACCCCTCGTTTGTAAGATTTGCAGTCGCTCATTCCTGACCCTTCCACGTTTGAAGGAGCACCTTGCGAGACATTTGAATCACAACTACTTTGAGTGCAACGAGTGTCATAAGAAAATGACCAGAAAATCCAATTTGATCTCCCATATGACAAGGCATTATCCTATAAAGCCTTCGGCGATGTTGGACTGCTCCCTATGCGAGAAGAAGTTTACAACGAAGAGTTTTTTGAGAAGTCATATGAAAATGCACACCGGAGAGAGACCGTACTCCTGTAAATTCTGCGACAAGGATTTCAGTTGCTGGACGAATTGCAACAAGCACATGTTGAGAATACACAAAACGCCACTGAGTAAACCGAAGTATTACATGGAAACTATAAACAAGGATGACAAATTTCAAGATTGGACAAAGGAGATCTTGATGAAGGGGAAGAGTACTAGGAAAATGATGGATGGGAGTACTAGGAAAAGACGTCGTAAGCCTCGGCAAGCTAACGTACAATAGTTTACTGTTTTCAAGGCTCGCTTCCCTCAAATTATAAAAGATAGCGTGCTCTAACAACTGACAACATTATCATAATCTCTTGGCTGTATAAAAAAATATTTCTTAATGCCATTGTCCTTAAAGTTGTTTTTTTTATATACCACGAAGGTGGCAAACATGCTTACGGACTGCCTGATGATAAGCAGTCACTATGGACGCAGCAGTTGACATAAATAAATAAAACTTTACCAAATATGTAATAATAACTAGTGTTTGGAGTCCGTACTAATGACCACATGATTCCATACTATTGACCGCATCCGTCATATTTATAAGACTGCGATCTCCAACCTGCCTGTCAAGCGTGGAGATGAACCTCCCCTACCGTGGGAGAAGCTCTAAGTCCTGTAGCGGACTGTTAAGGGCTGTGATGATGATGAACTAGTGTTTTAAAGTTGTTCAATTTGTTCCGAGCCAATGAATGATTACAGTCGCGTATATGATTTGCCATATAACTACCACAATAACCCCCATATTATAGTCAAAAGATTATAATGATGTTTGAGCGCGCCATCTATGGGAATTTTCTGAAGCTGTATTTGAAAACGGCTCTTTCTATTAAAGACGATTAGAGCATTGTGATTCTTAAGTCCACCAGATGTTGCTACTGAGGTGTAAGCTCTGCTGTCAAAATGCTGCCATTGAAGTGACCGATTTTGTGTGCTCATATTATAGACCGGACCTATAGGAATATATGAAGTGCCGCTATGTTGCAATCATTTTTATACCACCCAGGTGGCAAACAAGCTTACAGCCAGTCTGTTGGTGCAGTCACCACAGCCTATGGACGTTTGCAATACCAGGGGCATCGCCCACGCGTTGCCGACCCCGTAAAAACCTTTTCACCCCTTTCTTGAAGAACTCGATGTTGTACTCTCCAGGGAAAACCATTACATTGGCCACAGAAGAGTCCAAGAACTATATAAAAAAGTGTAATAATATGGATCGACAGGGTGCTTTAATGTGATAAAAAAAATAGGGCACTCCCTATTGTTCATAAATAGAACTGTAAAAGGACAATGAAGTCCAAACGACAATAAAAAAATACAAATAAATTGTCTTGTGTATTTATTCTTAATAATGCATACATAATAATTATCTATAGGTTTTGCATTATTGCAAAATTATTATACCTTTAAAATTATTTAACTTAAAATATAAGTGACACTAATTTGCAATCTAAAATTAAATTGATATAAATAATTTAAATAGTAAAATCATTAAGGCACTTTCTAAGGGAACTATAGTTTAAATTAAAGGAATAAAACTTAAGTATAATTCATATTTATGATAAATAAAATTTTATGTTAAAATTCATAGGACCGAATGAGAAAAGCAAACCAACCAATTTTTTATTATTTTAGGTTTTTTTTTATTGCACTTTTGTATTAAAACCAACAGCTTATCAATTCACCGTTTAGGAACTATATAGTTAACTATATGTAGCGCATGCCTCGTTGGCCTAATGGTTAAGAGGTCTGTATCCTACTCCTAGGTACAGGATCGAACCCCAGTGCCAACATGTACCAATGACAGTCTGAGTTATCTAGGTACAGCTCGTCTAAGCTGAAATGACGCGCCCCTCTATCGCATTAACGCACACAAGCAAATTTAAAATATGGACGCAATACATATACAAATGCCGTTGCAATCGGTCATTCAGTTGCCGGTGAGACTCAAACGTAGGAGCACGCGTCGTTCTATTAGAGCAGTCGACGCTCCCACACAGATGAAGTGTCGTTATTAATATTTGCACTCACACATCGAAATCAACTAATTAAGTAGTGGGGCGCGTCTAGTAAGACTAGAGGCAGCGAGAGGGAGGGGGGGGTATGAATGTGCTCGTGATAACAAACAACTTTTACTACGGAACCAATTCCGAAATCGCGCAAAAAAATCAGCTGTTTCATACCAAATTTAATTTTTTTTTGTACTAGTAATGTGGCAAACGAGCTTTCGGCCTGCCTGCTGGTAAGCAGTCACCGCAGCCTATGGACGTTTGCAATGCCAGGGGCATCACCCACGCATTCTGACAAAATTTATGAAACTGCAATTTTTTTTGCTATTTTAGAATTGTCTAAATTGCTCAATATTATAGTAGAAACCTACCCAAGCACTCAGCCTGTAAAAAATATAATATATTATTCACAATCAAACTAAAACTAATTGCATATCTATCCTGTAACGTTTCAGCTATACAACCTCTGCAACCTGTTCTGCTTTAATGACTTTCTTCTTCCCCCTCTTCGAAGGAACCATGATATTCCTCTTCCACTCTTCTGTCGCTTCATCATGATGCTGAACTATTTGCCCTGTCTCCGAATTGAATGGAAATACACCCTCTGGTGTGATCTTCTTTTTAGAAGTATCTGTACCGTGCCTCCTCTTCATGTGTTTATTATAATTCGACCAATTCGAGAACTCCATGCCACATTCCTGGCAAGAGTACGGCTTGGCACCAGTATGCTGCCGTTCATGGCATCTGAGTATCGGTTTGAACCGGAACCGTTTACTGCAATACTGACACTGGTACGGCATAGCATCTGTGTGGATAATCATATGGGTCTTCAGCTGGTATTGGAGTCTGAATCTCCTCCCGCACTGCTCACAAGCGTATGGCTTCACACCGGAATGCATGTTCACATGTTTCCTCAGCATGTTCGGGAATAGGAACGACCTGTTGCATATGCGACAGATGTGTGGACGTATTTGGTCGTGCGACATTATATGGGTAGTTAGCGTCCCTTTGTTGTAGAAAGTTTTGCCACACCGGTCACAGGTGTAGTTCTTTTTGCGGTCTATCGAGTGTCTCTTTATATGGTCGCGTAGACTGTTCGGGTTCTTGTACACGTTCTTGCAAATGTGACATGTGAGGTCTTCCACTGTTATGGGGGCGCCCGCTTTCCTTCTTGGTTTTCGTCTCCTAGTGATCGGTCCATACTTCTGCATATGTAACCGGAGGGCGTCCTCGTTCTTCTGGATCTCCCCGCAAGCTGTGCAAGCGACCTGGGCTTTCACGAAGTGCGTACCGAGATGGAGCGTCAAATCTTCCTCGGTGGGTGTCTGTTCGTTGCAGTAATGGCAGTAGTGTCTGAAACAATTTTAGAAAGAAAATAAATGCCAAATTTTTTCGTAATAATGTTTTTTAATGCTACGCAGTGACATATGAGCAGACACCCCGCCAGATGTTAAGCGGTAACTGTCGCTCGTAACGACGCCACATCTAAGATTCACAGCCAAACAACAAAAATGCAAAACCGCAGATGCGTTGTCACTGTGAGGACTAAGATGAAATGCCTCACGCCTGAAATTGCGTTGGCTACCTTATCCTACAAAACTGAAGCACAACAATGCAAGCATTGTTGCTTGGCGGCAGGAATAGATAAGGCGGTGGTACCCAGGCGGATGACATGGAATCGTTCAAGAGGTATATTAGAGGTCTTTTTTGAGGTGGGCAATGCATTGGTAGCGCCCATGGTGTTGCATGTGGAGCAATTTGGCGGAGCCTTGACTGCACCAGGCAGTGGTCAGACGAGCCCAAAGGTGCACTGATGGACCCCCGGGTATGTGGTTAGCAGATCATCATGACTACGATGGATGTGCGGCGTTACCCGATCCCGTTTCAAGGTTCCGAGGCGCCGAGGTTCAAGCCCGTTACCTCTCGCTTACGAGTCGGATACCCTAACCACTCCGCCACCGACGCTCCTCGTGCGCGAGAGTACAACCGGGATATTAACGCCACTATGTTTATTTATATTTTATTTATCAGGACTAAACTTTTCATGAGATAACACTAGCTGGATGGAATAACACAAGTGTAGTTCTAGCTAGTCTTCAGACTTATTATCATTATTATTATATTATTAAGCAGGCAAGCAGTTGTCAAAACAACTGATAGATGCCTGTATCTAGCTCTACTCATTATCAATCTGTATTCAAATATTTGTCGAGTCTGTTTTTGAATTGTATTATCCGCTGTCACCACGGATTCAGGCATTCACAACTCGGTTGGTTAAAATGTGTCTGTGCGGATTTTTGATGGTGAAACAAGTGTCGAGTTTCAGAGAATGACCTCGTAGGTGGTGGTTCTTGTTGTGCAGAAATAACTTTTCAAAATTGAGGATGTCGTGTGTACTGGACGTGTAGTCTTGGTAGACATCTATTAAATCTTTACCATTTATGATTATTTTTATTCCTGTTTGGCCAGGCCGATGGAAGGCTTTGCTTCTACGCAACCTAACCCTCTCTAACGAAGTTTATGATTGATTCGGTTTTGTAGTAATTTTCAAATAAAATAAATAAGACAGGGTTGTTGTAATACACATCTAATATCCTCAAATTCAGGCAACGGGTTTCTAAATCCACCCTATTATTAATACTACAGAGGATAATTTTAAATAAATAATGAAATATGCTGGAATGAAATTTCGGAAAACTATGTATGTTTAAGAGAGGTAGGGCATAGCGGTATCTCGTTTGAATTGGAGCCGCCCAACTGGGGAAGTACCTCCACCTTACAGAATATTGCAGCTTAATAATACTCTTTTAAATAGTATTGTGTTTCTGCCGGTGAGTAAGGTCTCCAGTGCTCCATGGGGTGGGGATTTGGAGAACCGTGGCTTTAGCAGTGGAGTGGCATTTGCCTTTTTGCTGCCAGAGCAACGTGTTATAGAGATGGGCAACGCATTGGCGTTGGCGGCATACTCTTGGTGTTGCTAATGTCTATAGGCAGTGGTGACCACTTTCCATTAGGTGGCCCGCTTGCCTGTTTGCCAACTGTATGACACATAAAAATTCAAAAAAAAATTTTAGAACAATCAACATGAAAATTTCTTTCAGAAATAAGTAGCGCCTGATGTGTCAGTTATATCGATGTTATATCTCTGTATTTCTTTATTGTGTGCAATAAATAGTTTAATAAATAAATAGAAAAAAAAGTATATTAGTAGTTTATCAGTTATCTAAGACCCATAACACTAGCTTTGCTTACTTTGGGGCTAAATGGCGCTGTGTGAATTTGTCCAAGCATATTTATTATGCTGTGGATTTGAGGTTTCCCTGTTTTCGAAATCATTTTACTTTTTTTTTAAGTATATTTAAAACCTTTAAATAAATCAGGCAGTTGAAGTAAAACTTACCAGTTATCTTAAAAATAAACTTTAATAAATTAGGCATATTAAAATAAAAACTAGGGATGCAACGATACCGATACGATAATCGTATATCGGCGATTATCGTAAACCTTTACGATCATTCGTTATCGTAAATATTACGATACGCTATTTTTACGATACATTTATTTCAAAAAATTTAATTTTTAAATTTTTACTGTTTCGGGTGAAACGAAACGCATAATGCGCCAATTTCTGAACGCTTCGCAAATTAAATAATAGTCAGTAAATGTAACAAAGAGTAACAATTTAAAAAATTAAAATATAAGTTAATGATGTAAATTGCTAAAATTAATAAATATATTGATTAAAAATGCATAACTTTTTTTATACTTTTACTTTACTTAGTCTTACAATAATAACATACAACAAAGGTTCCAATAAATTCATCAAAAAGGTATTAAACAAATATCGTAATGCATTCGTATCGTAATTCGTTATCGTATTTGGCCATTACGATGTATTCGACATTCGTATTGGTATCGTAATAGCCGTATCGTTGCATCCCTAATAAAAACTAAAAATATTACTCACTTTAAACATTTCCTATGATATTTAATATGACTGATAAACGAATTAAAATCGTCTTTCTTACGTAACACTCTCATACATTCAAGACATTTGAAAGCATAGCACTTCCCGTGAACTTCTTTCGCATGCTCCCTCAACGCGTCCATGCTTTTAAATTGCAATTTACAATAGTTGCACAACCAAGGATAATCCGTCCATGATTTTATGTTTTTCTTCTTACCGTATGTTAATTCTTTAGCATAAATTTTCACATCTGATTTATTTAGAGCAGCTTCCAATATAGGGTAAATAACATTTAAAGTTTGACTGTCATTGATAGCTTGATCATCATTATCTGCTTGCAACAAATCTGTGTCAAGTACCTTCTCATCAAGTTCAATTTTGACATTGTCTACAACTTTATCAGGTTCAAGTTCTACCACAACTGAAGGCTCCTGCTTGACATGTATATCGTCTCCGGACAGAGAGTCCAAATAGTCAAAGATTTTGTCATCATCTGATAGGTCATACTTAGCATATTCCTTATTGGCAAACAAAGTGTACAACACATCTTGAGCTCTCTTAGTTTTCTCTAAGAAGTCATATGCTTTATGCAGAGAGTTGTAACAAATAAAGCACACAGTCTTCGGCAAGGCATCGCTGTTAGTAATGTCAATGTAAAGTGCATTTAGGAAAGCCAATTTTGTAATTATTTCGTTGTAATGTTGCTCGTTATTCCCAAAGTTTATGACTTTATCCAACGTTTTGGGCTCCGCGCAGAAACGACAGTACGTGTTATCTGGGATCTCCATTGTATTTAGTTAATATTCACCATATTTATTTCATCTTTTTGTAATCCACTAATCAATTCATTGCAAAATAAAAACACTGTTATAGGCAAAACACAAGAGCAAACAAAACAACAAAAACCTATGAATCAATAATTTTTTTACAACAACTGGGACATAGGAAAATAAAGAAGGATGTCAAAAACGGAAAACGGACCAAATACGCATTTGCTAGAGTTTGTGTAATCGATCGATTTTAATTTTAAAACACGAGTGCTGTAGCATCAACGCATTGCCGCTTTTGTGGCCAAAAAAAGAGTTATGTAGAAATATTGGATTTATTATGCGACTTGGAAACACTTGAAGATTATAGGAAAATCGTTGACTATCTAGAATTGGATTTCCTAGACTTATCCGATGCCAATACCCTACCAAAAACAACTTACGAACAGTGCTATGATGTTTTCCAAAAAACTTTCAAGTTTTTCAAAAACTTAAATCCCGATACTGAACCAATAATTACAAAAGTCATCATCATCATATCAGCCAGAAGACGCCCACTGCTGGGCATAGGCCTCCCCCAGAGATCTCCACAAAGACCGGTCCTGTGCTTTCCGCATCCAGCTGGTACCTGCGATCCTTACCAGGTCGTCGGTCCACCTTGTAGGAGGCCTACCCACGCTGCGTCTACCGGTACGTGGTCGCCACTCGAGAACTTTACTGCCCCATCGGCCATCTGTTCTTCGAGCTATGTGCCCTGCCCACTGCCACTTCAGTCTGGCAATCCTTAGAGCTATGTCGGTGACCTTGGTTCGCTTGCGGATCTCCTCATTTCTGACTCGATCGCGCAAAGAAACTCCGAGCATAGCTCTTTCCATTGCCCTTTGGGTAACAGTGAGCTTTCTTATAAGGCCCATAGTGAGTGGCCACGTTTCAGATCCGTAAGTTATCACTGGCAACACACATTGGTCAAAGACCTTCGTCTTGCGGTAATTGGGACGAAAATATGTGGCGTAGCTTCCCGAACGCTGCCCAACCGAGTTGGATTCGTCGATTGACCTCTTTCTCGAAATTGGACCTACCTAGCCAGACTATTTGTCCTAGGTATGTATAGTCGTCAACAACTTCAAGTGGAGTGCCTCCAACTGTCACTGGAGTAGGCACAACATGGACATTCGACATAATTTTCGTCTTGTCCATGTTCATTTTAAGACCTACTTGTTGAGAGGCACTACAGAGGTCATCGAGCATTTTGCCCAAGTCTTCCAGGGTTTCAGCCATGACTACGATATCGTCAGCAAATCTGAGGTGCGTGAGGTACTCGCCGTTAATATTGATGCCAAGTCCGTCCCAGTCCAGAAGCCTAAAGATATCCTCCAGTGCAGCGGTAAACAACTTCGGAGATATGACGTCACCTTGTCTAACACCTCGCTGCAGTTGAAAAGGTTCTGTGGTCTTGTCCTGGAGACGAACTGACATAGTGGCGTTTTTGTACAAACACTTCAATGCTTCGATATATCGATAGTTAATTTGGCACCGCTGTAGAGACTGGAGCACCGCCCGTTTCGATCGAATCGAAGGCTTTCTCATAGTCCACAAACGCCAAGCATAATGGCCGGTTATACTCTTCGGTCTTCTGTACAACCTGCCGCAGCGTATGTCTATGGTACTAAAACCTTTTCGGAATCCGGCTTGTTCGGGAGGCTGGAAGTCATCAAACCTGCGTGCGAGACGATTCGTAATGACTCTCGAAAACAGCTTATAGACATGGGTCAGCAGCGATATTGGTCTGAAGTTCTTCAAGAGAGCCTTATCACCTTTCTTGAAGAACAATATCACTATGCTTCTGTGCCATGCTTCCGGCGTTTTGCCCTCGAGGATGACGGAATTGAACAGCTTCTGAAGGGTCTTAAGCACAGGTTTGCCACCAGCTTTCAGAAGCTGAGCCGTAATTCCATCATCACCCGGCGCCTTGTTGTTCTTAAGCTGTTTGAGAGCCATACTAATCTCGTACAGGCTGATGTCCGGGATATCTTCGGTGTAGTGTCGAGTCAACTTGGCTCTGGGGTCTTTTGCCATACTGGTAACAGGTGCCCGTGTTGTCGTGTATAACTGTCCATAGAACCTCTCGACTTCCCTCAAAACCTCGGACTTGGTCGAAACAATTCTGCCGTCATCCGTTTTCAGTCTCGTCAACTGGCTCTGTCCAATAGACAGATCTCTCGCAAAGACTTTAGAGCCTTTGTTCCGCTCGATCGCCGCCTCAATATTGGTAGTATTGAAGCGGCGTATGTCGCGAGTCAGAGACTTGGAGATCTGTCGATTAAGTCGCCTAAATTGAGAGACATCATCAGGGGATTGCAGAGTCATTCCGCGTCTTTCTTCGATGAGTTTGAGGGTATCGTCAGAGATTTTGTTTGTTCTGTTTGTACGGCAGGCCTTATAAAACTTTGACCCAACCGTATAGTCAGTTTCCACGAACCTGTTATTATAGTCGTCCACGTCGACGCACTCTCCTAGGCACTCGAAGCGATTTTGTAATTCGAGTTGAAAGCTCTCGGGGTTTTGGATTTGGATGGGTATAGGCCGGAGCGTGGACCTCATCAATCTCGATCTTTCCAGCTGGGGATTAATATTCAATGTGCCTCTTACCAAGCGGTGATCACTGCCAATTTTAACGCTATTGATCACCGAGACATCATTGAATATATGCCGTTTCGTAGATAGGATGAAGTCAATCTCATTTTTTGTGACACCATCGGGACTAACCCACGTCCATCTGCGGTGATCCGGCTTCCTGAAAAATGAGTTCATCATAAAGAGTCCCTCCTTCTCCATAAAGCCGGCCAGCATCTGGCCACGGGCGTTCCGACTTCCAACTCCAAATCCCCACTCTCAACTCGTCTCCGCCTCGTTTGCCCAGTTTCGCGTTGAAATCCCCCATGACAACGGTATAATGTGTCTTGGAGGTATGCATGGCTGTAGAAATATCCTCATACATAGCCTCCACTTCATCGTCGGAGTGAGTCGAAGTCGGTGCGTAGACCTGTATGACCTTCAACGAATACCGCTTGGTAATTCTGAGTATAAGGTACGCTACCCTAGACGACACACTCTCGATTTTGACGATGTTGTTCACGAGGGATTTGTGGACGAGGAACCCGACACCACCTAGGGACAGTTGGTCGCCCTCCCGGAAGTAAAGCAGATTTCCGGACTTTAGGATTATCGAGTCCTCCCCCTTTCTTCGGACTTCAGATAACCCTATAATATCCCAATTTAATCTGCTTGCCACTTCCTCCAGTTCCACGAGCTTTTCGTCGGTCTGCAGTGTCTGGACATTGTATGTAGCCAGGGCCAGTGGTCGTGCTTTGTGGTAGCCTGGTCGCATCCGGTGATTCTTCGCACCCCCTGCCCCGCCGTTACCGTGACCGCTACCATAGCCGGGTACTGGGGGCCGTGGCCTGTGTGTGCTTGTCATCTTGGTAGCCATAATCGCCACGCTTGGCAGGCGGGTTGGCGATCGCAGTGCAGTAGATGTAAATGTACCCGAAAGATGCTGCTGCCCATCTTCCGGGTTATTCCCTTAGTCGCCTCTTACGACACCCACGGGAAGAGATGGGGTGGTGCTATTCTTTTAAGGGGCGGCACCACACACCACATTACAATATTAGTGTATTGGTATGAATCTCGCAAATATTATGTCCCTTCAGGCGTTCCGCAAGGCTCGCATCTGGGCCCTGTGTTGTTTTCATTATTTATTAATGACGTAACATCTCAATTATATCACTGCAAGTACTCCCTATTCGCAGATGACTTAAAAATATTTACAACAATCAAAACTTCTTCAGATTCCATATTAATGCAACAGGATTTGGTAAGATTGAGTAATTGGTGTACTGCGAATGGCATGGTGATAAATGCCAAAAAATGCTTTCATATTAAATTCACTTCTAAAAAGACACACATATCTTCTGTTTACTATATTGGGGGCGAGATTCTGAATGAAGTCAGTGAAATCAGAAACCTCGGAGTCACTTTAGATACTAAACTGAAATTCACCTGTCACATCAATAACATAGTTAAACGAACTGCACAAGCACTAGGTTTTATTAAACGCAATACAAAAAGTTTTAAAATCAACACTAAAATAAACTTGTATAATACCTTAGTACGTAGGGGAGACCGGGGATGGTTGACTATAGGGGTAGGTAGACTAAGCAACAATAACTCGCCACCATCACGTGTTTTTCATTAACCAATCACTAGCCACGATGCCTCCCCGCGACCCGCGAACTTGTGCGAAGTGAGCCGCCGCAGTCGCGCGGCGTTCGTGAGTGACATCACACGTTGTATTTTTGGGCTCGGTAAGTAATTTTTTTCGTTCATACTTTTTTTGTTATTGTGCGTATGGATCTGTTAGTAACAATGTTATTGTTATGCCAAATGTAAATATGATAGTTTTACTCTATATTACATAGTATTGCTTCCATGTTAACGCCAGAGTTTGTATATGATACGCAGGTAAAATTCAAAATGGCGTCAGGGGTTGGTTGACAAATTTTGTTTGGGGTAGGTAGACTAATTAGTCAACCAACCCCTTTAAAATAATTATAATATTTTATACTCATTTAAAGAAATGTGTGGGCTAATGTGCACCATCAATGTAAACACTATTATGGTCTTCTTTCGTATACTAAATTACAGTTGTATTTTTACAGAAAATGAGGACGTACAAAAGAAAATCTGAAAGGGGTGATGTACAGTCGAGTTCATTAATATGTGAGCATTACCAAGGCTTCAAATATAAATGTACATGGAAGGGTACTTATATATCTAAGCAGATGTACATATGTTTGATTGATGAATCTGCTCAGATATATAAGTACCCTTCCATGTACATTTATATTTGAAGCCTTGGCAATGCTCACATATTAATGAACTCGACTGTACCAAAAGATATCCTAGAAAGAGCTTGCCACGCAGTGATCTTCGATAATAATAGCATAAACGCCACATCAAAGAAATACCAAAGTCCATACAAAACGTTGCAACGTTATGTAACCAGACTTAAACAAAAGCTATAAAGTAATCCGAACCTCAGTAGAGCTGATTTGACCCTGGACACGGCGGGGTACATAAAAAATAGACAGATATTTAGCGATGACGAAGAAAATAAACTGGAAGCTTATTTGAAGACGGCTGCTAACATTTATTATGGATTAACACCGTATGAGACACGCAAGTTTGCATTCGAATAATAAAAGGTTGCCGGAGTCTTGGAATACAAAATTAATGGCTGGCGAAGATTGGCTTGGTAATTTAAAAAAAAAATTAAAATGTTTATTACTTTAAACTTTATATAAGTTATTTATTGACCAAAAATTGATCTCAAATTTAAGTTTGTTTATAATTTAATAAAAAGTTTATATTATATAGTACATTTCAATGTTATATTTTATACTAATCCTCTTTATTTACACTAATTACTGCCTAATTACAACCTACCCCATGCTTATGGTCAACCTACCCCGGATATGGGGTAGGTTGACCAAGCGTCAGGGGTTTAGAAAATCTACTAAATAAGTATTATAATGATAAATATATAGGTTATAGAGAAGTATTTTAGGTACCTGAATAGTTCTTCTATCGGTATCAACTGTTGTTTTTGTTATTATAAGTTAAACATCAAAGATATACGAGCTTAAGTCAAAAGTTAGTCAACCATCCCCGGTCTCCCCTACTCATCTAGAATTTGCTTTATCAGTTTGGAATCCCAGTTATGCAGTTCATTCACAAAGAACTGAAAGATACAAAGGTCCTTTACCCGACACATCGCCTACATATCGCCAGAAATTTCACACAGACGTCCATACGAGCAGCGCTGTCTGCATTTTAGAATGGTATCGTTGCGGAAACGCCGCACTGCGCACGACCTGTCACTGCTCTTTAAAGTGCTCAATGGGCATACTGGCTGTAGCGACCTTCTAGAACACTTCTCATGAAGTGTACCATTTAACTTACCTAGAAAACCGATGACTTGAATCTTAACAAGTACTTCAATAGCCAGGACGAATATTGGATCTCACTCTCCTGCCTCCCGCATATGCCAAACCTACAACGGATTCCAACAAAAATCGTCACAAATTGATCTCTTTTCTAATTCTCTTGGCAGATTCAAAAAGTTTGTTTATGATTTTTATAGTTTAAGTTACTTTGTTTATTTTTTAATGTTTAGTTTATTATTATGTTTCTTCGAAACACACAGCGTTGAGTGAAGAAGCTGTCTAAGATTTTACCTTAATAAACGATGCAAACATACCAATCAATCCGCATATTACCTCCTTGTTGCTCATTCCAGCAGCAGTGCGGCTTTACTACTTCCATTGAAGCGCGCTGAAACTTGTCATAACATGTTTACCTCATAGCGTCTACAGATTTTGCCGGCAATGAATGCAAAATTTTATATTTGTTTGAAAAATAGTTTTTTATTACTTATTTCGGTGCGAAATATGTATAATTGTGTTGTGTAATTTGGTAACTGTGTTTTTGATGTGTTTTTGTGCAATAAGCGAGCAAAATCGGTAAGTCGAGGCCGTAAATACTGATGCCGGGCGGGTGCTTCGGACGAAGCTGTGTTGCTGGGCATCCCTTATCGTCTTTTAGCCAATTATGAGGCGAATGGTGGGAGCTCAACATCCTCGGAGGATGAAGGTGTAGCTTCCGCGCACCACAGCGTCCGTGTATACTTGCCACCCGCGCATTGTCTTTCTAAATAAATAACAAGAAAGGTTAGTTACATACATCTTGCACAGTTACCTCTTATTTGTGAAATTTATCTGTGGTGTCTCGTAAATGCTTGAAGTAAATTATGGAAGTTATGCTTTTGTTCTTATATTATTGTTACAAGGTGTTAGACATCCAAATAATATAAAATAAAATATATGTACAAAATGTAACACAGAAGAGGACTTTTGACTCTTACACCCGGTTTCTGAAACGCTTGTCAAATCATTGATTAGCTAACAGACTGTCACATTTAACAAGCTGTTAAATCACCGTGGGTTTCTGAAAGGCCAATCAATCTATTGTTAGCTAATCGACCATTAACAAGAGATCAATTTTTTCGTCTGGCTACCCCTGCTAAAATCAGTCACATTCATTCACTCATATATGTTTTGTTCCTGTCTAACGCATTGATTTATCTCTGTCCCTAGCGGCCTTCTGATAGCGGCGGGATATTCAACTTTTAGATGAAACTGATAGCGATTGTATAGTTTTCGTGTAAATAAAAATCGAATATTATCAAAAAAATATACAGAGCGAGAAAAGAGAAAATATAACAATATTTATGTTATAGGGTCACGGGTTCCAGTGGATCAGTAATCCCATCCTCATCATCTTTAGGCAGTTAGGTGGGTCCCGGTCCACTGCTGAATACAGGCCTCCCACGGCTTACACTCTGGTCGACTCCCTAGGACCTTAAAGAGGTCATCCGTCCATATCTATCCACATCCGTCCACATCCGCCGGTTCGTGGTTCAGGTGCAGGTCTTGGCCCCGGATCAGGTCCTGGTTCAGGTCCAGGTCCAGGCTTCGGACCAGGTCCTGGTTCAGGTCCAGGTACTGGCCCCGGACCAGGTACTGGTTTAGGTCCAGGTCCTGGACCCAGACCAGTTTGTGATTCAGGTCCAGGTCCTGGCTTCGGACCAGGTCCTGGATCAGGTTCAGGCCCTGGCCCGGGACCAGCTTCTAGTTCAGGTCCAGGTCCTGGACCCTGACATGTCCGTGGTTCAGGTCCTGGTCCTGGTTCAGGTCCATGTCCTGGCCTCGAACCAGGTCCTGGTCCAGCTAATGTTTATGGTCTATGTGCTGGCACTGGTCTTGGTCCTGGTTCTGGTTCAAGCTCAAATTGTGATCAAGGTTGCAGTTTTGGTCATGATCCTGGACCAGAACCTGGACCCTAGACCTGGACTTTGCCTTGGACCAAAACTAGGACCTGGACCAGGGCCAGGACCAAGACCTAGACCAAGAAAATCGGATATAATTTCTTTTGACAATCGGTTAATTGGTCGATTTTCGCCAATTAAAATAACAAGGCGATAACATACAGTTAACATGAGAAAAAGCTTTCCGGAAACCCAAAATTACATTAATCAGCCGTTAATTGGAGATTTGACAATCCGTTAACAAGCTGTTAACAAGCCGTCAATTGGCCCTTTCAGAAACCCAAACTGCAGTTAATCAGTGTTTAACAAGCTGTTACGTAATTTTTGCGTTGACAAGCGTTTCAGAAACCGGGTGTTAGTCAGTGTAAAAGAAATAAAGTAAACTTTCCTGGAGCTAGTAGTAAATAACATGAGAGAGAACGACAGACAACTTCCTTGTAAATTCCGTAGGATATTCTGAGATATTATATAACAGCTATGTAGATAATATTAGTACAGAAATTGATAAAGAAGTAGTTGAACTGAAGACTAATAAGAAGGATCGTAGATCTTACTCCCCTACAACAATTTGGCTCACCGGCTTGGACGAGTCATCATCTTTCCCGGCTTATGCCAGGGTATGCTTGGAGCAGTGTTCATTATAAATCTACCATAAGGTTGAATACCTAAAGCGGATTTGTGCAATGTGATGCTTCTGGTGTTGTAAGTGTCCATGGATTGCTGTACCTGCTACCATCAGGCTGTGAGCATGTTTGCCATTTTAGTGGTATAAAATAAATTAAAGTATATATGAAAAGAACTCTTACATTTATAAGACTATGGAGTATTTAGCCATCATAGAGGGAGTTTTGCCTGGTCTCTCAAACATAGGTCTACCATGAACTAGTTATTAAAACAGGACCTAGTAAATTGGGTAGCGGCTAACCCACAAGATCTCAATCCCAGTTCTCTGTTACGTAACTCTTAGCCCAAAGTTAAAGTTAAGAGCTTTCTTCATAAGTATACCTCTACGTTCAGAGGATCTATGTAGCCAGGATGCTTTTTCACCTCTTATTCAATTCCTGGCAGGTAGGCAGACTTGGTTAGATGCTCCAAATTACTTTAGAAAATAACAATAAAAAATTATTATAAAAAACAATAATAATTATAGTTAAGTATAAGTACTGATTGAAATTAAAAAAAAAAAAAAGTATTAGGAACATGTGTAGGCAAATACAGATCCATTTGGAAGCAATCCATTTATATGGAAGATAATAACGGGTAATCTATGTAATTTTCCCTATAAATCAAACCATTGCAATTTCCCATCTGTGGAATAATTGCTATTTACTTACTATGATGGTATAGTAACCCAATGTGAGTCTGGGTACTGTAGGAATAACAAATCTTTTTAGATTAAAAAAGAAAAAAAAAAACTTTTTAGAGGAACAACATTTTAAACTGATAAGTCAGTCAGTCAGTAATGTATGCTTACTTCCATATCCCAATAAATATTTAATGTGGTAATAATGATTACTAGGAGTTAAACTGGCCTAATGAGGGCCGACCCCCTGAGGGTTGAACTCTGACTGTTTGCAGCGGTCACCAGTTGGATGACAGAGAGGTAGAGATGCATCTCATTGTCTCATCGGTGGTCTATTTTGCTGATATTCTAATAGCCCACCAGAATAGGGTGACACTGGAAAACCAGACACAGTGGCAATTTCAGAACTCAATTTCTGAACCAGTCCTGGAGCTGGAATACCTGGGGCTCTACCTCAACCTGTACACAATACAGTGATAAGGATAGGATATATTAGAGGTACTACCTAGGGATACATTTTTAATATTTAGCTAACCTAACTATTCCAAGGGTGCTTACATTGTCGTCAGACTCAGGTCTTTCTGAAGTCTTTAGACAGAGCAGAGCCAGAGAGAGGAGGTCGATGCCATTTCAATCGTTATTTGAGATTATTGGAACGTGCTATAAATAACAGAACAGCAAGTCTCCACAAGAACCCAGTAACACACTTACCACAGTTGCAGCGGATGCACTATGGGGAGCTTACCTAGACAATCTTAGTCTGTTAGACATCTGGACATCATATCAGAGATGATGGTGTTACAATCTGAATGGTGATGTTTGCCATATATGGAGCTGTAAAAGTCCATGAAGCAAGCCTTTAGTGTGCAAACATTCTAGTTCAGTCCATATAACAGAACATTACTGTATGTAGTTGCAGGTCAAATCAGCAGTTTTAAACACCTGACAAGATACAGAATTTGTATGCAATACAGACTTGTGAGCTCACTTTCAAATGGGCACTTCTTTAACGTTTTATGTGGTTTAAAACATAAATAATGGGATTTTCTTTTTCTCATACGCTGGGCGAGTTTTAATGTAAAACTCAAAAAACATTGGAGTATTGAATGAAAGTTCTTTAACGGTGTTACATAATTTAGTTACCACCTATGTAAATAGCCTTTTACAACAGACGGAGGTACTCATTCCCGCGCTCTCCTGAATTTGACTGCACATCTCACTGACAGCGGTGTACCTTTCGGGAAGGTACAGCGGCATAGCCGACCGCCTTTTACCAAATGCTCTTGCCGGAATGGCATTTGTTGCCTCGGGCCTCGGAGGCCTTGATTCGTAACTGGGGCGTCCGTGTTGTGAACATATCGTCTTGTCATCACCCTCACACTGGTGGTCCTCTCAGGGAGGTATAGCGGCATGGCCGACCGCCTTTTAAGAAATAGACCCTTACCGGAAAGGCATCTGTTACCCCAGCCCTCGAAGGCCTTGATTCGTAAATAGTATCGGCTCAA
Source organism: Blastobasis lacticolella (assembly GCA_905147135.1). NCBI lineage: Eukaryota > Metazoa > Arthropoda > Insecta > Lepidoptera > Blastobasidae > Blastobasis > Blastobasis lacticolella. The sequence goes on from LR990067.1 coordinate 1,065,434, forward strand.
TATCACCCTCACAGTGGTGGACATCTGAGGAGGTACAACGGCATAGCCGACTGCCTTTAAGGAAACAAATCCGTGCCAAAATGGCATCTGTTGCCCCAGGCCGCGGAGGCCTCGTGGGCGTCCCAGACTGTTGACTCGGCCGTTGGGCGAGAATATGTCACTTGGGACTCAAACGATGACTTGACGAAATATTGCGATGCATTCAGTAAGACGGAAATTTCGGCTAGCGTGGCCTCCGCCTAATCTGATAACGCGAGTTCTCAATCACATGAACACGGCAGAGAGACTTTACATATTAATTGCGCCGTACTGGACTCAGTGCGCCTGTATGCCCTACCTGGGGGCCCGAGCTCTGAAGGAGCTGGTAGCAGTAAAGAATCAGCGAAAACCTGATAGATCTCGCAATTGGGAGACCCTCACCCCTCCACAAGTGGACAAACTGCAAATCTTGGCTTGGAAAAGGAGAAGGGGAGGGGGGGTGAAGCTACTCAGTGTAGTTTAGAGGAAAGAGAGAGAGTTATGCTCTCATAAGTACCTATAGGTACTGGTTACTAAGATGTAACAAACTGTTAATTCAGGAATTTTGCAAACTAGTATACTAATAACTGGAATATGTATAATGCAATGATCTGAACTTGTGCCACAGTATTATCCTTTCCTCCTCCTGAGTAATATTGTTTGCAGAAATTTCCAAGTGTATGATTATGCAGATGTCTTCCTGAGGCCAGAAGAAGAGTCAAAGCCGTTCTTCTTGACATGTCATGCAGTGTGCATAGGGAGATGGTGGCTTATTTTAACCAGTAATATAATAGTTTTGTGTCAAACACAGGCTGCTCTTGGGCTGTGGTTTACTCAGAGAAATAGCTTTTAGAATCTGCTGTACGTAAAGGTTTATCATATATTCTCATTTAATGGGGAACAATGGTGGAAATAACCAACTCGTATGAAATATACCTACTGTACAGGTTAGAATGTCTTTTAAAAATAATGTACCTAGAAATATAGCTAGTTCCTGGCCTTCAGAAGGTTTAGGGTGATGTAATGTGAATTAAAAGAAACATTTATTAAAATATAATTAAAAAAGGAATTTCTAAATACCAGTCCCTCTAAATCTTTATTTATGGAGAACATGGAGGCACCAACAAGGAGTTTCCTCGAGAACAACCCTTAGACAAGTAGGGAAAACTGGAAGAGTTATATAATGTACAAAAAATTTGCTGTCATCAGGTTGGCAGAAAAACAGACTCAGCTCAGATTTCATATTGATTTTTACTTTTGGTAAGGTGTTCATTACCTGATTTAAAACCAGAGACTGTTGTGGAGTGATTAACTATTATGTGTAATTACTGTTAAAGTTACTGTTTATTGTAAGGGCTTCCCTAATAAGACTCTTATATTCAACTATACATTCTTATGGTTATTGTTAAGGTTACAATTGTTGCTGATGTCATTAGCAATATAATATGTTGATTTGTGGAATAACATACAGAAATTTATAAAATTTTAAAAGGGGTCATGGTATTTGTGACATACTAAAATGTTTTACGTTTCAGAATACCTAAACTAAACATTAAAATTGCATATTATTTCAGTTGTTTGATCACATAGCGTCTGCACCAGCAGTAAACAAACAAGTCTTCACTCAACGCTGTGTGTTTCGAAGAAACATAATATAACTGTTTTGCATTACAACAAAACAGATATTATGTGTATGAGAAACACACAGCGTTGCAGCAAGGTTCTTGCTGGTGGATCATGAAGACTTCTATGAGGTAAACGTGTTATGACAAGTTTCAGCGCGCTTCAATGGAAGTAGTAAAGCCGCACTGCTGCTGGAATGAGCAACATGGAGGTAATATGCGGATTGATTGGTATGTTTGCATCGTTTATTAAGGTAAAATCTTAGACAGCTTCTTCACTCAACGCTGTGTGTTTCTCATACACATAATATCTGTTTTGTTGTAATGCAAAACAGTTATATTATTTGCTTTGTTTATTTTTTAATGTTTAGTTTATTATATTAAATTCTTTTTCTTTATTTTATTTTGTTTTAAATGACACTGAACGAGAATGTTGTGTCACCAATATGGGACTCGTATTAGAATAACTTTAATGTAATGTAACTGTTTATGACGTAACAATATGTGTTCTGCAGGTGTACCTTACTTAAATAAATAAATACATACTCGTGTTCCCGCGTGAAGAGAAAAAAATTATGTAAAATTATGAGGATGAGGATCTTGTAGACTTTTTATACTTTTATAGTAACTGTGCAGGTCTATGGTGGCCACAGCGGCTTGAAAATAAACACAAACTATGAAAATAAATTTGATATTACGTTATTTATCTGTCAGTTGGACAGAAATGTCGTAATAATTATCGACTAGATTCTAGACGCTCGATATATATCGCATGATAGTTGATACGGATCGTAAAATTCTGGATTTTTAGAAATCTTGTGATCCGTATCACGATCAAAAAGGGTTATCGGCCCAAATCCGTATTTGCTAGAGATTGTGTAATCGATCGATTTTAATTTTAAGGTTTGCACTTTCGTAATGTTTACATCGTCTTTGATTATAGTGAAAAAAAAATGTCAACAAAATAAAATTCTTCGCAAACAAAATAATAAAGTAAAAGTGTTAAATTATTGCAGTATTGCACTAATTTTAATTTATCATTGCAATAATATATGATCTGCTGTAAATATTACAATAAGATAAGAGTGTTGAAGTCTATTTAAACAGTTTTCAGGATAGCAAGACATGGGGTGTAAACCATGGTTGTTTGTTTACATTACGATTCTGTGAGTGTTTCACTGTAATATGTAATTAATATTGAAAATATGGGAGACCCTTTGGAAAACACGAGCTCTGTAGCATCAACGCATTGCCGCTTTTGCGGCCTAAAGAAGAGTTACTTAGAAATATTGGATTTGTTATGCGACTTGGAAACACTTGAAGATTATAGAAAAATCGTTGACTATCTAGAATTGGATTTCCTAGACTTATCCGATGCCAATACCCTACCAAAAACAACTTGCGAACAGTGCTATGATGTTTTTCAAGAAACTTTCAAGTTTTTTAAAAACTTAAATCCTGATTCTGAACCAATAATTACAAAAATGTTTAACATAAAAAGAGAACCTCCAGAGAAGAATTTCGTCGTAAATACCAATCCACAAAATACAACGACTATCATTGATACTAATAAACACAACAGTGGTACAGTATCTGAGACAAACACAAGCTGGCATACTATATGCCCATTTTGTCATAAAAACGACACAAACAGCTTATTATCCGATGACTCTCCAGCTAAGGAATATCAGAAAATAGAGAACTTTTTCATTCGCATCATCACTAAACACGACCATACCACTACGGTCAGCAATTCCTGCATCAACTGTTTCGAAACTCTACGCAATTCGTACAACTTCTTGAAAACTGTTAAGCACGTCCAGGAAAGTTTAATCAGAGGGTACAATGTTAAAACTGAGTCGTTGCATAAAATAGCCGCTGTAAATATTAAAATGGAATCAACTAGAGATTGTGGTAATGGTGAATCTTGGAATAATTATCAGTACGGTTGTTGTTACTGCCCATATAACGGCAAAACTATGGAAGAATTGAGATCCCACAGCAAGAAGACGCATAATAAATGTTACGCATTCAAATGTGCTGATTGCAGTGAGCGGGTTAACAATTTTGGAGAGTTTGTGGACCATGTACGCAAGCACAGAAGCAGTTTAAAGTATGTATATTCGCTCTAACACATTTTAAGTTAATGTATATTAAATGGAGTGTGATGCGTGACATCGAATCACGCGTCGTCGAAAATTCACCACTGCAAATCACGTTACATCGTATCACGCGACGTCGAAAGGTCACCTCTGCAAATCATGTTACATCGTATCACGCGACGTCGAAAGGTCACCTCTGCAAATCACGTTACATCGTATCACGCGACGTCGAAAGGTCACCTCTGCAAATCACGTTACATCGTATCTCGCGACGTCGAAAGGTCACCTCTGCAAATCACGTTACATCGTATCTCGCGACGTCGAAAGGTCACCTCTGCAAATCACGTTACATCGTATCACGCGACGTCGAAAGGTCACCTCTGCAAATCACGTTACATCCTATCACGCGACGTCGAAAGGTCACCTCTGCAAATCTCGTTACATCGTATCACGCGACGTCGAAAGGTCACCTCTGCGAATCACGTTACATCGAATAACACGACGTCGAAAGTTCACCATTGCGAATGCGACGCGGCGTCGAAAAACGTAACACCGAAATCAAATGATCTCGATGGGAGAACTATTGTGTTTTGTACAAGCCGGAAGATGGTCAAAGGAGCTCCTAAATTCTACCTACTCATACATACTAACACGGCGAGTTAATTATAGGCTTGTACAAAAACAATAGTGCTCTAATGGGATAATCAGATTTTGGGTGTTACGACGTAACGTGCATTAAGTAGTGGTACGCAGTGGGGAATATTCGACGACGCGTGATTCGATGTAACGTGATTTGCTGTGGCGAATTTTCGACATCGCGTGATTCGCTGTGGTAAACTTTCGAGAACTATTGATTCGATGTAACGTTATTTTCAAATTTCAAAATTCCTTTATTGATTAGGACATTAAATATCTCTTTCAACCGTCAAAAAGGAGGGGTAGGAAAGAAGGAAGGAAACACACAGTGACACGCTGACCGCCCTATCGCCGTAGATAAACGTATCCCTCGCCAACCACGACCGAACCGTGCTCGACAATGCCAGGCAGAGCCGTAACGCTATATTATATTATATAGGTTATATATTTACAATGGTAAACTTTCGCCGACGCGGGATTCGATGTTACTAGTTTGGGCCTGTATACGTGGGAAATAGGTGCGAACCTGCCATTATCAGGAAAGAGATTTGGATCCGATCCATCGCGATTGACATCACCGAGTCTGACGCGAGAGCCAACGGCTTGCGACGTGAGGATGCCGAAAATCGGGCGAAGTGGAGAAGAAAAAGTAGGAAAGTTTTTTCTTTTTATTCATCATCATCACAGCCTATAACAGTCCACTGCAGGACTTAGGGCCTCTCCCACGAAAGGGGAGGTTATTGCCATAATCTCCACGCTTGGCAGGCGGGTTGGAGATCACACTGTTTAATATAACAATGGGAAATGCTGCTGCCCATTTTCAAGATTACGGAGACTCTTGATCTTTTGCCTCGAAAACATTAGTCGCCTTGTACGACACCCACGAGTGTAAGGGGTTGGTGCTATTCTACTCTGCCGGACACCACACGGCCAACGTTCTTTTTATTATATGTATAGAAACTCGTGGACCCGGCGAGACTTCGTTCGCGCACAGCTACTTTACCCCTACCTACCCTTTTTTCTCACTTGTAAACCACATATAAAAATCCTCTTTAATCACTCTATCTATTGTTGGAAACCGCATTAAAATCCGTTGCGTAGTTTAAAAGATCTAAGCGTACATAGATAGATACATACTTACATAGGGACAGACGGCGGGTAGCGACTTTTATGTTCTAAACTAAAGTCGCGTTCTCTACACATATTATTGTATTACAACAATCACTATATATTCAGCCAAATCTTCCCACCATTCCAGCATCTACTGCCAATATTGCAACCAGCGATTCCCCTCGCCATCCGAGTGCGAGAGCCACGTCCACACCCACTACATTGGGCTCTCCAAGATCTGTGGACTGTGTGGCGAGGTCCTACCCTACGCCAACACCCTGGCCTGGCATACGAAGCTTTATGCTGAGGTGGAGGAAGTGAGCAGTAATAGCGGAGGATCATGGGACGACTACGAGTGGTCTTGTCAGGTAATCCTCTTCATCATATCTATGTACTTATTAATAGTAATACTTGGTTTGTGATTATTCTCAGATGTATACAAAATTGTTCTACCTATTGTTAAATTAAGTTTTACTATTTCTCACCCGGCCGTGTGGGCCATGCCCACCCCAGGATGGGGTGCTTACTGGCTGTACATTGGCGATTGACTCGGCTTCATCGGCCACCTCAGGGGCCAGGCCCCCCCTGGAAAATAGCCCTAGATACGCCAATGTTCTCACCTGAAACACAGAGTATCCTAGTTCAGGGAAATTATTTATTATTATTTACCTTTTACTTGTTTTAGATGTAACATTGAAATGTATTCTACAAAGATTTAATAATAAAAATAAATTTATTTATTTTTATTTTATCATAATCTTGGCGTTAATATCGCGGTTGTGCTCTCGCGCTTGAGGGGCCGGGGTCCGCCGATTTGGCAGATCAGGTAATTACAGTGGAGCGACTACCATCTGACCTCCGTGACCCTGCTACCAGGGGAACCTGACCAGATTGGATCATGGTTACACATTCAGGCAACTGAATTCGTCAGCAGCAGGTTTCGTCACGATGTTTTCTCTCACCGTAAGAGCAGGGCCTCGGTTACCGCTTACCATCAGGTCAGGTCAGGTCATCAGACAGCCCTGTTAGTTTAAAAATAGGTTATCAAATGAAAAAAAAACTAATAACAAGCTTTTATTGCGCGGTATAGTATTTAGACAGTTCCAAAAAGCCCAATAACGATGGGGTTATCTCATTGCGTTAATTAGTTCCTATGACCCTCTTTCGACTCCAAAATGAGACTAGCTCCATGGTGCCATATTAAAGCATTGTCATCCAAGTTACGTAGATATACAAAATTTCAGCTCAAAAGGATACCAATGAATAGTCGAAAAGTGGTTAGCAAATTTTGACGGATAACTAACAAACATACGAACAGTTGGCCGTGTGGTGTCCGGCAGACTAGAATAGCACCAACCCCTTACACTCTCGGGTGTCGTACAAGGCGACTAATGTTTTCGAGGCAAAAGATCAAGAGTCTCCGTAATCTGGAAAATGGGCAGCAGCATTTTCCATTGTTATATTTAAACACTGCGATCTTCAACCCGCCTGCCAAGCGTGGAGATTATGGCAACAACCTCCCCTTTCGTGGGAGAGGCCCTAAGTCCTGCAGTGGACTGTTACGGGCTGTGATGATGATACGAACAGTGTAAGTTAAATGAAAGCTGGTAAAAAGAATCCAATCCCCAATTCCAGGAGTGCCCAACCAGGGTCGCTACCATCGCAGAACTACGGATACACACGCAACGCGCCCACGGGAAGGGATTCGCTATCAAATGCGCGGATTGCGACGAAAAGATGGCCGACTACAAGAAGTTTGTTGTGCATGTGGTCTTGCATAGGCCGTATTTGAAGTGAGTTCCCTGTTTTGTATTGCTTATAATATAATGTATTTTACTATGTGCAATAAAATGTTAAATAAATAAATAAATAAAAATAACTAAGAGCGTCGGAAGCCCGGCGGTTGAGTATCCAACTCGTAAGCGAGAGGTACCGGGTTCGAATCCCGCTGCGGCCATGTACCAATGACTCTTTTCTGAGGTATGTACGAGTACACTAGTTGAACACCAACCGATGCTCTTGCGGTGAGGGAAAACATCGTGATGAAACCTGCACATTCAGGCGACTGGATGTGTAGCCATGATCCAATCTGGTCAGGTTCCCCTGGTAGCAGGGTCATGCAGGTCAGATGGCAGTCGCACCACTGTAATTACCTGCTCGCCGAAACCTGGATCACGGTCAAGGCGGACCCCGGGCCCTCGTTGTCGAGAGCACAACCGAGACATTAACGCCAAGATGATTATTTTTAATTAGTAGAGCATGATAACCATGTACCTATTATATCGACAGAAATCTGTATGAACCGACTTATTTAAATGTGCTTGGACGATTCACACAGCGCCATCTAGCCCCAAAGTAAGCAAAGCTTGTGTTATGGGTGATAGGTAGTAGACTCTAACTAGTGCACTCGGCACGACTTCGTTCGCGTACAACTACTTTAGAAAGAAAGAAAGAAAATACATTCATTACACATAGCACAGCACACCATAGAACTTTCTCCCACGCACACTAAGGTTGTGGTATGAACTACCTGGAGAGGTTTTCCCTGGAGAGTACAACATGGAGTCCTTCAAGAAAGGGGTGGAAAGGTTTTTACGGACTCGGCAACGCGTGGGTGATGCCCCTGGTATTGCAAACGTCCATAGGCTGCGGTGACTGCTTACCTTCAGGCCGTAAGCTTGTTTGCCACCTTGGTGGTATAAAAAAAGCGACACAGCCCCTCCATGCTTACTTTGGTGTAAGATGGCGCTGTGTGAGTTGTCTAAGCATTTTTTAAATAACTTTAATTAGCCAGGCATTTGACCGCCATCTCACCTGGTGGTAAGTGACGATGCGGCCGATGATGGAGCATGCCCGTCTAGGAACAGCCTATTCACTCTAGCCTTGAAGGCGTCTAGATTATAATGATCAGGGAACACACTCGCGGGTGGAACCTACCTAATTTTTTCTTGCTTATAAACCTTCACCGTGAATCTCTACCACCTGATGTTTAGCGGTAACTCTCGCCCATAATATCTACGATTTGTTCACTTGTGTCTGGTTACACATTTAGTCGCCTGAATGTGCAGGTTTCATCGCGATGTTTTCCCTCACCGTAAGAGCATCGGTTAGTATTCAACTAATGTACGTAACTCGGAAAAGAGTCATTGATACATGGCCGCAGCGGGATTCGAACCCGGTACCTGTAGCTTACGAGTTCGATTACCACTTGACCACCGAAGCTCTTCTAAATTCAAATATTTAAACGTATTCACGATTCACAATTCAACTACCTTTCACGAGGGTCAGCAGCCACTCAATACAATAGTAATATTTTGTTCAACGAATTTTTTTCCTTTTTTTTTATATCATACGATAGGCAAACAGGCAAGCGGGCCACCTGATGGAAAGTGGTCACCACTACCTATAGACATTAGCAACACTGAGACTATCGCCAATGCGTTGCCTACCTCTATAACACGTTACTCTGGCAGCAAAAAGGCAAATTTTCCTCCACTGTCAAAGCCACGGTTCCCCAAATTCCCACCCCATGGAGCACTGGAAACCTTACTCACCGGCAGAAACACAAATTCATTTAAACTCCACTCTTCATCATTTTAACCTGTTTATCCTGAGGTCTACCACCAAAGAAAGTCTGAACAGGCGCTGTGTGAATTTTCCAAGCATTTTTTTCTTTTCAATTATACCACACTCAATCTCAGCACCTCTCCTTCCCAGATACTACTGCCAGTATTGCAACACCCACTTCTCCAAAGTGAGCGAGCTGAACCACCATATACTCAGACACATCACCAGCCAGCAGCGGCCTTGCACGGTGTGCGGACAGCGGTTCAGGAATAACCTGGAACTGGCTGATCATAAGAACTTGTATTGCAGGACTGGACAGAAGGAAGTTAAGGTGAGTTGGTGTAGTTGTAGTTATCTTCTTTCACCACCACCACAATCACAGCCCATAACAGTCCACTGCAGGACTTCGGGCCTCTCCCGCTAAAGAGGAGGTTATTACCATAATCTCCACGCTTGGCAGGCGGGTTGGAGATCGCAGTATTATAAATATAACAATGGAAAACGCTGCTGCCCATTTTCTAGTCTACGGAGACTCTAGATCTTTTGTCTCGAAAACGTTAGTCGCCTTGTACGACACCCACGAGTGCTATTCTACTCTGCCGGACACCACACGGCCTCTTCTTTCAGAACATCTGTAATGAGCAGTTTTCAAGAATAGCTTCTAAAAAATTCACATAGATGGCGCGCTTTAAGGACTTTTTAACAGCCCATCTGATGGTAAGTCGTAACTGTCGCTCATAACATACATGAGCTTGCAGGCAACAAAAATGCAGAACCGCAGGTGCGTTGTCACTGTGAGGGCTAAGATGAAATGCCTCATGGCTGTAATTGCGCTGGCTGCCTTATCCTTCAAACCCACGAGACGCGCCTCACAGCAATCAATAATAAAATAAATGTCCCAAAGGGTAGTGAAGGTTGTGATCTCACGCACGAGGGGTTTGCCTTGACCATGATCCAGGATTTGTCAGATCAGAACTACTGCCATCTGACTTCCGTGACCCTGCTACCAGGGGAACCTGACCAGATTGGTCCATGGTTACACATTCAGCCGCCTGAATGTGCAGGTTTCATCACGATGTTTTCCCTCACCGTAAGAGCATCGGTTAGCATTCACCCCAGCACCTCCCGCTTTGCAAGTCGGATACTGTTGTAGCGACATCTATCGCTCCACTAGGGAAACTCAACGATACTCACATTACGAGTACACGAACACAAGGTTGGCAAGCATCCGCACATAGATGGCGCAAACAATCCTACATCGCGCTAGAGAAATGTGCCAACTTTTTTTTTTTTTTTTTTTTCTGTCATACGGTAGGCAAACAGGCAAGCGGGCCACCTGATGGAAAGTGGTCACCACTGCCTATAGAGATTAGAAACACCAAGAGTATCGCTAATGCGTTGCCCACCTCTATAACACGTTGCTCTGGCAGCAAAAAGCAAATGCCACTCCACTGCCAAAGCCACGGTTCCCCAAATCCCCACCCCATGCAGCACTGGAAACCTTACTCACCGGCAGAAACACAATACTATTTAAAAGAGTATTATTTAGCTGCGATATTCTGTATGGTGGAGGTACTTCCCCAGTCGGGCGGCTCCAATTCGAACGAGATACCCCGCTATGCCCTACCTCTCTTAAACTTCCACGGCATGTATACAACTTCCGACGATCAACTGTCGGGCCCTTGGTCCCCCTGGTCACAACACCCGGCCAGGTGGGTAATTACCCTTTTCCACCTTCTCCCCATCTTCGCTTGCCAACATTGGCGGCTATCTATCCCTGCACCGCCAAACTGTTACCGCTAGGCCATTGACGCTTCCACAGACAATACCACGGATTATTAGTCAATCTGTCAAATTGAAGCCGATGCCAATACGTCGCCTTCATAGCCCAAGCAATGATTAGTTTGGATATTGTAGTCCGTAACCTCTCGGCCACCGACGCTCCGCCCCACAGCGATATACAGGGTGTCCCGTAAGGTTACGATAAGTTGGGATAGGGTGATCGAGGAAGTCACATACGAATTTGGGACTAAGTTTTAGCGTCTTCTTTTTTTTTTCATTCAATATTGGGGTACTGTTCCTGAAAATTTATTTTAGCTGTGAATTAACTAAATAAGTGTTATACTATTTTAGAATGGTGATAAAATAAGCTAACTTTTGAAGAAACTTGCCAGAGTTGCATAGTACATTTTTTTATCAGGACACTCTGATAAAGTTGAGTGAAATTGTAATGGTTAAGTCCTTGGCAAGGACAAAACATGATTTTCTTTATGATCTTGGTCAGATATGTATTGTTTTTTTATTTCAGATTGTAGAAAGGTTATTTACGTTTACGTAGCAGTTTTTTATTTTTTTCTAAAGCAATATTTGTAGTCACAGTTAATGAAATAGGCTCAACGGGTGTTCAATTTTTGATAAAAAACAAAAATTTGCATAATTTTAAAAATATCCAATAGCGATTTTTTTGTATATTTTTCTGGTGACCCTAGTGACTTCCTCGATCACCCTATCCCAACTTATCGTAACCTTACGGGACACCCTGTTTGAACAAATAAATTAATGCAAATTAAAAAATTCAATTCCATTCCAGCTCCACCCCACCAGGCGAAGAAGAGAGCTCACAACCGAAGATTTGACCTGCAAAATGTGCTTAAAACGATTCGACACGACCACCCAACTGAGACGCCATATTGAAACCCACAATCCCATGAGGAGACGCGACTACGTCTGTCAAATGTGCGAGAAAGCATTCATGACACCAGCGGCTCTAAGAAACCACATAAAACTCCATGGAACGAAAACAATCACATGCGAAATATGCAACAAGAAGTTCCATACGAAACGTCAACTGAAAAACCATATTATAACACACTCGGACGCGAAACCATTCGTCTGCGACGAGTGCGGTAATAGTTTTCGAACGAAAAAGCGTCTCAAATGCCATCTTTTGAGCCATTCAACTATCAAACCTTATAAATGCATGTATTGCTACAAGGAATTCAAATTCGTGCAGTGTTTCAAAACACACCAATACCAGCACACTGGAGAAAGGCCGTATTCCTGCGAATTGTGCGATCGTACTTTCACAAATTGGACGAATTGTAACAAACATATGATTAGAAAGCATGGGATTACGTTGGCAAAGACTAAAATCACTCCTAGAGGAAGGGTTTCTATTAATAGGAAGACGGGGGAAGCTAAGGAGTTGGCTTCGGATAGTAATGCGAAGGAGTGGTTGAGTAAGATGCTGTTGCCAGAAAGGAGGGGTAAGAAGCCGGGTGTCGCTGCCATTTTAAACCCTAACTCCTAAGCCTTACGTGTGATAATAACAGGCCTAGGGATAAATTATAACCTATGTCCCAGTCTGGGCTACAAGCTACATTACTGCTAAATTTTATCAATATCTGTTCAGCAGTTTTTGCGTGAAGGAGCAACAAACGACCATCCTTTCTTAGGAACTTCTACATATAAAAATAAGTTTATATAAATAATAAATATGCTTAGACAAATTCACACAGCGCCATCTAGCCCCAAAGTAAGCAAAGCTTGTGTTATGGGTGTTAGATAACTGATAAAAATTATCATCTTAACATTAATGTCCCGGTTGTGCTCTCGCGCACGAGGGCCCGGGGTCCGCCTTGACCATGACCCAGGATTTGGCAGGTCAGGTAATTACAGTGAAGCGACTGCCATCTGACCTCCGTGACCCTGCTACCAGGGGAACCTGACCAGATTGGATCATGGTTACACATTCAGTCGTGATAATACAGTATGTTTTCTAGAAAATAATATGATCTGCTATCTGATACGGCGTCTTAGACGACGCCGGAGGTCATCCTACGTCAACGAGTAGAAGGAAAATTTCCTCCATAGCTCGAGAAGATGGCGCTACTGGCACTAATAAATAAATAAATATTTATTTATTGGAGTACCAACAGCTATACAGGGTGTTACATAATATATGTATGAAGCCGTGAACCGGATGAAGTGCTAAATGTATGAAAACGATAGGTACAAAAATTTCACGTACGACAGAAATAATTGTACCTATCATTTTAATATGTTTAGTACTCCATCCAGTTCACGGCTTCATACATATTATTATGTAACAATGTATAAAACATAATAAATATCATATTAGAGTCAATAAGCCAATTACAGGCATTATAGCAAATATGGTTTGGACAAATTCACACAGCGCCATCTAGCCCCAAAGTGGGCAAAGCTTGTGTTATGGGTGTTAGATAACTGATAAACTACTGCACATTCAGGTTCCCCTGGTAGCAGGGTCACGGAGGTCAGATGGCCGTCGCTCCACTGTACCTGATCTGCCAAATCCTGGATCATGGTCAGGGCGGACCGCGGTCCCTCCAACGCGAGTGCACAACCGGGACATTAAAGCCAAGATGATTATTTTGTATAAAAAGAGGGTCTTCGGACGTCGGGTCTGTCGTGGTGCGAGTTATACCGTTCCTTACATCGTTGGGAAGACATCAATGAGATTTATCAAGACTCTTCCTACTGAGACCATATGCCACACGAGATGCGTGTCTTCTAGGAAATAATATAATCTGCTATCCGATACAGTATCTGGAACGACGCGACTAATGGCTAAATTCAGTCGTCTGAATTCAGAAATGAGAGTAAACCAAATTAGAATCTATTGCTCATAAAATAAGGTGCATTTTTGTATCACGCTTTTTGGCAATCAGAGCTACGCGTAACAAAACATAAGTGGTACAATAATGGACCTTATTCCATGAGCATTACATTCCATTTTAATCTGTTCACGCGATTTTTGCTTCTGTATTTAGCCCGGTGTAATAAGCGCATTAGACTGTGAGGGCGCCGTAGGTTAACCTGCCTCATCGAGTTCAAGAAAAAATCCGGTTTCTTTTACTTCTAGAACCCACACAAGAGGATAAGTAAGCAAAATCAAAGTTTAAGTAAAAAAAAAGTTGCGCCAGGTTATGTACGGGCGGAATATGTTTTGTGGGTCTCCTAAACCTCTTTAGCGGGGCAGTAGCCGTATTCACAATGGCTCGGAAATCGAATTCGGATACGGAATCGACTAAGGATCCCGCAAAAGTTCTTAGGAAAATGTGGTTTCAGTTAATTTTGATGAATTTTTCATATGTTATAGAGAGTAGAGTATTCACAATGGCTCGGAAATCGGATTCGGATACGGAATCGACAAAGGACCTCGCAAAAGTACTTAGCAAAATGTGGTTTCAGTTAATTTTGATGAATTTTTCATATGTTATACAGAGTAGAGTTTCCGTGGAATCTATCGGGATTCTGAATAACAGTTTTCGAATCAATCGACACGGATTCGCCGCTCACGAATTTCGTGTCGTATCGTTCGGAAACGGTTTCGAAACATTCTACAGGATAAGATAGCCGCCAATGTCGACAAGCGAAGATAGTGAGAAGGTGGAAAAGGGTAATAACCCACCTGGCCGGGTGTTGTGACCAGGGGACCAAGGGTCCGACAGTTGATCGTCGGTAGTTGTATATATGCCGTGGAAGTTGGCATAGTTCGCTAGCGCGATGTAGGACGGTTAGCGCCATCTATGTGCGGATGCTTGCCAACCTTGTGTTCGTGTGCTCGTAAAGTGAGTATCGTTGAGTTTCACTAGTGGAGCGATAGATGTCGCTACACCTCTACTATCGCTACAAAGTGGAATTTTTCTTGTACGCAATAAAAAAGAAAGAAAGAAAATACATTTATTACACATAGCACACCACGACACAATAACAGTTACAATTACAGACAACGGACACATTAACATTTAAAATATCTTAATTAAAACAATATATTGTAGTCTCCCATGACACTGTCGGTGCCGCAGCGGCTAGCGCAAATGGTACCCACTCAGCATGTGCTGTGAGGCGCATGAAACGACTCACAGCGCTGGTATTCTGTGGGCCCATTGTTTGGGTACGTCACGGGCGTTATACTAACTAAATAAATAAAAAAATACATAAAAATAAATAAAACATATGTAGGTATGGTAGATAAATAAATATTATTTTAAACAGCACGGCACGTATGATAACGTAGGATGACCTACTATTGGTACAGTATGTCTTCTAGAAAATAATATAATCTGCTATTCGATCTGACCTTATTAACGACCTGAGTGGTTGAGTTGGTTAACATGACGGTCGTCACGAAGAGGTCTGGGTTCGATTCCCAGCCGAGCAGAAATTGAAATGATGAATTTTAATTTTTGTTACGGGTCTGGGTGTAGTGTGTATAATAAATATGTATTTTAAAAAAACAGTACAAGTAGTTGATCAGTTATCTAACACCCATAACACAAGCTTTGCTTATTTTGCGGCTAGATGGCGCTGTGTGAATTTGTCAAAGAATATGTATTATTATTATTATCCGTAACGGCCTCTGGGACGATGCCACTGATGTGAAGGCGAGAGCTATGAAATATCTTTTTATGCTGTCGTGTACCTACTTTGACGCGTAGAGACGCGAAATTGTGAATACTGGACAGTTTGGTGTATCACCACCAATGGGAGAGTTTCCTACAGTTCTCTTTTGGTGCCCTAGATGGCTCTGTAACTGAGAACGATGAATTTGTTTCAACGGATTATGATAAATGGATTGTTTGTTTAGCCTAATCTTTGGTAAACGATATACTTATTCCCATATTTTCACATAACACAAAATGTAGGTCCATGAGTTTAAATTAAGTATCTTGTTACAATATTTGTGCTGTGACCATTTGTCGAAAGTCAAAATTATGTTTGACAGTCATGACACACAGAGCGTCGTTTAAAAATTCATAGGTTGGTAGCTACGTTCAGAGGATGCGCTTTGAGAGCCTTTGAGTATACCTTTTCGCTCTTAAGCGTGACCAACCGAACTTAAGTGTAAAACTTTGGTAACTTCCTATTATAATCCTGCTAATTTTTAGAGAAAACTAACTGGTCGAAATGTCCATTTTGAATGGCATTGGACAACTATCTGTTGAGCCAAGAGCGTATTCTCTGAACGCAACTGATTCTGCGAAAAAGTTAAATCGCTAAAACGGCATAGCGCCAACTAGTAAAATTGTTTGAACTAAAAAATTTAAAAAGATTAGAAGCTCTCCCATTGGCATTCAGCTCTAGTTGAATGGAATAAGGTTGCCACTCAACAGTAGCGACATCTGGTGCAGGTTTTTGGTGATATTCAGTTTAAGTAAGGGATTGTGTAATTATGTACTATGAAACTTGAAAATAGTAATAGATATATTTCTGTCTTAGATGTAAGGGTCTCTAAATATTGGTCACTCATATCAAACTTTATTTAATAGAATATTATTGAGGGTTTTTGACTAGAGCAATTCTCCAGATGGTGCTAGCACGCCGTAAGGTGTGCTGTCAACATACTGCCCGCACAAGGATGCTTCTCAAAATTCACATAGGCTCGAAAATTATTATTATCTTGTCACTATACGGGGCTATTGTTGTAGTTGTATGGCAAATCATATTCAGTTCATTGCCTCAAAACAAATTGGCTCGACTTTTATAATGCGTACGGCTAAGGAGTGGAACGCGTTGCCTGCGAGTGTGTTCCCTGATCAATATAATCTGGATGCCTTCAAGGCTAGAGTGAACAGGCTGTTCCAAGACGGGCATGCTCCATCTTCGGCCACATCGTCACTTACCAACAGGTGAGATGGTGGTCAAATGCCTGCCTAGTACAATGTTAAAAAAAATTAAACCGCTTTAAAGCACTAGTAGTTTTACCCTTAGCGGTCACAATTCAATTCAATTCAATTCAATTCATTTATTTATTCGTGGTACACAGGTTATGCAGTTGTTACAATTTTAGTAAATGGGTCCTCTGTGACCTGCCATCGGCATACAAATTTGGAGTTTGTAATTACAATTTAGAATTTATATAATTTCGTATACATTTAACAATATAAAATTAGTCTTAAATAATCATTATAAAATATCACTGTTCAATGTAATTATTAATTAAAATGTCAATAATAATTTGAAAGTCAATAAAAATATAATGTCAAAGTAATTTAAAAATTATAAACCTCAAATAACTAACAATATTCAAAATGACAACAATGTCAAAAAAATAATATGTATATAAAACATGTCAAAATAATTAAATAATAGTATAAAATGTCATAACATATTCAAAGTCACACTCTTACTATTTATTTATACTCCTTGCACGCCAAAAGAATCTCGTCAATTGTGTAAAACACCCCTTCAACAAGAAAACTGTACAGTTGTTTTTTAAACTTGTTAAGATTTTCTGCTTGGCGTATAGGTTTTGGGATCGCGTTGTACAATTTAGGGGCCATCGCAAAAACACTCTTATGAAATAAAGCGGTCTTGCATGGATGGACATGGAGCTGGTCTCGACGTCGTGCGCTCTCAACATGCGGGAAAAGATCCAGATTTGTTCGCACAAATATTACAATTTCGTAGACATAGAGGGATGGCATCGTTAATAATTTTAACCCTTTAAAAAATGGTCTACAACTATCCGTACGTTTCAGGTTACAGATGGCTCTTAAGCATCTTTTTTGCGCCCTGAATACAGCTTCCTTCCCTGTTGCGTTGCCCCAGAAAATAATCCCATACCGCAGCACTGAAACTACAAGACCGTGATAGGCTAGTAGCACAGTATTTCGATTTACTACCCTATTTAGTTTGTAAATTGCGTACGAGGATTGATTTATTTTATTACAAACATAATCGATGTGCGTATTCCAACTCATATTCCGATCCAGGTGTAGGCCTAAAAATTTTGTGACATTCGTATTTTCAATTATTTGACCGTTATGAGTAATGTTTGTTTGTTGAGTGTCCTTGTATCGTTGCTTAAAATTAATAATTTTAGTTTTATTGAGATTGATTTGTAGGTTGTTATTTTCCAACCAGTCAATTATTTTAGTCAAAATATTATATATGTCAGTTATATTATTACAAAGCACCGTGCAGTCATCAGCAAATATAGTAATATAATCATTAATTGCATTTACAATGTCATTAATATAGATAATAAATAATAATGGGCCCAATATACTTCCTTGGGGAACACCATAGTAAACAGTATTGCAGTTCGATAGGAATTGGGTTTCCACTCTTGTGCTGGGACATATTCTGGTTATTTGTGTCATTTGTTTTCTGTCACATAGGTAAGATGCTAACAAATTCTTAATGTTTCCCCTAACACCTATAGCTTCTAATTTTTGAATTAATATGTTGTGGTCAACAAAGTCAAACGCCTTTGTTAGATCTAGAAACAGGGCTGTGATTGGTAACCGGTTGTCTAGTTTTAAATGAATATTATACAGCATATCGTATAAAGCCATATTGATATTTTTGTGCCTACGGAATCCTTTTTGCTGGGGTACCAGTATTTTTTTCTTTTCACAGTACTGATAAAGAGAGGCATATATAACTCTTTCTATTATTTTTGAAAATATAGGGATTAAAGCTATAGGTCTATAATTCTTAATATTCTCACGGTCATCCTTTTTAAATATTGGTTTTATTATCGTTAATTTAAGTTTGTCCGGGAAAACACCTTCAGAGATGCATAAATTTGTGATATGGCTAATTGGTGAAGAAATTATATGTGATACATGTTTCACTACTTTGGTGTTAACATTGTCATAGCCAGTACTGTTCGTGTTTTTAAGGCTTTTAATTATCATATAAATGTCATGTGGAGTTGTGGGAGTCATATATAAAGAATTAAGTTTATAATCGGGGATAGTTTTCTTAAAATTTTTTGTTTTTGGCCTGGATGTAGTGGTGCTAGCGTCAGTATAATACTCATTAAAAGATTGCGCAATGGCGGTTGGATCACGGATAGTGCTGCCGTTTGATTTGATTTGGGTTATAGTTTCATTTGGGAATTGCTGTTTAGTGTTATTGATTATTTGCCAACTAGCCTTAGATTTATTATTCGCTGTCATAATATAATTATTATTTTGAGATCTTTGTGTTAACTTTATAATTTTATTAAGCCTACTAGAATATTTTTTAAAAGTATTTTTGTCTCTTTTATTTTTTGTAAATCTGTATTTCCACAAGAGATCACGCTTGCGTCTTGCACATAATTTTATCCCTTTAGATAACCATTTTGGGCGTCTTTTTACAGTATGTTTTATTCTGATTGATGGAAAGCATATATCGTAGAATGTTAAAAATATATCATAAAAGTGGTTGAAAGAATCATTGGCATTATTGCTTGAATATATTTCAGAAAAGGTTAATTGTCCGAGACATTCAGCAAACTTCTTTAAGTTTTCTTCAGAATAATCTCTTTTCTGTGTATACCAGCTAGTTATAGTGCAGTATTTTTTTACAGGGCAGCATACTAATTGAGCAGTATGGTCCGAAATACCGAATTCCAGCACCTCACCTTTGCTGCCTTTAATATTATGGATTATATTGTCTATACATGTACCACTTTCCAATCTTGTGGGCTCTCTAATTGCAAATTTTAGATTGTAGGCTGAAATGACATGCGCAAATTCAGAGGAACGATTAAATTTATTTAAAATATTGATATTGAAGTCACCACATAGAATAATTTTATTATTATAAGCATACAATGTCAAAATTTGATGTAGATTTTTAAAAAATATGTCAAAATGTTTAGATTGGTCAAAGTTCTTTGGTACTCTATATAGGCTGATTATTATTAAGTTATGATCAAGTAATTTAATTGCACAGCATTCAATAATGTTTGGTAAACTGAATTTGGAAATAATGTCAATAGTTTTATATTTAATTTGATTTCTGACCAGAATACAAGCTCCACCGCTTCTACTACCTCGTGAAAAGCAGTTCGCCATGATGAAGTTAGGTAATTTAAGTAGTTTTCTGTCGTCGTATAACATATTGTGCTCTGTTATACACACTACATCTACATGTTTTCCGTTAGCGTCTAATTCAATTCTACCCGCTATTGGACGTTAACAAAGCCTATCCTAATCAACAATAAAATTTAAATAGTCGTAGACTTCAGTAGCCGTATGCACAATCATTCGAAACCGTTTCCGAACGATTCGACACGAAATTCGTGAGCGGCGAATCCGTGTCGATCGATTTGAAAACTGTTATTCAGAATCCTGATAGATTCCACGGAAACTCTACTCTCTATAACATATGAAAATTTCATCAAAATTAACTGAAATCACGTTTTCCTAAGAACTTTTGCGGGGTCCTTTGTCGATTCCGTATCCGAATCCGATTTCCGAGCCATTGTGAATACGGCTACTGGTCTCAGTAGCGCCATCTATTGGATTGGTCTAGTCGCAAAATCCCTCTTATGCTCTCGAATAAGTTTGTACCACATATCCAATAATATAAAGAAAGTATTTGTTTGTTATGTTAGTTTTTTATTTAACTACCTATAGGGTTTGCGTTTGCCATTCATCTATACTAATATCATTATTATTTGATCGTAATATAATGGATGAACTCAACAACTATGTAATCAATGTTAAAACATTCTTTTACAGAAAGTAATGTTATCAGCGAGTAACATAGGCTATAGTTTTAGCCGAAATTCAATGTAGTTGATGGCAAGTGGTCACCGCCACCTATGGACATCAACATCACCGGGGCCGTTACCATGGTTACAGATCGCGCCAAACTTCTAGACGCCTCTGGGATATAACGGGGCCCACTGAAAACCAGCGTTGTGGTTCGCGGCAAGCGGCCATAACATTATGCTGAGGAGGGTCCATTTACGCTGGATGCCCACGATAAATGCCACTGGGAACCATAGTATAATTGTCTCCGTGTTTTATGTACTTTTTTTTTTGTGTTAAATGTAAATAATCATATCGTGGCGTCCTTTGTAATAAATATTTTCTTTCTTTCTTTCCTCTGAAGTTGCTTCCGCCACCCGTCTCACCCCGCTGACACCAATTTTTTGCTACCGCGACGCGGCTAGCGCCAACTTCAGAGGCGTCTAGAAGTTTGGCGCGATCTGTACCAGCCTTTATAGCGACCTACCTCCATTATGCCTCTTGAACAATCCCATGTCATAGTCCAAAGGACACACTGTGGCGTAACTCATTCCACATCCGAATCGTTTGGGCGATAAACCTTCGCGTGGACAACCGCCGCATGGCATGCTAGTCTTTGGAAAAGATTAAGCTTGTCATAATATTGACTAGCTCGGGAAATTGCATTCAGCGATGCCTAACTTTTCGCCTCGTACGCTGCGGCCGCCTCTACATTTGAGTTGCAATTGGTGTTACGCGAGTGCGCACGACTCGTTTCGCCGGTCAGCACCGCGCCTGACCCTTTGATATTTTTGGGTTCGCAGCGAAAGTGTATTGGTGAAGAGAAAGCTGATATCTCCTTGTGTCTTGCTCCATAGGTGTCTATCTCACATGGTGCACTTGAGACTGCTACGATTTGCGTCAGATGCTACAGTATTAATTCTGTAGGAGACCGATACCGTCAGTGGCCATTACGCCACTGACACGGAATCGGACTCATAAGCGAGAGGTTCAAACCCCAGCGTATTTACATTACCAAGTCAGTAGCCGTATTCACAATGGCTCGGAAATCGGATTCGGATACGGAATCGACTGAGGACCCTGCAAAAGTTCTTAGGAAAATGTGGTTTCAGTTAATTCTGATGAAATTTCATATGTTATAGAGAGTAGAGTTTCCGTAGAATCTATCGGGATTCTGAATAACAGTTTTCAAATCGATCGACACGGATTCGCCGCTCACGAATTTCGTGTCGAATCGTTCGGAAACGGTTTCGAATCATTGTGAATACGGCTACTGGTATTTACATTACCAGTCAGGTTCAACATTAGTTGAACACTGCCCGATGCTCTTACGGTGAGGAAAAACATCGTGATGAAACCTGCACATTCGAAAACAACTGAGTTTACCCGTGTTCCAAACTGGTCAGGTGCCCCTGTTAACAAGGTCACGGAGGTCAAGAAGGACTCCGGGCCCTCGCGAGTACAACCGGGATATTAACAATGATGATGAAACGGCAGTCTATTTTAAAAGGCTGTGAAATATAATAATCAAACAAATGTATTTTTATATAATCGATTGTATAATAAACAAATAATTTTTAAACATGATTTTTCTTGTAAGCAGGCGCGGATCCAGGTATTGGTTGAGGGGGGGGAGGAAGTCAAAATTATAGGTTTAAAACTTTTAACGCCTGAAGAGGCTGCACTTATGGGATAACATATGACCTATCTTATGTAGCTAATAAAGGCAACCCAACACTGGAAGGGATAGCCTAACATGACATGCCATCGTTGATAGCAACTGCTTATAGTCTAAAGCATAAAAACAACTTTTAAGGAGAACAATGTATGTGCGAGCGAGCAGAGTGAGCTCGAAATTTTTGACATTTTGGCATAGGTGCTTATGATGTGAGAATGCTGATCGTAATAAAATACAAAAGAAATTAAAATTATGGAATGAGGAATCGCAGCGCACACGAAACTTTTAACATTAGGGTTCTTATAAGCTGGGGTGATTGTTAAAAGAATTTCAGATTTTGAAATATTGGTGAATAGGAAGGCAATGTGAGAAATTCTTGACATTTGTGTCCGAAAAAATTGGAGTGATTGATAAAATAAATAAAAATATTGAGCGAGCGCAGTGAGTTTCGAATTTTTGTCCTTGTGACTCATAAAACCGTAGACGTCAGAGTCGGGGCTGAGAGGGGAGCAATTGCACCCATTGCCCCCCGCCTGGACCCGCGCCTGCTTGTTAGCCATTATATAAATAAAAATACTTCTTATAATCTTGTTAGCCGTTGTCTTCGGTAATAATTGGTTCCACGACTTTAGAATTTGTTGCCAACTCGGTACGTTTCCGCTTTACGGTCATGACTGATTCTTTCCATTGCAGCAACTCATTAGTCACCGTGAAATTTATTAACTCACCCGTTGCAGGGTCAATCTTAAACACTCCGTTCTCTGTACGTTTAGTCTTCGAGGTATCCACATTGTGACGCCTCTTCATATGTTTGTTATAATTGGGCCAGTTCGTGAAATCATGCTTGCACGCTGCACAGGAATACGGCTTCTCCCCCGTATGTTGCCGTATGTGTTGATTCAGCAAATTCTTAAATCTGAACGCCTTACTGCAATACGAACATACGAATGGCAACTCATCATTGTGAACTCTACTGTGCGAAGTCAAATTCTTTTGTAAACGGAAACATTTACCGCATTGCTCGCAAGCGAAAGGCTTCTTGTTGTCGTGGATGATCTTCACATGGTTCCGTAGCTGCTGCCCGGTCCGGAACCCTGTCTTGCATATTTCACACTTGAACGGCTTGATGTTCTCATGCGACGCTATGTGTGCGAGGAGATTCTGCAAACTATAAAAGCATTTACCACACTTCTCACACGTGTGATCTTTTTTCCTAGGTGCATGTGTTTGCAGGTGCGTATGAAGGCTACTTTTGTATCTGTATGTCTTGTTACATATCAAACAAGTCAAGTTATCCCTCATTTTGTCCAACGCCTCCCCAGCTTTTACCCTCCTAATTTTAAACAATGTATCCAAATGTTTATTAAGCTCATCTTTATCTATGAATGTGCTGTTACACCCTTCGCACTTATAATCGGACTCTAGATGAGTCGTGACATGGTAATTGAGCTCGTGTATGTTATCACAGTCCTTGTGACACAAATAACAGCATAGTTTAAGATACTTTCTGTGGCATTTTACGTGTTTCACGAAACGGTCCAATTTCAGCTTCCTTATACCACAATCGGAACATCTGTATGCATTGCAAGAGTTATGGAACTCTACAGAGTGAGTGTTAAGCTCCTTGAATGTAGTAAATTGTGTTTCACAGAAACTACATATCCAGTTGTACCCCTTCCAATTATTTTCTAGTGATGAAGTCTCTGTGTACAATTCAGTAGAGGAATGTTTAATTAAAAGCTTCTCTTTGCGCTTCTTGGCGGCTTCTTTCTTAACAGAAACGGGTTTGCAGTCAACAGGCTCCGCCTTGACTGTGTAATCTTCTTGCTTTAAGTCATAAAAATCACCATCGTCGCCACTGTCTACGTTTTCAACTTTAATATTTTGCTGGAGTATTATACCCGTTAGCATATATTGGGCCTGCTCAATGACCAATATAAACTGATAAGCAGCATCCAATGAAGAGTTACAGGTGAGACAAATAGTCTTTGGCAAAATATTACCGCTTATATCAACCTTTGCGTTCAAGTGAACCAACTTTCTGACAACATCGTCCAGTTTATTTGTATCTGTTAGTAAGTTAATCAGTTTCTCATTAGGAAACAACGTGGCACACAGTCTACAATATCCGTTTTTTGTTATGTCCATGTTTACTTCAAAGGTACGTGTACGTACGTACGTGTAAATAAATAAATTAATAAAATTATTGAAAACAATACATCCAAACCACCCACAACAAAATCCTTTTATTTTTCTTTTTTTGACATTTTTGACAATCGTGAAGAGGTAGGCAATAAATAGAAGACCATTCAGCCATGATCTTCCACTGTAATAATCTTGTCACAATTTTAATAGAAGATATGGCTGTATAGACTATTGAGTCTAAAGTCAACTGCTGTAAACTAAAAAGAAAAAAGGATTGTTTGATTTGTTTGTTGCAGTGTTGGGATATTTTGGGTTTTTGCTTTAAGATTATTTAATTTTACACGTAATTACTGTCTCTTAAATATGGATATAGCGAAAATCGGATACTGTAGACTCTGTGCGATGTGGTTTCCCAACGAGAAGCTTATTAATTTATTAACGGATTCAAATATACATAACGATATTGTCTCGAAACTAGTCTATATAAACGCTAAAGTCGATTTAAACACTAATAACTTGCCTAAAACGATTTGCCTCACTTGTAATTACTCATTGGACTCTGCATATCAATTTACATTGGCCATTGAACAAGCACAATCTATATTGGCCGACATAATACTACAACAAAATAATCCAGTGGAAAACGAAGACACTGTGTTTTCTGATGAATATACTGACAATGATGACATGAAATTAGGTCACAGTGTTTTTCAGGTAAAGGTGGAGGCTATTAATGAACAGTTCTCTGCTGAGAGTAAAGCGGAAAAGGATAAAAGTGCACCTTCAAAATTAGAACAAGCAGTACAAATGAAAAATTTTGATCCTTTTATCACAGAGGCTGAATATCTAGAGGTAGAAGTCCCGAAAACTCCTAAAGGAAGACGTATCAGTAGACATTCCTCTACGGAGTCATATGCAGAGCCTGCAACCCCAGTAAGCACATGGAAAGGATGGATATGGATATGTTGTGTGTGTGAAACTCAATTCAATTCATTCAAAGAACTCACCACTCACTCTGTACAGTGTCATAGCCTTTGCAACACCTACAGATGTACAGATTGTGGCACCAGGATGTTGAATCTGAAACGTTTCTTGAAACATGTGAAACGTCACAGGCCACAGCTTAGACGCTCCTGTTATTTATGTCACAGGGACTTTAAAAATCAATATGATCTGAGGTCCCATGTTGCTTCTCACCTCTCCTCTGGCTATATGTGTGAAGGATGTCACAGTACTTTTGCAAATAAAGGAGAGCTTAGTAAGCACTTGGATACAGTGTGTGAGAGCTGGCAGGTGAAAGCTTCACCAGCCTTAGACAAAATGCGAAATAATTTCACTTGTTTGGTATGCAACAAAACATTTAGACCTAAAAGCGCTCTCTACACTCATCTGAAAACGCACACAGAAAGGACAAAAGATCACACATGTGAAAGATGTGGAAAGAGCTACTATACCGTGCAAAGTCTTGTCGAACACAGAAGTTTGCACGATAACGTCAAGTCGTTCAATTGTGAAATATGCAAGACTGCATTCAGGACAGAGCGGTACTTGCGGAACCATGTAAATAAGGTCCACAGTGACAGCAAACCGTACAGCTGCGACGAATGTGGTAAAAGCTTCCATTATAATAAGGACTTAGTCCAACACAGTAGAATCCATACAGACGAAAAGCCATTTCAATGTCTGGAATGCAGTAAGGCTTTCAGATTCAAATCTAGGCTGGACCAACACATGCGTCAACATACGGGGGAGAAGCCATATTCCTGTACGGTATGCCATCATGCTTTCACCAACTGGCCCAATTACAATAAACATATGGTGAGGCGACACAATATGGATACATCGAAGAAGAAACGCAACATCAGACATGTTGAAACAAACGAGATGTTGCAATGGAAAGCGGCAGTCACGAAAGTAAGGCCACGCAGGACGAGGCAGGAGAAGGTAAATGCAATGCTTCCCAAAGATAGGGAAGCACCAAATATTGTGGATGATATTGGGGTTGAACGGAGAATGTTCGAGGGAAGTGGGAGTAATGCTGGACAAGTCATACACTGAGAGGTAGCAGAACCTGCTGGTTAAGCCTATTCGCAATTATGTGCTGGTCTCTATTCAAATAGTTGGCGGTGACAAAATTGAATACTTTTTAAAATTCTTATTTTTTACCTATGTTTCAGTCAAATGGAATGACAATGACAACCTCATTAAAAGTTGTATACTTCCAACTACATAAGAGTATGATTGACTGCCACATTATTTCTGCTGCGTATCTAAGGAACGTAATTATGAATTCAAGACCGAGTGCACTAAATGAGATTACCATGGATGTGGGAATCATTCCTCGCAGAAAAAACTACTTGAGCTGTAAGCTGTAAAAGTCGAGTTGGGATTAAACACATTTTAAGGGTCTTTTTATTTTTTATTGTGTATATACCCTGTTTCCTCACATTTTCTTTATGCTGCCATTTTATGTACAGAAGCAAGCATATACTCGTAGACCTACCAAAAACTAGTATAAAAGGAGCCAACATTTCTAAGCGTGTCTATAGAGATTCTAGCTCATCTTATACTGATTGCGTAGCTCCATTTGCTGTTAACTGTACTTTGTGGTAAAATATACAGAACATAGAAGTACTAACTTACTATAACCGTCGGTGGCCGAATGGTTACGGTATCCGACTCGCAAGCGAGAGGTACCGGGTTTGAATCCCTGTTTTCTGAGTAATTGACATACATTACTTGAATAACAACCGATGCTCTTAAGGGAGGGAGAACATTGTGATGAAACCTGCACATTCAGGCGACTGGATGTGTAACCATGATCCCTGGTCAGGTTCCCCTGGTGGCAAGGTCACGGAGATCAGATCATGGTCAAGACAGACCCCAGGACCTCGTGCGCGAGAGCATAACCAAGATATTAACGCCAAGATGATTAGCACTAACCTATCAGTCACCTTCCTTCTACACTCCTTACAGTCAGGGCTAGGCAAAGAAGATTTTTGCTGAGACCGAGGACATACTCTGGCTGGCATACGCTGTACATATTTAATATTTAAGCTATAAGATGCTATAACATTGTTAGTGTAAGTCTTGTTGGTTGTCCTAAATAAAAAGTATTCACAAATTGTGTCTCAAACCGCAATCGAGTGAGATGGCGATGCATTGTCCGATAGCATTTGCCTTCAATACGAGAGCTAGTACAAACCGACTAACGATCAAATAATTCCTCTTTATATATTATTATTATTTGTTTTAATATTCAATCCATTAAAAAAAAAGAATTAACGTAGGCTCTGGGTTTCTTGGCACGGAGAACCACCTTGGACGTAACTTTCCTTCCCATCCCACAGCACAGACGGGGCCTTTTGGTCGTTCAGGGTCTGGGTGGCGCCTGATCTGCGTTGGAGATGGCATAGGTTATCTAATAATAGGATAGGGGTGGGTAGGGATAGGGTAGGTGTAGGCTGGGGTAGGGTAGGATGTATAGCACATGCAGCATCTGTAATGCATGCTCGCTTAAAGGTCTGTCTGGCGGTGGCGAGCGAGTCGGGGCACCCTTTTCGCTCAGATATGGTTAAATTGGATGATGGCTGGTCCCTGCGTTATACCTACTCGTGAACGGGTGCTGCCTTGATGGACTGAATTACTCTTTCTCTTTAGTTTTGGATGGTTTTTCTTACCTATATATTGTACCGACCGTTGTCGGCGTGGGGTGTTCGTGCTCCGGTACTGTAGCCGTATTCACAATGGCTCGGAAATCGGATTCGGATTCGGAATCGACTAAGGACCCTGCAAAAGTTCTTAGGAAAATGTGGTTTCAGTTAATTTTGATGAAATTTTTCATATGTTATAGATAGTAGAGTTTCCGTGGAATCTATCGGGATTCTGAATAACAGTTTTTGAATCGATCGACACGGATTCGCCACTTACGAATTTCGTTTCGAATCGTTCGGAAACGGTTTCGAATCATTGTGAATACGGCTACTGGGGCGGCCAACATGTCACTGTGTGTTTCCGTCATTGCTACCCCGTCCTCTTTGACGATTGAAAGAGATATTTAACTACTCCTACTCAATTAATAAATTTTAAATAGAATGTTAATGTTTTCCCTCACCGTAAGAGCATCGGTTAGTATTTCACTAACGTACCTAATCACTCAGACTGAGTCATTGGTACATGACAGCAGTAGGATTCGAACCCGATACCTTTCACTTACTAAGCCACCGACACTCGGGGATGCGGTCGCGAATACAGGTACATTAGGGATTTCGAATACCCGACTTTTTTAGATACCCGGATAACGGGTATTATTATTTGTAATACGCGGTTACCCGGGTATATATAGATTTTTTAAGAAAATGTAAGTAAAAGGTATTTTTTTAAACCTTTTTCCAAATTGAAATATAACAAAGAAAAATATATTAAATATCAGTGAAACTAGCCTTATTGGAAAGCGAATGAAAAAGATTTCGGTCATGTGGCCGCTGCGTGTTTAATCTAACAATAGTCAAAGCCATTCAACCAAAACTGGGCTTCAGCGCTAAACAAAATTTGTATGGAGGAAAAAATTAACATCAATGATTAATGTCACGTTGGACATTAGATTATTTTCTTTGGGGATATGTCTTCGCTGATAAACTAGGGATGATAGAATACAACCCTGTACAGAACAGAACACCCTGTTCCTGTTGCACGTAAATGATCTGCTCGTGTCCGGTGCTTTTGGGTATGCAGATGGCACCACAGTGACGGACAGGTACCTACACATCCAGTGTAAAGGCCAAGAGAGAGGATGTCGAGTCATGTCGAGAGTCTCTCATTAATCGCTTGGAGCAATATCTCCAGAATGTTTCTGATTGGGTAGATTTGTTCACCGCCAACCGAAGTACATTCCGTCGGACTCCAACTTTCCAGGGTGTGCCCCTACAATTACGTAATAGCCAGGCTGTCCAAACTGGACTTTGGTGGGTATATCGAGTCCATAGCTAAAACTGCTGCCAAAAAACAAGGCATCTTCTCATCTGAGCAGAGGTTGCCACTATATAAAGCCCAAATTCGCCTTTGCATACTGTTGTCATCTATTGACGGATCTGATAAGGCCTATCTGGCTGCTCTGGACTCGGTTGAGAGAAGCGCCAAGAAACTGATAGACAAATCCCCCGTTGCTGCAGGAAAATCTACAGGATCTGTAGCCGTATTCACAATGATTTGAAACCGTTTCCGAACGATACGACACGAAATTCGTGAGCGGCGAATCCGTGTCGATCGATTCGAAAACTGTTATTCAGAATCCCGATAGATTGCACTGAAACTCTTTTCTCTATAACAAATGAAAATTTTATCAAAATTAACTGAAACTACATTTTCCTAAGAACTTTTGCGAGGTCCTTTGTCGATTCCGTATCCGAATCCGATTTCCGAGCCATTGTGAATACGGCTACTGGATAACCGTCGTCGTCGCATATCTGGCGGTTTTCTACAGACTGCACTTTGGGGAATGTGCGACGGAATAACACTAGTTAGTTCCACCATCCCCATTCCATCTTCAAGGCTTCAGGTGTAGGTCAGCGTACCCCTATATTGTCGACATTCCACTCAGAGTTTCTCTAACTCTTTTCTGTTGCGAACGGCAAGGAACTGGAACTCTCTGCCTGCACATGTTTTCCCTGAGCGGTACAACTTGGGTCTCTTTAAAACAAGAGTGAATAGGTATTTAATAGACAGGTATGTTGCCATCGTAGACTGCATCTGCACTTAACATCAGGTGAGATGGCAGATTCGGTGAGTTATTACTGAAATACTACCGTTTGCTGCGAAATGTGTGAAAATTGGACGTCCACATTGGGCCATCTGCGCGCCAGTCGCGGCGGCCACATGGCCGAAATAATATTCAAACATTTAAAAATTATTCGAAATAATATTCAAACATTTTAAAATCAACGGGGGCATTTCATTATCTTTCTAATATAGTTAGTTTCACCGATATTAAAAAAATTAAAATAAAAAAATAATCGTGGACACATTCACACAGCGCCATCTAGCCCCAAACTAAGCAAAGCTTGTACTATGGGTGCTAGCTAACTGATATACTACTTATATACTTTTAAATACATACTTATTATACATAGAACACCCAGACCCGTAACAGAAATTAAAATTCATCATTAAAATTTCTGCCCGGCCGGGAATCGAACCCGGAACCTCTTGCGTGGCGACTGGCATGTTGACCACTGAACCATTCAGGTCGTCATTATTTTTTATTTTGCTTTACAAACCAACATATAAGCGGACCACCTTATGGAAAGTGGCCACCGCCGCCTATGGACTATTTATCTTTGTTTAATTTCAAATCAAAAACCAAATTATAAGGAAATGAAACCTTTAATCAAAGAATAAACTACACGCGAACTTATCCTGACTTATATGTTTTTTTCTTAGTTGCCTTATTTATTATTATGACTTATCGGAGAATATATGCGCTATTGTAACTCTTTAAGGCGTTACATTACCGCATCAACGAATTTTTTTGATGTACCCGGGTACAAAATCCCTTAAATACCCAGGTATACTCGACCCCGGGTATATCATCACAGCCCATAAAAGTCCACTGCAGGACTTAGGGCCTCTCCCACAAAAAGGGAGGTTATTGCCATAATCTCCACGCTTGGCAGGCGGGTTGGAGATCGCAGTGTTATAATATAACAATGGAAAATGTTGCTGCCCATTTTTCAGTCTACGGAGGCGCTTAGATCTTTTGCCTCGAAAATATTAGTCGCCTTGTACGACACCCACGAGTGTAAGGGGTAGGTGCTATTCTACTCTGCCGGACACCACACCCCGGGTACGCGGGTAGAAAACCCTAAGGTACATGAATCAAGGGCTTAGGCCTTAGAACTTAGATAGAGAATGAGTAGTTCCCCTCCCTGGTTCTAAACTACTTGTCTGACTACGACATTTTGGAAGGTAGATGGAATGATTAACAATAAATTGTATAGATAGTGCAATAATTTATTAAATTGGAATCACAATGGAATTCACAAGAAAAAATAATACAAAATAGTGCCATAAGGCAAAAGATATTTGACATTGATATTAAATATGATGAAACATGATATTATTCTGACTTTTGGTTTATTTTAGTGCCCTAGAACACACACAAATATTGTAGCTAGCTACCTAATGAATTTTCTAAAAATTTCAGAAATTACTTCTAATATCTAAACTTACAATTGTAAACATTTTATACATTACTTATTGCTATAAATAAACTTATAAATTATAGACATAGACAGCACTTTATTCCCTTCCACATTCTATCAACAATTAAAACTAAATTACATTGAAAATAATGTAAGACCATCCAGTGGTGTACGGAAACCGAAATGGACCGATCTCAGCATTATGCTTTGAGGGCTTACGCCTGTCACAGCTCAATAAATAAATAACCCTATATTCGGATCCACTTTATATAACATGCATTGGTTTTTTCTAAAAATTGAGCTTCGCTTTTGTCCGAGTCGTTCCTTGTAAGTCCGTTTGCTAGTCGGCAAAGGACTTCTCCAACCTTTCCCATTCCAGTCTGTCTTCGGTCACTCTACTCCATGGTGTTCCAGCTATGTTATTGATGTCATCATTCCAGCCTTTATGAGGTCTAGTTCTTTTTCTTTTGCATTCTCTGGGTTACCACTGTGTCGCCAACTTGCTCCATTTTTCTTTTCCTCTTATTGTGTGTCCTGCCCACTGCCATTTAAGTCCTCTCTGTCACAGCTCTGGTATTCAGAAAAGCCCATAGTTTTATAACTATTAATTAATCTTATGAATAAGAGTGTTTGGGGTCTAACCAACAAGGGTGCAGATCTGAAGAGGGAATTGGTTTGCCCTGTTAGACTTCTTGTTATAGCTATTTTGTGGACCCAGGTATTATCTTCTACAACATGCTTCCTCCAATCTTTGGCCTGCACTGCAGCTGCATTATCCTCACCTGGTTGAACCACCACACTGGTGACTATTTTCTTTCGCATTTCACATAGTCTAAACCTCGCAAATGTCCTAAGTAGGTCCTATTTCTTCCATTTCAACTGTAATCACTTCTCCGATATTGCTATCAATCTCTTTACAATCTTTTCCTTGCCCTGCGTTCGTCTTGCCTTGCCCGTCGACTTGCCTGCCTCTTTGCAACAGTGTTTCTTTCC
This sequence comes from Blastobasis lacticolella, assembly GCA_905147135.1. Lineage (NCBI taxonomy): Eukaryota > Metazoa > Arthropoda > Insecta > Lepidoptera > Blastobasidae > Blastobasis > Blastobasis lacticolella. The sequence continues at coordinate 1,098,026 of LR990067.1, forward strand.
ATTGTTGTAGTTCTGGCAGTTCATTTGGGACTTCAATCTCCCTAGTTTCCGGGTTGATCCTCAAGACTCCATTTGGGGTACGTTTAGTCTTCGAGGTATCTATATTATGTCGCCGCTTCATATGTTTATTGTAGTTTGACCAGTTTGTAAAATCGTGCTTGCACTCTGTACAGGAATACGGCTTCTCCCCTGTATGTAGACGTACATGTTTTGTGAGCAAATTCTTAAATCTAAACGCTTTGTTGCAATGTTCACATACAAATGGCTTCTCTTTCGTATGTACTCTGTGGTGTGACGTCAAGTTCTTTTTATAACGAAAACCTTTACCACATTCGTCACAGACAAAGCGGTTCTCATCACCGTGTTGTATTTTCACATGGGCACGGAGGCGATTCTCCGATCGACACTCGAGCTTGCATATTTCACACTTGAATGGTTTAATGTCATCGTGCACCGCCATGTGCTCCTGAAGATTATACAAACTATAAAAGCACTTCCCACATATTTCACACGTATGATCCTTTTTCCTTGTTTCATGTGTTTTCAGATGATTGGTGAGACTGGTTCGGTTTTTATACGTCTTGTAACACGTCGAACATGTCAGACTCTCCTTAGGTTTACCATTTCCTAAATTCCAAGTTTTATACAACGTTTCACAGTGTTTACTATGCTCATCTTTATCTGCAAATGTTGCGTTACAACCGTCGCACTTGTAATCAGCTTTCAAATGAGCAGCAACATGGGTTCTGAGAAGAAAAGAATCTTTAAAGTCCTTGTGGCATAAATAACAGCATTCCCTAAGATGAGGCCTGTGACGTTTCACATGTTTCAAGAAAAGTTTTATTGTAAATTTCCGTTGGCCACAATCTGAACATCTGTAGGCGTTGCACAAAAAGTGATACTGTACAGAGTGTGCGTTCAGCTCCTTGAATGAAGTGAATTGCGTTCCGCAAATACTACATATCCAATTGTAACCTTTCCAAGTGCTTTCGGGCCCTGAAGGCGCAGCACATGATTCTGGTTCAGCCAACTCGTCATCAGAATCGATTTCTGCTGTAACTTTCACATCATTTTGTACTATACTAGTTGAAACAGGTTGCACTTTATCAGTAGTGGAAACATTGCCCAAATGTTTTTTTTCAGATGCAATCTGAACTTGTACATTTTCATTTTCAGCTTCATCTTCAGAGTCATCATTATCGGGCTCTATCTTTATAATACAAACTTCTTGTTTAAATTCATAATTTAAATTGTCATCGTCCGAAACCGTGCTGTCTTTTTTCTGTAACAGACCGGCCAATATTGTCTGTGCTTGGTCAATAGCTGATACAAACTGGTAGGCAGCGTCTAAAGAAGAATTACAGGGGATGCAAATCGTTCTCGGCATGATATTATCGTGGAAATCGACCTTAGCGTTCACGTGAATCAACTTTTTAACGACATTATCGCGTTTCCTTGAATCTGTTTGTAAATTAATAAGCTTTTCGTAAGGAAACGAAGTGGCGCAGAGTCGACAGTATTCGTACTTTAAATCCATGTTTACTGAGCAGGAATTACAAGTTTATATATTATTTAACAGGAATCAATTCACAACACATAATATTCAAATCAGTCTAATTCAGTTATTGGAGATTTGGAGAAACAAATACCGCACTACTGAGCAGATAATCACTCCATTTTATACAGCACAACACAACAAACGGCATAAAGTAAGGAGAAGCAATCAAGCTGAAAGAAATGTCAGCATGACAGTAACTGTCACAAACCAAAGAGGATATAATATACAGCCATGGCTTCTGTTGAAAATATTATGGTGCATTCAGACGCTGGTCGTGCAATCTGGCAAGCAGCCCGTGCCGCCCCGTGCACTACGCGGGCCAATCGAAATCATACAACAGGTTTAATGGGCCAATTCGATCGGCGGCATCTTAGGGAAGAGGGATAGGAGTACTAGGAAAAGACGGAATCGTAAGCCAGCTCGGCAGGCTAACATGCAGTCAGTAGGTGTCAAACAGAGCACAACTGTTCACAGGTGTTCAGATATCAGAGGGCTTACCATGAACTCTTATAGCAGGACCTAAATAGAATTGCTTTCGGTTTGAACGAGACTAGCTTATGTGACTCGTATAGTGCTGTCTCGTTCTAAGCAGGGCAGTTCTGTTTAGGTCCTACTATAAGTGTTCATGGTAAGGCCTCTGATCCACTGCCACCGCCATAGCTCTCTACTCTGATGAGGAAAATGAAAAAGATTGATTGATTAATCGGTGTTTAGGCCCGCATAAAATAATTTATTTCGAAACCAATAACGCTGAACACCTAGGTGAGAGTTTCTCATAACAAATCTTCTTAAAAATACATTTTTCTACCTTATTCTCTTTTAAAAACACGAGCCTATCGTATAGGATAACATTCTCCATGACAGGCTGCAGGTAGCTTTGCAGCATGATAAAAATGGCGGCCTTTTTAAATGTCAAATCGTTTGCAATTTCTTGCCAAATATTTCGGACTCCTGCAATATCTTCAATGGACATAGTTTCCTCGCATTCATTGATGTCTGTTTTGAATATTCTGTATCCTTTTAGAGCCTCGTCTAAGTAGCTATTAAAATCGTTGTTGAGTGTTTTCAGTCGCACTGCTTTTTGTTTTTTCCTTTTCAGTCTAAAATTGTCTGTAAGAATTTAATTAATAAAAAACAGTACTGAAATAAAAATTGTAGGTAAAAATAATAGATAAGCATCAATTATGGGTAATATCGTCTTAGCGTCTATCTGTCCCTGCTTATGCCAGCACGGTTAGCACAAGAGTGGCCACGAAATACCTCAAAGATTTGACTGCTTACGACGCGAGGATGCTTGGAGGAAGTTGAGAAAAATGAGTAGGAAAGCGGACCCTGGAAGAAGCCGGGTAAGCTCTAGGACGATTATTATTATAATTAATAATCATTAATGTCCCGTTTGTGCTCTCGCACACTAGAGCCCGGGGTCCGCCTTGACCATGATGCAGGATTTGGCACATCAGGTAATTACAGTGAAGCGACTGCCATCCGACCTCCATGACCCAGCTATCAGGGGAACCTGACCAGATTGGATCATGGTTACACATTCAGTACTAAATGTGCAGGTTTCATCACGATGTTTTCCCTCACCGTAAGAGCATCGGTTAGTATTCAACTAATGTACATAACTCAGAAAACAGTCATTGGTACATGGCCGGAGCGGGATTCGAACCCGGGACCTCTGGCTTACGAGTCAGATACTCTAACCGCTCGGGCACCGACGCTCTCAATGATGATCAGTTTAAAAAAGATACGGTAGGTATTGTACTTACGTTTATTTGCATACAGCTGCAGAACAGCTCTCGACAACAAATTGAAGACAGAATCTTTTAGATTGTCCTCTTTTCTATGCGGTGGTTGAGTTCCAAGTCTCAGGAAAGGCACTCTCATAAATTCTGAACCCTTAAGCTTTTCATATATGACTCTGAAACAAGTGCTCGACGGAAAGTTTTTGAAACCACTCTCGGTAGCTTTCATTTTATGGTAACAACATGGCATTGAAACCAATGCCTTAGCTTTTGGAGTCTTTAAGAAGATATCGACAGCATCTACGCTTAGATCGGCGCAAGCATGTAGGCCAGTGAAGCAATATCCTTCAGAGAGCGGAAAATTTTCCGATATGATTTCCTCAATATGACCATAAGAATCTTTATCGATGAAGTGTTTTATATATTTCACGTTATTCAATGTATCTTTGTGGTATTTGCTCTGGCGATTCTGCGCGCCAATATGGTGTTTTTCGTTGCATTCTAGGCCGATAACATTTAACTTGGATCTCTCGTGAATTAGCTGGTCTAAATAGCCCTGCAACAAAAATTGTATAGGTAAACTATCAAGGCTTTACTAGCTGGCCTGGCACGACTTCCTACCTCTTACCTCCCATATCCTACTCTACCCAACCCCTACCCTACCCAATTTTACACTACTCCTACCCAACTACCCTACTCTTCCTACCCTACTTTATTGTTTTTAACCACTCCTTGATTGGGCAAGGATTGCCAAGCTTAAGTGGCAGTGGGCAGGACACACAGCTCGCAGAACAGATGGCCAATGGGGCAGTAAAGCTCTCGAGTGGCGACGTATGTGGAAGACGCAGCGTGGGTAGGCATCCCACAAGGTGGACCGACGACCTGTTAAAGATCGCAGGTACCAGCTGGATAAGGAAGGCACAGGACCGGCCTTTGTGGCGATCTCTGGGGGAGACCTATGCCCAGCAGTGGGCGTCCTCCGTATGATTTGGTGAACCACCCCTGTGTAATTGCGAATGAAACAAAAAAAAATTCAAGTCGGTCAAGTCCTTTTTAAGTTCTAGCGAGACTAACGGGCAGCAATTGATTTTTATCATATCACCACACCAGGCCACAAAACTCCGTTTCTGGGCTTGCATCCTCCACATCAATGGAGGGCATTGCCACAACCGCCAAAAGGTAAAATTCTAAAATAAAAATGTAAACCTCTGGAATAGCAGTTATTAAGTTGGATACTTACCAATCCCGAACCAAAATCAACAACGACATCGCAGCCGCATTCCCCACACATATCAATCACTTCACCGGACAATCGTATGATTTCGTGTTTCTTTTTAGGACTAATAGGCACATTTGCAATATCTCCGTATTCTTTCTCCATATCATACTCGTAGCAGGGCTTCAGCTTGTCAATTAAAACGAAAATCTCCTTCAGGAACTGATTGACGGTAGTTTTGGATCGTAAATCGAAATCCTCTTCATAGATGTCGCTGTCTTCCAAATTAGCAACATTGATGCGATCCAAAACGTCTTGAACAAGTATATCTGTATTGGCGAAGTTGTACAAATACTGGTGATCGCGCAGAAACTTTGTGGCTTCGTCGAAATAGGTCTCTGCATCGTTGAAAGATGGCGGCAGAGACATTCTGTAAAAGAGGTTTAAGGGAAACCCTGTCTTGTAAAGTGAACCGATGTGGACATGTTCAGGGACCATTCGTCGATAAAATACAAAGTTAGATTAGGAGAACCTGTCTATCCCAAATAGTGTTCATCATCACAGCCCGTAACAGTCCACTGCAGGACCTCTCCCACGAAAGGGGAGGTTATTGCCATAATCTCCACGCTTGGCAGGCGGGTTGGAGATCGCAGTGTTTAAATATAACAATGGAAAATGCTGCAGCCCATTTTCCAGCCTACGGAGACTCGATATTTTGCCTCGAAAACATTAGTCGCCTAGTACGACACCCACAAGTGTAAGGGGTTGGTGCTATTCTACTCTGCCGGACATCACACGGCCAACTCATCACGGACTCATATACGAAGCGGCACATATATCGAGCGATGACCGTTATTTCTGCGCATGTTTCATGGCACCTACCTACAGTTGCGTACCAATCCAACCGGCATACGGAGCCAATGACAGCCTATCAGCTTACGCAGACGCCGCGGCCACCCCACGCCCCATTTCCTCCCCCACGACACCTTATTCAGAGTTTTGCGCAATAACGGTCATCGCTCCAGATTCTAGACACCTAGTGTCATCATCATCATCATCGTCCTAGCGCTTATCCAGGCCTCTGCCAGGGTCCACTTTCCTACTACTTCATCTCCACTTCGCTCGGTCTTCGGCATCCTCGCGCTGGACTCGTAGGCCATTGGCGCTCGCATCCAAGAAAGCGATGAAAATCCATTGCTCCCTGGGCCTCCCGCGGGATCACTTTCCTGGTACCGGTTTCCCATATCCCTCGGGGCTTATGTGACGAGCTTCCCCAATCTTATCCACAATAACTCTCACGCCAAGGCTGCTAGGGACTCGGTCGAAGTGTATAAATATCAACATCTACAAATTCAAATTCAAAACAATTTTGAATTCGAGGTGTCAGAGCGAGAATTACGGCCCTGGTAATACCAGTGGAGCGACTGCCATCTGACCTCCATGACCCTACCAGGGGAACCTGACCAGATTGGATCATGGTTACACATCCAGTCGCCTGAATGTGCAGGTTTCATCACGATGTTTACCCTCACCGTAAGAACAACGGTCAGCATTCAAGTAATGTACATAACTCAGTAAAGAGTCGTTTAAAAGATACAAATACAAATATTTGTCTGGAATAAAAACGCAAAATAAGTTCAAAAAATATCTATTTAGGAATAACAATATAAATAACTAATTACAACAGTCTCAACAATTTTTCCTTCCAACAAGCAAATCGGTAAAATATAATTCTCAAACATTTCTGTGCATACAAGTTCAGCATACTAACGTACCTACAATTCCTACTTAGAAACATTGGGACACCACACCACATTCAGGTCGAAATAATTTCATATACTCCACTTATCCATTTTACGAAGTTACATCCTAAACTTTCAGAGTAGTTATAGCAGAATTTCGATAACTGAGCGCTGCACTGAAAATCAGTTAAAAGGAGCCAACATTGCTATGCGCGTCTATAGGGACGCTAGCTCATCTTATACTGCATTCTGATAGGTCGATACGACGTTGACTGTACTAATAACAAACCACGACGTCATTTTCCCTTTTCTATTGTTCGCCAGAGCTTCATGGCCTCAAAACATGACAGCTAAATCATTACTTAGAACAGGCACAGAGTTGACCGCCAACTAAGCGAAATGCAGGCAAATCTAGAAGGGCCCTAAGCACCATCTTGCTGAGGTCCACTGATCACCTCCCATACTTCGCCGCGGTCACTCAAGTCATTGGCCCCTTTCCCCAGAACAGTTTTCCCAGACCACTTGTCGGGCGCCAAGTACTTCCCACACATCTCGTGCAAGTCCTCCTTTTTCACGGCCAGGATCCTTTCGCGTTGCGTCTTCCATATGTCGTAGGAGAGTCCGTACAAGAACAGATCGACGCCTTTCATGTGCTCAGCTATCGGCTGGTCCATCTGCTGGAGGATAGCCAGTTTGGACTCGAAGAGATTTTGGTCGTCCACCCGACTCGTGTTTTGGGACATCCACGAGCATGTGTTGTCAAAAACGTGGAGGGTCTTCGCAGAGTTCGGATCCCTGTACGAGTAAAAGTTGAATGTCCCGTCTATGGTCATCATGGCGCCCGCGCCGTACGCTCCGTTCTGCTCTCTCACGATCGGATGCAAGTATCTCGAGGTCAAGAACTTGGAAAGGACGCGGAGCTTAGCATAATCGGGATGCGTGTATGCGACGGTCGGTATGGCTTTCGCGCAGAAGTTGACTGGGATGTTCATCGAAATATGTAGACCTCGATTTTCCTTTGGCATCGGTTGGGAGTCGGTCCAGTTTATGCGGTTTGCGTCCTTTTGAGGCTCGTGGTCGCACAATTTCAGGCAGAAATCCACAATGTAATTCTGTATGTCTTTATCGATATCAGAGTAGTGGAATGCGGCTCTCAAGTTGGTGCCCTTCAAGGTGTGGTTTGCGATTTGGTCGATGACAGCTTGAATATCTTCGATTTTGCTGTTCTTCTGAATCTCCTGCATGGTCATTACATGCTTTAGACCAAGGAGTTTCTCCTTGCATTGATCCACAGAGGAGACGAGCGACCTGGCCGATTGCATGGCATACGTATGACCGCTCTCGATAACCCCACTAGTGAGCGACGACGTGTAGTTATTCAGAAGCATCGTCATCCTTTCGCAGTTGGAATAGTTTGGCTTGTTGAAGATCTCTATCCAGATATCGAGCATTTTGGCCAGGTTCTCGTCCAAGCAATGGCTGCTGACCAGGATGCCCTGTTCATACTGGTCATTCTGGCCAATGTGCTCGGTCACGTGCAGCGAGAAATTCAGCCCTGACGTGGACTTGCTTATGAACTTGTCAAAGTCTCGGTAGTTGAAGTTTTCCGTGTCAAACTTATCGACGAGGTACTTGAAGAATGGCAGCAGCTCCCGCTGTTCGTTGTTAAGGCAGTCTGTTCCGACAACGCCTTTCAGATACGTTACGCCGTTGGTGTTCGCTTCACACAACTGCAAGGGGATACTGCCAGCGACTGTGTGTTTCAGGGGAGGCGCCGTTTTCGTGAGTATAATGTCGTCAATCTTCAAGCAAGGCAACACATCCAAATTCTCCTGCTTCTTCTGTGCTTTAAAAAGCTCTTTACCATCCATTAAGATCTGGGTCTTCTCCTTCGTGGTGAGACTCCTCGTTTTAGCTTTCAGAAGCTTAGCCTCAGCTTCGTTGAAGATCTCGTCGAACTTCGGTGACGGTTGCATAGTCATTACAAGCTTGTGGTTGTTCAGTATGAAGTATTTCTCGATGACATCCTTGACGTAGCTCGGCTTCATGAGGTCAGCCTTTAGCCTGGTGAGTAACTGGTTCACTTTCAACGAGTTCAGTATCGGACCGTTGTGGTTCCAGACCGGCATCAGATGGAACAGCAAATTCAAGCCGAATTTAGGAGATTGGTGCTTTATAGATAACTCGAAGCCATGCAATACACTTTCTATGTGATCAGTTTCGAAACCCTTCTCATATATATCATGTATCGTTTGGTTCACAATCTTCTCGATTTTCTCGAAGTTCGATTTCTCGACATCTCTTAGCCCGACGACAAACAGCGTATCTCTAATTTGGCTGTCATACCCGGTCAGAGTGTTGTACCCACCGGATATATTCTTTTCAATAAGACTTTTGTAGAACGCAGAGTTTGGTCCGATAATCATTAATTCTGATAGAGCTGTCAGCATGAACGTCTCGTATATACTAGTTATGTCGGCCATTACGTAACCTATAGCAATTTGATTCTGTTTCTCTATTGGTCCACCATAATTATCAACTCTGCAAGGAATGTCTGCTTTTCTCGCCACTTTCCACCTTTCTTGTGGGATCACAATGCTGTCCTTTGGATCTAGATAGCTGTAATTACTAAGATACTCCTCATTCAAAAACTTGAGGTTCGATTCAATGGGAAAATTGCCATAGGAAAATATTCTAGCGTTACTAGGGTGATAATACATGGCGTGGAACATGATTAAGTTATCGTGGGTCAATTCTGGAATGCATAACGGGTCTCCACCTGAGACATAGCCATAAGTACCCTGTGGTAATATAGCGTTAATAAACTTTTGACCGAATAATGAACTGGTTTCAGAGAAAGCGCCTTTCATTTCGTTGTACACCACACCTTTGAACATCAAATCGGATAATGCGTTATCCAAGTTCTTGTGTTCCAAACGCCATCCTTCCTGCAAGAAATCCAATCTTAATAGATTAGGCTTAAACACGGCATCTAAGTAGACTTTCTGCAAATTCCTGTAGTCCACTTCATTCTGTGACGAAAATGGATAAAATGTATAATCTGGCCCAGTGAGTGCGTTCATAAACGTTGCTAAGGAGCGGTTCAGCATTTTGAAGAACGGATCTCTGACCGGATACTTCTCTGAACCACATAGCACTGTATGTTCAAGAATATGTGCAGTGCCAGTGGAATCTTTCGGTGTGGTACGGAAACCGACTGAAAATACATTGTTGGCATCATCTCTTTCTAAATGCAAATACTCTGTTTTAGTCTTCTCGTGTGTCAGTAAATACGCTGTCATGTTGTACTCTTTTATTTGTTCGACATCAGTGCATATAAAGCCATGAGTGCTTTTTCCGGGTTGTATCTGTTTGGCTAGCGTCTCTTTCTTTTTGAGTATGCCACTGCTGGCGAATTTCTTCTGGGAGTTGAGTGCCACACGGCAGTTGAGGGACCTCCACCCATAGTTACGGATTCTTGAATACATTTTGAGGACACTTTCTTTCTGTTTCCTGCAACGTTACAATAGCACTCTGTTGGTTAAACCGTTTGTGACGTTTATGACGTTCTGTTACCGATTACTGGGATTGTGTTATTCTTTTACGACTATAGTAAACATATATAGGTACGCCACAGCTACGGAGTAGGATGCGATACGTCTTGAGTATAATGGAAGAAGTACGTAAAAAAGATCGATGTTCAACGACGACGTTATGAGATTCGGTGATGGTGCGTACATAAAAACATAATAATAAACAGTTAATACGGCAGTAAATATGTGTATTTTTAATACGACAAGTACAAGATTTTAATTTTGAGGCATATAATTTAAAAAACAAATGAAACGTGATGCAATATTTTTAATATACTTACTTGAAGTCTTCGGCTCCAAAACTTTTATGCGAGTGCAATATTCTAAACTGTTCTTGTTGCAACTCTCTAATGTAATGCACAAAATTTATGAGATTTTCTTTACATTTTCCCGGATAAGCTAACCTCTGAAACTTTTAGCCGCAGTATAAATGACATAATTAATTAATGACAGTTTAGACATATTTGACATTTTTTCTTGACGGAAAGGCAAAGGGACCAAAGCACATGCAGTCTTGCTTGAGAAAAAACGAGATGCTCCAAATTTTCGGAAATAATATTCGTAATCGGCCTCGTTTACTGTTATTTTTCTTACTTTTGTAGGATTTCACTAGGAATTATCTATAATTTTCATGAGATTTTCCAAGATAAAACTTTGTGGCGGTCCAATGTTTCGATAGTTGTTGGTCTTTAAATGTAAATAGTTTCATAGTCTGGGGCACTCTGGGGTTTTTATCTGACATTTCATTCTTTTCAAACACGTGTTTACGTGATGAGCACGTATATACCTATTTTTATTTTAAAATAGTGATAAAATAGTACAAAATGAGTTTGTACAACTTCAAAAAGATCGCTGTGGTCCCCACAGCAAAGGTAAATATATCAATGGCTTTTTATTGTTTACTTTTCCAAATGTTTATGTTCAAAAGTTGTACCTATAACCTCTTGGTATCACGCTACAAATTACATAAAACTTTAATTTTCAGGACTTTGTGGACATTATATTGTCCAAAACACAGCGGAAAACGCCGACAGTGGTACATAAGCACTATAAAATATCTCGGATACGAGGATTCTACATACGCAAAGTTAAATTTACGCAACAGAACTTCCACGATAGACTTTCTAGAATTATACAGGTAAGCTATATTTAAGTAAACAGCGCTTCGTCAATGGTCTTCATTAAATACTTACATTAGCTAATATTAAGTAAAATTTGTGACATTATCAGTACGGCAACAATAAGTTGCACCATATTTTTTAAACCGTTGTGAAACTTCCATAATAAATAAATTACAAACCTTAACTAATTAACACTCAATACAACTAAACTATTCATAAACTCTTCTAAATAATAAGTTTATCCCAGGTCCCAGGAAAAGTGCCTAGAAGGCTGGCCGCATTGCCTTGCTGGATGGTGAAAATAAATAAATAATTAATAACTTCCAGAAAACTTAAGGATATTCATAATAACACTATTAGGAGTAACATTGGGTGTTGTGTATAAGAAATAACATCATTATCATATTATATTGCATCCACTTTGGGGAACAGCCGGTGTGAGCAACATTGATTCTCGAAAGGTTTCAGACCAAGGCTATGAGAGATATGACATTCAACTGAAATCCATTCCCAAATGATTTAGGTGCATTTACAGAAAATAAGAAAGGCAATGCTTATAATCTAGCAGTAAAAATACCCTTCCCTTATTTATTTTGTTTATTAAGATAACCATATAGATTTATAATAAATATGTGCATGTGCAGGGGTGGCCTCCTGTAAACAACGCTTTATACCCTACTGCTTACTGGATTGTTCCAGCTATTACATGTATAAGGGTCTTAAGTCCATACAGTTTAAGAAACCTATACAATATTTAAAGCTTCTAAATTTAGTAATTTTCATAATGTATTGATCAGACATAAATTTATTTCGATTACACACAAGCAGCATTGTTGCTGATGTGTCTGTCTAAAGTCTCACTATTTTAAAGGCACGTCTCATGGTTTACTTAAAATCAAATTTCATCCAACACCAATACGCACATCACTTCTTTTCTAACAGTGGTATCACACTGGAACAAGTTACCATAAAATATTGTGATGGCCATGTCAGTGAATACCTTCAAGATTAACTAGACGAGTGGTAGAAGTCAACAAACTGTCTCTACTTGATTTAAAATGACTTTCAACACTGTGATATAAACACATCAGTAACAAGGCTGCTCATCTATATCCTAAATGAATAAATAGAGAGCTTGTTCAACTTCAACTACTCAACTAGTTCGATTTTGACCAGTTGACACAAGATTGGCCAATATCTACAAAACAATTTATTACTTCTTTGTTACATAATAGATAGATAGATAGATGTATCCGGGCTGTTTTCCGCATTCAGGCGAACTTGCGCCCATTCTGCGTGGATAACAAAGAAGAAGTTTTGTTACATGTTACTTTGTTACGTAATAAAGAAGAAGCTAGTAACTACTAGTAGCAGCTAGAAAGTAGAAGCTGGGCTTAATCATCATCATCATCATCCCAGCAGTCTGCTCCGACTTCTTCCAGTGTCCGCCTTCCAACTCATTCTTCTCCTTTTCGCCGAGTCTTAGGCTTGGCTCTTACATCCGACTCGGCTATGTCAGTCCATCCCTTCTTTAGCTTTCCGCGAGACCTCTTTCCTGATACTGGAATTGGGCTGTAGCTGTTGGGCTTAATATGTGGATTAATATAAATTGAAATGTACACTCTCTTTTCCAGGAATTTCCAAAGCTCGATGATGTGCATCCTTTCTACGCTGACTTGATGAACGTTTTGTACGATAAGGATCATTACAAACTTGGTCTTGGACAGTTGAACACAGCCCGCCATCTTATAGATACGTGAGTCACCATTTATTTTTTATTTTTGGCACAATTTTTTCATTGGCTACCACTTATTTTTATTGGACACTAGTGGACCTACTTTACGACAAACTATCCTTTTTTTTTGCTTAAAAACCTTACTCTTGAATCACACTATCTATTTTTGAAAACCTAATTGAAATCCATTGTGTAGTTTAAAAGATCTAAGTGTACATAGGGCAAACATTTCAATTGTTTCGTTTATTTTATGGTTGCGTGTCGGTTTTCGACCAGCATTTGTCCAAAGAGGTCTGTTTTTGTTGGCTGCATACATAGATACATAAGGATAGACAGCGGGAAGCGACTTTGTTGTATACTATTGTATACAACACACGCTAATTTAAACAATAAACATGACCCGTGGTAAGACTTTGTCAAGCCTGAGTACCATTGCCTTATCTATATCTGCCATCTAGCAACATGTGACATTCTGACATTGTTGTTGCAGACCAGTCTCTGTCATTAGTCTCTTATAAGATATCTGTGATGGTATATTGACTATGCAGTTCCAAAGAAACTTTCTCCCACTCACACTTAGGTTGTGGAACCTGAAGAGGTTTTCCCTGGAGAGTACAACATGGAGTTCTTCAAGAAAGGGGTAAAAGCTTTTTGGGTGTTGCCTCTGGTATTGCAAACGTCCATAGGCTGCGGTGACTGCTTTCTAACAGGCAGGTTGTAACCTTGTTTGCCACCTTAGTGGTATAAATAAAAAATCCTTGTGTTTTTCATTCCCCACAGGGTTGCAAAAGACTACGTCCGGCTACTGAAGTATGGTGACTCCCTGTACCGGTGCAAGCAGCTCAAACGCGCCGCGCTGGGCCGCATGGCCACCATAATGAAGCGGCAGGCCGCTAACCTCACTTACTTGGAGCAGGTCAGTATTGTGAAGTTTGTTCCCATTTAGTAATTTTTTTTACCACAACGATTCGAGAGTTGTTGCCGTAGTAAAAGAAAGTAGAAAATGAAAAATCCTTTCCAAAGACGTATAGCTCAACATCTGGGGTCCATGCATTTCTGTTACCGGTCTGGGTGTTCTATGTATAATAAGTATGTATTTAAAAGTTAAGTGCCAGTAATTTGTTTAGTATATAAGTTTTTTAAAACCCATTGTATAAACTTTGCTTAGTTTGGGGCTAGATGACGCTGTGTAGATTATGAATGAAATATTTTATTTTATTAATTCAATTCAACTAATTATAAAATGAAATCCATCCACAGGTGCGGCAGCATCTGGCCCGTCTGCCGTCCATCGACCCCTACACGAGGACCATTATCATATGCGGCTTCCCCAACGTCGGGAAGTCCAGCTTCATCAATAAGGTAACCCACAAAAAGAAAAATAACATTTTTTCTGTTACTATGCCATTAAAATAAGAATAGGATGGGCTGTTGACTATGGACTTCATGAGATGGCCGATCTTCATGAGATGGCCAATAAGTAACGTCACGGTGAATAAGTCACCATGAACAACAGTCTAGAAGGAACTCATATCATCTTGGGCTTAATGTCCCGGTCGTGCTCTCGCGCACGAGGGCCCGGAGTCCGCCATGATCCAGGATTTGGCATATCTTTTTAATGTATAATTACAGTGGAGTGACTCTCTCACCTCCGTGACCATGGTGCCAGGGGAACCTGACCAGATTGGATCATGGTTACACATTCAGGCGACTGAATGTGCAGGTTTCAGCACTATGTTGTCCCTCACATATAAATTTGAGGTGTATATCTGTCTGTGCCATAATACCTCCCGAACGGATGGACCGATTTTGATGCGGCTTTTTCTATTTGTAAGCCAGATTAATCGAGATGTCTCTTAGCTTAGCTAGACTCAGAAAAGAGTCATTGGCACATGGCCGCAGTGGGATTTGAACCCCGTACCCGGATTCTCATACAATTATATTCCTGTTTATTTTTCAGATAACAAGGGCAGACGTGGAGGTGCAGCCTTACGCTTTCACCACAAAGAGTTTGTACGTCGGCCACATGGATTATAAGTACTTGAGGTGGCAGGTACGTGTTGTTAACATTCGTTGATTACAACTTATTAGGTCAAGGGGTCGATATTATAGTGTTAAAACATTTCAGTATATAACTAAACTAAGTCACAAAACAATTAAAAAATGACGTATTACTTACGGAATTAGGCTCTATCGCTACTATCTCAATATCTCCAGAGATGACTACTATATTTTTATGCAAATAAATTATCAGGTGGTAGGACTCTGTCACCCTGAGGAGTCCGCCAGGGTGCGTACCACCGCCTTATCTATTTCTGCCGCTAAGCAACGATGCGTGCATTGCTGTGTTCCGGTTTGAAGGATAAGGCAGCCAGCGCAATTACAGGCATGAGGCATTTCATCTTAGTCCTCACAGTGACAACGCACCTGCGGTTCTGCATTTTTGTTACCTGCAACCTAAATGCATGAATCGTAGATGTTATGGGTGACAGTTACCACTTACCATCAGGTGGGCTGCTCGTTTGTCACTGCGTAGAATAAAAATAAAAAAGTATCACCGAATATCCTTATCTCGTATTTTATTGTTCACCTTATGTTATTGTTGCTCCTGCACCGTCTACCGTTTTCGTTCATATTTTTTTTTCACTGCTGACTGGTAGATAAGGCTACTTTAGCTTTAAGTCCGCCTATGTATACTTTTAGTGCATAAAGTTTTAATAAATAAATAAATATCGCTTTATATTTAACTTTAACAGACTTTTTCTATCGGTTAGGTTCTATACAAATAACGTTTCGATAGCATAAACTCAGACACTATTCATTGATTCCGCGGCCCGATCGAAGCTGACGATAAGTTCTTTGCTTTTCTTCAGTCATAACGAGGCCAAGAGTATGTATGCCATAAGGTCGCAACTAGCGCATGTGTGCTTGGTGCATTACCCATGGTAAAGACATTTTTTTAAACCATACAAAAAAAAGATAAATACATAAATATGCTTGGACAAACTCACACAGCGCCATCTAGCCCCAAAGTAAGCGAAACTTGTGTTATGGGTGTTGGGTAACTAATAAACTACTTATAATTTTTTTAAAGTACATACTTATACATACTACACCCACACCCGTAACAGAAATTAAAATACATCATTTCAATTTCTGCTCGGCCGGGAATCAAACCTTCGACCTCTGCGTGGCAACCATTATGTTAACGAATAATATATATGTAGTTTATCGGTTTTCAGGCACCCATAACACTAGCTTTGCTTACTGTGGGTCTAGATGGCGCTGTGTGAATTGTACAAGTATATTTATTGATTATTATAGTCACAAGAAAAGTTACTTTTTCTTGTACTTGATCATGTAGGGTAACCTAGGTCGCCCTCAGTCTATAACTTTGACGTGTGTATCCTTGGCTCATATATCTGTGTATCTGTACCATCACTAATAGCAACTCCCCATACCCCCCAGGTGATCGACACCCCCGGCATCCTGGACCATCCGCTTGAGGAGCGCAACGTGATAGAAATGCAGGCGGTGACAGCACTGGCACATTTGAGGGCAGCGGTGCTGTACTTCCTGGATATATCCGAGCAGTGCGGCCATAGCATCGAGCAACAGGTGGGTTATTATAACATCTATATTTAACACATGTAATGCGAAATAAAAAAATTGAAATTGGAGTCTGTTTGAAGACATAACAAACACGTTGGTTCGTTTGGTTTTGGTTGGTTGTTGGTATTATGTCTATGGGCCCTTGTTGCCTGACATAAATAAATAAAATGCGGAAAAAACGCACATTTTTGCCCGCGTAGAAAACTAAACGCGTTCGAAACGCCGATTTTGGCCTAATTAGAAAATAAAACACGGTCGAAACGCCACATTTGCACTGCTCAGAACCAACACAGTCGAATCCTTTTTTTTTGGCTTCTGTAGAAAACAAAATGCTCTCTCAAATTCGTCAAAACCGGATTTATCAGGGTGCCTAGGTTATGATAGATAGCTAGCCTGTATACTAGCCTGGTATAGTCAGGAGCGCAATGTAATAGAGATGCAGGCGGTGACAGCACTGATAGTGGACGGTGTACACAGCAAATATTGGCAAAAAACCGCAAATCGATGTACAAGATAGCCGTTTGGTATACGAGTACTTTAGGTTCAAACAATCATTTTGACCGGTAGTTCCTAAAAATATTCCCAGGGGGGGAGCAGTAATATCGATATTAATTTTTTATATGGGATTTGAATTTTTTTTTCTCCGATTCCTATCGTGTTTGGTATCAAATGAAAGGGCATCATGAGCCGGTTCTAAAAATATACTACACCAATACCATTCGGCCACCTGTTTTCTAAAAATCCACGAAATATTTTCAAAACATACCAAGTTTGGACTCCTCCAGGTAGGAGACGGATTATTAAATTTTTGTATAACATACGCCAAATGTCTCTAAATATACCCATATCCAACGACTAAAAGGCGATTTAAAAAATATTTTAGTTTACTAATTTTAAAATATTTTTTTCTTTATTAAAAAGTTGAGATTTAGTATTTTTTTAAACCTATCGAACTCTACTGTACTGTACTATTATTATTGTGTTTTATACTATTATCTATGTAAAATAATGCTCTTACGGTTTCTATCTCCCCCTCCCCCTTTCCTCTCTCCCTCCGCACTCCTCACTCTGCACCTAAGCGAATTTGATTTCGCGAGCCATAGTCCTATTAATAATTTCGTTGTCCACTGTAAAATCCTCTCAGGTGCAGGAGGAGAAGGGGGGGGGGGAAGCGTATTAATATCAATTTAACATAGATTAACAATAGTAAAGTGCAGTACAGTTCGATATGATTCAAAAAATACTAAATCTCTACTTTTTAATAAAGAAAAAAATATTTTAAAATTAGTAAATTAAAATATTTTTTAAATCGCCTTTTTGTCTTTGGATATGGGCATATTAAGAGTAATTTGGCGTATATTTTATAAAAATTTACTAAACCGTCTCCTACCTGGAGGAGTCCAAACTTGGTATGTTTTGAAAATATTTCTTGGATTTTAAGAAAACAGGTGGCTGAAAGTTATTGGTGTAGTATATTTTTAGAACCGGCTTATGATGCCCTTTCATTTGATACCAAACATGATAGGATTCCGAAAAAAAAAATTTCGATTCCCATATTAAAAATTAATGTCAATATTACTGGCCCCCCCCTGGGAATATTTTTAGGAACTACCGGTCAAAATGATTGTTTTAACCTAAAGTACCCGTGTACCAAACGGCTATCCTGTACATCGATTTGCGGTTTTTTTTTACGTAGCTCGACCACTATGAGGGCAGCCGTGTTGTACTTTCTGGATATATCCGAGCAGTGCGGCCATAGTAACAGGTGCAACAGGTGGGTTTTAGTATTTTAAAACAAAGAAATGCCACATTTGAGCTGTCAGCTGTTGAATAAACAAAACACGGTCGAACGAAACGTTGCTTTGTGTCGACGTGGAAAATAAAACACTGTCTAAATGCGGTTTAATCGCCTGTTCAAAAACAAAACGCAGTCAGAACGCCACATTGGGCTACTAATAAACAAAATATGGTTGTATTGTCAGTTTACACATGCGTGGAAAACACGTCGTTTTTGTAATTATGGAATTACTTAGCTTTAAAGTTCAAATTTTCATGTAAACACTCATTCTAAACACTCAAACCTATCAACCGAATCTCATATTTCAAAAGCTACCTACACAACCGAACACCCTAACCTAACTTCCAACACAATACACCTACAAAATTCACCTTGGACTGTGATACGACAGTAGCTCAGTTGAAAACTGTGCGGCTCTCGCCCCGCGGTCCCGGGTTCGAATCCGGCCCGATCGAAGCTGACGATTAGTCCTTTGCTTTTCTTCAGTCACAGCGTGGCCAAGAGTATGTATGCCATAAGGTCGCAACTAGCGCATGTGTGCTTGGTGCATTACCCATGGTAAAGACATTTTTTTTTCTTCTAAATACGGTTTTTTTATGATGTTTTCACCTGTTAGTCACAATGTTTCGGAATCTTTTTTTTGCACTTTAACTTTGTTGTTTTTTTTGCGAAGGTTAAGATTGGTAAAGAAAAGCAACCCTTATATAATAATATAATAATAATAATAAAATCTTTATTGCAGGCATAAAAAACCCATATACAATTTAAAATAAAATAAAATATTACAATAAAATATTACAATAAAATAAAATAGGTATAAAGAATAAAAATAGGTACACAATAATGAATTAACCTACTTAGATATTAAGGGCTCACATAAATTCCTGCACAGCCCAAGAGTCACTTCCGGTTCGCAGCCATATGAGTATCCACCCAACGTTTAAAGATGGGTCCAGTACAGTTCTCACCGACCACTCTAAGTATGGCATTGTCAGAAGAACGGAGCCTCTCCCAAAAGGAAGCCACTCGCGCTCGTAGGATAGCGAAGAAGTCGGGCACCCTCGCGTCGGCGAACATACCTGATGCACTGCAATATCTTGGCAGTCTCATGAGCGTGCGAAACGCATCATTGTATTGCACTCTCATGGTACTCAGTGCTTTTTGCGTATGGTTTACCCAAAGTTGGCAGGTGTAGAGACATTGGCAGTAGGTGTTAAAAAGAGTTAATTTAACTTCCTTGCTACACCCACCAAACCTACGGGCTAGCATGTTACACCTGACACTGAGCGCCCGTCGCTCTCGCTCTATATCCATATCATCTCTTAGGTGTTCGGTGAGAATATGGCCCAGGTACCTAAATCTCTGCACAGCCCGAACCACCAACCCGTTCAGTCTAACCTCAGGTACTCTCTCCGGACCAACCCCTGACCTAAACACCATAAACTCTGTTTTGAGTACGTTGTATTTCAGACCGTGCGCGTCCGCATAACGCTCACAAATCGAAAGCAACTTCCTCAGGCCATTAATTGAGGGACTGAGAAGCACCATATCATCGGCGTAACTGAGGTTGTTCACACAAACCCCACCCACGTGACATCCGAACCCGGCGCCTCTCAGTTCCACAATCAAGTCGTTAATGTAGAGGTTGAAAAGGTCCGGAGAGGTAAGACCACCTTGACGTACTCCGCAGTCTAACCTATAACTGTTAGACGCCGCGTCGCCCCATTTTACATAGTTGGTTTGGCCTCCATACCAGAACTCCAGCAACTTTATCAGTTGATCTGGTACATTTGACCTTCGCAGTTTATGCCAGAGGATTCCATAATCCACTAGGTCAAATGCACTGCTCAGATCAAGAAAGCAAGCGTATATTGAGGTGTTACGTTTCAAATAATAGCTTACGGTATGTTTTAAGCTCAATATAGCTGAGTCGGTGGAGAGTCCAGGCCGGAATCCAAACTGCGCATCATCAATCTGCAGATGTTTCAGTAGTTCGGGCTGCAACAGACGCTCCAGCACTTTTCCTATTACGGTACCCAACGAGATCGGGCGATAGTTGCTGATTTTACTCTGATCGCCGGTCTTATTTTTTGCGATTGGCACCACCTTAGTAAGCAACAGATCATGAGGCAAGTGAGTATATCTCATACATAAATTAAACAATGACGTCAATTTATCATTACATATGTCGCCCGCATATAGCAGATGTTCAATACTCAAGCCATCATGGCCTGGAGACTTACCACGCTTCATTTGCCGAATCGTTGACGCAACCATTTCATTGGTGAAAAATATAAGTGCGGTATTTGGTGAGGGCTGTGCATCAGCACAGACCTTAACACCAAACGCACTGCCAAGACTTTGTGGTTTCGTTTTAAACTTATCGACGAATAAACCGGCAATAAGCTTGGGATCCTGGGTGCCTTCCACACATGATGGTAACGACTTTCTCGGGTTATATTTCTTAATCTCTTTCCAAAAGTTAACAAAATTTTTCTCTTTGTGTTTAACTGCTAATATATTTAATTTGATATTATTTTCATTGGTTTGACACCACTTAAGTTTGTTTTTGAATTTCTTACGACTTTCACACATATTCGAGTAAAGTTGTCCAGTGAATGGCTTGTTAGCCATAACCCAGCAGTGGAAATAAAAACGGTATGTTTGATGTAAATTTTTAATATGGTGATTCCAACCAGCAACCTGCCTTTTACGAACTCGTTGTCCATTTTCATTGGAGCGTAATCCGGAAGTAAACCTGGCCGCAGAGCTTAATACAGTGATAATATTATTGTACAGCTTATCGATAAAAAGGCGATGTTCAGGGACGTTTGGACAAACTGTCTGATCCTTGCAAGCAACACAGTGAAATGTGTCCAACACGTTTTCGAATTCATTACAACAATATTTGTAATACTCGTCAATTTGATGGTTGTCTCTAACGCCCCATAGAACATTATCACAGATATTTTTGGGTGAGTTATGCAGAACATGGTTTGTAGGACTTTCCTCTAAACAACATACTATTCTGAGAGGGAAATGATCGGACCACTGAACGTTATTCTTAACATTAATTGAACCGACTGTCTCCCACGCTACATGGGTAGTGAGACAGTGATCCAGCCATCTCCTGGAGCCATGAGCCTCGCTGATGAAAGTAAACGTATCAGAACTGACACCTAACTTTGCGATATCAGCGCACACCCACTGCTGGTCCTCACAAAACTCCAGCATTTCCCTTCCGAACTGAGAGCGGGGGTCCGCGTTGAAATCGCCCAAAATAAAGGCAGCTTGAGCCTCGCTCTCTTCTATGATGGCGTTAACCAAACCCAAGCACCCAATAAATTCGGTAATGTTTTGCGGGTCGTCGACAGGCATGTACACATTACACACTACAAACATACTCGAACCAGTCTTTACACTTATTGCTACAATACGATCACTGTCACAACTTAACACAGCGACATTTGGAAAGCGTGATTTTCTCCACATTATAGCGACTCCACCATACGGACGACCTCGTAGTATTCCAACAGAAGTGTCGACCGATGACTTGGCGACACAACCGAAATCCTTGTCGATCTGCTCCATAAAGCTCAAGTCATGCGGCAGCAGCCATGTCTCCTGAAGAGCTAAGATATCGGCTTCGAGGCAGAGTTCACGAATGTAGGGTACCGATCGCTTAACTGACTTGCAATTGAACGAGACAAAAGTGGAGTTTTTTGACCGTACATCCATAATTATTATGTGTTATTCAGCGATTTAGGTACGTAACGAAAACGTTCATTGAACCTACGATAAACCAGGCCGCTGGGCCAAAATTTACTATCGAGAAATGTTTCTAATTTACTCGCCAACACCGTAATACAAAACGAGTTGAACGTAGTTTCTCGGTTCTGTTTCAGTAGCTCAACCTTTATGCATTCTTCTCCCATTTCTATAATATGCTCTAGGATATTTTCCTCGGTAATATGTTTCTTTGTTCTTGATACATATATTTTCGACAGATTTTCAGCGACCTGAATCCTCCCACAATTTTCCAATGTACCAAACATATTTTTACGCTGTTTTGTTTTCCTACGACGCCGCTGTACCTGTATAAAGCCATCCTTGTCATAGCTGTCCGTTGAGTGCGCTGTCATTATCGAACTATTTTGTGTTAGCATAATATCACGATAGCTAGGCCGGTGCATTTTATCAGTCGCAGGCGACGAAACCTGTTTGCATTGATGCGCCCTCCCGTCTTCTCTCCGCGGAGCCGCCGGCGTAGTGGCGCAGGTAGTGGGTCCGCAGGGCACGGGCGAGACCGGGGGCCGGGTCGGAGGCGGAGGCGTCGCGGCTGCGGGCAGCGTAGGCCTGCTTTGTTTACGTTGTTTGTACCCATTTTGCATGTTGCAATTTTGAGATTTTCTCAAGCAGATGCACCGTAGATCGTTCAATTTTGCACAAATATTTGTCTCAATATTTATAATCTCTGTTTTAGAGACAGTGTCATTTTTTAAGTTGGTTAATTCGGTCTTCATAATAACCATGTCCTTTAATAATTTTGTCACGTCCACATGGTCGAAGGTCACGGGGGGCAGCTTGTTGAGGTTTTTTGCTACAAAGTCGGGCTGTTTATCGGGGTCCGTTTCCTTCAGAATCTTCATTACGTCTTTTACGTTTTTCTTGTTTTTGTCCTCACCTTTTCGGACAATAAGTCTGTAATTTTCATCCGCTAACGCATTGTATAACTTCGATTTACCTGTTTCAATATCCGAGTCAGTGAAGTTAGATACACATATTTGTACGATGGAAAGCTCATCCAGCACGTCAATTTTGTTCTGAACAAATGTCAAGAACTCGTCGATTATAATGAGTTTATTCGTCACAGGGTTTGCCATTGTAGGCATTTACGCACGCGCGCACGTAAAGGTGCGTACGAATTAGAGGCAGCCTCAGGTTGAGGCACGCACGGCTCGCCCATTTGCGCAAATTCGTACGTGGCTCACGCGCAGCTCGCAGCGCACCGCGAGCGTGTGCGCCGCGAGCCGCCGATTGTCGGTTTTCTGTCCATGCTCAAAGGTGCCTCGGCGTGCGTGCCTCGCGATGTTTGGACGTGACTACGAATGCGCGCGTATTGTTTATTGACACTTGACAACTTTAATATTTTTATGTCAATTAAACTGTTGGTCTTCCTAATAAATAAATAAATAAAATAATATAAATAAAATAAATAAAATAATATAAAATAAAATAAATAAAATGAAATAAAATAAAATAAATAAAATAAAATGAAATGAATAAAATAAATAAAATGAAATAAATAAAATAAAGTAAACAAAATAAAATAAATAAAATAAAATAAATTAAATAAATAAAATAAATAAAATAAATAAAATAAATAAAATAAATTAAATAAAATAAATAAAATAAATAAAATAAATAAATAAAATAAATAAAATAATATAAATAAGTAAATAATTTGGAAAACTTATATACTAAACAACATGGTAAGCAGAAAAAAGCGTTATGGCATCGAAAAAACTAAAATTATTTTAACAATCCCGTCAATAATGATAAAAGCAACATCAACATTTTATTTGTGCGGCGCATTTGTGGCTCACCGCGAGCACGTTGCCTCAACGCACAAACAAATGCGCAACTGAGCAGCCTCGCCGCGCGCGGTGAGCATCTCGCTGCGCGCGACGAGCATGCCTCGGGCTGAGCCGCTCTAATTCGTACGCAGCTTAACGTGCGTGCCCTCTCTCGGCGGCAGATGGGCCCTGACTGATATGATATGGTTGTCTTTTTTAATATCAATGCAACAATAATGTTTTATATTATATGCGTAAATAACGCCAATCGAACCAAATGAATGATGGATCATTCATTTGGTTCAATTGACCAAATGAATGATCCATCATCACAGTGGACTGTGGAACCTTTTCACAGTAAATATCATAATGATTTTCCTTATCATCTAACGCGATATCACTATAAAATTTTCTGTGAAAAAGTTTCACTGCAGGCCATGATTCGGTCGGTCCGACAGTACCTATATATTTCAGCAACATTTCAAAATTTTCTTTTCTTTGAAGTTGTTGTTTTAATTTGACAGTAGATTTTAAAAAGTTTATAAAACGTATACCTACGACTGTACTCGTACCACTACCACCATCCTGAAACCCATCAGCCTACCTACTTAGACACGCAATATAATTGACAGATTGCAAGAAAAAAATGAAGTTAAAATAAACGCAATAAACTGATTTATTAATAACCTAAACTGAATTCCAGATATCCCTATTCGAGAGCATAAAGCCGTTATTCGCCAACAAGCCTCTGGTGGTGGTTCTGAACAAGATGGACGTCATCACGCCCGAAGATTTGGCTCCCGAGAGAAGGGTTCTCATCGAGAGACTGCAAACTGAGTGCCAGAAGGGGAGTGTTAGGTGAGAGATCTTTTTTTATTATCAGTAGGGTTGCATTGCTTCAATGGTCAACATACGCAAGAGGTCCCGGCCGGGCAGAAATTGAAATGATGAATTTTAATTTCTGTTACGGGTCTGTGTTCTATGTATAATAAGTATGTATTTAAAAAAAAAATTATTTGAGAAGTACATATATCAGTTATCTAGCACCCATAGTACAAGCTTTGCTTAGTTTGGGGCTGGATGGCGCTGTGTGAATTTACATTCTTAGGTCTACATTTTTATTATTATTATTATTGTTTGACCTCAACTCACCTGAAGGGAAGCAACGGTGAGGTCGAAGATGTAGCATGCGTGTCTAGAAGATACCTATTCACACTTGATTGGAAGTCCCTAAGGTTATACTTATACGGTTGTTACTTAGATGTGGAAAATGTCTTACCTTGTACCTGTAACGGTACAAATTAAGTTACATTTCGATAACTAAACAAACACAATACACATTTGAAACAACAACATGCTTGCATAGACAACAAAACACAGTCGAATCGTCGGTTTTCGTCTGCGTGGAAAACAAAATACTGTCTATTTAGGCATTTGCCTATTTTTCGTAAAGTAAAGCAGTCAACGACGGCTCTATTTTCAATCTATTCGGCACCTACCTAGTCTAGTATCTAGGGGTATCTAGTATGTAGATTTTTGCCTGCGTAGAAACAAAACACGGTCTAATACCCACTTTTTGCCTCCCCAAAAACAAAACACGATCGGATCTGTAATTTCTAGTGTAAACAAACCACGGTCTGACGTCCGATTTTGGCGTGCGTGTTTATATTCGGTTGCTTAAATTTTAAAAGGCGATATTCCACCGTAACATTACAGTTTATATTGGCGACTTTGTCTTCAATTCGATTCGAATTTCAAAATTCATATTCGATTTTCAAACGACCAGTCTTGTAATTTTTTTAAAATTTGCGTCCTTACCTAATTGGCGTTGAATTTTTCGCATGTATACGTAAGTTTTTATATATGTCTGGAAAATATTTCTTTTCATTTGTCGTTGTCAGTTAGCCTCTTTAACAAGATGTAATTTTATGAAAAACTAGTGAGCTTTTTCGTTCGCGTTGCGTAATAAAAATATTCAGTAATCACGTTTATTCATAATGTTTTAAACTATCGCAGATGTTATCACACATTTTAAGGGTATGATCCGGGTTTCCCACCGCGTACCTTTGGTGACCATGATGCATGCAACTGTGTCGAAATATCGGGCTACTCGTCAACAAAGGTACGCGGTAGGAGATAAGAGAGGTAGGGCATAGCGGGGTATCCCGTTCGAATAGGAGCCGCCCGACTGGGGAAGTACCTCCACCTTACAGAATACCGCAGCTAAACAATACTCTTTCAAATAGTGTTATTGTGTTTCTGCCGGTGAGTAAGGTCTCCAGTGCTCCATGGGGTGGGGATTTGGGGAACCGTAGCTGTGGCAGTGGTAGGGCATTTGCCTTTTGCTGCCAGAGCTACGTGTTATAGAGGTGGGCAACGCATTGGCGATACTCTTGGTATTGCTAATGTCTATAGGCAGTGGTGATTACTTTCCATCAAGTGGCTCGCTTGCCTGTTTGCCTACCGTATGACATAAAAAAAAAAAAATGAAACCCGGAATGTCCTGAAATCTTAACTGAAATTCCCTTCTTTCCCAGTACCGGAGTGGCCAGCGAACTATCCGTAGTGCCAGTCCTGCGGATGTCCACCATCACCGAAGAGGGCGTCCAAGAAGTGAAGATCGAGGCGTGCGAGAGACTGCTCTCGCACCGGGTCACTGAGAAGATGAGGACTAAGAAGGTAAGAACCATCATCACAGCCCGTAACAGTCCACTGCAGGACTTAGGGCCTCTCCCACGAAAGGGGAGGTTGTTGCCATAACCGCCACGCTTGGCTGGCGGGTTGGAGATGGCAGTGTTGTAAATATAATAATGGAAAACGCTGCTGATTTTCCAGCCTATGGACGCTCTAGATTATTTTGCCTCGAAAACATTCGAATCGAAAGAATATCGACTCGTAAGCGAGTGGTAGAGCTCGTCTAGTCTAAAATGACGCGCCCCACTTCTTAGTTAGTTGATTTCGATGTGTGAGTGCAAATATTGATAACGACACTTCATCTGTGTGGGAGCCAATGAACGACGCGTGCTCCTACGTTTGAATCTCACCGGCAACTGAATGACCAATTACAACGGCATTTTTATATGTATTGCGTCCATATTTTAAACTTGCTTGTGTGCGTAAATGCGATAGTGGGGCGCGACATTTTAGATTAGACGAGCTCTACCGGGTTCGAATTCACGTACTAATGACTCTTTTCTGAGTAATGTACATTAGTTGAATGCTAACTGATGCTCTTACGGTTCCCATGGTGGCAGGGGTCACAGAGTCCTTGTAATTATGAAAATTCTAGTTTCCGTCGTTTTCGCCACACAAAACGCGACCTAATTTACTAAGGACTCTTCAATTTTGTTTTGCTCTTTTATGAAAAGTGGACGGCATCCTGAACCGTATGGACTCTGCAACAATTATTAAATATTTTTTTGTTTTATTAAATGTGGACTGCATTCTGAACCGTGTCATCATCAGCCGAAAACGCCCACTGCTGGGCATATGAACCGTATGGACTCATTAAACATTTTCTTTGCATTTATTATTTTTTTTCTTTTTCACCAAAGGTGGACGGCATCCTGAACCGCCTCCACGTCGCGATCCCCACTCCGCGCGACGAAAAGCTGCGTCCGCCGGTCATCCCCCCCGGCGTATTGGCCAAGAAGGAGGCCGAAGCCGCCAAGGCGTCGAGGAAGAGAAAGCTGGAGAGAGAGATTGAGTTGGAGGAGGGAGATGATTATGTGCTTGGTGAGTGGGGGTTTTTTTTGCAGCTAGCTTTTACCCGCGTCTGTCTGTGGACTCGTGGACATGGAATCTGTGGACTATTGTCCAGTTTTTATTTTTTATTAATAATAGGCTTGCATTTGACCTCAACTTACCTGATGGATAGCGACGATTAGGTCGAAGATGTAGCATGCGTGCCTAGAAGATACCTATTCACTCTTGATTTGAAGACTCCAAGGTTATACGTATCGGGGAACAATGACTCAGGCAGAGAGTTCCAGTCCTTTGCAGTGCGCATAAGAATGGTGGATGCAAAACGCTTAGTACGAGATGGTGGGACATCTACCATAAATGGATGACGATTTTTGTCTCCCTCCTTGTTCGATAATAAAAAGGGCATGATGGAACAAGGTTGTGGAGCTCCTGGGAGCACTCACCGTAGTGAATTCGATAAAAGACCGACAAACCAGCTACTCTACGACGGTGTCCCAGACCCAGAAGGCACGTCTGTCGATAGAGTCAAGAGCTTCTAGCTGATACTTGGCGGACCCATCCCAAAGGTGACCACAGTACTCCATACATGACCGGACTTGTGCTTTGTATACATTTAAAAGCTGTCCAGGTGTGAAGTACTTCCTCACCCTGGCGAGAACTCCAAGCTTTAGCTGTAGATAGAAGTGAGGTATATTTAGCATACATAAAAGCATATTTTATGTATGCTATGGGGATCCATTCCACTGATAATAAATTAGTTTGTTTACATCAATGGAAAGTTGGTTTGGAACAATGTATTAATTACTATTGGCCGTGTGGTGTCCGGCAGAGTAGAATAGCACCAACCCCTTACACCTTCACTCACTATTTTCTTAACGCGAGACTATAGCTTTTGCCCGCGGCTCCGCCCGCGTGGACTGTTGTACCTGGTTTCTATGGAGTTCTCGCAGGAACTATATTGAATATCAGGATAAATTATAGGCTATGTGCTATTGTGGGAAATGAAATTCGTCCAGTAGTTTTTGCGTGTCGTTCGGCAGAAGTCTGATACAAAGTTGTTTTCGACTCCCGCCTTTTGCTTTTTAATTACAATCTGTCTCAAACCTATTTTCTTATTTAATCATTAATAAGTAGGGCCTCTTGTGTCATGTATATATAGATAGATAGATAAATTCTTTTTTATTATATTCTTTATTGTACATAAAACAATGTTACATCGTTAGAACTTAAACATAGTTTACAAAGGCTTTATTGCTCACACAAGAATAATTACATTAAAAAGTTCCGACAAAAAACCATAACTAGTTGTGGGCAAAGGCGGCCTTATCGCTGTAAGCGATCTCTACCAGGCAACATTTGTGTAAAGAACCGCTTGATACACAGGCAAGTCAACAACATGGACTTATAAAGATGGATGGATATGGAAAGTAGAAATATACACTTACATGCGAAAATACACATATAACAAAACCATATATGCCATATCTTTTTACCGTTTTTGTGTGCTATAAACTATTAAATAAATAAATAAATAAAATCATATAATCACCTATTACGCCTAATATTAACATCTCTTCTCCCGTTGTAGACTTACAGAAGAACTACGCGGAAATAGCTGAAGAGGAACGCCACGACCCGATCCCGGAGTTCTGGGAGGGACACAACGTTGCTGATTACATCGACCCGGAGATATTCGAGGTCAGTACGACATACATACATTATCATATAAGCCGAAAGACTGCTGGGCATAGGCCTTCACAAATAGGTCGAACTCTCCAGCGATTGTAAATGTACTGCGACAGGGCAATCCTGCGCCATTTAGTGGACCTCTAAAATACTGTCTTTGTACCGCACCAGAGGTTTTTATTGCAGGGCCGGATTTAGAGGTCCACAGGCCTCGGGGCAAGGAAGGAGCGGAGGCCCCCTGGCCCCAAATTATTTTCCAAATAAAGTGAAAAATTTTCTCAAGTCGAGTTTTTCAATAAATATTTTTTTGAAATTAAGTGTAATTAAAAAATAATAAATTAAGTGTAATTATAATCAAATAATCATGTATGTACAAAGTACTGCAGGCTGTAATGTAAAGGTAAAAGAGCGAAAAAAAATACGTGGAGGCCCGGTTGCCCTTCCCTGAATCCGGCCCTGTTTTATTGCTAGTTTATGCAATTCACTCAAAGGTATTGGCAAAAAAAAACTAGAGTTGACAGAAATTTTATATATGCCGTTATTATATTCATAATATGTACATCAAACATATATAATAATTAACTGCAAATTCGATGTGGTATACTAGATATTTTGTTTATAAATGATACAATCTCCATACAAATCAATCAATTGCTCTTCGTTAATCTCGCTATAACTCGAAAACGGCTGGCCCGATTTGAATAATTATTCTTTTGTTGGATATAATGCAGGAGTGGTTAGTACGAAAGAAAAAAATGCCCCTACATACTCTTTTTTACTTTGAGTTTGGTAGGTTCGATTCTCGTACAATATAATAACTTCTATATAACATGGATAAAAATTCTTTTTTTTTAAACATAATGAGTTAACTATAGTGAATCCATTTTTATTCATTTCGTTGATGGCGATTCTAGGTTTTTGTCTATGACTTTTTAGCAAAACACAATTTTATGGAACTTCGTTTAGCTGTTTTTACGTGATGCGCGTTCAAACAGACAAACAAACATTTTAAAGATTATCGTAACGTGTTCAGTTAGACAAAAAGTCTGTACATTGAAGATAATCGTAAATAACAATCAATCAATGTAGACTTTTGGTCTTAACAATTTTATTATATGTAAAGACAATTACTTTTATTATGAAAATCAAAAAAAATTTATTTTTCATAATCACATTTTACAATAAATAATAAAATTATACATCAATACAATGTCAAAACTTAATACTAATTTTAACAATATATCTATGTCAGCCAAATAACCCAAAATAATAATAAAATAATAGCCAATGTTATGAAAATTGTACATAATGAGAAATAAATATATCCATAATTCCTTCAATTACAGAAACTAGCGGAACTAGAGAAGGAAGAAGAGCTCCGCGCCGAGGGCGGCATGTACGCCGTGCCCAAGATCGAGCTGGACGCCACCATGCGGGAGATACGGGAACTAGCCACGCAGATACGGTAAGATTGCTTGTGGTAATCGAGGGGCCGGGGTCCGGCTTCACCGTGGTCCGGGGTTTGGCAGATCAGGTGATAGGGAGATATGACTTGAATATTGTTATGCATTCAGCATCGGTTAGTATTCATTAAATGACATTGGTACATAGTGGCATTGGGGTTTGAACCTCTCGCTCTGGAGTCGGAGACGTTAACTATTGGGCCACCGACACTCTTATTAAATAGCGGAAAAACCGCCGCCGTGTAAAAGGCCGAGCTGGACACCACCATGCGGGAGATACGGGAACTAGCTACGCAGATACGGTATACTTGCTTGTTTGATTGTTACATACATAACAATTGGTCCCGAATTGTGCTGTTCCAATGGAACTTTCTCCCACGCACACTAAAGTTGTGATATTTATCAGATAATTATCTGTACACTTGTGATAGTTTTTCGAAGCTTTTGACCCTTGGTGTATGTTCAGAATCTTTATTATTATCAAGATAATGATCACATCGAACCCTAAACTTCTGAGTTATTTTCACAAAGTGTAATGAGGATGTCTTCCACATGAAAATCTGTGAAGAAATTTTCACAATATCTCTTAAACCAAAGAAGATATAGTTATGCATTAGAACTTTGTTATTTTTGCATGAACTATGGACGTAATTCGGCACTCGATGAACCTTATTATTGTGCTAATAAAACACATATTTCATTGCGCTTCATTTTTCTTTCAGTCCTCAGTACACATTAACTTCATCATTTCAAAAAGGATTACAAAAATTATTGGGTTTCAGTTCTATGAAAGTATATTCAAATTTTTTTGGCAAACATACAGGATTCTACCATAGGAGACGTCCTCATTGACTGCGAAAATATATTTATTTATAAATATATATATTCATTTCCTTCCACAGTAACAAGAAGGCAGTCCTGAAGGACGAGTCCCGGCTGACCAAGCAGTCGACCAAACCTGTGATGCCACGAACCAGTCGCGCCAGGGCCAGGGACCGCTCCACTGGGAAACTGAGGGACGAGATGGAGAAATTGGGTATGGGATGGTGTCATACATACATATACACACACTCACACACACACACATACAGACAGGCATACGTAGGCGGTGGCCACCTGCTCGGACTGTCATTTTGCGAAATGCAAGAACAAAAAACACGAAACGCAGTTTTCGGCCTTTTCGAAAACAAAACACACACGAAACGTGGATTTGGACCTATTCGAAAACAAAACACACACGAAACGTGGATTTCGGCTATCCCAGAAACAAAACACGCTCAGCCCAAGATTTTTGGCAACACACAAGAACAAAACACACTCGAAACGTACACATTAATATTTGGATTTTTTTGAAAATGGCCATTTCACGTTGACAGCATCAATGAGCGTATTTGGAACTAAAAAATACCAAATACCAAATACCACCACCGCTATTTGTCAACAGGTTTCAATTTTACTTCCTGGTACGTTAAGGCTGGGCAACATATAGGATATCATTGATTTTGGAAACTGGAACACCTGATTGTGACCTTATGCAGAACCATAATAGACCAGATAAACTATTCTTTGATGGGGTTTTCACAGTTTGGTAGTTTGAGGTCCAACTTGAAATCTAGGTTGTATTTGATTTAATTCGGTTAGGTAGAACCAGAGGTACAGCTTGACATCTACGTAGTACATGCAGATTCGATTGTTTCGTTGTTAACCTCTGACGGGAAAAGCGGGTGTTTATTAATTTTTTTAATATGTTATGCACAAAATAGTACAAGTTATAAGTTTGACGTATGTATCTGTTGAAAGCGGTGAGGGAAAACATCGTGATGAAACCTGCAAATTCAGGCGACTGAATTCGTAACCATGATCCAATCTGGTCAGGTTCCCCTGGTAGCTAGGTCACGGAGGTCAGACGGTAGACGCTCCACTGTAATTATCTGATCGCCTAATCCTGGATTATGGTCAGGCGGACCGGGGTCTTGAGCCCTCGTTTTTGAGAATGTAAGAAAGACATACTACTCACCGTACTTTACTGCACTCACCTTAGGTTAAGGATGTAATGAGGATCCGAATAAATTACTGCCTATGTCTATCTATTACACATAGCACACCACGATACAATAACAGTTACAGTTACAAATTAGAATAATTTATTTGCATTAACAATATAGGTGGTACAATAATCAGAGATGCAGTTCTCATATTCAGTCAGTTTGAGCATACAAATGCAATACATAATAATAATTACATAAAAATAAGGAAATATAAATAATTAAATATCTAATGTACCGACAAACTTTTTTACTATTTTATTAAATGTGTCCACTATTTCCCTCCCCAGGCGTGGACATGTCAGAGACCGAGTCGGCCCACTTCACCCGCACGCAGTCCCGCAGCCGCTCGGCCTCCGCCGCGCCGGCCGCCAAGCGCGCCAAGACGGACCTGTCCCGGGCGCGCTCCGTGTCCCGCCCCGCCAGGGACGAGCAGGGAGTCAAGGATGGCACCGTGAGTAGTTTGGAAGCGTTGATCCTACGCTATAAGACCTTTTCTGCAGCTTTGTACGGTCGATTTTGGCGCACGCGAACACAAAACACGGTCGAAACGCGAATTTTCAGCATACGATGCAACAAAACACGGTCTACGAGGCCCTACACAGCCGTTTGTGTCCTTCGAAAAAACAAAACACGGTCTGAAAGCGAATTTTCAGCATACGATAAAGCAAAACACGGTCTAGACGGCCCTACGCGAGTTTTTGACTTGCTGAAAAACAAAACACAGTCGATTCGTCGTTTTTAGCCTCCGGAGAAACGAAACACGGTCTAAACGAGAGTTTTCAGCGTACGCGAAAACAAAACACGGTCGAATCCCCATTTTTGGCCTACGCAAAAACAAAACACGGTCTACAAGGCCCTTCACGACAGTTTTTGGCTTGCTCAATAAACAAAACACTGTCGGAACGCCAATTTTCAGCAAAAACAAATAAAAACACGGTTTACAAGGCCGTTTTTTGACTAGCCTAAAAACAAAACATTGTCGAATTCTCATTTTTAATTTTCGGAAAAATAAATCACTGTCGAAACGCAGCATTTGAGCATCTCAAAAACAAAACAGTCGAATCACTAGTTTTTACTTGTCTTCATTTATTCTCTGCGAACCCAAATACCAGAGTCAGACGCGGTGCTAACAAACGCGGCCAGATGAATCGTGCGCACACCTATATGGCCACCGAAATGTACCATACGCGTGTGCGGACTCCCGGACTGATGAGTCCGCGCTGGCGCGACACAAATGCGCCGGTCATAGCCGATCGTGTTTGTATGGACCGGCCAAACAAGTTTGCGCGCTTTCGCGTAGCGTTTTGTATGGACCTGCCAGACGAGGCGTGCCCACTCGCGTAACGCCAATCACGACTCAATTGCTGGGGCGCCCGCAGCAAACAAGTTAATTAGCCCTTATTAATAAAAAACATTATTTTGTCCACCACAGATGCGCAAGAAGGTCAAGAACATGGCCCACTCCGCCATCGCACGGAAGACCAAGAAGATGGGTCTCAAGGGAGAGGCCGATCGCTTCATCGGGACCAAGATGCCCAAGCATCTGTTCGCTGGGAAACGCGGCGTGGGCAAGACAGAGCGGCGATAGTACCGTATTTATTCTATGTTATTTACTGGAAGTTAAGAATAAAGTTGTATTCAGTTTTGGTCGAAGTTGTTTCGTTTTATTTCAGCGTAAAACTCACTGGCAGAATGAGAGATTTTGAGAGAGACGATTAAAAGGCAAAAAAAAGGAAATAGTTCAAATAATTGTAATAGATGGCGTTGATTAGAAAAGATTCTCAAAAATAAATCAAAATGAGACCGTTAGATATACAAAAATGTTGACATTTTGCTCTTTCTTTGCAGAAAAGGTACTAAAACTTGGTATATTTTCACGAAACGTCTTTCCTAGTAACTTTGGTTGCCAAATTCAATACTTGAGAATTCTGTGTAGGCAGCGCCATTTAGTGAAGCACACCGAACTACACTTTTCATTTTTAAAGTAGCTGTCTCAAAATCCTCCATTATCCTCTCACCCTTATTTTTCCCTATCATCATCATCAGAGCCCATAACAGTTCACTGCAGGACTTAGACCTCTCCCACGAAAGGGGAGGTTATTGCCATAATCCCCACGCTCGGCAGGCGGGTTGGATATCGCAGTGTTGTAAATATGACAATGGAAAACGCTGCTTCCCATTACTATACCACACCAACCTACGGAAACTCTAGATCTTCAGCCTCGAAAACATTAGTCGTCTTGTACGACACCCACGAGTGTAAGGGGTTGGCCACCTGGTGGAAAGTGGAACAGCCTATTCACTAGGCTTGAAGGCGTCCAGATAGACAGATCGGGGAATACACTCTCAGCAAAGATAAATAATATAATACTTACCTCTCAGGCAACGAGTTCCATTCCTTAGTCGTACGCATGGCGTTTGAATGGTTTTCAACCTCCTTTGCTGCGCTTAACTCTAGCAGGGTACAATGCTCACGCATCGTTAAGGAGTTGATACTAGCCCTTACTAAGAACAAAGAAAAGTATCTTTACGGTTGCGGGGTCGTGTCCACGCCCCCGACCGACCGGCCGTCCGAACAAAGTCAGTCCCTAAAAAGCGACTTTATTTTATACTACATAAGGATTAGTATCAACTGTCTACCTGCCTCCTAGATCGGCCCAGCCAGTGTCATATGTAGCCTTTTAAGTATGAGACGTGCCAACAAACTTACTATCAAAGATGCCGAAGACCGAGCTAAGTGGACAAAGAAAAGGGAGGCGGACCCCGGGCCCTCGAACGCGAGAGCACCCTCCTCCACCCAGGGTCCTACCGACCTCTCGGTCATACGGACCGCGTCAGACCTAATCACGGGTGATGCGCACGCTTACTTGCCAGAGGCTCTTCGGTCA
This sequence comes from Blastobasis lacticolella, assembly GCA_905147135.1. Lineage (NCBI taxonomy): Eukaryota > Metazoa > Arthropoda > Insecta > Lepidoptera > Blastobasidae > Blastobasis > Blastobasis lacticolella. The sequence continues at coordinate 1,133,512 of LR990067.1, forward strand.
CTACTGAGCACAGGACTGACGCCAAGATGATGATGATATCAGCTCACGCGTACCTACTCCTACAGCCTTGCGAATTGAGAAGAGTCGGTTTGTCAAAACCTCGTCCGTCTGCAGCCTTGACCATGAGCAGGTTAGGTTGTAGACTGTAGACTTTCCATATATCTAGCCATGACAGAATACCAGCGGGTGTGGGTCCTACCTCTACCCAAACGCTGAGTCATGGACCATTTTGTCTTATTAGAAGCTTTTATTTCAAAAATACGTAGATACAAATCTGTTAATTTATAGTCAAAATAAATATTTCTATACGCTCGTACATTTCTGGCGTTACAAATCAATATTTATAGACTGTGAGGGCGCCGTAGGGTATCCTACGTCATCGAGATCAAGAAAAAATCCACTTTGTAGCGGTAGTAGACGTTTAGGAGACACACAACACGTTGGCCTGCCCGTGCACCCTCTTGTGTGGGTCCTAGAAATTAAAAAAACCGGTCGCCCTTACATCCTGTTGGCAGTTTCGCTTTTCAGCCACATTAAAGTCACTTTTCTGTTTGGTGACTAAAAAGAGGCAGAAAACCGAAACTGCCAAAAGGATGTGTCAGGCAGACCGGTTTTTTTAAATTCTAGAATATACACAAGAATTCATCTAACTTGATTTTCTGATTTAATTTGGATTCCGATTTTGGCCTTTCACGAGGTATATTAGAGGTCCCTAGAGGCGGGCAACGCATTGGCAGCGCCCCTGGTGTTGCCGATGTCCATAGGCGGCGGTGACCGCGCACCATCAGGTGGTCTGCCGGTAAGGCGGTAAACCCCCGACTAAATGTATTTAAACTCAAATATTTTCAAAACTACGGAACCGATTTTAATGAAACGAAGCTAAAAACTATCTCAATTAAATTAGCTTTCAAATAAAGAAAGCCGCATCCAAATCGGTCCATCCGGTCGGGAGCTACAATGCCACAGACAGATACACACGTCCAACTTCACCCCACTTTTTTCGTCAAGGGGTGTAAGGGTGTTGAAAGCAACGAAGAATCACCTCTATTGTTTAGGTAGTAGAGTCGAAGGTAGCTCGAACACAGGACTGCGATTCCACGTCGCTGGGAGAGGCGAGGTTAATTATGAAAGAATGGAAATAGAAAAAGCTAGTATCAGTCAACAGTATATTTGCGACTCTCGTATTGTTTTGATATCTTTTTGCGTTTTGTTCATGAATAATTAATTCTTACTTTTGTGAAAAGAGAAATAAGGAACTCATCATCGTCCGAGCGTTCAATACCGGCTTCTGCCAGGGTCCGGGTCTTGGGCATCCTCACATCGCAAGCCGTTGGCTCTCGCATCAAACTCGGCGATGTCAATCCATCACTTCTCTTGGTCTCTTTCCTGATACAGTCAGGTTTAGGCATCTATTTCCCAGGTATCCTGGGGTCTTACGAGGCGTTCGCCTTGTAATACCTGTTCTTTCTTCCTCTAGAAACATACGAGTGTGAAAGAGATCGCGCCACTGTTCCTAACCCATGAAAATTGGGCATAACAGAATCGTCCACCGGTCCACTGCTGGACATCAGGTGCCTCACAATGCTATAGTAAACTACAACTATTCACAAACATAACGCAAAAAGATAATTTCACAAATCACCTAATAATTAAACAGTGGTCTAACTTTTAAAATATAACAATATAAATACATTATAACTTGTAGGAAGAAACATATTTTAGGAAGATACATATCGCAGCACTTTTCAGTTTGTTTTAAACAATAAATAGAAATATGGCAAGGAAATTAAGAAAGTATGTGACCATTTAGCCGTGGAAGCAAAAATTAAATCGACAGATAAATAACAATTTTAATTTTTCGATGTAATGAGATTGCAGGAGTTTACACCTGCATAAAAAATGACAATCCTATAAGCTTAACAGTTTTGACTACATTTTTCTTACATATATTAGATTTTTACTACAAAAACTGACGACAAGATCAACAGTCAATGCCAAGTAAACCTTACTTCACTAGAACCCTGGGAACAATTTAGTTATTCCGAAATCCATTTCAAGTAACATTTCAAATATACTTCGTAAAAGACTAAACCATTCCTGATAAGTTATTGGGTTTTAAACTGAGAATCTCCTATGTTATAATTGTTAATATAATAGGTGCTTTAGATGAAATTTAAGTTTATTAAAAAGACCATAGACAAATGTAACCTCAAACCAAAGACATTGGACAGAGAAAATAGATGCGAGCCTCGACCATAGGCTTAGGAAGAGGGGGGGCCGGGTGGGCCGTGCCCACCCCAGAATGGTCTGGTGCCCACCACAGGATCGGGAGCTCACTGACTGTACATTGGCGATTGACTCGGCTTCTTCGGCCACGTCAGGGGCCAGGCCCCCCCTGGAAAATAGCCCTAGATACGCTAATGGCCTCGACCTATAGAGAATGTACACCTGTCAATCTGTCCCAGTTGGGACAGATACAAAGATATAGTTATATAATTTATAGAGGTCTATGACATATACAAATGATTCAATGCCATACAAAAAGCTAGTACATTAAGATGACCAAGGCCACCAAATTTGACAATAGCGGTGGTTATGGAGGGGTATTTGACAACTTATAGCCGTCCTTTTTGGACACGTTATACGCACCATTAAAAATGAAACAAAATATAGATTGTGACTTCAGCTGTGAGTAGGCTTCTTCTATGCCTGTGTCCAACTTCTTTGGCTCAAAAAAACCAAACCAACAACTACCATAAGATACTCTATACCATATAGTATATGGTGTTGTCGCAGGTCATCTGCCGATGGTAGTCTTTTTGCTGTATACCTATGCATAAATTAACAAAAAAGGATAGCTATGCCGTCACTATAATGCGGGTAAAACTGACTGGGATAATTGTTTATGGCAAATTCTCTAGATAACACAATGTAACCTATATGCCTGTGTACTTATAGACATAAGTAGGATATTCGTATAGATTCTAGGTATTTTACTAAATATTTATTGTTTTTATGATGAGAACCTATGTAAAGAGAAATAAACGTTAGGAATTAATAGCATCTTCTTTAATTATCAAGTCAATGTTGAAGGAGTAATTACTGCATTCCGTCAACCTTTTACTAAATTTTTGGCAGTTAAATTAAAATCTCCTATTTAGTAATAAAAAAAAATATTTTATCTTAGTCCTATACCGCAACCATGTAGCGATTTCTGTAAAAATCGCTATAGGTAGCAACCGGACAATTTTATATATAATCATTATAATAAAAAATAAGTTTTGAAAAGACAGAGTATTCTTCCATTGACGCTTATTATTCGTTTTAAATCAAAATTACCTCCATTTTTATTGACAAAAAAACTAAAAAATTCTCCATTTAAAAGAAACGCATTTGACATGATAATATAGCATCATTAAAATAACATTGACATAGAAATAAGTAAGTCATTATTTTTCGTTCTCCAGATACTAACAAACTATGGACCATGGTCTGAAATAAATGTTGATTTATTTATTTATATTATTTAAATCAAAAATACACCAAAATACGTCTGGTTTTACTTATTTTTATTCAGTAAAATTAACACTGCCTATTTCAACCTTGGCTTGCCTGCAAAATTTTCAATGACACTTCTAACTTAAATAACTGTTCAAGTAAATACATTATAAGTAAGTAAGTAATATAAGATATTTTTGTACATAGCGCGTTTACGCACTACAGTTTTCGGTTATCTTCAATTTCGGCTATATTTCAAGCTAGTCATGTACACTACGCAGGGGAGTCGAGTGCTCTGCTTGTATCTGGAAATATGGACAATTTGTTTGTGTTAGTTTCAAAATCTATTACCTAACCGACGGAATCGTCGGAAAACCCATATACGTACTCAAATATTAGTTAGTAATAGGTAGTTTCGACCCCTATGGGGCAAGGTGAGTGTGTATGTAAGTGTGCGTTCGTACTGTTATATCCTAGAAATGTTAAGGGTAGTGCAGACCCTGCATTCCTATGCATTGTCAGCGGATTATGCATGGAGCTTCGACGACTCCGCGAACGCGTCAGTCTATCGCAAATCTTCACAAAGAGCACTTGCCCCTTTTAATTAATTGAATTAAATAATTTAATGTAAATTCCTTTTAAATAAATTTCTCAATGTTTAAATATGTTTTCTTTTTAAAAAGACTCTCGGATAGTCCCGGATAATAGTACGCTCTGTCGTGCGTATGTAGGGCATCACCCACGCGCTGCCGACCCCGTAAAAACATTTTCACCCATTCCTTAAAGAACTCCCCCCTTCTTCCTTCCTTCCTCTTTCTTTCGTGTGTCTAGGTATGTGTATGCTTGGCAATCTAGTCGTGTGTGTGTCTTCGGAATATTCGGTGTCGACCTGTTGTCTGCGTGTGTGTATCTATGTGTAATGGCAAGACGAGCGGGAAGAGGCCTAGAGGTAGAAGCCCGGTGAGATCCGCTCTACCGTGGACACCTCGGTGTGCGAGTGAGCTGGCGCAAGATAGTTCACGACAAAGTCATCCAATGAGGCCACGACTCTCAGCATTGAGGATAAACGACGCAAGGAGGGTCTGCATATGTGTATGTATATGTATGCTTTTCAATATTAGTGTGTGTATGTACGTACCCGTGCCACCCCCATCCGTAGGCAACGCGGGCGCGGGCTGCGCGGCGGGCCGTATGTGTCTCTTTGGATTATTTAGTGTCCATGCGTATGCCTGCGTGTGTGTAGGTATGTGTTTGTTTGTGTGCGCGTGCGTGCATGTCTACGTGAGCGTGTGTATGTATATACATACTTGATCTACCCCCGTTCCTTGGCTACGCAGGCGCGGGCTGCGCGGCAGGCGCGACGGGGCGTGCGTGTGTTTTCGGAATATAAAAGATATGTATCCTTGTCAATGTTAGCGCGCGCGCGTGTGTGTATGCCTGCGTGTGTGTGTATATGCCTGCGTGTGTATGTGTAGCCGTGTATATACATACCCTATCCACCCCCACCACTCGGCTACGCGGGCGCGGGCTGCGCGGCGGGCGCGGCGGGGCGCAGCGGCGCGGCGGGCGCGGGCGCGGGCGCCGGCGCCGGCTCCTTGGCCGCCTTGCCGTGCTTCTCACGCTAAACGGAGGGGGATTATACATCATTACGCTTGGACAAACCCACACAGCACCATCTAAGAAGATTGTAAATAGATAGACTATTTAAGAGAGGTAGGGTATAGCGTGGTAGAGCTCGTCTTAGCTGAAATGACGCGCCTCACTATCGCAATAACGCACACAAGCAAACTTAAAATATGGACGCAATACATATACAAATACCGTTGTGATTGGTCATTCAGTTGCCGGTGAGACTCAAACGTAGGAGCACGCGTCGTTCGATTGGAGCAGTCGACGCTCCCACACAGATGAAGTGTCGTTATTAATATTTGCACTCACACATCGAAATCGACTAATTAAGTAGTGGGGCGCGTCATTTCAGCTTAGACAAGCTCTATATTATTCGAATTGAAGCCGCCAGACTGGGGAAGTACCTTTTCTTCAGTAGTCTTTTAAATAATATTGTGCTTCTGCCGGTGAGTAAGGTCTCTAGTGCTCCATGGGGTGGGGATTTGGGGAACCGTGGCTTTGGCAGTGGAGGGGTGAATTAAAATATATTTTTTTATACCACTAATGCGGCAAACAAGCTTGCGGCCTGCCTGATGGTAAACAGTATTTGACGCCAACTTAAAATTTGACGACCACACGATCAGATGGCGCAAACTTCGTTTGTACAAACGCGCTGTGCAAGCATAAGTTGGTGTTTTAATCGCTCGCCACGAATCGAACGCCGCCCATTCGATAGACATTCGACAATATAAACATTAAAAACAGTTAAAACTATTTGGATATCTTTAACTAGCTTTTAATTTGATTTATAAATGATTAAATACAACGATTAAGTGAGCGAATGCATAGTATATAGTAATGCATGTACTAAAGTTGCAGTGACGTAGGCTTGGACAATAACGTGATGCAGCGTTTGCAATATATTACTTAAATTCGATTTAGGCCCGATTTTTCAATCCCCAGATAAAACATATCAGTCCGATAAGTTATTTGTCATTTGTTAGTTAAAATTGTCATTACTTCTTACTAAATAAGTGAAGGATTATAGTTTGTTTTAATTTGGATGTATATTACTTTATCGGGCAGATAAATTTTATCTGAGGATTGAAAAATCGGCCCTTATAGATATGATTTATAACACGGTTTCTTCCGGGGGAAAATCGGAAGCGGGGCCTTCCGACCACATGCAGGCGCGGGTCCAGTATTTGGTTGAGAGGGAGGGGCAAAAGTCAAAATTATAGCTATCTTCTAATTATAGGTATTCTCTACTCAATGAGCGAGCGCCCTGAGTTAAAAAAAATTGCCCTTTTTAGTGGGGTGAACAATAATTGAATGATTGGAGCGAGCTCAGAAATTTTAGCTTCTAAAACCTGGTATGACATTATTTTTGCCAATGATCAATGACATTTGATGACAAATGACATTTTTTACGTTTGAGATCTTAAAAGCTGGAGTGAATTGAATGAATAAGCGAGCGGAGTGAGCTTGTAATTTGTGTTATTTTGTGTTATTAAGCATGAGGTGATCATTAAATAATCATTAATGAGCGAGCAAAGCGAGCCCGCTATTTCAAACATTTTTGGTCTTAACAGCAATGGGTGATCCGCACAATAGTAACTTAAGGAAATCAATGAATGTGTAACCGCAACGAGCTAGGTGAATGATAAGAAAAGTATCTGAAACCTATGGTTGAGCGAGCGAAGTGACCTTGAAATGTTTTACATTTTGAATAGAAATTCTAGATATTTTGGGATTTAACAAGTAATGGGTGATCTTTACAAAAGTAACTTAGGGAAATTAATGAATGAGCGACCGCAACGAGTTTGGTGAAAGGTAAGAAAAGTAACTGAAACCTATGAAGGAACAAGCGTTTTTGATATTTGGGGTCTTAAAAGCTGGGTTGAATAATAAATATATAAGCGAGCGGAGCGAGCTCGAAATTTTTAACATTTTGGCATAGGTGCTGTGATGATGTGTGATGCTGATCGTAATAAAAGAAATTAAAATTATTGAATGAGCAATCGGAGCGCGCACGAAGCTTTTAACATTTACTTCAAAGCTGGGGTGATTGTTAAAATGAATATTTGAGTGAGCACGGAATTTAAGGTTTTAAAAGATTGGTGAAAAGTAAGACAAAACTGAAGGCAATGAATGAGCTAACGATGCGAGCTCGAAATTTTTGACATTCCTGTTCTAAAAAGTGAGTCAGTCAATCACTCGATTCATAAAATCAATAAAAGAATTGGGCGAGCGCAGCGAGTATTGAATTTTTGGCCTTTTTGCTCATAAAACCGCAGGCGATTGTGCATTATACGTAGACGAGTCGGGGCTAAGGGGGCTGAGAGGGCAATTGGACCCCCCCCCCCCGAATCGCGCCTAATCACATGTGGGTTGTGAAATTTCATATATTTGTGAATCCGGGGCCGTCTTTTTTCCGTTACGTGTGATTATGGATGCTTATGTTGAGAGTCTTAATGAGCGATTTTCCACAGAGGTTTTACAAAAACATAGTTCAAAATAGATCGATAGATGGCGCTGATAAATAGTACCTGTCAAATTACGATTACAATAGACCGTTTACTAGAAAGCAGAGCCATTCAAATAAAAAATGTACCTATTGAATATCTGTCAGTGTCACTGGTCAATGCCTGCCTTGCTGCGCTGTGATATATTTTTAGTTCTTAATGACAGATACTATTAATGAGCGTCATCTATCGTCGATTTAAAGAACACGCCCTACAAAGTAGCTCAATAAAGAAAAAGTTGTACAAAAACTATACTAAATATTTTACCTTGATTTTATCTCCACTCATTATGGCTTTAATGTCGTCCGCGTCCAATGTCTCATATCTGGAACAATGAACAAGACAATATTAATATAATTCATCTAGAAACATACACCGACTAACCATTTACCAAACGGGTAATGACCTCAGTGGTCAGTGCAAGGTCCATGTGTAAGGGCAGTCAGTGAGCGCGACCCAGTTGTTAGTGTGTGTGATAGTGTGCTAGTCAGTAAACGCGATTTAAAGAGAGTGTGTGTATGCGAGTTTCACTTTAGAAGTGCGTGTATGTGATTGACTGAGGCATGAAGTAAGAGAGTGAGTCAGTGTATGTGTGCATGTGTGTGTGGCACTCACTTGAGCAGCGCATCGGCGAGCATTTTTGGGAGTGTGTGATTGACTGAGTCAGTAAGTAAGAGACCGAGTCAATGTGTGTCACACAGACACGTGTCTCACTTGAGCTGCGCATCGGGGAGCATTTTTGGGAGTGTGTGATTGACTGAGTCAGTAAGTAAGAGAGCGAGTCAGCGTAACAGCGATTCAGTGTGCGCGTCTGAGATTGACTGAGTCAGCGTAACGGCGAGTCAGTGTGCGCGTGTGTGATTGTCTGAGACAGAAAGAGAGTGGATCAGTGTGTGTGTGTGTGTATGTGTGTGTGGAGGAATCTCACTTGAGCAGCGCCTCGGCGAGCGCCTTGTGCTCCTTGGCGTGCGTCCGCAGGATGGCCTTCGCGCGCTCGTAGCTCTCGGAGAGGATCTGCGTTATCTCGCCGTCCACCTGACGGGGGTAACATTAATAGCTATTACTATATATTCCTACAACAGTTTCTACAATAGTAACTACGTAATATTGTAGGATACGACCGTAAACGTGGTTATGCCTCTGAGACTAAAAGGGAAAATTTATAAAGCAGTTAGAGCTCGTCTAGTCTAAGATGACACGCCCCACTACTTAGTTAGTTGATTTCGATGTGTGAGTGCAAATATTAATAACGACACTGCATCTGTGTGGGGAGCCAATGAACGACGCGTGCTCTTACGTTTGAATCTCACCGGCAACTGAATGACCAATTACAACGGCATTTGTATATGTATTGCGTCCATATTTTAAACTTGCTTGTGTGAGTTAATGCGATAGTGGGGCGCGTCATTTTAGATTAGACGAGCTGTAACTACGTAATATTGTAGGATACGACCGTAAACGTGGTTATGCCTCTGAGACTAAAAGGGAAAATTTATAAAGCAGATTTTTTTTTTTAATTACTTTACTAGCCAGGCATTTGACCGCCACCTCACCTGGTGGTAAGTGACGATGCGGCCGATGATGGAGCATGCCTGTCTAGGAACAGCCTATTCACTCTAGGCTTGAAGGCATCCAGATTATATTGATCAGGGAACACACTCGCAGGCAACGCATTCCACTCCTTAGCCGTACGCATTATAAAAGTCGAGCCAAAGCGGCTCGTGCGGATAGTTGGAAGATCCACGACATTAGGATTAAGCGCTCGCCCGGATCGCGTCTCCCGATGGCGAAAAGGGGCCGGCGGAATTAGGTCGTGCAACTGCTTCGCACACTCTCCGAAGTGCGAAGTTACCTGTCGTCAGATATGGATCGGAATGTTGGCCTACTAAGGTAGGTAGGTAGGTAGGTGACAAGATTCAAAGTAGCCGCTTGTCATGGTTCGGCCATATTATGCGACGAAAAGAAAATCATGTCACTAATAGGGTATTGAATATGAATGTGGATGGTTACACAGGAATGGGACGACCAAAGAAAATATGGATGAATTGTGTGATGAAGGATGATGTTCAGATATCAGGGAGCGAGAGGTGATCGTAGAGATGACACCGGATAGGGGTGGAGAAAGAAAACATACTGTGCCGACCCCAAATGAATGGGATAAGGGCAGGCAAATGATGATTAAACTGGCTACCGTTTAGTGTGTATGTGGGCGTATAAATGTCGGTGTTCCTGCTCACCAGCTGATGGGTATAGAGCCCGATAATGTCGGGCGCATAATTGCATTTTTTGCATAAGCCAATTGTACGGATTCGACTGAGCAAGCGAAAAACGGCATTTCGTACGTGTTTTGCTTTGGGTTGGTAAAAACCCATTTCGGTGAGTTGCTACGTAATATTTGTCTCTTCCTATGTGGATTAACCCGACCTTCTCGCTCATGCCCCACTCGCGGACCATGTGGCAGGCGATCGAGGTCGCTTGCCGTAAAACTAAGTAGAGCTCGTCTAGTTTAAAATGACGCGCCCCACTACTTAGTTAGTTGATTTCGATGTGAGTGCAAATATTGATAACGACAAATCATCTGTGTGGGAGCCAATGAACGACGCGTGCTTCGACGTTTGAATCTCACCGGCAACTGAATGACCAATTACAACGGCATTTGTATATGTATTGCGTCCATATTTTAAACTTGCTTGTGTGCGTTAATGCGATAGTGGGGCGCGTCATTTTAGATTAGACGAGCTCTACCTACGGGGTCAGTTTATAGACCGTCTAATGAAAATCGGCTAGGAGAGACCTTGATTAGTTTTTGTAGCAGAAAATTGGGTTTCGAGCGTGTTTCGTTTTCCGCGCGGGCCGAAAGTGCGGATTCGACTGTGTTTTGTTTTTGAGCAAGCGCGAAACGGCATTTCGAGTGTGTTTTGTTTTGAAAGCAAGCCAAATGTACGGATTCGAGGGTGTTTTGTTTTTGAACCAATGAAAAAACGGCATTTCGAGTGTGTTTTGTTTTTGGGGCCAAAAAGCCATTTTGACTGATACAACCTATGTGTGTCACAGTGGTAAATGTGTAGCGTCTACTGTCTGGCGCGTGTGTGTGTGTGTGTGTGTGTGTGTGTGTGTGTGTGTGTGTGTGTCTGTCTGTGTGTGCTCACCAGCTGGTGCGTGTAGGGCCCGATGGTGTCGGGCGCGAGCGCGGGCCGCGGCGCGTCCAGTGCGCGGAGCCCGACCTTCTCGCTCATGCCCCACTCGCGGACCATGTGGCAGGCTATGGAGGTGGCTTGCTTCAGGTCCGAGGAGGCGCCTGGGTTGGATGGGAGAGAGATTTATTTAGTATATTGGTAAATAGAGGATTGTTCGAGTATTATGGGGCTACCACATGACACAATTTTACGTGCAATGTGAGTAGATTGGCAATCAAATTGTGTAGTGTGGACGGACAATCAGATTGCAGCCAGTTTTTTTTTTTTTTTTTTTTTTTTTTTTACTCTACTAGCCAGGCATTTGACCGCCACCTCACCTGGTGGTAAGTGACGATGCGGTCTATGATGGAGCATAAGTGTAAGTGGATGGAGTTAAATTGGCAATCGGATTGGGTCATGTGGATGGGGTACTGGCTAGATTGGCAATAAAATTGTCTCGTGTGGACGAAGAATCAGATTGCAGCCAATTCAATTGTCAATTAATCAAATTGTGTCGTGTGGAAGCCGTTTTATAAGCAAGATTTTACAGCCCATAGGTGGTAGGTAAAAACTCAAACAATTCCTTTTTAACAAAAGATTAAGCTTAATAATAGATCAACTCGTCTCAAATTAAAAATAAAGTGAAAGATATCGCTTAGCAGCCAGTCTAGTATTTGCTGATTAATCCTACCGGCGAGGTATTCATTTTCCTTTTTTTCCATAGTCAATTGGTCACTGTGAGCTTAGCTTTTAAGAGAGGTAGGGTATAGCGGGATATCTCGTTCGAATTGGAGCCGCCCGACTGGGGAAGTACCTCCACCTTACAGAATATCGCAGATAAACAATACTCTTTTAAATAGTATTGTATTTCTGCCGGTGAGTAAGGTCTCCAGTGCTCCATGGGGTGGGGAATTGGGGAACCGTGGCTTTGGCAGTGGAGGGGCATTTGCCTTGTTGCTGCCAGAGCAACGTTATAGAGGTGGGCAACGCATTGGCGAACTCTTGGTGTTGCTAATGTCTATAGGCAGCGGTGACCACTTTTCATCAGGTGGCCCGCTTGCCTGTTTGCCTACCGTATTACATAAAAAAAGCTTTCTAATTAGTTGCGAGTCCTGCAGTGGACTTTTCGGGCTGTGATATGACAGCAGTCATTCCCCACGGATATTCCCGGTCCCTACCCCGTCCCAAGCACTCACCGGACGTGATCTCGTCAGGCCCGAAGATGCGTGGAGATTATGACCTCCCCTTAGGTGGGTGAGGCCTTAAGTTCTGCATTGACTGTTACGGGCTGTGATATGTGATAGCACCCATTCCCCAAGGAGCTGTTCCTCACCACCCCCAGCACTCACCGGAGGTGATCTTGTCGGAGAGGCCCTAAGTCTTGCAGTAGACTCATTGTTCTGTGATGCCCTCATTCCCCATGGAGCTTGTTGCTTTTTTATATTATAGATGCCTCTCCGTTTATATTAGACTGGTCTCTCTTTTTTATATTAGATGTCGTGTGGTCTCTGGCAGAGAAGAATAGCTCCAACCCCTTACACTAATGTTTCCGAGGCAAAAGATCTAGTCTCGGCAGTCTAAAATCGGCAGCAGCGTTTTCCATTGTTATATTTACAATGAGATTGTGTAATGTAGATGGGGTATTGAATAGATTAGCAATCAAATTGTTTCGTGTGGACTGACTAACAGGTTGTAACCAATTCAATTGGCAATCAGATTGTGTCGTATGCAAGCCCCTTGACATAAGCAAGATTTTAGTTATTTGTATCAGCTTTGATATCATCATCACAGCCTATAACAGTCCACTGCAGGACTTAAGGCCTCTCCCACGAAAGGGGAGGTTGTTGCCATAATCCCCACGCTTGGCAGGCGGGTTGGAGATCGCAGTGTTATAAATTGGAAACTGCTGCCCATTTTCCAGCTTACGGAGACTAATCTTTTGCCTTGAAAACATTAGTCGCTTTGAACGACACCCACGAGTGTAGGGGTTTGGTGCTATTCTACTCTGCCGGACACCACACGGTCACAGCTTTGATATAATTCTTATAAAATCTGCTTGTCTAGCGTGGAGTGGGAGAGGCCCAAGTCTATTGTGCCCTTATAGCCCTAAGTGGACTGTTATAGCCCCCATTCCCAATGGATATTTCCAATCCCCCCCCTACTCACCAGAAGTGATCTTATCGGGCCCGAAGATGAGTTCCTCGGCCGCACGGCCACCCATCATTGTGTCCATCATAGCCAGCAGCTGCTGCTTCGTCACGTGGTACCTACGGGGGGATAGGATAGAATAAATAAATAAATAAATAATCGTGGACAAATTCACACAGCGCCATCTAGCCACAATGTAAGCAAAGCTTGTACAGTCGAGTTCATTAATATGTGAGCATTGCCAAGGCTTCAAATATAACTGTACATGGAAAGGGTTACTTATATATCTGAGCAGATTCATCAATCAAACATATATAAGGCTCGTCTAGTCTAAAATGACGCGCCCCACTACTTAGTTAGTTGATTTCGATGTGTGAGTGCAAATATTGATAACGACACTTCATCTGTGTGGGAGCCAATGAACGACGCGTGCTCCTACGTTTGAATCTCACCGGCAACTGAATGACCAATTACAACGGCATTTGTATATGTATTGCGTCCATATTTTAAACTTGCTTGTGTGCGTTAATGCGATAGTGGGGCGCGTCATTTTAGATTAGACGAGCTCTACATCTGCTCAGATATATAAGTACCCTTCCATGTACATTTATATTTGAAGCCTTGGCAATGCTCACATATTAATGAAGTCGACTGTACTATCGCACGGGTGGGGGTTACAAAAAGTCAGGTAACTCCCGACTAGTGATGGGCAACGGGTATTTATTTACGTGGGCGACTATTTTTGAACCGCTCGCTTCGAGTCGAACGGTTTTCAATTTTGATTTTTGACATGAAAAATTCAATACTTTGGTATATGACGCTGATTTTACCTATTTTTGATCCGTTCGCTTTCGGTGTTGCCAATGTAATTCGTAAAAATATAGAATTTTTAATGCTCAAAATCAAAATTGAAAACCGCAGCGAGCGACAGACAGATTTAGGGGTAAAAGAATTTTTACGCATTTACACCCAGTAAATTTATTAAGAGTGATTTTAAGACGCGGAGATAATAAATTGAAATAACCAAAGAAAACAGTATTTACTTTCAGTCAAACTAGATTTATTGGAAAGATAATTTTATGGCATTTATATTTGAATATGATTTCGGTCATGTGGCTGCCGAGACTGGGGCGTAGTAGACAGCCCAATCTGAATATCCTATATTGCAAAATTATGTTTTTATGTTGTTAGTGTATTTATAAATATGGGTCTCAGTACCCTGAAATAAATAATAATAATTACAATGATAAGTATAGTTACCTCTCCTTAGCGGGAATGTAGGCGGTGTGTCCGAGCGAGGGTCCGCGCGGGATTATAGTCACCTTGTGCAGCGGGTGCGAGTCCTGCCATAGAAACACAATGGGGAATCAATGCACTGGAATGGTAATCTCCTCCTGTCTGTCTTCAAGGAGAAACTTGACAAGAGAGTACAGCGTAACTATTGTTGTTGATTTTTTGCAATACAAAAATGTATTCGGCGATACTTGTAGAATAGTTCCTTAGTTACTTTTTAAATTAGAAATATAGCCTGCCAATCCAATTAAAGGCCCCATTTCTGATAGTTAAGGGACATCTAGCTCACTCAAAAATTTATCTGCGGGCCAAATGTCTACTTTTTAAGATGTGTATGGGTAGATTAGTTTGAATCAATTTAGAAAAACGGACCAGATGGCTCCTATTAAAAAGTGAAGGGATATTTCGGCTAAATTATATTTTTAATTAAAATAATTGATGTTCATCTGAGCAACAAATGACAATTACTGACTATTTTGTTGATGAAATCATTCATCTTAATAGATTTCACTAAGTTTCGTGCATACCTTGGTGTAGTGTGCGACGATGGCGTGTCCGCCTTCGTGGTAGGCGGTGATGGTGTTCGCTTCCTCGTCAGGAAGCCGGGCTCGACGCTCCGGACCCATTAGTACCTGGGGGGATAATCAATCAATCAATCAATCAATCACACTAAGTTTGTAGACTTCGTTCGCGTACAACTACTTTAGAAAGAAAGAAAGAAAAGACATTCATTACACATAGCACAGCACACCATAGAACTTTCTCCCACGCACACTAAGGTTGTGGAATGAACTACCTGGAGAGGTTTTCTCTGGCGAGTACATCATGGAGTCCTTCAAGAAAGGGGTGGAAAGGTTTTCACGGTGTCGGCAACGCGTGGCTGATGCCTCTGGTATTGCAAACGGCCATAGGCATAATAATAAGTAAGTAATAAGTATTTTATTTTCTCTCAATCACACAATATACATTTCTTCATGAATTTGTTACAAAATTACATATGCGAGTGAGAGACAGGAGCCCAAACTAGGTAATCCTGTGTGAAGGGTCTCCTGGCTCTTCCTCTCAAATCCATCATATTTTGACGGCAAAGAAGTATTTAGATAGTAGGTAAAAGTACTAAAAGGTCCAATCTACTGTACCAACTATTAGACGTGATTGTGTGTGTGCATGAGAGCGATGTGTAATGTCCTACTCAATAAAGAAATTTAGATTTGATTTGATATGGGCGACAGTTACCACTTGCCATCAGGGCTGTATGCTCGTGTCGCTGAGAAGCATAAAATATTTCCTTTTTAAGAAGGCAGTCTTGCACCATATTTGACCACTTTTAATTTTTTTAAACCACCAATTTGGCAACCTTACAGCCTGCCTGATGGAAAGCAGTCACCGCTGCCATGGACGTTTGCGTTGTACTCATTTTCGTTTGATATATATAATTACGTATGTACACAATAAATAATATAATAAGTGTACATACCTTGTCCCGCGCGTCTTCAAAATACTTCATTGAGACGTGCTTCGCGCCGTCGATCGCCGCCCTGACAACAGAAACTAAGTTTAGAATAGCTAGAATAATAACTTTATTCTATTATAGAAGAGTGTTAAACGAAGTTTGATCATAATTTCAATATTAACCAATTAAGGGCAATGAAATTTTTAAATTAAATTTAAATTCATTTATTTCAGACGAAGTAGTCCATATTACATTAGAATGTCAACGTTATGAGTACAATGCATGGACTTACTACCCGTTACCCGTAATTTTTTTCTTTTATCTGTTTTGTGGAACAAAAAGTCGTAGGTTAATAATTATGTAAATAAATAAATGTCGACTCGACGTTTGTCGGAGAAACGTTCAGTAGATCAAAAGGTATTTTGACAACTACTTTTCGGATTGTACGGATTACCTCATAATAATACCAAATTAACGGTAAATATATTTCTCCAATAATGGCAACACCAAACATGACACTTGTCAATTTAGAATGACGGTGATTATGCCAATAACATTGTGTTTACACTGTTAGAAAGGGACAAAGGACTATCGATGGTGACTCTCGCTCTGCCCGGTTTTAGTCAAAGCAGTGCGCAGTCCCTTTGGGTAGTAAGTCCATGGTACAATGTACACTGAAATGTTACAATTGAAATGTCAAGATCTAAATATAATATCATCGACATGTCCAAAATTTAAATTTATCAATAAATTCAAGTAACATGTCTCATTTTTTGTTAGTAATATTTCGTAATATTAAGTAAGTCTTAGAAGGTAGTTTTAGACGAGATATAGACAAAGCCATAGTCAGCGGACTATGGCTTGTCAAATTTTCGCTAAAATATACAGGGTGTTACATAATATATGTATAAAGCCGTGAACTGGATGGAGTGTTAAACATAATAAAACGATAGGTACAATTATTTCTGTCGTACGTGAATTTTTTTTATATAACATATGTATGAAGCCGTGAACCGTATAGAGTGCTAAATGTATGAAAACGATAGGTACAAAAATTCCACGTACAACAGAAATAATTGTACCTATCGTTTTATTATGTTTAACACTCTAACCAGTTCACGGCTTTATACATATATTATGTAACACCCTGTATAGTTGCAAAGTTGCACGCAATTTAATATTTCAATTAAATAATTCTTAAATACCGCGCAAGTTTGAAACGATAAATTTCAACGAAAATCTGACAAACATAGACACAGATATTGGTTTCGAAACATAGAACACATTGAAATAAGCAAAAAAAGAAACGTTTTTCCTTCCTTTCTGTATTTCACTCTAAATCTCTCCTATGCTAGTTGGAATAAAATTTATAAACGGGAGTCACCTTTGGTGGCTTGGTTTTTAAACACACCAACATCTACTGGATCCTGGATCGGACCCCGGGCCCTCGCGCCCGAGAGCACAACCGGGATATTAACGCAACATTGATTTTAGTTATGTCCCGAGTCTAGTCTTTGCCCCTGATCTCTGCCCTATGGTAAACGCGCATGTATATATGAGGCTACCAACTAGGGTTGCCAACCCTACTATATAATATAGTATCCTACTGTATTAGGAGTCTACCTACTATAAATTAAAAATTATTATATAGTAGGCGAAACTACTATATTTAATTAGCACTACATTACTACTTACCGCAAAACGGAACGCGTCCATAATATCCTCAAAAGAAAAAAATTCCTGATGCAAATCGAATATTTCAGAACAATCTTGAGTCTTGACATTTGTATGACGTGACGTCAAACTCAAGTCAAATAAAACAAAACAGCTCAATGTAGCAGAAAATATACATTTAAGAAATAATAGAGGTACGTACATTTTATTTAAAAAACCTACTGTATATTTTTGGTTAATTCCCTACCTACTATATTTTTATGGCTTCTAAACCCGAAAATACTATATTTGGTCTAAAAAAAGTTGGCAACCCTGCTACCAACTCACTTCAAAGCAGTTTGATTGACCATATTCTCCAACTCTCTGTATGCCACTACTTTCGAGATAGATATCTCTAATATTTTCCGAAGCTAGTCTCTGCCCCTGATCTCCATCCTATATGATACGGGCGCGTCTACGCATGTCTATACTAATATTATAAAGAGGAAATGTTTGATTTTTTTTTTGTTTGTATTGAATAGGCTTCGAAACTACTGGACCGATTTCAACAATTCTTTCACCGTTGGGAAGCTACACTATCCGCGGGTGACATAGGCTATATTATATTTTCTAAAAAATTACGAATCATTAATAAAACTCCAATAATGTAACCCAAGGTGTAAAAAAATACCCAAAAAATTCCTTACATCGCGTGTGTTGCGAAAACTATTGATGATAGAACAAAATAAAGTACTACGACTTTGCAGAACACATCATTATCTACAAAAAGTGTCGCGACAGTATATGTCTAACTATTATAGTTAAGTCACAATAAGTGTTCTTTTATTTTCAAAATTTAATTGAAATGCCGCCGCTAAAAACGCTTTTTATTTGTACCTTGGTATTAATCCTTATCAAAATCAATTACTTCATATTCACGACTGCTTCAATACCTTTATATAACTTTATATAACTTTATATAACATTCCATTCGAAAGATATCAGGTGTTTAAAAATGTGAATATTAGAAAAAAGTCGCGTGTTCGCCGCTCAGTCCGCTCGGCTATCTAGGCAGCACGGGGTTTGGGAGAGGAGTCAATGTCATCAAGAAATAAAGTGCCGTGTACCCGTAGTGGTACCCGTGCGGAGCCGGGGCGGGCCGCTATGTATGTATATGAAGGGTTGGTCGGGTGTTCGTCGTTATCCATCGATAAATCTAATGAAATACTGTTTGGAATACACGTACAGATTTAATGTAATTACAATTACGTTATAATCACTCGCAAATAATGAAACACAATCGATGGAAACCGATTACTTTCGGACCGCGGTGAAGTCGGTCCTCCGTTGGCGTACGGCTCGACGTCCGTTCAAAAGTGACCGTTGGTTTTCTACGCTGTCATTTGCAGTGTTACCAGCATTAGTTTCCAAAAAAAGTACGTCCGGGCTCCTAAAGTAGTACGGAAATGGCTAGATAGGTACGGTTTACCTACTCTTCTATTTTATCGGCCTTGGGGATGGGGGTCTAGATTAGTCGTAAGTTGAATTATAGACACAATAAAACGGCGTTATATTGAAAAGACAAGACCTTATTCACTCGCCTGTGGTGCCAGTGAGCAAAAACACGTCAAAATCATCCCTTCCTTCCATTATTTTACGGTATTTTGCGGACAAGAAAGGCAAAGTGATCACCCCGTCAGCAAAATTTAGCAATTTGTAAAAACGTACTAAATACTACGATGTGGAGCAAAGTACGCCAAAGGTACGACAGTCGGCCAAATAGTACATAAATCGTACCAAAAGTTACGATCTGGCAACGCTGGTCACTTGTCAAAGCCGTAGTGTTGCCAACGCACATTCCGGTTATACCCAAGTCGATAGGCTTGACGTTCCGATTTGCTACCTGCGACATATATGTATGTATGTGTGTATGAGACTCACTTCAAAGCGGCCTGGTTGACCATATTCTCCAAATCGGCGCCCGTGAAGCCCGTCGTGCCCCGGGCCAGCACGTCGCTGTCCACGTCTCCGTGCGCCAGTACCCTGGAGAGATACATCTCCAGGATCTCCCGCCGGCCGCCGTAGTCCGGGGTTGGGACGTTCACCTGGGGGGGAAAGGGGAGGGTTATTGAGGGGGTATTTTATTTGACCCTGGCAGAAGCCGGGACTAACTGTCGGATTAGGCCAGTCAAATCTTACAATATCTTATTTATTTATAATCTTACAAAAAAATGGCTCTAAAACGCAAAGCGCGATGTAACGCTGCATTTTTGGTATATTATTTGGACCACTTAAGAGAGAGTGAAACTACATTTTGCAAGCAAAAAAAAATTGTGCTTCCTGCGTAATACGTGAAAAACTGCGAAATTTTCGGACTTTTTTCACTTTCTGGTCTAAAAATAAAAAACTGCATTTTTCGACCAATGAAGCTTAATGGCTTTTAAAGTTCATTATATTTGCCACTATTTAAGCTCAAACGCAGCTCTACAAAATGTACAGTAAACAAGTTATGACTCTTCAAAGATGGTCAATTTTTCCGGAAAATTTACAATTTTAGGTTTTGCTCCCGTCTGGAGCAAATTATTGATAAAATCGCTAGTCCTATGATAAAAGTAACTAAAAGAAAGTTGTAGTACATTTAATTTACTTTCATTGAAGTAGAAAACGAACTAAGTGAGACTAATAGTTTACTTACAATCTTGAAAATGGTTTTTTGAAGAACTCTGTGAATTCTTATTTGTGTGAATGGTACCAAAGTACTTATGTTATGCTTGCTAGAAATTACGTTATAATAATAATAAAATACCATCACAAGGTGCCAATCAGCTTCCGAGACCGTTCTATCAGACTCAGGGTCCAGTGGAAGATATTTGTCAACCTCGCCAATGAATTGCTTGCTTTGATTCGAACGATTTTCAATCTTAATTTTCCTTATGAAAAATGTTATATTTTTCCCTATTTTTGCCCATATTTCGGCCCCCTCTTTCGGTGTTGCCAATGTGATTTTAAAAATATTGAATTTTTCACGTCAATATTCGACATTGTAAATCATTCGAATAGAGGCGAGCGATTCAATAACTGAACCCAGGGCCGTTTGTATGTTAGTTTGAAGTTGCTTAGTTTTACCATGGGTTACCGACATTCTACCGAGTTCTATTGAAATCGTAATAATGTACTTTTTTGACATAACTTGGCTTTAATGTTGTATCTACATTCATACGACGACGACATTAGCGCCTTCAAGGAACAAGCCTCTATAAACGAATTCTCGACACCACTGGCAGGATAGGTAGAACAGTCACAGAACAGTAGTAGTAGAACAGGTAAGTACGCGCCAAGTATGGCGCCTAAAACTAAAAAATGATGGTTTCATTCGTCCTATTGCGGTAGGGACTACCTATCGACGCCGGTTTTCCACCCCCCAGCCCAGCAAATTACTTCTAGCATATCCAGCTCGACTTTGGATCTAAAGGTGACTGCGAAGCCGCCGTCCACGCCATGAGACCTTTCGTCGTACTGAAGGGTGACGTAAAAATGGATTCAACTCCGTCGATAGAGGCGCTTTGCTTGGTCAAATACGATCTAAGCTGCCGGCCGCTTATAAGTTGATGCGACAATGCTACAAAAAGCCGAGCAATCTTATATACAAAGGCTACCTCTTGCAATCAGTAGTCGGCTGCCAGCAATAGGCGACTCTCGAGAAGCTAAATTCTAAATTTAACGTGTGGTAGTACGACCTACTTAGAATACGGGATCCTACGAGGGGATGCGAACACGGTTTTACAGGATTTACAGCTCCTCATACGCGAGATGAGGGTGATTGGTGTGCAGTCCGAGGGCTGGTACCATTTCTGCAGCTTTTGACGCTATTGCTATTACAATGTCGTCGACAAGGCGTGGCTTCACTTTCTAGGTAGTTTTGATTAATCCCTCTCGGACTTCATTGAAGAAAAAATTCCAATTCTATTGTTGTGTTTTGCGGTGTTGTCAACAATACAGTGAAACATATTGTTATATTTTAATTCTTAACATAAATCTCGATAATTCATCTTGGAAACAGATGGATATGGAGGTCTAAGCGTTAGGAAAGTTTCAGATGTGTCCCTGTCAGCTTTTCTGTCCTCGGTGCATAGTTCACAGTATCCAGTGTAGAAGTTATTATCTAAACTAGGAACTTTTATTACGGCGTATTCTATCGAGGCCAAATAAATGCCTTTGGCACGAGGCTTTTCCGGAGGTCGAGCTCCCGAAAAATTCCTGTTCCCAGCGGCTATGGGGCGAGCCTCGCTGCAGATTGGTGCGAAACAATATTTTAAGCGCACCAACCAACTCTGCAGAGCGTGCCCGTTTGCTGGCTGCTGGCGAGTGTAAGTCGGGTCTCTAACTTCAGGCAATGTCTTCTTAAAATATTGGGACACTTCTCGACCGCGTTACGCACTATATCATCCGCCGGGCCTTCACCTTCGCTGGAGCACCCGCGAAGCTTGAGCCAGGTGGTTTGGCCCGTGATGACGGTAAGAGGCCCGAAGGGATGACATTCCCGCCCTGGGAGCTGGGACGACGTTTGGTCAGGGACACCACGTGTAGCGATACCCTTGCACAGTTCCATCTTCCAGTAACGGTCCGATGCCGTCTCAACTGAAAGTGTCAAACGGCGCAAGTGTTGGTGGAAACCACATATTTACGCCGTTTGGTGTGGAAACCCTTAAATTCTAGTGTCCATAGCGCACACTCCCTATTTTGGGAGCTAGCTAAGCGCTTGGTCGATATTACTAAAGACCCACAGGGCTGACTTCCACTTCGGACGGGGGACTTTCTAATAGTTCTAATACTTCTAATACCGTGGACCTTGCACAAAATTAGTGATTGTTTTATTAAGTTAGTTGTTATTTGTAATTTGTATTATGTCAGATTAGTATTCATAATATGTATAATTGTTATTCCTACCTTAATAAATACTTTAGTTTTATGTTAGTTAAATAAATTTTTATGTTCTCCTCGTTTTTTTAAGATTGTGAATGAACCATTAGTCTCACATAGTTCGTTCTGTACATCATTTAAAGCAAATTAAATGTACTACAACTCCCCTTTAATTTTTTTATAATAGAACTAGCAATTTTACCAATAATTTGCTCCGGACAGGAGCAAAACCTAAAATTGAAGTTTTTCGGGAAAAATAGACCATCTTTAAAGAGTCATAACTTGGTTGCTATACGCTTTATAGAGCTGTGTTTGGGATTAAATCCTTGCAAATTTAATCAATTTTAAAAGCTATAAAGCTTTGTTGGTCGAAAAATGCATAGTTTTTGAGTTTTAGTCCTGAAAGTTAAAAAAGTCCAAAAATTTCGCAGTTTTTCTCGTATTACGCAGGAAGCACAATTTTTTTTTGCTTGCAAAATGTTGTTTCACACTCTCTTAAGGGGTCCAAATAACATACCAAAAATGCAGCGTTACATCGCGCTTTGCGTTTTAGATGTAAGATTTGACTGGCCTAGATGATGATGTACACAAGATAACTTAACAGAAAGTACACAGGGAACTTTTTTTTTTCACAGGGCATAAAAAATATTAATTTATTAAAACTTCATGCACAAAATTTTACAATGGGTGAGTTAAGCTAAAATAGCCTTATCTACCAGTCAACCAAGAGATAATGGGTTAAGGTAACTTAAATTATGTTTAAAGGTTACATTATGAAGTTGTAATGCCAATTATATAACTGCATCAAGTTAAATTAAAATTAAAAACAATAAAATTAAAACCTTAAAATTTTCGTGTATATGTATCTTTTAAACGACGCAACAGAATTTAATGAAGTTTTCAAAAATTGGTAGAGTGTTTCAAGAAGAAGGTTTAGAAGCAAGAAAAAAAGGGTAGGTAGGAGTCCACTAGTTGCACTCTCCGCATGGCACAGTTGGAAATAAAAACATACCTCGACATCGAACCGGCCCGGCCTCAGCAGCGCTTGGTCCAAGTCGTCCCTTCGGTTGGTGGCGCCCAGCACTATCACTCCTGAAGGACCAACCATAATATATTTAGCAACATCATTATACTTGGGTGTGGTGTCCGGCAGAGTAGAATAGCACCAACCCCTTACACTGGGTGTCGTACAAGGCGACTAATGTTTTCGAGGCAAAAGATCTAGAGTCTCCGTAGGCTGGAAAATGGGCGGCAACGTTTTCCATTGTTATGTTTGCAACACTGCGATCTCCAACCCGCCTGCCAATCGTGGAGATTATGGCAATGACCTGCTCTTTTATGGGGGAGGCCCTAAGTCCTGCAGTGGACTGTTATGGATTGAGATGATGATGATGTACTTGGGATTAACGAGCTCTTCCGCTGGGAACCCAGTGACTGGTTGAATAGTTTAGAGATATATTAGGCAGAAAGCGGTCACGCGGTGAACGTTCTTGTTATGCGTTCGAGTGTTCAGTTACTCTAGCTAGACTGTGAGAGCGCCGTAGGTTATCCTACATAATGGAGTATAAGAAAAAATCCACTTTATAGCGATAGTTTTTTTTTTATATTATACAAGACAGGAATTTGGCATAGTAGAGATTTAGGAGATCCACTAAACGTTGGTACACGTAAAAAAACTGGGGTGCCTCACATTCTCTTGGCAGCTTCGCTTTTCAGCTACATTGAAGTCACTTTTCTTTCTTGTGACTATAATGTGCCTGAAAAGCGACACCGCCAAGAGAATTTTTTTATTTCTAGAACCCACACAAGAAGATATGTAAATACTGTGGCTACGAAAATTCAAAGTTTGGGTTATTAAAAGGTTTTTTGTGCCAGTGACGCGCCAAGTAAGATATTGTGACAGTGGCGCCCACTGGTGAACACAAAAAGGTTGCCCTCATTCTAGATTGTTGTGGAATGAACTACCTGGAGAGGTTTTCCCTGGAGAGTACAACATGCGAGTTCTTCAAGAAAGGGGTTAAAAGGTTTTTACGGGGTCGGCAACGCGTGGGTGATATTGCAAACGCCCCCCCCCCCCCCTGGTATTGCAAACCGCCATAGGCTGCGGTGACTGCTTACCATCAGGCAGGCCGCAAGCTTGTTTGCCACCTTAGTGGTATAAAAAAAAAAAAGATTTAGTATTACGTCACTCACCCTCGTTCTGGTGGAAGCCGTCCATCTCGCTGAGAAGCTGGTTAATAGTCTGGTTGGCGTACGGATGTAGGACGCTGTTGGTCCGCTTGGCGCCTACAGAGTCAATCTCGTCGATGAATATCACGCACGGCGCGCGGTCCTTGGCCGCTTCTGAGTAGAATAGAATAAATAATAAAGAATAAAGAATATGGAACCTACAGTCAGTGTACATTGTATTCCTGATGCTTTCCACCACGGGCATAATATCTAAACATTTACTTCATAGTCTAAGCACCCTTGATCTGCCCACACAAGTACTTCACACGATGCAAAAAGCCGCAATTCTTAATACCTGCCGAATAGTGCGAAAATTTATTTCAGATCCAGAAAGTTCAGGATCTTAATTTTTTATTCCAGTGATACTTGTTCAGTGACCCGTATTATCTGGCTAAATTACCCCTTAAAAGGGAGAATTGCAAATGATAAAAAAAATGCTTTGACAAATTTACACAGCTAGATAACTGATAAACTTCTAATATAGTACAGTTATTTCGAAACAGAAATTGAAATTCTTCATTTCAATCTCTGCTCGGCCCGGGACCTCTGCGTGGCGACCCGGTATGTTAACCAACTGAACAATGCCACCTGGCCACTTCTAAGGGTGGAAGAGGGTATGGACGAGTTAATGCCATGATTCATACATCGCGGTGACGAGTTTGCGTTGTGAAAATGGATGGTCGAATAGGTAGGTGAGAGGTGACCAGTGTCTGTGCCGTAGCTCAGACCAAACAACATTTTCATCCTAGCCACAAAACCACCGCAGTGTTCCAGACAATAGTACAATCAAAATGTTTTAACGAATGTAAATATAAAATAATAATAATCATTATGGCGTTAATGTCCCGGTTGTGCTCTCGCGCACTAGGGCCCGGGGTCCACCTTGACCATGATTTGGCAGGTCAAGTAATTACAGTGGAGCGACTGCCATCTGACCTCCATTACCCTGCTACCAGGGGAACCTGACCAGATTGGATCATGGTTACACATCCAGTCGCCTGAATGTGCGGGTTTCATCACGATGTTTTCCCTCACCGTATGAGCATCGGCTGGCATTCAACTAATGTACATTACTCAGAAAACAGTCATTGCTACATGGCCGGAGCGGGATTCGAACCCGGGACCTCTGGCTTACGAGTCGGATACTCTAACCGCTCGGCCACCGACGCTCCAAGCACGACGCTTTTGACGAATGGAAATGTCGCATCGAATGCATCGGGTTCAGAAACGAAGACGAGAGCGTGGCACGTGCTGTGCTGGACGATTCATGTTAATGAAATGGTATAAAGAGGTTCGTCAGGATCATAGTTTGTAGTGTGTGTATGGTATAGTATCCACTCATTGAACAAATCCCGGATCATCCTCGCTTTCTTCCCGACCAGTATCTGATGTCGGCCGCGTAGCAGAACGACACTAGTCTTGCCTGTACGTGGTCGCCACTCGAGAACTTCATGATATCTGTTCTGCGAGCTACGTGACCTGCCACCTAAGCCTGGCAATCCTTCAGACTACGTCGGTGACCTTGATTCGCTTGCGGCTCTCCTCATTTTGTATTCGATCGCGCAATGAGACATTTCTGCTTGAATTGTGTATATATGCAGCCCCTAAAAAAGGTTGTGGGCACGATCATCTAAAAATCCGCCAAATGCGAGTCGAATTTTGCAGCTTAGTCGATTGTCACTGATTAGAATAAAAGAAAACAGTAGAGTGGACACATCGTAGAGCGGGAGCCAGCTGGGCCGACCGCGCCCTTGCCACCGCCATTTTTGCTCACCGCTTTGCTCCCAAGTGCACCTCCTTATCTGATAATGAATTACTGCGCTGCCATATCTTGAAACCGTGTATACAACTATGCACTCACTGAACAAATCGCGCACTCTCCTCGCGCCCTGCCCGACCAGGATCTCGTCGAACTCCGGGCCGGCCGCGTGGAAGAACGGCACGTGCGCCTCCCCGGCCACCGCCCGCGCCAGCAGAGTCTTCCCAGTGCCGGGCGGGCCCACCAGGAGGACGCCCTTGGGTAGCTTCCCGCCGAGCGAGGAGAACTTCTCGGGGGACTTTAGGAATTCCACCTGGGGAGATACATTATATGGTATCAGCGTCGGAACATAGTACGGTCTGTGATGCTGTACGGCTGCGAAACCTGGCCAGCGCTGACGAAGCACGTGCGCGAGCACTCCACGCCAACGAAATGGAAATGTTGCTGTGGATGTGGCCAGGCCCGGATTTAGGGGAGGGCAACCGGGGCGAAAGCGCCGGGGCCTCCACAAACGGGGGGCCCCCACAATAGACTTCGGAAAAAAAAATCTTTCAAATTCCAATTAGTAAACAGTAGTAAACATCTTTTCCTTTGATATTTTTTTTGCTCTTTTACCTTTACCTACAGCCTGCAGTACTTTGTACATACATGATTATTTGATTATAATTACACTTTATTTATTATTTTGTAATTACACTTAATTACAATAAATTATTTATAAAAAAACTCGACTTAAAAAATTTTTTCACTTTATTTGGAAAATAATTTGGGGCGAAGGGGCCTCCGCTCCTTCGTTGCCCCGAGGCCTCTGGACCTCTAAATCCGGCCCTGGATGTGGCGCTACGCGACTTGATTGAATACGTAACGAGTACATCAGTGGCAGTCTTGGCGTGAGGGATATCGCGGATAATATCGAAGAGGCTCGCCGTCGCTGGTTTGGTCGCGTGTTGCGTAAGCCCCAGGGATACGTGGGAGATAACTGCCTAAACCACCCGGTAACAGGAAAGAGGTCCTGCGGGAGACCCAAGAGGCGATGGATTGACATCGCCGAGTCGGATGCGAGAGCCAATGGCTTACGACGCGAGGATGTCCAAGACCGGCCAAAATGGAGGACAATGAGCCGGAAAGCGGACCCTATCAGAAGCCGGTATTGACCGATCGGATGATGATGATGATGATGATGATGATAGTATCAGACGTTAATTCGCGGAAATCAGTCAGAAAGCGGTCATCAACTAATCATCGTGCCGCAGTCCATGCAACTCGTGTCTCGCACAGACAAAATAAAATTAAGTTACTCAGTTTGGGTTTTACGATACTATAATATTATAATGATACGCCGCGGCGGGGCGGCATTATCGACCCGAGCTAGTCACTTGACTGGATCAATGGAAAAAAAAGGCTCCTGGAGACTGGAACGTACCAGGGATCGTACTGCCCAACTCCAACTACGGAGCGCGGAACGAGTGACCGGTTCTATCTCACAAGATCACAAACTTTGTCCTCCCCACACAAACAGTACAGATCCAGTAGGCAGACAATTCGAATTAGCTAGAAATAAATTCTTTCTGTAACTTGTAATCAATACAATGTTTGATTAAATATTTAGCTTTCACTGGTAAGCTTGTGGGCACTTCCTCCTCTTGTGTGTCTTTGCCTCCAAGGTACAAAACTCAACTGTTAAGCTCGCCCTTGTACTTTAATTACCATATGCTAAATTGTATTTATTATTTTGTGTACAATAAAGAATAAAAGAAAAAGTATACGGCGCACTCACCACGTCCTTAAGCTCCTGCTTGGCCTCGTCGGCGCCCTTGACATCGTCGAAGGTCACGTTGATGTCCTCCGGGTCCACCTCCACCTGGTTGCCCAGCTGGATCCTGCGCATGTTGGGGAGAGAACCAGCTGATTGTAAGACCGTCATTGTTATCATCATCATCCCCTTGCCGTAAGGGCATATGCCTTATAGGTTCATTTTTATACAACTGGGAAAGCATTTGATCGCCGTCTCACCTGGTGGTACGCGCCGATGCGGCTAAAGGAGCATGCCTGTCCAGTAGCCGTATTCACAATGATTCGAAAACGTTTCCGAACGATTCGACACGAAATTCGTGAGCTGCGAATCCGTGTCGATTGATTCGAAAACTGTTATTCAGTATCCCGATAGATTCCACGGAAACTCTACTCTCTATAACATATGAAAATTTCATCAAAATGAACTGAAACCACATTTTCCTAAGAACTTTTGCGGGGTCCTTTGTCGATTCCGTATCCGAATCCGATTTCCGAGCCATTGTGAATACGGCTACAGAACCAGCCTATGTTTCAGACGACCTGAGTGGTTCAGTGGTCAACATGTGGTGGTATGCCACGCAAGAGGTCCCGGGTTCGATTCCCGGCCGGGCAGAAATTGAAATTATGAATTTTAATTTCTGTTATGGGTCTGGGTGTTCTATGTATAATAAGTATGTATTTAAAAGTATATAATTAGTTCATCAGTTATCTAGCACCCATAACACAAGCTTTGCTTACTTTGGGGCTAGATGGCGCTGTGTGAATTTGTCCACGATTATTATTATATTATGTTTGGGAGAGGACCAGATGATTGTAAGACCGTCATCATCGTCATCGCCATGACGTATGCAATTCATATCAATAGCAATGGTTGCCGGTAAAGTCGGCTACCGTGTTGCAGTGTAACGCAGGGAAGGGTAGGGTAGTGTCTAATACCCTAACCACCCCTAGTAGGGTAAGGTAGTAGTGGAAGGGTAGGAGTAAAGTAAAGAAGGTAGGTGGTAGCAGCCACATAATCCTCATATCAGCCGGAAGACACCCACTGCTGGGCATAGACCTCCCCCAGAGATCTCCAAAAAGACCGGTCCTGTGCCTTCCGCATCCAGATGGTACCCGTGATCTTACCAGGGGTCTATTGACAATCTTAGAGGACAACGGAATTCGACATATAATAATCTTACACTACTCAAATTTGGTAGACGCTATAGCCAGTGGCCTACGTAAATGACGTAGTGTCAAATTCAGTTGCCAACTGAGTTAGACAATATGCAGGTCGTCGGTCCACCTTGTGGAAGGCCTAACAACGCTGCGTCTTCCGGTCTGTGGTACAGCCACATATTGCAGTAAAAATATTTCGTTAAGCAGCCCCTTCCTTGACAAAGTATTTTCTTTGTGGGCGATATTAAATTAAATATATTCTTTCAGCTTCTAACAAAATGATTTTCACATATGTGAATTCTCAATTCAAGTTTTTGACATTTGTATACCACAAAGTTCTATACAAGATTACAACTTAATGTAAGGAGACCTACAGCAAAGTCATCACATAAATACCTGAACACAGTCCCGCTGACCGAGGCCATGAGGCTGACGAAGATAGCCAGAAACAATACGATGGTCAGCAGTTGTTGCACCATCTTCAGGTACTTGGAGGCCTTGGTGGCTCGAGCGTTGTCTGGGTGAGAGCCTGCGGACAAATGAGGGGCTTGGCTTTGTGTTGCCTCACTGTGATTGGATTGCCTGACTTTGGTGTTGGATTGCCTGACTTTGACGTTGGATTGCCTCACTTTGGATTTGGATTGAATCACTTTGACGTTGGTTAGCCTCACTTTGACGTTGGATTGCCTCACATTGGCGTTGGATTGCTTGGTTTTGGTGTTGGATTGCCTCACATTGACGTTGGATTACCACACCTCGACTTTGGATTGCCTCACTTTGACGTTGGATTGCCTCACTATAGCGTTAAGTAAATCACTATTGCTGAGAAATTAGATATTAGACAACCTCACATAGATTACACCCTAAATTACACCACTTTTTCTTAGAAATAATAATCCCAATGCTATCTTGAGTTTTCTTTATTTTGACGTTAAACCTCACTATAATTTATTAAGATCTAACTTTTGTCTGCAACATCACTCGCGTAAAAAACCCGTTTACGCGGGAACCACATTGCATTTCGGGATCATTTATGGCCGTTCAGTAGCAAAAGGACTAGCAAACATCCAAATAAAAATATACATCCAAATAATATTATAATAACCAAATAAATAAAAAATATTAGTATGATTAGTTACTAATTACTAGAATAAATCAAAATCAAGTAGCCATTCAATCCGCCAAAAGGTAAAATCTAAAGGTGCGTACGAATTAGAGGCAGCCTCAAGTTGAGGCACGCACGGGCCGCCCATTTGCTCAAATTCGTACGTGGCTCACGCGCAGCTCGCGGCGCACTGGCGTGCGCCGCGAGCCGCCGATTGTCGGTTTTCTGTCCATGCTCAAAGGTGCCTCAGCGTGCGTGCCTCGCGAGTTTGGACGTGACTACGAATGCGCGGCTATTGTTTATTGACACTTGACAACTTTAATATTTTCATGTCAATTAAACTGTTGGTCTTCCTAATAAATAAAATAAATAATATAAATTAAATAACATAAATAAAATGAAATAAAATAAAATGAAATAAATAAAATAAATAAATAAATTATTTGGAAAACTTATATACTAAACAACATGGTGAGCAGAAAAAGCGTTATGGGATCGAAAAACCTAAAATAATTTTAACAATCCCATCAATTATGGTAAAAGCAGCATCAGAATTTTATTTGTGCGGCGCATTTGTGGCTCGCCGCGAGCACGTTGCCTCAACGAACAAACAAAAGCGCAGCTGAGCAGCCTCACCGCGCGCGGTGAGCATCTCGCCGCGCACGGCGAGCATGCCTCGGGCTGAGCCGCTCTAATTCGTACGCACCTTTACGGTTACCACCACGTTAAACATTCGCGTTAAGTAAATAGTGAGTCATCGTTGTCTCCCGGCCTAGCCCCACCCCTCGACCAATAGGGTCGGAACAAATTAGTAGGCCAAGTTCACAGTGACCAGTTGACGGCAGTAAATAATAAAAATGAATACCTCGCCGGTTGGAATAAACCACAATTACTAGACTGTCTGCTAAGCAAACGGATGTCTTTGGTCTTATTTTCAATTTGAGACAATGAGGAGTTTTCCAGTAGGTATTGTCAATTGGTTTCAAAAAGCATAAATAGATGGCGCTCCTACAATTTTGGTTATTTTTTACCAAAAGGTTCAACGAAATGTATTTTAATACAAACCTTTCATATTTGTATTGAGTCCATTCTTGATCCTAGTGTCCATGAAACGAATTGACTCAGTAAAATTGATGTTTGTTTTGTTTGTAATAATTTATTACAACCTCTAAAATAGTTAAAAACTATTGATAAATACAATATTATCCAATACAACGTACCCAGTGTTTATATCCTCTTTGCTAAGAACCCATTTCAAGCGATTATCAATTACCAAAATTGTCGGGGCGCCATCTAGGGAGTGGTTAGGAATGCTTTGGATACCTATTGGAAAACTGCTCATTATGTTGATTTTCATCCATCAATAAAAATTATTTGAATATTTACTCCACTGTTGGTTCTTGTTCTCACTACCAACCTTTATTTGTAATAAAATTTATTTGGAATTGGTAAGAGATCACCGCCGCCTATGAACATTCGCAATACCAGGGATGTCCCGTGTCGCGAATGCGTCGCCACACTACGATGTCAAAAGTCAATAGTCAAATAATTCAATTTGGGTATACAAAACTCTTACGAACGTGGTTATTCACTACACTTTCACTACACACATTATCGGGTTCGTCACCACGGTGTCTTACGAACGTTATGGAAAATACAATAATATACATTCAGAAAAACGAGGCCTCGCGCCGGGGCCACATTCGAGCCGGTTTCTTTTGGAACGCGCCTAATGATTGGTCCGTATTACGAACGTCATAGAAAACACAATATACATTCAGAAAACCGGGCCTCGGGTCTTGGCAACATTCATACCGGTTTGTTTCCTAACGCACCTAACTATTGCTCCTAGGATCGGTTCACGAGCTTCCCTATTGGAGCAGTAAATGTCGCTACCTACTCAACAAATAATGTCGCGCCCATCGTAAAAAAAAAATGCGACCGCGGGCCGTAGTAACACCGAGCCGGGGTAACGGTTTGTTTTGGAACGCACCTAACTATTCATCCTAGGATCGATGCACGAATCAGCACTAACCAGTGATGAAACCCTCGACGAATGCGATCTTCATCCTGTCCCGCAACCGCTCGCCGTCCGCCGTGCGGAGCAGCCGCTCCAGCCGCGGCGACGCGCGGCCTGGCGCCGCCACACTATGCGTCACTATCGTGGGGGCGGAGGGGGGGTGGGCACATCGTGGGGAGGGGGGCGTGCTGTGTGTAGCCTTGTGCGGCACTATCGTGGGGGCGGAGGGGGGGATGGGCACTATCGTGGGGAGGGGGCGTGCTGTGTGTAGCCTTGTGCGGCACTATCGTGGGGAGGGAGTGGAGGAGGAGGGGTGTGTTGTGTGTAGCCTCGTGCGTCACTATCGTGGGAAGGGGGAGTGTGTTAGCGAGCGTGTGGGGGGGTCACTATCGTGGGGAGTGTGCTATGTGTAGCCTTATGCGTCACTAGCGTGGGGAGGAGGGAGTGTGTTAGCGAGTGTGTGGGGGGTCACCATCGTGGGGAGTGTGCTATGTGTAGCCTTATGCGTCACTATCGTGGGGATTGGGGGGTGTGTAGTGGGAGTGTGGTCTGTGTAGCCTTATGTGTCACTATCGCGGCAGTGGAGAGGAGGGCAATGCGCTCTGTTATGCGTATCGCGGTTGTGGGGAGGGGGGTGTGGTCTGTGTAGCTTTGTTCATCACTACCGTGGGGAAGGGGCAGTGTGTAACGGACGTGTGGTCGTGTGAAGCCTTATGCGTGACTGTCGTGGGGAGTGGGGGAGGGGCTGTAGCGTGCGTGTGCTCTGTATAGCCTTATGCGTCACTATCGCGGCAGTGGAGAGGAGGAGGGGGGTAGTGTGCTTTGTAATGTATTGTAGTGTGTAGCGGACGTGTGCTCTGTGTAGGATTATGCGTCACTATCGTGGGTAGAGGAGTGGAGGTGGGAGTGTGTATCGGGCGTGGGTGAGGAGGTCACTATCGTGGGGAGTGTGTCACTATAGTAGGAAGGGGGTTGGAGGAGGCGTGTGCTCTGTGTAGCCTCATGGCAGTGTACAGTGGGAGGGAGGAATGTGCTCTGTACAGCCTTATCTATCGCCACAGTGGATAGTGTGCTCTGTTATGCATCATTTTCGCGGTAGTGGGGAGGGGATGGGCGGAGCGTGCGCTGTCTCATCTGTATATTGTGTAGCCTATAATGATGAAATAACACCAGATGTCTCAAAACACTTGGTCTCAGTAACGCCACGCCTAGTGTGTTTTCACAGTTACCTTTGTAATGGCTTTGTGGTTAAGTGCTAGGGGTTTGGCACTGGCGCCGGCGCCACTAACGCGACTCTGGGTGTAGGGGTGGGAGGTGGGGGGAAGGGAAAGACGTGTGTAGGCTATTTAGTTGGCGATTGTAGTAGCACAAAATGTCGACGTTACTGGCATGCGAGCTCGAAATTCCACTAGATGGCACCACTGGCGAGCAAGATCCTTATTCAAAATACGTTACGCTATTGGCCGGAATCAAACGCTCTAAGTTGACAGTTGGATTTCAGCCAATAGGACGGCGTTAGCTTGACAGTGACAAGACCTTACACGACAGTGGCGTCAACTGGTGAGCACAAAAACGATTGCTCTCGTTGCTGATGTGTCGTATGTATGTTGCATGGAACGTGTGACGTATAAGAACAGAGTATGACGGTAAGGTTTATGTCTTGGGATTGGATACTTGGATAAGAAGGAGGGACCAAAAACAAAAGCAAATCCGAATCTACGTCTACAACATACCTAAGAACAAAATATGTGTGTACACAACTCTTTACTAAACCCTATAGCATACAAATTCTAAGTCATAGTGAACTCTACATCTACTTTTCAATCGATGTATAGGTTTTTCAGACCAGTAGGTTCTGCAAGAGGGGATCCCTTGGGTTGGTACGAAACTTCAACTATCTTCAACAGATGTTCTGTTTTGGCTGGAGCCGACCAACCGTCAGTTGCAGTCGATACTAATCCTTACGTAGTATGAAATAAAGTGGATTTTGAGGTTGCAGGGGACGTGGTCGGCCGGCTCAAATCCGAATTAATACAAAAGCGACTTTATTTTGTTCATCGTAAGGATTAGTAACGACTGCAACTGATGGTTGGTTGGGTCCAGTCAAATCGGAGCGTCTGTTACTAGTATTAGTCTTCGCACTACGAAAAGTCTGAATTTTTGACTAGTTTACACCTAGTTTGACTAATTTTCTTTTTGTTTACTAGTTTACTTTTTTACTAGTTTGACGTTTTATCGGCCTAGTACTCCCGATGATTTTGAGCCAATTATACCCAAGATAATTTTGATTCTGGTAGCATAGTATGTAGGAGACTAAACTAATATTTCTTTCTTTTTTTAAGTATTTAAATGGTATATCAGTTATCTAGCACCCACAGTACAAGTTTTGCTTAGTTTGGGGCTAGATGGCGCTGTATGAATTATTCCACGATTATTGAATAATTTTATTGAGCCAAAATACTTGCATTATCTATCGTGTTACACACGCAATGACGTGAGATTCCGACAAAAAAATTAATAAAAACGATAATTGTGGCCCTCACTGATGTTAACTAGGTCAATGATCTCAGTGAGGTCAGTCACCTCAGATTGGAATCTAATCATACTACACTCTTTACAACAACCAATTAGGCGACAGCACCCCGTTTGCAATGCAGGAACCTACCAAAGTAAGTCCTAGACATGTAGTACCCCCATTCGTCTAGAGATGAAAAATGTACTTTCAAATGTCAAACTAATCAGTAAGTGGGCTCCAATCAAAACAGTTTGCTACTCAATCTACATACTATCTTGGCTATCAAATCAAACCTAGAGTCATGCTACAAAGTAAATTAGACTCTCAAATTAACGCAATAAAGTGCAAAAACGATAATTGCAACTGCTCACCAGCCAAATAGCCCTCAGCGAATGCGATCTTGATCTTGTCCCTTTGCTGGTTCGTCATAATGTGCTCCTCGTTTAGGAGTTTCTCCATCCGAGGAGCTATGTCCGGTCCGGTCTGGGACTCTTTCTTGTCTGCGGCTTCTGTAGTCATGCCTGGAAGAAAAACCAGTAGTCAATCAGTTCTTTTCTAGCCT
Organism: Blastobasis lacticolella; assembly: GCA_905147135.1. NCBI lineage: Eukaryota > Metazoa > Arthropoda > Insecta > Lepidoptera > Blastobasidae > Blastobasis > Blastobasis lacticolella. The sequence continues at coordinate 1,168,928 of LR990067.1, forward strand.
ATGGGTTTAAATTTGCGTGAATGGAATGATTGTAGTATCGCTGTGACTTTTTACGAAGGAACTATGTTACAAAACCATGGCATAACATATAGGACGATAATAAGGACCGATTTTTGCCATACGAATAAATATGATAAGGACAGAGAGGGGCGTCAGTGTCTTTTCATAAGTAGTTTCCCGATCGGCGGCATGTTAGGATAATAATGAATGTGGCGTAAAGAGGTACTAACATGCCGCAGATAGAAGTGATATTATTTATCGATTTACCACCCATCTCTATTACTTATGCAAATATTATAAGCAAAAAGTAAAAAATAGTAAAAAATAACAAAATAGATAAGATATAAAATAATTTTAACAAATACCTTGAGAATAAAAATGTTTGAGGATAAAACTCTAATGGAGTTGGATTTGCTATAAAATTGAATTAAAATGTATGACTTTTATTTAATACTTCAAATGGGGGACAGCTACTTTAATAAATAAAAAGTGTAGTTCGGCGTGTCTCACTAGATAGCGATGCTTAGACAGAATTCTCAAGTATTGAATTTGGTAACCGAAGTTACTCAAAAAGGTAAATATATTTATTTTTGTTACCTTTTCTGATAAGGAAGCGCAAAATGTCTACATTTTTATACATTTTGATTTATTTTTGAGAATCATGTCAAACTACGCCATCTATTACAATTATTTGAACCAATTTTTTCTTATTAATCAGCTCTCGGAACATCTCCCATTGGCAGAACATGTCATTTATTAATTTTAACACTAAAAGATGATGATATTAGCAAGATGAGCATTAAAGAATGAATTTCCAATATACTTTTAGCAATACTGACCCATTGACTTACGGAGTCTGTTCACAATGTTCGGATTCCTCTTCAGATCGGCATGGATACCACGTTCAGTCTTGAAGCCACGTACTTGTACGCCCCAGTCGAACCCATTGTTCTTGATACTCTGAGAGACCAGACCATGTATGTGTTGGGGGAACGTAAACCTGGAAATGCATAAAGTTTCTAATCAGAACTAAATTGAAAGAAATGAGATAATAATAAGTTAAATATGTGACAATGTTTTCACCACAATAGTTCTACCTATTTTGACATAAAGAATACAGTAAAAGCTCTTTATTCGCGGGGTATATGTTCCATAAATATGCCGCGAATACAGAAACCGTGAATACGGAATGGTAATTTATGGGTAATTGATTATAGGGGATACGTTCCTAGATGACAAAATAAATAAAAAACAAATATTAAAAAAAATCAATTTAATTGAAGTTTTTTGTAACACGGATTTTTTTCGTATCGAAACTCGTTTCTCATTTTTTTAGTTGTCATTATAAATTAGAAAAAGAGGGTATAAACGTGTTACTCGATCGTTGTAATAAGATCTATTTTAGTCCATTAGTCCATTTGAGGGCATTTACAAAAGATATTGGGTTGGATACCTATTGGAATCCTTTTATTATTATGTATGTACTTATTAGATCTATAGATACTTATTAGAAGAAAGCTCGAATAAGGACCTTTTACTGTACAGACTAAATTGTAAATAATTTCACTCATCCAATTAACAATTTACATACTCATAACATAACTTCTTTTTTCCTTAAGATAAGGCAAAAATGGCTGGGGATAGTGATAGTGAGATACAGACATGCCAGTTGATCCAACTGAATTATAATAATGATAAATTAATTTAGACATTTGAGAATTCTTAGAATTACAGAAATAGGAGACTTGTATGTGATGCAATTTTAGCGTAATATTGTAACATAATGTTTGTGAAATTATATTGCTACTACGTTAATGCAATGTAACATGTAAGGCTTGTGCAACTTAAGTCTCCGACAGCAGTAGTACGGTTTCGACCCTGGTAGTTTACAGAAGATTGTATGTCTCCATAGAAATCAGAATAATAATTTTACTGCATAAATATATTTTATAATTACCTGGTCTTTGTTTTTCCTATATTTACGGTGACGGTAGGCGTCGTTGTCACGCCGGACCAGCCGTTTTTATTTTTTTCAAATGAGTCACTAGAGACATATGACACCTTCTTGGATGACGGGAAGTCGCCACGGGCCCACAGAGGGCTCCGTGGCGACCCACAACTGGTTGTCAGAGCCCTTATGTCGACTCCTCGCATTTCCTTCAAGACATCATTATCGAAATTGCGCAGAGCCTCTGAAAAACTTTGAGGGCATATTGTGGCGTCATACGTTTGAGCGGCACTCTCTTTATTTTTCACATCTTTGCTCCGCTGGTCTATGTGCTTACGGTGTTTGAAGAACCGCGAGAAATGTACAGAAAGTTGGCTACAACTAACTAGAATCTGCAATGACAAAAGGTTATGAGTACGTGACAAACACTTCCCGGCTAAGAGAACTTTTTTCAAGGTGTTTCTGTTAGCAATTCAACTTAGTTATGCTTACCTGATTTTGGGTGTTTATCGAGTTCAGTGAAATCATGTTACATGAAGGTAAAAATGTTGTTTTGTTTCTTTGTGAGTGCACTCGAAAATTTTGTAGGCTCTTACGTCAAATTTTATTTTTTCGGTGCAAGCAAAAAAATGGCCACTTTTCATTTTTCGGTTTTGTCTATGGTATGGCAAAAGAAAAAAGCTTTCAGCCAAAACATTGTGTTAAATAAGCAAAGGCTGTGTTATACAGCAAAACATTATTGTAGTAGTATGATCTAGTGCATTTTGTGTAAATTCTGTAACTATTAAGTGTCTGAAAACTATTGAAATAATTTCAGAAAATGTAAATTATCAATAAAACGAACAGTTTTCTATTTTGATTTTGCTCTGTATTGGCTATGGTTTATTTGGACAGTAAATTCCAAAATGGCGACGAGCGATGACGAGCCTATGCATTTATATGAAGTTTTTCAAAACTGTTTCAATAAAATAGCGAATAAACAACAAGGTGAGTGAGAAAATGCATACCGTGGCCAGTTTCGCGTTCCTCGAACAGACTGTAGAAGTTCAGTGAAGTGGTTCATTGTGATAATTGACCGAAGTGTGTGCGTGTTATGCCATTTCTGTGTTGGAAGCCTGAAGCATTTTTTCAAAATATGCTCAAAAAACCCAACCCACGCGTATGTTGCCTTCTCCATAGCATTTCTTATTAGTCGACGTTGGTATTATCATTGCATTTAATGGTTTTATTTCACGGTAAGAGCTCTGAAACGCTATGTTTTGATCACACATAGTTTCATTGAATGTGATCAACCCATTGTGCTACTGTTGATTTTCAGTGTGAAGCTGAATTGTTTCTGTAGATTTATTTACTTTGACGTGCGCTGTTTCATACTGTACGGGCACACGTACAGTGCTCCGTGGATGAACACTGCTACAATCCTTTAAAATGAAACAAATAAAACTCTGGATGTGGGCAGCATCCGATTGCATTTTTTTTATTCGTAAGCAAAGGAGCGACGCATGCATCCAGGATAACCATTGCCTTGGTCGTATCCATGCGGATTCGACGCGCGATCCGTCGTTTTTACGTGCTAGAAACGTGTGTGTTTACAATAATTTTGTTTATTTACTTGCTCAAAAGCGCGGACGTCGCGTAACACACAATGGCACTGAGTACTGACGTAGATTAAGTACTTGTTAAACACATAAACAATTTATGAATACAATTCAGGAGTAGGCTGAACAGTTTTCATTGCAATTCACTAGGTATATGTACACTGTTATGTGTGAATGGATCAATTTTGTAGGAAATAATTGGGTGTAATAAATCAACAACCAACTTATGAGACATAATATTTTAATATCCTAAATTATTGGAAGCACTACATATTTGTTACCTATATCGTTTTTTATTTTCTGTTCAGATAACCTATAAGAATCTTAATTTCTAAGCTTCAACTTTGTAACTTGTATCCATCCAATAGGAAAAATCAGAATAGTAGAAGGAACATTGCAAACTATACGACAAACTCCATTCATACTTGTTTGTTTTATGATTGAACGTTTGAAGGATTCATACACAAAGCGAGCTGTGAACAATTTGTTTTGCCAAAGAGTTTTATGCACGCTAAAGTACGAAAGAAGCATCATAACCACATTTTTGGTAACATGCGTTGCGGTGCATGCACATAAACTTATTCTGTACCAGGAGTGTGACTATATGTATCCACTTTTACAGTAATTTGATCAACCTGCCAGTGCTGAGATTTGTATAAATAGAACTAACAATACAAGTGAAGCCCAAGGAGAGATTTTGCACACAAAATTTTTGATTTTGATGACAAAAACATTTGATGACCTGACTGGTTCAGTTAGTTAACATGCCACGCAAAACATCCTGGTTTGATTCCCAACCAGGCAGAAATTGAAATGATGATTTTTTAATTTCTTGTTTGGGTGTTGTATATAATAAGTTTGTTTTTAATAATATATAAGTAGTTTATCAGTTTTCTGGCACCTACAACACAAGCTTCACTTACTTTGGGGCTAGATGGCGCTGTGTGAATTGTCCAAGCTTATATATTATTTCAAAGTGTCACACAAGCGAACTATGCTATTCACTCATCAACTTCTAGCTGCTTTTGCGTCATAAATTATAATAAATCTAATTAATATCTTACAGAGTTTAATAATATTTCTGCACACAACCATTTTAAATTACCTGGTTTGTGTGACTGTAAATCCATTCAGCGGTTTTTCTGTGATGTGCACGTAGACAGGCCTGCTTAGATCACAGAAACCTACTCTGACAATTTTTTCTGAGATATCTGTAAAGTTATTTATTCTTCAAGACATATTTTTAACAGTTTTTTTAGTAAAGAATAGAGATTAAAATATTTATCTCGTTTATAATGTGTGATGTTGTGTATGTTAGCCACAGTATAGAATTCTGCTACTCCATAACTATATTAATTTTTTCTAGACAACACATTTCTGATTGGAAAATAATTTCTTTTAAGTACTTTTAAACAAAATCATTTTATATTATCATTAATATATTTTCATAGAAAATCTTACTAGTGTGTATTACTCACAATTTTTAGTGTGTTATAAAATTGATGTGTGTCTGTGGCTGTGTAAATCTGTCTGTGATGGACCAATTTAAATGCGGTTTTCTTTTTTGAATATTAGTTCAGTCTGGTTAGATGGTTCTTAACTGTTTTGATACATTTTTTTCAGTATTGAGGTATATATATACTTTAATATGTGGGGAGTTATCTAACGTTTTTCTGTTGATTCGGGTATAATGTTATATAGATACATACTCGTAGTAAACTATTTCACCATTATCAACAAGAATTATCACCAAACTTGTTACTCATTGAAAAATAACCCTAATTACCTTCAACTACATTTTAAACTGTGACATATTTCACATACATATCTACTAAAGGTTTCATCATAACATTTCTTGACCAGTATATCTTGAGCCATGGTAGTTTGAGCTTGCTCCGCACTATCTAGGCGTTATAGGCTAAAGAAGGGGCCGCGATGGGTCAACAAACTTAGGAATGAGTGCATAAAATTATTTGTGAACACAGTGTCTATGTGGATTACATTATAAAGCACTTGTGCAAATAAGACATTATATGTGTATTGGTGTGATAGTGAAAGACTTTACTTCCCCTAATATGTAGGAAGATGTGTGTTTCAAACAGCAATTGGTAATAATAATCAACTTGGCGTTAATGGCCCTGTTGTGCTCCCGCGCGAGGGATCCTGGGGTCCGCTTTGACCAGGATTAGGCAGATCAGGTAATTACAGTGGAGCAACTGCCATCTGACCTCTGTGACCCTAATAACCGGTAGCTACCATAGTCCAAAACAAAATCTATTCATATAAGAAATTAAGAAGTTGCCTAATGGTAAAGGGGTCCGACTCGTATCCCGAGGTACCGGGTTCGAACCCCAGTCCCGCCATGTATCTATGACCCTTTTCTGAGTTATGTACATTAGTCGAACACTAATTGATGCTCTTACGGCCGGGGAAAACATCGTGAAGAAACTTTCACAGTCAGGCGACTTAATTATCATCATCCTAGCGCTTATCCCGACATCTGCAAGGGTCCGCTTTTGTACTCATTCTTCTCCACATCGCCCGATCTTCGGCATCCTCGCGTCGTAAGCCGTTGGCTCTCGCATCCGACTCAGCGATGTCAATTCATCGCTTCTTGGGTCGCCCATAGGGCCTCTTTCCTGATACCGGCAGGTATCAGCGCAGGCGAGTCTCCTCGATCTTATCCGCGATATCCCTCACGCCAAGGCTGCCACGGATGTACTCGTTACGTACTCGATCGATTACGATCATGGTTACACATTCAGTCGCCTAAATGTGCAGGTTTCCTCACGATGCTTTCCCCCACCGTACGTACGAGCATCGGTTAGTATACTCTAAACTCCCAATAGTAGCCTGAAAACAACTCGGTTACCACGACCGCACCATCCATAGCTCTATCGACCTCGAAACCGCAGTTACGATATTTATACCCATAGCTAAGAAGCGATTAACCAATGATTCATTAGGCTGTCAATTAAAACAATCAATAACCAGATTACTAGACACGTGGTACGGCGGCGTTTACTACGCAACTGGTCTACTGGCGCAGAGATGCGCGGGTCTACGTGTGGTGGACGATTTTTAGATACTTTTTCCCACGACTGCGATAGTAAAGTTGGGAGTTTTATCGGCGCGGTAGGGCGGGGAACGGTGGTGTCGATGTTTTCGATGCGTTTAGGAAGTGTATCGATACGATTTGCGTCTTTATTTTTAACTTCCCACGGAAAATATGGGTGTTGTGTCTGACATATCTGTGGAGCGTGTCTTATTTATGCGTTTTTCTTTATTTGGAAGCCAGATTTTGTTTTGTTGAAATCGGTGCAGCATTTTTGGGAATATTTGAGCTTTCGCTCTCGGGGCACACGAAACGGATCGAGTTTCCGCCATTTTGTATAAAATCCGCACGCCTTGACCTTTTCTAATGCGATAATTTTATATATGTTTGCTAAAAGTAGTGTATCATTTTGAATAAAAAATAAAGGAATAAATGTGTTTTGAAAATTCACACAGCTCCATCTGGCCCCAAAGTAAGCAAAGCTTGTGTTAGCATTAGTCCTCGCTAAGAATGGTCGTGTGGTGTCCGGCCGAGTAGAACAGTACCACACCAATCCCTTACACTCGTGGGTGTCGTATAAGACGTCTAATATTTTCGAGACAAAAGATCTAGAGTCCAACGGAGACTCTGCTGTAAAATGTGCAGCAGCGTTGTCCATTGTTATATTTATAACACTGCGATCTCCAACCCGCCTGCCATGCATGGAAATATATAGGCAATAACCTGAGAGAGGCCATTAGGCCTGCAGTGGACTGTTATGGGCTATGATGATGAAATAATGACGTAGGACGTTGCTCACCTACTCCTGGTAGAATGTCAGACAATCAAATGGACATGACGTGTAGTACCTAATACTTAATTGTAATCTTTTGCTTACGTGAAAATAATTATTTTACCGGGAACAAAATTTAACGCTATGTGAACAATAACCTTACGTTGGTAGCTACGTCTTAGCTGTGAGGAAAGTGTAAGAAGGATAACATGCACGGAAAACGTCACAGGTGACCTGTACTTTTAGAAATGAGCGTTGGTTTTTTTGTGCGCAAACGCAAGTAATGTTGTCCTCATATTTTCTTTATCAATTAAGTGAAGTCCGACACCGCATCCGCTCTCCTCAGCATGTGTCCTGGACGACGGTGACCGCTTCAGGTGGACCGACCGTCCGTCTGCCTCACTAGGCAATAAAAACAATGCTTACTATCCTTCGGTACTTTAATTTAAGTTCGGTATTTTAAGTTAGTAATCATATCGCGGTCATTCGCGAGACTCCAAAAATAGATGAATAATTAGGTTAGTCTCGCCTGGTAATGGCTTACCACCACCACTAGTGCACCACCACCACCTCACTGTCACTGGTAAACCTCGACAGGTGTTCAGCTCCTCCACGGATGTCCGACTTTATTTTATACTACGTAAGGATTAGTATGAACTGTCTGGCTGTCTCCTATATCGGCTCTACCGCAGTCTTTTAGTCTACTCTGTCGGACACCACTCAGTTAGGTCTTACAGAAGGCATACACCAAGTACCTAATAATCGCGAAGCTATCGACTCGATATCGATATATCGACAACGCACCGTAGCTTTTTTATTCCGCCGTCAATTTAATTTATAACTCCCAGACTACGCGTCTATTAAAGCACTACGTTACTAATTGTTATTTTGAGCATTATTGCCTTGGTGATGCCTAGGTAGTAACCTTTTTAACCCCCGACGACGAAGAGGGGTGTTGTAAGTTTGACGTGTGTATATGTGTCTTTGTGTATCTGTCTGTGGCAATCGTAGCGTTCGGGAGAATGGACGGACCTATTTGAATGCGGTTTTCTCTGTTTGCAAGCTAGTTTAATCGACTCGGCTTCGTTTTAACTATTTTGTTGTAATATTTAAGATACCTGTTGATTTCCCAAATTAATGGCGTCATTAGTTATTTTCATTTAGCCTAGTCAGGTCTCTTAACTGGGTCCCGGAGGTCAGATGGCAGTCTCTATATAATTACCTGATCTGCCAAATCCTGGGTCATGCTCAACGTGGCGGACTCCAGGCCCCCGTGCGCGAGAACACAACCGGGATATTGACGCTCAGATGGTTCATCATCTCAGCTCAACAGTCCACTGGAGGACTTAGGGCCTCTTACACGGAATGGAGATTAGTGCCATAACCTCAGTGCCATAATCTCCACGCTTGGCAGGCGGGTAGGCGATCGCAGTGTTATGAATATAACAATGGAAAACGCTGCTGCACATTTTCCAGTCTCCGGAGACTCTAGATCTTTTGCCTCGAAAACATTAGTCGCCCACGACACCCACGAGTGTAAGGGGTTGGAGCTATTCTACTCTGCCGGACATCACAACCAAGAATATTATTTATTATTGAGGTTGCCTACAGCCATAGGCACGACATAATATCAGCTTATTGCCCAGTTATTCGCATGATACATTTGCGAACGTACAATCGATCAAGCGTCGAGATTTTCTATGGCAGTGATTGTCATTGATCCGGCCATGTTTGGGATAATGTTGCGCATAGTTCGCGGGTAGATGGCGTGGTGCGAACGTTGAGAGTTTGGCGGCGATATATATGTCGCAGCCGGATGGTTAAATTAGCCGGTTAACTAAACGGCTAGCTTTTTGAGCAATTATTTAGTTAAAAATTTGCCAGTTTCATAAGATTTTAAAGTGATGTTGAAAGAACGATACTGCCCCGAGTTTACGCAGCTCTTCTACACATTGTTCCAATGCTAACCTACCCACAATAACTTCAAAGTATAATAATAGTTTGCATTAGGTTTCTATTCGGTTAGTTTAGGTTAGCATTATGACAATGAATGGAAGAGCTCCGTAAACTCGAGGCAATATCGTTCATTTGACTTTACTTTCAAAGTTCATGAATTTGGCTAATTTTCAATTAAATAACTGCTTAAGTAGCTAGCCGTTTAATTAACCGGCTAATTTAACCATTTGGCTGCGACATATATTATATAGAACCTTGGCACTGTACGGATTCGGTTTTTGAACTCCTAACGCGAAAAAAAGGGGTGTTGAAAGAGCGATCCTCGCGATCGCTTCATCCTTATGTTGTGGCCCTTCCAGCTATCCACACGAGCCGCTTTGGTTCGCCCTTTATAATGCGTACGGCTAAGAAATGGAACACGTTACCTGCATGTGTATGATTATAATGTAGACGCCTTCAAGGCTAGAGTGAATAGGCTGTTCCTAGGCAGGCATGCTCCATCGTCGGCCGCATTGTCACTTACCACCAGGTGAGGTGGCGGTCAAATGCTTGGCTAGCCCTATTACTAAAAAAATTATCATGTTAAACGTCAGAGAACACACTCTCATCTAACACGTAACGCTATGTACTCGTAGAGCTCATTACCACAGCATGCGTTTGTCACTGAATAGCATAAAAAAATTACCACCAAGAATCTTATAACTCGCACCACGCCCGACCATCATAAATTGTACAATGCACCGTCTCGCGTCTTACTAGAGTCTAGCGCGAGCTGTGAGCCCACCAAATATGGCTCAGCACGTACTCCGCGTATGTGGCAATGGCGATGCTGTCGTGACACGTGACACATATGTGTATGATCAATGCTGGCTCATATGGTCGCGTCGTGGGAATCTTAGTTCATCCTCAGCCTCTGCCTGCCTACACTTACAGTGGTAGGCGGGGTCGTGGTGACGTGAAACTCTTTAGTTTGTACTGCTGGACCTGGCGCGACGTCGTTCGCGTGGCGTCTTACCCCTACATTTACGCCCTACTCCCCTACCCTACACTATCACCATCACAGCCCGTAACAATCCACTACAGGACTTAGGGCCTCTCCCACGAAATGGGGGGTTATTGCCATAATCTCCACGCTTGGCAGGCGAGTTGGAGATCGCAGTGTATAAATATAACAATGGGAAATGCTGCTGCCCATTTTCCAGACTACGGAGACTCTTGATCTTTTGCCTCGAAATCATTAGTCGCCTTGTACGACACCCATGAGTGTAAGGGGTTGGTGCTATTCTACTCTGCCGGACACCACACGGCCAACTACCCTATACCGAATGAAACGAATTCAACATTTCTGTGAGTAGGACATTAAATATCTCTTTCAATCGTCAAAGAAGAGGGGATAGGAAAGTAGGAAGGAAACACAGTGACATGTTGGCCGCCGTAGGACCGGAGCAACCTACCCTACACCTACTATACCTACCTTTTTTTTCTTACTTACAAAACCTTCCTCTTCAATCACTATCTATTGTTGAAAGTCGCAGTTTAAAAGTTCTAAACGTATATAAATAAATAAATATTCGTGGACAAATTCACACAGCGCCATGTAGCCCCAAACTAAGCAAAGCTTGTACTATGGCTGCTAGATAACTGATATACTACTTAAATACCTTTTAAATACATACTTCTTATACATAGAACACCCAGACCCGTAACAGAAATTAAAATTCATCATTTCAATTTCTGCCCGGCCGGGAATCGAACCCGGGACCTCTTGCGTGGCAGACCGGCATGTTGACCATTGAACCACTCAGGTCGTCAAATATATAGATTTATAGATCTACAATACTTGATGTTACCTGAATCACGGTTCGAACATTTCACGCCGGATTCGTAAAATTATTGACAGGAAAGGAAATGGTGATCAGAATGGAACCTTAGACTCGACCGTGATACTGTCTTCACAGTCCGTCTATTATTTCTTTGTCGGGCAATGTCGCGGTTTAAATCTAGTAATCTAGTAATAATAAACACAGCCTTATGGGAACACTTCCGCATAGCAACGCTATAGCCTGTTTTTCATTTATAAATATATTTTTTTTGTTAAATTTTTAATTAGGTCAGAAGTGTATAATTATGAAATAAATATATCGTGATGAAATTATAAAAATATTAGAGTTACAAACACAGTAAACATAATATTCCGTCCATTAAAAGGTCAAATCTCTCACAACGTTTAATGATGATAAAGTAAATAATTGACAAATGACAAATACTGATATTTGATACCCGGTATCAATGATATAGGCGTCCCCTCTGCCAGTGGTGTGATTGTCTGACTCCAATGTTCGTAATTATCAAGATAATTATTTGCTTTGATAAAAAAACAAAAATAATCATCTTGGCGTTAATATCCCGGTTGTGCTCTCGCGCATGAGGGCACGGGATCCGCTTTGACCATGATCCAGGACTTGGCAGATTAGGTAATTACAGTGGAGCGACTGCCATCTGACCTCCGTGACCCTGCTACCAGGTGAACCTGACCAGACTCGATAATGGTTTCATCACGAGGGAAAACCCCTCACCGTAAGAGTATCGGTTAGCATTTAACTTATATAATATAACTCAGAAAAGAGTCATTGGTACATGGCCGCAGTGGGATTCGAACCCGGTAGAGCTCGTCTAATCTAAAATGCCGCGCCCCACTATCGCATTAACGCACACAAGCAAGTTTAAAATATGGACGCAATACATATTCGTCGTTCATTGGCTCCCACACAGATGAAGTGTCGTTATCAATATTTGCACTCACACATCGAAATCAACTAACTAAGTAGTGGGGCGCGTCATTTTAGACTAGATGAGCTCTACCTCTCGCTTACGAGTCGGATACATTCACCGTCTTTTATCGTGATAAATATACTTTGATAATAACAAAATGCCGCTTTGTCACCAAAGCCAAGATGTTTTTTTTTTATATAGAAAATAGACAGATATTTGATTTTTCTATATCTCGAATACTTTCATTCTATGCCTGATATATTAATTCAAACAATTCCGATCAAAACTTCCCAGCTTGCTAAAGTGGCTGACAGACGTACGAGTAAGTACGCGAACTTGTGGCTCGACGACCTTGCTCGCTCTTGTGTCAGCCTAAGTTCACGTACTTTAAATCCGCCGAGTAAGTTCGCCGGCGATCCAACATGTTTGATTTTTGCTCGCAGCTCGCGGCTCGCGCGTCTGTCAGCACCGTAAGCGATGAGGCACCCCAAAGCTAAACTATAAGCTATATTATCTAAAACCTATACCAATCAGGTTTTAGATAACATCGCACCGGTCTAAAATACTTGTCCATATCATAGTGGTGACGATTAATGATTCAGAACGCGTATTATACACAAAATAAATAATGTTTCAAGTGTGTTTAGGGTGGCCAACTGTCCTGTTATTTCCAGGACGTCCCGTTTTTCAGCTTTTAGTATGGTGTGTCCTGTATTTTAATAAAAGTACGTGGCGTGGCGTCCTACCCCTACCTAACCCTACACTTACCCTACACTTTACCCCTACCTACCCTCTTCTTTTCTAGTCTATAAACTTTCTTGAATAACTCTATCTGTTGCTAAAAACCGCATAAAATACGTTGCGTAGTTTAAGATCTACGCGTACATTGATACAGATGGCGGGAAGCGACTTTCTTTTATACTAGACTATGTAAAGATTCTTGTACAACATGACAGTTGAAGAGTAATTCGTTGCACAAATTAGGTAATAAATTACAGCTATAGTAGTTTTGTATACTATACTTGGTAAATTTTAAGAATAAGAATCGTTTATTGCCTTAATATTAGAAAATATCGTGACTTACTATTTCTTATCATTTCGCTGATTTACTTAAATACTTAGTAGTGACTAAACAACAAAAATAACTAAGGCAAATGGACCCGCCTCAGCTTATGCGGTCAGGGGACGGTATGGTTCCGTACAGCGCTGTTTTTCGGCCATGCCCATTGAGTTGGTGTTTGAGAATTTAAACTTTATAAAGTAAACAAATAATGCAAAACAAAAGATGACTAAACACGTTCCAACACAAATAAAATAACAAGATACTTTGTCCCGTATATTTGAAGTTCGCTCGTACTCACTCGCACATAACTGAAATATATTAAAATAAAAAATTATAAACAAATTTCATGATGAGCCCGCGTCATACCGTTATTTTACTTAAAACCGTAATTTCAGAGGCGGGCAACGCATGGGTTACTCCCCTGGTGTTGCTGATGTCCATAGGCGGCGGTGACCACGCACCATCAGGTGGCCCGCTTGCCTGTTTATCTGTCGCACAAAAAAAAAATAGTCAAATGTCACATGTCCTGTAAAATTACCACACAGGGTTGGTCACCCTAAGTGTGCATAATTATTAATCAGAAAGTTGGCGCCACGTGCGAGCTGGTCTCGATTTCTTGGAGACCTCGCCCGTGGATGTCAGGCAGAGCCGGGCCGTATTTGATAATGCCATCCGCACTGCAGCCCACCCACAGCAGGCTTCTCTCATGGTAAGGGAAAACATCATGATGAAACCTGCACTTTAAGGCGACTGAACGTGTAACCATGATGCAATCTGGTCAGGTTTCCCTGACTAGTCACGGAAGTCAGATGGCTGTAGCTCCATTGTAATTATCTGATCTGCCAAATCCTGGATCTTAGTCAAGCGGGCACCGGACCCCCATGCGCACAACCGGGACATTAACGCAAATATGTTTTTTCAAGTGTAATAAGAGAAAGTGCTGGAGTGAAAGAAGCCGTAGTGACTAGAATGAAGAAATGAATGATAACTTGCTTTAGTCATGTAGCGAGGTTGAATGAGAGGAGTATAACGGAAAAGATGTATCACACACATCCCGTAACAGTCCACTGCAGGAATTAGAGCATCTCCCACGAAAGGGGAGATTATTGCCATAATCTCCACGCTTGGCAGGCGGGTTGGAGATCGCAGTGTGTAAATTATTCTTTGGGCTTCTATGAGTCCTCCGGCTGTGAAATCTATAATTCGCGCGAGAGCACAACGCCAATATGACCGATAACATACTAATACAAACTTAGACGATAAATCGGAACAATAACTTACTCCTGCATACCCGTGCCATGTATCTCCTATGACCCGAGCCCTGCCCCCCGACACGCGCCCGATAACGCCCGATCCCAGCCGATCGCGACCGACGCAATAACCTTACGAGGTTATCAGCGCTACCCACTTTACAATATAATAAAACACATGTTGGAAACTAATTAATTGTAATTGATTTCGAGGCGGTGCGTTTTATTTACATTGCGGAGTGAGTGCGTGTGTGATAGAGTGACATAAATTATGTCGTGTCATGTCAGGGCTCCTTGATGTAACGGGAGGCTGAGACCTACTTGTTACTTTTAAGTTTAAGAACTAGCCAGGCATCTGGCTGCCGTCTCACCTGCTACCTAATTACGTTACTCTGTTGTCAACAGTTCTCTGATTTCAATTATTGAAATTGTTACTTATCAGTTTGGTTCAGTTGCTAACAAAGCAATAACCTGAAACTATAAAATCGATCATACGTAATCGCTAAAGTAACAATTTCAATCTCTGACATCAGATAGTTGTTGGCAACAGCGTTGGTAAGCGAGGATGCGGCCGAAGATGGAGCATGCCTGTCTAGGAACAGCCTATTCACTCTAGCCTCGAAGGCGTCCAGATTATAATGGTCAGGGACCACACTAAAAAAAAGCGTCGATTGAGGAACGTCGGTGGCGTAATGGTTAAGGGGACCGACTATCCCGAGGTACCAGGTTCGAACCCCAGTGCCGCTATGTACCAATGACTATTTTCTGCGTTATGTACATTAGTTGAACACTAAGGATGCTCCTAACGCGAGGGAAAACTTCGTGAGTAAATCTGCACATTCAGGTGACTGAATGTGTTACCATGATCCATTCAAATCAGGTTCCCCTGTAAACAGCGTCACGGAGGTCAGATGGAAATCGCTCCACTGCCAAATCCTGGATCATTGTCATGGTGGACCCCGGGCCCTTGTGCGCGAGAGCGCGACCGGCACATTATGATTATTATTAGTCATGATGTAGAATTACTCATTTTGAGCATCGCTTCTTGTATATTCTATGAGTCATTTGACTCATTGCATGTAGGTAAATGGAATTTGGTATTTTTGCACCTAAACGAAACAAGGCGCTGAATGCTGCGCTTCTGAATTGTTGAACACTGTTTTAGTAAAGGCGGGCAAAACATTATTGTTATCCCTGCTGCTGCTAATGTTCCCTGATCATTATAATCTAGACGCCTTCAGAGCCAGATTGAAAAGGCTGTTCCTAGACGGGCATGCTCCATCATCGGCCGCATCGCCACTTGCCACCAGGTGGGGTGGCGGTCAAATGCCTGGCTAGTCCAATGAGGAGTTTTCCAGTAGGTATTATCAATTGGTTTCAAAAAGCCTCAATAGATGGCACTTCTACAATTTTAGTAATTTTTTTCCAATAGGTTCTATGAAATGTATTTTAATACAAACCGTTCATATTATCTGTGATTTGTATTGCGTCCATTCTTGATCCAAGTGTCCATGAAACGAATTGACACAGTCAAATTGATGTTTGTTTTGTTTGTAATAATTTATTTCAATCTCTAAAGGGTTAAAAACTATTGATGAATACAATATTATCCAATACAACGTACCCAGTGATTATATCCTCTTTGCTAAGATCCTATTTCAAGCGATTATCAATTACCAAAATTATTTGCTTTTATTTGCTTCTGCTTTTATGTGCTTTTTGCAAATTTTTATGTACTTTTGCTTTTCTTCTGTGTTACAAAATGTCGTGTTTTCTAAATTTTTGTGTTGTGGTGTTTCTGTTTGTGTAAATAAATATTTCTTATTCTTATTCTTAAAATTGTCGGGGCGCCATTTAGGGAGTCGTTAGGAATGCTTTAGATACCTATTGGAAAACTGCTCATTATATAAAAAAAGAAAAAGTGTACATCTATCGTAAAGATAGATGGAAAGTGTGAAAGGAGAGTGAATGCGGTAATATAGCATTTCATACATTTATGAACAGCCAGACGGTGTCCAAAAGGGCCTGTCTGGTTGATCATAGAGTGCTCGTTTAAGGCTAGTTTTACCCCGAGCGCGCTCCATATCATTGTAGTAGGATTATATTTTCAATATTACGCTATCGAAGTCAATGAAATTTTGTATACGTAATCTAGAAACCAATGTCGGTGCTTGTGGCTTTTGAGTGTTTCGGTAAAATATATTGTTTCCAAGTTACATAGGATTTAATTTGAATGGATATTTTAAATTCCTTGTAACTTTGAAACGATATATTTAACGATAATCTGAAAAAGTATAGATATATTCGGAACCATCTCATTGAAACTGCCTTTCAAATAGAGAAAGCCGCATCCAAATCGGTCTATCCGTTCGGGAGCATCGTGGCTCATCGTAACACACCCATATACACAGATACACACGTTAAACTCATAACACCTCTCTTTCCGTCGGTGATTAAAAAGGTAAAAACAAATAAACAAGTAACAACTAAAGGAGTACTTAAAAAAAATATTCCGATAACACAGAAAACAATGTTCCCAATCTGATTCGAAATGCGAATACTCGCCCGCGATTGGCCGAGGCCGCGCGCCCCTCCAGCCAATGGGGTCGCGGCGCCTGCGCAGCTGATCAAATAGAAGCTTAATTCGGATACGTCACGGTGTATCGATTTTTTTCTATTGATAAATTCATTCTATATTACGTACGCGTTATAATTGGGCTTCGTCAGTACTGATATCGTATCAATTTCGTAAATTGAGACGATAATTGAATTTTGTTTACGACATATCGTCCACTTTTGGTTATGGATGAGCCCTCTAATAGACTGGGAGGGCGCCGTAGGTTATCCTACGTCATCGAGTACAAGAAACCTTCCACTTTTTTTTATGTCATACGATAGGCAAACAGGCAAGCGGGCCACCTAAAGGAAAGTGGTCACCACTGCCTATAGACATTAGCAAAACCAAGAGTATCGCTAATGCGTTGCCCACCTCTATAACACGTTGCTCCGGCAGCAAAAAGGCAAATGCCCCTCCACTGCCAAAGCCACGGTTCCCCAAATCCCCACCCCATGGAGCACTGGAGACCTTACTCACCGGCAGAAGCACAATACTATTTAAAAGAGTATTGTTTAGCTGCGATATTCTGTCTGCGATAAGCACATTTGTGCTAGCCGTGCAGAAAACGTTAGTCTGCCAGTGTACAAACTAGCACTTATTTTTGAACTCAAACTTTTTTGAAAAAGCATATTTACTCAATTTAATGTTTACAAGAAACACTTATGAACGTCAACAATAAATACATAACCAACGTATTCGCAGAAGTTTAGTTATCATAGTAGTCAAGACAATATTTCAATGTATAAATTCATAATAATAATTATTACATTAATTTCTCAGTCAATTTGTAATTAATTATACAAAACATGAAAATTAAAAAATTACAGTATTGTAATATGTATAATAAATCCCTTGTCAACCAAATCATTGCATTAAATAAACAAATGAAATAAATCAATATAAATTATTCTAACACTGTTCAATTACATTCAATTTATAAGTTAAATTTATAATAAATAAATAACAATAAAAATACTGTATCGATCTGAAACTGAGCAGGAAACTTAGAAGAATAAAAAAATTTGATTGGAGTTGGATAAAAAAAATTCAACTCCATGGAATTTCATCCTCAATGAAATCATTTATCTTATAATATGATTTCTGCACTAATTTACCTTTGATCCAGGATTCCCTGAGACCCAAACCCTCGACTTTTCCTAGCGATCTTCTGCTTATCGTGTCTATGTTGATATGGGTTAGTTTATTATTATTTGCATTTTTCCAGTCCAAAACTGAGAGACGCAGACGGCACTGTTTGAGGCTTCAAATAGATCTTCGAGCGGACAGGAGTCTGGGCGGGCCGGGCAGATTAGCTAAGCGATCATACTTATCCCTATCCTCATGTGTAGGTTCTAGAAGTAAAAAAAACGAGGTGCCTCACGTCCTCTTGGCAGTTTCGCTTTCCAGCTACATCATAGTCATAAAAGAGAAAAGTGACTTTGGCGTTATACGCTTTGACTTAATAATAAATAATAAAAATTTCTTTATTTCTCAAATCTTTACAATATATGAGGTGAGTCATCTCCAGTAAGTAATAAATATACTTGTGTAGGGGTGGCTCGCTCTTTCCCTTAGTTATATCTTATTTATTTTGAGATTCTACAAGTAGGTAGTTTACAATTTTACAAAATTATGTAGGTATTCCGTAACATAGACAAATTTGCTGTACTACAATTAAATTATCTTTTATGTTAGTGTGGTGGAGTCATTGATATACTACCAACCGATCAATGGGTGGAGTAAACTTATAATATTACAGTAATAAAGAAGGTGACTTACGATGTGACTTTGGTCACAGTCTAAAAGATTTGTTTACTTTGGTGGTGGCGCTCTACAAATTCATAATTTGTCCAAACATATTTATTTAGCGCAATCTTTAAGAAAGGGGTGCTTCACGCACGAGGGCCCGGAGTCCGCCTAGACCATAATCCAGGATTTGGCAGATTAGATACGGTAACCTGACCACATTGGATCACGGTTACACATTCAGTCGCCTGAATGTGCAGGTTCCATCACGATGTTTTCCCTCACCGTAAGAGCCTCGGTTAGTATCTAAGTAATGTACATAACTCAAAAAAGAGTCATTGGTACATGGCCGCAGTGGGATTCGAACCCGGTACCCCTCGCTTATGAGTCAGATACCTTACCACTCGGCCACAAACATATGAAGTATCTGCTAAATTATATAATGGTGGTATTATGCACATAAGCCCAAGTAGGTTATTTTATTTCTAACCAAACTAAGGAGTAATATTTACTGTCATATGTACAGCTGTATGTATTATATGCATAGATATGTACCTACTTACATAACAGTTTAGTAATTTACCAGTAAAAAGGTACACGGTAACGTATCATTTAGAATGGAGAAGTAGGATTTTCCAATTATTTTACTGAGTAGTGTGTATTACAAATTATTTTAATGTTGCGGGCGGACCAGGGTTTGGGGTATTTATCGAATTGTCTGAAGTTGTCTTGCAAGGAAAAATTGCGGACGCGAACTCGGCAAAATTAATGAAACTTGATGAATGTATAGAGTAGACTATTCTGCATACAACCATGTTATTTTATGCCAAATTCCAATCTGCATAGGTCGAAAAAATTATATGTATTAAAAATTGTTGTGTAGGTTTATAACATTATAGTAATCACCCACAAAAATCTAGTCTTTCTATTTGTAACCCTCGACACAAAAGGAGAGTGTTATCAGTTTGACGTGTGTATCTGTACCGAACGGATAAAAAATAACCTGCTGCTATCAGAAAAAAGGACAGCCAAGCAAGCGTTGTCACATCGCCGAGTTTAATGCGAGAGCCAACAGCTTACATTGCGAGGATGCCGAAGACCGCACGAAGTGGTGAAGAAAGCCTGCACAGGTTTCCTCACGATGTTTTCCCTCAATCTGTGTAGTAATTACGCCAAACCACCGTCTCTCCGCTCCACCCGCGACACGGCCAACCAACATGTGAGTTATACGCCGTATACGCAATAAATCGTTTGAAATAGGCAATTATCAACAGAATTATCATCGAATGGTGCGGCCTCGGCACGTATCGAGACGCACTGACATTTTAACTGTTCCCATATATATATGTAATTATATATACGATATATATAATAGCTGCTTGGGTATATAATGGGTGTCTAAGTGGTGTGTTTGTATAATTTTGCGATTCGTGTGCGTTGCTGTTTGGGAGATAGGTCCGAGAGTTGTTACGACCTTTTGGTAGCAAAAATATCAGATTGGAGCCTGTATCCTTGGGCCGTGGGGACCGGGCCCACATTTCTTGTAGAAATGGAACTAGTAGACTCGGCGCGACTTCGTTCGCGTAGACCTACTTTACACTTAAATACCCTTTTTTCGCTTATAAACGAGGAAGGTTTATATCTTCTCTATCTAGGATCTTGAATCACTTTCTGTTGTTGAAAACCACTTTTTTCATTCCTGTGTCGTGACGTCCATGTATAATAAATGTTTATATTACTATTTCTTTCATTAAAATCCGTTGCGTGGTTTAAAAGATGAAACGTACAAAGGTACAGACGACGGAAAGCGACTTTGTTTTATACTATGTATAGATTATCTAATCTTCTAAATTACGAATGACCAGAAGGCTGGCCTCTTCTTGGGTCAGCGTATTAGACTCGCTATCCAGCGGGGCAAAGCGGCCAGCCTTCTGGGCACCTTTCCAAAATCGGTGGACCTGGGTCTAATTTTAAATTGCGGTAGGTTAGTTATTTTTTGTTAGGCAAAGTGGTATTTTTAAAATTTGTTGTATTGTATTACTGGTGTTGTTCAATAAACTATGATTGAGAGATGCAAGACGAAGGTTTTGTTATGAATTTTACGTGTAAAAGTGTTTTGTGATTCTACTTTTGACCGATTGCACTGAACTTTAGGCGGATTATCTTTGGTTAGGCCGTTCAGTTGCCGGGCCTAAAAAAGGGACGTAAAGAGCGATCAAGGTACGACAATTTATTTTGTTCTCACATAGATACACCAAGCCTGACAATCCACCGCCATTTTGTTTGATTTAGTACCGCGCTGTCATACATAACTTTTGGTCCATAGTAAATGCTTTTAATTGAGATTTATACACATATACATAAAGCTCACGCCTCGATGGATTGACATCGCTGAGTCGAATGCGAGAGCCAACGGCTTACGACGAGAGGATGCCGAAGACCGGGCGAAGTGGAGAAGATTGAGTAGGAAAGCGGACCCTGGCAGAGGCCGGGATGAGCGCTAGGACGATGATGATGATGACATAAAGCTCACGCCTCTGTCCCACAGGTGGGGTAGAGAGAGACTATGGCCCAATTACTCTGTCTTTACACAACTCCCTTGCCTCGCATATATCCACAACTCTTTTCATACATCTCCCTTTCTTGCCACTTCGGACCCCAGCTTTTTAAGAACATTACGGATCTGATCAGTGATTTATTTTCTGTTAAGCCTGTTAGGTTATAATCATCACAGCCCGTAACAGTCCACTGCAGGGCTTAGGGCCTCTCCCACGAAAGGGGAGGTTATTGCCATAATCTCCACGCTTGGCAGGCGGGTTGGAGATCGCAGTGTTTAAATATAACAATGGAAAATGCTGCTGCCCATTTTGCAGACTATGGAGACTCTTGATGTTTTGCCTCGAAAACATTAGTCGCCTTGTACGACACCCATGAGCGTAAGGGGATGGTGCTGTTCTACTCTGCCGGACACCACACGGCAATAGGTTATAATGTAGTAACTGAAAACAAATAGTCAATCCAATTTGATGCCATTATCACTTATCCCACCACGTTAGTAGGCTCGGAACCGTAACCCAGACATTGTAATAGACAGTCCCCTGTGTTTGTCCAGGCAAACATGTTTGCGTTGCGTGGCGCCGTGTTTGACCCGGACAAACAACGCTCGGGTCTTTTACGGACTCGATTCAGTCTGTTAGTACGGTGAAAGGGTTAAGTTAGGCATGGCGGGGTGTGTGAGAGGTTTTCAATTTGACAGTTAAAGGAAAGAAACTGGTTTTATCTCCTAATAAATAGAGCGTCGGTGGCCGAGTCGTTAAAGTATCCGTTTCGTAAACAAGAGGTAGAGCTCGTCTAATCCAAAATGCCGCGCCCCACTATCGCATTAACGCACACAAGCAAGTTTAAAATATGGACGCAATACATATACAAATGCCGTTGTAATTGGTCATTCAGTTGCCGGTGAGACGCCAACGTAGGAGCTCGCGTCGTTCGATTGGAGCAGTCGACGCTCCCACACAGATGAAGTGTCGTTATCAATATTTGCACTCACACATCGAAATCAACTAACTAAGTAGTGGGGCGCGTCATTTTAGACTAGACGAGCTCTACCGGGTTCGAATCCTACTGCGGCCATGTACCAATTACTCTTCCTGAGTTATTACATTAGTTGAATGCTAGTCGATGCTCTTACGGGGAGGGAAAACATTGTGATGAAACCTGCGATGAATTTAGGCCACTGAATGTGTAACCATTATCCAATCTGGTCCGGTTCCCCTGGTAGCAGGGTCGCGGAGGTCAGATGGCAGAGGTTCCACTGTAATTGCCTTACCATTTGCCTACCGTACGGTTAGACGTAAACCACAAGCAGCGGACGTGTAAAAATACACTGCACTATAGTATCTAGTTGTGGGCCAAATTTAGGCCGCCTATAAATTAAAAAAAAAAAAAAAAACTTTATTTTCTCATCACAACTGCTAATTAATATAAACAACCAACTCTAATAATATACATAAAATGTGAGTCTATAATTGTATGTCATAGATAAGTTATCAAGAAGACAAGACACAACAACAGGCGGCCTTGTCCCTTTTTGCAGTTTGGACCCTATCTATTTTCTAGTCTAGGACCCCCATACATAAGCTCCCTGCATTGACAAGTACATGTACGGACAAAAGTGCAACGCGGCCCGTCCGTCGGTACAGGCGCGCGCACAATCGTGTTCCCCCATACCATACAATACAGCGGACTGTACGCCGACTACTGGCCGTATTCATAGTGCGATGTTTGGGACCGATTACTTTTGTTTGGCACCAGTTTTTGGATTGGGCTTGTGTGTGATAAAGTATGTAGTTTTTTTCTGGCTAGCATTTCTGGATTTGATGTATGAAGAACGTATAAAACGTGAATTATGTCTTTTATCCCATTATGGCGCCTAGACGTACTTCAAAAAGAGCGCATTTTCGCCGCATTTATTTGACTTTCATGTTTCTTCTGCCGTACAATACATTTTTGAGAAACACGGAACTATACTTCCATACTTTTACACGGCAAACAGCGGCCTTATGTCAAAACGACTCCAACAATTAATTCGTGAAATACTTTCACTTACTTCATTCTCTTCTATCTATGTTGCTGATAAACTTAGAATACTATTTAAACCCCCTCGACTATACATTCCGCCCCACAGGCGCCCCTAATAATCGCCCCGGTTCACAGTTGACAATATTTGTAACATTAGCGGCGAATCCGATCCGCTGCCGTCTCGCTCGCACATTCCCCTCGAGTGGCATGTTGGAGTGAGACAGAAACGGAAATGTAATAAACGAAATGAGCGTGAAGTTACGCCGTAATAGTGGTATTTTGGTACATTGTTATTGGATTTAGTTTGATTTGGAGTCTTGTTGCTTTATAAAGCGGTATTCGTGTAGGGGCAGCATACTTGCGAGACCGATAACCAAGGTTAAGCAACGTTCGCTGAGTGTGGGAAGTGGATGGGTGACCGTTTCGTATTTTAAGGCTTTGCGATATGTCGGCACCGCGACGAGCTCGCCACTCGTTGGATTTTTTTTTATCAATTGGCCTACATTTGACCTCAACTCACCTGATGGAAAGCGACGATGAGGTCGAAGATGTAGCATGCATGCCTCATCATCACAGCCCGTAACAGTCCACTGCAGGACTTTGGGCCTCTCCCACGAAAGGGGAGGCTACTGCCATAATCTCCACGCTTGGCAGGCGGGTTGGAGATCGCAGTGTTTAAATATAACAATAGAAAATGCTGCTGCCCATTTTCCAGACTACGGAGACTCTTGATCTTTTGCCTCAAAAATATTAGTCGCCTTGTACGACACCCATGAGTATAAGGGGTTGGTGCTATTCTGCTCTGCCGGACACCACACGGCCATCTCTCTCTCAGGCAGAGAGTTCCAGTCCTTTGCAGTGCGCATGAGGGTGTCTCCTAATACAGTTGACGAAGCGAGATTGACCTAAGTCTTCCGCTGGAGACCCTGGGACGGTTGAACAGTCTCGAGAGCTGATTGGCACCCGTGATTTGGAGTCTTATTGCTTTGTAGTAACTGCGAAGGCATTGTTTGACAGGATAGGAAGTCGAGGTGTAGAGGGGTTGTTTCATGTAATAATGTTATGGACTAGTCAGGAAAGCCGACTATACGGCCACATTGCATTTAAGAGAGGTAGGGCATAGCGGGGTATCTCGTTCGAATTGGAGCCGCCCGACTGGGGAAGTACCTCCACCTTACAGAATACCGCAGCTAAATAATACTCTTTTAAATAGTATTGTGTTTCTGCCGGTGAGTAAGGTCTCCAGTGCTCCATGGGGTGGGGATTTGGGGAACCGTGGCTTTGTCAGTGGAGTGGCATTTGCTTTTTGCTGCCAGAGCAACGTGTTATAGAGGTGGGCAACGCATTAGCGATACTCTTGGTGTTGCTAATGTCTATAGGCAGTGGTGACCACTTTCCATCAGGTGGGGCCCGCTTGCTTGTTTGCCTACCGTATGACATTAAAAAAAAAAAAATAGTCGGCCTATGGCCGCCCTATCTGGTATTTTGTTTTGTATTTTTTATTGTGAAAATTAAGATTAACTAATATTGATTGTTTATACTCTTAATTGCCTTCACCGCTCATCAAATGTCTTCTCGGCTTATCAAAGGTTAGCTGGAAGAAATCCCGTTGTGGGATAAGCTCGCCTTTGCATTGTAAACTGTATTTTTATTTCCTGTTATGTTATAAATTGGTGCAATAAAGAGATTACATACATACATTGATCATATTGGAAGTTTTAGATACTATGTACCTATGAATTCCAATATGTTTATTTTAAGAATATTTATATTGAATAAAAATTATTGATTGATAGTGGATCGGTGCTATTTATTCTCCCGAACACCACCATAGCTCGGCATAGCTCACACACATTTGCACAATGGACAAGCTTTAACAAGTACCTACTCGAAAATAATACCTCATGACAAATTATTATTTCCAACCGGCGGCGCGGGCGATAATCTCCGCCGCGAAATAATAAAATAAAATAATAATAGGGCACACACTCGATTTAACACTATTAAACCGTATTACTTCTCCCCCTACTAAAAAGTCGGCCATCATGTCCGATGACAGCTCTCGAAGTGGCGCGCGGCCGGCACGTGCTTGCGCGCCAAAAGTTTTTTTTTTTCTTCTATTTTTTACAAACTCCGGCGCCAATGCTGCTCCGGTCATTATGCCGATGCGCTGCCGGGTTTGATTTGTAGTAGCATTTTTGGTAACTTGCAGGCTTTGATTGAAATGAGTGCATTTAGGAGCCTAATTCTCGAGCTGTGACGTCTCGGATCCACATTTTTATAGCCAAATATCTCCATTAATATTGACATCGACATGTCCATTGCAGCTAAAAATTATTTTCTCAACTACCTTCGACGAGTTCTTTAAGAAAGGGGTTAAAAGGTTGTTACGGGGTCGGCAACGCGTGGGTGATGCCCCAGGTATTGCAAACGTCCGTAGGCTGCGGTGACTGCGCACCATCAGGCAGGTCGCAAACTTGTTTGCCACCTTAGCGGTATAAAAAAAAATTCAGTGACGTTTCGATACAGCTTTTTCGCTAAAGAAAATGTCGAATTTGAGATGACACAGTAAAAGAATCGCCCCCTGGTCTTCGAGGCCGTTATAATCCGCGTCATGAAAGAAGAGACTTGTCAAATGGCAGTGGAGGGGATTTCGCGCAGGTAATCGCCTACTGCGCAAGTCGAACCACGTGACCCGCCAAGTCTCTTCTTACATGACACTAGTTATAATAGGATGTTGCTTGTTTGGAGCCCGGCCGCGTAACTCAAATTCTATCGCTTATGATTTGCCATGGAAGGCGCCGCGTATGGAGCGGGCGCGATAATAAATAAATATGCTTGAACTAATTCACACAGCGTCAAAGTAAGCAAAGCATGTGTTATGGGTGTTAGATATCTGATACTACTTATTCTTGCTGTAGTTTTAGGTGGTTTTTCTTAATTATACTAGACATACCTATATAATATATCGAACGCGTTCCGGCTCTGCCTGGCATTGTCGAGCACGGTTCGGTCGTGGTTGGCGTGGGATGGGTTTATCTACAGCCATAGCGGCCATATACGGGCGGTCAGCGTGTCACTGTGTGTTTCCTTCCTACTTTCCTACCCCCCTCCTTTTTGACGATTGAAAGAGATATTTAATGACCTAATCAAAAAAGAATTTTTGAATTTTGATAAACTACTTATTGTATACTTCTTTTAATACATTCTTATACATAATATATACAACTATACCCAGACCCGTAACAGAAATTTATATTCATCATTTCAATTTCTGCCCGGCCGGGAATCGTAACCGAGACTTCTGCGTGGCAGACTCGGCATGTTAACCAACTGAACCACTCAGGTCGCCATGATCGTCGATGATGTCTTAAAGCTATCGCAAATGCTGTAGTAAGAAGTTAGGCAGGGTAGAGTTAGAGTTAGTTGACACTCTGGTACAAGCCATGGCCTGGTTTGCTACATTTTCGACCGCATTGACCCTTACCACCACTAACATTACTCTCGACTGCCTAATCATAGTCTGTTCTACGCTAGACTCGTGGTTGCCACAAGACGAGATCACGTAATTTAGACCATCAAGGCATCAAGGACACTCAGCATGATTAACTGTTAGATCTCAAGATAACACGAATGTAGTCTTTGTGCAGCGCAACCCCTACCTCACAGACCGTTACAGTCTTAGGGCTTCTCCCTCCAAATGGGAGGCTATTGCCATAATCTCCACGCTTGGCATGCGGGTTGGAGATCGCAGTGTTATAAATACAACAATGGAAAACTCTAGATATTCTCCTCGAAAACATTAGTCGCCTCCTACGATACCCGCTAGTGTGAAAGGGTTGCTGCTTTGCTACTCTGTCGGATACCACACGGCCAAGCAACGCAACCCCTATTCAACAAAAAATAATGTATACTGTAATATCTTTGTTATTTTTAAAGACAAAATTGTCATCCCCGGTCGAGACCTTCACTGAAAAGTGGTAGAAACCTCCTGATAAAATGATAATTATAAAACTTTGATTAACCGTTAAAAGTCGTTTCATTTAAAATAACTAAATATCGCGTTATTATCATAATTTTACAAGCTTTTAAATAAAAGCTTGACACTGGTATGTCCTGGAATCTTGCAAGCCTAATTTGACCCACTTTCCGGCGTTCAGTTGAGCTAAAATTTTGTAAACTTATGTAATTTGGATGACTATGCGTTAACATGGTATCATGGAGCTCGTCTGATGGTGGTATCGGAAGGTGGCCCACCGTGTCTGGGCTCTTTGGAATGGTCTAGATGAGTACTATACCGCGCGTATATACATATAGTTTTCTTTTGAGAACTTATTAAGAGTTGGACAGATTAGTGTATTCCACGAATGAAAACCTGCAGCACCAATCACTCTTCTTTTGATCATAGATATTTTCATTTTTCACCCTCGCTTGCCGGCTCAGTAAAATTTTAATCCGCTACGGATGCGGAATAGAAAAACACTGCGCCCCCATCACTAGTCATGATCGTGACCCGTATTTCAAGTGCAGAACTGCAATTAGTCTCCCGTCCTGCCCTTAAATCCACCGTGAAACGATGACGTTGATTTATTAGTTTTTATTCACTCTCCTTTTCATGGCAACCCTCTGGCTTAACAGGGGTGGCTGTAAAGGGTGGCCAGATTCCCCGATAACCGGGATTCGAGGGTAATTGAGACTTAATTCGGTTTTTAGAACTACCCTCATTTTCGAAAACTATTTTTTTTTTTATCTCCGTTTTATCTGTCGGGTGATTGTTTTGCGGCATAGCAGCCGTGTTTGTTTGAGGATTTACGTTGATTGAAAGATGTATTGATTTGATTTGACAGCTGGCACTGGACAAACGTTTTGATTCGGGTTTCTTCAGCCATGAAACGACGGCGACGCATTCGCGACCCTCCAGTTGTTGTGTCAATGGCCGACGATGATCATTTACCGTCAGGTTCCTGTTGCTCGTTGTCAGGGCAACAGGCTCTGACAGGTTGCTCGTTTACCTCTCTCTATCATAAGAAATAAAAATCAATTATAAAAGCACTTTCATAACTTGGTTGGTGAACACAACAGACTCTATCTAAAAAGTAAAGCGACTTGGTAATTTATAAGATTGATCTAAATCAAGCGAAACTAATTGAATAATGAATACGTCCGACCTGTATGTACAACAAGATAGTATGTAAAAGATGGACGCTTTAATATTTAAAAATAACGGAATAAGCAAGTCCAAACGCTCCCGGCGACACCAATGGACAACGCCGCCACCCCGAGACGCCGTCAGCGAATAATTTGGATTTCTCGGTACATTGCGCGCGGAGCGCCGTCTCGCTGGACTGGGGTCTGCGATCATGATAACTGAAAACTGAATAAGGGTTTTCGCTCATAAATTCTATAGTGTATATTCTAGCGAAAAGTTGGTTCATCAAAAATTAAAGAGCATGAAATTTTACGTCGAATGAGTGCTTATAATGCGGTCAAGCGATGTGGTAAAAAACCGGTGTAGTAATGTTCAGCACTCCTCTCTACTTCAATCTTTTTTCACCCTCGCTAGCTCAATTAAATTTTAATCCGCTACGAAGAAAAAACACTGCTAGACATTTAGCTAATAGGATATTACGGATGCGGACTAGAAAAACACTGCTAGACATCTTGCTAATATGACATATTGCATTTAAACGATTTGAGCGCCATTTCACCGCGTGGCCAAGGAAATAAACAAGCCGCAACGCTCCCGTCGACACGTGTTGTTGTTGCTGATGTCCATAGCGGCGGTGACCACTTTCCATCAGGTAGGCCGCTTGCCTGTTTGTCCGCCGTATACCATAAAAAACAACCAATGGACAACCCCTACGCCCCGAGACGCCGTCAGCGAATAATTTGGATTACTCGGTACAATGCGCGCGGAGGGGTGGCCGTCTCGCTGCACTGGTGGGGTGATACGGATATACGGATCCGCCGTTTGAGGAGATCAACGGAAAATATTGTTTTTTTTTAATGTAATATGCCAGACAAACAAGCAAGTTGGTCTGCTGCTGTCTGCTCGTTTGGCACTGCGTAGCATAATAATAATTTGCCTGCGGTTTTGGAGATGGGCAACGCATTGGCGATACCCCTAGTGTTGCTAATAAATGTGTTGCTGATTGAAAGTGACCACTGCCTCCAGTAAACACCCGGGGAATCGCGAATGCATTTCCGGCCGTTTGCGATAGGCGCTGACTCGTTTCTTGAAGGTTTCAATGTCGCTGCGGTCTGGAAACACTACTGCAGCAAGGTCCTATCATCGTAACTGTCCACTGTAGGATTTAGGGTCTCTCCCATGAGACGAGGTTATTGCCATAATCTCCACGCTTGGCAGGCGGGTTGAATATCGCAGTTGTAAATATAATGCTGCTGCCAATTTTCCAGCCTACGGAAACTTCAGAACTTTTATCTCGAATACATTACGCGCCTTGTACGACAACCCACGAGTGTAAGGAGTTGATGATATTCTACTCTGCCGGACACTACACGGCAAGCTCCTATGGTGGTTTTACAATAAAGCATCCTTAATGTAAAAATCGAAGATATTATGGGCGACAGTTACCACTTACCATCAGGTGGGCTGTCTGCTCGCTAATCACTGAGTAGCATAAAAAACAATCTTCGACACAACGCCACACCAATGGAGAGCGTCCGTCCCCAGTGACTTATAGCGTTTGTAGCGCCGTGTGATTCGGATTAAACATTGGCTTCGCGACAAACCAGCCCCGGGGCGGGAGCGGAGCGGGGAGGGGGGTGTCGTACAAATGAGGGTAGTTTCAGTTTAAGCTTTACAAGATGTTTTATTTAGTTTTGATTTCCCTACTTTGGATGATGTAGGGATGTACCATAGTAGGGAAATCAAATAAAACATCCGTCGGAAATGTTCAAGGTACCTCAAAAGCCGGCACCACATCCTCTCCCCTTAGGTCACAGATGTCTTGGAAGACTGTGACCACTACATCACGTAGACCGTCCGTCCATGTGCCTCACTAGACAATAATAAAATGATTTTTTGAAATGAAATGATGTTTTTTGGGTTGCCAAGAAGCGAATGTTGATAACCCACCATCGTGCAAAGGCTAAGGTTCGTCTCGACGTAGATTCGTCGATCGTGGTTACAAATTCAGTCGCCTGAATGTGCAGGTTCCATCACAAATGTTTTCCAACACCGTAAGGCAACTGTACCTATCTATCTTAGAATAGTCACATTAGTAACATAGCGGCACTGGGAATCCCACATGGTACCTCTCGCTCACAAGTCGGACACATTAACCATTAGGCTCTACACTACGCGTATCCCCATTTGGTAAACTTGCAATCTATCGGTTAAGCATATTATAAATAAATAAATAAAAGATTGGCGCTCACCATGGGACCAAATCTATTATAACACCGCAACTTTATAACGCAAACTCATCAGAACCCGTCGGATCAAACTCGAATAAAGGGGTGTTTGATTGAATCAGTACAACTTCAAACACAATAAAGTTACAAAAAATTCCAGCCCAACTTTGTAAAGCCAGTTTGTAAAACTTTCGAGAACTCTACGCGAAGGTGATAAGGTTCAAATTGCAATAGCGTGAAATGACTGCCGTTGTGAGTTGAGTAAATAATGGAGCGATTAAAAATTAAACCGCAAGGCATTATGTTGTGTTGCCCCTTTGCTTAATATGGACCGCTTTTGATGAGGATTATGTGCGGGCTGTTTTATATTGCGATTTTTAGCTTTATTGGTTAATGTACTGAATAATAATGTTTACCAGTAGATAGACATTGTTCGCTTTAATAAATTTTACATTGCTGTGTTATACATTCAATCCTTTTTTAGTATCAAGTAGCGACATATACGGGTAGACTGTGCGGGTGCCGTAGGTTATCCTACGTCATAGAGCGCAAGAAAATTTCACTTTGTAGCGATAGTAAATAATAAATTAAGTAAAAAGGTATTTATTTAGCATTTAGATACTTTTAACACAAAAAATAAAAACAAAAAAAAATACCAGAAACTTAAAACAAATGAAAAAAAAGAGAAATGTATGTATAAACACTAAACGCTAAAAAGGCCGAAGCTCAGTTCCGCAGATACGCTATTCTGCCTTGGCCTACAAAATGACATTGAATAAAATTTGTTTTAGACACAGACAATATAAATAAATAAATTAAATAGATTTCACTATGGATTAACGACCAGGCATAAATCATAAAGTAGTGGTTTAGGAGACCCGCACAACCTCTTATCCTCTTACACAATGTTATGAGTGAATTCATTCTCGTGAATTCAAAAATGAACTTTATTCAATGAGCAATACATTCCACTTTGATTTGGTCTCGTGCATTTTGTTTCTGAATTTGGACGACTGAATTTAGTCAAATGTAATAAGCGTATTAGGTAGGCTTCGTCCATATATGGGCTTTGTATACGTAGTATATACAACTTGTAAACCTATTGCCTGAAATAAACGTTATATTATTATTCTAACCTAAATGGTTTGTTATCAGGCTGTCCAAAGAAGAAAAACTGTTGCACCATTGGATTTTTTCACCGCCGTCTGTGCTCACAAACTTCGCCTCCTAGTCCTCCTACCCTCACTACCTTATAATAATTTCATCGCGGAACAATTGGCTCTATAAGCGTACAATTTGCAGACGCCATCCTGCGTTCATTTGAAACGTTAATCAGCTTGAGACGGTGGATGTCGCGAAATCTTATCTTATGTGCTTGTTACACCTGGCTGAATTCTGACGACTAAATTCGGAAGCAAAAATCGTGAGAGCAAGTGAAAGTGGAATGTATTGCTCATAGAATAAAATTAAAGTTGAATAGGAAAATTGCAATAATATAACCCAAGATATCCATGTCCGTGTATAATTTCAAAACAGCTGCACCAATTTAGTTAACTCTTTTTGTTGTTGTTTGTAATTTTCAAGGCAAGGTTGTATGAAAGAAAAAAGGGCAGGTAGATGTAGGTTAGTTGCAGGGTATATAGGTGTAGGGTACTGGTAGAACGCCAAGCGAACGAAGTCGCGCCGGGCCCACTAGTATAACAAAAAGGATAGGTATCCTCCCATCCCCCCCCCCTTTCTGACATTTAGATATACACACAGCCGCACAGAATGTCGCAACGGAGCTATTAATGACATAATTCGCGAATGGATCCTGTTAAGCGAAGCAAAGGGGAGAGATCTCATACAGCCAGCGGTGCTTATCCGACCGAATTTATTAAACAAAAAGCATTAATTAGACTAATGGAGGCCTCTGCGGGTGATGCCTTGTCCTTTGTTTATATTAATGCCGGCAGTGAGACAGTTTCAAGGAGTGATTGCGAGTTTTAACGCGGAATTGGGCGCTTATTGCCTTTTCGCTGGGTGCTTATTCAAATTGGTGCGGTGCTGAATAGACTTTGGGGGCGCCGTGGGTTATCGAGGAGAAAAATTGCGGTTTGGAGCGGTTGTAGAGGTTTGGGAGGCCCACAAAACGTTGGTCTGCCCTTTCACGATCTGGCAGATTTTTTTTATTGACCCGATCTTCTACTTATCGTAGCGATAGTACTTACTTCTTACTTACCTCTTGTATCGGTTCTAGAAGTAAAAAAAAACGGGATGCCGTCCTCTTAGAGGATGTGAGGCAGACTGTTTTTTTTACTTCCTTACTTAGAACCTGGATCTACTTACTAGAACTCACACAAGAGATGTAAGTACTATCGTTACGTTAAGTAGAAATTTGGGTCACTTAAAAAATTGTTTATCTGGCATAAATTGTTTTATGGTTGTGCACGGACAGGCCAACGTTTTGTGGGTCTGCTAAACCTCCATTATCACTACAAATTTGGAATTTTTCTTGTACTCGGTGACGTACGATAACCTACGGCGCCCTCGCAGTCTATAAATTATATAATTATAATTAAGGAGCGTCGCCTCGTAAGCGAGAGACTTTATCTTATCCATTTTCTGAGTTATTTACTTTGAAAGAACACTAAACAGTCTTACTTTGCTCTCACGGTTTTTGCTTCAGAATTTAGTCGACTGAATTGAGCCAAATGTAATAAGCGCATAAACTTGAGCATTTTGAGCTAGTCATTGGCCACCGACGATTATGCTTCTCGATATAATGTACTACTTCATATTAGTCCGTTCGATGGTAGGACTGTCAAGCCTGTGGAGTCCGCTTGGATAAGTACCACCGCCTAATCTATTTCCGGTTTGAAGGATAAGGTAACCAGCGCAATTTCAGGCATGAGGTATTTCATCTTAGTCTTCACAGACACAACTTGCCTGCGGTTCTAAATGTAGGAATCTTTGATGTTACGGGTGACAGTGACGGCTTACCAGGTGGGCTGTCTGCGTAGCATAAAAAGAACGTCCAGATTCACAGACTCCCGTCCAAAGAAATGATCACATGTGTAACATGTCGCTCGCTGCCCCCAAGCTGCCGGTCCCCGCGGCCCCGCGGTCAGCAAATCGGTTTGTAATTCAGGTTGAGGTTTGATTAAAATAAATATGGTAGGTGTAGACTAGAGTGAGGGTAGTTGTAGGGTAGCGGGAGGGTTGTTTGTAGGATAGGGGAGGAGTGGTGTAAGGTAGGGGTTGGAACATGCAGGGGTAGGGTGCTAGGATAGCGGTAGCGATAAGGTAAAGGTAGAGTGGGGTAGGGTAGAAGAAGATTAGGGTAGGCTACGGGGATTAAGACACCACGCGACCTTGTTCGCATTGTGTCTTACTCCCCTGTAGAATACCCTAATCACTCCTACCCTACCTTACTCACTACCCTTACCCTTACCCTACCGCTACCCTGCCACCCTACACCTGCGGCTGTACCGCCAGAGCCTCTGCCTTGCTGCGATGGTCCCTACTCAGATGGCGGCGTACTATCGGAGACTGGCGGTACGGCCCCAGCACGGTCCTACCTATAACCCTACACTACTCTACAACTACCCTACACCTACCCTCTTCTTATTTTATGCAAACCCAACAAAAAAAAAATCAAATGGGTGTACAGCCGTTTCCGAAGTACCCGCAAACAAGCTCCACGCTCCGCGGATAAAACAGTGCGCCAACCGCCGGCGCCACCAAGCGGCTAATTCGGATTAGCGACTGCGGCTGTCAGCTCGCCCGCGGCCCCGCGGGGACCGGCAACTTGGGGGCACGGCGACATGTTACACATGTTATCATTACGTTGGACGCCAGCCAGCTAGTTATTAACATGAGTCCAGATTCACAGACTACCTTCGAATGAAGTAACTAGGCGTTTATTAAAAAGTTATAGTGCAAAGGAAATACTTTCAAAGGCTGTATAACTTATGTATTTGACTCTTTTAATTTAAGCCTTATAATGGAACATCCAAGCTTTTGAGTATGGCGTGAATCCAAATGGATACGACACGATTTGACAGTAGAAAATTTTTACTTTGTATGTCGCATGTAAGAGAGGTCTTGCTCTTAGTGGGAAACCGACGGCTCCTAAAACAAATGACACTTAAAAAGTAATTACTTTACATTAGTGAACAATCTATACAAGAAATTTCTTCCACCTAACAATTGTTGAAATGTTTTTTTTTTATTTTGATACGGTAAAGAAATGGCATAACGAGATCGCGCACACCATCGGTTTGTTTCACAATGAAGTGCTTCGTTCAGGAACGCGGAGCAGAGTGGACTGAATAATAAAGTGTGTAATGAAAAATATATGTTTTCTAATAATTCGATTATTTCGTTGCAGTCACAGAAAAGGCTGGGTACCAGTCGCCGTATGGGGGCATGGACAATGGAATGGTGAGTAGTTTTTTTATTATATTATTGTTGTAACTAAGTCGGTAGTTTCCTACAGTATTAAGCCTGATATACATTGGTCAAGGACATTGGCGAGTGGCGTGTACGAGTCCAGAACGCTGTACGGACTCGCTATCGTCCGATTGGTTTACACAAGTGTACTAGTGGCACGTAAGTCGAGCGGTGAACGAAACACGCGGAGGGGATACCTGTAGGCTAATTATTACGTAACTAACGTTGGCGTTAACCTTCCTGTGTTCAAATCTTGGCCTCCGTTGGTTTTAAATGTTATAAGTTGTTGGGTTTCGGGAAAATTACCCAACAAATCGCAAATTTACGGCGGTATTTGCTCCGTCGAAGTCCTCAGCCTTAGTCCTCGTGATAAAAACAAAACAAAGGGAACCTAAAGGTTAAAAACAATACGTCGATAGCCAAACCCCAAACACGTAAGGGAAAGAGAAGAGCGAAGGATTCTGCCGGCGTCGCGTTTTTTCTCCTCCTACCCGCAAAAAGGCGACCCGGATACAATGTTATATTGGTCCGGTAGTAAATCATTGCGCAGTCGATATTGGGCCGCGGTTTTCACTGTGTTATGTGTGTAGGTAATGTAATATGCGCGATTCGGGTGTATCGCGTTGATTTACGTTGCTTGGTATACCTAGGTTTAAAAAATCATCATCTTTATAATCTGGACGCCTTCAAGGCTAAGTGTTCCTAGACAGGCATGCTCCATCTTCGGCCTCATCGTCACTTACCACCAGGTGAGATGGCGGTCAAATGCCTGGCTAGTCTAATTAAATAAATAATACTGGTACGCTCCAGCTAGAGCCAATGGATATCCAAACAAGCTTCTGAAAACATAAAACGAAAAAGACTGGCGGAAGTGGCTAGCCCGTTACGGTGCTGAAGTTCGACTAGCCTCAAAGTACGAAACGGTCACGTTACGTTTACGGTTACGTTGCTTAACCTTGGTTATCGGTTTCGCAAGCACACTACAACTAGACCAGAGCCGCTTCTAAAGAACAAAAAATCTTCAAAAACCGCATACTACCCACATAACAATTTAACGAATGCACCTTTACGACAACAATTAGTGTTGTACAAAGACTCGAGTTCGGGAATCATTATTTTAGGACTCGACTCATTATGACAGAGACTTTAACGAGACGTTTTTATTGTAAGGTATTTTTAATTGTTATTTCAAGTGTACCTAGTGTAAACTATGTAGAATATTGTAAATAGTTTCATAAACATTTCTGAACGAAATGTGTGAGATTCTTGAACGATTTATCTTTGAGTAGATTCAATACTAATTAATTAAAAATTGGGTTTGTAGATATGCGATAAATCCTATAATTATTTTAAAAAATGTCTAAAATACAAAATGTCCTCACAATATAACAAGTATATGATGTGGTATGGTATGTCAAACTGTAGGATAATTTTCTGGGGTGTCTTATATTGCTTGCAGTAGACGCTTCGAGTCAAGTTTTCGAGCACGATTTTGTATAATTCTCGAATTATTTATTTATTTATTTAACCATTTATTGTGCACAAAGAAAGTTACAATAATATTTGCGACTCGAGTTCTTTTTATACTCGAGTCCGTGCTCTGATGATTCGCGGTCGACTCCGCTAGACTCGTGAGTGTTTAGGTTACTGACGCTGGAATACTCGAATATCTCTATATTTTAAGGGCTCCTTAGATATCGTAATATCGTGGTAAAAGAAATACTAACCGTGGTAAAAAACCCGATAACATGTGTAGTGAAAGTCTTGTTATCCCTTTTGAATGTCAATGATTTGAAAGGGACAGCATGATGTTTAAGGAGCCCTTAAAGTTAAGAAGCATCCCAGTATTCGGGCGCGAGTCCTGGAAAACTGAGTCGAGTCTATAAAGTCAGACTTTTGGACTCGAGTGTTTCCCATCACTACCAACAATTGATCTGTCCATCTCCGGCAACTAATTCCGCTCCCGTTGGTCTGGTATTTAACTATTTATTATTTTTATCCGTCGCCGCGTACCGGTTCACTAATTGGCGAGCGGAGCCGCGGTCCGGGACTAGTTGGTGGGGTGGCCATGGGCGAGGTTGGTACTTGGATTTTTTCAAATGAATCAATTTTTAACGTGGTGGTTGCAGATTTATATCGACGTTTCCGTAGATTTTTTAAATATATTCTTTAATAAGCTTGCGCACAGCGCCATATTTTTTTTTTGTATATGAGACAAGATAGGCCCTTAAGCCTAAGGGATCTAGCCCCAAAGTAAGCAAAGCATGTGTTATGGGCGCCAGAAAACTGATAAATTACTTATACATTTTTAAATACATACTAATTAACTATATAACATCCTGACCCGTAACGGAAATAAAAACTCATCATTCAAATTTCTTCCCGACCGGGAATCGAACATAGGACCTTTGCGTGTGAGACAGATAAACCACTCAGGTCGTCAGATATGATAGATAAACTCATTATTGCTCACGTAGGATCACACGATAACTTTATAGTTCTCATAGACAACAAAGAAACAAAGTAACAAAGAAATATTAGTCCGTTAAAAGTCCGTTTATACGGACATCGGGGGTCAACCGAGTTGTCATTGCTCGGCCGTTGTTCGGCCGCCGTACGCCGATCCAGCTCGGACCCGGCGCGCTCCAACGTGAATCATCCTTCATCCGTTAAAATTGCTTATTTGTAAAGTCCCGAACCCCGCCGCACCCGTGGCCGCCCTACCGGCCAGCGTGTGCCCACAAAAAGCGTCCCGCCGCCGGACCAGTTAGTGCAATCTATGGTTAGCGGCAATAAAGAGATGTTTCAGTTATCGGACGTGCCGCGGGAGGCGCTGGGAGGCGGATGGGGCAGGTTGTAGACGTCGCTTGTTGTAAAATGCTTTTTTTTATGTCATACGGTAGGCAAACAGGCAAGCGAGCCACCTGATGGAAAGTGGTCACCACCGCCCATAGACATTAGCAACACCAAGAGTATCGCTTATGCGTTGCCCACCTCTATAACACGTTGCTCTGGCAGAAAAAAGGCAAATGCCCCTCCACTGCCAAAGCCACGGTTCCCCAAATCCCCACCCCATGGAGCACTGGAAACCTTACTCACCGGTAGAAACACAATCCTATTTAAAAGAGTATTGTTTAGCTGCGGTATTCTGTAAGGTGGACGTACTTCCCCAGTCGGGCGGCTCCAATTCGAACGAGATACCCCGCTATGCCCTACCTCTCCTAAATCATGATAATATTGCTTGAATCTAAATGAATAGATAGTTTTCTTGAATTTAAATGAATAATTTGCAGCAGTAAACCTGAATAAAACCTGAACCTGAACCTGACGCCGTAGGTCAACCAAGTTGTCATTGCTAGGCCGCCATACAAATAGACATTCGGCTGTACGCTGTAGCCAGTAACCAACGTAGATGACGTACTGTAGAATTCTGTAATGTCAAATTCAGTTGCCAACTGAGTTAGACAATAGCCCCGCTGAACAGTAGACTAATTACGTAACAACCCTGTAGCCGAAAATTCTCCGATTGTAATGATTGAAATTGTTACTTTTACACTGCAGGACTTAGGGCCTCTTCCACGAAACCCGAACTAATTGCCATAATCTCCACGCTTGGCAGGAAGGTTGGAGAGTTTTTCATTTTTATATGTTACTAGTGGACACGGCGCGACTTCGTACGCGTACACCTTTTTTACCCTGACCTACCCTTTTTTTCTTACTTAAAAACCTTCCTCTTGAATCACTCTATCTATTAAAAAAAAACGCATCAAAATCCGTTGCGTAGTTTCAAAGATTTAAGCATACAAAGGGACATAGGGACAGAGAAAGCGACTTTGTTTTATACTATGTAGTGATTTATTGGAGAAAAAACAGCTTACAAATATACAAATAAAGTATTTCACAATATGTTCTTACAAAATCCAACAGGGTTTCCACTATATTAGTTGTACATGTATTGCATTAAGACCAGCATTAGACAACATCGCCGGACAGATTTCACGTATTCTGTGGCGGTGCGGCGTCTACCCGCTGCGCGGTCCGCGCGGTGCATTGACTGCGGCCCGGACAGGTGGACAGCATCAAAATTAAAATATCGTTCGCCGCGGTTCCCGCACGGTGACGCGTCGGTGAGGAGCGGTT
Organism: Blastobasis lacticolella; assembly: GCA_905147135.1. Classification (NCBI taxonomy): domain Eukaryota; kingdom Metazoa; phylum Arthropoda; class Insecta; order Lepidoptera; family Blastobasidae; genus Blastobasis; species Blastobasis lacticolella. The sequence goes on from LR990067.1 coordinate 1,208,237, forward strand.
GGGCTGGCGCAGTGACAATTTATTTATCAATTTTTTTTTTATAATTATACACGTGGAAGAATAGGGCGGAGGCCTTTGCCCAACAGTGGGATGTTTCAGGCTGATATAAATAAAAATAAACACGTATTTTTTTCTTTTAGCCGGCACTTTTAGATTTTTGGTCCAAAATGTATGAAAACTGAATGATGTATTTTAATTTAATTTCTGGCAAATAGAGTGGCGATACCTACGGTTTACGGTAGAGAAACTTTTATCTCAAAAATCACTTACAGAGGAAACACAAATTAAATACTACATATCCGCCTATTGACCTTCCTATCACAAAAAAAATACAGGGTAAAAAGACATGTGCAAGTATCACATTTTTGTTAAGTTGATAGAATCAGAATATGTCATGTTTATTAATTTAAGTAATGGACTTTAAAATAAAATAATCTTGCAAAATTCATTACGCACTTCTATCTTCAGCCATATTGCCACATTTCTTTGCCATACTTCACAACTCGCGTATCCACGGGGTTCGTTACAACTCGTCCCATTCGCAACTCGTCCCATAGACTGCACCTCGTATTCGCAACGAAACCCTGCCAAATCCTGGACCATGGTCAAGGCGTACCGTGGGCCCGCGCGCGCGAGAACACAACCGGGATATTAACGCCAAGATGAGCTATAACTCAGGCGTCAGCGAATGGGACGAGTTGCTATGAACCCAATCCACGTACAAGAAAGCGATCTCCCAGAATCCGCCTCACCGCAAAACCGCGCCGGCGTGGCGACCCACTAATTGAGCTTTAGCGTGATAAAGTACCATATAGTGTGCACAAAGTTTTATTGAAACGGATTCAGCAGTTTTTCTGTAAAGGATTTTACGCTTAATTGTTATTGGACGACGCGGTGTTTGCTAATCGACGGCAGCGACGCTGGTGGGCCTGGGGTGGTCAACGTTTGGCACGAGCAATCTGGTGGTAGAGCTCGTCTAATTTAAAATGACGCGCCCCACTATCGCATTACCGCACACAAGCAAGTTTAAAATATGGACGCAATACATAAAATGCCGTTGTAATTGGTCAATCAGTTGCCGGTGCGATTCAAACGTAGGAGCACGCGTCGTTCATTGGCTCCCACACAGATGAAGTGTCGTTATCAATATTTGCACTCACACATCGAAATCAACTAACTAAGTTGTGGGGCGCGTCATCTTAGACTAGACGAGCTCTACCGTGGTAGGACTCTGTCAATAGTGGTCGGGCTGCGATAAAAAAATAATGCGAATTCTGGTCAGGTTCCTCTGTGGCCCTAGCACAAGTGTGTCCACGACAAAGCTCGCGCCGCGAGGGAGCGTTTGTCTCTTTCTCTCAATACTAAGACGAAAGAGATAGCAATACCTATGTCGCACATTTTCTCGCTTATCGCGCGCGAGAGCAACTTGTACTAGGCCTACTGGTGGTCGGGCTACGATAGATAAAACGACAAATCGATGTACAGGATAGCCGTTTGGTACACGGGTACTTCAGGTTAAAACAATCATATTGAGCGGTAGTTCTTAAAAATATTCCATAGGGGTGGGCAGTAATGACTTTTAATAATAGTAATGATTTTTGTATTGGATTAGATTTTTTTTTTTTCAAAAACCTATCGTGTATGGTATCAAATGAAAGGGTTCTAAAAATATACTTTTCTAAAATAAAATAATTTTGTAAATCATACGCCAAACAATATACCGTCCATATTTAAAAATAAAATAACTACAATCAAAAGGTTCGCAATACCTGTCACCGTAAACATTTTGTGAAACACTCACATTATCATTTTTCGTAATCATTGTTTTAATGGGAATATTTACGTTAGCACGTTGTTACACTTTGTCAAGTTGATTTTTTAATTAGATTAGTTACTGTGATGTTAAAATGTACAGTCCACTGCACGGAGACCGGAGCCTCCATCACCACATATTTAAAAACATAGTCCCACGCCACGTCTGTCTGTTTGTTCACGATAAACTCAAAAACTATGCAACGGATCGTTTAGTCTCAAAATGTCCCAGTTGCAAAATGTTCACTGGTAAAAAAATGTCCAAGTCGCAAAATGTCCAAGTTGCAAAATGTATTATCATGCGGTTTCCACCAATAGACAGACTGATTCATGAGGCAGGTTTAGGTGTATAATTTGTTAAGGTAACTTCCCGTGTGTAGCAGCGTGGGTAGGCCTCCCACAAGGTGGACCGACGACCTGGTAAATATCGCAGGTGCCAGCTGGATGCGGAAGGCACAGGACCGGCCGCCGTGGAGATCTCTGGGGGAGTCCTATGCCCAGCAGCGTCTTTCGGCGCATATGATGATGATGACTTCCCGTGTGAAGCCAGGGCGGGTCGCTAGTTGTAAATAAGCAAACGTTGAAGTGAGTAGTGTACGTAGCCTTCTATAATGATACTAGTGGACCAGACGCGACTTCGTTCGCGTGGCGTCCTACCCTAATCCGGTCCGGATTCGATTTCCGCCCGAGCAGAAATTGAAATGATGATTTTGAATTTCTGATACGGGTCTGGGTAGATGTGTAAAATAAGTATGTATTTAAAAAAATAGTCGTGGACAAATTCACACAGCGCCATCTAGCCCCAAACTAAGCAAAGCTTGTACTATGGGTGCTAGCTAACTGATGTACTACTTATATACTTTTTTTTTTTTAATAATACTTATTATACATAGAACACCCAGACCCGTAACAGTAATTAAAATTCATCATTTCAATTTCTGCCCGGCCGGGAATCGAACCCGGAACCTCTTGCGTGGCTGACTGGCACAAGAAGTATATTTGTGGTTTATCAGTTATCTAACACCCATAACACAAGCTTTGCTTACTTTGAGGCTAGATGGCGCTGTGTGAATTTGTCCAAGCATATTTAATTTATTTCATTTTTTTTAGTTTAAGGTCTATTGATGAACAATTTTAGTCTTAATTGAATTTCCTCTTTATAACAGGCCGTTCATGTTGCGAAGTTTTCAATTAACTTATAAATACATCTCAATATTTTACCTGCATTTTAATCGACATGCCATGTACCTACTAGTTTGGTGATAATAATTAAAAACCGGTTAAGATTGATTGGTGATTGCGACGGGTGTTCCGTATGTCAATCATTCAAAATACATTTACTTAGTCTAAGTTTAAAAAAAAAGACAGAAAGTACTTATAAATATACATTAAAATAATTTTACATAAATGAAAAATTGTGGGTCCACTGCCATGGACCAAAGACAAAAAATATATAATAATAATAATTTTATATTTAGTGTAGTGCGTACAGTTTTAACAAGATCAACCAATGTTCAAGCGTTTCGGCCCTTTCTGGTTTTTTCCCGCGGGCGGGTCTGATGTATTAAAATTAAAGTTTTTCCTCGGGCCGCAGTTAAAATGTCCTTGAATCTGATTTTAGAACAGCAGAGGATAAAGTTAACACTAAAGGTAACATACCTAAACGTACACGTTCGAGTTTTTCATGTATCACTATCGTCTATGATAAATAAATATTCATAAATATTCATGGACAAATTCACACAGCGCCATCTAGCCCCAAACTAAGCAAAGCTTGTGCTATGGGTGCTAAATAACTGATAAACTACTTAAATACTTTTTAAATTCATACTTATTATACATAGGACACCCAAACCCGTAACATAAATTAAAATTCATCATATCAATTTCTGGCCGGCCGGGAATCGAACCTCTTGCGTGGCAGACCGGCCACGCAAGATGTTGAACACTGAACCAGTCAGGTCGTGATCAAAATGTCCATCGATTGAACCTGAACACGGATCCCCAAAACCCTGCACAATGGCCCTCAGCCATAAATAATAATGTCAACATTCATATTTAAATTAAAATCGCACAAATTACCCGCGCTACCATTCGACGCCTAGCTATTAAAAATGCATGCAATTATACCGGAAAGTATCCCAAAACGACCAGTCTATCCAGTCCCAACGGTGGGCTGTTGTGTGGTACCCGTTAATGGTTCAATTATGGACAGGATTTTTTTTCTCCGAGCTTCCGAACAGGTGGTAGGACACTGACCGGCCTGAGGAGGCTGTAGGAGAGTGAATGGGTTTCGTACCACCTTCATTCTTGTTTTATTGGCATAAACATAGGCGAATGCGTATTCATCATCACTCATATCCTACTCCTAGCCAGCCTACTCATATCCTACTCATCTTGGCGTTAATGTCCCAGTTTTGCCCTCGCGCACGAGGGCCCAGGGTCCGCATTGACCATGATCCAAGATTTGGCAGATCAGATAATGAGCGACTGCCATCTGACTTCAGTGACCTTGCTACCAGGGGAACCTGACAAGATTAGATAATTGTACTCACCCAACGGTGGGACATACGCATACATACCGTCAAGCCTTTTTCCTGTACCGGTGGGCAGCCTATATCGTGCTACGGTCCTGACCGATCCCTTTCGCTTCTTCCACATTCATAAACCTTTTCATACATGCTCGTCTGTTCAGGAAACTCTTGATCTCACCTGTCGGGTAATTACGTAACGCTGTTGCCGACAATTATCTGATTTCAATGATTGAAATTGTTACTTTGGAGATTCTGTATCATCTATTTCATGGGTTCAGTTGCTAATGAAGTTCCATTGTAACAAATTGAATCTATTAATTCATCATACGTAATCGCAAAAGTAACCATTTCAATCATTGAAATCAGAGAATGATTAGCAACAGCGTTCCGTAATTAGCCTACAGATGAGATGACGCTAGATTACCTTGCTAGTTCTTCACAAAACCCTAGTCTCTACTAGGTCCACCTCGTTTCCTCATTTCCGAGAGACACTCCAACATAATCAATGTTCCTTGACACTTAACGCTAATACCTAAGCCTAGACGCGGGCGGGGGCGGCAAGACGGCTGTCTAGTTTAAAAAATCCTGGTTTCCACTTAGTCAACCTCTTACCTTGGCCGTGTGGTGTCCAGCAGAGTAGAATAGCACCAACCCCTTACACTCATGGGTGTCGTACAAGGCGACTAATGTTTTCGAGGCAAAAGAGTCTCCGTAGTCTGGAAAATGGGCAGCAGCATTTTCCATTGTTATATTTAAGCACTGCGATCTCCAACCCGCCTGCCAAACGTGGAGATTATGGAAATAACTTCCCCTTTCGTGGGAGATGCCCTACTTCCTGCAGAAGACTGTTACGGGCTGTGATGATGATGATGAACCTTTACCTTTTACTTCTTGAGGTATGCACTTACCGAAGGGTATGTCATTATTTGTTTATAAAACTAATACGCTATACGCTACACTATAAGTTATAAGTTTATAAAACGAATACGCTATACGCTATGTGGTGAGTGGTGCCGCCACCTCAAAGAATAGCACCACCCCATCTTTTCCCGTGGGTGTCGTAAGAGGCGACTAAGGGACAAATCCGAAAGGTGGGCAGCAGCATCTTTCTGGGTAGATTTACATCAACTGCATTGCGGTCTCCAACCCGCCTGCCAAGCGTGGAGATTATGGCAATGACCTCCCCTTTCGTGGGAGAGGCCCGAAGTCCTGCAGTGGACTGTTATGGGCTGTGATGATGATGATACGCTACACTTAAATGTTTCTGATCATAGCGTTTTGTGCGGTTTCTTACTAGGCGCACGCAAAATATGTGCCTAACCTATTTGTAAGCGAGCGGCATCATTCATTGACAGTCACATGGTCACAGTGACAGTTAGACAATCAGCGGCGCTAGCGTCGCGAAGTTTTTTTTTTATGGCCTGTGGTGGTAGTGCCGCGGCGCCGGAGCATTTTATTTTTAATTATGTAAAATATTTAAGATTCCGACATTCATGAGTGTTTGTAAAAGCCTAAACTGAATAAACGTGATTTGATATGATTTGACTTCTAAAAGACAACTCAACATAATCAATGTACCTCAACATCCACCGCCTATACCTAAGTACAGCCTAGACGCGGGAGGGGGGTAAGACGGCTGGGGAGGGGAGGGGGGGAGACAACGGCGGAGTAACTTGCTTTTAATTCGCGGCCTTGCCTTTGTCGGCTCTTAGGGGTACAGGCGGGGCGGAGAGTGTTTCGGTTGACTGTTTTTTTTTAACTTTGAGTCCGCTCTCAGTCGGAAACACTGCTATCATTCGGCTATTTGTGTTAGGACAGAGCAAAGTGACGGTCCATAGTTTCTGCCTACTTTATGTATGTATGTATTCGGCTATTCCCCAGGATTCTGTTACTTGTAAAGTACCCTGTGACACTTGGAAAGAATGTAGTTTCGAAGTTCTTTCTCGTTTAGACTGACAGATAGATGGATGCGACGGAGGGATTTCATCACTACATATTATAAAACTAGTGGACCCGGCGCAAGTTCGTTCGGACATGACGGCGTCTTACCACTAGGGGAACGTACCCATACTACGTGACTCGTTTAGGGGGGGGGAGGGAGATCTTCAAAATACTACGCTCAGTCACAGGAGCGGGGGGGTGGCTTAAATTTTTGTTGCGTAGTCGATTTCGCCGCAAGAAATTGCAAATATGAGTCAAATTATTTTCATTTGTTACACTTTCTGCATGCGAAATAATTAAAAATCATACTTGTCAATGCTACGAAAAACTTGTAAGGGGAGGGAGGGGGTCATGGCATATGCTACGAGTGGTCACTGAGGGGAGGGAGAGGTCAAAAAATCTTAAAAAACAGGGCACGTGGTATGGGTACGTTCCCTAACCTACAACTACCCTACACCTACTTAACCCCTACTACCCTTTTTTTTTGCTTATAAAGCTTTCTCTTGAATCACTATATCTATTGCTGTAACCCCAATTAAAATCCGTTGCGTAGTTTAAAATATCTAAGCGTACATACATATGATCTGTTTATTCTGACTTGTCTTATTTGGTGAACAAACAATGCCCAAAATCACGACTTGTCGTATTAATCACGCTATTGTGTATAAATGTCTTGAATTAAACAAGAAATACATAGAATGTGAATTTCAACGAATACTTGCTGCACATTATCCATTTAAATACATAATTTCCTGAACCAAATAGGACAAGTCAGTTTGGACAGATTATACATACGGACAGACGGCGGGAAGCGACTTTGTTTTATACTTTCCATAGATAATGCCACAAGAAGCTAGAACCTAAAGCGCACATACCATAGTTCACTTGTCACTTCGAAATGTCCTTCGTAAATCCGTAACACTTCACCGCCCGCCTGTCCACCTGGAGTCGGAACCCCATAAAACTGAAGACGCTTCCCCTCCCGGCTGGCAATGTACACACAGTACATATGTAAGTGTTTTATATACATACAAAATGTATTTATTGCCCCACTCGACTGTATGGCGGGTGGCTGGAGCTTTTTCGGGCTTTTTGGACCCTTTTAACGGTGGAAAGCTTACTGGTCTAGTGGCAGCGAACTTGCGGGACCGATAAGCAAAGTTAAGCAACGCTCGCGGTGTCCGGGAACTGGATGGGTGACCGTTTCGTACTTTGTGTTCAGATTTTAGTAAAACTGTTAATTTATATTGATAACTGAATTTTTTATTTTATAAATATTTTTAGATGCAAACTTTGGCTGTACATTGTAACTACCTTTGCTTAACCCTATTGTCAATGATATTAAAAAATCAAAAATTTAAAGGTATTCACGATTCATTATTCACCTACCTTTCACTAGGATCAGCAGCCTCTCATTACCTCTGTAATTCTTTGCTCAACGCATTAAATTCATTGAAAACTACAGTCCACTCTTCATCATTTTGAGCTGCTTACCCTGAAGTCTGTAACCGAAGAAAGTAGGCCTGAACACTTTGAGACAAGTCGAACGAGCTCGCCACTCGTTAGGTGTGTCTCCAAATCCTTTGGTGAAGCGAGGTTGATCAAGGTCTTTTGCTGGGGACACTGACACTGGAACAGTCATGTATATGTTCATCTTTTCATAGTATAATTCGAAGTCGCTTCCCGCCGTCTGTCCCTATGTATCTTTGTATGTATGTACGCTTAGATCTTTGAAACTGCGCAACGGATTTTAATGCGATTCTCAACAATGTTTCAAAAGGAGGATTATACATAAGAAAAACAGGTAAGTAGGTTTAGAGTAGAGGTAGGGTTGGGTAGGGATAGGATGCCACATCATCACAGCCCATAACAGTCCACTGCAGGAGTTAGGGCCTCTCCCACGAAAGGGGACGGACGTTATTGTCATAATCTCCACCCTTGGCAGGCTGATTGGAGATCGCAGTGTTATGAATATAACAATGGAAAACGCTGCTGCCCATTTTCCAGCCTTCGGAAACATCAGAAGTTTTACCTCGAAAACATTAGTCGCCTTGTACGACACCCACGCGTGTAAGGGGTTGGTGATATTCTACTCTGCCGGACACCACACGGCCGTACACTAGTATTATATCAGCCGAAAGCCGCCCACTGTTGAGCATAGGCCTCCCCCAGATATCTCCACAAATACCAGTCCTGTGCCTTCCGCATCCAGCTGGTACCTGCGATCTTTACCAGGTCGTCGGTCCACCTTGTGGGAGGTCTACCCACGCTGCATGTTACAGTGAACTAATAAACTTATATATTAAAAACCGAAATATCCCATGACACGCCGAGGGGGTCTCTAGTTAACGAAAATAATTGACCCCATACAGTTTTACTATCACCCCAAATCTGTTGCGTTCTAGTTTTATAACCCGACCAGAGATCGTTTTATTATGCGGTGCCCTATCTGTTTAATAAAGATATTGTCGAAGGCTGTTGTGCCGCCATGTACCAATGACTCTTATGAACATTAGTTAAATAAATAATGCAAACAAAAATTTGAAAATTCACCCATCGCCATGTAGCCCCAAACTATGTAAAGCTTGTATTATGGGTGCCAGATAACTGATAAACTACTTATATTCTTTTACCATCTGACCTCCGTGACCCTACAGGGGAACCTGATTGGATCACGGTTACACATTCAGTCGCCAGAATGTGCAGGTTTTCTCACGATGATTGCTCAACAGCATCGGTTAGTGTTCATTATTATTTAGTTGTTAAGTTTGAGCGGTGGTAGAGATATATTTTTAATTTAGTTAGGCGTAAGTTCGCCTGTTATTGCATTTACAATCTTTTATGTAATATAATTGTAAATCTGGTATCAAATTAAATAAGCAAACCAATGTACATAACTCAGAGAAAGTCACACAGGATAGCGCTGGGATGTTAGATGTCAAGTCAGAAATTATGGCACAGGCCTGTCAAAATTCTGGTACTTTAGAAAATATTATGGTACGCAGTGTTACCAGCAGTAGTCTCCCTAAAATAGTACGGGGGGGGGGGGAGTTGTCTGGGGGTGCCAGTGAGATTATATACGTAAAAATCAACCCTTTCTTCAAGTCAAGAAAGCTCTCCATACTTACAATTGCGAAAAGCAACCTTACGTTCATACAGTATTGTCTATTTTGCGTTGTCATAAGGCGCCGTGAACGGAGCGGGCGAGATAAAGTCATATAGCTGGATTGATGTAAAATTATGGTACTTTTTGGAAGTACTATGGTACATGGTACGAACACCTGGAAAATGGTACGTGTACCATAATTATGGTACGTATAACATCCCTGCGCTGGGGATCGAACCCGGCACCAGTCAGACCCGTAAGCCATTAGTTCACCTACCTAATTCCTCCCCAACAAGGCCAACGCTCCCCCGTCACCACTTAACTAAGTGCCGTTTTCGGAAGCATCCACTTTACTGCCATTTTACGATTGCCACCCGAATCGCCCGAATGCGGAGACATGTTCGTCGGGTGTCCCGCGCCCCGCCAAATGTAAACCTATGTGATCGTTTGCCCCTGGTTATATTGTCGTAAATAGGGAAAGGGTGAGATCAGGGGTTGTATAGTCTTGGTTTCACGTTTTTGACTGTATTTGAATTGATGATTTAATAATTAAAGAAAGAAAGAAAGAAAGAAAGAAGACATTTATTACACGTAGACACCACGACACGACAATAAGGTACAAAAAAAACAAGGTCATTAAAGTACATAAAATAAAAAAAAATTGGGTTAGAAAAAAAAATAAAGAAAAAAAAACAGAATAACAATAATAAATGTATTTAACACTTTGTGTTGTCACTTCATGATGGAACTCCATTATTATGAATTAAATCACTTTTTGTACACTAGTTCCACTTTATTATATAATTTTTATTAAATTGCAACCGGTTTCGAATTACTCATCTTCAGGCAATTACTTTATATTTTGATTACAAGCTATATGTAGGTACCGACAAATAATAATTTAAAGTTGATGTGGGTACCGACAGTATACAATAATGTTAGGATGTCACAGTGCAGAGAAATGTACAGTATGTCAACATAATACAAATTACAAGTAGTCAAAATTTTTTAAGGTATGTCAATTGTTATACATTTAAGTAAATGGCAAAAAGTATAAATTATATCGAAGGTATGTCATTTAAAATAATTTAAAATAGGTGATGTCGATAAGGAAATTTGGTCATTAATTATATTATCTTTCTTCATTCTGTTCACTTCTATAGCTTCTAGTCCATCTAGTCTACGTCCTTTCCCAGCTATATGAAGGTATTTTATGCCATTATCTGGGTTAAAAATATGGTTTTCTTTATTAAGGTGTTCCGCAAAGGTCGAGGTTTGTGTATTTTTTCTCCAGCTAGCTATATGTTCTTTGATTCTTGTTTTAAACTTCCTTCCTGTTTGACCTATGTATATTTTAGCACACGTGTCACATGTCAGACTATAAATTCCACTTTGATTTTCAATGGGTATTTTATCCTTATTGTTGCAAATCAAGGACCCCAGCGATTTTATGCTATAAAATGCAGTGTTTTGCTGATCGCTATTGCAAATTTTCCTCAATTTGTGTGTGATAGGTCCAACATAGGGAATTGTTGCCCATCTTTTTGTAGGTTTTCTGGTAACTTCCACCGAAAGCATTCTCAATGCATTCAGAGCACCATACTTGACAGAGATGAACCCCAGGCCTCCTCGTTTACATGGATATTATAAACTGCATAAAGAAAACCAACCAATTCGACCAGTAGTTTCATACACAGGCGCTCCAGCATATAAACTAGCAAAAACAGTAAATAAACTATACAAAAGCTTGACATCGTATAAACCTACACACACAATTAAAAATAGTGTAGATTTAATAGAAAAATTTACATTAAAGTTTCACAACAGGCGAAATTAGTGTCCTTCGATGTAAAGAATTTGTTCACAAGTGTACCAGTCAAAGAATGCCTTCAAATAATAAATGAAAACCTATGCCAATCCAAACTTGAAGCACAAAAAATAATAGACTTAGAGGCAGCCATCAAAATTTGTCTAGATCAAAATTATTTTATATGGAACAAACAAACATACAAGCAAATGGAAGGTTTAGCAATGGGTAGCCCTTTGTCTCCTCTATGCGCTGACATTTACATGGACAATTTTGAAAAAGAAATTTTAAATTCGAGATTCCGTGAACACATACAATATTGGTACAGATATGTCGATGATATATTGTGTCTGTGGACTGGAAATGATAACGACCTAAACAGTGTATTAGATTTTATGAATTCCTTGAACCCTAATATTCAACTGACGATGGAAATTGGTGGAAAAACCATTAATTTTCTTGACATTACAATAGACATCACGAACGATCAACATGAATATAAAATATATCGTAAAGAGACATATAGCGATAATATTATACACGCCACATCCCGGCATCCAGACAGTCATAAACATGCGGCTTTCCACGCGTTTATCCATAGATTATTAAGTGTACCAATGAGTCGAGAAAACTTTACTAAGGAGTTGAAAACTATAGAACGGATAGCAATAAACAATGGCTACTCCAAAAAACTAATAAACAATATTCTCATACGCAAGCAAAGAGTAATAACTAGGAAAATGTTGGCACCCGCGGCTTTAGAAATTAACAAACCTACAAAAAGATGGGCAACAATTCCCTATGTTGGACCTATCACACACAAATTGAGGAAAATTTGCAATAGCGATCAGCAAAACACTGCATTTTATAGCATAAAATCGCTGGGGTCCTTGATTTGCAACAATAAGGATAAAATACCCATTGAAACTCAAAGTGGAATTTATAGTCTGACATGTGACACGTGTGCTAAAATATACATAGGTCAAACAGGAAGGAAGTTTAAAACAAGAATCAAAGAACATATAGCTAGCTGGAGAAAAAATACACAAACCTCGACCTTTGCGGAACACCTTAATAAAGAAAACCATATTTTTAACCCAGATAATGGCATAAAATACCTTCATATAGCTGGGAAAGGACGTAGACTAGATGGACTAGAAGCTATAGAAGTGAACAGAATGAAGAAAGATAATATAATTAATGACCAAATTTCCTTATCGACATCACCCATTTTAAATTATTTTAAATGACATACCTTCGATATAATTTATACTTTTTGCCATTTACTTAAATGTATAACAATTGACATACCTTAAAAAATTTTGACTACTTGTAATTTGTATTATGTTGACATACTGTACATTTCTCTGCACTGTGACATCCTAACATTATTGTATACTGTCGGTACCCACATCAACTTTAAATTATTATTTGTCGGTACCTACATATAGCTTGTAATCAAAATATAAAGTAATTGCCTGAAGATGAGTAATTCGAAACCGGTTGCAATTTAATAAAAATTATATAATAAAGTGGAACTAGTGTACAAAAAGTGATTTAATTCATAATAATAAATGTACCTACAGTTAACTAAATCCAGTGGCATTGTTAAAACTCCGAAATTCTGTAGTCGCGTATAATTGTGAAACAATTTAGACCGATAACGTAATATTTATTATTATATTAGACGGGGCTTGCGCGCGACGTACCTTTTCGATTTGTTTTCCCGACGTTTCGGTGGGGTTACACCCACCGTGGTCACGAGACGACTGCCGTGGAGAGGTGACAGCTGCGGTGATGTGCTGGTAGACTCCTACCCTCACATAGAATTGTCGATTTGTTGTTGATTCGGAACTGGCACACAGCACACACGATGTCCACGGATACGTCCGACGATAAATCTTGAGTCTTATTTTGCACACCACTGGGAAAAAGTGCGATGAGGTGACTCCCACCGTGGTCACGAGACGACTATTGCAAGTCCCGTCTAATATAATAATATGTGTAAAGACTCGCGAGTTTAGTTTGATACAAATGTACGTAATATTGTTTCGTTTTATTGTCATTGATCAATGTTGTTGAGAAGAGTGGCGATTGCTCCACCGACAAGAGTCATACTCTTAAATATATGATGATGATGATGATCAATATGATTATTAATGTGATACTAGGCTTACCCGTAATACGAGGAAATGGTTTTTATGACAGTTTAGCTTTTGCTTGACCATTTTAAATGACCTCCGTATTGTTTGAATAGCAGTACTACGGGGAGGTCAAGACCCTGATCGTGGTTGAACAGTCTTAGAACTTCGGGTCCTTCGAAAGCCGATCGGCATTCCGCTGCGATGTAATGAATAGTAAACTTTATCAATAAACTAACTAACTGTAATAGCTGTAATTCGCGATTTAACCCGACAGACCGACGTACATTAGAGTCATAAACGTAGCAAAAGCTTTTAATGGGCATTTAATTCAAACAAATAGGACAAACTTTATAATTCATGCAAAGAATTAATAATTATATGTTAGTATAAACAAAACTCACACAATTATCTTATATTTTTTTAAGCGCCTTCCGCAGTATTTCCTATGACACCCTCCGGACTATCCAGGGAGGGAGGCAAAGAACACTCATGTGTATAACGCGCGTCACGAAAGAAGAGACTTGTCAAATGGCAGTGGAGGGGATTTCGCGCAGGTAATCGTATACAGCGCAAGTCGAACCACGTGACCCGCCAAGGCTCTTCTTATTTGACACTAACTATACTAACGCGGCCGGCGACTGGTTATGCTGGACTCGCAAGAGACCTAGGCGCCTACCAGCCAAAGTCTACCTTAGGAGTTTCATCGAATTCGACATTTGATGGGGATGGGGTGCGCACATCTCATCAGACTGCTCACAGTGTGTCTTTTCATAAACACCACCTCATCATCGCGATTTAGAAAACAATAAGCGCCATCTGTTGTTAACATATTGGAATAATGCTTAAGTTAGGCCATTAGCAACCTTATGTATATGCACATAAAGCACCGTGTCGTTTTATTTTGTACAGTATGGCGTGACGGTCACCACTATCGCCATCTATGATGCTCGCCGAACTTTTTAAAGCAGCTGTCTGAAAATGCCCCACCAGCGCCATCTGTTGTCCTATATCGCATAAAAGCTTATGTTAATTAGGTCATTAGCAACCTTATGTCTATACAAATAAAGCACCGTGCCGTGTTGTGCAGTACGCCGTGACGGTCGCCACGTCTTTTAATAAACACCACTTATATACAATTAGTGCCATCTATTGTCCACGTATCGCATAAAAGCTTACATTAAGCCATCAGCAACCGTATACCCATACACATAAAGCACCGTGCCGTGTTGTGCAGTACGGCGTGGCGGCGACCTCCTGCCGCCGCCGCCAACGGCCACCACCAGCCCTACCGCCGCTACCACTCGCACCACCAGAACTACGCAAACGGTTATCGAATTCAATACTTGAGAATCCTGTCTAAGCAGCGCCATCTAGGGAGGCACGCCGAACTACACTTTTTTCTATTTAAAGTAGCTGTCTGAAAATCCCCCGTTAGCGCCATCTTTTGTCCACGTAATGCATTAAAGATTACAATAAGCCATTAGCAACCTTATGCCCATACACATAAAGCACTGTGCCCTGTTTTTACCACTTCGTCAGATTCAAAATTTAAGTAGCGCCATCTTTTGTCCACGTATTGCATAGCTTAAGTTAGATTAGGCTACTAGCAACCCTATACCCATACACATAAAGCACCGTGCCGTGTTGTGCAGTACGGCGTGGCGGCGACCTCCTGCGCCGCCGCCAACGGCCACCACCAGCCCGACCGCCGCCACCACTCGCACCACCACCAGCACCACGCGGACGTGCCGCCTCAATGGGTGAGCG
Organism: Blastobasis lacticolella; assembly: GCA_905147135.1. Lineage (NCBI taxonomy): Eukaryota > Metazoa > Arthropoda > Insecta > Lepidoptera > Blastobasidae > Blastobasis > Blastobasis lacticolella. The sequence continues at coordinate 1,223,348 of LR990067.1, forward strand.
CCGGTGTTGTGTTGTAGAGTTGATGTCGTTGTTGAGTTGCGATGTAGTGTGTATTGGGAGTTGGAGTGTTGTGTGTATTAGTTGTTAAACCTTTGTTGTTTTTTTGTAGCTTAAAGATTTTTTGTTAGTTGCGACGTAGTGTGTATTGGGAGTTGGAGTGTTGTGTGTATTGTTGTTTTTGTTTTAGCTTAAGATTTTTTTTGGTAGTAGCTGTCTTTGTACGGCGTAGTGTGTGTTTGTTTGTTGTTGAGTTGCGGCGTAGTGTGTATTGGAGTGTAGTGTGTATCTAAATGTTTAGAGAAATTTCGTTACCTGCAACATAAATGTAGAAATTGTAGATGTTACGGGTGATAGTTACCACTTACCATCAGGTGGGCTGTCTGCTCGTTTGTCACTGAGTAGCATAAAAAAAATGGAAACAACATCCATACGGTACTTGCTTACCATCAGGCGGGCCGTGTGCTTGTTTGCCACCGCAGTGGTTTCAAAAATATTGTGTTGTAGTTGTTGAGTTGCGGCGTAGTGTGTATTGTAGTTTGGAGTGTAGTGTGTATTACCTTTTGTTGTGGTTGTGTTGTAGCTTAAGGTTATTTTGGCAGAAGCAGACAACGAATAAGGGGTCCACGTAATGGTAAATGGGTGGTGTGCTTGTTCGTTTGTTGTTTTTGTGTCGTGTGTACTTTTTTATGTTATACGGCAGACAAACAGGAAAGCGGGCCACTGATGGAAAGTGGTCACCGCCGCCTATAGCCATCAGCAACACCAGGGGATTACCAATGCGTCGCCCACCTCTGAAGAGACCTCTAGCATACCTCTTAAACACTGTAGTTGCGAGCTCCTTCCACATCTAGTATTTTAATTCAAAGTTCCAATACTTAGGTTTTAGTAACCTTGACCACGGGGAGCTCTCACTCTGCAGCGGGCTGTACTACTACTGTTTCTTAGAGGAGTCCGATGTGTGTACTGTAGACGGTGTAGTGAACTGTAGTGTGTATTCAGAACAATATAGTTATTGATCTAAGAATGTGTACCTCGTAGCATAGTGTTCATAGTTGTGTTGCACCTATTTTAGGAGTTTTCTGTGTTATTTTTGCACTTAGTTAATGTGTTATTTTTGCACCCAATTAATGTGTTATTTTGTTTCACTACATTTTGAATTAAATTATACATTGTTTGTTACGAAAAACAAATCGCCAATGACGCCTATCGCTCAGGCTCACTCGAAATCCTCACCGCAGCGCCACCTGGTGTACAGCTTAAGAACTAAAGTGGAGAGGACGTCCAGTGACAATTCGAGCAGAATAGGCCGACTCGTTACCGGAAATCAAGTTCGCTACTCTCAAATATGTTTATGTAGGCTTCAAATAAGGTTACCGCTTAATAAGCGCTTTAGTGATCGGTAAAACGCTGATATTTTGTTTTACTTAATTATACATTGTCTGTAGTTTACTTTTTAAGAGAACATGCCGCCAGTTTTAGCCTACAATTTGGATATTTATGATTATTTCATGCCCTCTACACTTATACTACAACAAACTTGGAATTACAGTAACATAACCTCGCAATCGGGCGTCGTATTAAAAAAATAATTGTCGACAATTTTTATTTGACACCAAGAGCTGTCATTGAAATAATTTTAAACTGCGGGTAATTAATTAGTATTGGTCTAATTGTGGTGTATTGCGTATAAAAAATAATAATCTTGGCGCAAATGTCCCGGTTGTCCCGAGAACAAGGGCCCGGGGTCCGCCTTGACCATGATCCAGGATTTGGCGATCAGGTAATTACAGTGGAGCGACTACAATCTGACCTCAGTGACCCTGCTACCAGGGGAACCTGACCAGATTGGATCATGGTTACAAATTCAGTTGCCTGAATTGCAAATTCATCACGATGTTTTCCCTCACCGTAAGAGCATCGGTTAGTATTCAACTAATGTACATAACTCAGAAAAGAGTCATTGGTACATCGCCCCGCAGCGGTATTCGGTACCTCTCGCTTACGAGTTGGATTCTCAACCGCCCGGCTACCGACGCGGCGACGCCCCGGCGTATTGCGTGTAGTATACCCTCAATTCTGTATAGGAATTCTGTATTTGTTTGTATTCTGTATTCTATTAACTTTTTGGCGGCGGCTTTCACTTCCTTTTTCCTTTCTATAAAGTGGCGGTCCATAGTCTCTGCGTATTCCACCTGTGGGACACAGGAGTGAGCTTTATTTATATTTACATATAAACTTTTTTATTTTTCATTTATTGTATAAATTAAAAAATTACATGATACAGTGCGAATGATATATACAACCATCAAGGTTTATACTAAAGTCATCTTGAGTCCATATTCCATTTAAAATATAAACAAATAAATATGCTTCGACAAATTCACACAGCGCCATCTAGCCCCAAAGTAAGCAAAGCTGGTGTTATGGGTGTTAGATAACTGATAAACTACTTATATACCTTTTTTGTTAAATACACACTTATTATACATACTACACCCAGACCCGTAACTGAAATAAAAATTCTTCATTTCATTTTCTGCTCGGTTGGGAATCCCGGGACCTCTGCATGACGACCGGCATGTTAATTAACTGAACCACTCCGGTCATATACGTATACATATACAGGGTGTAAAAAGACCGCTAGCATTAATTGAAACCATATTCTACCCATAAAACTGAACAACTTTCCCCAAGAAACATACCCGCGGAAACTCATAGTTTAGGCAGAAATCGAGATGCTTTTACAAACAAAAGGTGTATTTTTGTACTATAAAATATCAAGTATCGATAACTACATCGTTCACAATTAATTTAGACACTCAATGTTTTAATTTAAGTTGAAATAAATGCACTTTAAGTAAGCACGCAATGTAAAGCGATGCAGGCTGGCCGGCCGCACACGTCAGTGGGCACTGGTCACGTGGGCGAGCAGGAGGCGTGCGCCGGATGATGTACATTGCGCGTCGCAATTAATTATTTATTTTAGGTAACGAAATTATGAAGTCATTTCCGCGGATGTTTCTTGGGGAAAGTTGTTCAGTTTCATGGGTAGAATATGGGGTTTCAATTAATGGTAGCGGTCTTTTTACACCCTGTATATATATTATATTAACGATTCGATCCATGGATTTGTGAATACCAAGATTTTCTATTTCACCCAGTAATTAGACTGACTTAAAATCATGGTTTGTATAATTAGATGCTATAATTAACAACCAAATGAGCGGTTGGCTGTATCAGCAATATTACATTGCCTAATGGTGCGATTAACGATGAAATTATCTATAATTCTTTGTACCAAATGGTTTTTTTTCCAAACCGTTACGACATTGATACTTTGAAAATAGAGAGCTTACACGTATCGATTACGCTTAGACATACTTATAAGTCAAAGCTGAAATGCCTGCTGATAGTCAACTTCATTCGGAGTCTATGCCCAGGTGCAAATTAGGTATAAGTGTTTATTATTATTGGTATTTTTTTTTTTGTACTATGTTGGTAGGAAATATATTGAAGGCATAGAGAGTGCAAACCTTCGCCAACAAACTGTTTTACAGTTTGGCGAATTATACAAATAATTACCAATGTACCACATTTATGATAAATAAATAATAAAAAAAAACTGAAATTATTAATTGTACAAAACATACTTATGAAAATTAATCATTGATTTTGAAAATAGACTATGTTCGCACATAGATTATATTTAGGGTTCGCACGTAGAACCCTAAATATAACAAAAATATTTACTTACGTTTCTATAAGGGTATTATTTATTTATTTATTTGAAAAGTGGGCTCTCCACGGCTTCCTCAGTCCTAGTATCACTGCGACCATTCCTGATCTATTGTGATCGCCTCTTTCTTAAAGTTCAATACTAATCTCTGCATCTTCTATGAACTGTAATAGGTCCTTAGTACTGATTTCGTGCACCTCATCCGGTAGTAGTTGGTGTTTACCCAGATGGATGCTGCGTTTGCGCATCAGGGCCTCTCATTTGCAGATCGGGTGGAGAGGCGTTTCATCCTCCTCCTTACACAATCTACAGTCCGTTCTATAAGAGTTTGAAATACCCCTTTTTATTTGTTGTCTTACTTCTTTCATCATCACAGCCCATTACGGTCCACTGCAGGACTTGGGGCCCACGAAAGGGGAGGTTATTGCCTTAATCTCCACGCTTGGCAGGCGGGTTGGAGATCGCATATAAAATAACAATGGAGAAGCTGCTGCCCATTTTCAGCTTACGGGGTTTCTAGATTTTTTGTATCTAAATCGTTAGTCGCCTTGTACGACACCCACGAGTGTCAGGAGATGGTGCTATTCTACTCTGCTGGACACCTCACAGCCTCTTGAATCTGATGTATTTTTATGAAAAGGGTAGTACCAAAATATAATGGTAAGCACCAGTTAGCTTAATGTTGTCTGATTACACCTACAAAGTATAATCGTAACCAGATTGGAAATATCCAAGAAATTGAAAAATTTGCTTGTATGAAAATTCTAGTTTCCGTCATTTTCGCCATATAAAACGCTAATATTATAGGTAATTATGACTTAGTACATTTATGTTAACCGACGACATAATTCTACATATATCTAACAATCCAATTCAGATTTTAAATTGACAAATTTATCAATGAATGAGTTAATTAATTCATAGTGGACAAACACAAAACAATGGAGGAAGTACTACATAATGAGTTGTCACTCCACCAAGGGTAGCCGGTCCACCCACGTTGTCTAAAACTATAACATGAATATAAAACAGCTCAGCATGTCATAATCGTAATGTCGACAGGTATTCTTTCGACCAATATGGTGACCATTGTTTTTAACCTCCGACGCAAGGTGAGGGGTGTTATGAGTTTGACGTGTGTGTCTATGTGTGATATCGGAGTTCCGGAATGGATGGACCGATTTCGATGCGGTTCTCTTTATTTGAAGAACAGTTTAGCCGAGAGTGGATAGAGCAGAAATTGAAATGATGACATTTGATTTCTGTTACGAGTCTGGGTGTTATGTTTGATAAGTATGTATTTAACAGATTATGTTTATGCTACTCAGTGACAAATGAGCCCACCTTATGGTAAATGGTAACTGCAATATCTACAATTCGTATATTTAGGTTGCAGGTAACAAAAATTCAGTGTACGAATTTTATCAGTTTTCTGGCACCCATTGCTTACTTTGGTGCTTGATGGCGCTGTATGAAGTGTCCAAGCACATTTATTTATTTATTCAATTGCGTACTTTGCACCTTATCACCGCGTGGCGTCACCAGCCACAACACAGCGCCGCGTCCGCTCACGACACGTGTCACAGGTACCATCGCTTTTATCAGCTGTTCTGTAACAGTAACCTTTTCGCAACCTCCCGTCACTGTCACACGATGGCACCGCTGCCTATAGACATTAGCAACACCAGGGGTATCGCCAATGCGTTGTCAAACTCTATAACACGTTGCTCTGGCAGCAAAAAGGCAAATGCCCCTCCACTGCCAAAGCTACGGTTCCCCAAATCCCCACCCCATGGAGCACTGGAGCGCTTACTCACCGGCAGAAACACAATATTATTTAAAATAGTATTGTTTTGCTGCGGTGTTCTGTAAAGTGGGGTACTTCCCCAGTCGGGCGGCTCCGATTCGAACTTTGGGGCTAGATGGCGCTGTTATCCAAGCATTTTATTTATTTATTAAATTGCGTACTCTGCACCCAATCACCGCGTGGCGTCACCAGCCACAACACAGCGCCGCGTCCGCTCACGATACGTGTCACAGGTACCGTCGCCGTTATCAGCTGTTCTGTAACACTGGAGTTTTCGCAACCTCCCGCTACTGTCACATGATGGCACACGTGAGTTCCGAGCGTCCTGGTGCACGTGACCCGGCTGTTGGTTTCGGTAGAGATAAATGGGTCGTGATGTTATTTTTTTATGTTATACGGCAGACAAACAGGCAAGCGAGCTGCCTGATGGAAAGTGGCGACCGCCGCCCATGGACATCAGCAATACCAGGGGAGTTACCAATGTTCCACATTCTTTATATCAGAAACTAGCCAAGCGCCTGGTCGACATTATTGATGACCAGTGTCCAGTCGAGTTCATTAATATGTGAGCATTACCAATTCTTCAAACATACAATTATATTTGAAGCCTTGGCAATGCTCACTTATTAATAAACTCGACTGTACAAGCCTCGCTATCCAGCCGGACAACGCGGCTTGCCTTCTGGACACTTTTCCGTAACCTGGGGCAAATTATTTACCATTATTATTAGTTAGGTTAAGTAAGTTGTTTTTTGTTCATTATAGGTAAATAACTAATATCGATATTGCAGTTCTCAAATGAAAAATATTGTTTTGTAACAGGCTTTTATCGCGTGGTTTAGTAGCCCACAGAGCCTAAATACGATGCCGTTATCTTGTTGCGTTTAGTAGTCCCTGGTAGGCCAGCTTCCGACTCGAATCATCAAAGCTCCATGGTACCATATTAATGCATTGTCATCCAAGTTACATAAGTACTATACTAAATTTCAGCTTAATTAAACACCGAGGCGTGGGTCATATTAGGTTTGCAAGATTTACCCCGAACACACATAAAATCTGTCCAGACTGACTTGTCTTATTTGGTTTAGGAAATTATGTATTTAAATGGATAATTTGCAGAAGTAATCGTTTAAATTAACGTTCTGTATGTTTCTTATGTAATTCAAGACACAATGTACGTAGCGTGATTGTTACGGCAAGTCATGATTTTGGGTATTGTTTGTTCACCAAATAAGACAAGTCAGTCTGGACAGATCATAGTTGCATACAAACATTGCAAGTTAAATAAATGTTTGTAAATAAACAGTCTATTATATATAATAAAAGACATTAATATTAGCAGTTTTATTGAAGTGAAAAATTGTACTTACCAAATTTTTTTTATACCACTAAGGTGGCAAACAAGCTTGCGGCCTGCCTGATGGTAAGCAGTCACCGCAGCCTATGGCCGTTTGCAATACCAGGGGCATCACCTAAAAACCTACTTCCATGACTTGTCAGTTATGACCGCTTTACAGTCCGGATCCGAACTCGAAAGTTTAGAAAGAGGAAAAGCTTTTATGTTTTAAATGTTTTTTCTAAGCCAGTGGCGCCCTCATTTACATTCTATTCTTCTTTGTACCACAGCCTATAAATACTACCACAGCCAGACAAAACCATTCACCGAGCGTTCTTGATATAATATTTCCTGTATTAGCTCGTAAGCCCGCGAGATATACATGTGAAGTCCATTATGAGACCAATAATATAATCCGCACAACTGTATTTGTATACTATTCAGTACCTGCATACGAAAGGGCAACCACCCGTTTTTTGTTCACTGGTGAGGGGATGGCGTCGATAGTTTCGGTTGTCGATGAATAAATTTAACACCACCACTGCGCATACGTGTAGCGCCGATTTCGGACGCAATTGTTGCGTCGGCTGCATCGGAAGTGTTAAAGAAACATTTATTACACATGGACGCCGCGACACAATCATTTTGCAATACATTTAAAAAAAAATTCTTAAAAGATGAAAAGGTTGGCGGACAGGGTCCCGGAGTTTAGATGGCAGTTATTCTAAAAATGAAAAGGTTGGCGGTAAAGTGTTGTCCTTTGTCCGGGTTTCGGCACCATGTAAAGGACATCACTTTTCTAGGACTTTTACTAGTTAAACTGCCCTTTAATATTTTAAATTAATATATTTGTGAAATGTATGTATCTTCGTTACACTGCAATAAGAATAGACAAAAAACAGAGTATAAAAATATAATGAAAAGAGATTGTGTCATAGACAGACGGGGTCCCGGAGTTCAAATAGCAGTCGCTCCACTGTAATCGGCGGCAAAAATAGATAAGGCGGTGGTACTCACCCAGCTGAAAGTATGAATTCGCTTTTCGCATCTGTCTTGCTAACTCCTAAACCATGATGATGATGCGGCTATCATCATCAGTTAGACAATTCTTCTAGAAAGTTTATATGTATAATACGTGTATATTATAGTATAGAAAGAGAAAACCCGTGCGAAGCCGTAGCGAATCCCAATCTAATAACATATCTGTGTTGCTAGCAATTGTCTGATTTCAATTATTGAAATTGTTCCTTTTGCGATTACATATTATCGATTTTATGGGTTCAGTTTATTGCAATGGAACTTTATTAGCAACTTAACCCATTATATCGATGATATCAATCATATATAGTAGCAAAAGTAACAATTTCAATCATTGAAATCAAATAATTGTTAGCAACATAGTTACGTAATTAGCCTACCGTTGACTGTCAACATAACTGCCATCTGCATACTTGTCACTCAATAATAGAAGCTGCCAATAAGAAGTGCGGGACATGAAATAGTCATGAGACCACTTGGCGACACGCCGTATAATATATCGATTTGTCACCTTGCATGCTCTTTTGGGTTCTGTGGTGCCTTATCGATACTGGTCTCTTTAATGGGTGATCCAATTCGAGTTTCAAAACTGCCTTATTATTTTTATTTATTCATTTATTTCAGGCAACTGAGGCCCATATTTATGAATACACAAACAACATAAATACAAAATAAACTGATACAAAATACAGACAAAGATAAAACCTATACCTACATACAAATTATTATAAATTGTAAACTAATATATAAAAATATAATTTATTAATATTTAAAAAAATAACTGGCACTTAATGTCGTTCGGCGGCACCGGAAATTCTGGGTCGCCCACCACGGAATCAAGAGAATAATAATAAATATGCTTGGACTTCACACAGCGCCATATTCTAGCCCCAAAGTAAGCAAAGCTTGTGTTATGGATGCCAGAAAACTGATTAACTACGTCTATATTTTTAAATAGATACTTGTTGTACTTATAAAAAAAAAAAAAAAAAATGGTTAATAACATCTATCTCACACATGGCACAGTACATTAATTAGGTCATAATACAGCATACAAGAAACAATGAGAAAGGGACAATGCTATCGTTACTTCGTTACCTGTGGCATAAGGAGACGTGTAATGGAACTTTGTGCTTATGAACTTTATAAATCATCATCCTTTATAGATTCGATTTCGTACGATAACAGATTTCCCAGTCTATACCGGCCACCGAGACTGATGTGGCTGGTGCCCGTCACGTATCTCCGACACACGCTTGACCAACCAGACCGGCTCATTAAAGACGTCTGTTATTCAAATGAAATACAAAAAGTTACAATTTTGGCAACATCTTATTAATATTGCATTTGGTGTTTTGTCATGTCTCTTTATTCATTTCCCCTAACGACAGGCGATCGGTCATGTCCAGGTGATGGGTTCGTGCGATTTGAAATTCTTATTCGACAGATGTCTAGAATAGGCCAGATTTTAGTCTGTACCTATCTGAATATGTTGTTAGTGTTGATAGATGTGCCACAGAGATTGAAAGATTTAGAAAGGATAGGTGTTAATCATCCACATCAAGATTTGACCATTTTACCTGATGATGCGTGATATGCTGGCCAAGACCACGCCGCACATAAGAGCACACCTGTTTAGAAATAGCATACTCTTCCTGGCCTTGAAAGCGCCCAGATTAAAAAACACTCGCACGCACGTGGCAAGAAAATCAGAAAAGGTCGTCATCAGAACCGAGGTTATTGTTCATAAGCGTTGATGCCTGCTCGTTTGTCATTTCATAAATACATAGAAGCTGTAGGCTAATGACGTCACGCTGTTGTCAACAATTATCTGATTTCAATCATTGAAATTTTTCCATTTGCGAGTCCGTATCATCGATTTCATAGTTGTTTCACACTCGTTTGTTCCCCCAAGGCGGTTAACCAAAACAAATACTTCCCTGCATGTTATAGGCCCTAAGGTCTATAACTCCTTACCCTGTGACATAAAGGATGCCATCTCGGACAAGGTATTCGCGAAGAAACTCAAACGTCTACTGATTGATATGGCACCGTACTCAATCACTGAGTTCTTTACGAACATAAAATCGTTGACCCAGTCATGAAACCTTGGTTTCGAATTTTTAACTTTATTTACTTTTTTAATTCAAATGCGTTGACATATTTATATGTAATCGAGTGATAAAATTGTATATACCTAAATCGAATCGAATTTAATGTAATTAAACGAGACGATATATGATATTAAAATTAATTATAATAATAGACAAACATTATACCAATATATTATCTAATTGATATTACTATAAAATGACATGTAAATATTTTAATTTATGAATAAATATTTGAAAAATATGAAAATATAGGTTCAGTTTCTAACAAAGTTCCACTGCAACAAACATAAACTATTATATCGCAACACGCAATCGCAAAAGCAACAATTTCAAAAATTAAAATCAGAGAATTGATGGCAACAGTGATCCCGCAAACGGCTCTCATCCTCTGACGGTCCACGTTGCCCTCATGAATAAAATGGCAATAGATCAACAGTCTACACCTCCGCGTCCGATACATATTAACGATTCGCGATATTCATGCGGCTAGGCGCTTTTGAGCGACATCTGGTCCTTGGTTTTGCATGCGGCCGAGACGGGTTATGGTTTGTTATATTGTCGAATTTTTTTTAATGGTCGGGATTTATTTTGCCGCTTTTGAAGACAAACTGTGATGCCGATGACTTGTGGTGGAAATTTTTGGCTGTTTTGAATTAAACATGTTATTAATCGAAGTCCCACGCCGCGTCTGTTTGTCTGTTCTGCGTTTCTGGTTTTCATGCGGTTTTCACTAATAGACAGAGTGATTCATGAAGAATTGTTGTGTGTATAATACATGCATATTATAATAGAGTAACATAATATTATAAAAGTATAAAGTATTTTTTTGAAAAGAGAAATATTTTTATTATTATTATTAAGATTTATTAAATACAATAAACCCGTGCGAAGCGCGTCGCTAGTTAACAAAATACATTACACTAGGCTCTTGTTTCCTAAGACACTTTCTTATAAACTGCCAGTTAGAATTAGAATACGTGAAGCGTCAATGAATAAGCCTCCCACCTGAAGGCGTCCAATCATCATCATATATTTAAGAGTATGATTCTTGTCGGTGGAGCAATCGCCACTTTTCTCTCCTGTCTGCCAACCTCTTCATCCCTTTATAATCCCCGGCGCTCACTTTTTCCTTCACGTCCTTCCAAGGCGTCCAATAAATAGTAAAAACTATCGATAACACTATCGACATGCGCCCATCCCCGCGCCAAGGCGGCGGGACTGCGCGCGCGCACCTGCCGCCTACGACGCCAATGGCGCGCGCTTACGCCACGGAGCGTGAGGTGAACGCATGGTGTCGGTAGGAGGACTATGTCTCTAGTACTCCATTGGGTGGGGGTTTGGGGACGAAGCGTGAGTTGAACGCATAGTACCGGGAGGAAGACTGTGCCTCCAGTGGTCCGTTAGGTAGGGATTTGAGGATTGAGCGTGAGGAGAACGCATGGCATCGGTATAAAGACTCTAGTGGTCCGTGTGGTGGGGATTTAGGGACCTAGGCTTTGACAGTGGAGGGGCATTTGCCAGCGTGAGGTGAACGCATGGCATCGGTAGAAAGGCTATGTCTCCAGTGTTTCATGGGGTGGGGATTTGGGGGACAGAGGCTTTGGCTGTGGAGGGGCATATGCCTTTGCTGCCAGAGCAACGTGTCCCAGATGGGCAGTGCAACGATATCGCATGGGCAGCGGTGACCAGTGAGAATATTGTATACTTCTGCCTCTGTTTGTTTCGGCGCTACTTAAGAAACTGATGATTCGACTGCGTTTTGTTTTAGCTGTAGGCGGGTTAGATTGACATTTGTTTCCGGTGTAGGCGAAAAGGGCGATTTCGACCCTGTTTTGTTTTAACCGTAACCTAGCGCGTATAACCGGAAAATTAACGCCAATATTTTTATTCTGTTTACTAAACTTTTCTCAGCAACAACTTATTTTATTGATAATTAATAGCGTGTTAGAAAGTGATCCGATAGAAAATGCAGCCCCCGACTTGACATGTCACCGTTGGCCCATCCCCCTGTCGTAATACAGGATGTGCATTACCGCGCTACATTGTTTGCCACTCCATGCACAGGATGTTATCAAATTCACTTGCCTACTGAGGGTGCTTTGGGACCATTTTCAAACGTCAGGTCTCATGTGTGCTGTCATAGGATTGTGTGATTATTTGTAGCAATACAGCGGCAACGCTTTCTCCGGGTATTATAAGAGCCATTTGGTAAAAAAATACACGTAAGACGTAGGGGAGGCCTTCAGCAGTGGGCGTCCTGCGGCTCAGATGAGATGAGGAGGTGTCAAACAAGCGTTCGGCCGCCTTATGGCAGGCAATTAGTCTATACGTTAGCATTAGTACCAGAGCATTGCTCCATGCATTGCTCGTTCAACTATTTAGAGAAAACTTCTCCAGGGTGCTCGTCGTCACAGCTAATAACAGTCCACTGCAGGACTAAGGGCTTCTCCCAAGAAAGGAGGGAGAGGTTATTGCCATAATCTCCACGCTTGGCAGGCGGGTTGGAGATCGCAGCGCTATAAATTTAACAATGGAAAACGCTGCTGCCCATTTTCCAGTCTACAGAGAGTTTAGATCTTTTGCTTCGAAAACATTAGTCGCCTTGTACGACACCCACGAGTGTAGGGGATTGATGCTATTCTACTCTGCCGGAAACTGCACGGCCAGGTAGCACATAGTCAAGTAAATGTAGCCAAATATTTTATTTCCCGGCCTGGAGTAGAACCCGGTCCACTCTACTCCGAACTCTCTATACATACACTAGACACATACGGATCTTCACAAAATAAAGTAGCTCACACCAAAAACCACCCCATATTCCGAACATTACTTAGAATATGCATGTTATTATGCGCTGGCAACATACCATGACTCCATATTCATGCCGTACAGGGGCGCATGCGCACCCTCCTAAATCAAACCCACCCGCAACCAAATCTGAACCTAATGGCGGTAGGATTAATATTCAAAATAATTCTAGCCGTGTTAGACCTCGCTGGCAATCGAATCTGAACCTTATGCTGCTAGTATTAACATTCAAATTAAAAGGCAATGTTGGACCTCGCGCTCGCAATAGTGTTGTCTCGCCCACACAGCGGTGGCGGTTGGTTTTATTGAAAACGTAATTAAGTGCCGAAGGGGTGGGTAGCTTGTAATATGTTTAGAATGGTTTGGAGTGAAGATCCGTTAGCGAGAGGTACCGGGTTTGAATCCCACTGCGGCTATGTACCAATGACTCTTATGAGTTATGTACATTAGTTGAATACTAACCGATGCTCTTACGGTGAGGGAAGCAACACGATGACACCTGCACATTCAGGCGACTGAATGTGTAACCATGGTCCTATCTGGTCAGGTTTCCCTGGTTGCAGAGTCACGGAGGTCAGATGGCAGACGCTTCACTGTGATTATCTGATCTGCCATATCTTGGATCATGGTCAAGGCGCATCCCGGGCTCTCGTGCGCGAGAGCACAACTAGGACATGAACGCCAAAATGATTATTTTTTATAGTTTGTAGTGAAGATTTGAAGAGGTGTTTGAGAATGTTCCGAGGAACTGTTTCGTTTTCTTGTCAGTTTGGTGCCACCGTCACTTTTTCGTCAGCGAGATTACGTCAATGTTTTCGGGCAATTTGACCAATTGATTCCAGGAACCTGTGCTTCTCGGGCAGGTGCTAGGTAGCCTAATCTTGATATTCAGCTCACGTAGGATATAGTCAAGGACATGGGATCATTCAAGAGGTATGTTAGAGGTTTTTTATGAGGCAGACAACGCATTGGCGAGGCCCCTGGTGTTGCTAATGTATATTGGTTCAAAAGGCAAGTCTACGGGTACATCAAAGACCGGCCTCTTAGGTTGCAGATGTCCTGTGGCCCTAGCACAAGTGTGTCCGCGACAAAGCTCGCGCCACGAGAGAGCGTTTGTCTCTTTCTCTCAATACTAAGACGAAAGATATAGCAATACCTATGTCGCGCTTTTTCTCGTTTATCGCGCGCGAGAGCAACTTGTGCTAGGCCTACTGGACGACGGTGGCCGCATGCCTAGACTATAAAAAAAGGTAGTAGTGTCCACTTTCCAACTGAATCTCTTGCCGGTGGGATTTACCTGATTTATTTACAATACCGTATGACATAGGAAATATTACCATCGTCATATGTACATTAGGACTCTCTTTAGATGCTTTTTAAGGGTATGTACCGGGTTTCCTACCGCGTAGAAGCTTGTCTAAGCTGAAATGACGCGCCCCACTACTTAATTAGTTGATTTCGATGTGTGAGTGCAAATATTAATAACGACACTTCATCTGTGTGGGAGCGTCGACCGCTCCAATCGAACGACGCGTTCTCACACCAATTACAACGGCATTTGTATAGTCATTTCAGCTTAGACGAGCTTTACTTTTGTTGACGAGTAGCCCGATATTTCGACACAGTTGCATGCATCATGGTCAACAAAGGTACGCGGTAGGATACCCGGAACATACCCTTAAAATGTGTGATAATAACCGCGATAGTTTAAATCATTATCTATTGAGGTGTTTGTTTTTCCAAGCCTTCCATTCACATTTGCACTGCCACAGATACAATTTTCGTAGAAACTGTAAATTTTTTCGACCACTTTCACACAGAGCGAACACGTGTTTCCGACAATAGTGCGTTTTGTCTCCCAAATTGTTTGTGGACACAATATCAATGAGAAATTCAGGTGTCAACACTGATGTTTGGGTGTCAATGTCAACAATGGTCGCCATTGATGCGACGAAGATAACGAAGTTGTAAAATCATTAACGAAGGTGGCGCTTTGTGTTTACGAGTTACAACTTAGTTGTAATATTATTATGTATTTGTGCATTGTTGTTGCAATAGTTGTTTTTAAACGTTCAGTTCCCACGTTGTGATGCTATGAATCATTTAACTTAGAAGCTATAAGTGATGGACAAGAGTGGTCTAGATTCTACGTAGATTACGTTACTTAGGTACCTTTATACAAATTACTGTTTATCAGATGTTATTGTTCCCTATAAATGTGATAAAAATAATCATTTTCGCGTTAATATACCGGCCCGCGCGCGTGGGCCCGGGCCCGCCTTGACCCTGATCTAGCTTCTGGCAGATCAGTAGGCTAATTATGTAACCCTGTTGCTAACAATTCTGCGATTACGTTTGATCGATGTAATAGTTTTAGTTTATGGCAATGGAACTTGAAAATTTTGGAAAACTTGGATATGTTTTTCCATTTATATTTATAACACTGCGATCTCCAACCCGCCTGTCAAGCGTGGAGATTATGGCAACAACCTCACCTTTCGTTGGAGAGGCTGATAATGATTATAATTATTAGTCTGGATTACGCAACAAGGTCCAGTTCGTTTATCGATCCATCTGTTTTAAAAATCCGTCCAAAGATTTTCGAATTCGGAAACGGAACCTGCGATGCGTGCGCGCTTCCAATTTTAATCTTTTTTTTCTGCATGAAGCGCACTATCTCTCTCCCTCGCGTGGGAGGTGTATATAGCTATCTCTGTCGCCGGGGGTGAGCTCGGGGGCGTACAAACGCCAGATGTTTAGTACGGTGCCTTTTTTTTTTAAATTTTATTCGTTTTTTTTTCTGATTTCTCGATTCGGTCTCGGCCCGAACAATGGCCAGCGGGACTCTTGAAAGATTTTAGAAGACATGTGGCCGATGGTTCTGCCAGGTAGGGTATGAGGCTGTGTTCGTGTCGGTGATTGCTTATTTATTCTAAATAATAAATAAGTTGGATATGATTCTATTGCCGCGTATTTTATGAAATAACCGACAAAATTTATAAAAAAAAATTAAATTTTAAATGCCAAAATATTCCTCCTCCGTTTGTATTCCTCCTACCTATCTGAGGGTCTTGACCTGTGTTCCCATAATGCTGTCACGGATAAAGGTAACGCCATTTTCCCCTGCCCTCAGCACAGTGCCCCTGTAAAGTTCACCTCCCACCAGGGCCCGGGGTCCGCCTTGACCCTGATCAGGGACATCTGTTATCAGGAGGATTTAATCCTTACTATATGGTATTTAATATTTAATTTGTACAATAAGTTCGTAAATTCGCTTGCGTTTGTAGATCTGCCAACTCCTCCTAAACCAATAAACTGAGTTTGATGTGATTTTCATTGTCATTGAGATAATTTCTTCCGGAAGGTCTATACATATTTATAACCTAACCGACAGAAAAAGTTCTCGAGTCGCGACCACGTATCGGAAGACGCACTGTGGGTAGGTGGACCAACGACCTGGTAAGGATCGTAGGTACCAGCTGGATGCGGAAAGCACAGAACCGGCCGCCGTAGAGCCTATACCCAGCAGTGGGTGTCTTCTGGCTGATATGATGATGATGATGATGACGACAGAAAAAGTCTGATTACCCCCGACCAAGTTTCGTTATACTCAAATATTTTCTTAACTACATAACTGATTTTAATGAAACGAAGCTAAAAACCATCCCAATTAAACTGCCTTTCACATAGAGTAAGCCGCGTCCAAAACAGTCCATCCGTTCAGTAGCTACGATGCCACATACAGACACACATCGCCACAGATACGCACATCAAAGTTATAACACCCCTCTTTTTTCGTCAGAGGTTAATTATAAAAAATAATCATCTTGGCGCGTTACTGTCCCGGTTGTGCTCTCGAGAACGAGGACCCGGGGTCCGCCTTGACCATGATCCAGGATTTGGCGATCAGGTAATTACAGTGGAGCGACTACCATTTGACCTCCGTCACCCTGCTACCAGGGGAACCTGACTAGATTGGATCATGGTTACAAATTCAGTTGCCTCAATTTGCAGGTTTCATCACAATGTTTTCTCTCGCCGTAAGAGCGTCGGTTAGTATTCAACTAATGTACATAACTCAGAAAAGAGTCATTGGTACATGGCTTTGGCGGGATTCGAACCCGGTACCTCACGCTTACGAGTTGGATACTCGACCGCCCGGCTACCGACGTCTTGGGTTAATTATACATGCATAGTTTCACAGAGAAACCCCGAGAACACCCGAGCGAAGCCAGGCGGGTCGCCATTGAAATAATAGTGCCAAAAGAAAATATAACCAGAACCAGCCCAATATGAATACAACAATAAGACCAAAGACAATTTGGCGGATAGCACATCTGTGTAGGTGCGCAAAACAAATAACCAATATAGAACAACCACAGACTATGCCGAGGCATCATTCCCACGAGTCACCCTTGCCACCTCCGTAATTCAGAAAAAAAAATAAGAAAAAAAAGGCGCCCGCATGTAAAGTCAGAACATCTGTCCCCCTGTAAATACTGCGATGAGCTGTCTCTTTCTCCCGCACGGTGTTCGTGATAAGTCCTTCTCTTTCGCTCGTACGTTAAGTCAGGTATGCAGGTTATGATGAACTTGTTTCTATACGTTTAAATGGATAAATAGTATCTAATTTCGTTCCATTACAGTTTTTACTTAAAACGAAATCGGAAGAGCGATCTGTAAGCTAATCGATTTTTAAAGATATCGATCTTAGGATAGAATAGGTAATAGATCATTATTCATCATGGCGTTATTGTGCTTTCGCCTTGACTATGATCCAGGATTTGGCAGATCAGGTAATGACTGCAGGTGAAACGACAGCAATTCATTTATTTTTGCCAGGTGGTTGGACTCTCTCAAGCTTGAGGACTCCGCCCAGGTGAGTACCACCGCCTTATCTATTTCTGAGGCCAAGCTACAATGCTTGCGTTGTTGTATTCCGGTTTGAAAGATAAGGTAGCCAGCGCAATTACAGGCATGAGGCATTTCATCTTGGACTACGTCAGTGACAACGCACCTGCGGTTCTGCATTTTTGTTGCCTGCAACCTAAAATGCATGAATCGTACATGTTATGGGTGACAGTTACTATTAACCATCATGTGGGCTGTCTGTTCGATTCTCACGACGTAGCATAAAAGAAAATTGTAGTAAAGTTGTCACATATAACTAACCTCAGTGAGCCAGGGGAATCTGACCAGATTTGAGATCTCCACAAAGGCCGGTCTTGTGCCCTCCGCATCCAGCTGGTACCTGCGATCTTTACCGGGTCGTCGGTCAACCTTGTGGGATGCCTACCCACAGATTGGATCATGGTTGCGCTTTCAGTTGCATTGAATGTGCAGGTTTCCTCGCGATGTTTCCCTTACGCTTTGCGTGACGTGGCGTTTCAGTATTTGTGCTACTTTTTATTGCGATGATGTTTGAAAATTATAAGAACTCTCTCAGAAATAGAACGAAGAGGCGTAAGGAAATCCTTTTCAAAAGTTCCTCGCCGTTGCCAGCGTACGACTTCGTGGAAGTTCCTTGTTACTTTGCATCAAAAGTAGGCTAGAAGTATGCCTTTCAGTAGAAACGGTGTCGACTTAAGTTGGCTTCCTAAGTCTTATTCGCTATTGGGATGCGTTACGAAACAAGAACACAGTCAAAGTTAGAGAGAGGTATGGCATAGAGGGATATCCTATTCGAATTGGAACCGCCCTGCCTTAGAAAGTACCTCCACCTTACAGAATATCGCAGACAGGCAATGGCCATCTTGGCGTTAACATCCCGGTTGTGCTTTCGTGCTGACCATAATCCAGAATTTTTCAGATCAGGTAATGACAATGGAGCGACTGTCATCTGACCTCCGTGACCCTGTTAACATTAACCTGACCAGATTGGATCGTGGGTACACATTCGGTAGCCTAAATGTGCAGATTTCATCACGATGTTTTGCCTCACCGTAAGAGCATCGATTAATGTTCTACTTATGTGCATTAACTCAGAAAAGAGTTATTGATGCATGGCGTATTGTACCAATGACTCTTTTCTGAGTTATTAATCTGGTCACGTTCCCCTGTTAACAGGATCACGGAGGTCAAATGGCGGTCTCTCCACTGTTATTACCTGATCTGCCAAATCTTGGATCATGGTCTATCCGTATATGGGTATACTTATTACGGTCCGTTCATGGTGTAAAGAAGATTATTATTTATAAGCACATTATGTTGTGTATACATAAACGACACATCTAATAAAAAATCACGCACTTTACTCGTATGCGACACCACTTTTTTAAGCATACATGACAAGCGACTGCCTTATATACGGTACAAGGTGACAGATTCATTTACAAGTGTAACCGTTGAATGACATTAACGTATTTTTTTGCGGTATCTAATCAAATACGGTGCTAGCACACATTCTTGTTGGTTTGCGTTGCTTTTAAATGTCATGGGCCAGGTTTATGTGATTCTGCGCTGTTGCCTTTAGTCAGCCGGAAGACGCCCACTGCAGGGCATAGGCCGTCCCGAGAGGGTCTGCGCTGTAGTGATCTGTAGTCCGCCGAATCATCATCATCTAATCAGCTGGAAGACGCCCACTGCTGGGCATAGGCCTCCCCCAGAGATCTCTACAAAGGCCGGTCCAGTGCCTTCCGCATCCAGCTGGTACCTGCGATCTTTACCAGGTCGTCGGTCCGCCTAGTGGGAGGCCTACCCACGCTGCGTCTTCCGTTGTCTGCCGTATTGTGTCCGGTAACTAATTATTGTTTGGGTCTACTGGGCCCACAGACCACTTAGCCCGCGGGCCCAGTTGATCACGGTACAGCTGATAACGGCGCTGGTCTTTTGGCAACGACATTAACCGATAACTGAGGTTAAGAAACGCTTACAGAGTTCGGGAACTGGGTGGGGGCGTTTCGTACTTTGAGGCTAGCCGAACGTTCAGCACAGCAGCGAGCTCGTCACTTGTTAGGTGTGCCTCCTAATGCCGTTGGCGAAGCGAGGTTGAGCAGAGTCTTCCGCTGGGAAGACTGAAGACTGGTAGCACAGTCTCGATTTATCGGCCAGCATCTGTAATGCATGTTCGCCTAAAATGTCTGTCTGGCCGTGGCGTGAGGGCCGGGTCGCCCTTTTCCCTCAAATTTGGATGAATTGGACGATAGCTGGGCCCTGCGTTATAGTGGTGAACGGGTGCTGCTTTGGTGGACTGGCTTACACTTGCTGTAGTTTTAGGTGTTTTCCTCAAGTAGAAGTAGGAAAAGCCAGACCGCGCTTGATATATTAGATATAATAGATTCTGTTAACTTACCAGATAGATTGGTTCATGGTTACACAGTGAAGCTAATCTGTTATTATACGCTTAATTATTTGCCCTAGAACCGACTCGTATCTTGTGTACTCTATATCTCTATCGGTCCAGCCAAACTACATATTCATGACGTATCATTCTAAGATATACTGCTCTATATAAGGGCGACAGTGACACAGCCATTTGCCATAGGGACATGATTTGAATCACGGCAAAAGAAACGAGATAGAGGATTTTGAACAGATTCAGAATGGCTAAGTGACTCAGTGGATAGTGCAGGTATGTTAGCATGGAGCACTGGAAACTTAACTCGCATGAACACAGTTTAAAAAAAATAGTATTGTTTAGCTGCTTGATTAACATTTAATACTTAAGAGTAGGTACACTGTTTTACCATAATGTAAAGTTTATAATTTAAAATTAACATACATACATCACATACATGAAGCTCACGACTGTGTCCCACAGGTGGGGTAGGCAGAGACTTTGGACCGCCACTTTGCTCTGTCCAGACACAATCTATCCACAACTCTTTTCATACATCTGCCTTTATTCTTGACACTTCGGACTCCAGCTTTTTTGAGGACATTACTGATCCGATAAGTGAAAAATAAAAAATTACGATTTAATATTTACGATAATATTTTCTCTTCCACAGGTAAGTGTTCGATCTCCTTCCAACCTTTGGTCTACCTACCGCTCGAATTGTAACAATAACGTCCAGCACTAAACGGATGTGCTGAAACGAAACGTAGTGCGTTTGAGGCGATGGGTAAGTTGCAAATATTATGGGTAATAACTTTTTAATAATCTTGTATGTTAATACAGACGAATGCGTACAACCGACCAAAACATATGATAAAAGATTTGATTCCTGTGGCGTGAGTCAGTACATAAACGGCAATGACGATATAAACTTCTTACTCCGTATGGAGGACTGGCCCTATGGTTCAATCTATATGACGATGGCAGGCTAACGGCCAGTTTCTCGTAAGTTGGTCTATTGTTAATCATCAATTAAAATTCGCCATCCTTATCTATGGTGAGTTGTAGGTGAAAGAGTTTTAATCGACGATAAACATTGACAAGCGTTTCAGAAACTGAAGAACGTGCCGCTGCGCCGATTTTTAATCCCCGAGGAAAAAGAAGGATGTTATAAGTTTGACGTTTGTATCCGTGTGTCTGTGGCATCGTAAATCCTGAACGGATAGACCGATTTGGATGCAGTTTTAATTCAATTCATATGGTTCCTAGGTCTGTTTCATTAAAATCGGTTCTGTTCGGTAGACTTTCTTAGGAGTTATCCGACTGTTTCTGTCGTTTATGCTATTTAAGGAGTTCTAATACTGAAACTAGTTCTTTTTGCGCACTTCCGTTGGCCATTTTATATATATCACAGGTAGAGTGTTCAGGCGTTTCGGGCCAGTCTAGTTTTGGCCTGACTAATTAAAATTATTGTCATTATGTCTCCAGTTCAAAATTCCCTTTGTCCCCAGTTCAAAATTCCATTGAAAAAATATTTTTTCTTTGACTGTCTTAAAACAATTTTTAAAGACATTTTTAACTGCGTGCCCAAATGCCTAAGGAAAAATATTAATTTTAATGCATAAGTCGCTTCGGCCAGGCCTGGTTTCGGCCCCTGGGCCGAAACGACTGATGCATTAAAATTAATAACACTCAAAAGGTACGTACACGCATTATTTGACATGCCCTGTCCTCTTAAGAGGAATTTATTTCATCATTGCTAGACGATTTTTGATACTCCGACCGAGATTCCAATTGTGGATAATACCCAAAGCGATATCAGCTTGTCTTTCGATATCCTTCAGGTGGTAATTTTTTTTCAACCAAATCAGAATAACATATTTATACGGTATCATCGCACGTGCCCTCCTGAAGTGAATCATACAATATTTGCTATTGATAAGGATCATTCGATGTTGTGAAATGTTTGTAGGTATGTTTGTGTAGGAGTAACGGCCGGAGTTGCTTGGGTGGATTTATTTTAATTTTGTAGCTTCATTTCTTCGTTTACCGATTTTATTTCAAGATCCATGTAGATGGACGTATTTTTTTACTTGTTAGGGGGCCCGGCGCTTGGCTTCCTACCCCTACCCTACCCTACACCTATTTTAGCCCTACCTACCCTTTTTTCCGTGCTGTAAACCTTCCCCTTGAAGCACTCTTATCTATTGATGAAAACCTCATTGAAATTCGATGCGTAGTTTAAAAGATCTAAGCGTACATGTATACAGAGACAGACGGCGGATAACGACTTTGTTTTATACTATGTATAGATATTTGGGAAAGTGCATCCAGTGAGCATTTCATGACCCAGTTCGTTTTTATGGTTAAAATCTCTCATAGAAATAATACCTGCGGTATTCTGTAAGGTATACTTCCCTAATATTTAATACTATTTGCGCCCCTTCCTCTCTTAAATGATTAATTATTAATTATTTGAGATCCAACGTAAAGAACACAACTATTTTCGTTGTCTTAAAGACCCATATATCACCGAATCCGATATCGATCCGAATCCAGTCGCTAAGAGGACCGGTCATGCGCGTGCGTCGCTAATATGGCCATTTGTATGCGCCGACGCGCCGGCCCCGGGGTGGTGCGATGGTTTGTCTCGTGCCGGTGATACAGAGTCAGATTTTTTTAAATATAATAAATAGTAATGGTTAATTGGCCATGTGGTGTCCGGCAGAGTACAATAGCACCAACCCCTTACACTCATGGGTGTCGTACAAGGCGACTAATGTTATCGAGACAAAAATCTAGAGTCTCCGTAGGCTGGAAAATGGGCAGCAGCGTTTTCCATTCTTATACTTATAACACTTCGATCTCCAACCCGCCTGCCAAGTGTGGAGATTATAGCAAAAATTTCCCCTTCCGTGGGAGAAGCCCTTAGTCATGCAGTGGACTGATATGCGCTGCGATGGTGAGTAATAGTTTGTCGCGATGATTGGCTGGGCAAGACATCTTCGTACGCATCAGCGCAGATCTGAAGATCTGCGATGGTTTGTCTCGTGTCTTATAGTGATACAAAGTCAGATCATCAAGTTATTTCTTTGCCGTTCATTGATTACCCTCATATTGGACGAAGCATGATTGTGAATTACTTTGTGTTGACATTTGTATTATTGACATTAATTTAACGTGACATGTGTTATTTAAATTGCTTAATGAACGATTAAGTCAGATCAAAAACAACGAGTTGTTTCGGCGACAAACTGTTTTACGTTTGGCAAATTGTGCTAATAAATAGCTGTGTAGTATTTACATTTACGAAAAAAAGATGCTTTTTTATGTCGTACTAACTTTTAAACCGTGACTTCGTCCGCGTAAAATTCGGTCGCTTCGTTCCGGACGCGTTCCCGTCGGAACCACGTGGAGTTTCAGTAGTGTTGGAGGATACTCCTAACAACATACAAACATATAAACTTTTTCTCCTTTTTTACGAGTGGTAGGGCGGGGTATCCCGTTCGAATTGGAGCCGCCCGACTGGGGAAGTACCTCCACCTTACAGAATACCGCAGCGAAACAATAATCTTTTTTAATAGTATTGTGTTTCTGCCGGTGAGTCAGGTCTCCAGTGCTCCATGGGGTGGGGCTTTGGGAAGCCGTGGCTTTGGCAGTGGAGGGGCATTTGCCTTTTTGCTGCCAGAGCAACGTGTTATAGAGGTGGGCAACGCATTGGCGATACCCCTGGTGTGGCTATTGTCTATATGCAGTGGTGATTACTTTGCATCAGGTGTTTGCCTACTGTATGACATAAAAAAAAGTATCAAACATAGATTACTTCAGGTCTGTACTTAGGAGCGTCAGTGGCCGAGCGGTTAGGGTAGGTATCCGACTCGTAGCGAGTGGAACCTAGTTCGAATCCGGCTGCGGCCATGTACCAATCACTGTCATCTGAGTACTTAGTTAAAATCATAAATGTAATAATTTTGCGCAGGAGAAGCTTTCAGAGTTTAAACAAACACAACTTCATTGATACTCCTTCCACTATTAGCTCATTTACTAATTAACCATTCACATACCAATTCACATATTATTCTGTGTGTCACCATCAGAGTGGTAACACCAGTGTCGGCGCCGCGGGACACCATCGTTGTACACCTGGCGGCCATATTTGCATAATTCCGATCATGCGCATCGATGGAGACAAGTTGTATTGACGACAACGATATTAGTGTGCCTCTACGCGATCTAGACCTGTTGTAGTCTGTATCTAGGTACATAAGAAGGCAGAGAACGACATTTAAACCTTCACGATGTGGGGCTCTTTTTGAGCAACACGTTTCGAGTAGAACGGTTTTCGATTTTTAGTTACATAAAATAAGGCCCCTAAACCTATACTAAATAAAAAAATAATCATCTTGGCTCTTGGTTGTGCGCTCGCGCACGAGGGCTTGGGGTAAACTTTGATCACGCTCCGGGATTTGGCAGATTAGATAATTACAGTGGAGCGACTGCCATCTAATCCCCGTGGCCCTTCTACCAGGAGAAGCTGACCAGACTGGATAATGGTTACAAATTCAGTCGCTTGAATGTGCAGGTTTCATCACGACGTTATTCTACGCCGAAAGAGAATCGGTTAGTGTTCAACTAATGTATAAAATACATAACATGTATTGACATTACAATATTCCACATTCAAACCGTCAATAGCTAAAAAGACATACTATTGAAATTTTTACAAGAGGGTTTACTGTCTCCTATAGTACCTACAAGGTTAGTAGACAGGAAATCAATATGTTGCTAATAAATTTTTCGTGCCGAAAATGTTTCGTACATACATATTTAAAGAGATTTATTGCTTTGATTGCTGTATTATTTGGCTAATAAATATTATAAAAAATAATACTAGGATATAGAGAAAGCGATGTACATAGTTGAATGCTAACCGATGCTCTTACGGTGAGAGAAAACATCTTGGATTCTGCACATTCGGGCGACGTAATGTGTAACTACGATCCAATCTGGTCAGGTTCCCCTAGTAGGCGGGTCACGGAGGTCAGATGGCGGTCGCTCTTCTGTGATAACCTGATATTGTTCAACTAATGTACATAACTCAGAAAGTCTTTATTACAAGGCGGCACTGGGGTTCGAGCTCGGTGCCTCTCGCTTACGAGTCGGACCCGCTAGTCATTTGGCCATCGACGCTCGTAATGCCTAAATCGATAGACGCTTTATAAAGAGTTGCTTTGTATCTCATGTTGTCACAGTAAAGGTTCAATGTCTCATTTATTTTTCTCCTTCATTAAACTTCGACAAAAAAAGGGTTGCTATAGGTTTGACGTGTGTATCTGTGTGTCTGTCTGTGGCATCGTAGCTTCCGAACGGATGGTCCGATTTGGATGCGATTTTCTCAATTTGAAAGCCAGCTTAATCGAGATGCCTTCCAGCTTTGTTTCATCAAAATCGGTCCAGTAGTTTAGAACATATTTGAGTTTAAGTAAACTTGGTCACGGGTTGTCCGCCTATTTCTGTCAGGTTTTTCGTTCTGTCGTTACAAAGATCGAACCTGCACCAAGCTAAGCCAAACAGGATTCCGTATGCACACCTGCCCACGCGCACCGCGCCGCCGGCCTTGCCCAGCGGTGGGATTTACGGTCGCGATGGACACTAGATTTAGTCGTACAATGCGAATACAATAGTGATGATTGAGTAAACAATTCAATGCTTCAGAGAGTTAGTGGCCTTGCAAACATAAGACTTTTCTATTGGTTAACATAATAATTTATTTCGAAACTTTTACCGGCGATTTAATGATCGGCTAATGGAAAGTCTGCGGGAGGACTAAGCAGAGTTTTTGAAAAATCCATTGTTTTTCTTTTCCTATTCTAAATGTCCTGGTGGGCGTCACAGAATTCTTTCATTCGGGTTATCCCGTTCGAATGGGAGCCGCCCGACTGGGGAAGTACCTCCGTCTTAGAGAATACCGCAGCCAGACAATACTGTTTTAAATAGTATTGCGTTCCTGCCGGTGAGTAAGGTCTCCAGTGCTCGATGGGGTGAGGATTTGTCGAACCGTATCTTTGGCAGTAGAGGGGCCTAGACATAGATATGTAACAATGGTTTCAAGTCATTATTTAGGTCAGTCTGATAATCCGTAGGTAGGTCATTCAAGATATCACATTCTGGATTCTTTATATCATATTCCTAGATTTCCCTAGTCGCTGCCAGAGTGTGTCCCGGCTTTTTAATGGTGGACAACGCATGTGGTAGAGCTACTCCTAATATTGCTAATGTCCATAGCCAGCGGTGACCACTTTGCATCTAGGGGTCCGCTTGTCTGTTTGACTATCGTGCGACATAAATAAACCACATTCAGTGGCGAGAGAAGAAGGATAAGTTCGCTGTATTACCACATGGTCTTCAACCAAGTAGCCTCAAGGCTAAGAGTGAATAGGTGGTTCCTATACAGGCATGTTTTTTTTTTATGTCGTACTATAGGCAAACAGGCAAGCGGGCCACCTGATGGAAAGTGGTCACCACTGCCTATAGACATCAGCAACACCGAGACTATCGCCAATGCGTTGACCACCTCTATAACACGTTACTCTGGCAGCAAAAAGGCAAATATCCCTCCACTGCCAAAGCCACGGTTCCCCAAATCCCCACCCCATGGAGCTCTGGAAACCTTACTCACCGGCAGAAACACAATACTATTTAAAAGAGTATTGTTTAGCTGCGGTATTCTGTAAGGTGGAGGTACTTCCCCAGTCGGGCGGCTCCAATTCAAACGGGATACCCCGCTATGCCCTACCTCTCTTAAATCCATCTCCATCTCATCGTCACTTATCACCAGGTGAGATTGCGGTGGAATGACTGGCTAATCTAATTTTAAAAAGAAGTTATACCTATTGAAGGTGTTCTGCTGTAATCAAAGACACCTGGCTAGGACTCAACACCGTCTTCGATGTAACGCAAATATACCGTTCTACACACGTATTTACATTCAGGGGTATTTTTTCTATAGACCCACTGTTCAAAGTGTCGATTATCTGACCCGGCCGATTACGAATCGTTTTTAGGCAGTTTTCGTTTATTTGCGGTTACGTCGTTGCCATTGGCGAGAGCGTTGGTGGCCAGTGGCTCGAAGTTGTAAGCGACAGGTACTTTGTAAAAAGACTTGTCTTCCAGTCTTACATTCGAGACTTAAGTCATTTTGCATGGCTCGAGACTGTTGGTCTCGCGAGTCATGAATCTTTTAAGTCTTATAAGTACAGGCCAGTGTTGGCCGTGCGGTGTCCGGCAGAGTAGAATAGCACCAACCCCTTACACTCATGGGTGTCGTACAAGGCGACTAATGTTTTCGAGGCAAAAGATCAAGAGTCTCCGTAGTCTGGAAAATGGGCAGCAGCATTTTCCATTGTTATATTTAAACACTGTGATCTCCAACCCGCCTGCCAAGCGTGGAGATTATGGCAATAACCTCTCCTTTCGCGGGGGAGGCCCTTAGTCCTGCAGTGGACTGTTACGGGCTGTGATGATGAAGTACAGGCCAGGCAGGCCGTAAGCTTGTTTGCCACCTTAGTGGCTTTTAAAAAAATGTCCTCTGAGTCTTTTGAGTCCTTTAAGTTCTTTGAGCTGAACTGAGTCACCTTTATAGTGAGAGTGTTATGTTAACAAGACTCATGAGTTCTTTTAGTCATAACTCAAGTCTTTCTTTAAAAGACTCAACTGTACTCGGAAAAATCAGTTCTTTAGTTAAGAAAATATTTGAGTTAAAGTAAACTTGGTGGGGATTATCCCGACTTTTTATGTCGGTTAGGTTATATAATATCTAGTGAGATATTACATTTGTGAGATATATTTATTTAACCTATAGCCTATATATATATATATAACCAAGAGAGGTAGGGCATAGCGGGGTATCTCGTTCGAATTGGAGCCGCCCGACTGGGGAAGTACCTCCACCTTACAGAATATCGCAGCTAAATAATACTCTTTTAAATAGTATTGTGTTTCTGCCAGTGAGTAAGGTTTCCAGTGCTCCATGGGGTGGGGATTTGGGGAACCGTGGCTTTGGCAGTGGCGTGGCATTTGCTTTTTGCCGCCAGAGCAACGTGTTATAGAGGTGGGCAATGCATTAGCGATACTCTTGGTGTTGCTAATGTCTATAGGCAGTGGTGACCACTTTCCATCAGGTGGCCCGCTTGCCTGTTTGCCTACCGTATGACATAAAAAAAAAAAAAAACTAATATAATATAATATAACTAATAATAAATTGAAGATAGATGACTATCTATCTTCAATTTATCAAAAGTGCCCGATAAAAAATCAATAGCGACCTGAAAAATACAGTATTCAACAGTCGGCCCCCATAGGGTTAACGACTGGCGCCCCATGCGCGGGCGCATACTGAAAGTGCCGATACACACACGTTATCTGCGTCTACCCTCGCTCTACCCCACCTGTGTTAGCTTTGGACTGACAGACGGACTGGCTGGTAATATTATTATTTGGTACGTGAACACAGGTTACGGGAGCGTCGGTGGACGAGCGGTTAAGGTGTCAGACTCGTGAGTTATAGGTACTGGGTTCGATTCTCGCTGCGGACATGTGCCAATGACTCTTTTCTGAGTTATGTACATTAGTTGCTAACCAATGCTCTTACGGTGAGGAAACATATCGTGGTGAGACCTGCACATTCAGGCGACTGAATGTGTAACCATGATCCAATCCTGTCAGGTTCCCATGGTCAGATGGCGATTGCTCCACTGTTAAGACCTGCTCTGCAAAATCCTGGATCATGGTCAAGGCGGACTCGGGCCCTCGTGCGAAAGTTCACAACCGGGACACTAACGCCATGATGACAGGTTACGGGGCATCAATGATAGAGGTAGAAGTTGAAGAATTGTTTTTTTATATCGCACAATCGTGGCAACTAAACTTGCGGTCTGCCTGAGGGTGAACGGTTACCGCAGCCTATGGACGTTTGTAATTTCCAGGATTTTGGTTTGGGGGCTCTCTCCGTGACTGTATCGGACACAATGTGAATTGCGTAGGAGTGGATGAAATGTCCAAGAACTAGGACTGGGTTAGGTTATAGATATAGGTTTTAAGACTGTGGTTATTCACTACACATTCATCACACATATTATCAGGTTTGTAACCACGACTCGTATTGTTAATACTTCGATATTTCGACGCAGTTGCATGCGTCATGGTCACGAGTTGACTGGTGGAAATATCGAGGTAAACACAATACTAGCCCGCTTAGCCCATATACCTACATCTAATTTTGGTTTTTTGACTTCTAAAATAAATGATCGTATTGAAATTAGTGAGCGAAATTTCGAAATTTTTGGTGTTTTGGCAGTCGTGCTTACGTGACTGTAAAAATTGAGGTAAAAACAATTATTGACAAATTATGATAGATGATTATAAGTATTATATACTTACGTGTCTTGTAAAGATTTTAATGATGATTGTTTATATATTTGTTGTTAATTACTTACCCGATTCTGTAGTGTTAGTATTAAGTCCCTCCTGAGAAAAACATTGGCGGGCAACGCATTGGTGACTCCCCTGGTGTTGCTGATGTCCATAGGCGGCGGTGACCACGCATCATCAGGTGGCCCGTTTGCCTGTTTGATAACATAAAAAAATACATGGCTTGAATGACGTCTTGAGAAAATTACGTTGTGCGAAAATTATGAAAATCACAAGAAGTCAAAGCTTTATTTAAGTACGTAAAAAAGATATTAAAACAGCGTAATTACAAGACCCATTCGCTCGTAAATAGAAACCTCTAACCACACAATACGATTTGAAAGGAAATAAGTTTTTCCTCGAACGCATCCATTACTGCTTATTGTGGACAACCTGATTAGAGGGGACGTACTTGAACGGCAATGCACATCGCAATCTAGAAGGGCGTAATTGACGTGAAAATTTGAGGCCACGATAGTATCTTTTGTGTGTGTTGTTTATTATTAAAAAGAATAAGTAATCATCTTGGCGTTAATGTACCGGTAATGCTCTCGCACACGAGGGCCCGGGGTCCGCCTTGACCATGATCCAGGATTTGGCAGATCAGGTAATTACAGTGGAGCCACTGTCTGAATTCCGTGACCCTGCTACCAGGGGAACCTGACCGGATTGAATCATGGCTACACATTCAATCGCCTGAATGTACAGGTTTCACCACGATGTTTTCTCTCACCCTAAGAGCATCGGATAGTACCGTGATCCAATCTGGTCGGATTCCCTTGTTAACAGGGTCATGAAAGCAGCTGGCTGTAGCTCCACTGCAATTACCTGATCTGCCAAATCCTGGATGAAGGTCAAGGCAGACCCCTGGCCCTCACGAGAACACAACCGGGACATAAACGCCAAGATGACCACTGCACCCGTTGGTTAGGTAGCAGCTATATTCACCACAAGGCGATCTTAAGAATATTAGACGGCTTTTTCCATTCCGACACATACAAAGACAAACACAAGCATCCAGACCACAGAAATGGAATAACCTAACCGACAGAAAATGTCGAACAACTCTTGACCAAGTTAATTTAAACTCAAATATTTTCTAAACTGCAGAACCGATTTTAATGAAACAAAGCTACGAACCATCTCAATTAAATTGGCTTTCAAGTAAAGAAAACCACATCCAAATCGGTCCATCCGTTCTGGAGCTACAATGCCACAAACACAAACAATACACACATCAAACTTATAACTTCCACTCTATTTTCGTCAGGGTTGGTTCATCAGGCACTAGATATTGCAGATTGACAGAAGCCCGGTGCAATCAGCCCGGCGTTGTTAAAGCTTCCCAACGCGTGATTATTTTTTTATTGTCAATAGGCTTGCATTGGCCCTCAATTCACCTGATAGAAAGCGACCATGAGGTCGAAGATGTAGCACGAAAATCAAATGAAATTAGTGATATTAAAATCATTACGCGATCCACAAATTTTACTTAGGGCTGATTTTTCAATGCTCATATAAAACTTAACTGCCCGATTAAGGGCCGATTGTTCAATCCTCAGATAAAGTTTATTTGCCCGATAAATTAATACACCGCCAAATTAAAACAAACTATAATCCTTTACAATTATGAAATAATGATACAATTTTATTTTAGTCGCATAATAACTTATCAGACTGATATGTTTTATTCGAGGATTGAAAAATCGGCCCTAAGTAATATACCACCAAGTTAAATCAAACTATAATTTCTCTTGTTGAAGAAGTAACGATACGATTTTATTTTAGTCATCTAGCAACTTAACAGATACGTTTTATATGAGGATTAAAAAATCGGCCTTTAGTTAGGCCCGACTATAAAAATTACCCAAAAATAATTGCCTCTCCACTAGCTGGCAGCAAAAAGGGGTGCCCCATCAAATATTGGTCGAATCAGGTTGAATGACCAGTAATTCTAATGAGATGCTATAATAAAAGACCCTAAGTACATGCAGAAGGGGGCGACAGAATACGTAGATGTTCGGTTGCTCTCTTTTGTCTGTGACCCCTTTTTAATGCGCGGCCGAGAGGTTGAAAGCTATTTTATAATGTGAAATCTAATATATTGTAGAAGGTATTTATATTACGCGCGTACGCACGAGCCGGGGAGCGAGTTATGTCGTTCTTTCTGTAATAAATATGGACAGAGAATAATTTTAGTATGTTTACATATCACTGCGTGAAAGCAGTTTGCGATGCCTTTTTCTTTACCAAGTTCGACAATGATCGTCATTCTGGCGGTTAAGCCCGGCTTGTGCCAGGATCCGCTGTCTTTCCTTCGCTTCGCCAGGTCTTCGAAATGCTCACACTGTAAGCCGTTGGCTCTCGCATCGGAACCTGACCAGATTGGATCATGGTTACATATATCCCGTTTTTGTCCCTCATCGTAAGATCATCGGTTAGTGTTCAAATACGAATTTGTTTTCGATCATTAACGACGAATTTGTCAATTTAAAATTGCCTGTACTTAGTGTAAAATGATTTTTTCTTACCGATAGGTATTTTTATTTATTTATTTATAACTCTTTATTGTACATACAAAGACAGTAAAACAAAGTAACATTAAGACAATATAGTACAAAGGCGGTCTTATCGCTTATAGCGATCTCTTCCAGACAACCATTTTTACGGACATCGTAGAAGGTTCCTAGATAAAGCAGGCATGTACAGAGAGTAAACTTAAACACTATTTACACCAAATGACGAACAAAGGTTTCTACTACAAATTATGAAAAAAAAAAACAAATATTGCTACTCCATATTTTTGAGATTATAAATTTGAAAGTTTGTCATTTTATTATTTTATAATCAATGATTTAATTAATTTTAATGCGTAAATATTGTAAGTTACAATTTCATGTATTGTACTAGCTACCTTCGCTAGGTACCTTCTAAGTAGCTACGTGATACTCTAAATAAAGAATTTGTATTTGTAAATAATGTTCATAACTCAGAAAAGTGCTATTTGTACTAGGGGTACGAGTCGGACCCCTCAACTTAAGTTACTTCAACTTCACCGTAAAAGCACGATTACGTAGAAAGTAGCATACTTTTCTCGTCCATACATTGCATTATCCATACAACCATCCGAGCTTCCACCTCTAGATTTTTATTTATTTAAACTAGCCAGGCGTTTGACCGCCATCTCACCTGTAGGCCTAGCACAAGTTGCTTTCGCGCGCGATAAGCGAGAAAAAGCGCGATAGGTATTGCTATCTCTTTCATCTTAGTATTGAGAGAAAGAGACAAACGCTCACTCGCGGCGCGAGCTTTGTCGCGGACACACTTGTGCTAGGGCCACTGGACGTGGTACGCGAGTATGCGGCCTATGATGGAGGATACCCGTCTAGGACCAGCCTATTTACTCCAGCCTTGAAGTGTCACGGCGACACTATAGCTCTCCCAACTAAACAGCCGACATCCCTTCGCCCCAACCTCCTCACCGTACACCATCCCAAGCCCCCCGACTCCCAATTTCTTTCAATTCACTTAACCGTGTGCCACTAAATCAATGGGATCGCATCGTACGTCACCGGGCAAATAATCGGCGGGGCGCGGACCGGCGAGCTTAGCAGCGTTGCTGTTACGGGTATTTCTACCCGATTTCGGGTAATTTGAAATTTCGAGTAATTGTAGATGTTATGGGCGGTAGTTACGGCTTACCATCAGGTGGGGTCTCTGGTGGGTTGTCACTAGGGTTGCCAACTTTTTTTAGACCAAATATAGTATTTTCGGGTTTAGAAGCCATAAAAATATAGTAGGTAGGGAATTAATCAAAAAATAAATAATAGGTATTTTAAATAAAATGTATTATTTCCTATTATATTTTCTATATTATTTCTTAAATGTATATTTTCTGCTACATTGAGCTTAATAGCTGTTTTGTTTTATTTTACTTGAGTTTGACGTCACGTCATACAAATGTCATGTCTTAAGATCGTTCTGAAATATTCGATTTGCATTAGGAAAATTTTTCTTTTGAGGATCTTATGGACGCGTTCCGTTTTGCGGTAAGAGGTTATGTTGTGCTAATTAAATATAGTAGTCTTGCCTACTATATTTTAATTTTTAATTTATAGTAGGTAGACTCATAATATAGTAAGATACTATATTATGGGTTGGCAACCCTAGTTGTCACTGAGTAGTAAAAAAGAAAAAAAGTTTGATTTGAACGGGTAATTTGCGGTTAGAGATGTCTGTCGGGTAATTTTGGGTATATTGGCGAGAATACTTAACAAAACAATTTATTAATAGATTGTATGACATTCGTAAGTGTTTTATAAAAACCCAAATTGAATAAATATATTTGAACTTGGCGTGAGGGATATCGCGGATAAGGTCGAGGAGGCTCGCCAGCGCTGGTATGGTCACGTGTTGCGTACGCCCCAGGGATACGTGGGGAATGCGGAATAAGGAAGAGACCCCACCTATCGGTAAGAAAAAATAATTTTACACTAAGTACAGGCAATTTAAAATTGACAAATTCGTCGTTAATGATCAAATACAAATTACTATTTGAACACTAACCGATGATCTTAAGATGAGAGAAAAAAACGGGGAAATATGTAACCATGATCCAATCTGGCCAGGTTCCCCTGTCAACAGGGTCACGGAGGTCAGATGGCAGTCGCTTCACTGTAATTACTTGATCTACCAAATCCTGTGCGGGAGAGCACAGCCTCGACACTAACGCTATGATGAGTAATAACTCAAGCAGTGTGGTGAAGCCTTCCCTGTCTGTGGGGAAATATAGGCTTATGCTCTCATACAAATCTGATAAATTCAAATAATCGATTTAAATCTTTGCGTCCAACCAATACAAAGCTTCCTACGCGGTGCCGACCGTTTCATACCTCTTAATATACGTAGATTACACAGACCCATCGCACACTGACACGGGACTGCACCCAAAGAAATCGCAGGTCAACAGCTCACAAAGGCTTTCCGATCGACGGGGAAGAAAAAATAAGAAAAGACTCGCACCACAAAAAAGCCGAGAGCGCCCGACTGCCGCCGAACAAGCCCGATCGGAAACATCTGTCGCTGTGGCGCGTGCGTCGGTATTATTACCATACGGAGCCTATAGAGCGAGAGGCCAAGGACCTAACGCGCCCCCTTGCGGGACTCCAGCTCGCTTTAACTTTGCACGGCCTTCAATCGACGCAGTAAGGTCGAAAATCGCACAGCAAGTCACGTTGTAGGTTGGATAAGCGAATACGTATGTGAGGGTGGAACTCCAATTTTATGGGAGTTTGGCACTTTGATATACCTGACGGTAAAGCGTTGCGATTTCACGTTACACGTTTCGAGCTAGGCTTTTTGCTGGGGTTCTGGATTGGTTGTAGGTTAGTGAAGCAATATCGGAGAGTTTGTCTAATCCATTTGGGATTTCACATCAAAATTCCATAGCTACTGTTTGTATATGGGTCGGAGGGGTCGCAGTCATTGGTTTAGAACGGTTGGTTATTGGTCACATAGTTACCTAAGTTGCAAGCATTTTATAGTGTCTTCGCGTATGACTATTCCAAATATTCTTCAAGACACACGTACCCGGTAAAGTATTGTATTATATTTCTTTTTTACGAAATAAATAAATAAAAACAGGTCAAATATCTGACTATCTATACATAGTGCCGTACCATTAACAGTGACGGTCTTTAAATCATCTATAATCGATGTCTAAAGCCAATCATCATCACAGCCCATAACAGTCCACTGCAGGACTTAGCGCCTCTCCCACGAAAGGGAAGGTTATTGCTATAATCTCCACGCTTTGCAGGCGGGTTGGAGATCGTAGTGTTGGAAATATAACAATGGAAAACGCTGCTGCCCATTTTCCAGCCTCCGGAGACTCTAGATCTTTTGCCTCGGAAACATACCTTCATAGGTCGCCTTGTACGACACCTACAAGTGTAAGGGGTTGGTGCTATTCTACTCTGCCGGACACCACACGGCCTCTAAGGCCAATAATGATACATATAAAACAAAGTCGCTTCCTGCCGTCTGTCCTTATGTATCAATGTACGCTTAGAGGTTTTAAAGTACGTAACGAATTTTAATGCGGTTTTCAACATTAGTGGTTCCAGAGGAAGGTTTTATGCAAGGACTATGATAGGTAGGGGTGAAGTAGGTGCAGAGTAGATATAGGGTAGGAGTTAGGGTAGGAGTTGGGTAGGGGTAGGTGTAGGGTAGGGTGGGTAGGAGTAGGACGCCACGCGAACGAAATCGCGCCGGGTCATCTAGTTTTTTTTTTTTTTTTTTTTTTTTATTGTTATGCGGCAGACAAACAGGCAAGCGGGCCACCTGATGGAAAGTAGTCACCGCCGCCTATGGACATCAGCAACACCAGGGGAGTCACTGATGCGTTGTCCGCCTCTGAAGAGACCTCTAATATACCTCTTGAACGATCCCATGTCATAGTCCAAAGGAAACACTGTTACAGTTTATTATAAAAGAAATATAACTTTTTCGCTTATTCTATTCTTGGGTCTCAAATAAAATTGGCTAAGTATCGACGCGACACCTTAATTAATTGAACTGAGTCGTCCGTATGTTTACAGTTTTCCTGTTTGACCTTTTAACTGTGTCATTGCTTATATTATTGTAGACTTCTTGACAAAAAAAGCTGTATTTTCCTGTTGCACATCGTACGATTTTGTTATCGCGAAAATTATCGTTAATTCAGTCTTTAACTGGTATTCATTGCCTGGTCTTGTGTGTGTGTGTTGTGTTGAATACCTGGATATTTGTTAACATAATGTTTTAATCTATCGCGGTTATTATCACACATTTTAAAGGTATGTTCTGGGTTTCCTAACGCGTACCTTTGTTTACGAGTAGCCCGATATTGCGCCGCAGTTGCATGCATCATGGTCATGGGACGACTTGTCCCGTACGGTAGGAAACCCGGAACATACCTTTAAAATGTGGATACTTGTTATGGAAGTTTCGCGAATAGAATCCAATTGAACGGTTTTAACAGCCAGGAATGAATAGGTCTACTTAAAATAAGTGGTAACAGAGTGCCCGGAAAGGAATGATACGGAAAGTCTAGTACAGTTCAATGTGGAGAGGCATGGATCACTATACTCAGCATTGGGTAAGTGAAGGTTGAAGAAGAGAAGACTTAAAATAATAATAATATACAGATGGAGACAGTAATCATCATATCCGCTGAAAGACACCCACTGCTGGTCCATAGCCCTGCCCCAGAGATCTCGAGGGGGAGAGGGTTTGTGCCTTCCGCTTCCAGCTGGTTCCTGCAATTTTCACTAGGTCGTCGGTCCACCTTGTGGGAGGCCTACCCACGCTGCGTCTTCCGGTACGTGGTCGCCACTCGAGAACTTTACTGCCCCATCGGCCATCTGTTCTTTGAGCTATGTGCCCTGCCTACTGCCACTTTTGCCTGGCAATCCTTAGGACTAAGTCTGTGACCTTGGTTCGTTCGCATATTGTTCAAGTATTTACAACACTGCGATCTTCAACCTGCCTGCCATACGTGGAGATTATGGCCAATCCCTTTTGCGAAAGACACGATCAACTCCAGCAGTGGCAACTGGTTTACTTGTAGATGTTTAAGACAAGAAAGAAAGAAACATATAAAGCAAGAAAACACATAGACACCACGACACGATAATTAGGTACAAAAAAAACAAATAACTAATATTGATTGAACTAATAAACTATGAACAAAACGTATATCAAATAAAAATAAAAATTACATTAGTCAATACAAGTGATTGAAAGTAAATTATAGTATTACAATTCAGGTAGGTACTAGGGAGCAACTAAAAAAACGCTATACTTCATTGAAAGATAAATATTTCAGGGCTACCCGCCGCCGTGTAGAAAAACAATCAGCGCCCTAAATATCAGCTTGCAACATTGATCAGCCTGTCGATAGGGTTGGCACTTTCTATAAACACTAAAAAATAAATAATCATCTTGGCGTTAATGTCCTGTTATTCTTTCGCGCAGAAGGGCCCGGGGTCCGCCTTTGATATAAAGACTGACCCCGCAAATATTATGAGGTTTGACAAGAATGTTAAGAGTGAGCTACTGTTGGTGTTGCTTGCTGTAGCCTGTGCAAGAAATGAGTTCTAAAATATAGCGGCACCTAATACAATCATTTCAGAAAACAAAAAGGGTACATGGGCAATTTTCATACAATCGAGACAATTAGGAGACCTTGGATCTTCCCCTGGGAACTCTCTGGGTGCAATCTGATTGTGCACATCTAGAGCATGGGTGGAGGATGTTTAGAGTTTCTAAGAAACCTAACCGATTGAAAAGGCTGTTTACGTTACCACCGTTTGTATGGAATCGAAATTCCGACGCAAACGTTCCCGCTGTGGAGAAAACGGCATTTTGGATCAGTTTGGTATCTCAGGAACTGTAGACCTCCTCCAATTAAATACAATTAAAATCAAGTAAAAAACACAAATAAATTTTACGTATCCCTGTGCCACCCCTACACAAAATCCCTGTCCCATATAGGATGTTCGATAAACGAACAGCGGAATCGGCTGTGTAATTGTCCTCTGAATCTTTTATACAGGACGCTCCATCCAATGTAGAGAACTATGTTCCTAGGCGTTTCCTATGGGTCACATGAAGGGTTCTTTGTTTCAAGTCCTCGAATTTTCTCTTGAATTAATTTTTTATTCTTATTTTCGTGGAATTTTGACAGCTGGTCTAGGGAAACGGCGCTATTAGGGCTTAATACCGGGTTGTTGACGTCTTGATACTAGCCAGGTTCCGTACTTCACACACTGATTCTTTACCCTAATTGCTCCTTGATTTGTGAGGGGCGGGATTTTTTGTTTATTTTCTACTAGCAGGCCCGCCGTGACTTCGTTCGCGTGTGGTCCTATGAATCTTCTTCTATGTTACCCTATGAATCTAGTACTAGTACTGGTACCCTATGATCTATGATCTAAGCGTACATACAGAGGGACAGACCAACTCCTTACACTCGCCGGTGTCGTAAAAGCCGACTAATGTTTTCGAGGCAAAATATCTAGTCCCCGTAGGCTGGAAAATGGGCAGCAGCGTTTTCCATTGTTACATTTATAACACTGCGATCTCCAACCCGCCTGCCAAGCGTGGAGATCATGGCAATACCTCCTTTCGTAGGACAGGCCTTTAGTCCTGCAGTGGACTATTATGGGCTGTGATGATGATGACACAAAACCGTAACAAATTAACAAACTATACACCTAAACCTTCCTCATGACTCACTTTATCTATTGGTAAAAACCACGTACGGTCTACGTAGTGGGTTTACATGTGAGGATACCAACTAAGGCGCTCAACTCCACCGCTACCTATGCTGGCACCTCCAAATCCATGGTCCAACACAACTCGAAGGGAAAAGCTTCCGCCATAAAAAAGAAATGCCCGCGAAAAAGTCGCGCGGTTAATAATAAATGCAGGCACGGGATGCATGGGCTCCCGAGGGAGCAGTTGGCCGTTTAGAAGTTTTATATGCGACGACGCGGGCTGGTTACGTGTCAGGGGAAGGGCATGGAGATTGGGTTGCCTTTGTGGTGGTTGGGTTATAGGTGGCAGGCGACCGAATGTGGAATCGTGGTCCAATCTGGTCAGGTTCCCGTGGTAATGGAACATGAAGGTCAAACGGCAGTCGCTCCACTGTAATTACCTGATCTGCCAAATCTTGGATCATGGTCCATCCGCTTCTTCCTGCGGTGACTAGCATCTAAGAAGAACTAGTAAGAAACGGTCCACCATCTGGTTTCCGGGCACTCGGGCACTGCGTGCGTTGCTTAACCTTAAGTACGCACCAGTTGCCACTAGCCCTTGGTTGTGCTCTCGCCCGCCTTGCCCACGATCCAGGATTTGGCCCACATAATCTCGCCTTCCTCGGACAGCGAGGAATCCGTTAATGGGCCTACAGAAGACCAGCCACTCGCATGTCGCTTCTTGCGCCTCACAACACATGCTGAATGGTTACCATTTACGCTGGCCGCTACGGCACCGACGATGACATGGGGACACGCATTGTTTTAGATGCTTAATTTTTAATGTTTCCTTTAGCTGTAACTGTTATTGTGTCGCGGTGTGCTATGTGCATAGAGAAAATATTTACTAACGTAATAGAGGAGACACCGCAAGTATTTTCTTTGAACCACGCTTTGCGGTCCATGGACAACAGTGGCCGCAGTCAGTTTTGAGACATTGCGCGACGCGGACCAATCTGACAGTGGCTTGGATATTCAAAAAAACGCCATCTTGTGCATTAAAAACTGTACGAACCATTCAAGGGCCAAAAATAAAGAAAATGATCACATTTCATCGGTAATTCTATGACTTAGCAGCCTCCCCCCGCACCTCCCGCACGTGACAGGTTGGTACAATATTTTTGTTTGTGATGGCTGCTCTATTACGTTAGTAAATATTTTCTCTATGGCTATGTGTAATAAATGTCTTTACTTTCTTTCTCTCTTTCTTAAATGGATTATCCCCACGTAAAAAAAGAAGAAAACATGACACCGGTGCTCTTCCGCCCTTATCATATTCCAGTCACGTAATAGGTCGATGTGCTCAACTTTTTAACTGAAATGTCTTGAGAACTCCCCGACATCGATTTAGCCTCGCTAGGCTCGGGACCGGGCGATGGTTGTACCATGTCCTTTATTTGAAACGGTTTTTTTTGCTTCGATTTCCTATTATGTACGTATTTGTATATCTTTTTCTATTAATTTAAAAAAATAAACATGAACACTAGTACACAATGTTGAAAATAATCCACAGAACGATATATAATTGCGTTAATTGTAGTTTATGCAACTATCATATCAAAGGGGGTATTAAAACGTGAGTGTCATGATAATAGTAACACGATTGTTTTAATACCCAATCAATTCAGTTGCATACACAAACTATGTTATGTTATACGAACGAAATTTTAATATGAAAATATAAGTGTAGATAAAAGAACCTGATGCTCATTTTTGAATTTTTACTAGGTATCACCACCCTTCTAACCTTTCTTAATAGATCACGCTTTCTAATTACCATACTTTTTCTCCCCCACAGGTAAGTCCGTCGTCCCACGCTGGCGCTCAGGTAAAAACTATTGCTTACGTTCTATCAATAGGGGTGCAGCCGTACACGGAAGTCGTTCAACGTTTATGGGCTTTAATTTATAAGTCGGTCCCAAGGAGGATTCTTGCGACTGTGTGATTTCCAATTTGTATTGAATGAGGTTGTAAGTTTTATATCCTTTCAATTTTATCCTGTGGTTACTTTAGGTATAATGTGCAATACTTACTCAC
Organism: Blastobasis lacticolella; assembly: GCA_905147135.1. Classification (NCBI taxonomy): domain Eukaryota; kingdom Metazoa; phylum Arthropoda; class Insecta; order Lepidoptera; family Blastobasidae; genus Blastobasis; species Blastobasis lacticolella. The sequence continues at coordinate 1,264,267 of LR990067.1, forward strand.
ATTTAAGGATCGATGGCCGAGCGTTTGAGTGTCCGACCTACAGGGCGCTTACAAGCGAGAGGTACCGCGTTCGAATCCCGCTGCGGCCATGTACTCCAATTACTCTTTGAATACTAACCGATGCTCTTATGGTAAGGGAAAACATCGTGCACATCCTGCACATTCAAGCGTGTGTGACCGGTAGCAGGGTAACGGAGGTCAGATGGCAGTCGCTCCACTGTAAATACCTGATCTGCAAAATCCTGGATCATGGTCAAGGCGAACCCTGGGCCTTCGCGAGAGCACAACCGGGACATTAACGCCAAGATGATTATTTATTGCATGAGATTATAAGTTTGATATCCTTTCAATTTAATCCTGTGGTTACTTTAGATACATTATACATTTATTACTTACACTTAAACGTAACGCAACGCGTGGGTGATGAGCCTGGTATTGCAGATGTTCATAGGATGCGGTGACCGCTCACCATCAGGGCAGGCCGTAAGCTTGTTTGCCACCTTAGCGGTATAAAAACACGTGCTTCTATCAGGTGGTAGCACTCTTATCAAACCTGAGGAGTATGCCTGGGTGAGTGCCACCGCCTTATCTATTTCTGCCGCCAAGCAACTTGCATTGTTGTGTTCCGGTTTGAAGGATAAGGTAGCCAGCATTATCATATTAATCCTTACAGTGACGTACCCGCGGTTCTGTATTTTTTTGCCTGCAACCTATATGCTTGAGTCGTGGATGTTACGGGCGACAGTTACCACTTTCCATCAGGCAGTTATCGCTCACCATCAGGTGGTCAATTTTCAGTGAGAAGGAAAATATATGTGATAAATGCTTTGGATAATCATCTGACTTCTTTAAACTGACTTCCTTATTTTTGCGGACAAAATGTACGAGATCTCTTTATTAAGCGATGTCGTCAGTTATTAAAGTGAGTCGTTGGTTAAGGAAGGAAATATTTCGCATTTTTTTTTCGGTATTACGGTTGTCCATTTTGCAGCAACTTACATTTTTTTATTTTAATTATGTCATACTGTAGGCAAACAGGCAAGCGGGCCACCTGCTGGAAAGTGGTCACCACTGCCTATAGACGTTAGCAACACCAAGAGTATCGCCAATACCCCGCTATGCCCTACCTCTCTTATACTATGCCTATGAACTATATCTGTGAAAAGAAAATGAAAAGTATATGTTCTTCCTTTTCGCAATCGTCTTCGTACCTGTAGCCCATAACTTCTACGATTCATGCATGAAAATGTCGAACCGCAGGTGTCACTGTTAGGACTAAGATGAAATGCCTCATGCCTGTAATGACGCTGGATCTCTTACCATTAATCCAAAATCTTACTAATAAACATATCAAAATAAGCTTTATCAAGCAATAACCAACAATATGTGCTGGAGGATGCTGAAGACAGGCCGAAGTGGAGGGAAAAAAGTAGGATAGCGGAGTTTGGCATAAGCCGGGATGATGATAGGGTTCTCTTTATTACTGATATTTTTTTTTTATGTCATACGGTAGGCAAACAGGCAAGCGGGCCACCTGATGGAAAGTGGTCACCACTGCCTATAGACATTAGCAACACCAAGAGTATCGCTAATGCGTTGCCCACCTCTATAACACGTTGCTCTGGCAGCAAAAAGCAAATGCCACTCCACTGCCAAAGCCACGGTTCCCCAAATCCCCACCCCATGGAGCACTGGAAACCTTACTCACCGGCAGAAACACAATACTATTTAAAAGAGTATTATTTAGCTGCGATATTCTGTAAGGTGGAGGTACTTCCTCAGTCGGGCGGCTCCAATTCGAACGAGATACCCCGCTATGCCCTACCTCTCTTTCCCTCTTTTACCCTGATATTCATTAGTAGTCCAGAAACCAATTGAAGATATCTCATTTTCTATAAATTTCCGATGCTAACACCTAACCTAACACATTTGTTGCTCGAACTAAAGCAACCCAATAAGAAACCTCGACACTCGCTCTTGAGAGCAACACTGAAAAACAATTACGTCTACGCACAGTTTCACTGAACTCGCGAAACAAAACGAGCGACGCAATCATTCCGCCGTTTGTCGGGCAAGTAGTCGCCAGACGACACTATCAAATCAACTGGAGTGGTGATAAAATAGCGCGCGAAAAACGTGGGGTCAGTTTCTCTTACTGCTACTGAGGCACGGTACTACGGACCCAGTGGGGGATAGGTTTTCAATTAGACAGTTATAGATAAAAAAGGAAGTTTTATCTCCCTGAAAATAGATGGCGCTGTACTGGACTCTAATGCAAGTAAGTTCTAAGAGGCAGACAGGAGGAGATATTACTCAAGTCACGAGCTAGCCCATGTTGTTTAATTATCATAACCCCGTTAAAACTTGTTCGATTAAAACATACAAATAAGCACTGAATTGCACCATCTATTGACGAAAATAAACCTTTTTTTTTTAATGTCATTTTGAAAACCTAAAATCCCGGACTGACTCCAAACAGGGATCAAGCCAGTAGATTGATTGATTGATCTTGAAAACCTCTCTTACCAACAGCTGAGGTACGGGAGGTATTTTGTGCATCTTTAGCTGAAATTAATTTGTCAAATAGCTGTCCCTTAGGCCAAAGATCTCATTTTGATCCCCAATGTATGTTTTATTTAATAAAAAAGAATTTATTTCATGAATGCTATGAAAACATTCTGGCGACTGCACTGGAATGTGTCTTAATGCACTTATTAGATTTAAGATTTTAGTATTTCTCTCTTGAAGTTCATATATAATGTTAATATTCTTATTATAATTACAGTAGTTCTATAAAAGAGACCCGTAAAGTTATAGTAATAGAATAATTACATAGACAATTGCTTTCATAGAAGAAAGCAATTTCAAATAATTTATAAATTAAGTAAACAATGTCAAAATAGAAAATTAGAAGTTGAAACGGTTGATACAAAGCATGTCGAATTATTTTACATGACATTTTAGACTCTTACAAATGTTCAAAATAATAGCACCAGTAAGGTAGGTAACTTATTTAGATAGTCAAACATAGTTGTATAAAAAAAAAAAGTCATACTTTTGTATTGTCGATCGATATTGAAGTAGATAGTTCCATGATCAAAACGTGTACTAAAATTGACAATTATAACATTATGTACATGCAAAATCACTGACGTGTCGTATGAAAACGATAGCCCTATATCGCAACTCTACTGGCTCTTTATTCTGTCGGGTCAGTACAGTATCGTCCACTACCCTACTAAGCTTACAAACTGAGGGTTCCATCTTCCCTTGAAGACTTGTCCGGGAGCAAGTCATTAAGTGGAAAGCTCCGAGTTCTCCCCACACGGTAGTGTATATCCCTCTCTGTCTGTATAGCTCCGTCTCGCTCCTCCACATGGGGGGGAACGAGCTGGCAACGTCGCGGCCGAGAACCGACGCTCGCTGATAAAGTTTTCTGACAAGAGTTTGTTTGGCGAAAAATTTTTGTTTTGCGCGCTCTTACTGGAGTGGATTACTACAGTGGAGACGTGGGCGGTGTCTTGTATTTCTGGGTAGTGGGATTGGTGTGTCGATGTTTAGAGAAATGGCTAAGGGCGACATTACAAGCTAAAGTAAAAAAAAAAGTTCGGGAAGTACTCTCAATAGACTTACTGCCAGTCATTTGACTGCCATCGCACCTGGTGGTAAGTGACGATGCGGCCGAAGATGGAGCATGCCTGTCTAGGTACAGCCTATTCACTCTAGCCTTGAAGGCGTCCAGATTATAATGATCAGGGAACACATTCACAGACGTGTTCCATTCCTTATGAGAGCAAGCGAGAATCCAAGGGGGGGGCAATGGGTGGAATTATTTTGTGTTGACTTTTATTACAGTCGTAATTTCGAGCTTGATACGCTCGCTCATTATTTTATTAAAGTGTAGGAAAATATTGAAGTTGTATTGACAGCCAAAGTTATCAAATTCTGTGTTCTTGACCACCGGTTTTTGACACACGGCACAAGCCGCTTCGGTTCGAAGTTTACAATGCGTACGGCTAAGGCAAAACACGTTGCCTGCAAACGTGTTCCCTGATCATTGTAATATTTACGTCTTCAAGCCTCCTAGACAGGCATGCTCCATCTTCGGCCGCATCGTCACTTACCACCAGGTGAAATGGCGGTCGAATGCCTGTTAGTCTAATATAAAAAAATAAAACACACTCCAGGATCCTCTTGGTCCATCCCAAGATTCCGCGTCTGTAAATTTTAGTCTCGCAAGCCACGTTCGATCGCGCGCTCAAGAATTTTCCCAAGTTTATTTTGCTACTAATTAGATAAGTACTAAAAAGTCCGTGATGTCCTTGAGATCCAATGTAAAACAAAGGTGAAGAGCCGAAACCCCAAACACGCTAAACGAGTAAATCCGAACAAATTACCCTGAATCGGTGCAAGATTTTTCGTGGTTTTCGTTGTAAATTAACGTTAGAGTGTGCTCGTAAAACGTGAACGAAAACAAACCACTATAAGCACAGAATTTAATAAGAATAAACACTATTGTGCTGCCGCACTGGGAGCGTTTGGAGCGCTCGGCGCTGCTTTTGTTACGGTTTCTGGTACCTACTTGCGGATATTGGCTCGATTCGAATTAGTATTTTAGTTTTTCGACGAGAAAGTCAAAAAAGAAGGGGTGTTATTGAACGGAGAGGTTTTCCCTGGAGAGTACAACATGGAGTTCTTCAAGAAAGGGGTGAAATGGTTTTTGCGGGGTCGGCGACGCGTGGCTGATGCCCCTGGTATTGCAAACGTCCATAGGCTGCGGTGACTGCGCACTATCAGGTAGGCCGTAAGATTGTTTGCCACCCGTGTGGCATATGTGTGTCTGGACGCCTTCGCGATTCATGCGTTTAGTTTGCAGGCAACAGAAATGCAGGTTGTCACTGTAATGATGAAATATCGTGCCTGTAATTGCCCTGGCTATCTTATCCTTTAAAGCGGAACACAACAATGCAAGCGGTATTGCTTGGCGGCAGAAGGTAAGGCGGTAGAACTCACCCAGGCGTACTCCTCAGGCTTGATAGAGCCTTACCACCTGATAATATATCATCATCATGGCGTTAATGACCCGGTTGCGGATTAAAGAATATAAAATAACCTCAGATGAAACCTATTGGTTTGATCTAAAAAAATAATTACCAGACGACCCAGAAAAACATTCACTGATCAGATAAGTAATGTTATTAAAAAAGCTGGGGTCCGAAATGGTGAGAATAAAAGAAGATGTATGAAAAGAGTTGTGGATATATGCGAGGCTAGGGAATTGTGTCAGGACAGAGCAAAGTGGCGGTCCATAGTCTCTGCCTACCCCACCTGTGGGACACAGGCGTGAGCTTTATGTATGTATGTATGTAAATAACATATTAATATAGTTTATGAATATTCGCGCTGAAATTATCAGCGAACGGATCTAGTAATTAGACTGAATTATCGCAAATGTTTCGATAAAACGTGCTTGATTCCAACGCGATGCGTCACTATCTGGGACTGAATGGACGGCGCCGCGATTCCGAGGTTACTACCAAGGGCATTCGCTTGTTTTCAGTATTTGTTGGTAGGACTCTGTCTACCACCAAACAGGCTAAGAGAGGCAAGGTATAGCGGCGTATCCCATTTGACTCGGGAGCCGCAGAATCAACTGGGGAAGTACTTTCACCTCACAGAATCCCGCAGACAAATAATATTATTTTAAATAGTATTGAGTCCATGAGTTTTGTATTATGAGTATTGTGATGTCAAAATAAATAATGTCTATGTCTATGTCTATGTCAATAGCAATAGCAGCTCAAAGGCAGAATACCAAAAACGTGTCAGACTTCCATTGAGCTCCGATAGCGATACAATAACGATTCAATCGAGCCATTAGTAAATAAACGGAATCGAGGCCCTGTTTGTCTACCGATATACAGAAAATGCCATAATTTAAAAATTATACTCAATCTTGAAATTATATCGAACTTCCACTCCCACAAACATTCATCTCAGAAATTGGTACATCGTATAATCAACTGGAGCTTTGAACCGTAATGTTATGAACTTCATAAAGTCAAAACCTACGGCAAGGGCAAGTCTAGAGGGCGAAAGCTTTACAGCAGAACTACACATTAATTAAAAGTAGGTATACGTAACAATCAAATATACGTAATCGACCGTGTGGTGTCCAGCAGAGTAGAATAACACCAACCCCTTACACTCGTGGGTGTCGTACAAGGCGACTAATGTTTTCGAGGGAAAATATCTAGAGCCTCCGTAGGAAATTAGGCAGCAGCGTTTTCCATTGTTATATTTATAACACTGTGAATTCCAACCCGCCTGCCAAGCGTGAAGATTATGACGATAACCTTCCCTTTCGTGGGAGAGGCCCTAAGTCATGCAGTGGACTGTTATAGGCTGCGATGATGGTGGTGATATCTTCCAGGGAACCTACTTCTATGGCACAATTTGGAAGGCGGAAATTTAATATTGATCCTCGTGTTGAAAGTCAAAGCAATTCAGTGCATAATGAAATAATCGATCGACATCACCTCTTACTAATTCAAACGAAGAGCGATTTATTTGTAATCAAACTAGAATAGGGTCTGCGTAGAATATTGACATTTAATTGTTTAACAATGACAGCATTTTCGGTAAATGCTTTCGGCCGATTATTATTGAGTTAAATTGGATTTTTTCAGCCAATTTCTCGAAGCGATTACCAACTTTTGAATTGGTGTAAAGTGAATAAATTGATGTAATGCCGTATATCGTATATGTAAAATGGCAACAATTAGACAATTTACTACTGTAATATTATAAATGCGAATGTTCGGGATGCTTAGATCTTTGTAATTCCTTCGCCCAAAAACTGCTTTTGTTAAATATTTTCAGTTCATAGTTTATTTGCAATAGACCTGGTACAATATTAGTTGTTACAATAAAATATATGATCGCATAAAATATATGGTCAGTGATATAGCTTACATCCAGAATTATATACGAATTCTGTGACGGGCAATTATTTATCCCGAATTTAATGTAGTTCCGTGTAAACGAATTTACGACAACGAAGTCACTGGAAAAAGCTGACCATTGCTAAATATCATGATCCTCTTTTTCCACTCTTTCACATCCCCTTCGTCCAGTCTTCCACATTCTCTGTCAGGTCTCCGACTTCGTTGAGTAGGATCTTCGCGGTTCATATTCTGATGCCGGCAAGATGAGGCATCTTCCACGATTTCCCACGTAACCCTGCTGCACGTGACCAAACCAGCAGCGCAGGCAAACCTTTTCTAAACAGTTTAAAAGATAGTCGATCAATGGAAACTATCTACATACTAAGGACTTTGCCCGCGCTTTCTTATGTCAGTTATGCATGAATCATATTGTGCAGAAAGAAAACAATATTCATTCCATTGATAATCATAGCACACTAAATGGGGTATCCGATGAATCGAACGTTCAGACGTGTTATGTACGTAATTTTGCAGCAATGTTGACAGTTCACGCGGAAGACGCCGCGACGACTTAAAAATTAAAAGAAAGTATAGAAATAAGAGTTAAGATGACACAAAGAATAGAAACAGGCACAGGATTTGTAAACGTCTACGATAGGTAGATACACTACGCATATTCAGGTTTCGTGCAGCAAAAATGCAGAACCGCAGGTGCGTTGTCACTGGGCCGAGTCGTCTTGTCATGCCTACGGCTTGCTTTGTTGAACGTACGTGGGATGGGATAAAAAATACTAAAGCCTTTCTTGGGAATAACTTAACAGAATATGTGGAACTGGAAATTCCTCCACATTGGTGGAGGTTCTTGCCACGTCCTCCAAGCCTGGAGGTGGGGCTGGAGAGATCGCAATGCTAAAAATATGTAGTAGGATACCCTTCTCCCCATTTTCCTGGTCTACGTATGCTCTGGTTGGTCTATATCATTAGAGTGTACTGTAATCAGCATTTGAGAATAGGAGGTCTTGCTATGTCTTGTTCTAACGGACATCTCACGAACCGCTTTTGTACAATTAAGGGCCGATTTTTCAATCCTCAGTTAAAATTTATCTGCCCGATAAAGTAATATACTGCCAAATTAAAACAATCTGTAATCCTTTACTTATATATGAAGTAATGATACCATTTTATTTTAGTCGCTTAATCACTTATCTGACTGATATGTTTTATCTGAGGATTGAAAAATCGGCCCTTAGTCTTTAATTCGAGGAATTGCCGTCTTTTTTCACCAATATTTTTAATATGTGAAAATTAATTATTTGATTTCGAAAATAGACATAGACAACAATTTATTCGTATCCCCATTACATAGAGTACATGCTGCTAAGTATTTTTTTAAGTTAATGTTTATTCAGGTTGAAAACCCCCTTTTGACTGGTAAAAACCAGTTTAAGAAATACATTTCAGTTGTTATCGTAATGCTCTCTGATAATACATCAAAGATATTTTGTAATCGGATTTGCTGTTTCCAAGAATATTATTTAAGAGTTTATCTTTCTCATATATCTAAATTGCAGTTTACGTCATACGTCAGGCTTCACCATACAAAACGTCAATGTCCCATTTAAACGTTATTAAGTTATTTGACGTTCATTAGCTAAAATATGTTATTGTCTTTATCTGTCACTGAAAAAAAGTGACAAAACATATTTTAGCTAAAATAGATTTACTAAATGTCTAGTATTTACTTCACAGAGAGATGCGACATCTCCCAAAGAGCCGATCTGCCAGATAACAAACCCATGTGTATCTGACAGGTCACTATTATGCTATCACGGTCGTGTTACTTCAGGTGACGCTGAAAACAAGAGGGATTTCATCCCATCGTTGTTGCGTAAGAAGTAGTCATCTCTTGCAGGTGTCTTCTGGAATGTTTTCCTTGGGTGATGCACTTGTGTGTACGATTGTCTGCAGATATACAGACATACTTGCATACATTACGTCAATCCTTTTGCCTACATAACATCACTTCTTTCGCATTTTTATGGACGGATATGGATGAAGAATGTGCTTTTGTTATTTCTGGAACAGTTTCTAAGGTCGATGGTCTACGCTATGATTTATTAGTTTCTATATTATGTTCTATATTATGAATTATTCTTGTGGGGACAATCTCGAAAAACTTTTTTGTTTTTCTGACTGTTCCGTTCTGTTCGCTATTTACAGCATATTACTGACTCTAATTCTAATTAAATATTTTTTGGAACTTTTTGCTCTAACCTCTCAACGGTATATTAAAACATCACAAACTAACTTGTTGTATAAGATTCATTATTCAAAATCAGGCTGCTTACTTGTTGATTTCAATCAATCTTATAAATTCCCAATCGCTTTACTGATTTAGACAGAGTCAACCTAATCTTTTCCTGTTTGTTGAAGAAAAATCCCTTCCGGACCATAATGAGTTTCAGATATATTTCAGATATAATTAATAATATCTAACTGAGCGGCTGGAGTTTCAGTGGAGGTTGGATCTGAGTCTCCTTTTCTATAGTATATGATTTCGTTTTGACCTCTACGCAGAGATCCCCGTAATATAGGTGGGACATTAAAAAAACAAAAGTAAATGAACTGGCACAGGCGATCAGTGGAGAAGGAACCATACAACACAAGACTGAAACGAAATTACATCCAGCTATATATTATAACCAGCTATTGCAACAAAGAGTGGTGAAGAGAATAACGCTCATTTACAATACATTGCTATAGTGGTCGAGCTACGTAAAAAAAAACCGCAAATCGATGTACAGGATAGCCGTTTGGTACACGGGTACTTTAGGTTAAAACAATCATTTTGACCGGTAGTTCCTAAAAATATTCCCAGGGGGAGGCCAGTAATGTTGACATTAATTTTTAATATGGGAATCGAAATTTTTATTTTCGGAATCCTGTCGTGTTTGGTATCAAATGAAAGGGCATCATAAGCCGGTTCTAAAAATATACTACACCAATAACTTTTAGCCACCTGTTTTCTTAAAATCCAAGAAATATTTTCAAAACATACCAAGTTTGGACTCGTCCAGGTAGGAGACGGATTAGTAAATTTTTATAAAATATACGCCAAATGACTCTTAATATGCCCATATCCAAAGACAAAAAGGCGATTTAAAAAATATTTTAATTTACTAATTTTAAAATATTTTTTTCTTTATTAATAAGTTGAGATTTAGTATTTTTTGAATCATATCGAACTGTACTGCACTTTACTATTGTTAATCTATGTTAAATTGATATTAATACGCTTCCCCCCCCCCCCTTCTCCTCCTGCACCTGAGAGGATTTTCCTGCACCTGAGAGGAAATCAAATTCGCTTAGGTGCAGAGTAGGGATGTTACGGAGCTTCGACTCCGACTCCGATAAGTCGGAGCTTCCGATTGATCTTACACCTCCGGTTCCGACTTCGGTTCCGATACTTTTAAATCGGAGGTTTTAATCGGAGGTCGAACCATAGCCGATAGCGGCGACGGCGACGCGCGGCGCCTGCGGTCAACGTGTACGAACTGTACGAACATGCATGTCGTTGGAAAAGCACGCATTCTGTCATCGATTAATATTTCACTTGTTGTTACGCAATACGGATGGTTTGTTTTGTTTTGTGCGGTGTGTCAATTAAAGTTATCTGTTTTTGATTTGGAACTAGTGGAAAGTGAATGGAAATACAAAATTCCAATCCCTTAAACCGATTGTCCTCCAATATTTATCGTGTCCACCAGGTTCAGTAGCAAGCGAACAACTTTTTAGTGGTACTCGCCTAATCTACGATCTGTTAAGAAATAGATTGGACGGAGACAAAGCTGCAAAGCTGTTGTTTATTAAATATAATTTGCTCCTTCTGGAGTCAATTAATTTGATTTAATTTGCTAACTGTCATAAAAATGTGTTTGTTTTTATTTGTGACACCTATATGATATAGGTTTATTATTTTTTAATTGAAATTAAAGAGGTTGATTGATGATAATGTTTTTACTATTTTATTTTATTGCCTGCCCTTAACACATCTTTCTTCACCGCTACTATCTCCAACTCCGCCTCCGACTCCGATTCCGGTTCCGACTCCGAAAAAACAAATTTAGAAACTCCGACTCCGACTTCGGTTCCGATAAAACCACCTCCGTAACATCCCTAGTGCAGAGTGAGGAGTGCGGAGGGAGAGAGGAAAGGGGGAGGGGGAGATAGAAACCGTAAGAGCATTATTTTACATAGATAATAGCATAAAACACAATAATAATAGTACAGTACAGTACAGTTCGATAAGTTTAAAAAAATACTAAATCTCAACTTTTTAATAAAGAAAAAAATATTTTAAAATTAGTAAATTAAAATATTTTTTAAATCGCCTTTTTGTCGTTGGATATGGGTATATTTAGAGACATTTGGCGTATGTTATACAAAAATTTACTAATCCGTCTCCTACCTGGAGGTGTCCAAACTTGGTATGTTTTGAAAATATTTCGTGGATTTTTTGAAAACAGGTGGCCGAATGGTATTGGTGTAGTATATTTTTAGAACCGGCTCATGATGCCCTTTCATTTGATACCAAACACGATAGGAATCTGAGAAAAAAAAATTCAAATCCCATATAAAAAATTAATATCGATATTACTGCTCCCCCCCTGGGAATATTTTTAGGAACTACCGGTCAAAATGATTGTTTAAACCTAAAGTACTCGTATACCAAACGGCTATCCTGTACATCGATTTGCGGTTTTTTGCCAATATTTGCTGTGTACACCGTCCACTACTAGATACGTATCGGTCAGCGGAATCATTTGTTTTTAAAGGAATTGTTTTTTTTTTAAACAGATAGCCATGATGCAGAAATCATCATTATTTGCCTGTCATGCCATTGATTTGTGTTCGGCACAGTATCTTTCTCCATTCATCGCTATCTGCTGTCATATCTCTCGCTCACTGATATCCCCTCATCGCACAATCCATCCAACTTTTCTTTGGTCTTCCCAAAAACACAACAAAGTTCTGTCTTGGCAGGAATAACCCAAAAAAATCACCATCACTTTATCTAGTGTACGTACATTTTGCGCTTCTTCTCTATCGTACAAATGTACATGTTTATTATTCACATGCAGAAGTAAATTTCCGATTGGAAACAATTTACGAAGTGCGCAGTATCTCCCGCAACTCGAGTCACCGTTCGCTCTAGCAAAGGAGTGGTGGTAGCTACATTATTTATTATCCCTTTAAAAAAGTCCACTTTCCATTAATCACCGCAACTTCTTTTTTAATCGGCGATTAAGTAATTACGGCTCGGGGGATTAGCCGTGGCTGAAAATTCATAAAAAAAAGTTGCTCTCGAAAACTTTAACCTCATTATTTGACCGGCGTCTAATGAGCTCCCGCTTTATAGGCGTATCCCCCTCGGGGGTCGGCGCGTGTATGGAGAGAGGGGGGGTGTGTGTCGTAGTAAGTTCAGCGGTCGTAGTACGCTTGGGTTTCTGGGCGCGCTGGGTACGCGCGCGAGAGCTGGCAACGTCGCGGCGGCGCGGTGTTGCCGCGCCGGTAAGAGCTTTTCTTGCCCGATTTTGGGGTAAATAATTTGTTGATGTGCTTGTTTTAAAAGTTTTTTGTGTTTATTTTATAACTGCACTGTGTTGTCTAAATTAGTTTGTTGGTGTTACAAAAAATTTACGTTATTGTTTTGGTATTTCTTACAGAGTCATATTTTGTCCACCTTATAAGACGCAATTTTCTTCTCAATTACAAGCACATTAGAAAAATTATTATAATCACAAATAGGACAACTGCTACCACCACTTACTATCACTGGTAAACCTCGACACGTGTTTTGCTCCTGCACGGAGCATCTTCAGTATTCCTAAAGCAAAGTATTAGACATAGAGCATAGATGGACCGTCTACCTTTGGCTAGAGAATGTACACTCTCAACTGTCACAACTCTATACAAATGACATACAAAAAGCTAGTACATTAAGATGACCAAGGCCACCAAATTTGACAATAGCAGTGATATTTGACAACGTATAGCCCTTTTAGACAAGTTATATGCACTATTAAAAAAAGAAACAAAATAGAGATTGTGCGTAGGCTTCTTCTATGCCTCTACCTTTAACTTATATGCCCTCTCGAAACCGTTGACCATACGCAAGTCATCGTTCAATAATTATTTTATACTTAAACTTTTACAAACGCCGATCCAAATTACCCAACCGGGCAAACCGTGCGCCCGCCGCTGGCAACACCGGCCGCGAAGTGAGCGGGCCAGTCGTCGTCCACACGCCGCGTCCGCCGCCCGTGTCGCCGCCGCCGGGTGACGCGTACACACCGCGACACCGCGCGACAGTGCAACGTGCTGTGTTATCAGTGTGCCAGTGCCTCAGTGCATTGTCTGGACCGTGTTTACGTTACCTTCAGCGATATATCAGACTAGTGGTAAGAGGTGTGTGGTTTGTGCGCGGATTCGGAGTCGACCTTTTTTGAGAGGATTTTCTTTTGACGCGAGGCAAGTTTCGTGGACACCGGAATCTTGGATTTTTTTGTTTTTTGAAGCAATTTTTGTGTGTTTTTGATACGGTCCCTTGAGGATCTGTTACCGGAAAAGGAAGGATAGGTTTTAAACGTTGGTTGGACAGAATTACAAAGGTGTTCTTCTTTATTTTTTCTTGAGAAAATTTGTTTTTCGCTACGCGGACTGGCGTTATTCTTTTTTGGATGGAAACTTTGTTCAGTTTTCTTATAAGTTTGTTTTCTTCTGCTTTAGTGTAGAGGGATTTAGTTAAGTTATCGGAAGTTGAAAAGACAAAAAGTTTTTTTTGCCAAATTGGTGTTTAGTATTTGCTTTTTATTCTTCTAATGGATTAACCTAAACGGCAAAACTCGTACGTTTTTAAATACTAATTCAATGTTATAGTTTAGTATTTCATTTTAGCTTATTCTTTTTATTGTAAAATTGACAAAGTTCATTCTTTTAAAAATTACAAATATTACAATACTTATAGTGTTTATTTTAAGCTTAATTTTATTTCATTGAAATAAAACAATAAAATATCAAAGTTCATACTGCCAAAAAGTATATAGATTAGAATATAAAACTTTTATTTGGCACTCCATACAACTTATAAGTAACAAAAAAATTAAACTTTTTGGAAAAGAACTAAATATCAAATATTATCGACGAATATTATTTTTAACTACGGACTACAGACTAACTTATGTGTATGCTTCAGTAACGCAAATACGCCTACATTATTTGCCGTAAAAATCTAAGCTTAGTCACCAATAACCTAACCGACAGAAAAAGTCGGATAATCACCAACCCACCCACCAAGTTTACTGCAACTCTAATATTTAAAGAAACATATCTAAGAACCGTCTCGATTACATTATCTTTTAAATAGAGAAAGTGCATCCAAATTGGTCCGTATGTTCGAAAGCTACGATGCCACACATACACACAGATACACACGTCAAACTAATAGCATCCCTCTGTTTTTGTTGGAAAAAAAAATGCAAATCACTATTAAAAATAATAAAAAATACATTTTTTAAATGTAACATGTACAACTACACAAACTGCATGCGTCCAAGAATTCAGGTCATTGTGTCGGATGAAGAAAACGTAGCACCATAAGCGGTAACTGGACAAGTTAGTTCCAAAAATTCAATTCGAATTTCGAACCCGACGAGAAGTGTACCGGTTATCGGGTCATGTACCCTACTTCCATTTAATTTGGACACGACAAGGTGTTAATCCCTTTGATTTTGCAAACGAATTTGAGAATATAACATTCTAACAATATGCTACTGTTTAATGCACTTATACGCTTGAACTGATGTTAGTTTCAATTTCAATTTCTCAATTTCATGTTCTCAATTTCAATTTCTTTATTCGCATTGATTGATTCATTATTAGTTGATTCATTATTAGTTTTTATACAATAGAAATCTTACAATACGATATGACTTCTTCAGGAAAATTTATGTTCCGTAATATTTTTTTTCCTGATTTACTCTTTTGACACGAACATCCAACTGCAACTGCGTGTTCCTTTTGATATTTAAAACATTTAAAAAATAACTTTTTTTTTTCGGTGAAGTCCATTTTCCTAATTTACTCTTTCTTTGACACCAACGTCCAACCTCCAACCTTTTAATGTTTTTACCAATCCGTAACCCAAACTTGTTTCCCATTTTCCTCGAACATTGTTTTGTGCCATGGGAAAATTCCATTTATAGGATCAAAATAAACACATCTTGTTCGCGAAAGCATCGTTAATCAGATGTGTTGAGAGATTTAGTAGTTTGGGCCGACTGCGGCTATGGCAGACTAGCCGACTAACCGACTAGTCGGCCAAGTCGATCATTGTTTTATGCGAAGTTCAGATGGTATCGGTAATCCTGTAGTTGCAAGCAGAAACCACATTGTTCCACCTGCTATAGTGCTGACAAACTTCTGCCGCTTTTTCCACCTTTAAGGTTTTGACCTGACCTAAATAAATGCCAATTTTCGAGGCAAATAGATCATAGAATGTACGTCTAGATCCAGGTCTAGCCCCCCTTCCAACTGTCATATTCAGTACATGCTTTATACGCCGATGTTCAAGGGCTTTGTAGGTTAGCGTGAATATCCTCTTCGGGATATATTACTAATAGGAATAATTTTCTTAAATCCAAAGCAAGCCACTTCATATTTGACTGTTCCACCTCAAAGCGGTGATCACTATCAATCAGATGGATCGTCTGTCCGCGTGCAGCTTGGCTATGACAATATGAGTACCGCGCCGCAGTCTATAACATAAACATCCACAGCAAACGGTCACTGCTTACCCTCCACCCTTACGATTTAAAATCCACCTTTATGGTCTAAAATCTCATATCTCAGGCCTTGGCTATCTTGTCGTAAGTTTTAAGCGATCATAAAACACTTTTCAACCTTGCGTATTACTTGTCGCGTACTAAAACCTGATGCCGCCCTCGCGCGAAATACCTTTCCTAATGTTTGGTTTATTCATACAGATATTTGTAACAACGCCTACTGTTGGGTTTTATGGGCGAGCCTCTGGCGTGAAGGTTATTGTTGTATTTGCCCGTAGACTTACCATCAGGCGTGTGATGCCTGGTAGTATGGATAGGAAAACTGACGCTGGCAGAGGCCGGGATAAGCGCTAGGACGATGACGACTATAATCAGGCGTGTATTGCCTGGTAGTAGTGGAGTATTGTACAATCTTTTCTACTGGGGTTCTACTGTAGGACTCCTATGTCTTTGCCTATGAAATTGCCGTTTTCCGCCTGGCAAACTTTTCGAATTGTGGCTCAAAAGACCTAAGGCGAACATAGGTATAATAATATATAATGTCTCTCTTCTATAGGCCTGCTGGAAGATATTTCTTCTTAGAAGTAGTGCCTGTCTTTAATTTTGTAATTTCTGTATACTATATATTGTGTGCAATAAATTGTTAAATAAAATAAATAGGTATATATATTCTTTATTGTACACAATAGAAATTACAGCAATAGTACAGTAGAAATCGTTGTACAAAGGAGGACTTATCTCTAGAAGAGATCTCTTCCAATCAACCCTGCCGTGTGTAACGAGAGCAAACATACGGGAAGGCAGTAGTAGAGCATATATATAGCAATAAATGAGCGAGTACCCAATAGTTTTACCCTATGTAAAAACCCGGTAGCCTATTGTGGAGATAACTTTTCCTAAGTTTTAGATAATGTAAGACTAAAAATTACATATATGGAGTTATCTACTATATAAAAATAAGTCGGGTTTTCCTTCCTGACGCTATAACTCCAGAACGCACGAACCGATTTCCACGGTTTTGCATTCGTTGGAAAGGTCTCGGGCTCCGTGAGGTTTATAGCAAAGAAAATTCTGGAAAAATTTGAAAAGAAAAGCGGGAAAATCGTGTAGGGTAGGTGTAGAGTAGGTGTAGGGTAGGTGTAGGGTTAGAACGCTACGCGAACGAAGTCGCGCCGGGTCCACTAGTATGCACTATTAAAAAAAGAATCACAATGTAGATTATGACTTCAGCTGTGAATGCGCCTACACGAGCCTTCCTTCTATGCCTCTAAGTCCGATTTCTTAGGCTATGTCTCCGTCACGTAGCAACACAATGCTGACATCACTATCCTTGTACAAATACCTGCGACTATCGATGACGATTGATCAATTTACATTGTTATATGCCTAATCTCGATGATGAAAATTATTATTGTTGTTAATTACTCCCTAATCTCCGATTAAAAATGGGAAAGTTACGATATCGTGTCACAACGCATGCGATAGCGGACTCGAGTTGAAATTGTAACAAAACTGTAATACATTTTACCTTTACGGCACGGCCGTGTGGTGTCCGGCATAGTAGAATAGCACCAACCCCTTACACTCGTGGGTGTCGGACAAGGCGACTAATGTTTTCGAGGCAAAATATCTCTCCGTAGACTGGAAAATGGGCAGCAGCGTTTGTCATTACTATATTTATAACACTGAGATCTTCAACCCGCCTGCCGAGCGTGGAGATAATAGCAATAGCCTCCCCTTTCGTGGGAGAGGCCATAAGTCCTGCAGTAGACTGTTACGGGCTGTGATGATGGCCTTTGTTGACGAGTAGTTATCGAGCTACTCGTCAACAGTAGTTGTTCAGTTTCATGTTTAGAATATGAGGTTTCAATTAATGCTAGCGGTCTTGTTAAAGCCTGTATAATCGGCGTGATGGCCGATTTTTTTATTACTACATTTGACAAAACCGCCGAGTAATGTGAATAAAATAAATAAGGGGAAAAGTTTGCGAGCGCAACCTAGTAAATAAGGTAAAATCTTTATCCAATGTTTACGTTGGTGAGGTGTGACGTGCCGTGACAATTGCCATATTGGTATGGTCACTTACCATACAGCTTGGATGCCTTTGCGATGAGTGCTGGATCTTTGTAGATGTGCAATGCTTGATTTGGTTAGGAATCTAGAGCTGCGATGAATCTAGCTTTGTTACGGAGACAAAGCCCTAAGTCTGGATTGTGTAAGATTAGAATTTACTCCAAAGTGGAATTTGATATTATAAAAATACTAGCTGACCCGGCAAACGTTGTTTTGCCATATAAATAATAAAAAAAATTAGGGGTGGACTACCCCTAAAATTTAGGGGGATGAAAAATAGATGTTGGCCGATTCTCATAGATATCGGATAAGCACAAAAAATTTCATCAAAATCGGTCAAGCCGTTTCGGAGGAGTATGGCAACGAAAACTGTGACACGAGAATTTTATATATTAGATAGAATTTACCTCATAGTTAACCATGATAAGAACCCAGCTTGGCACAAATGGGGGGCCTATGGTATCTGGGGATACCCGTTATTTAGTTTCATCACAATGTTTTCCCTCACCGCAAGAGCATCGGTTAGCATTCAACTAATGTACATAACTCAGACAAAAGTCTTTGTTACATGGCCGCAGTGGGCTTCGAACCCGGTACCTCTCGCTTACGAGTCGGATACCTTTACAACTTGGCCACCGACGCTCCAAGAACGATCTCAAGGGTACTTTTGATCCCCGAAAAATAATAATAACTCGCGGTATAGTTAAATGTCTGCAGTGATCCGAACTGCGAGCGGGTAAAAAGTTGCTGTGAACGGATATTATAATTGTAAAGTGATCGAACCTTGTCACAACCTAGAAGAGTGCCCCCTCCCCCACTTCCCGTCGTCCCCATCCGTTACCTGGCGTCTCCAGCTCGGCGGCGAGCAAACACGGCAACCACTTAAAGGTGTCGGATTCGACGCCCGGCACCTTGTAACCCGATATTGGGGTGCCGTAGCTTCCGTTCGAAGGTTTTTGCGTTTTTGCTAGTTTTCTACGGGAGTTTGGCGTTAGGTAAGACGACTTTCATGGCCAGAAAGAATAGGCTGTTTCTGAACAGGCATGTTTTGTCCTCGGCCTCGTCGCCACTTTTCGTCAGGTGAGGTTGCGGTCGAATAATTAAATTAATATGCTTGGACAAAAAACACAGCGCCATCTAGCCCCAAAGTAAGCAAAGGTTGTGCTATGGGTGTTAGATAACTGATCAACTACGTATATACTTTTTTTTTAATATATGGACTGTCCGTCCGTGTGCGGGAGGCAATTAAAAAAAACTACAAAATCATAGGTAATGGGGTTTTCGAGATCCATCTGTTATTTATCTCTTTTGCACAATTCTTCGAAATTGCAATCTTCCAAGCACCTTTGTTTAACGGACTAAGCCCTGCCACTCATTACCACCGCTGCAGCTTCTGAAATCTACAGCGGCGATCCAAAACAGCCGGTTTGCCAACAGCGGAGAGTGCAACCTTTGACATAGACATTGACGTATCTTTATTTGGTCCAATAACACATTCAACAAACTTAAAACTAACAGAATAAGTACACAATAAGAAAGCAGGGCGATGCGTTCTCGGACCAAATTGGCAGCAGCCAAACACAGCGCTGGTTTTCAGACTGACCCATAATGGAGCGCTTTGGAGGCGCATCGCTTCGTTCTCAGTGGCAAATAGCAATAAATATTATTCCCACCGCTGCATCTTCTGGAATCTACAGCGGCGATCCAAAACAGCCGGATTGCCAACAACGCAGAATGCAACTGTTGGAGGTGCTTCATTCTCAGTGGAAGAATAGCGAGGGATATTATTCCCACTGCTGCAGCTTCTAGAATCCACAGCGTCGACCCAAAATAGCCAGCTTGCCAACATCCGAGAGTGTAACCTTTAAAGACGCTTCATTCCCAATGGATGAACAGCAAGGGAGATGATTCCCATCGCTGCAGCTTCTGGAATCTACAGCGGCGACTCAAAACTGCCGGTTTGCCAACACCGGAGAGTGCAACCTTTAGAGGCGCTTCATTCCCAATGGATGAACAGCAAGGGAGATGATTCCCACCGCTGCAGCTTCTAGAATCCACAGCGTCGACCCAAAATAGCCGGCTTGCCAACATCCGAGAGTGCAACCTTTGGAGACGCTTTATTCTCAGCGGAAGAATAGCAAGGGATATGATTCCCACCGCTGCAGCTTCTGGAATCTACTGCTGCAACTTCTAGAAGCTACAGCGGCGACCCAAAATAGCCGGCTTGCTAACCATAGAGAGTGCAACCTTTGGGGGCAATTCATTCTCAGTGGAAAAATAGCAAGGGATATTATTCCTTCTTAGCTTCTGTAATCTACGGCGCCGACCCAAAACAGCCGGCTTGTCAACGTCCCAGAGTGCAACCTTTGGGGCTTCATTCTCAGTGCAAGATTAGCAAGGGATATTGCCGACGTGGCCCGTACAAATCTCACATACACCCACCGGATTCAAAGAACGGCTGACACACATCCACACAAACCCATATAGTCTAAAACATACATAATAGATGAGCCACAGACACACTGGCGACCGAGCGTCTATTGAATATTTATAATCGACATTAAGTTGGATGTATTATTTATATATTAGTCGGAAACTTATAAATATAAAACCGCCGGGGGCCCGTTGGAGGTTGTGCCTGGCTGTATCGGGTTTCTGATGAGCTGTAGCGGTGCCATATTATAGTTTTTTTTAAACTACCTACACTACACCAGTGGCTCCAAAGCCTCTAAGAGAGGTAGGGCTTAACGGGATTTCACGTTCGATTTTTTTTTTTAATGAGACTCCAGTTTGACCGCCATCTTCTCTGGTGGTAAGTGACGATGCGGCCGAACATGGGACATGCCTGTCTAGGAACAGCCTATTAGCTGTAGCCTCGAAGGCGTCCAGATTATAATGATCAGGGAACACACTCTCAGGCAACGTGTTCCATTCCTTCGAATTGGACCTGACCACCTTATTGTCCACCTTATAATGCGGCAGCCAAACAATAGGTACTGTTTTAAATAGTATTGTGTTTCTGCCGGGAGTAGGTCTCCAGTGCTCCAAGGGGGACCGTGGCCTTGGCATTGGAGTTAGGTTAGTACAATTAGGTTGTCAAAAATTAGTGCCTATATAAAAATATAGATATTTTAAGCAACTTTTTATGATACTTTTGTCGAAGATACCTTCGCTACACATCTAATAAAGTGGTTAATTTCTTGTTATTGCGTAGCTAAGAACCGTCTCAATTAAACTGGTTTTCAAATAAAGAAAACAGCATCGAAAGCGGTCCAATTGTTCGGGAACTGCGATGCCACAGACACATCTCCACACATACACAAAGCACAGATACGCACCTCAGACTTACAACTACCCTCCTCTTTTAAACCCAGACGAAAAAATAAGTTTGACACGTGTATCTGTAGCTTTGTGTATCTGTCTGTGGCACCGTAGCTCCCGAACGGATCGACCGATTTGGATGCGGTTCTCTCTATTTGAAAGCCAGTTTAATCGAGATGATTCTTAGCTTTGTTTCATTAAAATCGGTCCAATAGTTTAGAAAATATTTCAGTTTATGTAAACTTGGTCGGGGGATATCCGACATTTTCTGTCGGTTAGGTTATTCCGTCGGGGAAATAATTCTAGAAATTAAGGCGGAGCGTCATTCTCCAATCAAAGACCGACACGATACCTCGAGCCGAACCGCCTAACTCCACGTCAGTACGGCTATAAAGCTATTATAGATTGAATATTTAATAGCGAAACCTTTGCGAATAAAAAATCGATTCACGTACAATCTGTTATTATTATAAACGGTGCATATCCATCCGCAATGCTTTCGCGTAATGATTGATTGGATGATGATAGGACGGTTTGTAGCAAATGACCTCACATACGCTTATTCATTAGGTGTCTTTTTTTAATCAATCGGCAAATAAACTAGAGCAACATCAAGCTCTGATGATCGATGAATTCGAGGCGGTCGGGTCCCAGGTAGGGTCGCCAAAAATTTCAAGAAAAAGAAAGGATATTTCCATTTAGGGTGTCAAAATCACCTTCTATTGGTCGCCACGCGAAGGTTCGAAGAGACGTTTCACGCTCGGAATTCGGATGTGGAGCTGTGTGAGCTCCCAGACACATTGTTTTCTTTGGTCTATGGTCATGGGATCGTTCAAAAGGTATATTAGAGGTCTCTTCAGAGGCGGGCAACGCATTGTTAACTCCCCTGGTGTTGCTGATGTCCATAGGCGGCGGTGACCACTTTCCGTCAAGTGGCCCGCTTGCCTGTTTGCCTGCCGTATAACATAGAAAAAAAGAGCCAACGCACGCCTCTCTCAGCAGGACGGATGTGCCGTTTGAATCATTCAGTGCAACCTCTAAGTTACACTAAGTACCATTACGTATGCAAGCAAGCAACGCGACTCCCGCGCATGCCCCGTGTACGTAATGCGGTGGCACGGACCAGACTATGTGACGCCTGTACGCGAGCCGGCTTAGGTTCCCGCCGTGAATGCACGCAGTTGAGAACTCGGTGTGTGGAGACTTGTGTTCTTTACTGTTGTTATTACTATTATATTACTCATTTTATTGAGTAGTAAATGCGCATGTTATTAGAACAATGTTTATTTCGTTTAAAAGTGATTCTGAACGCGAAATTACAGCATACATACGTACCCAGTGACGCCCATATCCCATATAGATATTTGCGATCTTGTGTATCAATGTAATTTTTTGACATGTAACAATCATCATCACAGCCCATAACAGTCCACTGCAGGACTTTGGGCCTCTCCCACAAAAAGGGAGGTTATTGCCATAATCTCCACGCTTGGCAGGCGGGTTGGAGATCGCAGTGTTATAATATAACAATGAAAAATGCTGCTGCCCATTTTCCAGTCTACGGAGGCGCTTAGATATTTTGCCTCGAAAACATTAGTCGCCTTGTACGACACCCACGAGTGTAATGTAACAATGGTTATCAATAAATATAGACTGTGAGGACGCTATAGGTTATCCCACGTCATCGAGTACAAGAAAAAATCCACTTAGTAGCGATATTAGAGGTTTAGGAGACACACAAAACGTTGGCCTGCCCGTGCACCTGAACTCAAAAAAGAAATGGCTATACTCGTGGCTAGAAGGGGTTGATGCAATATTCTACTTTACTTTATAATCTGAACGCCTTCAAGGCTAGAGTGAATAGGCTGTTCCTAGACGGGCATGCTCCATCTTCGGCCTCATCGTCACTTACCACCAGGTGAGATGGCGGTCAAATGCCTGGATAGTCTAATTGAAAACAAAACAGTATCATATAATTACAATTCCAGGATACTCATCCTGTACGAATCGAACTGCATATAATTCCAAGTATTATAAGAAAGAACGATGGCACAGCACAAAGATGTGTTCCAATCACAACGTCATATTATGACTGCTGTATAACTATTTTAGTATGCACACCCGAGGAATGTCTCGTCGACGCATGCGATATAGACAGGAATGTTGTCTGTTTGTTATGGTAATCCTATACTTAGATAACTATTACAGTTCATATAGAGATAGGTGCACCGCGATACGGCATGGCTTTAAACGACTCAAATAAATAAAATAATCATCTTGGCGTCAATGTCCCGATTGTGCTCTTGCGCACGAGAGCCCGGAGTTCGCCTCCAGCATGATCCGTGATTTCACAGGTCAGGTAATTAAAATGGAGTGTCCTGTCATCTGACCTCCGTAACTGTCGCCCATAACATCTACGGTTCATGCAATTAGGTTGCAGGCAAGAAAACCGCAGGTGCGTTGTCACCGTGAGGACTAAGATCTCATGCCTGTAATTGCGCTGGCTACCTTAGCCGGAACCGGAACGCAACAATGCAAAAATTGTTGCTTGGCGGCAGAAGTGCGGTGGTACTCACCCAGGCGGACTCCTCAGACTTGACAGATCACCCTACCATCTGATATTATTATTATTATTATTTGTTAAGTGGGCTTTTTAAGGCTAAACGTCCTAGTATCACTGCGACCATTACTGATCTATTGTGATCGCCTCTAGCTTACAGTTCAGTGCTGATCCCTACAGCTTCTTTGAACTGTAAAAGGCTCTTAGCACTGATATCGTGCACCTCATCCGGTAGTAGCTGGTATTTACCAAAATGGATGCTACGTTTGCGCATCAGGGCTTCGCACTTGCAAATCAGGTGAAGAAGCGATTCCTCGTCCTCCTTACAGAATCTGCAGTCCTTTTACCACCTGATAACTTAAATTTGTTTTATACCGGACACCGTTTAGCGATATTTAGCGGCACTTTATTTTATTGTTGGTTATTATACTTACCACAAAATTGTAATTACCTGTAACTCTTTAATTGTTACATAGCCACGTCAATTTAATTTCGAAATTAGATAAATAGCAGTTTACCCGAGTGTTCTAGACCACCGTTTTTAGACTGAAACGTTTAAAAAGGCATGGTACAATTACGCTGGCATTTTATTAATAAAAAAATAGTTGTTACACAAAACAGTAATTTGGTAAATTGTTAGGTTTTAGTTTTAATATCGGTACTAACACCTCGGCCGCCCCGGCGCGGCGGTGTGTCTGCGGTAGGGATGCGCTTACGTTGTCTTGTGCTAGACGTGACAAGGTTTTTACGGGGTCGGCGACGCGTGGGTGATGCGCCCTGGTATTGCAAACGACCATAGGCTTGCTGATGTCCATAGGCCGCGGTGACCACTTTCCATCAGTTGGCCCGTTGGAAAGTGGTCAAGTGGTGGTATAAAACAATTTAGATATAAAGAATCTGATACACAACATTATACAAACAGACAGGTACGTCACTCTTGATCGGGCACCCTGGACCAAAATTGTCTATCTGCGATCAATTCGGGAACACGACGACTTAGCAAAATAAGCCCCCTGATTCGGAGGTTTCTTTTTTATAATAATAATAATAAAATAATTTATTTCGAAAATTCACAGGCAATAAAAATACAATATATGTAATAGGTATACAGATAGCACAGAGAATACACACAGTACTGAGGTCAAATACTTCAATAACAATAACTTCTGAAACCAAAGTGGGTCAGAGAGACCTGTGTCTTGGATATCAGGGGTTTCGTCGGGTCGTAGTAGCACTATTTTATAGAATGTATTGCATTGTTGTGGAGTACTTCTGATACATTCTAATTAAAAATATGTTGTTTACAATGATCCGATCTGCGCGCGGGTGAAAGCCGATCAGCCTAAACCGATTCAGATAGGCACATCCCTAGTCCCAGACGATGTTTCGCGTTTCTCGGCGGTAGCCAGTAATTACCCAAGACTAACCACAGGGTGGCCGACGGTAAAGATGGGGTTTAAAATAACAGTGTCGGTGAGGGCTACCGTTAGTATTGCTGTGTTATTTAACCTTGTGACTTTTCTACTACAGCCATTTCTACCCACCCTTATAGACATAGACATATCTTACTTATTTGTCTATGTCTATAAGAGTGACGTATATTTATTTGGTCCAATAACACATTCAAAAACTAACAGAATAAATGCAGAATAAGGAAGCAGGGCGATGCGTCTTTGGACTAAATTGGAGGACCAGCCATGGTTATTCTAGCAAAGTTATCAGTGGCGAAGTCCGACTCGTAAGCGTGAGGAGGTTCGAATCTCCAGTGTCGCCATGCAGAAATGACTTTTTTCTGAGAGTACATTAGTTGACCAGTAAGCGATGCTCTTACGATGCGGAAAATCATGATAAAACCTGCACATTGGGGCTACTTAATGTGTAACTATGATTGAATTTGGTTGGGTTTTCCCCCTCCTATCACTGGGTCACGGAGGTCAGGTAGCAGTCGCTCCACTGTAATTATCTGATCTGCCAATTTCTGGATCATAGTCAGGGCGGACCACGGGACGCTCGCGCGCGAGGCCGCAACCGGGACATTTCATCACGATGTTTTCCCTCATCGTGAGAGAACTCAGAAAACCTCAACTCAGAAAAGAGTCATTTGTACTTGGCCGCAGCGGGATTCGAACCCGGTGCCTCTCGCTTACGAGACCGAAATATAGTAAAGTAAGCATCGAAAACGCCCAGCGCGACTTCTCGCGAACCAATAACAATGTGATCGCTAACAATAATTTCTCCCAACCGATCGCCCGGGAATCGAACCCGCGTTGGTGGGCGACCACCGGCGTGGCGGGAACCCGACACCGGCTGCGATCAGCTGATTCGCGGCGGCCATGTGCAATCAATTGTGGATAAACACACAGGGTTTCACCAGTTCGTTGCTCGCCTGATAGTATAGCAAGCGATGGTAAGCTACAGTCCCACGCATTGTGTCACACAAACAAGTGAGACCGCATACTAATTGAATTTATTGTAAGCTAGCGACCCGCCCTGGCTGCGCACGGGTTTTCCCGGCTTTTCTTTACTATAATATGCATGTATTTTAATGAATCTTTGGTCTGTCTGCTCGTATGTCACTAAGTACTCTACACAGTAGTATCTATACACAGTATTAAACAAAGTCATTTTCCGCCGTACGCTTGGATCTTTTAAACTACGCAACGGATTTTAATGCGGTTTTCAACAATAGATACGAGTGATTCAAGAGGAAGGTTTATAAGCAAGAAAAAACGGGTATAGTTAAGAGTAAAGTAGTAGTAGTAAGAGTACACTACTACGAGTATAAAACAGCATTTCAGGATTTAGTAATTTTATATCTTTATTGGATTGGAAAGGGAGTCCCTGTCCACTATACGAAGACGAAATCTGGCACATCACGCCTACTTCCTTTCGCCACACTCTCTAGGTTTTATTATTTGTATAGATATACCCGTAGGCTTGTAAACCTCCACCGATGCATTGAAGGTGTCCAGATTAGTCTGTTATACGAAGCATGTGTAATGAAGTAGAATTAACCGAAAATGGGGCTTGAGGTGGTACTAATTGCAACAGAAATGATTATTGCGGCAAATCAACATACTAAAAATATACACCTGTACCTTTGGCGATGTGAAGGGACCCGAGTGGTCCATTTTTTTAGTTTTTCGTAAATATTTCAAAAACAGTGCGTCCTACGGGAATTTGGTCTATGACCAAATTACGGCCTATAAAATTCTTTACAAATTTTGCTTTACACGCTTTTTCAAATTCCCAACCGTTTACGAGCAACACACACTCGGTTGTGGCAAAATATCCTTGTCTTAGGGAATTGTATGGAAAATATAGTTTCAAGAGGCGGCCAAAAACTTCGGAACCATATGTGATACAGTAACATCTGTTTTGCAGTTTGTAAACATAGGTGGCGCCCACGTGCGGGCAGCACCTGTCTCGTGTTCAAGGGTTGACAGTCAGGTGGTCGCAGGGGTCAAGGTCATATGTCCACCTGGTAGCTGCTTGGATGCCCGACGGAGCTATTTTGTGATGCCTAAGGTGTGAGGCACATGGACTGGCTGTCACTAAAAGTGGTCTAGTTCAAGACATCATCGACCGCATCGTCACTTACCACCAGGTGAGATGGCAGTCAAATGCCTGGCTAGACCAATTATAAAAAACAAAAAAAAATTGCAACATGCCCTCAACCGACGTAAATGTATGAATTGAGTGTAGAATCAGCACCGCAACGAGCTCGTCACTCGTTAGGTGTGCCTCTTACCGTTGCTGAGCACTTAAAAGCCTTTTCACCCCTTTCTTGAAGAACTCCATGTTGTACTCTCCAGGGAAAACCTCTCGAGGTAGTTCATTCCACAACCTTTGTGTGCGTGAAAGTTCCTCTGGAACCGCACAGTTCGCGACCAATTTGGCACCAAGGTGTGAGCATGGACTCCCTGTCGGTGGCGAGCGGTGCGATGATAGAATGTAGATCTAGGCATCATGTCAAACAGTTCTCGAGAACAAACGAATGCTTGAATGTGGAATAGCGAGAGAGATCTGTCAGGACCGTAGCAAGTAGAACGATGTGTTCTCTGCCTGCACCTACGAGAAAACGTTATGTATGTATAATCCGCGTCATGAAAGAATAGACTTGTCAAATGGCAGTAGAGGGGATTTCGCGCAGGTAATCGCTTACTGCGCAAGTCGAACCACGTGACCCGCCAAGTCTCTTCTTACATGACACTAGTTATATCACGGACCTTAAAAAAAATGGCCGCCCATTTTGGTGTGTGTTCATGCTTTGACTGTCACTGGCGCGACAGCGCGGTACAAAATCAAACAAAACGGCGTGGTATAGTGTGTGAATGATGCGTGTACAGGTCATGTACAACAAAAGAAATTGTTGTACCTTGTATGCTTCAGTTTTTCCAGGTCCGTGGTATGTGTGTATTAAAATTTAAAAGGTAATAAGAACGCATCTCGTTCTTTCCGACGCACGCGTGTCTTTCTCGCATACATAACTGTATTATCCCGTGCGAGCGCGTGACAGATGCGCGGGCGCAGGGCAGGTGCGCGCCGCGGCGGCGGGGCCGCATTTTTTACGGCAGGACGCCGGGTAAGGCGGGGAAGGAGACGATGGATCGACACCGAGTTGGCGGTTGCTTGAATGTGTAGATGGCTAGGTTTTGCCCGCGACTTTGTAAAGAATTCGGTCGCGATCCCGCGGGAACCACGTTGAAATTCGGGGTAGATTATAGACTATGTGCTGTTCTAGGCTTAAGCCACAATACTGGCAAATTTTATCAACATCCGTTTAGAAGTTTTTGTGTGGAGGAACAAACATACTTACAAACTTTGGCGTTTATAATATGTAGGAAGATGGAGTCATCGCTGCGAACAAAAGAACAAGTTAAATACCCTTAAATTATTATATCTCTAATTCATTCTACGCGGTCAGACCTTTCATTCGTACGTACCATACTGTGATGATGATGATGATAATGATGCCATTATTATATCGACGTATATCGAAAGCCGTGTGGTGTCCGATAGAGTAGAATAGCACCAACCCCTTACACTCGTGGGTGTCGTACAAGGCGACAAATTTTTTGAGGCAAAAGATCTAGTCTCGGTAAACTGGAAAATGGGCAGCAGCATTTTCCATTGTTATATTTGCAACACTGCGATCTCCAACCCTCCCGCCAAGCGAAGAGATTATGGCAATAACCCCCTCTTTTGTGGATGAGGTCCTAAGTCCTGCAGTGGACTGTTATGGGCTGTGATATCGATATTTTAACCCCAAGCCTAGCAAATCGGATCCGCTCGAGCGTTTGGAGTTTTTGGAGCTTACTTTCCAATGTTCCTTTCAATACCTGCTTACAGCAATAAGCTATTCATTGTGATCTTTGTAGACTTTGTTCTTACGTAAACAGGGCCATGAAGTATTTTTTAAATAAGTTTAGGAGATATGTACAACCTATATTGTATAACTGATCATCATATCAGCCAAAAACGCCCACTGCGGGGCATAGGCCTCTCCCAGAGATCTCCACAAAGGCCAATCCTATACCTTTCGCATCCAGCGTATAACTGATATTGAAAGCTTATATTTTTGAGCGCGTCACCTGATGAAAAGTTGTCACCGCCGCCTATAGACATCACCAGCACACCCGCCTCTAAAGAGATATCTAATATACCTCTTGACCGATCCCATGTCGTATAGTGTTTGTCATTGACACACCAAGAATCAGAAATCGGGCTGACGATCGTGTAAAAACACACTATTGATAATCAGTCTAATTATTTTCCCTCTCATAATCAGTTCCTTACTACGGACCCCTCCCCCTCTCCCCCCTCGCACCAGAAACCAGTCCCCCAGCTGTGTGTCGGCAGGTGCGCGTGCGTCGATCGTGTGATACTTTTTAAACTGACCGACTCGGACCGACCATGGGTACAGAGGCGGAATTTTATTGTTTAATCTATAGTTGAATACTAACCGATGCTCTTACGATGAGGGAAAACATCGTAATAAAACCTACACAGGCGACTGAACGTGTAATCATGATCAAATCTGGCCCGGTTTGTTGTTAGGGTTACGGATGTCATTATCTGATTTGCCAAATCCTGGATCATGGTCAAGGTGGACCCCAGGCCCTCGTGTGCGATAGCACAACCGGGACATTAACGCCAAGATGTTTTTTTTTAATCTATATACTATCCATACTAATATTATAAAGAGATTACCTAACCGATAGAAAAAGTCGTCAAATATTTTAATTTATTTATTTATTTTAGGCAACTGAGCCCCATATTTATAAAGACAC
The DNA here is from genome assembly GCA_905147135.1 of Blastobasis lacticolella. Lineage (NCBI taxonomy): Eukaryota > Metazoa > Arthropoda > Insecta > Lepidoptera > Blastobasidae > Blastobasis > Blastobasis lacticolella. The sequence continues at coordinate 1,294,304 of LR990067.1, forward strand.
AAATAACATAAATAGAAAATAAACTGATACAAAATACAGACAAAGATAAAACCTACATACAAATTATTATAAATTGTAAACTAATATATAAAAATATAATTTATTCATATCTTAAAACTACGCAACGGATTTTATTGCGGTTTTCAGCAATAGATAGAATGATTTAGGATGGAGGGTTAAAAGCAAGAAAAAAAGGGGGTATAGTCAATGACTTCTACATAATGGACCCGTTCATGGACCAAAGGGAATAGCTACATGTCATTGGAGCGTAAACTGCAATTGCGCTCCAACTATGTCTCAGTGACGTTTTGGCCACGTATACGAATGGTCGTTACTTTACAATCTAAGAATGCCGAGTTGCGTAGGAAACACATGCACTAATTCCAATAAACAGTAACCAAAACCAAGAATGGAGTATCTTTTTTCCGTAAAGTATAAGAAATATCATGTATTACTTGTAAAACTTATATTTTTAGCATTTCCAATAAAAATTTAAGTATTTATTGCTACATCATTAACCGGCCATGATTAGTTGGTATGTTCATTCAAATTCAATGCACGCCATCTGCTTATTTTTTATTTGGCAGTCTTACATATATGCGCACGATGTGACTTTGCACCAGCGGCATAATGCCGTTGATTTTGTTTTCGCGGAAGTAATATTATTATAGATAAAAATAGATAACAGATGAGTATACAAATTAATCAATAACAATAATATTGTTATATAATGTAGCTTCGTTGAAGAATTCTACAACAACAAAAGTGGTATAATTTTAAAGTAGATAAAATGATAAATTTGAAGGTTGGAATTGAAGGTTGGATTTGTAATTGACGAATCCCAATTATTACTGTTTAGAAATTTATATTTAAGGCGTTACGTTACAACAAATTTGTAAGCTTTTACAATGTTATATCTGGCGCCTTGGCGATTGATGACTGACGTCTATTTCAGTGCTAAAAACCGGTGGCCAAAACTGGAACTAAGTGTTGCCATATTGAAATAATATGTTATTGCCAACAACAGCGACGCTGTCACCGGGTCAAATAAGTTTGTGGCACAAGAGACTGCGCTATTATATTTAATATGGTATGGTTTATTTATACTTACTAGTCAAAAGACTGCTAGCATTAATTGAAACCTCATATTCTAGCCACGAAACTGAACAACTTTCCCCAAGAAACATACCCGCGGAAATGCCTTCATAATTTCGCTACCTAAAATAAATAATTAATTGCGACGCGCAATGTGGGCAGTTTCATGGGTAGAATATGGGGTTTCAATTAATGCTAGCGGTCTTTTTACACCCTGTATATCCATGAATCCATCGATGCATTACACATGGCCATTAAATGCAGGTAGAACAGAAAATATACTTAATTCTGTGATATGTTTAGTACTGAACGAACTAAAATTTGGCAGTTAGCGCCTTACTTACTTTTGTTCAGCTCGAAAATAGCTATCCAACGACGTATTACACATAGCTATTGGAATGGTTACCACTGTCCATACATATTCTTGTACGCGTTAACAATGTTATATCTGGCGGCTTGACAAGATTGTTGACAAACCCATTCGACCCGGTGGACAAAACCGGAACTAAGTGTTGCCGTTTTGAAATGTAATGTCAATGCCAATAACAGCGACGCTGTCACCCGGTCAGACATGTTTGTGGCACTGTAGACAGCGCAGTTTTATTTACTATGGTAACCGTCAGAGTTATTTGTTCGCTCAACCGGTTCCAGGGTATTTATTTCTATGGGTATAGTACGTGTGCGCGAACGAAGTCGTGCCGGGTCCACTATTTGGTGCCTCTTTCTTAGTTGGCTTAGTTGGTTGGTGGTTGATTGATATTCACGACCTTCGATTGTTATTCTTTGGGGTAAACGGTCTGTGTTCCGGATTATTAACCAGTTGGAGGTGTAATTCTAAAGAATTCGTAGCAAACGCAAGCGACGCAACTAGTACAATTTAGCACTAATTAATATAAATGGAATACAGTCTTCTTCTTTGTAGTATAGCCACCATATTGCTTTATAATTATAAACCGACCCAAAACGTCGGAAAACCCCTGACCAAATACTTTTATAACTACCGAACCGATCTTATTATACCATTTGTAAAGTGGGGTGGGAATTTGGGGAACCGTGGCTTTGGCAGTGGAGGGACATTTGCCTTTTTGCTGCCAGAGCAACGTGTTATAGAGGTGGGCAACGCATTGGCGATACTCTCGGTGTTGCTAATGTCTATAGGCAGTGGTGACCACTTTCCATTAGGTGGCCCGCTCGCCTGTTTGCCTACCGTATGACATAAAAAAAAAGAACAAAAAAGTGTATATGTGAGGTGTAGATATATGTGTATCTGTGGCTCTGTGCATGATTGCGTCTGTCTGTGCCATGCTGCCGTACGGATGGACCGATTTCGATGAGGTTCTATATTTGAAAGCAAGTTGAACCCTAACAATTTATGTAAAAGATATTTAAATAAACCTACAGTTTCCTATATGTACTTTTTTTTATGTCATACGGTAGGCAAACAGGCAAGCGGTCCACCTGATGGAAAGTGGTCACCACTGCCTATAGACATTAGCAACACCAAGAGAATCGCTAATGCGTTGCCCATCTCTATAACACGTTGCTCTGGCAGCAAAAAGGCAAATGCCACTCCACTGCCAAAACCACGGTTCCCCAAATCCCCACCCCATGGAGCACTGGACACCTTACTCACCGGCAGAAACACAATACTATTTAAAGGAGTATTGTTTAGCTGCGATATTCTGTAAGGTGGAGGTACTTCCCCAGTCGGGCGGCTCCAATTCGAACGAGATACCCCGCTATGCCCTACCTCTCTTACAACATATAAACTTAAAATATCTAAAAATACTAAAGTACAAAATTTTCAGATTGTTCAATATCCACAACAGTTCCCATAGTGTTGTGTTACATAACGTGCCGATCGGGTCGCGGCTGTATCGGGTTGGGAAGCCGTTGCGCACGTTTTTTGAGATTATTAGTAATGATTATGAAATAAAAATGTGTCAACGATCAACGGCATTTGGTTGGCGAGAGTTTCTTAAGCCGTAGGTAATTGTTTTTTTTTTAATTCTCCCTCGGGGGGAAGGCACTTCGCCATACAGCCTAGTCTTACCTGAATGTTTATTACTTCTTTATTATTATTATAGTTTTCGGAATATTCGTATGGTTGTGGTGTTTGTTTTATTCGAATATTATTTATTTATTTATTTAACACTTTATTGTACATTAATAGTATAATTATCACAGATTAGATCAGGCGAATACTCGAATAATTCGAATGCTCGAGTATTCGAATAGCAATCGCTAGCAACGACCAATCTTTTAATATGTGAGCGGCAATATTTGAACGACCCACCGTCACGTTTTCCTTACAGGGTTCCAAGACTGTTAATTTTATATAACTTACAAGCTATTTTATTCAATTGAGATGAGTCTCCATTACGATTTAGGTTCGCACTTTCGTGGTAATTCACTAGTTTTATCGCACGTGTTATCGGATATCAAACCCGATAACGTGTGCGATGAAAGTCCATTACGATTGAGACGAATCGGGTTTTCTGCAAAAACTTGTATCACTTGAGGTGTTTGCATCACCACCATATATTTAAGAGTATAACCCTTGTCGGTGGAGTAACTGTAATTGTATCGGTTAATAGAAAATTGTGTAGACTTCTATAATTAACCAAGAGACTGCCGTTTTAGTCCATAATTTGGCTACAATCAGACTGTAAATAGTCCAGTGGCAGTTCAAGGGATGCCATTGGTCTTAAATTTGAATACCAAAAATACCAGAAGTACCAAAAACGTATCAAATTTCCCATTGAGATTCAATTAAGATTCAATGAAGGTTTTCACAATTTCATTGCTAGTGAGTCGTCGTAAGGTCTGTTATCAACGTTCTGGTGCTTGGACAGAAACAACTGCTGTAAATTGACGGATCTATTCCAGCCAATGGCAGGTCTTTATTTTGACAGCAGTCCTTACGTCGCAATAACGCCATCTCGTGGATTTTGGAAGCGCGAAAACCCTCTGTATATGCATACTCAACTGGCCCAGACTGATCGTGTCGATGGAGATTCTGTGTGTCTTTACAGTGGCCCTAGCACAAGTGTCCGCGACTAAGCTCTCGCCGCGAGAGAGCGTTCGTCTCTTTCTCTCAATATTAAGACGAAAGAGATAGCAATACCTATGTCGCGCTTATCGCGCGCGAGAGCAACTTGTGCTAGGCACCCAGGTCCCAAGAATGTCAATTTCCAACGAATGATACTCTCAAAATGCAACAATTTCTATCTCTGTTGGATTACAATGTATGATAGGTAGTTCATTGCACGCACATTCCCAAAATGGGTCGCGAAACTCGGTCGTCTACCTGAATAACTATTGTGTGCGGTACACATTTCGAATTAGATTGAAAAAATAATAAATGGATCTTCATACTCGATGGTTGTATGTGTTGAAGAAAATGAAGCTTTTTGTCGTCTTAAATTCCGATGCTGTTGCGTTCTCTTTGTTCAAGATTTTAGAAGTTTTAAAGTTTTATTATTTATTTACATAATTTATTGTAATATTACCGGATATTGAAAAAGTAAAAAGAACTGATCTTTAAACGTTATCTTCCTAGGATATATTTTTAAGCGTATGATGTAACTACTTATTAGTGGTAAAATTAATACAGCTTTGAATGATATGTTATTTATGATTTTAGTATTCGGTATTAGATCTAATATTGCGGAATATTAAAAATGTGTCCGAATATTCGCGGCATCGCTACTTTGTAAGTGTTTTGTAGACTTGCTTGACAAACAATTTGCTGTAGGAAACTATGTAAATTGTTAACAGACCAATGCTCCATGGGGTATAGATTTGGGGAACCGTGGCTTTGGCGGTTGGCATTTGCCTTTTTCGCTGTCAGAGCAACGTGTCTCTATGTTTTAGAGGTGGGCAACACATGGCAGCTGTGACCACATTTCATCAGGTCCGCTTGCATGTTTGTTTACCGCATGACATAAAAGGAAACCGATAAAACACCAAGTTTGTTGGTAATTGTACTCGCCTATTTCTGTTTTCTAATAATTTGGTACCAAACTTCGTTATTCGCTGTACATCCCTTCTCTCGTACATAATTTAGTTAGCCATGTAGGGAAAGTTTCTTTCGGAAGTGTTGTTCGAACTGTCTCTTATTACGGGTTAAGTTTGCCTTTCGATTGTCTAAAATTGGTATCAGGAGTTTTGTTATTACTTCGCTTGGTATATTTGTGTTTGTTTTGCAATTGAAGCTCTGACGTGCAAATGTATTTAGCTGGTAGTTGTTCTTCATGAATGTCGTCTTCATTTTTATAGTTTGTTTAGTTGAACACAATCGTTGCTTAATTTAGTCGCAACTGTGATCGATCTATTTCCGAATCTCACGGGACTTAGCATACATATCAGTTCTTGAATGTAGCTAGTTTTTTTCATCAACAAAGCGCCACGTCAGACCTCTTTTATGTCGCGGTGTCAGAAAGGAATAGTGACTCGAAAAAATTTGATATGTCAAAAATGACTCGTACGTCCGAATTCTGTCCCCAGCGAAAGGTGTGTTTGAGTACCTGCTTTCTTCTTTGTCCCGTGTTCGATTCCCCTCAATGGATTTTTGAAAGGGTAAGCTTTCCCATAGGACGCAAGGTGCACTGGTTTAATTATGTTCCGTGCAATTTTTTCGTGTCTAATTTCACATGCATTGTTTAGGGATCCTCTTTGAGTTTGCGGTCAGCGCGGGTGGTCCGCTCACATCTGTTGTGTAATCCGTTAGGGCGTAAGATTAGTTGGAGGGAAAAAAATTCGCTGAAGGCAACGTAAACTACAGTGATGTAACTCGATTCGCAGAAACGTGTGACAGTGATAACAAAGTGAAATACGAACCAGGAGTAGACAGTGATGCGGCCAACAGCAAAGTGCAAGAAGTTCAAGTTTAAGTAGTGAATTATGTGCTAACGATGGCGCTTCGGCACGAAAGTATGGAGACACACTTCCTGCCGGCGGATCCTCCGCCGATGTCCGATCTCGGTTACCAGCCGAAGACGGACCTCGCAACGGAGTACTTCAACACCTTCAACCAGATATGCGAAACGTACCGGCCCGAGTCGGAGGTTAACCTTCGGCAGACCTCGGACAGTCTTCGGCTAACATCGGAGATCCTAGACGGCGTACGCTCGGAGTATATGAGCACGGACTTTATTGAGAAAGACTATACCCATGTGAATAGTGAACTAAGTGATAAGTTGCTGAAAGACGATCAGTTCTCCTTCGGTGCACCGGATGCGGCGTCGCTGCTCAGACATAGAGCGAGACGGCGATACAGGGAAGAGAGGGGCCTCCCTCCGCCAGCCACAAGCCACGAGTCCGGGGTGAGTATGTGTGAAAGAGACGATGGTATTATTGTTATTCATTACGCGACCATTGTGCATCGGGAGAGAGAGCACAATGGATGTACCCGGCTGTTTTGAATACTTCGCCCGTATTAAGTAATCGGTTAAGCTTTTATAAGATTATAATGAAGAAAGTAAACTTTATTGTTTTTGGTAGACTGAATAGTACTTCGTTAGCTAAGGAATCCTTACATACGCTGTCATTAGGAGTGTTTGCGACACGTGTCGAGTGTCTGGAGTTACTTCAGACTGATATTGTTATAGGTGTACCTCAAGGTCCCATATTAGGTACTTAGTTTATTTTTTTATTTCCATTACCTACATCTAAAACAACCTGTACATTCAAGCTACTGAATCTCTAACCATGATCCAATCTGGTCAGGTTCCCCTGGTAGCAGGGCCAAGGTGCAGTCGCTCCACTGTAATTACTTGATCTGCAAATTCTGGATCATGGTCAAGGCTTACCTTGGGCCTTCGTGCGCGACAGCGCAACTAGGACATTAACGCCAAGATTTTTTTAACCTTTAATATTTTAGACGCAGCCCCTGCATCCACTAGCCGTACTACTAGTGAAATAATAAAATAGTACCGAAAATATCACTCGTACAAACGTACGCCACCAAATAGCCCGCATCTATTTTGGCAGCAAGCTAATTATTACGAGACGTTACAGTTGCATCACTGGATATGAAGTATGTATTTCACTGATGATATTATATTATATTTGTAACGTTACATTTGGACTACGACCGGTGGCGTTACGCTTTTCTATTAATAGTGACTGTAGTTATTTCTGTCTGTACGTTTCTGTGTATGGCTAAGGGCGTTTATTTGCGGTGTGCGCTAATGGGTTCGATATGAACAATCATTTGGATGACTAAATGTAGTGGATTAGTCGAAAGAAATATATTTTTATGTTTAGAGACCGTCCGATATGTTGTTTCGAAGAACGACTGCTATTCTTCAACAAAACTGTTACAGTTGGATAATGTTTCAAACTATCGCGGTTATTATTACACATTTTAAGGGTATGTTTCGGGTTTTCTACCGCGTACTTTTGTTGACGAGTAGCCCGATATTTCGACACAGTTGCATGCATCATGGTCACGCATGGGACGACTGTACCATGATGCATGCAACTGTCTCGAAATATCGGGCTGCTCGTCAACAAAGGTACGTGGTAGGAAACCCGGAACATACCCTTAAGGAACCGTTCAAAAGGTTAGAAAAGAGTAATTGCCACATGGCCGGAGCGGGATTCGAACCCGATACCTCTCGCTTACGTGTTGGACACCCCAACCGCTCGGCCATCGACGCTCCTAACCTGATGTTGTTATATTGTTTTATCTGTAACACACACACGACTTAATATAATTTAACTGAACAATTAACTCGTTGGGTGTACACCCTGGCGCCACCAAATTGCCGTTACGCCGAAAAACACATGTCGGTATAGACACACTTAAAATTCACAATAAAATCGCTAAATATAGGCGCGCGCGCATGACTCACGCGATCATCGGGCCGCGCGATTTATCGCGATCGCAATTTCATTATGTTTAACTTAGTCATACATACATACAAACATTCACGCGCGTATTCCATAGGGGTATGCGGAGACTCGTGTGCCACAAGATGCGATCCTGACACAGGTCTCTCTTTATCATAGATGTTTGGAAATTATTGATAACTTGCCGTTCTCCGCGGCTTTCACCCGCGCGCAGTTCGGATCTCCGTAAACAAACTTTCCTGCGGGAACCTATTATTTTCCCGGGAGGAATTGTCTATGTTACTCAGTGATAATGTAGCATTCTATTAACGAAGGATTTTTTTAATTTGATCCAGAGTATATTCATTACAAACAAAAATACAAAAATACAAATCTTTTCTCTTTAATATCAGTATAGGTACATGTCGACTTCTCCCTTCTCAGAACATTCTGATAGCGAACAACCTTTGAACATTTACATATCCCGTGGGATCTTAGGATTGTTCCGGAACACACAGTATGAAGCGAACATATTGTAGCTTACGTACTTACAAAGTATATATGTAGATGAAATCGCGGGCAAAAAGTTAGTACATAATATTGTTTATTTCCCACATTCAGCTCAATCGCTGCTTTAATCCAGAATCGGCACAGCTTTGAAACAAAAAGAAATCCCCCAGGATAACGTTCCCATAGCGGGCCGTGGGCGATTCCGGGCAGTGCGCTCGCAGGGTGATTCACTTCCTGTCTCGAGTGGGTGGGGCGCGAGGCAGGAGCGCTAGCGGCATATTAACATCTCATGAGAAGTGATGCTCCCGGTCTTGCAAAAGTAACTGCTTACTATCAGGCAGGACGTACGCTGTTTTAGCCACCTTAGAGTAAAATAACTAGCTTTATAACGTTCCAGACCACTTCCTGCGGGAATCACATTGAATTTCGTGATAAATTATAACCTATATTGCTGCCAAATTTCATCAAAATCCGTTCAGATTTTCGCGCTTTCGACATTAGAATACGACCTTTTCTCTTGCTACAAATATCTGTTAAAAAGTCACTGAATCTCTATAGCAAGCAAAAAAAAGTTATGAAACCATTTAATTGGTAATTTAATATTATATAATTTCACTTAGGTAGTAAAGTGACTGTTGAGTGAATTTCCTAATTGTTTCTTAACCATTTCATTGACATTTATAATTGTATGACGTCTTTATAATTGTGCCTAATCTTGAATAACATTTTAAAATTATGCCTACGACATTTTATAGAATTGTTTCCAGTTAAGTACCTTCTTAGCTCTGTTCAAAGTATTTAACTTAGCGTATATATAGCCATACCCACATAAATAAATATGCTTGAACAATTCACACAGCACCATCTATCCCCAAAGTAAGGAAAGCTTGTGTTATGGGTGCCAGAAAACTGTCAAACTACTATATTTCATGGGTTTCATGATGTAAGTTCATTAATACTGTAAGACCTATATAATCTCATGAATGCAATAAATACATTGACTTTATATTGACTTTTGAAACCACAACCGGCCCGCCAGCCGCTCGTCGCTTGCCACCGCGACGTCATTACAACTGGATTTCTTATACATTTTTTGTGCAGAGCGCGACGAACGGACGGATGTGAGAACTAAAACGAATCTTTATCGGAATCGGAACCAGCGAGTTGCGGGCATTGATTACGATTCATCACGAAGTCTCCATATTCATTTCTCCCAAGCTACTATGCTGGCATTGTCGTGTACCAGTTTGAAGTCTGCCTAGTAGACGAGGAAACAGCGGCCCATGTGGTCCTGGAATGTGAGGGACTCTTTAGTCCCTTGACCCTTGTTCCTTGTGGTCCTTTGACCACAGGGAAAAAGTCGCATTAGGAACGGTATGGAGACAGTTTAGCACCTGAGTATGGACATAGGCTACTTTGGTATGACACAGGTACTTTAGCATGTGTGCTCTGGCAGACCTTAAGTTAGGTCGGGATCTAGGATAGGTAGGCTTTTAGGATGTGTTGTCGTTGGCGTCACTCCGAGAGACTGCTGGACTTCTGGGGGGAGCTGGGCTGGCTAAATTAGCATGCCTTAACTACGTACAAGGGACCATGTTTGAGTTCATGTGCGAAAAAAGGTGTCCATTAAGCTATTTTAACCAGTTTGGAGTTTAAGATAGCCAGCGCAATGAGAGGTTTTCAATTTGACTGTTATAGAAAAAATATAACAAGTTTTATCTCCTTGCAAATAGATGGCACTCTACTGAACTCTTGTGTCAAGTTTGTTCTAGGAGCCAGACAGGAAGAGATATCACTCAAGTCACGTCGTAAATTCAGTATACCTAGCCAATGTTGCTAAATGATCATCACCCAGTTAAAATTTGTTCGATTAAAAAGAATCCAAACGGTCAATCGTTCAATATAGTGCCGAATTGCGCCATCTAGTGACGATAACAAAAACTTTATTTTTAAATATCATTTTGTAAACCTCTCATTACAGCCATGAGGCAATAGTAATTTTTCATCTTAGTCCTTACCTAACCGAAACGTCGGGAAAACAAATCGAAAATCTACGTCGCGTGCGAGTCCCGTTAATATTATAACAGCATGTGTAAAGAAAACGAGTTTAGTTCGAAACTAATATCAGATACCCACTGATAATAATGTCAGGTACAAAGTTAGTGTTTCCACTCGCCGTTTCGAAAGTATAGCCTAGACCAGACCTAGGCTGGGCCCGGCTAGGGTGGGGGAGCTCATAACTGCCTGTAGTACATGGTTATTACAACATTCAAAAGATACCGCTATCGTATAATATAAGTTATCGGGGTATGGTTGACTGTAAATAAATACCTGCTTTGATAATATACTTGTAGTTATGTTTGTTTGAAGGGTTTAATTACTCCTGTTGGTATTAATATACCACTGGGACAATTGGAACCAGTTTCTCTAAGTTGGCGAGGTTGGCGCTGCCAAACCAAAAATAAACAGAGTAATTAAATTAGTAAAACATACCATTTAATAGTAAGTTATTTAGTAACTCGTAGGTACGTAGGTCGATTTGGATTAACCGCCAATAGCTTTTTTTTTGCGTTCAACGCAAAGGAAATGGGCACCCTCCGGTATAGCGGTTGGGAGGGAGGAGGTGAACTCTCATGAGTACCAGCCGGCCGGCCGGACTGGTTATGCACGACTCGCCAAAAATGAACCTAGGCGCATACGTACTAAACACCCCCTGGGAGCACCTGTAGCCATAAGGGCCTTTCAGGTTTCATCGGATGCTACACCCCGTCGGGACGGGGTGCGCTCAGGCCCGCTATTAAATACAATTTTTTGTGACATAAACTTATATATCCCTTGAGTGGTTTTTAGAAGTAAAAAATCGGGGTGCCTTACATTCTCTTGGCAGTTTCGCTGTTAGGAACATAGTCTTTTTTTTTTTGGTTACGAACCGGTCACCCAGCCAGTTCCCGGATTTGTTAGTCTTAGTCATGAAGGTATAGATAAAAATGGAGTCCACACTAGGAACAACCGCTTGAGTCAAATACCTACATAACTCTATCTTACTCTCTGTGGTCGGACTTCTCTTTTTAGTGTATTGCCATGTATTGCCGTGTTTGTAAATTAAAATGAAGGATACCCTATTTAGAAAGAGAGGGCCTGCCCACAGAGAGCGAAATGGAAACACATAGATATGCTTCAAGTAGGTATTCGAAGTGTGGTCTCCATACCTTTTATCTATAACTTCATGGTCTTAGTTTATCGTTGCTTAACTTCGGTTATCGGTCTGGCAAGCACGCCACCAGGCCTATAGCATGGCAAGCTTAGTTGTCTCCGGGCCAGTAGGAACGCTTTCATACCCAAAAGTGATTTTCCGTCTTGACTCACAGTAACAATGAGTAATTCCGCGAATGATAATTCCACAATGACGCCACAGATGGCGTTCGGTCCATATTTTGAGTTTGAGCTCGGGGCGCGCTACCAAGGGTTCTCGAAGGAACCGATTGCGATTTGCGAGGCAATGGGATTTCAGACAGCTACTTTAAAAAGTAAAAAGTGTAGTTCGGCGTGCCTCATAAGATGGCGCTGGTTAGACAGGATTCTCTTATATTTAATTTGGTAACCGAAATTACTCGGAAAGGTGTTTCGTGAAAAGATACTTTTTTTTAAGAGGCAGGCAGAGACCACTTTGTCACGGTCCAGATAAACTTCTCTCGCTTCTTCTACCAAAACCACGATCAAATCGAGAGATAATGTCAAGAGTACCTACCCTACACTGACGAGCATGTATGGGTATGAACAGGAACGGACTGCTAAAGTATGGTATTCTAGTCTAGGTCAACTTCTTGACTCTCGATTTTCGAGAATCTTTTATGTTTTTAGTTAGTCTAGCCAGGCATTTGACCGCCATCTGAGCTGGTGAAAAGGGACGATGCGGCCGTAGATGGAGCATGCCTGTCTAGGAACCGCTTATTCACTCTAATCTATTCTTTCGACTAACGAGTGAGTTCCCGTGGTAGGACCGCGAGGTTTCAACACTGGGCGAAAGCGCGTGTGTTCCTGTAATTGCACTTATTGTGGCTCGCTGTACCGTACACTGGCGGACACGTGTGTTGCACACTTGTTTTTAAACAATGAAAGTGTAACGGCAAATTATTCGTACGTTAATCTATACAAATAAAAAGTAACGTAGTGTGAATCTGTAACTGGTCTGTATGGAAGTAACTTCTTCTTTGTTTACTTATACTTATATAGTTAATTAATATGTTAGGACAAATTCACATAGCGCCATCTAGCTCAAAAGTAAGCACAGCTTGTGTTAAGGGTGTTAGATAACTGATAAACTACTGAAATACATACTTATTATACATACTACACCCTAATCCATAAGAGAAATCACAAATTCATCCTATCCTATCCTATCCTATCCTATTTAAATTTCTGCTCGGCCTGGAATCGTACCCGGAACCTATGCGTGGCCGACGGAATGTTAATCCACTGAACCACTCAGGTCGTCGTATGCATTGTTTTTGTTATATTCCTTCTTAAATATCGATATGTTTAAATAACTAATATTTTTTTTATTAACATTACGCACTATTTGTGCCAGCGAGTGTACAAACTCTAATTAAGCAAGGTGCTATCTGTTGACTGTCTCATTGTGCCCTCTATATGGCGATCTACGCCATGGACGCAAGGCAGCAGGACAACGGATCGGTTGCACGATCACAGATAGGGTTGCCAACATTACTATATAATATAGTAGAGCTCGTCTAGTCTAAAATGACGTGCCCCACTACTTAGTTAGTTGATTTCGATGTGTGAGTGCAAATATTGATAACGACACTTCATCTGTGTGCCAATGAACGACGCGTGCTCCTACGTTTGAATCTCACCGGCAACTGAATGACCAATTACAACGGCATTTGTCCATATTTTAAACTTGCTTGTGTGCGTTAATGCGATAGTGGGGCGCGTCATTTTAGATTAGACGAGCTCTATCCTACTGTTTTAAGTGTCCGCCTATTAGCTCCATTTGCCTTTTTGCTGCCTGAGCAACGTGTTATAGAGGTGGGCAACGCTCTTGGTGTTGCTAATGTCTTTAGACATTGGTGACCAATTTCCATCAGGTGGACTTCCTGTTAGCCTACCGTATGACATAAAAAAATATATAAAAAACATTATATAGTACGCGAAACTCCTATATTTTATCAGCAAAGTCGCTTATCAGTATCACTTACCGTAAAACGAAATGGGTCCAGAAGTTTAATTTTTACAATTTATAAATAACTCCATTAAACACTATCTTGGAGCAGCTAACTACGAGTACCTACTTACTGATATTTTTAATCAAGCTGAGTTAATAGTGGTTTATACTTTAGAATTGGAGTGTATTAATAATTATAAAGCGTTCATTAAGATTACTCATCATATAAGAAATATATTTGATTAAAAACACTATATATTATCAATTCCCTATCTACTATATTGTTATAGCTACTGAATTCGAAAATACTTTATTTTTATACCACTAAGGGGGCAAACAAGCCTGTATACTATATTTGGTTTTAAAAAACTTGGCAACCCTAATCACAGACCAAGTTTAACTGTAAACCGCCAGTATTACAACCTGTTTGGCGATTCGTTAGAGGTGTTTGTACTTGTCTAGCTGGTTTGGTGCTAAAGACGTTTGTCGTGAGCGGTCTAATGTGTGAATGGAAGCGAAGCCGCGGTTGGGTCGTGGTGGAAAGGGAGTCTGTTTTTATTAGAGTCGTGTAGGCTTCGGCCAAAAAAGCTACTTTCGGCGACATCCTTCGTCCGCGTTTCGGGCCGAAACCCGATAAATCCAATACAATAACAGGCATATTAAACAATGATATTGTTAGTGTAAACGGCAAGAAGCTGTACTTAAGATATTATACAAAAAAATCTTTATTTTGTAACAAAATGTATCATCTCTAAATCAACTTCTAGAGATGATTTAAATTACTTATCTATATTATACAGTCAATATAAACCTTACAGCTTTTAAGCCGTCGGCTTCAGCCGAAGGTTGTGGCAATTGCCGATTAATCGGCTTCGACTTCGGCCAGAAATTGACCTTCGGTCGGACACTGCTTTTCAGATTTTTTTCTAACGTGCAGACAGCCCACCGACCGCTTACTGTCGCTCATAACGGCTGTGATTCATGGACACATGCCCGATTTACATTAGTCAAGGACTGTGGCGAGGGGCGTGTAGAATAGAATAGAATAGAATAGAATATTTATTTGCTTAAAACATGGTTACAATGATAGGTCTTAAGATAATCATCACACAGCGGCTCTCACATGTTCAGCCAGTATTAACAGGCATGCAAACTTGTTCAGCGTTAATGAACATGCACCTTAGGCTACCTTAAACTCTAAAAAATCCTTGACAGAATAAAAGGAGTGCTCCAATAGCCATTTATACAAGTATTTTTTAATTTGTTTATAGGCTGTTCCTTAATTGCCAGTGGAATTTTATTAAATATTGATATAGCCATCGAATAACATTGCTTCAAATACAAAGTAGAATTTGGTGTAACTTCGTGTACAAGGCGAAATGGGTTTCGAGAATTTCTCAAAAATATATCCTTTGCAACTTTAAATAAGCTGCGGTGACCTCTAACAAACTTTACAAGTACAGTGGCGAGTGGCGGTCGCCCAGACAGTGACTCTTCACACTAAAGGGAGGCCAGTGCCATTTCTCTGTTAAGATGGACGAGTAACGTCAAAAACTACGTGCAATTTTGCGCTACAAATGCACTGTACTAAATTTGACTGCTTATGCCGTCCGGGTGCCTCAAACAAGCATATCTGCACAAGAGATGCACAGCCACAAAAATTTAAAATGATTCGCAACTAACAGCGTCTATTTCTCCATTCCAGTACGGCAGCGATGAGTTCGGCCACGACTCGCCGAGTCGGTACGCGTCGCCGAAAGGCGCTGGCGCGCCGGCGCAGTACCAGGAGCCGTACTACGCCGGCGAATGGGGCGCGCAGTACTACCAGCCGCCGGCGCCCGCGCCGCCCTACCAGCACGACCCGTACGCTGCGTCGCCCGGTGAGTTGGCACACGTGGACGAGAGATGGCGTTGCAGGTAACTTAGAACGCGCTAGCGGTAGGGCTGGTGCGATTTATATGGGGTCTTCTCGTCTAGCGGCTACCAGACCAGATCCAGGGTAGGGATCGCTGGTAAATGGTCACTCCTGCATGGAAAACTGTAGACAGGCAAAATGATGGTAAGTAAGCAGTAATGTACTACGCCGGCGAATGGGGCGCGCAGTACTACCAGCCGCCGGCGCCCGCGCCGCCCTACCAGCACGACCCGTACGCTGCGTCGCCCGGTGAGTTGGCACACGTAGACGAGAGATGGCGTTGCAGGTAACTTTGGGCCGGTGCGAGTTATATGGGGGTTTTCTCGACCGAACTGTTTTGGTGGAAAAGCGGCCGCAGACCTGATTGAAAACCTTGAAAAAGGCCCGAATTTAAGTTTAACAGAGTATGAGATGAATTGTCACGATTTTTATGCATATGCATTACATTTGAATAAATTCAGAAGCAAAAAGCCTATCTTCTAACCCTGTTGCCAAAAATTATCTGATTTCAAAGAGTGAAATTGGCGAGCTTGGAACCAGAGTGGTCTAAGTGTCATTTTTATTAGGAGTACTTAGATCATGGAAGAATTTATTTTT
This sequence comes from Blastobasis lacticolella, assembly GCA_905147135.1. Taxonomy (NCBI): domain Eukaryota; kingdom Metazoa; phylum Arthropoda; class Insecta; order Lepidoptera; family Blastobasidae; genus Blastobasis; species Blastobasis lacticolella. The sequence goes on from LR990067.1 coordinate 1,310,443, forward strand.
CTGTGTCCCGTAGTGTATTAAACTTAATATTATTAAAAATATTAGGAGGATAGACACTAAGATCACTCTAGTTCCAACCTCCTCATTTGTTATCTTAACGATTACGTATGATCGATTTAATCGTTTCAGTTTATTGAACTTTGTTAGCAACTGAACCCATGAAATCGGTGATACGGAATCGCTAAAGTAACAATTTCAACAATTGAAATGAGATAATTGTTGACAACAGCGTTACATAATTAGCTAACAGGCGCGCCGTTTAGGTTAATGGACTCTTTTTTCCGCACTTTAACTCAATGTTGGTCCTTTGTACGTAGTGTAGCGCGGTGGTGGTCAATAGAACCGGGGACCACCACCGCGACTCTACTACAAACTTTAGGCCTCCTTCGGGGTCTGCTGCAAACTTCAGCCCTCCCTAGGACCCCCTTCCCCGACACCGGCCTACTCACTAACCCCCTCCCCCGTTCCAGGGCTAGCGGGCAGCGGGCCAGCGTCCAGTGCGGGCGACGCGGGCGGCGCGGTCGGCGAGCTGCCCCTACCGCCGATGTCCTCGTTCCGGGCGGCCGCGCCGCACCACTCGCCCACCGAGCCGCTGATGGTGGGGAAACAGGCGTTGCAGACGGTGAGTAACGTGTGCTATTAATTTATATTTTATTTAATTGTGTTGGTTTACAGGTGTAATGTAAAAAATATAAAATTGTTTAATAAATAACTTATTTATGAGCCATTTTGACTTTTTGCTGCCACAGCAACGTGTTATAGAGGTGGGCAACGCATTGGCGATACTCTTGGTGTTGCTAATGTCTACAGGCAGTGGTGACTACTTCCCATCAGGTGGCCCGCTTGCCTGTTTGCCTATCGTATGTCATAAAAAAAAAAACCTCTACATATAAATTTTACTTATAATTATTTGACTTATCCCTTTCAATATGTGTCCTTTTCATTGCCCCTCTCATCAATATCGTAGACGTACACAATAATATCGCCATAGGCTGCGGTAACTGCTTACCATCAGACAGGCTTTCTTGCAGGCCTGCTTGTTTACCACCCTAGGTAAAAAAATATCCCATCTCCACCCCCAGATGTACCCAGTACCAGCGACCGCATCAGCCGAGGCTGGCTCTCTATCCTCCTACGGCTCGTCGCCCGGCACGCCGGTGCACTCGCCGCCGCCGCTGCACGCACACGGACACCAACCAAGGCTGTTTGGGACGCCCAAGCATCATATGGCGACGCATCATAATGGACAGGTGGGTGGGGGAGCGGGGAGGGCGGTGGAGGAGTGGGGAGGCGACGATGGAAAGTGGGGATTTATGAGTAGAGGACGGAGATGAGAGGCGTGTGGGGAGTGAAATGGGCCATTTCGGGTTGGGAGGGGAGTCGGGACTTGAGGAGAAGTTGATGGTGACGTAGAGGCTGATCAAGTTTCATCATCACAGCCCATAACAGTCCACTGCAGAACATAGGGCTTCTCCCACGAAAGGTTATTGCCGTAATCTTCACACTTGGCAGACGGGCTGGAGATCACAATGTCATAAATATAACAATAGAAAACGCTGCTGTCCACTTTCCAGCCCACAGAGACTCCTCGAAAACATTAGTCGCCTCGTACGCCACCCAAAATTGTAAGGGGTTGATGCTATTCTACTCTGCCGAACACCACACGGCCATCTACTGTGCCATATTGATTTGTTTCATCTATAATTGTAGCAGCAACCGAGCTGGCCACCCGCGGGCGTGTCGTCCCCACCGACGGCCGCGACCCCGCACGCGCCGCTGCCGCCCGCCGCGGGGATGGCCAACGGTCACCCGCACCACGTGGGTGTGTTCCCGCCTGTCATGGTGAGTGGCTGGGGAGCTGGGGGGTTGGGAGCTGGGGGAGAGACGGCGGGGGGAGTTGGGGAGGAGAGATTGCGAGGTGTGGTGTTTTGGAGGAGAGATTGCGAGGTGAAGTGTGCGTGGGAGTGTTGGAGGAGAGATTGGGAGGTGAAGTGTGCGTGGGAGTGTTGCGAGGTGAGGAGTTTGAGAGGAGCATTTGTGGGATTGGGAGTGTTGGAGGCGACAGGTGGAGCAGGGATGGCAGGGTGGTGAGTTTGGGAGGAGTGATTGCGAGGTCGGAAGTTTGGAGAGATTGTGGGGTGGAGAGTTTGGCGAGATTTTGAGGTGGGCTGTGCGGAACGAAATATGGCGACAGGGGGAGCGGAGATGGCAGGGTGGTGAGTTTGGGAGGAGAGATTGCGAGGCAAGGTGTGCGAGAGGAGAGATGGTGAGGTGGGGAGTTTCTGAAAAGAGATGCGAGGTGGGGAATTGAAATATGGGAGGAGTGGTGAATCTAGCAAGAATGAGTGAAGACGTAAAAAGAGATTGTGATGATGGAGACAATTTGGTAGAATTAGAAGTATAACAATATTCTAAAGTTTGGCATGTTTTTTTTCTTGCATGTGTGTAAATAATATGGGACTTGCGTTTTAAAATATTTCCCCATGGCTCGATCCCATTGATTCTTACGAGTTACCCCATTTTTTTATTATTAAATCTTATACCATGGACTTGAATTTATCGCATCCATCTGTTTTAACTTGTTATTTTATTCTTTTTGTGTATTTAATCGACTAGTGTGGAGCTTGTGACCATATTTTTTTGTCTTTTGTAGTATTTTTGGAGTTGTAGTTAGTGAGTTTTAGATTAATTAGAGTTTCATAGTTTTCTGTAGCGTAATTAAAACGTATTTTCAATAACTTTTATGTAATATAGTACTTACTTTTAATATCTTAATTATTCGACGTCAGCTAAAACAGTACATATTCATCATTCAATAACTTTCTACAATTAACTATGAAAAAGCTGGACTGATTGATGCTCGAGACTTGAGTTTTTGTGCTATCTATAAAATAAAGAAGAAAAGATAAATGGTTTTGTAGCCTCGAAATAAACTGCTTTATTTAATTTAAAAAGATTAAAGATAAAAATATGATGTAGAAACTTTTAATTAAAAAAATTAAACTTATCAATTGTCAATCAACCGTCCCAAACTGTAATATATTTCCAAAAAATTACCTATTAATAGTTAACTCATTTAAACTTAAAACATATTAGCTTAAGTAAGCAATTCCCAAACTGTGCTTTACGTTGCCCGGGCTCAGAATCAGAAATCATTTATTGTAAAACTGTAGTATGTTTACTATCTGTTCTTTCCGGGCTATAGAGGGTAATATTTGTTTCAAACTAAACTCGCGTTCTTTACACATATTATTATATTAGATGGGACTTGGACGCGACGTACCTTTATGATTTGTTTTCCCGACGTTTCGGTAGGGTTAAACCCACCGTGGTCACGAGACGACTCGGGAAAACAAATCATAAAGGTACGTCGCGTTCAAGTCCCGTCTAATATAATAATACGTATAGAGGGTAAGTAAGTAAGTAAGTAAAAACTCTTTATTGCACACATAAAAAATTATACATAACGAGAAATAAAAAAAACAATTTATATGCGCGCAAAGGCAAAGGGTAAACCTGGCTATTGATTATTTATTTCTAGTTACCTTTTTCCGGTACCGACAGGGGGTTCAAAGCCTAAAGTTGTAAGCCAAAATTGATAAATTTTAATTTATTTTTTAACACAACCCGCGCCGTATAATCAATACGAATTGTAAACCACCATAAATTTTAAAGCTTTCGGATTTCGGAATTTCGGATTTTATGAGTCAATATACCAAACATCCCAAAGCGGAGCTCGCTGCGCTCACTCAGTCATTGGTTTGTGTTATATTTAACATGTTCACTCCGGGTCTTTTAGGCTAAAGTTCGAAAATTTTAATAATACCCACTATGGCCAACAATAAAAAGTGCGCTAAATCTAATGTGAATACTACCCTCCGATTTAATTCACTCAATTACAGAACAAAATATTAAGAATAATCTAAAAGTACAGTTTGCCCAAGACCTCGAAAGGCTAAAAGTATGAACAAATGCAGTCACGAGGATCTCAACTTAGGAATTAACCTATTACAACAAATTAATGAAAATGTAATATGTGCTTTTTTTATCTATTTACATTTTGTCGTAGTTACGTCAGTTTTACGCAAAGACTAACCTAGACCTAGGAATAAAAATATTGCCACAACACATTAATATGTTATTAAGATAAGACTCGCTTGCTATGTTACGGGCACAAAGTGAAAATATTAAATGATTCAAAAAAGAAGAAAGTTGTAATCGCAACAGGCCGAGTCTGTGGGGTTCCATTATATCGTGCCCAATCGATACATAGTACAAAACTAAGTTGCTTCCCGCCTTCTACGCTTAGAACTTTTACACTACACAACGGATTTTAATACGGTGTCAACAATATATAGAGTAATTCAAGATAAATGTCTATAATCAAGAAAAAGGCTGGGTACGGATAAAGTAGATGTCCGCGAACGAAGCAGCGCCGGGTCCACTAGTTACAAAATCAAGAAAACTATTCACTATCGAATCTACTACAAAAAGAAAACCCCAAAACACATGGTCGCGACCTCCACGCTTGGTGCGTGCGAACCAACAACCAACCAAATATGAACGTAGGGCGCGCCGGCGGAGCAGCGGCAGCTCGACGAGGCCATGGTGTTCCTGAGGGAGCATTCTGATGTTGTTGTGAGTATCGGGGGAGCAGGGAGCGGAGGGGAGGTTGGGGGGGGGAGGTAGTAGTGGCGCTTGGTTAGATCGGAGTGGCGCTTGATCGGATCACTGTGTCACTTGGTCGGAGTACTGTCAGTTGGTCTGATCACTGTGTCACTTGGTGGGATCGCTGTGGCACTTGATCGGATCACTGTGTCACTTGGTCGGAGTACTGTCAGTTGGTCGGATCACTGTGTCACTTGGTCGGAGTACTGTCAGTTGGTCTGATCACTGTGTCACTTGGTGGGATCGCTGTGGCACTTGATCGGATCACTGTGTCACTTGGTGGGATCACTGTGGCACTTGATCGGATCACTGTGTCACTTGGTGGGATCACTGTGGCACTTGATCGGATCACTGTGTCACTTGGTGGGATCGCTGTGGCACTTGATCGGATCACTGTGTCACTTGGTCGGAGTACTGTCAGTTGGTCGGATCACTGTGTCACTTGGTCGGAGTACTGTCAGTTGGTCTGATCACTGTGTCACTTGGTGGGATCGCTGTGGCACTTGATCGGATCACTGTGTCACTTGGTGGGATCACTGTGGCACTTGATCGGATCACTGTGTCACTTGGTGGGATCACTGTGTCACTTGGTGGGATCACTGTGGCACTTGATCGGATCACTGTGTCACTTGGTGGGATCGCTGTGGCACTTGATCGGATCACTGTGTCACTTGGTGGGATCACTGTGGCACTTGATCGGATCACTGTGTCACTTGGTGGGATCACTGTGTCACTTGGTGGGATCACTGTGGCACTTGATCGGATCACTGTGTCACTTGGTGGGATCGCTGTGGCACTTGATCGGATCACTGTGTCACTTGGTCGGAGTACTGTCAGTTGGTCGGATCACTGTGTCACTTGGTCGGAGTACTGTCAGTTGGTCTGATCACTGTGTCACTTGGTGGGATCGCTGTGGCACTTGATCGGATCACTGTGTCACTTGGTCGGAGTACTGTCAGTTGGTCGGATCACTGTGTCACTTGGTCGGAGTACTGTCAGTTGGTCTGATCACTGTGTCACTTGGTGGGATCGCTGTGGCACTTGATTGGATCACTGTGTCACTTGGTGGGATCACTCGGTCGCTTGGTCAGATCAAGTCAAACGGTACGCCACCTATGTTTATGAATAGTTTAAATATTAAATGTCTTCTGTGTTTGGAATTGAGCTTCTATTTAGTGGCATGGTGTTATTCACGCTTCCCTATTTTACGTTTGCAGTTGTTACTTGATAGTTAGCAAATGTCTGACCTAACTAGGTTACAGGCATTTATTTTGTATGATAAATAGTAAATAACAAATAACCGTGTAGTATGTGTTGTTGAATCACTAAATATAATAATTATATTGGGTATACACACCATTTGGGTATACATAATACGTGTTGATATTATTATTATGTCATACAGTAGGCAAACAGGCAAGCGGGCCACCTGCTGGAAAATGGTCACCACTGCCTATAGACATTAGCAACACCAAGAGTATCGCCAATGCGTTGCCCACCTCTATAACACGAGTGTTGATATAGTAGCAATCTTGTGTATAGTCGGTTCGAAACCCATTTGGGATATACACACTTTAAAACTACCAGTTGTGACATTGTCTTTCTAGAATCACTTTGTATACAATATTTATTAGGTCCACTAACGCAAGCTTGCTTGCCACCTTAGTGATTGGGTGCTTTTAATTTGTAACATGACGATATTGTCGTGGACGTCCACGATAATCATAATTTATTAATAACATTCGTTACAAGTCATTATTTTACATATTAAATACATTTGCAATGTCATATTACATAATAATAATAAAATAATTGAATAGTGAAATGACAACAATATAAAATAATATTTCATTCATTATAATAGTTACTAGAGTGTAGACACAAGTTTATTTGAGATATTGATATTTAAAAATTCAATATAACATACATACAAGGCAGAGGTGGCACGAAAGGGACACGTGTTGAAAGGGATATGTCAAATAATCGGAAAGAAAAGAAACGTCTCGAGACGACAACATTTTTGTCCCGATGCACAACCGTTCGCACCTAAAAAATCGCACCACTCCTGTCATATTAAACGGTCGTAGGTCGCTGCGGTGACTGCTTACCATCAGGCGGGCCGGAAGCTTGTTTGCCGCCTTTGTATAAAAAAAAATGTCCGTTTCACGCTCAGGGCGCTCGGATGGAGGAGCGTCTCGACGACGCGATCAACGTGCTGCGCAACCACGCGGAGGCGGCCGACCTGTACGCGCCCGACGGACACCATCCGCACCAGCCGCACCAGCCGCCGCCCGGTGAGTGGGGGGGGAGTGGGGAGCGGGGATGTGGGGAATGGGGGGAGTGTAAGGAGGCACCAGCCGCCGCCCGGGGAGTGGGGGGGAGTGTATGGGGGAGTGGGGAGCGGGGAGAGGTGATATGGGGAGTAAAAAAATCGTTTATTTCAGGCATATACCCATAGTATACATTGCCGACAGTGTAATAAGTCAGTTTTACAGTGAATTATTATTATTAAAAATAATTCAAATTGTATGTACATCATTATAAGAAGATTATCATTGTAAGAAGGGTGGGGAGTGTAAGGAGGGACCAGCCGCCGCCCGGTGGGTGGATGGGGAGTGTACGGGGGTGTGGTGATGTGGGGAGTATGGAGAAGTGAAAAGACTAGCGACATCTACTGCCAATATTTGGATGGGGAAAAATAGCGGAGAGTTTGGACGAGGTTGTACTACGGGAGTATGGGGCAACAGGGAGTGTTGCTTTAGGAATATGGGTCATCGGGGAGTGACGCGTTACTCTGACCTCCGTGACCCTATTAACACTTGTCCTGCTAACTCAAATACTAGAGATGCTACAGCAGTGCTGTGTATCGTAGCGCGCGTATTAAATGGAGCGGCCAGGTGCGTCGTACGCAAAAGGTCGTGGTAACAAGGGGACCTGACCCGACAGAAATGAGGGAAAATATCGTAATGAAACCTGCACATTCAGGCGACTGCATGTGTAACCATGATTCAATTTGGTCAGGTTCCTCTGGTAGCAGGCTCAGGGTAGTGTTTAGCTATTGTACGTTACTCAGAAAAGAGTCATTGGGAACCTGATCTGCCAAATCCTGGATCACGGTCAAGGCGGACCTCGGGCCCTCGCGCGCGTGAGCACAACCGGGGCATTAATGCCAAGATGACTTAAACACTTATGAACATCTATTGAGACGCTAGCTCACCGTACACTGGTTTTTGGGAGGTCAATGTTGTTTGCGCCTACCGCTAAGGGTATATGACACACTCCGGACTAACGAGGGAGGGAGGCAGAGAACACTCATGTGTCCCAGCGTGGCCGCCGGCTGGCTTATGCTGGACTCGCAAGATACCTAGGCGCCTACCGGTTAAATTCTGCCTTGGGAGTACCTATAGCAGGGAAGGATTTTTAGGTTTCGTCGAATTCGACAACTCATAGGGATGGGGAGACAAAAGGATGCAAAAAAAGGTCGATGAGCAGTCTTCTGTACATATGCTAGAGTTTAGTCTGTCCGTATAACTAATATTGGTTTACCATAGTTCATAAAATCAAATAAAAATAGACATATGGTTGAGTTTGGTCTGTCCGTCTGCCCCACAGCGTCGCGGCTGGCGGGCGCGCTGCCGCTACACGGCGAAGCGGTCAAGATGGAGCGACACTTGCTGCCCAACACCAGTCAGTATACTGTTGCCCTAGCACTGTAGTGAATGAATGAATGAATGAAAGACGCTTGCATTGCAAATTTGAAAAAATATAGTAGGTATTTAAAATTAACGAAAGCTTGTTGTTGTGTTGTGAAGTGTGTGTTGATTTTTTTTTGGGAGCTAAGACTATTTTTGTAGATTGGTTTTCACTACGTATTTACAAAGTCCCACACCGCGGCTGTCTGTTCGCGATAAACTCAAAAACTACTGAACGGATTATCGTTTTTAAGGATTGTCTTTCAATGCGTATTTTAAAACAGAGCCCGCGCTACGTCTGTCTGTCTGTTTGCGATAAACTCAAAAAGTACTGAACTAATTCGGATTCGTGCAGTATTCACCAGTAGACAAAGTGGACCATGTTCCAATCTGGTCAGATTCCCCTGGTAGCAGGGTCACGGATGTCAAATGGCAGTCGCAGTGTCATCATCTCGGCGTTATGTCCCGGTTGCACTACCGCGTGGTATTTGAGGGCCCGGGGTCCGCCTGCGTACTCTTCCTGACCCACTTCGCTCGGTGGGTCATCGATCACCATCACGATGTTTTCCCTCACCATAATAGCGTTAGTGTTCCGCTAATGTTCAAGTCATTTGTACATGTTGGCTCTGGGGTTCGAACCCGGTACGAGTCGACACCCTTACCTGCTAAACTACCGACACACCAATCCTTCTGCCTCCACATCCACCGACAACCACAATAAAACACTCCATCCCTGCCTTGCCAACAGAGAAGCGCAACCGTTTCTTATTCCTCATATCTGAGGGTCGTGACCTCTCTTCCCCATAATCCTGTCATGGACAAAGACACGCTGTCTTTTGTCCTCAGAACAGTGTAGAGCCATCTACTGATAGCCACAATGAAACTGTCTGTCTGTTGCCCCAACAGAGAAGCGCAAAGAACTCGAAGCCGTCCTCTGTATCATGTACTAGAAACTATAATAAGTCTCTCTTTTCCCCACGCTCCAATCCTTCTGCCTCCATATCCACCGACAACTACAACAAAACAGTCCGTCTGCCCCCTTTATCTCCTGAGTACCACCATTAGCGTATCTAGGGCTGTTTTCCTGGCCCCTGAGGTGGCCGATGAAGCTGAGTCAATCACCACTGTGTCACAAATAAATGCCTTTGACTTTGACTTTGACAATGTACAGCCAGTGAGCACCCCATCCTGGGGTGGGCACGCCCCCCCCTTTCCTACGCCTATGATAACCGCTGCCTCTATATCCATTGATACCCATAATATAACTGTCGTATCTGTTGCCTTGACAGAGAAGCGCAAAGAGCCGCCGGACTCGGGGCTGGACTCGAAGCCGTCGTCGTCGGGCTCCGCCGACGCGCCCAAGCCGCCCGCCGCCAAGCGCAGCCGACGGTAGTGAGTACACCATACACATACACATACACATGGTGCCATACACACCATATCGTATACAACAATACACAGAGTACACAACGCTACATACCGTACACGACACTACATACCCTGTACGGTATGTACACTCCATACCCATACTACAACAATGCACACCATACATAACGCTACATATCATACACGACGCTACACACCGTACACGACGCTACACACCGTACACAACAATACACACCATACACGCACATAGAGAATAAGTGAGAGAGAGAGAGAGATTCATACCGCACCATAGCCTCCTTCATCTTACAAGCCATGCGCAGAAGTTTGACAACGTCGCATTTTTTAATTTTAGTGAACCTGAAAATTACTGTAAAACTTTCTTCGCAGTCGTCGTCGTTTAATGTTATTAGTTATTTAAGTGATTAAGTATATGCATTAGTTAGATAATATGAAGTTGGATAGATTCCTGTACTATTTACCTATCTATTTACTTGCAATAGTATTATCCTACTATTATAAATGCGAAATACAATATGTATAATGTATGTTTGGTTTTGTATGTAATGGATGTTTGTTACTCCTTCACGCAAAAACTACTGAACGGATTTAAATGCAATTTGGCAGTTAGAATAGCACGTTTGCTATAATTTATCACGAAATTTAATGTAATTCCCGGAAACGGGTCCGGAACGTTATAACAGAATTTTATGAGGACGCAGTCGCGGCCAAAAGCCGAAATGGAATGAAATAATCTATGCCAGCCAAAATATTCCCCAATTTATTCACTATTAGGTATAATACATTTAAACATTCTTATTTAAGTATCTAAGTATATGAAAACTAACTAGTTACTTACCTATTGTACCTATCTACTTGTTCAACGGTCCCATAATCGTCGATAAATAAAGATCGTGGTTTAAAGTAGTTGTGATAACTTTCACACTGCGAAAATGTTTGCTGCACGCGAAGGATCCTTTGATGGGGCTCCAGCATGCTTGGAGAATAGCAGAAGTCCATTTGTTTAATAGAATTACATATTTTGGAAAGCAAAACTTCGGCACAGCTTCTTGCCTATTTTTAAGGTTTCATCATAATTTTACTTGCATTTTTCAAATGCTACAACGCCTTTGCATCTATTAGAGAATTATTACGATTATAAAACAGAATTTGATTTGTGAAATAAGTAAGAAAACGCGCAACAAAAATAGTCAAGGGTTGTTTTTTAAAAATCGTATTTATCCAATTTTGGCGAAATTATAAATATTTTTACTTTTATTTACCTTCGTATATGGTCCATACAAACGCGTTAATTTACAGTTTCACCAATATATTTTTAATTTATCATCATAAAATTCATAATTTTCCCGCACATTGACATGTAAACAATGAGTAAATCGGTTCACAGCGACGTTGCCGTTCCGTGCTACAGCATGGCTTGTAAGATGAAGGAGGCTATGTACCGCACACAACTAGATCACAGATAGTTCGTAAATCGGACAAAGTGAGAGAGCAATTTATTATGCGAGAGAATTGCTAGTCTGTATAAAAAATAGATTATCAAAAAAGGTCTTTGTTGCAAGAGAGTGAGAAAGTGATTTTTTAAATTTATATTTGTTACACAATTTAACAGTATTTAAAATAAGATATAAAAGTTACAGCAGTAAATTGTAATGTCAATTACAAAACTGTTGGAAGGATAAGGCCGACACATACATAGCACGATCGAATTGATGATATTTCAAAGAAAGATCATGATCATGTATAGACAGGTTGATGAATATGGAAGAAGCGAGAGGTTTGTCAGAACATTGCAGTATAAAACACCCATTAACACTTGTTACATGACATTTATTTACTGTTAAGTTTGTTATTTTGTTTTGGCAATATCCATATTTACAACAATGCCCATGTGGGTGTATCTCCTAGGTTGTGGATCGAATATGGCGGCGGTGACCACTTTCCATCAGGTGTCCCGTTTGTCTGCCGTATAACATATAAAATGGTACATATTGGATCCACAACTAAGTTGTAAACAGTCAAATAAATACGTAAAATATGAGTAACAGACGTAGACTATATATATTTTACTTGAAATTGAAGTTTATTTCTGTTCCTTTGCTTGTTTGATCAAGTTATTTTCATTGTCTAATTATTATTTGAAATAACAGTCGCTGAAGTGAAATAACCATAAAATACACTTCAAAATTGATAAATTATTGCTTTAAGTACTTAGTTAAGTTTTAGATATATAATACTTACCTTTTTACGAAATCAAGTTCATGTTATCCTCACTTTTGACTGAAACGTAGGCTATGGTTATTATACTTCAACGGCCTTATAATCTTATGCAGGGCCGTCTCGGATATGAAAACGGGGTGTCATTTGCTTAAAAATTATTCATTTATAACAAACATGAAACGATTCAATTACTGTTCAATCGATCAGTAACAATAAGTAACAATTTTAAACATTAAAATCAGATAATTATAATCTTGTGTGCAATAAATGGTTAAATAAATAAATAAATAATTGTTGGCAACAGAGTTAAGTAATTAGGCTATTGGACTCAGCCAAGGACAGGTCGCCTTTCAATTTCTTTTAATCATCATCTAAGTTAAATTTTAGTTGAAAAAGCCGTCTTTGACATTTCAAGTCTTCATTGATTGAAGAGTCACATTATTCGTGTCTTGGATAAAACACTAGTATCTTGACACCCCACCACGATATCCGTACCTGCCCCGCCCGGCGCCCACCCATCCGGACATATTCATATTCATTTATTCATAGTAAATATTTTACATCGTCATATCAATATACATTATGTTATAATTATTAATGTTAATAATTATTAGATGAATTCTTCAAAACAAAACAACCATGTCAATTTGAATATCAAAATAATGTTAATATAAGAATTAATTAAGATATAAACATGTCTTGTCAAGCAATTAAAAAAAAAGAAATTGTGTAAATGTCAAGTGAACAAAACAAAAATTAATAGTCAATCAAATGTAAATTATACAGATGGCCGTGTGGTGTCCGGCAGAGTAGAATAGCACCAACCCCTTACACTAGCGGGTGTCGGACAAGGCGACTAATGTTTTCGAGGCAAAAGATCAAGAGTCTCCGTAGTCTGTAAAATGGGCAGCAGCATTTTCCATTGTTATATTTAAACACTGCGATCTCCAACCCGCCTGCCAAGCGTGGAGATTACGGCAATGACCTCCCCTTTCGTGGGAGAGGCCCTAAGTCCTGCAGTGGACTGTTGCGGGCTGTGATGATGATGGCCCCTTTCACCCATAGTGACCGGATGACGGCCAGCTGTTCGTCCGCGGACGAGGACGACGGCGGCGACCCGGACACGAAGGCCGCGCGCGAGAGAGAGCGCCGCCAGGCCAACAACGTCCGGGAGAGGTGGGTGGGGGGAGGGTGGAGGAGTGGGGAGGGAGTGTGGGGAGTGGAGGGAGGTTGCACATACCGCCAACAACGTCAGGGAGTGTGTGGGGAGTAGAGGGAGGTTGCACGTACCGTGGCACGTTGTACGTCGATCCTATGCTTAATCAGGGCACGTTATACGACGTTCCTATTTTTATTATTATTATTGTTTATCAGGCAGGCAGTTGTGAACATTTGCTATTTGCTTAATAAAGCCTCACAAAAATAAGAAAAAGCAAGAGTACGTCGTATAACGTGCCGTGGGATGAGCAAGGTTACAGAATATGGGGAGTTGGGGAGTGTGGGGCGTGTGGGGAGTGTGGGGAGCGGAGGGAGTGTGGGGAGTGAAGGGGGTGGGAGTGAGTGGGGAGCGCAGAGATGTGTAAATTTCGGCGGGGCGTAAATTTCGTTTTTATATTTGTATTTTGGGTTGAGTAATGTACTAGATTGTTATAGATTGAGGGAATCGCGTAAGAAATAATTAGTTTCGTGATTTGAGCGTACTGCTGGTATTGCTGTTGTGAATGTTTCGCGTGAGAAAGAATTGTCGTTGATTATAGTTTCGTCATTTGGGCGTAATTTTTTTTTAATTCTATCAGCGAATATGTTTGATGTACAAATTGATCTTGGTATTTGCTGTTTTTAATGTTTTTTTTATTAAAAAATTAGCGATTTATAAATCAAATAACGCAAATTTGTTTTGTATGTCCGAAACGAACGAAATTTACACTCTGTTTTACATTGGTATATAATGTAATACTGCAAATCTTGCGCTGCCTACCGAGTTACGTGCTAGCCCTATCATATTTCATCCATACCACAGCCGGCGTATCATGACGAGCTTTGTCGCGGGCGAGATAGTAACTCCAGCTAGCTCTTTCTATTATCATTACAGTAAACAAGATATAAAGTTATATCTTGCGCGACAAATCCCGTCACGATACCAATAATGAATGGGCTCCTGCGGATTCATTCAATGTTTTTGTGCTCACTAGTGGGCGCCACTGTCGAGTAAGGTCTTGTCACTGTCAAAATTACGCCAACCTATTAGCTGAAATCCAACTGAATCAACTTGAGCGTTTGATTCTGGCCAATAGCGCGACGTGTCTTGACAACGGACCTTACACGCCAGTGGCGCCATCTTTGTGGAATTTCAGTCGTGTGATAAGCCCCCTTTCCAAGGGTGGAAGGTGATCATTTTCCATCTTGTAAAAAGCCGCAGGAACCTACTCATTTAGCGCTATATCTGGATTAGTACAGAAGGCAGCCAATCGACCTTTACACCACCAGTATAAAATGAGCTACCTTCGCTATTGATGAGCGCACAAACCAGAGACGCTCAAATTTGTTGTGGTACTGCCTTCTGTACGAATTTCCGCGTAAGTGGTGCGCGAATTTTTAGCTCTTCCCTGAGTTCTTGTCTGTGTCAGCTGGGAGTGGTTGCTTGTATGTCGGTGGGATATAAAGTACGTTTATATCCCACCGTAAGAACTGACAGCGTAATGTTTTTTATTCGATTTCTTGCCAGTGCTGTCGGTCAAAGTAGAATTGCAACCCCTTCGACTGGATGAAGGCTTATAAATACTTAGTAACAGCAGCAGAATACTAAAAACGTGTCAAACTGCCATTAAGCTACGATAGAGATCCAATTACAATTCAATATTCTTAGAAACTTATGAACAGTTACAGCTATCGCTTTGACCGCTTACAAATTAGATCTGCCCGCTATTATCAATCAATTTGGCAAGAACTATAAAATAATATCTACTAAGTAACCTCTATGACAGAGGAGTGGCGATTGTTCCACCGACAAGAGTTATATAGTTAAATATATGATGATGATAAAGCAACTACTCCTTGACACACAACTAAAATTCTCGGGCTATCATTCTGTTTGTGTGTTGTATTTCATTTGAGACAATATTTATCGCAATATCTACAAACGTAACTAGCTAGATATTCTCTCAAATTCACAGTGTTGTGGTAGATATATAAGCATATTATACTAACAAAGTGTAAAGTTGAATATTTCAGAGCTTTCCCATCATTACATCTTTAAAATTTTCACATATACTTATGTCACAGTGTGTACAAACCATTCGAATGTCATCCGTCTTTATTATTAAGGTTGGAAGTCTCAGTCTTGTCACAACGGATAAACTTTCTGGGATTTTATTTCTAAAATACTGAATCGACACCTTTTTTTGTTACTGCACTAGCCGGGCATTTGGATTTTGGGTTTGTTTCGTTGCTTGTTCAGTAAGGGTTGAACAAGTAACTTGTTGAGAGTATTCGAAGGAAAACAGGTGTGTTTCTTACTCCCCACGTGTGTATATTTCTCCCTTACTTTCTTCTATAGGTACTTCTGTAGGTGTACTATAACTGTAGTAGGATACAAGGTAAGTCTTATTTTCTTTTACTAACATAGGTCTGAAGTCATCATTACTAACTTAATCATAGTCGTTTTGTCGGTGTTGTTTGGTGTTCTTTGCGTTGGTGATTTCGTTGATGATTTCGTTGATTAAGTTCAATCTATCGTGTTGAAGAAATTATTAGTCCTACTGGCCTAGAAAACGTAATTAAAATCGATTATGTATTTATAAAGTTAAAGACTGATTTGTAAAGTATGAGCTATGTGGAAAAATATGGGATGGGCGGGTAATTGTGCCGGTGTTGTGTAGTGTAGTATTTATTATTTTACCTCCAATGCTGAGGTTACTGTTACATCAGCGGAGCCGTCTGCTTGATTGCCGCCTTTTTGGTATAGTATAGAAATACACTATAATAAATAAAAATAATCGGACGCGCTCTCGCGCGCCATCAACCGCCTGGACTAAGATCCAGGGTGTGGCAGATCAGGTAATTACAGTGGAGCGACTGCCGTCAGACCTTGTTGACAGGAGAACCTGACCGGCCTGGCATGACCGCAATGTAAGATCTAAGGTGGCAAACAAGCGCATTAAAAATGTATCAGATAATTAAATATTTAAATTAAATATGTATCAGTGATTAATTTTTAGAATTAAGAATTGCTTATTTTTCTCTAAAAACTTAAATTTCATTGTCTTACCAAACGAAATTGCCAACGTAAAAGAACTTGCATACACGTTGTGTCTATCCCTTTCGCACTCGAACAACTCTTAGTATAGGAGGTCGGCTGTCTCTCTCTCGCGCGCTGCCTTCGTGTACGAGGTAAACCGTTTTGTTTTCTTTGTTACACAGCTTGAGCATTAAGTGTAGTACACGAGGGCGCCACTTGTGACAAGCAATGCACCGGAGTTGATTATATATATGGCGACAAATTAGTTCCGATTTTTTCCTACACTTTTTGGTCGAGTTAATACCTATATTTGCAAGTGTGGTGTCCTAAAGAGTGAATAGTATCAGCCTCTTGTATTACAGGTGTTGTATAGTCGAGTTCATTAATATGTGAGCATTACCAAGGCTTCAAATATAAATATACATGGAAGGGTACTTATATATCTGAGCAGACGTACATATGTTTGATTGATGAATCTGCTCAGATATATAAGAACCCTTCCATGTTCATTTATATTTGAAGCCTTGGTAATGCTCACATATTAATGAACTCGACTGTACAGGCAGCCAAATATGTGTTATCCAACCTAAGATTGAAGTTCTTTTGTACGACAAAGTGCAAGAAGGTTGAATATTTTGAGCACACCCTAAGTGACATTTTTGGTGACACGGGATCTTCTGTCAAAATTAATAAACTACTTTTTGGCCTGCCG
Organism: Blastobasis lacticolella; assembly: GCA_905147135.1. Taxonomy (NCBI): domain Eukaryota; kingdom Metazoa; phylum Arthropoda; class Insecta; order Lepidoptera; family Blastobasidae; genus Blastobasis; species Blastobasis lacticolella. The sequence continues at coordinate 1,327,376 of LR990067.1, forward strand.
TACAAGGTGACTAATGTCTAAAGGTAGATTGGCTAGGATTTCTGTAGACCAGAAAATGGATAGCAGTTTTTATGCCTTCTTGTCCATTTTCCACCCTATGGAAATTCTAAATGGTCTGCCTATAAGACATTGGTCGACAGCACCCGTAGACGGAAGAGGTTACTGCTATTCTATAAGGCAGGGTATATTTGGTGAGACGCAGCGTAGAGCATTTTTCACGGCCAAGCCACTATCGACATAGGGTTAGGCAGAAACTCCATTGCTGCGGTCCTGAAAAATCTTCAGATTCAGTGCCATTTTCGTCCCACAGCAAAGTAAAACTCACCCTAGCCTAACTAAATTCAAATTAATCAATAAATAAACATTTATTTCAGAGAGTGATCCATAGTTTTGTTAATTTAAACATGATCAAAATCAAAATTAGTTTATTAAGTAGAACATTACATATCTGCAATAGTAACAAATGCAATATTTCATTTTACTTTTAAAATAATGAGTCTCTCCCTAGTGTTAATAGGTAGCATTTTAAAAGTAGGGTCGAGTACCATATGCAGAAATAATGGCATAATGATTTGCCCGAGCGAAATACTATACGCTCTGTCACCAAATGTACGCTGACCCTATACCTTTACGGCACCACAGTAACCACACAATAATAGTCGGAAAATTTGAATACTAAGGCATCTGTCGTTATATTATGTAATATGCGTGGCAAACTGTATTACCTAAGGATTTGCAGTTTGTATCAAACCAATTTTCCATCGATGTAAACAAACCATTCAAAAATGGTAGGGCATAGCGGAGTATTCCGTTCGAATTGGAGCCGCCCGACTGGGGATGTACCTCCACTTTACAGAATACCGCAGACAAACAATACTCTTTTAAATAGTATTGTGTTCCTGCCTGTAAGTAAAGTCTCCAGTGCTCAATGGGGTGGGGATTTGGGGAACCGTGGCTTTGGCAGTGGAGGGGCATTTGCCTTTTTGCTGCCAGAGCAACGTGTTATCGAGGTCTATAGGCAGTGGTGACCACAGTGCATCAAGTGGCCCGCTTGCTTGTTTGCCTACCGTAAGACATCAACAAAAATACGAACCTCACAGGAAAATGTACTCGTCTTTTCGTCAAAAAATTACAAAGGGTCATGGGTGCGATTTTGAATGGAATAGAATAGAAAACATTTATTTACACACAATTTTGCTTCGGTTTTGTAAGCAAATAATTACTTAAAACGACCTACAAATCTTCAATGTTTTCATTTGTTTACTTTACATCGATAGAAATTTTGTTTGACAAAATTCTGTACATCTTTGGTGAAATAGTTTCCAAAGATCATCGCTATGAATCGACCATACAACTAATACATCGCCGGAGATGGTGATATTTCGGGGATGAACGTTCCCCGCCCGCCATCCTCAGCGCGAGTGATATACCAGTTGTATGGTCGATCTATAAATTACAAATGACGATAGATGTCTCAACATCTCGACTGTACAAGTAATTATTAGAGTAAAATAACATAATGAGTAAATATCGAATAACCGATATACAGCTGTTCGTCGGCCGACGAAGGGGATGACGAGGCGGATCCGCAGGCGAAAGCGATGCGGGAAAAGGAGAGGCGACAAGCCAACAACGCGAGGGAGAGGTAAGAGCGGGATGGCGCCGTGGGGAGTGTGGGGAGGGCAGGTGGGGAGTAGACGTGTTGTGGGGTGTACACGTAAGGATGGTGGGTAGTAGGGGAGTGTTGTAGGGAATATGGGAAGGGAAGAGGAAAAATAGGCACTAGGGTCTCTTTAAGACAGGAGTGAATAGGTACCTGATAGACAGGTATGCGCCATCGTAGAATGCGTAGAATCGTAGAATACCAGTCTAATTTCTATAAATATAATAATAATGTAAGTAGTGGAGTATTGGGAGGGAGTATGGGGAGTGAACATAGGCGGTAGGGGAGTGTTGTGAGGAGTACGGAGAGGAGAGGTGGGGTATTAGAGGGCGCGGGGAGATGGGAGGTAGAGGAGCGTTTTGGGGTGGTGATGTGAAAGAAAAGGCGATGACTTTGAAGGTAAAATCGTGTCAGACCTAAATTAGTATGAAAGGTCGATAACAAATGGGGCTGTACGCAAAGAATAACGTTCTTTCGTTTGATAGACTGGCACCATCGCGTCTCAGCAAGCTACATACTAACATCATTATTGTAGCATTGGTTTTTGTTACTAAAGCCATGAACAAGATGGGAGTTAAGGTTAGTAGAGGAAGAAATGTTTTTTCCCCAAATCGGTTTCCTGAAATGAGGAAGAAATCTATTTTCCATAGAATAGACGCTAGGAACAGATAAACAGACGCCGATGTAAATAAATTTTTAAATTTTCCTATAGACTTTTAATAAATTTTTTTGTTGTGAGTTTTTTCGTGTCGATTTGTTAAGAGTTCGCATGTATTCGTATGTCCTAGAATAAATACTACCCGATAAGTTTTGAGACACAACTGAGTTGGGAAAAGATAAAGAATCTTAACCTCCCAAGCGCCCGATAGCAAAAAAGGAGTGTTGATTAGCGTTATAGGACAGGATATTTAGAGATATCCCATGTGAAGACTGAGACCCGTATTGTCTTGACATTCCTTGATTTTACACACTGTGACATTAGTGTTAAGATGGCCTATACATGTTGGTCAAGGGAACACGAGAATTCTTGTGAGCGAGTGTACATCGGCCAGGAAAGTGCTTTGTCGCCCTAGGGGTAAAGTTCTGTTGTACGCCCTGTGGTTCTACAGATGGCAGCACGTCTACCCTGTTTAGACTTTATGCGCTAATAATGAACATTTGGCTAAATTCAGTCAAGAAACAAAAAGCGTGAGAGCAAATCAAAGTAGAATGTATTGCTTATTGAGTAAGGTCCATTTTTGTATAACTTATATTATGTTACGCATCGTTCCGTATTACAATAAGGCTTGATACAGAAACGCATTTTGATTTGTTCTCACTTTTTTCTTCCAAATTTAGACGACTGAATTTAGTCAAATGTAATATGTACGCGATCCATAGTGATGCTAGCTCAGCTTATAGGATGACTCACGCTACACCCAGCCTGGTCTGAGCCAAGTCTCAGCTAATGCATGCTAATGACAACTCGATTGTCCCTATAGCATGAGCGTGTCCATACAAAATGTATGGGATATTATTTGGCCACGTTACGGCCTAGATTTGGCCGAGACTCGGCTCGGACCCGGCCCGGTGTAGCGTGAGTCACCCTTATATTGGTGGTGGGTCGGTCGATGCGCTGCCTTCTGAGGGTACGTCAAAGGGTAGATATTATCTTGCAATTATATTCTGACAGTTAACAGTCTCGATCACAGGTTATATTATTTAATTTGGAATCCTTTGCAGGATTAATTACCTATGACATCAGGTTGGCAGTACAGTTGTAACTACAACGAAGTGTCACCATTTTGAAATACAATTTCGTCCACAACATTGCGGCCATCACCGGGTCTGCCAACATAATAACATCAGTAGGCGGTATTTAATCTTGTAACAGATTATTCACGGGAAATCGTTGTCAGAACTGATAAAGCGCTGTCCTGGTCCGACTGCACATTAATTGAAAAAAAAAAAAAAATTTTTTTCTTTCTCAAACTAACGCAACCCCCCCGCAACCCCCAGGATAAGGATACGGGACATAAACGAGGCGTTGAAGGAGCTCGGCCGGATGTGCATGACGCACCTGAAGAGCGACAAGCCGCAGACCAAGTTGGGGATCCTCAACATGGCCGTCGAGGTCATCATGACGCTGGAGCAGCAAGTCAGAGGTGAGTGGTCGGACAGCCATTCATGTATACAGATCGTACACGCACAGACACATACTATGTTGAGTGGCACAAGCTAGAACTCTTATACACGCTTACCGACAAACTAGGATCATGACTCTCATACATACTTTCAGTTAGCGAACTCAATGTTATTTGAATTTTGTTTTTTTTTATTACGATATTGTGATAATTTTATGTTTTGAATGTTTAATTATGTACCCACTTGATTGATTTTAACAATGTATTATAAGTAATTTTACTAACACAATATGGACTGTTAAAATTTTTATTTAAATTTATTTATTTATACTTCATGCACAAACAGTACATTGGCGGACTTAAAGCTAAAATAGCATTATCTACCAGTCTACCAGGAGAGATAACAGTTCAAGTGATTAAATTGGTTTGAAATAAATGATTCATAATAATAAAATAATATCCTATTGTGTGGGTAGTATAAGTAAAAGAACTTGTCGGCCTCACATTCTCTTGTATAATAATAAAATAAACAAATAAAAGTATATACTAAAAATAAAAATAAATTGTTACGTGCCATGTTGTGCACGAACAGACCTACGTTTTTTTATTGGGTTTTGTGTAATTCTCTACAACTCACACCGTCTCTCCTCCACCAGAACGCAACCTGAACCCGAAGGCGGCTTGCCTAAAGCGGCGCGAAGAGGAGAAAGCGGACGAGGCGCCCAAACTGCTCGCGCCGCCGCTGCCGCACTACCAGCCCATGCCCGTGAGTAGAGGGGGGTAAAAGGGGGGTGAGCTGGGGTTCCAAGGGGTTCGAAAGGGTCGCTGGGGTTCCAAAGGGTGCTGGGTACTACGGGATCACTGGGATTGTAAGGGGTCGCTGGCGCTGCTGGGATTCTGAGGAGTCGCTGGGTCTCCAAAGGGTCGCTGGGGTTCCAAGGGGTGCTGGGTACTATGGAGTTGTAGGGTATTAAGGGATCGCTGGGATTCTGAGGGGGTCGCTATATTACTGAGGGGGCACCGGGTATTGAGTTGGCGCTGAGTAGTAAAGCAGTCGCTAGGGTATTGGGTACTAAGGGAGTCGCTGGTGCACTAAATGGGTGTTGGGTAATTGTCTTTAGGCTTCCATTTGACCTCAACTCACCTGAGGGCGCTGGGGTACTGAGGAGTTGCTGGATGTTCTTTTTTATTGTCTATATGCTTGTATTTGTTCTTAACTCACCTGATGGAAAGTGACGATGAGGTTGCAGATGTAGCATGCGTGCCTAGAAGATACTCTTCACTTGCTGATGGAGTCGCTGGGGTACTGAGGGGTACTGGATATTGATGAGGTCGCTGGGTGCTAAGGGATCGCTGGGATTCTGAGGGAATCGCTGGGGTACTGAATGGTTGTTAGGTACTATGTCGCTATATTACTGAGGGGGCACATTGAGAGAGGGACATTGGGTAAGGGACATTGGGAGAGGGACATTGAGTGGGCACTGAGTAGTAAAGAAGTCGCTAGGGTACTGGGTGCTTAGCGGTGTCGCTGGGGTACTAAGAGGGTGTTGGGTACTAAGGGGTGTCGTTGAGGTACTGAGGGTATGCTGGGGTACTAAAAGGGTCGCTGAGATAATTAGGGGATGCTGGGTACTAAAGGGGGTCGCTGGGATACTGAAAGGGTGCCGGGTACTATGAGGTTCACTGGGGTACTGTGGGGGAGTTGGATACGAGAGACTCAACGAAACGTCAATTTATTTGTGTATTTTTTATTTTCAATGATTGTCAAACTCATAACACTTTCCTTCCCCCAGGGTCTCGGCCAGATGCCGGGCCAGCCGCCGTCCGGGCCGCCGCAGCAATAACCCGCGCCGCGCCCGCGCCACGCGCACTGCTAGCGCCGAGCGCCCCCCCCCCCCCCCCCCCCACGGCCCCTAGCGAGCACGCGCCGAGCCCCCCTAAACCCCAAGCGAGCACACGCCGAGCCCCCCCAGAACCCCGAGCGAGCACACGCGATTGGGCGATAGGTCGGTGTTCCCCCCCCCTGTTAAAATCGGTCTGTGTTGAAATGAAATTGTGAAAGTGTTGATTGCGCTGATCTCTCTGGCTGGTTACGGAGGGTTGGCGCGATGGTGCGTTCTGGTACGCCGCGGGGCGGATAGATGGCGCTAGTTTGTCGGGAGTTTTTTTGATCGGATTGGATGGGATTTTAGGTTTGTTGGTGCATTGATATATCGATATAATCGTATAGTCAAAGTGAATAATCCGGATATTATTATTAATTAGATATAACATGAATTTCAGCTAGTTTCGGCTATGGATAAATAAAATACAATTGCAACATCGACTTTTTGTTCTGAATAAATAAAAAATGGTTCGATAATTATTTTAATCGAATTTTAAACGGAAATTCGTCCGGATATCCGGTTGTTTCGGTCACACAACAACATAACAATCCCTGGTTTGATAGGATACCATCCAATACGATCGAATGTCTAGTGGCGCCATCTAGTCTGTTGGCATGTGAACACTTATGAATTTAAATTTAAATTTTCAAATATGCCCCAGTGTGAAGCTCCCTCCACACTGCCGTCAAAATATTCGGATCTCTCGTATCTATGGCCTTTATACTCGTTTGACAGCAGTGTGTGTGGGGCTTTATTTAAAAAAAAAAACAGTGTTTTGTCTACTTATTTCGAATGTGTCCCAATGAACGTATAGTTTCTTCTTTGCGTTTTTTTCCAAACAGCAGTGCGCAGTGACTTGCTAGCTGGTCGGTTGAACAGTACATAATGATAAGAGTGTATATTTTAGCTATAGACAATAGTTTTCTAAATAATGTAATTGTAACAATTGACCGGGATGAAGTGTTTTCGATATGATGGAAATAATGAATTTGTCTTTTACCCCCCCAAAGACATGGAGAAAATTGTAAAATAGTAGCGTAGTGCTAAGTTTTATGTATAGGTATATAATAGTGTTATTAATAAATATATAAGAAAAGATATTTTTAATTACTATTTTAATGAAAAAAATATTTTTTTTTCCCCGCTGCCATAAGCGTAGTGTAAGTTATTTTTGGAGTCCATTCGTTTTATATATGAAATTTAAAATGGATTTGTTTCTCACCGCAGCCTACCGTCCTTATACTGCAGTTCTTTTTTCTTTTTCTTTTTTTTAATCGCTCATAAAGCTTGACAATAAAAAATAACTATGCGGAATGGGCTTCAAGCGGTCACGCAATTTGTTAACGGAAGGAATACTGTGAGGATGTGTTGTTTTTAAGCAAAACCACACATTTGTGTCTAGAAGTGGAGCGTTTCAGTGAATATTACGGATTCGCCATTTCTTTTTGTAAATTCGAAAGTAATGAAGTCGTGACACGAAGACAAACGCATACAAGTTTGAAAAAAGAAAATTATGAAAATAAGAAATATATTTTTTTATCATCACTTTCACTCGGGCACAAGAAAGGGTGATGGGGAAACGTCTTTTTTATTTCTTTTTTATGTAAATTATTTGAAATTTTTTCTCGTTTCTGTTCGAATTTCCAAAAAAAAAATGGCGAACGCATTATTGCAATGGCTGCTAACTTAAAGAAAGTACTTATGAAAACGTTGTTTTCTCTATATTTCGTACCGAAAGTCGAAAACTCCCGTGACGTAGGGAAGTACATTTTGTTAGATTTTATTCTTAAACCCAGGGTCCAGGTGATCAAAGAATATACGTAGTAGTTTTTTTAAATGTGGTTTTTTTTTCTTGAAATCTTATTTGGTAGCTATTTCACATTTTAAATCATGTTAATCGGTTAAAAACACTTAAGTTTCAGATTTTGGATTAATTAGACTAAATATACTATACTATAAATCATTTTTTTTTAATGTAACATTAGTGCAGGGACATAAAATAATGTTTTTAGTTATAAAAAAAACGATTGCCAAAAATATTTCTACTAACGCGGTCTCTTTATCACGAATAAAGAAAAGAAGTGAAAACCAAATTTTTTAATTATCTAAAGATATTTTTTGAAAAAGTGTGTATGTGGAAATACGCATTCGGGCTTTCGAAAAATATCGATATTTGGCAACTACCGAAATGGACGAATCGGGAGACCTGACATTGAAGAACTTAATCAACTTTCATATACTTAATTAGATTTATCACCGGAATTAAATGCATAATATTTTTGTTGTAAATAAAATAAAAATTGGACGCTCAATATTATTGGTTACTCTTGTCTGACTATGGAATACCAATTCTGTTAAGCTAAAATTGATAAATTATATTCGTTTTAACGTAAAAAACAATCACGATTCTTTATCGTTGTAGGATGACTTGATTTGCCTGCCTGAAATGATCATGCAATTTAATAAAACAAATTACGAAGCTGACGTATTTTGGTTCACCAGAGGGCGCCACCAACGAGTGAGGTTGTCACTGACGAAATAACGCTTTTCTATTGGCTAAAATCCGTCTGTCAACTTCGAACGTATGATTCTAGCCAATAGCATGACTAATTTTGACAACAGACCTTACTAACCAGTGGCGCCATCTGTCACTTCTGCGAGAACAACCGGCTCTTTCTCGTTTTCTTTTTCATTCTAGAAGCGGTTACAATTTGTACTGGATGAGTAGTCGATGCGATTATGAGTAAAGTACAGTATTGGTAGGCGTTTCGCGCCAAAAGTGACGTTTGGTTCAAGATGGCCGCCGAATGAATATTTTATTTTATCGGATTATATCCACACTAGTTATTTGTTTCCCCACGACCGTTTTACATAAATACATTCTTGGTACAGTTTTGTAAATCAATAGTATATTTGACAACTTATATAGTTACAATTTTACCGATTTCTTTAGTCGCGTCGACGGCCATTTTGAACCAAATTTTTGGACGAATAAAAACAAAACTAGCGTAACGTTATCATAAACAATTTCGAAATTTTCTTAAAATGTATTATATAGTGTATAAGTTATATCTTACTTTGTACCAAACAATACTATAAAATTTTGCAATAATATAATGTTTTACAAACATTTTGTATCGGTGAATAGACTGAGAAATGGTGACACAACCTGAGAAATAAAGTATCACCGGAATTGGGATCTGCTAAACAACCATAGACCAATTAGAATGATTTAAATTTAAAAAACTGTCAAATACGTTTATAATCCTTGTTATCAACATCTGCGGTTTTGCATTTTATCACATGATTCCTAGTGATAGAATGCATGGGTCGCATTTGTAATGGCATGGCGACAGTTGCCGTGGGCTGTCCTGCTTTTTTCGTCATTGGGTTGAAAAAAATAGTCGCTATTTCTCGTCTATTCTCCTAAATTGTATGCACAACCTTACCAACCACTGTGGTGGGGTAGGACTAATCCTAAAATGACAAGCACTCCGAAAATGACATGAAATCTGGATATTGTGAACGCTCAAATCGGGCTTGAGCGATGGAAAAGTGGAAAAACCGAATTTGGGTTATGTTGAAATTATATCACGATTATTTACTTATCTTAACACACATACAGCCTTTAACAATCCATTGTTAAGCTTTAGCCTCATGCACATTATTGGAGGACTTTTCATCATCATAAACCTATTGGACAAGTTTAGACAAATTAATGTTTAACTTCGAAATCATCATGACAAACTCAGTACAAAAAGTTTGACCACAATGTGACTATCAACTGTTGAAGTAAATTGACTGTAAGACATCGTTTTTAGCGAGAAGTTCGCCAAAATTGTATATTTCACGTCAGAGGAATGGATTTTTGTGCAATATTGCATCCGATTTTATAATTTGTATAATTTGGGCGGACTTTTCGTTTTAAGGATGTTTTTTGAACGCAAAATTTTTGTGCTGCGATTTTTCCGGTTATAAACGTGATATGATTTCGAGACTCATATTTATTCTACATAATATTAATGATATAATTTGTCGATGCGCCATCATCAGATTGTCACCGATATAATTCTAGGGAATTTCGAGAAATATTTACTTTCGTTAGTATTCACTATCCTAGTTGTAAGTCACGTAATCAACTTTCGACATCTTTGGTTAGTTTAGTTGCCTTCCTCTTCCATAAAGTTAATTTTAAGTTTTTTTTTAATTATTATTATTATTATTGAATAATTATTTTGTTGTCTGTACGTACAACTACGTATGCCTATTTTTAAGATGACAGTTTTGAAATCGGTACTTTGAACAGTAATTTATTATATGAAACAATGCTCATATTTTTATGAATGGTCAAAAGCACTGGAGGTACATAATCCTGGTGATTGTATTATGAGGCTTTTGTTGTTTTTCTTTTTATGTTTTTTTTTGTCGCGCGGCGGTACAGCAGCCTTCTGTATCATAGAGCATTTGATTGGTTTTTTTTCAAATGCATAGATTAAAAATGATTATAATTACAAGAAAGGTCTAATTATAAAAGGAATAATATTAATTAAATATAAATGTGCCATTCATTTTGCTAATTTTGTGTTTCATTTGCTCCAATTCGTTATGAATAAACAAAAGTATAGTAAAAAAGTAGTTGGCCTATCGCAACTTCGTTTGCATGTTGTCTCACCCCTACCCTACCACTACCCCTACCCTACAACTACCCTATACCTATTCTACCCCTATTTTTTTTTACGTTTAAACCATCCCCCCGTTTTATAGCGAATAAAACAAAAAAGAAAGAATTATTGAAATCGCTCCAACCGTTTCTGAGCTTTAGCGAGACTAACGCACAGAAATTTATTTTCATATGTATAGATAAGTATATATTTATTGGGACTCACACGCGATGTACCTCTGCGATTTGTTTGTATCGACGTTTCGGTAGGGTTACACCCACCGTGGTCACGAGAAGACTGTAGCAGCGAGGTGATAGCAGTGCGGTGATGTCTTCCAGGTACCCGCACGAGCCGCTTTGGTTCAACCTTTATAATGCGAACGGCTAAGGAATGGAACGCGTTGCCTGCGAGTGTGTTCCCTGATCAATATAGTCTGGACGCCTTCAAGGCTAGAGTGAATAGGCTGTTCCTAGACAGGCATGCTCCATCTTCGGCCGCATCGTCACTTACCACCAGGTGAGATGGCGGTCAAATGCCTGGATAGTCTAAAATAAAATAAAAAATGTGCTGGTAGACTTACTACCCCTCACATGGATGCGGGTAGGTGTCCAACCCTCACATGGATGCGAGTAGGCGTCCTACCCTTATTACATTTGGCTAAATTCAGTCGCCAAAATTCAGAAGAAAAGCATGAGTGCAAATCAAAGTGGACTGTTATGCTTATAAAATCACGCCTTTTGAAAAGCGCAACGTGTACAAAATATAAGTGATGCAAAAATGAACCTTATTGTATAAGATATACGTCCACTTTGATTTGCTCTCACGCTTTTTGCTTCTGAATTTAGTTAAATGGCTGTTGTGTTGTTGTGCAATAAAGTTTTTAAATAAATAAATAAATTATTACTTTGGTGTTTATCCGGAAATTCACGACACACAACACTCACGATGTCCACGGATACGTCTGACGATAACTCTTCAGTCTTAAAGTTATTTACATTGAACACCACCGGGTTCCATGACGCTGAAAGCTTGTATTCGTCTTCCCGATTGAAAGTTTTGTACTTTTTTATATAAATCGCTTCAGAGACCATACGCGTATAATATTGCCGGTCGGTGGAGAGGACTATAGGCGCATGTAATTCTTTCTATCCAGTGGTTTGATCTACAGTTGAGCAGATGGTCTGCAGTCTATCTTAAGATGGACTGCAGCTGTGGAAGCTCATACTGGCTCAGATTTATGTCTATGCTCTGTACCCACTATTTTGCTTTCGTGGGTGCTGGTGCCCCCGAGTACCCACGGAGTCGGGACTCCTGTTTGGTAGATTTTTTCCTACTTTATTTTTGTTTAGTATTGAAGTGTTCTAAAATTTTCATGTTATGTAAACGCTTATGGATTTTTGTGATGTCAAAATAAATCATGTCTATGTCTACTTCGTCATCTTCAGACTGGTCATATTCCGAAATGGTAATTTTCCAGATTTGTCACATTTCAGACTCGTCATACTACAAATTCGCTATACCATGTACATTCGCCTGCGTAACGGGAGAGCGAGAATGGTAGCCCCTGGTAGACCCGTTCCGCAGACGGTGACGATAAAGGAGATTCGACACACACACATTACAACACAATTTGTGCCTCAAACTTCATAATATAATACTTTCCTAGATAGGTCTAGGTTTGTGGTCCCGCTGGGGTCACGGTATAAATACCAAGTGCCCTATTTTTGAACCGCTCGCATGGACGTGAGCACTCACGTGCGCTACCTGTCTCTTTCACATTCGTGGTAAGTTGCTAGAGATAGAACAGACACTCGCTCGAGCGCTCGCTTTTAAAAATACTAATATAGTAATGATTTTGTGACTGACAAATTTAGTTCCTTGTCGCTCCGCACAAACGGATTATTGCGCACAAAAGCGTTGCGGTGTACCTGAGCTGGTGCGACATCGGAGCCTTTAAGAATTTCTTGCGTTTTGACGAAAAATGCGTGTTTTTGACAACCAAATTGATCGCCAAGGTGACGTTTGGCACGCATTTTATCCAAAAGAGCCATTCTACTCAGACGTGAAGGTGACTAATTTTCCAATCCTTTTGGTCTACCTTTTTCCATAGGCCGGCAACGACACCCCTGGTATTGCGAATGTCCACGGGCGGCGGTGATCACTTGCCATCAGAAGCCGTATTCACAATGATTCGAAACCGTTTCCGAACGTTTCGACACGAAATTTGTGAGCGGCGAATCCGTGTCGATCGATTCGAAAACTGTTATTCAGAATCCCGATAGATTCCACGGAAACTCTACTCTCTGTAACATATGAAAATTTCATCAAAATTAACTGAAACCACATATTCCTAAGAAGTTTTGCGGGGTCCTTTGTCGATTCCGTATCCGAATCCGATTTCCGAGCCATTGTGAATACGGCAGGTGACCTGCTTCCTCGCTTGCCTACATCGTGTAAATAAAATATTGTTCGCTCGAGTAACATACGAACTTGTAAGTAACATGACCGTTGTTCGTTGGAGTTACTCTAGACTGGTCATGTCCATTCTAAAGACCAAAAGTGTGTATGGAAGTTAGAAATTGGCGATTTCGAAAACTCTTTCACAACAGTTGCGGGATAGTTGGATCACAGAGATTCAAACAGCGCGGGTGAAAACCGTAGGGGGAGGGTAGACGAGAAAAAAAGCTCCAGATATATGGATATGTATGTATTTAATTCTTTTTTGTTTAATATAAAAACACCCCATACTCAATATTGAATACAATTTGGTATAATGTATCAGTTTTAAAGTACAGTTTTTATAGTGTTTAGTCACGGTTTTTGCGATTACGAAATCCACCAGATGTCGCTACTGAGACACGAGGTCTGATGTCAAAATAAATAAGACTTGAGGGTGCCGTAGGTTATCTTATGACATCGAGTACGAGAGAAACTCCACTTTGTAGCGATATTAGACATTTAGGAGACCCACAAAACTTTGGTCTGCACCACCTGTGCAATTTTTTTAGGGACCCAAATTTCGTCTTTTCGGAGCGATAAATTCAGTGACTGAATACAGAAACAAAAAGCGTGAGAACAAATCAAAGTGGAATGTTTTCCTCATAGAATAAGGTCCATTTTTGTATCTCGGATTTTTTAATAGCGGTGCGACGCGTGACTTAAATAAGTGATACAAAAATGGACCTTAATCTATGAGAAATACATTCCACTTTGATTTGCTCACACGCTTTTTGTTTCTGTATTCAGTCACTGAATTTAGGAAGGTGTTATAAGCGCATTGCTCCTCTTATGTGGGTTCTAGAAGTAAAAAAAACGCGTCTGCCACACATCCTCTCAGAAGTTTCGCTTTTCAAGTCACTGCTTCTTGTGACAGTTTGTGCAGCACGGACAGACCAACGTTTTGTGGTTCTCTTAAAACTCTGCTAACTCTGCTACAAAGTGAATTTTTTCTTGTACGTCCGACCAAGGTCGGCTCGCCCGCGCATCCGAATTAGGGTCGATTTTTCAATCCACAGATAAAATTTAACTGCCCGATAAAGTAACATACTACCAAATTAAAACAAACTGTCATACTTCACTTTTATGAAGTAACGATACGATTTCATTTTAGTCACATAATAACTTATCGGACTGATATTTTTATCTGAGGATTGATCAATCGGCCCTTAATCTAATAGCGACTTTATTTTGTACTACGTAAGGATTAGTGTCGACTGCAACTGACGGTTGGTCGGCTCCCGCCAAATCGGAGCGTTTTTAACTAGTTTTACAGCAGTTGATTAGGTCCAATAGCACGCCAGTATTTCGACAGACATCGCTTCTTAGTGACGCCATCTGGTGACTCTCGTCAGAGGGCTGATCATAAGTTTACTTTACTATCGCGTTTCCGTTTGCATTGAAATGACTATGAAGAAAAAACTTCATTTACGTGCCACTAGATGGCGCTATCTATTCGTGCCATAATTTCCATGTAAACGCAAAAGCGACAGTACAGGGGCCTTACCATGAACTCTTATAGCAGGACCTAAACATTACGGCCCTGCTTAGAACGATACAGCTCTATACGTGTCACATAAGCTTGTCTCGTTCAAACCGAAAGCAGTTCTGTTTAGGTCCTGCTATCAGAGTTCATGGTAAGCCCTCAGGAGGCTTACCATGCTAAGCAGGACCTAAACAGAACTGCCCTACTTAGAACAAGACAAGCTTATGTGACACGTATAGCGCTGTCTCGTTCTAAGCAGGGCAGTTCTCTTAAGCTCCTGCTATAAGAGCTCATGGTAAGCCCCCAGTTAAGTTAAATCAAAACTTACACTCAGTTCTCTGGTGACTTTGTTTTGATATCGCAAAAACCCTTATTGTGAACATTAACATTAAGGTAAGTAGGCAAAACGGCTTCATACATTTTAGGCGTGTACAAACAGCAATTTATGCATAAAAACGTGTTTTTTTATATTATATATTACAATTATACTAAAATCGGTGTCATTCGAGAAACATCACTACTGAAACAATACTCTAATAAGTACTCAAATGGAAATAATTTTTGAATAACAAGCTTTAGTACTCATGAAACCATTCTAAAGAGCCAAAACACGACGGGGTTATCTTATTGCGTTCAGTAGTTCCAATGACCACCTTCCGTCATCATCATCAGACCTTCAATATCACTTAGGGGAATAGAACTAATTAAAACCATTCCAACGAGCCCAAATACGTATGGTGTAATCGTATGCGTTCGTTAGTTCCTATGACCACCTTCCGACATCAGACCAGCTCCATGGTACCATATTAATGCATTGTACAGTGGTATACCAAATTTCCCGTGCGTACCAAATTAGCCGTGTGGTAACCGGTAGAGTAGAATTAGCCGTGTGGTAACCGGTAGAGTAGAATAGCACCAACCCCTTACACTCGTGGGTGTCGTACAAGGCGACTAACGTTTAGAGGCAAAATATCTAGTCTCCATAAACTGGAAAATGGGCAGCAGCGTTTTTCATTGTTATGTTTGCAACACTGCGATCTCCAACCCGCCTGCCAAGCGTGGAGATTATGGCAATAACCTCCCCTTTTGCGGGAGAGGCCCAAAGTCCTGTAGTGGACTGTTATGGGCTGTGATGATGATACCAAATTTCAGCTCAATGAGCAGTTTTCCAATAGGTATCTAAAGCATTCCTAACCACTCACTAGATGGCGCCCCGACAATTTTGGTAATTGATAATCGCTTGAAATAGGTTCTTAGCAAGCATGATATAAACACTGGGTACGTTGTATTGGATAATAGTGTATTTGTCAGTTTTCAACCATTTTAGAGGTTGTAATAATAATAAAACATAGTGCCAACTTCTATAAATATTCCTTTTTACATTTCGTTCAACCTTTAACAGTTATGTTTATATTAATGAACATTTTATTTTTAAGTTTAGTATTAGTTGGCTGCATGAAATCACTGCCACCATCATACAGATTAAAAAGAGATTACCAAAATTGTAGGAGCGCCATCTATTGATGCATTTTGAAACCAACTATCAATACCTACTGGAAAACTCATTGAGCGCCGGGAAGTGGGTCAAATGAGGCTTGCAAGTTGTGTTCCGAACTTACAAACATTGCAAGTTAAGTAAGAGTTGGTAAAATTAAAGGTTACCGGGCGTTTAGTACCCGCTTCAATAAGTCGCCAACAAGAAAAAGATTTGATTATTTGCACATTTAGATTAGGTACAATGGTAAGTAGAAAAACACCACGATAACTTCGTATTGACTGACAGTGGTATACAAATTATTAAGTGTGCATATGGCAATATCTATTGTCAGTCCGCTGACATAGGGATTATTTTTTATTTATTTAACAGTTTATTGTGCACAGGAAATACATAGCGAATAACAGGCAAAGTAATAAATGGCACAACAGGCGCTACTTATTTCTAAAAGAAATCTCTTCCAGCAGGCCTTCGGAAGCGTGTGATCATGATTATATTAGATTATATTTTTCATACTATCATCTCTCCGGTTGACTGGTAGAGAAAGCTATGAAGCTATAAGTCGGCCATTGTACGTAACAGTGCATAACGTTTTAAATAAATAAATAAAATATAGTGCGAGAAACACATTTTGATACTTTTAAGTTACCTTCAAAAGTAGTCAAAGTCAAAATTCATTTAGTAGGACATTAAATATCTCTTTCAATCGTCAAATAGTAAGTAGATAGTAAGTACGTATTTCAAATCAAATAAACTGGCCGGAACTTATGTCAGTTTAGAAAAATATTTTACTATTTAAGTACAGTAAAGTACAACACATTTAAGTAGTGCTTAATAAGTAAGAATCAAAAAGCAATCAACAACCACAAAGCATGACAAGAAAGGTCCGCAACTCCAACAAGTATCAAAGTCGCTTGTGGTAATCGAGAGAGTAAGAGGTAAGTAGTAGTCGATTCGAGAAGTTTTCGAACTCGATTTTGTACAAAACTCGAGTTATGTTTACGACTCGATTTCTTTTTAGACTTCGCTCTACTTGGTTCTAGACTCGTAAGTGTTTAAGTCACTAGAGTCTTGCAAAATAGGACATTTTCTGCGAGCCGTTTAAAAAGATAAAATAGTGTAAAACGGCAATGACAAGGATGGAATAAAAAAAAAAGCTGATAAGTAGGTTCTAGACCCGTAGATTCGCCCTCTAGGTACTGGTAATTGCAGGAGGGCGATTCAAACTACGTTTTTCAGTAGTGACACTTCTCAAATACCACATCAACAACATTCTAGATTATCACCTTGCAAAAATAAGCACTTTTTTAAACATTTTTTTTTATTATCATATTAAACGATTTATTGTTATTATCTATCAATTATTTATTAATATAAAAAATGACGTTGCGAACTGCAATTTTCAATATCGTACCAAAAATTTTATTTAATAATTGTAAGTTTGAGAGATATCTGAAAGTGAGTTAAGTTTAAACTATACAAGGGCTTCAAATAATATTTTTCTGCAGGCGTCAGTACATTAATATGTTTCTGGAATTAACCTTGAAATATTTACAGACTGTGAGGGCGCCGTACGTTATCCTGCATCGTCGAGTACAAGACAAATTCAACTTTATAGCTATACTCTTTCTAGATAGATTAGGCGACCCATAAAACCTTGCACTGTGCACAACCTGACACTAAAAGAAATCTTTTTAATGACCCAAACTTCGACTTTTCGCAGCGATAAACTCGAAACTTTATTTATTTAATAAACATGCTTAATTAGATACAACAGTGGTTGGGATATTCCTTTGTATAAAATACCTAGATAGATAGATATAGCGAGAGAGTGTTTGTATCTTTCTCTCAATACTAAGACGAAAGAGATAGCAATACCTATGTCGCGCTTTTTCTCGCTTATCGCGCGCGAGAGCAACTTGTGCTAGGCCTACTGTAGCAGGAAGCCCCGCTCTTCCATAGAATGCAAGTTGATACATGTTTAAATTAATAACTTTTAGGTAAGTTGGTACGTATAAGATAATGAAGGTAACAAAACAAAAAGAGAGTAATTATGTTTTTATGCGAGGAGGAGTAATTGCTTTAGTAATATCAATTTTAATCTTAATTATCTTACCTTTTACTTTCAATGAGAAAGTTCAAGGAATTCAATTTATCCGATAAACCAAATTCTATTTTGAATTCAAGTTACTACAATTATTTTATTAACTTGAATTGGAGCTCGACCAGTAGAAACCCCTTATGTATTAACAGTACATATATATCCTCTTGTGGGTTCCATAAGTGAAAAAAAAAACTGTCGTCCCAAGTTGTGCACGGACAGACCAGCGTTTTGTGTGTCTCCTAAGCTTCAACTATAGCAACAAAGTAAAATTTTTCTTTTACTCAGTGACGTAGGGTAACAGTCCAATATTTTTTCTAACTTCTTGTCGTAATAACTGTGATTTGGTGTAATACAGACTTAACCACGGATTTGACTCTCTTACACATAACAAAATGCCTGATCACAATACAGGACCTTATTACCACACACATAAGGTCCAATTTCAGTCGGACTTATCCCACCCATTAGTCCCCTAAACAAATATATACATTTTATAAGTAATGTGCGTGAATACAAAATGTCCTTTTCTGGCACCACAGCAGTCGCCGTCAGGCTAGCATTACACTCCGCTCTGTCGGTGTCGGTTAACTGATGCCGCGAACTTCTTCAGTAGAGCGGTAGAAAGAAATACCTGGAAATAATGGAATTGTGTGTTAAGAAAGAACAGTCAATAGGTCTAGATAGAAGGCCATATTTTAACCTAGGAAAAAGTTGTTTCATCATCACAGCCCGTAACAGTCCACTGCAGGACTTAGGGCCTCTCCCACGAAAGGGGAGGTCATTGCCATAATCTCCACGCTCGGCAGGCGGGTTGCAGATCGCAGTGTTTAAATAATACAATGGAAACTGCTGCTGCCCATTTTCCAGACTACGGAGACTCTTGATCTTTTGCCTCGAAAACATTAGTCGCCTTGTACGACACCCACGAGTGTAAGGGGAAAAGTTGTTTATGGACACTTTATTCACGTCTTTGGCTGTGAAGGGATAAGGTAGTCGCCAATGTAGGCAAGCCAAGATGAAGAAGGTGGAAAAGGGTAATTACCCACCTGGCCGGGTGTTGTGACCAGGGGAGCAAGGGTCCGACAGTTGATCTTCGGAAGTAATATGCATCGGAAGTTGGCACACTTCTCTAGCGCGATGTAGGACGGTTAGCGCCATCTACGTGCGGATGCTTGCCAACCTTGTGAATTCGTAATGTGAGTATTGTCCAGTTTCCCTATTGGTGCGATAGATGTCGCTACAAACTCAAAAACTCCTGGGGTTTAGCCATCTTTAACAGCTCCGCTTGCGTGATGCGTGTATGGTAGAAAATTTACAGCTCGAAGTTCGACTATTTCTACGAACATCTACATTGACTCTTGATTGTGTAGGATCAACCGCCAATCCGCTTCCTTTGTAAACTGAAAGTACGTGAATTGTCTATGGACCAAGAATTTCTACCACAAACAGCTTATGTCAGATAACGTTAGCTTATGTCAGATAACGTTAGATTATGTAAAATCCCATACAGTTTTTCTATCACAAACGATTGTAGATTAACGCACAACCTCTAGGCTAAGGCCACTGGTCCGATTGTAAAAGTTCTTTCACTAATATGAAGCCACATTATTCCCGAAAGAGATAGCCTTTTTTTATATTCCAGAAAAACAATATGGTCCCGCGGGAAACTCGAATGATTCCATCACTCCTAACCGCGCGCAAGTGACAGCCACTAAGAACGGTTGGTTTATAATACAAGTGTGTTACGTTACCGGCAGAGTCTGCATCACTGCGGCTCGTCGTCGTTGGGCGGCTCGGCCGCCGCGTCCAGCGGCTCCTCGGGCAGCAGCGCCTGCCACACAGACACACAGATATTAAATATATAGATATAATACATATAACATATAATATCTTTCTAGAGATAAGCAGTGCCTGTTGTGTCTTAATCTTCTGTTACATAACTGTATGCTCTATCTTGTGAACAATAAACTGTTAAATAAATAACAATACACTATATCCAAACAAAATAATATAACCCATATGCCACTTATAAAATTAATATTAGACTAATCACTACATAGTATAAAACAAAGTCGCTTTCTCTGTCCCTATGTCCCTTTGTATGCTTAAATCTTTGAAACTACGCAACGGATTTTGATGCGGTTTTTTTTAATAGATAGAGTGATTCAAGAGGAAGGTTTTTAAGTAAGAAAAAAAGGGTAGGTAAGGGTAAAATAGGTGTACGCGTACGAAGTCGCGCCGGGTCCACTAGTAGATAATATAATAGATTTCAAAAATTTAATCTAACTCTTTTACACAACTTATACAACTATATGTCTATACACTTAGGACACCCGCTTTATTCACTAAATGTACATTGGTTGGTGGTTGGTTGGTTGGTTGGTGGGTATCACGCTGGTAGCCCCGGCGGCCCCAGGTCGTCACAACAATTGGTAATACACAACAGACGGACATTGAATACACATAGTCAAGTATTAACAAGCCGACATCAAGATCAAGTTGCTACTCGCTCAAGAAATGTGAGGAAAGTATGCGTTTTTGGTAAATAATCATCTTGGCGTTAATGTCCCGGTTGTGCTCTCGCGAACGAGGGCCCAGGGTCCGCCTTCCCCATGATTCAGGATTTGGCAGATCAGTAGCCGTATTCACAATGATTCGAAACCGTTTCCGAACGATTCGACACGAAATTCGTGAGCTGAGAGAATCCGTGTCGATCGATTCAAAAACTGTTATTCAGAATCCCGATAGATTCCACTGAAACTCTACTCTCTATAACATATGAAAATTTCATCAAAATTAACTGAAACCACATTTTCCCAAGAACATTTGCGGGGTCCTTTGTCGATTCCGTATCCGAATCCGAATTCCGAGCCATTGTGAATACGGCTACAGGTAATTACAGTTGAGCGACTGTCGTCTGACCTCCGTGACCCTGCTACCAGGGGAGCCTGACCAGATTGGAAATGATGACTTATGAACTTATTTAGTAAAAAAAAAAGAATCTACAGTTCCTTGATCCTACAATCTTCAAGTTAAACATGTGTGAAGTTTAAACCTTATGAAAAGAGAGTTTAACCGTCTTACCCGGTTCTCCAGCTCGATAACCGGATCGGCCGTCGCCTCAGCCAGATTGGTGACACTCTTGGACTTGAAGCACTGGAAGTCTACATGGCGGGACTTGGCCTCCTCCTTCTCCCAGGACATGTGGATGAAGGGTCGCTGTACGTAGTTGTATATCACCTCGGCGCGGCCGCCTGGCCGTTTGCGGACCTATTGTATGGGAAAAGGTAAATTAAAAACTTATTTCCATATCTTTATATCCGTACGAAAATAATAATTAGTTGTAGATTTTTTTTTTTATGTCATACGGTAGGCAAACAGGCAAGCGGGCCACCTGATGGAAAGTGGTCACCACTACCTATAGACATTAGCAACACCAAGAGTATCGCTAATGCGTTGCCCACCCCTATAACACGTTGCTCTGGCAGCAAAAAGCAAATGCCACTCCACTGCCAAAGCCACGGTTCCCCAAATCCCCACCCCATGGAGCACTGGAAACCTTACTCACCGGCAGAAACACAATACTATTTAAAAGAGTATTATTTCGCTGCGATTTAAATATAATTTGATTTAAGACCTCAATATTGCCTCCACCGCTCTTTGGATGTCCGTGCAGACTGTTTAAGGTTGATTGGAAGTAATCCCATTGTGGGATAAGCCCGCCTTTGCTTTGTAAAATTATTTTTGTAACTCCTGTATTTGTTAAGCAATAAAGAGTTTACAAACATACATACAGAGGTGCATAGCCGTGTGGTGTCCGGCAGAGTAGAATAGCACCAATCCCTAACACTTGTGGGTGTCGTACAAGGCGACTGATGTTTTCGAGGCAAAAGATCTAGTCTCCGTAGGCTGGGAAATGGGCAGCAGCGTTTTCCATTGTTATATTCACAACATTGCGATCTCCAACCCGCCTGCCAAGCGTGGGGATTATGGCAATGACCTCCCCTTTCGTGTGAGAGGCCCTAAGTCCTGCAGTGGACTGTTATGGGCTGTGATGATGACGTAATTATCACATTTTCTTATTGTGCACGTCCAAACTAGCTAACACGTGCTTCTTATCAGCTCTTTGCTGCAGTCTTGATGGACAAATATCTTTACAGAATAAGTAGTGCCGTGACCCTGTTAAGGCCGTACCCAGGGAAACCTGACTACATTTTCAGTATCCTCACGATGTTTTCCGGTTCATCGTTTCAGCATCGGTCGGCTATATTTATTTTTGTTATAATTTACAATAATCTGAACACAATTACCTTCTCTTTATAAGTTGGATATCCTTCCACTCCGAGCCGTATCTTCTTGAGGCCGCGCTCCTTCATCACTTGCTTCGCGACGTCTCTGTAGAAATAAAGCATTTGATAAGTCACAGAACTCTATCAAGTCTGTATTGTTGTGTTTCGCTTTGAAAATAAGCATTCAATAAGTCATAGAACTCTGTCAAGCCTTCATTGTTGTGTTTCGCTCTGAAATTAGGAATTCAATAAGTCATGGAACTCTGTCAAGCCTGCATTGTTGTGTTTCGCTTTGAAATTAAGCATTTATTAAGTCATAGAACTCTGTCAAGCCTTCATTGTTGTGTTTCGCTCTGAAATTAAGCATTCAATAAGTCATGGAACTCTGTCAAGCCTGCATTGTTTTTTCGCTTTGAAATTAACCATACAAAAAGTCATAGAAATCTGTCAAGACTGCATGTTGTTGATTTGCCTGTATTTTAAGCGGTTCTTTAGACAAAGGTTGCCTGGTAGAGATCGCTTGCAGCATAAGGACGCCTTTGCTACAACTAGTTATGGTTCTTGTCTACAATTAAATGTGTGTAAATTCTTGTGTATTCAATAAATAAATTATCTATCTATATATTTATACGATACCTATTCTCGATATACTTGAAGAACCGGTACAGCGGCGTTGAGAGAACAGTCTGGCTGTACTCGTCGCCCATCTGCGGCGGGTACTGCTCGTCCCAGTCCACGGAGTCGTCGTCCAGAAGCACCTGGAGCATACATCATCATCATCATCATTACTTTCGTCCGTGCTTCACTGTAGGGCGCACCAGCCCTAGCCTGAAAACCAGCGCCATAGCTCCAGCCATGGCATGCGCTGAGTGCGACCCCTTTGCACGTCTTCCCATGGCACGGGAGGCGATACATTACGGTTATAATGTAACTGTTTCGCTTTTTAATATTTGCATGTACCTATCGTGTTATGAGTTTATGTGTAGTAAAGTCATTTACTTATTTATCACTGCACACGCGAGGATTTGTATGCGGCTACGGATAACGCTGTATCTGCTAGGGCTCGCAAATTTAACCCGCCACTAGTCGACACGCCAAGAAGATTATCATCACAGCCCATAACAGTGTACTGTAGGACTTAGGGCCTCTACCAGGAGAGGTGAGGTTATTGTCATAATCTCTACGCTTGGCAGGCGGATTGGAGATCGCAGTGTTATAGTTATAACAATGGTAAACGCTGCTGCCTATTTTCCAGCCTACGGAGACTTTTGCCTCGAAAACATTAGTTGCCTTGTACGACACCCACGAGTGTAAGGGGTTGCTATTCTACTCTGCTGAACACCACCTGCCCACCACATGTACAATCATAAATAATATTATGTATAACACTAGCTTTTACCCCGCGAGTTCGTCCGCATAAAATTCGTTTACAATGTTTGAGACCCGTTAGAATCCGTTCAGTAGCTTTTATGTGAAGCAGTATCAAACATCTACTCATCTATCGATCCATCCATCCTTACAAGCTTTCGCATTCATAATATTAGTAGAAAGTAGTATTTTTGACAAATAAGCTGAAAGTGCGGACCAGAAAAACTTATCAGATAAGCATCTGACAATTATCAGATAAGTCACAGATAATCGCGTGTCTGTTAACAATCAGATAAGTAAGTATCGGAAAATTATCAGTGAACATCTGTCAACTCACAACAACATGACGCAGCTATACAGAGGCATATACTCACAACAACATGACACTCCCTATCCCCTCGCTCAGCAGAGACAACCATCAGTGGCAGGATCAGCTGTTCGAGGAACGCCTCGAACTGCCTTCGGGCGCCCTCGTTCGAGAGCTCGTGCAGCAAACCTCGGAGGTTCTGGAAATGATTGAGTGGAATCAATATCGGGTGTGAGGTATTTCATCTTAGATAATAAGAATAAGAATCATTTATTGCCTTAAACAAAATATCGTGGCTTACCACTACATCTAAACAATAAAAATAACTAAGGCAAATGGACCTGGCTCAGCTTATGCTGTTACGGGACGGTATGGTTCCGTACAGCGCTGTTTTTCAGCCATGCCCATTGAGTAGGTGTTTGAGAATATAAACTTTACAAAATAAACAAATAAAACATTACTAAATAGAATAAAACAAAGCAAAACAAAACAAAAACAAAACAAAAGATAACAAAACCGCTGTTGTTCTAAAAGAAAAAAAAAGAAGATGAATAGTGTCTGGATAAATCACATGTTTTATTTTGAATTATAATTACTACAATTATTTTATTAACTTGTGTATTATGTATTAACGGGACAAATTTTAACAGTTATTTATTTTTATTATTTTATTATTAATCCATTAATAAATAAATTTTGAGATAATTTAATTTTTAAATAATTTAATATAATATACTATTTACCTAATTAATGAGCTTGTTTAAAGCATTTGTTTTGAAAACTTAAGAAAGAATATTTATTCTATTAATTTATACTAAATTTAATTAAATTTATAAAGATCTTCAGTTTAAAGAATTGAGTTAAAAATTAGACACAAATAGAAAGTATATATAGTTTTATAAGATATTGTACATAGTAGATGACTAAGTCTTCACAGTGACAATGCTTCTGTGGCTCTGTAATCAGTATCGGGCATGAGGTATGCCATCTTGGTCCTCACGGTGACAACGCATCTGAGAATCTGGATTTTGGTTGGGTGCAACCTAAATGCATGAATCGTAGATGTTATGGGCGACAGTCACCGCTTACCATCCGACTGGGTTATTTGCTATTTTATCACTGCGTATTAAAAATAATTTAGTATTGTGAAAGCAGCTTTTTCAACCCTCGACGAAAACAGAGGAATGTTACAAGTTTGACGTGAGTATCTGTTGCTTTGGGTATCTGTCTGTGGCATTGTTACTCCCGAACGGAAAAGGACACATTATGCTACACCAATAGGGTGAGTCTGAATCAACAATTGAAAAAATTGATATAATACATACCAAATAGAATGGCCATAGCGGTTGTTGACCGCTTTATGGGAATTTATTTCTTGTAGTAGAGTGATTATTGTAATAATTCAAAGGGTAATAATATTCGTTAAAATTCTATGTAGAACTGTTTTGTAAAAGACCCAATTTAGTGGTTTACTGCCAAGCTACGTTTCTAGTGGCTACTAATGCAAGAACAAACAAATTAAAAATAGAATAGACAAATTCTTAAGATCAGAATAACGGGAAGATTAATCTTGGTGAAAGAGAAGCCGGATGCAGGCAACCCGACAAATGTTCACAGCTTCCTGGCTGATAAACAATAATAATAATAGTAATGTCAGAACTGTCACTGTCAATTTTAATAAAAATTTGCAAGCTATTTGATGATAATTATATGAAAAATATTACTGTTCTACTTACATCAAATTTTAACGAATATGATTATTTAAATCATTAGAGTAATTGCTAAGACCATTTACACATTAGTTGCAACTGAGAGGTCAATGTCCGCTATTGCCAATCTATTTGGCACGTAGTACAGCAATAGTTGCCACCATTTTATAGGTTGCAGACACATATTGTAGTACAAATAGTGCCGGTTCAGAAGACTATTTAAAAAAATTTATTAGGACCACGGCTGAATTTGATGCCGTTGGTAAAAATGAACCAATATATAATTTTCATACAAGCAAATTTTCAATTTCTTGAAAAAAAAGGTTAAATGCCAGTATGATGATGATGATGATGATGAATGAAATTTTGCACAATCAGACAATCTCTAAAATCGCAAAATTTAGGTACGACGGTATATATCTTTCAATAAAAGTCTCAAACGTAAACTACTACCTCAATTCTTCAAATTATTCATGTACATTTTGTACATGAACTTCGCATATACAATTTAAATATAACAGTTACTTGTCGTTTTTAATTTGATTTTACCTTCATACGTAACACAGCTACGGCAAAGTATTTGTGTAACTTGCATTGAAAGATAGTTTAGTGTAATGTATTTTTGGCAACTGTCTTTGTCATAACATTATAATAATTACAATAATAAATTACATCTGGTTATTAACAATTAAAACTTACTACAAACTACAAATCAAAAGAGGTATTTTTATGAGAGAAAGGCGGTTCAAATTGTAATTTGGCCATCACAGTAGATATGATAAACACACAAAATTTAACATTGAATAAAGTATAATAAAAGTGGAGACAGATATTAAAAGGCGCGTACCCAAAAGCACATAAATAATAGTGCATATTACTCAAAAATATGAAGAAAAGCAAAATTCCATAAATAAACTTACATCCATGACAGAAGACATAAATAACACTCCAGAAACAACACAATTACCTCACAAGCACATAAGACCTATACAATAAAAATAAATAACAAAAAATTTTTGAGAGCAAATTGTCACTTCCTATCTTGAACTTGTTTTGCAAAAGAATGAATAAGACCACACACAGATAGATAAAAATTAACTAAACACTTTCATTAATAATGAAAAGAAAAAGATTAGAAAATACAGTCATTAGGCTAATGATTTAATAATGAGTGTAGTCATTAACAAAACAAGATGATTAGAGACTACAATGCATTACATTGTCAATAATATAGTACATAGATAAAGTAAAATAAAGTTTCATGATCATCCAAGAGATCAATCCCTCTTTCTGTCAAGGTACACTTTCCTAACCCTCTGAATAAAGACCATGATCCATTTTCAAAAGTAGCTTCCTAACAATTCCTATAGAGAGCACTTTCTATCGGCCAAAACATTATTATAATCTCTTGACTACAGGGGGCTATTGTTGTTGTTGTATGGCAAACCATATACACATACATGTCCGTCATCATTCACCAGAACAAATGAAAAGGCATTAAAATATCAGTTATTATTCGGTGAACAAAAGTTGAGTCCGTGGTTGAGCCCCAAGGAGCATTACCATCTAAAAACCGTTGAATTCGCTGATCTAAAGAGATTTGCATCGAAATAAAGACAACTTTCAGTACCAAACAGCCAAGAGATTTTAATAATGTTTCAGTCGGTCTCACCATCTATGGTAATTGTTAGGAAGCTACTCATGAAAATGGCTGATAATAAAAAAAATATATTTCCCAGATACATCATGGCATTATTATTATACATAGATTTAATATACGCTTAGACAACTAAGTTATCCCTCATGAGTAACTTTGAGTAATGACGACTCACCTGACATCTGACAGTATTCGCATCAAACGGAACCAAAAGGTAATCACAGGCCTCTCGTAGCTCCTGCACCGATACCGTTGGTGGACACCGTATTGTACCACCTCTGTAGTACTCCAGTATCGCTCTGAACACGGTGGCCGATATTCCTTCAGCCACTTCGTACTCCCCCCTTTCGTTCGGGTGTGTGAATTCTAGACCTGAAACGGATAGAGTTGGTCTAGTTTAGTTTTACCGAAAACAGTATGCAATATGCTGACTGTGTTGTAATGAATAAATAAAATACATTTTAAGCCAGACATTATCGTTTGGTGTACAAATTTCCAATATACTTTAGTAACAAAATATATTAAAAAAACTGTTCAAGAAAACTATAAATTAGATTCTTAAAAGAAATTTTACACACCACTTGGGTATATGATGGTAAAGGATACTGGAATGATGACTTTAATTTTGTTAAACATTATAGTAACAAGTTGCAATGACTCACGAAATGATCTACATCTGTGTTTGTTAAATGATTAAACCGAGACTAAAGTCAACAACGGAACAATTCCATTAAAATCCTCCATCACCAGATAAAACCAAATACCTACCTAAATAGGATTTAAAACGAAAACACCTAATCTACCCACAACAATATGACATTAAAACAACATCTACGCATACATTACTATGTCATTTGTAAACAAATTGGCCAACAAAGAAACTCATTGTGAGACCTATCTAAACAAAGAATAATAAACCAACATTTTTCATTACTCATTAAACTATAATTACATTTCATGTAAACATAGCTATCTAGTTATACATACATAAAGCTCATGAGTCTGTAAAATGTGTAAGGTAAACTTTGATGACAAAAAAGTAGATCTTACCGGAACTAAACATCCTTCCTAGCATGGTGTTCGGATGGGCAGTAAACTGAGCTGGGTCCACGACGAACCTGGTGTTGTCCACTACTAACGTTATTCGATCGTCGCAGAGCTGATGCTGTGACTTCTGCCCGTTTCTGGGCAAATCCTGAGTCGACGACGTCGATGGTATAGGCGTGTTTGGAGTTTGGTTTTTCGGCGGCATACTGGGTATTCTGGACCGTACGGCGGGCAGATTGCGTTTGAATAGTCTTTTCCTTCGCTCCTCGGTCTCCTTTCTGTACTCTTCTGTGTCACTACTGCTGTCGGGGTAAGAGAAAGGCCGCCGTTCCGACATGGCCTCTGGGCCAGTAACTTGTGAGTCAGACATGTGTGCGCGCTCGTGTCGGGCTATCACATCACGCTCCGCACTGCGGTGTCTCCGCGAGATGGGTCTCGCGGCACTCCGAGTAGGTAACGTGGTGCAAAACAAGTCCCCTTGCACCCTGGAAAATTCGTCACCAAGACAATCTGACACAAGATTGTGACAGATAGTCCACCAAAAATAAAGTAGAGAACTGTCCAAGTGACAGTTCGTCTTTAGTGTTGCAAGAAGAGTAAAAAATTGGATGTCTATGGGACGATAGTCTTTTCGTTTCATTGAGATTTCATTCATGAATGTGGTAGTTTTCTTCTTGGTTGAACGCGACGACAAGAAAGACAGAAAAACTCTAACTCGAAAATGAATCGGCTGTTGACCCTTTCTGTGACAAATGTGGATATCGATAATTTGTAATTTGTTTTCCGATTTAGTTTTCCGTTGCCTGCTTCATTTTCACGGTCGCCAGTGCTGTGAGTGTTTTGTAACAGCTTCCTAGTGCGTTGTTGTTGTGACGCAAATCTGTTTGCGACTGGGTCGTTACGAAAAACTTGTTTCCGGTACACTGTTTGGGCGTGATAATTAATTTTGTGGAAAACTTGGTAATAATGGAGCAGAAGGAGGAATATCACGATCCGGATTACCCGGAGGCGTCTACGAGTGTTGCAAGAGAGGCTCCAAGTCTGAGCGAAGAGGATAAAATTGAGAAAATCAAACATATAGTTTGCCGGGAATTCACAAATGAGTTAGATGTGCGCGAAAATGAAGTATTGCAGCTGGACCAGCGGTAAGTCGAAGTAGCGTTATAGTTAATCCTTTGACACTTTTCCCGTAACGGGAGCTTTGTAGGTTATGTTTGTTTAGGAAAAGTTGGACATCAAAAAGTACCATGTGCTGACTCACATGCAATTATTTTGGTCGGCGCCTTCTTTGACATGTAGCTTTTATTTACTAGCTTTTTCCCGCGACTTTGTCTTCGTAAAATTCGGTTCCATTCCAGACCCGTAACCGCGGGAACCACATCGAATTTAGAGATGAATTGTAGCCAATGTGCTATTTTGGGCTATAAGCTAAATTGCCGCTAAATTTCATCAAAATCCGTTCAGTAGTTTTTGCGTAAGGAGTAACAAACATCAAAACATTCTTGCAAACATTCGCAATTATAATATTAGTAGTAAGGATAGATAACATTACAAGTATAGATCAAAGTAATATTGTTATGTTTTTCCCCCATTGAACTTTCAATATGTTTAACTGTATCATAATGGTTCACTGCAATACTATTAAAGTTTGCTGCCGATGCTTGTAGACACTCTGACAGCAAGGAAAAAAAACCTACACAGGACTAAATACAAGATTATTTTTAATTCTTCCCTTCTTTAGCCTATGTTCATCTAAAAATTCAAAAACAAAGTTAATGCTACTAAACATAACTGCTAAGTATGCATGTGTAAACATTGTTTCAAACCTATTTTCCATTGATATAAACAAACCACGAATCGCATAGAAAAATTTACTCAGTTTGACAATCCATCAAAACAAAATATTCTATTGATATGGGTCATTGCTTTGGTGTCAGTTTTGTAAGCAAATAACCACTTAAAATGTTCTACAATATACAAATATTTACTTTTATTTACATAGATGGAAAATTGGTTTGAGACAGATAGTAATATGATAATGAGACAAAAAATCTGTTCTACACAATTGTCTCTTCTGTGTTGAAAAGAATTACTCACTGGTCGCAGAAAAACACTGATACATTTTAAAATCTGCTAAGTAAAGATAAGGTGTTCTGGGCGGCCTATTTCCTGGCTAGTTCAATAAAAAATCTGCACATCTTGAGGCCGTGATAATGAAGGTCAGAAATGATAGTTAGAATGAAGATGAAGTCCTCCGAAATGGGAGTTTTATAGTTGGTAGGAATATTTTGTATTTTTTCCAAAATCACAATCGAGTTTTAATTATATATACCCGTTTACATCAATAGCTGGGGTCCAAAGGTGCAAGAATAAAAGGCGATGTATGAAAAGAGTTGTAAATATGCGAGGGTAGGGAGTTGTGTCAGGAGAGAGCAAAGTGGTGGCCCATAGTCTCCTGTGGGACAGAGGGGTGAGCTTTATGTATGTATGTATGTAATGAATAACCCAAAACAGTCCACCGCCTTAAGTTAAGCTCCATCACTATGTTTGAGCGCATTGTAATGAGACTTTTGACAATTTGAAATTTGACATCACTTAACTTGACTCAATACTTAACATAAGGTTTTTATGGGGTCGGCAACACGTGAGTGATGCCCTTGTTATTACAAATGTCCATAGGCTGTGGTGACTGCTTAGCAGGCCGTAAGCTTCTTTGCCACCTCAGTGGTATAACAAGCTTATTGTAAAGGACAGTTAATTTTCTTGTTTTATTTCCGTGACCTAATTGTTATGGGGTCTGCCCCATATTCCGAGGTACCTGGTTTGAACCCCTATGCCGCTGTGTACTAAGGACTGTTTTCTGAATTAATGTACATTGCAATGAATGTACATCATTCAGAAAAGAGATATGCTCTTATGGTTAGAGAAAACACTGTGATGAAACCAGCACATTTAGGTGACTGAATGTGTAGTGTAACTACGATCCAAACTGGTCAGGTTCCCCTGTAGGTAAACAGGGTGACGAAGGTCAGCTGGCACTCACTCCACTATAATTACCTGATCTGCCAAATCCTGGATCATGGTCACGGCAGACCCCGGGCTCAAGAGCGCAATCGGGACAAGATCACCACTAGCTGGTCTAGTCTGGTCATCATGTATAATATCGAAGAATGGAAGGTGTTGATGCTACTCTAATCTGCGGGACACCACACAGCTTCAATCATAAATAAATAAATAAATATTCGTGGACAAATTCACAGCGCCATCTAGCCCCAAACTAAGCAAAGCTTGTACTATGGGTGCTAGATAACTGATATAGTACTTAAATACTTTTTAAATATATACTTATTATACATAGAACACCCAGACCCGTAACAGAAATTAAAACCCATCATTTCAATTTCTGCCCGGCCGGGAATCGAACCCGGGACCTCTTGCGTGGCAGATGTTGACCATTGAACTACTCAGGTCGTCAATCATGTTTCAATAATGTAACCACACTAAAGTAATGGCCATAAAACACAAACAACAATGTTAGATATATACTTGGTTTATGTTATTGCAAACTGTCCTTGAATTATAAGCAGATGTCTGGAAGGATATATCTTATATTTTTATACAACAAAGTCGCTTCTCGCTATCTGTCCCTATGTAAATATGTACTCTTAGATCTTTTAAAATACGCAACGGATTTTAATGCGGTTTTTAACAATAGATAGAGTGATTCAATAGGAAGGTTTATAAGCAAGAAAAAATGGGTAGGTAGGGGTTAAATTTGTGCACGCAAACGACGCGCCACACGATGCCAATCGGTGTTCATCATCACAGCCCGTAACAGTCCACTGCAGGACTTAGGGCCTCTCCCACAAAAAGGGAGGTTATTGCCATAATCTCCACGCTTGGCAGGCGGGTTGGAGATCGCAGTGTTATAACATAACAATGGAAAATGCTGCTGCCCATTTTCCAGTCTACGGAGGCGCTTAGATCTTTTGCCTCGAAAACATTAGTCGCCTTGTATGACACCCACGAGTATAAGGGGTTGGTGCTATTCTACTCTGCCGGACACCACACGGCCGAATCGGTGTTCATTATCTTATAATTATCAATGGAAATAAATATCTTGATAATTTCCGTTCCTGCTGTTAAGATTAATTTCTTTTTGGAACTGAACTGTGGATCTAGCCAAGATGCATTATATTTTCGGAATTTATAGTGGAATAGAAATCGAAATCTATGCGTATTGACACAGGTCAAAGGCTTCTAATACTTGGCTAAATTCGGTCGTTTAAATTCAGAAGCCAAAAGCGTGAGAGCAAGATCAAAGTGGAATATATTGCTCATAGAACAAGGTCCATTTTTGTATTACGCCGTTTAGAAAGCGGAGCGAAGGTAACATATATAAGTTCCATATGCTCCCACTCCTATCAGAACCGGCTCATAACCTAACTGCTTGCTTTTAGGGAAAACATTTAACTTTAGCAATTATTAAAAAATCATGCAATTAAAGGTGTAAAAAGTATGTGGTGTTTTCCATGAATGTAATGTAACAGAAAGAAATAACTCGAACAAAACTTCAAGAACAGACTGGACAGCCTAAAAAAGTGACTGACACAAGTGCTAGTGAAGTGCACGCATCAGCTTCATGCTGCTAGTGCATCAACAACTAATAATAATAATAATAATAATAAAAATATAATATGTTGGCTCCATCCCACCCGAAGGTTCGAAAGAACGTTTCTCGCTTGTACGATTCGGATGTGGAATGAGCTCCCAGCCACAGTGTTTCCTTTGGATCGTTTAAAGAGGTACATTAGAGGTCTCCTTAGGGGCGGGCAACGTATTAGTAGCGCCCCTGGTGTTGCTGATGTTTATAGGCGGCGATGACCACGCACCATGAGGTGTTTGACTGTCGTATCACATAAAAAGAAAACAGACTTTTTTGCTGAACTCTTTAGGGTCATATTTTCATCATCATCATATCAGCCAAAAGACGCCACTGCGGTCTGGGTACTGCCTCCCCCAGAGATCTCCATAAAGACCGGCCCTGTGCCTTACACATCCAGCTGGTACCTACGTTCTTTACCAGGTCGACGGTCCATCTTGTGGGAGGCCTACTCGAGAATGTTACTGCCCCATCGGTCATCTGTTCTTTTCTGGCAATCCTTATACGGGTCACATTTTGTTAAATTACTTTAATCGAATATACGAGGGGGAGTCAAAAAGTTCACGGAATGGAGGGGATAGCGGGGGGTGGGGGACCTGCCGCAGGTAGTATCTAATGAGCAACTCTTTGTGAGTATATATGCCAAGTTTGAACCTGATTGTGTCAATAACCTTTGATCTGTCGTCGATCAAACAAGTGAATCCGGAAGAAAAACTTGAACATGGAAAAAAATCGAGTTTCGTGCCGTCATAAAATTCCTCACTAAGCAAGGAAAACCACCTCAGAAAATTTTGGAAGAAATGTTATCAGTATACGGGGACTCTTGCCCTGGGAAAACCATGGTGTACAAGTGGAATAGCCTTTTTAAGCAAGGCAGAGAGTCTCTTGAAGACGACCCTCGCTCAGGACGGCCGATTGAGGCCACCACCTCAAACATCGTTGAAAAAGTGGAGAATCTTATACTGGAGGATACTCGTTTGAAGAAGAAACAACTTGCAGAAATGGTTGGAGTATCACCTACAACCATTTTAAATATTCTACACGACAATCTTGGGATGTCAAAAGTCAGCGCAAGATGGGTGCCAAGAATGCTCACACCACCACAGAAACAGCTGCGCGTCGAGTATTCAAAGGAGTTTTTAGACCTCTGTAGCGCCGACAAGGAAGGAATTTTTGCAAGACTTGTTACTGCAGATGAAACTTGGGTTCATCATTATGAGCCTGAGTCGAAGCAAGAGTCTATGCAGTGACATAAAAAGGGTCAGAGCCCCCCCTAAGAAATACACGGTGTCACAATCGGCTGGAAAAATCATGGCAACTGTTTTTTGGGATACAGAGGGTATTTTATTAATAGATTATAAAGATAAGGGTGTTTCTATAACGGGAGAATACTACGCTAATCTACTGAGACAATTAAAAGAAGCAATCAAGGAGAAAAGGCGGGGAAAGTTGACAAAAGGTGTGCTGCTTTTGCACGACAACGCACCGGTACACAAGAGCCGCGTTGCGATGGCTGCCCTTCATCACTGTGGCTTCGAAATGTTAAACCATCCTCCCTATAGTCCAGACTTAGCCCCCTGTGATTATTTTTTATTTCCCAAATTAAAAAAAGAGCTTCGTGGGAAGAAATTTTCCGATGATGAAGAAGTCAAGTCGGCGATTTCGGCCTATTTTGAGGACAAAGACAAATCATTTTTTTTCGACGGTATTAATAAGTTAATAGAGAGATCTGAAAAATGTATTCGACTTAAGGGGGAATATATTGAAAAATAGTACAGTATTTTATTTCACCCCCCTTCCCCTCCGTTCCGCGAACTTTTTGACCCCCCCTCGTATGTTACCGTTGGTTTCCCTTACGATAGTAATATTTGAATTAAATAAAAACATTTGAATTGTATTTTCAATGCGTTTGTATTCGCAATTTTATTTATAAAGCGGACCTTGGCAGAGGCTGGGATAAGCGCTAAGACGATGATGATGATGATTTAAATTGTTTTTTCACTATTAGTATTGGTAATGTCTCCGTACTCTCATCGTGTATCTTGTACATCCTACATCTATGGCTGGACTGACCATGCAACCGTCCCCAGGCTCACCCACGCCCGCCGGCTCCTCCACCGCCTCCGCTACACGTCGGTGGCGGCGTACTACGGCGCGCCGCGGCTGCAGCTGCCGCCGGAGATCGTCGGCGACCAGATCGCCGCGCAGGTCGAGCCCCGCGCCAGGAGCGAGGTGGGTGGATCGGGTGGCTAGGCAGCCTGACGCGATGAGATACTAGCGAACCCTGCATTAGCAGACACCACTACAAGGGATACCACTAGATGTCACCCAGGCGCAAAAAACAAAACACCGAAACGTCACATTTGGGCTAGTCGAAAACAAAACATAGGCGGATCCTCGTTACGCTGTAAACGCTACTTCTTGTCCGCGTGGAAAACAAAACATAGTGGAATCTCAGTTTTTTTTCCCGCGTAGGGAACAAAACACAGTCGAATCTCAATTGATGAGACCATGTGATTTCATTCTGGCGGTGATAATATTTTGGGAAGGAGTTGTTGTTACAAACCAAGTAATGGCATTGTCGGAACCTTTGTCTGGCATTTTCGGACGCGGCCCGGGTCTGACTGGCACTGCCGGGCACGGCCCTACTCGGGCTGGCATTCTCGGAAACGGTCCGGGTTTGATTGGCATTCTCGGACACGATCCAGCTCTGCCAGGCACTGTCGAGCGCGGTCCGGCTCTGCCTGGCAAATGATCAAATCGTAATCAAACATCTGCATGGCCAATATATCACTGTATTCTTCCTACTTTTCTACCCCCGTCCTTAAATACAAGGATCTCATGATGCACCTTCTCCCAATCCAGGTGGCAGCGGTCCTCCGTGATGGCCAGCGCCGCATCCACCCGTCCGTGCGGAAACTGCTGGGGAAGACCGCCGTGGACCTGGACGAGATATTGTACAGAAGCCGAGCGCCGCGTGTCAACGCTAGGAAGGATTATTTGGTAAGGACCCGCCGTTGGTACAGCTGTCCCCTTATTTTACTCGCGCGCAGTTCGGATCTCAACCTTCCCGCGGGAATATATTAATTTCTAGATAGTTGCCTGTGTTACTCAGTAATAATGTAGCATTATATTTGTAAAAGAATTTTTAAAATCGGTCCAGCAGTTTATTTGACGACCTGAGTGGTTCTGTTCTGCCGGTCTGCCACTCAGGTCATCAGGTCGTACTTTTTAAGTCTCGATTTAAAAATAGGCAGACTCTTGACTGGCGAATAGCCTTCACCGTAAGGAATCATAGAAGTAGCCATATCGGTTAAACGGGGCAGACAGAATGTTATCAGTGTAACCTGTTTGCCTACAGTTGACAAAAAAAAACTACAACCATAACCCTCAACCCTCCACAGGCGATGGTGAAGACCAGAAACTACACAATACCAGCTGACTCCACCAAAACCATGCGGTCAGAGCCAGAAGTTCCAGAAGAGCCTCCAGAGGAGAGTAAACCGAAGAAAGTACCGAAGCACCTGCAGCCAAAGATTGTGAATGTGGTAACCTTGGATGAAGCCACCAGGAATCAGATGAAGTATCGGTACAGGATTATTATTGGTGAGTTGGTTTTGACTGTCAATATAGTATTTCAATTCAATTGATTTAGGCCTTTTAGTCAGACCACCATTTACATTAAAGATTTAACAGAATTTATAACATACATGCATATAAAAATTAATTAATAATAATGTTCATAAATCATAACAATGTTGGTAATAATCATCGTTGGTCTGTTTGTCTTTTGATAGAAGCCTCCTCCAACTCCAGCCATTTCCTACGATCTGCTGTTAATCTCGTCCATATTTTGCCAGCTATTTCCTCGAATTCATCTTTCCGTCTTCGAAACTGTCTACTTTTCCGTCTCTTTCCATTTCTTGAATACCATTTTTTGACTGTTTTGCTCCATTTGTTGATGCCTCTCAAAGTATGCCCGACCCACTTCCATTTTAATCTTTAATTCTTTGAGTTACATCCATAACTTTAGCATCGGCTCTCAAATCGATATTTTTCTTTCTGTCATTCCTTTTAATACCGGTCATACTTCTTTCCATAGCTCTCTGACAGACCGCCAACTTATTGCATTGAGCCTTGGTGAGAACTCACGTTTGACATCCATATGTAAGGACTGGCAAAATACATGTGTCGTATACTTTTTTGAGGTTCATGTGCAATTTACTGTTCTTCATTATTTCTTTAATTGACTGCCTATTATGTACTTTAGGTCTGAGTGTTGTATGTATAATAAGTATGTATTTAAAAGGTGTATAGGTAGTTTATCAGTCATCTAGCACCTGTAGTACAAGCTTTACTTAGTTTAGGTCTAGATGGCGCTGTGTGTAGTAAGCCACTGTTAGGGGCTGTGACGATGAGTCCCCTCTCATGGGAAGGCCCTAAGCCACTGTTATGGGCTGTGATGACGATTCCCCTCTCATGGGAAGGCCCTAAGCCACTGGCATGGGCTCTGATGATGATGTGTGACTAAAGTGTGGCAAATAACCTCGAGTCTCAAAACCTATATTCTCCATATTCCAGGCAACACATCGAAGTTCGCCCCGGCGGCCTCGCAGGCGGACCGCTCCACGCACAAGTGGCTGCTGTACGTGCGCGGCCCCCCGCGGCGGCCCGACCTCGCCGCCGTCGTCACGGCCGTCACCGTGCGGCTGCACCACTCCTACGCGCCGCACCACACCGTCACCATGGAGTGAGTGCCGGGGGACGCAGACACACACACACACAGACAGACAATAACGGCCGTCACCGTGCGGCTGCACCACTCCTACGCGCCGCACCACACCGTCACCATGGAGTGAGTGCCGGGGGACGCAGACACACACGCACACACAGACAATAACGGCCGTCACCGTGCGGCTGCACCACTCCTACGCGCCGCACCACACCGTCACCATGGAGTGAGTGCCGGGGGACGCAGACACACACACACACACACACAGACAATAACGGCCGTCACCGTGCGGCTGCACCACTCCTACGCGCCGCACCACACCGTCACCATGGAGTGAGTGCCGGGGGACGCAGACACACACACACACACACACAGACAATAACGGCCGTCACCGTGCGGCTGCACCACTCCTACGCGCCGCACCACACCGTCACCATGGAGTGAGTGCCGGGGGACGCAGACACACACACACACACAGACAATAACGGCCGTCACCGTGCGGCTGCACCACTCCTACGCGCCGCACCACACCGTCACCATGGAGTGAGTGCCGGGGGACGCAGACACACACGCACACACAGACAATAACGGCCGTCACCGTGCGGCTGCACCACTCCTACGCGCCGCACCACACCGTCACCATGGAGTGAGTGCCGGGGGACGCAGACACACACACACACACACACAGACAATAACGGCCGTCACCGTGCGGCTGCACCACTCCTACGCGCCGCACCACACCGTCACCATGGAGTGAGTGCCGGGGGACGCAGACACACACACACACAGACAGA
Source organism: Blastobasis lacticolella (assembly GCA_905147135.1). Classification (NCBI taxonomy): domain Eukaryota; kingdom Metazoa; phylum Arthropoda; class Insecta; order Lepidoptera; family Blastobasidae; genus Blastobasis; species Blastobasis lacticolella. The sequence continues at coordinate 1,365,856 of LR990067.1, forward strand.
CAATAACGGCCGTCACCGTGCGGCTGCACCACTCCTACGCGCCGCACCACACCGTCACCATGGAGTGAGTGCCGGGGGACGCAGACACACACGCACACACAGACAATAACGGCCGTCACCGTGCGGCTGCACCACTCCTACGCGCCGCACCACACCGTCACCATGGAGTGAGTGCCGGGGGACGCAGACACACACACACACACACAGACAATAACGGCCGTCACCGTGCGGCTGCACCACTCCTACGCGCCGCACCACACCGTCACCATGGAGTGAGTGCCGGGGGACGCAGACACACACACACACACACACAGACAATAACGGCCGTCACCGTGCGGCTGCACCACTCCTACGCGCCGCACCACACCGTCACCATGGAGTGAGTGCCGGGGGACGCAGACACACACACACACACAGACAATAACGGCCGTCACCGTGCGGCTGCACCACTCCTACGCGCCGCACCACACCGTCACCATGGAGTGAGTGCCGGGGGACGCAGACACACACACACACACAGACAATAACGGCCGTCACCGTGCGGCTGCACCACTCCTACGCGCCGCACCACACCGTCACCATGGAGTGAGTGCCGGGGGACGCAGACACACACACACACACAGACAATAACGGCCGTCACCGTGCGGCTGCACCACTCCTACGCGCCGCACCACACCGTCACCATGGAGTGAGTGCCGGGGGACGCAGACACACACACACACAGACACACACACACACAGACAATAACGGCCGTCACCGTGCGGCTGCACCACTCCTACGCGCCGCACCACACCGTCACCATGGAGTGAGTGCCGGGGGACGCAGACACACACACACACACAGACAATAACGGCCGTCACCGTGCGGCTGCACCACTCCTACGCGCCGCACCACACCGTCACCATGGAGTGAGTGCCGGGGGACGCAGACACACACACACACAGACACACACACACACAGACAATAACGGCCGTCACCGTGCGGCTGCACCACTCCTACGCGCCGCACCACACCGTCACCATGGAGTGAGTGCCGGGGGACGCAGACACACACACACACAGACACACACACACACAGACAATAACGGCCGTCACCGTGCGGCTGCACCACTCCTACGCGCCGCACCACACCGTCACCATGGAGTGAGTGCCGGGGGACGCAGATAAACACACACACACACCCAATAACGAAACACGGTCGAAACGCCACATTTGAGATAGGTACTCTTAACAGAACATTATCGGAATGCCGCTTTTCGCCCACGCACCTGGTACTACTGCCGGTTTTTAATTAATTAAGTAATTTATTAAACTTTCTTGCACCCAAAATCCAATTGGCGTATTTGTTTGTAACATTTTCTCCCCCCTTTCCCCAGCAAGCCCCCCTACCACGTGTCCCGGCGCGGCTGGGGCGAGTTCCCGGCGCGCGTGGAGCTGCACTTCCCGCTGCCCGCGCGGAACCGCCCCGCCGCCGTCACGCACACCGTGCGCCTGGACCGCCATCGCACCGGACTGCAGACGCTGGGTGGGCAGACACGCCAGATACACGGACGGCGGACGCACCACACTGCCACACGCCACTGACACGCCAGCTATCACCGACACGAGATAAGACACTAACAGACACTGAATACACACCACAATAAGACAGTAACTGACGTCACAAGACACTACCAGATGACGCCATAGGACTCTAGAATATAAGACACCAACAGACACTGCCAAATGACACCACAAGACACTAGAATAAGACTCCAACAGACACTGCCAAATGACACCACAAGACACTAGAATAAGACTCCAACAGACAGTGCCAAATGACACTACAAGACACTAGAATAAGACACCAACAGACAGTGCCAAATGACACCACAAGACACTAGAATAAGACTCCAACAGACACTGCCAAATGACACCACAAGACACTAGAATAAGACACCAACAGACAGTGCCAAATGACACCACAAGACACTAGAATAAGACACCAACAGACAGTGCCAAATGACACCACAAGACACTAGAATAAGACTCCAACAGACAGTGCCAAATGACACCACAAGACACTAGAATAAGACACCAAAAGACAGTGCCAAATGACACCACAAGACACTAGAATAAGACACCACAATACACTGGAATAAGACACCAACAGAAACTGCCACAAGACACTGTAATAAGACACCAACAGACACTGCCGGATGACACCACAAGACACCAGTGTAAAACACCAACAGACACTGCCAAATGACGCCAAAAGACACTAGAATATACCACTATAAGACACTAACAGACACTGCCAGATGACGCCACGAGACACTAACTGACACCACCAGATGAGACCACAAGACTACCAGACATCACTAAGTGATTGACAAACTGTATTTTATTGTTTACTATTGGTACCACTCCTTTTATTATTGGTGCCATATAGCAAAGATTATTCAAATAATCATATATTTAATTTTACTCTTCAGGTGCCGAAACGATAGTCGACGTCTGGCTGTACAGTACACCGGAGATGTTGGAATACGAATTCAAAGAAGACAGCGACACAGACACGCAGAATGAGAATACAGCCGAGGCAAACACTGAAGACACTAACACGAATGAAGAAACCGTAATTGAGAATGAAGAAAAAGATAACACACAGAACGATAGCTGGCTGGAATTCTTCGCGAATACGACTGAGTTGGACGTAGACGAAATGATAATAAAGCCAGAGAAGAAAGTTGAGGAAGCGATAGAAGAAAATATAGACGGTGCAGTAGAGGAAAACCTGGAGAATGATGTGGGAACTACTCTAGTCGCTAGCAACGAATTTAGTCTGAGCACTAAAGAAATAGAAGACGCGAACCAAGTATTCTACAAAAGCTTGGAGTTACAAGAGGATTTGCCAAACGAGTTGTTGAATCAACCGACGTCGCCAAGAAAAAGGATAATGAAATACATGGACCCAACCACAGGCAAGATTTACTACTTAGAAATGGATCGCAAGTTAGACCTAACCAAAGTCCAAGAGATAGTTATAAATTCAAAAGGCAACGTGCAAACGGCAAAGATAAGTCCGATTAAACCGAATGGCCTTAAAAATGTGAGACGGAATGTTAAATCTGGTGGCATATCGTTACTGAAGCCGGAGGTGAAGAATCAACTGAAAAACGAGATCAGTCCAGTGAAAACCGTAGAGAATTGTCCCACGATGAGAACGTTAGCACATATTGAAAACGATCATTGTTACTTAGGTAGTAATGTTACAAATAAATACTCCGAAGAGTCAGTATTCTCTGAAAAACTAGACGTCAAATATAGTACTGAAGAAATACCTCTCTTCAACGGTGTGCAAAAGAGTGTGAAGAAAGAAAAGACTGTTCTAGATTGTCTGTGTTCCAATATACATAGGTTTTCGTCAGTAAAAATTGCAGTGAACTATATGTTGAAGAATATACCAGTGATAAGTAGTCAAGCGAGGGATCCGGATTTTGTGAGAGACTTCCCGTTTGTTGTGGAGACCGAAGAAAGGTATTGGAAATTGGATTTCGCGAAACGGAGGAATATTGAGGTATGCATGGATGTTCCTTTTTTTTATCATCATCATCATATATTTAAGACTCTTGTCTTGAACTCATATATTTTTATATTGGAGGAAATTATATAATATTTTTATTATTATCAGGCATCAACCGCCATCTCACCTCCAGTGCTACTGTCTAACTCAGTTGGCAACTGAATTTAACATTAAATAATTCTACACTACATCATCTACGTTGGCCACTGGCTATAGCGTCTACCAAATTAGAGTTGTGTAAGATTATTATATGTCAAATTCAGTTGCCTACTGATATAGACCCCTGGTGGTAAGTGACGATGCGGCCGATGATGGAGCATGCCAGTCTAGAAACAGCCTATTCACTGTAGCCTTGAAGGCGTATAGATTATAATGATCAGGGAACACACTCGCAGGCAACGCGTTCCATTCCTCAGCCGTACGCATTATAAAGGTTAACAAAGCGGCTCGTGTGGATAGCTGGAAGATCCACGACATAAGAATGAGGTTTTCGTTAGGATCGAGTTTTGTGATCCGGTGTATTTCTCTCACTTATCTATAAGTCTTCATCTCATTTATCTATAAGTATTATAAATGAAAGTCCCCTCGACGCATATGTCTGTCTGAATCAAAGAAACTCCGAAACTACTCAACTTATTTTGATTCTTGAACTTATTCGAAGCTACATTCTTTCTGAGTCATCATCATCATAGCTGTCAGTCCCGGCTTATGCCAGGGTCAGCTTCCTTACTTTTTCTCCACTACTACATTCTCGTGTTCTGGAAGGATCCTGCGGGATAGATCGTGTCAGTTTTGCTTTGATTAATAACCCCTCCTTTTTGGTTGCACCGTATAGTCGGATTAAAAATACTACTTATTAGTGCACTTGCCCGCGTCTACGTCCGCGTGGCAATAGTTTTTAGGACAGTTTATCTTTTTCCCGAGCGACCAACTCTGGTTCTACCTAACTGAATTAGATGAAACATGGCCTAGATTTTAAGATGGTGTACCATACTGTGAAACACCTATCAAAATTTGTAACGCGCCTTTCCATATTTCTTATAGTTTGGCTGGTCTATTATAGTTCTACATCAGGTGTTCCAGTCTCCAAAATCAATTATGTGCTATATGTTGCCCAGGCTTAATAGTCACACAGCAATTTTTTTTTTATTGAAATCCGTCCATTAGCTCCGGAGATTAGTGTGGTGTAGAAACTGTTTCTTTATATGTTCGAGTAATATCCTAAGTTTTTCGTTTAGAAATTCTCACCACAAACCATTTCCCATTCCAGTGGTCGAGAGCGAAATTAATAAACAAGTTACTCACGGACCCTCGCTTCGCAAACCTGTGCGAGCCAGTGTGGCGGACCAAGCAGATCCTGATATACTCAAGAATGCACGCATTCCACCCCATCAGGCCAGAAACCAGCCAAGTCTCTCAAATGGACAACCAGGACTGGTCGTCCTGGCTCGACTTGGAGAATTCAAGAAAGCTGTCAATGGACGTCAGCGATTTCTGCACCGACAGGGATGTGAACACGTTGTCAATATTTGACAGTTCAGAGTTCATGAACCTGTCGGATACATTGGAGATGTCAGAGTCTGACGAAGAGATAGAAATAGTGAACGAAGTGTCAGTGAACGTTAAAAGTGAACGGAAGGACTCGTGTAGTAGTGCTCTAACAGTGTTGCCGGTGGTCAATGAGGATGATAGACAGAGGTTTCTGTTTGTTGAAAGAAAGTGTGCGGACATTGGCATAGAGTTGAGGAATGAGGACGTCGGACATGGCTACTCGTATAGGTAAGTTTTCTATTTTTTTAGACTGCTCTGTGACAAACAAGCAGACAACCACATTGACATGCATTTAGGTTTCATGATGCTTGAAAAGACCGATAAGCAACAGTCGCGGAGTGCGTCGCTCTACTGCCCTCGCCGCGTGTCACTGTCGGACTGTAAACTTTAAAAACTCCAGCCGCAGTCTACACCGGCCGATTTTGTCTTCATGCGTTTGTTTGAATCATAGATTATTTAATTTGCCCATTAACGGGCGACAGTTACCGCTTACCATCAGGTCGGCTGTCTGTTTGTTTGTCACTGCATAAAAAACACTATTTTATAGTACGCAGTTTTTGTAAAAGCGTGTCATTGAGTAAAGACTCCTTTTTTCTTTCTCCTCACACACACTGAAAACCAGCGCAATGGCGGTAGCCATGGCTTATGCTTAGTGTGACCCCATTGCAGGACTTCTCATGGCATGGGCAACGATACAACCGCTGTCAATGTAGTTTATGTTTATTTCCTGTCTCTTTATTTAAATGTACCCGATGTGTACTTAACATTATTATATCATATTTACTATATAGATAAGAATATGGCAATTTATAAAGAATCACTTTATTTATTTTTTATTTTGCCATGGCATGGGTGGCGATACATTATGGTTATAATGTCACTGTTTCTTTTTTTAATGTTTGAATGTATAGGGGACCAGGGACTTAGGTTACTTTGACAGGTTGCGGAAAAATGAGTATACTAAAGTTATTTTACTGGCAATAATAGACGAAAAAAAAAGGAAATGTACCTCACCATTATTAAATGGCCTAAAGCCTTTACCGTCGTCTTCGTCATTGTATACCTTCTAAAACGGTCTAAACAGGAAACGGAAGGAATAACTATTGTGACAATGTCACCACGAAAGCGTCAAAATAAGTTCATAGGGATTCAAAAAGTAAAAAAAGTATTAATATCGATTGGTTCAATATAATTTTAATATTTTTGTCGATAACCAGAAAAGGAAGGGTTTACTGCTTCATGTCGAATGTCATGTGCCCGATGGCTGGTACCTCAAAGTCTATAGCACCAATGTACCTATACACTTTCGACAAGTAATTACGTTATCATCGTGAGGGATACCGCGAATAAGGTCGAGGGGGCTCGCCTGCGCTGGTATTTATTTATTTAGGACAACCAACAAGACTTTCACAAACAAAAGTTATAGCATCTTATAGCTAAAAATATGGTCAAGAGTTGCGAAAATCCCAAGGAGGGATACGTGGGGAAAAGGTGCCTGAAACTGTCGGTATCAGGAAAGAGACCCCGTGGGTGGCTCAAGAACTCATGAATTGATATTGGTTATGAATCATAGTTGTACATTCTTTCAAGGGTTTGAAGTTTTTAATGTACGTGCAATTAGTACTAAGCCAATAAGTATCCAATTAAGCGTAAAATGAATTTCTACAATATAAAATAAAGCAATAAAAAAGAAATATAATAGAATCACAAAACAACGCCAAGCGGCGAATTGTGCTATTTTTAAAACTGCTTTATTTTATATCGATACATTTACTAAGAGTATAAACCGAATGAGAGAATGGTAATAGAAATTTAGTATTGGTGACGAACCACCTTAACTCCTCCGATATTTCTTAGGTAGGTATAAGACAGGCATGATGTTGTGAATAGGGCATGCAAATATTCGAAAATTGAAGTATTCGAATATTTGAATATTTTTGCTGGTTATATTCGAATATTATTCGAAATCTGGAATTAGGATTTTAGCTACGTTTTTAATGTATGTTTGTGCAATTGTCCGGTAGTAAATGTATCCAAATGAGCGTGAAATGGATTTCAACATGATAATAACATAAAAAAAAAATCACAAAATAACGATATCTAGCGGCGGATTGTGGATTTCGTTTTAACTGCTTTATTTTATTTTAAGCTATAGAAACCTTTTGCCGCACCTTTACATTTACTATGAGTATAAACCATAATTCAATTACTAAACACTCAAACGACTGAAATAATGGAAATATAAATTTAGTAACTCTCGCGAGGCGAGAGTATAATCGGTCGCCTTGCCTCGCGATTCCCTTCCGAGTATTCCCGAACACAGCACAATACAAAGAACCTGCCTCGCGAGAGTGAAGAGGGCCCTTCGCGTTGTGTCACCTCACGCGAGGTCGCCACGCGAGGCGCTCAGAGTGAGGAGGTAGCATTAGGTCAGTCAGATCCTAAGATTAGGTATATTACGAGTTTAGGATGCGAAACGACTTTTTACTTAACAATGAAACGGAAAGAATTTTATATCACGAGATAAGTGGTACTACTTAAAATCAAATTATATGTAAACTAAAACATGATATCAGACAGACAGAATGCATCTCTCATTTTACGCAGAGCAGAATACTCAGGCACGCGTCACCGAGCCTTCGGTGGGTGCATTCTCACGATCCGTTTGATTAAATACCACAAATATGAATAACTTGAATATAAAATGAATATAAAATGAATAACTTGGTACAAAACCATAAGTTGTACACAATTTATTAATTAACCTTTGTTTATGCATAATACTTAGTTTTAAGTTTAAATTGCAGTGCCCGTAAGGGTTCATAATGTTAATGTAACTTATGAAGCAATAAATAAATAAATAAATCTCAAATATAAGACTCGATACATAAATTGAAATAATTTCAAAATATTCGAATTTTACCTAAATTACTATTCGAACATTGAAATGGGGCGAATATTCCAATAATTCGAATATTCGATTTGCAAGCCCTATTTGTGAACCTATATATGCAGTACTAGTTTTTGCTCGCATCTTCGTCTGCGTAGAATGAGGAGTTTTCCAGTAGGTATTATAGTTGGATCAAAAAGCATCAATAGATGTCGCTCCTACAATTTTGGTAATCTTTTTATAATCTGTATGATGGTGGCAGTGATTTCATGCAGTCAACTAATACTAAACGCAAAAATAAAATATTCTTTAACTTAATAAGCCGCCTTCATTATTGTACACCATTTTAAATTAGTTGGTTTATAATGTCTAACTTAGGTGTCAACGTCTACTATGTCAAATATTGACAGATTTGACAAGAATCATAATTCCATGAAGGAGGGCGCTAAGCTTGTTTCCGAAACGTCATTATTCTAATGAGGAGTTTTCCAGCAGGTATAGATAGTTGGTTTCAAAAAGCATCAATAGATGGCGCTCCTACAATTTTGGTAATCTTTTTATAATCTTTATGATGGTGGCAGTGATTTCATGCAGCCAACTAATACTAAACTTAAAAATAAAATGTTTATTAATATAAACATAACTGTTAAAGGTTGAACGAAGTGTAAAAAGAAATATTTATAGAAGTTAGCACTATGTTCCACTATTATTACAACCTCTAAAATGGTTGAAAACTATTGACAAATACAATATTATTTATTTATTTCCATACAGTTTTACAGCAATAAAATTTAGTTATCCAATACAACGTACCCAGTGTGTATATCCTGTTTGTTAAGAACCTATTTCAAGCGATTATCAATTACCAAAATTGTCGGGGCGCCATCTAGTGAGTGGTTAGGAATGCTTTAGATACCTATTGGAAAACTCCTCATTTCACAATCGGGACATGTTAGTTTCTTTTATCCACGATCCATTGTTGGCGATATTCGAATTCAGTCACATAATACTACATCCTTCCGGTGTTGCTACATAAAACGCAGAACAAGGGCCACCATTGACAGGTCACCTCTGTCGCTGGTCGTGTCATGGATATCGTGTCATGAGTTTATCTGCAATAAACGTCATCTATTTATTATTTATTTATGTGCCACGTGATTTTGTGTAAAAAATGCTTTTTATTTTACCTAGTTATTATTCTCAACCATCTCCTTGCCTGCCTTCCCAGCCTGGTGCACGCGGCGCTGGTCTCCGCGATGAGGAGCTTCGCCGAGGACCTGGTCCGCGGCGCGGCGGCCGCCAGAGCCGAGAAGGACCGGCCTCCAGGGCTGCAGGTTTGGTGCGGGTGAGTTACTCATCAGTTGTACTGATTTTATTATGTCATTGTTCCGTGACCATCTGTTGTATCAACGAAATTTTGGAATCGTAAAACCCCGTCCCGTCTGAAATATTAATGCGTAAAATACTTATTACCCCCCCTCCACCCGTTTCCCCCCTAAGCCCCCCCCCCTCGCTTGCCGCTGCCCCCCCTCGTGGTCACGGCAGCGGCCCGCGGGGTGCAGCTTGTGGATTTTATAATCGTGATGCCCCCCCCTTTTCCTGTCTGAAGTGTTAATTCACACAATACTTACACACTTTGTACATTATACAAAGAAATTATATTTCGTCGCTTCATTCTTCAGATATAAGATAATTCACAATGTAGTCCCTTTAGCCTACAAGGTAGCTTCGCACGTTTATTTAAAGTAAAATCGATTTGTTTTCAATCGATCATTTTATTTTTTTTCGATCCTACGTAGCGATACAGCCAGCCGCCATTTTTACGTCATTCCTTTTTCGTGCGAGGTAGCGAGCACATCGTGCACACGTGGTGCACAACAAATTGTTAAAACTTGATTTCAAAAGTAGAAACGCAGCGCCGAAAACAAGATTCGGTATTTTAAAAGAAAAAGCAAAGAACCTACGATGTCACAAAGTGGCGATATTCTCGGATTCCACTTCAGATTCCGATAAAAATTCATGTAAGTACCTACAATATTTTCGCCGAATGTAGTTACTTTTATAATTTATGCATCGAGTGTATTAATACAAAACCGGGGGGTTGGCCGTGAGTCAACACGACGGTGATTTAGCTTTAATGTATATACAATAAAAAATTAAGAATATAATTAAAATTTCATCTGGAGGTTGGTCGAGAATCAACACGACGATATCAAATAACTACGCATACACCGCCTGGGGGTTGGTCGTGAATCATCACAAAGGCAATATGCAATAATCTAGTTTCTTAACCTGGTGATGATCGAGGTTTTTAGATACTTTAGATTCCGATTAAAACTAAGTAAGTTTCTATTTTACGCGATTTTCGCTTAATGTGATACGTGTAATTTATGCATCGAGTGCTTCAATGTAAAACCTGGGGGTTGGCCGTGAGTCAACACGATGGTAAAAACCTGGACGTTGGTCGAGAATCAACGCGACGGTACAATTATACACCTGGATGTTGGTCGAGAACCAACACGACGGTATCGACACAGAGCCTGGAGGTTGGTCGTGAACCATCACGAAGGCAATGTGCTTATTCACCTGGATGTTGGTCGAGAATCAACACGACGGTATCGACACAGAGCCTGGAGGTTGGTCGTGAACCATCACGAAGGCAATGTGCTTATTCACCTGGATGTTGGTCGAGAATCAACACGACGGTATCGACACAGAGCCTGGAGGTTGGTCGTGAACCATCACGAAGGCAATGTGCTTATTCACCTGGATGTTGGTCGAGAACCAACACGACGGTATCGACACAGAGCCTGGAGGTTGGTCGTGAACCATCACGAAGGCAATGTGCAATAATCCCAAGTGTCTCAACCTGCTGATGATCAAGAATCATTTAGAGGTCTATGACATCTACCTACCCGCCACCGTCGATCGAGAATCGGCAGTGCGGATTTATTTTGTGGATATACCCACATTCTTCACATATCCGTGGTTTTATCTTCGGAATGGTTTTTAGTTGATCGGGGATCAATACAAACACCTTAATATATTATGAACACTCGATGAACGATGAGAATAATACTTTAAACAGTGGGGCATTAAGTACCTACTAGTAAAGTAGGGGGTGTAATCGACCACTCGTTCGTAAACTCGTTTGTTCTAAAACGGACATAATATGAATTAGTCTGCGGTTTTAGACACCGACACACCTCCGAATGCAATTACTGAGAGGTATTACTTGCTACTGAGGCGTCAACAGACCTGCCCCAGGTCACCGTCGCCGCTAGAGTAGCGAAAGAGCCTTCGTCGGTGCCGATGCGCCCGCGCAGTTAGACCCACAGCTGGTGCGGGTTCTCGAAGCCAATATCCATAACGAACCCGAGCACGGGAACAAAATACATAACAATACAAGTCTATTGTGACGGAAAACATAAAGATACCCCAGGCTCAAAAATAAAATTTCGTAATAATAAAGGTTAGGCTCGATAACCGAGAGCGCCCGCGGCCGCGACAAGAAAGCTGCGACGGCGCGGCGGCGACTCGGTGCCTTCGTTGCGGTCATCCGCGCCGCAACACGTACTCCAACGAGGAGAATACCATATTCATCGCCGTCAAATATCTGAGTGACGCCCGCCGCATACTCTTGCGATCTTTATTTTATGGACTCGAAATCGAGAATAAAACTGATAATAATAACGCCTAACGATAAGGCGTCCTTGAGTGTCGTCCGTAACACTCACCGAAACGAAACGCTATTCGGAAGTACAGTGTGGGAATTGGCTCCATCGACATACCCTTTGCTCGGCCACGCGAGCCCGGGGAAATGGCCGGCGCCGGGCATCCGCAGCGAGCGTCGGCCAAGCAGCCCCCGCGCCGCGGAAGCCGCCGGCCGCCGCAGCCGCGCCTACATAGTCACCTAAATGACTCCGGTGCGCCACGTTGGTCGCGTACAATTATTTTTTAATTAATTGTTGGCATTGATTCGGGACGGTTTAGAAGTCCCATTCTATAAGTCCGTGGCACAATATCTATGTTGCCCCTGGTATAGACAAGTATTCTGTCTCCTGACCGATACCAAACTTTTTGCTCCTGACAAAAGAAGGAGTCCCCTAGTCCATTAAAATGTTAGTAGATTCGGGTGCGATTTTAGTGTTCAGCCGAACACCTTGCATTGGGCAGGCGGCAGCCCCACGTACCTAATCAATTTTTATCTAAAATATTCCCGCCACCTAAACCGATTGGGAAAAAAGATTCACCATTAATCTAAAATCACAAATAAATTTATACCGACCGATACGATATACGATCGGACCACAGAATCATTTCAAAATAAATTCCAAGAAACACATTTTTAAATATGATAAATTTAAAATTGTGAACCATAAAAGCTTTAATTCGATGGCAGAATTTACAATTTTTCAGCCTTACCGTATTAGTATCTCGGTTGCCCCGCGAGGGTTTACTAAAGTGACGACTAAGGTCTTCACCTTCTTAAGGTCTCAAGGCTCAAAATCCGTGCTATACTTAGACGATATCATTTGCATTGGCAATGACTTCGAGGAATGTCTAAGCAATGTTAACGAGGCCCAGATTACTTCAATGTCTCGGATTCATAGTCAACGTTAACAAACGCAACTTGCAACCTAAAAATATGTGTAAAATTCTAGTGTTTATATGTTTTAATTTTGAGAATTTCACTAAATTTTTTTTTAACTGGAGAAAAGCGACATTATTGCACAATCAGTGTATATATTTTCGTCTCTTCCCCGTTGCACAATATAAGTTCGCTCAACTTATTGCGTAGCAGCTCAGTAGCAGCTTGTCTAGCGCTACAATACAGCTGATTGCACACAATTTTTTTTTGTCTATTGTTAAAATGTATTTAAAAATATAATAGCTACTTAAACTTTAGCATAAATATCCCCCCGTTCTACGTTCTTTGAGGATCTTAATTGATGGGCGCAAAACCATTGGCCCTTTATTGTCCCGCAGGACTTAATTATGTAAACGAGAACTTCACTTATGGCTATCGTACTGACTGGGGTACCGTCTATGGCGACGATTGGGTCAACGGGTGTTGGAAGCAATGTGAACTCAAGTATCCCGTTAACTGGATTTACTAAATCTAAAAATGTTGGATCATACGATAATGATTGTGCTATATTGGTATGAGTAGATAACACCACAGCTATCAGCTATGTAAATTATCAAGGAAGTATTGAATATTGCATGAAGGCAAAGAATCTAGCGCGGCATATTTCGTTATGTGATATTAAGGTTGACGAGGACTCAAGAGAGTAAAGGACATAGAGTGGAAACTCTCTGACTCGGCTAACCGATAGATAGTCCACACTGTTAGACAGACTATGATTGAGGTACCGGTAGATTACCTGCTATTTATCCTGCAAACAGGACTCGGGGGCTATCGCAGTAGATGCGATTAATCTCATGCATTCTCACTTGCCGCACTTCTCTTGATTTGCAATTTTGATTGCAGAATAATACTGATCCATATGAAGATTCTAACGAATTTGTGATAACATTTTAGGTAATTGTTTTAATACGAATGCTTCGTATGACACTTTGAACAATCATCGTTCAGCTCCGTATCCCATTTTGGTCCCAGTTAGGATGTTCGAATTAAACGATCACTAAAAGGAGCTTTCAAATTCAATCCAAGCGTGCCTAAGTATACTGCCACTTGGAATTCACGAGAGTGTATTGGATAACATTTCAAATTCGGTCCCGTCCGAATAAATAAAACATAATAAAAAGTTAACCAGAACATTAGGAATATTGGCCCTGTGTACCACACACACAGGGTACAAACGCTATCACTTTTAAGGATGATAATATTAATACCACCTCAAATAGCATTAAAATCATAATTAGTTACAACATTAGGGTCAGGTCGCTAGTATCCAGGGCTCTTTCGTACCTAATTTACGCATAACCCGTTCCATCACACTCGAGGAGTATCTGATTAGAATCGAGCAACTCAGTACTGGCACATACTAAGTATCTCTTTCTGTCGTGCAAACCACACCATAAACAAGTCACGGACAAACCATTAGCCAATGGATTGGCAGGGTGATGACAGAGAGCAGTGTGTCATGGGTCCATATGCTGTGGCTCGGTGTGCCCGGCGTCCGGTGTCCGGCGCTGGGCCGGCGGCGTCTCCGCGGCGGGGCCCGCAATGCGCTGGCCGCAAGGACCAGCACATCGCGTTTTCGCCAGATATTATATCAGGCCGATCGCTGATGTCGGCCGATTTGTTGTTTGCTTTCTTAATAATGAATTAACCAGTGTCCATTATGTAATATGTTTAATTTACGGTTGATACCGTATAATTAATACATTGTTTAAAATGTATGAATAATAAATATTTTGTTTAAAATTTGCAAAACTTCCCTCTCCAAACATCTACGTTGTGAATTATCTTATATCTGAAGAATGAAGCGACGAAATATAATATATGATCAAACGAACTTCGCGAAGTTCGATCGATATTATATGAGTCGCTTCATTCGAAGATATAACACCCGCCCGCCCATATTCCCAGGCGTGGGGAAGTTTCGCATAGCATCTCTAAAAAGAATGACGTAAAAATGGCGGCTGGCTGTATCGATACGTAGGATCGAAAAAAAAAAATGATCGATTGAAAACAAATCGATTTTACTTTAAATAAACGTGCGAAGCTACCTTGTAGGCTAAAGGGACTACATTGTGAATTATCTTATATCTTCGAATGAAGCGACTCATATAATATCGATCGAACTTCGCGAAGTTCGTTTGATCATATATAGTATAGTTTACTCATAAAGTACTCTGTCCTAAACCTACGCATACCTATTCACTCCTAATTTGAAGCCCCTTGGGTTATCAAAGTTATAAATCATCATAATATTTAAGAGTATGACTCTTGTCGGTGGAGCAATCGCCACTCTTCTCTCCTATTTGCCAACCTCTTAAGTAGAGAGACTACTTAATAAATAATTAAAAATTACTCATAACCCCCTTCCCCCTCACAGCCCCCCTCCCGCCAGCCGCTATCCCCCCTCGCGGTGGCGGCGGCGGCCTATCCTAAAACTGCGTAACAGTTTGACAGACCGACTTTAATATAATTACTGTTATCTATTGTTTCTTTACTTAATAAATAATAATACTGATCCCCCCTTCCCCCCACAGCCCCCCCACCCGTGCCCCGCTGCCCCCCGCCGCGGTGGCGGCGGCGGCGCGCGGCCGGCTGCGACTGCTCACGCGAAGATCGCTCGCCACAGAAGAGAAACCCAGTCAGGCGTTTTAATAAATTGTTGGCCGATATTGGAGTGGTTTTATTTCGATGATACGCAACCTTTTCGTCTTTGCGTGTCCTGGATGATCCTGAAAACGATTGCCCGATACGATATTGGTTTTATTTCGATGTCAACCTTTCTTTTTCTCGTCTTAGCGTGTCCTGGATGATCCAGGATTTTGGCAGAACAGTGGGCTAATTACGTAACTCTGTTAGTGTTAATTACGTAATTCTCTGATTCCAGTAATTGAAATTATCACGATTGCGATTACGTATAGTCGATTTCGTACAATACTGATAACTCCCCCCTCCCGCCAACCGCTGTCCCTCCCCCGCGGTGGCGGCAGCGCGCGGCCGGCTGCTCACGCGACGATCGCTCGCCATGGAAGAGAAACCCAGTCAGGCGTTGTAATAAATGGTTGGCCGATATTGGAGTGGTTTTATTTCGATTAAGGGCCGAATTTTCAATCCTCAGATAACATTTATCTGACCAATAAAGTAATATACTGCCAAATTAAAACAAACAGTCATTTTTCACTTATATTTGAAGTAACTGTACGTTTTTAGTTTAGTCGCATAATAACTTATCAGGCTGATATGTTTTATCTGAGGATTGAAAAATCGGCCCTGTGTCAACCTTTCTTATCTTAGCGTGTCTTGTATGATCGTGGATTTTGGCAGAACAGTAGGCTTATTACGTAGGCTGTTACTGTTAGTTACGTAATTCTCCGATTCCAGTAATTGAAATTGTTACTTTTGCGATTACGTATAACCGATTTCATGGAATACTCATAACCCCGACATTTTTCTAGCCGCAAATCTCTTTTAGTAATGACATTGAAATATCTATTGCAGCCAAAAAATATTTTGTCAACTATCCTCGACAGTCGTATATTGTCGAAGGTCAATTTCAGTGACGTTTTAATACAGTTTTTTGGCTGGAGACGTCGAATTTGAGATATCACAGCACGAGAATTGGCCTCCACGATTTTAGGAGTCGGGTAATTACAGTGGAGCGACTGCCACCCTACGGTAGAGTCGATTTTATCGATGGTCGTTTCTATAGAGTGATCATTTGGATACAGTGGACATTCTGATGGAGTGGGCGTTTTGATACAGTGGATAACCTGATGTAGTGGACGTTTTGATACAGCGCACATTTTGATGGAGTGGACGTTTTGATACAGTGGATAACCTGATGGAGTGGACGTTTTGATACAGCGCACATTCTGATGGAGTGGACGTTTTGATACAGTGGATAACCTGAGGGAGTGGACGTTTTGATACAGTGGATAACCTGATGGAGTGGACGTTTTAATACAGCGCACATTCTGATGGAGTGGACGTTTTGATACAGTGGAAATCCTGATGGAGTGGACGTTTTGACACTGGACATTCTGATGAAGTGGACATTTTGATACAGTGGACTTTCTGATATAGTGGTCCATATGAACCTAAAGGACACCAACTATAGAGCGAGGTATCGATCGTGTTGTGCGAATACCAAACTCGACCAAGGTACCGTGTTTGAATCTTGACGCACACAAAACGGGCTATGCTGTTTACTTCTGCGTTGAAATGGACATCGGTGATTCAACTGTGTTTTGTTTTAGTTTTAAGTAGGTAGCTGGCCGTGGTGCCCGGCAGAGTATGTTGGAATATAGACAAATTCCTCTACAAATACCAATCTCCTAATGGCAACACTCACACAACTCTCTCTCTAGTCTATGGTCTAGGATTCAAACTTGACTTCCTTCCGTGGCCTTCGTTGAGATACAAGCTGCAAAGCTAAAACTTTAACTCTGTGTGTTATTTATCGGCCCCGTAATCCATTATCCTACAGAATAGAATAGCACCAACCCCTTACGCTCGTGGATGTCTCCGTATGCTGGAAAAAAGGCAGCAGCGTTTTCTATTGTTATATTTGCAACACTGCGATTTCAACCCTCTTATGGGAGAAGCCCTAAGACTCGCAGTGGACTGTTATGGGCTGTGATGATGAGGTACTTGTATTTTCTACATTGGACTTGGTCCTTCGAGCCGGACTCAACCAGTCAATCCAGTTGGTTGTATACAGTATCAAATATTGAAATGAAACACCCAAATATAACAAACAAGCACTGTACTAAACTTAATCCAAACTTGAAATACTAATACATTACCAAATATATTTTACAAGTACTGAAACACTTATAGCAAAATGTTACTGTAAATAAATTGCGCCTTATAATGTATCTAGAAGACATAGACAACATAGGTACACTTATGAAAAACAATAAACTATACCGTCCACTCCTTGGGCCTTACCATACAATACAATACAAAATCACTACTGCAAGTTAATAAAAGTTACTACAATATAACAGTAGTATAACAGTAAATATCTATTCAAGGGGGCTTGCTCTCCAAGCTGAGGATCCGTTCGAAGTCGAAATAACATTTCAAAAATAAACATACATAACACAGTTATGAAAGTACAGCTCGATCTAAAGTAATTCAACAGTTTCTTCGATCGGACTTTAGAATCTATCACGAGTTCCGTGTTCTCGTTCCGCGTTCGAGCATTCTGTAGCCGTATTCACAATGATTCGAAACCATTTCCGAACGATTCGACACGAAATCGTGAGCGGCGAATCCGTGTCGATCGATTCGAAAACTGTTATTCAGAATCCCGATAGATTCCACGGAAACTCTACTCTCTATACCATATGAAAATTTAATCAAAATTAACTGTAGCCACATTTTCCTAAGAACTTTTGCGGGGTCCTTTGTCGATTCCGTATCCGAATCCGATTTCCGAGCCATTGTGAATACGGCTACTGGATAAGCCAAGCGGTCAGAATGACTTCTGTGTGGGTCTATGTGACGTAATACAAACAACGAACGTGAAACGCATGTACGCCTTCTGTCTGAGGTTCAGCCCCCAATTACGAATAATATGTCAGCGCCGTTATCTAATACAGTTTACAACAAAACTCAGGAGAATTACTACTTAGACCTACCTGGCGTTGGTAAGCCTCGAACCTTAGGCGCTGTCCTAATCGGCAACGGGTGTGCAACCATGGTCGTACGACGGGCGGTTTTAAAGTTTCCTATTGGTCAGGCTACGTCCGTCGTACGACCATGGTTGCACGACCGCTGCCAATTAGGACAGCGCCTTAGACCTGACAGTTCGTCATATTTTAAAAAGTTGAAAGAAATAATTTCAATTTATTTAATTAATCGTCAACATGGGTTACAAAGTTGGTTACATATATTTAACAGATCTCCATGTTCCACCATACGGTATACGATACAATCCACATAGGTATTACTTTATATAAATTTAAAATAAAATGAAAATCAAGCCAAACTAAACCAATAAGATGTCAAGATGAATCATCATTTGAAATGTCAAAACTATAATTAATTGAATATTACTACCAAATAATAGTATGTCAGATTTTATAAATTGTTTAAATAATTTAATGTTATTTAAATAATCATAATTAAGTCACCCAAATAAAATTCTACCTAACATAATGTCAACCAGTGTTACCAGCAGTAGTTTCCAAAAAAGTACGTCCGGGCTCTTAAAATAGTACGAAAATGTCTAAAAAGTTACGATTCAACTTATCTTTTGTATTTTACCTATATTTTACCGGCCTTCGGGGGGGGGGGGGGGGACGATTTTTAGTCAATAAAATGGTGCCGGTGGCTAAAATCAACCCTTCCTTCCCTTATTTTACGGTATTTCGCGGACAGGAAAGGCGAAGTGACCACCCCCCCCCCTCAGCTAAATTTAGCATTTTGTAAATACGTACTAAATAGTACGATGTGGAGCCAAGTACGCCAAAGGTACGACAGTCGGCCAAATACTACGTAAATCATACCAAAAGGTACGATCTGGCAACGCTGATGTCAACATAATGTGAACATTAATTCACACATATGTGCAGTCTACAGACTACCCTCAGATAAAATTATGGCAACGTGACCAAGAAACAGACTTTGAGATTTTAGTCACTTTTTCGCAAAAAGCTGTTCAATTTTATAGAAGCAGTTTTCAACCAAGTAGTGCAATTTTTTCTTAAACTCACCAAGCGTATCCGACTCTCTAATGGAACTTGGTAATTGATTATATATTTTCGGCGCCATTGCAAAGAAGCTCCGATGGAACAGTGTAGTTTGACACGGATGCAGACGGAGCTGATCTGACCGGCGTGCTCGCTCATATTTTTCAAGTTATTTTTTACGAATGTAGGTACTACATTCATAAATATAAAGAGATGGCACTGTTAAAATATTGAGCTTTTTAAATATGGGACGCAACTATCCGTTTGTTTTAATGTACGGTAAAATACGGTTGAGTCTCGCCATCTGGTGGGGTTATGAAATTGTAAACACCTACATTTGACACTAGCAAGACGCCTACGATACTTATGTTGGCAATAATTTACAATGCAATGACTAGGAACTTTGCTATGAAAGTTTGTGGAGCCACCAGTTCCAAGAATAGAATAGAATAGAATAGAATAGAATAGAATAACTTTATTGTTGAACTGTGTAGGTACATTTAGGTATTACAAATTATATTTGTGAGTCTCAACAGTTTGCCCATTTCGGACATACAATATTTAAATAAGCAATAATGAAAAAGTAAAATTCACATCCATTTAAAACAATACCAAATAAAACTTGGAAATAAATCAAAATATGCAATGTCAAAATACGTAATAAATCAAAAATGTCAAATTCAAATTAATTTGTCAATTAAATTATAATATGAATGTCAGTTTATAATTTACAATATCAAACTCTTATTTCGTCCAAAATTCCCCCAGATTATAAAAAGCCCTATCCAGTAGCCATTCTTTTAATTTAGTTTTAAATTTATTTCTACTTAACATTTTTAAATGTTCTGGTAAATTATTGAACACTTTAATTCCATTGACATAGGAGCTTTTTGTAAGAATTGCACTGGAAGATTTCACGGTACATATATCATGTTTATATTGGGAGCGGACGTTACTTTTTATGTCAGACATATTAATAAAATATTCACTATTGATCTTAACAAATACACAAACTTCTAGTATATAAATACACGTCAACGTTAAGAACTTCCGCTCTTTAAAAAGGGTTCGCAACGTTTCATTTCCAAACATGTTGTAAATTGATCTTATACATTTCTTTTGCAGTATAAATGTGGATTCTACATTTACGGAATTTCCCCAAAATATTATGCCATACTTCAATAAAGAATATACATATCCATAATATGCATTTTTAGCAACACCTTCCGATGACACGTTTGTGAGGACAGAAAGAGCAAAACAATAGCTAGAGATCTTTTTATTAATTTTATCGATATGTGATTTCCAATTAAGGTTGGCGTCAATGGAAAGACCTAAGAAATTTGTTTCTGCAACTTCTTCGATTAATCGACCATTATGTACTAAGTTCAACGGGATATGAGCCATTTTATAGTTTCTAAATTGAATATATTTAGTTTTCTCAGTATTAATATTTAAGTTAATAGAAGAAAGCCAATTTACAACTTTTTCCAGTGTATCTGCTACATTATTTAGTAGGTCACTATCAAAATCTGTAACAAATATAGATGCGTCATCAACAAACATTATGCATATATGGTTTATAGTTAGTGGCAATTCGTTTATATAAATTAGAAACAACAGGGGACCAAGTATACTTCCCTGTGGGACGCCTACTGTTACTTTTTTGAACTCAGATTGTCTTTTTTCTACCACCTTGGTTTGTTTATTAAATTTATCTAAAACTGTAGCTTGGACTCTATTAGAGAGGTATGATTCAATCAAACTCAAGGCAATTCCACGAATTCCTATGTGATGAAGCTGTTTAAGAAGAATATTATGAGATACACTGTCAAAAGCCTTACTTAAATCCAAAAAAAGCCCAATACACGGACGTCTACGATCTACTGCTTCCCAAACTTCCTTTAAAAATCTGAAGGTCGCTGACGTAGTACTTTTCCCCTTTTGAAAACCAAATTGGTTTATATTTATTATATTGTGCTTATCTGTAAAAGATATCAACCTATTAAAAATTATCTTTTCAAATATTTTTGAGAAGTTTGTTAAAAGAGCAATCGGCCTAAAATTATTTATTTCGGATCGACTTCCTTTTTTGTACAAAGGTTTAATATGAGACTTCTTCAGCATGTCTGGGAAGGCACCTGTCTCAAGAATAAGATTTGCGATATAAGTTAATGGCTCCGCAATATAATCAATTGCCGACTTAATTGCCTTTGTGGGTATGCTATCGTATCCCACGCTATTTTTGTTCTTTAGCCCTTTGACAACATTCTTTAATTCTTCAGTAGTAACTGGAGACAAGAATATAGAATGACAATTTGATGGGCTTATATGTTTAAAAGATGTACCAGTCCCGTCTCGCTTACAACTATTTATAAAGTGGTTATTGAAAGCATTTGCCATTTCAATAGGCTCTGTAATCATTTTATTGTTAATGTTAATGGAATCTACGGTTTCTAATAAGTTATTTGCTTGTGTAGTGCTTTGTTTTATAATATTCCAGGTGGCTTTTGTTTTATTTGAGCTTTCGTTTATGTATTTAATATTCGACATTCTTTTAGACTGCCTTGATACCGCTTTCATAATTTTACAGTATTTTTTATATTTATTTGCAGTAATAGTGTTTTTACTGCTTATTGTTTTTAAATACAGTTTTCTTTTATTTTTACTTGCCACTATTAAGCCTTTTGTTAGCCAATTTTTGTGTTTATTAAATGTGAGTTTGATTCTTTTGGTAGGAACACAAAGGTCATATATGAAGCCAAACATTTCCATAAATTGTTCATACGCGTTATTTGCATTAACCTCCGCAAATACATTGGAAAATGTTAACTGGGAAATATATTTAAGAAATATGTCTAAATTTGTGTCCCTCTTGTAAATATACCAATGTTTCTCCCGAAATTCAGCTCTGCATGGTATTTTTATTAATTGGCCAGTGTGATCCGATAAGCCTAAGTGTAGTACACGCGACGTAAATTGTTTGACATTAGTTAGTATATTGTCAATACATGATTAAGATGTTGAAGTAATTCTTGTTGGTTCGAAAATGGTAGGTTTTATTTTAAAGAGTCTAAATAAATTCAAAAATGATTCAGTATTTTTATTTTTATCAAGAATGTTGACATTAAAATCACCTGTTATAAATACTTTTTTATAAAGGTTTCTTGTTCTATTTATAATTTTACGTAACAAACATTCCATGTTAACCAGAAATACGTCAAGTTTACTTTTAGGAGACCTATATATGCAAATAATTAAACAATTTAGCTCATTTATGACTACCCCACAACACTCAAAATGCGCTTCAATTGACAGATCAGAAATCCACTGCAAATGACGGTAGCTCACCGAGTTTTTAACGAAAATTGCAACCCCACCCTTACACATTTTTTTCCTACAGAAATGAGTAGCGTTCTGATAACCCGGTAGATTGAACACAGTTGTTTCGTTATCTTTTAGAAATGTTTCGCTTAGGCAACAAACGTCCACGTGTAGTTCGTGCAACAGTAATTCAAGATTATTCATAACCGATTTTACTCCTTGTATATTAACGTGAAGAATGCTAAAACTATTTTGCTCCTTCGTTACGAAAAAAGTTTTGTTCATCAGACAAAGATTCCACCACGTCCTCTTGAAGAACACTCGAGACCATCTGTTTTGCTTTCTCCGCCTGCTGCTCGTGATTGGAAGTTACATTGCTTAATTGTTGTTTAAAATAAGATGTTATCCGCTTTTGGACCAGACTCAATTTAGGTTGAACATTATAATGTTTTTTAGGAATTGTGTTGTAAGCAAATTTTCTGAAATTGTCGTATGTAGTTCTATAATTTAAGTGAAGTATTTCTCTAAGAATATGTTGACAAGTGTATAATTTTAGATTTACTAAGTTATTTGGAAATCCACCCACAAGAGGAATGTAACTAGCATGAGCAAATTGGGCACATGTAAACCTAATCATGTTATTCACTGACATTACATTTAAATAACTGTTTACAATTATGTCACATATTAATACATTAGTATGAGAGAGTAGAGCAACTTGATTATATAAATTAACTTGAAATTTCAAGGGATTGACATCATTGGAGCCTGCTAATATTATTACATAATCAGACTTGGTAAGTCCGCTACAAAATGTATTGCACGACACTAATACATCTGCAATTTGAGCATTAGGTTTTATAAAAGAATTCACATTAAATTTTTTCCCCAACAGACCACTAAGCAAATAAATAATGCCTTTTGCTTGCTGATCACCAATCAATAAAACATTATGGCGATATTCTTCGTTTTTTAAATCGGATATCTTTGAGCATTGAGTGGGTTGCCTTGAAAAGCGATTTCCGCTTTTTTGCTGGTTACCGACAGTTTGTGGAGTAAGCCTCATTGGACTCTGAAGAGCCTCCGTACAATCTGATTTCTTGACAACATTTTCACTTGTAGACATTACTATGGAGGTATTTAACTTGCTAATGTTTATACTGCCCCTCCGCTTTTTTTTGCCAACAGTAGTAGGTGTCTTACATATATTAGTTAAAATTTCGATGTCGCATTTACATTTCATAAGTTCTGTTCTCAATGATCCATTTTCGATTGTCAAATTTTCAATTTCATTTTCTGTCGATAAAAGTTTCTGCTCCAACTCAAGTACCTTATTCCTTAGCTGTTCAATTAGTTCGCTTTCATTAAAACGCTCTAGATCGGGGCAACTTCTATTAAATCTTTCTATAACAGAAGATTCGTCTTCTACATATTCTAAAGATGAAAATGCATTTTCAGTAGAAATATTGACCTTACGTTGTGTTACATAGTCTGGTGATGATGGTTTTGACGTCATAGGCACTACTATACGTTTTTGCTGAGGAGTAACCGCAACCTTTCTGTCTAAACAAGTTCTACATTTCCAACTTTTCTTTTTATGTTCGGACATTAGTAAAAACCTTTTCTCTCCTACATTTGTGCATTCAATGTGATATGGTTTCTCACAACCTGTGCATTTAAGGAAGTACCTATTAACTATTTCTTTTTTACATTTTATGCATTTGGAGTTAGACGGTGCCATCTCTCGGCTAGGTAATATTGTAGAATAAGAAAGGCAATAAAAAAAAAATATAAAAATAACAAAATTATTATGTATGTCTCAACTCAGGATCGAACTCGGGTCGCCGCGATAATTTGAATGTCAAATAGAAATTAAATTTAAAATTATTAAAAATCGATGTATGTCACTACCCAGGATCGAACTCGGGTTGCCCGCGTCAACGCGGTAGCTTCACCCACTGCACTAACTCTTCGTTTGCAATTGTGTCGAATTAGATGGTGTAGTTCACAATGCAATCGATATCTGGCGTAACACAACTCGTTGTTTATTTTGTGGGAACAATGTATATATCCTGGCGGTAGTGTGCACTTTATGATTTCTTTGTTCAACTTATTACACTTTTATGAATGAAAACATACGAGTTTGCGTTACAAGTAAGTTGATAACAAATATGTTTGGGGAATGACATAATATATTTCACTGGCACACAGTCGAAGTTGTTATTCTAAATAGTTTGTAATTCAGAGACTCTATCTCATTGTTCCAGTTAATTATTTACACTTTTATACTATTTGTGATAACTTTTATACTGGGATAACACTTTCACGCAATCTTGGCACTGTGATAAACTAAACTATGACAATATTCAATCACTTTTCGCCTTTTGTATATTTTTAAATAAATGTTTACATCAGAGCAAATTGTTACGTGACGGTGGCGCCACCTACCCTCTGTTTCAAGAGGTAACGACTATCCGATAGTACGCCGCCATCTTGATGCAATTGAGTGAGGACCAATCGTCTCGCTGTGATTGGTTTAAACTCAATTGCATCAAAATGGCGCGCTCTTTTACAAGTAGGCGGTACAACTGCAGGACACCGCGAAGAATAAATATATTTCAATTGTCATAAATTTCTTGGGGCTCGACGGGCCAACTCGTTCCTTACAAAATTACATTGCATTATGAACTTTACTACGAAAGCTTAAGGTTTAAAATTAAAGTTAGTAGTTTGCTATAGTCAGTTTACGCTATACTAAAACATGTCAGTCAATTGGCGACAGGGGCGGCGGCATATTCCTCTCTCTCCACTTCTCGAGTTTGTCCAATACCGAATCTGAAAATTGGATAATTAAGAGATAGGTTAGTTCCAATAACTTTATTATCAGCCGGAAGACGCAAACTGCTGGGCATAGGCCTCCCCTAGAGATCGACACAAAGGCCGGTCCTGTGCCTTTCGCATCCATCTGGTACCTGCGATCTTTACCAGGTCGTCGGTCCACCTTGTGGGACGCCTACCCACGCTGCGTCTTCCACATACTATACATAGCTCACACAGATAGCTCGCAGAGGTATAGACTGAGGGCGCCGTCGATTATATCCTACGCCATCGGGTACAAGAAAAAATCCACTTTGAAGTGATAGTAGAGGTTATGGAGACCCCCGCAAAACGTTGGTCAGCACAAGATGGCCCAATTTTTTGTTTTGTGACCTAAACTTAAAACTTTTTTTGGCGATAGTGGTAAGTCTTGTAGTAAAGCTCTCGAGTAGCGACCACGTACCTACCGAAAGCTGCATAATTCATTAAGAATCAACAACCCAGCCACCCACCAGTATTCTCCATGATGGACGGGCGCGAGCTCCGGGACAGCCTCGCGAAGTTGACCAGCGAGGGCGTGAGTCGCCACGCCTCACACTGCTTCGCCCCCGCCGGCGCGCTGGTCTCCACGCACACTGGGGACACGGGGTACATTAATAACTCTACCTATGTGTATCACTATGTCACAGAGACCCCCCCACGAGGTGGATGGACGGATAACATGGTAAATGCGACATTCTTACCGTGTTTTGTTTTCTATGATGGCGAAAAACGGCATTTCGACTGTGTTTTGTTTTCTGCGCAGGCGATAAATGTCATTTCGACCGTGTTTTGTTTTTTGCGCAGGCGAATAACGGCGTGTCGACCGTGTTTTGTTTTCTATGCAGACGGAAAGCGGCATTTAGACCGTGTTTTGTTTTCTAGGCAGACGAAAAGCGGCATTTCGACCGTGTTCTGTTTTCTATGCAGGCGAAAAAGTCGCTTTTGGATTAATTCGAATCCGCGGGCGACCACTTCCCCCTCACCCAAAATCGACATTATTTTATACTGCGTAAGGATTAGTATCACCTGCAACAGACGGTTGGTCGTTCCAGCCAAAACGACAAGGTCTATTACTAGTTTTACTGCCACTATGTCGTCACTGTCGTCGCTCTCAATTGTTTGGCTTTCCCATAATAATATGTAGGTAGGTTATTAGGCCCGCTTTACATTGTCGCATTCGCGCGTTTTAGCTTCTTGATATAATTAACAAATTCAGGCAACGATCGTAATGATAGTGCAGGTTAAAGTTTTCTTGGGGCACCTCGTAGGCCACATGTGCTTTTTAATTGGCTACAATGGATCCGTCATCTGTGACGCTAGACCTTACGGTTGAGTCTCGCTATCTGGTGGGGTTATGAAATTGTAAACACCCACATTTGACACTAGCAAGACGCCTGCGATACTTATGTTGGCAATAATTTACAATGCAATGACTAGGAACTTTGCTATGAAAGTTTGTGGAGCCACCAGTTCCAAGAGGTAACGAATATCCGATAGTACGCCGCCATCTTGATGCAATTGAGTGAGGACCAATCGCAGCACGATGGACCTTCGTACAGACAGCGCACAAAGCCCCCAAAAGGCCCTAGAAAATGAGGACGTCAATTCCTGGATCGTATAATTACTTTAATAAAAATAAGCATTTCAATATATAATTTTGTAAGAAACATATCGTTAGCGCGATTTAAAAGACTATCAGCGACATCTAAGGAAATTTCTTAGAACTAATGGTTTAACTTTGGACAGTGACCTTAACTTAGACTTTTTTTGGCGATAGTGGTAAGTCTTGTAGTAAAGCTCTCGAGTAGCGACCACGTACCTACCGGAAGCTGCATAATTCATTAAGAATCAACAACCAAGCCACCCACCAGTATTCTCCATGTCGGACGGGCGCGAGCTTCGGGACAGCCTCGCGAGGTTGACCCGCGAGGGCGTGAGTCGCCACGCCTCGCACTCCTCCACCCCCGCCGGCGCGCTGGTCTCCACGCACACTGGGGACACGGGGTACATTAATAACTCTACCTATGTGTATCACTATGTCACAGAGGTGGATGGACGGATGACATGGTAAAGTTTTAAGTCGAGATTTTAGCTCATGCGACATTCTTACCGTGTTTTGTTTTCTATGCTGGCGAAAAACGGCATTTGGACTGTGTTTTGAATAGAATAGAACAGAAATCTTTAATTGTATGACACTGACAATAATTTCTTATTAAGTACAGTGTTGCCCATTTCGGACGTACAATATTCTAGGTACAGTACCTATTATAAATAAGCTAAGACTAAAACAGACAAGTAGCTGCCATTTTAACACATTTAAAAGTAGGTAAAAGTTTTTAACATATTAATAATCTACATCTAAAAACAAAGCCTAATCATAGTCATTTTTAGAAATTAACAATGTAGGTAGTATTTCTATCATTATAGAATTCAGATAGACTGTAGAACGACTTTTGTCTATCTTTAAGTGTTAATTTGAATTTGATAGATACCATCCAACTTTTTTATTTCATAAGGTAAATGATTAAATATTTTAATACCACTCACGTATGTGCTTTAAAGGAATAAATTATTATTAGTTTGGGGTATAACTCTACTATGTTCATAATTCGGTCTGAGTAATCTGCTGGTATTTTAAAGGAATGTGTTGTTGTTTGACTTTACAAATAGACTTATTTCTAAGATATAAATACCAGTTACAGTAAGTATATTATTTTCTTTAAATTTGTTACGCAATGTTTCCATGGCATTTGGCTTATTTTAAATATATTCCTTAAACATCTTTTTTGAGCTACAAAAATTGATTGAACATTTACAGAGTTGCCCCAGAAAATGATACCGTAACTTAAATGAGGATAAACATAACCGTAATAGGCATTTATAGCTATAGATTTAGATGTAATGACAGAAAGAATGGATAGAGCGTAACAGTGCGCAGGCGATAAACGGCATTTCGACAGTGTTTTGTTTTCTGCGCAGGCGAAAAAACGGCATTTCGACCGTGTTTTGTTTTCTATGCAGACGAAAAGCGACAATTCGACCGTGTTTTGTTTTCTATGCAGGCGAAAAAGTCGCATTTAAATTAATTCCAATCCGTGGGCGACCACTTCCCCCTCACCCAAAATCGACATTATTTTATACTGCGTAAGGATTAACATCCCCTGCAACTGACGGTTGGTCATTCCAGCCAAAACGAAAAGGTCTATTACTAGTTTTACTGCCACTATGTCGTCACTGTCGTCGCGCTCAATTGTTTGGCCTTCCCATTTAGGTGGCCCGCTTGCCTGTTTGCCTACCGTATGACATAAAAAAAAAGTAGGTAGGTTATTAGGCCCCCTCTACATTGTCAAGGAAAGTGGCGAGTACAACTACAGTACGCTGCTGTCCGATCGGTTTACACCACTGTACTTGCTCACTGTAGATACTTGTAAACTTCGCTAAACACTTGGCCAATGTAAATCAGGAATTCTTTTTTATTGATTGCAATATCGCAGCGGACTAGCTTAGTGTCGAATGGAATAAGGGTGTCTGCGATATCAAAATCTACCAAATGACATTACTGAGGCGTAAAGTCTGCTGTCAAAATAAAAAATGACTAATGGCTACCCATCGCATTCGCGCCATTTAGCTTCTTCGTATAATTAACAAATTCAGGCAACTATCGTAATGATAGTGCAGGTTAAGGTTTTCTTGGGGTACCTCGTAGACCACATGTGCTTTTTAATTGGCTACAATGGATCCGTTATTTTTACAGCAGTTGTGTTTGTGACGCTATATACCTTACGGTTGAGTCTCGCCATCTGGTGGGGTTATGAAATTTTAAACACCTACATTTGACACTAGCAAGACGCCTGCGATACTTATGCTGGAAATAATTTACAATGCAATGACTAGGAACTTTGCTATGAAAGTTTGTAGAGCCACCAGTTCCAAGAGGTAACGACTATCCGACAGTACGCCGCCATCTTTTTTTTTTTTTTTTTTATACCACTAAGGTGGCAAACAAGCTTGCGGCCTGCTTGATGGTAAGCAGTCACCGCAGCCTATGGACGTTTGCAATACCAGGGGCATCACCCACGCGTTGCCGACCCCGTAAAAACCTTTTAACCCCTTTCTTGAAGAACTCCATGTTGTACTCTCCAGGGAAAACCTCTCCAGGTAGTTCATTCCACAACCTTAGTGTGCGTGAGAGAAAATTCCTTTGGAACCGCACAGTTCGCGACCAATTTGGCTCCAAGTTGTGAGGATGAACTCCCTGTCGATGGCGAGCGGTGCGATGAAAGAATGTAGCTGTAGGCATCATGTCAAACAGTTCTTCAGAACAAACACCGTTGTAGAACACACAAAGGGAGGCGAAATCCCTCCGTTGACTCAGCGGCTCAATACCACTTGTGAGCATAGTATCATCGACAATTCTCACAGCGCGCTTTTGGATCGAGTCACAAGGACCAAGCTGATATGCCGGTGCTCCCGCCCATAGATGAGAGCAATACTCCAGATGGGGTCTGACTTGAGTCTTGTAAAGGAGAAGCCGCTGCCCCGGCGTGAAGTATTGCTTTGATCTGTTAAGCACACCCAGCTTTTTAGATGCGAGCTTGACCTTTTCTTCCAAATGACTGCGAAACTGGACGTCACTGGAGATGTCGACGCCTAGGATATGTATGCTCTTAGAGTTGGTAAGCGGTGTATCCTGGAACTGAGGAGCTACAACAAATGGAGTTTTCTTGGCGGTGAACGCGCATACTTGCGTCTTAGTGGGGTTGAATTGGACTAGATTTAGTCGTCCCCAATCGGAGATTCTAGATAAAGTACTCTCGATTTTAGACACAAGTACTTCGCGACTTTCCTCCACTATGGCACGAGGGATACTGGCACGACCCGTATAAAAGGCGTCTCCAGTACTGTCATCCGCATAGCAATGAATGCCGTCAATGGACAGCATATCATTGATATGAAGGAGGAACAGAGTTAGAGACAGCACCGAGCCTTGCGGGACACCAGCATTAATGTCCAAGCTATCGGAGCAACAGCCGTCAACTACAGCTTTGATGCATCTGCTGGACAAAAAGCTAGTTACCCACTTGCACAATCCCTCGGGAAGCCCGTATGATGGTAACTTCGATAGAAGACCCCTATGCCAGACCTGATCGAACGCCTTCGCCATATCAAGGCCAACAGCCAGTGCCTCACCTTGACTCTCAACAACTGAAGCCCAACGGTGTGTTAGATACACTAGAAGATCACCCGTTGAGCGACAATGTCGGAAACCATATTGACGGTCGCTCAAGAGATCGTGCTCTTCTAGGTAACCAAGGAGCTGTGAGCTTGATGCAATTGAGTGAGGACCAATCGCAGCAAGCGAGAGCCTGAGCAGTCTTGCTGTGATTGGTTTAAACTCAATTACATCAAAATGGCGCGCACTATCAAAAGTAGGCGGTACAACTGCAGGACACCGCGAACAATATATATATAATTCAATTGTCATAAATTTCTTGGGACTCGACGGGCCAACTCGTTCGCTACAAAATTACATTGCATTATGAACTTTGCTACGAAAGCTTAAGGTTTAAAATTGAAGTTAGTAGATCGCTATAGTCAGTTTACGCTATACTAAAACATGTCAGTCAATTGGCGACAGGGGCGGCGGCATATTCCTCTCTCTCCACTTCTCGAGTTTGTCCAGTACCGAATCTGAAAATTGGATAATTAAGAGATAGGTTAGTTCCAATAATTAAATTATCAGCCGGAAGACGGAAACTGCTGGGCATAGGCCTTCCCTAGAGATCGACACAAAGGCCGGTCCTGTGCCTTTCGCATCCATCTGGTACCTGCGATCTTCACCAGGTCGTCGGTCCACCTTGTGGGATGCCTATCCACGCTGCGTCTTCCACATACTATACATAGCTTACACAGATAGCTCGCAGAGGTATAGACTGAGGGCGCCGTCGATTATCCTACGCCATCGGGTACAAGAAAAAATCCACTTTGAAGCGATAGTAGAGGTTAAGGATACCCCCGCAAAACGTTGGTCAGCACAAGATGGCCAAATTTTTTGTTTTGTGACCAAAACTTAGACTTTTTTGGCGATAGTGGTAAGTCTTGTAGTAAAGCTCTCGAGTAGCGACCACGTACCTACCGGAAGCTGCATAATTCATTAAGAATCAACAACCGACCCACCAGTATTCTCCATGTCGGACGGGCGCGAGCTTCGGGACAGCCTCGCGAGGTTGAACTGCGAGGGCGTGAGTCGCCACGCCGCGCACTCCTCCGCCCTCGCCGGCGCGCTGGTCTCCACGCACACTGGGGACACGGGGTATATTAATAACTCTACCTATGTGTATCACTATGTCACAGAGACCCCCCCCACGAAGTGGATGGACGGATGACATGGTAAAGTTTTAAGTCGAGATTTCAGCTCATGCGACATTCTTACCGTGTTTTGTTTTCTATGCTGGCGAAAAACGGCAATTCGACTGTGTTTTGTCGCAATCCCAATCGCAGCAAGTGAGAGCCAGAGCTGTCTTGCTGTGATTGGTTTTAACTCAATTGCATCAAAATGGCGCGCACTATCAAAAGTAGGCGGTACAACTGCAGGACACCGTTGCGTCCTTCCACCTACAGGCTGTTATGTGAGACTCCTAGCCGAACTAACAACGGACAAAACGAGTATTTCTCTCGTGTTGCTAAACAGAACAATCAAATTTTCACCAACATTGATATCTTTGCTCTCTCCAAACCAGCTTTTAGAGATGCTCTAAATGGGGCACTCAGAGCAAGACAAGATGAACAGTGACATTATATAAAGTATAATTGTAACCTTTCATTATTGCAATGTAATATGACTTTTTTTAACGTTTTTTTTTTTTTTTTTTTTATGTCATTCGGTAGGCAAACAGGCAAGCGGGCCACCTGATGGAAAGTGGTCACCACTGCCTATAGACATTAGCAACACCAAGAGTATCGCTAATGCGTTGCCCACCTCTATAACACGTTGCTCTGGCAGCAAAAAGCAATGCCACTCCACTGCCAAAGCCACGGTTCCCCAAATCCCCACCCCATGGAGCACTGGAAACCTTACTCACCGGCAGAAACACAATACTATTTAAAAGAGTATTATTTCGCTGCGATATTCTGTAAGGTGGAGGTACTTCCCCAGTCGGGCGGCTCCAATTCGAACGAGATACCCCGCTATGCCCTACCTCTCTTAAACCCTAATAGTATAAGATGTATTACTAAAATGTTGTTAATTGGATAATTAAGAGATAGGTTAGTTCCAATAACTTTATTATCAGCCGGAAGACGCAAACTGCTGGGCATAGGCCTCCCCTAGAGACCGACACAAAGGCCGGTCCTGTGCCTTTCGCATCCATCTGGTACCTGCGATCTTTACCAGGTCGTCGGTCCACCTTGTGGGATGCCTATCCACGCTGCGTCTTCCACATACTGCACATAGCTCGCAGAGATGGCCGATGGGGTAGTAAAGCTCTCTCGGGTGGCGACCACGTACCGGAAGACGCAGCGTGTGTTAGCCTCTCACTGACCGCGGGTACCAGCTGGATGCGGAAGGCGCAAGACCGGCCTTTGTGGAGATCTCTGGCGGAGGCCTATGCCGAGTATTGGGCGTCTTCCGGCTGATATGACGACTGAGGCCTATACCTATGCACAGTCGAAGCTGGACGCGAATGTCCGTCGCCGCCAAGTCTTGCAAAAGGACGCTACGCAGGGCTCGTATCGACCACATAGTTCGGATTGGCACCAAACTGGCCTCTTACCCTCCTGGGAGTAAGGCGTTTTGGTCTTTGGCAAAAGCGGTCGAATCCAACTAGTCAATCTTTGTTACCACCATTGCTGAAACCGGATGGGACACTGGCGCATGCTGCGGAAGAGAAAGCAAAGGATAGGGTCTATCGGTTCATACAAGGTGTTCACTAAGATCCAGCCGGTACAAAGTGAATGAAAAATGGAAGTATGTAAAATACGGAACTTGAATCAGTTAAAAAAAGAAATCTAAGTCTAGCCAATTCTTCACAATTATTTTTTGAAAACTTAATATTTTTAGCAAAACTGCAACACTCACGCGACACTCATGCAACACTGGAACAAGCCGTAGAGTAAACGATGAAAGAAGAAACTCCTTTTACGCCCGGAGTAAGAAGTCTTTTTCGTCATAGCGAAGAGAAATCAATGAGGAAAGAAAAAACTCCTTTCAAGAGGAGAGGGCATTATGTTCAATAATGCGTGTAATGCTCTCGCTTTGAGAAAACACTGGTAATGCGGCGTGCCACGTGACATACCTTTTGATGTTACATAAAATAGCTGACGGATGTGCCCAAAATCAACTAGCACAAGAACTAGATTTCCTTAGAATCATGGTATGTACAACACCTCGGTCGACCTCGCTTCGCCAACGGTATTAGGGGGCACACATAACGAGTTTCCAACTCGTTGCGGTGCTAACGTTTGACTACCCTCAAATACGAAATGGTCACCCATCCAGCTCCCCTGCATTACTAGCATTGCTTAACCTTGGTTTTTACTACATAATAAAAAACTTATCTGACACAATGACCAAAACTAGAATTAAGTCTCGTCATTTTGAAATGTCATGCCAATGCTAACAACAGCGACGCTGTCACATGGTCTGACAAGTTTATGGCTCTGTAAGAAAACTCCTTTTAAGGGGCTCAACGGCAAAAATGCGTACAATGCGTTACACACACCTTTTGATACATAAAATGGCCGACGGATGTGGCCAAAAAGAAACTAAAATAATAATTACAATTCCCCAGCATCATAATACATATTATTATGGCTGATTAACTCGCTCACAGCCTATCATCGCCATAGAAAGTACAACTACAGGGCAGGTCTTCTTAACGGAGTATGGAGTTTCATTCGTCATTAGTGGCAGTGTATGACAAAGACAATGACATGCCTGTCATTGTCAATGTCCAAACCTAGGATATTTTTACCTGTCTGTCTATGCAGTGCCACAAACTTAATCTGACCCAGTGACAGCGTCGCTGTTAATTGCATTGACATGACATTTCAAAATGGCGACACTTGGTTCCAGTTTTGGCCACCAGGTCAGATAAGTTTGTGCATCCATAGCTTTTTTCGGGTGTGTTCATAATTTCATGCCAAGAATGCGTTCGTTTCATAGCAAATTAGTAATATTTTAAACATTAATATAAATAAATTGGCTAGCTAAAGAATTTAAATAATTACGAGAAGACATTACGTTTTATAAGCTTTATCCATTACAACTCTCATTATGCCGGCTGGTGGTCAGGAAAATTTTAGACTGTCTCCTTTACTTGCTTCTCAATTCGCGGTGAATTCACGTTTGGATACTGCAGGTAAAACTCCACCTATCTCACCCCGCGCTGACTGCACTATGGCAGAGGTGCGTATACATCAGAAAGAGATTTTAAAAATCCTGCGGAGTCTAGACGTGAACAAGGCTAGTGGACCAGATGGTATACCAGCAATGGTCCTGCGTAGTTGTGCCCCCGAGTTGTCTCCTATTCTCACGCGCCTGTATCGCCTCTCACTAGAGATTGGAATTGTACCGAAGACATGGAAGCTTGCCAATGTGCAGCCCGTGCCCAAGAAGGGCAGCCGCGCAGACCCTGCCAACTACCACCCTATTTCGGTTACCTCTATACTCTGTAAGATTATGGAGCGTGCACTGAACAAGAAACTCCTCGTGCATCTTGAAGGTAACGATCTCCTCAGCGTTCACCAGTACGGATTCCGCTGTGGTCGGTCAACTGGGGACCTTCTGGTGTATGCTACTCATATATGGACTGAGGCCATTGAGAGGCATGGCGAGGCCCTTGCTGTGTCTCTCGATATCTCCAAGGCCTTTGACAGGGTTTGGCATGCAGCCCTTCTAAGCAAGCTATAGCTATAGCTATAGTTATATGGTATTCCTGCTGGCTTTTGCACCTGGATATCGGATTTTCTGAGTGAACGATCAATCCGTGTAGTTCTAGACGGTTACACGTCTGAACTTAAGGCTATCGACGCGGGAGTTCCTCAGGGGTCAGTTCTGTCCGCGACTCTTTTCCTGCTGCATATTAATTATCTGCTTGGACCCGGTATCTTTGGGTACGCAGACCACAGCACAGTAACGGATACATATCTGTCAGATGCAAAAGCTAGCAGGGGCGATATTCAGTCTTGTCGAGAGGCCATGGTTGGTCGCTTGAACGAGGCTCTCAAGGCAGTGTCCGATTGGGGCGAAGCCAATCTAGTGTCGTTCAACGTCACTAAAACACAGGCGTGTTTGTTTTCCGCTAAACGGAGTCCATTCCATCTAGCTCCGACTTTCCGGAGTGTGTCTGTAGAAATTACCGACAACCTACAGCTCCTGGGTGTTGAGCTATCAACCAATCTCAACTTTGGACAGTACATAGAATCAAAAGCCAAGACTGCTGCAAAAAAACTTGGAATCCTCTCGAAGGTCAAGCGGTACTTCACTTCAAGGCAGTTGCTTTAATTATATCAAGCACAAGTCCGATCTTGCATGGAGTACTGCTGCCACCTCTGGGATGGATCAGCCAAATACCAACTGGCTGCTTTGGATTCGGTGGAAAAACGGGCAAAGAGATTAATTTGTGATCCGCAGTTATTTGAGGCTAAGCTGCAGAGCCTCGAGCATCGGCGTAGGGTTGCGCGTTTGTCGGTTTTCTACAGGTTGCACTTCGGAGAGTGTGCGAAGCAGTTGCACGACCTCATTCCGCCGGCCCCTTTCCGCCATCGGGAGACGCGATCCGGGCGAGCGCTTCATCCTTATGTCGTGGATCTTCCAACTATCCGCACGAGCCGCTTTGGCTCGACTTTTATAATGCGTACGGCTAAGGAGTGGAATGCGTTGCCTGCGCGTGTGTTCCCTGATCAATATAATCTGGATGCCTTCAAGGCTAGAGTGAATAGGCTGTTCCTAGACAGGCATGCTCCATCATAGACCGCATCGTCACTTACCACCAGGTGAGGTGGTGGTCAAATGCCTGGCTAGTAAAGTAATAAAAAAAATATATGTCAGGTTAGCATAATTTATTGGAAACAACAAAGCCACCCACCAGCGTTTTCCATGTTGGACGACCGCGAGTTTCGGAACAGTCTCGCGAGGTTGACCCGCGAGGGCGTGAGTCGCCACGCTGCGCACTCCTCCGCCCCCGCCGGCGCGCTGGTCTCCACGCACGCTGGGGGCATAGGACATAGTGACCAATAGAGTTTTCGCGATACCGCTATCCACGAGATGTCGCTACTGCTGTCTTAATAAAGCCCTATCATTAGGTGGAATGGATTCGTCATTTTACAGCTGTTGTTTCTGTCCAACAGTAAGACAGTATTTTAACAACAGACTTTACGACTCACTAGCATCATCTGTGAATACCCTCATTGTATGACTGTGTCACCGACGACATGGTGCAGTTCCGAGCCTAGTCGATCAATGTCAACTGCATTTAGCCCGTGTTCTGTTTTCTGAGCTGGCGCTGCCGGCAGGCAGTCCTCTGCTGAGGAGCTCTTCATCCGCTGCGGCTCTGTCTCCGTCCGAGCCACCCCACAACCCCCCGTTGGCGGCAGCTTTGCAGCAGGATGGTCACCGCCATCGTGACGATCTGCTTTGATACAAGGGCGAAAACCGCCCGGTAGATCGTTTTTTGTTTTTTAACAGGCCTAAAGTGCAGATTCTAGTGCGTTTTATTTTTGAGCAAGCCAACAGTGCAGATTCGAGTGTGTTTTGTTTCTGAGCAGACACAATACTGTATTTGCTTTATCTTACCTGACGAAAAAGCCATTTGACCCCCCGTACACTCATCGATCCTATGGTAGAGCCTCGCCTCGGCGAGCGCGCTGAGCGGCGGCGGCGCCGTCAGCCACGAGCGCGCAGCCACGCTCGCCACGCACACCACAGCCACGCACAGCGCGCCCAGAGCCCAGAAGCGCGCGTGGTGCCATACCTGCGGGAGGGGGTGGGTTGTATTTCCTGGGTAAGTGGGTGTTGGAGAATTGGGGTGGACGCGACGCGTACCTAAATCTACGGTACGTATAATAGTCTGCATTACCCTTAATTACATTATTCCCCCTATTATTTACTCCTATGTACTATCTTTAGTATGTATTTCTTGTTTAACTATTTATTGTATCTGTCGCAGCCATCTGGTTAAATCAGCCATTTAATGAGAAGGCTAGTCCGTTAACTAGCCGCCGTCATTCAATTGAATGACTAGGCCGATAGTTGATATAAATAGCTTTACTCAACGTTTATCTAGTTGGCTTATTAAAGCCAGCCCTTTGGAGACGGCTGAAGTAAAATCAGGCAGATGATTTAACTTGAGTTCAAATTTTATCTACTGCTGCGTTGGTAGTCACCAAAACAAACCTGGCGTCAGACAGCTCGCACAGCAAGCAATGTATTTTTTTCGATTTTACTAAATTAAAAATGAGGTACCTACAAGCTTTTAAGTAAGAATTGAGATAATTTTAAGTATTCTTACTTAAAAGAAAATGAACATATTCATTGTTCATTTTCTTTTTATACTTACCTTTAATTAGAAAAAAATGCCAAACTTTCGTGTCATTTTATATACAATTTTATAAAATAAGAAAGTGCACTGTTGCTATTGTTCCTATTACATAGTTACAAGTAGTAAATAAGTTATAAGTTTTAAGTTTTTATTAAATATTTTTATTCATAATTCATAATCATTTATTTGCTATAAACATGGTCTTACAGAGGTGGAGTTATTTGTAAATATGTACAATCACGTTTAGCCTGTCAGAATTACAGCATGCAAATTATATCATAATTTTATTAAGTATACAACTTATTGTCAGTGAACTCTTTAATTGTATAAAAGGCTTGTACACAGAGCCAGTTCTTTAATTTTTTCCTAAATAATATGTCATTTAACAATTTAAAATAGTTCGGCAACTTATTATAAATTTTTATACACATTACTAAACAACTTTTGTTGTATTTTGCGCTTTTTGGATTTATTGTCAGTACCAGTCTATTGGGATCTCTTTGCTCCCGTTTACTTATATCACAAACTCGCGTGAATAGATAGGCATGTTGCCTTACAAATACACATATTTCGTATATATAGAGCGATGGAATGGTTAGTATACCAAGCCTGATAAAATAGGGCTTGCAAGACACGTCAGGTGCAATCCCGTATAATGCCCGAATGCATTTCTTCTGTGCAATAAAGACTCGATTCATTTCGCAACAATTTCCCCAGATTACAATTCCATACCGGAAAACGGATTCCACGTAGGAGTGGTATGCCATTAGAGCAGTTTTTATATTAGTGGTATTTTTTAAACGTTTGAGTGCATAAACAAATCTATTGATTTTACTGCAAACACAATCTACCTGGGCCTTCCAATTCATATTTTTATCTAGTATTAATCCCAAGAATTTAGTTTGATCAACTTCATTTATTATTGTACCATCGTAATTAATGTGTAAATTGATTTTATCTTTTGTTTTATGGAATTGCATATAGTTTGTTTTATCTAAATTTATTTGTAGATTGTTATTATTTAGCCAATTAATTATATTAGAAAGTAAATTATTAATGTCAGATTCATGTGTCAAAATCATATTATTATTTGCATTATTTTTATTAGATGTCACAACTAATGAAATGTCATCTGCAAAAAGAGTACATGCATGTCCACTTACTTGTACAATATCATTGACGTACAAAAGAAACAAAATTGGTCCCAATACGCTTCCCTGTGGAACTCCAGATTTATTGAATATTATATGTGATGTAAAGACTTTGACTTCCATATTTTTATCTAGCTGCGTTATAAGAACCCGCTGTTGTCGAATTTGAAGATATGAACCAATCCACTGAAGTGTATTGCCCCGAAATCCTAGAGATTCTAGTTTCTGTAGCAGTAAATCATGTGAAACAAAGTCAAACGCTTTTGATAAATCTAAAAATAAACATGTAGTTAAGTTATTCTCATTGAGACTGTTTAAAATATTTTTTATAATTGAATATATTGCAAGCGACGTAGAAATATTTTTTTGAAAGCCGAATTGATTGATGTCTATTATTTGAAATCTATTACAAAAATCTATCATTCTTTTGTGCATACATTTTTCAAAATTTTTAGATAGGATAGGTATGAGTGTAATTGGCCGATAATTATTTATATCTTTATTATCTCCTTTCCCTTTGTACAGTGGCTTTACCAAAGATTGTTTTAAAGAATCCGGAAACACTCCCGACGAGAATGATAGATTAATAAGGTATGTCAAAATAGATAATATTTCAGGTACACAATCCCTGATTACTTTAGTACAAAGTTCATCATAACCTTCAGAGTTTGTCCTATTTAGAGACAAAACTTCTCATCTGACTTCCTCTTCAGACATTGGCCTCAGAAACATAGAGTTTGCAATACTCCTATTTGCTACAAATGAAGTTTTACTAGTGGCATTCGAATTTTTAACTATATCAATAAAATAATCGTTAAACTCAGTTGCAATATTTAAAGGATCTGTGTATATTTTATTATTAATTTTAATGCTATTTACATCATTTACAGTCAGTTTTACTTAGGTAAATACTGTTATAGGTACCTACTCGCAATACAATTAATTGCACACCTACTTATTGAATATCTTGCCACTAATAATGTTTTATTAAATGAAAATGATCTTTATTAATTCTTTTTTTTTTCTTAAATAAAGTTTATCATTTATTTATGGTCACTCTAACCAACCATTTGTATACCCTTTAACAAAACGGCTCAATAACGTTCAGCCAAGTAGTTAAACGTTACATTCAACAACTTGGCTAGTTATCCTTAAGCCATTTAATTAAATGCCGGCGTTTGATTAGCGGGCTAGCTTTCTAATTAAATGGCTGATTTAACCAGTTGGCTGCGACATATCTTTGTAAAATTGTATAAATTTAGCATATATTGATGTAAAGTATCCCTTCCTTCACCTTATCGTATTGTTTATCCCGCACCGTCTACTATTTTCGATATTTTTTTTGTCACGGTTGACTGGTAAATAAGGCTACTTTAGCTTTAAGTCCGCCAATGTACCTTTAGTGCATAAAGATTTAATAAATAAATAAATAAATAAATAGTAATTATTGCCAAGAACCTAATATATCTTCTCCTTTGCGGCTGTGCAGGGCGCGTCGCCCGGTGCCAAGCGGCCAGCCAGCATGCGTTCGCGCCGCCCACCGCCATCGGGACCTTTTGCTTTGCTTTTCGAGCAGGTAGGACAAAACTGAAGATTCGAATGTGTTTTGTTTTTGAATAGATAGGGTAAAAGTGAGAATTCGAGTGTGTTTTGTTTGCAAACCGGCGCAAAACAGTATTTCGTGAGTGTTTTGTTTTACGCGACTTTATTTAACTCACCTACCTAGAAAATGTGTTGTTGTATAGCCGAAACTAGCCGAGTTACATTATTTATCACCGCTTCACCACAATGTACTGTAGGTCGAACCTACTTCCACCTAGACGGTGTACAGTCGAGTTCATTAATATGTGAGCATTACCAAGGCTTCAAATATAAGTAGTAGGCCCGTCCTACATGTACATCCTACGTGTAGCCCAGTGCAAGAAGAGTTGCTGCGTCATCATGGTAAGTAGAGTCTAGCCAGATATTACACGAATAGGTTCATCGCGTGTTTCAACTAGCAGAATGTTCATATTCACGTTACCATCGGGATCATACGATATCAGTAGCCGTATTCACAATGATTCGAAACCGTTTCCGAACGATTCGACACGAAATTCGTGAGCTGCGAATCCGTGTCGATAATAATATATATCTGACTCTCACTCTGTATATAAGTTAATGTAAAAAGATTTATAGAAAAAATTATAACTTAGATTTTTTGAAAGATGGGAAATGACTCATTGTGTCCACCTCGTGGCACACATTGAACCAGGGGGTTGGTCTACAGCAAACCGGGGAGTACACAGTGAGCCCGACGAATGAGATCACTATTGTTAACGTTTCCTCTTTGTAGTTATTAGCATAGTAGATAAATTAGATAATAATACATTCTTTATAAATGTGTAAACAATTAGTTTTATTTACCAAAATAACTGTGAAGACTATAAATCAACATAAATCAATAACAACATAACTTAACCTATTTTCAAATTACAGTCATTGATGATATATTTTAAAGTTGTATAATAATAAATAATCAACTAGCTATACTAGAGTGCTTGAGATCTTTAATAAGACTGTATCGCTCATTAAAAAAAAATTAAAATATTTGTATGGCAACTTATGCCAAGTTTCTTATCCGTCATAGAATGTCATTCTTAAAAGTCAGAACAAACAATTTGATTTCTGGAGGTATGTTTATTTGCGTGAGTTATGAAAAATATTTTTAAATACTAGGCAAACAATTAAAAAGGATAACTTTTAGCATGATTAATAATTTAGACAAAAGTTCAAGCTAATAGTGATCAAGTAACTGAATGTTAACAAGAAGGACTGAGAAGGAGTAACAAGGACAGATTATCCCCAGGTTATTGCCATATCCACACTTTATAATTTTTACTACTGTCAGTCAATACGGACTTATCGTGGTCCTATTATATTTTAGGCGTCTACCGACAGTGGTGGTGTGGTAGGGTAGGGGTTTCCCCTAAAAAAAATGATGTAGAAAAATGTAAGTGATGGAGTAGGGATTCGATCCACTGGTGGAGCCTTGCAGAGGATCTTAGTGACTCGAGTCACTGCAAGTTGGGTACGTGTAGAGTACGGTTAGGGCGCGGATAGGGGTAGGGAACATGTAGGAGTGGGGTAGAGGTAGACTTCATTAAATTGAAACCACGCGAAAGAAGACGCGCCGC
This sequence comes from Blastobasis lacticolella, assembly GCA_905147135.1. Taxonomy (NCBI): domain Eukaryota; kingdom Metazoa; phylum Arthropoda; class Insecta; order Lepidoptera; family Blastobasidae; genus Blastobasis; species Blastobasis lacticolella. The sequence goes on from LR990067.1 coordinate 1,408,256, forward strand.
CCAGCCAATGTATGTACCTATTCAAGAAGACTGACGGCCAGTAGCCTGATATTGCCTACCCGCATTTTTTAAATGGAATCGCTCTAAAAATATAACTGGTAACTGATTTATATGAATATTAAAGGTAGAGTAGAATTTTGTTGTTGTACACAGTGGAGCGGTGACTCACTGTTCGTGCCGGTGTAGTGGCTCACTATGTACCACACACACCTCTACTGATATTAAATTCAACAAAAAAATAATCATCAAAGTAGGATTCATGAATGTACGACCAAACAAAGCATAGATATTCAGTACAGAATTAGAAAAAAAACATTACTTTTAAAAGATGCAGTATAAGGTTAAAAACCTAAAAATTACTACTTAGGATTTTCCGTATTTTTACGCCGAAAATCACAAAATGCCCTGAGTCGCGGGCGTTCTGCACTGGAGCTCGCTACCAACTGGAAAGCAAAAAGAGCGGTAAAAACCAAGTACGATTACGCTTACTGCACGATCTGGCAACGTTGTTTTATGGTGATACTAATGGTGGCTAACTGTGTACTACTGGTTCACTGTTCGACATCTCACCCTATATGGATCATTCCCGTTGTCCCCCGAATGCTATCCCCCGAATGGGGGACAACGGGAATTTAAGTTTCGTTGTCCCCCGAAATGAAAAATGGGGGACAACGGGAATAAATATTCCCGATGTCCACCACTTTTAAATGTAATTATTTTTGTTAAGAAAACTTAAGTGCCATTGTGCTCAGCTGTATAAACTGGAGTTACATTTACATTCTTTACGTAATTAAATTAAAGAACATTCGAGTTTGTAAAATGTTTTTATGAAATACTAATTGCTACTGGTGGATTGCTACTATATCTAAAGATAATCAAAAATGATTAAACTCAAGGTTGGGTACTATGCGGACTCATTGAGAATATCAATTGATTAAGGTCTTTTACAACATTGTTATGAACAAAGTACGTACCTAAGTACCTATGAAACACTTGATTTTATTCTACAAATTAAATTCATATGAAGAACGCACAAGTGTGCTTCCATGGAAATTTAAGTTTGAATGTAATGAAGGCATTTAGAAGGGACATAATTAAAAACTAGGTAGGTAAAGTTTTCTATATTTTGAAATTGGTAAAAAGCCACTAAATAAGCCAAATAATAAAAAATGACTCTAGTACATAGATAAAATATTTACTAACGTTAGTAAATATTTTCTCTATGCTCTAGTACGACAAAATTGTTGTTCAAATTTAAATTTACACTCGTAAGTGTTGTTTGACCAGCGCATTTATTCATCTTGTATTATAGGTACCTATTTTCCTATTTTAATATTAAAAATTTACAACAAATAGTAAAATTGGATTTCGGTTGCTTTTGACATATTTTTATTATCTGACGTAATTTTTTTCTGCTATGATCATCTGAGAGGTATAAACGTTTTATTTGTGGTCGTGGGATATGTTGAAGTTTCATTGAAAATCTGATACAAACTTTTCTTTGAGGAAGCACCATAGGATTTTATTTTAAATCATACAGTTATAGGTATATCCTCACTAAGAGGGGCGGCGGTGGCCGAGTGATTAGGGTAGCCAGCTCGTAAGAATGAGGTACGGGGTTCGAATCCCACTGCGGCCAAATACAAATAACTCTTTTCTATAATATATAACTCATTTCATCGATTAAAAAATGGTTTTAAGGTTTCATCTTTATTAACATTTGGAAAACCATACCGAATCCAGTTGAAAACTGTGCTCAGTAATTGATTCCTTCTTGTTTCTGAACGTATCAGATTTACATCTATCGCTTGGGTGTTTTCAAGAAAATTAACGTAATTCCTTATTTGGTACATTTAGTCCCTTCCCTTAACTGAAAAAAGGTTCACTTCTGGAAACCAGAACCATCTTTTAGTATGTTGTTAGGTATGTTATTCTGAATAAAAACAGCCGGGAGACAATCTCTAAAGTGCTGGGTTCTCCAGCGGTGACGTCACCAAGATGGCCGCCGTCGCGTTTTGAAATTTGCCTTCAAATCAGACTGTATTGTACTTAGAAGTATGTGTGGGGCATCAAATGAAGCAAAATAAAATATGCTACAATATTGTTTTTACATTTAACTATGTGAAAATTATAGTTTGGGAGATATTCAAGTTAATTTGAAAATTTTTCCAAAAATAAATACGTTTTTAATTTTTAACAACTTAACCGATAACTTTAGAGCAAAATGATGTACTAAGAAAAAAAGGCACATTATAAAGCTATACAAAACTATTTTTATAATACCAATCGGTTAATAAATAAGCGAGATATTGTAATTTTTCCCTAGCAACGGGCACCACTCGAAGCGCCATACGATTGTTTTAATTTGCATGAATTAATGAATTAAAAAAAGCAATGAGTTTAAGTAATGTATATGTAAAATAAACGTATTATTATGTTATATATAACAATCATCGTATTATATTTCATTAAGGATATTAGATGTTATTATTTTTCCATCCCCAACTGCATGGATCCAGTACTTCGAGGCCTTTATTCAGACAGTGGGTTTTTGGCCTGGTATGCCGATCTTTTTGTGTGGTGCCGCCACCTCAAAGAATAGCACCACCACATCTCTTCCCGTGGATGTCGTAAGAGACGACTAAGGGACAAATCCGAAAGTTCGTATTTCACGCACCGATGCCGCTCTTTTAACATCTTGAAGTGCGTCTTGCGTTGGAGGAATATTCATCCATTGTGTCACTTCATCATCACAGCCCATAACAGTCCACTGCATGACTTAAGGCCTCTCCCACGAAAGGGAAGGTTATTGCCACAATCTCCACGCTTGCCAAGCGGGTTGGAGAACGCAGTGTTGTACATTTTCCAATTTACGAAGACTCTAGATCTTTTGCCTCGGATACATTAGTCGCCTTGTACGACACCCACAAATGTAACGGGTTGTTTCTATTCTACTTTGCCGGATACCACAGAGCCAATTGTGTCACTTGTAAACCACAAAATTTTCAATTAAAGCGAATTCGTGACTAGTTTGACATGGTTTCATCCCACAAGAGTATGCTTGGATGCAAGTAAAACTAAAAGCAAACTGCGAAATGACGATTGGTACAGGAGCCTCTAGGTCAGGACAATTCTCAAGCGGGACTTGGTGAACGCTGTTACAGGACGCATCATGAACTTTGCCTACCAGCTTCTTTCTGCCTCCGGCCAGCCAATACCCGTCCTAGGGCAAATGACAGACACGATGTATGTAGGTGTGGCAGCGTACATTCGAAAGGTCATCGTGGCTGAAATTATGGACAACTGCATCTTAGGACTAGACTTCATGAAGAAACATAACTGCAAAATCGATGTTACTGATGGAATTTTTAAGTGTGGTAATGAGGAGATACTTGACACTTCACACTTTGAAGAACCACTGGGAAAGTAACTTACCTGAATAAAATTATACCTACATGCACGAGCACAGGCTCAAGTAGAGGTAAAGTGTCCATCGGCTAGTAAGAACGAGCCGAATAGGTGTGTACTGGTGAAGGATACGCTAAGAATAGTTCTGCTATTACCGAACTTCTTAATGGATGCAAAGGCAACCGTAGATATTCTCAGAGCATAATCGGCAAGAGATCTGCTACGCTTCGTTAATATATTCTCTTACCAAGATGGAAGTCTTGGAAGGACTTCGCTAGTACGACACAGGAGCGACACTGGAAGCGAAAGATCTATCAGTCAGCGAGCAAGGCAAAAACCGATTGCAAAAGAAAAAGAAGTTCAGGAGTTATTAGAAGACATGAGAAGCAATAAGGTCATAGAACCGTCTCAAGTCCATGGCGTTCACCAGTCGTCATAGTCAAGAAGAAAGATGGCAGCACACGATTTTGCGTGGACTACTGTCGACTAAATGGAATCACAAAAAAGGACTGCTATCCCTAGCCTCGTATCGACGACACATTGGATACCCTGAGGTTCTCAACCTTGAATCTTAAGTCTGGCTAATGGCATTCTCATCCAAAGAATAAGGATGATACAGCGTTTCCAACAGGAAAAGGACTATGGAATTTCAATGTTATGTCTTTCGGACTGTGCAACACGCCTGCCACTTTCGAAAGACTCATAGATGTATGGGCAGGATGAGTGCAAGATGCCTGCCTGGTCTATTTAGATGATGTTATTATCATTGGTCGCGATTTTGAGGATCATTTGCGCAACCTGGAACATGTCTTAAGGAAAGTAAAGGATGCCGACCTTACGTTAAACCCGATGCCATCCCGATAATGCCATTTATTCAGGAGCAAAACAGACCCAGAAAAGTTTAAGCACTACAGAAGTGGCCTACTCCCAAGGACAAAAAGGAAGTTCGGGCATTCCTAGGGCTATGCTTATACTACAGACGGTTTGTTAAAGTATTCTCTTGCAATGCCACTTCATCGTCTGACTGAAGACAAGCAACCATTCCGCTGGGATGAGCTCTGCAAGGAATCCTTTCAAAGACTGTTAAAATACCTATGTGAAACTCCTCTATTAAGATAAGATACCCACAACCCAGCGGTCAGTTTATCGTCAACACAGATGCAAGCAACACGATCGGAGGAGTGTTTTCACAGAAATAGGGCAACGCAGAAGTCGTGTTTACTTACTTCAGTAAGTCGTTGCTGAGACCAGAGAGGAACCACTATGTAACTAGAAGAGAACTCTTGGCTATGGAAAAGACACAACATTTCAAATAGTATATTATCGGCAGGCAGTTCGTGCTCCGTAATGATCACGCTATCTTGAAGTGGCTATGACATTTTAAAAACCTAGTAGAACAGGTTGCCTGACGGATTGAGGAACTGCAGAAGTTTGACTACGTCACTGAACACAGCAGCGGGAAGGCTTATGGAAATGCTGATGCTCGGAGGAATGTGCTTAAAAACTAACCCAAATACCCACAATACATAATAGAATGTAAGCACTGTGTTAAACAGGAATTGAAAGAATTTCCAGTTAGGCTTACAAGGGCAAGCCCTTCACGACTCTGGGAGAATGAATCTATGAGGGAAGTTTAAGAAGATAATGAAGATATCTGACCAATCACCGCATGGAAGGAACGTGGTGCAGAGAAACCAAGATGGACTGAAGTGGCACCTACAAGCGCTATTATTAAAGCGTATTGGGTCCAATGGGAGAGCGGAACAGTATACTTTACTGAAAATGGGAAAAGCCTAACGGCGGGGAGAATCACCTTTAAGTAGTTGTTCCTCGGGTTAAGGTGCAAGACGTTCTCCAGGAGATACATAATGGTGCAACAGAAGGACATCTAGGGGTAAAAAGAATACTGACTTTGGTCAGAGAAAGGTTCACTGGCTTCATTATCGGGAAGATGTTTAGAATTGGTGTCGCAAATGCAGTATTTGCGCCGCTATAAAAAAACAAGCAGAGGTACGGCATTTGCAATAACCACCTCGGGGGCTCGCGTGCTGCTGTATTGTCTCTCGCGATCGCGGGTCGCGGTTAGCGCGACACCTCGGGCATGCGCGCTGGCTGTTATGCACAACGATAGAAACCTACCGGCGGCTGGGGCTGACTGCACCCGCGATAGCTCCACCAGCATACCAGCATAAAGCTCCTTTCTTTAATTGTTTTTGTAAGTAAAGCCTGATAGGTAATGCCTAAATATTTATCTTTGCTAGACAGTAATCTGCTTTATTATTATAGTAAAAAAAATAGGTACCTACAGTAGCAATTGAAAACCCATATCTCATGTTATCATTAACTAAATCAACATGTATTAAAATATCGAAAAATTGAAATATCTCACAAGTTTATTATCTGATTGCAATTATAAAATTTGTTTTGTATAGCTTAATAATGTGCCTTTATTATCTTAGTACATTATTTTGTTTTAAAGTTACTCGTAACGTTGTTAAAAATTACAAACGGATTTATATTTTGGAGAATTTTCACAATAACTTGAAAACAAAACATAATTATACGTTATTTTACATATACATTACTTAAACTTATTGATTTTTTTTTATTTAAAGTAATTAATTCACGCAATTTACGCAAATTTACAATCGTATTACGCTTCAAGTGGTGCCCGTTGCTAGGGAAAAATTACAACATCTCGCTTATTTATTTAACCGATTGGGATTATAAAAATAGTTTTGTATAGCTTTATAATGTGCCTTTATTTTCTTAGCACATTATTTTACTCTAAAGTTATCGGTTAAGTTGTTGAAAAATAAAAACGGATTTAATTTTTGCAAAATTTTCATATTAACTTGAATATATGTATCTCAAACTATAATTTTTACATAGTTGAATGTGTGAACAATATTGTAGCACATTTTATTCTGGTTCATTTGATGCCCCACACATACTTCTAAGTACAATACAGTCTCTTTTAAAGGCAAATTAAAAAACGCGGTGGCGGCCATCTTGGTGATGTCACCGCTGGAGAACCAAGTACTTAAGAGATTGTCTCCCGGTTGTTTTTTATTCAGAATAACATACTTAACAACATACTAAAAGATGGTGCTGGTTTCCGGAAGTGAACTATCCAGCCATATTTGAAGTTAAGGGAAGGGACTAAAAGGATTTTTTCTAAGTAATTTTAATTGAAAAATTGAACTTGCTGGTTTTGTACCATAAGGTAACCGTTTCACTTTAAATATCCCCTTAGGCGTGCTCCATGCTAATAATTCACTCGTTTCATCATCTAGTATTAACTGATTAAAAGCATTTCGTAAGTCTAACTTTGTGAACTTAATACCTCCCTGTAATGCCATAAAAATGTCCTCAATACGAGGTGACGGGTGGTTAATATCTTTTAGGTACTTGTTGATCGTAATTTTATAGTTAGCACATAGTCTAAGCTTATTATTCTCTTTTAAAACTGGTACTAGTGGCGTACCCCACCTAGAAGTATCAGCTTTTTCTATAACTCCCTCTTTTTGGAGCCTGGTTAATTCTTGCTGGACTTGGTCGTTGAAAGAATAAGGCACTGGTCTAGGTTTAATAAAAATGGGAGCAACATTGTTATTTATCAATTCCAATTTCACTTTTTCATTTATAATGAAGATGATAGTGACGTGATATCACTATTATCAGTGATCACTAGGATAGGTATAGGCATACAAATGAACATTTACACACACACACACCCACCCACACGCACGCACGCACACACGCACGCACTTACACACACACATACGCATACGATATTACTATGTTCATTTATCATTATTATTTTATCATTGTTATTATTATTTTATCCTTATCATCACTGAACAAATCTATGGGTACGTTGCTGTTTGGTATTCATAGCTTCACTAATCCCATTTGTAAATTGCAGTAGCCGTATTCACAATGGCTCGGAAATCGGATTCGGATACGAATTCGACAAAGGACCCCGGAAAAGTTCTTAGGAAAATGTGGTTTCAGTTAATTTGATGTAATTTTCATATGTTATAGAGAGTAGAGTTTCCTTAGAATCGATCGGGATTCAGAATAACAGTTTTCGAATCGATCGACACGGATTCGCCGCTCACGAATTTCGTGTCGAATCGTTCGGAAACGGTTTCGAATCATTGTGAATACGGCCACTCACTAGATGGCGCCCCGACAATTTTGGTAATTGATAATCGCTTGAAATAGGTTTTTAACAAACAGGATATCAACACTGGGTACGTTGTATTGGATAATATTGTATTTGTCAATAGTTTTCAACCATTTTAGAGGTTGTAGTAATAATGGAACATAGTGCCAACTTCTATAAATATTTCTTTTAACACTTCGTTCAACCTTTAACAGTTATGTTTATATTAATAAACATTTTATTTTTGAGTTTAGTATTAGTTGGCTGCATGAAATCACTGCTACCATCATACAGATTATAAAAAGATTACCAAAATTGTAGGAGCGCCATCTATTGATGCTTTTTGAAACCAACTATCAATACCTACTGGAAAACTCCTCATTGGCAGTACCACTTTTATCTGTATCTGATTGTAAACTAATGTACATTGCTGTAAGACTGTGAAATAAATAAATCATCTTGGCGTTAATGTTATATACTCAACGTTATATACAACGTTACAGCGGTTGAGTATACGAGTCGTAAGCCAGAGGTGCGGGTTCGTATCCCGCTTCGGCCATGTACCAATGACTGTTTTCTGAGCTATGTACATTAGTTGAATACTAACCGATACTCTTACGGTGATAGAAAACATCGTGATGAAATCTGCACATTCAGGCGACTGGATGTGTAACCTTGATCCAATCTGGTCAGGTTCCCCTGGTAGCAGGGTCATGGAGGTCAGATGGCAGTCGCTCCACTGTAATTACCTGACGTGCCAAATCCTGGATCACGCTCAAGGCGGACCCCGGGCCCTCGTGCGCGAGAGCACAACCGGGACATTAACGCCAAGATGATGATGATGATAAAGTTTGAGATCTTTGATTAATGTCATTAATTTGTAAAACTTGTGCCATTTCTATATTAAACAATTCAATCAAGTCTAGCTACCAAATAAAATTTTGCTTCCATTCCTAACAATTAATATGTTGCAAGCCTTTCATCATCACAGCCCGTAACAGTCCACTGCAGGACTTAGGGCCTCTCCCACGAAAGGCGAGGTTATTGCCATAATCTCCACGCTTGGCAGGCGGGTTGGAGATCGCAGTGTTTAAATAATACAATGGAAAATGCAGCTGCCCATTTTCCAGACTACGGAGACTCTTGATCTTTTGCCTCGAAAACATTAGTCGCCTTGTACGACACCCATGAGTGTAAGGGGTTGGTGCTATTCTACTCTGCCGGACACCACACGGCCACAAGGTTGCAAGCCTTTAATGTGTCCTTAAATTTTAACTGAACGTGAAGTTGTCCCAATGGAATTAATACAGAGAAATCATATGTCTTTAATTGGACGTCAAAATCTTTTTTGTAAATGTATTCCGGCATGCAAGATACAGCTGCCCCAGTATCCAATTCCATTTGGACCTGTTTGCCATTGATTGTGCAACCAATTGGATAAGCAGAAACAAAATTTATACTATTACTAGCTGACCCGGCAAACGTTGTTTTGCCATATAAATAAATATATACACCTACACCTACCCTACACCTACCCCTACCCTACACCTACGTCTAAAAAATAAAAAATAAAATTTAGGGGTGGACTACCCCTAACATTTAGGGGGATGAAAAATAGATGTTGGCCGATTCTCATAGATACCGGATAAGCACAAAAAATTTCATCAAAATCGGTCAAGCCGTTTCGGAGGAGTATGGCAACGAAAACTGTGACACGAGAATTTTATATATTAGATCTAAAGTAAAGATTTCAACCGAGGTATGGCTTACCAAATCTAGTTTAATTTCAATTACATTTTTTGCTGCATGGCCCACTTTTACGCACTTGTTACATTTACATCTGGAAAATGCGTGGTTGCTACCTCTTGCTATTCTGTAAACATTAGTTTCTTGTATAACTGTTTCTTTGTTCAAAGCGATATCCAATAGTGTAGAAATGGTAGTAGACACCGTCTCTTCCCACAATCGTTCCTGGATTGGACCTGGTCTCATTCCTGTCACAAATTTATCAGACATTCTTTCATTTAAAGATGTTCCGAAGTCACAATCCGTAGCAGCCTGCCGTACTCTGATGTGCCAGTTGGAGATGCTCTCTCCATCCTTTTGTACTAACTTGTCAAATAGTATTCTTTTTCGATACTGCGATACACGTTTTTCATAGTGTAATGTTAACGCCTTCTGCAAATCTTCGAATGACCTTTCTTTAGGCAATTGCGGGTGAATAATGGTTTTTAACACCTTGTAAACTTCTTCGCTTAGTGTGCACAATAACGTCGAAACCTTTTTTTGCTCCGGGATGTCATGAGCCTCGAAATACTGCTCAAGCCTTTCTAGGAAACATTTTATATCACCTTCACCGTCGAACGGCGTTATAAACGCTGGATTGTTTCCTCTCGTCGCCATTTTACTGTGTTTTCCGAATTAAACAAATATAATTTATGTAATCTTCATTTATTGAAATAAATTCACAAATTTACAAACATCCACTTTGTAGTGACAAAAGGGCAAGAACACAGATAACTATAGATAACTATGGATTAGATAAGAAACGTCGATAGAGACACGGACGTCGTAGAGAAAATCTGAGTTTGACACCAACTACCTGAAAGTAAAAGTCAATAATGGAGCTTTAATGTCATTGTAGTACCAATGTACCAGTGCAAACCATGTAGATGACAGGAGGATGTGCTATCAAATGCAAAAATAAATTGATGACTCAAACAAATAATAGTGCACTTCCAATATAAGTTTGGCCATATAGAAGTCTTGTTTAGCCTTTGCTTATAATTACCTAATAAAAATTGATGTTTAGGTACAGATATAATATGTAGGCAGGTACTTATATCCAAATAAGTCTTGCTTATTACAAGAGCCAATTAATTTTTCTGTGAGAAATAATTTAAATGAAGTGTTTACACATGAATTTCTTTTTAGAAATAAGCTGTGTCTTTTGTGTCATGTACATATTTGCCATGTCTGTGTTACAATTTTTGTGTGCAATAAACTATTAAATAATTTCATGCTTCACGCATATTACAAATTATAATACATACATACATAAAGCTCACGCCTGTGTCCCACAGGTGGGGTAGGCAGAGACTATGGACCGCCACTTTGCTCTGTCCTGCTCTCTGGCTCGCATATATCCACAACTCTTTTCATACATCTCCTTTTATTCAAAACAAAATAAGTTTACAACAATATAGTACACTTTTCAATTAAAAACAATTACCATAGTAGGCCTCTGGGTATTCTTGGTCATAATCTTGATTCCTCAAATCACCTGGAAAATGGGAACAGGAATGTTAAGTATTTTAATAGATAGTGTTGGACTATGAGGTTTAAGTAATTTTAACCATCTTTCTCAAGTTCTGGAGTTGGCCAATTTCACAATTTTTCTCTCAATGGGCATCCTCTCACGACACAGCGATATTGAAACATTTCTCAAAAATTCAAATAGAAGCCGATAAGAATCTATTATTTTCAATATCAAATTAGAAATATTAGAATTCATGTAAATACAAAAAAAAACCGATTTCTGTCAAAAAGTAGTTTCTTTTTCTATACTTTGTCAAATATAGGTGATAATCAGTGTTACCAGCAGTAGTTTCCAAAATAGTACGAAAATGACTAAAAAGTTACGATTTAACTTAACTTGTATATTTTACCGGCCTTGGGGGGGGGATGATTTTTAGTCAATAAAATGGCGTTATTTTGGTGCCGGTGGCCAAAATCAACCCTTCCTTCCATTATTTTACGGTATTTTGCGGACAAGAAAGGCGAAGAGACCACCCCCCTCAGCTAAATTTAGCATTTTGTAAAAACGTACTAAAAAGTACGATGTGGAGCAAAGTACGCCAAAGGTACGACAGTTAGCCAAATAATACGTAAATCGTACCAAAAGGTACGATCTGGCAACACTGGTGATAATTTTGGCAGTTCATAGTAGGGATGGGGTGCTGTAAAATCGTTATTAAATCTATTCGATTATCGATTATCATTCTCATAGAAGTTGAAATCGATAGTTGCATGGTTATGCTGTACTTATGTATTTTACAAAATAAACTATCTATTTTTTTTTGAATTAATAATTTCTTAATACGACATTAAAAACCCACCCACAGCGACAATTTCGCGTGCGTATTTTTATTCGGTCAGTCAGCCTATTACGTACAATACGCGCAAGTCGAAATCGTTGCTGTGAAAGGTTTCTTAGGGTGAAATCCAAACAAGGATGAGAGTTTAGTTACTAAAAATAAAATAATTACCTAAATGTTAATTTTAAATGTTCGATCATTTTCTTTGAATACCGCTTTTCGATTGTCTTTTGTTATTCGTTATTCGTGGCACTTTACTAAAGGGGCGGTCCCTGTCCATGAAGTACGACATTATCCGTAGTACAAAAGTAACTACGTAGTAAAAAAAAAAAAAAAAGAATATTTAGTTGTCAAAATTATCATCCTATTTTAGACAAAGCATAGGAACTCGGTTTGGCTTTAGATTAGTTTGGATACAAGGTATCAGTAGTGAATGTTTATAAAAACGGAACTTTCGCGTATTATTTATTTAGGTATATTAATTTAATTCTAAATATGTCCAGCCAGTCGAGCAACGTGTCACAAATGCAAACGCACCGGCCACTTTGCTAAACTGTGTCGTTCCAGAGCAGCTAGTATGAGGATGGTAGAAACAGAAGAAGAAGAATATAAAGTCAGTATGATAGGTGATCTTAGGAAGTATCAAATTAAGGTAAAGATTTATTGCAGTGATGAATTTTTTAATGAAATTCCATTTTTAATTGATACAGGAGCAGATGTAAGTGCAATACCTCATGAGATGTTACGGGGGAAGTCTCCACTGCTGAAATGTAGGGATAGAGTAAAGGGTCCAGATGGAACCAGGTTAAATGTTGCAGGTACTGTAAATTTAAAGTTAATTTATAGGACTAACACTTATGAAGGTAAAGTTTATGTAATAAAAGGGCTTAAAATGCCAATTTTAGGGTGTCCTGCCATTGACGCACTTAATCTCATAAGTATTTGCTCTGTAGAAACATCAAGTACAACCGATAGTTGTACACCATGTTCAGTATGGGTAGAAAAAGAGTTCCCTAAGATATTTAATGAATTAGGAGTATTTAAAGATGAATTTCACATTAAGTTAATAAACAACCCAAAGCCTTTTGTACAGGCTTCTCCAAGGAATGTATCTATTCCTTTGTTACCTAAAGTAAAAGAGGAATTGCAAAGATTGGAAAATCTTGGAATTATAAGCGCTATTGAGGAACCTACAGATTTTGTATCACCTATTGTAGTAGTGGTTAAAGGAGACAAAGTTAGAATATGTGGGGATTATACGAAGTTAAATGGAAATATTTTACGTCCAATTTACCCCATTCCTAAGGTAGAAAATACATTGGCTAGATTGCAAGGAGCAAAATATTTTTCTAAGATTGACGCTACTTCTGGGTTTCATCAGATAAAGTTGGATGAAGATTCCAAATTATTAACTGCAATAATTACACCTTTTGGGAGATATGTATACAACCGGTTACCATTTGGGCTGAACTGCTCACCTGATTATTTCAGCATGAAATTCTCAAGTCTATTCAAGGACATTCCAGTTGCCATACATATGGATGATATACTAATTTATGCACCTAGTAGGGAAGAACATGATAAATTACTTAGGGAAGTACTTACAAGGCTCACAAGGGAAGGAATTACTATTAACAAAAGTAAATGTGTGTTCAATGTCAGAGAAATTTGTTATTTGGGTCATATTATTAATGAACATGGAATTAAAGTGGATCCTAATAGAGTTAAAGTCATTAGTGAATTTAGGGCACCTACTAACAAAAAAGAGTTGTTACAGTTTCTCGGGATGGTCAATTTTGCAGGTAGATTTATTCCCAATAAATCACATATTTTGGCACCGCTACATATGTTGCTAAAAAGTGATCATATGTTTTTCTGGGGTCCGGCTCAAAGGACAGCTTTTCAGCATATCAAAGAGAAATTAATGCTAGCTCCAATATTGGCACACTACAACCCTTGGGGAAAAATATCTATTTCAGCAGATAGCAGTTCTTATGGGCTAGGAGCTGCACTAATGCAGGAGGATGATAAGGGGTACAGGGGTGTAGTGGCTTATGCTAGTAGAACTCTTTCAGACACTGAAAAACATTATGCCCAGATAGAAAAGGAATGTCTTGCTTTGGTCTGGGCAGTGGAGAAATTTCATGATTATGTAGTAGGTATTCACATACAGTTAGAAACTGACCATAAGCCTTTACTGCAAATTCTGCAGACCAAACCTTTAGACAACCTCAGTCCGAGGTTGTTAAGGTTTCGACTCAGATTGATGAGGTTTGATTATGAGGTAAAATATACACCGGGGAAAGACTTAACGGTGGCTGACACCTTATCCAGACAATCTTTACTAAATGAAAAAGATCTGAGCAAACAAGACCAAGAATTTAATTTAAAAATGTGTATTAGTGAAACTATTTCAATGGAATCAGATTTTAGAGCAATTATAGAGGAGCAAAATATGGACCTAATGTGCACGAAACTAAAAGAATATACTGTTCAGGGCTGGCCGAGCAAAAATAAGTTAGGTGATCTTAAAAACTATTATCAGTACAGACATCACTTCTCAATTGAATCGAATTTGCTTTTATATGATTGTAGGATTGTTATACCAATCAGTATGCAAACCACTATTTTAAATAGAATACATGAAGGTCACCTAGGAATTACGAGATGTAGGGAACGGGCAAAACAATCTGTTTGGTGGATAGGTTTGTCTAAGCAGATTGAGGAAAAGGTAAAGACGTGTTTAAAGTGCATACAGATGCATAAAAATACAACAGAAGAAATGGTAATAGATCCTATACCTGGTAGACCTTGGCAGAAAATAGGTATAGACCTTTTCAAATATGGAGACAAATGGTATTTAGTCATGATGGATTACTTTTCTAGATTTTTAGAAATTACACAATTAAAAGATCTTTTAGAAGATACTGTAATACTGCATTGTAAACAAGTGTTTTCCAGGTATGGTATCCCTGAAGTTGTCAGGTCAGATTGTGGTACACAATTTAAGTCTAAATTTAATGCATTTGCAAAATCCTATGGATTTAAATCTGTTACTAGTAGTCCATACTATTCACAAAGCAACGGATTGGCGGAATCCGGAGTAAAAATAGCCAAATCACTACTCGAGAAAAATGAGGATATTTACATGGCATTACTAATCTATAGGAATACACCATCTGTGTGTGGCTATAGCCCGGCTGAACTGATGTTTAATCGTAAACTAAGAGACAATCTCCCAATGTTACCAAGAATGTTGGATAAACCAGTAATAAGTGGACAGACATTTATAAATAAAAATATAGAAAGGAAAAATAAAGAAGCAGACTACTACAATAGGAGGCACAGAGCAGGTAAATTACAAAGCCTCAATGTTAAGGACAAAGTATGGATAGTAGATTTAAAAACTTATGGCATTGTAACTAAGATTTGTGCAGAACCTCGTTCATATATTGTTACAACAGATAGAGGTATGTTCAGACGCAATAGAAAACATTTAAACTTGGTTCCTCAAAAGGTTTCAGCAGTGGATCGAACATGTCGGAATATTGATAAATATGAACCGGAATGTAATGAGTATTCTCAACTGACTCCTACAAGTCCTTCAGAAAAACAGGTGGAAGTTCTGGAGCCATCAGTACCTGACTCGAACAGCAGTCATATAGCAGAGCAGGAAAATAGGCGTTCTGAAAGACTTGTAAGAAGACCAGATTATTTAAAGGACTATGTAACCGAGTTTAATTAGTTGAAAGAAGAAAAAATAAAACTACATAGTTGTATGGATTGATATTTAATAATACTAGTTAATAGTTAACCTATTCTGTAAGCTATGTATGTTAAGGTAAGCTTAGCTTAAGTATTTGTAGAGATGTAAAGGGTGATAGGTTAGCGATCATTACATTACTTTCAGTATTATTAATATTGTTGTTCACTTATATGTAAAAGGGAAAGATGTTGTATGATGTATCCGAACAGCATAGCATCCCTAAGCAAATATCCGAACGTGTGTTTCGCGCGGGTTGGGGGTTTGACAGCTGTCTGCTTTGGAGGTTATTCAGTAAATGCCTGTTTCACGATGTCATGTGGTTTTCTTTAATACTGATAAAATATACACAATATTACAGTAATATTTATTAATATCTGCACATCACAAACTGTTTGTTTAGTAAGTACCTACACTAAACAAACAGTTTGTGATGTGCAGATATTTTAGTTGGAATAATGAGAAGCAAGAGCATGTGATAACACACCGAATCGCCGGCACTAATGTTTATCGAATGAGAGTAAGAATAAATAAATTATTGTCACCCTACCTACGTACAAACTTAAAAAACAGTCCGATTTTGGTATTTGTCAAGATTTATAGTTTCATCACAATTCTCATTATTAACAATAGTAGCAATTTGTTGCACATTTTATTTACTAAATGATGCAATGTTATGTTTTGTCGTTTCTTACCTAGTTTAAGAGTAATAAAATAATAACAACAAAAAAAGTGGAGGATTGAGGGCCCCAATATTAACAAGGTCATAACTTTCAAACAACGAGACGTACAGACCCGTTCTTGCTTTCACAATTTTTCACAATTTATTATGTAGCACATAGGTTAACAAACAGTAGCCGTAAGTATAAGGTTTTAAAAAAATTCGTTATTAACTTTCAGGAGAGAGGATTGAGGGCCAATTTTGAACAATGTTATACTGAGAACCATAACGTTTTGTGATAATATCTTATTTTCACAAATTTTGTTTGTTATTGAATTACATTTTGTCTTAAAGACTTTCTCTTAGTGCGCATAGTTGCCTGGTACGGGTGGGCCCTCAATCCTCTATGTGAGAATCGAGGGCCCAACTTTTCTGTCAATACCTTACTTAATTGATTTTCACAAAATCTGATTCCAAGTTCCACAATTGTTTTGGAATGTTCACTAAATCCTAAGCAAATTTCAAAGAGTTTTAACGGAGTGGCCCTCATACCACACGCACATCAAGGTATTAGAAGACATAGGGAAGTTGTCCGTGCAAGTCTGCGCAATTGAGCTGTGTGATCATAATTTAATAATTTTATGTATGTATAGAGTCGATTTTATCGATGGTCGTTTCTATAGTGATCATTTCGATTCAGTGGACGTTTGGATACAGTGGCCATCTGATGGAGTGGACGTTTTGATACAGCGCACATTCTGAGGGAGTGGACGTTTTGATACAGTGGACAATCTGACGGAGTGGACGTTTTGATACAGTGGACATCCTGATGGAGTGGACTTTTTGATACAGCGCACATTCTGAGGGAGTGGACGTTTTGATACGGTGGACAATCTGACGGAGTGGACATTTTAATACAGTATACATTCTGATATAGTGGTCTATATGAACCTAAAGGACCCCAACTATAGAGCGAGGTATCGATCGTGTTGTGCGAATACCAAACCGTGTTTGATGATCTTGGCGCACACAAACCGGGCTATTCTTTTTACTTCTGCGTTGAAATGGACAAAGGTGATTCAACTGTTTTGTTTTAGTTTTAGGTAGGTAGCTGGCTGTGGTGCCCGGTAGAGTAGAATAGCACCAACCCCTTACGCTTGTGGATGTCTCCGTAGGCTGGAAAAAAGGCAGCAGCGTTTTCTATTGTTATATTTACAACACTGCGATCTCAAACCCTTTCATGGGAGAGGCCCTAAGTCCTGCAGTGGACTGTTATGGGCTGTGATGATGAGGTAGTTGGATTTGCTACATTGGTTGGTTGGAGCCGGACTCAACCAGTCAATCTAGTTGGTTGTATATAGTATCAAATATTGAAATAAAACACCCAAATATAACAAACAAGCACTGTACTAAACTTAATCCAAACTTGAAATACTAATACATTACCAAATATATTTTACAAGTATTGAAATACTTATAGCAAAATGTTACTGTAAATAAATTGCGCCTTATAATGTATCTAGAAGACATAGACAACATACGTACACTTATAGAAAAACAATAAACTATACTGTCCACTCCTTGGGCCTTACCATACAATACAATACAAAATCACTACTGCAAGTTAATAAAAGTTACTACAATATAACAGTAATCATTTATGGTAAAGTGTCTATTTAAGGGGGCTTACTCTCCAAGCAAAGGATCCGTTCGAAGTTGAGAGAACTGTTCGTAACTAATTTGAAAAACAATTTATTAGATACTCCGTTATGAAAGTACAGCCCGGTCTAAAGTAATTCCACAGTTCCTTCGATCGGACTTAGGGATCTATCAGGCAGAAAGCTATCACGCGTTCTGCAAGCGTTCAGGTTGTACTAGTTGACCGACGCGGTCAGAACGCCTGATGTGTGGGTGTCTATGTGACGTAATACAAGACAACAAACGCAGAACGCGAAGACGGAACGCATGACCGCCTTCTGTCTTAGGTTCAGCCCCCAATTACAAATAATATGTCAGCGCCGTTACCTAATACAGTTTACAACAAAACTCAGGAGAATTACTACTTAGACCTACCTGGCGTTGGTAAGCCTTGAACCTTAGGCGTTAGCCTAATTGACAACGGGTGTGCGACCATGCTCGTACGACGGGCGGTTTTAAAGTTTCCTATTGGTCAGGCAACGTCCGTCGTACGACCATGGCTGCACGACCGCTGCCAATTAGGACAGCGCCTTAGACCTGACAGTTCGTCTTGCTATGAAAGTTTGTGGAGCCACCAGTTCCAAGAGGTAACGACTATCCGATAGTACGCCGCCATCTTGATGCAATTGAGTGAGGACCAATCGCAGCAAGTGACAGCCAGAGCAGTCTTGCTGTGATTGGTTTAAACTCAATTGCATCAAAACGGCGGCGTACTATCGAAAGTAGGCGGTACGACTGCAGGACACCGCGAACAATAAATAGATTTCATTTGTCATAAATTTCTTGGGACTCGACGGGCCAACTCGTTCGCTACAAAATTACATAGCATTATGAACTTTACTACAAAAGCTTAAGGTTTAAAATTAAAGTTAGTAGATTGCTAAAATCAGTTTACGCTATACTAAAACATGTCAAAGTCAATTGGCGGCAGGGGCGGCGGGATATTCTTCTCTTTCCACTTCTCGAATTTGTCCACTTGCGAATCTGGAAATTGGATAATTAGATAATTGGATAAAA
The DNA here is from genome assembly GCA_905147135.1 of Blastobasis lacticolella. Classification (NCBI taxonomy): domain Eukaryota; kingdom Metazoa; phylum Arthropoda; class Insecta; order Lepidoptera; family Blastobasidae; genus Blastobasis; species Blastobasis lacticolella. Next base: position 1,427,071 of record LR990067.1, read on the forward strand.
GGCCTGCGATCTTTACCAGGTCGTCGGTCCACCTTGTGGGATGCCTGTTCACGCTGCGTCTTTCACATATTGCACATAGCTCGCAGAGATGGCCGATGTGGTAGTAAAGCACTCGAGAGGCGACCACGTACCGAAAGACGCAGCGTGTGTAAGCCTCCCACTGACCGCGGGTACCAGCTGGATGCGGAAGGCGCAAGACCGGCCTTTGTGGAGATCTCTGGGGGAGGCCTATGCCCAGCAGTGGGCTTCTTCCAGCTGATATGACGACTGAGTCCTATACCTATGCACAGTCGAAGCTGGACGCTAAAAAACGAATGTCAGGTTAGCATAATTTATCGTAAACAACAAAGCCACCCACCAGTGTTCTCCATGTTGGACGACCGCGAGCTTCGGAACAGCCGCGCGAGGATGACCCGCGAGGGCGTGAGCCGCCGTGCCGCGCACTCCTCCACCCCCGCCGGCGCGCTGGTCTTCACGCACGCTACACATTAATATATCAACTATAAGTACCTAATTGCATGACTATGTCACCGAGGATGAACCCCCACGACTGCAGACGACATGGTGCAGCAACTGCATTCCGACCGTGTTTTGTTTTCAATGCAGGCGAAAAGCGAAAAAGTGTTTGTGTTTTTGAGCAAGCCAAAAACGCAGATTCGAGTCTGTTTTGATTCTGAGCAGACGCAATACCGTATTTGCTTTATCTAAGCTGATGAAAAAGCCATTTCGACCCCCCATTTTGACTCACCGATCCTATGGTAGAGCCTCGCCTCAGCCAGAGCGCTCGGCGGAGGCGGCGCCGTCAGCCGCGAGCGCGCAGCCACGCTCGCCACGCACACCACAGCCAGGCACAGCGCGCCCAGAGCCCAGATGCGCGCGTGTTGCCATACCTGCGGGTGGTGTGTTTTATTGGAATGGAAAGGGAGTGTTGGGGGCTGGGGTGGACGCGACGCCTACCTAAATCGTAAGTACTCATTATTTCCCAAAACCTAAACTGTAACATCTATCTATATATTAACAAGTACAAGAAAAATTCCACTTTGTAGTGACAGTCGATGTTTAGAAAACCCACAAAACGTTAGACTGCCTACAAGTGGATTTTTTCTTGTACTTGTTGATATGATAACCTACGGCGCCCATACAATTCATAATGTCTTTTTTCTTTTACGTAAAATATGGTGGTTCCTAATGTAGATGTATGTAGATCGTGGGTAAAACCTAGATAATCGGGCATGAGCAATGTTGGCGGCGGCTTTGCAGCGCGCGTTGCCCGGCCCGGCGGCCAGGGAAGACACGCGTTCGCGCCGGCCATAGTGACCATTTGCTTTGCTAGGCGAGGGCGAAGATCGTGTTTCGTTTTTAAACAGGCCAAAAGTGCAGATTCAAGTGTGTTTGTTTCTGAGCAGATGCAAAATGGAATTTGATGCGTATTTTGTTTATCTAACATGGTGAAAAAGCCTTTTTTCTGCAACTTCCATTTGATAATGCCTTGTTGTATAGCCAAAACTAGCGGATGTGCATTATTTATTATCGCCTCGCCACTATGTACTGTATAGGTACATAGTGGCGACGTAGGTAGGTCACGAAGCTACCTAAACGACGTACAAGCAATCAAACGTACATCGTACCTGTTGGCGGCGGCGCGGCACCGCGCGGCGCCCGGCGCGGCCGCGGCGCCCGCCGGGCACGGCTGGCACGCGTTTGCGCCGGCCACCGCCATCGTGTCCGCCGGACAGGCGCCTGTTACCACATAGAATGCCAGATTAGGCCGTTACACTTACACTTACATTACACTGCCCCTACATAGGAATCCTATCACAGCCAGCAGTGGCACCGCCTATCTCCGATTGTACGCCGTCATTTTGAGCTCTGGCTCTGTCTTGCTGCGACAGGTCCACACTCAATTGCATCAAAACGGCGGCGTGCTATCGGAGATCGGCGGTACGGCGGCTGGGTTGCCGTTACGAGCAATGGCGGATATTCAAAAGCAACACAAGGCAGGTCAAAAAGTAACGTTTTCACGAGAAGAGTAACATTCCTATTTTATATTTTTATAGTTACTGTTCTCGTGAAAATATTACTTTTTGAGCAGCCTTGTGTTACTTTTGAATATTGGCCAGATCTTTTAAATTTGTCTGCGAGGTATGTGCTCTGCCCACTGCCACTTAAGCCTGACAATCCTTCCGGACTACGTTGGTGACCAGTCCAGTCCAGGATAGAACGTACACCACCTCCCCCAACTCGAGACCCTGTCCTCGGGTTGCTGTAAATCGTCACTCCATCAGCCGCAGGGCGTCCCACACTATGCTTGCCCAGTCGCGGTCTCCACTCAAGGACTCGAGATCAACCAAGTTATATAGTTCCTCATTTTGCTATTTCACAGATAAGTCATTGGCGTAATAGTATCAGCAGGGCTGACCGCTCGACTCGACAGATACAGCCCATGCCAAGCGCGGATCTACCGTTGTGGGCACGATGGGCGTGCCCATAACCTTAATTGAGGTCCATAGGCTAACGTAAAAAAAGACTGTACAACAGAATGACATTTCAGAGCGGAGACATTGAATTCCAGTTTTGGCCACCGGGTCAGACAAAGCGCCGTCGTATTATATGCGAATTAGACTCACAAATAAATCTTCAGGTAGCAACAAGGACCCAGAAGGTGCCAGAGTAATATATAGGTGGTGGTGCCCGCAACCTTTTTAAGGGGGCTGGATCCGCGCCAGGCCAGTGCTTCAGTTACTTCAGATTACTATTTCTGCAAGCCATGTCGGTAACTTCGGTTTACCAATAAACTACAATAAAGAAAAAGAAAAATACTAACAGCAAATCTGCAGTTTCGGCACGAGCCGGTAGCCGGCGCCGCACGCCGCCGCCACCTCCACGTCCCCGGGGCGCATGCGCGACGCCAGCGCGCGGAAGTCAGGGCGCTGGCTCGACTCTGTACATCATCATCATCATCACCTTGGCGTTATGACCCGGTTTCGCCTTTGGTGACTCGACATACAGTGTGTGTTATCTTGATACATAAGGTTTTAGCAGGTGGTAGCCTGAAGAGCCTGAGGAGTCCGCCTGGGTGAGTACTACCGGCTTATCTATTTCTGCCGCCAAGCGACAATGCTTGCATTGTTCTGTTCCAGTTTGACGGATAAGGTAGCCAGCGACATTACTACTATGAGGCATTTCATCTTAGGCGCTGTCTTTTTTGGCAAATTGGCAAAGGTCGTGCGACGGGCGTTTTTGAGATCGCCTATTAGTCAGTCGACATCCGTCCTACGACCGTGGTCGCACGACCGTTGCCAATTAGGACAGCGCTTTGAGTCCTCACAATGACAACGCACCTGTGGTTCTGCATTTTTGATGCAACGAACTTTATGTGAGCTCTTTGAGACAGATTATGGAATGAAGCTAGTTCCCGACATGTCTTGAGCCTCATCAGACAAAACGGAGCCCTGACTTGGTGCTGGAGAGATAAATAGTTATCTGTATGGCGAGGGGTGTATAGTCCATAAAGACGAGACAGTTTCAGCATTGGCGTATGTAGGGCTATTTTCCAGGGGGGCCCGGCCCCTGAGGTGGTCGATGAACCCGAGTCGATCGCCAATTACAGTCAGTGAGCACGAATCAGCACAATTAAAGCCACTCAAAGCGGATCCAGTTTTTAAGTTAGGCGTTAGTTTTCAGTTGTCACATGACATAGTCGAGCTATGTAATTCTTTTTGAATTTTTGATATGTTGGTTTTTACAGGATTTGGTTTAAGGGGGGCAAAAGTAAAAATTATAGGTCATCATGAGCAAGTGCCCCAGTGAAAAAAAATGTTGCCTTTTAGTAGGGTGATCAATAAATGAATAAGCGAGCGGAGCGAGCTCGGAATTTTATACTTTGTCAAATATAGGATGATAATTTTGACAATTCACAGTAGGGATGGGGTAGTGTAAAATCGTTAATAAATCTATTCGATTATCGATTATCATTCTCATAGAACTTGGAATCGATAGTTGCATGGTTATTCAGTACGTATTATACAAAATAAACTATTTATTTTCTTTTGAATTAATAATTTATTAATACGACAATTAAAACCCTTCCACAACGATGATTTCGACATGTGTGTATTTTTATTCGGTCAGTCAGCCTATTCCGTAGAATACGCGCGAGTCGAAATCGTTGTTGTAAAAGGTCTCTTAGGGTGAAATCCAAACAAGGAATAAGAGTTATAGTTGCAAAAAATAATTTAATTATCTAAATGTTAATTTTAAATGTTCGATTATTTTATTTGAATACCGATTTTTGATTGTCTGTTGTTATTCGTTATTCGTGGCACTTCACTAAAGGGGCGAAACTTCATGGATATGCGCCAAGGACCAACAATTAGTAAGCTGTCAAAATTATTATCCTATATTATGCTTTGTCTAAAATAGGATGATAATTTTGACAGCTCACTAATTGTTGGTCTTTGGCGCACGCCTATGAAGTTTTGTGTTTTTTTTCGGTAAAATGTACTACGGAAAATGTCGTACTTCATAGACAGGCCCCGCCCCTTTAGTGAAGTGCCACGAATAACGAATAACAACAGACAATCGAAAATCGATATTGATATAATAAAATCGAATATTTAAAATTAACATTTAGGTAACCTTATTATTTTTTGTAACTAAACTCTTATTCTTTGTTTGGATTTCACCTTAAGAGACCTTTCACAACAACAATTTCGAGTCGCGCGTATTCTACGTAATAGGATGACTGACCGAATAGAAATACGCACGCGTCATAATCGTCGTTGCAGAAGGGTTTTTAATGTCGTATTAATAAATTATTAATTCAGAAGAAAATAAATTAGTTTATTTTGTATAATACGTATAGCATAACCATGCAACTATCGATTCCAAGTTCTATGAGAATGATAATCGATAATCGAATAGATTCATTAACGATTTTACACAACCACATCCCTACTGTGATCTGTCAAAATTATCATCCTATTTTAGACAAGGTATAGACAAAGCATAGAGTTTTAAGCCCTAGAGGATAACAACGAATGTATTAGCAATCGACGATCTAGAAATGTTTGTCATTTTGGGTCTTAAAAGCTGGTATCAATGAATGAGCCACCGGAGCAACTCAGGTCTTAAACGCTGGATTATAAATGACATTGGATATTTTTGGTCTTAACAACAATGGGTGATCTTCACAATAGTAATTGAAAGAAATCAATGAATGAGTGACCGCAACGAACTAGGTGAATGATAAGAAAAGTACTTAAACCTATGAATGAGCGAGCGTACCGAGTTTGAAATTTATTACATTTTCAGTCGTAAAAGTTGGTGTGGTCAATGAATAAAGGAGCGACCGGAGCGATCACGAAATTTTAGATTTTTTTAGCTTAGGTGCTGTGATGATGTGTGATGCTGATCGTAATAAAAGACAATAAAAGTAATATAAACGATTGAATGAGCAATCGGAGCGCGCACAAAACTTTTACATTATTTTTTATAAGCTGGGGTGATTGTTAAAATGAATATATGAGCGAGCGTAGCGAGCTCGGAATTTTATGTTTTGAAAGATTTGTAAATTGTATGAAAAAACAGTAACAAATAAATGAGTGAGAGAAGCGAGCTCGATATTTTTCATATTTTTGAGCTAAAATGCTGGAGTGATTGATAAAATAAAAAAAATTTGGAATTTTTGGCCTTTTGGCTTATATTGCCATTAAACCGTGGGCGATTGTGAGTCAGACTCGGGGCTCAATGGGGGGGGGGGGGGGGCAATTGCACCATTTACCTCTCCTCTTGATCCGCGCCTGGCCTGGGCGCCGCTGGTACCGCTCTAGTTACGCTACTGACGGTGAGCCTCAAACAAGGCACATACTGTTGGAGGCAGCATTCGAATTTGTGCAGTTTGCTGCAGAGACAGCGCTTTTGGGTCAGCAAATATCACTCGCCGTCCATCGGGGGAACATTTGACTATATATACACTGGTGGACTGATAATTAAATTGTAATGAAGTAATTTTGTGGATTACTCGGTTGTATTTCATTGAAATTATGTTTGGGTGAATTTTTTTATGTGTTCAGCCCAAAATTTCGTATTGGTACATCCTGGGGTGGGCACCAGACCATCCTGGGGTGGGCACCAGACCATTCTGGGGTGGGCACGGCGCACCCCAGAATGGTAATGAAGTAAATAAAGAACACAGACAATTATTAGGTTCCCAGTGGCATTGTTTATGGGCATCTGCCGTAAGTGGACCCTCCTCAGCATAATGTTGTGGCCGTTTGACACGAACCACAACGCTGGTTTTCAGTAGGCCCAGTAATATCCCAGTCTCAAAATTAATTTCATCACCTTTGTGCCTCAGCGTGTGTGTAACGATCAGGTCTCGGTGGTTGTCCACGTGCGGCGTGAGCGTGTTGTTCCTGCCGTCCCTCTTCGTCAGGATTACTGGGGAAGATGGCGGACGTAAATGGAGTGAATAAATAAGAGGTTATTGACATTTGGAAATCGTCATCATCGTCATCATGGCGTCTTTTATATTTAAATTTATTAATTAATACAACTCAGTTGTTAACAAAGGTCCATTGCAATAAACAAACTATTAAATCGATCATACCAGATCGTAACAATTTCAATCATTGGAATTAGAGAATTGTTGACAGTGTCAAAAATTCCAAAATGTCGGGTGTGGGACGCGCCGGTGTATTAGTTTGGTGCTTCGGTCTTTTTATTAAATACGTACGTTCCGCAGTCCACGTTCCGATCGCATGTCAAAATGGCATATGACGAATATGGCATAGTTAATGATGAATATGATAAAATGACGATTATGATAAACTGTCAAAATTTATCAAAATGCCAAAATGCCGAAATGCCAAAATGTCAGCTCACCGGGCACCGCAGCGAGCTTAGGCGCGGCCGCGGCGCAGAGCAGCGCGACAGCTGCCCGCAGGTCGCGGCGGCACTGCGCCGAGCACGCCACGGCCGGCGCCGGGCACGGCAGCAGCGCCACCGTGCGGATGTGGGACGCGCCGGTGCTCTGAGGGACGGGGGAAAGAGGAAAAAAAATCAGGATTTTTATTAAGATGGGTGACAAAAGAGCAGACAGCCCACCTGATGAAAAAAGAGCTAGCTGTCGCCCATAAGGTCTAGTTACGATTCATAGTTGACTATTAAAAAGTAAAGCGACTTATGGTTGGGAAATTATAAGATTGATTTCAATCAGCAAGCAAGCAACACTGATTGAATTATGAAGACGTCCGTCTGTATACTGTAGAGATAGCAACTAACTACCTCCAATTGTACGCCGCCATTTGATACAATGAGCAGTTTTCCAATAGGTATCTAAAGCATTCCTACCCACTCACTAGATGGCGCCCCGACAATTTTGGTAATTGATTATCGCTTGAAATAGGTTCTTAGCAAATAGGATATTAACATTGGGTACGTTGTATTGGATAATATTGTATTTGTCAATAGTTTTCAACCATTTTAGAGGTTGTAATAATAATGGAACATAGTGCCAACTTCTATAAATATTTATTTTTACATTTCGTTCAACCTTTAACAGCTATGTTTATATTAATGAACATTTTATTTTAAGTTTAGTATGAGTTGCATGAAATCACTGCCACCATCATACAGATTAAAAAAAGATTACCAAAATTGTAGGAGCGCCATCTGTTGGTCCTTTTTGAAACTAACTATCAATACCTATTGGAAAACTCCTCATTGAGTTTAAACCAATAGCAGCAAGACAGCTCTGGCTTGCTGCGATTGGTCCACACTCAATTGCACCAAAATGGCGGCATACTATCGGAGATCAGCGGTACGACTGCAGATTCTTGATTTCTTGATTACAATCAATCTTATTAGGTCTAGGTACCTATTTAAGTTCCATACAAGAAAAAGGCACGGACTAAGATGAAATTCAATTTATTTAATTCAATTAAATTCAATCACTTTATTTCAGACAAATGTCCAGTGTAAGTACAAAAAAAATACTATGAAATGCCACTTTTCTGTAATTATGCTGCTTACTGACGCCTGGAATATATAAGGCGATGGTGTGGTACCCACCCAAGCGGACTCCTCATGCTTGATAGATTACTGCCACTTGATCCAGTGCGGATCGGTTGCGAATTGAGCGAGTGAGATAGCGATACAGCTAGGCGGTCAAACCTGGTGCCTGGTACAGCAACAGGCGCTCACCTGCAGGTAAACTATCTTGTCCTACCTTATCCTGCATGCAGATGGGCTCGTCAATTCGCACGGCGCGCGCGCGGCGGCCGCCCCCCGGCATACGTTCCGCCATCTCGCTGCCCAGCTGCTGCATGCTCTTCAGGTCCTGGTGAGGGACAGCAGCGTTATATATCCCGTATTAGGCGGATAAGGAAAGGCCGACGTGGCAGAAGAGTGTTATGTGGTGTCATTCAGTGTTTCCTTTGGACTATGACATGGGATCGTTCAAGTTATTAGAGGTCTTTTCAGATGCGGGCAACGCATTGGTGACTCCCCTGGTGTTGCTGATGTCCATAAGCGGCGGTGACCACTTTCCATCTGGTCGCCCGCATGCCAGTTTGTCTGCAGGATAACATAAAAAAAAGTTAAGAACTGACTGGTCATGAGTGATCACTCTACATCTCCGCAGATCTCGAGCTGATCAGGTAATTATTACAGTGTTACTCCACTGCCATATTATCCCGGTGACCTTGTTAACAACCGGGAACCTGACCAGATTGGATCATGTTTCCAAATTCAGTCGCCTGAATGTGCGTGCAGGTTTCATCGATGCTCGACGTATCTTCTATCTTCTTTGCCGTGGCGTGGTGTCAATGTAAAGCATGAAGAATCCAAAATGATCCCTTTGACATAGTGCCGCAGTTTCAAGGAACACCCCTTTCCATCTCAAAAAGTATTGGGATCCTCGGTGTCGACATATCGGATGGCGTGCGATTCCGGAGTCACTTAGAAGGCAAGGCCAAACTGGCTTCGAAAAAGCTTGGAGTGCTTAAATTTAATATATACTTCACCCCAGGGCAGCGCCTGCTGCGGTACAAGGCACAAGTGCGGCCACATATGGAGTATTGTTCCCATCTTTGGGCACGACCACTTTCCATCAGGTGGCCCGCTTGCCTGTTTGTCTGCCGTATAACATAAAAAAAAAGAAGAAGATGGCCATTTTGGCCTGAAAAAAAAGTGACTAAAAGGGCTAGCTTAGAAAAACTGCAAAGACTCACGTCGTAGGTGCACCCGTGATCAGAGCAGTACATCGGTATGAACACCACGCTGTACTCGGGGAGCGTCAGCACGTTGAGGGTCAGGGTCTGCAGAGTCATACCGTCCTGGAGAGGTACGAAACGGTTATAGATTTTAGATGACTTCGTCGCAGGTCTTTCAGTACAGGAGCGTTGGTGGCTGAGTGGTTAAGGTATCCTGCTCATAAGGGAGAGGTACCGGGTTCGAATCCCGCTGCGGCCATGCTTTTCTGAGTTATGGTCTTTAGTACACTAACCTACGCTCTTCATCATCATCATCATATCAGCCATAAGACGCCCACTGCTGGGCATAGGCCTCCCCCAGAGATCTCCACAAAGACCGGTCCTGTGCTTTCCGGATCCAGCTGGTACCTGCGATCCTTACCAGGTCGTCGGTCCACCTTGTTGGAGGCCTACCAACGCTGCGTCTATCGGTACGTGGTCGCCACTCGAGAACTTTACTGCCCCATCGGCCATCTGTTCTTCGAGCTATGTGCCCTGCCCACTGCCATTTCAGTCTGGCAATCCTTAGAGCTATGTCGGTGACCTTGGTTCGCTTGCGGATCTCCTCATTTCTGACTCGATCGCGCAAAGAAACTCCGAGCATAGCTCTTTCCATTGCCCTTTGGGTAACAGTGAGCTTTCTTATAAGGCCCATAGTGAGTGGCCACGTTTCAGATCCGTAAGTCATCACTGGCAACACACATTGGTCAAAGACCTTCGTCTTGAGACCTACGCTCTTACGGTGAGGGAAAACATCGTAATGAAACCTGCACATTCCGGCTACTGAATGTGTAACCATGATGGTCCCGGAGGTCAGATGGCAGTCGCTCCACCGTAATTACCTGATCTGCAAAATATTGGATCATGGTCCGGGCCGACCCCGAGCCCATAAGCGGGAGAACATAAACGGGATACTAAACCGATTTTAATGAAACAAAGCTAATAACCATCTCGATTAAATTGTCTTTCAAATCACATGCAAATCGGATTTTCATCGGGAGTTAAAAAAGAGACAAAGCGGACCCACTAACCAGAACGCAACTATAGTTCCCAACATTCCTCTCGTCAGCCTTCTTGATGACCACAAAGGGACCGTTCACCACGACGTTCTCGTGTCGCAGCATGTCCCTCCTCTCAGCGAACCAGGCCAAGTCCTCAGAGTGCAGCTCCATCCTGTCGGGGCCAGGCCCCGTGCACTGAAGAGTCAGATCGTCGCCTCGCATCACGTTCACTTGATTCTAAGAGATTTTTTTTTAGTTTAATAGGTAAGCAGGAGGGAAATCCGTCATGGACTCCTGGGAAGGGGAACAGTTAGTACCGGACTCCTACCGGCTACCATACCTACCCCCGAAAGCCTCTGGTGAAGCTAGAGTCTTGGCCCCCTGCTTCCGCGCCTGACTGTGGCACCATCAGAGGACAAAACTCCGCCAACAAATTGCAAACCACTGCTATGTTTCGACTCACCACTCCAGGTTGTGGGATGAACTACATGGAGAGGTTTTCCCTGGAGAGTAAAACCTGAAGTTCTTCAAGCAAGGGATGAAAAGGTTTTTACGGGGTCGGCAAAGCGTGGATGATGCCCATAGGCTGCGGTGACGGCTTACCATCAGGCAGGCCGTAAGCTTGTTTACCACCTGAGTGGTATAAAAAAAACTTACCAACGCCGGCGTAAGCTTCGGCATATTCCTCAACCCCATGGCCAGCTGCCTCATATCCACCGCTGTCCGCTTCCTCCTCGTCTTCTGTCGCGCTCTATACACATCATCGTCACCTTTGAAAAACTTTTCAAAGTACTCCGGCTCAGCGCCCTCATCAAACCGGTCGACAGCGTCGATTTTGTCGAAATATTCACCAGCACTATCAATTGGATCATAAACAACCTCTTTAACGTCATCTAGGTCGACTTTGGCGTAATCATTGTATTCCTCATCGAAGGAATCATCATTGTTATCATCATATGTAGCGTCAGTGTAGCGCTTCGCCCTAATCCAGTCCCACTTATACACCTTCTTGTCGTAGTAATCGCTCGACGGCTTGAAGTCCCGTCTTCGCTTCTTCCTTTTCGACTGAACCAGGAAGTACTTTGGTAGTTTCGTGTACTTCGTGCAGGTTATGTTCTTCACGTACTGCTCGAAGGCTTCGGGCTTCAGGGCGGCGTGTTGGGCGTGAATGTGATCGATCGTGGCGTCGATGTCGCAAATGTAGTTGCGAGGCTCGGAGTCATAGGCCTCTTGAGACAATAGAGTCATGTTATTTTTCTTACAATTTAAGTTGTAACAAATAAAGCCCAATCTGACAGATTTAAATCTTAAATCAAATCAATCAAGCACCAGCTACAGGTTAAAGATGTCTACAAGGCCGGGACCGCATCCGCTTCTCTTCTTGGACGACGGTGGCCGCTTTCCGTCAGGTGGTGATTTTATGAGGTGCTAAGACTCTGAGGAGTCCGTTTGGGTGAGTACCACCACCAACCAATGCTTGCGTTGTTGTGTTCCGGTTTAAAGAATAAGGTGGCCAGTGCAATTATAGGCATGATGCATTTCATCTTTGTCCTCACAGTGACAATGCACCTGCGGTTCTGCATTATTGTTGCTGCAACCTAAATGCATGAATCGTAGGTGTTATGGGCGACAGTTGCCGCTTACCATCAGGTGAGCTGTCTGCTGAGTCTGCTCGCTAGTCACTGCCTACAATAAAAAACATTCTGACGACTGTGACTGAATGGTTCAGTGGTCAACTGTCTCCCACGTAAGAGGTCCCGTTCGATTCCCGGACGGGCAGAACCCAGATTCCAAATGGGGTCACGATTAAGTTGGTTTGATAGTGCTTATAGGTGGTTTAATCATACCTATAGACAAATCCTTCTGGGTATTCTTCATCTTTCGTATCTTATTGCTGGTCTTCAGTGACTTCATCTTCGACGAATTTGTTGCGGGCGACATTGTCTGGATCTAAAGAGAGAACTAGATTTCAATTTTTAATAGTTGCTATTCTAGCATCTCTATATTTACCTCATTACATTACATAAGAAGCCCATTGCTAAGCCATCTCCAGGGGCCTTCCCCAGAGATCTCCACATTGGCTGGACTTGTGCCTTCCGCATCCAGATGGTACCTGCGATCTGTACCAGGTCGTCGGTCCACCTCATACCCACGCTGAGTTTTCCGGTACGTGGTAATCACTCGACAACTTTACTGCCCCATCGGCCATCTGTTCTGGGAGCTATGTTCCCTGCCCACTGCCACTTGAATGGGGAATCCTTCGGGCTTTGGGATTTGTATTTTAAAAGGTAATATTTAGGCACTTACTTCAACGGGAGCCATATCAGGCTGCGCCAGTGATTTTAGACCATCGATCTCGTAACTCGGACCTGGAAAACCGGGAACATTTGTATTTATAAAACCTAATCAGTCTGCGAGGTTGACTATGTAAAATGTTGAAAGTTACATCACGGCAGAAGGCTTATTAAATATCATGTAAGCTTACTGCGCCAGAAGAAAAAGGGAGACACAGATATAGACTTCTCTTTATTTGGTCCAATAACATATTTGTCATTACTGGTACAACTACAAGATCTTACGAGCGAACGCAGCTCAATACTGACCCTGATCCTTGTTATTCTTAAGGTCACTCGCTTCTTTGCTCGCTGGTTTATTGGAGAGACTCTTCTTGTACATTTTCTTGCTTTTCCTCTTCAGCTTGACTGATGCCCAATCGGTGTCTGCCTTCAAAAGGGCATAATGTTAGAATTCAGCTATAACTAAATCAGGGATGTTCATCCATCCCGCTGTCTCAGTCCCTACCGCCTGGACTGCAAAACCAAGGAAAACATATGTCGGTGGTGCTACAGCTCGTAGATGGTTTGCCTGTGTGGTGTGTTCCTCCAGACAATTGCACATTTATTAATTTGTCTAGCGTGCCCTACCACCTGCACACGGATAGCGCTGTATCTGTGGCGGAGTAACGGGTCCTTGCAAATTTAGCCCGCCCCTAGTCGATACGCCAAGAAGAGGACTACTAAAGAAACGAAGTCAGGGTATAGCGCACAAATTTTTATCAGATTCAGTTACGGAAAGACAGCGTGCTAGCGAGACTTTTAACCAAGGTTAAGCAACGCACCCAGAGTCCGGGACCTGAATCGGTGACTTCGTCGTACTTTGAGGCAAGTAGAACTTCAGCCCAGCAAATATCGCCACTCGTTAGGTGTGGCTCCCAAATACTCCCAATACCGTTGGCGAAGCGAGGTCGACCAAAGTGTTCCGCTGCGGACCCTGAGACTGGTTGAACAGAATTGGCAATATTGGAAAAAGTTACTGCCCATTTTCCAGCCTACGGAGATATTTTTGGCTTCAAAACATTAGTCGCCTTATACGATACCCACGGATGTAAGGGGTTGATGCTATTCTACTCTGCCGGACACCACACGGCCTGCCCCTGTATAGTGGGTGACAATTCCCATCCACTTCTCTGAAACCCGCAGTAGTTACCTTTGCATCAGACTTCACAGCTATCTGCAGTTTCTGCAGCAACCTTCCCAATCTGCTCGACTGAGGTTTCTTCGCAGTATTACGATCTTTCACTTTCTCCACTCCCACCTCAGCGATCGCGGTGGGTAGGCGACCTACTGCGTCACGGCTAAAATGCAATGAGGACGTCTTACAATTTTTACAAAGTAATTTTTTTAGTAGCTTATGTTACAATGTTACAACCAAAAAAGATATATTTGCTACAACTTTATTTTGGCATCAACAATCACGTCATTCGGCACTGTAAACTTTATAATCATACTAATAAACCACATATTTCAGTGCGCCACAGAATATACCTATATTATGGCACTTGTCATTTCCTTCAATTTATAACTTCAGCATTTCAAAATAGATTACGATATATAGACGTTGTTATTATTGTGGCCAGTGTGATAATCTGGAACTGTTTCAAACATTTTTCTTTTTTTATGTCATACGGTACGCAAACAGGCAAGCGGGCCACCTGATGGAAAGTGGTCACCACTGTCTATAGACATTACCAACACCAAGAGTATCGCTAATGCGTTGCCCACCTCTATAACACGTTGCTCTGGCAGCAAAAAGCAAATGCCACTCCACTGCCAAAGCCCCGGTTCCCCAAATCCCCACCCCATGGAGCACTGGAAACCTTACTCACCGGCAGAAACACAATACTATTTAAAAGAGTATTATTTAGCTGCGATATTCTGTAAGGTGGAGGTACTTCCCCAGTCGGGCGGCTCCTATTCGAACGAGATACCCCGCTATGTCCTACGTCTCTTAAATATCATTCTTTATCATTCTTCATCATTCTTTACTAGGTTTTGCAAGCGACTTCGTCCGAGTGGAAATTATTTTTATGACACTTAACTTTTTAAATGACGACGAAGCGTTCGCAGCTGAAATGTTCTGTCGTCGAACTAATCATAAACGAAACGTACTGTCGCCAAATTGCTTGGCGGAAAAACGTGTGTCAGAATAATGTTTCAGACTCAATTTATTTTTATGTTTTTGTAAGATGTGACCCAACTAGCCTATATCGCAAAGAGCGATTATAATAACACAATTCTTTTGTCATTTACTTTTATGGTAATCACTTTAGCATATAATATTAATGTACTCACGTGAGGATACTCTGCTCGGCCGGCTTAATTCTGCCAGCGTACACGTCACGCGTAAACTTCACCATCTCATTCCTCAGCTTGCCATCTTCGTATTTCAGTATTGACAGGAGCAGTTTGTTTATGCCGACCGGCACATCTAGCATGTCTAACTCTCCATCGGTGCGGGCGTCGTAATCATTTATTATGACAATAGTAGGGCTTCTAGATGTTGCAAGGGTTGCTGGTAATTTGACATCATCGACGCCTACACTGAGTATAGGGAACGCAGTATAGTGTCCGAACGTATCGACGCCGTCCGCAACGGTCAACTCTCGAAAATCCGTAGCTGGCACGTCGGTGGTTCCTAACTTTTGTGGCGGACTGTTCTCTAGCTCATCAAAGTACGATTTGGTCACAACTTTGAATACTATATCGGTGAAGGCGTCATTCATATCTAGTGGTAATAAATCTAAACCTCTGGACTGGTCAGGTGTCGAACTATCTGCAACGGATACTGAATCATCTTCAGCAGATACTGTATCTTTTGCATGTATGGAATCGGCAATAGTAGTCATCGACCTATCTTCAGCAGATGTGTCTTTTTCAGGCAATACAATTTCTTTAGAAGGTAAAAAGCTATCTACGGCAGGTATCGAACTATCTGCAGGGGGCATTAGACTGTCTGCAGCCGGCATTGAATTGTCTTTCTCAGGAATTGAATTATCTTTAGCAGGAACAGAACTATCTTTAGCAAGAACAGAACTATCTGCAGGAAGCATTAAACTGTCTGCAGCAGGCATTGAACTGTCTGCAGCAGGCATTGAACTGTCTGCAGCAGGCAATGAACTGTCTTTTCCAGGATTTGAATTATCTTTAGCAGGGACAGAACTATCTTTAGCAGGAACTAAACTGTCTTTAGCGGGTATTTGACTCTCTTGAACGGGCATTTGACTATCTTGAGCGGACATTTGACTCTCTTGAGCGGGCATTTGGCTTTCTTGAGCGGGGATTTGGCTTTCTTGAGCGGGGATTTGGCTTTCTTGAGCGGGGTTTTGACTCTCTTTAGCAGTCACTTGATTCTCCTTAGTGGGCATTTGACTCTCTTTAGCGGGCAGTTCATTCTCTTTAGTGGGCATTTGACTCTCTTTGGCGGTCATTTGCTTTTCTTTAGCGGGCAATTGACTCTCTTGAGCGGGCAGTTCACTCTCTTGAGCGGGCATTTCACTCTCTTGAGCGGGCATTTCACTCTCTTGAGCGGGCATTTCACTCTCTTTAGTGTGCATTTGATTCTCTTTAGCGGGCATTTGATTCTCTTTAGTGGGCATTTGACTCTCTTTATCGGACATTAAGCTATCATCAGCAGGCGTTGAATTTTCTTCAGCATGCATTTGATTTTCTTTAGCAGGGCTAGAGCTACCTTTAGCTTGCTTTGCTAAACTATTTTTATCAGACTTTGCTGCACTCTTTGTTGCAGGCAGTGAATTATCTTCAACAGGAATGTCTAAACTATCAGGTTCAGGCATTGAACTATCTGTAGCAGGCACTGAAATTTTGGTAGGCTTTACTAAACTATTCTTATCGGACTTTTTTAAACTATTTTTAGCAGGCTTTGCTTCACTCTTTGTTGCAGGCACTGAACTATCTTCAACAGGAATGTCTAAACTATCTGGTTCAGGCATTGAACTATCTGTAGCAGGCACTGAAATTTTGGTAGGCTTCACTAAATGACTTTTAGCGTTTGCTTTCGTTAGACTATTTTTTGCAGGCTTTGCTGTATTATCTGGATCAGACATTGAACTATCAGAGGCAGGCATTGAGGCAGGTATTGAGGCAGGCTCTGAAGCAGGCATTGAAGAAGGCACTGAGGCAGGCACTGAACTATCCGAAGCTGGTACTGCTAAATCTGGAGCAGCCTCACCTTCGGCTACTGGTCTTGTTTTTGATTTGGTTTTCTTCGCGCTAGCTTTAGCTTTAGATTCCACGGCTTTGGAAGGACTATTCGAAACAGGAGGAGCATCAGCAAGTGGCTCCTCTTCCATAGGTGTTTCAGTGGCGGTAGATGATGCGGAAGCGGCATCTTCTGTGGTTTTTTTACTCATCGTCGCAGGTTTCATTTTCATGTCACTGTGCAATCTGTGATGCCCTGCTTGCATTCCTAGTGGCGTGGATATGTTCATAGATTTGATCAGGGTATTCGTCGGGTATTCCTGCTGTTCTATGTTGTCCAACTTAGTCTTCGCGCTGTCACACACATTCATGGCAGACGCGTGAAAGATCTTCGCCAGTCGCCCCAATCCGCGACTTATTGCGTTCGATATTTTCTTCTGCGTTTTCACCGTCGTTGGCAGAATCTCATCCTCTATTGTGGCGTTCTCTTCGAAAGCTCTAATAAATAGAGGTTTCCCGATATTACTTTTAACTGAATGCTTCGGTTCTATGTAATCCAACCTCGTCGTCCGTTTATTCAAGTAGTCGTGCCAAAACGAGCCTCCCGGATCAGCAATCAAAGGCGCCTCGACTTGAGTGTTTGTGTCTCTCTTCCTCCCCTTTTTCGACTCATCCCCACGTTTCTCCTTCTCATTCTTCTTGAGCATATGCAACAGCGCTTTCAAAATCCTCAGTTTCTTCTTGTACTTTGTTTCGTCAGCGTCGTAGTCCATCAAAGGCGCATTGCTACTCGGTATACTACTGGCTGTTGCCTCCTGGATATTAGCATCAACTTGATTCAGAGGTGTCGCTGGCTTGCAGATGATGTTCACGTTCACATTGTCAAGGGAGTATCGGGAGCCGTCGCTGGATCGTTTGACAAAACTCTTCGAGGCGATACATCTGCGCAACGCATTAGCGAAGGTAACGCTCTTCCTCTTCAGACGATCGTCGTGTAAGATGTTCAAATTGGCCGCATTGTCCAGGTCAACAATCAACGTATTCATATCGGAGATGAGGTGTTCGATCACGTCACGCGAGCGTCTGGGAGCCCGTCTGTTTCGCGTCTCCACGTCTTTATGCGCACGTTTGTCCATATAAGTCGAGAACTTCTCACATGTGCGCCCCTGGCATTTCCCTTTGACTCGCTTATAGTAATCGTTGAGCGCCGTGTCGACCCTGTGTACTGTGTCTCTTAGCTTCCTCCCGCCAGACGGGTTCATCCAAAAGTAAGTCTGGATCTCCGTGCAATGGTCGGTCATGTAGCGGGCAATGTTGTTGAACTCAAAGCTTAGCTCTCTCATTACCGCGTCGCTGGCGGCACACGCTTTGCACATAGTATGGTTCTCTCTCAAATTGCAGGAGCAAACACGATCGTGGCCAAAGTATCTCTTCACCGATTCCCAGTCAATAAAACGCAACTTTCTCTCATGCTCGTCGACAGCTCTTGCCTTGCGTTTGAGATTATTATTTGCGTCGTGTGTGGAACTGTTCGCGTTGTACAGTGCCACTATCTCCTTGTTGATCGCAGCAATGAAATCCTTGCTCAACGTGATTCTTGTCAATTTATTTTTGACAGGAGTGTCCGATTTGGAAACTATTGCGGCCATCGGTGTGGTGGCCTCTCGCAGATACACCTTGCCCTTCAACGATTTCAGACCGATATCCCCCTTCAACGGATAAGTCGTCTCGACCAGCCAATACATTTCCGCCCCATCGCTGCCACTGGACTTCTTTGCGCCGCCTGGCATCAAAGTCGTCTCGGTGCCTACCTCAAAAGATCGGACCTGGTACTCCAAATCGACAGGAGTAACCATTTTGGCGGAGAAGACCCTTCTGATCTTGTCTGGTTCTATACCCCTTTTCTTGAAATCTGCGTTGCCTGTGTAGGATGGAATGGCTATGTGTACTTGTACTGACTTAGCGTCGGCATAAGTGTCTTTTTGACCTTGAGCCGACGTGTTCACTATCTCTTGTACGTCGCTCGCGGTTTTCACCAAATCTACAACGACTTCTAGGGCAGCAACGTTCTTCGCTGTGAACGTATCAGCACCCCCCAGCTCGCGTTTCGCAACCTTGCTCTTTTCGGTGTCCTGAAAGAATAATAAATAATAATAATATTTTTTTTTCCTTTACATTCACTACGCGTTACAAGAAATTGGCTCTGCCGAGGTACGAGACATGCGTTTGGCAGTATAGAATATAATCTTCAAATAAGTTAAGTGTCTTCATCACAGCCCATATCAGTCCACTGCAGAACTTAGGACCTCTCCCAAAAGGGACGTTATTGCTACAATTTCCACGCTCGGTAGGCGGGTTGGAGATCGCAGTGTTATAAATATAACAATGGAAACCGCTGCTGCCCATTTTTCAGTCTATAGAGATCTTTTGCCTCGAAAACATTAATCGCCTTGTACGACACCTACAAGTGTAAGGGGTTGGTGCTATTCTACTCTGCCGGACACCACACGGCTAAGTTTTGTGTATATGTATCTAAAGGCGACTTATGTCCTAGAGGTAGACCGGAACCTCCGCAAACAAAAACCGGGTCGCAAAGTTTTCTGTTGCGAAGCGGTGCACCCAGCAAACCCGTAGATTGGAATACCGACCTATCCTCAACTTAACGCCATCGATTTCTTTTTATGTCATACGGTAGGCAAACAGGCAAGCGGGCCACCTGATGGAAAGTGGTCACCACTGCCTATAGACATTAGCAACACCAAGAGTATCGCTAATGCGTTGCCTACCTCTATAACACGCTCTGGCAGCAAAAGGCAAATGCCACTCCACTGCCAAAGCCATGGTTCCCCAAATCCCCACCCCATGGAGCACTGGAAACCTTACTCACCGGCAGAAACACAATACTATTTAAAAGAGTATTATTTAGCTGTATTAGTTACTATTCTGTAAAGTGGAATTGGATTGGTGGAGGTGGATTGATAAATTTTGGATTAATAAGATTTAATTTACGACCAAGTATTACAACGCTAACAAGACTAACAAACGCTAACAAGAATAAGAAGAACGCCTTCGAGATACCCGCATCGAAATAGGTCCATCCGTTCTGGAGCTACAATGCCACAAACAGACATACACATACACAGATCCACATATACACACGTCAAACTTGCAACACTCCTTTCTTCGTCGGATTAAAAAAATGTCACACTTACGGTGGTCAAATGGTGGTGGCTCTTTTCGTTCTTGGGAGGGGTCTTGGATGTTCTCATCGTCATCTCTCTCCTTCTTAACCCTGGACAATGTAAAAGCGTGATCTCTTATACAGTCAAGCTAACAAATTAGTTTAAAAAGAAAGTCGAGACTAATCATCACAGCCCATAACAGTCCACTGCAGGACTTAGGGCCTCCCCCATAAGAGAGGACGTAATTGCCATAATCTCGACATTTGGCAGACGAGTTGGAAATCGCAATGTCGTAAATATAAAATTGCATTTTCCAGCCTACGGAGACTCTATTAGATCTTTTGCCTCGAAGATATTAGTTGTCTTGTACGACACCCACGAGTGTAAGGGGTTAGTGCATTGTACACTGCCGGACACCACAGGGCCACTCTAGATTTAACTGACAGAATATCAATTTTCATACTGCTAAGGTGGCAAACAAGCGTACGGTTGGTATCCTGATAGTAAGCAGTTACTGTAGCCTATGGACATTAGCAATACTCAGGGCTTTTGCTGTCGTGTAGCCGACCCCGAGAAACACGTTGATCAGCAAATAGGCGAGGCCCCTCCACTGCCACAGCCTCTTCACGTCTCACTTCTGACATTTTGCACTCGAGACTGCCATTGTGCATTCGAGATTAATGAAAGAAAGGGTTGTGTTGGTTATATTTTGTCATTCAGTAAACATGTAAGCGCTTTCCTACTAGACTGGCGGAGGCTGGGATTGGGCGCTGGGATGGCAAGGATGATGATAGGTATAGATCGACAACGCAATCGCCCGTGGTGTGGTAGGTGGGAGGGGGAGCTTTATTTTTTTTGGGGAGTTTGATGGAAAATGGACTGGACTCCGTTTGGTGGAAAAAACACGCCTGTGTTTTGTTTGCGTTGAACGCTACCAGATTAGCTTCGCCCCAATCAGAGACTGCCTTGAGAGCTTCGTCCAATCTACCAACCATGGTCTTTTGACAAGACTGAATATCGTCCCTGTTGGCTTTTGCTTCTGACAAATATCTATCCGTTACTGTGCTGTCGTCTGTGTACCCAAAGGAACCGAGTACAAGCAGATCGTTAATATGCAGCAAGAAAAAAGTCGTGGACAGAACCGACCCCTGAGGAACTCCTGCATCGATAGCGTGAAGATTAGACGAGTAACCATGACACGAATTTAACATCCACTCAGAAAATCCGATGCAATCCAGGTGCAAAAGCCAAAAGGCATATCAAATAAGGGAAGCTTGCTTAGAAGGCCTGAGTGCCAAAGCCTGTCAAAGGCCTTGGTTTCGGGGCTGAATGCGGGGCGCGGGGCAGGGATCTCACAGGGTGACGTTTAGCGGACCAAAACGCCCCGCGCCCCGCGTTCAGCCCTAACACTTCACCCTCATTCCCCCTGCGGGCTAAATGTCAGTTGTGTGGTAGACCCATTGCATATACATTTGAACGTCACGTCGTTTTCCCATAGGTTAGGCGGAGAACACATCGACAAACTTACATGGAAAAAAATTAAATCTGTGCTTCCTAACTGTAGTGGTAGTCGCCTTTTCACTGGACATTGGATTTAATTTAAGGTAAGTTTCAACCGGCGATTGTGTGTATGCGGGTTCGTATTCAGTATCAGCCGCTGAAATCAATATTTAGCATGAGCATCAAACCCTTTCACCGTCAGACCTTTTCTACCGTCAGTCATCCGGTCGTGACAAGATTCATATAAAAATAAATCGTTATGCAACGTAGATTGTGAGGGTGTGGATGTTTTTTGTAATAGGTTTTGCACGAGCAGACCAACGTTTTGTGCGTCCCCTAAACGTCTATTGGCCTTTTTAGCGGGGTGCCCAATAAATCAATGAGCGAGCTGATCGAGTTTGGAAAGTTTGGGTTTTAAACCTGAGAGAGAACAACGAATGTGTGAGCGAGGGGAGCGAGCTCGGAATTTTAGACATTTTTAGTCTTTAAAGCTGGGGTGATCAATGAATGAGCGCCTAGAGCGAGCTCGACATTTTTAACGTTTGAGGTCTTCAAAACTAAAGTGATAATTAAATGAATGAGCGAGTGGACCGAGCGGGTGGCTGTGTCTCTTCGCTTGGGCTGCGATGTTTGTGTACCCCATCAAATGTGTATGCGGTTCAAGGGTGGAAGCCAATGGTCAATACGCTTTAAGTTGCTGTCGGCGCTCAGGGAGATTTCCTCGTCACCACTCTCTCAACGAAATTGTCCGGAGAGCACTGGTTTCGGCCAACATCCCTTGCGCCCTGGAGCCTCCCGGACTAAGTAGATCGGATGGCATGAAGCCTGATGGACTAAGTTTGGTGCCGTGACTGGCTGGGGCAGCGGCGGAGTTGGCGGCCCTTAGGAAAAGTGACAAATACTCCGAGCCGCAAAACAATTATTTGTTTGTCCCACTCGCTGCGGAAACGACCGGGTGTTGGTGTGAGGAGGCGAGAGCTTTTATTAAAGATGTGGCCCATCATATGAGGAAGAAGGGGGCGACCCTCGCTCTGGGTCATTCCTGTTACAGAGGCTGTCCATCGCCATACAGCGTGGCAACGCCGCTAGTGTTATGGGCACCTTTGCACCGGGAGTGGCAAAGAGTGGGGCCTCTGGTTTAAGTTAAGACAAAATAATGCACTTACAGATACCCATTTAGTTTTAATTTTGACATTGGCTAATTGGTATGAAATTTAGGATTGACAATAAATAATAAAGTGTTTTTATTTTATACAATTATACAAAAAATAACTAAAAATTATTTATATAAAACCGTTAAGCAACTGCAAAGGAATAATGATTCTTAAGGTGGTTATTGCACAGTATCTCAGTACAATACAATAGATAATACAATTAACTCACCAATGCGCGCAAAGCCGGCGGTAGTCGCTGTGAATCCGCCTTCTAATCCTGCCCGGCCACCAGCAGGTTGGTGATCTCTAAAAACTTCACTAGCGTTAAAGACCTTAACCACACCATCCATTAATGCGACTGTACCATAATTGCCATGGACCTTTGGCGCCGGTGTACGCGCTACTTTAAACAAATCGATTTCTGGTCCCCGCTTTAATATTGCACCATTTTTGGACATTGATTTTGAGGATTTGCAAGCTTCAGCCAATGTGGAGTTCGATTCTGAGAGAAAATCTGTGGCGAGTGACGTTGACCTTGAATATTGAAGACGAGAGTCTCCCAGTTGCTGAAGGCTGTCTAGTTTGGTAAATTCCTCGACCGCTCGCACTGCCTTGGCAGCGTTGATTACGTCCGAAATTCTGTTGGAGATTGCCGTTATTGGATGGTGTGGTTAGGGTCCTTAGTTAGATCAGGATCTGGAGGTAGCTCGGCAAATATGGACTCACTAGATTAACTGTTTAACATAGTGCCACCGTCAGTTTACCGCCACCGCACCCTCAGACGATGGGATAGATTACGTTCACACCATCTAGATGCCTGGCATCCAACTAGCTTACGGGCAACGCGCGCCTTTATTACCGTGCACGTGCAATTTGTGGAGGGAGCTCCCTCCCGAAAGCTTTCCTTTGCACTATTAACATGGGGTTCTTCAAAAGGCATGTCTACAGATACCTCAAAGACTTGCACCGCATCCGCCTCCCTTAGGTTGCAAATGTCCTGGACGACGATTGCCACTTTCCATCAAGTGGACCGTCCGTTCGTGTGCCTGACTAGGCAATAAAAAAAATTGTTTCATACTACTAAGCCTCTTGATAAGTCAAGATACATCGATAAGATAGTATGCTCTGTTCGCTTATAAGGAGTTGGCCTTTGCATCCGCCTCATAGCCCGCTGTCGAAAAATAACCTCAGCCGTAATACGTACAGCCGTACGTGTTAAGACTTACTCACTGATTGCACTGTCCATCTCTTTATCATCTACCGCATAGTCCTTGGTGTTCAGTTGCTCCTCGGTAGCTTCGTCCGCCACGAAACTGCTGGCTGAAATATTTTAAACTATATCGAATCAGAAATGAGGAGATCCGCAAGTGAACTAAGGACACCGACATAGCCCAAAGGATTGCCAAGCTTAAGTGGCAGTGGGTAGGGCACATAGCTCGCCGGCGATGGCCGATGGGTCAATAAAGTTCTCGAATGGCGACCACGTACCGGAAGACACAGCGTAGTAGGCCTCTCACAGGGTGGACCGACGATATGATAAAGATCGCAGGTACCAGCTGGATGCTGAAGGCATAAGACCGGCCTTTGTGACGATCTATGGACGAGGTCTATACCCAGCAATAGATGTTTTCCGGATAATATGATGATGATATTGTAGGAGAGCATCGGTTGAACGGCTAGCGGGACGCTAAGCGAGAGGCGAGTTCGATCCAATATGCCGCCATCGCACTACTGTACGCCATCTGCTGATCTGCCACATCCTGGATCATGGTTAAGCGTACTCTCCTAATATGAAAAAAAGTACTAATAAGTAAAAAAAGTAGAAGCAAAAGCCAAGACTGCAGCCGAAAAACTTGGTATCCTCTCGAAGGTCAAATGTTACTTCACTTCAAGGCAGTTGCTTCAGTTATATCAAGCACAAGTCCGATCTTGCTGCTGCCACCTCTGAGATGGATCAGCCAAATACCAACTGGCTGTGTTGGATTCGGTGGAAAAACGTGCAAAGAAATTAATTTGTGATCCGCAGTTGATTGAAGCTAAGCTGCAGAGCCTCGAGCATCGGCATAGGATTGTGTGTTTGTCGGTCTTCTACAGGTTGCACTTCTGAGAGTGTGCGAAGCAGTTGCACGACCTCATTCCGCCGGCCCCGCGCCGCCATCGGAAGACGCGATCCGGGCGAGCGCTTCATTCTTATGTTGTGGATCTTCCAGCTATCCACACGAGCCGCTTTGGCTCGACTTTTATAATGCGTACGGCTAAGGAGTGGAATGCGTTGCCTGCGAGTGTTCCCTGATCAATATAATCTGGATGCCTTCAAGGCTAGAGTGAATAGACAGGCATGCTCCATCATCGGCCGAATCGTCACTTACCAATCACCAGGTGAGGTGGCGGTCAAATACCTGGCTAGTCAAATAAAAAAAATACTAGAAAGAAGCACGTAAAATGTTGAAATGGAGCAATGTAGCTAGCACTTCACATCACTTCAATAGCCTTTTCCACATTGATTTAAATCCGATAAAATGTGTTAAATCCGCTGCTTGGCAGGCGGGTTGGGAGTTCGTAGTGTCTAAAATACGTACAAGCAAACACTGCTGCATGTTTTTTAGTGTACGGAGGTCATACCTGGTCTGCCCATAAGACTAGTCGCATTCAACGTTACACGTAAACAGAGGTGATATTGACCATACACAGATTATAAGCAAAATATACTCACTGACATCCCCCAGCGCAGTGTCTGGCCATGTACTGTTCGCCTTACTAAAAACGACGTCGTAATCAACCGTATGGCTGACTATATGAATATTTTTCGGTTCACCTTTTCTTTCCATTGCATTTGGTGGTCGCATCTTGTAGACGCCAGTCAATCGGATCGGAGAAAGGATATCATCGTTAGCATCTTTAGCATTATCATTATTGTTGGCACTACCTTTAGAGGCTTCTTTTGCAGCTGTCGGTGTTTGGGCCATATTCGTGGCCGGTTGACTGTAATTGAATATTTGACTAAACCGGAAGGCATCCTTCTGATACGGCCTCTCTAGAGGAAGATCTACAGAGTTATACAGCATACTGTTATGCATGTTACTCGAGTACAGATCATTTCTATTCTCCTCACTCAGGAAAGTCATCTGCGGTGTCTGGATATCTGGGGCATCACCGGGGTGTTTCGCCGCCGATTCAAGTGGAGTTTCAACATTGCCTGGTGTTTCTGCTTCCGTAAAATCCAACATGGTAATACCGAAATTTTCACTCACAGAATCTTGCGTGATTGGATCTAACTCGGCCAGTTCAGCATCGATATCGGTCAAGGTCAGTTGCCTCTTTGGTCTGTCCACACCGTCAGTGTCCGAGAACTCGTAATCGTCAACTAAATTGCTGTCCAACTGCTCGGGGTTATCAATATCACTGTCAATCGCGATTTTCTTTTTGCCTTTGAACACGGCAGCCACTGAAGCTATACGCGAGGTACCGATTGTCACAAGCGACGGTGACACATTTTCCTCAGGAAACGATAGGTTCTCCTCCTTCTCTGATGATTTCATTTTTGCCATCTTCGAGCGTAATTGCGATTCGAATTTCCACATGTCACTTGTCGGCGCTGTCACAGTTTCCACATCAATCCTGTTTTCCTTTAGAAACTTTTCGAACTCGGTTGTCGCCATGGGCACCGGCGTGGAATAATACTGACGAGGTGAAGGACTGAACGTGGCCTTTGCGTTTATCTGAAAGTTTGTGAACGTTAAGAAAAAAAGATTTAAGAATCTTCGCCACCGAATCTGTGTATGTAAGCCAATTTATGAGCACGTTTCTGATAACCTACGAATCGGTTGTATCGGTGCAAAACTATTTTCTCTATTCCAAGCTCTGGGAAAATATTATTTTGTAAAAGTGAATAAGAAGGATGTATTGAGTAACCGACATGTTGGAGCGTGATGGCAAACGATCAATAGACTCCAAAACTTGGACAAGAACTTATCGTACTGCAACAGATTCCAGTGGACACAATTGGGAAAAAAATCTTCTCAAACTTATTAAAATCAGGTACCTACCTCCGATCTTTTGTTCACTAAATATACACTTGTTGCATGTGTTCGCATAACAATTTAAATATTTGTCTATAGAGTCCTGGGTCAGCGATGACTCGGGTATACAAAGCTTTTACAGCGGCTGAGAGTCTCTAATCATACGCGGTACACGAGAACAAATGATTGGTATTATAATGATGTTTCTAAGCATCAACTGCCAAGATAACCGATCTACTCTATTCTGTTCTTTAAAGGCCTAATACTAATGGACCAAGAAAGAATCCTTGCGGTACACCTTTTGCTATTGGTTATTTTACTGGCGTCTTTCGACATAAGACACTCTTGTATTAGCCTAAAAGTAAAGTACTATGTGCGATTTAATATACACAAACGTTCTTTAGAAAAACAACAAAAATATGTGAAACATTATACAGTTGAACTATTATAAAGCAAATGTAAAATCGTTAACACGTAATAATGAATCAACTTACTGATGGATGCGTTAATTGATTGCGCAGTTTAGCCTTTTTCGATGGGTTCTTTTTGGGTTTTATACTATTTGCATCTGCAAAAGTAATCCGAATCTATAATTAGAAAGGAAGAGAGAGAGAAACCAAGACCTTCCGCTGGGAACCATGATACTGGTTGAACAGTCTCAGAAGCCGATTGGTGCCCCCTAACAGTAATTTTTTATTAGTAAAATATGAAAAAAAGAGGGAAAGTTGGTCTGTCAGCCCTTTACGGAAAATCGTTGATTTTTGTCATATCACACTAATAGAGTTTGATGAGATAGGTACTTACCTAGGGCAGCCGTGGTGCTCTCTAAATCTTCAGTGACATAACTGACACCATCATCGTAAGCGAAAAGCGTCGTGTCTACCATAACCCTCGGTGGTTGATCTTCAGGTTTGTTATCTGAAATATTGTAAAATTCCATGCACTCAAATCAATCAATTTCCATTTAAGTAGTCTCTAATACCACAAAGCACAACTGGGGAGGTTGGAACCAGAGTGATCTAAGTATCATTTTTAATAATATTGGGTTTAATACACTAGGGGACACAGAAAAATAAATTCACACTGATCTAAGTACTCTTGGTAAAAGTGTCACTTGGATCACTCTGGTGTTCCAAGCTCGCCAACTAATATCGAATATTTGTACAAACATTAACCAAGTACGGTGTTCAAGTACGGTTTACTTCGGACGTTCGCATTCGATACTGGAACCGGCGTATCATTACGATATCTCATTATGTTAAATAGGAAGAAAGATAATTTACTTAAACTGTTATAATGACTATTACTTTTTTACTCACCAGAAGAAACCTCGTTTCCAATCGTGTCCAGGTACAATTTGTTGAAGTTACTGCCACTGTTTTCAGCTTTCTTCAGTTCTTCAGCCTTGAGGTTCAAGAAAGGTGTTGCGGGGGCTCCCTTCAACGTTTCCCGTGTGTCATCGTCCCAATACTTGAATATCAGGTTGCGATGTGCTTCCTCATTGTCGCCAGGTTCTGCTGTCGTCAATGGCGTTTTCTGTTCAAAAAACTCTTTGTCGAATTTACTATCAAGTCTGGCCTCGAACAAATTGAAATCCGCGTCTTTGGTGAACAATTTTGGCGATTCCCCGATGCCTTCCAAAAAATTCTTTATAATACTGAGTTCGTTGGACATATGTTTAAGATTCGGGACGAAGAGGTATTTGTCAGGGTGCATCGTCAAGGGTGTAGACGATATATGCTCTAAATCGAATAAGACGTCGTAGTAGTCCTTGACGGGCGTCGGGTTTATTTTCTGTTCGACCGATTTCACTTCTTCGCGAAGGTTAGGTGTTGAGACGGAGTATAGGCTTAGAGAATCGGATACTTGATCTGGATTCTCGAACGGCACTTCAGTGGGATTGAATTTGTTGGAAAGTAATTCTGCGCTCTCTATCATTGTTGTCTCAAAATCTAAAGGGACAGCTTCTTCGGCAGTCTCTGTCTTAAGATCAAACCTAGGCGCCTGTATTGTGAACGACTTTATATAGCTTTGCGCTTGTTGTTGTTGATATTCCTTAATGTTCTCCTCGAAAATGGATCCCTGGGATGATAATCCCTTCGAGAAGTCACCGGTAACAGTCTTTGTCACATCGCTTATAATTTTCTTTACGGATTCATCGAAACTTTGCTCAGCGGTCTGTGTTGTGGTGCTGCTCTCAGTGTTTGACTGAGGGTAATCCTCCGCAATTTCCTTCAGTGTGAATTGCAAATGAGCGTCCATGTTTGATACGTTGGCGAAGCTGAATGTGGCCTCAGTTATTGCGTTTTGGATATCGGTCTCTGTTTTCTTCGAGGTAGCCTTTGCATCTTTATCTTTTTCCTTGGTCCTTGGTCTCTCGGACTTTACCATTTCCTTGATTAAGTAGTCTAGTGAGCTTTGACCCATTTCGTCGGCGACTACGGGGGTTGCAGTTTGTTTAAAAGATCCTGCGACACAAACATTAACATTAGTGTATCTTTTTTCTTTCTATAGATAACTATATGTCTCAGCTTTTTTCTTATGAATATTTTTGTTTGTTATGCTGTGTGTTTGAGTGGAATACACGTGTTTTACTTAACTTTAAATAGAGATTGTATTTACTAGCGGCAAACTGTTTACCTTAAACAAGCCCCGCGACTTGAGTTTGTGCCTCCTGCGAGTCCCGACATATAAATCTGTACTCATCCGCGTATACGAAATTTGTAAAATGCTTAATTACTTAAATACTTTTAAATACGTACCACTAATCACTTATTCATATTGTTGGAAACTTGGGATTAATTTTTCTTTATTTCCGTTAAATAAATAAATGTAAAATAAATTCGAGGAATGCATCGCTTTTGTTACGAAATACAAACAGATCGCACAAGAGCCAATATTTTACTACCAGACTACTGGACAGTTAATAGTGAAAATCTCGATAGCAGTATCGATAACAAGACGCTGTAACAGGTTCCCCTGTAAACAGGGTCACGGAGATATGGTGGCAGTCGCTCTATTGTAATTACCTGATCTACTAAATCCCGGACGTGGAGCCCGGGCCCTCGCGCTCGAGAGCACACCCGGGATACTGACTGAAGCCTGACAAGCCAATGACGATTAATGCCTGTCAGCGCAAACATCAGTTGAACGTAGCTAACAATACAGTAATCAATACACGGCGAAAAGAAACAGCATTCCTTACCTAGTAAATCGTCCCCTGCCGAGTTACTCTCTTCGGTGACGTTCTTCAGACTTGGCTTTACATTCTTTTCACTTTTCAGCCCGTCCTGACGGGGCGTTGCCTCATTCAACTCCGGATTGAATCCGGATTGTCCCGGTATACCTCCTTCTTCCTCTCCTTTTATTATGCGCCACAGCTTCCTCAAAGGGTTGTTGAAGCGCGGAGACCTGTCTATTTCTCGTTTCTGCTTGATCTTTTCCAACTTCTTCTTCTTTTGGCCGCTCATGTG
Organism: Blastobasis lacticolella; assembly: GCA_905147135.1. NCBI lineage: Eukaryota > Metazoa > Arthropoda > Insecta > Lepidoptera > Blastobasidae > Blastobasis > Blastobasis lacticolella. The sequence continues at coordinate 1,457,151 of LR990067.1, forward strand.
GAACTTCTTGAAGAAGCTCCGGAGACCACTCTCCTTTTCCCCTTCTCGAGGCTTCATGCTTGTCAGCTTTGTCAGAGTTATGTCCACGACGCCGTTGTCATTCCTCGTGGGACTCGCCTTGGCTGAACGAGCTGCTAGATATTCTGATGCAATTTATAATTATCGACCTCATCATACCATTAAGACAAAGTACGATTTCAACCACCATCATCAGTAGTAGCGGTTGTCGTTGAGAATAATGAACCCACAGATTCATTTATCAGGTGGTAAGACTTTGTCAAGCCTGAGGAGTCCGCCTGGGTAAGAACCATAGCCTTATCTATTTCTGCCGCCAAGCAACAATGCTTGCATTGTTGTGTTCCGGTTGAAGGATAAGGTAGCCAGCGAAATTACACGCATTTCATCTTAGTCCGCACAGTGACAACGCACCTGCGGTTCTGCATTTTTTTTACCTGCAACCTAAATGATTGTAGATGTTATGGGCGACATTTACCACTTACCATCAGGTGGGCTGTTTGCTGGTTTGCCACTAAGTAGCATAAAAAATCCTCAAGATATATTATCATCATCATCATCATAATTAGTCAATTGCAGTCCACTGCTGGAAATAGGCCTCCATAACAAATGCCACTTGGACCGTTCCGCACTTTTGCGCAAGCACTCACAGGCAGAAGTTTTGCGCAAAACACTAGGATTTCCGCGTACTCTTAGCCGTGTAGAATTAAATAAGTTTATCACTGTAATCTCTATCTAAAGCTGTGTGCTTTACTGGAGGAAAGGCAGAACATAAGTTATCACCGCCACCCATGGTAACACCAATCCACATTGCAGGTCTTTAGTTATTTCCCAAACACTAAACAGATTTGGATTTGGCTGTGTGGTGTCCGGCAGAGTAGAATAGCACCAACCCCTTACACTCATGGGTGTCGTACAAGGCGACTAATGTTTTCGAGGCTAAAGATCAAGAGTCTACGTAGTCTGGAAAATGGGTAGCAGCATTTTCCATTGTTTTATTTAAACACTGCGATCTCCAACCCGCCTGCCAAGCGTGGAGATTATGGCAATAACCCCCCTTTCGTGGGAGAGGCCCTAAGTCCTGCAGTGGACTGTTACGGGCTGTGATGTGAAACAGACTTTAATGGTATTAACCACCTCGATTTAATTGCCTTTCAATTGAAATTATTAAAAAGCATACTCGCTATCAGTACCTATATCTTTTCCCGAGCTGCGATGCCAGAGACAGACACAGATGCACATGCCAAATTCATAACACCCCTTCATTTACATCGGGGATCAGGTAGGTAGGCAGGTAATCAGTAACTAACCTGATTTGAAGCTCCGCTTTCGCCTCTCGTACTCATCAATGTCAGGTTCCTCAAAGTCCTTCAACGACTCTTCGACATGTTTCCGCTGATACTTTTTGCGTCTGGACTGAAACCTACGTTTGGGCTTCCCTGCTACGGCGTTCTGGTCCTTAGGAAAATAATATATCTAGGTTATAATTTTATTTATTACCTGGAGAGACGGTCCAATACTACCCTCACCTCTGTCACGGTCCTCATTTGCCAAGAATTTATTTTATAAAAATTTCTGAATTTTTGCTACTTTTGTGCATAAATCGTAGATGTTATAGCTGCAAGTTACCGCTTTCCATCAGGTGGGTTGTATCTCGTTTACCCTCTTTATCGCACAAGTGACCCGTGGGTTGTACTCTTCGTCGGCCGTGTCTGGTCATCACCCTCCAGCCTAACGCCTTGGCGCTGGGTTCTACAGCGAGGACTAGATAAGCCGCTCAGAGTATTTCGGAGTATGGCTCTGGTGTATCGGTATCGCTCGGAACACCATCCAATAGCCATACCCCTGTCCTAACAGGCAGGTGGTATGCTCCATCGTTAACTGCATAACTTAACGTCAGGTGTGGCCCGACGTCCATGGGTGTGACTAATTACTAATAAAAATAAATAGGGAAAAATGGGTTACCTTCTGTCGAGAGAATCGGGATTCTGGCTTCTCGGCTTCGTCCCCCTGCGGCGTTGAAGACTCTTCCCCCTTTTTACCTACAAACCATAAAGAGCTTAGCAATTAATTATAGATGTTTCAAAAAAAGGAACATTTGATTTGTCACTTGTAGTAAGACAAGACAACGAGGAGAGAGCAAACGGTATCGTAGGAAAATTCCAAAATTTTGTTGAGTATCATTCTCAAACTCACTCAAAATTTCTTTATTAATTAGGACATTAAATATCTCTTTCAATCGTCAAAAAGGAGGGTAGGACATTAGGCAGCAGCAAAGCTCCCGATCACATTATTTATGGCACTGTCATCTCTGACGTCGTATCGGCTACAACTTATCTTATTTTTATGACAGTATGGTTTAATTTCGTAAACCATCGCCGTCAAATGAGAGGAATATAGCATTCTAGCGAAGGGCCATGACAATGTGCCAGGCAAATTCGAGTAAACTAGAAGTTCGTACCTTTGACACCTTCCGGTTTGGCTGCTGGCACCAGAGGTTTGTTCTGCAAGGCCTTGTGCATTTCGTCGAGATCGTACTTCAACTCCGAATCTTGCTCGCTCTCCTCCTTGATAGGTTTCAAGTCTCGCTGCTTCATCTTCGCATTCTTCTTTTTCTTCTTCTTAGACTTCTTTTTCTTGCCAGATTTGGTGTCTTCCGTTATCTGGCTGTCCGCGTTAGCGGACGGCGTTTTCAGTGACACAGCCTGTGAGGTGTGGAACTTCTTAGATTGACCGTTTTCCAGGAACATATAGAAATGCTTCTTGAACCACGATTCGTCGCTTTTCGTAGACACGTCCTGTTCTTCTGAATCTACATCGTCCAAAATGTACCGCCTAGTCCTAGCGTATACATTCATAAGAGGCGGTATGTCTGGCAGCTTATTCAATATGTACTTCCCTATATCGTCCACCTTGTGGTGTTTGTGCGCCTGGTACTTCACCATAGCCGAGAAGTTCCTGTCGTTCTCGTGAAATTGCTTTGCAAAGTCCAGATAATGTCTGTACCCGTTCACGTACTCCGAGTAGCACAACTCGCGGCTTAGACCTTCGAAGCTTGTCGGGTTCAGCCCTAGCTGCGTCTTCAAGCGATTCATTGCTTCTGTAGACATAGAGTATTCGGGCGCAACCTGCGGGGATGCATCAGCATTTTTCTCGTCCTCGGAAAATCCGTCGTTATAATCTTTGAAGTGATCAGACATAAATTGTCTCTTAATCCTGTCCGGAGTCTCGAAAAGGATGTCAGTAGTCCTCTCACTCGTGGCCTCACTCGGTTTAGTGGTTTTTATATTTTTCAGTTCCTGTTCTACCCATAACATAGACTCGTCAGAGATAGTAGGCAACGCATACTGTGAAGTTGGCTGCGTGGTGAGATTATAACTCTCTTCCAATAGGCCATCGAGCTCGACATCTCTTTTGAGTTTGCTGGTCGTAAATTCGTCTGGATGCGAAACATCTTTCTCTTTAGAAATAGCAAATAGTGTAGCATGGGCTTCTGCATCATCAGAAATAGCCGGCAGTGTAGCAAGATTTTTTTTCTGTTCAGGGAGTGGAGGCAGTGACTCACGCATTTCTTTTTCAAGTGCCGATTTTATATCTTTTACTTTAGGCGCCGGGGCGGCTGCATGGCCCTCTTTCTCCTCAGCGACAGCTGGCTGCGCGTGAGCTTCCTTTTCCTCAGTCACAGCTGGCTGCGCATGAGTTTCTTTTTCCTCAGTAACAGCAGGCGCCGCTGAAGTATGTGCTGGTTTAGTAGTTTGCGATGCCTTCGTTCTCGAACACTTCACACACTTTGTCGTCTTACTGCCTTTTGTCGCAGACATAAACTTGCTTTTTATGATGTCGAAGAGACTCCTCACCTTCTCTTGCTGTTCCTTGTGGTTCACTTTGCTGTTCTTTGTAGCATTGGCCTCCTTTTCTTTCACTGCTCTGTTGACTACGCGATGGTCGGGCGCAGTTATGGTCAATGGAGTAAAGGTGGACGGGGTGATCATAACTGGAAGGTTGATATCGTCCTCCAAGTCGCTTCTAAACATGGGGTTCGGAGGCGCGTTAGTGATTTCAGCAGCATTAGCGAAAGCTCTGGTTTTTATATTATTGAGCACCAGCTCTATCTGGGCTGTCGCAGGGTAATCCTCTTCGGAATCACCACCTCCGCCGATGTTGTTGTAGGTGCCTGAACCGTTGCGCTTGAGAGCTTCTTTGGCTTTTTTAGGTTGTGCTGGGGTCAAATTATCCAAGGACTCAAAAACTTTCCCCACATCCATGTCTTGGAGATCACTATTCGGCTCAGGGGCCGGCGAGGCTTTGTTGTCGGTCGATTTCGCATCGTTCTCGGCCAACTTGGTATTGCGGTCTATTGTGTTTTCCTCGGAATCGATCGACTTTGCTTCGCGGTCCGTCAACTTTGAACCTCGGCCAGTCAATTTGAACTCGCGGTCTTTCAACTTGACTTCAAGGTCGGCTAACTTCGCATCGCGGTCGGACAGTTTCGCGCCGTGTTCGGCCAACTCCTCACCATGGTCAGGCAACTTCTCACCACGGTCAGTTAACTTAGACTTTTCATGATTCTTGGTCAACTTAGCGTTGTTATTCGTCAATTTTCCACTGTTCGGGAATATATACATGGTTGTGATAACACTGTATTTATCTTCGGTACTGGTTGGGCATGTAGTCATCAAAATGACCTCGCGCTTGGATTTTCGAGCTTCAGGAATCGATTTTTTATCCTTGTTCGATATATCAGGTCCAGTATCATTTTCATCCGTCTTCACCCCGGAAGATTTCGCAGCAAAGCGATTGGATTTCTTTTTGTTCTTCTTTTTATTGGCTTTGGTCAGTTTGCAAGTGATCCTCTGCCAGAAGCCAAGCGAGTCTTTCTGCGACTGTCCTCCCTTCGGTTGTTCCATAGTTTTCTCTGCGATCCATGGGCTCGTTGCAATCGAGCTGGCCTCCAAGGGTTTGTCCTTTCCAGCATCATCTTCTTTCTTACCGCGTCGTAGGCTAAAGTCCTTCGTGAAATCAACGTTTAGTTTGTCGTATGAGCCATCTGTTCTGATGTTGCCAATACTTTTCGATACACAATAGTTGTTGATGAGCACCATTAGGTAAAATAGACTGAAACAGATGCAATGACTAGTTAGGTTCAAAGGGGGGTTCTATGTCTGTTTGAGATGAGTCAGGAGAGACTATCCGGAAGGGGAGGGAGGTAGGTACCGGTGGTGTCCGGGTCAGGTACTTGAATGTAGCACCAGCTCCATCCATCGTATAATACTTGGGGCTAGATGGTGCTGTGTGAATTTGTCCACGATTTTTTTTTGGCGGGCGTCGTAAATTGCGACCAAAGTCATAGAGACAGGCCATCTATTACCTCGGACCTGTAAACCAGGAATGGACAGCAGCTTTTTCTGTGTGTTAACACTATCAGGTGGTATGACTCTGAGAAGCATGAGGTGTCCGTGTAGGTGAGTACCACCGCCTTATCTATTTCTGTAGCAGTGCTACCGTTGTGATATCTGGTGGACCTGTATCACTGCGACTGGGGGTCACAAAAGGCGACAAATGTTTGACACTAGAAATGGACAGCAATTTTCTGTCGAATTCTTTCAATGTAGGTGGCCGAGTGGAGAGGTACTGAGTTCGGATCCCACTGCGGCCATATACTAATGACATAGTTGTACTAGCACTACATTAGTTGAATGCTAACCGATGCTCTTAGGGTGAGGGAAACATCGTGATGAAACCTGCACATTCAATCGCCTGAATGTGTAACCATGATCCAATCTGGTCAGGTTCCCCTGGCAGCAGGGTCACGGAGGTTAAATGGCAGTCACTCCACTGTAATCCAGCTGCCCAATTCCGGATCGTGATTACGGCGGCTCCCAAGCGCTCTTCCGCGAGAGTACAACCAGGACATTAACGCCACGATGATTATTTTTTACTTTCAACACTGCGATTTCCAACCCGCCTGTCAAGCGTGCCCTCTATAAATTTGAATGAGGTTCAAATCCTGGGGCGGGCTGCACCGTCGAAGTCGAATAGTATAACTAGCACAATTCATCTCGCTCGCTCTCGAAAGGCTGGAGGTTCGGAGAAGACGTCATGAAGATATCGCAAAAAGTTAGGCTGCTAACTTTTTGCGATATCTTCCCCAGCAGTGGACTCTTATGGGCGGCTGATGTGACTAGTGTGTGTAAAACTCCGAATGTGGTGTTTAGAGTGGTATCCGGTGTTACGGATATAAGGAATAGGGTTGCCAGATTGAAGTGGCTAGTGTGCTGGTCTCTCATGAGGTGCTCGGATGGACGGTGGAGTCAAAAATTAACTTTAATGCGGCCAAGAACTACCACAAGAAATCCTGAAATACCAAAGGCAAGATGGTCCGACGACATCACCAAGGTGGGGAAGATGTGAATGAGGGAGACTTCCTGGCGATGGCAGAAGCTGGGGGAGGCACGTCCAAAGTTGGACGGAGAAATGCTGATGAAAAGAGAGAGAGGTGTTGGCACTTTAAGAATAGCACCACACCATCTCTTCCCGTGGGTATCGTAAGAGGCGACACGGCTTAATATGCCCTTTGAAGTATGGAGAGCGTGGCGACCGAATTGGTGCATAGTCTTGGGTATTAGAAAAATCTCATTATATGAGTACGATAGCAGCCCGGACCGACATTTTAACATGGCTTTCGAATCATGGACAGCGTTGTGATCGAATAGGTACGTAGTTTGATATAGAAAATACATCATACACTGTGAGACGTACTATTTATGCTGGCCGCTGCGGGACCGACAGTAGCATGGAAGCATTGTTTTAAATGATTTAATTAGTTACGTTTCCTTTAGCGATTATGTAACTACGAATACTACTGTGCGTGGTGTGCTGTGTAATAAATGTATTTCTTTCTTTCTTTCATATTGGTACAGCATTTGGTTGGTGCGGCATTTTTGGACTTAGGTATTAAGAGTCAAAAGGAAGATCTTCTGTAAGGTTCTGGGGCCAACAAAACTGAGGTAGAGGGGAATAATGAAGAGAGGAGCTTGTTTCTGAACCGCATAATCTGGGCGAAATAAAGTCTGCAACACACATAGTCAGGTTTTCCTGTTAACAAGGTCACGGAGGTCCGAAAGCAGTCGCACCACTCAGTCGCTCAGCCAAAATCCGGGATCATGGGCACCGGGACACCAACGCTAAGATGATTCTTATTTTTAATTTAAGTCTGCAACACTGAGTTGGCTTCGACCATACGGAGCGGATGAGGGATTGCGCCGTAAGGAGAGCATAATCTATGGATCCACCAAGGGGACGTCCACCGTCCGGACGTCATGTCAGACCCTCAGAATCATATTGATCGACCACACGTTCGTAATGTTTTACAGACAGCAATTCCTCTCTAACAGCTCAGAATGCCTGTTAAGTCTCCATGTAGAACAAGAGTGTGTGACACAAAAATACAAACTCACCATACAAAATTGAAAAATAACATTTGCTATGTGTTACCGGTTTCAAAACTTGCATGATACCATCTAAAAGCTAAACGAAATATAAAAACAAATACTTTTCACAACACACACTGGATAAATCGTTTGCCATTGATTGGCAATTGTTTTATTGGGAATGTCAACTTTGTTCTTCTTCGTTGTCAGCACGGTGTCAGTGCCAATCTTTGTTCTTCGATCGAAGAGTTTGTATTCTTTGTTTGGATCTTTTTTGTGTTTGTTGTCTTTGTCCAGGTTCTGCGATGCCTGCATGGACTCACTACTCAGCGTGGAGGGAGAATAATCTGAATATTGATACCCAGATGCCCTGCAATCTCTGACGTGTTTTGTACATTGAAAAGAGTTCTAAGGTTCTCGAACGTCCTCTTTTTGTCATCATCATCATCCGAGCGGTCAATCCCGGCTTCAGCCAGGGTCCGCTTTCCTACTTTTTCTTCTTCACTTTGTCTGATTTTCAGCATCCTCACGCCGTAAGCCGTTGGCTATCGCGTCCGAATCGGCCATGTTAATTCATCGCTTCTTGAGTCTCCCGCGGAACCTCTTTCCTCTCTGACTTCTTATTATATTGCTCGATCATTTGACCCCCGTGACCTTGCTACCAGGGGAACCTGACCAGATTGAATCATGGTTACAAATTCAGTTGCCTGAATATGCAGGTTTCATCACGATGTTTTCCCTCGCCGTAAGAGCATCGGTTAGCATTCAACTAATGTACATAACTCAGAAAAGAGTCATTGGTACATGGCCGCAGCGGGATTCGAACCCTGTACCTCTCGCTTACGAGATGGATACTCAACCGCCCGGCTTCCGACGCTCTTATTAATATGTACCTTCTTGATTAAGATAATTGTCGATTATCCTAATAGATCGATATACCTGATCCATCTCGTACATCTGGCGAAGATCTAGCCATAAATCATCGTACGTCTTACACCTCATTACCAGCCCATAGGTAACGGTTCACTGCTGAACTTAAGCCTGTTCGACATTAATGGCGAATACTGCCGTAATCTCCAAGCTTGGCAGGCCGGTTGGAGATCGTAGTGTCCTAAATATAAAGCACTTAAAACATTGCGGCATGTCGAGCTAGGAGGCAGCTAGTATAAAATAGAGTCGCTGTTCGGATGCGCGGGAGAGCTGACATTGGCCGGACATCCTCCGTATCCGAAAGCAACTAAATTTTTTTACTACGTAAGGTTTTGTGTCAACTGTCTAGCCTCTTTGGTAGGCCCAGCCATAGTATCGTATTCAGCCGCCTATACAAAAAAAAACGCTGACAATATTTCAATCACAGGCTGAAGCATACTCGTAGAGCTTAGTCCTCACAGAGACTCGCATGTGGTTTAGCATTTTACATGAAGTCTAAGGCGCTGTCCTAATTGGCAACGGTCGTGCGACGTCCGGATTTGAGATCTTTTGATGGTCGGGCGAGGTCCGTCGTATGGTCATGGTCACACAGCCGACGTCAAGTACAACAGCGTCGTAGTGGTCTTATCGTGGGCGTCAGGAGTAACAGTAGTTTTACATTAGTTGGGCTCTCTGCTGCTCGTTTTTTTTATACCACTAAGGTGGCAAACAAGCTTGCGGCCTGCCTGATGGTGCGCAGTCACCGCAGCCTATGGCCGTTTGCAATACCTGCGGCCTTAGCCAAGAGGTTGCGTTAATCTACAATCGTTTGTGGTAGAAAAAATGTATGGGATTTGACATAAGCTACCGTTATCTGACATAACCTGTTTGTGGTAGAAATTCTTGGTCCATAGTCAATTCACGTACTTTCGGTGTATAAAGGAGGCGGATTGGCGGATGATCCAACACAATCAGAGTCAATGTAGATGTTGGTAGAAATAGTCGAACTTCGAGCTATCAATTTTCTACCATTCACGCATCACGCAAGCGGAGCTGTCAAAGATGGCTAGACCAGCAGGGCCATCACCCACGCGTTGCCGACCCCGTAAAAACCTTTTAACCCCTTTCTTAGCTTTTTGTTGTTAGCTACATGAAAATATTAGCTTTCGCTCGCGACTTCATCGACGTAAAATCCCGTTTTTGACGTTCCAGACGTGTTCCCGCAAGAAGAAAATTTAATTTCAGGATAAATTGTAGCGTATGTGCAATTCTGGGCTATAAGCTACTTTACTGCCAAATTTTATCGAAATCCGTTTAGTAGTTTTTGTGCAAAGTAGTTACAAACATCCATTACAAATATTCGAATTAATTATAATTATGGTAAGTTATCATCCGCGAAACGAGAAGGGTTGAGACAGCGTTACCAGCCTTTCAGAATAATTTTTTTTAAAGGCTCTTTTCTTCATCATTATCATCATCATCTTGGCGTCAAGCCGCTTTGGTTCAATCTTTATATTGCGTACGGCCAAGGAATGGAACACGTTGCCTGCGAGTGTTCACTGATCATTACAATCTGGATGCCTTCAAGGCTATAGTGAATAGGCTGTTCCTATAATCTGTCCAAACTGACTTGTCTTATTTGGTTAAGGAAATTTTGTATTTAAATGGATAATGTGCAGCAGTATTCGTTGAAATTCACATTTTATGCAATTTTATGTGTTTTTTTTTATATTATTCTCGTTATCTATACACAATACAGTAGCGTGATTGATACGGCAAGTCGTAATTTTGGGAAGTTTTTTTTTTTATGTAATACGGTAGGCAAACAGCATAGCCTCCTTCAAAGATGAAGGATATCACCAATGCGTTGCCCACCTCTATAACACGTTGCTCTGGCAGCAAAAAGGCAAATGTCCCTCCACTGCCAAAGCCACGGTTCCCCAAACCCTAACCCCATGGAGCACTGGAAACCTTACTCACCGGCAGAAACACAATACTATTTAAAAGAGTTTGTTACCAAATAAGACAAGTCATTTTAAAAAGATCATAGACAGGCATGCTCCATCTTCGGCCGCATCGTCACTTACCACCAGGTAAAATAGTCTAATGTAAAATAGTCTAGAGACAGATGAAAGTTCGTTTTGTATCTGAAAACATTTTTAAACTTTGTTTTTATACTCCCACACCGGATATAGGTATCTATGTTGCAAAACGTAGGTCGGTATAGGTATACAAATTGTGAATTTATATGGAATCTATGAATAAATTGGAATTTCAATTTTTGACATGGCGACGACATTATATTTACATCTTGACATTGCAATTGTAATACTAATTGATTATATTTTAATTATTTGACATTGTACTCATAACGTTGACATTCTAATGTAATATGGACTACTTCGTCTGATATAAATGTTTTTTTTTTTTAAATGTATCTGAACACCGGTGCGGGCATAGGCGTAGGAAGAGGGGGGGCCGGGTGGGCCGTGCCCACCCCAGAATGGTCTGGTGCCCACCCCAGGATCGGGTGTACACTGACTTTACATTGTCGATTGACTCGGCTACTTCGGCCACGTCAGGGGCCAGGCCCCCCTGGGAAATAGCCCTAGATACGCTAATGGGTGCGGAAGCAGCTTAACACCCTTTTTGCGTTGGAGGTTAAAATAAAAATGAAAGCTTGTTATTGCAACGAAATATTTTTATTAAATACAAATATTAAATGCTTAAATAATATATAACACCACAGCATTCCACTTAATCTACCCTATTCCTATTCAATTCATAATAGACTAGTGGACCCGGCGCGATTTCGTTCGCGTACACCTACCTTACCTCTGTCTACCCTTTTTTATCTTGCTTATGAACCTTCCTCTTGAATCACTCTATCTATAGTTGAAAACCGCATTAAAATCCGTTGCGTAGTTTAAAAGATCTAAGCATACATAGAAACATACATACCGACAGACGGCGGGAAGTGACTTTGTTTTATGCTACATAGAGATTTTTTTATTATCATATCGTGCACGGTTAAATAGCACCCACCCCTTCGACAAGGCAGTCTAATCATCATCATCACAACCCATAACACTCACTGCAGGACTCCAGACGAATCCCATGAGAGGGGAGGTTGTTGCCATAATCTCCACGCTTGGCAGGCGGGTTGGAGATCGCAGTGTTGTAAATATAGAAATGGGAAACACTGCTGTCCATTTTCTTAGACCAGAACTTTTGCCTTAGCCTAGCCTTGTGCGACACCCACGTGTGTAAGGGGTTGGTGCTATTCTACTCTGCCGGACTCTACCACATGGCCAGGGGAGTCATGAAAATTGTAAAAATCTGCTTAAAAAAATGGCAAAAATGGCAACCCTACAGATTCCTGGTAGTGTCACGTGGTAAGTCTTTCGCGTGAATCAACCCTCATGTTAGAGGGCTCAAACCCTCCCCCCTATTCCTGCTCCAAAAACCTCCCATACTCCCCCTCCAACTCCCTCAAAGCTCCCCCAGTGGCGAGTAAAGCATTCTGCCGCCTAAGATTCCCCCCCCCCTCTATTCCTGCTCCAAAAACCTCCTATACTCCCCCTCTAGCCCCCTCAAAGCGCCTCCCGCTGCCAGCAAAGCATTCTGCCGCCTAAGATTCCCCCCCCCCCCTCTCTATTCCTGCTCCAAAAACCTCCTATACTCCCCCTCTAGCCCCCTCAAAGCGCCTCCCGCTGCCAGCAAAGCATTCTGCCGCCTAAGATTCCCCCCCTCTCTATTCCTGCTCCAAAAACCTCCTATACTCCCCCTCTAGCCCCCTCAAAGCGCCTCCCGCTGCCAGCAAAGCATTCTGCCGCCTAAGATTCTCCCCTTCTCTATTCCTGCTCCAAAAACCTCCCATACTCCCCCTTCAGCTCCCTCAAAGCTCCCCTTGTGGCGAGTAAAGCATTCTGCCGCCTAAGATTCCCCCCCCCCCCCTCTATTCTTCCTCCAAAAACCTCCTATACTCCCCCTCCAGCCCCCTCAAAGCGCCTCCCGCTGCCAGCAAAGCATTCTGCCGCCTAAGATTCCCCCCCCCCCCCTCTCTATTCCTGCTCCAAAAACCTCCTATACTCCCCCTCTAGCCCCCTCAAAGCGCCTCCCGCTGCCAGCAAAGCATTCTGCCGCCTAAGATTCCCCCCCTCTCTATTCCTGCTCCAAAAACCTCCTATACTCCCCCTCTAGCCCCCTCAAAGCGCCTCCCGCTGCCAGCAAAGCATTCTGCCGCCTAAGATTCTCCCCTTCTCTATTCCTGCTCCAAAAACCTCCCATACTCCCCCTTCAGCTCCCTCAAAGCTCCCCTTGTGGCGAGTAAAGCATTCTGCCGCCTAAGATTCCCCCCCCCCCTCTATTCTTCCTCCAAAAACCTCCTATACTCCCCCTCCAGCCCCCTCAAAGCGCCTCCCGCTGCCAGCAAAGCATTCTGCCGCCTAAGATTGGCCACCACCCTGTTTTGAGTGTGCGCGTGCGCGATCAACGCGCGTATCTTCCGCTCGAGACGCGTCGCCGTCGCCGATTGGCTGGCGGAGAGGGTGCGCGTTGACGTCATCAGATCCTGATTGGAGAGGAAGAAAGGAAGATTTATTATACAAGGAAGCCAGGACACACTATTTTTACAATACTGTAACATGAAAAAAATACAGTAAAGAACACTGAGACAATTTGACACTGGGCATCCAGCGCAAGTTGGCAGCGTAAGACGCAGCATGGGGAGGCCTCCCACAAGGTGGACCGACGACCTGGTAAAAATCGCAGGTACCAGCTGGCCGCCGTAGAGATCTCTGGCAGCCCAGCAGTGGGCGTCTTTCGGCTGATATGATGATCCACCATAAGTGGACCCTTGTCGCGAACCACAACGCTGGTTTTCAGGTAATATATAAAATATATGACATGTATTTAAAATTAAAATTAAACTAATTGGACAATATTTGTGACGTGCATAACGGAAGGGCTTGTGTGAACTCCAGAGCCATACGGTTCCGGCTTGGAAGGATAAAAAAAAAACATCTTGGCGTTAATGTCCCGGTTGTGCTCTCGCGCAACGAGGGCCCGGGGTCCGCCTTGACCACAATCCAGGATTTGGCAGGTCAGGTAATTACAGTGGAGCGACTGCCATCTGACCTCCATGATCCTGCTATCAACCTGACCAGATTGGATCATGGTTACACATCCAGTCGCCTGAATGTGCAGGTTCCATCACGATGTTTTCGCTCACCGTAAGAGCATCGGTTAGTATTCAACTAATGTACATAACTCAGAAAACAGTCATTGGTACATGGCCGGAGCGGGATTCGAACCCAGGACCTCTAGCTTAAGAGTCGTATACTCTAACCGCTCGGCCACCGACGCTCTTGGAAGGATAAATATTGAAATATATTATTCTGAACTAGCGACCTGCCCGCTCGGCCGTGTGGTGTCCGGCAGAGTAGATTAGCACCAACCTCTTACACTCGTGGGTGTCGTACAAGGCGACTAATGTCTTCGAGGCAAAAGATCTAAGCGCCTCCGTAGACTGGAAAATGGGCAGCAGCGTTTTCCATTGTTATATTATAACACTGCGATCTCCAACCCGCCTGCCAAGCGTGGAGATTATGGCTATAACCTCCCTTTTTATGGGAGAGGCCCTAAGTCCTGCAGTGGACTGTTATGGGCTGTGATGATGACCTGCCCCGGCTACGCACGGGTAGTTCCTTACCTCCATCTTAACAATTATATACAATTACCACTCTGTCTAATGGTGAAAACTCCGAAAAAAAAATCCGTTGAGTAGTTTTTGAGTTTATCGCGTACAGACAGACAGATAGACGTGGCGTGGGATAGTTTAATAATTTGTTTAATACTGATGTTCCTGCCGGTGAGTAATATCTCCAGTGCTCCATGGGGTGGAGATTTTGGGACCCGTGGCGTTGGCAGTGGAGACGCTCTGAGTTAGCGAATATATAAGGATCTGGTGGTAGGACTCTGTTAACCCTGAGGAGTCCGCCTAGGTGAGTACCACCGCCTTATCTATTTCTGCCGCCAAGCAACGATGCGTGCATTGCTGTGTTCCGGTTTGAAGGATAAGGTAGCAAGCAGAATCAGGCAGAGGCGATCTAGGAGGCAACTGGACAGTTGACAGTAATCCTTACTTAGTATTAAATAAAGTCTATTTTGGACGCGAGGAACGTGGTCAGACGTCCGACGACTTATCATATACAACGTAAGTTTATTATATAAACCGAAGAGTATGTAGCGACATTCATCGCTATTAGAAAAACTCAACAATACTCAAATTACAAACTCAAAGTACAAATTACGAGTACACGAACACAAGGCTGGCAAGCATCCGCACATAGATGGCGCTGACCGCCCTACATCGCGCTAGAGAAGTGTGCCAACTTCCGCGGCGTAAATACTCCTTCCGACGATCGACTGTTGGACCCCTGGTCACGAAACTCGGAGGTGGAGAATTATTTATTTCCACCTTCCACCTTGGCAGCTACCTTCACCGCCAAAAGTATAACCAGCCGAATTGAAAGGCAGCGCTACCTTCTCATTCCTCTTGGTGACCTCCAGCTGGTGTTTCAAGTTGTCTATGGTCTCCTCCTGGGTGGCGCAGCGGGCCTCGGCGCCTGCGCACTTTGATCTGTCGACCGACATTAACATATTTTAGACTAAAGCTCCGAAAGCAAGTTTTAATTGGAAAAGAGATAGTACTTGAGTGCGATAACAGGGAAACTATACGAGAATAAATAAATAAATAAATAAACAATCGTGGACAAATTCACACACCGCCATCTAGCCCCAAAGTAAGCAAAGCTTGTGTTATGGGTGCTAGATAACTGATAAACTACTTATATACTTTTAAATACATACTTATTATACATAGAACGCCCAGCCCCGTAACAGAAATTAAAATTCATTATTTCAATTTCTGCCCGGCCGGGAATCGAACCCGGGACCTCTTGCGTGGCAGACCGGCATGTTGACCACTAAACCACTCAGGTCGTCTAGACTAGAATAACCTTGCCTTACCAACAGAAAAAAGTTGGAACACCCCCGACCAAGTACTGGACCGATTTTAATAAAAAACAAATTTAATGGCTTTCAATTGTAAAGAGAATTGCATCGAAATCGGTCTATCCGTTCGGGAGCTACGATGTCACATGCAGACATCTATACTTAGTCTGGCCATAAATACTGTTACAATTAAAAATAAACAGAATATTACATTTGAGTTTGATTCTGTCATTTTTATATGATTTTTCATTGTCTTTTCTTATTTTGGCGCCAATACATTGTACAATATTTTGCGATAATAAAATGGAGTGGGGTGATAAAGAGAACCGAATCGCTGTGATTGCATTACATAAAGTAGGTATGGAGCCAAATGCAATTTTTAAAACTCTCCATACGCTTGGTATTAGTCAAATGTTTGTGTACCGGGCTATTAATAGGTACAATGAGACCTCCTCTGTTTGTGACAGAAAAAAGATCTGGCCGTCTACGTAGTGTTCGTACGAAAAAGGTGGTCATAGCCTCGTCCCAAATTTCTGTACCTTCGTAGTTTCAGAGGCATCGACGTGGAGCGCTTGCGGGCTGATGCGTGTGGTATTGACTGGTCCAGTGTGGTTGGCTCGGACTGTTTGGACGTGAAGGTTGCGGAGTTCACGGCCGCCATCACTGGTTTGTACGACAAACATGCTCCTGTCAAGCGTGTCCGTGTAAGGCATTTACCGGCGCCATGGTTATCGGACGCTATAAAAAGGATGATGGCGAGGCGAGACAAGGCCAAGCGTCTCTATGTCAGGGATCGTAGCGAGATCAATCACTTGGTTTATAAGAAGCTTCGTAACCTTTGTGGTCGAATGTGTAGAGATGCTAAAAGGCACCATATTCACCACTCCATAGAAGGCGTTCACGCCTCTCAGGTATGGAAGTTCCTAAAAACTCTTGGTGTTGGTAAGTCTACCACTGATTCGCCTATCTCCCTGGATCTTAATCACTTAAACGATCACTTCTCGCGAACTCCGGTCTCCTTGAATGATCCTGTTAAATCAGAAACAATAAATCATCTTCTCCGTAAACCTCGTCCTGATTGCACTTCTTTCTCTTTTCAGTCGGTCACGGAGGGAGAAGTTAGGAGATCTCTTGAGGCTATTTCCACCAAGGCGATTGGGGATGATGGACTCAATATTCAAATGTTTTCCCTATGTTTTTCAAATGCTATCCAACAGGGATGAGCTTGTTCCCATTATTACTCATATCCTGAATTTCTCCTTTACAACAGGCTCTTTCCCATCATTATGGAAGAAAGCACTTGTCCTTCCACTGCCTAAAATATCCAACCCTTCTTCCCCGGGAGATTTCCGTCCAATATCAATACTTCCCATCCTATCCAAGGTGCTTGAGAGTTTGGTGCACAAACAGCTTTCTAGGTACCTTAGTGAGAACCATTTGCTCAGTCAGTGCCAATCGGGCTTTCGTCCTGGCTGCAGTACTCTTACAGCGCTGCTAAAGGTATCGGAAGACATTCGACTGGCAATAGATAATCAGCAGCTCACCGTGTTGACTTTGTTGGACTACGGGGACGCTCTCAGTGTATCCGTTCTGACGAACGCGTGTCAGATTGGTGTGACCTCACGGCGGGAGTGCCACAGGGCGGGGTTCTATCACCGCTATTTTTATAAATGAAATTACTCGGATCATATCGTGTCGCTACCATCTCTACGCAGACGATTTACAGATTTATTGTCACTTCAAAGTCGATGAGGTTCAGCAAGCCATTGTTTTGTTGAACAATTATTTGAATAGGATCCGGGAGTGGGCGGGTTGTTATGGGCTTCTCGTGAACCCAGCAAAGTCTCAGGCATTAATGATCGGCACGTCACTGTTACGAGGTCGTTTGGATCTGGCCTCTTTACCGGCGATCAGTTATGACGGGACGCCCATACAACTTACACCAGATGCTAAGAATCTTGGAGTTATTTTCGATTCTCATCTATCTTGGGCTGGTCATATAGCGCTGGTAAGTAAAAAAGTGCATTACACGTTTCGATCACTCAAGCGTCTCCAAAAATTTCTGCCTTTTGAGACTAAAATTGTCTTGGCCCAGTCGCTGCTTCTCCCTCATCTTGACTACGCTGATGTCTGTTTTCTGGACGCCACCGAGGAGCTTCTGAATAAACTGGAGCGGCTGCAGAACTTGTGCATCCGGTTCATCTTTGGTTTACGTAAGTTTGATCATGTGTCTGAATTTAGAACCCAACTGAAATGGTTGCCGATACGTCGACGCAGGGAGGCACATGTTCTCAGCACGCTGTTTAATGTTTTAAACAATCCGCGGACTCCTCAGTACCTCAGTGAGCGTTTTGAATATTTGGTGCCCAAGGATAAGCCTGTGCGTTCTGTTCGATCCTTACTTTTAAAGATACCAGCCCATACATCTAGCCGGTATGGTGGTTCATTTACTGTGCACTCCGCGCGTTTATGGAACTCCCTTCCTTATAGCATTCGGAATAGTCCATCGTTGAATGTTTTCAAAAAAAGAGTAAAAGAGCATTATCTCTCCCTTTAGTTTTCCATAGTAGGTATATATATGTATGTATATATATATATATATATATATATATATATATACAGGGTGTTACATAATATATGTATAAAGCCGTGAACTGGTTAGAGTGTTAAACATAATAAAACGATAGGTACAATTATTTCTGTTGTACGTGGAATTTTTGTACCTATCGTTTTCATACATTTAGCACTCTATACGGTTCACGGCTTCATACATATGTTATATAAAAAAAATTCACGTACGACAGAAATAATTGTACCTATCGTTTTATTATGTTTAACACTCCATCCAGTTCACGGCTTTATACATATATTATGTAACACCCTGTATATGTATATATATAAATATATATAATGTATAGGTATATATAGTAATATGTATGTATTTTTATAGTATTTGATTATGTAAGCAACTGTGTTTATCACATCCACCGTACTAAGTTTAAGTGTACACTTTTGGTACCTGCATTTAAGTTAAACCTGTTCCTATGACTCCAAGGTTTGCTGGTAGAAAACTCAATTAATGAGTTAAGCTCGCCTTTGTACATCTCTGTTACTGTACTGTATAATTATGTCATGTTTGTGTACAATAAAGAATAAAGAAGAATAAAGAATAAAGCAGTAAGGGAAAGAATTCGAAGAAATCCTGTCCGTAAGCAAAAGATTTTATTTCGGGAGATGAACATAGCACCTAGAACCATGTCGCGTATTTTAAAAGATGACTTAGGACTTGCAGCCTATAAGAGACGTACCGGTCATTTCTTAACTGATAAAAATAATAGGGTGGTAAAATCGAAACAACTGCTGAAGCGGTACGCAAAGGGAGGCCACAGAAAAAATTTGTTTACGGATGAGAAATTTTTTACAATTGAACAACATTTTAACAAACAAAATGACCGTATTTATGCTTAAAGTTCTAAGAAAGCTTCCCAATTAGTCGACAGAGTGCAACGTGGGCATTATCCGACTTTAGTGATGGTTTGGTGAGGTGTTAGCTATGAAGGAGTGACTGAGCCATACTTTTGTGAAAAAGGTATCAAAACATCGGCACAAGTGTATCAAGATACCATTCTTGAGAAGGTAGTTAAGCCCCTTAACAACACCATGTTCAATAACCAAGAATGGTCCTTCCAGCAAGACTCGGCGCCGGGTCACAAAGCTCGGTCCACGCAGTCTTGGTTGGAATCGAACGTTTCCGACTTCATCAGAGCTGAAGACTGGCCGTCGTCTAGTCCCGATCTTAATCCGCTGGATTATGATATATGGTCAGTTTTAGAGAGTACGGCTTGCTCTAAACACCATGATAATTTGGAGTCCCTAAAACAATCCATACGATTGGCAGTGAAGAATTTTCCCATGGATAGAGTGAGTGCTTCTATTGATAACTGGCCTCAACGTTTAAAGGACTGTATTGCATCCAATAAAGACCACTTCGAATAAGCTTTTTATATTTTAAATTGTTTTATATTTACGTATTAAACTAACACATTGTAAAAGTAATAAATGTTATTTGCAAAATAAATTTTTTTTTTCTTTATTACAATATTTATGGCAAGACTCAACCTTGAAGTACAGCTTTTTTCGGTTGAGTTTAAAAAGCATCCCGTGTTCGAATCCCAGTGTCACCATGTGACTCTTTTCTGACTTATGTACATTAGTTGAATGCTAACCTATACTCTTACGCTGACGAAAAATATTGTGATGGTATTGAATTTATTGTTATTTTTATTTGTTATTGTAACACCACGCACCCAAACAACGTAGTACGCATAGTACCGCCGACGGTCACTAGATGGCGCTGACCCAAATTCTACATCGCGCTATCGAATGGGCGCCCGCGTTTCGACATATAGTTCACGGGTACGTTCTACGACAATTCAATACAATCCACCACACTAGTATACCTTAGTACTAAGAGCAGTCGGATACCCGCCACTCTTACTTAGATCACCAAATATTCTACTACCATAGTAATTTGTGTAAACTCTGTCGGGCGGACGGATTCCCGGACACGGATACTTTATAAAAATAAACACAGTTTCTTATATCTGGCTGTTTGTACTGCGTCGTCCTGCATTCCCCTCTTACATTATTTAATTTTTTTATCTTTCTATTTTTATATTGTTTTTAATTTGAATTTGACATTTTGTTTATTATTTAATTTGTATTAGTAAAGAAATGTTGTGGTGTGTGGTGCCGCCACCTCAAAGAATAGCACCAACCCATCTCTTCCCGTGGGTGTCGTAAGAGGCGACTAAGGGACAAATCCGAAAGGTGGGCAGCAGCATCTTTCTGGGTAGATTTACATCAACTGCACTGCGATCTCCAACCCGCCTGCCAAGCGTGGAGATTATGGCAATGACCTCCCCTTTCGTGGGAGAGGCCCGAAGTCCTGCAGTGGACTGTTATGGGCTGTGATGATGATTAGTTAAGAATGATTTTGTTGACTTTCATATATGTAATTTATTTAATCTTCAGAAAATTTACAACTTGACATATTTTTTAATTTTTACATGTGATATTTCAGTCTTTATTAATTGTTTTGACATTATGAATTATTATTTTTTAATCTAATATTTGGATGCTCCCTTGGGGCAAAAGTAGAGGACAACTCAATAATTACAACAACTTATGTATTACCTACTTTTACAAATAAATGAATTGAATTGAATTGATGACACCTGCACATTCAGCCCACAGAATGTGTAACCATGATCCAATCTAGTCAGCTTCTTCTAGTAGCAGGGTCACGGAGTTCAGGTTGCAGTCGCTCCACTGTAATTACCTGATCAGCCAAATCCTGGATCTTGGTCAAGGCAGCCCGGGTCCCCGTGCGGGAGAGCACAACCAGGACATTAACGCCAAGATGATTATCACATTACAATATACAATATATGTATAATTATATTATGTATTTGGGTGCACGTCATATCTGCCTCTCTATTCTAGCCCTCTCTCTTCGGTAGGTCTGCTGTAAGACATTTCTTTTTAGAAATAAGCTGTACCTTTTGTGATTGGTAACTTTATGTTTATATTATTGTAACTTTCTTTGTGCACAATAAATGGTTAAATAAATAAACAAACCAACCTCAACCGCTTCACTTCCGACGACAACTTGTCATTTTCACTTCTTTGCTCTTTATAAAGTCGCTCCTTTTCCTGGCAAACAGAAATGAAAGAGTGATGAATAATAAAATAAAATAAGTATATTAAATACGTTCGCACAATTCACACAATTAATGTAAATGAAAATAAATGAAAAAGTATTTATTGAATTAGGATTACGTTAATTAATCTCTTTTCAAAAGTAAAAAATCTAACGGAAAACAAAGGGAAGTTAAGCGAGCTCATCCAGGTAGGGCTCACGCATGCACGCACAGCGCCATCTAGCCCCAAAGTATGCAAAGCTTGTGTTATGGGTGCCAGAAAACTGTTAAACTACTATTATACTTTAAATACAAATTAATGGTATAAAGGCAGGCAAATGATACCTTATACAAGGTTTGTAAGGGGGCAAGATTTGTATGTAAGAAAACACTGTAGGTAGGGGTAGGGTAGGGTAGGTGTAGGGTAGAAAAGAAGAATGAAAAGACATTTATTACACATAGTACACCACGACATAATAACAGTTACAAAGGAAACATTGAATAGGTGGTACAAGGTGTAGGTGGTAGGTGTAGGAGAGGTGTAGGCGCCGGACCCACAAGTTAAACAGAAAAGAGTCATTGGTAATGCCATGCCAATGACGCTCCTAGTAGGGCGGCGGGCTTGTTGCTGCAATTATTACATAAAAAGCTACTCACATCGTATTTCTTCTGCAAGGCCATGCTCTTGGCCCTGACGTCGGCTGAGCTGGATTTGATGTTGTTCATCCTGTTCAGTAGCGTCATCCTCTCGCCCTCCAGCTCTGCCAGTTGGGTCATGTGGCTTTCACATTGGGAGGCCTGTTAAAAAATAAGTACAGTAGTAGGAACTGGAGTGGACAGATGGCCGATGGGGCAGTAAAGTTCTCAAGTGGCAACCACGTGCCGGAAGACGCAGCGTGGGTAGGCCTCCCACGAGGTGGACCGACGACCTGGTAAATATCGCAGCTACCTGCTGGATGCGGAAGACACAGGACCGGCCTTTGTAGAGATCTCTGGGGGAGGCCTATGCCCAGCAGTGGGCGTCTTTCGGCTGATATGATGATGACTGAAGTGGATTGGCCACTCTATTGGACTTGAGTTTCCTTAGGTTTATTTTATTTATGCACAAAATAGTACAAAGGTGGACTTAAAGCTTTGTAGCTTTATCTACCAGTCTACCTCGAAAACTGATAATAAAAATTGCAGGCGGTGCATTCAAATTTACAATAACATTACACTTACTTAATTACAAATACAATTCTACCCATTAGTAATCACATACCGAAACTCAAAAGTTTTTATGAAATACTAAAAACCAACAACAACT
This sequence comes from Blastobasis lacticolella, assembly GCA_905147135.1. Taxonomy (NCBI): domain Eukaryota; kingdom Metazoa; phylum Arthropoda; class Insecta; order Lepidoptera; family Blastobasidae; genus Blastobasis; species Blastobasis lacticolella. The sequence goes on from LR990067.1 coordinate 1,479,530, forward strand.
AGATAGCAGCTTTAAGCTGCCTGTCCCCTGGAGCGGAGAGGAGCGGAGCGAGGCGGAGCTGTGCCAATATTAACCAATGGAATTGCATAAAATCTCCGCTCCGCTTCAATGATTGGTTAATATTGGCATAGCTCCGCTCCTCTCCGCTCCAGTGGACAGGCAGCCTTATTGGAGAGTTTTCATATTTTTAAATACCTTTCTATCGAGTGTAGACTGCAATTTATCTATTTGTTCCTGCATTAGTTTGACCTTGGTGGACAGAAACTTGCATACTGCCTCCACTGTGGCACGGTCTGGAATTGAAGAAAAATATATCTCATCAAAACGATCAAATACCGATGCCTTTAAAAACCGATTGGATGAATATTAAAAGAAAAAACTCAATTAATTGAGAATGTCAATTATTTGACATTCTCAATTAATTGAGTTTTTTCTTAGGATAATGAGTTGTTCCAACTGCCTGTCTGTTCAGGTACTATAATATAAAAAATAACTAAAAAAATACCATCACAAAGCCTTAAACTTTACAACCAGTTCCCGGGTCCTCAACGGAAAACATTGGTCAACCTCACTATAAGCTACTTTAAAGAAAACTTATAATAGCCAGGCATTTGAACGCCACCTCAACTAGTAAGTGACGATGCGGCCTGTCTAGCATGTCTGCCTGTCTAGAAACAGCCTATTCACTTTAGCCTTGAAGGCATCCAGATTATAATGATCAGGGTACACACTCGTAATCTACTACGGGTAATCATCATCGGCCTATACTGATCTACTGCTTGATATAGGTGTCTAAAAGAAAGCACCATTCATCCTGTCTTCGGCTTGTGCAGCAGATAATAACAATATTAGGTAGGTAGAGGTGTAGGGTATGTGTATGGTAGGAGTATTATAGTATGAATATGGTAGGTGTATGATAGAGGCTTGATCTTTTAAACTACACGATGGATTAAAATGCAATTTTCAACAATAGAGGCTGACAAGAGGAAGGTTCATAAGGTAGGACAACACGAGAACGAAGTTGTGACAGGCCAGCTAGTACATAATATAATACATATTTCAAATTTACAGTAAATCTATAGATTTATTTACAACAATATACAAAGAACATAGAATTACTTATTACAAACTAACTAACAATAAGAACCAAACTATAAATTAATTAATTTGGCCATGTGGTGTCCGGCAGAGTTGGCCACGTGGTGTCCGGCAGAGTAGAATAGCAGTAACCCCTTACCCTCATGTGTGTACAAAGCGACTAATGTTTTCGAGGCAAAAGATCAAGAGTCTCCGTAGTCTGGAAAATGGGCAGCAGCATTTTCCATTGTTATATTTAAACACTGCAATCTCTAACCCGCCTGCCAAACGTGGAGATTATGGCAATAACCTTTCCTTTCGTGGGTGAGGTCCTAAGTCCTGCAGTGCAATGTTGTGGGCTGTGATGATGATGATGATATGACTTAAATAGGTAATAAATTTGCCACAGGTCCCCTGAATGCGGAAATCTGCCCAGATGGCTGGCTACATTGCCGGATGGCGAGGCTTATACGCTGTCCCAAAAAGAGAAAGAAACAACTTATGTCAACCAGGTGCTAGGCTTGTTCTCTGTATAGGGAACTGCTTCATAAGGCCTCTTGGGCCTTCCCCCAATAGTTTCTACACCAAATGCCTATAAACATTACAAAGCAATAAACGTACCTTTCATAAATGACGGAGGCAGAATTTTCTCCTCGACACTGACGGAGACGAATGCATACAAGAACGCCAAATCGTCACTAATTTTCTCTTTTCTACAACAGAAACACTGTATACCGGCACTTTTACAAAGTTCATCATCATTTCTACTTTTTGCCTCTTCTTTTACACCTACGTCCTTAGATTCTGATCTCTCATCAATTTCTTTAGAGGTTGCAACTGGTGAAACTTCTTGTGGTGAATTCTCAGCACTTTTCACTTTGTTTCCCCCACTATTGACAGTTCTTGAGCGGTTTTTGGACTTAGTTGGTGTCAATTCTGGAGTGGTCGTCTTAGAGGCTTCACACGAATGTTTTCTTAGGGGCGTGTGGACCGGAGTAAGGGATAAACTGTGCGAAAATTCAGCGAATATATCCTGCTTTTGCTGTGAAAAAGTAATGTTTTAACGTGTCAATTAAAAGTACGTATCAGATAAGATTTGTCCAATTGTTTGCTTAAGAATTACTTTGCTTGGAATAAAAAAGGTTGTAGGTTTTGTATTTATTACATAAAAGTGCTAAGAGACCCTTATAAATTGCTATGATATACTTCGGAAAGTAGTAGTTTACTGATTCACAACGACATGATGATAACTTACCATAGCATGTTCAATCGCCTTTAGTAGACTTTCAGATTTCTTCTCTAACTGTTTATTTAACTTTTTGAACTCGTCTTCACGAGCTAGAAGGTCCAAGGAATCCATTATTTCACAAAATTCTACATGCAAAATCTAAGTAAAATTCGCCTTTTTGACAGTTATCATTATAACTCATCTTATTTTAGATGTCTTCCCATATAACAAGTTACTCGCCCGAGTACTTCATTTTGAGTTTGGTAGCATAATATGTAAACAAACAACTTCGTTGCCATAGCAACTCGTTAGCGTAGTCAAAATAAAGCCAATTTTTATAAAACTTGTGAGTCAAGTAGCATCATCTTTACTTAAAAAATTGATTGTAGGTAATATTTTTCAAATCACTGGTATGCATTAAATAATAACACTTATAAAAATTTAAACCTATAGACATAATAATCATACATTGAAGATTTAATGTGTTGTTGTCGACACAGTAGCGACATCTGCCATGAAAGTTATGAAGTTCTGTGAGACCTTGCAACCATCGCGTTCACTGTCAAAATCAGCTGTGCTATAGCCAGCCACAACCAATCACAGCCCCGTATTTTGATGTCAATAAGCCATGTTTTCTTTGTTGTTGAATGCGCGTTATTATTTTTTTGACAGCTTCCTTTGTCTCCCAAATCACTAAATTTAGGTCATTCGTATAAAATTCTACTTTAACAACCTACCAGTATTATTCATATATCTAAAACGCAGCTAGATAAGCCTAGGTTTATCAGAAAACTGCAGTTATCTGCGTGAAAATCGTATCAAGGTCATTACACCATCGACACGTGCGAACTAGACGGAGATATAAATAGAAAGGGACGAAGCTAAAGTTTATTGTCTGTTTTCAATCGATTTACCAATGAGAACGAACTGTTCACAGCTGACATTTTCTTTCAGTTGGTGAGCTAAGCGAGTGGACTGTGGTCGCTCGCTGGTGTGTTGAGGCGTTTTTGAGTGGAAATATCTACATTTTGGGACGACTTGTCGCGTCCGGACTTGTTCGCACAGTGTAATAATGTATTTAAAGAAAAAAAGACACGAATACCGGAGTGTTATCTTATAGCGCTGGTGTACAAAAGTGGAGTGACGAAATCAAGTTTGCTGCTAAAAAGGTATGTACTGACCGAATACCCTTTGTTTTATTTGTACGAGCATTAGCCACCATATGTTTGCGTTTTCGCTGCGTAATATCTGCTCCGAGAGCTGGGTAGTCGTTCTGTCGTTTTCTCCATTGCAATGTGTCGATGTGGCAAGTAGAAAAAACCTTTAGAAAGTTAAAAATGACAGGTTCCAACGCTAGCTGAGTGCTGGTTTGTCGTGTTGTGAACGCTTTGCCGTGAGCAGTTGTATCCTATGCGTGTGGCGTCCGACTTAATTTGGTTGGTTAAACTTGTTACATTGTCACTGGGGGGATTGGTTCCGTAATAAAAAATAACAAAATCGATACCCTTCGGCTAGTTACAGCGGGTGACGTAGTCGCTTGCGTTTGTTATCTTCGTTGCGATTGTAATGCAAAATAAAAATCAGCTGTTGGACTTGGCATTACGATTTGGACATCTTTGCCATGAATATATGAGTTGGGAGTCGGAGTCGTTTCGTGTACCTGCTATTTTTTCTTTCGTTAGCTAAAGGTGTTCGGCTAGGTGGCCAGTTTCTTTTTTCTATATTATCTTTCTTTAAACTTGTCCCGTCTTGTTTTTTCAATGAAATTATGTCGAAATCTACTTGGCAACTCACAAAATATAGAAAGGTTTTCGACTTTGCTACCATCGTACGTAGGTACGAAGTCGTTCGGAGCAAAAAATACGTGGCCCTACGATGATGCCAAAATCCAAATCCTTTGTCACTCAAGGTAGGGAATTTAAAAAAAAAAGAACACGAGGTGGCGGTTCCCTACGTTTGGCTTAGGTAGGTTTCCTACGTTTACCTATGTAGGTATTTCCTGAGATATTGTTAGTATCATAATAACATAAAATCTTTTTTGTTTAGTATTACTTACGTTTACCTTAGATACGCCTGACACGTGACTCGAAGAAACGTTTCAGCCAAATGAACCTAACGGGAAAGGACAAAATAGCATGACTTACCTGAAACAAAAATTACCTTGTTACCTGCAAAATGGCCAGTGCCTTGTGCTAGGTACATTGGTAGGTATAGGTAGACTTTTAGACCGGTTCGCGAATCTAGGCTCCACAAACACTAACGGTTGTTGTGAGACGGCAACAGTGACCATTGGGTGCCTTTATCTAACTTATGATTACATGTCACATGGTTTCCCAGTTGTTATAACTTGTTTTTCGTATGCATGAAGATGGATGATTTTCGGCCGGTTGGTATCTAGTTCGATTCCCAGTCCGTACCTATCAATGAGTTTTTCTGAGTTATGTAGGTACATTAGTTGAACACTAACCGATGCTCTTATGGTGAAGGAAGACGTCGTGATGAAACCTGCACTCAGGTGACTGAATGTGTAACCATGATCCAAACTGATCAGGTTTCCCTGTTAGCAGTGTCACGGAGGTCAGATGGCAGTCGTTCCACTGTAATTACCGAATCTGCCGGCGCGGGCGACTGAATGTGTAACCTAGCCATGATCCAATCTGGTCAGGTTCCCCTGTTAGCAGGGTCATGGAGGTCAGATGGCAGTCGTTCCACTGCAATTACCTGATCTTTCAAATCCTGGTTCATGGTCAAGGCGGACTCCGGCCCTCGTAGCCGAGTGTACAACCGAGATATTGACGCCAAGATGATGTTAATGATCCGCAGTGGGATTCGAACCCGGTACCTCTCTCGTACAAGCCTTAACCACTCGGCCACCGAGTCTCCTTCGGTATGAGATCATTACCATAATTAACATCATCATTATTAATAGCCAATCATTGAAATTCGACCGCCATTTGCACTCTGTTGCATGCCTACTAAAGGGACACGACACGTTACGTTTCTCATATCTACTCCCTTCATGATGAAACCAACACGGCAAACGATATAATGTAATGCTCATAAGAGTTGGCTACGCGTTTTACTACAAGTAGGTATGTAATAACGTCATGTGCATTGAATTACGTAGACGGGCAGGCACTTGATGACCGCGTCTGCATAGCAACTAGATGGTAACTAGCTGTGTTTGTGGCGTGATATACAAGAAACGGCTCAGAACTAGTATATAATAGTATAATAGTTTCTAGATTACGTAACTTTCTGGCGTTTACGCATACATCATACATTCATATATAAAGGTGAAGCCTCCCACAGGTAGGGTAGGCAGGGACTGTGGATCGCCACTGACACAACTGCATATATCCACAATTCTTTGTAAATGTCCGCCGAAAAGCGCCGAAATGGGCCTCCTCCAGAGATCTCCACAAAGGCCGGTGATGTAGCTAAGCCCTTCCGCATCCAGCGGTCTTCTTTACCAGGTCGTCTGTCCACTTTGTGGAAGGCCTTGTCGAGAACTTTACTGCCCCATCGGCCATCTGTTCTTCGAGCTATGTGCCCTGCCCACTTCTTCTTTGCATACATCTCCTTTCATGTTTGCCATTTCGCATCGCATCTACCAACGTACTGCAATCTACCCACTTACTGCAAAATGCAATCCAATAGTACTGCATCAGAACATCAATCTGCAGTGCTTAATGCAGTAATGCAGTCTGCAGGCCAACTGCGCAGTCTGTTAACAGTATAATGTGCAGTTATGGCAACTGCAAGTACCCGGAGAGGTAATTCCTGGAAAGTACAACATGGAGTTGCTCAAGAAAGTAGTGAAAAGGTTTTTTAGGGGTCGGCAACGCATGGATGATGCCCCTGGTATTGCAAACGTCCATAGGCTTCATCAGGTAGGCCGTAAGCTTGTTTGCCACCTCAGTGGTATAAAAAAAATACTGCACACAATTGGCATTGACGCCAACGTAATCATCAACTTACAGTGCGACATGGAGTGAACTCGAAGGGGCGCCAGTGTCTTTTTCCAAGACGTTAGTGTCGGTTTACACAATGGCAGCATGTTAGTTCCTTATAACGCCGCGTGCGATCCATTTCCGTATTTGTTGTGCTAGCTTGACGTTTCTAATGTATCTACGGCTAAAGAATGGAGCGTCCAAGGGGTATCCGACTCGTAAGCGAGAGGTACCGGGTTCGAAACCCACTGCACTTTTCTAAGTTATGTATATTAGTTGAATGCTAACCGATGCTCTTACGGTGAGGGAAAACATCGTGATGAAACCTGCATATTCAGGCGACTGAATGTGTAACCATGATCCAATCTGGTCATTTTCCCCTGGTAGCAGCGTCCCGGAGGTCAGATGGCAGTCCTAATATGTGTGTAACTACCTAATATGTCCAATCCTGGATGGTCCATGGTCAAGGCGGACCCCGGGCCCTCGTGCGCGAGACCACAACCTGATAACGCCAAGATGATTACTTTAGTCAATGAAACATTCGGTTCTCGGTAACGTGCTAAATATAATTCTGCATTGCGTGTCATTTGCCTACACATAATAATTATTATTTCCTGTAACTCGAGTATTGTTTATTATTATGATCTTGTGGCGACAATAGGCATCTTTAAAGCCTTTAAGCGCTTTTGTCGCCATTATTATTGGAAACATAATTGCTAGACATAACTTAATTTCCTGATGTATATATCCGTAGCGCGTTTCCCTCTTTTTTGAGGGGGGAAGTCGGACACACTATCTTTCCTATTCCTATCTGTTACTTCCAAACTAAATTTATTGCGGGATCCGAGATATTAGCTTGTCCTCGGGCGCGCCTGCGTGTCAAAACTCAGGACCTGTGTGTGGTCGCCGCTGTAGATCCTGGCTACACAGGAGTTGCAGCGGTGGGAACGAGTGGTGCGGGGCAAAGCCTGTTCCACATAATTATCATCAAACCAAAGTTGAGCAACACACGCGGTCCGCGAACTGGATGGGCGCCCGTGTGTGTTGTGATGTCAGGCCGCTAAGGCGCACGCCCAAGGAGCCACCGGTAAGTAAGCGTGCGCATCATGTGTGATTAGATCTGACGCGGTCCGTATGATCGAGAGCTCGATAGGACCCTCGGTGGCGGTGGGTTATACAAGGAAGATGATTTCTTTCCAACCTTTTGACGAATCGTTGGCTACAAGAGTTACGTAGAACTGTGTATCTATCTCCGCTTTTATACTTCTTTGAATATAGAAACAATGAAACCTGTTTCAATGTATAGGCAGGTATAAGTAGTCACAGCTTTCCACCAGGTAGATGGTCTTCTAGTTTTGTATTGTGAGAAAAAAAATTACAAAACGCTTTCCTTTTCTCTCAATAATGCCGTTTTTTTTTGTTATGCGACAAATAATGACTGCCTTAACGACCTTCCAAACCGGAACGACTTCGTTTTTTTTTCTGTATCTACGATTGGGTTGCCATAAAGACTGGTCTGACAATGCTTGTCTGTCCAAACACCGAAAATGGTGATTTACCTGTTGTATGGACATTTTGCAACATGGACATTTTGAGACTAAACGGTATGCAATACTACAGTATTGGACTTCTTCAAGGCCAAAGTGAACAGACTGTTTCTAGGCAGGCATGTTCCGTCTTCGGCCGCATCGTCACTTATGCGCTTTGACTAAATTAAGCAGCCTAAATTCAGAGGTAGAAAGCGTGAGAGCAAATCAAAGTGGAATGTATTGCTCAAAAATAAGGTCCATTTTTGTATCACGGCTTTTGAAAAGCGGAGCCATGCGTTGCATAATTTTGTGATACAAAAATGGACTTTATTCTGTAAGCAATACTTCCTACAGACGGAGAGGTGAGATGGCGGTCAAATATGGCTGTAGCAACTAGCTTTTATCGCGACTTCGTTCGCGTCGAATTCACGTATTACTGCCTTGAATTTCGGGCCCTTGTGTTATCCATACATAGTATAAACCAAAGTCGCTTCCCGCCGTCTGTCCCTATGTATCTATGTACGCTTAGATCTTTTAAACTACGCAACGGATTTTAATGCGGTTTTCAACTATAGATCAAGTGATTCAAGAGGAAGGTTTAAAAGAAAGAAAAACGGGTACGTAGGGGTAAAGTAGGTAGGGGTAGGCCACCGACGCTCATCCTTAAAACCGGAATACAAAAAAGCAAACATTGTTACTTGCCGGGAAACAGATAAGGCGATGGATTCCAGAGGCTTGACTGACTTATCCCTACCCTATCACTGGTAGCTCACTCTAGTCTTTGGTTATAAACCTGACCGACAGAAAACTTATGTATTATCGAGGTATTATTGTACTTGCGAGCGTATATATGTATGTATTATTTCTAATTTGTAGCCCTCTAACGGTTCAATGGAATATGAGATGTTGTCAGATTCGTCTTAGTTGTTCGAGTGATAATGGGTAAATTAAAAATTCAAAATTTAAAAAAATTTCGAAATTTCGGAGTTTTTTTTTCTCTATAATCAATCGAGTGAAGTATCAAAATAAAGGTCTTCAAAAGGCGATTTCAAAAATATAAACAGCTTATAAACTTAAAAGCAGCTCTTTTAACAGTAGGCGGCGTGTTTCGTTTATGTACTAATTACATGTTGCTTAGGTATCAATTTCAATTTCTAATAAAGTAAGTAACAAAGACATTAGTTAGTAAGACAGGTTAGTAAATCATTTAAAACAATACAAAAATAAATAGTCCATCAATAATCAGCGCGTATCGACTGATGTTAGAAAAGTATAACGTTGTATTATCTTACGCTGTCGATGGAAGTGTCGCGGTCGGAAACCAAGTAACAAAAACTGGACCTGTTATCTAGCTGTTATCCGATACGCACCCAGACATTGTTTGGTCACACTATGGCAGTATGGCCACGGGTCCCTTAGCCTTTTGTCTTCGTAATAAAAATAACAAAGGGAATTGTTGGTCGGAGTTATCCCTTCCGTATCCAAAAGTCCTTTTGGCGAAAAAAAAGACAAATACTTTTGCCTTACACACTTTTTCAAATGGCCAACCGTTTATGTGACGAATTACAGATTCTTAATTATGTCGGCAGCTACAACACTTCTTAGGGTATTTAAGGCATTCCTAACCACTCACTAGATGGCGCCCCGACAATTTTGGTAATTGATAATCGCTTGAAATAGGTTCTTAGTAAACAGGATATAAACACTGGGTATGTTGTATTAGATAATATTATACTTGTCAATAGTTTGCAACCATTTTAGAGGTTGTAATAATAATGGAACATAGTGCCGACTTCTATAAATATTTCTTTTTACACTTCGTTCAACCTTTAACAGTTATGTTTATATTAATAAACACTTTATTTTCAAGTTTAGTATTACTTGGCTGCATGAAATCACTGCCACCATCATACAGATTTAAAGAAGATTACCAAAATTGTAGGAGCGCCATCTATTGATGCTTTTTGAAACAAACTATCAATACCTACTGGAAAACTCCTCATTGTATGAAAAATGTAAAACAAACTGTACGACATCTGATAGTCCGCCGCCATTTTGTATGATTTTGTACCGCGCTAGTGACAGTGTGAAAGCACGGACACACATCTCCCTCTATGCACATAAATGGGCGGCCATTTTTATGCTTGGCTCATGATTTTGACCAATTTTAACTTGCAAGATTGTATTACGAACAGACATGGAGACATGTGAAATTAAATATCCAGGGTTCGAAATTATCGAGATAATTATTTTCTTTGATCAAGATGATTTTCTTATATTTGACAGATTATGATCACACACTGCTGTTTTTTGTTGTTAGCTAACTTTAAGATTAAACAAATATGTATAAAGGTTCTAATTATCAAGATAATTATTTTCTTCGATGATTGTTTTGATAATTATCGAATATTTGTCAGATTATTATTTTATGATATATCAATCAATCAATCAATCAATGTATTTATTGCATTCATGAGGTTACAAAACATCTTACAGTTTGAATGTACTTACATCATGAAACCCATGTGGGTATGGCAAAATGTATTGCTTAAATTAATATTTCGGACGTCTTATAATTATTTCGGGAATCTAGCCCCCAGACGGCCGTTTTTTGTTGTAATTCACTCAAACTCAATCTATACTTAAGGTTTTACTTAAGCTTCGGCATTTTCTTTCATACTCACAATAATTGGTGTAAATTGTTTTAAAGTACACACGTATCGTTAGCATTTCACTCAGAAGTGGTAAATCACGTTCGCATACGCATTGATCGACATTTTATAATTATCAAGCTATTTTTAACTCAAGATAATTACCATGATATTTATCAAGATACCTTCAAGAACCCTGTAAATATTAGAGAATAAGTAGGTAAATTCCGGAGCAATTGTCATAAATATTTCCACCATTTTGTCAAGCGTGTAACGCTGGTATTGATTGATATTAACTGGAAATAGCGACGTGGTATTTTTAGACGAGATTGTGTAAGATATAGTATGAGCTAGCTATTGGCAGACCTTTCACACTCCCTATGAAGGTATGGTAAGGTAAAAAAAGGAGTTCAAAACTAAAAACCCCGACTGCTATAAAAAAGCTGAAAAGGTAAAAAAGCGGAATGTTGGAAAAAATCCAGTACACAGTGTAAATGTAGTTTATAAAATTTAAACGTGAAAGCAGTCGGGCCCCATTTTCATGTACTTAATATTGATAGAAATTTGGAATGGGTCCCCGCCTGCTTTCAACTTTACAATATGGCGCCCATCATCCGCCATTTTTAAATATTTTTTAAAACACTTGTCTAACGACACTTGGGTCTTTGAGACGAATCTATCGATACTATCCATCCAGCCGTATGGAAGATGCGAGGTAATTTACAAACATGCAAACATACATACATACATACACACGTGCTGAAGTTCGACTAGCCTCGTACGAAACGGTTACCCATCCAGGTCCGGACTCTGCGAGTGTTGCTTAACCTTGGTTATCGGTTTCTAATGCAGTGCCCCCGTCAATTTAATTTTTATGAAGTTTCTTTTATTAAAAAAAAAACATTTTAATATATAAATCATCATCATCGTCGATCAAAGATTTTTGTTCTATTAAACTTTTTTTTTAAATAAAAGCAACTTTATAAAAATTTATTGTAAGAATGTTTCAAAACGAACTCTATAGAACAGATATTGTGTTTAAATTGCTTATTAGTCTAGTCGTTCAAATAAATCTGAACAGTGTTCGACTCTCACTGCTGACTGTCGACTGTTCATTAAAAACTCGATCGGCCAACCTCCTTTCGCTTGGCTGTTTGACTTCTTCCCTCTTCGCCCGACGCTTGTGCGCGGTGTTCCGTGAAAGTAAGCGAGATCCGCGCAGCGGTTTTGTGTTTTTATATGTCCCAGATCGCCCCATTCCAAAATGCCCCCAAATAATCTTCTTATCGAGTCGATGGACTAAACTCTGAGATACACTTTATTCGCCAAGTATTTGAACTGTAGGCTAACTAATAACTATTATCTGATATCAATTATTCAAATTGTTACTTTTGCGATTACGTATAATCCATTTAATGGGTTCAGTTGCTAACAGTTTCATTGCAATAAACTGAAACTATTAAATCGATCGTACGCAGTCGCAAATGTAACAATTTCAATAATCGATATCAGAGAATTGATAGCAACAATACGTAATTAGCGTACTGGCCACGAACAAGTCCTCCGTTGGACAAGTTTTAGAACACGCCGAGCATGAAACGAGGTGGTCCATGGTTTGCCAATGGTCGCCATAGAATAGTAATAATATATCGTCACGAGTTATTTAGCTACACCTGGACGCAATTCCAATGGGACACTTTCCCAACGGGACCCATGTTCAAACAGATGCAATCTCTGATGGACATATTGGATTAAAAATAATAAAAATCATCTTGGCGTTAATGTCCCGGTTGTACTCTCGCGCACGAAGGCCCTGGGTCCGCCCTAACCATGATCTAGGATAAGGCAGATCAGATAATAACAGTGGAGCGACTGCCAGCAAACCTCGGCGACCCTGCTACCAGGGGAACCTGACCAGATTGGATCATGGTTACACATCCAATCGCCTGAACGTGTAGTGTTCATCACGATGTTTTCGCTCACCGTAAGAGCATCGGTTAGTATTCAACTAATGTACATAACACAGAAAAGAGTCATTAGATGGCCGCAGTAGGATTCGAACCCGGTACCTCTCGCTTACGAGTCGGATACCATTACCACCCGACTACCGACGCTACATACCTTGGCCGTATATGGCATAGATACGCATTAGAAACATCGAATGTGAAAACATGTTGACTGACTTTATCACATTTAGTACAGGACGTAGATTGAACCCATAGCCTCCAGATTAGAGGAAGTCTCACTTCCCATTACAACACCAATGCGACGCGTGTTATTCGATCTCCCTATACTTATTATAAAACTCTTTACTACTCATAGATCCACTTACTATCAAGCAGACGGCTTTCGGACACACCAGAATATGTCAGAAACTGATTTTGTCTCGATCGATCGCTTAGAGCAGAGTTTCCCAAACTTATGGTTCCACGTACCCCTGTCAAAGTTTCCAGATGATAGCGACCCCCAGCTCCCCCCTAAAGAAAATTGGATGTTTATTTCAATAAACAATGACAAATATAGTGCCAAATTATTTATTTTGAGCAATTTTATGCATCAAATCATAATTTTTATTTATACCACAGAGGTGGCAAACAAACTTACGGCCTGCCTGATGGTAAGCAGTCACCGCAGCCTATGGCCGTTTGCAATACCAGGGACATCACCCACGCGTTGCCCACTTGAAAAAACCTTTTCACCCTTTTTTTGAACAACTTCATGTGCTTTAAGAAAATTCTCAATTCTCGAAGATCAATCGAGATCTTGAATGATGATAAATTAAATTACCTTTTCCGAAAAGGGCAATTGAGTGTAAGAAATAAAATGAGATAATATTGTATGAATGTGGAAGAGGCAAGATACTAATACAATAACAATCTGTTATTGGCTTTCTGTTATTTACGAATATCTGATGTAAAAGTTTTAAGAGCTGTTGATTCTATGATAAAAAAAAAAGAAAGAGGTGTGTCGGTATCGTAGCTACTTGCATTTGATAGTCTCTGCTTGCCCCTACGGGTTGTGGGCGTATGTATGAATGTATGTATGTAGATATCATTCATAATCTAGATTGCCAGCTCATTAGCAACCTACACACAATTGTTAGTACTCAGAACCGTTTTTGCTCGCTCCCATACAAGGTCACCGCCGTCCATACAAAAATTGATGTCGCTGTTGACTGTTGATCTATGTATGTGTCGCGGTCAGAATGGAAAATCCGCTTTTTTTACGACGTCTAAGTTTAATTGGGACTGAACAAACACGTGAATGTGAAACTTTTTTAAAATAGATTCGAGCAGTTACTGGTCCTCATTGACATGTTGCTTTTATTTATCAATTATAAGATATAACAACACTTTCACCAATACGAAGAGTATTTATTACTTTTTAACAAAAATATATTGAAAAGCACATGCACTCTGAACACTAAAAACACAGCGCTCATCATTTTTTCTATCTGTCACTGTCACTTTACTCGCGAAACCGCGGCAAAAATTCCGGTAATGTTTTTAAGATTCGTTCGAGAATTATATAACGTTCGGAAATGCAATATTTGGCTATGTTGCTAACACAATATTGCGTTATTTTATCTTCCGTTCATTTAGTCCGATCAGTAAGATAAAGCAGTCAAACTCATGTAGCCAATGGGCTTAAAACAACCTTTTAAAAGTGACCTTGATGCATGCAACTGCGTCGAAATATCGGGCCACTCGTAAACAAAGATACGCGGCAGGAAACCCGGAAAATACCTTGAAAATTAGCTTTTAAAAGAGACGGAAAAATAATGCTTTTTCAACATTTTATTTTTCTAAAACAAAAATTTTTCGTTTAAATAAATTTCGAAAAATTACCCATTAGGTATGTAGACTCTGACTAAAATGTAAGGCGACTTGGGAAATATAAAATTGATTGAATTCAATAAGTAAGCAACCTGATTTTTAATAATGAACACGTCCATCTTTGTACTACTATCTTGTTGTATAAGATGGACGTCTTCATTATTTAAAATCGGATTGTTAACTTGTTGAATTCAATTAAAATTAAAATTTCCGAAGCAGCTTTACTTTTTAGACTACCTACTTATTTATAACGCTACACCACCGGAACATAGTAGTTTTGCGACACGTCCCATTTCCCAACTGACCCGCAACGGTGTCCCAGCCCACTTAGCCCCGATTTCAGGAAGGAGTTGTGCAGGCCACATTGTATCGGGTCGATGACCTGGTTCGGTTCGGTTCGGCTTGTTTTGGCCGCGGTCTCGGGTGAAATCCGTGGTTATGTGTGAAATCCATGCACAAACATACATACAACGCCCATAACAGTCCACTGCTGGGCCTCCTACTTATTTCTAAAGGCCATTATAGTTGCTGCAAATAAAAGTTTATGGATTAATATGCTATGCAGTGACAAACGAGCCCACCTGATGGTAAGCGGTAACTGTCACCCATAACATCTACGATTCATGCATTTAGGTTGCAGCCAACAAAAAGGCAAAACCGCAGGTGCGTTGTCACTGTGAGTACTAAGATGAAGTGCCTCATGCCTGTAATTGCGCTGGCTACCTTATCCTTCAAACCGGAACACAACAATGCAAGCATTGTTGCTTGGTGGAAGGAATAGATAAGGCGGTGGTACTCCCAGGGGGACTCCTATGGGTTGACAGAGTCCTACCACTTGCTAGGATGACTGTAATATTGGCTAAAGCATCAATCCTTTCGACTTACGGATATAGTACAGGTGCAGAGTGTACTGACCCCCTGCTATACATTAAAAGTGGCAGGGGTCACTCACTCTACAGCTGACTGTATCTTACAAGGCGAATCATGTCTGAGAGGCAGACCGGCGCGTGCCCTCATTGATTAGAAACTAGGTGGTTGACAGTATTCTGTTGTTTGCGATCTTTTGCGATGATTTACTTTACTTTTAAGTTAAAAAAGAAACGCATTTTATTAAATTGACATTTACTTACATATCCAGTTGATAAAAATGAACAAAACAATGGATTTACGTGATAATTTTCAACGATTTCACAACTTGAAAGTACCAGGGCACCATAAAAAAGCAGGAGGCCGTCGACCCCCGCGAGGATACGGGCGGCCAGTCACCCCGCCACTTGACCAGGTTCGAATTACGAATTTCAAAATGGAAAAAGAGAAAAAGAAATCGTTCCTGCGGTAGTGCGGCTTTTTTAGCTAGTCGCCGGCTAGATCAACGACTCGGTTTTTGCTTGTTTTGCTAACTAATTCGAGATGGCATGGCAACCATTTTGATTTATTAATTTTATTTTTATATCACTCGACATCACGTGTTTCTATTTCGCCGACAAGAAAAAGCCTTTGAATACGATATAATGACGATAATTGGGGATTTTTAGACAGCTACTTTAAAAAGTAAAAAGTGTAGTTCGGCGTGCCTCACTAGATGGCGCTGCTTAGACAAGATTCTCAAGTATTTAATTTGGTAACCGAAGTTACTCGGAAAGGTGTTTCGTGAAAAGATACTCAGTTTTAGTACCTTTACTGAGAAGAAATCTCAAAATGTCTATATTTTTATAGCGAAAACGTTTATTTTTGAGAATCGTGTCCAATCAACGCCATCTATACACTATTTTTTCTTTTTAATCGACTCCGAAAATCTCCATTACATGAGCTCAAGTTGTTGCAACGTATTTCTTGTAATTTCTAGAGAATACAGTCCTTAGACGTCATAGGGCTATGTCGGATTTAACCTTTATAATGCTTACGGCTAAGGAATTAACACGTTGCCTGCTAGTGCGTTCCCTGATCATTATAATCTGGACGCCTTCAAGGCTAGAGTGAATAGGCTGTTCCTAGACGGGCATGCTCCATCTTCGGCCGCATCGTCACACCACCTAGTGAGATGGCGGTCAAATGCCTGGCTAGCCTAATATAAAAAAGTATGTAGGCAGTCTCGCTGTAACTAGTTTTAAACTTTGAGCATATCATAACATTAATATCAAACCTTCATCAATACCTAGTGTGCGTTTTTTAGTTGTTATTAGCCAAGCAACGACCGCCGTCTCACCTTGTGGTGTTCAAGTCTAAGTTAGGCGGCTACGAACTTTCAATTGATGTTTTATTGTTCGTATGAAGTTATTAACCGTAATGCAATGTTGAGAGGATTTTTTATTTATTTTTTTCTTTCAAACCGGTTAAACTTTGTCAGTGTGTTTTCCTTGCACTATGACACTGGCAGTAATGGTTGTTAAGCTGTTGAACGACCCGTTGCCATAAAAAAGTAATTGATTTATGTTATCGCCAAAAAGCACGCTCAGATAAATAAGAAACAAAGATGGCGCACTGTCAACAGTGACATGAGGCCGGTTTTGTAAAAGTGTGCCATGGCGTAGTGGTTTGTCAATGTTTTTACTTTAAAACATTTTGCCAAAATAACGTTTTGAGAAAATAGCGTTGTGCGAAAATGACTTTTTGTACAAGTGACATTGTGCGAAAATTACGTTTTGAGAAAATGGCGTTGTGCGAAAAGGACATTATGAAAAAGTGTCAAAATTTTTCACGATGACGTTTTGCGAAAGTGACGTTCTACGTCAAGACGTCATAGTGATGTCTAAGCTGCGCTTCCCGCGATGCTCTGCGATACAGCCGTCTCTTCGACTTATACATCCGTGCTTGTCGGTTAGGCGCCACACAGTCTGTACCAGGGTCACATTTCTCGACATATCACATCCGCAGGTCTCATCACAATCGAGGCTCGCTCATTCAATCGATGTCGATCGATTGTAGCTCCACAATCGGCATTGTGAGCCACGAACAGACGTATTCGCGGATTCCACCGTTGTGTCTAGATCTCTTTGTTTATAAATAAAACAAGATGCTCTGGGAAGCCATTATGCAATTCCAAGTGTGGAACGCGGCGGTTTCGAATTTGAAAATAGATTCGGGCGTGGCGTTGTTTTCTTTGTTTTTTTGGGACACGTTTTTTGACTCGACTTCTTGCTCCTGATTGATTATAGTTTTACTTTTAGTACCGTGCAGAAGACAGTATATCGAACTGCCCAAAACCAGTTTGAAAGGATCTAACATTGCTATGCGTGTCTATAGAGACGCTAGCTCATCTTTGACGATCTGAGCGGTTCAGTTGGTTAACATCCGCCGGTCCCGGGTTCGATTCCCCGGCGCCCGGTGGCCCGTTGCCACCACCTATTGTGTTGCCAGATGAAACAATCTTTGTTATTTGAACCGTTTGCAACCAGACAGACAGACCAACATCTCACCTGGTGGTAAGCGACGATGCGGCCGAGGACGGAGCATGCCTGTCTAGGAACAGCCAATTCACTCGAACCTTAAAGGATACTAGTGTATCTAGACGAAGTCGGGACCAAAACTAGTGACAGACACAGCGTAAATAGTTTTTTCCGCGCTTGGCAGAGAGTTGTCTAGTCTATATCAATACCAACTGTAGTGTCGTGTGAATGTTTATAAGTAGGTACAGGGCCACAAACTTATCTGGCCAGATGGCCAGAACTGGAACTGTGAATAAGTTTTAAAATGAAATATAAATAAAAAATTATGGCACTTCATTTTGAAATGTGCCTACAATAGAAATGACATGTCAATGTCAACAACAGCGACGTTGTAACCGGGTCAGATATGTTTGTGGCACTGTATACCTTTTAGGCTACCAATCGGTTTCCTAATTGTTCAATCGCTCCCAGGGTCCCGCGAAAGACCTTGGCCAACCTCACTTCGCCATCGGTATCAGGAGGCACACCTAAAGAGTGGCGAGCTCGTTGCGGTGCCGAAGGTGGACCAGCCTCGAGTTTATAGATGTTATGGGCGACAGTTGCCGCTTACCATCAGGTATCGTTTGCCACTGCATCGAATACAAAACAAAAATAAAAATCCTCAAAGTGCGAAACGGTCACCCATCCAACTCCTTTGCTTAACCTTGGTTATCGGTGTCGCGAACACGCTACTTTAATACCGCTCTGTATCTAGGTACTAGGCATACATAACTCGACAACAGCTTGCATAGCGACCGCAGTGACCGTACCAAGGCCATTGGTATGTTCTACGTAGCAAATGTACAGTCGCCGTTCAGTCTGCCAGCAACACACCAATATGTTATGTATGAACCTACGTTTTTGCGTATGGTTTTTATTATAAGGCGCGGACTGTTCACAACGAAAATACAACTGTGGCTTCTCTGAAAACCAGCGCTGTGACTAGGGTTGCCAACCCTACTATATAATATGGTATCCTACCATATTAGGAGTCTACCTACTATAAATTAAAAATTTTTATATAGTAGGCGAAACTACTAAATTTAATTAGCACAACATTACCACTTACCGCAAAACGGAACGCGTCCATAGGATCCTCAAAAGAAAAAAATTCCTGATGCAAATCGAATATTTCAGAACGATCTTGAGTCTTGACATTTGTATGAGACGTCAAACTCAAGTCAAATAAAACAAAACAGCTATGAAGCTCAATGTAGCAGAAAATATACATTTAAGAAATAATATAGGTACGTACATTTTATTTAAAAAATCTACTATACATATATTTTCCCTACCTACTATATTTTTATGGCTTCTAAACCCGAAAATACTATATTTGGTCTAAAAAAGTTGGCAACCCTAGCTGTGACAGGCATGGCAGGGTTGCCAAATAAATAAATATGCTTGGACGAATTCACACAGCGCCATCTAGCCCCAAAGTAAGCAAGCTTGTGTTATGGGTGTCCGCCTTGACCATGATCCAGGATTTGGCAGGTCAAGTTATTACAGTGGAGCGACTGCCATCTGACCTCCATGACCCGCTACCAGGGGAACCTGACCAGACTAAATCATGGTTACACATCCAGTCGCCTGAATGTGCAGGTTTCATCACGATGTTTTCCCTCACCGTAAGAGCATCGGTTAGTATTCAACTAATGTACAAAACAGTCATTGGTAGGTACATGGCCGGAGCGGGATTCGAACCCAGGACCTCTGGCTTTCGAGTCGTATACTTTAACTGTTGGATAAATATATAATAGCCCAAAAATACATAAAACCAAAAAATCCAAAGACCGTTAATCTAGTTATTAATAAGACAATGTAAAACTAAGATACAAGTGATTATATTATGTATTACGTTTATATAGGTACAGGTTGGCCGTGTGGTGTCCGGCAGAGTAGAATAGCACCAACCCCTTACACTCGTGTCTTACAAGGCGACTAATGTTATCGAGACAAAAGATCTAGAGTCTCCGTAGGCTGGAAAATGGGCAGCAGCGTTTTCCATTGTTATATTTATAACACTGCGATCTCCAACCCGCCTGCCAAGCGTGGAGATTATGGCAAAAGCCTCCCCTTTGGTGGGAGAGGCCCTAAGTCCTGCAGTGGCCTGTTATGGGCTGTGATGATGATATAGATACAAGTTAAGCCTTCGAAGCCATACGCTCTAACGGGATTAGAATCGCATAACTCTGTTAAATAATATACATATAGACACACGGACAGTTATTGCAAGAGTTCGTCGACTTATCCTTTTTACCACCGACGAAAAAGTGGAGAGTTATAAGTTTGATGTGAACACGGGGCGTCGGTGGCCGAGTAGTATCCGACTCGTAAGCCAGAGGTACTGGGTTCGAATCCCACTGCCGCCAATGACTCTTTTCTGAGTTATGTACATTAGTTGAACACTAACCGACGCTCTTACGGCGAGGGAAAACATCTTTATGAAACCTGCACATTCAGGCGACTGAATCAGTAGCTATGATCCAATCTGGTCAGGTTACCCTGGTAGCAGGGTGACGGAGGTCAGATGGCAGTCGTTCCACAGTGATTACCTGATCAGCCAAATCCTGGATCATCGACAAGGCGGACACCCCTCGTGCGCAAGAGCATAACCGGGACATTAACGCCAAGATGTATAAACACGTTTCTTTTTTATTTTATTATGTTACAGAGTAGATAGATTTAGATTGTCTTTGTTCCACTGAAACACCGAAAACAAGTCGGTGGCCATTTGGCAGGAGTGACAGTGCGTTCTTTTTTTTATAAATCCGCTTCCGAGAAGGAGCGTTGCTCTTAAGAATAACGCACTATGTTCATTTATAGTGGTGCGGGTTGATGCACTGGCTTCAATTATATACTGTATATAAATTGGTGTTGGATACTTTGGATACCACCAGCGTTTCCAGCACAAGTGTGCCCGCGACACAGTTCGCGCCGCGAGAAGGCCTTTGTTTCCTTTGAGCCTTCTCTCTATACTAAGATATAGCAGTA
Organism: Blastobasis lacticolella; assembly: GCA_905147135.1. NCBI lineage: Eukaryota > Metazoa > Arthropoda > Insecta > Lepidoptera > Blastobasidae > Blastobasis > Blastobasis lacticolella. Next base: position 1,500,223 of record LR990067.1, read on the forward strand.
TCTTTAGATCGCTAATCGCGCGCGAAATCACTCTTGTACTTGTCTTGCTAAATCACTCTTTTCTGAGTTATGTATATCAGTTGAATACTAACTGATGCTCCTACGGTGAGGGAAAACATTGAATGTGTAACCATGATCCAATCTGGTCAGGTTCCCCTGGTAGCAGGGTCACGGAGGTCCGATGGCAGTCGCTCCGCTGTAATCTAATCTACCAAATCCTGAATCATGGTCAAGGCGGACCCCCGGCTCTTGTACGCGAGAGCACAACCCGGACATTAACACCAAGGATTAATTTTAGTATATTTTGCCAAACATAATCGAATTTGCAGCAAGTCACGGTGGGCTCTGCCCATTAATACCTTTCTGGTTGAACTGTCTAGGGTGCCGTCTCTTCCGAGACAGTTCAACCAATCGCAGGGGACAGCGGAAGACCTTGGTCAACGTCAAGTAAAGTCAAAGATCTTCATCATCATCAGTCTATACTAGACACTACTGCTGTCCTGGCCCCATCCAGCATCCACCTGCAACCGTTCGCGAACTAGCGCCTGCTTAGAAACAGCCTATAACCTTGAAGGTGTCAAGGCACCCTTGTCAGACGGAGTGATGATTAAATGTAATAAATTTTCTACTGCGACTGCCAAAACACAAGTTCCCATGACGTGTCATGACGCAGATTTCGCTCTTCGGAGATCGACGCCCTACCTTCCATCTCTTTTTCACCCATGATGGCCACTTGTGTGTGCAAGAGAGAGGTCACCGGTGGCTGGTTCACGGACGTTTTCGGTGTGAAGGATGTATTTTTTTTTGCTTTGCCCCGTTTTTTTTCTAGCCTATCTCTTCCGCTGTGTTGGCGGAGTGTCTGTTTTTTTGAGCTTTGAAATTCTGTAAATTGCTTTGAAGATAATGGTCTTGGAAGACGGTGACTAGGCAAATCGTATTTAGTGCTAATCCATTATTATAATAATAATAATTTAACATACTGTCTCGCAGTGCCATTCGTCTCCCGAGACTACTCGCTTCGCCAACTGTATTAGGTTTAGGAGACACTTAACGAGGTGCTACAATTCAACTAGCTTCAAAATACGAAAGGGTCACCCATCCAGTTCCCGTACTTTGCGAGCGTTGCGTAATCTAGATTATCGGTTTCGCAAGCACATTGCCACTAAATCTCTCATGATGATTTGAAGCAATGAAGCATTTCGTCCACCTACTGCTATTTTTTGTTGCAAAGCATTCAAACTCATTCGTAACAGAGTCTTTAATCTTCGGTATTTTCGTATAGACAAAATTTGGGACAGTTTTTTTAAGTTGGCACTTATCGTACGGCTCAGCAGTGGAAAATCACATTCGCATAATCATAAAACAGTTAATTATTCGATAATTATCGAGGTATATTTATCAAGATAATTATAGACAAAGACATAGACGTGATTTATTTTGACATACATATTAAGGTAATTTTAGAACACTTCAATGCTAAACTAAAACAAACTAGGTACAAACACACAAATGCAATAAATCATGGACCGAACATCACAGTCCATAACAGTCCACAGCGGGACTTAAAGCCTCTATGAAAGGGCAGGCGGGTTGGAGATCGCAGTGTTATAAATATAACAATGGAAAACGCTGCTGCCCATTTCCCAGCCTACGGAGACGCTTGATCTTTAGCTCCGAAAACATTACAGTCGCGTTGTACGACACCCCGAGTATAAAGGCCAAAAATGCTACAGCAAGTTCTACAGAGCTGATTTTCAGTGTAATCTTGACGGTTATCGATGATAATTATGACTTAGAACCTTACTTCGCAGTATTGTTGAAGCTACTAACGTTTCACTCTATAATTCTTACTATATTTTCATACGTGGGCGGATATGACTCGACCTTCCCACTACATGGAAACACGATGACTCACATTGGATATATAATGGCCACAATCCACAGTAAAGATAACTCTAATAACATAGAACCGTTTCTTTTGATCTGTATAGAACTTGTATTTTTTATTATACGATCGATTAACCGGTGGTGGCCAAGGTGCGGGGGCACCTTCGCCTGCATTGCACAGGCCTCCACCTGCGTTGGATGGGAATAGTCCGGCGCCTCCGGCTATTGCCATCTGTCTCCCGCAAGGGGGGCATGGCGGGCCTGCCGCGTAAGGCGGTCGTCGGAGGTGTCGTGGATGACAAGGCTTCGGCTGCTCTCATGACACCTCCATTCGTAGGAGCGCCGCGAGGTTTAGTGGGTAGACCGGCATCACACATCATGACACACATCATGTGTACACAATCAGTCACCTGAATGTGCAGGTTTCATCGCGATGTTTTCCCTCACCGTAAGAGCATCGGTTAGTGTTCAACTAATGTACGTACATATCTCAGAAAAGAGTCATTGGTACATGATGGCTGCAGTGGGATATATACTCGTTAATGTCTATGTAGCCGCACTGGGTATTCGAACCCGGCCACTGACGCTTTACGGTTATAGCTAGTAAATTTTAAGGGTATGTTCCGGGTTTCCCACCGCGTACCTTGTTGACGAGTAGCCCGATATTTCCCAGTCGTCCCGTGACCATGATGCATGCAACTGCGTCGAAATATCGGGCTTCTCGTCAACAAAGGTACGCGGTAGGTAACCCGGAACATACCCTTAAAATGTGTAATAATAACCGCGATAGTTTAAAACATTAGCTAGTAAATGTTTATATTTTAGTTGGTAATTGTTCATTTCTGTTGTATCCTACCCCTAACCTACCTATTACCTACCCATTTTTTTTCTTATAAACCTTCCTCTTGAATCAATCTATCTATTGTTGAAAACCGCATTAAAATCCGTTGCGTAGTTTAAAAGGTCTAAGCGTACATAGATACATAGGAACAGACGGCGGGAAGCGACTTTGTTTTATACTATGTTTCAAGCTGATTTTTAAGCTGATTTCGGACACAAATGACAAAATGAATGATGACAACTTCATAAAACCACATTTAAACACGTTTTAAATTTCTTTTAGATACAATTCAGGTTAATTGATATTCCGAAAACAAATTTACAAATCCATAAGATAATTAAGCATTAAATACACGTCATGTTAAATTAATGTCATTTTAATATTACGCGGTAGGAAACCCGGAACATACCCTTAAAATGTGTGATAATAACCGCGATAGTTTAAAACATTAGCTAGTAAATGTTTATATTTTAGTTGGTCATTGTTCATTTCTGTCACGCGAGGTAATTTTGCTTAGCTTTTATCAAATAGGTACGTAGGTACATCTACCGTTCCATGATTCACATTCTAGTTATTGACATTGGCATTATTTTAAAGTAATATGATATTGTATAAATGAATAATTATGTAATTAGTTTGTATGGAATAACAATTTGGATACTGACATGTAATGCAATTTTAAATTGTATCGTTTTGACATTAGTTTAATGATTTGACAATTGTACTAATTATTGACATTGGTAATATTCTTCGGTAATTTAACATTGTTTAGCTAAATGAATAATAATGTAAAATTAATTTATATTGAATGCCTTTACCAATTTGGATACTGACATTTTATTATTGAATTGATTATATATGACATACCCATAGTTCATAGTACTTGAAAACTCGTAATTTAATGATAATTGAAAAAATAATGTACTAATGTTTATATAAATTTATATTTTACGAAATAATTCAATCAATCAACTGTTTCGAAATAATATACCGATCGAATTTTCGCAATGGCCACCTTTTAATTACTTAATATACGATTCGGTCAGCCGTTTTGTCTGCATGTAATTATTTATAAAACTGATTAGGCATGTTGTTCATTTAAAATGTCACTCAGTCACCTTGGTATTTAATTAATATTAGTATTATGGACAGAGGACTGCTTTGTTATATGTAACACGTGTAGACTAGATGTAGGTTGGTATGTGTGGTTGTCACATCGACGTACCATGACAGTCCACTGCGGGGCTTGAGCGATCTCCACATTTGTGGAGGGTATATTCGAATGAAGCGACTCATATAGGTATAGCTAGGGTCAAATAAGAAGAGACTGGGCTGGTCACGTGGTTCGACTTGCGCTGCATACGATTACCTGCGCGGAATCCCCTCCACTGCCATTTGACAAGTCTCTTCTTTCGTGACGCGGGTTATAATAATGGTCTAACTTCACTTGAGAAGTTTTGACCTGACCAGATATATCTGATATATTGCCTATTTGCATTTTTGCCCTTAAAATCTTGGGTAATCCTTAATTCTTCTTAGTTAAAAAATCTTGCGAACGTTTGTAAGGCTGTTTGGTACTTCATCGCGCAAAAACTAGTGAAGAGATTTTGATGAAATTTTTAATAATTTATCCCGAAATTCAACGTAGTTTACGCTGGAACGGCTCTGGAACGTTTAAACGAATTTTACTTTAGCAAAAGATACTTACTTATGTATGTATGTACTATAGAGTGGACTGACCCCCCAATGTCGTACATGACTCATTTGTTTTGGTTGAACGATCGTGGGCTTGCGGGGTCAACGGTATCGGGGACAACGGTATTTAGATTTTAGCTGTTAAGACTGTCACCGTGTTTATTTGTCTAGGCATTCAATCTTCACGTCAAGGAAGCTTGCGAGTTCGATAACCAAGGTTAAGCAACGTTCTGTTTCCGGGAACAGGATGGGTGACCGTTTCGAACTTTGATGTTTGTCTGATATTGAGCGGCACAGGTCTAGTGGCAGCGCGCTGGCGAGAGCGATAACCAAGGTTAAGCAACGTTCTCAGTGTCCGGGAACAGGATGGGTGACCGTTTCGTACTTATTGAAAAGAGATATTTTTCTGCTCCACCCCAGAGATGGTAGCAGCATTCCATGCAAGACCATTGCTTATGGAGTTGTCACAACACAGACCTAACCTAACCCAAATTATGCCTAGTGTTTATGTGTTTCTACGAAAAATTATGCGTTTAATTGTAAATTACTTCGTGAATTTAGTTGTAGGAGTAGTATGCAATATTTCGATAGTTTATAATCTAACGTATTTGGCTAAGTTAGATTAAAAACTAATTTTTTTTTCAATCTTACTTCTACAGATACAAAGCATCCTTCTATAAAATGAAAAATCAACTCCCTAACATGCATAGACGACCCTTTCCACCCTAAAACATTTCAGTCTAGACGCCTAGACGGTTGTATTATAACTGTAGGTAGTTTGATATCAGCTGACGCCAGTGCAGTGTTTGTTTTGCTTGCGCGTCAGTCTCACGCGAGACGCCGGGCAGAGCGGACGTGCTCCGCGCAAAATCTGAATTCATAATTTGCGGTTCAGTGGTCTTTGTCGATGTTGAAACGGGTGTATTGTCTTGTTTGTCGGGTTTATTTTTGGTGATTTTTTTTTCGGTGAATTTGTCGTAAAATTATCTTACACCTCTCTAATTTGTTTGTTCAGTTGCCAGCTGAGTTAGACAATTGGCCCGCTAGTAATTATTTGTAATATTGTTTATTTATTTAACATTTGTTTTGTGTAGCTTGTGGACATAGTTACATTAATGTACTTTAATGGCGTATTTAACTAATGGCCTTTGGTTTTATAACAAAATAATTAAACAGTAATAATACTGCGGTCAGTCGTACCTCCCTTTCAAGATTAAAATGACATTAATTTAACGTGACATATATTTAATGCTTAATTATCTTATGGATTTGTAAATTTGTTTCCGGAATATCAATTAACCTGAATTGTATCTACTAAAAGAAATTTAAAACGTGTTTTAATGTGGTTATTGATGAAGTTGTCATCGTTCATTTCGTCATTTGTGTCCGAAGTCAGCTTAAAAATCAGCTTGAAACATAGTATAAAACAAAGTTGCTTCCCGCTGTCTGTCCCTATGTATCTATGTACGCTTAGATCTTTTAAACTACGCAACGGATTTTAATGCGGTTTTCAACAATAGATAGAGTGATTGAAGAGGAAGGTTTATAAGCAAGAAATAAAGGGGTCAAGCAGGTGTAAGGTAGGTTAGGGGTAGGATACAACGCAAACGAAGTCGCGCCGGGTGCACTAGTTAACATCGGTTTACTGTAGAGCTTGTCTAAGCCGAAATGACGCGTCCCACTACTTAATTTGTTGATTTCGATGTGTGAGTGCTAATATTAATAACTACACTTCATCTGTGTGGGAGCGTCGACTGCTCCAATCGAACGACGCGTGCTCCTACGTTTAGTCTCACCGGCAACCGAATGACCAATTACAACGGCGTTTGTATATGTATTGCGTCCATATTTTAAACTTGCTTGTGTGCGTTAATGCGATAGTAGGGCGCGTCATTTCAGCTGAGACGAGCTCTACCTACTCTTGACTTGACCTTTCTTAAAAATATCTCCGAATTGATTGTACCTTTTACCTAATTCCTACCTCGAGTAAGTGCTGTTCAAAATATTTATCCAGTGTTGTTGTGCTCCATTTCACACACTATATTTAGACTAGTCGATATCGTAGCGAAGATTACGCCATATTATAATTATAATTAGTTATTATCTCTTATGTTTACTATGTCCACGGAGAATACATGAATAACAATGTTACCTACAATATTATAAAAATTATTAGGTGTAAAGCTGATGATAAAAATAATAATCATCTTGGCGTTCATGTCTCAGTTGTGTTCGTGGCCCGGGGTCCGGTTTTTTTTTGTTTTTTTTTTTATACCGTTAAGGGGGCAAACAAGCTTGCGGCCTGCCTGATGGTAAGCAGTCACCGCAGCCTTTGGACGTTTGCAATACCAGGTGCACCCACGCGTTGCCGACCCCGTAAAAACCTTTTAACCTCTTTCTTGAAGAACTCCATGTTGTATTCTCGACGGAAAACCCCTCCAGGTAGTTTATTCCACAACCTTGGGAGAAAGTTCCTTTGGGACCGCACAGTTCGCGACTAAAGTGTTCAACTAATGTACATGCTCCAAGGGAAAATGTCGTGATAAATCTTGATAACAAAATATAGCTAAGACACGGTTATATAAATCAAAAAAAGTAATTTGTCGTTTGCAATTAAGATGTTAGTCAGAAATCTATACAGCCTGTACGTACCTACACATTCTACTATTCCAGACACAAGGAATTACGAATACATCGCGTAGGATATACCTACTACTAGTACAATATCTAAGTGAAATACAGTGATAATAGGTATATTGTGAATTGTGATAAACATAGTTAATAATAGCATTTGATAATGTTCTGTTTCTTCGGCGTGAGTAAGTATTGAATCTTTAGTTTTATTTAAGTATAGTTATAGTAGGCGTGTGCTGTATGTATGTATGTCATCATCATCATCATCATCATCACAGCCCATAACAGTCCACTGCAGGGCCTCTCCCGCGAAAGAGGATGTTATTGCCATAATCTCCGCGCTTGGCAGCCGGGTTGGAGATCGCTGTGTTATAAATAAACAATGGAAAACGCTGCTGCCCATTTTCCAGCTTACAGAGACTCTATATCATTTGTCTCGATAACATTAGTGGCCTTGTATGACAACCACGAGGGTAAGGGATTGGTGCTATTCTACTCTGCCGGACACCACACGACCAAACCTAATAACCTGGCACACAAACGTCGTAAAAAGATATCTGATAATACCATCCCCAATACCATCTACTAGCCCAAGGACTGGTGCCATTATCTGGTCCCTATTAAAATAAAACACAACGAAGATTTGCCGTCTAGATTCTGTCTAGACTTGCGCCAGACCTAACCTAGGTCAACGCGCAGACGACAAAGGCGGTCTGGCTGAGGGTCTAGGTAGCACTGTCTGTCTGTCTGAAATATAATATCACATATGTCCACAATAACGGTCGCTGCAGAACATTGAATATTAACACTAGTGTTTGCGTGGCGTTTTTTCTCGCGTTCAGTCTAAATTCTGCTAACTTCTTTTAGCTTATAAACCTTGCTCTTGAATCACTTCATCTTTTGTTGGGTTTTATATCATTTATTATTATTATGTATATATAATGCTTTTCAATTGTGAGTGTTCCGAGGAACTTTTCGATCTGGTGCCCACAGCACAATTCCGCCATCGCACCACCCGCCGTGGGCTGGGCACTCATCCCCACTACGTAGACCCTCTGTTGGCCACCACGCGAAGGTTCGAAAGAACGTTTCTCGCTCGTACGATTCGGATGTGGAATGAGCTCCCAGCCACAGTGTTTCCTTTGGACTATGACATGGGATCGTTCAAGAGGTATATTAGAGGTCTCTTCAGAGGCGGGCAACGCATCAGTGACTCCCCTGGTGTTGCTGATGTCCATAGGCGGCGGTGACCACTTTCCATCAGGTGGCCCGCTTGCCTGTTTGTCTGCTGTGTAATATAAAAAAATACTATAAATAAATATGAATATCAACCCCATTATTATATTGCGTAGTTTAAAATATCTAAGCTTACTATCTAGGTAGGACAGGCGGTGGGAAGCGACTTTGTTTAATACTATGTATAGATTTTCAAGCAGATTTGATAAGGGAAGTTGTAGACCATATGTTAGCAGTATTACTGAAATATAGTAGATTTGACTGCCATATATATTTCCAACAGTAAGCAAGCTAGGCAGAAGAAGAATTCATATTGCTTTTCGGCCAGGAATCGTTCCCGGGACTTGCGATTTTGATAACTAAACCACTCGGTTTCCAGTGCTCCATGGGGTGGGGATTTGGGGAACCGTGGCTTTGGCAGTGGAGTGGCATTTGCCTTTTGCTGCCAGAGCAACGTGTTATAGAGGTAGGCAACGCATTAGCGATACTCTTGGTGTTGCTAATGTCTATAGGCAGTGGTGACCACTTTCCATCAGGTGGCCCGCTTGCCTGTTTGCCTACCGTATGACATAAAAAAAAAAAGTTTAGCCCGGGCTTCGCACTGGTGTTCTCGGATTGCTTCTATTATCATCATCATGCCTACAGCTACATTCTATCATCGCACCGCTCGCCACCGACAGGGAGTTCATCATTCACACCTTGGAGCCAAATTGGTCGCGAACTGTGCGGTTCCAAAGGAACTTTCTCCCACGCACACTAAGGTTGTGGAATGAACTACATGGAGAGGTTTTCCCTGGTGTGTACAACATGGAGTTCTTCAAGAAAGGGGTTTTTACGGGGTCGGCAACGCGTGGGTGATGCCCCTGGTATTGCGAACGTCCATAGGCTGCGGTGACTGTTTACCATCAGGCAGGCCGTAAGCTTGTTTGCCACCTTAGTGGTTTAAAAAAAGTATAATATACATGTTACATACATGTATTATACACATATACATACAAACCGCTACAAAATTGATTGCGTGCTTTAGGAGGACTTAGCGAATATACAGACAGACAGACAGACAGACGCGAAAAGCGATTTTATTTATTAATCAAATCCTTTCCAGTGTACTAACTAAACTTGTCTAGATATTCCCCCCTGCCCCCTAGTTAGGTCTCCCCCGTGCAGTCTGGTCCAAGTCTAGACTTCTCCCCGGACCTAGGTCAACGGACAGACTACAAAGGGTCTGGGAAGCTCGAATGTTATGCATTTACTGTGTGATTGGCTGGATTTGTTTCTTGTTTGAACAGATATTATAGTTTCAATGTAAATATAGGGGAATTTTCTACTGTAGTACACATACAATGATCAATACTTCATTTCTTGGGATAGTTTTGAAATAAAAACGACGTTTTATTTTCAATACATTCTTACTTAAAATTTGTAATTTACTAATATAAACAAACAAAATACTTGCTTACCTGTAAAAAACAAGAAACAACATTAAAACCCTTAGTTCAGGTTTTATGGTATTTCCTATAGGAACGCTTCTTGTAATTGCTATAACCTAAGATTTTGTAAGAATTCAAAACGTCACGACTGTCAATGGATATCTGCTGCATACAGCCACGATGAAACGCTGTAACGGACTCCGCAAAAAGTTCTTAGGAAAATGTGGTTTCAGTTAATGGACGATTGATTGAATTTGATAAAGAACGGTACGAGAATCTGAGAGAGTTTTGTGGGTATGGATTGTACAATACCGGTCGTATCTCGGAAATCGACTCGGAAACAGTGGTTGCACCCAAAGGGACTTTTAATCAGGACGCTTAATTCTATAACATATAAAAATTTCATCAAAATTAACTGAAACCACATTTTTCTAAGAACTTTAAGGAAAGCGTCACTATACTTAGTAGTATTGTGATTTTCTTTATATATTCACATAGTATAAAACAAAGTCGCTTCCCGCCGTCTGTCCCTATGTATCTATGTACGCTTAGATCTTTTAAACTACGCAACGGATTTTAATGCGGTTTTCAACAATAGATAGAGTGATTCAAGAGGAGGGTTTAAAAAAGGGTAGGTAGGGGTGATATAGGTGTACGCGAACGAAGTCGCGCCGGGTCCACTAGTGTATAATATGCTGGAGTTTACAATAGAGCAAAATGATGCCGAATGTTTATGTTATAATTTTTGGTGTATCGCTTTAACTTTGACGTGTATATCTGTCACCTAGCAAACCTGCAACCGAAAGTTTGGACTATGGATACATACAGGACTTTATCTACACAACTACATATCGTAATGTTCCAATTACATATTCGAAAACAGTCGTTTAAGGATACACTTTTTTCACGCCAGTCCATAAAAAAAAAAAAAAAATTCGATACAGCATTTCCCATACTATTTTTATTACAGCTGTATCGAAAAATAACTTTTTAATCATTTTGAAACACTTTTATTTTTTTATTTTTTGTCGGGCGCCGGGACACGGCAAAATGCAGGCTGAATACCTAGATGTTTTAAAAAAATTAAAAATTTAAATTTTCCTGTTTATGTTTCTGTGCAAATAATAGGCCAGTCAAATCTTACAAAAAAATGGCCCTAAAACGCAAAGCGCGATGTAACGCTGCATTTTTGGTATGTTATTTGGACCCCTTAAGAGAGTGTGAAACAATATTTTGCAAGCAAAAAAAAATTGTGCTTCCTGCGTAATACGTGAAAAACTGCGAAATTTTCAGACTTTTTTCACTTTCTGGTCTAAAAATAAAAAACTATGAATTTTTTGACCAATGAACCTTAATGGCTTTTAAAGTTCATTAAATTTGCCACTATTTAAGCTCAAACGCAGCTCTACAAAATGTACAGTGACCAAGTTATGACTCTTCAAAGAAGGTCAATTATTCCGGAAAATTTACAATTTTAAGTTTTGCTCCCGTCCGGAGCAAATTATTGATAAAATCGCTAGTCCTATGATAAAAGTAACTAAAAGAAAGTTGTAGTACATTTAATTTACTTTAATTAAAGTAGAAAACGAACTAAGTGAGACTAATAGTTTACTTACAATCTTGAAAATTGTATTTTGAAGAATTCTGTGAATACTTATTTGTGTGAATGGTACCAAAGTACTTATGCTATGCTTGTTAGAAATTACGTTTTAATAATAAAATACCATCACAAGGTGCCAATCAGCTTCCGAGACTGTTCTATCAGTCTCAGGGTCCAGTGGAAGGTATTTGTCAACCTCGCCAATGAATTGCTCGCTTTGATTCAATCGATTTTCAATCTTAGTTTTCCTTATGAAAAATGACATATTTTTCCCTATTTTTGCCCATACTTCGGCCCCCTCTTTCGGTGTTGCCATTGTGATTTTAAAAATATTGAATTTTTCTCGTCGATATTCAACATTGTAAATCGTTCGAATAGAGGCGAGCGATTCAATAACTGAACCCAGGGCCGTTTGTATGTTAGTTTGAAGTTGCTTAGTTTTACCATGGGTTACTGACATTCTACCGAGTTCTATTGAAATCGTAATAATGTATTTTTTGACATTACTTGGCTTTAATGTTGTATCTACATTCATACGACGTCGATATTAGGGCCTTCAAGGAACAAGCCTCTATAAACGAATTCTCGACACCACTGGCAGGCTAGGTAGAACAGTCCTTAGTAAGTACGCGCCAAGTATGGCGCCTAAAACTAAAAAAATTATGGTTTCATTCGTCCTATTGCAGTAGAGACTACCTACCGACGCCGGTTTTCCACCCCCAGCCCAGCAAATTACTTCCAGCATATCCAGCTCGACTTTGGATCTAAAGGTGACTGCGAAGCCGCCGTCCACGCCATGAGAACTTTCCTCCAAAGTAATAGTGTTGAAGTCGTACTGAAGGGTGACGTAAAAATGGATTCAACTCCGTCGATAGAGGCGCTTTGCTTGGTCAAATACGATCTAAGGTGCCGGCCGCTTATAAGTTGATGCGGCAATGCTACAAAATGCCGAGCAATCTTATATACAAAGGCTACCTCTTGCAATCAGTAGTCGGCTGCCAGCAATAGGCGACTCTCGAAAAGTTAAATTCTAAATTTAACGTGTGGTAGTACGATCTACTTAGAACACGGGATCCTACAAGGGGATTCGAACACGGTTTTACAGGATTTACAGCTCCTCATGCCCGAGTTGAGGGTGATTGGTGTGCTGTCCGAGGGCTGGTACCATTTCTGCAGCTTTTAACGCTATTGCTATTACAATGTCGTCGACAAGGCGTGACTTCACCTTCTAGGTAGTTTTGATTAATCCCTCTCGGACTTCATTAAAGAAAAAATTCCAATTCCATGGTTGTGTTTTGCGGTGTTGTCAACAATACAGTGAAACATATTCTTATATTTTAATTCTTAACATAAATCTCGATAATTCATCTTGGAAACAGATGGATATGGAGGTCTAGGCGTTTCTGTCCTCGGTGCATAGTTCACAGTATCCAGTGTAGAAGTTATTATCTAAACTAGGAACTTCAGGCACGAGGCTTTTCCGGAGGTCGAGCTCGCGAAAAATTCCTGTTCCCAGCTGCTATGGGGCGAGCCTCGCTGCAGATTGGTGCAAAACAATCTTTTAAGCGCACCAACCAACTCTGCAGAGCGTGCCCGTTTGCTGGCTGCTGGCGAGTGTAAATCCGGTCTCTAACTTCAGGAAATGTCTTCTAAAAATATGGGGACACTTCTCGACCGCGTTACGCACTATATCATCCGCCGGGCCTTCACCACCGCTGGAGCACCCGCTAAGCTTGAGCCAGGTGGTTTGGTCTGTGATGACGGTAAGAGGCCCGAAAGGATTACACTCCCGCCCTGGGAGCTGGGACGACGTTTGGTCAGGGACACCACGTGTAGCGATACCCTTGCACAGTTCCATCTTCCAGTAACGGCGTGTTATGCTAGCCCGATGCCGTCTCAACTAAAAGTGTCAAACAGCGTAAGTGTTGGTGGAAACCACATATTTACGCCGTTTGGTGTGGAAACCCTTGAATTCTAGTGTCCATGCGCACACTCCCTATTTCGGGAGCTAGCTAAGCGCTTGGTCGATATTACTAATAGGGCTGACTTCCACTTCGGACGGGGGACAATACGGCCAGCCTTCTGAGCAGCATTCCTAATAGTTCTAATACCGTGGACCTTGGACAAAATTAGTGATTGTTTTATTAAGTTAGTTGTTATTTGTATTATGTCAGATTAGTATTCTTAATATATATAATTGTTGTCCCTACCTTAATAAATACTTTATTTTTCAAAAATACACGTTGTCGTTTTTTTAAGATTGTGAATGAACCATTAGTCTCACATAGTTCGTTCTGTACATCATTTAAAGCAAATTAAATGTACTACAACTCCCTTTTAATTTTTTTTATAATAGAACTAGCAATTTTACCAATTATTTGCTCCGGACAGGAGCAAAACCTAAAATTGAAGTTTTTCGGGAAAAATAGACCATCTTCAAAGAGTCATAACTTGGTTGATATACGCTTTATAGAGCTGTGTTTGGGCTTAAATCCTTGAAAATTTAATCAATTCTAAAAGCTATTAAGCTTTATTGGTCGAAAAATGCATAGTTTTTGAGTTTTAGATCTGAAAGTGAAAAAAGTCCCAAAATTTCGCAGTTTTTCACGTATTACGCAGGAAGCACAATATATTTTTGCTTGCAAAATATAGTTTCACACTCTCTTAAGGGGTCCAAATAACATACCAAAAATGCAGCGTTACATCGCGCTTTGCGTTTTAGATGTAAGATTTGACTGGCCTATAAATAGATAACTGTGAAAGTAGTAAAGTGAATTTCCCGCCGCTTGATATCCTCGACGCGGAGATACAACAGAACTGACTCGCAGCTTACTTCCAACAAAGTTGAAAAAATTATAGGTACGATATTTTAAACATAAAAATATGAGTGTAGATAAAGTAGTGTATGCAACCATATAATTAGATATTAAAACACTCGTGTCAAACTATTATCATACTTGGCTACGCCTCGTATGATAAACAGACATTCATGTTTTAATACCCTCTTTTATATGACATTTGCATAAACTACTATTTCCAGTTCGATACTAAATGGCACTTTTGAGTTGTAAACAACTAAAAACACTTTGTTGTTAAAAACTAACAAAGGTACACACATATTAAAAACTAACAAAGGTACACTAGAACTTAATATTATTTTATATCGTCTCACACCGTGACCACCGACCAATTAAAGCCATACAAATCGTACAATGGATTACGCCCACAGACCAAACTCGAAGCAATTGCCAGCCAAGGCCAACCCAGAACCAGGTCAATATTATCTATCTTCACTTAGCAAGTTCAACGCGGGATCCAGTCATTTTTGAACAGGGAGTCGATTTTTTAATTTCACCGATGACTTTTATAATTCGTAGGCAATGCGTTTTCATACGTGAATTTGGAATGGTTTCATTTTTCTGTATTTTTGAACGATTCGAAACCGGGGTTGCCATTAGAGTGCAAAAAAAAACAGCAATTGTGCTCGTTTCACGCAGAAATGCAATGGGGGCAAAAACCTCGAAATTTTTAAACTTTTTCGGCGGCCTAGCAAAAAATGCTCTTCCTAAAATAATGTACATGTCGCAGCCATATGGTTAAATTAGCCGGTTAACTAAACGGCTAGCTTTGTGAGCAATTATTTAGTTGAAAATTTGCCAGTTTCATAGTATTTTAAAGTGATGTTGAAAGAACGATATTGCCTCGAGTTTACGCAGCTCTTCCACACATTGTTCCAATGCTAACCTACCCACAATAACTTCAAAGTATAATAATAGTTTGCATTAGGTTTCTATTCGGTTAGTTTACGTTAGCATTATGACAATGAATGGAAGAGCTCCGTAAACTCGAGGCAATATCGTTCATTTGACTTTACTTTCAAAGTTCATGAATTTGGCCAATTTTCAATTAAGTAACTGCTTAAATAGCTAGCCGTTTAATTAACCGGCTAATTTAACCATTTGGTTGCGACATACATAAAATTCTCTACATCTTTTGTTGTATACACTTTTTCAAATTCCCAACCGTTTACGAAGAAAACAGCCTGGTGGTGACGGTAGGTAAAATTGTATGAGAAATATACATGTATATTTTTATGTGATACAAATGACCAATATTGTTTTATTCCCTTTACTCGTGCTGTAAGACCTTGCTGAATTTCATAAGTACGGGTATGTTAGTCATTTCTTGCTATACACATACTTAAACATACATACATAATACATACTTAAAAAATAATGCACGTCCTTTCCCCGTAGAAATGGGCAGGCCAGAGACCACTTGCATCGACCTTCCGTATTACTGCTAGATCTCTGTCGCTTCTTTTACATTCATTAACCTTTTCATATCAGGTTAATGAATGTAATATTCTTGTATGAAAATTCAAATTTCCGTTATTTTCGTCATACAAAACGCCAATTTCAAAGGTGAGAACCCAATACACGAACGTAACTCTTTTTATTGTGTTGTAAAGTGGAGTATTCACTTAATAAAACCACGATGTTAGAAATGACTTTTATAATAAGTATCAGTAACACGGTCACAATTAAGTTATATTATGTCACGTTACAAAGTTGTAAACACAGTGGTGGCAGCTCGATTGCCAAATGCAGACTGTCGCCTGACCGATAGACGGGGTGTCCCGAAACGTAAGTGGGTGCATACGGGACGCGTTCTGAGATTAACGCTACAAACGTTTTAGGGTACTCCTGACCTGACCTTTCTTTAAATAGGCGCGCAGTACATATCCCACATTGCGGCCTACAAGCCCACTAGCAACGCACCTATCCAACCGTGGCAACTGAGCCAACTAGCGTTTTTCTCACCGCCAAACGCGATGCATGCAGCCATTTGCAAGGCAAATGCGGTCAACGGGACCCTGCCGTTGTGGCGATGTACAGTTTGTGAGCAGAAGCGTGTAATCATTTCCGGAAAATGTTGCTTTGCAGCTGAAGAAACTTGCTGGGTATTCGGTGTAACGTTAGCCGGAGAGATTTTACTAAAGAAAAATTTTTTTTTTTAAATGTTATGTGGCAGACAAACAGAAAAGCGAGCCACCTGATGGTGCGTGGTCACCGCCGCCTATGGACATCAACAACACCAGAGGCGCTGCTATTGCGTTCAAATAATGAGGAGTTTTCCAGTAGGTATTGTCAGTTGGTTTCAAAAAGCATCAATAGATGGCGCTCCTATAATTTTGGGAATCTTTTTTAATCTGTATGATGGTGGCAGTGATTTAATGCAGTCAACTAATACTAAACTTAAAAATAAAATGTTTTTTAATATAAACTTAACTGTTAAAGGTTGAACGAAGTGAAAAAAGAAATATTTATAGAAGTTGGCACTATGTTCCATTATTATTACAACCTCTAAAATGGTTGAAAACTATTAACAAATACAATATTATCCATTACAACGTACCCAGTGTTTATATCCTGTTTGCTAAGAACCTAATTCAAGCGATTATCAATTACCAAAATTGTCGGGGCGCCATCTAGTGAGTGGTTAGGAACGCTTTAGATACCTATTGGAAAACTGCTCATTGTAATAGATGGCAATTTAATATAAGAGAATCGTGTCTATGCAGCGCTCTCTAGTGAGCGAACACCGAACTACATTATTTAGACCAGCTGGATGCGGAAGGCACAGGACCGGCCTTTGTAGAGGTCTCTGGGGGAGGCCTATGCCGAGGGTAGGGAGGGTATCGTGTGCCATAGCATTAACAATGTTTTTTTTTTGTTTTCAGGTGAGTGCATTGAATTTGCGTTCGGAAACAATGGAGGTACTGAGTCGGTGAGTGTGTTACAGGAAATTGAAATATTTATATTTCTTTTTTCATATAAATACATACATTATCAATTTATACTTATCAGGTAGTAGGGCTCTGTCAAGCCTGAGGAGTTCACCGACTTATCTATTTCTGCAGCAAAACAAACTTGCATTGTTGTGTTCCGGTTTGAAGGATAAGGTAGCCAGTGCACGAGGCTTATTTCATCTTAGTCCTCACGGTGACATCGCATCTGCGGTTTGGGTTTTTGTTGCTTGCAATACCCTGATGAACTTGACAAAAAAAATAACAATAATATAACTAATTTATAAACAACTAGTGGACCCGGCGCGACTTCGTTCATATTCACCTGCTTTATTCCTATCTACCCTTTTTTTCCTGTTTATATACCTTCCTCTTGAATCACTCCATCTTTTGTTGAAAACCACATATAGTGTAAAACAAACGCAGAAGCGACTTTGTTTTACACTATATATAGAAACAGTAGTTTATGCAACTGTCATATAATACCTAATTATATGCAGTTGCATACACTACTTTATCTTATGTTAAAATATCGTACCTATAATTTTCTCAACTTTGCTGGAAGTAAGCTGCGAGTCAGTTGCGAGTCGAGGATATCAAGCGGCGGGAAATTCACTTTACTACTTTCACATTTATCTATTTATTTGCTTAAAATAAGAAAAAACATTCACAAACACAAATTACAACAATTACAAAAAATATTCTGTTTAGCGGGAAAATAATGACACACAAATCTAAACAGGAAAATTTAAATTTTGTTTTTTTTTTTTTTTTTTTTTTTTTGCCCAACGCAAAGGAAATGGGCACCCTCCGGTAATGCGGTTGGGAGGGAGGAGGTGAACTCTCATGAGTATCCCAGCCGGCCGGCCGGACTGGTTATGCACGACTCGCCAAAAGAACCTAGGCGCATACGTACTAAACACCCCCTGGAAGCACCTGTAGCCATAAGGGCCTTTCAGGTTTCATCGGATGCTACACCCCGTAGGGACGGGGTGCGCTCAACGTCACTCCTTACGGAGCATACGCTGGAGAATTTATAGCGAGACCCCAGAAGGGGGTCCCGCTGCCGTGGATTGGGATTGGGGGCCTACGGGGGCCGCTGAAACGGCATGGGGGGGCTCTGTTGAGTCGTCCTGAGCCTCCAGGAGGAGGTTCAGGGCGCTCGACAGTTCGTCGGGGGGATCCGCGAGGACGTGTCTCGGTCTCCGTACCACGTGGCCGGAGACCGGGCGGGGAGCGTAGGCTGCTGCCTCTCGCACGAGCGGGTTGGGGTGCTCCTCCGGGGCCTTGAAAAAGGTCTCGGAGAGCGTTCTAAGAAACTGCTGCAGGGTAGGCAGGTCCATGTCACGGTGTAGGTCCGCATTGCGGACGTACCATGGAGCCGCCGTTGCCCTACGGCAGAAGATGTTCTGCACAATTTGCAGTTTCTTAGTGACGTGGGAGCTCGCGTGAGCGAAGACGGGGGAGGCGTATGTCAACACCGGTCGAATGCACACCTTGTAGAGGGTTCGCTTGTTCCTGAGGGACATTTTACTGAATCGACCCAACATACTGTTGAGGCGACCCAGGTAGAAACGGGCGGTGCGGCACACTCTTTCGACATGGGGCCGGAAAGTGAGCCTTTTGTCAAGCGTGACGCCTAGATATTTTACAGCGCGCTGCCAGGGAACTAGTTTCCCTTGCATGCGGAGGGGAGGGGGGTCGCTGTCACCCCGTCTGCGCTTAACATCGAAGCAAACCGCGGAGCTCTTCTCCGGATTCACTTCGATGCGCCACAGTTTGAACCAAGCTTCGAGCTTGTTCACCGCCTTTTGGAGCTTTGCCATGGGTGGCCTTCGCCCTTTGGCGTAGATTGCCGTGTCGTCGGCGAAAAGGGACAGTTGCACCCCGTTGTCGGGGACGGGAATATCGTTCGTGTACGATATATAGAGTAGGGGAGAGAGTACAGAGCCTTGCGGGACGCCGGCCTTCAGTTGACGTGGGGAAGACAAAGTACCTTCGTGTCTGAACCGAAAGGTACGGTGTTTTAAATAGGACGCTACTAATCGGACGAGTCGATCGGAGAGACCAAGCTTGTATAGCTTGTAAACAAGGCCTTCGTGCCAGACTTTGTCGAAGGCCTTGGCGACGTCGTAGAATACTGCGACCGTCTTTTCTCTCTTTGGGTAGAATCCATTGAGGATGTATTCTACTATACGATGGACTTGTCTGGGGCAATTGTGTTTGGGACGAAAGCCGAATTGATGGGGAATAAGAACATCGTCTTTGAAGAGATGTTCTTTCATACTTACCTAGTGCCTTGAGGAGGCTTATCGGGCGGTGGGATGACGCTACATTTAACGGCTTTCCCGGTTTGGGAATGCCTATGACTATGGCTTCTTTCCACGCGGTCGGAAAGTGGCAATGGTCAAAGCAAGCATTAAAAATGATCGCTAACAAAGTAAGCACCTGCTCGGGGAGGTACTTAAGCGCTTGGTTGGAAATTCCATCCGCGCCCGGCGCTTTGTTAGATTTGAGACCCTTGATGAAGGAGTGGATCTCGTCGGGGGACACAGTGACAGGGTCCGTGGTGGGAGGGAGCGAGGTCTTTTGACGGACTTCGTCTTCCACCGCACGCACGTGACCGGGGTCGCACTCCATGGTGCTAGGGGAGCATTGTGAAGCAATGCTATCTGCAAAGCATTCGGCTTTCTCGGTGTCCGCAAACGCAATTGTGCCGTCTGGGCGAACAAGAGGAGGGATGGAGATTCTGGCGTCTGTACGAAGGGCTTTCGCCACTTTGTAGTACGCTTGATGGGACGGGGAAATCGTCTGCATGAGGTCCCCCCATTGGGAGTTCCTCATTTCGTCGAGACGTGCTCGCACTGCCCGCTGAAGTCGGTTCGCAGTGCGTCTGTACTCTGGGGTCGGATAGAGTGCGGCCCTCCGGAGGGCTGCGTTTTTGGCTTTGATCAGGTTTCGAACTTCGAGTGGGAGTCCCTGCCGATTAACGACAGGGGCCACCACTTCGTTGTCCTTCAACGCTGACCGAATGTGGGACGTTAACGAGGTTACCGCAGCGTCGATTTTATCCGGACTATCGAAGTAGTCGGATGAAAAAGCGAGCGGCGAGTCGGGCGCGTCCATGACGGCCGCCATGGACTCTTTGAATCCTTCCCACTTCGTGAAAGTTCGCGGCAGTGGGGGAGAGATAGGGGTGGGGGAGCCTAGTACTAGGGAGACTGGACGGTGGTCGGAGCCTAAGTCGTCGAGGGTGTCGATCGACCGGAGGGTGAGCGACACGCCCTTCACTAGCGCAAAGTCCAGTACATCGGGACGGTGATCCACTCTGTCTGGGTAGTGGGTAGGGGAGAGGGGGCAATACACGTCTAGGTCGAGAGACCGAACGATGTCCATTAAGTGGACACCGCTCGTGTTGGTGGAGGAACACGTCCAGTCGGTATGTTTGGAGTTGAAATCTCCGAACATAATAACAGAGTCGCCTAGAGAGAGAAGCGCTTCGAAGTCGCTTTTGAGTGGCAGGGAGCCGGCGGGGATGTAGACAGAGGCTATGATCAGGGACGGATGTCCTGTCATGCCTAGCTGCACTACGGAGGCCTCCATACTCGAGAGAGTTGGAGTTGGAAGAGGGGAGCAATGAAGCGATCTCTTGTAGTAAATGGCAGTTCCCCCACCACGCGATGACGCGGTGGGGGACCTGTCATCCCTGACAAGGGAGAAGCCGGGGATCGAAATACCCTTCTGGATCGGAGGCTTGAGCCAAGTCTCCTGAAGGAGAAGTAGGTCGAGCTCCCTGCTCCTAACGAACGTCCTAAGTTCGGAGATGTTTGTGCGTAGACTGCGCACATTAAAAGAAACAAGCGAAACCCCACCCGGCCTCATGCGACCGGTGCCGACACTGGCGGGAGTGGGGGGTGTGGCGTGAAGCGCCTGGGGCATTACTTTAGGGCCTGGACGAGGGAGTAATGCTCGACAAGTGCGTCTAAACGCTCGAGCTGGGTGGAGGCGAGTTTGCGTGCCAGGACGGGGATCTCGTCAATGTTGACGGACGCAAGAATGGAGGATATGTAATGCATATCCTCCGCCAAAGAAGAGGGCGGGGGCTGGTGGCTGATGGCCTTGGGGGGGGAGGTGGTGGGGGGAGCCTTCGGCCCCGGGGCCTTGGGCGGGCCCCAAGCTGCGGCTGGAGCCGCGCTCGGGGGGGGCCCTTTGGCCTTGAGGGGGGGATAGTGGGCCACTGTCGCTGAAGGCGGCGGCGGCCTTGCACCTTTGCCCTTAGCGGGCTTCGGCGCAGAAGGATTTGCACCTTTGCCCTTAGTGGGCTTTGGTGCGGAAGTGCGGGGACGAGGGGCGCGCGGGCAACCCCTGTAGTTTGCAGTGTGGCCAGATTGGCCACAATTGCAACAGAAGGGAGGGGTGGTGGAGTCGCGCGTACGCGCGCACTCCTTGGCAGTGTGGCCTTCGCCGCACTTGACACAGCGCGGCGGGGCCGAGCAGTTGGCCGACGCGTGGCCATAAAATTGGCAGCGATGGCACTGCCCTGGGGAACCGCGTTTATGCGGGGCCTCGACTTTGATTCCGGAGAGCCCACAGACCGTGAAGCCTCCCCGGAATATAGTCCTGGCACCGGTGGTGTTGGAAAGCACCACCAGCGCCATGGGAAATTGTTTGCCGGACCGGCTGTACATCTTGTGTACAGCCTCGGCGGGGAAATCTTGCGACTTGAGGTCCATGAGAATGGCCTCATTGGAAAGCTCGTGCGGCACTCCACGGAGTACCGCACGCACCTTACGCTCCTCAGGGAGGGCGTAGGTATGATACCCTATCTTATTGTGGGCTAGGAGCCTAGTAAGGCTCCTGAAGTCGTCGATCGACTCGACGTCGATCTTAACGGCTATACCCGTGTTGGAGGCACGGGTATAGCGGACGCGCTGTTCCGCGCAGAGACGGGAGACTAGCTCCCACTTGGACTTTTCCCTAAGGAAAACAGGGGGCGGGGGCTTGGCTTTAGACGGGGCAGGGGGGGCAAAACGCGCTACTGGCTTAGGGCCAGACGGCGCGGTCTCGCGAGCGGCAGCAGTCACGCTCGAGTCGGGGGACGCGGGGCTAGAGAGAACCGCGACCGCGACCGGGGCGGGCGCGGCGGCCTCGGACGAGGCCTCGGACACTGAGCGGGCGGCCCGCTTTCGGTGCCGCTTAGATTTAGCGACGAGCTCGAATCCGTCGAGCTCGGCCGCAGAGGGTGGGACGGGGGTGACGGAAAGAGTTCCCGTCACGGTGGTCGAGGACGAAGAGTCGTCCCCGGACAGAGAAGCCGCCCTCTTGCGGGAGGGCGGCGCTGAGACCTGGGACACGGAGTCCTCAAACTCCATGTCCTCAGAGGGCTCGCGGGGGGCCTGAGGGGCACTCCCCACTGACGCCAGATAACTACGGACGACGTAGTCATCCTGGCCTAGATTAGCTCGGAGGAGCAATTTCACCGCCTTAGCGGCGAATTCCTCCACCGAGACCGTCGCCATTGGGAGGCGAGAAGAGGGACGAGAGATGTCGACGAGGGACAGAGAGACGCGGGGCGTCCTCCCTGCGCGAGGCAGGGGGGAGAGGGGAGAGGGGGTCGGTGGAGCGGCTATCCCTAATGGATATGCCGCTATCCGTCACCCTTGGGCAGGCCCAAGTGCAATGGGATCGGGACGTCCGGTTTCGTTAAGACCTGAGGGGCCTTAACAGCGCACCGGGGCAACGCTAGTTGGCTTAGTTGTCACCGTTAAGTATCCACCAACTCAACGCGGCAGAAACGCAGCTTTGTGTTACCAACGAATTTTGAATTTGAATTTTGAATTTGTCAAAGACATTTTGGTATTCAGCCTACATTTCGCCGTGTCTTGGCGCCCGACAAAAATTTAAAAAATAAAAGTGTTGCATAATGATTATAAAGTTATTTTACGTAACAGCTGTAATGAAATTAGTATGGAAAATGCTGTATCGAAAAGTAATTTTTTAAAATTTTATAGACTGGCGTGATAAAGTGAATCCTTAAACAACTGTTTTCGAATATGAAATTGGAACATTACGCTATGAGTGTAGATAAAGTAATATTATATCGGTTTTATGCGACCAAAATTGACTATCGAACGAAACCGTAGCGAGCTATTGTCGTCTCTGATTCAGAGAAATAGGCAAATCGATTTCCACCGTATTAACTAACTCCATACAAAACAATACGCATCGATAAGAGAATATTTACCCAACAGTTTACATACAATGGGGCAAGGACGTTCTGATTTCCATAATAATTTACATAGCTAGGCGTGTTCGTGAGTACCACGTTTCTTTGTTGGAACCACGAGATGAACTGCGCGCAAGTTTTTATCATCATCATCACAGCCCATAACAGTCCTCTGCAGGACTTAGGGCCTCACGAAAGGGGAGGTTGTTGCCGTAATCTCGACGCTCGGCAGGCGGGTTGGAGATCGCAGTGTTGTAAATGTAACAATGGAAAACGCTGCTGTCCATTTTCCAGCTTACGGAGACTCTAGATGTTAGGTCTTGAGAACGTTAGTCGCTATGTATGACACCCGCGAGTGTAAGGGGTTGGTGTTATTCTACTCTGCCGGACACCACACGGCTACATGTGTAGAGCTCGTCTAGTCTAAAATGACGCGCCCCACTACTTAGTTAGTTGAGTCGATGTGTGAGTGCAAATATTGATAACGACACTTCATCTGTGTGGGAGCCAATGAACGACGCGTGCTCCTACGTTTGAATCTCACCGGCAACTGAATGACCAATTGCAACGGCATTTGTATATGTATTGCGTCCATATTTTAAACTTGCTTGTGTGCGTTAAGCGATAGTGGGGCGCGGCATTTTAGATTAGACGAGCTCTACACATTGAACATAAATCAATGCTCTTACGGTGAGGGAAAACATCGTGATGAAATCTGTACATTTTGGCGACTAATGTTTCTCGTATATTGTATTTTTTCCATACGAATAATTAATTGTGTCACTATGATCCAATGTGGTCAGGTTCCCCTGTTAACAGGCTCACGGAAGTCAGGTGGCAGTCGCTCCACTGTAAATACCTGATCTGCCGAATTCTCTATCATGGTCAAAGCGTCCGGGACCTCGTGCGCGAGAGCACAACGGGGACATTAACGCCAAGATGATGATTTATTGTTTTTACATAATGTTTTAAACTATCGCAGTTATTATCACACATTTTTAAGGTATCTATGTTCCGGGTTTCCTACCGCGTACCTTTGTCGTCCCGTGTCCATGATGCACGCAACTGCGTCGAAATATCGGGCCACTCGTCAACAAAGGTATAATCCGCGCCATGGAAGAAGAGACTTGTCAAATGGCAGTAGAGGGGATTTCGCGCAGGTAATCGCCTACTGCGCAAGTCGAGCCACGTGACCCGCCAAGTCTCTTCCTATTTGAAACTAGTGCTATAGGAAACCCGGAACATACCTTTAAGGTTGTAATTTTTTTGAGCTACCTACGAATATTTACCTAAGAGCTAGAATGAGTATTTTGTGGCTCAGTGCCGAAGTCGATTTATCACCTACATCTATACTTGCTACAATTTAATCGCCCAAAACTAGTCTATTATAGATTAATATAATTTAAAACGCAGATTACCAACTTATAGACAAAGCACAACGATGACTACGCATTACATCGCAACTGCGCGTCAAAATTATACTAAAGCAATCGAGGAAGTGCTCGGACTTGCTAACCAATGCTAATTACGATTTACCTGTATAAGTCTTACTGTATTTTAGTTTATGTTGTACGGCAGACGAACAGGCGAGCCGGCCGCCTGATGGTTAGTGGTCACCGCCGCCGGGGATAGATTCTGTCTAAAAAGGAAAACGACATGGAAAATTAATTTAAGATTCGTGATCATCACAGCCCATAACAGTCCACTGCAGGACTTAGTGCCTCTCCCACAAAAAGGGAGGTTATTGTCATAATCACGCTCGGCAGGCGGGTTGGAGATCGCAGTGTTTAAAATATAACAATGGAAAACGCTACTGCCCATTTTCCAGTCTACAGAAACTTAAGATCATTTGCCTCGGAAACATTAATCGTCTTGTACGACACCCACGAGTGTAAGGGGTTGGTGCTATTCTACTCTGCCGGACACCACACGGCCACAGATTGATTGATTGAAATCAACAAGTAAGCAACTAGATTTTAAACAATAAAGGCATCCATCTGAAGCAATAAACATTTGAGTATTGAGTATTGAGTATCTTTTAGCTACTGTCTTGTATACGGACGGTTACACAGTTTTGTTTAGTTTTGATTTCAATTTAATTCCAAGTCGCTTCACTTTTTAGACAGAGGATACCCCCGGTGTTCCTGATGGCTATAGGCTTCGGTGATCTCGCACCATCAGGTGGTCCGCTTGCCTGGCAGTCTGCCGATCGACATGTCTGTCTGTTCGCGATAAACTCAAAAACTACTGAACGGATTTTCTTGCGGTTTTCACCAATAGACAGAGTGATTTATGGGGAAGGTTTAGGTGTATAATTGGTTAAGGTGAAGCTGGAACGGGTCACTAATAATATATAATTAATAAGCAAATGAGTGGAATAAAAGTGTTTTACTTTTCTTTAAATGCTTACGCACCATGTGCATGGAACACAAGTGCCTCATCATGGAATTCTTTCCCTTTATATTCAAATTCAAATGGAGAATCATTACAGTAAACAAAGGGGGTCTTGGGTTGCCATTGTGTCGCCGACTCGCGCTTGACCGCGCCGTGACGTCACTTCCTTTGGCCCGCCCTGTAGCTGTGCGGAAGTGTTTTTGTTTTTATCGTCTGTTTTTAATTGGTTTGGTTTGTTTATTTATACAGTCGTGACATGGGACGCCATTTTGGTTTTCAAATGTACACAGAGTTCATCCTCACGCTTTGGAAACTGAATTGGTAGTGAATTGGGCAGTTCCAAAGGAAATCTCTCGCACGATCACTGAGGTTGTGGAATTAGCTCCTTGGAGAGGTTTTCCCTGGAGAGTTACAACATGGAGTTCTTCAAGGAATTTGTGAAACAGTTTTTGCGGGGTCGGCAACGCGTGGGTGATGCCCCTGGTCCATAGGCTGCGGTGACTTACCATCAGGCAGGCCGTAAGTTTGTTTGCCATCTTAGTGGTATAAAAAAAAGGTACGCGCGGGGGGAGCACGGGAGTCGAACCTTCTACGGAACCCTTAACAGACCATCACGGTGGCCGATACACTATGCGGGCAGATGCGTCACTCATGCGGTGTGATTGAACTCCGAACCGAAACAACAGAACAGTCCCGACCGCCACTGAATCATCAGAGATAATGAACTGGAACGACCATGATGTGGTGTCTCGTTTATGTTCCGCGAATATGGACTCTATTTTGTATAGTATAGAGCACTTTTTGCCGTGCAATGGTTTAAAAACCTTATGGCTTGGAGATGCATAATCTAGCTAGATGCAATGTTATCTAGATTTGCTTTTAGCTGTACGGTGTCTGGCAGAATACGCTAACCAATGCTCTTACGGTGAGGGAAATCATCGTGAGGAAACCTGCACATTCAGGCGATTTTATCTGTAACCATGATCCAATCTGGCCAGGCTCCCCTGGTAGTAGGGTCACGGGGTCAGATGGCAGTCGCTCTGTAATTACCTGATCTACCAAATCCGGATCATGGTTAAGGCTACAGCCCTCGCGCGCGAGAGCATAACCGGGACGATTAACGCCACGATGATTATTTAAGAGAGGTAGGGCATAGCGGGGTATCTCGTTCGAATTGGAGCCGCCCGACTGGGGAAGTACCTCCACCTTACAGAATACCGCAGCTAAATAATACTCTTTTAAATAGTATTGTGTTTCTGCCGGTGAGTAAGGTTTCCAGTGCTCCATGGGTTGGGGATTTGGGGAACCGTGGCTTTGGCAGTGGAGTGGCATTTGCTTTTTGCTGCCAGAGCAACGTGTTATAGAGGTGGGCAACGCATTAGCGATACTCTTGGTGTTGCTAATGTCTATAGGCAGTGGTGACCACTTTCCATCAGGTGGCCCGCTTGCCTGTTTGCCTACCGTATGACGTTTCAATTTAGAACTATCGCTTCGACGTTGTTCTTTTAGGTACAACCTAACTAGCAGCGCCCCGGTCTTCACCCCCGCGCAGTTCTGATGTATGTAACGCTCAACTATCCCGCGGGCACCCATTGTGTTACCAAGATGAAAAGTAGCCCATGACAGGAATAATGCAGCTTTTCGAGATTACCCCTAACAAATAAACGTACAATCTCACAAATATGACGACCTGAGTGGTTCAATGGTCAACATGCCGGTCTGCCACGCAAGAGGTCCCGGGTTCGATTCCCGGCCGGGCAGAAATTGAAATGATGAATTTTAATTTCTGTTACGGGTCTGGGTGTTCTATGTATAATAAGTATGTATTTAAAAGTATTTAAGTAGTATATCAGTTATCTAGCACCCATAGCACAAGCTTTGCTTAGTTTGGGGCTAGATGGCGCTGTGTGAATTTGTCCACGAATATTTATATATTTATTTATTTAATTTAATATACAAGCTTTTCCTCTTTACAATATTAGTGTAGTTATTGATTGGATGCGGATAAACCTCTAATTCTACATCATTAGGATTTATAAGCCAAATATAGACAGTCATGAATCATCATCCAAATGAGTCATCTAGGCGTCGGTTTCGCAGTCATTCCCGGTAGTGCTGGGGGCCCGGAGCCTTAACCATGATGCGGATTTGGAAGACCAGGTAATTACAGAGCGACTGCCAGCTGACCTCTGTGGCTTCTACCAGGGGAACCTGACCAGATTGGATCATGGTTACACATTCAGTCGCCCGAATGTGCAGGTTTCATCACCGATGTTTTCCCTCACCGTAAGAGCTTCGGTTAGTATTCAACTAATGTACATCACTCAGAAAAGAGTCATTGGTACAGTCATACAACTACTTAGCTGACCTCTTATTCCATACATATGGATTATCATAAGGTCATGGGGTCACCTATTGAGTTGAACGACTGTACATGGCCGCAGTGGGATTCGACCCTGGTACCTCTCGCTTGCGAGTCGGATACCGTAACCGCTCGGCCACCGACGCTTACATCTGTCATTGATTATAAAATTACAATCTCGTCGACGCAACCTTTGCCAATGGATACACGTGTGCAAGCAATCCATTATTCTTGCCACGGTCAGCGTCCAACCATTTTATTCGTGCGCGTGGCGGAAATCGGAACTTATCACTTCCCGGCCAATTGGCTGGTTCGCCGTTGACAGTGGCTCCATCCTCGGCAAATTGAAGTTCTTTAAACTTTTTTGCGTAAATTTCGCTCGAATAGATAAGTCTAATTAAATGTCGACTATAATACGATTTTCCCGCGTTAATCACAGCGGAAAGTATCGTAATATCCGAAGGAGGCCGCAACGGATTGATTCTGCGTGCGGCGGAAACGCGAACCAACGTGCTTTCTATACGAAAATTGCTACGGAGCGTAGATAGTGCTGCCGCCGACGTTGTATGGTCAAGATTGTCGCGTTCGTTTTATAAACGTGATCACCAACCGTGCCAAGGTTTACTAGTGTTGCGTCACGGATACGTACGCGTTACCTGTAATAGGTACGTTACTGTTACCAAGTGGAACGGCGTAGGCCAGATGGAGTGTGGTGTGTGTCGAAATAGGCAACTGTGGCTGTATAAGTAGGTAAATATAGATACGAATGGAGTTTTGCTATTTGATTTGTTTTGTTTAGGGAACGGTTGCTTCGGCACGCGGCTCTCGTCTGGCTTGCTTGCGTGACCGATAACCGAGGTTAAGCAACGCCCGCTGAACCGGGAACGGGATGGGTGACCGTTCGTGTTTTGAGGCTAGTCGAACTTCTGCACCGCAAGTAGCTTGGCACTCGTTAGGTGTGCCTCGTAATGCCGTTGGCGAAGCGAGGTTGGCAGGTCTTCCGCTGGAGACCCTTAGACTGGTTGAACAGTCTCAGGAGCTGATTGACAGTATACCCTCATCGCCCGCTCGCCATCGACAAGGAGTTCAATCTAACACCTTGGAGCCAAATTTGTCGCGAACTGTGCGGTTCCAAAAATAACTTTCTCCCACTCACACTAAGGTTGTGGAATGAACTACCTGGAGAGGTTTTCCCTGGAGAGGTTTTCCCTGGAGAGTACAACTAGGAGTTCTTCAAAAAAGGGGTTAAAAGGTTTTTACGGGGTCGGCAACGCTTGGGTGATGCCCCTGTTATTGCAAACGCCCATAGGCTGCGGTGACTGCTTACCATCAGGCAGGCCGCAAGCTTGTTTGGCACCTTAGTGGTATGAAAAGAAAAATATCCGCATACCTATTCCATTTAACCCTATCGCCTGCAAAAGCTAGTTAGCTTTTGCAGGCGACTTCGCGTAAAATTCGGTTATAACGTTCCAGACCCGTACCCGCGGGAACTACATTGAATTTTGGGATAAACTATGGCCTATGTGCTATTCTGGGCTCCAAGCTATATTGCCGCCAAAATTCATCAAAATCCGTTCAGTAGTTTTTGCGTGAAGCACTAACAAACATCCGAGCGTTCTTATAAATAATCGCATTTATAAATATTACTGTTGGACCCGGCGCGACTTCGTTCGCGTACACCTACTTAACGTCTGCCTACCCTTTTTTCCTTGCTTATAAACCTTCCTCATGAATCACTCTGTGGTGTGTGGTGCCGCCACTTAAAAGAATAGCACCACCCCATCTCTTCCCGTGGGTGTCGTAAGAGGCGACTAAGGGAATAACCCGGAAGATGGGCAGCAGCATCTTTCGGGTACATTTACATCTACTTCACTGCGATCGCCAACCCGCCTGCCAAGCGTGGCGATTATGGCAACCCCCCCCTGATGACAAGCACACACCGGCCACGGCCCCCAGTACCCGGCGGCCCCGCTATTCCGGATTATGGTAGCGGTCACGGTAACGGCGGGGCAGGGGGTGCGAAGAATCACCGGATGCGACCAGGCTACCACAAAGCACGACCACTGGCCCTGGCTACATACAATGTCCAGACACTGCGGACCGACGAAAAGCTCGTGGAACTGGAGGAAGTGGTAAGCAGATTAAATTGGGATATTATAGGGTTATCTGAAGTCCGAAGAAAGGGGGAGGACTCGATAATCCTAAAGTCCGGAAATCTGCTTTACTTCCGGGAGGGCGACCAACTGTCCCTAGGTGGTGTCGGGTTCCTCGTCCACAAATCCCTCGTGAACAACATAGTCAAAATCGAGAGTGTGTCGTCTAGGGTAGCGTACCTTATACTCAGAATTACCAAGCGGTATTCGTTGAAGGTCATACAGGTCTACGCACCGACTTCGACTCACTCCGACGATGAAGTGGAGGCTATGTATGAGGATATTTCTACAGCCATGCATACCTCCAAGACACACTATACCGTTGTCATGGGGGATTTCAACGCGAAACTGGGCAAACGAGGCGGAGACGAGTTGAGAGTGGGGCAATTTGGAATTGGAAGTCGGAACGCCCGTGGCCAGATGCTGGCCGGCTTTATGGAGAAGGAGGGACTCTTTATGATGAACTCATTTTTCAGGAAGCCGGATCATCGCAGATGGACGTGGGTTAGTCCCGATGGTGTCACAAAAAATGAGATTGACTTCATCCTATCTACGAAACGGCATATATTCAATGATGTCTCGGTGATCAATAGCGTTAAAATTGGCAGTGATCACCGCTTAGTAAGAGGCACATTGAATATTAATCCCCAGCTGGAAAGATCGAGATTGATGAGGTCCACGCTCCGGCCTATACCCATCCAAATCCAAAACCCCGAGAGCTTTCAACTCGAATTACAAAATCGCTTCGAGTGCCTAGGAGAGTGCGTCGACGTGGACGACTATAATAACAGGTTCGTGGAAACTGTCTATACGGTTGGGTCAAAGTTTTATAAGGCCTGCCGTACAAACAGAACAAACAAAATCTCTGACGATACCCTCAAACTCATCGAAGAAAGACGCGGAATGACTCTGCAATCCCCTGATGATGTCTCTCAATTTAGGCGACTTAATCGACAGATCTCCAAGTCTCTGACTCGCGACATACGCCGCTTCAATACTACCAATATTGAGGCGGCGATCGAGCGGAACAAAGGCTCTAAAGTCTTTGCGAGAGATCTGTCGATTGGACAGAGCCAGTTGACGAGACTGAAAACGGATGACGGCAGAGTTGTTTCGACCAAGTCCGAGGTTTTGAGGGAAGTCGAGAGGTTCTATGGACAGTTATACACGACAACACGGGCACCTGTTACCAGTATGGCAAAAGACCCCAGAGCCAAGTTGACCCGACACTACACCGAAGATATCCCGGACATCAGCCTGTACGAGATTAGTATGGCTCTCAAACAGCTTAAGAACAACAAGGCGCCGGGTGATGATGGAATTACGGCTGAGCTTCTGAAAGCTGGTGGCAAACCTGTGCTTAAGACCCTTCAGAAGCTGTTCAATTCCGTCATCCTCGAGGGCAAAACGCCGGAAGCATGGCACAGAAGCATAGTCATATTGTTCTTCAAGAAAGGTGATAAGGCTCTCTTGAAGAACTTCAGACCAATATCGCTGCTGACCCATGTCTATAAGCTGTTTTCGAGAGTCATTACGAATCGTCTCGCACGCAGGTTTGATGACTTCCAGCCTCCCGAACAAGCCGGATTCCGAAAAGGTTTTAGTACCATAGACCACATACATACGCTGCGGCAGGTTGTACAGAAGACCGAAGAGTATAACCGGCCATTATGCTTGGCGTTTGTGGACTATGAGAAAGCCTTCGATTCGATCGAAACTTGGGCGGTGCTCCAGTCTCTACAGCGGTGCCAAATTGACTATCGATATATCGAAGCACTGAAGTGTTTGTACGAAAACGCCACTATGTCAGTTCGTCTCCAGGACAAGACCACAGAACCTATTCAGCTGCAGCGAGGTGTTAGACAAGGTGATGTCATATCACCGAAGTTGTTCACCGCTGCACTGGAGGATATCTTTAGGCTTCTGGACTGGGACGGACTTGGCATCAATATTAACGGCGAGTACCTCACGCACCTCAGATTTGCTGACGATATCGTAGTCATGGCTGAAACCCTGGAAGACTTGGGCAAAATGCTCGATGACCTCTGTAGTGCCTCTCAACAAGTAGGTCTTAAAATGAACATGGACAAGACGAAAATTATGTCGAATGTCCATGTTGTGCCTACTCCAGTGACAGTTGGAGGCACTCCACTTGAAGTTGTTGACGACTATACATACCTAGGACAAATAGTCCGGCTAGGTAGGTCCAATTTCGAGAAAGAGGTCAATCGACGAATCCAACTCGGTTGGGCAGCGTTCGGGAAGCTACGCCACATATTTTCGTCCCAATTACCGCAGTGTCTCAAGACGAAGGTCTTTGACCAATGTGTGTTGCCAGTGATGACTTACGGATCTGAAACGTGGCCACTCACTATGGGCCTTATAAGAAAGCTCACTGTTGCCCAAAGGGCAATGGAAAGAGCTATGCTCGGAGTTTCTTTGCGCGATCGAGTCAGAAATGAGGAGATCCGCAAGCGAACCAAGGTCACCGACATAGCTCTAAGGATTGCCAGACTGAAGTGGCAGTGGGCAGGGCACATAGCTCGAAGAACAGATGGCCGATGGGGCAGTAAAGTTCTCGAGTGGCGACCACGTACCGGTAGACGCAGCGTGGGTAGGCCTCCTACAAGGTGGACCGACGACCTGGTAAGGATCGCAGGTACCAGCTGGATGCGGAAAGCACAGGACCGGTCTTTGTGGAGATCTCTGGGGGAGGCCTATGCCCAGCAGTGGGCGTCTTCTGGCTGATATGATGATGAATCACTCTATCTATTGTTGAAAACCGCATTAAAATCCGATGCGTAGTTTAAAAGATCTGAGCGTACATAGATACTGCCGGCGGGAAGCGACTTTGTTTTATACTATGTAAGTATATGTAGATTATTATTATTTATAGTAGAATAGTAGAATGGTTTTCCTTCCTTTTTCTGCGTCACAGCAATTTTTATGAATCAATGTAACTGCACATGCACTCTTAATAATAAATGTGAGGAGGTAAAGTTCGTAATAATATTATATTTATGTAGCGTTGACCTTTAGACCCGGTCACGGGTGACCGACAGATATACTCAAATATTTCCGAAACTACTCAACCGATTTTGATGAAACAAAGCTACGTACCGTCTCGATGAAACTGGCTTTCAAATGAAGACAATCGCATCGAAATCGGTCCATCCGGTCGGGGGCTATGATGCCATAGATAGACGCACAGGTACACACGCCGTAGGTGTCCAATTGAAAGACATTTTAGCTATCTTTTTTATTGACTAGGGTGGCACACGGACGTAAGGTCCACCTGATGGAAAGTGGCCACCGTCCAGGACATTTGCAACCTAAGAGGAGCGGATGCGGTGCCGGCCTTTGAGGTACCTGTCGACATGCCTTGTGAAGAACCCCAATTTGAAAAACTTGAAATTTCGAAAAACAACCAACTAGCGTGAGCCCCTGTGCAGCCTAATATTTGTACGGCACAACGGCCAGGTAGATTATAATAATTGCATACACAGATAAGGAACGGCGCACAACACAGACTTAAATAATAATAGGCGATAATGGCCGACTTGATTACGAAATATGGTGCAATAGAGATAAATATAAATACTATACGTTGTGTAAAACTATAGTGCATGGATATGCTGCTCCATTTTTTATAATTTGATAACTTCCCATCCTGATGGGTAGGGGTGGAGGAGTCTCCTGAATAGGCTGTTCCTAGACAGGCATGCTCCATTTTCGGCCACAACAACGCTTTCCATCAGTTAAGATGGTGGTGAAATGCCTGGCTGGCTAGTAAGTAGTATAATAGTCGGATGACCCGACCAAGTATACTTATACCCAAATATTGCCCAAACTGCTTATCCGATTTTAATGAAACAAAGCTTTATACCGTCTCAATTAAACTAGTTTTCAAATAGATAAAACCGCATCAAAATCGGCCCAGCCGTTATGGAGCTACGATGTCGCAAACACAATTTTGCGTCAGAGGTTAAAAATGTACATGTACAGTCAAGGAAACTAAATGTTTAGCAGTGTAATCGTCTTCTTAACTTGTTCGTATTATTATAAATAAATAAATATTCGTAGACAAATTCACACAGCGCCATCTAGCCCCAAACTAAGCAAAGCTTGTACTATGGGTGCTAGATAACTGATATTTATTTATTTATTTAACTATTTTATTGTACACAGTAAAACATACAGGTAAAAACACAATTATAAATGACACAACAGGCACAACTTATTTCTAAAAAGAAATTTCTTCCAGCAGGCCTACAGAAGTGAGATGTTACATAAGAAACGCAGATACGACGTGCACAGTACAGAATAAAAATAATTATGCTACTAGATACATACACATATACATACAAGCTTAAATATATAATGAATGCGTACATACATAATTATATAATTATGTATGTACGCATTAATTTATAAAATAATATACTTAAATACTTTTTAAATACATACTTATGTGATTATTATTACGCACAATAACATTAATGTCAGACCACGCGTCGGAAAATGGTAATACGGTCAAAGATAATAGACATAGAGCATAGATGAAGCCTCCACCTATAGAGAATGTACACTTTCAATCTGTCACAACTGACCTTAAGATGACCAAGGCCACCAAATTTCACAATAGCAGTGGTTATGGAAGAGTTTTTGACAAGTTATAGCTGTCCCTTTTAGATACGGTATATGCACCATTAACAAACGAAACAAAGTATAGATTGTGACTAATAAAAAAAGCATTTATTATACTAAATCATATGGCACATCGGGTACATTTATATAGAAAAGGAAATAATCATAAACTACAATGACAGCAGTAACGAAGATATAGTATATCGTTACCCGTGCCATGAGAAGTCTTGCAACGGGGTCACACTCAGCATAAGCTATGGCTGCTGCTTTAGCGCTGGTTTTCAGCTATGAATAGGCTCTTTCTATGCCTCTATGTCCAA
The DNA here is from genome assembly GCA_905147135.1 of Blastobasis lacticolella. Classification (NCBI taxonomy): domain Eukaryota; kingdom Metazoa; phylum Arthropoda; class Insecta; order Lepidoptera; family Blastobasidae; genus Blastobasis; species Blastobasis lacticolella. The sequence goes on from LR990067.1 coordinate 1,535,457, forward strand.
TTTCCTCGGAAAATAATAATACGGCCAATTTGAGACATGATAATGTCAACCTGTTATTCATTCACCTTCCTCGACTGTACCTACAGTCCTACATCTCGGATTCTATCTATAACTTCAGATAAACATATATGCATCGAGCCTTCCGCATTACCTCACTCATACATACATAATATTCAAAATATTGACCCAAATCAGACTTGAACAATACATCTCTGACAGAATGAACTCCTATTTTATAGTTTTGAATTAATTATGTTCCGATTTCAAACTCAAAACAACAACATTGGGTGTGACTTCTCGTAAAACTACTATTTGATAAAAATCATCTGTGTTGTGCGTCGGCAGCCATGTTGGGAGCGTAGAAAGAGATACCAACAGTGACGTAAACCGTTGGCGCGAAAAGGACGCGGCTATGTTTGTCAACATTGCGTGGCGTGCGGTTTTAAATTTAGAATTTTCGTCTTCCGCGTTCGTTCCACGCTTTATAGGTGTCGTCTTTTTTTTTGTAGAACGTGTTCATAAATTACAATGTTGCGAAGCTTGGCTTAGATACCAGGCCAGTAAATCTTAAAAAAATATGTTTTTAATCAAAACGTTGTAGTGAGGGTGGAAAATGTAAGGGATATACAAAAATTGGTCTACGCGGACGGAGTTGCGGTTAGTTAGCTTTTAGGGTTCCAAACTTAAAAAAAAAACAGTCTTTTATAGTAACTACCCCTTGATTGCCCGTGAATTTGTTGCTTTTTTAACGTCGGTGGCCGAGTGGTTAAGGTATCCGACTCGTCAGCGAGAGGTACCTGGTTCGAATCCCACATTGTACCTTAAGCGGCTTTCAAACTGCAAAGTACAAAGTACAATACAGTAACAAATATCTTATCAACAAAATATAATATCAGCACGAAACCATATCGCAAGGTCGAATGCGATAATGCCGGATACTGTGCGATATTTTTTTTTATTATATCAGTTCCACAAACTGATATTAGTAATAAATATTATTGTGTTACCGTTGATATCCCAGACTGATTGTCTGCTGGCTATTGCGATATCTGAAAATTACCATTCCCGAAATCGATCGGAATGGTAATCATAATATATGTAAAATCATCTTTTTTTTGTCATACGGTAGGCAAACAGGCAAGCGGGCCACCTGATGGAAAGTGGTCAACACTGCCTATAGACATTAGCAACACCGAGACTATCGCCAATGCGTTGCCCACCTCTATAACACGTTACTCTGGCAGCAAAAAGGCAAATATCCCTCCACTGCCAAAGCCTCGGTTCCCCAAATCCCCACCCCATGGAGCACTGGAAACCTTACTCACCGGCAGAAACACAATACTATTTAAAAGAGTATTGTTTAGCTGCGATATTCTGTAAGGTGGAGGTACTTCCCCAGTCGGGCGGCTCCAATTCGAACGAGGTACCCCGCTATGCCCTACCTCTCTTAAAACATCTTGGAGTTAATGTCCCGGTTGTTCTCTCGCGGTCCGCCTTGACCATGATCCAGGATATGGCAGATCAGATAGTTACAATGGAGCGACTGCTATATGACCTCCGTGAGCCTGTTACCAGGGGAACATGACCAGATTGGGTTATGGTTGATCTGAATGTGCAGGTTTCATCACGATGTTTTCCCTCACCGTAAGAGCATCGGTTAGCATTCAAGTAATATATTTTACTTAGAAAATTGTAATCGGTACATGGCCGCAGTGGGAATCGATCTCGGCACCTCTCGCTTACGAGTCGGATACCATACTTATAATTTCTATAGCTTTAGGTTTTTTTAATGTATATATTTCATATTTATACCTATAGCATAAAGTCTGAAAATTATCGGGACTTTTGTTCTTTGTTAACCATTTATACACAAAAAAAAAAAATATAGCTTAGTATAAAAAAATTATAGCTATAATTTTTATAGCTTTAGGAACATATTTTATAATATATATATTTCAAATTCATACCTATAGCAAAAAAATTAAAAATAAGAAAGAAAATAAAGTCTGAAAATTATCGGGACTTTTGTTCGTTTTTACCCATTTTTACCCAAAAAAAATTACAGATACACACGTCTAACTTGTAACCCTCTTATTTTTTGCCGGAGGTTAAAAGTCTACAAAGAGAGTAGCCGTCCCTCAAGCAACTAGGTCAGGCCAAACTAAAACAAAATGACCGCCACCTTTTCAATTTTACCACAGCGCTGTCCCTCTCCAGCGTATGGTGTCCACTCGCTGTCTCTTCCTCGCGCTAAGTGGCCTGATGAAATCATGTCAACTAGATTAACTAAATTACCACGAGAATGTTTCGGTCGTGCGTGTAACTATCAGTGTTACCAGCAGTAGTTTCCAAAAAAGTACGTCCGGGCTTTTAAAATAGTACGAAAATGACTAAAAAGTTACGATTCACCTTATCTTCTGTATTTTACCGGCCTTGGGGGGGGGAGACGATTTTTAGTCAATAAAATGGTGCCGGTGGCCAAAATCAACCCTTCCATTATTTTACGGTATTTCGCGGACAGGAAAGGCGAAGTGACCACCCTCCTCAGCTAAATTTAGCTTTTTGTAAAAACGTACTAAATGGTACGATCTGGAGCAAAGTACGCCAAAGGTACGACAGTCGGCCAAATAGTACGTAAATCGTACCAAAAGGTACGATCTGGCAACACTGGTAACTATAGATACTTACGGTTGATTTTCACATGTTCAAACTATGTCGCTATTACAGGCATGAGGCATTTCATCTTAGTCCTCACAGTGACGACGCGTTCTGTATTTTTAAATCTGTAAATGCATGAATCGTAGATGTTTTGTCCTACTGTGAAAACAGAATTACGGAGTCGGTCGCGTCGTATGACGCTAGCTAACTAGTTGCAACCTAGGTAATTGTGGTAGCACTGCAATTATCATCATCACAGCCCATAACAGTCCACTGCAGGACTTAGGGCCTCTCCCACGAAAGGGGAGCTTATTGCCATAATCTCCACGCTTGGCAGGTGTAACAATGGAAATCGCTGCTGCCCATTTCCCAGCCTACGGAGACTCTAGATCTTTTGCCTCGAAAACATTAGTCGCCTTGTTCGACACCCGCGAGTGTAAGGGGTTGGTGCTATTCTACTCTGCCGGACACCACACGACACAAGTCACGAGTCGTATGACGCTAGCTCACTAATTGCAACCTAGGTAATTGTGGTAGCATTGAAATTATCAGCAGGAACAAATATGTGGTCAACCGCAGAACAATGCTGTTGCCTTATCTAATTGGGCAACCGTATTGCGGATGGTTAAGGGAATTTTACGAAATATTTCCTTCTGTAACTAGTCATTGATACCTTTTTTCTTTTGCCTGGACGGACGTTCGGAAAGCCACGATGAGGTACAAAGTTTAACGTGTGTATTTTATTAGGTGGTAGGACTCTGTCAAGCCCGAGGAGTCTGCTTGAGTGAGTACCACCGCCTTATCTATTTCTGCCGGCAAGCGACAAGGTTTGCATTGTTGTGTTCAAGTTTGAAGGATAAGCTTCATTATAATATGATAAACATCGGCCGTGTGGTGTCCGGCAGAGTAGAATAGCACCAACCTTCACACTCGTGGGTGTCGTACAAGGTTACATCTCCAACCCGCCTGACAAGCGTGGAGATTACGGCAATAACTTCCTCTTTCGTGGGAGAGGCCCCAAGTACTGTAGTGGACTGTTATGGGCTGTGATGATGATGACAAACATCTTCAATCGAGTTACAGTCACTGCACTTAGGAGAGTCTGCTTTTACTATCATATATGCATACTTTTTAATGGAATATGACCGCAACTAATTCGAAATGCTATCACAAAGTAGTCCTACTTAAATTGCCCGACTGCAAGAAAAGCTGCGAACTATGTAGATTACATTCAAAATGATAAGTAAAATACATATTTGAGGAAACCAGCGAACGAGCGGTTACGTAATGGGTACATAATTATTTTAATGGCCACACACAGATAGCCACATAATATTTACGTAATCGGTGAAATCCATTAGCTTATACTTAACGTCCGGTCGAGTGCTCTCTCTTGAGAGATTGTGTTGTGGAAGGTAGTGGGTTTGATTCCTGTGTGGGTCGCCATCGATCAACTGTGTATAACCCGCGTCACGAAAGAAGAGACTTGTCAAATGGCAGTGGAGGGGATTTCGCGCAGCAGCAGCAATCGTATGCAGCGCAACTCGAACCACGTGACCCGCCAAATCTCTTCTTATTTGACACTAGCTGATAATAGTGAGTTTCCGTTGATGTAAGGTCTTTCTATTATGCGTGTAAGAAAGCCGTTGGCCGTGTGGTGGCTGGCAGAGTAGAATAGCACCAACCCCTTACACTCGTGGGTGTCGTACGAGGCGACTAATGTTTTCGAGGCATTTAATCAAAAGTCTCCGTAATCTGGAAAATGGGCAGCAGCATTTTCCATTGTTATATTTAAACACTGCGATCTCCAACCCGCCTGCCAAGCGTGGAGATTATGGCAATAACCTCCCCTTTCGTGGGAGAGGCCCTAAGTCCTGCAGTGGACTGTTACGGGCTGTGATGATGTGTAAGAAAGAATATGTGTCATTATAACCTGTGAGGGCGCCGTAGGTTATCCTACGTCATCGAGTACAAGAAACATTTCACTTTGTAGCGATAGTAGACGTTTAGGAGACCCACAACACGTTGGTCTGCCCTTGTAAGTAAAAAAAAATATTTTATAAACTCTAACTTCGTCTTTTTGCAGCGATATTACTAACATATCCTCTTGTGTGGGTTCTATAAGTAATAAAAACCATTCACATTCTCTTGGCAGTTTCGCTTTTCAGCTACACTAAAGTCACTTTTCTCTTTTGTCGTTTTGTGAAACGTTCTTTCGAACCTTCGCGTGATGACCTACAGTACGGTTAGCACAAGTTGCTCTCTCCATGAGCAAAATAAGGCGCGACATAGATGCTGCTATCTCTTCCATCTTAGTATTGAGAGAAGGAAATAACGGCGCGAGCTGTGTCGCGGACACACTGCGGAGAAACTATTTTATAGTTTTATATTATCTATATTAGCCCGAATCATCCCACTGCTGGGCAAAGGCCTCCCCCGATTCCTCCAATCTTCACGATCAAGTGCCAAAGTCTGCCAGTCACTTTCGAAGTCCCGCAGCTCATCTGTCCACCTTTTCTTGGGTCCGCCGCGAGTCGTCGTTTCCGAGAACATTGTCGTCGTTGTATAAGTTATCAATTAATATTTCGGTTGCGCATTCAAAGCGATAGTGCGAACGAATTCGTACTAGCTCCGCGACCTAGCAACAAGGGCGTGGTTGCAGCTTACCCTTGGCCCGGTTCCCGTTGCACCCCCACCCCCCCCGCGCCTACCCCCCGGGAGACCCGGGCAGTGGGTCACTGCTTTTCTTTGTTGGCGTGGCTCCCGAGCTGTGACGTCACTCGGCGAGTAGGCGGTAGGTGTAGTACGGGTTGATTGTCGGTTGTTTTTGCCGGGGGCGCGAAACGGTGATTCGACTGTGTTTTGTTTTTCTTTTGTGTTGCTTTTTCGTTTTTTTTAAGGTTTAATGGCCTGGAAACTTGTTTTTTTGTTTAAGATTTAATGGCCGGGAAACTGAGGACTTTACGCGAAATCTTATTTTGGATTTTCTTTCGTCATTCAAGTCTATTTACAGTTTCTATTTTTATTAGGTATGTTGTTTTACAGATCGGCATTTGATCTTCGATATTTGAATGTCAATACTTTGTTGATTGGATTTGGATTAATTCGGATGCGCGGGCGAGCTGACCTTGGTCGGTCGTCCGACCATATCCCTCGCACCTAAAAGCGACTTTATTTTATACTAGCAGCCGCCCCGGCTTCGCACGGGTACCACTACGGGTACACGGGTATATAGCCTATGTCACCCGGGGATAGTGTAGCTTCCCAACGGTGAAAGAATTTTTGAAATCGGTCCAGTAGTTTCGAAGCCTATTCAATACAAACAAACAAACAAACATAAAATCAAACATTTCCTCTTTATAATATTAGTATAGATATAGACAACTGTCGGTTGGTCGGCTCCAACCAAAACGTAACGTATGGTACTAGTATTAAAACTAACATTTTGAGGTTAAAATACCGTACTCATAGAGTATAATATCTATGCCGCAGTAGATTCCGCGCGCTGTGGCAGCTTGTGACGTCACCCCGTGGGAAAACGTGGTACTCGCAGGTATATCGTGGTTGGCCCTTTGGCGTTTCTTGTTGTCATTGTTTTTTCCGAAACGAATGATTGGTATGAAATTCGAATTAGGTACGTACGGGCTGAAGAGAGTGCAGTTGCGAGTGGAGACACGCCATTTTATTTATTGATTTATTGGAGATGTTTTTTTTATTCATTAGTTTTAGGTAACGAGATCCATATGATATGATAAACGTCATAAATGACAATAAAAATTATAAACACAAAAGACTAATACATAAATAGTAGTAATCGCTATAAAAAATGCAATCATTTTGTAACTAAGTAAGCAGCACAGAAATAATGAAGTTCAGCCAAGATACGATATAGAGTAAGTTGTTAGTAGGAAGTAGGAAGGATCCTACTTTCCTACCCCCCCCTCCTTTTTGGCGAATAAAGGAGATATTTAATGCCTAATCAATAATTAAATTTTGTGTTTGTGTTTGAGAATAACGTTGAGCACAAGAATTAAGTTGTGGTACTAAACTTAGACTAGATTCAGTCCGGACACCCATCCGGACTCTGCGTGCGTTGATTAACTTTAGCTATCGGTTCCACAGCCCTTCGTCGTATCCAAAATGAGTTTGACTTTGAGAATAACGTTGAACACAAGAATTAAGTTGTGATACTAAACTTAGACTAGCTTCAAACTACGGACACCCATCCGGACTCTGCGTGCGTTGATTAACTTTAGCTATCGGTTCCACAGCCCTTCGTCGTATCCAAAATACTGCGCAAAAACAAAATGCGTGCGCATGTAATGGAGCTGCGAGGCTCGAGGTCACAGAGGTCGGCCGTTATGCGTTCCGGCATGACATCCGTTGGCTTATGAGCGCCTGGTACCTCGGGGCGCGGGGTTGGTGATTTAGAGGTGTTTTCCGGGTGTTTTGTGGGGAAATATAGGTGTTGAATTATTTATTATCGGTTTTATTATTATTTCTTTTATCTCGAAATTCAATGTAGGTAGGTATCCTAAGTATTTACTAAAGTTATTTATTTTAGGTAAGAAAACATTTATTACAAAGGACGCTACGACATGATAATTTACACTTAACACGGTACATTAAACAAGGGGACAATTATAGGGTTCCCAGTGTCATTTTTCGTGCGCAGCCTAATTTTATTATACGTAGACGGCCGTAAGGTAAAAATAATAATCATCTTGGCGTTATTGTCTCGGTTGTACGCTCGCGCACGAGGGCCCGAGGTCCGCCTTGACCATGATCCAGGATTTGGCAGGTCAGGTAATTACAGTGGAGCGACTGCCGTCTGTCCTACGTGACCCTACCAGGGGAACCAGACCAGATTTGATCATGGACGTGGTTACACATGCAGTCGCCCGAATGCGCAGGTTTCATCACGACGTTTTCCCTCACCCTACCTCACCTCACTTACAAATTACTAAATCGAAACAACTTAATCAACGCAAATGCGATGGATAGTCACTAAATAAAAAGAATAGAAGGAATAGTTCTTTTGAATCTTCAAGTATGTACATTACACACGTCGTTCACACTCTTATTGGAATAGAAAGAAGCCTGTCGACCATAAATGAAGCGCTTAGAAAATACCTTGGGTATGCTCACGTGAATACAGCTAAAACAGCGCTGGAAATTAGTACCGTCTAAAGCCTTTCAAGGGGAACTGGGTCAATGCAGCACAGCAGCGGACGAATGGCGTCGCTATGCTATTAATAGAGGCGGCAGTTGGTAACCGCTTCGCCTAAATTGGAGGTGACAAAGTTGTGTCGATTTTATACTAATTTTAGGAACGTTCTTCGGGCTTTTTCTTGGTGATTTGCGCTGTTTTTATGCTACGCAGTGACGAACGATGGCCGTGTGGTGTCCGGCAGCGTAGAATAGCACTGTTTTCGAGGCAAAAGATCTAGAGTCTCTGTAGACTTGCAAATAATCAGCAGCGTTTTCCAGTTATACCTATAACACTGCGATCTCCAACCCGCCTGCTAAGCGTGGAGATTATGGCAATAACCTGCGCTTCCTTGGAAGAGGCTCTAAGTCCTGCAGTGGACTGTTACGGGCTGTGATGATGAGTGACAAACAAGCAGACAGCGCAGTAGATAGTAAGCGGTACTGTCGCCCATATCATCTACAATGCATTTAGGTTGCAGATAACAAAAATGCAGCACCAGGTGCGTTGTCTCTGTGAAGACTAAGATGAAATGCATTTTGCCTGTAAATGCGCTGGCTACCTCATCCTTTAAACCGTAACATAATAACGCAAGCAATGTTGACGTAGACATAGACAGCAGCTGTTGCTCGTTGTTGTTGTTGTTGTGTTGCTTGGCTGCAGAAATAACAAAGGCGATGGTACTCAACTAGGCGGATCCCTCGGGCTTGACAGCACCACCCGCCGCGGGCTGGGTACTCATCGCCACTACGTGGACCCTCTGTTGGTCACGAAGGTTCGAAATAACGTTTCTCGTACGATTCAGATGTGGAGTGAGCTCCCAGCCACAGTGTTTCCTTTGGACTATGACATCGGATCGTTCAAGGGGTACATTAGAGGTCTCTTCAGAGGCGGGCAACTCCCCTGGTGTTGCTCAGGCTTGACAGAGTCCTACCACCTGATGAATAGCCTGTGATCATACCCTCACACTCTTCGTTCTCCCCGACAGATGCACAGCTCGGAGCCAGCGGCGCCGCCGCCCGCTGGCGGGCCGGCGCTCCTCATGCAGCTCGGGAAGTTGATGGTGCGCTCGCGCAGTGCCAGCCCGGCACCGCGCGCGCCGAGGGTGCCCAAGCCGTCCACCAGCAGACAGGTGGGTCGCCCGTTTGCGAAATAGGCTAAATTCCATTCCCCCCATTCAGAGACCCCATTCTCATATGACCCATTCCTAGGTGACCCATTCCTAGGTGACCCATTCCTAGGTGACCCATTCCCACGTGACTCATTCAAAATTGACCCATCCCAAGTGACTCCATTCTCATATGACCCATTCCCTCGTGACTTATTCAAAATTGACTCACCCCAAGTGACCCCCATTCTCATATGACCCATTCCCAGATAACCTAAGTCACAGATGACCCCGTTCTCATATGACCCTAAGGGACAGGCGGCGCAATAGTCCCACATAGGCCGAATAGAGTCCCAGATGACACCAGTCCTAAATGACCCCATTTCCAGGCGACCTACTTCCTAGATAACCCCATTTCCAGACGACACAATTCCCAGATAATTCCAGCGACCCCGTACCCCATTCTTAAATGACCCAGATCGTCTCATAGAAATTCCACTAGATGTCGCCACTGGCGTGTAAGGTCCGTTGTCGTCAAACTAGCCTATTGGCCAGAATGGAAATGGTCTGAAACTAGTAACAGACGCTCCTATTTGGCTGGAGCCGACCAACCGTTAGTTGCAGTCGACACTAATCCTTACGATGTACAAAATAAAGTCGCTTTTTATTTAATTCGGATGCGCGGGCGACCTTGTTATACGTCCGACCACGACCCTGCATCTGAAAAGCGACTTTGTTTTATACTAAATAAGGACTAGTATCAACTGACTAGCTGTCTCGTACATAGAAAAACCAAAAGCCAATAGTAATTTGTATTCTCTCATTTCTTCAGGTGCCAAGTCAGCCGAAGCCGGAGCCTGAGGAGTTGTCACCAGGATTGGAAGACCAGCTCAGCGATCACGTGAACGCGCTATGGAAGGAACAGATACCGATTTGCATAGAGGTTTGTGTTTTTATGTCAAACGGTAGATGGTCAGGGAAGCGAGGTTGATGGTGCGTGGTCATCGCTGCCTATGGACATTAGCAATGTAGCGACATCTATCGCTCCAATAGGGAAACTCAACAATACTTACATTACGAGTATACGAACACAAGGTTGGCAAGCATACCGTTCTACATCGCGCTAGTGAAGTGTGCCAACTTCTTTCGACGACCAACTGCTGGACCCCTGGTCCCTGAAAACGGGCAGCAGCTTTTTATGGTTATATTTATAACACTGCTATAATAAGACCACGCTAATTCCGAATCGCATATTAAAAAAAAAATACAAAGATCTCTGTATGGCAACTTATGCCAAGTTTTTTTATCAATCATAGAACGTCATAAAAGTCATAACAAACAAATTGATTTCTGTAGGACTGGTTATTTTTGTAAGTTAAAAAATAGTAGTTTATGCAACTGTCATATAAAAGAGGGTATTAAAACATGAGTGTCTGTTTATCATACGAGGCGTAGCCGAGTATGATAATAGTTTGACACGAGTGTTTTAATACCTAATTATATGCAGTTGTATACACTACTTTATCTACACTCATATTTTTATGTTAAAATATCGTACCTATAATTTTCTCAACTCAGCTGGAAGTAAGCTGCGAGTCAGTTCTGTTGTATCTAAGCGTCAAGGATATCAAGCGGCGGGAAATTCACTTAACTATTTTCACATTTATCTATTTATTTGCTTAAAATAAGGAAAAACATTCACAAACTAAATTACAACAATTACAAAAAATATTCTGTTTAGCGGGAAAATAATTACACAGAATATAAACAGGAAAATTTAAATTTTGAATTTGAATTTGTTAAAGACATCTAAGTATTCAGCCTACATTTGACCGTGTCCGGGCGCCCGACAAGAATTTAAAAAATATAAGTGTTGCATAATGATTAAAAAGTTATTTTACGATACAGCTGTAATGAAATTAGTATGGGAAATGCTGTATCGAAAAGTAATTTTTTAATTTTTTATGGCCTGGCGTGAAAAAAGTGTCTCCTTAAACGACTGTTTTCGAATATGTAATTGGAACATTACGATACGAGTGTAGATAAAGTTATTTTACGTTACAGCTGTAATGAAATTAGTATGGGAAATGCTGTATCGAAAACTAATTTTTTAAAATTTTACGGACTGGCGTGAAGAAAGTGTCTCCTTAAACGACTGTTTTCGAATATGTAATTTGAACATTACGATACCAGTGTAGATAAAGTATTATTAAATAATGGGCAAAACTATCTATTATTAAAGAAGTGCTCAAGATAAATAAATAATTTAGACAAAAGTTCAAGCTAATCGTGACCAAATAACTGAATGTTTTCAAGAAGGACTGACAAGGACTGACAAGGACAGATTATCCCCAGATTATTGCCATATCCACACTTTATAATTTGTACTACTCTCGGTTGATTCAGTCTTACCGTGGTCCTATTATATCTCCAACCCGCCTGCCAAGCGTGGACATTATAGCAATAGTCTCCCCTTTCGTTGGAGAGGCCGTTAGTCCTGCAGTAGACTGTTATAGTCTCTGGTGTGGTGATATTAAAGGGTCAACCCGGGCCCGGCACAGCCAGTATTTTGACGCCATTATGATATACTAGCAGCCGCCCCGGCTTCGCACGGCTACCACTACGGGTACACGGGTATATAGCCTATGTCACCCGGGGATAGTGTAGCTTCCCAACGGTGAAAGAATTTTTGAAATCGGTCCAGTAGTTTCGAAGCCTATTCAATACAAACAAACAAACAAAAAATCAAACCTTTCCTCTTTATAATATTAGTAAAGATTAATGAATTCATCCTCTTAAGCACTCTTTTGCGTGCACCATACATCCACCAGGCACGCCCTACCAGGATTCTCACCCCACCCCCCCATTCCAGGTGCTGCTGGCCCCGGAGTGCGCGGAGTGCGTGTCGGGGCTGCGCGCGCCGGACACCGAGTACGAGCGGCGGCCGCCGCCGCGCGCGCTGCTGCTGGAGCGGTGGACCTTGCGGGCGCTGGTTAACAGGTAAGCTGACACACCAGATAGCTACATGCAGCGGTGTCTGTGAATGATGGGTGCAACTGAAAACTAACAACTGCCAGGGTCAGTCTGACCATATCATCTCTCATCTCTCATCATCTATATCTCTATCATCTCTCTACTGGCGCGGTCGTGGACAAAGCCTCACGCCTGACGAGGTAGTTCGATGGCGCAAACTGGCTAGTGACCAAGCGTTGCAGGAGTGGGCTATACGGCTTCTACCCACGGAGTCAACCCGCAGAGGTACCGGAGCTCAAAGGCTCCTGGGAGCTATACAGCCGATACTGAAAGAGTGGATCGATCGCGGACATGGTGCGCTAACTTTTCGAATGACGCAGGTCCTCTCAGGGCATGGTTGCTTCGGGAGGTACTTGTGCAACGTCGCCAGAAGGGAGCTTAATACCAGATGTCACCAGTGTGACTGCCCCGAGTTGGGCCCGAGATGGGTGGCTCAACGATATCGCCTCGTCACGGTAGTGGGCGCCGATCTCAGTCTTCCAACCGTCATGTCCCGTATTGTTGATAACAAGAGGTCATGGGAGGCAGTAATTACCTTCTGCGAAGAGGTTATGTCGCAGAAGGAGACCGAAGAACGGGAGCGGGAGCGGGATCCGCTGTCTCTGCCGAGCCGGAGAGCGCGGGCCAGGCGAAGAGCCAATGAAGGCTTAACGTAAGCCCGTAAGAAAATTGAGAGCAGAGATAGTAAGAGGTGCCATACTAGCAAACTACTCTTCAACGAGATTGCGGAGTGTGCTAAGCGGTCCCGTAATCTTGTTGAGAAAGAGAATATGAGGGGTAACGTGGTGGTTTTTAGTGGGTAGGACTGTAACTTTCACTGACAGGCGAGTCCCACATAATCTTCTCTGTAAAGATATCCGTAAATGGATTTTCCCCACGTAAAAAAAAAAAAAAAGGGTCAGTCTGAAAACCAGCGCTATGTTTGGCTGCTGCCATTCATAGCATTAAGCTGAGGCTGGTCCAATTTGGTCCGAGGACCCATCGCCCTGCTTTCTTGATATGTACTTATTGTTAGTTTTAAGTTTTTGAATGTGTTATTGGACCATATAAAAATACGTCTATGTCTATATCTATGTCAACTGCACTAATAGCCCAAGCTCACATCGACAAAGCTACATCGCACTGAGTGGGTAACTACGCATTGACAAGTCAATCCCGTACACGCGATTATAACACCGCACTGACTGAACTGTGATCCAAAACAATATGATCCGAAGGTGCTGATAATGCGCAGGATACCACATTGTCAACACTGCAATAAATGATGGATGCAGACTGACAGCCAAAGCTCACATTGACGAAGCAACCTCGCACTGACTGAACAATCAGCACTGACTGGGTAATTAGCGCACTGACAAGACAATCCCGTACCCGCGATTATCACCCCGCACTGACTGAACAATTACCACTGACTGGACAGTCCCGCACTGATAGCCCAACTTCCCATTACCAAACTATGCAAGGACGATCGAACCGCATTGCCTTATGGAGTGAGCCAAATGCGTGGCAGGATAACAGGGTTATGCGATACCATATTGACAGACAACGCTGCAATAAATGATGAGCCGAAGCTCACATAGACAAAGCACTAACTGAACAAATAACACTGACTGGAGAACCTCGCACTGACTGAACAAGTTGCACTGACTGAGCAATCCCGCACTGACATCATAATCTGACAATTAAAAATATACACCGGATAGCTGCACGTTGTCAATCTAGGATACCACATTGACAACGCTGCAATAAATGATGGATGATGGATTCCACTGAGCCCAAGCAGACAAAGCAGTTTTTCAACTATCATTTATTTCTCAATCAGGCCAACTCTTTGCAGCGACAGCTGTATGTGGCGCGTCCTTACTAAATCTAAATTGTATGACAGTTACCGCTTACCATCAAGTGTTCTATCTGCCCGTTCGTCACTGTATAATTAAAAATGTATATTATCACTTCCAGAAGCCACGAGTCCCCGGCGTTCATAACGTCCCAGTGGCTGCTGAACGCGGTGCGCTCGCAGCTGCACTTCTCGCAGCTCGCGGCCTGGCTGGCGCGGCTGCGGCCCGCCGGGGGACCCGCTGAGCGCAGGTATGCTATTCTAAAAGAAAGAAAGAAAGAAAAGACATTTATTACACATAGCACACCACGACACAATAACAGTTACAATTACAGACAACGGACACATTAATACTTAAAATATCTAAATTAAAGAATACGTAGCCTCCCATGACACTTTCGTGTCATATCACGCAGAAGACGCCCACTGCTGGGCATAGGCCTCCCCCAGATATCTCCACGGCGGCCGGTCCTGTGCCTTCCGCATCCAGCTGGTACCTGCGGTCTTTACCGGGTCGTCGGTCCACCTTGTGGGAGGCCGAAGATTGAACACATATTCGACACTTAGGAAGTACTCAAAACATTTGAAACTAAACACTCTCGATACCATCGAGGCGTTACTGCATTTTTGGCAGCTCGCGGCCTGGCTTGCGCGGCTCAGGCCCGCCGGGGGACCTGCTGAGCGCAGATGAGCAAATAATAAATTAGTAAAAAAAGTGTATCTGTATTGTCTGTACTTTGATACTCAAATAAATCATCATCATCATCATCATATCAGCCAGAAGACGCCCACTGCTGGGCATAGGCCTCCCCCAGAGATCTCCACAAAGACCGGTCTTGTGCTTTCCGCATCCAGCTGGTACCTGCGATCCTTACCAGGTCGTCGGTCCACCTTGTAGGAGGCCTACCCACGCTGCGTCTACCGGTACGTGGTCGCCACTCGAGAACTTTACTGCCCCATCGGCCATCTGTTCTTCGAGCTATGTGCCCTGCCCACTGCCACTTCAGTCTGGCAATCCTTAGGGCTATGTCGGTGACCTTGGTTCGCTTGCGGATCTCCTCATTTCTGACTCGATCGCGCAAAGAAACTCCGAGCATAGCTCTTTCCATTGCCCTTTGGGTAACAGTGAGCTCTCTTATAAGGCCCATAGTGAGTGGCCACGTTTCAGCTCCGTAAGTCATCACTGGCAACACACATTGGTCAAAGACCTTCGTCTTGAGACACTGCGGTAATTGGGACGAAAATATGTGGCGTAGCTTCCCGAACGCTGCCCAACCGAGTTGGATTCGTCGATTGACCTCTTTCTCGAAATTGGACCTACCTAGCCGGACTATTTGTCCTAGGTATGTATAGTCGTCAACAACTTCAAGTGGAGTGCCTCCAACTGTCACTGGAGTAGGCACAACATGGACATTCGACATAATTTTCGTCTTGTCCATGTTCATTTTAAGACCTACTTGTTGAGAGGCACTACAGAGGTCATCGAGCATTTTGCCCAATTCTTCCAGGCTTTCAGCCATGACTACGATATCGTCAGCAAATCTGAGGTGCGTGAGGTACTCGCCGTTAATATTGATGCCAAGTCCGTCCCAGTCCAGAAGCCTAAAGATATCCTCCAGTGCAGCGGTAAACAACTTCGGAGATATGACATCACCTTGTCTAACACCTCGCTGCAGCTGAATAGGTTCCGTGGTCTTATCCTGGAGACGAACTGACATAGTGGCGTTTTTGTACAAACACTTCAATGCTTCGATATATCGATAGTCAATTTGGCACCGCTGTAGAGACTGGAGCACCGCCCAAGTTTCGATCGAATCGAAGGCTTTCTCATAGTCCACAAACGCCAAGCATAATGGCCGGTTATACTCTTCGGTCTTCTGTACAACCTGCCGCAGCGTATGTATGTGGTCTATGGTACTAAAACCTTTTCGAAATCCGGCTTGTTCGGGAGGCTGGAAGTCATCAAACCTGCGTGCGAGACGATTCGTAATGACTCTCGAAAACAGCTTATAGACATGGGTCAGTAGCGATATTGGTCTGAAGTTCTTCAAGAGAGCCTTATCACCTTTCTTGAAGAACAATATCACTATGCTTTTGCGCCATGCTTCCGGCGTTTTGCCCTCGAGGATGACGGAATTGAACAGCTTCTGAAGGGTCTTAAGCACAGGTTTGCCACCAGCTTTCAGAAGCTCAGCCGTAATTCCATCATCACCCGGCGCCTTGTTGTTCTTAAGCTGTTTGAGAGCCATACTAATCTCGTACAGGCTGATGTCCGGGATATCTTCGGTGTAGTGTCGGGTCAACTTGGCTCTGGGGTCTTTTGCCATACTGGTAACAGGTGCCCGTGTTGTCGTGTATAACTGTCCATAGAACCTCTCGACTTCCCTCAAAACCTCGGACTTGGTCGAAACAACTCTGCCGTCATCCGTTTTCAGTCTCGTCAACTGGCTCTGTCCAATCGACAGATCTCTCGCAAAGACTTTAGAGCCTTTGTTCCGCTCGATCGCCGCCTCAATATTGGTAGTATTGAAGCGGCGTATGTCGCGAGTCAGAGACTTGGAGATCTGTCGATTAAGTCGCCTAAATTGAGAGACATCATCAGGGGATTGCAGAGTCATTCCGCGTCTTTCTTCGATGAGTTTGAGGGTATCGTCAGAGATTTTGTTTGTTCTGTTTGTACGGCAGGCCTTATAAAACTTTGACCCAACCGTATAGACAGTTTCCACGAACCTGTTATTATAGTCGTCCACGTCGACGCACTCTCCTAGGCACTCGAAGCGATTTTGTAATTCGAGTTGAAAGCTCTCGGGGTTTTGGATTTGGATGGGTACAGGCCGGAGCGTGGACCTCATCAATCTCGATCTTTCCAGCTGGGGATTAATATTCAATGTGCCTTTTACCAAGCGGTGATCACTGCCAATTTTAACGCTATTGATCACCGAGACATCATTGAATATATGCCGTTTCGTAGATAGGATGAAGTCAAGCTCATTTTTTGTCACACCATCGGGACTAACCCACGTCCATCTGCGATGATCCGGCTTCCTGAAAAATGAGTTCATCATAAAGAGTCCCTCCTTCTCCATAAAGTCACTCAAATAAATAGTAAAAATGAAATAGTAAAAAAATGTGTCTGTACTTTGAACATGTTTAAAGTAATAATTTATTGTTATTAAGCAGGCAAGCAGTTGTCAAAACAACAGATTGATGCCAGTATCCGGCTTTTCTCTACTCATTATTAATTAATTAATTCGTGTTTTATTGATAATTGTTAATTACAAGTCGATTAATTAACAACATCAACATTATCAATAACAATGTTATTATTATTAATTAACATTATCAACCTGTATTCAAATATTTGACGAGTCTGTTTTTGAAGGGTGACGAATTTTTACGAAAGTTGTCATGTACACTTGACATGTACTGAGACAGAGATTGAACATATCGAAATATTCGACACTCATTTTCTCAACACATTTGACACTGAACACTCGATACCGTCTGGGCGTTACCGCCAAGATGACCATTCACGACACTCGACAACGCACTTGGCTACGTTGCGTCCACAACTCATAATATAACAGTCCACTGTTGGACTTAGGCCTCCTCCACTATAGTGGAGGGTTTAGAGTTTTTACAGTGAACGAAAACGAAATACAGGGGTGATTTCAAATTGATTATGCAAATGGGTACTGTAAACGAATTTTGCCCGTATGAAATAGCAGATTTTTTGCGATTCCAGAGTTAGTGCCATAGTAAAAGTTGTTTGTTATCACGAGCACATGCATACGATACCCCTTCGTATCATCAATTCGAAATCACACTAGATTCATAATCTAACCGACAGACAAAGTCGAATAACCCCCGACCAAGTGTACTTAAGCTCAAATATTTTTTTAACTACTGAACCGATTTTAATGAAACAAAGCTAAGTACCAGCTCTATTAAACTGGCTTTCAAATAAAGAAAACCGCGTCCAAATCGGTCCATCCGTTCTGGAGCTACGCCGCCACAGACAGACACACGAAACCAGAACATACACACGTCAGCCTCATAACACTCCACTTTTTTCATCTGGGATTAAAAATAACCTTGTCCCTCCTTCCCCAGACGCAAGCTGAGCCGCGAGAAGTGCAACATCAAGAAGCTGGAATCCAACTGCGACGACAACGACCCATCGATTGAGGAGCGCAAACTGAACATCGTCTACTCCATAAAAATACCCGGAGAGAGCTATAAGATGTCCGAATTCCCCCGACCACCGACCGACCATACATTCCCCGTTACCGATATCGGAAACAACATATTCTTGAAGGTTAATCTCGAAAGCCTCCCGCGACTCGACGACATACCAACAGTCAAATGCAGCTGCCAGAAACGCAGAGCCAGCAAAGAGATACCCAGCAACGTACACGAGGAATTAGTCGGCAAATTGAATGATCTCAGCTTAGGACCTAAATACGATAATATAAACTCAAATATTGGTAGCTCCAGCCGCCGTCTGTCCATCATATCCAATCCAGACACCACAGAGTATCTCTACTCCAGCGTGGATAAAGATGCGAAGAAAGATGAAAAGATTGTTGACGATAGAATGCATACGCCGTGCAGCGAGAATGGGAAACACAGATGCAGCTGCGACGACGACTCGGACTTGAATCACAGATCTTCCACTAGTTTGTATCTACCCAAGAAATTGGATGAGAAGCGTTTGAAAGAGATTGCAAAGTATAAGAGGCGTTTGCGGAAAGAGAGTAAGCTGAAGAAGCTATGCGACAGCACATCTTCGGAAGGAGACGCTCAGAGGGCCAAAGAGACGCACACATCTATTCCTATATTGCAGGCGTCCAGGTTTGACAGGTTCAGAGCGATCGGATGCTATAGAAACCAGACGTATTTGACTCTGCCAGCTAGCAGGATAGAGTGCAAGTCTCCATTCGTCGATTCCGTCAGCATACCGCCGCAGGAGATCAAGAAATCTGTGTCAGTATCCACGCAGACGGACGACCTGACTTGCCAATGCGGGCATGCTATAGGCATGTCCTGTGGCTGCTGTCAACGTGGCATGGTCAGGTCGGAAGCGAACTACAACCTAGCGTCCGTAGACAAGTCAGAAGTGCTCCTTGACGCCATAGAGAAGTGTCAGGAGGAGAACGGTGGCAGGAGGAAGTGCGAGGACGAAGGGAAAAGTTTTAAAAAGCTCAAATGTGATTTTAGTAGTAATTTAAAGTGTGATAATAATATATATAACGTAGCTGATGATAGACCTAGTTTTAGTTCTAATTGTAATGATTTTATCGAATTGAAAGGCACTGGTAATGACAACGGGAATGGTGAGGGGAGCGACCTAATCAGGCGTCCGAAGTTGCACAGATTCTTGCCTGTAGTGGACAAGATAGAGCGCATAGTAACAGACAGGCTCACTCAAGACTCTAACCTAGCTAGCGATCAACCGGGCGACCAACAAAACACGGACCAATCAAACAAACAGACAAAAAGACAGAAGACTTACTCAATAAACGACGATGATTACGTCCTATATGAAAAATGTGACTATGGCACAATAGATAGTTGCGAGATAGAATCACCAGGCGACGATCAGAGCGCCTTCAAATACCCAGATGGGACAGAGGACCCGGATAAACGGTCTTCCCCGGATAACCAGGTGCCTTCCCCGTCGGAAATGGACCGGTTCAGATATAGATTCGATTCGGCAGCGAGCATGGTGTTCCATACCAAGACTGGATTGCCTCTGACTTCTAGTCCGGCCCCGTTGAGGAGGGGAAATAACTGCTTCGATTTTGATGACTCCATCAATGGAATTTCTGGCATAAAGAGGTTAGTTTTTCTTCTTTTTATTTTGGT
This sequence comes from Blastobasis lacticolella, assembly GCA_905147135.1. NCBI lineage: Eukaryota > Metazoa > Arthropoda > Insecta > Lepidoptera > Blastobasidae > Blastobasis > Blastobasis lacticolella. The sequence continues at coordinate 1,555,170 of LR990067.1, forward strand.
ACTTTTACGGTATAAGAATGTAATATGTGAGGTTTGATTTGGCTGCCTCTGTAGCCGAGCGGTTAGGGTATCCGACTCGTAAGCGAGAGGTACCGGGTTCGAATCCCGCTGCGGCCATGTACCAATGACTCTTTTCTGAGTTATGTACATTAGCTGAACACTAACTGATGCTCTTACGGTGACAGAAAAAATCGCGATGAAACCTGCACATTCGGGCGACTGAATGTGTAACCATGATCCAATCTGCGGGGCTATTGGCTAACTCAGTTGACAACTGTATTTGACACTAGATAATTCTACACCACGTCATCTACGTTGAAAACTGGCAATAGCGTCTACCAAATTAGAGTAGTGTCAGATTTTTTTATGTCAAATTCAGTTGTCCACTGAGATAGCCGATAGGCCCTCTGGTCAGGTTCCCCTGGTAGCAGGGTCGCGGAGTTCAGATGACAGTCGCTCCACTGTAATTATCTGAGCTGCCAAATCCTGGATCATGGTCAAGGCGGACCCCAAGCCCTTGTGCGCGTGAGCACAACCGGGACATTAACGCCAAGATGATTATTTTTATTTTGATGTGAGATTTGGCTAGGAATTCTGTTGAGAAAGAAGTGTTTAGAAAACGCTGCTCCCCATTTTCGGTCTACGGAGGTCCAAGCTGGTTAACATCGTAACTTCGACTTGTATTTGCTCTGGTACACAAGCTAAATATGTTTGGTATATGGCAGCAGCGTTTGCTATTGTTATATTTATAACACTGCGATCTCCTACCCGCCTGCCAAGCGTGGAGATTATGGCAATGATCTCCCCTTTCGTGGGAGAGGCCCCAAGTTCTGCAGTGGATTGTTGGGCTGTGATGATGAACAATAATAATCTTCCGACCGATTTTGGACATGGCGACCTTTTCGATCCCTAATCAAATCTGAACTTCTGCGGTTGCTGCGGTTTCCACCAGGGTCCGCTTTCCGACTCATTCTCCTCCATTTTTACGACCTGAGTGGTTCAGTGGCTGCCACGCAAGAGGTCCCGGGTTCAATTTGCGGCCAGGCAGAAATTGAAATGAATAATTTTAATTTCTGTTACGGGTCTGGGTGTTCTATGTATAATAAGTATGTATTTAAAAGTATATAAGTAGTTTATCAGTTATCTAGCACCCGTAACACAAGCTTTGCTTACTTTGGGGCTCTAGCCCTATCTATGGCGCTGGGTGATTGGTCCACGATTATTTATTTTTTATTTTTATTTATTTTATTTATTTCGCCCTGTCTCGGGCATCTCGCGTTGGAAGCCTTTGGCTCACGCATCTGATTCAGCGATGTCAATCTATCACTTCTTGGCCTTCCACGGATCCTCTTTCCTGATACCGGCAGGTTCAGGCACCTATTTTCCACGTATCCCTGGGGCTTACGCGACACGTGACCAGACCAGTGAAGGCGAGTTTCTTCAACCTCATCCGCGGTATCGCTCACTCCAAGGCTGTCACTGATGTACTCGTTTTGCACTGGATCGAGTCGCGTAACGCCACGTTGGAAGAATATTATCATTATTTATTTACATTTTTTTATGACAATTTGGAATAATTACCTGCCTAATAATTTTTTTTTTATATTTTATTAAAACGTTAACATTTAATTCATGAATTAAATCACTAATATTTATCGATAGTATAGTCTATTTTTAATAATTAAATATTTATGTATTGTGCACGTCTTAAACTGCTTCCAGTCATCACGTTCTCTTTGCTGTAGGCCTGCTGGAAGATATTTTTTTTTAGAAATAAGTAGTGCCTTTTGTGTCATGTATATATTTGCCATATCTTTGTTACCATTTTTGTGTGCAATAAACTATTAAATAAATAAATAAAAACAATATTAGTGATCGAATTCATGAATTTCGTATCGAAGTAGCCCCTCTACGATGCGCCTCATTATATTTGTAACCTATGATGACGAAATAAATATTGATTGATTGATTGACTGTATCTACTCATAGTATGTAATGTTTTATAAGCTGTTGGTACTGACGACCTGAGTGGTTCAGTGGTCAACATGCCGGTATGCCACGCAAGAGGTCCCGGGTTCGATTCCCGGCCGGGCAGAAATTGAAATGATGAATTTTAATTTCTGTTACGGGTCTGGGTGTTCTATGTATAATAAGTATGTATTTAAAAGTATATAAGTAGTTTATCAGTTATCTAGCACCCATAACACAAGCTTTGCTTAGTTTGGGGCTAGATGGCGCTGTGTGAATTTGTCCACGATTATTATTACTATTACATTATTGTTATTACTCCAATAAATAAATAAATAAATATGTCAATTCCAGCGCCCTCTTCCACCCGATATCCCCCGCGGCGCCCCCGACGCCCGCGCCGGCCCCGCGCCCCGCGCCCCGCAAGGCGGCCTCCACCCCCCACCCCCGCCCACGGGACGAGATACACAAACTGAGGATCGGGCCCAGCACTGGGCTGTTGGGTGAGTGCATTGCTTTTGTTCTAACGGTGAGTTCTAACGGTGATAAACGAGCAGACAGTCCACCACAGTAAGTGGTAACTGTCGGCCGTAACCTCAACAATTCATACAGAGGTAGGGCATAGCGGGGTATCCCGTTGGAATTGGAGCCGCCCGACTGGGGAAGTACCTCCACCTTACAAAATACCGCAGCTAAACAATACTCTTTTAAATAGTATTGTGTTTCTGCCGGTGAGTAAGGTCTCCAGTGCTCCATGGGGTGGGGATTCGGGGAACCGTGGGTTTGGCAGTGGAGGGGCATTTGCCTTTTTGCTGCCAGAGTAACGTGTTATAGAGTTGGGCAACGCATTGGCGATAGTCTCGGTGTTGCTAATGTCTATAGGCAGTGGTGACCACTTTCCATCAGGTGGCCCGCTTGCCTGTTTGCCTATCGTATGACATAAAAAAATACATTTAGGTAGCAACATAGAATGTGCGTTGTCACTGTGAGCTAAGATGAAATGCCTCATGCCTGTAATTGCGCTGGCTACCTTATCCTTCAAACCGGAACAGCAATGCAAGCATCGTTGCTTGGCAGCAGAAATAGATAAGGCGGTGGTACTCACCCAGGCGGACTCCTCAAGGTTAACAGAGTCCTACCAACTGATAAAACGTAAGTACATACGTACATACACACTTTCCGCAGTGGTATCGAGTGCCACAGGCTGTTTTGTAGCAATTTTTTTTTATGTCATACGGTAGGCAAACAAGCAAGCGGGCCACCTGATGGAAAGTGGTCACCACTGCCTAAAGACATTAGCAAAACTAAGAGTATCGCTAATGCGTTGCCCACCTCTATAACACGCATTTCAGCTCTTCTAAAACTACCATTGCTGTAGTAGCAATTTGAACTAAAATTACCTTAATATATGTAAACGCTTATGGATTTTGAGATGTCAAAATAAATCATGTCTATGTCGATGTCAAATAAGGGCGAAAATAGCCCTCTAGAGGGATGTGGATCTTCCAGCTGTCCGCTTTAGTTCAACCTTTATAACGCGTACGGCTAAGGAATGGAATGCGTTGCCTGCGAGTGTGTTCCCTGATCTATATAATCTGGACGCCTTCAAGACTAGAATGAATAGGCTGTTCCTTGACAGGTTTCTGCCTTTAAAACCAAACTGGCTAGATTGGCGTACCGCAGGGCAGCATATTGGGTCCTAATATTTGCTAATGGAGACAACGTAGGACTTACAAGCGTCACAGCGCAGTTTGGCTGCTGCCATCCATAGCATTAAGCTGAGCCTTGTCCAATTGGGTCCAATGACGCATCGCCCTGCTTCCTTTCTGTTAGTTTCAAGTTTTTCATGTGTTATTGGACCAAATTCGTCTATATCTAGGGCTAAAAAGGTTTACAGGGTCGGCAACGCGTGGGTGATGCCCCTGGTATTGCGAACGTCCATAGGCTGCGGTGACTTACCATCAGGCAGTCCGTAAGCTTGTTTGCCACCTTAGTGGTATAAAAATAACGTTGGCCGGACACTCCTCACTCAAACCCACCTCTCATTCATACATGCAACTGAAAGGCCAGCTGTAGTGGCTACCACAGGGCACCATAGTGGGTCCTAATATTTACTAATGGACGCCGAACACCCCTCGACTCACACCCACCTCCTCATCCACCAGGCAGCTATAAGCAATCTATTCTGAAAGGGGGACTAAAGTGGCGTACCACAAGGCACCATATTGGGTCCTAATACTTACTAATGGACGCCGAACGCCCCTCACTCACACACACCTCCACACCCCCGCAGGCAGCTTCAAGCAATCCACCTTGAAACGGGGCTAGAGTGGCGTACCGCAGGGCAGCATATTGGGTCGTAATATTTACTAATGGCCACCCCTCACTCTTTCACACCTACCCCCTTCACCCCCGCAGGCAGCTTCAAGCAATCCACTCTAAAGTGGCGTACCGCAGGGCAACATATTGGGTCGTAATATTTACTAATGGCCACCCCTCACTCTTTCACACCTACCCCCTTCACCCCCGCAGGCAGCTTCAAGCAATCCACTCTAAAGTGGCGTACCACAGGGCAACATATTGGGTCGTGATATTTACTAATGGCCACCCCTCACTCATATTCACACCTACCCCCTTCCCGCAGGCAGCTTCAAGCAATTCACTTTAAAGAGGCGTACCACAAGGCACCATATTGGATTCTAACCCGTTCACGAGTATAACGCAGGGCCCAGCCATCGTCCAATTCAACCATATTTGAGGGAAAAGAGCGACCCGGCCCACGCCACGCCAGGTAGGATGGACACTCCTCACTCATACTCACCCCCACTTCCTTACCCCCACAGGTAGCTTCGAGGAGTCCGCGCTGAAGGGCCGTCTGGAGCCGGTGGCGACGGTGGCGGGGTTCACGGCGGAGCTGGGCGCGTCGGGCGCGTTCTGCCCCCCGCACCGCCGGCTGCCCGTCACCGTGTTCTTCTACGCGCCGGGCGGCACCAACGCGCCATATATGGTGAGTGGGAGGGGTGGTAGTCGGCTGGCTAGTGGGGTTTTTGTGTTGGTATAGGCGAAAAACGGCGTTTTGAGGGCCCAAACAGGTGTTTTGATTGTGTTTTGTTTTTGTACAGGCAGAAAACGGCGTTTCGAACGTGTTTTGTTGTTCATGTAGGCCGAAATCGGCGTTTCGAACGTGTTTTGTTGTTCATGTAGGCCGAAATCGGCGTTTCGAACGTGTTTTGTTGTTCATGTAGGCCGAAATCGGCGTTTCGAACGTGTTTTGTTTTTGAGTAAGCAGAGGACGACGTTTCGGGTGTGTTTTGTTTTTCATGTTGGCTGAAATAGGCGTTTCGAGTATGTTTTGTTTTTAAACAAGCAAAAAATGGCATTTCGAGTGTGTTTTGTTTTTCACGCAGGTATAAATAGGTATTTTTGTCATTGATACGCTAAGTAGAAGATTGTAGTGTACCGCAGGGCAGCATATTGGGTCCCAATTCTTAGATAGGAGGTTTAAAAGCCGATTTACAAGGCGAAATTAGGATTCGACACTGTTTTGTTTTCTAAAAAGGCGAAACGAAGTGATTCGACTGTGTTGTTTGTATGCAGGCCAAATCAACGATTGGTGCGTGTTTTGTTGTTTTGGGTAGACATCTTATTTATTGTTTGTCTTTTAAAAAACAGACTTGCCAGACCAAAGCAATGGTCAGGCAAAAGTTTGATTTTTTGGGCAGGCAAAAATCACTTTTGGACAGGTCAAAATCTTATTTGTGTCTGTCATGCAAGCAAAAGTTGGCCATTCGACTACGCTTTATTCAACCTTGTATCTTCGGTTTATAGCAACAACAATCCTCCTTCCACACAACCCCCAAAACCACCCCTAAACCAACAATTCTCCACCCCCAGGGCCACATAAACCTGGGCCCGCACGGCTACCGGGTCGCCCGCTCCGGCACGATCCAGGTCTCGCTCTTCAACCCCCACGGGACCCTGGTCAAGATGTTCGTGGTCCTGTACGACCTGACCAGCATGCCGCCCAGTGCCAGGACCTTCCTGCGGCAGAGGACACTGTACATGCCGGCAGGGGCGGAAGCGCCGAGGCCGCAGTATGTGCATAAGTGGCTGCGGTATTTGATTCATTTGAGGTGAGGGTTTTGTTAATAGAATAGTAATAGAAATATTTAATTTGCTTATAGTTTACAATTGATAATGGAATTACATTAGTTGTATAAAACAAAACTTTTACAGACAAAATGGTCCAAAACTCAGCGTATGGGTGAGGTGAAACCCACACCCGCTGGTATTCTGTCATGGCCAGACTTAGACTAAACATTGATCATACAATATTTAGCCTAAATTATAGTTTGGTTCAAGGAACAGCTAATTTTATAAAAGAAGTGATAAGTGAGCCTTATCTATTACTGCCGCTAAGCGACAATGCTTGCATTGTTGTATTTCGGTAAGGGTAAACTGAAAACTGTAAGACCTGTATAATCTCATGAATGCTATAAATTACATTGACTATGGATAAGGTAGCTAGCGCAATTACAAGCATAAGGCATGTCGTGTTAGTCCACACAGTGACAACGCATCAGCGGTGCTGCATTTTTGTTGTCCGCAACCTAAATGTATGAATCGTAGATGTTATGACGACAGTAACTGCTTACCATCAGGTAGGCTGTCTCGTTTGTCACTGCCTTGAATAAAAAAAAAGTTATTTTTTTAATTTAATAAACTGATATGATCATTTCAAGAAGTTTAGCCTTGCTAGGCCTGTATCAAAAAGCGAACTGACGTTTGCCACTAGATATGTAATCGGATTGGCCATTTCCAAGAAATTTAAAAATTTGCAAGGAAATTCCAGTTGGCCATACAAAACCCTAATTTCATACCTTACAAATAAGGACCAAATTTTTCCTCTCTCATTCATAATCCATTCATTCATTCGCTCTCTAATGAATACGCATTCATAATTCATTCATTCATTCGCTCTCTAATGGTTACATTGATGTTAATACAATTATTTGATCACATTAGCTGCCTTTCTAAGGCTTAGCGAGTTGTTATTATTGCCAGTTTAAGTTTAGACTTCCTGGTTTACCTTTAAAACAATACATAAACTAACCCTAAATCTTTCCACCATTCCAGATTCATGACCTCCAAATCGGGAAAGTTGTACCTCCATACTGACATACGCATCATAGTGTCACGGAAGGCTGACGTAGACACCGCCACCGCTCACTCTGCTCTCTTCCGCTCGGTGCCAACCAATCACAGCGCAGAGCTAACCCCGCCAGCCAATAAGAGCGAAGGGAAAGACGAACCGACCAATGAGAGCGAGGCACATCCAACCCGAGGACCCAATCGTTTCTTCGGAGGCTGTGCTGAGTACGACTCAGAGAATAAGATGAGAGAGATCGGTTACGACAATCAAAATGGCGTATCCTACGAATTGAGAAGCTTCACGTATGCACCAGAGAATCCGAAGTACTCACCCCGATAATATTCGTGTAGTCTAGGCACCTATAGAAATTACCTGATTGTCAGTAGCTTGGATAGGAATGTCGGTACAGTGGATGGAAATTTTGACAGTATCCTGGACAATAATTTTGGCAATGCATTGTATAATTGTTCTGTCACTACCATGGGTAATTTTGTCACTCCCATGGATAAGAATATTGTCACTCCCATACATAAGAATATTGTCACACCCATACATAGGAATATTGTCACTCCCATACTTAAGAATATTGCCACTGTCATGGATAAGAATTTTGTGACTGATTGGGGCAAGATTTTTTCCAGTAATCAAGATAATAATTTTGTCAGTACCGTGCAAAATAGTTTGATCAATCCCCTGGATAAGACTTTTGTCACTCCCATGGATAGGAATTTCGTCAATGCCCTAGATAATAATATTGTCATTCCCATGGGTAACAATTCTGACAGAAAACTGTTTATTGGTAGCTTGGACGACAGTTCGCTCGGAGATGTCAATTGTATAGCTAGTAACGACACTTCGTTCGGAAACATCGCCTGTAACTTTGTGAATATGAATCGTCCTATGTTAAATTTAGACACCAATCGTACCAAGACTGTTGTAGGAATCGACGTTCATATGAATGATTCCGCCGCAGCCGAAAATCACGACTCTTCGACCAATACACATATTGGTGGTAACTATGAAAACGCTTGTGTAAAAAGGCTATTAAAGGCTGATCCCTCGACGATCACTCCTTTCGATGATCATACCTCGACGATCACTCCTTTCGGTGATCAATACTCATGTTCACTTGACAAAAATGATGAAAATAACCATATGGATCGCACAGATCCTTTGTACATAAAAATCTCTCTAGTTGACGCGGATAGCAGTCCTAGAGATGACATTGTCTATGACAAAAGTTCTTTGGACCATATGCCTGACTTTTCCTCAAATAACTCTATACAGTGTGTCGGACAAGTTTGTCTTGCGGATAACGAAAATCATGTCAGTACCCTGTACGATAATTCTTGCAATGTCATTTTTGACAGTCCCTTTGATGAATCTGGCGAACTCAGTTCCTTGGCACACTGTATAGAGTATATAACACAGGATTGGCCTATAGGTAGTGAAACTGAGTTTTCCCTGGATGGTGACTCAGGCAAAACCCTTGCCTTTGACATATGTTTGGACGAACCTGTCTTAGCATCTTTACCAAACGCTGAGGTGTGTGTCTCAGAAGGTTCACCCACGGGTACTGAAAATTGCTCCAGTTCAGTGGGTGAATCCTCTTCTGACGTCACTACGATTGGCACTACCTCTTCTGACGTCATAATGATTGACACAACCGCTTCTGACGTCATAATGATTGACACAACCGCTTCTGACGTCACTACGATTGGCACTACCTCTTCTGACGTCATAATGATTGACACAACCTCTTCTGACGTCATAATGATTGACACAACCGCTTTTGACGTCACTGCGATTGGCACTCCCTCTTCTGACGTCATAACGATTGGCACTCCCTCTTCTGACGTCACAACGATTGACACACCCGCTTCTGACGTTATTACATATGACGCAAGCGACGTAGCTTTAACGAATTCTGTAGTGTATGCACAGGGTTGTCCCACGAGAATTGTAAATGACTGTACCGTTTACGATAACTCTTGCAATGTAATCCCCTTGGGTTGGGATGTACTTACCGCGATGAAGTGCGGATTTTGTATTATGTTCAGTGCCTGCCGCCTACCACAACCTGTCGTGTTATAATTATAATTATTACTATTAAATAAATATGTATGTAAAATGTACTAATGAGAAAGAATATATTTTTGGTTTTTATATAAAAAGTGAGTGATGAGTTTCATTTTTTTATGTCGATCCTTGTGGTACAGAAATTAAATAAAAAATAATCATCTTGGCGTTTAGGTCTCGCGTACGAGGGCCCGTATCTTGCCTTGACCATGATCCAGAATTTGGGAGATCAGATAATTATATTGCAGTGGAGCGACTGCCATTTGACCGCCTTGATTCTGCTACCAGGGGAACCTGACCAGATTGGATCACGGTTACACTGGTTACATGCATAACTCAGTAAAGAGTCATTGGTATATATATGTCGCAGCCGGATGGTTAAATTAGCCAGATAATTAAACGGCTAGCTTCTAATGCTATTATTTAATTGAAAATTTTCCAATTTAAAAAAAATTTAAAGTTATCTTTAAAGAACGAAATTGACCCGAGTTTACGGAGCTCCTCCAAATATTGTCACAATGGTAAGTTAATTACAATAAACTCAAACAATAATAATAGTTTGCATTAGGTTTTAATTCGGTTGGGTTAGGTTAGTGTTGTGACAATGCATGGAGGAACTCCGTAAACTCGGGGCAATATCGTTCGTTAGACGTAACTTTCAAAGTTCATGAATTTGGCAAATATTCAATTAAATAATTGCTTAGAAAGCTAGCCATTTAATTAATAGGCTAATTTAACCATCCGGCTGCGACATATATATGGCCGCAGTGGAATTTGAACCCGGTACCGCTCGCTTACGAGTCGAATACCTTGACCACTCGGCCACCGGCGCCCTCAGAAAAGTGTGGTACAGAAATCAATCAATCGATTTCTATGTCCCTGTGGACTCCGAAACGGCTGGCTCGATATTGAAGAAATTTGGCTAGGAATTTAGAATGAAAATATCTAGAGTGGAAGTAAACAATTTAATAAATAAGTTAATAATTTAACAATAACACACCACCATTCTCACAATAAATAAATACATTATGGCCATATTATTACCATTTAAACACACAACAATAAATATTAATTAATTATATTAAAATAATAATTAATCTTAGGCATAACACCTATAATAATTTAAATAAATTAAGTATTCGAAAATTTCGGAAAATTCTTGAGCAAATTCTGCGAAATTTTCTTTTCTTCAATATACTTTGTTTTTTTTTAAATAATTAACTAAAGCTACTGACCTGCGCAAATAATTTAAATAAATATTTTTAATCTTTAAATCTCCACTGGTATTAAATGCTGCGGTAAATTATAGTACAGAAACTTAAACATAGATTAATATTACCTAAATCTATTTGTACATAGTACCTACAGTGTACAAAAATTGAACATGATATGTAGTAAAACGTTATTTGAAGTAAGTTTTATTAGAAAATTCTGCAACTGAAAAGAACCTACAGCAGTTGGTCACGGAATAATTTTGAAGCCTTTTAGCGGTATTTATTTTTACAAAACAATACAATAACACTTCATTATGGTAGATAAAGTTACAGAACAGAAAGAAATGACTGGTTTTTATTCGTAAAATAATAATAAATATGTTATTTATTTTATTACAATCATTTTTGACACACGAAAGATAAAGTATAAAAGGATGGGTGGGAAATTATTTCTTTTAATTTTTTATTATAAGTACTCATGCATCCTGGTCTCGGCACTCCACATGATGTTTGCCGTACAGTATTTTCAATAGAAAATAACAAACGTCGAACACGTTATTTCTTTATAAGTATTATTAATAGAAACTAAACAAATTGTCTCCTTTGCATAAATTCTTCTTTAAATTTCTGTGGATAATATTGGGTCCTTGAATATGAAATTTTAGATGTCAATAAGTGCCTAAAATTAATTTTAAAATATTTGCTTTAATTTTAAAAGAGGTTCAAAAACTCTCTTTTTCCTTTATCGTCAATTAAAACGGGTGTAATTTTATGAAGACGCTAGTATCACTACAAAATCGTATGCACCGGTTTGCTTAATGCTGTCTGATTAAACATACAAATACAAAGTTCCATTGTAATCGGATTTGTCATATCCATGAAAATGAAAAATTTACTCGTTTGACAATTACAGTTTGTCATTTTCGCCATACAAAACGCCAATTTCATAGGGCCTAATACTTTTATTTTACGTTTACTTTTGCTATTTTCTATTGAAATGTACTATAAGGTGACAATATTCTAACCTTGCAGTAAAATCATTGCCCGTCAGGATACCTCTTCATCTTTCGTGTCCCAACTCTTCCAGAGACTGCGCGATCTACTATACACGTATTAGAGTGGGACGGGGTTGCTGTAGCTGTGCGTTCCTGTCGATCTGGGCCCGGTAGGGGGAACTGTCGAACTCGACGTCCACTTCGGAGTCCACCTCCTGAAATATTTTAGGGTGTTTAGTGCTGCCATGTACCAGACTGTTTTCTGATTTATTCACGCACTATGACATCTCGAATTCCACATATTTGAATTATTTGAAAAGCCTGCAGGTATCTTTGTCTAGCTAGAGTAAAATGTCGATTTCGAGACAATAGACCCTGTAGTCAGCTGATGTCTGCAACTCAGTACTAGTAGATGTCTAAAAACTCAGTAGTCAGCAGAATGATGTCTAAAAACTGAATAGTCAGCAGATGTCTAAAAACACAGGAGCGGAAGATGTCTAAAATACAGTAGTCAGCAGATGTCTAAAAACACAGTATCCAGCAGATGTCTAAATACCTAACCTAACTGATAAAAAACGTCGGATAATCCCCGACCATGTTTACTTAATTTAAACTGAACTTAATTTATACTAAACGAACTGATTATACTAAATTGCAATCGGTCCATTCGTTCCACAGATCCCACAGACAGACACAAAGTTCCATAGATACACTCATTAATCGAAAGATTTTGGACATAAAGCACATTAATCAGTCCAATAGACCTGACAGACTTACCCATACACAGGACCACCGATACACATATCACCTGGGGAAATAACGTGGACATGTTGGAATGAACCCTACTCACTAAAACCCCGCTTTTTATCAGAACACCAATACCTCATAGGCAGTGCTGGGTCAGTCAACACATAAAAGCAACCTCCTAATACCCTAGGATGTCTCCCAGTCATGTGGAGCCACGCAATGCAGGGAAAGCTCCGCTGGCTCCACTAGTAAAAAGGAAGGAAGACGGTTTGGCGGTGCAGGATAATGGTAGCCGCCAATGTTGGCAAGCGAAGATGGTGAGAAGGTAGAAAAGGGTAATAATTACCCACCTGGCCGGGTGTTGTGACCAGAAGACCAAGGGCCCGACAGTTGATCGTCGGAAGTTGTATATATGCCGTGGAAGTTGGCACATTTCTCTAGCGCGATGCAGGACGGTTAGCGCCATCTATGTGCGGATGCTTGCCAACCTTGTGTTCGTGTACTCGTAATGTGAGTATCGTTGAGTTTCCCTAGTGGAGCGATAGATGTCGCTACAACGGTAAAACTTATATCACCCCATGGGTGTTATGCAGGCCTTACCTCCGGCGGTATACTCCTGGACCAGGGCCCCCAGCCGTGGCCCTCTTCCTCGTGGTCGTAATGGTGCTGATGCTGCGCGTGCTCATAGTAGATCACCTGGAAAGAGAGGAATACGTCATCAAACTTAAAGCTAGCAAAACAACAAGACGATAAGTAAAATCGGTCCAAACTGACTTGTCTTATTTGGTTATGGAAATTATGAATTCAAATGGATAATTTGCAGCAGTATTCGTTGAAATTCACATTCTATATTTTTTATATATAATTTAAGACATCTAGTACAGCGTACGTAGCGTGATTGATACGGCAAGTCGTGATTTTGGGCATTGTTTGTTCACCAAATAAGACAAGTCAGTCTGGACAGATATAGGTATGTACACAACATCATCACAGCCCATAACAGTCCACTGCAGGATTAAGTGGACCTCTCCTAGGAAAAGGAAGGTTAATGCAGTAATCTCCATGCTTGAGCACACGGGTTGGCGATCGCAGTGTTATAAATATAACAATGGAAAACGCTGCTGCCCATTTTTCAACCTAAGGAGAATCTCTAGATCTTTCATCTCGAAAACATTAGTCGCCTTGTCCGACACCCACAAGTGTAAGGAGTTGGTGCTATTCTACTCTGCCGTACACCACACGGCCAAGTAAGTACTATCGTTAAGAAAAGTTACTTTAATTCACAAAAACATTTATATATTTTTGTGACAGGTTGTGCACAGGTACGTTTTGTGGGTCTCCTAAACGTCTACTATCTCTCCAAAGTGGAATTTTTATTGTACTCGATGATGTAAGATAACCTACGGCGCCCCTTACAGTCTACCAGTCTTTAAGCGCTTATTAATTTATGACTAGCAGTTCTTAGCAGGCCTCACCCGCGCACTTTTCGGATCTCTGTAAACAATTAACTTTCCCTCGGGAACGTATCCCTAATATGAAACGTTACTCAGAAATAATTTAGCTTTTTTCTTTGCATAGTTTAGCATTCTATTAGTAAAATAATTTTTATAATCGCTCCAGTCGTTTTTGAGATTATTCATTACATAGAAAAATACAAACCTTTTCTCTTCAATTCTTTTCATAAAGGGTGTTTTTATAGACGCGGAGAACAAAAAATTTAAATAAAACATGTTGGCTACCGAGATTTTGTGATCTAACTCCATTACATTGTTTTCTTTGGAGATATGTCAAGTCACTTTTCTACACTGATAAACCAGAGACGATCGAACACAACATTCGGTGTGTTATTAGCAAAATACGGCCGCAATTGTTGCGAAAAGTGGATGAAAATTGGTTATCCAGATTGGACCATCTACGCGTCAGTCACACCAGCCACATTGCCGAAATCATATTCAAACATGAATGCCATAAAATTATCTTTCTAATAAAGCTAGTTTATCTTCGTTTTATTTCTAAAAAACACTCTTTAATACCTGCCATAGAAAACCAAAGCACAAAACCATAAGCGATTTCAATATAAAGTTCTCCGCCTCTATAAAACAACACCTAGTATAGAAAACCATAAGCGCTAAGATAATGATGATGATGATAATTTAGGATAACCAACAAGACTAACACTAACAACCGTTACAGCTTAAACCATCTTAGAGCTAAATTACTAATGAAAGTAACAGTAAACTGCTACCTACAGTCTGCGCGTACGTATTTAGACTTACAGGATTCCGCGCAGACTCCTACATTCGCGATTGCTTATCGAAAACGTGACTTATAAAACTTGTTTTCCAGAGAATCGAACCCACGACCTGTCTGGAGACAGGGCCTTAACGGGTCCCAGCTTTCTTCACAAAAGGTCAGGGAGTGAAAGTTTAAAGGCAAGCGATCCTGCTAAAGGCATATTTGGATGGGTAATGTGTACGGTATGAGCATTGCAATGAGGAGTTTTCCAGTAGGTATTGATATATGGTTTTAAAAAGCATCAATAGATGGCGCTCCTACAATCTTGGTAATCTTTTTATAATCTGTATGATAGTGGCAGTGATTTTATGCAGTCAACTAATACTAAACTTAAAAATAAAATGTTTATTAATATAAACATAACTGTTAAAGGTTGAATGAAATGTAAAAAGAAATATTTGTAGATGTTGGTACTATGTTCCATTATTATTACAACCTCTAAAATGGTTGAAAACTAGTGACAAATACAATATTATCCAATACAACGTACCCAGTGTTTATATCCTGTTTGCTAAGAACCTATTTCAAGCGATTATCAATTACCAAAATTGTCGGGCGCCATCTAGTGAGTGGTTAGGAATGCTTTAGATACCTATTGGAAAACTGCTCATTGATAATTACCTAAGGTACAAGTTAATATTGAAGTTAGCAAGGTGATTTGTATGTATGATTATTGCAATTTATATTTAAGATACACTAGTACTTCTCAAGACTAATCAAACGAGCCCAAAATCTACGGGTTTACCATGATTTGTTTAGGAGTTCCTATGGCCTTCCGTCTCCATCATCAGATCAGCTGGATGGTATCATAACATTGCATTGTCACCGAACTTACATGAGTGCAAAATTTCAGCTCAATTCGAAACCCGGAAATGGGTAAAATTTGACTTGTAAAATTTTACTACCAACAGACATGGGGACATGTGAAACTAAAAAAAAGCTTGTAAAAAGTATCTGTTTTTGGCAGATATGATGACGATGATGATAGTGGACAGTGAGTCAGTGATGCCGTAAAACAGAAGCCCCGAACTCACACCCAATTGGGTGGAAGAGAGAGCCAAGTATGTAAGTAAGTAAGAACCCATAATGGGATAAGTAAGGCAACGATAATGACTGGACTGGTACTGGTGGGCCGGTTGTAACACTTTTTAAACAAATATTAAGGCCTGTAGTATTTCCCTGTTAACAATTTTCAATCAATTCTATCCGCATGAACGCTTTTAAGTATTTATATTATATTTATATTAAAATAATCTTCTTGGCGTTAATGTCTAGGTTGTGCCCTCGCCACAAAGATTTGGCAGATCAGATAATTACAGTGGAGCGATTGCTATCTGACCTCCGTGACTCTGTTGTTAGGGGATCATGGTTACACATTCAGTCGCCTAAATGTGCAGGTTTCATCACGATTCTTTCCCTGACCGTAAGAGCATCGGTTAGCATTCAACTAATGTACATCACTCAGAGAAGAGTCATTGCTACATACATGGCCGCAGTGGGATTCGAACTCGATACCTCTCGTTTACGAGGCGGATACCTTAACCACTCAGACACCGATGCTCGCTTTTCGTCGATATATTATGGTAACAAAATATTTTTTTTTTTATGTCATACGGTAGGCAAACAGGCAAGCGGGCCACCTGTTGGAAAGTGGTCACCACTACCTATAGACATTAGCAACACCAAGAGTATCGCTAATGCGTTGCCCACCTCTATAACACGTTGCTCTGGCAGCAAAAAGCAAATGCCACTCCACTGCCAAAGCCACGGTTCCCCATATCCCCACCCCATGGAGCACTGGAAACCTTACTCACCGGCAGAAACACAATACTATTTAAAAGAGTATTATTTAGCTGCGATATTCTGTAAGGTGGAGGTACTTCCCCAGTCGGGCGGCTCCAATTCGAACGAGATACCCCGCTATGCCCTACCTCTCTTAAAATAATAACGCTGGCCATTTAAAAGATTGAATACTTACTGTACAAACATTTTTTTCCGAATCGAAATTCGAAATCCCGTTCGCCTAGATGCATTCGATTATTATCGAATCAAGAACGCGTGTGACTCGAATATCGAATAGGACGAGATTCCATCGCGTCGATCGTGGTAGGAAAGGAACAGCCTCGGCTAGGCTAGGTACAGAATAGGTAAGTACTGTTAAGTGCCTAGGTTAGGTACACAACCTAAAAATCCCCGAAAAAGTCTACATTATAACTATTCTAACTAGCTTTTGCCTCAGGATACGTTCCCGCTGGAACCACATTGATTTCGGGATACGATTTCGACAATCGTAGAGCTCGTCTAATTTAAAATGACGCGCCCCACTATCGCATTAACGCACACAAGCAAGTTTAAAATATGGACGCAATACATATACAAATGCCGTTGTAATTGGTCATTCAGTTGCCGATAAGATTCAAACGTCGGAGCTCGCGTCGTTCATTGGCTCCCACACAGATGAAGTGTCGTTATTAATATTTGCACTCACACATCGAAATCAACTAACTAAGTAGTGGGGCGCGTCATCTTAGACTAGACGAGCTCTACAATGTCGAAGATTGAATTTTGAAACGTGTCAAAATGTCAAAATTTGTGACGTCGTAGCGCGAGAAAGGCACCCGTCAATACTCATTCCCTTCGAACTCTGCTTACTTCCTTACTTTTGTATTTTGAATTTCAGTTACGTATTCATATCGATCGTTGCTATGACAGAATACTATCATACATTATGTTTAGTAGTTCTTAAGACGATAATGACGACCTGAGTGGTTCAGTACGTTAACATACCGGTCCGCCACGCAGAGGTCCCGGGTTAGATTCCCGGCCGAGCAGAAATTGAAACGCTGAATATTAATTTCTGTTACGGGTCTGGGTGTAGTATGTATAATAAGTGACTGCGGTAACTTTACTTAACGGACTAGTTTGCCACCTTAGTGGTATAAAAAAAAGTATCAGTTATCTAACATCCATAACACAAGCTTTGCTTACTTTGGGGCCAGATGGTGCGGTGTGAATATGTACAAGCATATTTTATTATTTATGTTTAGCACTTTCAAGAATGACTTCTTTGTTCACATCCAATACCGGTTGGTTCACAATTACTTAATTGTTTATCAATATTAATGAAACACCTGCCGATGGACAATACTTTCACTTGATTAAAGCACACCTGCGCACGATTACCACTAATTATTTTAGCATGCCAATTTAGTAGAATTTGCTATGAGCAATTTGTTAAACTAACATTATGTTTTTAAATTGATAGAAATAGACAAGACTTTATGTTGGATTGACTTCGTTTATTCTTCTTGGCATCAATATCACGGTTGTGCTCTCGAGAGGGCCTGAGACCCGCTTGACCATGATTCAGGATTTCGCAGACCCGGGGTCCACCTTGACCATGTGGCAGGTCAGGTAATTATAGTCAGAGCGACTGCCATCTGACCTCCATGACCCTATTAACAGGGGAATCTGACAGATTAATCATGGTTACACGTACAGTCGCATGAATGTGCAGGTTTTCTCACGATGTTTTCACTCGTTGAGCATCGGTAAGTCATTAGAACATAGAAGTCATTAGAACATAGCGTCACTAAAGATCGAA
Organism: Blastobasis lacticolella; assembly: GCA_905147135.1. Lineage (NCBI taxonomy): Eukaryota > Metazoa > Arthropoda > Insecta > Lepidoptera > Blastobasidae > Blastobasis > Blastobasis lacticolella. The sequence continues at coordinate 1,573,224 of LR990067.1, forward strand.
TATGGTAGCTCTCGTTTACGAGTTTGACACGCTAGTGGTTGAGCTACCGACGCTCTAATATATTCTGTATACATTTTGTGATCCAGGCTTAACAGAAGCTGAAGCTAAGCTCTCTCTACCTTTTTTTATGTCATACGTTAGGCAAACAAGCAAGCGGCCACCTGATGGAAAGTGATCACCACTGCCTATAGACATTAGCAACACCGGGAGTATCGCCAATGCGTTGTCCACCTCTATAACACGCTGCTCTGGCAGCAAAAAGGCAAATGCCACTCCACTGCCAAAGCCACGGTTCCCCAAATCCCCACCCCATGGAGCACTGGAAACCTTACTCACTGGCAGAAACACAATACTATTTAAGAGAGTATTGTTTAGCTGCGGTATTATGTAAGGTGGAGGTACTTCCCCAGTCGGGCGGCTCCAATTCGAACGAGATAACCTACCTCTCTTAATCTACCTATCAGAATCCCACAAGCAAAAGGTTACTATTTTAAATAGTATTGTTTTCCTTCCGGTAAGGTCTCCAGTACTCCATAAATAACCTTACCGACAGAAAATATCGGATAACCTCCGACCAAGTTTACATATACTCAAATATTTTCTAAAGTACTGAACCGATTCTAATAAAACAAAGCTATGAACCATCCCAATTAAATTGGCTTTCACATAGAGAAAATTGCATCCAAATTGGTCAATCTGTTTCGGAGCTACACAGATAGAATAAGACCACGCTAAGTCGGAATCGCTTAATAAAAAAAAACACTCTGTATGGCAACTTATGCCAAGTTTTTTAAACGTCATAAAACGTCATTCATAAAAGTCATAACAAACAATTTGATTTCTGTACCATTGTTTGTTTTCGTGAGCTAATAATGGGCAAAACAATTTAAAAGGAAGTGCGGGAGATAATTTTCAGCATGATTAATAATTAAAACAAACTAAAAGTACAAGTTCAAGCTAATAATTACCAAATAACTGAATGTTTACAAGAAGGGCTGACAAGAACAGATTAACTCCAGATTATTGCCACATCCACACTTTATTATTTTGTCCTACTGTCAGTCAATACGGACTTATCGTGGTCCTTTTCTACCCAGATCGATAGATAGAGACATACACCTCGAACTTATAACACTCATCTTTCAATAGGGCTATAAAAGTAACAACCAAACAAACTCACAAGACAATACTAGCGATAAACATCCGCAAATGAGTGAGCAACCTTCACGAGGTTACCAGAAGCGCACACTTTCTCCTTACTGCATGGCTGCGTCTGACACGAATGCCTAAGCCTGTCTGCGCCGACGAGGTCGCGGGTTCGAATCCGAGTGTACCTGGCGGTTGGCAGGTGAGAATTCCGAGATAGAGGTGGGTTGGATGAGATGAAGTTAATCGGTAGGTATTCGTAAGCGTCGGTGGCCGAGTGGTTGAGGTGTACGACTCGTAAGCGAGAGTACGGGTGGGAGCGAATCCCACTGCGGCCATGTATTAATGACTCTTTTCTGAGTAATGTTCTTTAGTTGAATGCTAACCGATGCTGTTACGGTGAGGGAAAATGTCGTGATGACGCCTGCATGTTCAGACGACCGAATGTTTAACCAGGATCAGGTCAGGTTCCCCCTGGTAGCAAGGTGACGTGCCGGTGTCGCACCAGGCAACTAACTATTTCGAGGCAAAATATCTAGTCTCCATACCTTCCATAAATTATTAATTTTAAAACTGACATTTATATTTAATTTGACATTATATTATTGTATTGGTGCCAATAAATGTTTATGTAGGGATTTGTTATGAAATCCCGTTTAGAATAGGTGCTTATTGTATTTTGACATTTCTTATTCAAATTTTGTTGACATGTTTTATTTATTTTATTCTATAGATCATGTATAGAGTATATTTATGATTCGGTATTGTAGAGATGGAGATAAACACTATTGCGATTGGAAACTCTGTTAGCAATAAGTATGTGTGTGAAATAAATAAATAAATAAATAGGCTGGAAAATGGGAAGCAGCGTTTTCCGCTTGCCGAACGTGGAGATTATGGCAATAACCTACCCTTCTGTGGGAGAGGCCCTAAGTCATGCAGTGGACTGTTACGATGTGATAATGAACAAAAGAGCTGACCGTTTCAAAACTTTCATCATCCGCATATTATATTATTCTGTTATATCACTTAGATACATTGTATTATTATGTTCCAGTAATTATTAGCAACAACGCGTCATACTTTATAAGAGATATAATGACAATACAATGAAAACTTTCTATAACGAGATAAAATTATGAAAGCTGCCACAAAAGACATATTACGCACCCAATTATTGTGCGATCCAGGCCAATTAGTAGATTAATAGAATGATGATGTAAAAACAGTTTTATCGAAACAGCGTAATCTTGAATATAACTAATATCTGCTTTTATAATAATAACGTGAAAGTGAAAGAGGTATGACAGGCAGAGCAGAAAATAGTATGAAGCTGACACATGTGTCAAACGTTACATGTATGTGGCGTCTAATGTCTTAGACATTAGTCGCTAGTCATCAGTCGGAGGACCGACCAAGACTGTGTTTTTTGGTTGCGGTAGAAACCGAGACCGAACACGCGAAAAAATTTGTATTTCGGCCGAAACACACACCGATTATCGGGTAAATAGAGGATTTGTAACCCCATTTCCCTCCGTAAATCTCAACCGATTTTAGTGATTTTTTCAACAGGTATATAAGATTAAAATTATCGATGTCAGTACGTTTTGCTTTTTTGGAATAACGTTGTAAATGTTGTATAATTGAGGTGTGGAGGTGGTGTTCAAACTCGGACATTTCTTTTTCAATATTGAAAGGATCATAACTTCTATTCAAGATAACTTATCCAAAAAAAACTAAACGTACCGAGATGCTAATGGTCAATATCTACTCTGTGTATGAAAATCATGACTCTCAGACGCAGCCTTTCCTCTGAACGTACTGTAATGAAGGAGTTACTGATTCCAGACTCCACTTATCATTCCAAATCATCCTAAAATCTTTTTCACAACATTATTTCTGGTAATAGGTTTTCAGACTATCTCTTGATCTTGAGTGGTTTTAGTGGTCTATTTAATGTCACACATTACACGTGTGTGGTGTCCGGCAGAGTAGAATAGCACCAACCCCTTACACTCGTGGGTGTCGTACAAGGCGACTAATGTTTTCGAGGATAGAGATCTAGAGTCTCTATAGACTGGAAAATGGGCAGCAGCGTTATCCATTGTTATATTTATAACACCGCGATCTCCAACCCTCCTGCCGAGCGTGGAGATTATGGCAATAACCTCCTCTTTCGTGGAAGAGGCCCTAAGTTATGCAGTGCACTAATATGGGCTGTGATGATGATTACACGCGTTATTTGACATTATGGCCTCTCCTCTTAAAATAAGTTTCTTTCCTCATTGTGCATCTGATTGGATACCTAAATATGTATGTAAATGTGTATGAGGAGGTATCTTACCTTCTGCGGCTGCTGATGATGGGACTTCTTGACGTCCAGCCAGAACCTGGCCAGGTTGATGGCCAGACCGATCAGCGCGATCAGGAAGAATTTCACCTGGAAATAGAGAGTTTATGAGTATTTGGCCATGTACACAGCGTAAGTACAAGCAAGACATTCCTTCCTGACATCCAGTGACGACCTGAGTGGTTCAATGGTCAACATGCCGGTCTGCCACGCAAGAGGTCCAGGGTTCGATTCCCGGCCGGGCAGAAATTGAAATGATGAATTTTAATTTCTGTTTCGGGTCTGGGTGTTCTATGTATAATAAGTATGTATTTAAAAAAAAGTATATAAGTAGTTTATCAGTTATCTAACACCCATAATACAAGCTTTGCTTACTTTGGCGCTGTGTGAATTTGTCCACGATTATTTATTATTTATCCATACATACATACAACCTCACATACGTATCCCATAGAGGTAAGCAGAGATACTTATCGAATGCCACTAGCTACGATCCTAACACACTTCTTTTGCCTCTTCAATTATGTCTATTTTGGTTAATAACCTAACAGAAAGGCAAACATCGGAAAACCACCTTAAACTAAACCGATTTTAATAAAACAAGAATATAATAACTAACGGCCGTGTGGTGTCCGGCAGAGTAGAATAGCACTAACCCCTTACACTCGTGGGTGTCGGACAAGGCGACTAATGTTTTCGAGGCAAAAGATCTAAGCGCCTCCGTAGACTGGAAAATGGGCAGCAGCATTTTCCATTGTTATATTATTACACTGCGATCTCTAACCCGCCTGCCAAGCTTGGAGATTATGGCAATAACCTCCCTTTTTGTGGGAGAGGCCCTAAGTCCCTGCAGTGGACTGTTATGGGCTGTGATGATAATAACTAACAATAATCTCGATAAAAATAGCTTACAAATTATTTTATTGAAATTGGTTCAGTAGTTTAGAAAGACGGTTTTCTGTCGGGCGTTAAACTGCCAACGTTAATTTTCAGAAGACAAACAGAACAATTTACATACAAAACCTCGACGCCTTGCATTACATTCACATCGAAAACTTGTGCTTTAATTTGTATTTACCAAAAAAATCTGGTACGGACCTAAGATTTCACTTTTAAAACCAGTCCGTTACAGGCAGAGAAAGTCGAAAACGTTTCAAAATATTTCGCATTTCGCTAATTCCGAAATAATTAGCGTATTCAAAAGGTCATTTTGAATTTGGACACTACTGATTAAAGTGTCGAGACATTTGTCTTGTCTTGTTCGTTTAAAGAGTGTTTTTACGGGTTTTGATGATATTTGGTGAACGGGTAGAGCTTATCAAGTTTAACTTGATAAGATAACATGAACGCGTGGATGATGCCCCTGGTATTGCAAACGTCCATAGGCTGCGGTGACTGCTTACCATCAGGCAGGCCGTAAGCTTGTTTGCCACCGCAGTGGAATAAAAAAAAACTTGTTTACTACATTAAAGTAGGTACTTTTTTAAAGTATGAAGTGTATTTTATGGTCACATTACTCTTATATCCGACGAATGTGTCGCCACTATAATGCTAAAATATTATAGATTTGGTTATAGTATCTTGAACCAAAAATAGTAGAATACTATATTACATTTACAGCACATTTGGCAACCCTAAGTACCAGGTAGGAACACCTAAAATGGTGCCACCTTTAAGGAGGTACACCCAACGAGTGTAGTGTACACCCAAGTTCGACTAGCCTCAACGTACGAACCGGTCACCCATCCACTTCCCGGACTCTGCGAGCGTTGCTTAACTTTGGTTATCGGTCTCGCAAGCTCGCTCAAGCTAGACCAAGCGTAGCACTTCTTAAACAAATTCAACAGTAACGCGTCAACGGGGTCGGCAACACGCAGGTGATGCCCCTGGTATTGCAAATGTTCATAGGCTGCGGTGACAGCTTACCATCAGGCTGGCCGTTGCCACCATCAAGGTAAAACTTCAATATAGAGTTCTTCGAAAGGCTTGGCTACAGGTACCTCAAAGGCCGGCACCGCATCCGCGCCCTTAGGTTGCAGATGTCCTGGACGACGGTGGCCACTTTCCATCAGGTGGAGCGTCCGTCCGTGTGCCTCTTTAGCCAATAACAATAAAAAAAACTACACACGACATTATTGAGAACAATAGTTACTATGTTAACTTACTTGAAGCTTGAACGATAGAATTTGCAACAGAGTGCCAATCTTAGCCTTCAGGACTGCACCAAGGATGAGTAGCTTCAGGATTGCCTTCTTCTTCTTCTTCTTTTTCCCTCTTTGTTCTAGAAGTTGACAGAATATTGCGTTAGAAAGAAGATGCAGGGTTATGCGCTTGTTACAATTGGCTAAATTCAGATACTTTTCAAACGGCTTTTTACAAAAATTGGCCTTATTGTGTGAGCAATACGTTACAAATTGACTTGCTTTCACTCTTTTTGCTTCTGAATTTAGCCGACTGAATTTAGTTACGTGTAATAAGCGCATTAGGAGTTAAATGTTTAACAAATACGTCTTTTGTAGGGAAATACGTAAAATTCATAATGTTACACAAAAGAGGTATTCTTCTGGCACTAAAATGTAATTGTATTAGGTCCTTACCTATTAAATTAGCGGTTTGTATGGCGAAAATGACATACACTGTAATTTTCATACAAGCAAATTTTTCAATTTCTTGGAAATGGCCAATCCGATTACAATTAAACTTTGTAGCTATAATCAGACAACATTAAGCTAACTGGTGCATAACATTTAATTTTGTTATCTACCATATTTATCTGATTAAAGAGACAAAACTGACAACAAATGAAAAGAGGTACTTTCAATAAATTTTTTGAAAATTTTATTTATTAAACTCCAGACTTACTGGCATCTAAATACTCTGTTTTCGAAATCAAGTATTAATTTCGATATGTTGTGTATAATTAAAAATATTTGAGCAAATGTGTATTTGCGAAAAAGAACGCCAATTTCATAGGTGAGAACCCAATGTATACGTTGAGTAAAATGTATATTAACCCTTAATAAGGCACGACTAAAAAAAAATCAAAATCATTTTTTTTTCGAAGTAATATATTGATTAACAACCCTTTTAATAATAATGAAAAATAAAATTGAAAATAAAACAATCAGAAGTACGCGAAATCTTGGTGGTAATTATTTTACCATTGCCCTTTAGCAGTGTTTATCATGTGGTAAAATAATCACCTTAGCCCGAATAGGAACTAGTACTAGCGATGCTACAGTCCATTGCCTGTCCATCTTCTGGTGCAATATGAAAGCTTTTAAAACATGGTGTGGCGCATAAAGCTTCGCAACATACATCACAAATGATCCGCGTTCGTTTTTGATTTGCTTTTGTACTGCAGAACCGGCACCTGGTAAATTTTTTTTGATCTTCGGGGAAGTGTTGCAATTTGGAACATCTAATTTCACTGGGTACTCCGAAATTGCCCCCTTTTTTGTTTTTGAAAGTGATATTCGTGTTTCGTTTTTCACACGTTAATCCATCGATAAGGCTGCGTGCTAAACGAAGTCTGTAATCTCGGTGTGTATGTACCTTTTGCTTATGAATTTGTAGGTATGCTATATATGAGTTTATAACAGCAGCATCGAACATGAAAAAAAATAAGCGCATCCAGTTGCGTCGTGATTTCCTGCCTATGGGGATATTCCTGCCTATCAGATAGATTATATTTTTCTAGAATATTAGCTATAACGCTCTCGGAAAGTTTTTTTCTGTTCGACATTATACCTAAAATAACAATAACGAAATTGAATAAAGGTAATTATTTTACCACCAAATACTAATGAAGTAATCTAACCGGCCAATGGTAAGTAATTTACCACCAAGTTTACGACAGATTTCTAAAAAGTACAAATATCGTTGCAATATTTTTATAACGACAAATTATGACCAATATATTTCCATATATAAACAATAAATACAAATTCACTTACCAGAATGTACTTCTAACAAAATTTCAAATAGTTGGCGCGGAAACTTCAACAATTTTCAAAATGACGTTATTTTTTTTCCAACAGGTGACATTTGTAAAAACTATCGACAGTTGCATGATTGCCAGTACTATACCTTGTCTAAAATAGGATGATAATTTTGACAGATCTTAGTAGGGATGTGGTTGTGTAAAATCGTTAATAAATCTATTCGATTATCGATTATCATTCTCATAGAACTTGTAATCGATAGTTGCATGGTTATGCTATACGAATTATACAAAATAAACTATTTATTTTCTTCTGAATTAATAATTTATTAATACGACATTAAAAACCCTTCTAGAACGACGATTATGACACGTGCGTATTTCTATTCCGTCAGTCATCCTATTACGTAGAATACGCGCGACTTGAAATTGTTGTTGTGAAAGGTCTCTTAAGGTTAAATCCAAACAAAGAATAACAGTTAAGTTACAAAAAATAATAAGGTTACCTAAATGTTAATTTTATATATTCGATTATATTATATCAATGGCGATTTTCGATTGTCTGTTGTTATTCGTTATTCGTGGCACTTCACTAAAGGGGCGGGGCCTGTCTATAAAGTACGACATTTTCCGTAGTACATTTTACCGAAAAAAACACAAAACTTCATAGGCGTGCGCCAAAGACCAACAATTAGTGAGCTGTCAAAATTATCATCCTATTTTAGACAAAGCATAAAAAGGGTTTTAGGGTTTCCGCACACGTTGATAAATCATTTTGAGAACAGGTATATTGATTGAGACATTATCTATGGTCTAAAATCTGAGGTGGTAAATATTTGTCCCCTGCCTTATTAAGGGTTAAAAGTAAACTAACAGTAAAGATTCTTAAAAATATCAAGACAACCACTAATATAGGTACCATAATAAAGACATGCCTTCTAACTAATAAAACCATTATCATGTATAATAATATTACCAAACATAAAAATGCTAGAGGTATAATTCTTCGAAATTATTAATAATAATTATAATGTAACTAACCTAAATAAACTATCCAAGGAGATACGATACAATCATGCTTCAAGACAACATGCCAAACAAACTAAAATAATATCTACCTATGCAATTCAAAAATGCATTTACTAACACATGCTTTAAAATACATTCTATACTTATTCATGATTGATTTTAGACATTGTAGCTGACTGATTCCTGGAAAGTTAAAGTCACTTTTTAAACTAAAAATATTAAAATGTCAATGTCATCAAGTCATTATAGCCAACAATGACAATGAGCTTCATGATTTTATTTTTATTTTTTATTTACCTAATTAAATTTGACATAACACTAAATAAATACGACAAATCAATTAAGTTAGGCACATAAATCTACTAAAGATTTATAATGAGCCAAGCCTGGCTAGTACGTTACCTTAATGACTACAATAGACTTATTGTCATTAAGGTACCTACACTCACATGCGGCGGACATAGACTCAACCCCCCTGCCAACAGACGAGACAATGATAACTAAGTTAGTTTATAATTATTCCTCATTTCAACCTGCACATTCGTGCAGAAGAACTCTTAGAACACATTATCGATAAGACTCAACTTGTAAATGACGGTCTATTTCTTCTAAGTTCTATTTATCCTACGTCATTTTAATGATGATGATGCAGCATAATTCCCACAGCCGCAAACACTCCACCTGGGAGTGGGGCCCGACCGATTTACTCGAATTGAAGACAAATGCTGTAGGACTATGCATCGCCGTCTTACTCGCTCAAACCGCAACCGAGTAAGATGCTGATGTATCAACCGATAGCGCTTGCCTTCAATTTGAGAGGCGGTCGGGCCCCTGGCCTGTGGACTGTACCTCATGGAGCCGCGAGAAACAAGCTTCGATAATCGCCAATGCGATTTAACAAAACTGCGATGTCATATTACAACAATGTTTCTGATGTTCGACTTTACAAGACTACGACGCACATTGCTGAGAGAGATCGCTGGTTTGGGGTGTCCTACACTACCTACGCATGCCGTCATGCCGAGTCGCGGTCTCCACTCAACAACGGGAGACTGTCCGCGAGACAGAAAAGTAAAAGTAGTTAAAATTTGTTGTAGCTATTACAGTTTTCGAGTACTATGACAAAAACCGAAATTTTTGACCTATTTAGAGCCCCAGTGGTGCCCTGCTGTGGGTTCCCCAGTGGGTCCCGATCTGAAATCGAAGCTATGGGTATGTACGTATTGTACGTACATCACTCATACCACACCACGTGGCATTGCTGCATCACGAAATGCAAGGGTGTGGTGGAATTTGTCGCTTAGGGCTCGATTTCGGGATACCTGGGGCAAATTCTAATATTTAGTTTTACTTAACTCTGGTACACCTGGGTTATACTTTTATTACAAAAGTTTTTATTATTAGTCAAAAGACTAAATTCAGAAGCAAAACGTGGTATGTGTTGCTCATAATATAAGGTTAGGTAGCAATATATTCCATTTTGATATGCTCTCACGCTTTTTGCTTCTGAATTTAGTCTACTGCATTTAGTCAAGTGTAATAAACGCATTAGTTTAAGATTTGTCATTTTGTTTTATTTTCTATAAATTGTTGTTTTTTAATAGCATGACATTTTGTTTTATTAGTAAATTGTTGATTTTAATATCATTTCATTTCGTTTTCCTATCTTATAAAATAAATAAAAGATATTCTATCGTGTTTTTATATTATGTAGGAACTAGATTTCGTTGCCTAGATGAGCAGCGAAATACTTTTCGTTAAGTATACAATCAACGTAGAAGACTTTCTTAATTACCATTTTGAAAAATTCAGATTCAAGCACCACATTAGTACTATCCGGATCTAGTTTTTTGCTATTCCAGATGAAATCTCTTGGAAAGATTTTGGTAATCATAAATATTAAGTATGAAATTATTGTAATGAGAAATAATAAATTAATTTTCAATAAGCTTGGTACAAATGTAGGCAATGGCTAGCCATCAACAACACCTAGATATAAACAGGTAAATATAGTTTCTCACGAAGCCAGCTACCCATTATAAACACAATACAGATAATTTACGTAATGATACAGTTCAAAATGAAAGTTCGTCGGCCGTCACGAAATATCATGATTGTTTATCAAGTTCAAAGGAAGCTACCACTCAGATTTTTAAAAGAGAGAGTATATTACCTAGCGACACTTGGTCGTGACTCAAAATTTAAACAATTTGTCATAATTTACCAGGAATGCTACTGTAAAAAGATAAAACCTAATCCATTATAAATCATCTTGGCATAAATGACCCGGTTATGCTCTCGCACGAGACCCCGGGGTCCACCTTGACCATTAACGATTTAGCAGATCTAATGATTACACTGGAGCGACTGCCATATGACCTGCGTGACCCAGCTACCAGGCGAACCTGACAAGATTGGATCATGATTGAACATTCAGTCGCCTGCAGATTTCATTACGACATTTCTTCTCGCCGTAAGAGTATCGGTTAGCATTCAACTATCGTACGTAACTCAGTAAAGAGTCATTGGTACATAGCCGCAGTGGGATTCGAACCCGAGGTACCGAGTTCGCTTACGAGTCGGATACCTTATTCAATCGGCCACCAACGCTCCTCCATCATGACACAATCCATTGTTAGACGCTGGCCCTTGAGCCTTTCTGATCTTTCCTAATACCGTGGACCTAGGGCATGGTTTGTAATTGTTTATTTAAGTAAGTACCTTTTAGTAAGTACTTTTTATACAATTTGAATTAGGTAGTTCAGTTGTTTAGTTTTGGTAACAGTTTTTCTGAATCATGTACTCGTATCTACCTATATTACCTATGTTCTTTCAAATTGTTTCAGTATCTGTCACTAGATAATTTACAGTTCTGGCTAATATTCTTTTGCTCACCACGGTTTTTTTGCTCTTTCTCTCTATAATTAGTAATCTAAAGTAGATACTTTTCACGATCGGTGATACATATCTCGATGAACGTTAATTTTATTTAACCTTCTTAATGTTGAACAAGTTATAACGTAAGTTAGTTGAATGTCGGCTAATATTTCTTGTGACCGGTTTTACTGGTCAACATTCTTTACTGTTACGTAAGTTCCTCCAATTTCTTTTTTCTTTTCACTTTCGCTGAAGGATATATTGTTCACGTCTGGCCTTTAAGAGTCAACGATATGTGAGTATAATAGAAAATGGGCAGCAGCGTTTACTGTCACTGTAAAAAGTCTTAAATTTGCTTGCACAGAGTTCATTATAACTGGAAGATATTGTCAACCGACCGACATCCGTTTTCACTAAACTCGGATCAAGCATTACCTAACTAGGAAACTCGTATCTTTAGGAATGGCTTTAGCCAATTGGTCCACTTCACCAAACCGCTACCTCCATTCGAGATTTATCTATGGAATCACGTTGTAATGTTGGTAAACTGTAGCCACAAACTTATTTGAATCTGGTGAGGGCGTCGCTGTTGTTGACATCAAGGTGTCATTTCAAAATTATAACACTTTGTGTCTATTCGTTCTATTTTTGGCTACCGGGTCAGATAAGTTTGCTGTGGGAAACAGAACGCTGTCATTTTAGGCGATTACGGACTAAGCATCGCCCAATTCACTTCCTAAGTTTAAGCGTAACCTAATGGGGATAGTTATTTCCTAGCGTTGGGTGAAACGTATTTTTGTTATAAATAATTCCTAAGTATTTGGGCATCGGATTTAGGCGAGTGGGATACTGAATGTAGAAGTTAAAAAAAGAGATGTAATGTGTTCAGAAAGTAGGAATTACTGAAGTGAGAATGTTCATTACCGGAATGTATCCCTACTTCGAAAAATTATGTATGGAATAATTTTTCGACATTCCGTACATCGAGGTGATGAACATTCTCAATTAATGAATTCCTACTCATATACTTTCTGAACGCAGAACATCGCGATTTTGAACTTCGAGATTCAGTATTACACTCGATTTAGAAGTCATTTCCGATTCCCATGTTTAGTGTAACCGGGCATCGTCGTTTAAAGTTTTGCTTATTTCGAAACTCAGTCACTTTTTCAGCATTTACTTTAAATTATACTATTTTAGCTGTCATTATTCATCATCGTCATATATTTACGATTCGGTGGAGCAATCGCCACTTTTTACCCTGTCTCATGTCATTATTATAACTCAAATTAACTCTTAATCTAACAAGCAAACCACCACCAACCTGCAACAGAACTCTTGTCCTCAATTCCATTATCTGCATTCTCATTCTCAACTGCATGTTGTGCCAGCGCATCGACAGCTTTCTCTCCCATCGCCCACATATCAGTTATGATATCCCTTCCCTTTCTAACACCAGCTAGACCCTCATGCTCGGCCCTTCCTCTTGCATTGTCTTCTACATCCTCGGATTCCCCAGATTCTTTCAACTCATTCTTGGATCGATTAATATCGAATGCTTTAGCAACATTCTCAGAGTCTTCGGAACCGATTGCCCAGGATTGCATTCCCCCAAACCCACGGTCTTTCTTCTCGTTGGCCATTGATGGGTGGACCAGGTGGATCTTCGGTGGTTTCTGCTTCTTTTTCTTTTTCTTCTTGTCTCCGCTCCCTGTTGATATTGTTATGGAGTCGATGCTGCCGGAACTGTGGTGCTTCCGTTCCGATAGGGCTCTGAGAAGGAGAGGTTTTAGTAAATAATTTGCTTTTTTTTGCAGTTTTGCTTTAAAAATCTTAGGTTATGCGCTTATTGCATTTGGCTAAATTCAGTCGACAAAATTCCGAAGCAAAAAGTGTAAGAGCAAATCATAGTGGAATGTATTGCTCATAAAATAAGGTACATTTTTGTATAACGCCTTTTAATAAGCGGAGAGACTCGTGACATAATGTAAGTGATACAAATATGGACCCTATTCTATGAGCAAAACATTCCACTTTAATTTGTTCTTACACTTTTTACTTTTGAATTTAGACGACTGATTTTAGCCAGGTGTAGTAAGCGCATAATCCTTTATTAAATAATCTTGCGAAAGTTTGTAAAAATGTTTGGATATTTGTTACTTGGTCACACAAAAACAACTGAACAGATTTTGATGAAATTTCTCACTCTCGCTTGTTTGGGAATGGGCTGACAAGTGAGATACAGGTTTTCTAAACCTAGTTTAGGAATCAGAGAAATTCTAGCATTTTGTAAAAAAATTGATAACAGATTTATTTATTATTGTTATTTTACTTTTTAAATGATGACGGCGACAGTTACCGCTTACCATCAGGTAGGCTGGGTGCGTAGTATAAAAAGAATAGAAGAAAAAATGGAATACCAAAAAGCAGCAAATAAAAGTTCACAAAATTGACAAAATGACGTTAAAAGTTTTGGGGAATAACTTCAAAAGTTATAAACAAAAGCTGGTTTAAGGCCTACTGAGGTACACAGAAACTACTGACCCACATTGACCAGTCTTCGCATACAACTCTCGCCTCATACACATTCATACACGTCCACAATGAGGTAAATACTGAGGTTCGTGGCAATAGTAGCAAAGTTGTGGCCATTCTGCAAGCTTTTGGTCGTAGGTCATTTATTTTATTATTACATACATACATACTGGCCGTGTGGTGTCCGGCAGAGTAGAATAACACCAACCCCTTTTACTCGTTGGTGTCGTACAAGGCGACTAATGTTTTCGAGGCAAAGATCTAGTCCCCGTAGGCTGGAAAATGGGGAGCAACGTTTTCCTGTATTTATAACACTGCGATCTCCAAACCGTCGGCCAAGCATGGAGATTATGGCAATAACCTCCCCTTTCGTGGGAGAGGCCCTTAGTCCTGCAGTGGACTGTTATGGGCTGTGGTGATGATGACATACATACATACATAAAGCTCACGCCTGTGTCCCACAGGTGGGGTAGGCAGAGACTATGGACCGCTACTTTGCTCTGTCTTGACACAACTTCCTAACCTCGCATATATCCGCAACTCTTTTCATACATCTCCTTTTATTTTATTATTAGTTGGAAGAATTTAGTGAAGTCTTTATCACTGCAAATTCAGGAGCTTACAAGTTATTTATATTTTGTAGTAGTGGACTCGGCGCGACGTCGTTCGCGTACCTATTTTAACTCTACCTACACTTTTTTCTTGCTTATAAACCTTCCTCTTGAATCACTCTATCTATTGTTGAAAACCGCATTAGAATCCGTTGCGTAGTTTAAAAGATATAAGCATACATAGAAGCGGCTGTGTTTTATACTATGTATAGATAGATATGAGCCGTGTGGTGTCCGGCAGAGTAGAATAGCACCAACCCCTAACACTCGTGGGTGTCGTACAAGGCGACTAATGTTCTCGAGGCAAAAGGATCTCCGTAAGCTGGAAAATGGGCAGCAGCGTTTTCCATACTTTTATTTATAACACTGCGATCTCCAACCCGTCTGCCAAGCGTGGAGATTATGGCAATAACCTCCCTTTTCGTGGGAGAGGCCCCTAGTCCTGCAGTGGATTGTTATGAGCTGTGATGATGATAGATAGATATAAGTTACCCACTTTTCGTTATATATTTTTTGAGATTACGCATAGATAGGAGTCAAAATAACAAAACCGAGTGATTAAGAAAATCGCTTTGTATTGGAAATGTCTGGTCTCGAATCTTTTTACCACCGTCGAAAAAACAGAAGTGTTATAAGTGCGACGTGTGTATCTGTAGCTTTGTGGCTTTGTATATGGCGCAGCCGGATGGTTTAATTAGCCGGTTAATTAAATGACTAGCTTTTTAAGCAATTATTTAATTGAATATTTGCCAAATTCATGAACTTTGAAAGTTACGTCTAACGAACGATATTGCCCCGAGTTTACGGAGCTCCTCCATGCATTGTCACAACATTAACCTAACCCAACCGAATTAGAACCTAATGCAAACTATTATTATTGTTTGAGATTATTGTGATTAAGTTAGCATTGTGACAATATTTGGAG
This sequence comes from Blastobasis lacticolella, assembly GCA_905147135.1. Lineage (NCBI taxonomy): Eukaryota > Metazoa > Arthropoda > Insecta > Lepidoptera > Blastobasidae > Blastobasis > Blastobasis lacticolella. The sequence goes on from LR990067.1 coordinate 1,588,640, forward strand.
GAGCTCAGTAAATTCGGGTCAATTTCGTTCTTTAAACATTACTTTAAAAATTCTTGTTATTGGCAATTTTTCAATTAAATAATAGCATATGAAGCTAGCCGTTTAATTAACTGGCTAATTTAACCATCCGGCTGCGACATATATATATGTCTGTGGTATCGTAGTTCCCGAAAGGAAGGAACAATTTAGATGCGCATATCTCTATTTGAAACCCAGTTTAATCGAGATAATTCTTAGCTTTATTTAATTTGTGACGTGCATAAGTGTTTGTAAAAACCTAAACTGAATAAACGTATTTGAGTTTTTTTTTTTTTGAATTAAAATCGGTTCTGTAGTTTAAAAACAATGAGCAGTTTTCCAATAGGTATCTAAAGCATTCCTCACTAGATGGCGCCCCGACAATTTTGGTAATTGATAATCGCTTGAAATAGGTTCTTAGCAAACAGGATATAACACTGGGTACGTTGTATTGGATAATATTGTATTTGTCAATAGTTTTCAACCATTTTAGAGGTTGTAATAATAATGTAACATAGTGCCAATTTCTATAAATATTTCTTTTTACATTTCGTTTAACTTTTAACAGTTATGTTTATATTAATAAACAATTTATTTTTAAGATTAGTATTAGTTGGCTGCATGAAATCACTGCCACCATCATACAGAATATAAAAAGATTACCAAAATTGTAGGAGCGCCATCTATTGATGCTTTTTGAAACCAACTGACAATACCTGCTGGAAAACTCCTCATTGAGCTTTCGTCATCTTGGTCGGTTAGGTTAGGTTAGGTTAGTATACTTAGCTAGAAGTAGAAGAAGGTGGTAGGGCCTCTGTCAAGACTGAGGAGTCCGTCTGGGTCCACTAGCTTATCGATTTCTGCCGCCAAGCAACAATGCTTGCATTGTTGTGTTCCGGTTTGAAGGATAAGGTAGCTAGCTCAATTACAGGCATTACGCATTTCATCTTAGTCCTTACAGTGACAACGCACCTGCGGTTCTGCATTTTTGTTGCCTGCAACCTAAATGCATGAATCGTAGATGTTACGGGCGACAGTTACCGCTTATCATCAGATGGGCTGTCTGCTCGTTTGTCGCTGCGTAGCATCAAATGACCCTCAAACGTCACGTAGCAGCTTACCATCAAATGGGACCTCAGTTTTTTGGCACTTAAAGGTATATTTAAATAAAAAATATATGTGTCGAGGTTACCAAAACAGCTTTTAGTACCAAAACATGTTTAATATGCAAATAACTGCTCAAGTTTACAAAGAAATATCATCCAAACAACATTCATGGTCCGTTAGTCGAAACAGGTTAATGTATGCTAGAAAGGGAAGGTTGTATTTGCTTAGAAAAGTGCGAAGTGTACCTGTGTGTGAAAGAGATGACATGAGAGTAGGGTTGCCATCCGGATTATAATATATAGTATGGGTGGATTATAGAAAAGTAATATAGAACGCAATAATAAATAAAAAAAATAATTTCAGAATTTACAATTCCATATCTTTTTAGGTACGTAAGTAGTTTTTAAATTCATTAACAAAAATATAAAAATAATAACAATGTCAAATTCCATACTCATGTCAATTAACTAAAAATATCAATGTCAAATAATTTCATAAAATCATAAATTTGACCATGTCAATACATTACAATAAATCAGTAATAATTTATTGACTTATGAATGAAATATGGCGGACCATAAGAACGAAGTCTACTGCCTATCTCGTGAACGGAAGCTGTTTCCGCACTTATATAGGTAATTATATTGTAACCTATTAAAGGCTATTCGACAAGTACAGTCGTCCAGTGGTGGCTAATGGGACACTCGCATTTACCTGCCACCTCGCAATATATACGCTATATTTTTATTGTATTTTTAAAATTGTACTGAACAAGCATTTGACTGCCACCTCATCTGGTGGTAATTGGTGATGCGGCCGATGATGGAGCATGCCTGTCTACTTTTTCCCCATAGCGATTCGAGAGTTGACACCTTAGTAAAAGTTGCAGAAAATTAAAAACCCCTTCTAATGACATATCGCTCAACGGTCATATAGGCTGAGACATATCTGCCGGTATCTGGTGTGTGGTGCCGCCACCTTAAAGAATAGCACCACCCCATCGCTTCCCGTGGGTGTCGTAAGAGGCGACTAAGGCACAAATCCGAAAGGTGGGCAGCAGCATCTTTCTGGGTAGATTTACATCAACTGCACTGCGATCTCCAACCCGCCTGCCAAGCGTGGAGATTATGGCAATGACCTCCCCTTTCGTGGGAGAGGCCCTAAGTCCTGCAGTGGACTGTTATGGGCTGTGATGATGATGATATCTGCCGGTCCTCCTTTAGTATTAAAAAAGGAAAATAATATATTTCTCAAGGTGGCAACCCTACATGACAGTCTTATTGCTAGCTGACATTAGAGAGGTGCGTAAACTCGTATTTAGGGCTGTGTAATTACGACTATTTTGGTACGATGCTCATGAGAAAAACTGTGCGTGATTTTACTTTTGTTTACACTTGTTTTTTCAATACTGACGACTATCTATTATATCTTACGACGCGAGAATGCCCAAGACCGGGCGAAATGGAGCAAAATGAGTCGGAAAGCGGACCCTGGACTGACCGCTCGGATGATAATGATGATACTGACGACTATGTACTTTTGTTTATGCTACTCAGTGATAAACAAGTAGACAGCCTGTAAGTGGTAACTGTCGCCCATTACATCTACAATTCCAATAAGTTTGAGGTAACAAAACTACAGAACCGCAGGTGCGTTGTCACTGCGAGGAGTAAGATGAAATGCCTCATGGGTGTATTTGCGCTGGCTACCTTATCCTTCAAACCGGACCACAGCAATGCAAGGTGTTGCTTGGCGGCAGAAATAGATAAGGCGGTAGTACTTATTCTGGAGGAGTCCTCAGGCGCGAACAGAATCCTACTGCCACTTATTACAGTCACATCTTTCAATGTTTATGTTTTCTCGTGTTCAAAAGTTTACGTGTAAACTCGTGTCTACTGATGATTTTCAAGAAGCGATAAGATTGAGTCGGATGCGAGAGCCAACGGCCTTACGAGCCAGACAGAAAAGACGTAAGACGAAGACACGTCGCGGACGCGGCGCCCCTTTAATTTACTTTCACACAAAATGTATAGAAGCATCGCCATGCAATACACATAGCAAATATCGGGCGCGTATACATTATACAACGCTCGATTGCGTCCTGTTGCAAAACATACAAAAAGGTCGGGGCGCGGACGCCACCGGCCCCACCGAGGGTGCAGATGGGCGCACTTAATTTTTGATACCGATAGCACTTTCTTATAGTGACTCACCAAATAGTGTCTGTAAGCAGCTGACTAGCGAAACTGTCAAGAGGATGGACGGCAAACCGGTTTTTTACTTCTGTAACCCACGCAAGGTGTGGTGTCGGAGACCAAGATCCACTTTGTTTACCACTAATTTTAAAAAGTTTAACCCACACAAGAGGGTAAGTTAGTACTCATCATCATCATCGTCCTAGCGCTTATCCCGGCCTCTGCTAGGGTCCGCTTTCATACCCATTCTTCTCCACTTCGCCCGGTCTTCAACATCCTCGCGTCGTAAGCCGTTGGCTCTCGCATCCGACTCAGCGATGTCAATCCATCGCTTCTTGGGTCGCCCGCGGGGCCTCTTTCCTGATACCGGCAGATTCAAGCACCTATTTCCCACGTATCCCTGAGGCTTACGCAACAAGCAAGTCAGTACTATTGCTACAAAAAGTCAAAAGTTCGGATTGGTAGAAAAAATTTTTTTCGTGCCAGTTTGTGCACGGGTAGGCCAACATTTTGTGGGTCTCATAAACCTTGATTATCGCTTAAAAGTGGAAATTTTCTTGTACTCAATGACGTATTTAACCTACGTTGCCCTTACAGTCCACTCGTATAAGGGATTTACGGGTCAGATAGCCGTTGCCACTAGTTAAAAGCCATAGACTTCACAAATTATAATTTCTTTCTTTATTAAACTAGCCAGGTATTTGAATAAAATAGATAGAATAGAAATGATTTCTTGCATATTTTTATTACCAGTTTTCGGGGTAGTCTGGTAGATAAAGCTACAAAGCTGTAAGTCCACCTTTGTACTATTTTGTGCATAAAGTAAAAAAAAAAAACAACGCCACAAAATAAAATGTAATAAAGAGAAAAAAAAAATTACCAACAAAAAGAGCAAACCATTTAAAAACACATTTTTTTTAATATTATTATTTGACTGCCATCTCACCTGGTGCTATGACGATGGGGCCGAAAATAGAACATGCCTGTCTAGGAACAGCCTATTCACTCTAGCCTTGAAGGCGTCCAGACTATAATGATCGGGGAACACATTCGCAGCAATCCAACGTATCTCTTTTCAAGCTTCCTACATTCCGCAAGGAATGTGCAAAATGGCTGCTGCTGAACTAGTCACGGTCATAGGCGTAGGAAGAGGGGGGGCCGGGTGGGCCGTGCCCACCCCAGAATGGTCTGGTGCCCACTCCAGGATGGGGTGCTCACTGGCTATACATTGGCGATTGACTCGGCTTCATCGGTCACCTCAGGGGCCGGGCCCCCCCTGGAAAATAGCCCTAGATACGCCAATGGTCACGGATTGCTGGATTGAAGGTCTAGACAACGGTTTCTGGTGATGTTTAATGAGCTAATTCTATTGATCATACTCGTATACTTTAAGTTAATTTTAATTTTTTTGAGCCCTATAAGTAACTTAATTATATCTACCTATTTGTTGCTCTTAGTCTTAAGTCTGGCCATGACAGAATACCAGCGGATGAGAGTTTTATCTTCACGCATACGCTGAGTCATCGACCATTTTGTCTATAAGAAACTTTTGTATAAAACATACATTGTTACAAAAATCTGTTAATTTATAGGCAAATAAAGATTTCTATTTCTATTTCTTAGCCGTACGCATGGATTGTGAAACCAATTTTAGTAAATCTGAGTGCGAGCTGAGCTAGGATAAGTAAGTAAGTAAGTAAGTAAGTATTTATTTCACCAAAATTGTACAATAAACTGGATAGGCACAAAAACCGGGGAACTTGGAGCCTGCTCTAGGTTTATCCTGTATTGCAGGTCTCCAGGAACCCTCCATGTATCTTATATAAAAGGTAATTAAAACTAAAGTGTGTGTTGTGTGTGTGTGTGTATGTATGTTTGCGTGTGAGTGTATGTATGTATGTTTGTATATATTTGGTGTGTTTGATTGATTACAACATTAGTACCTTAAAAGTTTGTTTATACATTTACTACATCCATATAAAATTTTTAAAAGCTTTAACTACGAGATAACATTAATTACTTGTTCTGTATTGTCATAATTGTATTGTCGTAACCATTCTGTGACTTTCTTTTTACTTTCAAATTTAGTGTTTGCGTAAATATTGATAGTTTTGTTAATCTTGTTGTACAAAAAAGGACCTAAAAATATATAAAATCTTTGAGCAAACTTTGTTGTTACTGCTCTCACGGGGCAAACATTTCTATTTCTGGAAGTCATGAATCTTGTCAGGTCAAATTCTAAATTGTGATGTTGTTTGAGAGTAATATGTAAAATAAAGAGTTGTCTAACTGTTAAAATATTGTAGGTTTGGTATAATTCAAAAGTAGGGAATCTGTACGGTAAGAAGTATGCAACTTTCAGCACTGCTCTTTGAGCACGTTCCAATTTGATCAAATCTGTTTTATTGGCTCCACCCCATGAGGTTATGCAGTAGGCAATGAGGGACTGACACAATGAAGTATATATGGATTTTAACAAGTTGGAATCTTTAATTATATTACGTAGAGTTTTAAAAACAAATATTAATTTGCGTATTCTTCCAGATAGGAGATCTATATGTGGTTTAAAACTAAGTTTAGAATCAATTAGAACGCCTAGATATTTATAGGTTTTAGTTGGTTGAAGTGGAGGACAAGAGCAGACAGTATCAATGGAGGTGCAAGAGTGAGCCTTTAGAGTAAAGTGGGAATCAGATATATGGTTAATGCTTTTCAGTGCAAATTTAATATAGTTAGATTTTTCAATATTTAAAGTGAGTTTGTTTAAACGAAGCCACTCTGTTACCTTATTTAATCCATTCTGAGCATTATAATACACGTTCTGCCAAGATTTTGCACTAAAGAGCAGAACTGTATCGTCAGCAAAAGCTAACAGTTTGCCATGTGTAAGTTGGATATTACATAAATCATTAAGATAAACTAGGAACAATGTAGGACCTAATATGCTTCCCTGAGGGACACCATAAGAAACTGGGAGATCATCGCTGAGTTTATCGTTTATTTTTATGCATTGGGTTCGATTTGTTAGGTAGTTGCTAAATAATTTAAGTTGAAGGTCTCGAACACCAATGTTTTCTAGTTTGCTAATGAGTAATGGTATTGAAACAGTGTCAAACGCTTTCTTTAAATCTAAGAAAACCGCCATTGTTTTGTGTTTATTGTCAATATTATTGACAATGTAAGTTGTGAGTTCATGCACAGCATCTGATGTGGATTTTCCGTGACGAAACCCAAACTGGGATGATGATAGAATATTGTTTTTTTCTAAGTACTTCACTAATCTCTTGTTCATTAAACGTTCAAGGATTTTTGATAATGCTGGAAGAACGGATATGGGTCTATAATTATTCATTTGTCTATTGTCTCCGCCTTTGTATATTGGATGTACAATGGATTTTTTAAAAGCCTCAGGAAATATACCTTCTGAAAGGGCTAAGTTACATATATGGGTTATTGGGGGGATTAAGACTGCTTTATTTTCTATGATGAGTTTGGATGATATGTTATCCCACCCGACTGCACAGTCACGTTTTAGATTGGCAATAATAATTTCTATTTCTGAGTTATCAGTCGGAACCATGGCCATAGAGTTCAAAACAGGTGCAGTAATAGTCGGTGACGTGGACGTATTTTGTTCGGAACAAATATTCTCAGCTAAAGATCTACCAATATTAGTGAAGAAGTTATTTATGTCATCAACTGATTGTGTGGGAGTAATTAAGTCATTTGCAGAGTGCTTAGGTTTGGTTCTGTTCGTTACATTATTTATTACTTGCCATATTTTCCGACTGTTTGTACCAGCTTTTTTAATTTCACTTCTTTCGTGTTCAAGTTTAAGATTTTTGAGTATGCGGTTACAGAAGTTTCGGTATCTATTGTAGGTCGTTTTTAAAATCTCATCTTCAGGTGATTGTTTAGTTTTCCTATGAAGGTTATCCCTGTTCTTCATGCAACGTAATAACCCAGGGGTTATCCATGGCTTAAGAATTTGTTTACGTTTGGATGTTGTCATTTTCACGGTATTTAATTCAATTGCTTGTTGTATTAGATTAATAAATTTGTAAGTGGCAGTATTTACATTTGATTCTTTGTAGACAGCATTGAAATCAGTGTTGCTAATTGTAGTCTTTAAATCTATTGATGAAAGATATATGCCCTACAAATGATTATATTCGCACTCTCATAGTTACCAACTTGGCACCTGTAGAAATCTTGTAAAATCACAAATACCTGCTAAGCATTTCCTAACCACATAACTAATATTGGCCAGTCCAATTTGTCCGTTTGTCTGTTGAATTTACATATTTATTGTCACCGTTGTAACCGATATGCTAAGTCACGCGTTTTCTCTTGGACTTTCGTTTTCTTATTATTCATTCGATTTTCTTTCATTTGAATCGACCTCGACATGATGAGTTTGTGTTCTTCCAGTGCTGCAGGAACCTTAGATTATTCAGTACATGCTAACTTTCCCGCTGTTGCGTTGTCCTACCTAAGCATTAAGTCACAAAATCGGTGTCAACAGTAAGTTTTCACTTAGGTGTAGAATATATTGACTTAGGCGCTGCCCTAATTGGCAATGGTCGTACGACGGACGTCGCCGACCAATAGAAGACCGTCCGTCGCCCGTTCGTTGTCAATTAGCACAGCGACTTCAGGTTGGTCTTGGTGCAAAGCTTTTCTTGTTTGCGTTGCCTAAACTTGCGCCAAATCGGGCATTAATGTGCACGCTTCTCCATCGAATTCAAAGCAGTCAAAAAACATTCCTCTGATTTACTCGATCCCTTCCTACTGTACTTTGCCCTTTTTATTATCGAACAACGAGGGGGACAAAAGATCGACATCCATTTATGGTAGACGTCCTACCATCTCGTACTAAGCGTTTTGCATCCAATTTTCTTATGCGCACTGCAAAGGACTGGAACTCTCTGCCTGAGTCAGTGTTCCCCGATAAGTATAACCTTGGGGTCTTCAAATCAAGAGTGAATAGGTATCTTCTAGGCACGCGTGATGCATCTTCGACCTCATCGTCGCTTTCCATCGGGTGAGTTGAGGTCAAATGCAATCCTATTAACAATAAAAAGAAACTATTTTTATTCCCTAGCGAGGCTCACGGACGAACGGTCCACCAAACAGGAATAGGAATGCATTGCCTAGGGAAGTCCACCTGATGGTGCGCTCCCTTTAGGTTGCAGATATCCTGGACACCGCGTCGTCCAGTACATCTGCAACCTAGGGGAACGGCTGCGGTGCCGGCCTTTGAGGTACCTGTAGACGTGCCTTTTGTAGAACCCCATGTTGTAGTTTGTTCAAGAAGTGGCACTGATTCAGTGGAGTGGTAAAGTAATTTTTTTTTTTTTATGTCATTCTGTAGGCAAACAGGCAAGCGGGCCACCTGATGGAAAGTGGTCACCACTGCCTATAGACATTAGCAACACCAAGAGTATCGCTAATGCGTTGCCCACCTCTATAACACGTTGCTCTGGCAGCAAGAAGCAAATGCCACTCCACTGCCAAAGCCACGGTTCCCCAAATCCCCACCCCATGGAGCACTGGAAACCTTACTCACCGGCAGAAACACAATACTATTTAAAAGAGTATTGTTTAGCTGCGGTATTCTGTAAGGTGGAGGTACTTCCCCAGTCGGGCGGCTCCAATTCGAACGGGATACCCCGCTATGCCCTACCTCTCTTAAGTGACACGGAGCTTGCGAGACCGATAACAAATGGTAAGCAACGCTCACAGACCCCTGTTATAGTGCAAAGTAAAGACTTCGGGAGCTAATTCCACATCTTACACGAGCTCGGCAAAAACGCTCGCAATGCTCGTACGTTAGTTGGATGCCAGCACTTCGCATCGCTAAACTATTTGTAATGGTAGGTAGAGCTCGCTTAGTCTAAGATGACGCGCCCCACTACTTAGTTAGTTGATTTCGATGTGTGAGTGCAAATATTAATAACGACACTTCATCTGTGTGGGAGCCAATGAACGGCGCGTGCTCCGACGTTTGAATCTTACCGGCAACTGAATGACCAATTACAACGGCATTTGTATATGTATTGCGTCCATATTTTAAACTTGCTTGTGTGCGTTAATGCGATAGTGGGGCGCGTCATTTTAAATTAGACGAGCTCTACCTTCATACGAAAAACAAATCATAATCTTAACTAACCTACACAGAGAGTGAAATTGCGATGCATTGACCTCACGCGAGCCACACACATGCAGACACATTAAACTAGTTCACACAATGTAGAGTAATTTTAATGGGTATGGAACATAGTATGGGCTTCAAACCTCGATAAAAAATAGTGATATCTTAGTATTGTGGGCAACGATTGCGGTATTCGGGCTGTCATGGCGATATATTGGCCTATTTGGTTTTTTGTATTATATAGTGACCATATGATAATAGAAAAGGCCATAGTGGTCGAGTTAGTGAGGCCTTTTGAATGCGGTTAGTGCGGGTTTTCATGCTTACACTACTCATGGCTTTATGTTATACTTTACTAGCGTTTGTTATGTTATACTTAACTAGAACGAGTCTGGAAGGTTTTCACTGAATTTTATATCAGTGAAAACATCCCAGACTCGTTCCCGCGGAACCATTTTTAATTTTTGGCTAAATTATATTCTATGTGCTATTCTGGGCAATAAGTTATATAGATGCCAAATTTGATCAAAATGCGTTCGGCAGTTTTTGCGCGAAGGAGTAATAAACATCGAAACATCTTTACGAACTTTCGCATTTATACAAGTGGTGCCGGCGCGACTTCGTTCGAGTACACCTACTATACTCCTACCTACCCTTTATTTGGCTTATAAACCTTACTCTTGAGTCACTCTTTCTATAGATGAAAACCGCATTAGAAACCATTGCGTAGTTTTAAAGGTCGCGTACAAAGGTAGGTACAGACGCCGGAAAGCAACTTTGTTGTATCATCATCACAGCCCGTACCAGTCCACTGCAGGACTTAGGGCCTCTCCCACGAAAGGGGAGGTTATTGCCATAATCTCCACGCTTGGCAGTCGACGCACGAGATCGCAGTGTTTAAACATAACAATGGAAAATGCTGCTGCCCATTTTCAAGATTACGGAGACTCTTGATCTTTTGCCTCGATAACATTAGTCGCCTTGTACGACACCCACGAGTGTAAGGGGTTGGTGCTATTCTACTCTGCCGGACACGACACGGGCAACTTACCAAGGGCCAACGGTTACTTTGTTGTATACTATGTATTAATATAGGGTACTATGTAGGTTAGGTATCCCATGACGGTATTATCACCTCTGTATTTCGTATTCAGACCATTGCAAAGCATTTTGCAGACGATGCATTTCGGCTAAGGAATGGAACACGTTGCCTGCGAGTGTGTGCGAATCATTATAATCTGGACGTCTTCACGGCTAGAGTGTATAGGCTGTTCCTAGACAGGCATGCTCCATCTTCGTTCACATCGTCACGTGAAATGGCGGTCAAGTGTCTGGCTGCTCTAATATAAAAAAAAATCTATGTCGGATAGTCTCCTAAGTTTACTCGGTTAAGAAGAGATCAAAGTTTAACTCTATAAACGAAATGAAAATGAATCTAGTCCGTAACAGTGGCCTGCAAAATGTTATTAAACCGTTCCCACACTACCTATTAACTCAAACTATAGTTTGCTCAGTGAATGATGAGTCACTGGGCATCGAACTCGCTACCGGCCACTCCGAGTTCACTTTCACCGTGTGTGACCGACATTGGTCACGCCGTTTCGGACAATGCAGGAAGCATAAAGTTTAATCTTGTGACCGACGCGGCTCAAATCAGTGTATCGGACAATAAGAGCCCATAGGTACAGACGTACACGATATCTGCACAATTTTGGTTTCTAATTCTGTAATAATTAGTGACAGCAAGCTTAGTTTGTTATTCGTAAACAAAGGCACGGCACCTCCATCCATTAGGTCTAAGAAAGATTTGTGCTTTTTTTTAACTTTCTTTTTTTCCCCTGTTTTTGTTTTATTCTATGTACAAGCAATAAAGAATTTTTCATTCATTCATAACTATTAAAAAATTTCTATTAACTCTCCATCGATCTCTATACAGCGATCCATCTGTCTAAACCAAGATTTGAAGCACTGGCGATAGCCTTGAGAAGAGTTGCTTAACTGCTGCTGTAAAAGTATTCCCAGCGTCCTCATGGCTATCAAACTGAATGCCACGGAGTCCTAATTTCACTTTTGGAAAAAGAAAGTCACACGGAGCTAGATCAGGGCTACCCTAAACACCTATAGACCACTCCTACACCTACCCTACACCTCCCTAAACCTCCTCTACATCTCCCTCATACCTCCCCTACACCTACCCTAACCCTACCCTACCTTACACCTACCCGCACCAATGCCAGTTAGGAACGACTGGGAATTTTATTCAAAGCCATAAATGCCTATAAAGCGGGTGGGTTATTTCTTGAACCTTAGTGTTCTTTAAAAAGGATTGTATGAGTTTCCCTTTGTGCAAAGATTCATGAAGCATGCTTCATACCCGTTTTAGACGTTTTTGACGTGTGTTGACACACCAAATACGGTTAGTAAACATACTTCACTATTGGGCATTAACAGTTTTTTGAGTGTCCAAGGAAATTGTCGCAAAATGGCCACTCGCAAAAGAATGACGCCATAATATTTTTTTTGCCCACACTGCGCCCATGTTTGACTTTCCTGGGAGGTTCTTCGTCCGGAAACACCGAAACGATAGACTGCCACTTAGTTAGTGGGTCATATTGATAAAACAGAACTCTCATCTCCAGTAATTAAATTAAATATATTCCGCAATTCTCCATTTTCGAATTTTACAATCATTTCATTGCTCCATGACACGCAAGATTGTTTTTGTTCGTGAAAACGTTAAGTATACGAATTATAAAAGTCATCGATTAAATTAAAAAATCAACTTCCAGGTCATCTTGGCGTTAATATCCCAGTTGTGCTCCTGCGCGCGAGGGCCCGTTTGACCATGATCCAGGATTTCGCAGATCAGGTAATTGCAGTGGAACGACTACCATCTTACCTACGTGACCATGTTACTAGTGAATCCTGACCAGATCGGATCATTAAGACACATTCATTCGCCAGAATGTGCATGTTTCATCACGATGTTTTCCCTCGCCGTAAGAGCATCGGTTAGCGTTCAACTAATGTACTTATCTCAGGAAAAAGTCGAATCCGGTACCTCGAGGTACAAATCAGACCCCTTAACCATTAGGCCACCGATACATTCAATACGTTGGTAACATCACAACAGCCTATAACAATCCACTACAGGACTTAGGGCCCACAAAAGGGGTGGTTATTGCAATAATCTCTACGCTTGACAGGTGGGTTGGAGATCGCAGTGTTATAAATATAACAATGGAAAACGTTGCTGCCCATTTTCCAGCCTACGGAGTTTAGATCTTTTGCCTCGAAAACATTAGTCGCCTTGTACGACAGCCAAGAGTGTATTAGTAAGGTATATTGGCACAATCAAATAACATTCCATTACGTTTAGGTACGACACCAGCCAGAAATGCTTCTGCAAGGGTGTAAGTAGGTAATTTTTTTTATATCATAAAGGTGGCAAACAAGCTTACGGCCTGCCTGATAGTAAGCAGTCAGCGCAGCCTATGGACGTTTGCAATACCAGGGGCATAACCCACGCGTTGCCGACCCCTTAAAAATCTTTTCACCCCTTTTTTTGGAGAACTCCAGGTCATATCAGAGAGAACCTATATTGGCACAGTCAAATACACGGTCATATGATGACGAATCAATATACTGTGGTCTACATATTAGGAAGCACGCAGCTTAAGCCCGTTGGTTAAATATTTAAATTGGCGTCGAAGAAAGTGAGGTTTGTTTAGTAATAGCTGTATTGACTGAGTCTTGGGTGTCTTCTAGCAAAGCCTGTGTGTACTCGATTACAGTTGTGTATTTTATCGGATTTGCTATTTTGCCATCGTACACCTCATTCATTCGTTCAAAACAAAAGGAATGGTCGAAATAGCTGTTGCTATGGTCGAAATTAGGGCTTGCAAATATTCGAAAATTTAAGTATTCGAATATTATTAGAAATTAAATTAAGATACTAGTACGTAAATTCTGATTGTTTAAAAATATTCGAATATTCGAATTTTACCTAAATTATTATTCGAATATTGAAATGAGGCGAATATTCGATTGCAAGCCCTAGTCGAAATAGGCTCAGATGGTATGGATGAAGGAATGCTCTGAATCAAGCTAAAAACAAGCTTGTTAATTATCAAAATAGCGATGGCCTCATTTTTTATGTATACCAGGCCTCACCCTTGGAAGACCTTGGTTGGGCCACTTCGCTTCGCCAACCGTATTAGGAGGCGAACGTAACGAGTGGCTCGCGAGCTCGTTGCGGTGCTGAACCGCGGTCCTTGGTGGTGAGTATCATCACCATACTAGCCCGCTAAAAAAGCGAGGTAGTGGTCAAGCCACCCACCTGTAGCCATATACACAATGGCTCGGAAATCTGATTCGGATACGGAATCGACAAAGGAAACCGCAAATGTTCTTAGGAAATGTGGTTTCAGTTAATTTTGATGACATTTTAATATGTTATAGAGAGTAGAGTTTCCGTGGAATCTATCGGGATTCTGAATAACAGTTTTCGAATCGATCGACACGGATTCGCCGCTCACGAATTTCGTGTCGAATCGTTCGGAAACGGTTTCGAATCATTATGAATACGCCTACTGATCACCGCTGCCCTTAGACACCGGCCTGATATTATAGCACAGTCTCCACTGACATTGAGGAGCAAGTCACGATGTAGGTATTATTGGAAAAAGCTAAAAGTCACAAAGACGTGAGAAAGGCGACTGAGTGGGTCAGTGGTCAACATCGTCTGTCACGCAAGAGGTCCCGGGATCGATTCCCAGCCAGGCATAAATTGAAACGATGATTTTTAATTTCTGTTACGGTTCTGGGTGTTCTATGTATAATAAGTACGTATTAAAAATATGTATATCAGATTACTAGTACCCATAGTACAAGCTTTGCTTAGCTCGGGGCTAGATAGCGCTGTGTGAATTTATCCATGAATTATTTTTATTTATTTATTTACAATGGATCTGACCGAGTAAACGGGGCTAACTCAACATTTTACAGTTAGTTAGTAATAAAATAACCTAATAAGAAAACGTAACTGTTAAGCAACCACCAAAACGTTACAATTATCCATAGAAGTACCCAATAAATAAATGAACGGTGTCAACGGATGTCAACGACCGATACCATTTTCGAAAATAAACGTTAAAAATCGAAATAGCCCATCCAAAAACAAAAGAACTTTCCATCTTTTTCGGATGCAAACGCTCGATTCCATTTACGAAAATGCACGTTCCAAAACAAAAGCTTACGCGAGGTTTAATTAAAAAGAGATCGTATATCTCCTCTCTTACTCGGTCTTCGTTAAGGACAGACAGTGAAAGCAGGATATTGGAGGTCAATGGAAAGCGTATGGTACGGCGTGGCATGGTATGCCGAAGTTTTTGAAGGAAGCCTGTTTTCGAATTGCTTATAAGACAAGACAGGCGTCATTAGAAACTATGGGGTTTTACCTTACAGGTTGGGAGGTCAGTATTGTGTATGGAAGTCATATGGTAATGGGACACGCCCTTTGTATAAATAGCTGCATAAATGCCTCCTTAATAAGAATTAAAGTAATAAGTCATACATATATAATATATCGAACGCGGTCCGACTCTGCCTGGCATTGTCGAGCACGGTCCGGTCGTGGTGGGCGTGGGGTGGGTTTGCTGCGGCCATTGGGCGGTCAGCGAGTCACTGTGTGTTTCCTTCCTACGTTCCTACCCTCCTTTTTAACGATTGAAAGAGATATTTAATGTCCTAATCAATAAAGAAATTTTAAATTTTGAATTACGTACAATGCACTATAGTGCATAGTAATAACGAGTATAATTTCATGTTTGAAAACTTGTTATTGGAGCAATAACTGTGGAGAGTGGGCCACGTTTTTGTTCTCGGACCGGATTCGTGAAGAGAGGAGAAACAGCGCTACAAGGATAATTTGAAAAGCCATTTTTTATATTATTGGACTAGCCAGCCATTTGACCGCCATCTCACCTGGTGGTAAGTGACGATGCGGCCGATGATGGAGCATGCCTGTCTAGGACCAGCCTATTCACTCTGGCCTTGAAGGCGTCCAGATTATAATGATCAGGGAACACACTCGCGGGTAAAATCAGAACTAACGCCACCATCTTGTAAAGTGTCACTTTAGACAGACAGCTGGAGTTGATGTTTGACACCAGGGGGTTTAAAAAGGCCACATGAGCGTTTCATAATATGATTCATATTCATTTGTTACTAACTTATGGGAACGTCGCTGTTGTTGACATTCAAAATTCAAAATGGCTTCACTTAGATCCTGTATTGGCCAGCGGATCAGATAAGTTTGTGGCACTCTAATATCAATAATATGAGTAATGATAATAATAATATGATAGAGCGTTGGTGGCCGACCGGTTAGAGTATCCGACTCGTCAGCCAGAGGTCCCGTGTACGAATCCCGCTCCGGCCATGTATCAATGACTATTTTCTGAGTTATGTACATTAGTTGAATACTAACAGATGCTCTTACGGTGAGGGAAAACATCGTGATGAAACCTGCACATTCAGGCGACTGGATGTGTAACCATGATCCAATCTGGTCAGGTGCCCCTGGTGGCAGGGTCATGGAGGTCAGACGGCAGTCGCTCCACTGTAATTACCTGACCTGCCAAATTCTGGATCATGGTCAAGGCGGACCCCGGGCCTTTAACGCCAAGATGATTATTATTTTATTATAATATCAATAATATAAAACTTTTTAGACCCCCAGTTTATAGTCTGTGTTTGATACCCACGACGCCATTATCTGTTTGCCTACCGTACTTACATCCTAAAAAAAGGAAAACCGTATTAAAGCGAATTATCTTGATAACTGATCCGATTTCTATGAAAATCTGTAGGTAAATATTTCAATTTCATCAAGTAACAAAGGATTAATTTTTGTTAGTATGACTAATCAGACAACATTGAGCTAACATACTGTGACGTAATTTGCCTCTTTTATAAAAATGTAGCCGGTTAATTAAAGAGGCAAAACTAATAAAAATTCTATTTTCAAAGTCGTTTACATAGTTTAGAGGTATGTTCCGGGTTTCCTACCTTTAAAATGAGTGATAATAACCGCAATAGTTTAAAACATTAAATATACAAACTTTTGTTTTTAAATGACTTAGGAGCATTTACATCTTTGAAATAAATTACTGTTTTAGAAGCTCCACTACTTAATTAGTTGATTTCGATGTGTGAGTGCAAAGATTAATAACCAATCGAACGACGCGTGCTCCTACGTTTGAGTCTCACCGCCAACTGAATGACCAATTACAACGGCATTTGTATATGTCTTGCGTCCATATTTTAAATTTGCTTGTGTGCGTTAATGCGACAGTGGGGCGCGTCATTTCAGCTTAAACGAGCTCTACCTGTTATTAAAGGTTAAATAAAAAAATTGTGATCAAATATGAAATTGGCAAAAAACTTCAAAAAAGGCAACTTTTGTTTATACAACACAGATGGCAAACAAGCTTACGGCCTGCCTGATGGTAAGCAGTCACCGCAGCCTAAACTTGATTAAACAGATGACTTACCTCGACATCCCATTCTGCATCAGATCAGCTAGCGCTACCAGCGACACTTCCACCTCCTTCCCAAGTTTTGAAGGCATCTCCTCAATGGACCGCCCTGAGGACCTAACTTCGGAGTCTGCAGCGTCTGTTGAGAGAAGAGAGACGGGGTTAGCAATAGGAAAATGGAATGGAAATGGAATTTATTATTCTTATAAGGAAATAGATATGTAGTTAATTTGATCTTAAGTTAAATTTTTATTTATATTGAATCTGTTTATATTGACGGTCGTACAACTGTGTGTAATTACGATTCATTTATGTTTTTTATTTGACAATCGTACCTATTTTATATGTGTATACGTGTTTAATCTTATTTCAATATGAATGTAAAATGCCTGAAATAAATGATTTATTTATATTTATTTATTATAAGGTTGGGTTTTCCGCATGGGAGACGTGTGAGTCATTGAAGGAGTTATTTTTATCCGACTGCGCGACGTAAAGGAGAGTTATGTGTTTATCAGTCTATGTATGTATGTGCGTAGGTACGTTTGTTTGTTCCTTTGTGACATTCTAGAGACCAAACGTGGGTCGATTTTGATGGTTCCTACGTCCATCGATTTGTCTTAAAAGTGGAATTTTTATGTACTCGATACATATTCTTTACCAATAAATGAATTGAATTGAATTGAAACTGAGGATAATCTACGGCGCTCTTACAGACTCATTATATCAGCCGGAAGACGCCCACTGCTGGGCATAGACCTCCCCTAGAGATCTCCACAAAGGCCGGTCTTGTGCTTTGTGCATCTAGCTGGTATCTGCGATCTCTACCAGATCGCATATCTTCTAGGCACGCATGCTACATCTTCGACCTCATCGTCGCTTTCCATCAGGTGAGTTGAGGTCAAATGCAAGACTATTATTAATAAATAAAAAAAAAAAAATTATACCAGCCTGACAGTCTACTTGTATGTTAATACGACAGCCAAACAGGCAAGCTGGCCACCTGATGGTAAGCGGTAACGTCACCCATAACATCTACCGTTCATGCATTTAGGCTATGTTCTCATGACTACATTACTTGTTAAGGACACGTTCTAATGAGAGAAAAAAAAGTTTTAAGACCATTTCATTCCCTCAATATAACCTGATAACCATTTCTTTCCGGTATCAGCTTTCATTGAACGAAAACCTGTTCTGAAATCAGTCCAGCCGACGCGGACGACTCGAATCAAGATGGTGATACCGGAACGAGTTTTCTTGTGGCTTGGATTTTTTACTTGGAGACCGTGAGCTTGTCTACAAACCGAGCAGTGTTTAAGTCCACCGTTGGGCGTGAGCCACCTCTACTTCGGTGGAGGGTTTTGCCATGAGTATTTAGTATAATCATTATATAGGTTCGTCGGTGGGCAAGTTAAGGTATCCGACTCGTAAGCAAGATGTACCGGTCATGTACCAAATGACCACGAGGAGAAACATTGTGATGAAACCTCGCACATTCAGGCGACTGAACGTGTATCCATGATCCAATCTGGGCAGGTTCCCCTGGCAGCAGGGTCACGGAGTAGCCGCTCCATTGTAACTATCAGATCTGCGAAATCCTTCATGATGGTCAAGGCAGACCCCGTGCTCTCGTGCGAGACAGCATAACCGCCAAGTTTTTTTTCTTAGTATAATAATCTTAGAGTCAACATCCCGCTTGTACTCCGTCAAGATCCGCCTTAAAAATTATGCAGTTTTTGGCACATCAGATAATTACAGTAGAGCGATTGCCGTCTGACCTCTGTGACCCTATTAACCTGTCCAGATTGTATCATGGTTACACACACATTCAGTCGTCTCAATGTACCGGTTTTATTACGATGTTTTCCGTCACGGTTAGTGTTCAACTACAAGTAAGTAAGTTTATTGCTTAACAGAGACACCACATACAACAATACATGTACATAATTAATCATCTGTTGTTGGCGTTAATGGCCATGTCGTGCTCCAGGATTTGGCAGATTAGATAATTACAGCAGGGCGACTGCCATCTGACCTCCGTGACTGTGCTACCAGGGGAACCTGACCAGATTGGATCATGGTTACGCATTCAGTCGCCTGAACGCACAGGTTTCATCACGATGGTTTTCCTCACCACAAGAGCATCGGTTGGTGTTCAACTAATGTACTTAACTCATAAAAGAGTCATTGGTACATGGCGGCAGTGGGACTCGAACCCGGTACCTCGCGTTTACGAGTCGGATACCTTTACCACTAGGCCACCGACGCTTATAACGTGTATATGTATGTAAGTAAAATTAATGTATGATTATAATTATTCTCAAATTTAAATCTCATGGTCAAGGTAGACCCCGGGCCCTCGTGCGCGAGAGCACAGCCGGGACATCAACGCCAAGTATTTTTACTTAGTATCATATTCTTGAACACGATCCAGAATTTGGCAAATTAGGTAATTATAGTTAAGCGATTGCCATCTAACCTCCGTGACTCTGACCAGATTGTATCATGGTAACATATTTAGTCGCCTTAATATGCATAGTTCATCACGATGTTTTCCCTCACTGTAAGAGCATCGGTTAGTGTTTAAATATTCTAAAAAAATATTCGTGGACAAATTCACACAGCGCCATCTAACCCCAAACTAAGCAAAGCTTGTGCTATGGGTGCTAGATAACTGATATACTACTTAAATACTTTTTTTTTTTAAATACATACTTATTATACATAGAACACCCAGACCCGTAACAGAAATTAAAATTCATTATTTCAATTTCTGCCCGGCCGGGAATCGAACCCGGGACCTCTTGCGTGGCAGACCGGCATGTTGACCATTGAACCACTCAGGTCGTCAAAAGAGACAATGGAAATGGCGGCAGTGTGATTCGAACCCGGTACCTCTCGCTTACGAGTCGAAACCGCTCACCACTAGACCTTCAACTCTCCACTAAACTAATCTTCAATTAAGAAATCTATCGAGAGTATAGAAATATCTTTCTATACGTGAGAAAGAAGGCTGTAAGTACTCTATAGTTGAATTTCACTTTCTTCTAGTACGCGTTATTGTTAGCCGTGTGAACTTGGAACTCAATGCGTTTTTTATCGCAAAGATCTAGACATCTTGGGCGTAGTAGACTAGCTTGAACACTAGTTACAGACGCTCCGATTTGGCTGGAGCCGAACAACCATCAGTTGCAGGTAATCCTTACGCAGTATAAAAAAAAGTCGGTTTTTTATGCGGAGGACGTGGTCAGACGTCCGACGAAGATCGGCTCGCCCGCGCATCCGAATTAATCCAGAAGCGACTTTATTTTGTACATTTAAGGATAGTATCAACTGCAACTGGTGGTTGGTCAGTTCCAGCCAAAACGGAAGGTGTGTTACTAGTTGAAATGTCCACTTCCGTACCTACATATTCTTGTTGACGACCTGAGTTTCGTTGGTTAACCGGTCTGCCACGCAGAGATCCAAAAAATTTTCAAATTTTAATTCAAATTTTTATTTAATTTGGGTATATTCAAGATACACTTATTGAAAGTGAACAATGAGTAGGTAAGTGGCGTGGGTAGGCCTCCCACAAGGTGGACCGACGACTTGGTAAAGATCGCAGGTACCAGCTGGATGCGGAAGGCACAGGGCCGGCTGCCGTGGAGATCTCTGGGGGGGCCTATGCACAGCAGTGGGCGTCTTTCGGTTGATATGCCGCGCATCATCGAGCCGGCATCGGCTTTGTTCAAACAAAGCCGTTTCGTAGATTACTACGAAATGCATGATCAGTCATGGCCGAAATGAACTTAAGTCCAGGGTCTAGATTCTAGTACGAAAATCGTCCCAGTAACATTACAATGAGTAGTTTTCCAATAGGTATCTAAAGCATTTCTAACCACTCCCTAGATGGCGCCCCGATAATTTTGGTAATTGATAATCACTTGAAATAGGTTCTTAGCAAACAGGATATAAACTGGGTACGTTGTATTGGATAATATTGTATTTATCAAAAGTTTTTAACCATTTTTGAGGTTGAAATAAATTATTACAAAGAAAACAAACATCAATTTGACTGAGTCAAATCGTTTCATGGACACTAGGATCAAGAATGGACGCAATATAAATATGAAAGGTTTGTAATAAAATTCATTTCCTTGAACCTTTTGGTAAAAGATTTCCAAAAATGTAGGAGCGCCATCTATTGATGCTTTTTCTAAACCTATTGACAATACCTACTGGAAAACTCCTCATTGCATCGCATGACAAATGTGTAACTGTTATTCGAATGACAGATGTTGAGCTGCAACTTTATTCGAGTTCGAACTTCTCCACAATTATTTTCTAGTACTTTAGTTACATTATGGTTGCATTACTAAGTTGCATCTTTCTTCAATCAGATTATTTGTCAAACGGCCTTCAATTCTGTCAACGAAAACGTGTCAAAGGTTTGATCGAACGATGATTTACCTGCAATGTTATTCTGATGTTGCTATGATCGAGCTGAGGTTGGAGTCCAGGGGTTCTATTTTTCAAACACTCGCCTCGATTCGTGCGGTTTTCACGTTTTATTTTCGGCATGAAAACTTCAACATTTTTTAAATCACACTGGCAACACCGAAAGGGTACGGTAAAAAAAAAGGGAAAAGCAGCATCAAGCATCAAAATACATAATTTTTCATGCCGAAAATCAAAATTTAAAACTGTTGGAATTGAACGAGCGATTCAAAAATAGGGAAGTATAATTTTATAACAAAAAAGAAAATTGCATTGATTCCCAGCCGAGTAGAAATTGAAATGATATATTTTTGTTTCTGTATTATGGGTCTGGGTGTAGTATGAATTCTAAATAGATATGTAATAAAAATAAAGTATATGTATAAGTAGTTTTTCAGTTATCTAACACCCGATACACTAACTACTTAACTACACTAACTTTTAAATCTAAGTTCTACATTCACAATGTAAAGATAATGAGGTTTACTACCCGCGCTTCTGAGATAGTACCTTCTGTAAAGGAAATACCATATATGGTTCAGCAATCTCTTAAAGGTTATCTTTAATTAAGGCAGTAACGGGATATTTATGCGAAATTATTTTCTCACGAGTAAAGTATTTGTTCCAAATATTTTACGTTACAATTTTGGGTCATGCGCTTATTACACATTCCTAAATTCAGTGTATCTCGGATTTATGAAAAGCGGAGCGACGCGTGACTTAATATAAGTGATACAAAAATTGACCTTATTCTATGAGCAATACATTCCACTTTGATTTGAGCTCACGCTTTTTGTTTCTGAATTCAGTCACTGAATTTAGGAATGTGTAATAAGCGCATTAGGTTGATTAGATTATCTCTTTTTTTTATTCTACGCAGTGGCAAACACGCGCAGACAGCCCACCTGATGGTAAGTGGTAACTGTCACCCATAACATCTACGATTCGTGCATTTAGGTTGTAGGCAACAAAAATGCAGAACCGCAGGTGCGATCCGTCGGCGCAAATTTGAGAGAACGTCTTATATGACGAGATTAGTAAGCTGTATCTAAATTAGAGTTACATCCCTGTGCAAAGTACTTGAAATAAAAAAGGTGTAAAAAAGAGGTAATTTAAACTTTACGTCGCTTCAGCTGAGTCTTACTATAGATTTCTGATCCAAATTCTAGATACGAGAGCACAACCATGTCCACTTGATCATAAGTTTTGACATTGTTTGTTCATCATCATCATGATCCAGGATTTGGCAGGTCAGGTAATTACAGTGGAGCCGACTGCCATCTGACCTCCATGACCCTGCTACCAGGGGAACCTGACCAGATTGGATCATGGTTACACATCCAGTCGCCTGAATGTGCAGGTTTCATCACGATGTTTTCCCTCACCGTAAGAGCATCGGTTAGTATTCAACTAATGTACATAACTCAGAAAACAGTCATTGGTATCGGGATTCGAACCCGGGTCCTCTGGCTTACGTGTCGGATACTCTAACCGCTCGGCCACCGACGCTCTCTTTGACATTGTTTATTATAGTGACCTTAATTCGGCTATAGAGATTGTCATATCTGATCACATGGTTCAGAGAAATTCCGAGCTAGCACTTCCGATCGCGTGCTGTCTTGGAGTAACTTTGAGCTTCCAAATGAGGCCTATGTAAGTCACCACGGCCCCATTATTATTCAGCTTAATCTTCCAATCGCTAAGAATACATTTCAACGAGCATTCATCATATTTTTTGCGGAAATTCTAAATTTTATTGTCTTTAGAATTAAGGCAGTCACGCGACGTTTCCGGATTCCCTGACCTTTATACAGAACTCTGTACTTGTATACACGCAAACCTAAGTCGCACTAATAAAAGCCATGGTGTAGGAGTCTCTCTTTTATAAGGCACAGAGGCAAACGAGCTGGGTCACCTGGAGAGGTTTTGAGAGTACAACATGGAGTTCTTCAAGAAAGGAGGGACAAGGTTTTTATGGGGTCGGTATTGCGTGGGTGATGCCCCTAGTATTGCAAACATACATGGCCTGCTGTGGGCATAGTCAACGTAAACGGTTGGGAATTTAAAAAATGTATGCATTTGTAGCGAATTTTATGTAGATTACCTTAGTGTAAGAGCATTTTTTGCTATAGGCCGCCGTTTTCGAGTTATAATTTCAAAAAGCTGAATGAAATCCAAAAATGACGTGGTGTTTGGCCCCCCGGCTGGGTAGGACAGGCTCCTCGAGGTTGAAAACTTAAATTACACACCCCACACTATTCCCGAACAAACTCCCAAATCTTCAATAACATCGGAATGAGGAAGTTTCCTAATTTTGTTTTTCAACTGGATATAAAAATATGAGTAAAATAAAAAAAAAAACCGGTGAAATTATTATTTAAATATCTCAAAAAACAAACAAGTTATGACACTTCAAAGTTGCGATTTCAACATTCAGAAACTTCCTCATTGTACTAGTTCGAAAGTACCTATAGCTATGGCTATAGTATCCAAAACGTAGTTTAATTCATAATTGCTAAATGCTTGTGCAGGTGTCTATAAAACGAAACAACGTACCACCCAAATCCGAAACCGTAAAAATATTAAATTAATGATTTATTCCACTTTCTCTCAAGCCTTATGCCGTTTCCAAAACCCATAACGTCCGAAACCATCACGATGTGTATTAAAAAATACCAAGAATAACAAAGTAGGACACATTAGCATGAGATTCTTACATCTGTACGCAATAATATATCTTCGATCAGAAACTCGTTTTCAACTCAAATTTGAGACGTTTTTTGTCTCGAATTGCCTTTTGCCAGTGGTGAAAGTTTTTCCCCTATTATTATTACTGTACATTACTCAATTTGTATTTTGTATTAAATAAGTTTTATGCTTTTTACGGGTTTTTACTTCGCTCTAACGAGTGAAGATGATCTGTTAGATTGGGTATTTTATTGTGAGAATTTGAGGAAATGATGTGCAAAGTTCTGATATTGCACTGATATGTTTATTTCTTTATATTATTTTTTTATACAGTTTTACAACTTTGTAATCACTGAGAGTAAATGTTTTTGATATTTTTATTACTTAATAAATTAAAAAAATGTATACATCGTCATCACCTTCATTCTTATGGTTCATAGATTTTTATGTCGAATTGAAATGTATAACCGAACTAGCGACCCGCGCCACCTTCCCACGGGATTCCTCCGCTTTTCTTTACTATTAATCAATTAATACCTTAGCAATTTTATTTTATACCACGTAGAGATTATTCTTCATCATCATATCAGCCAGAAGACGCCCACTGCTGGGCATAGGCCTCCCCCAGAGATCTCCACAAAGACCGGTCCTGTGCTTTCCGCATCCAGCTGGTACCTGCGATCCTTACCAGGTCGTTGGTCCACCTTGTAGGAGGCCTACCCACGCTGCGTCTACCGGTACGTGGTCGCCACTCGAGAACTTTACTGCCCCATCGGCCATCTGTTCTTCGAGCTATGTGCCCTGCCCACTGCCACTTCAGTCTGGCAATCCTTAGAGCTATGTCGGTGACCTTGGTTCGCTTGCGGATCTCCTCATTTCTGACTCGATCGCGCAAAGAAACTCCGAGATAGCTCTTTCCATTGCCCTTTGGGTAACAGTGAGCTTTCTTATAAGGCCAATAGATTATTAACTTATTGAAATAACTGAGTTTCTTTAGAATCATGTTCCTATAGAAATGAATTCAGCAAATAAATCCTCCAACATCAAATTTTCCAATTGATATTACTTGATTTGAAGTCTGTTTCTTCAGAAATAAGTATCAACTTCGTCATCATCATCATCATATCAGCCTAAAGACGCCCACTGCTGGGCATAGGCCTCCCCCAGAGATCTCCACGGCGGCCGGTCCCGTGCCTTCCGCATCCAGCTGGTACCTGCGATCTTTACCAGGTCGTCGGCCCACCTTGTGGGAGGTAACCATGCTGCGTATCATAAGTAGGTACTTATGACTATATTTCTCTGAGCTTTTGTTCTCGTATTAGTCTTTAACAAATTTATCCCAAACACTGGTAAAAAATACATTAATAGAGCGTCGGTGGCCGAGCGTACTCGTAAGCCAGAGGTCCCGGGTTCGAATCCCGCTCCGGCCATTTACCAATAACTGTTTTCTGAGTTATGTACATTAGTTGAATACTAACCGATGCTCTTACGGTGAGGGAAATCATCGTGATGAAACTTGCATATTCAGGCGACTGGATGTGTAACCATGATCTAATCTGGTCAGGGGTAGCAGGGTCATGGAGGTCAGATGGCAGTCGCTCCACTGTAATTACCTGCCGAATCCTGGATCATGGTCATGGCGGACCCCGGGCCCTCGTGCGCGAGAGCACAGCCGGGGCATTAACGCCAAGATGATTCTTTAACTGGTAAAACATATTTATAAAACAGCATTTTTCTAATACGTTTTAACTTTGCATTTTTAGTAACCTCCCAAGAAACTGTGTCAAAACCGTGGTTTCAATAAACGAAGCTGTACGAAGAAGTATCTCAATCAACTCTAAATGATAGATATCACGAGCTAACAGGAAAATCTGTGGTCTTACGGCGTACGGTGTCAGCTTACTCACAGTTTAGACAGATACAGTAGGCACAGTTGTACTTTATAAATTTAAAGTCCGTCAATTTAGGTAATTTAAAAGTTGACTGCTTTTGTATTATGCGCCAAGGTGTGGCGCTAAATGCTTTGAAGTAATATAATTTTTCTCCATTAAATTTAAAAAAAAACTTTATGCGACTTCGTTAAGATGTGCAGCTAAGTTTTTAAACAAGGGTCCCAATTTCCTTTTAAAACAAGTCCCAATGGGTCAAATATTATTTCTCATTGTATTAAATGGCCTAACATTTTATAGACTGAGGGCGCCGTAGGTTATCCTACGTCATCGAGTGCAAGAAAAATCCAATTTGTGCGATAGTAGACTTTTAGGAAACCCAAAAAACGTTGATCTGTAGGCCTAGCACAAGTTGCTGTCGCGCGCGATAAGCGAGAAAAAGCGCGACATAGCTATTGCTATCTCTTTCGTCTTAGTATTGAGAGAAAGAGACAAACGCTCTCTCACGGCGCGAGCTTTGTCGCGGACACACTTGTGCTAGGGCCACTGCTCGTGTACAAACTGCCAAGAGGATGTGTGCCAGAACGGTTTTTTAACATAGGACCCAAACAAGAGAATATGTAAATTGTAAATACTATCGCTACGATAAGCCAGTTTGGGCAACTAAAATAATTTTTTTTGGTGCCTGTTTGTTCACGGCAAGGCCAACATTTTGTGGGTCTCCTTAACCTTTAACTTCGCTACAAAATGGAATTATTTTTGTACTCGATGACGTAGGATAACGGCGCCCTCAGTCTATTATGAGAATCTGTCATTTTTTACATATAATTAACGTGAATTTGATGAATGTTTTTTACTTCACAGTTTAAGGAAACCCTGTGCCTATTATGTGCGGCGAACATCATAGAGAAATATCATCGTTGTGTATGGATTCACCTTCTTTCCGTGTCGCGTGCGACAAAGACGGCGCTCATCGAAGCCATCAAGCCTATGTGTAACATTTACAATCGACATATTTTTTTCTTTTTAATTTTATGATACATTTATCCACAGTCCGTCATTTGACTATCATTGAATGGGCGGTAGAATTTGGCGTTTAAAAGATGGTGCCAATACATAATCTTTCTAATTTCACGAAATGACATGGATCCTTTTCAGTCTATTCACATTTTATTTTATTTTATTATTTCTGTCTGTGTCAACGGCCCTCGATATCTAAAAGCTAAATAAATCCACTCTCAGTGCCCATACTGTGCGCCTCCGCACCTAAGCATACCTCCGAGCTATCGCTAGATCTACATCGCGACTAGAAAGGGTAAAATTATACTTAAACCTGACATGAATCAGACACCTCAACTACCTTCTAATACGTCTCGTTTATTTAATTTACAAGCGAATGAAATAATGAAGGTAATAAAATAAATAAATCAAATAAATAAAATAAATATTCGTGGACAAATTCACACAGCGCCATCTAGCCCCAAACTAAGCAAAGCTTGTGCTATGGGTGCTAGATAACTGATATACTACTTAAATACTTTTAAATACATACTTATTATACATAGAACACCCAGACCCGTAACAGAAATTAAAATTCATCATTTCAATTTCTGCCCGGCCGGGAATCGAACCCGGGACCTCTTGCGTGGCAGACCGGCATGTTGACCATTGAACCACTCAGGTCGTCACCACCAATAAAAGCCTTTTATGAAGTAACTATATCGGTGTGTAGTAGTTATTTGTCTCCTTTGGACCTTTGGAATCATTCAAGAGGTTATAACATTCATTAGATGAATGGTAATGAGTCTACCCAGTATTAATATTATGATAAACCCCACTTATTTGGTGAAGAAGAGATTTTAGGAAGATATCATCATCATCATCATCATATCAGCCGAAAGAAGCCCACTAGTGGGCATAGGCCCCCCAGAGATCTCCATAAAAGCCGATAAAGGAAGATATATTATAAATAATATACCATCATACCATCTAGTGGTTAGGGTATCCAGCTTGTAAGCGAGAGGCACCGGGTTCGGATCCCACTGCGGCCATGAGATGGACCTATTAATTATATGAAGTTTGTTGGGATGTTTGTAACTTCTTTACGCAAAAACTACTGAACGGATTTTGATCACATTTGGCAGTAATATAGCTTATATCCCAAAATAGCATATAGGCTATAACGTATTCCGAAATTCAATGTGGTTCCGACGGGAACGGGTATGGAACGTAATAAAATATGCCTGGACAATTCTCACAGCGCTACCTAGCCCCAAAGTAAGCAAAGCTTGTGTTATAGGTGCCAGAAAACTGATAAACTACTTACTTTTAAATACATACTTATTACACATAAAATACCCAGACCCGTAACAGAAATTAAAATACATCAATTCAATTTCTGCTCGGCCGGGAATCGAACCCGAGACCTCTGCGTGGCAGACCGGCATGTTAACCAACTAAACTACTCAGGTCAGTAATGACAGAAGACGTCAGATGTTAGGTATTAAATGGACATTTTGAATGGTCATCTCAAACTTGGCACAGTAGAATCGTGTCAGAAACATACTGACTTGCAAATTCATCTAATTTTATGAATGTCGGCTCTTTAGAAAGCATCTAAAACTGTTAGAAAGCTTAAGTATAATTCGTGATAGATTTATCATAACGAACAGTGAGAGTAGTTCACCTGCTATTTACTGATTTCTATGTTGTCCTAGTTCCTTATGAATATGTTCCTAAATCTGTTTATGTGTGAATTTATATTAAATTTTAAAGTTAACGTCATATTTTAAAAACAATTAGGGATGACGGTTCGTCCGTTGTTAAAAACGACTACGAAAATGACTTACGATGATTAATTATTCAAAACTACGCGACGAATTACGGTATAGTTTTCACAAATAGATAGCACGTTTTTTTTCTTTTTCAATAGCCTTGCATTTGACCTCAACTCGCCTGATGGAAAGCGACGATGAGGTCGAATATGTAGCATGCATACCTAGAAGATATCTATTCACTCTTGATTTGAATACCCTATGATTATTGTGCCTCCCAATACCGTTGGCAAAGAAGAAGTGACCACTCTTCCGCTGGTAACCCTGAGACTGGTTGAAACTGATTGGCACCCCGTGACTGTATATTTATTTTTATCTAGGTTTAGGTGGATAATGTAAGAATAAATTGAACATTGGCTGAACTACATGGAGTTCACTATATCGGATGTCGGATTTTTTTGCGGTCTTACCATTAGGGTAGCAAACTTGTTACCCTAGTTTTTTTCGTTCGGGTTTTTACCCTTTCTTTTTTTCTTTTTTCTTACTACCTAAATTACCTTACCTTAATTATCTTTACCTAAATTATTTTATAGGAATATTTTTTTTGGAAATCTCTTACCTTGCCACATACTCCTTTGCTTGTTCAGATCTTCGTCCCAGTTCTCTAGCATTTTCCCCGCTTTAGTCTTCGCACAGCTCCAAGGGTCTTCTTCTCCGAAACAGTCCATGAAAGTGGCCAAATTCGGCGCCAGACTCTTTCCGAAACTCATAACATACTCGTAGGATCGTTCCAATAAACTTGCACTCTCTACTTTACTAGATAAAAACAGTATAAGAACCAAACTAAAATACTTCGACGCCATCTTTTAACTTTTGGCGCCAATTACGATGTCATTTATATTTTTTCTTAATTTCTTTTTTCGGCGGGGCGAGTTTTCGCGCGCGGTTACTGGCCTGCAATCGTAAGTGGCCAGTGCTTTCGCCCGTTCGCTCAAGGTTGTACTGAGTCGGGCGCGTGAAAGAGATGCGTACTTATACGCGCCTACTTTCTTTTGACACTGGCAGGTTGTGCGGCGATATATCCGCATGACATTAGCGCTTTGCGCTGCTAATGGCAGCGCGGGAAAACGTGGCGGCTGTGTTCTTCCGACAAAATGGCGTAAGATATTTTTTGTAATCAATATTGATTGGGAACTTTTATACAAAATCCGTATTATAACAATAACTAAGTAAAAAGGCTAACTTAAAAACTAAACATCGTCACAATTATCCCCTGGTAAAGTCGAGCGAGAAAGAAAATACTGGAAAATGTTGGAGGAGGCCTATACCCTCAAATGGGTACCCAATAATGAAGAAATAGGTTACAATTTAAGTTATTAGGCAAATGTTAATATATTATGTTATTTATTTTAATAATTAATTATGAATCGCTTATAATACTATAAATTAGATACAATTATGAAATATTTTATACTAGAATTAACATTGTAATTTATAACTGATGATTATTTATTATTATTGATTGTGAATTGTAGATATTTATGTTCATGAATGAATTGGGAAAAATAAAGGCTATAATAATAATAATAAAAAAGTCGAGCGAATACGCATCGCCTGAAAGCAAAAAAAAAATAACAATTTGTCGGCCTGCATCATGGATACGCTTAAAATGACTGTTGCACCTATAACTTGGCGCAGCTTGTGATTCTCCAAAAGGCGTGTCTACACGTACCTCAAAGGCCGGCACCGTATCAGCTCCCCATAGGTTGCAGATGTCCTGGACGACGATGGCCACTTTCCGTCAGGTGGAGTGTCTGACCGCTTGGCCCCATTCATACATACCATCAGGCCTTATTCCCTTTCGCTTCCACATTAATCATCATCTGTCTAAAGATGGCTTGGTATGCAGTTCTAAGTTCGGAGAAATAAAAAGGAAGTCACAGCATACAGTTCTCTCTACAGCTGACTGTACCTGTTTATCCTGTAGGAATGTCAGAGGCTAGAATATAGAGAACGCGCCAGATAACTTTGCGCGCAGCTGATAATTGAACTATATTTGACAGACAGATTACAACGCCCTACACAACCCTCTTCTGACACCGTCGGGTAAAAACAATGACAGGGACACCATACGTAACGTGCAGACTTAAGTATCTACTGTCCACATTGTTACAGATTACTTGACTACATCGATACAACTCGAGCGAGTCTCCTCCTAAAAAGTAGAGAATTTTGCTTTAATCTCCATTTAGCAGGCAGGTGGATAGCTATTTTTAAAATGGTTAAGCAAAGTAAAATAAAATTTGTAAGTAAAGTAGCGGTGCTTGGTGCCACCATTGTAAAGAATAGCACCATCCCACCCTTAGGGGCATCACCCACGCGTTGCCGACCCCGTAAAAACCTTTTAACCCGTTTTTTGAAGAACTCCATGTTGTACTCTCCAGGGAAAACCTCTCCAGGTAGTTCATTCCGCAACCTTAGTGTGCGTGGGAAAAAGTTCCTTCGGAACCGCACAGTTCGCGCCCAATTTGGCTCCGAGGTGTGAGGATGAACTCCCTGTCGGTGGCGAGCGGTGCGATGATAGAATGTAGCTGTAGGCATCATGTCAAACAGTTCTTCAGAACAAACACCGTTGTACAAGTGGTAGAACACACAAAGGGAGGCGAAATCCCTCAGCTGACTCAGCGGCTCATTACCACTTGTGAGTATGGTATAATCGGCAATTCTTACAGCGCGCTTTTGGATCGAGTCACAAGGACCAAGCTGATATGCCGGTGCTCCCGCCCATAGATGGGAGTATACTCCAAATGGGGTTTGACTTGCGCTTTGTAAAGGAGAAGTCGTTGTCCCGGCGTGAAGAATTGCTTTGATCTTATATGAATATGATGATGACGAAGTAAAGTAGAACGTTTCGTCGTCTATGCAAGTCCCCTTGTACTATATGACTGAGTAATTAGAAGGGGTTGATATATTCTATGGTCAATCTTGTAGATATTTCTTTTGGAGAACCCCACGTAGAGGTAGGCAGGGTCAACATTTTTCCTCTTGCTCATATTTGCTACCACTTGCTACGGTGCTGACAAACCTCAGAGCATCGGCGAAGCGAAGAGATCCAGAGCAATACACATTTTAAGAGAGGTAGGGCATAGCGGGGTATCCCGTTCGAATTGGGGGAGTACCTCCACCTTACAGAATACCGCAGCTAAACAATACTCTTTTAAATAGTTTTGTGTTTCTGCCGGTGAGTAAGGTTTCCAGTGCTCCATGGGGTGGGGATTTGGGGAACCGTGGCTTTGGCAGTGGAGGGGCATTTGCCTTTTTGCTGCCAGAGCAACGTGTTATAGAGGTGGGCAACGCATTAGCGATATTCTTGGTTTCGATAATATCTATAGACAGTGGTGACCTATATGGCACCTTGTACTGCCGTCATTCATCTATACATAGAATAAAACAAAGTCGCTTCCCGCCGTCTGTCCCTATGTATCTATGTACGTTTAGATATTTTAAACTAAGCAACGGATTTTAATGCGGTTTTAATAATAGATAGTGATTCAAGAGGAAGGTTTTTAAGCAAGAAAAAAGTAGGTGGGGGTACAGTAGGTGTACGCGAAAGAAGTCACGTCGGGTCTACTAGAATTAATAAGGTATAGCTAGTGTCAAATAAGAAGAGACTTGGTTCGACTGCGCGAAATCCCCTCCACTGCCATTTGACAAGTCTCTTCTTTCGTGACGCGGATTATAATGAGCAGTTTTCCAATAGGTATCTAAAGCATTCCTAACCACTCACTAGATGGCGGCCCGACAATTTCGCTAATTGATAATCGCTTAAAATAGGTTCTTAGCAAATAAACACTGGGTACGTTGTATTAGATAATATTGTATTTGTCAATAGTTTTCAACCATTTTAGAGGTTTTAATAATAATGGAACAAAGTGCCAACTTCTATAAATATTTCTTTTTACACTTCGTTTAACTTTAACAGTTATGGTTATATTAATAAACATTTTATTTTTAAGTTTAGTATTAGTTAGCTGCATGAAATCATTGCAACCATCATACAGATTAAAAAAGGAATACCAAAATTGTAGGAGCGCCATCTATTGATGCTTTTTGAAACCAACTATCACTACCTACTGGAAAACTCATTACAGTAGAGCGACTGTCATCTGACCTCCGAGACCCTGTTAGCGGGAAACCTGATTAGATTGGATCATAGTGACACATTCAGTCTCCTGAATATGCAGGGTTCCTCACGATGATGTTTCTCACCGTAAGAGCATCGGTTAGTGTTCAGCTAATGTACATAACTCAGAAAAAATCATTGGCACATGACGACACTGGGAATCAATCTCGGTACCTCTCGCTTACGAGCTCCGATGATCCAATTATTTGACTACCGACGCTCTTATTAAGTTAGCGATATAACATTTACTAAATAGCGTATCTAATGAGAGATTTTCCACAAAGCTTTAAAAAAAACATAATAGTTCAAAATAATTCGATAGATGGTGGTGACAAAAAGTACCTGTCTAACAACATGCAATTTAGTAGGAAGCAGACAAAAAAAAGTATTAAATATCTGTCTCTGTGCCTCGGTCTGTCACTGCCTGGAACGGTACTGGCGATCTCCAATCGCATGATCCCACCCCTCTGGAATGACGTCACAACCAGTAGCATTTCGGATATTCTGTAACGTCATTCCAGAGGGTGGTATCATGCGATTGGAGATCGGTGGTGCCGCTGCTGTGCTGTGGTACATTGTTGTTGTGTTAGATTTTACTTACTTTTATTTCTTATCAACAACACAATTTAATGTTTTTATCTTTGCATCCATCTTAGACCAAAATTCTACCACAGATAAAACCATAGGGACGTTTTTTATTTTAACAATGACAGATACCATTAATGAGCGCCATCTATCGTCGATTTTAAGAGCACTCCTAGGAAAATTGCTCATTCTCATTTTATCTACTGAGGACTGAGTGTAAGTTTTGGTTCGATTTTACTTTACTATCGACTTTCTTTGACTCGACTTTACTACTGCTTTACTTTGTGTTTACACAGAAATTAGTATGAAGAAGAAACTTCATTTACGTGCCACTATATGGCGCTATACATTCTTTCCATACTAATTTTCACGAAAACGCAAACGCCATAGTAAAGTAAAACCGAAGCAAAATTTACACTCGGCCCTCTGAACACATAAGTTCAATTTTGGTAACAAATTGGATTTACTAATCTAGTTTGTAAGTCAAGAACGTTTTACTCACACTAATATGGACATTGTCTGATTTTTTTTTTTTATATGTAGGTGGCACTGCATAACCGACGTCAAGTCAGACAGCTGTAAAGCGCTTTTTTGCTGCAGGCGAAAATAATGACGTGCCTACCAATACTCAAAGCATGTTAAGGTAGATAACGAACATGAACTTCACCTTTTTTGTTAAATATTTATTCCAACACCTTGACTGTACAATGTTAAAGACAATAATAAAATACTCGAGACAAAAATATCACAATAACAAAAATAATATGTGAAATGAACGAAAAACAACATTACCTAAGCAAAACATTAACATTGTCCTTCAACAGAGCCCACAATTTTTTCAAGCAACTTTAGTTAGCGTGGTGGAAAGTCCATTTTAAATAACTTCTTCAGTGTATGGATGCACGTACTGGGTCAAGCTCAAAATCGTTGGTTCCGCCAAACCGTATTCGATAATTGGATGAACTGTAGACCCTGGCCTCATCCCACATTAGGGCTACCTCGTCTAACGCTGGCGCAGCTGCATCAACGGCGGAAGACCTTAAGCGGCGCAAATATGGTTCCCTAGGTCAGGGGTATTTATTTGCGCCGTTTGGGGTTGAAACTCTAGGACCATGGGGCCCTACTAGTGCTAAAAAGGTGTTCCAAGAGGTTGCTGGTGCGTACCTCGGACAACGAATAAATCATTCAGGGAATGCTCTCGCTTGGCAGCGACCTAGAATATGTTTTTTATATGTAATTTTTTTGTGTAAAATTTTAAATTAAGTATATAAATAATGATGGACCAATTCACACAGCGCCATCTAGCCCCAAACTAACCAAAGCTTGTACTATGGGTGCTAGATAACTGATATACTACATACATACTTTTTTTTTTAATACATATTTATTATACATAGAACACCCAGACCCGTAAGGGCGTGTCCAAACATAGAGCGGCACGTGCGCGGCAGCAACACGCGGCATGTCCAGGAAACAATTCTGCCGCGCTCTAGTTAGGACTATTGACGAATGTTTGCGCGGCAATATTGCGCGGCACTTGCGAGACACGCCGCGCATTTGAATTCAGCCTGAACCAAAACTACAATGAAGGCGGTCAGTGTTTTAGCTCTGCTTATTATTCGAATTTGCTTATCATTTCTGTTGAGGATCCCACAACTCATTATATGAGCCATATATTTCAA
This sequence comes from Blastobasis lacticolella, assembly GCA_905147135.1. Classification (NCBI taxonomy): domain Eukaryota; kingdom Metazoa; phylum Arthropoda; class Insecta; order Lepidoptera; family Blastobasidae; genus Blastobasis; species Blastobasis lacticolella. Next base: position 1,623,935 of record LR990067.1, read on the forward strand.
TCAATCTAATTGATGTTTCATTGTCCATTTTTGAGAAGCGCAAACACGTCCAGACAGGATTACGGACGAACGATAACTGCCTGTACAAATACAGCGCGGCACGCCGCGCACACTTGCCGCTCAACGCAACGTTCGCGCGCGGCTGTTGTCCAAACAAAGCGCGGCACGCCGCGCGCGGCTGCCGCGCACACTTGCCGCTCTATGTTTGGACACACCTTAACAGAAATTAAAATTCATCATTTCAATTTCTGTCCGGCCGGGAATCGAATCCGGGACCTCTTGCGGGACCGATGACAGAGAGATGTTGACCACTGAACCACTCAGGTCGTCAAAACTAAAATTAGTTATATAAATGGCAGATTCAAGTTTCTGTCCATACTATGTCATAACAATGTACTTATATTACTAAATAAAATACCTACTTATAACGATGAAACTTGGTTGAATACCAAGCTGCCAAACTATGAAGTCTTTGTTGTCACGGGGTGTCCATCGACCCCCGAGACTGTTTAACCAGCCCCAGGGTCACCAGCGGAAGACCTTGGTCAACCTCGCTTCGCCAACGGCATTAGGAGGCACGCCTGACGAGTGGCGAGCTCGTTGCGGTGCTGAACGTTCGACCAGCCTCAAAGTACGAAACGGTCACCCATCCAGTTACTTACACGTCGACACTAGATTCGGGTCTCGTAAAAAATAGTGGATCTCCTCGCGGTTCACAGCACAAGTTGAAAGGGATCCTTTTGCACTGGCCGCCGCGACATTGACAGTGCTATTGGAATCAATGTAGGTGTGCGTGTACTTATAAGAAAGAAAGAAAATAATACATTTATTACACAAAGCACACCACGACACAATAATAGGTACATAATTGCAAAAGGAAACATTAATAATAAGAATGTTTAAAACTATGCAGAGCCTCCCATGCCACCGTCGGTGCCGCGGCGGCTGACGCAAATGGTACCCACTCTGCATGTGCTGGGTGGCGCAAGATGCGACTCACAGCACTGGTTTGTATGTATATAGATGATAAGTTTCATTAGTTATAACCCGCGTCACGAAAGACGAGACTTGTCAAATGGCAGTGGAGGGGATTTCGCGCAGGTAATCGTATGCAGCGCAAGTCGAACCACGTGACCCGCCAAGTCTCTTCTTATTTGACACTAGCTATACTGCAAATGGTGTATGTACTTACCCACGTAAAACAATGGCTTTTCTTTTTTGTACTATTTTTAACTTTGTGTCTTTTGTGTCATGTCGTAGTATCATTTGCCGCCTGTTGCTTCTCCTGCTGTTAATTTAAGTTGCCCATTGTATACTTTTGATTGTGCAATAAAGCGTTATTCATTCATTCATTCATTTGTGTCATGTCGTAGTGTCTTGTGTACCGAAAGACGCAGCGTGGGTAGGCCTCCCACCAGGTGGACCGACGACATGGTAAATATGGCAGGTACCAGCTGGATGCGGAAGGCACGGGACCTTCCTTTGTAGAGATCACTAGGGGAGGCATATGCCCAGCAGTGGGCGTCTTTTGATTCAGGCGATGATGTAGGGTTTTGTGGAAATAAATATTCTAATTCTTAATTTTGAAGAGGCTTAATTCAAAGGTGCCTTAACGACGTCATCCACCGTACCCTTGCCACCATCAATGTGCCAGCTGTATTAGAACCCAATGGGCTGGCTCGGGATGATGGCAAGGGGCCCGACGGCATGACGCTCGTTGCTTGGTCACAAGGGCGGCCCCTGGTGTGGAATGCGACCTGTGTAGACACCTTGGCCCCATCCCACATAAGGGCTACCTCGGCTAACGCTGGCGCAGCTGCATCAACGGCGGAAGACCTTAAGCGGCGCAAATATGGTTCCCTAGGTCAGGGGTATTTATTTGCGCCGTTTGGGGTTGAAACTCTAGGACCATGGGGCCCTAGTGCTAAAAAGATCTTTCAAGAGGTATCTACCCGGTTAATAGAGGCAACCGGAGATCGTCGTGCTGGCGCGTACCTCGGACAACGTATTAGTTTGGCTTATTTATTAACTATTGATTAACTTTGGATTATTTATTAACTAGCTTCTGTTATAACGTTCCTGACCCGGTTCCGTGGGAACCACATTGAAATTCGGGATTAATTATAGCTTACGTGCTATTCTGGGCTATAAGCTATGTTGATGCCAAATTGCATTAAAATCCGTACAGTAGTTTTTGCGTGAAGGAGTAACAAACATCCTTACAATATTTTGCATTTATAATATTAGCAGGAATACGATTTCTTTTACCAATTCTAACCTTAACCCTGGCATGTTCTACCGTTATAAAGCCATGGTGAATTTAATCAGTTTCAGTCCAGTTCAACACCATGGCGTGTGTGCCATCAATTTAGTTTGACATAAATATTTTATATGCAAAATCGCGTGAGCGTTACTACTTTCATTTTTGATTAATCTACCAATTATTGCAGATTTTTTATAGTAAAATAATTACAAGTTACGTGGTAGATGTCGTTAACAACATCATGATCACAGTCCATAACAGTCCACTGCAGAACTTAGGGCCTCTCCCACTAAAGGGGAGGTTATTGCCATAATCTCCACGCTTGGCAGGCGGTTTGGAAATCGTAGTGTTGTTAATATAACAATGGAAAACGCTGCTGCCCATTTTCCAGCCTACGGAGACTCTAGATCTTTTGCCTCGAAAACATTAGTCGCCTTGTACGACACCTAAGAGTGTAAGGGGTTGTTGCTATTCTACTCTGCCGGATACCACACGGAATATTAATTAAATTGATGTAATTAATTAACCAGGGGTTCAAGAATAATAGTGAGTGTCCATGTTTATGTCTGAGAGGGTTCATACAGGGGTTCAAGTGTGCATTTTGATTGAATCAACATCATCATCATATCAGCCGAAAGACGCCCGCTGCTGGGCATAGGCCTCCCCCAGAGATCTCTACGGCGGCCGGCCCCGTGCCTTCAGTATCCAGCTGGTACCTGCGATCTTTACCAGGTCGTCGGTCCACCCTGTGGGAGGCGTACCCACGCTGCGTCTTCCGATCTTGATTTAATCAAACCCATAAAAATAATAAATCCAAGATTCGGAAAAAGATTTCTGACTTTTGCTTTGAGAGACGTTACTACATAATGTCAGGAACAGTTACCGTTTACCATTAGGTGGGCTGACTGCTCGTTTGTCACTGCGTGGAAATAAAAGTTGTCAACAGCAGTTTTATTGTTCTGTATTTTCAGATCATTATCAATAAGCCCTTGACCCGAGTTCGTGACAGTTACCACTCAATATCAGGTGGGCTGCTCGTTGTATAAAAAATACCCTATGCCATACTCCTCCACGCTTGGCAAGTTGGCGCACACGTGTATGGATAATTGGTGGCTACCAGATACCACACGGCCACAGCAAGGCTACCATCCTAACTGTACAATTACGACAGTTCAACCACACAAACCACAGAACTGCAAAGGAAGTGATGCAGCAATACAGCTCTATATAATCTAAATCTAAATATACAGGGTGCTTACAGATTTATCAACTATTAAATAACAAATAATTTATTTAGCATGATAGGTGACATAAATGTGAATTTAATTAAAATTCAAACAATGAAAAGTCAGCAAATATAAAAATATCAATTTAATAATTCGATGTCAATAAAAATTATAACAATAAAAAAAAATACTTTACGAATAAATAAATAAATAAATTAATACAATTGATAAAAAATATTATAGCGGTAGGTAAATAAGTCCTTGAAAGAGAATTCCATAATGTCAATACAAATTTAAATATTTCAATGTCCATTTGTAAATAATAATTATAACTCAAATTAGTCAGTCATAATAAACTATCATTAGAATATAATTAAATATAATTATGTCATTAACTTATGTTTTCAAAATCGAGCAAAAGAATCCTATCCTTTTTGTGTAAATGTTATACGGCAAACAAACAGGCAAGCGGGCCACCTGAAGGAAAGTGGTCACCACCGCCTTAGACATCAGCAACGCCAGGGGCGCTACCACAGAGCTCTAAAGTCCATGTGTGTCGCCCTGGGTCTAGAGACGAATTCTTTCTTCATTCAATACAAAACCAGTCACCATTTGGTACAACATCGTGTGAGTGCGATGAACATAGGAACGTTTAGTGTGAGAGAGTAAGATGGAAAAAATCAATCACAGAACGTCTCTCCCGCACATCTGTAAGACAACGAATGTGACAATGCGCATTACAAATAACGAATGTGTTCATTAAAATCACGAAACTTAGACGAAAATTTACAATTAGCCGATGGTATTTCACGCCGGTAACACTGGAAGTTATTATTCTTGCAAATTTTTACTTGACACCAAGGCATATTTAGTTGTTTATAATGCTAAAATATTGGCCGTGTGGTGTCCGGCAGAGTAGAATAGCACCAACCCCTTACACTCATGGGTGTCGTACAAGGTGACTAATGTTTTCGAGGCAAAAGATCAAGAGTCTGCGTATTCTGGAAGATGGGCTGCAGCATTTTCCATTGTTATATTTAAACACTGCGATCTCCAACCCGCTTGCCAAGCGTGGAGATTATGGCAATAACCTCCCCTTTCGTGGGAGGCCCTAAATCCTGCAGTGGACTGTTACGGGCTGTGATGATGAATGCTAAAAACAGGCAAAAACACTCCACTGACTCTGGACGATGTGCTACAACAAAGGTATAATGGGCCATACGGGAACCAAATCTCATTATTAACTTCGCTTCTATGGGGGGACGCGCGCGCGGGCAGTGTGGCCCGATCATTGTTCTGTGGGTGCTACCAACACCTATGAAGAGACCTCTAATATATTCCTTGAACGATCCCATGTCATAGTCCAACGCGAACACTGTAGCCGAGAGCTCATCCCACATCCGAATCGTCCGAGCGAGAAACCTTCTTTCGGATCTTCTTGTGGACACCAACAGATATCCTACTGTCATGATCATCATCACTTCATCACCATGTGAGATGGCGGTCAAATGGCTGTCTAGTCTAATAAAAAAAATCTTTATCGCACAAAATATCCCAGTTGTGCACAAATCTGATTTACTTGGTTCGTTTTATATGTAATTAATCGCAGTGTAAATTGTAGCAAAATACCAAAAACGCGTAAAACTGCCATCACCCTTCGATTTGATCCAATTACAATTCAATCGACTTGATCGTAAAAGTACCAGAATATCAAAAACTTATCAAACTGTCATAAAGCTGTGACTGCGATCCAATTACAATTTGATTCAGCTATTAGTCAGGTAATTACAGTGGAGCGACTGGTATCTGACCTCCGAGACCCTGTTAACAGAGGAACCTGTTTAGGATGGATCATGGTAACACATTGTACAGAAGCTAGAATATCGACCTACCAATAACCATTATAAAAGGAACTAACATTGCTATGCGCGTCTATAGAGATGCTAGCTCATCTTATACTGGATAATGGGTAGGCGTATTTGATGTTGACTGTACAGTATGTTCCTAAATATCACCAGACATATTGGTTTGAATACACGTGATAGATTGCAACATTGCACAGAAAAGCCTGACCAGGAGCCGTATTCACAATGGCTCGGAAATCGAATTCGGATACCGAATCGACAAAGGTTCTTAGGAAAAGTTCTTAGGAAAATGTGGTTTCAGTTTATTTTGATGAAATTTTCATATGTTATACAGAGTAGAGTTTCCGTGGAATCTATCGGGATTCTGAATAACAGTTTTCGAATCTTTCGACACGATTCGCCGCTCACGAATTTCGCGTCGAATCGTTCGGAAACGGTTTCGAATCATTGTGAATACGGCTACAGGTTGGATCACGGTTATACATTCAGTCGCCTGAATGTGCAGGTTCCATCACGATGTTTTCCCTCACCGTAAGTGCATCGGTTAGTATTCAATTAACTCAATCACTCAGAAAAGTGGCCTCCCTCAAAGTTATACCTCACCGTAAGAGCATCAGTATTCAACTCAGAAAAGAGTCATTGATACATGGCGGCAGTGGGATTCGAACCGTACCTCTCGCTTACGAGTCGGATACACTAACTGCTCGGCCATCGACGCTCTACGTTAAAAAACTAGGTAGTAAGAGACATATTATAAGAACTCTTTGTTAAACCTATTTTTACAATTATCACTTAAATGCTAATTTCATATATGGTATTATTTATTATTATTTATTTAAAACTTTATTGCACAATAATACAATTGGCGGACTTAAAGCCATTAAGCCATTAGTAAAGAAAATCACTTTAAGCCACAGAAGTTGCCTAAAAAACTATTAATTATTAATGTATGTAAATAGTTGTCACAACTTACTATAAGTGTGAAAGAGATAGGTAGATTTGAGGGACAACAGGTTTTTTTTTCTTTTTCAATTTTAGACTATCCAGGCATTTGACCGCCATCTCACCCGGTGGTAAGTGACGAAGAAATCGAAGAAGTCGAAGAAATGTGTTTAGAAAAGTCAAGAATTTTTTTTTATCACCGCATCACCTATGCGTTGCCGACTCCGTAAAAACCTTTTTACCCCTTTCTTGAAGAACTCAAAACCCAAAACCCTCTACTATGCCTGGTTACATCTGTGAACATCCTGTACATTATATTCTTAGACAAATTCACGCAGCGCCATCCTATTTATGACTTAAACTGTTCCATTATTGTGCAACTATCTATTGTCGATCGACTTAATGTGATTAGGCACGTAAGTCAAGCAACTGTTCTTTTACTTTATGTCGCATGATGTACGGTGAAGCACGTATATCTTTTTGCGATAACTGATTTTGATTTCTTCTTTATTATCGTGTAGATAGTTTTATGAGGTTTGTGAGAGCGGTCATATGTGGTCTGGAAGGTGGTGAAGTGATAAGTCCGGTCAATGTGTTTAGTGTGCAAGTGGAAAGTGAAAAGATTTGGTAGTTTTAACTGTAAGTACACGATTGTAATTTTTTGTATCTGTAACGATTTACGACCTGAGTGGTTCAGATGGGTAATGTGTCTTCCACGCAGAGGTTCCGGGTTCTATTCCCGGCTGAACAGAAATTGAAATTATGAAGTTTAATTTCTGGTACCGGTCTGGATAGATAGATAGATAAATTATTTATAGCTCACACAAGAATAATTACATTAAAAAATTCCGACATAAACTACAACTAGTTGTGGGCAAAGGCGGCCTTTTGGGTCTGGTCTGGGTGTTATATGTTTAAAAGTATGTATATAAAAAGTATGAAAGTAGTTTATCAGTTGTCTAGCACTCATAACACAAGCTTTACTTACTTTGGGGCTAGATTTTTAATCTTTATATATTAAATAATTTCGCGAACTAAGGTTGTGGAATGAACTATCCGGAGAGGATTTCCTTAGAACGTACTACATGAAGTTCTTCAAGAAAGGGGTGAAAAGGTTTATACTGGGTCTTCAACTCTGCGTGGCAGACGGTATGATAGCCACCGAACCTCGAAGAGAGGTAGGGCATAGCGGGGTATCCCGTTCGAATTGGAGCCGCCCGACTGGGGAAGTACCTCCACCTTACAGAACACCGCACCTAAACAATAGTCTTTTAAATAGTGTTGTATTTCTGCCGGTGAGTAAGGTTTCCAGTGCTCCATGGGGTAGGGGTTTGGGGAACCGTGGCTTTGGCAATGTAGGGGGGTATTTGTCTTTTTGCTGCCAGAGCAACGTGTTATAGAGGTGGGCAACGCATTAGCGATTCTCTTGGTGTTGCTAATGTCTATAGGCAGTGGTGACCACTTTCCATCAGGTGGCCCGCTTGCCTGTTTGCCTACTGTATGACATAAAAAAAAACACTTAGGTCGTATAAGCCAAGCTCAACTTGCTTCAATAGATAGAACTACATGCGTGTCACTAACAATAACTAGTGACTACACAATCATTGATGATGATCGTTAATCATCAGGCGATTCGCTTTACATAATAACCCTTTGTGTGCGTTTTTATCCGATCCCAAGTACATAATAAGTGTCAGAGGTAAGCCTTATATATCAGGTCATGTAAGACGAGTGTAATTAAGTCAATTTACTAGCGAATCGACCTGACCTTGTAAGGTTTCAGTAATGATAATAAACATATCTGGAAACAAGAGAAAGTGTACAAAACCAATATTTTAAAGGTATGTACTGGGTTTTAAACCGTACCTTTGTTGACGAGTAGCCCGATCTTTCGACGCAGTTTACTGACGACTGGACCTTTAAATTGTGTGATAATAACCGCGATAGTTTAAAAAATTTACACCAATACTATTGTACACAACCGGTGTCCATACCCAATCGCTTTCACCATACCCTAAACCTAATTAATATACCTGAATATACTACTAATGTACTACCATTGCCAAGATGCGGTCTCCTCTCAATAACTCCAGTTTAAGGGTCTTCTTGTGATATGTCTCTTAGGTATAATTGGCCGTGTAGTGTCCGGCAGAGTAGAATAACTCGTGGATGTCGTACAAGGAGACTAGACGCAGTGTTTCCTTTGGACTATGACATGGGATCGTTCAAGAGGTATATTAGAGGTATCTTCAGAAACGGGCAACGCATTAGTCACCCCTGGTGTTGCTGATGTCCATAGGCAGCGGTGACCACTTTCCATCAGGTAGCCCGCTTGCCTGTTTGTTTGCGGTAAAAAAAAAAGACTTATGTTTTCGAAATAAAATAGCGAGTCTCCGTGTTGTTATATTTACAACACTGCAATCTCCAACTCGCCTGACAAGCGTGAAGATTATGACATAACCTGTTATGGGCTGTGATGATGATGATGATGAATTGTAATCTCAATGCCGGACACCATACGGCTGGTCAGTCTATCATTAACATCATCCGAACGATCAATCTCGGCTTCTGCCAGGGTCCACTTTCCTATTTTTTCTTCTCTATATGTCTGATCTTCGGCATCCTCACGTCGTAGGCCGTTGGCTCTCGCATCGCTTCTTGGGTTGCCCACGGGGCCTCTTTGCTGATACCGGCAGGTTTAAGCACCTATTTCCCAAGTCAGGCGAGCCTTCTTGATCTTATCTACGAGATATCCCTCACGCCAAGGCTGCCACGGAGGACCGGTCTATCTATACAGCCCATAACAGTCCACTGTAGGACTTAGGGCCTCTCCCACAAAAGGGGAGGTTATGGCCATAATTTCCACGCTTTGCAGGCGGGTTGGAGATCGCAGTGTTGTAAATATAACAATGGAAAACGCTGCAGCCCATTTTTCAGCCTACGGAGACTCCCATTAATTCATTAATCGCCTTGTACGACACCCACGAGTGTAAAGGGTTGGTGCTATTCTAATCTGACACCACACGGCCTATCCATTGAGGTCAAATTGGCATTGTAATAGTTGTGTACGACACCCGTGATTGCAGGGGTTGGTACTACATACCACTTTGCCGAATTTCTTCCGTCGGAAAAATAAAAATGCACATTTAAGGTAGGGAAACGAGCGTGTCAACATTTTCATTTGTTGCTGAGGAATTCTAAATATTCTAATTGTGATTAATTATAGAGGAAAGTAACCAAATATGGAATACCACTTTGTTTTTTGAATATAAAAAATAAACTATTCATAGTACGAAGTAAATTTTTTTATTAGATAAGAAGATATAATGTACTGCAACCCTTAGTGATAGTCTTATGATTTTATTAACTATTTAGAGTATCAAAAACCTAGTTAAATCAAAAAATGAAAAAGGTTGTCAAATATGGAATAGGTACCCCAAATATGGACCACAAGAAAAAGCCACAACAAATACTTAAAAATATGATAAAATAATGTTTTGTTATACTTAATAACAGTCTCATCATTTACTGAATTGGTTTAGTAGTTAGACTAGTTTAACTAGTTTAAAAAAATCATAAGACTGTTATACCTATTGCAAAAAAATAAAGATAAAAACAAAATTAAAATAGGTAGGTACATATGAAATTGGACATAGTGACCCCCGGGTGGTCCCCGTATCTTGAGTTATCCGTCCTATCTAATATATAACATAGATAAAATTTGGTGCAAATCGATTCAGCTGGCTTAAATCTTAAAAAGAAGTATTTGCTGTTTGTAAAACAGCTTTTCTTAAGGCTTTGTATGAAAAATGCTGTTTACCAACCGCAAATCACAATAATAGTTTTTATGTTATAAATCAATACATTTTTGGATTTCGGATATTTTTCTTTATTTTTTGTGTTAGAAAGCGTTCTGATAAATAAATATAAACACATTAAAAGTATACATTAAACCATAAATTTCGATTTTGACCCGAATATAGAATATTCCATAAGTGGACCCCAGTGCTTGTCCATATTTGGAATTTAATGACCTCAGAAATTATTGCCAGTATTAAAATAATTACAAAACAGAAACAAATAAACAGCCTGGAAATACAAGAACTAGTATATATGCAACCACATACATATGCGAGTGGAACGTTATCACTCTCTAAATAATAAGAAATACATCGTTTTTACGTCTATTAAAATGTTCTGAGCAGCAACCAAACAAAACGCACATGCCATGTCACTCGCCTTCGCCCTACTGACATGATTGAACCTATACACGTCTAATATAAGTATATGAAACAGAATACGGTTCTGTATTGCCATTTAAATTATTATTTTCGAAGAAATAAAGGAATTCCATATTTGGACCCTATTCCATATTTGGTTACTTTCCTCTAGTATTAGCGTAATAGTACTGGTGTTGGAAGTCGACATTATTGATAATCAATGTAAAGTTGCAGTAAACAGTTGGACGGGAAACTGGTTAGCTATTTTTACCGAGTTTTGACGCGAACAAGTACTAGGTTGGTGTTTTGACTTCATAATTATTGCACAAAAACTATCTTGATTTTGGCGTCAGTTCTTGTTGTGTTCTCGCACGCGAAGGCCCGGACTGGGCCTCTCTACTCCTCTTGGTCCACTTCGCTCTGTCTTCTGCATCCTTGGTGGTGAGTTTGTTGGCACGAATGTCATTCTTGACGATGTCCAGCTATCGCTTCTTAGGCCAGCCTCCTGCCCGTGTCTGGCGGGGATGATATTTGTGTCCTTCGTGTTTTGTACTAAAAACTGTTTTTAACCCCGACGAAAAACGCAAAACGTTTGCAACGGTATTGTAAACGTCCATAGGCTGCGGTGACTGCTTACCATCAGGCAGGCCGCAAGCTTGTTTGCCTCCTTAGTGGTATAAAAAAAAGAAAATGAGAAGTGTTATAAGTTTAACTTGTGTATCTGCCTATCTGTGTGTTTGTCTGTGGCATCGTGAGCCCTGAACGGGTGGACCGGTTTGAATGCGGTTTTCTCTGTTTGATAGCCAGTTCAATTGATATGTCCTTAACTTTGTTTGTATTTGTAAACGTGGTCAGGGATTTTTCTGTCGCACTTTGCTAAATTCTGTTACTGAATTCAGAAACAAAAAGCGTGAGAGCAAATCAAAGTGGAATGTATAAGCTGCAGAAGCCATTATTTTAGGTCGAATAACGTGGGCCCTAGTACACTGCCCTGGGGCACTCCATACGGAGACGTGCAAAGCGATGAGAACAGATGCTTAGTAGTGCCAGCTTCTGCTCGACACTAAGGTCTATTCATCGTGCCACAGGACGTTCCACGCTACGATTGCCGAGATGCGGTCTCCTCTCCAAAACGAGTTGGCTCCGTAGGCCATCAGTTCGTATGAAGGCTGGCGGCACACTTCCACTTCAGCGCACTGATCCTCTTATGCGCGATCGACTGATCGATTATCGGTGACTTTAGTTCTCTAACGGATAAGGTCATTGAGAATTTTATACACCAGAAAAACCCCGATCTTCTGGTCGTGTACTGGCTAAGGCGGAGGTACCGTACTCTGCTTGATCACGCCAAACAAATATAAGTAATCGATCCTCTCGCCTCAACTGTATACAGATAAAGTATGGAGAGATAATATTAGTAAATAATGACCTTATTCTATGAGCAATACATTCCACTTTGATTTGCTCCCACGCTTTTTGTTACTGAATTCAGTCACTGAATTTAGGAATGTGTAATAAGCACATTATAACTTATATACTTTTTGCATTTTATTTAGAAGGTAGACAGGTAGGCCTTTTTGACCGTCGACGCAGAAAGAGGGCTGTTATGAGCTTGACGTGTGTATCAACGTATTCTCTTTGTGGTTTATTAGCTTGGATGGACCGATTTCGATGCGATGCTTTACTTTTGTTATCCGTCTGACGATTCGCTTACAGACTGATGTCGTTTCCGTAGATCACTGCATCAGTACATGTAATAAAACAAAGTCTCACGCGTCTGTCTGTCTGTATGTTCGAAACTCTAAAACTATTGAACGGATTTTCACACCAATGGACAGTGGTCATGAGGAAGGTTTAGGTGTCTAATTTCTTAAGATTACTACAAGAGCGAAGCCGGGACGGGTCAATAGTAATATAGTATATATTTTTTAATTTATTTTAGACTGCTAGACTTCTGGAGGGAGCTGGGCTGGCTAAATTAGCACGCCTTAACTACGTACAAAGGACCAAGTTTGAGTTCAAGTGCGGAAAAAGGAGCCCATTAACCTAACCTAACCTAATATAATATTTTAAAAATCCAACCTTACTTACTTACTGCGCTGGCTCAGCGACCCAAAATGGAGGCGAAGTCCTGCCAATTGGACGTCCATTTTAAAATTCTAACCTATAAATTCATTTTCAGATACAAAATTCGCCAAAACATCGCAGAAATACACCAATATGGACAACGAAAGTGTTAAAACAAGTGGTACAGTGAGATTGGTTCTAAAAACAGTTTTGCACGCGACTTACATTGCTATACACATACTTGTGAATGTGAAAGGTGCTGTTATGTTCTTGACATTAACTGAGGAACAGGAAAAGGAACCGAATTTGTACAATTTGAAATACTTCGGAGGCGCCTATGGGACCATATGGAATTATGTAAGTACCAAATACAGATTATTTTTAGAGAACTTACAGCTTCTATAAACAAGAGTATTGGTTAGTTAGTCTTTTACAAGTTTTCGCCATATTTTGAATAGCTATATAGTTAACTTATTTCATTAAAGAAATTATTTGAATGAATGAGAAAGTGCAATAAAATTATTAATTACAACAAATTTGATTTACACCTATACAACTAATTTACTAAATCATAGATTTTGGTAATTGATTTAGGTAGTTACTAGCCTCACCATTATGTGTAGATATCTGCACAAAACAGACAGTTCTCAATGAACATTTTGCCACACAATTGCTTGCTCGTTTATCGCAAAATATGTTTAAGTTTGTAGAGTAAATGAAGAGTGTGAAACCCGTGGTACATAAGTATACTTACTTACTGCGCTGCTGGCTCAGCGACCCCAAGTTAGGGTTGCTAACCCTATATCCTACTATAATTTCCTTCCTTTTCCACACATAGTGACTTCTGTCTGCGGTTGGATAGGGGTAGGGTAGTAGTTAAAGTAGGGGTAGGGTAGGGGTAAGATAGTGGTAGGGTAGGTTTAAGATAGTGGTAGGGTAGGGGTAGGATAGTGGTAGGGTAGGGGTAAGATAGTGGTAGGGTAGGGGTAAGGTAGCGGTAGGGTAAGGTTAAGGCAGTAGGAGAATATGGTAGGGGTAAGCTAGGGGTAGGGTAGGGATAAGATAGAGTAGGGTGGGAGCAGCTACCTATCACATGCAGCATATGTAATGCACGCTCACTTAAAAGTCTGTCTGGCGGTGGCGTGGGGGCCGGGTCGCTCTTTTCCTTCAAATATGGTTGAATTGGACGATGGCTGGGCCCTGCGTTATACTTGTGAACGGGTGCTGCCTTGGTAGACTGGCTCTTGCTGTAGTTTTAGGTGGTTTTTCTTAATTTTACTAGACATATTTATATAATATATTGAGCGCGGCATTGTCGGGCACGGTCCGGTCGTGACTGGCGTGAGGTAAGTTTGCTGCTGCCATGGGGCGGCCAGCGTGTCACTGTGTGCTTCCTTTCTACTTTCCTACCCCTCTCCTTTTTGACGATTGAAAGAGATATTTAATGTCCTATTCAATAAATAAATTTTGAATTTTGAATTTTGAATTTGTTTTACAAGTCTACCTACTATAAATTAAAAATTAGGCGAAACTACTATATTTAATTAGCACAACATAACCATTTACCTCAAAAGAAAAAATTTCCTGTCTCAAATCGAATATTTCAGAACGATCTTGAGCCTTGACATTTGTTTGACGTGACGACAAACTCAAGTCAAATAAAACAAAACAGCTATGAAGCTCAATGTTGCAGAAAATATACATTTAAGAAATAATATAGGTACGTAAATTTTATTTTAAAACCTTCTTTATATTTTTGATTAATTCCCTACGTACTATATTTTTATGGCTTGTAAACCCCGAAATACTATATTTGGTCTAAAAAAAATTGGCAACCCTACCCATAACATCTACAATTCAATTCAATTCGTATTTTAATTTTTAATTTATAGTAGGTAGACTCCTAATATAGTAGCAACCCTAGTTATGGGCGACAGTAACCACTCACCATCAGGTCTGCTTGTTTGTCACCGAGTCGCATAAAAAAGTCCCTGCCTTCCGAAGTTCCGACGCATCGCAATTTCGTGTGCCTAAGACCTATCGAATAACAATAACTGTGTCACATTACCAAAGGTCAAGCGATGTGACGTCACAGTGTTTGAAACTTCGATTCGTAATACATAATACTCAATCCAATGTCATTGGTCGGAAGGCTGAATGGCGAGTAGAGCCTACTTGCCTGGCCCGCGGCGTCGCTGTTGTCGACAACAAATTGTCGTTTCTGACTAGCGACGCTTAGTTCCAGTTTCCGCCACCGGGGGAGTTAAGTTTGTAGTATGGTACCTAAACATGGAGCTATTTATATTTTGACGACCATGATGCATAAAAAAATGTTTAATTTTAGTGAATACACGGGGTGATGTATTTAGTGTGCGATGTGCGTCGATTTTTTTTATGTATCCATAAAAAAACTGACATTGGTTCAGTTAGTTAATATGCCAGTCGCCTCGCAGAGGTCCCGGGTTCGATTCCCGGCCGAGATGATGAATTTTTGTTTGGGTGTTGTATGTATAATAAGTATGTATTTAAAAAAAGTATATTAGTAGTTTATCAGTTATCTAACACTCATAGCGACCGGAGTGGTTCAGTTGGATAACATGCCGGTCGCCACGCAGAGGTCCCGGGTTCGATTCCCGACCGAGCAGAAATGATGATGATGAATTACAATTTCTGTTAGTGGTCTAGGTGTAGTATGAATAATAAGTAGTCTAAAAAAATATTAGTAGTGTATCAGTTATTTAACATCCATAACACAAGCTTTGCTAACTTTGGGGCTAGATGGCGCTGTGTGAATTTGTCCAAGCATATTATTATCCTATATCCTAGCCAGAAATATTTAGGATCATTCGATATAGATAAGTACATTGGTAAGTTTGTTCTGTGTTCCTGTTCGAATTGGGGCCGCTCAAAGAGCAGCTAAACACTATTATTTCAAAATAGAATGGTGTTCCTGCCAGTAGGAGAGTCGGTGGCCGAGTGGTTAAGGTATCCGACTCGCAAGCGAGAGGTTTTGGAGTGTGAGCTCCTTATTGCGTAGCATACTGGTCCGATCTTAATTAAACAAGCTCTTATCATCAGCACCGTAATATATTCAGATCAAAGACACTAATAACAGCAACTGTCTTAATTCAATAAGTGACAGTCTCCTTCAGTCACCCAAAGACTATAATATGAGGTACCGAATTCGAATCTAACTGAGGCCATGTACAGTCGAGTTCATTAATATGTGAGCATTACCAAGGCTTCAAATATAAATGTACATAGAAGGGTACTTATATATCTGAGCAGATTCATCAATCAAACATATGTACATCTGCTCAGATATATAAGTACCCTTCCATGTACATTTATATTTGAAGCCTTGGCAATACTCACTTATTAATGAACTCGACTGTACCAATACTCTTTTCTGAGTTATGTATATTAGTTTCTTTCTTCCGTAGATGGTCATTTCCTAACTGAAGCGGCATACTGACAGACAGACGACATTCTTTTTACTTATTTGTTCCGAGCTCAGGGGGCGACGCGGGTAGGCCGGCTGGTGCGTGCGGGTGTGAGCGCCGGCGGGCTGGCTGGGGCCGGGCGCGCGCCGTCGCGAGGCGAGTCATGCCTAGGCGGTTATGTGCGTGGTGGGTATCGGTGCCCGGTGTCTCGCCGGAGTAAGCCCTCGTACGCGCTGATCGATTTGCATGCGTCGCCCCCTACCTGGATGAGCTCGCTTAACTTTCCCTTTGTTTTCCATTACATTTTTGACTTTTAAATACAGATTAATTAACGTAATCTTAATTTAATAAATACTTTTCATTTTCGTTTTCTTTTTTCATTAGTTGAAAGCTAACCGAGGCTCTTACGGAGGCTCTAACCGAAGGTTTAGGTCTATAATTTGTTAAGGTTACTACCCGTGCGAAGCCAGGGCGGACCGCTAGTAATATTATAAATACGAAAGTTTCAAGCAAAAGCTACTGAACGGATTTTGATGAAAATTGGCAGTAATATAGCTTATAGCCCAGAGCAGCACATAGGCTATAACTCATCTGGAAATTCAAATTAGTTCCCGCGGTAATCAGACACATCAAATCTGGAAGGTCGTAACAGAATTTTACGCGGACCAAGTCGCGGGAAAAACCTAATAATCATACATATAAGTCCCAAACAGTTTACTTAAAAAATATTACACCGTCTATAAGTACGTCACTCAGGTCATGCCAGGTCGGAACATCGCCTACTTATAGTAATTAAATTAAGCACAGCCTGTACATAGGTTCGTTGCCTCCCAACCATCAAGGTGTCTCGGTCTCACTATATTTGAGTATACCATATTATGTGCACGTTATACAAAAATAGACCGGTGTTACTGTAATTAAAAATTCGTGTTAATTTTTTTAGAAACGCTATTAAAAATAAACGCATTATTTTTTTATTTATTGGAGTACCAGTAGCCAGTATAAAACATAATAAATATTATTTTAGAACCAACAAGCCAATTACAGGTACTCACTAGTAACAAGGAAATAATAAAAAAAGTTGAGTAAAACTTAAAGTGTATAAGTGACTGAAGAAAAAAACTTTTTAATTGTTGGATATTTTTAGTGTTACGTCAATTGTTTTGTGTTGCCATCGGGACTTTTTCAGCAGAATTTTTTGTTAACTTTTAAAATGATGTTGACTTGAAGTTTAGTACCTACTTGGCTATTCCAAAGTTTTTGTTGCAACGTAAACTAGTTATAATAGTTAAAAATCTACTTGCCTAACTAGTCACAAAAACCTCGCAAAATACATCGTAGCTACCAAAACAATGGCCGATTTAGAGTTACAGTCGCGAGCAAGAAAAACTGAACACGCGCTGACGGGAAGCAAAAAGATATTGTTGTTGAAAACTTGTTTGCATTTCACATATTTTTGTTTGCAATGCTTTATCTGGCTATGGGCAGTAAAGTTATTGGTGTTAGACATTAAAACAGAGGATGAAGATGAGCTACTGGCCAACATGAAGTACTATGGCGGTTGCTACTTGACTAATTGGAATTATGTGAGTTTTATTTAATAATATCATCATAAATCTGAAAGTGACGGCCCGCTCTTTTAAAATCCTAGAATCCTGAATTAAAAATGTGTGGCGTCTATATTTGCCAGTACTTGTACTCATCATCACCTTGGCGTTAATTTCCTGTTGTACTCGGGGCTCATGATAAAGGTTTGGAAGATCAGGTAATTACAGTGGAGCGACTTCCATCTGACCTTCGTGACCTTGCTACCAGGTCTTGACGAGATTGGATCATGGTTACTGACTGTGCAGGTTTCATCGCGATGTTTTCCCTCACCGTAAGTGCATCGGTTAGTATTCAATTAATGTATCTACATGACTCAGGAAAGTGGCTTTGGTGCATAGCGGTACTGGGGTTCAAACCCGATTCCTCGAGTACGAGTCGGGCCCCTCAACCATTTGGCCACCGACGCTCTGTCGTAGTAGCGTTGTCCTCTGTAGTTATAGTATACCAAATCGAATCAAATTTCAACAATCGGTAGGTAAATCAGATTAACTCGCAAGCAATATGGCTTCTACCAAATATTTAGTTACATTTTGGTTTGACGACCTCAGTGGTTCAGGTGCTTAACATGCCGGTCGCCACACAGCTGTCAAGGGTTCGGTTCCCGGCCGGGAAGAGACTGAAATGATGAATTTCAGTTTCTGTTACGGGTCTGGGTGTTGTATGTATAATAAGTGTGTATTAAAAAAATATAAATGAAGTTGATTTCTGGCACCCGTAACACAAGCTTTGCATACTTCGGGGCTAGATGGCGCTGTGTGAATTGTTTGATTTTCACATCGAAATAACTATATTGATTGTCATTTCATAAATTTTCATAAATTCATAAATTCATAAATTCAAAGTTTAATTATTGATTAGGACATTAAATATCTCTTTCAATCGTCCAAAAGGAGGGGGGTAGGAAAGTAGGAAGGAAACACACAGTGACACGCTGGCCGCCCTATGGCCGTAGATAAACGTATCCCTCGCCAACCACGACCGAACCGTGCTCGACAATGCCAGGCAGAGCCGGAACGCTATATTATATTATATAGGTATGTCTAGTATAATTAAGAAAAACCATCTAAAACTACAGCAAGAGTAAGCCAGTCCACCAAGGCAGCACCCGTTCACGAGTATAACGCAGGGCCCGGCCATCGTCCAATTCAACCATATTTGAGGGAAAAGAGCGACCCGGCCCCCACGCCACCACATTTATTGAAATCCTACTCCGACAAGAGTCCTACTCTTAAATCATATATTTAAGAGTAGGACTCTTGTCGGTGGAGCAATCGCCACTCTTCTCTCCTGTCTGCCAACCTCTTCATCTCCTTATAATCCCCGGCGCTCACTTTTTCCGTCACATCCTTCAAATATTCAAATCTTGGCCTGCCTCTTCCTCGCTTTCCTTCAACTTGAATCATCATATCAGCCAGAAGACGCCCACTGCTGGGCATAGGCCTTCCCCAGAGATCTCCACAAAGACCGGTCCTGTGCTTTCCGCATCCAGCTGGTACCTGCGATCCTTACCAGGTCGTCGGTCCACCTTGTAGGAGGCCTACCCACGCTGCGTCTACCGGTACGTGGTCGCCACTCGAGAACTTTGCTTGAATGCTATGTTGCAAATACACAACTTAAAAAAATATCTTTAAAATGTTCCACAGGTACATTAAATGGTCATGGTCATGCTAGCGAACAGGCTAGACTGCCAGTATGTAAATCATTGTTGTTTGGTTCACGCCACCAAACGTGGATGGAAAAATATTGTAACCTACAATTTTTTTTTACATTTTTTTAAATTTGATTGAGACATTTTATAAGATAATTGTTACTCAACTAATTTTAAGATATTACTAACTACTTATTTATCACTAATATAACAAACAAAAAGGACATATTATTTACAACTAGAAATAAAATTAAACATTAACACTAAAATATTATATATTAAAAAAATCATCCACACCGTTGTCCCGCGGAATGGTGCCCAGAAAGCTAGCTGCGTTGCCTCGTTGGATAGCAATACTTATCCTCTGTCCGAGGAACGCGCCAGCTCTCCGGTCGCCTGTGGTGTCAATCAGCTTTTTGCTTAAAACTTTAAAAAGCTTTAAAGCATCAGGGCCCCACGGTCCCAACGTCTCAACCCCAAACGGCTGAAATATGAAGTCCTGGGCTAGGCTTTCATATTTCCTACGTTTGAGGTCCTCAGCAGCAGAGGCCGCAGCTCCAGCGCCGCGGGCGGTAGAGGTTACATGGGACGGCGCCAGAGTGTCCACGCAAGTAGCGTCCCACACCAGCGCCCTCCCACGTTTCCAAGCAATGAGCGTCATGCCGTCAGGCCTCTTGCCATCGTCACGTACGGTACCATTCGGCTCTAATACGGCCGGTACGTTGACGATGACAAGCGCCCTTCGGATGACGTCATTTATTGCCACGTGTCTGGAGAATCGGCCCGCGCTACGACTACATGACAGACCGTGGTGCCCCAGCGAATCCACATATGCACTACTGGGACACCAATGTGGATGAACGAGGTTGACCCCCAACCTTAAACCCAAACAAATAGATAACGATAAGTTATCTTAAACGATGCCGATATTCAGGGAAGGGACAGCTTGAAGCCAGAATCCTGACTCCCGCTCAGAAACGGCCAAGAGACGAGCACGTTCCGAAACACTAGCCGAGTAACTAACTTCATATGAGTCCTGATACTCGAAATAAATATTATCATTCATTCATAAATTAAATTAAGTTAAATTATTGTTTTAACATTTACATAACATAAAAACCTATCCAGACACTTATACTATTAACGTAAAGAATAAAAATATATAAACTTTAATTAGGTTCACACAATTAGACAAAAAATATTAATAATGACACTAAACACCTTAATCAAAATTTAAGTAGGCATATGCTAATGTTAATGTTTATTTCAAAGAGAGACAAAAAAGCTCATTGTAAATCAGAAATGTTATAACTTAGGTAATGAATGTGAACAACGTAACTGGTTTTTAAAAACAATGGATACTAAATTTATAATTCATGCCATACTTGGGTTAGGTTCTTATATCCTCCGAATTTAGTAAACTACTGAACTAGCTTCGGACCATGGATTTTCTCGTAAAGTTAAAGACTACGACTCCTTTTAGTATAATCTATTTCTTATATATACAATGGGAAAATGTACCTAACTAAAAGTACGATATAAAACGTATATACCTAATCTATACATAGTCCCTTTCCGCCGTCTATCCGTATTTATTTATTTATTTATTTAAAACTTCATGCACATTACAGTACAATGGCGGACTTAAAGCTACGTAGCTTTTTCTACCAGTCAACCAGAGAACAAGTACCAAAAATCACAAGGCGGTGCTACAAAAGAAGAAGATAAAAGAACATAAAACAGACTAAAAGTAACACTAATTAAATAAGTATATCAAACATTCACAGACCGAAACTTATAGATAGTATAATAGGAGAGATAGAAAGAGAGAGAGAACACGGAACTGAGCATAACAAGCTACTGGCACACTCAACAACACTACTGCCCAAACACTTAAAAAAAAAAACGGAAAAGAGAAAGACTAAGTAGGAAAATATATAATGTGTTACAGAGACTTAAGGAAATAACTGTGAACTGCTGCCGTATGTATTTATGTTTGGTTTATACCACTAAGGTGGCAAACAAGCTTACGGCCTGCCTGATGGTAAGCAGTCACCGCAGCCTATGGACGTTTGCAATACCAGGGGCATCCGCATTGCCGACCCCGTAAAAACCTCTTCACCCCTCTTCTTGAAGAACTCCATGTTGTACTCTCCAAGGAAAACCTCTCCAGGTAGTTCATTCCACAACCTTAGTGTGCGTGGGAGAAAGTTCCTTTGGAAACGCACAGTTCGCGACCAATTTGGCTCCAAGGTGTGAGGATGAACTGTCGGTGGCGAGCGGTGCGATGATAGAACGTAGCTGTAGGCATCATGTCAAACAGTTCTCCAGAACAAACTCCGTTGTACAAGCGGTAGAACACACAAAGGGAGGCGAAATCCCTCCGCGGCTCAATACCACTTATGGGCGTGGTATCATCGACAATCTATATCCGCTAGATGGATCTATGTACGCTTATATCTTTTAAACTACGCAACAGATTTTAATGCGGTTTTCAACAATAGATAGAGTGATTCAAGAGGAAGGTTTATAAGCAAAAAAAGGGGGGTAGGTAGGGGTAAAGTGGAGGTGTAAGCGAACGAGGTCACGCCGGGTCTATTTATGTATAAATAACACTCAGGCATGGTACTTTTAAAATTATGTTACGTATTATACTCTGCTTGTATTATAGCAATATATTCCATTTTGATCTTGCTGTCACGTTTTTTACTTCTGAATTTACATTACTGATTTTTTTAATTTTGACATGTGTCACATTCTCACATTTTTTTCACTGGCTTGTTAGTTTTGATCTATATTATAACACTATGTCATTAAATATGGCAATATCGATTTTAGGAAACTTCCTCATTGTCTTGCCGTGAATATCCCTTTGTACTCTCGCTCACGAGGGTCCGAAGTCCGCCTTGCCCATGATCCGGTATTTGGTACATCATTTAATTACAGAGCGACTGCTGTCTGACCTCCGTGATCCTGGTAACCTGACCATCACAGTTACACGTCCAATCACCTAAATGCGCAGGTTTGCCCGATGTGTTTTCCCTCACCGTAACAGCATATTAAGAGAGGTAGGGCATAGCGGGGTATCTCGTTCGAATTGGAGCCGCCCGCTGGGGAAGTACCTCCACCTTACAGAATATCGCAGCTAAATAATACTCTTTTAAATAGTATTGTGTTTCTGCCGGTGAGTAAGGTTTCCAGTGCTCCATGGGGTGGGGATTTAGGGAACCGTGGCTTTGGCAGTGGAGTGGCATTTGCTTTTTGCTGCCAGAGCAACGTGTTATAGAGGTGGGCAACGCATTAGCGATACTCTTGGTGTTGCTAATGTCTATAGGCAGTGGTGACCACTTTTCATCAGGTGGCCCGCTTGCCTGTTTGCCTACCGTATGACATAAAAAAAAAAAAAAAAAAAAAAAAGCATCGGTTAATATTCAACTAATGTACCAATTATTTACACGGAACCCTGTACCAACTCAAAACGAACTGTAGGTAGGCCTTGAAACACAACAGTTTTTCCCATGAGTGACCTTTTGACAAAGCAGGTTAAACTTCTTATATGCCTTCTTCAGTCACATATCATGACATTCGCTGAAACCAACCAGCAAACGACTGACGTATAACAATGACTTTTTCTGTTCTTACGATGAATTTAAGTATTAAAAGTCTATTCAGCGATAACAGAGACCGAGTAATACTGTTAACAAAAACTTACTTACATGCTATACTATTAGTTTATTATGTTTTTATTACGTGGCATGGGACTTCTGTTGTCCTACCACAGATGGAGAAACGTACCGAGTATGTGATCGAGACTCTGTACAGTTTCAAGGAAATTTATTTCACTTTTTGGAACGTGGTGAGTTGCTACAGTCCTTTTTATTTTCATTTTAATATGTTTAAATTTCATTTTCATTGACATGCCATAATTGACATATATACATAAATTGCCTTTGGTAAAATTTTATTATATTATTTGACATTTCATTTTATTGGTATTATTTATTTGACATTAACCCAACCAATTGCCATTGTGTAATTTTAATTTATTCTTTTCACATGACATTATTGTTTATTACTATTATTTACTTTATTTGTTTTCTATGAAGGAAGTACCAAATAAAGTAAAACAGTTTACGTTCTCTTCTATACAATTATAATGTAATTTTAATTAAGTAAATATGTAAAATTAGATATTAAATAAATCTAAAATCTATAAGTATGCTTTTTTGTGTGTGAAAAGATTGATGAGTATGGTTTTGGCAGGAGCGTAGCAAGTGGAATGATGTGGTCTCTACGCCTTAAAGTTCCTTCTAAAGGAGAAACTTTTATTCTTGGCCGTATAGGAGCCTATTTCTCGCACTGTAACATTTCGAATTCTAGCCAAATATCTCCTTTAATAATGATATTGAAATGTAGTCAAGAAATATTTTACAACGTGATGGTGTCTATTAAAACGAATATTTACATGATAAAAACAAATTAAATAATGCTAATACTACTCAGGAAAAAAGCTAAATTTAAAAAATATTATTTGCAAATAAAAAACTTGCCCCAAGTCTCTTGTTGAAGGAATTGTTTCCAAAAGACTGGCCTCACGTTGCATATTGGCATTGCCTCGCTGTATCGCGAGACTAATCCTTTGGTCAAGGTATTGGCCAGCCTTTTGGTCGTGCCTTTTACAACTGTCTTCGCCAGTTTTATGACTGTCGAAGACGTCGGTGACGTTTTAATGCAGTTTTTTTTGCAAGGGAACATGTCGGATTTAAGATTTCACAGCGTGAGAATCACCCGCAGGGAATGTGCCTGATGTTGTGTATGTATGTATTTATTCTGTAAAACGTGTTCGGACGTTATATCTAAAAAATATATATTAACGTTGGAAAATTTGTTGGTAAATATGTTGTAATATAAAATCATGTGACTAACAAAGATATAAAATACAGAATTATTTTTCACTTTACGTAGTTAAGGAAAATTTAAAATAATATGTTTAAAAAGAAAATCTTTTAGATGTAAAAGAAAACGATGGTGAATAATGGTGATATGTGGATATATAAACATAGTCAAAAATTCAAACCAGCACAGCAATTTTTCAGTAGAAGTTATAACTTCTTATAGCGCAAAATATTAAAAGTTAAATTTGCAGTCGGTATCTCTTCAAATCGAATAATTTTTGGATTTCTATACTTACCTCTTCTAACTAATACTAAATTTTTATTTTACTACGTACATATTTATACAGAAAGTGCTTCTTCACGGAAATTTTCACGGAGTGCTAGAAGCAGGTTTATTTAAAAACAGATTTTGTATTTGTATTTGTATCTGGAATCTGTATTACCTCTTCATCACAAGCCATATTTTGTGGGCGAGTGAATTTGTCAGAAGTTCCTATACAACAAATATTCTCGTTGATTGGACTACTGTGAGCACCAGCGTACAGGATACCGTCGTGCACGATGATCTTACACATATATATGTAACATCCATTGGAATCATAAAGTTATCTACGGTGAGTTCAGTGGTCACATACCTACAGTTTGGGCAGAGTTATAAATAAATAAATAAATAATAGTGGACGAATTCACACAGCGCCATCTAGCCCCAAACTAAGCAAGGCTTGTGCTATGGGTGCTAGCTAACTGATATACTACATATATACTTTTTTATTATAAATACATACTTATTATACATAGAACACCCAGACCCGTAACAGAAATTAAAATTCATCATTTAAATTTCTGCCCGGCCGGGAATCGGACCCGGGACCTCTTGCGTGGCTAACGATGTTGACCACTGAACCACTCAGGTCATCGAGTTCTTTTGGAATTTCTTTCTTGTCGAGCGCTAACAAAAGAATGTTATTTTAGCATAGGTAGGCACTATCAGGTGGCCCGCTTGCCTGTTTGTCTGCCGTATGACAAAAAAAATCGGATACCTAAGTACAGGATTTCGAAAATAATCAAATGTTACGGATCACATGTTGCTCAATTGCTGGTCCAATTTGGTCCTAGGACGCATCGCCCTGCTTTCTTAATATGTACTTATTCTGTTAGTTTTCAGTTTTTGAATGTGTTATTGGACCAAATAAAGATACTTCTATGTTTATGTCTATGTCAATTACTTTTTTCGACGATTTGAGTGATTCAATTGGTTAACATGCCACGCAGAGGTCTCGTGTTCGATTCCGGACTGAGCAGAAATTGAAAAGATGAATTTAATTTTTGTTACCCATTTTAAATTTTTATAAATACATATTAAGTAATTAAATATCTGTCTAACGGATGGTCCAATTTAAATTTGCGGTGTCTTTTATCAAAAATTATAAATTTATTATCAAGAATCTTCTTTGTATCATCATTTCATCATCAATGCGCTCAGTGGCGGGGTGACATATCAAATGACATTACGTGACTGTCAATGTCACAGTGTCGTGGACAAAGAATGAAATCTTTGGCTGCGAAGTCTATTTTTTGTTTTCTTTTTTATATGGCCCTACATACTAGCTACTACTAGTTGTGGTGTGTGGTGCCGCCACCTCAAAGAATAGCACCACCCCATCTCTTCCCGTGGGTGTCGTAAGAGGCGACTAAGGGACAAATCTGAAAGGTGGGCAGCAGCATCTTTCTGGGTAGATTTACATCAACTACACTGCGATCTCCAACCCGCCTGCCAAGCGTGGAGATTATGGCAATGACCTCCCCTTTCGTGGGAGAGGCCCGAAGTCCTGCAGTGGACTGTTATGGGCTGTGATGATGATGACATACTAGCCAAGTAACCGTTGTCCGCTCGATGGTGCCGTGGTGCCTAGCATTCATTTTATATTATAATTATGATGTTCTTAAGTGTTTGTAAAAACCTAAACTGAATAAAGAATTTGAGTTAAGTACAATTGTACAATTTGTAAGTACAATTCATGTACAGGTAACGCTCAATGTTGTTGTAACCATAAAACACATCTTTGGCTTTACGGTAGAACACTGATCTCCAAGATACAGGCTTGCCTAGTTTGGATGTCAGGGTTCAACAATTAATTTGTACAAATATTAATTCTACGTACTACTTTATTCATATTATTCTATTGGAATCGAGATTGTTCATTGCAATCGGGTCGGTCTTTTTTTTTGTTATACCACACACGTGGCAAACAAGCTTACGGCCTGCCTGATGGTAAGCAGTCACCGCAGGCTATGGCCGTTTGCAATACCAGGGGCGCGTTGCCGACCCCGTAAAAACCTTTTCACCCCTTTCTTGAAGGACTCCATGTTGTCTGCGGGTTAGATTGAAGAATCTCCCGACTCTCATTCATTTCAAATGCATTCGCTTATTTTTCTTTATATTTGTAGTTGTTTCAAAAGGCACTATAGGTCAAACTTCGCGACCTTACCTATACATATACCTGAGTGGACGACCTGAGTGGTTCAGTGGTCAACATGCCGGTCTGCCACGCAAGAGGTCCCGGGTTCGATTCCCGGCCGGGCAGAAATTGAACTGATGAATTTTAATTTCTGTTACGAGTCTGGGTGTTCTATGTATAATAAGTATATATTTAAAAGTATATAAGTAGTTTATCAGTTATCTAGCAACCATAACACAAGCTTTGCTTACTTTGGGGCTAGATGGCGCTGTGTGAATTTGTCCACGATTATTATTATTATTATTATATGAGCCTTATTTGGATATACAAACAACGCAATGCTATAAGGCTATAAGTCAAACTCCGCGACCTTACCTATACATATGAGCCTTATTTACATATACAAACAATGCATTGCATTGTTGTTAGTTTTTTATTAATTTCATAAATAAACATTCTTAATAGATATATCGCAGCCATATGGTTAAATTAGCCGGTTAACTAAACGGCTAGCTTTTTGAGCAATTATTTAGTTGAAAATTTGCCAGTTTCATAAGATTTTAAAGTGATGTTGAAAGAACGATATTGCCTCGAGTTTACGCAGCTCTTCCACACATTGTTCCAATGCTAACCTACCCATAATAACTTCAAAGTATAATAATAGTTTGCATTAGGTTTCTATTCGGTTAGTTTAGGTTAGCATTATGACAATGAATGGAAGAGCTCCGTAAACTCGAGGCAATATCGTTCATTTGACTTTACTTTCAAAGTTCATGAATTTGGCCAATTTTCAATAAAATAACTGCCTATAAATTAAATAGCCAGCCGTTTAATTAACCGGCTAATTTAACCATTTGGCTGCGACAGATACATTGGGTTGATCTCACCCAGTAGTCAAAGATATTTTGTCTGCGTCAGACATGCTCCTCCATAGCAATTTCTTTTATGTCATACGATAGGCAAACAGGCAAGCGGGCCACCTGATGGAAAGTGGTCACCACTGCCTATAGACATTAGCAACAACAAGAGTATCGCCAATGCGTTGCCTACCTCTACAACGCGTTGCTCTGGCAGCAAAAAGGCAAATGTCCCTCCACTGCAAAAGCCGCGTTTCCCCATGGAGCACTGGAGACCTTACTCACCGGCAGAAACACAATTAGAGTATTGTTCAGCTGCGTTATTCTGTAAGGTGGAGGTACTTCCCCAGTCGGGCGGCTCCAATTCGAAGGGGATACCCCGCTATGCCCTACACCTATCTTAGCCATAATAGCATACGTACATTTAGGGGGCCCACTGAAAACCAGCGTCACGGCAACTGTCGTGGCATATGCTGAGTGTGGCCCCATTGCACTCTCCACATGGCACAAGTAACGAGATTAGAGTATCGTTATATTTTTTTTTTCTTGTTTTGTTTATGTCTCTGTCTCATTATATTTTTTTGAATTTCATTTCAAGAATTTGGTGCTGTGTGTTTGAGTGTAATAAATGTGTTTTACTTTTTACTTTACTTTAGGGTGTCTAATGAACGTTTTCGGATGAAGTTTTCCGTTTCGGATATATTTCGCTTCAAAGTTTATTTTTTTTAGAAACACGCCCTCCCCCCCCCCCCCCCCCCCCTCTCCCTCTCTAACAGCTAAACCATAATAAATGGATATGTGTAAAGTACTTAACATAATTTAGTTTAAAACTAAGTCGTTCCCGCCGTCTGTTCCTATGCATTTTAAACCATGATCCAATCTGGTCAGGTTCCCCTGGCAGCAGGGTCATGGAGGTCAGATGGCAGTCGCTCCATTGTAATTACCTGATCGGCCAAATCCTGGATCATGTTCAAGGTGGACCCCGGGCCCTCGTGCGCGAGAGCACAACCGGGACAATAACGCCAGGATAATTATAATTACATAAACAGAGTTGTAAACTAATGCATTTTTTAAATAAAACTGCAAGATTACTTCACCATCTCAATGGAGTGCAAACAAAAAAATACAATCAGTCTTCAATTTACTATAGAGAGATAACTAATTAATACAATCAGTCAAAGAATAACTACAACCCAGCCGTTTTTGATAAGGAAGAACTACCGCCATATTTTATTTTCATGCGTCGGTATTCGGAACTAATATTACAACACTACCAGTACCACGATTAGATAGACAGTGACGCCTCCATTGCAGTCGTGGGATTCTATACTGCATATTGACACAGTACTGTCATTTAAATTTTATACAATCTTCGTTTAGTTGCCCTTAACTGTATCGGGAGTGAAGGCGGCTTTTAGTTTTAGTCTATTTTAATTTTAAGCGTAATAATTTAGTTCAAGTTACGATTTTAGTCGAGTAGATTTTAGTTTAAGTCAGCTTTCCGTTCTATTTGAAATAAGTGTTTTTTTTTTAATTACAAATGATGGAAAAGGAAGTTTTTTGGAAGGAAAATAACCTATTTTACAAAGTTTTGTGTTTCCTCATATCGGAGAATGAGAAATTATTCGATAGGAGTGATGCTAGGCTGTATTGGCGTACCGTTGTCCACATATATCTGGTGATCCACCACGCTGGTCTGG
This sequence comes from Blastobasis lacticolella, assembly GCA_905147135.1. Classification (NCBI taxonomy): domain Eukaryota; kingdom Metazoa; phylum Arthropoda; class Insecta; order Lepidoptera; family Blastobasidae; genus Blastobasis; species Blastobasis lacticolella. Next base: position 1,653,128 of record LR990067.1, read on the forward strand.
CTATCTTCGCCAGGAATCTTGAGATTCAACTTTCGAACAGCGATAATGAGGAACTTGTAGCCCTAGCCACGTATAGAGTTGGATATCTGACTGGTTGGAACTTTGTGAGTAGCCATTTTGTCTATTTTAACCCTAAAAATCTGTATCTGTGGCTCTGTCTGTGTCTGTTGCGGTATCGTAGCTCCCGAATGGATGGACCGATTTCGATGCGGTTTTCTCTGTTTGAAAGCTAGTTTAATCGAGATAATTTTATGCTTTGTTTCGTTAAAATCGGTTTAGTAGTTTAGAAAATATTTGAGTATATGTAAACATGGTAGCCAGCGAAATTGCAGGCATGGGGCATTTCATCTTAGTCCTCACAGTGACAACGCCTCTGCGGTTCTGCATTTCTGTTACCTGCAACCTAAATGTAAGAATCGTAGATGTTATGGGCGATAGTTACCACTTACCATCAGGTGGGCTGTCTGCTTGTTTGTCACTGATTAGCATAACAAGAAACTTTGTCAAGGTTTCCCGACTTTTTCTGTCGGTTCGGTTATTAACCCACAAATGTTTTAGGTTTTGTGTGTACTGTGTATATGTGTATCTGGGTTTTGGCATCATCATCACAGCCCGCAACAATCCACTGCAGGACTTAGGGCCTCTCCCAAGAAAGGGTAGGTTATTGCCATAATCTCCACACTTGGCAGGCGGGTTGGAGATCGCAGTGTTTGCTGCGATCTCCAACTCCTCCCATTGCTGCCCATTTTCCAGATTACGGAGACTCTTGATATTTTGCCTCGAAAACAGTCGTCTTGTACGACACCTAGAGTGTAAGGGGTTGGTGCTATTCTACTCTGCCGGACACCACACGGCCCAGGTTTTGGTATCGGCTTTGTAAAATTGGGTTTTACGTTCTGGACCCGTTCCCCTGGGGATCACATTGAATTTCTCAACCATCCCTTCATTAAATGTTCATCCAAACATTTTTATAAACTTTCTCATCTATAATTATTATTATACTAGTAGGATATTTATTTGTACATAATTGCTTTACCTTACAATTCCTATTCCAGTGCAGCCGTTAAAAGGTTTTATAGCGTTTAGCATACTGCTCGAAAGGGAATAAAGTAGAAAACATTTTAAGTTTAAAATAATATCAAAATCGCTTGTAGTAATTATTACCTGCACTAAGGTGGCAAACAAGCTTGCGGCCTGCCTGACGGTAAGCAGTCACCGCAGCCTATGGACGTTTGCAATACCATGGGCATCACCCGCGCGTTGCCGACCACGTAAAAACCTTTTAACCCCTTATAATATTTCTTCATAGATATAGACACAGGCAGCACTTTATTCGGTTTTCCATTACATCCATAACCTCATCTTCTTCACCTTAGCCACAGATACTTTGCGTCAAAATCCCTGTCAATATCCGGGATCTGCCTTAACCATGATCCAGGATTTGGTAGATCAGGTAATTGCAGAAGAGCGACTGCCATCTGACCTCCGCGAGTCTGCTACCAGGGGAACCTGACCAGATTGGATCATGGTTACACATTCAGTCCCCTAAACGTGCAGGTTTCATCACTATGTTTTCCCTCACCGTAAGGCCACAGTGCTAAGTACGTATTTATAAAATATATACACTCGTTGTTTCAAAGGAAGCGAAGTTTTAGGTAATTATTTGAATTGCCTTGGAATGTGCAAAGAAAAAAATAAAAGATGTATTTTTTTGTATTTTAGTTGTTATTGCTTATTCAGATTTAGGTGTATAACTTATGTGCCTGCATTAAAATACAATTCTGCCTTAGATTTTTTGTTCGTAATGACGTTTGGATTCCGGCGTAAGCAAGTTCTTAAAATATCTTTTTAACAATAGCGTATGAAGTGGCTGTTTTTTGCCTAAAACTACTTATACAATAATAATGATCATCTTGGCGTTAATGTCTTCTGTGTAACCATGATCCAATCAGGTTCCCTTGGTAGCAGGGTGACGGAGGTCAGATGGCAGTCGCTCCACTGTAATTACCTGATCGGCTAAATACTGGATCATGGTCAACCCCGGGCCCTCGTGCACGAGAGCACATCCGGGACATTACCACCAAGATGATTATTATTTACTTTTATGAGCATCGGTTAGTATTAAATGAAAGAGTCGTTGGTACGGCCGCAGTGGAATTAGAACCCTGTGCCTCTCGTTTCGAGTTGGATACCGCACCCACTCGGCCACCACCACTCCGGACGGAACTAGAATAATTATCAAAAAAATATTTTTAATTAGCTTTGTTATCATAAACAATGTCTTTAGGTACAATTTAATGTTCTAATAAAAACGGCTGTGTTAGCAAAAAATAGTTAATCATTATTTCTCAACTGAACAGGTTTTTTATCATCATCATCACAGCCCATAAAAGTCCACTGCAGGACTTAGGGCCTCTCCCACAAAAAGGGAGGTTATTGCCATAATCTCCACGCTTGGCAGGCGGGTTGGAGATCGCAGTGTTATAATATAACAATGGAAAATGCTGCTGCCCATTTTCCAGTCTACGGAGGCGCTTAGATCTTTTGCCTCGAAAACATTTGTCGCCTTGTACGACACCCACGAGTGTAAGGGGTTGGTGCTATTCTACTCTGCCGGACACCACACGGCCATTAATAGTTTATTGCACACAAAAATGGTAACAAAGATATGGCAAATATATACATGACACAAAAGGCACTACTTGACTACTATTTATATTGATATTGATAGGTAAATGCTTAGTCAGCCCTCACTTATTGTTCACGTGATAGTTCCATCTAATTAACTTAGGTTATCAATCCTGGCCTAGCCTGGCAATTGAGTAATGTTGTCACTTACCTACTAATGTTGCGATTTCGGTCCCTTGAAACCGAATATTTGCTTTCAATTTTTATTTACGGTTCAGTCCGGAAGCCATTGTTTGGTGGCAGCGTACTTGCGAAATGGATAACCAAAGCAATGCATGCTGGGTGCGGAAAATGGACCGTGTGACCGGGTGGCTTGGGCGACAATTTCGTATTTTGAGACTAGTCAAACTATAGGACAAACAACGAGCTATATAGCCGCTCGCTAAGTGTGCCTCCAAATATCATTGACTTAGCGAGTATGACAACGGTCTCCCGCTTCCGCTGGGGACCCTAAAACGGGAGCCGGTTGGCGCCCCGAGACTTGAGACGGTATACTATCCTATATTATACTATACTGTACTGCACTGTACTCCACTGTACTGCATTGTAGTGTACTGTACATACTATATTTTGGGGTATTTTGTGCTACGTGTCATTTTGGGCTTTAAACTAGATTACTGCAATCAATTTTATCAATATCAGTTCAGTAGTTTCGGCTTGAAGGAGTACCTAACAAAGATCTAAACATCGTTTACAATTTCATTTGTTTTATTTTTATTTATTTATTAGGAAGCCATTAGGAACACATTTTATTTTTATACTAACGTATTACATAACATTCATATTTAACTTACAGGCTAACTTAACATGTTTTAGTAGGATTTTACAATCCTATTGTAAAAATACTACCATTCACCTACCTATTTTTGTAATAGGAGGAAGTTTCCCTTGACTCGGTTTTGGGCCTTACCTTTCTTCCTACTTTCCTACCCACTCCTTTTTGACGATTGAAAGAGATATTTTATGTCCTAATCAATAAAGAAATTTTGAGTTTGAAAGAGTTTGAGTTTTAAAACCAGATTTTCATATTATTACTACTGACTGGCCGAGTGGTGTCCGGCAGAGTAGAATAGCACCAACCCCGTACACTTGTGGGTGTCGTACAAGGCGACTAATGTTTTCGAGGCAAAAGAGACTTAGTCCGCGTAAGCTGGAAAATGGGCAGCAGCGTTCTCCATTATTATATTTAAACACAGCGATCTCCAACCCGCCTGCCAAGCGTGGAGTTTATGGCAATAACCTCCCCTTTCGTGGGAGAGGCCCTAAGTCCTACAGTGGACTGTAACGGGCTGTGATGATGACTACTGATTAGTTGAGTAATAAATTCCGATAGGCACTCGTTAATTAGCGGACAAACGCCTAGACAGACCTTGTGTTATTTAATAAATAACACAAGGACTGTCTACCCTACCCTACCCCTACTATACTGTACCATACTACACTACACTACACTACACTACACTACTCCACACTGCACTACACGACACTATACTTCTTCTTATCGAGTCGATGGACTAAATCTCCGACTTACACTTTATTCGCCGAGTATTCGACAACGCATACAGCGTTTGAACTGGCCTCAAACACGTCCTTCATTGAACTATACTATTCTATTTCGGGATATATATGCCTTGAAGGAATACCTAAAAAAGATCTAAAAATCCTTCATTCGCATTTAGTTTCAGTAGGATTCTTAAGCACAGAATATTAATCCTAAAGAAAATAAACCCCGACTTGGTTTTCGGCCTTTAAACCAGTCTCAGATTTCATATTATCCCATCACTATTGATTAGTTGAGTAATAAATTCCGATAGGCCCTCGTTAATGAGCGGACAAACACCCAGACAGACCTTGTGTTATTTAATAAATCCGTTTCTGATAACGTGCAGACTATGCCCTATTATCTCTGCTTCCCTGCTTCCTAATGATTGCAACTTAGTTCGGTATAGTTAAGTGTATGTCGTCTATCTATAGGAAACGGTGATTTTGAATATGACTACGTCCCGGGCGTCTAATAAATAAATAAAATAAAATTATCATTGATTTCGGAGGATCCATATTTATGTTAGTAAGAATGGTTCTCTTACACGACCACATTACTCGTCATCAAAGCCCATAACAGTCCATTGCAGGACTAAGGGCCTCTCCCACGAAAGGGGAGGTTATTGCCATAATCTCCACGCTTGGCAGGCGGGTTGGAGATCGCAGTGTTGTAAATATAACAATGGAAAACGCTGCTGCCCATTTTTGCAGTTGTCTTAAAAATATTAGTCGCCTTGGTTTGACACCCACGAGTGTAAGGGGATGGTGCTATTCTACGCTGCCGGACACCACACGGCCAACCACATTAGTAAAATTAATAAATTCGAATTTTCCATGTCAAATTAATAAAATACAGTTACTTAATTATGTCAAAAATAACATCACATTTATGACATTCAATATAAATAAATTCAATTTCAAATAATGTCAAAACTTTTAAAAATTTACAAGCTATAATAGTTAAATAATTAAAGAGCGCTTGCGAGGCTGATAACAAAAGTTAAGCAACCTTCGTCGATGCCGGTAACTGGATGGGTGACCGTTTTGTACTTTGACCTCCTCGGGTGTGTAAAATTATTTTTGGTAGCCTTTTATCTTAGTCTTCATAGCGACATCTCTCGACATCTGTGGTTCAGCGGAATCCTTTATCCATGTGTCCGACTTACACTTATCGTTTTTCGGGTTATCGATCGAATGAATAAGAAAGTAGATACTAGATACCTACTACCCAAAAGTATATATAAATAGTTATCTTGGTGTTAATGTCCCGGGTTGCTCCCGCGGGGCAGATCAGGTAATTGCACTCTGCTACCAGGGGAACCTGACCAGATTTAATCTTGGTTACACATTTAGTCGCCTGTGAATGCAGGATCCATCACGATGACTTGCCTCACCGTAAGAGCATCGGTTAGCGTTCAACAAATTTTAGATAAAGCCTTAATGGCTTTAAGTCCACCAATTGTATTATTGCGCAACAGAGTATACAAAAAGATAAAAAAATAATTATTCTGTGTAATTTTGTAGGCCAAGGCAGAATAGCAGGCCCGTAGGCACCTTCGCGTATCTGCGGAACTGAGCTTTGGCCTCTTTAGCGTTTAGTGTTTATATATTTTTTTTCTTTCTCTCATTATTTTTTTTTCCCTTGTTTAATTTATTTTAATTTTATGTAAATTTTTTTTCTATGTTTGAGCTAAATGCTAAATAAATACCTTTTTATTTATTTATTTAATGCACATAACTCAGAAAAGAGTCATTGGTACATGGCGGCAGTGGGATTCGAACTCGGTACCTCTCGCTTGCGAGTCGAATACCTTTACCACGAGGCCACCAACGCTCCAAAAGTATGCCTACGCATATCTTTATCACAACTAATTGAAGATTTATTTTAGTACTCGTACGACGTTTCGTCACCTTACAAACCAGCCGATAAAGGTACTTATCTTAGTTTCCTCAGTGTCAATACACCTATTGTTTATACAAAAAACTGAGTAACATGTTATAAGATATATAGGGTATACCTAGCGGGTTATCCCGTTCAAATTGGGGCTGACTGTGGAACTCCACCTTAGAGAATATCGTATCGTCATACAATTTTCTTTTAAATTACTGGACCTGCAGCGACTTTGTTCACGTGGTGTCCTGCCCCTACCCTACCTTGCCCTAGCCCTACCCTACCACTACCCTACACCTAATTTACCTAACCTTTTTTCTTGCTTATAAACCTTCCTATTGAACCGCCCTATCTATTGATGAAACCGCATTAAAATCCGTCGCGTAGTTTAAAAGATCTAAACGTGCATAGATACAGACGGCGGGGAGCTTTGTTTACTAGATACGACCGTTGCCAATTAGGACAGTGCCTTACAGCCGACCAAGGTCTTCTGCTTTGGTACCCCATGACAGTATATTACTATCGATTCCCTGAGGAGAACAGTGGATACGAATCACCACGATTTCGATGGTCACCAGTCATGGTGCAGTGGTGGTGGTAATATGGCGCCTGGTACGATAATAATAACGAGAGCGTCGGTGGCTCAATGGATAGTAGTTCCGACTTGTAACCGAGAGGTAGGTAACGAGTTCGATACCCGGTGCCACCTTTTCTGAGTTACGTACCTACATTTGTTGTATATTAACCAATGCCCTTACGATGAGGGAAACATCGTGAGGAAACTTGCACATTCTGGTGAACCATGATCCAATCTTGTCAGGTTCCCAGTTAGGGTCACGGAGGCCAGATAGCGGTCACTCCACAGTAAATACCTGGTCTGCCAAATCCTGGATCATGATCTAGGCTCGGGCGCTTATACAATCGGGAAATTTGATTCTTTTTTGTTTAACAATCCAAATGATTTAAATGATGATGACGAAAGTCAAGGTATTCATAATTTAATAAAAGTTTCTTCCTCTCCAAAAAAGTACAAAATCACGCGTTCCAAATTCAAATTAGAAGCGAAACAATTGAGCAGCCGTTATCAAAGGTCAATGGCCGGCCAAAGATCAGACAGAGAGACAGACGGGTGCGTGTCACGTGATTTGTTTTATCTACTAACAGTGATAAATAGTAGGTTCATATTACACGTGTTGGTTTCCAACTATCATGGACTAGTTCCGCTTTGCTATGATAGCGAGGAATGCATTCTAGTTTTGGGTCAAACATGTTTTTATTTAGCTTGAATCACTTGGCCGTGTTGTGTCCGGCAGTGTAGAATAGCACCAATAATCGACAATCGCGGGTGTCGTACAAGGCGACTAATGTTTTCGAGGCAAAAGATCAAGAGTCTCCGTAGGCTGGAAAATGGGCAGCAGCATTTTCCATTGCTATATTGAAACACTGCGATCTCCAACCCGCCTGCCAAGCGTGGAGATTATGGCAATAACCTCCCCTTTCGTGGGAGAGGCCCTAAGTCCTGTAGTGGACTGTTACGGGCTGTAATGATAATGACTTGGCTTGGGTCACTAAACCCACTCTTGGCTGGGTTGGTTGGTAGGTAGGTACTCAATTATTTCATCTTGGCGTTAATGCCCCGGCCCGCCTTGACCATGATCCAGGATTTGGCAGATCAGGTATTTATAGTGGAGCTACAATTTTTTTTTATATCATATGGTAGGCAAACAGGCAAGCGGGCCAAAGTGGTCACCACTGCCTATAGACATTAGCAACACCAAGAGTATCGCTAATGCGTTGCCCACCTCTATAACACGTTGGTCTGGCAGCAAAAGGCAAATGCCACTCCACTGCCAAAGCCACGGTTCCCCAAATCCCCACCCCATGGAGCACTGGAAACCTTACTCACCGGCAGAAACACAATACTATTTAAAAGAGATCTATGATCTAATCTAGTCAGGTTCCCCTGTTAACAGGTTTACGGAGATCAAATGACAGTCGCTCTACTGTAATAACCAGATCTGCCTAACCTAGGATCATGGTCAAGGAATCATTTCAATTTCCTACCCGGCCGATAATCGAAACCGAGACCTCTGCGTGGCAGACCGGCTTGTTAACCACTGAACCACTCAGGTCGTTCTTGATATCGGCAAGATTAGGTTCCTATTTCTCTGGTATACCAATCTCTTTGTATTTCCCACGTATTCCTGGGACTTACGCAGCACGTGACCAAACCGTAACCAGGGTGCGTCACATTGTTGCGTGATTTTACGTTTTCGAAAAGGTGAAAGTATGAAATTTACGAATTTGCGAATCGAAGTAATTAATAGGTACCTTAAGAACCGTTTAGTGTGAGGAATGTTGTTTTAAGTAATATAACAACATAATTGGACAAAAGCGTTTCTTTATTGAGGTGTCGGCAAAATTCTTTGAGTAACTTTCTTTAGGTCAAACGTAATTATAATAAACAAACATTTTTTTGGAAATTGGTCACCTTGGCGTTAATGTCCCGGTTCATCAGATGATTACAGCGAAGACTACCTTCTGACCTCCGTGACTCTGCTACCAGGGGAACCTGACCAGATTGGACCATGGTTGCACATTCAGGCGCCTGAATGTGCAGGTTTCATCACGATGTTTTCTTTACCGTAAGTCCGTTTCTCCATCGGTTATCGTTCAACTAATTCAACCCGCAGCGGGATTCGAACCTGGTACCTCTCGCTTACGAGTCGGATACCTTAACTACTCGGCCATCGACGCAGTGTTAAAAATATAGGTACACAGAAAACGCTACTGTGCATTCTCTTAGGTCTTAGCTTTCTCTACAGAAATATATCCTCCTAGCTGGAGGGTTAGTCCCATCTGTCCCGGTGGCTCTGCGCCGGTAACGAGGCAGATGGGAAAAATAGTGCTATCTGCCCCGGTTGTCCCGGACCGAGGCAGATAGGACAGAACAAGTTTCACTTGCCCCGGTATTTCGTTTAATGAACAGAATATAATAATTTTTTACATTTTTAAATTTAATGGTTAAAATTTCAATTTAATCATTTATTTAAGGACTTTTGTTTTGTACCATATTGTTCGAGGCCAGATCAAACGCTGTATGGCGTGGCCGAATAAAGTATAGTATAGTCGGGAGTTTAGTCCATCGACTCGATAAGAAGAAGAAGGACTTTTGTTCATAATGTACATACCAGCCCTACTGTACATCATCACAGCCCGTAACAGTCCACTGCAGGACTTCGCGCCTCTCCCACGAAAGGGGAGGTTACTGCCATAATCTCCACGCTTGGCAGGCGGGTTGGAGATCGCAGTGTTTAAATATAACAATGGAAAATGCTGCTGACCATTTTCCAGACTACGGAGACTCTTGATCTTTTGCCTCGAAAACATTAGTCGCCTTGTACGACACCCACGAGTGTAAGGGGTTGGTGCTATTCTACTCTGCCGGACACCACACGGCCATACTACTGTACCCTAATCCAAAACTCCTAAATTCCTTTTCCTCCAAAGAACTCTTGTTTACGGGAAAAGGAAAGAGTAGTTGAATATGAATATGAAGACCTATTGGTCTCTAATTGTGTTTTTGAAAACGCTATTGACGCCATATGTAGGTATAATTAGGTAATTAAAGCTTGTCAAATTGCTTTTAAAAAGCCAATAATTGAAGATGTATAGCAGAACTTACTTTTTAAAATGTTTAGAACTAGATTACTCATATTACGATTATTACATATATTACGATTGTTGCGCGACTATTGGTACAATCCATGTACCAATATGTGGTCAATGTTGTTATATTCCCACAACAGGTCGGAGCTATCTGACTCAGCTATATGGTGGCCAGAGTCACCTAATTTAGGCACTTTAGTGTTAGTGTTTTTCTCGAAAACCGCTTTCAAACGTGGCTTCCCGATTTTTATAATTTGGTATAACTTTTTATTCATTATAAAAGAGCATACGCTTCTGCTCGCACGCATTTGAATTAATTTAGTTTTTAATGGGATAGTTCAAGAGGTATATTAGAGGTCTCTTCAGAGGCGGGCAACGCATTGGTGACTCCCCTGGTGTTTCTGATGTCCGGCGGCGGTGACCACGTACCATCAGGTGGCCCACTTGCCTGTTTGTCTGCCGTCATCATCATCATCACAGCCCATAACAGTCCACTGCAGGACTTTAGGCCTCTCCCACAAAAGGGGAGGTTATTGCCATAATCTCCACGCTTGGCAGGCGGGTTGGAGATCGCAGTGTTGCAAACATAACAATAGAAAACGCTGCTGCCCATTTTCCAGTTTACGAAGACTCTAGATCTTTTGTCTCTAAACATTAGTCGCCTTATACGACACCCACGAGCGTAAGGGGTTGGTGCTATTCTACTCTGCCGGACACCACACGGCAACATACAACATAAAAAAGCTTTTCTTGCTCCCAGAATCTGGACTACGTTGTAGATTGTACAGATTTCACTACGATTTGTTAGGATACTTGTAATTACTAAACTTGTAGGTACAATTGTGTTTGACCAGAATAAAGTAAAATAAAATATTTCTTTCCAGCTCTTCCAAACTGTGTACCTGTTCCTGGCTCTCACCCACGACTCCCTGGAATGGGTGGACAAGCACCAATCCAAGATGGCGGGCAAGCTGCGCTACTGGCGGGACATCACGTTCTGCGCACTGGTGGTGCCTTATACTTGTGTAAGTATTACAATAGTACATGGAGTTCTTCAAGTAAGGGGTTAAAAGGTTTTTACGGGGTCGGCAACGCGTGGGTGATGCCCCTTGTATTGCAAACGTCCATAGGCTGCGGTGACTGCTTACCATCAGGCAGGCCGTAAGCTTGTTTGCCACATGTGTGGTATAACAAAAGAAAAGACCGGCCCGATTGCAATGAACATAGCAAAGAACAATCTCGATTCCAATGGAGGACACCGCAAATTGAAATTGGAGCATCCGTTCGTTGACCTTGTTAACAGTCGAACCTGACCGTATTGGATCATGGTTACACATTCAGTCGCCTGAATGTGCAGGTTTCATCACTATGCTTTCCTACACCGTAAGACCATCGGTTAGTATTCAACTAATGTACATAACTCAGTAAAAAGTAATTGGCACTTATTAATTTTTGACAAAGTTCACTTTTTGTCAGTTTGATTTGACAAATGTCAAAGGCCTCCTATGGAGGCCGATGAAAGTTCTTTGTGCTGAGCAATTTCACTTTCGGGAAGTACCGACACGATTTTTTCCATAAAATCTGAATCTATCATTCGAACTAATGATCAAACCTGCTCAGGTTACCGGGGTCGCAGAGGTTAGACTGAAGTCGCTTTACCTATTCTTGTGTGAGTCAGCACAACCGGGTTGTTGACACCAAGATGATTAATTTTATAACTCAAATACTACTTATTTATTTAGTGAAATTATAAACATTTATTTAAATAAAATTGAAAATAATACAGGCTATAAATACGTTTTTGGTTAATATAATAGGTCAATATCGACATTACGAGAACATTAAATAATAATAATAATAATAAATACACTTGGACAATTTCACATCACTCAGGGTGACAGACAGAAACACACAGGTCGTCATACTCTCGTCATACTTCTTTGAATATCTAATTCAATATAATCTATATTCTTTCTATCTTCTATCTTCTAATATATAAAATTCTCGTGTCACAGTTTTCGTTGCCATACTCTTCCGAAACGGCTTGACCGATTTTGATGAAATTTTTTGTGCTTATCCGGTATCTATGAGAATCGGCCAACATCTATTTTTCATCCCCCTAAATGTTAGGGGTAGTCCACCCCTAAATTTTTTTTTTATTTTTTAGACAAAATTTTTAATTTCTATTTTTTTATGATACAACATACAAAAATACATACAATCCTCAATTTTCACCCTTCTACGATCAACCCTTATTTTTTAATAGCCATTTTAGTAATTATTTATATGGCAAAACAACGTTTGCCGGGTCAACTAGTAATTTTATAAAAAAATAAAATAGCTTTTAAAATGTTGTTCTAATTCCTGTTTATTTTCACTGTCACATTTTTACGTAGTTTGTTATTTCGAGAAGAGCAAGGTTTTCAAAATAATTCGTACGTATTTTTTTTTTAATTTTTAATATTTGTCGAGTGCACCCTTTGCAATATAACCTACACCTTTAATATTATGCACCACTACGCGTACAGTTAGACTAAATATAATTATTCTAATAGCATATAACAACCAAACCATGGGGCGCACAGATTTGACGTCATAGTAAAAAATGACAGAAATTATATGCTCTATCGGAAAATACTATTTATTCCTCTGGCCAGCACTTTTAGATTTTGGGTCCAAACATGTACGAAACTTGAATGGTGTCTTGTCATCAAATAATTGTTTATTGTTCTTTCAGTTTGTCTTCGGCATGTTCTGGGGCCTCTACGCCATTGATCGCGAGCTGGTCTTCCCAAAGGTCTTCGACGAGGTCATACCCTGGTGGTTCAACCAGTGTGTGCATAGCAACATCCTGATCCTGATGGTAGCTGAGACCATACTGCAACCGAGAAGGAACCCAACGAATAAGAAGTTAGAGCCAACGTTGGTGTTGGGTATTGCAGTGTTGTATGCGATTGTGTGAGTACCTACTCTAATATTCATATTCATTTATTTAGATAATATTTAATAGCGTCATACAATTACTTACTTACTTAATACTTACTTACTGCGCTGGCTCAGTGACCCTAAGTGGATATTGGGCTCTTCCTATCCTGCTATCCTAAGAATAGGTTTTGCGATGATCTACAAGTATAATTCTAAGTCTCATTTATAACAACAAATTATCTCTTATAGCGACACATTTAGATTGTACCCTGGAGCAAACCAACCTACCTTTTTCATCAATAAATGACAATTTCTCTCTTGCAGATACTACTCTATATACTTCCTAACACACCGTTGGCTCTACAACGTCTTCGGCATTATGACATGGTGGCAAGTCTGCCTCTTCCAGCTCTTGATCTTTGCTTCCTCTATCACCTTCTACTGGATTCAGTATCCCATCAACAGACTGATACACGGACAAGACGTGGAGGTAGAGAAGAACGGAGAAGTGGGGAATGGAATGGAGAATGGAGGTAATGCAGAAACGAAAGAAGTGAAGGAGAAAGCTGAAAATGGGGAGGTTACAGGTAACGGGACCTTCGATAAGTCATGGAGTTTGAAGTATAGGAATATGAGACAGGAGAATTCTAAGTTATGATTAGTTAGAGATTGCATAAGAAAAAGTAATCATCTTGGGGTTAATGTCCCGGTTGTGCTCGCGCACGAGGGCCGTGAATTTGGCAGATCAGGTAATTACAATGGAGCGACTGCTATCTGAGCTCCGTGTTGCTACCAGGGGAACCTGACCAGATTGGATCATGGTTACAGATTCAGGCACCTGAATGAGCAGTTTTCCCACGTTCATACAACTGATGTATATAACTCAGCAAAGAGTTATTGGTACATGGCAGCAGTGGGATTCTCCGGTACATCTCGCTTGTGAGTCGGATAACTTTACCACTAGGCCACCGATGCTCCGATGGTTGGAGATTTAATATAAGTGCCAAAGTAGACCGGGCATACCGAGATGATGAAGCTACTGAAGTCCTAGAAGTCGGCGGTGAAAAGGCAAATCGACTAGTTGAGCTTCGTTGGATGTTGTCTCTGTCGCTTGCGAGTTGAAATTACTAAAATTGGTTCAGATTTCAAAAGGAAACTAAAAATTATTTTTCAAATTAATAAGTTATAGTTAGATACACATTACTTGTTAAGCTAAAAGCTAAATATGGAAAGACCACGTTATCCAGCGGCTTGGCTTTTTTAGAAGCGTTAATTCAACGATGTATTTATGTGTACATTTATTTTGTTTGTTACTATGTTTATAATTTCCAATGCGAGATATTCCGAGAGCCGATTAAGAAGAAAAAATAGTTAAATAATAGATGGCATTGAGTAGAAGCGATTCTCAAAATTAAATCAAAACGAGCCGTTAGTTCCATTAAAGTGTAGACATTTTGCGCTTTCTTCTCAGTAAAGGTACTGCAATTAAGTAACTTGTCACGAAACACCTCTCCGAGTAACTTCGGTTATCAAATTCATTACTTGAGAATCCTGCCTAAGCAGCGCCATCTAGTGAGGCACGCCGAACTACACTTTTTACTTTTTAAAGTAGCTGTCTGAAAATTCTTGGTCTTCATACGTTTCACTCGCGTATGAATAAATATTGTACGAAGTCAAAACTAGTCTATGTGCATCTTTACCGCCGACAAATGCAGGGGATTGTCGTGAAATTGATGATATAAGTTTCTATGTGACAATGTGATATCAAATTGTAATTTAAATAAATCTATATTTAAGAGGAGGATTTCCGTACGCGCTCCATACAAAAGGAGTTTCATCACATTTTCAATGATACGCTATCAATCGGGATTTTAAATTTGTGTTGTAATCTTAAAATTTATATTTTAACGAAAATCTGACAAGCCACAAGCTTAAATATTGGTATCTGAATTACGTCTACAAAATTTCATTTTTAATTCTTTCTTCAATTTATTATCTTCTACAAAATTTCTTTAAAAAATGTTATAGCTTAATATTGAAAATATGATCAAAACTATGTTTGTATGGATGCGTTCCATGAACGTTAGCTTTAAACAAATAATAACGCCAAGTTTATGAAAGTTACACAAATATAAAATACCTTCCTTGTCCGTATCATGCTTTTGAAACCATGTTTTGTATTATTTTTTATCCTAACTTATTCGGTAAATAAAGTACACAAATTAACTGTACAAAAAGTAAACATTTTTAGCAGAGTCCAATAGACTAATTTGTTTTAATTTCAATAATTTCATGATTATTAATATTGTACGTTATTATTTTTAGAAAATATCCTTTTTATAAATATAGTTACCTCGACTAGTGGTGAATTAAGTGGTGGTATTATTTAATCGAAATATGTTTTTATTTTTATAAACAATTTCTCTCTAAATATACAAATGATATAAAATGTTAGTAACGTTTTTTCTACATGAGCATTTAAAATATTGTTTCATAATACGACGTAATTTTATTTTTACGATATTTTTTATGTTTATTAATTTTAGCAATAATTATAATAATTTATCGCATAATTTTAGGGGTTTGTACTGAAATGTAAGTAATATTAGAAAATAATGTTATTGATAAATGTAGGGATAAATGTATTTTGTTGTAATGTAATCCGCATTTCACTATAATATAGAGTCCGACAAAGTTGTGTATCCGAATAAAATATTTTTTATTTTTTTATTTTATAATGTTTGGAGATTAAAACTTGTAATTAGGTAACAAGATAATTTGAAAGCTTTTATAAAATATGTTATGATGTATGTGGAAGCAGATATAAGCGTAATAAATTAATATCAAATGCGGAACTTACGAAGTTTTGATATGATACCAAAGCATGGAGTGATGTTAGAATTGTTCAAAACAAATTATCTAATGCAAATAAATAATTTTTAAGTACTTAAATTTTTTTTTTCATGAATTTAAAATTAAAAGAAGTGCGTATTAATTTCATCAATCTTTTAATTCTTTTTCTATATAAAAATTGTATATTAAAATAAAATCTATAATTACATAAAATTTATGACTTATTCAATAAAACATTTACAAGATTTCAGTGCTAATTTACAGGTAACCTTTGAAAAATACGTTTCTTTTTATTCTTAAAACTTAAAATGGGTAACTTAGAGTATTTCAAATAGCATACTTAAAATTACTTTTTGTAATTAATTATTCATTTTAATTTCATAAATTATGTAGAATTGGCAGTGATGATGTCTCGATCTTTTTCTTAAATAAAAATTTACACTAAACAATGACTAAAATTATTACACTAAAAAGATTTTATGTAACTTTTTCTAAATTTAAAGAATTAGAATCTCAAAAGGCTAACGTAGAAAAGAGTAACATAAATCGTCAAAAATAACGGTCCCTTTTAACTATTTACCTAGAGAACCCATTTTTTAATTAAGTAAGTTTATACACTTTGATGAGAAGTTGTTTGGTTTTTTAACCGATTTTATCTTACAAAGGTTACCAATTCCCAGTTTTGAGAAATAAAAGGCACTATCGGTATTTCCTCTAAGATCATCGCTGGCTCAGAAGTAGTAATTTTGAATATCTAAATGAAAGGCTGTGATTTAGCAAAATATAATTAAAAGAATGTAAAGAATACGTAGCGTTAACCCAAGAATTTTGTATGAGCCAGCAACAATACAAACCGCACTCTATGTGCCAAAACATCACAAGTAGTCTTGATTTTTTTTATAGGAGACGAAATAATATAAAAAGTAAAAAAGCCTTAGTATAAGTATTTGAAAATATAAAAGCGACGTACTTCTAATATTGATTCATACTGTACTTTGTTGTTGGGAAACAAATCATTGTCAATAAATAATTTATAAATACTCAAACTTTCTTCGTGATCATATTCGTCTCTTATAAAAATTAAAATCTCCTAATCTAATCAATAGAAATCACCAACAACCTGCCTGTAGACCAACTGCCTTGGATGTCTGCTGATGCCATCGTCATACCTCTGTGGCTGTAGGAAGTACGAGGAAGGGGTTCTGATGCTGACTCCAGAAATTTGGGGCCTCTTCCTGACTTGGTAAGAAGCTAGCTCGCTCGCAGCATACTGGGGTTCTGCATGTTGGAAACTATTCCTGAATCTTGTGAACGCGTAATCTCTGTCAACTGGAATCATGAATCCAGCTGGAGTCCTGATATTCACTGCTGGTGGTGCCGTAGGCGCTAAAGCTTCATTATATCTTACATCGTAATCGTTATCTATCGAATCAGCTAGATTCTGCTTTATAGATATGTTTTCTGGCAACGTCGGCTTGCCTGTTGCTGTGTACGGTTTCGATATATCGGGTTTAGGCGCTTTCGGCTTGAATATATCTGGCCTCTGATTTATAGGTTCATATACAGGTTTGCTGTCAGGTGTTTGCTTTACTATCGGCCTGAATGGACTCTCAGTAGCTTTGTAAGGTTTTATCGGTACAGCTGGAGTCGCTAAATAAGATTTCAAGTAATCACCAGGCGTTAAAGTTGGTTCTAGCTGTTTCTGAAACGCTTCGTACTGTGCGTTGTAATTTTGTAACACTTTATTTGCAAGGTTCCTCGCTTGTTCTTCAGTTGTGGTCGCCTGTTGCGTTGTTGTTGGTGGTTTAGTAGTTACTTCAATTTCTGTTTCTCTAGCGGCCTCCTTCTCGTCTACAGCTTCTATCGTAGTCAGAGGTTCTTTTTCGTGTCTAGCGTCATAATCTATATCTTCCTCATCGTAGTACTCGTATTCTTCTGTGGTGGTTGTTGTTGGTTCTGTTGTTATTTCTGTTGTAGTAGGTTTGATAGTTGTAGTTATGGTAGTAGTAGGTCTAGCGGTAGTGGTAGTGGTAGTAGTTGTAGTAGTTGTAGAAGTGGTGGTAGGTTTAGGGGTGGTGTGGGGAGGGATACTCATGTCTTTACCAGCAATTGGTTGCAGCCCTCTAGGCAAGTACGGGCTGCCACCCCTAGACGGTAAAAAAGGACGCTTAAACACCTTGACATTGGGTTGCAAATCCTTTATCCTGCTCGTGACATCTACATCGTCTCGTTTACTGTCCTTCTTATCATCTTGTTCATAGTAGTAATCTTCGCTTTGCTTTGATTTTGTTGGTCGATCGTTTACTCTATCACGGTTGCGTTGCGGTTGATATGTGTACTTTTGAGATTTAGCTGGAGGCTCATAATAATACTCTTCTTCTTCATAGTCTATTGGCCTTGCAGGTTTCTTACTTTTATAGTTTGCAGATGGACTGGTGAAATGAGGTCGGGACGGCTTGAATTTCTCCTTCTCAACTGGTTCCGGCCTTGGTCTCTGCTGGATTGTACTCGTCTTTCCAGAAGACGACGGTCTTCTAGTATCTTCGTCTTCATAATCCTCGTAATATTCATCTTCGACCTTAGGTGGCGCTTTCGTTGTCGCTACAGGGACGTAGTCGTATTTATCCTTTTCATTCGCCGGAACTGGCCTCTTTATTTTAGGCGGCATTCGCGGTTGAGAGAATATTCCGCGTCCGTTAGGTTTAACTAACGGAGTCGCTTCAGGTGCCGATGGCGGCGGATTTCTTTCTTCTCTATCGTCATCCCTATCTCTGTCGCCTCTATAGGGTCTTTCATCTCGATTTCTGTAAGGTCGTTCATCTCTATATCTTCTACCTTCATCTCTGGAAGGCTTCTTTTCATCTCTTGGTCGAATTTCATCGCGAGGTGTCTCGTCCCGTGGTCTAATTTCGTCGCGAGGTCTAATTTCGTCGCGAGGTCTGATTTCGTCGCGAGGTCTGATTTCGTCGCGAGGTTTAATTTCGTCGCGAGGTCTAATTTCATCTCGTGGTCTAATCTGGTCTCTGTTGCGCGGTCTTTCTCTGGGCCTATCTTCATCCATGACTCTCGATTCATCTCTATTCCTCTTTTCATCCCTCGTCTTTACATCGACTCGCGGGGAATCTCTCATATCGGAATCACGAGGTCTTACTTCATCCCTTGGCTTGATGTCGTCTCTTGATCTATCAGAAACTGAATCTCTAGATCTCTCAGGATCTCGTCTACCTTCATCCCGCGGCCTTATCTCATCTCTAGGCCTTGTGTCATCTCTGGACCTAGTCGCATCCCTGGGCCTCATTTCATCTCTAGACCTAACATCTTCTTTGGGCCTACCTTCATCTCTCTCCTGGTCTCGTTGACCAGGACGAGGCCTGTCATCATCAGATCTGTTTCTGTCTTCGTCGTCACGATGTCTAGGTCTATTTCTGTAACCAGGTCTTCTGTCTTCGCTGTAAGCCCTTCTATCTTGATTGTTTGTTCGTTTGCCTGGTCTTCTGTCGTAGGGTCTGGTGTCTTCGTATTCTTCCTCTTCCTGGTCTCTGGGTCTTGGACGGGCCTCATATCTGGAATGTGATAGGAA
Organism: Blastobasis lacticolella; assembly: GCA_905147135.1. Lineage (NCBI taxonomy): Eukaryota > Metazoa > Arthropoda > Insecta > Lepidoptera > Blastobasidae > Blastobasis > Blastobasis lacticolella. The sequence continues at coordinate 1,672,276 of LR990067.1, forward strand.
ATGGTTAGACTATGTGTTCAGTCGCAGCGTTGGTGGAAGAGATATATCGCGGATAAGTTTTGGCGTTGTCTTGCTCTGCCTGGTATTATCTTATTATGCATGGTACGGTTGTGCAACCCCTTGTCGTTGTCGGCGTGGGATGGGTATGCTCTGGCCGTGGGGCGGCCATGTTATTGTGGGTTTCCTTCCTACTTTTCTTCGTCTTTTTTGATGATTGAAGATAATAAGAGACATCTAATGTCCTAATCGATAAAAAAATGATTTTAACTTTGAAGAAGCTTGTGCTGAATACTCCCGGTATTAGGAAATAGGTCTCATGCGAGGTCCAAGAAGACAGTGATGGTGGTTTTTTTAACTGAGTAGTTCGACAGTCAAAACTGAAGGTCTGTTGTCTGGCTAGAAGGACATTCAATGTTAGAGATAGCATTCACTCACCGATCCTCGTCGTATTCCGCCGCATAAGGCCGCCGTTTCGCCGGCCGCGGACGAGGGCGGGGCCGCCGGCCGCCGCCGCCTCTGAAAACGGGCCGCAAAGGGTTTTTAGAAGAGTTCTAGAGCTGCTGCTTGGTCAAGGCGGACTGGCCCTGGCTTGCGAGAGCACAACTTAATGTACAATAAAGTCGCGTTCGACGTCTTTCTGCCAGTATATCCGCTAACTCCTAATAAATTGTAGCAACGAGTACAAGAAAAAACCGGTCTGTCTCACATCCTCTTGGCATTTTCGCTTTTCAGCAACATTAAAGTCACTTTTCTTTTTAGTGATTATGGTATTATATGTACGAGATATATGTAGTATAGCTACAAAATGTCGAAATTTGGGTCCCTAAATTTTTATTTGGGACATTTTGTACACGGCCATACCGACGTTTTGTGAGTCTCCTAAATCTCAACTATCGCTTCAAGTGGAATGTTTCTTGTACTCGATGACGTAGGATAACCTACGGCACCCTTTCAGTCTATAAACTACGTCATAGATTTTGATGCGGTTTTCACAATAATTTAGAGATTTTTTTACGGAATATTTTTCACATACAATGCGTACAACATATAAAATAGGGTAGGTAGGGGTGAAAGTAAGTGTAGGATAGGCGTACATAACCCAGCTCTACCTCCGAGGGACTGAGTACCTGGATTGCAGGTTATCTCCAGGTTGCCAAAAAAGAAGCAAGAAAAGGGTAGGCGTTGGGCGGGTGTAGGGTAGGTAGGTGTAGGGTAGGCGTGAGTAGATGTAGGATAGGTGTTAAGTGAAGGGTAGGTGTAAGGCAGGCGTAGAGTACATGTAGGACAGGTGTAAGGGTAGAACGCCACGCAAACAAAGTCGCATCGCGTCGGATCATCTTGGCGTTAATATCCCGGTTGTGCTCTCGCGCACAAGGGCCCGGGGTCCACCTTGACCGTGATCCAAGATTCGACAGATCAGTAATTACAGTGGAGCGACTGCCATCTGACCTCCATGACCCTGCTACCAGGGAAACCTGACCAGATTGGATCATGGTTACACATCCAGTCGCCTGAATGTGCAGGTTTCACCACGATGTTTTCCCTCACCGTAAGAGCATCGGTTAGTATCAACTAATGTACATAACTCAGAAAACAGTCATAGGTAAGCTAATCGCTCGGCCACCGACGCTCTTAATCGTGGGATCCACTACTTACTATTAAACAAAAAACCAACAAACCTCGGCTCGTCATACTCGTAATCATCCCTCGCATAGTAGTAATCATCGTCGTAGTAGTCCGGGCGGTAGTACGGCCGGCGGCGGCCTGGCCTCTGAGGCCTTGCTGTGGTCGTTGTGGTCGTGGTGGATGGCGGCGGCGGCGGCGTCGCTGCGGTTGTGGCCTTGTAGAGGGCATCGTTTCTGGGGGCGGGAAGGGGGGAGGGATTGGAAATTATTTATTAAATTTGTAACTTATTTAACACTTTGTGTTGTCACTTCATGATGGAACTCCATTATTACGAATTAAATCACTTTTTGTACACTAGTTCCACTTTATTATACAAATTTTATTAAATTGCAACCGGTTTCGAATTACTCGAATTATTGCTATTGATGCCTGGAGAGTAATTCGAAACCGGTTGTAATTTAATAAAATTTGTATAATAAAGTGGAACCAGTGTACAAAAAGTGATTTAATTCATAAATGTTTAACAGTTCATAGCACACAATAAATAGCATAGTATTATATTATGCATAATGCTTACTGAAAGTGTCCGAAATTACTTGAAAGCGTACAGGCCCTACTTTTTGGCCTCTTAAAATAAAAAATAAAAATCAATTACGTAATTCGAAAATGGAACTCCATAGGAATGAGCAGTTTTTCAATAGGTATCTAAAGCATTCTTAACCACTCACTAGATGGCGCCCCGACAATTTTGGTAATTGATAATCGCTTGAAATAGGTTGTTAGCAATGAGGATATAAACACTGGGTACGTTGTATTGGATAATATTGCATTTGTCAATAGTTTTCAACCATTTTAGAGGTTGTAATAATAATGGAAGATAATGGCAATTTATATAAATATTTCTTTGTACAGTTCGTTCAACCTTTAACAGTTATGTTTATATTAATAAACATTTTATTTTTAAGTTTAGTATTAGTTGGCTGCATGAAATCACTGCCACCATCATACAGATTAAAAAAAGATTACCAAAATTGTAGGAGCGTCATCTATTGATGCTTTTTGAAACCAACTGACAATACCTACTGGAAAACTCCTCATTACTTTATAATTTGAAAGACTGTCATTTGTTTTTTTTTTTCATTGTTGATAATGAAGTTTAGTTGGATAAAATTTACTCAATATATTTTTACGATCTGTAGCGATCTCTGGTGTCCGAAGCCGAGATCCACTTTATGTCGTTGAGCCAGCGCAATAAGTACCTAAGTAAGTAAGGCTATCCAGTACCTCCAATCGCGTGAAGGATAACACTATCATACATACATAAACAAACACAAACACACACACACACACACCCACACATACACCCACTTACACACAGAGAAATCTTTCTCTTATCTCATACTTTTATTTAAGGAAAGAGAAGTTTGTTTTATATTATTATTATTAATTTTGTCTTTTTGTATTTTATATGGCGTTGTGGCTATATTAATTACCAAAATTATAAATTGCAGTTTTGTAATTGGCATTTCAACATAATAATGTAACCTTTTTAAAAATAATGCATATGCTCTAAAACTGTGAAATAAATGAATAAATAAATAAATAAATAAATAAGTAAGTATATTTTACGATTATCGCTGTGGCTTAAGTCAACAAGAGATTTGCCAGAGACTTCAATTGGCATCTGATCATGAAGCCCCATGTCGCAGTTCGGAGAATTTAGACATGGACGTGACGTCATATCTATGAAGCGTACATCCTCTGTAGTTCGGGAGGCGACTGCGGTCGCAAAATTAAAAATTGATAGCTTTCAAAAACTGATTCCTATAACCTATAAAATTCTAGCTCAAGATTTATCCTCACTCACCTGCTAAAAAATTTGGGGGAGTTCTTGCAGTCCACTTCCGAGACGAAGTGGCAGATGAAGGTCCTCTGGTCAAAGGCTGTGTAGTTGGCGCAGAGGAAGTCGTACCTGATGCCGTCAATGCAGTGGTGATAGACCTGGAAATCGTTAAAAGGTATAGCTTTGATCCTTATGTCATCAATCTTCCAGCTACCCGCACAAACCGGTTTAGTTCCAACAGACTATGAAATGAAATACATCGCCTGCGAGTGTGTTCACTGAACATTATAATCTGGACGCCTTCAAGGCTAGAGTGAATAGGCTGTTCCTAGACAGGGGGTCTTCGGCCGCATCGTCACTTTTCCAGGTGTGCTGGTGGTCAAATGCCAGACCATATAAACGTCATATATATCTTACATAGTCGTCACACGTTTTCCCAGAAGGGATTCCTTGATGGGACGTCATTTACATCTTTCCATCAGGTGAGCTGTTTTGCCTTTGTCAATAGGTTCTTTTCTAATACCTGCAGGTAATAGGTTGCACCTGTTACCATAACCCTGGGGCTTACCTAGCTTGTGACCAGCCCAGCGCATGAGAGCCTCCTCAATCTTATCCACGATGTTTCTGCTGGCGTAGACTAAATTAACCAATGACATCATCACACCCCATAACAGTCCACTGCAGGACTTAGGGCTACCCCCACGAAGGGGGAGGTTATTGCCATAATCTCCACGCTTGGCAGGCGGTTTGGAGATCGCAGTTTTACAAATAAAACAATGGAAAACGCCGCTGCCCATTTTCCAGCCTACGGAGACTCTTGATCTTTTACCTCGAAAACATTAATCGCCTTGTACGACACCCACGAGGGTTGGTGCTATTCTACTCTGCCGGACACCACACGGCTGGTGTTAAACATGATTACCTGACACTTATGCTGCACAGACGCATAGAACCCGTCATGTAGACCGTCACATTTGAAGTCTATCATCTCTAGAGGGGGTACCGTCTCGTAGAACGGGTATTCGGAGAGGTTATACCCGTTCAGCTCCCGTGGCAGGTTCGGGTCATATATGTAGTCTATTTGGGGTATCCCCGACAGTTTCGATGTCGTGTTCTTGGCTCCCTCGGTGCCTTCCGCTGTTGCCTCTGGCTGGAATGGGGAGAGGTTTTGCGTTAATCATTGGTGGTTACTGTGACTTATAATTTGGAATAGGGTTGGCTTCAATAAATGAAATTGAACATATGGATAGAAAGAAGATAAGTAGGTGGAAGTAAGAGAAAAGATAACATCTTCTGTGTATCGATATTTATAGGCTATGGCAGCACCACCCTCCTCCGCGCCCGCGGTGGTAAAAATGTAGTATTTCTTCCTCATGCCGATTTATGCTGTTGTGTTGCACCTGCGACTTTGTAGTGACTTATAAGTCGTATAGGTGGCTCCATCTATCATAAATGTATGTAGTTAAACTCTTTATTGCATTAAAAGTAAGTACAGAAATGAGAAATATATCATTTTACAAAGCAAAGGCCAACCTATCCCACAATTTTTTTTTATGTCATACGGTAGGCAAACAGGCAAGCGGGCCACCTGATGGAAAGTGGTCACCACTGCCTATAGACATTAGCAAAACCAAGAGTATCGCTAATGCGTTGCCCACCTCTATAACACGTTGCTCTGGCAGCAAAAAGGCAAATGCCCCTCCACTGCCAAAGCCACGGTTCCCTAAATCCCCACCCAATGGAGCACTGGGAATTGAAGCCAACCTCATCATCATTATCAGCCTATACTAGTCCACTATTGGACACAGGCCTCCCCCAATGAGCGCCAATGCACCCTGTCCTCAGCTTGCCGCATCCAGCACCCACGCGCAGCCTTTCGCAAATCGTCACTCCTCCTGGCCGGAGGGAGTACCACACTACGGTTACCAAGTCGTGTTAATAGAGGGTAGGTATAGTACGCCGGCGGATTAATGGTTCAGGGGTCCGACTCGTACCCCGCTGTACCGGGTTCGAACCTCAGTGCGGCCATGTACCAATGTCTCTTTTCTGAGTTATGTACGTTAGAACACTAACCAATGCTCTTATATAAGTGAACATAATAAAAGAAAAGAACTGAGGGAGATTACATCCTTTCCCTGACATACGCGATGGTAATTTCATGGGTCAAATATCTATTACAAACCGGTCAACAATCACACAAAGCTAGTCGAATAAATTTACCAGCATATAATGTGTGTAAAAAAAACCAGTACATTTAATGGTGTCAGTCGTCGTAGATTATGATTGGCTTATCGACCAGCTGTTACGAGGTATTTGACCGCAATATAAATAATAAAATAATAATAATAAATATGCTTGTACGCCATCTAGCCCTAAAGTAAGCAAAGCTTGTGTTATGGGTATTAGATAAATGATAAACTAATTAATACCTTTTTTAAAAACATACATGTTATACATACTACATACTACATATTGTTATTGCTACTAGCGAGGACCTGTAATTGGCTTATTGATTCTAATATATTATTTATTATGTTTTATATAGCTGTTGGTACTCCAATAAATAAATAAATAAATAAATAAATACTACACTTGCAACAGAAATTAAAATTCATCATTTCAATTTCTGCTCGGCCGGAAATCGAAAACGGGACCTCTGCGTGGCGACCGGCATGTTAACCAACTGAACCACTCAGGTTGTATTACAAATAAATATTTTGACTCTCTGAATCTTTTGAATCTTTCAATGTATGTAAAAAAATCAGTACATTTAATGGTGTCATTCGTCAAGATTGGCTTATCGACCAGCTGTAACAAGGTAATTGACCGCAGTATAAATGTTAACTGCCTGCCTATTCGATGGTATTGAGGTGAATGGACTGCTCGTACCAACGTTAATGAGAAAGTGGGTAAAGTGTAGGAAATTTTAAACTAATGGACAGAAAAACGTTGAATAACCCCGTCCCGTTGCTCACATTTACTTGAATATATCCTAAACTAATGAACCGATTTTAATGAAACTTCGATTAATCTGGCGTTCAAATAAAGAACCGCATCGAAATCGGTCCATCGCTTTCAAGAAAAGAGGAGCGACGCCTCACATAATTCTAGTGATACAAAAATTTCCATCTAAGAGCACTATAATAGTCCTCTCGCTCGATTTTTGCTTCAGAATTTAGATGACTGAATTAAGTCAAATGTAATAAGCGCATAAGCACTAGGGGCTTATTACGTAGGGGTATATTTATAGTGTACCAAATAAGTCATGTTAGTGTAACACCTCAGATTCAGTTATATTAAGCAACAACCAGGAGAGTGTACCTCGAACCCACACCTTGTAACCACCTCTGAGACTCTTATGCTTTCTTTGAGCTTGAACTACAGCGCCCACCCTTTTATTGATTGACATATTAATAATAAATAATTAAAAAATAAAAAATAAATTGAAGTCAATCCGCAGCTAAAACAGCTGATACCAGAGAAATTGAAAAGTTACAGCGACCTACTTATTGTTGCTCGTCACTGTAAGTACCGAAAAAAAAATAAACGGTATTCAAGGCGTGGTAGGAATAGCGAATAGTACAAAGAGAAACATTTGTAAGTAGACACGGCAAGGTGATTCAGTTTTCATTTCCTTAATGGGCGGAAAAGTAGTCCGCATGCTTATTAAAAAGAATGAATGTTATTGTGCACAATAAACTGTTAAATAAAATAATAAGAATACAGCAATATTACTGATTTATTTTAGTCATCTAGTCGTTAATGTACCGGTTTTGCTCTCACGCACCCGGGTCCACCTTGACCATGATCCAGGATTTGGTAGATCAGGTAATTACAGTGGGAAGACCGACATTTGACCTCCGTAACGCTGTTATCAGGGAAACCTGATTAGATTGGATCATGGTTACACATTCATCGGCCTGAATGTGCAGGTTTCATCGCGATGTTTTGCCTTACCGTAAGAGCGTCAGTTACAGCTTAAGTCATGTATCTACTCTACATAACTCAAAGAAGCGGCACTGGGGGTCGAACCCGATACCTCTGGTACGGTGTGGTACGGTCGGACTCCTTAATTACTACATAAACACGAGTTAAATAATAAATAAATAAATAAATATTCGTGGACAAATTCACACAGCGCCATCTAGCCCCAAACTAAGCAAAGCTTGTACTATGGGTGCTAGATAACTGATATACTAATTAAATACTTTTTTTTTTTTAAATACATACTTATTATACATAGAACACCCAGACCCGTCACAGAAATTAAAATTCATCATTTTAATTTCTGCCCGGCCGGGAATCGAACCCGGGACCTCTTGCGTGGCAGACCGGCATGTTGACCATTGCACCACTCAGGTCGTCAAAACAAACGTCAGTTGAACACTAACTGAAGCTCTAACAGTAAGGGAAAACATCGCGACGCTCCACTCTAATTACCTGATCGGCTAAATCCTGGATCATGATCAAGGCGGACCCCGGGCCCTCGTGCGAGAGCACAACCAGGACATGAATGCCAAGGTGATCATAAATTATGTGCTTAATTCTAGTAAATTTAAAGAAAGAAAGTACAAACCCCAGTTCCATCCTCAGGGCCTGAAGGCGCCTCCTCAGGTGCCTGTGTGGTCGTGGTGGTCTTCGCATGGATCAGGGCAGTGGCTCGAACCCCCGCAACTGTTGGTAGGCTGGCTATGGTCAGGCCTGGAACGGAGATGACAGGAAATATAAGTCAACATCATCAGCTGGGTCGCAGATCCTGGGTCATGGTCATAGAACACGTTTCGAACTCCTTTCATGGTGTTCTGTGGTCATGGTCAAGGCGGACCCCGGGTCTCGCACGCGAGAGTATAACCGGGACATTACCCGGGTCTTGGCGTTGACATTTCGCACCAGGTACCACCTAGAGTGATTTCGGGATTGAGGGATTTCACCTCCCTTTGTATGTTCTACCGCTTGTACAACGATGTTTGTTCTGAAGAACTGTTTGACATGATGCCTACAGCTACATTCTTTCATCGCACCGCTCGCCATCGACAGGAACTTCATCCTTACACCTTGGAGCCAAATTGGTCGTGAACTGTGCAGTTCCAACGGAACTTTTTCCCACGCACACTAGGGTTGTGGAATGAACTACCTGTAGAGGTTTTCCCTGGAGAGTACAACATGGAGTTCTTCAAGAAAGGGGTAAAAAGGTTATATGGGGTCTGCAACGCGTGGGTGATGCCCCTGGTATTGCAAACGTCCATAGGCTGCGGTGACTGCTTACCATTAGGCACGCCGTAAGCTTGTTTGCCACCTTATAGATATAAAAAAAGGTCTAGCTAATCACATAGCGAGTAGCGAAGTGTAACAAACGTTATAGTTTTTTTTTGTAAGTGGTGATTCATGGGAGAACAGGCAAGCAGGCCACTTGATGGAAAGTGGTCACCTCTGCCTATAGATTTTGCCAAAACCAGGGGCATCCAGTCGACAACCTCTAAAACTTCGGGACACGTCGCTCTGGCAGCAAAAGGCGAATGGCCCTGCACTGTCAAAGCTACGGTTCCCAAAATCCGCCCCAGTTGGACAGCTGCAATTTGAACATAATATTCCACGGCCTACAGCTCGGTAGGACTAGGGAGCTAGCTAGCTAGGGAGTAGGTTCTAAACGCTAGGCAAGCCAAATCTGTGCGCTAGAGAACATTTTTAGGGTAAATATTGAATTGCCTTAAAAAAGAACATGGCGGAGAGATTTAACTTCGTATGTAATTTGTTTAATCTCTAAACAGTTACTCGAAAACAAAGGTCGCCAACCTTTCCCAAAAGTCCGAAACTTCCAAGAAATTATGCGTTAAGGAAAATATTTAGTTTTGAAGCAAGGTCAGACCGCACTGATTTATTATTCTGACGAAAAACGTATTAGGAATATAGCTATTATATTAATGTGTGGTGCTTAACATTTGCCGATAATCCGTTTGAGTTCTGAATTGATGAATTACCGCCTTGAACTTAATATTCTGATGTCGTTATTAATAGGTTTAAAAATCACACTGTTTTATTATATTATTATTATATGTTATAGTGATCAGGTGATCTAAAAAGGCCACATTAGCGTTTCATAATATGACTCATATTAATATGACACTCACTTATCTGCAGCGTCGCTGTTGTTGACATTGACATGACAATTCAAAATGGCGTCACTACGTCCAGTATTGACAACCGAATCAGATATGTTTGTGGCGCTCTAATGTGGCCTTTTTAGACCCCTAGACTTATTGAATCAACACCTCCGTCATAGCCACCTATATAATAGCGATCATCATAAGCCACGTTGGTTCCATAAGTGGCTCTATTGAACTAATGAGCCATTAAAATATGGCGATATGTTATCATAACGTAATGGTTAAGTGTCTCATCAGATAAGCAAGATTTGCTATGCTACAGTGTCTGAAGATGGCTAGACAGAGATGAACAGAATGCTGTTTAGTAGAATAGACTGAAATTACGAATATTAGATTTTGAACGACATAAAGTTGGTTATACTCGAACTTAATGGGAGCAGATTTTATGTTAAACACAATATATATGCTTTTTAGTTTTTATTTGATCTCATTTTATAAATAAATTGAATATTGCAAAATACATAACATGATGCACTAAAAATAACAACATACAAAAATAAACTGAAGATTTACATTATTTTACCATTTTATTCAATTTAAAAAGTACGATGTTTCAAAATCAAAATGCGAAACGGGTCGTTACTATATTCCCCAATGGCATTCATTTCGTTTTATCTGACCGATACTGAGTTAGGCGGTTCCGATTCTGTGACGTCATTCTACAGGATAGAACCAAGATGGCGGCGTAATAATCTAAGAAAAAGACCTAGCATGAATGTCTGGTAATCTTCACATTTGGTGGGCGGGCGAGAGATCGCAGTGTTGTAATAGACCACACTGAACTCTAAGCCTATTGTTTGTAGAGGTAACAAAGGTATTTAGCGTTTAATATTCATGTATTTATAGTTAGATAATACAAAGCACGTGACTTTGACCCGTAGGAGGGTTCGGAAAGATTTGGAAACTTTAAGATCAATAATATTTGTTTTAAGTGCTCTTATGGTGAGGGAAAACGTCGTGATGAAACCTGCACATTCGGGCGATTGAATTTGTAACCATAACCTGATTAGGTTCCCCTGGTAGCAGGCTCACGAGGGTCAGATGGCAATCGTTCCATTGTAATTATCTGATCTGCCAAATCCTGGATCATGGTGAAGGCGGACCCGGACCCTCGTGCGCGTGCGTGGGACATTAACGCCAAGATTTTTTTTTAAATTAATGTATTGATAGATAATACAAGGCACATGTATTTATCCCGTAGGAGGGTTAGGAAAGATTTGGAAACTCTAGGATCAATAATATTCGTTTCTAACTAAACTCACATTCTCTGCGCATAATATATTAATACATTTATTGGGACTCAGACGCGACGTACCTTCCATGATCCAGAATTTGGAAATGGGGGGGGTCTAAAAGGCTATGTTAGCGTTTCATAATATGATTCACATTAATTTGTCACAAGTTTATCTGGAGCGTCGCTGTTGTTGACATTGATATGACAATTCAAAATGGCGATTCCACACTGTTTGTGGCACATTATGAATCATAATATCAAATGATAATATGGCCTTTATAGATCCCCAGGTAATTACAGCCATCAGACTGCCATTCGACCCTGTTAACAGGGACACCAGGGGGTCTAAAAAGGCCATATTGGCGTTACATAATATGATTCATATTAATTCGTCACAAACTTATCTGCAGCGTCGCTGTTGTTGACATTGACATGACAATTCAAAATGGCGTCACTTAGTTCCAGTACCTACTGGCCACCTGATCAGATAAGTTTGTGGCAGTCTAATATGAATTATAATATGAAACACTAATGTGGCCTTTTTAGACCCCCTGATCACACATTCTGTTGCCTGAATGTGCAGGTTTCCACACGATGTTTAATACACCGTAAAAACGTCGGAGGGTTCAACTAATGTATGTACATAATTTAGAAAAAGTCATTGGTAAAGTAAGCTAATTTTCCGATAATCGAACCTGGTACCCCTCTCTTACAAATCGGACCTGCTACCTAGGTCACCGAAAAAGGTGGAGGTGACGCTCTCGTAAAAGGCTAGATCACAGTACAGATGGCTAAATATACCTGAACTTAGACCTAGGTCTTAGGACGAAGGTGTGACCGATGTTAGGTTAGGTAACAAGCGATATTCAATGAGAATACCGCCATAAATGGCCACAATAGAATTGAATTGAAAGTGTGAACCGACTAGCGGTCTGTTGTTACCTGGGTTGTGTAATTTACGTGCTATACCTATACAGACCATGTGATATATACTATAGAATACGTCGGCTAGTATCGACTTCGTAAATGACATTTGACCGTATGGTGTCCGGTTGAAAAGAATAGCACTAACCCCTTACAGGGGAAGCTGATCAGAGGGCCTATCGGCTATCTCAGTGGACTACTGAATTTGACATAAAAAAATCTGACACTACTCTAATTTGGTAGACGTTATTGCCAGTTTTCAACGTAGATGACGTGGTGTAGAATTATCTAGTGTCAAATACAGTTGTCAACTGAGTTAGCCAATAGCCCCGCAGAGGGCCTATCGGCTATCTCAGTGGACAACTGAATTTGACATAAAAAAATGTGACACTACTCTAATTTGGTAGACGCTATTGCCAGTTTTCAACGTAGATGACGTGGTGTAGAATTATCTAGTGTCAAATACAGTTGTCAACTGAGTTAGCCAATAGCCCCGCAGATTGGATCATTGTTACACGTTCAGTCGCCTGAATGTACAGGTCCCGTAAAGGCATTGGTTAGTATTCAAGTAATGCACATAAAATGTTGTTTTAAAATATCGCGGTTATTATCACACATTTTAAAGTAATGTTCCGGGTTTCCTACCGCGTACCATTGTTTACCGTAACTGCGTCGAAATATCGGGCTCCTCGTCAAAGGTACGTGGTAGGAAATCCGGAACATACTTTTAATACTTTGTAATGTACATAATACAGATAAGAGTCATTGATACATGGCGGTACTGGGGTTCGAAGGTACCACGGGGTACGAGTCGGATCCCTTAACCATTAGGCCACCGATACTCCAACTGTGATGAAACTGTCTTTACCTACCTAATTAACTTCCTAATATAAGGCCTGTCACTGCAGACATAGTCAAATGTCAGACGTCAAGGCAGGTAACCAGTAAGTGACGGCATAGATACTGGCTTTGGAAATACTAAAGTTCGTCTTTTAATTTTGTAGAGGAAAATGACACTAAAATATGTCCAGTTTGACTTGTCTTCATTAATGAAGGCAAATAATTATAAGGTTTTTTTTTACCATGCACGGGCAGACCAAAGTGTTGTGGGTCTCCTAAACCTCTACAGTCGCTACAAAGTGGATTTTGAATTGGTACCAGGTACCTCGAGGTACCAGGTTTGAGCCCCAATTATGTACATTAGTCAAGGACCAACCAATGTTCTTACGGTGAGAGAAGCATCGTGATAAAACCTGATAATTCAGTCGCCTGAATTTGTAACCATGATCCAATCTTGTCAGATACCCACGTTGACGGGGTCACGGAGGTCAGATAGCAGGCGTTTTACTGTAATTACCTGATATGCCAAAGCCTGGATCATGGTCAAGGCGGACAGACAAGATGGAGGACAAACTGGAGACTGATAGATAGACGGACACGGCGAAATAAACTATAATTTAGGTTGCTATAGAACCATAAAAATAGATAACTTAACTTGAAAACATTGCCCTCAGGCCATTAAATATCAACTACCAAAGTAAATAAATAAATAATTAAATGCTTAGACTAATGCACACAGCGCCATCTAGCCCCAAAGTAAGCAAAGCTGGTATTTGATAAATTACTTATATACTTTTTTTAAAGACATACTAGACCCAGATAGAAATTAAAATGGTGAATTTTTCACCATTTTAATTTCTGCTCTGCCGGGAGTCGAACCCGGGACCTCTGCATGGCGACTGGCATGTTAACCAACTGAACCACTCAGATCGTCAGTCTGGTGTAACATTCTATTGCCAAGTTATTATAGTTCATAAATCATTTTATGTAATGTCCATGGTAATTAGCATGTCCCTAGCTTCCTTATGAGCCTTTTAACATTTTATATGGCTATGAAAACTTAATAACAGGTTTTGCGAAGATACTCTTTAAGTCTAGTGAAGAGCGTTGGCGGGTTAGACTCGTAAGCGATAGGTACGGAGTTCGATCCTCTGTGCCACCACGTACCAATGACTCTGTAGCGACAATAAGGGTTACCAATATTGGCACACTTCTCTAGTGCGATGTAGGGCGGTCAGCGCCATCTATGTGCTTGCCCACCTTGTGTTCGTATACTGGCAATGTGGGTATTGTTGAGTTTTCCCTATTGGAGCGATAGATGTCGCTACAAGTCTTTTCTGAGTTATGTACATTAGTTGAACACTGACCGATGCTCTATGCTCTGCGCAGCGCATTCAGACGGCTAAATGTGTAACCATGATCCAATCTGGTCAGGTTCCCCTTTGTAGTCTGGTAGACCGCGAGCCCTCATACGCGAGCGCACAACAGGGACATTAACGCCAAGATGATGACAGATAAACGCCCCCCCCCCTGCCCTTAATAAAAGTAGCTGATGTTCGGAAAGTGGTCACCACTGCCTATAGACATTAGCATCACCAAGAGTATCACCAATGCGTTGCCCACCTCTATAACACGTTGCTCTAGCAGCAAAAAGGCAAATGCCCCTCCACTGCCAAAGCCACTGTTCCCCAAATCTCCACCCCATGGAGCACAATACTATTTAAAAGGGTATTGTTTAGCTGCGGTGTTCTGTAAGGTGGAGGTACTTCCCCAGTCGGGCGGCTCCAATTCGAACGAGATACCCCGCTATGCCCTACCTCCCATATGCCATCTATAAACCGACTTGCATTATTAGGTTAGTCAACTTGGACACTGGCTGTTGATTAAATTAACACACCAACATTAGTGCGAAAATGACATATAATGCCAAAGGAATAGAAATGTCAGTGACGATTGCAAATTGCAGTGTGAATCGAATTTCGATTAGTATTTAAAAGTCAGTGCAATAGGTGCTATGTTATTACGACGACATACGAATAGAATGTTATTACGATTCTATTCGTATGTTCAAAGGTCAGAATGTTATTACATAAGTACATATTAATCCCCAACTCTAGCCTCTTTGTGCATTTTCCAGTTCGTCAAAGCAATTCTAACCACGTTCTGTCTAATTCCCTGTTGGTTTTAGTGGTCCCGGTTCGTGTATTTGCCATTTGCTCAATTTCCCAGTTCGTCAATTTCCTTAATACCTACCTAAGAAACGTAGAAATTTGCCAACTGGGCGTATAAAAATGTGCCAGTTGCGCACGCGCAGACCAACGTTTTGTGGGTCTCCTTAACCTCTACTATCGCTCATAATTAAGGTCCATTTTCGTATCACGCCTCTTGAAAAGCGAAATGACGCGTAACATTATATCATAGATATAAAAATTAAACTTATTCCACATCACGTGTTTTGCTTCTGAATTCAAAGTAGTAAACAAAAATAAAGTAAAACACATTTCTTCCATTCAGACAAACAGCATAACATTCAAAAATACTAATAGAAAAAAAAAGTATTACAGAGACATAAACGAAAAAAAAAGATACTGAATTTAGTCAAATGTAATAGCATATTATAGCAAAGCCAGAATGCAGTAAAAATCAAATCGATACAAATTGCCCAATTTCCATTTATATTGGACCGTTTCGAGTTGGATTTATTGCTGTTATTCGGATGAAAACAAGGTTAATATTCCTATTGAGTCGTAATAAACCTCTTATTTGGAAAAATATATGAGGTCAAGAGTGAGCGTTGCTTTCGAAAGGGGTTCTTTTTCGCAAGTACAACTTCTTTTTACTAAAAAGTGTCCTTAAAGTTTTACTTGTGCCCTTTCGTGCCAGATCCAGCGGCCCGCATTAACTATGATCCAGGATTTGGCAGGTCATGTAGTTTCAATGGAGCGAATGCAATCTGACCTCCGTGACCCTGCTACCAGGGGGATCTGACCAGATTGGCATCATCACGATTTTTCCCTCACCGTAAGAGCATCGGTGAGCATTCAATTAATGTACATAGCTCAGAAAAGAGTTATTGGTGGCCGCAGTGGGATTGGAACCCGGTACCTCTCGCTTACAAGTCGGATACCTTTACCACTCGGCCACCGTCGCTCCTAAAGATAGTGACAAAACCTGACATTCAGGCGACTGAAATTCGAATGATGGCCCAATATGGCCAGGTTCTCTTGGTAGCAGGGTCATCACATGGCAGTCGCTCCACTGTAAATATCTAATCTTTCAAGTCCTGGATCATGGTCAAGACGGACCCCGGGCACTCGCACGTACCTAAATGATAAGATATAATAACTCTATTCTGTCCATTTCGTGCGAGGGCCCGGGGTCCGCATAAACCATTATCCAGGATTCAGCAGGTCAGGTAATTAGGTGATGTTAATATGGCCACGGAAGTCACCTCGTGGCCATATTAACATCAGGGAAACCTGGCCAGGGCTTCGAGTCCGCTAATTTACTTCCATCTATTGAATTATAATTGGATCGCTATAGCAGCTCAACGGCAGTTTCATTTAGAGTAGAATACCAAATACGTGTCAAGCAGCCATTGAGTTACGATTGTAATCAAATTAGGCCACCATCACGGCTAGCACAAGTGTGCTCCTGCACGCGATAAGCGAGAAAAGGCGCGATTTTTTTTTTCTTTATTTATTCATTTAAAAACTTTATTGCACAAATTACAGCAATTGGCGGACTTAAAGCTATTGACGCTTTGTCTAACAGTCAACCAGCAGACCATGCAGAGAGTGATTAAGTAGGTGCTAACAGGACAACATTGACATAAGTGAAAAAAAAATAAAAGATAAATTAAATTGAATACTATAAATACAATTACTATTAAAAAAAATACAATAAACATATACCTATTTTTTTCTTTACTAGCTAGGCATTTGACCGCCGCCTCACCTGGTGGTAAGTGACGATGCGGTCGATGATGGAGCATGCCTGTCTAGGAACAGTCTATTCACTCTAGCCTTGAAGGCATCCAGATTATATTGATCAGGGAACACACTCGCACTGCTGCTATCTCTTTCATCTTAGTATTGAGAGAAGGAAACAAACGCTTTCTCGCGGCGCGAGCTGTGTCGCGGGCACACTTGTAATATAATTCATATTCATTTATTTATACAGTCATACATTATCAATTACGTAATTATTATCAATATTAATGATTATTAAATAAATTATTCAAAGTAAATTTAATGCATGACCAATGTCCCTAATAAAAATTAACTATCAAAATATCATGTCAAGTCAATAAAGTATAAATAAATGCCAAGTAAATAATAAAATTGTCAAATAAAAATAATAATTATTATGTCAATACTTAATGTACCTGTAATAGCCGTGCAGCTTAAGAGACATTCGCCTACGGATCCCTAATGAGCGATTCCGTCACCCAGCCGACTTTAACGTAACCTTCGGACGAACAGACATCTGTTATTTCCATAAATACCTACCTACGTTGGTTTGCAATCGATTATATATTAAAATGCCAATTTAAGGTGAAAACATTCGTGAGTGTTCTCATATGGTAACCTCTGTAAGTATTTTTTATGTATGTATGTATGTATGTATGTAAACTCTTTATTGCGTATACTTCATAAAAAAAAAAACATATAACTATACATTGCAAAGGCGGGCTATCCCACAATGGGATGTCTTCCAGCTAACCTTACATTAGATAGTCGAAAATGAGCTATTTAATTTTTTTTTATTTATAGGCAAGAGTCCGAACTCAACTATTGAAAATGTGTTTAAGTTTATTTTTACAATTTTTTAAGAAACCCTTTTCGAAGGGGTTGGTGCTGTTCTACTGGACACCACATGATAAAGTGGTTTAAAAAATTTTATTCCGTAAATGGTAGAGCTCGTCTAATCTAAAATGACGCGCCCCACTACTTAGTTAGTTGATTTCGATGTGTGAGTGCAAATATTGATAACGACACTGGTGAAAGGTAGAGCACCTTTCATTTAAGAAAAAAATACCAAATCACTCTTATTATACCCAAAGAAAGTGTTGCCGCTGTATTGGTAAAATATAGTAGATTTGCTACAATAATATATATTTCCAACAGTTATGCAGTATCTTGACCCAAAATATAGTAGAAAACTATATTATATAGAAGATTTGGCATTCCTTACTGGCGTTGTCCTAATTGGCAACGGACGTGCAACGGTCGTTCGACGGAGATCGCCCGACCAACGGCAGACGTCTAAACCGTCCGTCGCACGGCCATAGTTGTACGACCGTTTTCAATTAGGACAGCGCCTAAAGGTATGACACAAGAAATCAAAGTAGGCGTATACTCACATAGTATCGAGAAGTAGAGCCATCTGTGCCGCGCCCGTGTCATTGTTCTGTTGTGATCTGGAAAAGAGCAAAAAGAAACGTCAGTTAGCCCAACAGCTGGAAGCTCTGGATTCGATTTTTGACTTATATCGTAATAGCAGTACGGATCCGACTCGTTAGCGGGAGGTACCGAGTTCGAACCCCAGTGCATCCATGAGTTATTTACATTATTTGAATTCTAATCGATGCTGTTACGGCTCAGGCGACTGAATGTGTAACCATGATCCAATCTGACAAGGTTCCCCTGTCAACAGGGTCACGGAGGTCAGATGGCAGTCCCTCCACTGTAATAACTTGATCTGACGAAATCCTGGATCATGATCAAGGCGGACCGCGGGCCCTCATACGCGAGAGCATAACCGTGATATTAAATAAATAAATAAATAAATATTCGTGGACAAATTCACACAGCGCCATCTAGCCCCAAACTAAGCAAAGCTTGTACTATGGGTGCTAGATAACTGATATACTACTTAAATACTTTTTAAATACATACTTATTATATATAGAACACCCAGACCCGTAACAGAAATTAAAATTCATCATTTCAATTTCTGCCCGGCCGGGAATCGAACCCGGGACCTCTTGCGTGGCAGACCGGCATGTTGACCATTGCACCACTTAGGTCGTCACTTAGGTATTAACGGCAAGACGATTGTTATTTATTTGGTAAAATAGCAATCGTTTAGCGAAGGCCACATTTTAAAAAGAAGAAGAGATAGTGTGAGGAGCTTGCGAACATGACGGTATCATCATTACAGCCCGTAACAGTCCACTGCAGGACTTAGGGACTCTCCCAGGAGAGGGGAGATTTTTGCCATAATCTCCACGCTTGGCAGGCGCGTTTGAGATCGCAGTATTGTAAATATAACAAATGGAAAACGCTACTGTTTATTTTTTCAGCGTACGAAGACTCTAGATCTTTTGCCTCGAAAACATTAGTCGCCTCGTACGACACCCACGAGTGTAAGGGGTTGGTGCTATTCTACTCTGCCGGACACCACACAGCTAACGAAATGCTGGACTCGAACCTGCTAAAAACGCCTCCATGAAGTACCGTACCGAAGACCAACAACGTAACAAAATAATGAGTTGCACGTTCAAATTACGTGTGTACTTATTTGTAGGGCCTTGCATTGTGTGGGCGAGTGGCAGTGAGGTCGAGGAAGACGATTTGGGTTCGGTTTCCATCGCCATTGTTTTGTTTGGACTTATGGTGTTGGGAGTATGTGAAAATGTTTTGATAAATTTTAATGCCGCGGATCCCAGGTCCTCGCACGCGCAACCGCAAAAAATATCCAAATAATCGTCTTGGCGTTAATGTCCCGGTTGTGCTCGCCAGTGGTTAAGGTATCCGACTCGTAAGCGAGAGGTAAGGGGCTCAATACCCACTGTAGCCATGTACCATTTACTCTTCTCTGAGTTGTACATTAGTTGAAAGCTAACCGATTCTCTTACGGTGAGGGAAAACATCGTGATGAAACCTGCAAATTCAGGCGACTGAATGTGTAACCATGATCCAATCTGGTTAGGTTTCCCTGGTAGCAGTGTAACGGCGGTCAGATGGCAGTCGCTCCACTGTAATTATCTGATCTGCCAAATCCTGATCAATGCGGATCCCGGGCCCTATTGCGCAAGAGCACAACCAGGATAACGCCAAGATTATTATTTTTATTATTATTGAAATAAAATGTATTTTTAAATTAAAAATCGTCATCGTCTTATAGAGGTGGCAACGCATTGGCGATACTCTTGGTGTTGCTAATGTCTATAGGCAGTGGTGACCACTTTCCAGCAGGTGCCTTGCCTGTTAGCCTACTGTATGACATAAAAAAAATGCTGGCTTCCTCCTACATTCCTAACAACATTTTCGCATCACTGAAACCCGTCAGAGCACAATAGCTTGATGAGCCCGCTACTAACTACTTCCTATGATTGTACTCGACACACAAAACTATCAGTTGAGTTGAACATTGAGTTACCTAATGCTACTTACAAGTAATGATACTTAGAAGACACTTGATACTTAGAAGCGGCCCTGGTCCAGTAGAGCTCGTCTAAGCTGAAAAGCCGCGCCCCACTATCGCAGCAACGCACACAAGCAAATTTAAAATATGGACGCAATACATATACAATTAATGTGCCGTGTGGTGTCCGGCAGAGTAGAATAGCACCAACCCCTTACGCTCATGGGTGTCGTACAAGGCGACTAAAGTTTTCGAGGCAAAAGATCAAGAGTCTCCGTAGTCTGGAAAATGGGTTGCAGCATTTTCCATTGTTATATTTAAACACTGCAATCTCCAACCCGCCTGCCAAGCGTGGAGATTGTGTCAATAACCTCCCCTTTCGTGGGAGAGGCTCTAAGTCCTGCAGTGGACTGTTACATATACAAATGCCGTTGTAATTGGTCATCCAGTTGCCGGTGAGACTCAACGTAGGAGCACGCGTCGTTCGATTGGAGCAGTCGTCGCTCCCACAAAGATGAAGTTTCGTTATTAATATTTGCACTCACACATCGAAATCAACTAATTAAGTAGTGGGGCGCGTCATTTCGGCTTAGACAAGCTCTAGCAGTGTGTTGCGAGGCTTATGAAACCGCTGTCATCGGCCATTCGTTCAGACGCTATGCACTTCGTTACTTTACTACATATGTTTGTGATCATAACATTTTGTGCGGTTTCTTGCTAGGCACACGCAAAATATGTGCCTAACCTATTTGTGTGCGAGCGGCATCATTCACTGACAGTCACAGTGACAGTTCGACGATCAGCGGCGCTAGCGTCGCGGAGTTTCTCTATTTTTTTTTCTTTTTTTATGGCCTGTGGTGGTGGCGCCGCGGCGTCGTAGCAATTTTTATTTATTTAAAATTATTTTAATATTTAAGATTCCGACATTCATGAGTGTTTGTTAAAGCCTAAACTGAATAAGCGTGATTTGATTTGATTTGAGACAGATACACAAAGCGACAGTTACACAGATACACACGTCAAACTTATAACATCCCTCTATTTCGTTGGTGATTATAATGTAAATCAATAAATATGCTTGAAAATACCCCGAGCTATACAAAAAACGCGAAGACGTACCCACAGGCCATTCGCTGCGATATCAGAGAAACCTAATGATCCCTAACTCCCGTCTCACGCTACACTCAACAAGTCCGTTGGCCATGTCTGTCAGACTATATAATAAGTTTCCAAATTTCATAAAAAATGAGGTCAACGACAACAAATTTGAAAAGCTACTAAAGCTTACTACAGCGTAAACGAATATTTATGCGGTGAGATAGCAAAATATTTAGATCCTATTCCGTCCCTACTTTTAAGTTCTAAATACGTAAAACTCATATCTATCTAGTTAAACACATAATTTACGTCTAATAATATTAAAATAGTAGTTTATGCGGCAGTATCTGTTTAGCGGGAGAATAATTACACACAAATATAAACAGGAATATTTAAATTTTGAATTTATTTGTCAAAGACATTTAGGTATTCAGCCTACATTTCGCCGTGTCTCCGCCCCCGACAAAAATTTATAAAGTAAAAGTGTTGCATAATGTTTAAAAAGTTATTTTACGTTGCAGCTGTAATGAAATTATTATGGGAAATGCTGTTACATAAAGTAACTTTTTAAAATTTCATAGACTGTCGTGAATAAAGTGTACCTATCCTTAAACGACTGTTTTCGAATATGAAATTGGAACGTAACGCTATGAGTGTAGATAATTTTTTTTTAACCATACTGTAATACATATACAATGGTAATAAACTAAACGAAAGTGCAACAATAGGTATGTAAAGCGTGCATTATTTAAGTATAAGTAATAAAAATAAAACTACAAAGTATTAGAGAATTACTATAGAGTATTAGAAACAGTAAAATTCACTAATAAATAATAGATATAATGGACATGTAAATATGTAATAACTTAAATAGTCAATAGGTATAAATTGTTCCAATAGCTTCGTAAGTTTAAAGCCTCCTCCCACCCAAAATGCTGCGCCCAACCGGGTCTGTATTCTATGTACATAACAATGTTATTGTATTATCTTTATGGAAGCTAATAAATATGAATATAAACCCGGGACCTCTGGGTGCTAGACATGTTAACCTAAAACACTCAGGTTAAAAACAATTCCTAACAAACTTACTTCATCTACCAAACTTTTATGAATAAGGAAGTCTAAAACTACGGCGTGCGGTCCGCGGGGGCCGTTGCCCTGCGCGTGCGCAGGCGTCCTTGCGCCGCCGCGCCGGTTACTTTTACCATCATTGTTCGCTATTGCGGGGCTTACCATAATTTACCACACTCGTACAGTACATACTGTAAGGTAGAGGCAGTGGTAAATAACGCACAACGGCTAGTTTGGCGTCTCAGTAAAAACTGACCAACAGTCAGTTGCAGTCAATAATAATCCTTACGAGGTACAAAATAGATTTGTACCTCGTAAGGATTAATAGATATCGCTTTTAGATTAATTCGGATGCGTGAGCGAGTCGACCTTGGTCGGTCGTCCGACCACGTCCCCCGTACACAAAAGCGACTCTATTGCGACTGCGTAAGGGTTAGTATCAATTGCAACTGACGGTTGGTCGGCTCCAGCCAAAACAGAAAGACTACGTTTATAACTATACATACGAAACTGAACTATAGTTCGTGCTAAATGGATTCGCTATAGCGGACATTGATCTCTGGGTTAGAACTAATTTGTAAGCGATCACAGCGGTAGTCTCATAATGATATTATAAAATAACTAGTGGACGCTTTTTTTTATATCATACGGTAGGCAAACAGGCAAGCGGGCCACCTGATGGAAAGTGGTCACCATTGCCTAGAGACATTAGCAACACCAAGAGCATCGCCAATGCGTTGCCCACCTCTATAACACGTTGCTCTGGCAGCAAAAAGGCAAATGCCCCTCCACTGCCAAAGCCACGGTTCCCCAAATCCCCACCCCATGGAGCACTGGAAACCTTACTCACCGGCAGACACACAATACTATTTAAAAGAGTATTATTTAGCTGCGATATTCTGTAAGGTGGAGGTACTTCCCCAGTCGGGCGGCTCCGATTCGAACGAGATACCCCGCTATGCTCTACCTCTCTTGAGACCCTGCGCGACTTCGTTCGCGTAAACCTGCTTTAAACCTACCTATCCATTTTTCTTGCTTATAAACCTTACTCTTGAATCACTCTATCTATTGTTGAAAACCGCATTAAAATCCGTTGCGTAGTTTAAAGGTCTAAGCGTATATAGGGACAAATGGGAAGCGACTTTGTTTAATACCTTCTGTATATATAACTTTTTCTTTATGTTTTCTTTATTTTTATTCTTTATTGTACACAAACATGATATAATGATACAGTACAGTAACAGAGATGTACAAAGGCGAGCTTAACTCATTAATTGAGTTTTCTACCAGCAAACCTTGGAGTCATAGGAACAGGTTTAACCAGTTATAGGTTTATACTAGATATATATTAGTAAGCGGTCGGTTAGGTATCTCATCTTGCTAGCCTCGTTGATGGTAACTGCAGTTACTGTTATGCCCCCGCAGGTGGTGTGTGGTGTGGTAGCTTATTTGCTGTTCGGTATGACCTATATTTGAAAATTTGTACACACAAAAGAGGTTCATCATCATCGTCCTAGCGCTCATCCCGGCCTCTGCCGGGGTCCGCGGTGATTATAACAATTTTTGTGATGTTTTGGCTTTATATGTGCAGCGACTACCATCCGGCCCGCACAACCCGTTAGGGAAAAGCCGGTTCGCCAGAGCCTCGTTCGTCTGTCAGCAGGGGGGCCGCGTGCAGGTGAGGTTGGCTTGGGCCCATGAGATGGTGGTTGGACCCCGTAACCCTCAAAAGAGGTTAAATAGCTGTAACAAGTACGACAATGTGGTCAAGGTGGCAAAGGGTTAAAGACGCCATGTGTGTCATTGTGTCTGCCTTGATCATGATTCAGAATTTGGCAGATCAGATAATTACAGTGAAGCGACGACCGTCTAACCTCCATGACCTCCATGACCCTGTCAACAGGGGAATATGACCACATTGGATCATGGTTACACATTCAGTCAGGTTGCAGGTTTCATCAGGATGTTTTCCCTCACCGTAAGAGCATCGGTTAGCATTCAACTAATGCATATAACTCAGAAAAAAGTTATTGGTACATGGCCGTAGTGCGTTCCTGTTACAAATACCACATCAAAATACATTTTTTTTTTTTTTTTTTTATGTTATACGGCAGACAAACAGGCCACCTGATGGAAAGTGGTCACCGCCGCCTATGGACATCAGCAACACCAGGGGAGTCACTGATGCGTTGCCCGCCTCTGAAGAGACCTCTAATATACCTCTTGAACGATCCCATGTCATAGTCCAAAAGAAACACTGTGGCTGGGAGCTCATTCCACATCCGAATCGTACGAGCGAGAAACGTTCTTTCGAACCTTCGCGTCGTGACCAACAGAGGGTCTACGTAGTGAGGAACGTATCAAACAATACCGTATAATTGATAACCAATGGAGGAGAACATGCAAAATTTCCCTCTTACAATAGTAAAGCCAGCAATTATCGCAAAGAAAACCGAGGTCGATACAACAATCCACTAACACGAGCATTATGATTGTACGCGTGTCCATTACACTTTTTTTTCTATCCCACTAACTAAACGACTCAGGTGGCAAACAATCGTACGGCCTGCCTGATTAGCAGGTGCCGTAGTTTATCAACGTTTGTAATACGTTAAGCGTATTACTTCAGAAGCGATGGATTGATATCGCTGAGTCGGATTCGAGAGCCAACCGCCTACGACGCGGGGATGCCGAAGACCGGGCAAAGTGGAGAAGAATAAGTTAGAAAGAAGAAAGAGTCAGTTGGCTGGCAGAGGCCGGAATAAACGCTAGGATGATGATGATGATGAAGCTTTCGTGTTGTAAACCCCGTAGAGAAAGAAAGAAAGAAAACACCTTGTCATCGATTTCTCGAACCAACTCCATATAGTACAGTCGAGAGAAAACACAAAATAAACCTCGGTCGTGTTATCCGACAAAAAATAGGCGGATAACCCCAGACCAAGTTTACATATACTCAAATATTTTCTTACTATTTAACTGTTTTTATAAAACAACATAGAGAAAACTGCATCAAAATCAGTCCATCCGTTCCAGAGCTATGATACCACACACACCTCCATACATACAGAGCCCAGATACACTGACTTGACCACCCGTCAATGAAACGCCCATTCGCTAGAGCCTCGTCCCCGAACGAACGAACAGGTGAGGTTGGGTCCTTGAGGTAGTCGTGGCTTCGTAATCCTTACCGAGGGATAAAAAATCACTTATTTGTTTTCTGAGGGCAGTCAGAATCGTGATTTCCAAACCTGACAAGCATGTAAACCTTAGATTAATGTAGAAGAGGTTTGATCTAGTAATGTTTCTTTTTATTACTTACTGGCTATGAATTAAAAAGTCCACTATCTCATCTGATGCGAAACGACGATGTGGTCGAAAACTAATCATGCTGGTCTATAAAAATCTATTCACTCTGGTCTTGAAGAACACAGAGCCATATTTGAATGTTCGAGGAACACACTAGCGGGAAAAGCATTCAATCCCTTATCTGTTACGTTCTGTCAATGTTCTTCAGATCCTGCCGTATCGTCGCCGTGCCGTAATACAATGGAAACGCACGCTTTCCGCTCGGCCTCCCACTTTCACTAGTATACCGTCGTTTGTAAATGGAATGCTACACTTCGTAGTTGATACCAATACTAATCACGGACAGACAAGTATCTTCTTTGTATGTATAGTTGGTTTTAGGTAACCAGGCTCTGTTACATCTAGGCGGCCGCAGTCTAGTGGCATCGTGCTCGCGAGACCGATAACGAAAGTTAAGCAACGCACGCCGATACCGGTAACTGGATGGGTGACCGTTTCGTACTTAGAGGCTGGTCGAGCTTCAGCATCGCAGCGAGCTCGCCACTCAATAAGTGTGCTTGGATACAGTTGGCGAAGCGAGGTTGTTCAAAGTCTTTCGCTGGGGACCCTGAGCCTGGCTCTTTAGATTACACTTCCAATCACAAGTGTCCTGAATACAGGGCGACTAATGTTGTCGAGGTAGATCAGCTAACATCGTACTGCTTTTTTTATTTAATTTTTAATTTTTTGTTACTCAGCAGACAAACAGGCACGCGGGCCACCTGATGGAAAGTGGTCACCGCCGCCTATGGACATCAGCAACACCAGGGGAGTCACCAATGTGTTGAACTGGTACTCTGTCATGCCTGAGGAGTACTCCTGAACGGATACCCATTACATCAGCTCCCATTACATGGCCTCGTCAGGTTTACCCGTTACGGGGTGCCAATCGGCTCATGAGACTGCTCAACCAGTCCCAGGGTCCTCAGCGGAAGACCTTATCCGACCTCAGCGAGCCATATAAGGAAACATACTTATTGAGAGGCGAGCTCGTTCAACTAGCGGAAGACCTTGTCAACCTCGCTTCGTCAAAAGATTTACCTAAGTTTATTTTTATGTTAGAGCTCGTCTAATCTAAAATGCCGCGCCCCACTATCGCATTAACGCACACAAGCAAGTTTAAAATATGGACGCAATACATATACAAATGCCTTTGTAATTGGTCATTCAGTTGCCGGTGAGATTCAAACGTAGAAGCACGCGTCGTTCATTGGCTACCACAGATGAAGTGTCGTTATCAATATTTGCACTCACACATCGAAATCAACTAACTAAGTAGTGGGGCGCGTCATTTTAGACTAGGCGAGCCCTACTTTATTATTATCGTTTCGAACTGTTATATATCTGTGGGTCTTTGCTATCTGAAAATAAATAGCTAACTCTTTGTTCCAACGATGGATGGATCTAGTATTGTTGTAGTTACTGTCTCTTTCTTTAATCTTTAAATTTTGTTTTAATTTTTTGTAAGTGCATGAAGAATATGTTCTTTTTATTGTTATTAAATTTCAATAGCTCTCTCAGTTTGCATACCAAGAGTATTTGGTTAAATGTGTTTTACGAAACGATTTTACCATGTACGCCATAACTAACTACCACATTTAATGCAAATAAAAATCTAGTATATCCTATTCAATAAAAATCATTATATATTATGGTTGACTGACATAATTTTGCTTCTGCACAACGAAAAGCAACGATTCTACCGTGTTTTGTTTATAGCTGGTTGATTGCCATTTGTTTTTGCTCAGGTCAAAATTGACGACCTGACATGACCGAGTTTTGTTTTATGATAATGACACTCGTGAGTATTGCGCGCGGACTCATAAGTTACCGATTGTTCATGTCAAATACAAATCAGGTAACTGTAAAGTGTAAACAGAGGAAGAACGGTTCTTCGATGTATTCGGCGAACTTGCTTAGACTGTTCTAGGAAATTTATGCGCCTCAACCTGCTTGTCATAGTGGACAATGGCAATGGCAAGAGACAAGTCAGTCTTTAACATGGACTGATCAGTTGAAGGTTGCGCCATCTAACAGATTCTGCGCGGTGAGGCTGGCGATGGATAGTAGCGGTTCACGATCCTCAGTCATGAGGGACTGAGTAGACCGAAAGAAATCCCGCGGGAGACCAAAGAAGCGTTGGATCGACATTGCCTGCGATACGATGGATGCGAGAGCCAACACTTACGACGAAGTGGTAAGGAAGGGTCGAAAGCGGACCCTTGCAAACGCCGGGATTCATATGAGGACTGTTCTAGGAGTTTTTTAAGAATGGTCATTGGCCGTATAACCACAGTTTTGCCAAAGTGCTGTCTGGGCTTTCATGGTGTCCGGTTTCTCATTCATCTGATCTTAGTGTTTATTATCTTTTACACCAAAGGAACGGACCGAATGCTCTTGTTGGATGTTCATCCGATCTAAATGAACAGTATCAAAGAATCCTTATTAATTAGTGTCAGTAATTAAGTCTATACTGTGTTGAATTTGTGTGAAAGTGAAATTTCGCGTGTCTCTCATGACTTATGTTTGAATATGATGCAAGCTGAGTTATTCTGTACAACAAGAAATGTAATTTTAAGATAATGAACTATGTTTCGTAAGACCATTAATAAACATAGCTAGAATAATCATTAACATTGATTGTTCAACATAATGTCTGTGATGAAAGGTGTCAGTGAGAGGTACCGGGATCGAACCCTGGTGCTGCCATGTACCAATGACTCTTTTCTGAATTATGCACATTAGTTGAACACTAACCGATGCTCTTACGGTGAGGGAAAGCATCGCGACGAAACCTGCACATTCAGGCGACTGAATGTGTAACCACAGCCAATCTGGTTTGGTTCTCCTGTTAATAGGATCACGGAGACCCGGGGTCTGCTATGACCGTGATCCAGGATTTGACAGATCAGATAATTACAGTGGAGCGACTGCCATCTTACCTCCGTGGCCCTGCTACCGGGGGAACCTGACCAGATTGAATAATAATAACCTTCAGTCGCCTGAATGTGCAGGTCTCATCACGATGTTTTCCCTCACCGATCGGTTAGTATTCAACTAATGTACATAACTCAGAAAAGAGTCATTGAGGCCAAAGTGGGATTCGAATCCGTTCCTCTCGCTTACGAGTCGGATACTTCAACCACTCGGCCACCGATGCACGTCAAAATCAACTACTAAACTATTAAAATACACGTTCGGTAAAGGTTTTCACACTGAATTACCCAGTCGGGCATTAAAACATCGTTAAACCAATTTTAAAGAAACTGTTTCATCAATCACCAACTCAGTATTCAATTTACCCGATCATTGCCCAACGCGAACGTATTGCCTATACTTTATTGGCGACCGCATCAATAATTGCCGAGCACGTTCGTTGCGCAACGAGTCGTGGCTGACGAGCAGATGGACCTACATTTTGTTATAGTTTCTTGTGTATTTGTTTTAATATGTTGTAGTATTTTGTTCGTTAGAGATTTTATTAAATTGGTGTCATCATTTTTGTTGGAGTTTGGTTGTTTAAATACTCTTAGTGTTATGTTATGTTATTACATGAACTACCTGGAGAGGTTTTCCCTGGAGAGTAAAACAAGGAGTTCTTCAAGAAAGGGGTGAAAAGGTTTTTACTTCGTCAACGCGTGGATGATGCCCCTGGTATTGCAAACTTCCACAGCCTGCGGTGATTGCTTACCATCAGGCAGGTCGTAAGCTTGATTGCTTAAATATCATCTACCTAGCGACCCGCCCCGGTTTCACACAGATTTTCTCGGCTTTTCTTTACTATGCTCTCGAGACTGTCCTTCCAGGCTCAAGGCGAAAGACCTTGGTCGACCTCGCTTCGTCGCTTCGTGGCAGGTCATTTTTTTGACTAGTAATTTTCTCAGTAGGTCAATTTCGAGGGACGTAATTTTCTGGTTAGTCATCTCTTTATATTGCGATAGCTTTTTCAAGTACTTCATCTAAACCGATTCTTATGATACTATGCATACATACTGAATTCCTGTGATAGTTCAATATTATGATAGAAACATGAGGATCTGATGATGGAGTCAGGAGGTGGACAGTGGACCTCTTTCAACCGTTAATAGTGACTGAGGTTGCGGTGCAGAAATTCGACTAGTTCCAAAGTACAGAACGGTCACCCATCCTGTGACCGGAGACCATGCGTTGCTTAACTTTGGTTATCGATAAAATACCTAATAATAAGTCCTTGGCGGCAAACTTCGCACATCATATAATAACAATACAGACACGTAACCGTTGACCGTTACTCCTGCAAACCTAACTGTATACATACAATTTAAATCAGTCGCTGTGTCCGTCGCAACTTAATTAGTCTTAAGTAACACAACTCCAAAAAGGGTTAAGTGGGTTACACACTGACCATACGGCTTTCTATATTGTAATGGGGTCTTTACACTGTCCTTGAGGGTCGGAGTCGGTTATCTGGTGACAATGATGACGTTGACGACCTAAGTGGTTCAATGGTCAACATGCCGTCTGCCACGCAAGAGGTCCCGGGTTCGATTCCCGGCCGGGCAGAAATATAAATGATGAATTTTAATTTCTGTTACGGGTCTGGGTGTTCTATGTATAATAAGTATGTATTTAAAAATGTATATAAGTAGTATATCAGTTAGCTAGCACCGATAGTACAAGCTTTGCTTAGTTTGGGGCTAGATGGCGCTGTGTGAATTTGTCAACGAATTTTTTTTTTTTAATCATGACCAGCTTTGTAAAGGGAGTACCAATTACTTTTTCTTGAATGGGCTAGATATGTGCACCAGTTAAACACTAACCGATGCTCTTAAAGTAACATGGTCACGGAGATCAGATGGCAATCGTTCCACTGTAATTATCCACCGTACAAAATCCTGGATCATGGCCAAGGCGGACCTCGGGCCCTTGTGCGCGGCTAGAGCATAATCGGGACATTAACGCCAATCTGGGCAACGTATAAATGGTCATCCATTTATAGGTCTCCGGTTGCCTCTACTAACAGGATAGATATCTCTTAGAATCAATTTTTTTCTCAGAGGGCCGAGAGTAAGTTTAGCTTCAATTTTACTTTACTTTCCCGTTTGCGTTAAAGTCCAAATTAGTATGAAGAAAAAACTTCATTTACGTACCACTAGATGGCGCTATTCATTTCTTCTTTCTTATGTCGACGTAAACGACGATAGTAAAGTAAAATCGAAGCAAAACATTTACTCAGCCCTCTGTCCCAAGTCTTAAAACTATATGCTGCCATTTCGTACTTCACGCAGGCCTGCCTCAAACTAAGGTTAGTTCCATTGGCCGCAACGCCGCCAACTAATAACACTAACACTTTTCACAACCGTTTCAAGGTTAATCGTGTTATAAGTGGTACGGTTAAGCCATCAACTGATCTCTATATGGTGGTGGTAACAGACAGACACCATTGCGTGCCCTTGGTATATATTTAATTTGTCGACCTGAGTGGTTCAATAGTCCCGGGACGCAAGAGGTCCCGGGTTCGATTCCCGGCCGGGCAGAAATTGAAATGATGAATTTTAATTTCTGTTACGGGTCTGGGTGTTCTATGTATAATAAGTATGTATTTAAAAGTATTTAAGTAGTATATCAGTTATCTAGCACCCATAGCACAAGCTTTGCTTAGTTTGGGGCTAGATGGCGCTGTGTGAATTTGTCCACGAATATTTATTTATTATTTATTTATTTAAATGGATCTGCGGGTAAGGCTTCCGATTTTGAAATTGTTGTAATTAAATAATTGCAGTTACAGAGTTGTTGGGTTTGGTTTTTGATTGCTTACCTATTAACGCACTTGGAACTTTGGCACTCTATTTTTGTCTGACAAAGATACGTCTGTAGCTTGTACATATGGGTATTGGCCGTGTGGTGTCCGGCAGAGTAGAATAGCACCAACCCCTTACACTCGTGGGTGTCGTACAGGCGACTAATGTTTTCCAGACAAAAGATCTAAAGTCCCCGTCGGCTGGAAAATGAAAAGCAGCGTTTTCCATTGCTATATTTATAATACTGCGATCTCCAACCCGCCTGCCAAGCGTGGAGATTATGTCAATAACTTCCGCTTTCATAGGAGAGGCCGCTTTTAAAATCAATTTTTTTCTCGTCTCCAGTAAAATTCCGAATCCCCGTTTTTTTAGAATAGTAGACGGCAACCCTCATTCAAACCTAGACTTATCCATTTTAGTATGTACTTAGGTTGCCTATATTTGTAGCTATCAATCTTTTAACACTAGTCGATAGCTCGGTCACGATTTAGAACGTAGACCTTCAACGCCTGTGTGCTATGTGATCTTGTTCTCACTCAGTATAGCAACTATTTAGATCACATTCTCCAGATTTTAAATTCCCGAAACAAGTAGAAAGGTTGCTACGAGTTTAAGCTTAGCTCGTCATCATCACCTTGGCGTTAATGCTCCGCTTGTATAAACCAAAAATGTATTTGAACAAATGTCACGAATTCTGATTGGTCTAATTTGAAATTCGCATAGGGAAACCTAAGCAGGAAAATGAATATTAAGGACTTGTACTAGTAAAGCCAGTTAGGATCGAAATTCAAATCAGTTTCCATCGACAGATCAAAATATAATGTGTTGCTCATAAAATAAGATAGATTTTTGTACCACGCATTTTGGAACGCGGAGCGATGCATGAGGAACGCTAAAACGTAGGTGTCCTAATCAATTTTTGTTTGCAAAAGACTGTGTCCCCTAAAAACACACACTTAGATATACACACACTCCCTCACATCACAGCCCGTAACAGTCCACTGCAGGACTTTGGGCATCACCCACGAAAGGGGAGGTTATTTCCATAATCTCTACGCTTGGCAGGCGGGTTGGAGATCGCAGTGTTGAAATATAACAATGGAAAATGCTGCTGCCCATTTTCCAGACTACGGAGACTCTTGATCTTTTGCCTCGAAAACATTAGTCGCCTTGTACGACACCCATGAGTGTAAGGGGTTGGTGCTATTCTACTCTGCCGGACACCACACTCCCTCACACACAGAAGATTATAATTGTTTTAACCTTTTTGTTTGTAACGCTAACTTTTTATTCTTTATTATTAACTTCTATAGAGTAAGAATCTGTTATTGGCTCTCTATTATTTACGAATATCTGATATAAAAGTTTTACGAGCTGTTGATTCAAAAACTAGTAAAAAAAAGGAAGAGACATTTGGGAGCTGGCGACAGTTACAGACAACAAAAATTGGCTGCATGCAACAGCGCGCAACGAGCACTGAATACTTAATCATTGCTCGCGGCTGTATGTGACATTTTCTTGACAATTATGTATGACTGTGGATGATATTTATGATGATATAATATGCCGTCTGTAGTTCTGTAATACGCGAGAAGGTTATTACGAGACTGACGCCAAGATGATTATTTACAAATGTGTAACTATGATCCAGTCTGGTCAAGTTCCCTTGTTAACAGGGTCACGGAGGTCAGACGGCAGTCGATCTATGCAGTTGATTTAGCTCTATTCGAAAGCCAGTATAATCGAGATGGTTATTATCTTTGTTTCATTAAAATTGGTTCAGTAGTTTTGGAAATATTTGAATAAATGTAAAATTGGTCGGGGTTATAGGACTTATTCTGTCAGTCATGTATGCTTATTGGGCTATAGGTATAGGTTATTCGGCTCCTTTTTCAGCACTTGAACTCACATTCGATTCTTCGTACGTACTTAAGGTGTGCTAATTTAGCCAGACAAGCCACGTATGGGGTTAATCACATTGTTTATACCTTGTAATTGAAAATACCTGAAATATTAAATATAAATATGCTTGGAAACATTCACACAATGCCATCTAGCCCCAAAGTAAGCACAGCTTGTGTTATGGGTGTTAGATAACTAATAACTGACAATTTACTAAAAAAATGTTTTTTCAATACATACTCATTATACACACTACCACTCAGACCCGTAACAGAAATTAAAATTCACCATTTCAATTTCTGCTCGGCCGGGAATCGAACGCGGGACCTCTGCGTGGTGACCGGCACGTTAACCAACTGAACCAATATTATTATTATATAATAAAATTATTATTATTACTTGCTTGAAATATTCATCTTTCCACCTATCAAGACGCTTGCAAAAAAGAAGCTACTTGTTCAACTCAGTAAACAAAACCGTACAAATATTCCACTCAGACCTGCGCATGCGCAGGGTGGTCGTCCTCGCTTCGTGTGCTTATTCAAATATTTTCTTTGCAACACGTTTTATATGTATACGGACAGACAGTTCGAGGAAAGAGGTAAGTTAGGTGGATTCTTTACACGTTGCGTCAGACACTTTTCATAGGATATATGTCCGATTGCACTAAAGTTTAGGCGACGCTTAAAATATTCCTAACAAACTCAAACTAAACTCATAATTTCTTTATTGATTAGGACATTAAATATTTCTTACAATCGTCAAAAAACAAGGGGTAGGAAAGTAGGAAAGAAACACACAGTGACACTTCGGCCGTCCGAAGTAGAGCCCGGAGCATATCGCCCCACGGCCGAACCGTGTCAGACAATGCTAGACAGAGCCGGGCAGCGCCTGACAATGCCAGGCAGAGCCGGACCGCGCCCGACATATTATATAGAAATAAATAAAAGACGTTTATTGCACATAAACCCATAACAGGATAGGTACATTCAAATAGTAAAACAAAAGAAACAGTAACATTATAACG
Source organism: Blastobasis lacticolella (assembly GCA_905147135.1). Lineage (NCBI taxonomy): Eukaryota > Metazoa > Arthropoda > Insecta > Lepidoptera > Blastobasidae > Blastobasis > Blastobasis lacticolella. The sequence continues at coordinate 1,706,504 of LR990067.1, forward strand.
ATAATGCATCGCTACCCGTGCCATGGGAAGACGTGCAAAGGGGTCACACTCATCGTATGCCATGGCTGGAGCTATGGCGCTGGTTTTCAGTGCGCCTTACTATACTTAATAATGTGTAAGTGGTATGTCTAGTAAACTAACAAGTAAAAACATTGTACCAACACAAACCTTACGTGAAAACTATACTCGCTAAGTCACTCTTTACTTTTTGACACTGATTTTGTAACGACTTATTGCTTATGTCTTGCCAACAGCGTCGCCTAAATTTAGTGCTATGGAATCTTCAACGTATTAAATTAAAATTGAATTTGAGACGGGCATAGCAACGTCATATAAATAGCTCATGATAGTTCTTTGTAGGTTTTGTGCCTCCTCCACGTTAGTGGAGGGTATTTCCATAATTTTCACCATGTACGAATGACATGAGACTTAGATCATAGCCGCTTCCATTGCCCTTTGGGTAACAGTGAGCAGCTATAGGTATTCAATAATATTGATTTAAAAACTCTTTGCTAGTTCTGCCCCAATAAACTTACGAAACAAATAAAAACAAAACATAACCACAAAAATGCGTTCCATTTTCAAACAAATTTGCAACCGCCAGCCGCAAATTAACCAAATTACCGTACAATGTCTTGTCTTTATTTCAAAACTGGTTTACAGAAATGTCGCCTGTAAGTAATAACAGCGGCTAGTTTGGCTTTGTATAGATAAATAAATGGTGTTTATTACAAATAAACTCATGACATGATAGGTACATTCAAAGAATAAAAAAGGAAACAATAAAATAAATATAAGGTCGTCAAACAGTGACATTAATATCTGTCCAGACTGACTTGTCTTATTTGGTTATGGAAATTATGTATGTAAGTGGATAACTTGCAGCAGTATTCGTTGAAATTTGCATTCTATGTGTTTCTTATATAATTCAAGACAATTTACGTAGCGTGATTCATACGAAAAGTCACGATTTTGGGTATTGTTTGTTCACCAAATAAGACAAGTCAGTCTGGACAAATCATAGGTATAAGAATCCATAATGTTTGATAATATAAATCCGAAAGTTTCGAAGAATATTAGGATTTTTCGTATTCCTACACGCCGAAACTACTAAGCCGATTTTGATAAAGTCTTGCAGTAATATAGCTTATAGCCGAGATGACTACATAGCCTAAAAAGGATCCTGAAATTGAGTGTGGTTCCTCTGGGAACGGGTCCAGTAAGTAATTACTGAACTTTACGCAAAGTCGTGGACAAAAGCTAGTAGGTGTAATATAGTAAAATTATGAATTTCTATTAATCATTTTATTTTTATTTTGATATATTTTTGTGTAAAAACTTTGGCTGTACATTACAACTACCTTTGCTTAACCCTATTGTCAATCATATTCAAATTCTAAATTTAATCGTATTCATTATTCAATTACCTTTCACGAGGATCAGCAGCCTCTCATTACCTTTGTAATTCTTTGCTAAACGCATTAAACTCATTTAAAACTACAGTTCTCTCTTCATCATTTTAACCTGCTTATCCTGAAGTCTCATCATCCATCCTCACAGCCCATAACAGTCCACTGCAGGACTTCGGGCCTCTCCCACAAAGGGGAGGTTGTTGCCATAATCTCCACGCTCGGCAGGCGGGTTGGAGATCGCAGTGTTATACAGCAATGAAAAACGCTGCTGCCCATTTTCCAGCCTACGGAGACTTTCAGATTTTGTGCCTCGAAATCATTAGTCGCCTAGTACGTCGCCCACGAGTGTAAGGGGTTGGTGCTATTCTACTCTGCCGGACACCACACGGCCAAAGAAGTCTACGGCCGAAGAAATTAGGCCTGGACAGTAGTTGTATGTTTGTATATGTAACTATCAAATTCTTAAGCTTATTCTATACCGCAAGTACAGGTCTCATAGACATGTGTTATTAGAGAAAACACTTTAACAGTATCCATACAAGAGATATCATCATACATATTACAAGATTGCAAATTGCGACATGAGTGTATGAGTACCCATTATGTATTACATTGTATGTTTAATGAGAGGTCTTTGTAGAGGCTCTAATTGATGGTAAGGCTTAGTGTTCTTATCGTTACTGTTATAAGTGGATGATCATGTATGAAAAGGTTGATGAATGTGGAAGAAGCGAAAGATTTGCCGGGACCGTAGCAAGTGGAACAATTTCGTTTCTGTCTACCCTAATTGAGAGGAATCGTGACGATCTGGATGTGTGTTAAAGCTGCTCAAAATATAGCGGCCGGGCAGAAATTGAAATGATGAATTTTAATTTCTGTTACGGGTCTTGGTGTTCTGTGTATAATAAGTATGTATTTAAAAAAGCATTTAAGTAGTATATCAGTTATCTAGCACCCATAGTACAAGCTTTGCTTAGTTTGGGGCCAGGTGGCGCTGTGTGAATTTGTCCACGAATATTTATTTATTTATTTATATTTGTTTCAAACTAAACTCGCGTTCTTTACACATATTATTATATTAGACGGGATTTGGACGCGACGTACCAATATGATTTGTTTTCCCGACGTTTCGGTAGGGTTACACCCACCACAAATCATAAAGGTACGTCGCGTCCAAGTCCCGTCTAATATAATAATATGTATTTATTTATAGTCATAATTTTCATCGTGACTTCTTTCCCGATACCGGCAGGTTTAGGCACCTATTTTCCACGTATGGCTTCCGCAGCACATGACCAAAGCAGCTTCCCCCAGCCAATTCTTTGAGAACGAAGTTGCGGAATAAAACTTGTACCTTTTTTTAAGGCTACGCAGTGACAAATGAACAAACAGCCCACTTGACGGTAAGTGGTATCTGTCACCAATAACATCTACAATTCATGCATTTAGGTTGCAGGTAACAATAATGCAGTACTGCAGTTGCGTTGTCATTGTGAGTACTAAAATGAAATGCCTCATGCCTGTAATTGGGCTGGCTACCTCATAAACGCGTGGGTGATGCCCCTGGTATTGCAAACGTCCATACGCTGCGGTGACCGTTTACCATCAGGCGGGCCGTAAGTTGTTTGCCACCTTAGTGGTATAAAAAAAACTAATAAAATAACAATGCAAGCATTGTCGCTCGGCGGCAGAAATAGGCAATGACACTCACCCAGGCGGACTCCTCAGGCTTGACTAAGTCCTATCTGATACTACTCATGTTCTTGCATAACCAATTTTAAAAGATACATAAAATTATAACGTACTTACAAGCTACCGTGGGCGAAGCGTACAAACCAGTTCCTCGACAGACACCGGGCGAACAAACTAGTTACACAAATTACAGCTTCTTGACCTATTGGTATGGATTTTTACTTAATTGTCGACGCATTAAATACTTACTTAATTGTCGTACTTGAATTTTTGACTTCTTGTTCATTAAGTTGCTATTTTTTATATCTACCTTAATGACCAACTGTGGTGTCCGGCAGAATAGAATAGCACCAATCCCTTACACTAGTGGGTGTCAAAATTTTAGAGACAAAAAATCTAGAGTCTCCATAAACTGAAAAGTAGGCAGCAGCATTTTCCATTGTTATATCAATATACATAGTATAAAACAAAGTCGCTTTCTCTGTGCCTATGTCCCTTTGTATGCTTAAATCTTTGAAACTACGCAACGGATTTTGATGCGGTTTTTTTTAATAGATAGAGTGATTCAAGAGGAAGGTTTATAAGCAAGAAAAATGGATAGGGGTATAGTAGGTGTACGTGAACGAAGTCGCGCCGGTTCCACTAGTTTATTATATTGCGATCTCCAACCCGCTTTCCAAGCGTGGAGATTATGGCACTAACCTCCCCTTTCGTAGGAGAGGTCCTGAATCCTGCAATGGAGTGTTATGGGCTGTGCTGAATGACTAACTGCAGACAGACCACCTGATCACCTGGACAAGGTAATCGACGCTTATAACCGAAGGGACTTTGGTTCCCTGTGTGTGTTCCATCAGCTGTACACAGGGGAGTGTTCTGAGAAACTTTTAGATCTGGTGCCCACAGCACAATTCCGACACCCGCCGTGGGCTGGGTACTAATCACCACTACGTAGACCCTCTATTGGTCACGTACAATTCGGATGTGGAAAGAGCTCCCAGCCACAGTGTTTCCATTGGACGATGATATGGTATCGTCCAAGAGGTATATTAGAGGTCTCTTCAGAGGCGGGCAACGCATTAGTAGCGCCCCCGCCACGATGTTTTCCCTCACAGTAAGAGCGTCGAACTAACAACTAACTCAGAAAAGAGGCATTGGTGATGACCGCAGTGGGATTCGAACCCAGTACCTCTTGCTTACGAGTCGGATACCGTAACCACTCGGCCACCGACGCTCCTTAGTGTCTAACCTAATGTATGCATAATGCCTTTTTATTATTTCTTCCTCTTCCTCTTCTTCTTTCAATGTAAATACCCTTTAACTTTGTTTGTTTTATTAATAAATCATAATTCATGAATGTATATAACTCAGAAAAAAGCATTACATATTATTTCAATGGTACAAGCCGGCACTGGGATTCAAACTCTCCACCTCTCGCTAGCGAGCCAAAAAGGCCACGCTCTGCTGAAAACTACATACCTATTACACAACGTACCTCATAAATGTAAGCACAAACACTTATGTGATAATACAAGTGCTGTATTGACACATAATGCATTCTATATAATTGAGCTAACCGTTTCGGGTTTACTTTGCGACGCCTGAGGCCGTATTTGTGTAACTACTTCGTAAGTAGGCTTTAGGGTCACAGATGTATGGACGGTGGACGTTTGTCTTTAAATTTACTACCTACTTGGCTAAATTTGAAGTGACATTTACATCTGACATTTGTTTTTTAGCCTCGCTTGTGCAGGTTTATGCCTCAGTCGTGTATCTGTCTGTAGTTGGATGAGTGTTTAGGCATTTTGGCCGGACAGGTTTTGACCGAAACGCCTCATTAATTTAAATTATAATTATTCCTCAGGCCTTCGGGCGCGCACTAAGAGGCACCAATTGAAATGTAATTTGGCGACAATACTAAATACAACAACAGCGACGCTGTCATTGGTAAGTTTGTAGCAGCACACAGGCCGTGTGTACAGCGTTAAGTTCGGATAATATCCAATAGATGGCGTTGTACACGTTTGCGTTATTATTCTACATCGCGGGAGCAAGTTCGCTATCGAAAAGATATAGTGTTTTAGAGACATTTGTATATTAACGTAATTTTCGAGGAGGAAACTATTGTGCGAGTATCTTGACTAACGATTGTTTAACTATACAGGCATTCAACGCTTGTTGATCAGTACTTTTTAGTCATGTAAGAAAAAGAGAGAGCCTTTTTGTTTTAGGTGTTTAGGTTTAGGTTAATGGGCTCGTTTTTCCGCACTTGGACTCACTGTTTTAGGTGTGCTGAGCACACTGTGCTCCGTTGGCGAGGCAAGGTTGATTAAGTTGAACAGTATCGGAAGTCAGTCAGCTTAATGTGCAAACCCTGACTTGATATAGATTGAATCAACGCGAATGTAATTAGAGTATGTACTAAGAAGAACGGGTTCCAATAATGTAATCAGTATCACAGTCTTATTTGACACAGCGACGGCGTCGCTGTCGTCAAATTGAAATAATATGTCGAAATGGTGACACTTAGTTCTAGTTTTGGCCACCGGTTCAGATACGTTTGTGGCAACGCCCCAAAACGTCCTACCTAAACATCGATTCTTCTGTCCAATTCGGGCGCGATAGAAATCTCTAGAGATGGGAAGAGGTTAAGACCAATACCAGTGAATTTAAAAATGCGTTTTTGGTAGCTGTACTCACTCTCATCTTGGCGTTAATGTCCCGATTGTGCTATCGCGCACGAGGGCCTGGGGTCCGCCGTGACCATGATCCAGGATTTGGCAGGTCAGGTAATTACAGTGGAGCGACTGCCATTCAGATGGCAGGGTCATGGGGGTCAGCCTCCATGACCCTGCTACCAGGGGAACCTGACCAAATTGGATCATGGTTACACATCCAGTCGCCTGAATGTGCAGGTTTCATTTTCCCTCACCGTAAGAGCATCGGTTAGTATTCAACTAATGTAGATAACTCAGAAAACAGTCATATGTACCAATGACCGGCCGAACCTGGGACCTCTGGCTTACGAGTCAGATACTCTAACCGCTCGGCCACCGATGCTCTTAGCTCTTTTGGTAGCTGTCAATACTGAAAAAAATTACAAGGATGCTATCGAAGTAAAAGCAAATATAATCATCTTGGCATCGCCTGGACCAAAGCTGAAATTAAGTGCCGCTATTTTGAAATGTCATGCCAATTCCAACAGCGACGTTGTCACCGGATCAGACCAGTTTGTTACACATGTCAAACAAATTACAAACGTATAAATATTTTTATTAGTAAGTGGAAGTATTTTCCTGGTGCTTTTAATATCTTGTGATGTCTGTATCTTGTGATTAGCTATATAAGACAAATTTTAATGTAATACTTTAATTAGGCAGAAGGCCGTGTGGTGTCCGGCAGAGTAGAATAGCACCAACCCCTTACACTCGTGGGTGTCGTACAAGGCGACTAATGTTTAGAGGAATAAACTAAGTCTCCGTAGGCTGGAAAATGGGCAGCAGCGTTTTCCATTGTTATATTTATAATACTGCGATCTCCAACCCGCCTGCCAAGCGTGGAGATTACGGCAATAACGGATTTCGTGGGAGAGGCCCTTAGTCCTGCAGTGGACTGTTTATGGGCTATGATTATGACTTTAATTAGTGTTATGTTAGGTCTGTAGTTATTAATATAATTGTTATTATTCGGTTGTTAAATTATTTTTACACCGCAAAACAATATATCCCAATTTGTATGAAATTCATCTAAAACTAAATAAAAGTAACAAAAAAATATTTACAATTAAATAGCAATATTAATTTTATTTTGAATAAACATTGGATACTTTAGATGTCTACTCAGTATGTAAATTGAAGCACGCTAAAATATACCACCAATAAATTTGAATCAGTCTCGATGCTTCGATCTCCCATCTCTAAAAGTGTTGCTGTGTTGCTATTGTATCTAATATTATGCAATACGTATTATGATGATGTTATTATGATTTGATACTCCTATTGACGATGATTTCCGGCTTCTTTGTCTTTTAATGGCTTGATATAACTCAACGAGTTTATTTTTGGTGACTTGTCACACTTCTTCTAATCTGTCTTGTTTGATATTGGTGTCGTATTCATCTGTTTTACTGGACGTATTTTGATTATGTTTCTAGTGGTAATTATAGTCGTTATTAGGTTTATGTCATACTTTAGGTGTGCAAACAGGCAAGCGGGCCACCTGCTGGAAAGTGGTCACCACTGCCTATAGACATTAGCAACACCAAGAGTACCGCCAATTAGGTATTGTTAATCTCATCATATCAGCCAAAAAACTACTACTGCTGGGCATAGGCCTCCCCCACAGATCTCTACAAAGGTCGGTCCTGTACCTTCCGCATCCAGCTGGTACCTGCGATCGTTACCAGGTCGTCGGCCCACCTTGTGTGGGGCCTACCCACTCTGCGTCTTCCGTCTGCACTGTTAATAGATAGATAAATTCTTTATTGCTTACACAAGAATAATTACATTAAAAAGTTCCGAGAAAAAGCCATAACTAGTTGTGGGCAAAGGCGGCCTTATCGTTGCAACCGATCTCTACCAGGCAACCTTTGTGTAAGAACCGCTTGATACACAGGCAAGTCAACAACATGGACTTATAAAGATGGATGGATATGGAAAGTAGAAATATACACCTACATGCGAATATCACATATAACAAAACTAAAATATATAGACAATACAATTAATATCCGCCGTCCGTCCTTATGTATATATGAACGCTTACATCTTTTAAACTACGCCACGGATTTTAATGCGGCTTGACAATAGCTAGAGTGGTTCAAGAGGAAGAGGACGACCTCTGTTGGTCACGACGCGAAGATTCGAAAGAACGTTTCTCGCTCGTACGATTCGGATGTGGAATGAGCTCCCAGCCACAGTGTTTCCTTTGTACTATGACATGGGATCGTTCAAGAGCTATATTAGAGGTCCCTTCAGAGGCGGGCAACGCATCAGTGACTCCCCTGATGTTGCTGGTGTCCATAGGCGGCGGTGACCACTTTCCATCAGGTGGCCCGCTTGCCTGTTTGTCGGCAGTATAACATAAAAAAAAAAAGTGTACGCAAACATTATTTTTTTAAAGTTAGACAACAAATATGACAAATCAATTAGTTCAGGCACTTAAATCTACTAAAGATTTGTAATGTGATTTAGTTCCACTAGTATATCTTATATCTTTTAAGCTATGCAACGGATTTTAATGCGGTTTTCAACAGTAGATAGAGCGGTTTATAAAGCATTATAAAAAGTTAGGAAAGTTGTGTAACGTAGGTGTAGAGTAGAGAGTTTTAGATGGTAGCATAACCCCCACATAACCTAGCTTTTCCCCCGAGGGGTTGGGTACATGGGTCGCAGGTTTTCTCCAGGGGGAAAAAAAGAAAAAGGACAGGTAGGGTACACCTACCCTACACCACCTGGGGAACGAAGTCGCGCCATGTCCACTAGTACTTAATACTATACTTATTACTGTAAATAACTTAACGCCCAAACAAATGTGAATGGCCATTAATAATTTTGCAAATCTGGCCACTCTAATGTAAATAGACATTAATTATTAATCTCCAACCAAGGGTATCTGAATGTTGCCAGTATTTGGGAATATACTTTTAATTGGCGTATTTAGGACCTATTTATGATAAAACAATACTAGAAGATAACGCATGAGATATTATCAGATATATTGAGATACATGAAAATCATAAATTTTCAAATCATAAAAAATCATCTTAATTGAAGAAGAAATTATGTGTCCATGATTATCTTAATACAAGAGATAGTAGTCAATATATTTTATAATTTTCTGTTTCATTTTTCTTTTATTTACTTTAAAAATATGTACCTACAATATCTTCTTTCCCGAAAAGACAAGGCAACTAAGTAAAAAATGTAGAAAAATAAAACAACATACTGAATTATTTCGATAAAACCGAAGAAAACTCTTCTCCAATCTACAAAATTTCCGCCAGAATTCCCCATGAATTCCGCCAGGATTCGACACCAATTACTAGCAACACCAGCTAAAGCAACGACCTTCTGCCAACGTGAAGGCCGACTGCTATGACCGGAGAATGTTGACTCGATTGTAGGCTTGCCGTACGACCACAGTGACCACTTGTGGTCAGAGAAATGTCTCGCAAAATATATAATAGAACAGACAGGCGTCGACAGTGTCCCGGATCTAGATTATGCGCTAATTATATTTGGCTAAGTCAGTTGTCTAAATTCAGAATTAAAAAGCGGGATGAAATACATACTTAATTAGCTTATTAAACCTGGCTTTATAAAAAAATTGAGTCGACTGAATTCGGAAGCAAAAAGCGTGAACGAAAAACAAAGTAGAATGTATTGCTTACAAAATAAGGTCCATTTTTGTAACACGCCTTTTGAAAAGCAGCGCGTCAATAAACATAATATAAGTGATACAAAAATGGAAGCAACTTATTCTGTGAGCAAATACATTTCACTTTGATTTGCCCTCACTCTCTTTGCTACTGAATTTAGTCGACAAAATTTAGCCAGGTGTAATAAGCGGATTGGATAAATAAAAATTTTATTTAAAAAAAAACACATGAAAGCAGACTAAAAATACACATATAAATTTAGTACAGAAACAACAATAAAAAGGAGTATAAATAAACTAACCCTAAAAAAATGACAGAAAACCCTCGACCAAATTTACTAAAACTCAAATATTTTCTTAACTATACAACCGATTTTAACGAAACAAAGCTATGAACCATCTCGATTAAACTGGCTTTCAAATAAAGAAAACCGCATCAAATTCGGTCCATACAAGCTACGATACCACAGAGATACATAGATATAATACAAAGCAACAATGCCTGTTGTGTTCCGGTTTGAAGGATAAGGGTACAGGCATTTCATCTTAGTCCTCACAGTGACAACGCACCTGCGGTTCTGCATTTTTGTTGCCTGCAACCTAAATGTATGAATCGTAGATGTTATGGGCGACAGTTACTGCTTACCATCATGAGGGTTATCTGCTCGTTCGTCACTGAGTTGCATAACAAAATAATAGAAACACACGTCGCCCAACACAGCTGATGCCGGATACCAGATGATACAAATAAACAAAAATATATAATAATAATAATATTATATAAATGAAATAATATAATTATATTAAGGATGTGACATAACGAAACCAGCGCATTTATTAAAGTTCAGGTTTTTTCCTAAATTAATTGCCTTGTGGACAAGCGGCTTATATAAAGACAGACAGACGGATCTTCATACATATATTCAGAGCTAACAACATCGTCGTAGACAGATATATTACACTTGTTGTTTTATTAATTTTTTAATTATTTCTATAAGTCTCGTCTCCATGACGTTCAGACTAATTTTAAGACATTAAATAATCCTCTTGTCGTTATTATTCAGGTTGTGCTACGCGCATGAAGCACCGAGGTCCTCCTTGACCACGACAGACATGAGTGGTTTAGTGGTCTACCACGCACGAGGTCCCGGGCCCGATTCCCGGCCGGGCAGACATTGAAATGATGAATTTTAATTTCTATTACGGGTCTGGATGTACTATGTGTAGTAAGTATATATTTAAAAGTATTTAAGAAGTGTTATCAGTTATCTAGCACAGTAAAAGCTCAGCTTAGTTTGGGGCTAGAGGCGCTGTGTGAATTTTTCCAGGATTGATATTAACTCAGGAAAAGTCTGTGGTATATGGCAGCACTGGGGATCACCCCGATACCTTTCGCTTAGAAGCCCAACCCATTACCCATTAAGCCAACGACGCTCATGACACTACACTGATTTATAGGTTCAAAACCACCATCTTGAAAAGTCGTTCGAAAAAACACACAAATCAGGCATCTGTCAAACGAAAATAGGTGTTGAAAACATTCGGCACAGAATTATTATGCTTATTTTATACGGTAGAAAGTCCGTCACAGTTTTATTATGCCTATATTTTATTATATTAGCGGCATTACAGAGTAAGGGTCAAATTACGTCAAAAGATCAGATCTGTTGTTGCACAGTGGAAAAGTTGAGATATCGGGTAGTGATATTTCGAAGCTCGATTCAATTCAAATAAAATATGACTATAATGCGTATAAATTCATTGTAAAAGGAAGAAATTAGTTCCCCCTTTTGTCTAATTGGTTTGGATAGGAGTGCCTGCCAGTCCAATAATAATACTCTCGAGTGCTAGCAGCACACATTTCTCAAGTTCTGACCTGATTTCTTTACAATTTCGCTTGTTTAACCAAAGTTTCTTCTTCCTCAGTAAAAAAGTAGGAGCGTTTCGTTGGAAATGAATGATTGCAGCTAAAAGGTACCATATTGTAAATTCTGGCCACATATAAAGTTAATTTATTCTTTTTTTATATGTATTATCTGACATGGCAAACAAACTCGCCTTATGGTAAGCAGTCATCGTAGCCTAAGGACGTTTGCAATACCAGGGGCGTCACCCACTCGTTGTTATTTAAAAAAAATGATGACAGTTCAGTCACGTGCTGCGTAACCTCAGGTATACTTGGGAAATATGTGCCTTAACCTGTAGCCGTATTCACAATGGCTCGGAAATCGGTTTCGGATACGGAATCGACAAAGGACCCCGCAAAAGTTCTCAGGAAAATGTGGTTTCAGTTAATTTGATGAAATTTTCATATGTTATAGAGAGTAGAGTTTCCGTGGAAACTATCGGGATTCTGAATATCAGTTTTCGAATCGATCGACACGGATTCGCCGCTAACGAATTTCGTGTCGAATCGTTCGGAAACGGTTTCGAATAATTGTGTACGGCTACTGCTGGTATCAGAATTGACTGTCTGTCTGTCTGTGTTGTGCTGTCGGGTGATAAAGACCGAGCGAAGGCACACAAATATTGAAAACAGCACATCTTTCGTTAGAACGCTTGATGTCAAATTGGAATTCATCATGATATTGGCGTCAATTTCGCGGTTGTGCTCTTGCGCGAGGGCCCAGGGTTCACCATGACTATGATCCAGGATTTGGCAGATCAAGTAATAGGGATGATGACTGGGTAATTTTAAAATTGCAATTAGTCCGTCAGTTAGACCATCTTCTTATTCTTTATCAAATCATTAAAAAAATACAAAGATAAAGCTTATTAAAGTTTCCCTCTCCGAAACTTTGATACGCTTTATCTTTGTAATCTCTTTGTAAAGCTCGTGACGTCACTTTTGGATAAAATTTCACCGACTGACATCTGACCCCCGCGACTGTATTAATAGGGGACCCTGACCAGATTGGATAATTAGTCAAATTGCAATCATATGCCCTACGTATAAAGGTATTATATTTGGCTTGGCCGTGTGGTGTCCGGCAGAGTAGAATAACACCAACCCCTTACACTCGTGGGAGTCGTTTTACTAAGACTAATGTTTTCGAGTCAAAAGATCTAGAAAGATCTCCGTATGCTGTAAAATGGGCAGCAGCGTTTTATTTTGTTATATTTATAACACTGCGATCTCCAACCCGCCTGCCGAGCGTGGAGATTATGGCAATAACCTCCCCTTTCGTGAGAGAGGCCCTAAGTCCTGCAGTGGACAGTTATGGGCTGTGATGATTATTAAGGTATTGTGTTGTGTCAGCTTGGTCAATAATTACATCACAGTGACAATGCGTCTGTATGTTCTTACATACATAGGCATAGAGAAACCTTATCGCAGACGTTATGGTCGATGGTTACCGCTTTCCATCAGGTGGCTGTCTGCTTGTCACTGTGGATCTTTAAATACAAGTAGTTTTTGCTTTTTATATAGGTACATACAACAAACTTTTGCTATTATCATAAAATTAATCATCACGCAACGCTGGATACAACTAATTTTCATAAATAAATAAAAAAATTAATTAATAAAAAAAAAAAATCTATAATCGTTGTAATTTGAAATGAATGTTTTCAATATTATTTTAATTTGTAAAATAAAACAATATATTATTTCGTATTTATTTATTCTAAATAATGTTTTAACAACTGTCCTATTTTCAACATCAGTTTTTATAATTCACACATTATTAAATATGCAAAATAATCATTAGACCAAAAAAATTCTAATTTCGTATTTATTCACTTCATTTACCCTTGAACCGCTGTATCTTTAACAATCTATTATCATAGCAGCATCCATTGTTCGGCCCGAGCCACGATTTCATGATTAAAACGATTTTCCCAATAACCAACCGTTATACAACTGTTACAGTTCAGTCGTAGCTATCATTTTGTCAAATTTCATTGCGTAATTGAGATTTCAAGATGCACATCATTGTATAGATGCAATATTGTCGCTTGTCGGAGTTCGAGACTGATGACTCGATAACATTGGTCACGTAATATTCAATTTACATCGACTGCATACAAAAATAACGTTTTTTGGAAAGTGAATTTGCCACGTATCCCTGGAGTCTACGCAGCATATGACCAAACCAGGCGAGCTCATTCAATCTTATCCGTGATGTCTCTCACGCCAAGACTATGCTTTGTATACCTTGTATGCTTTGTAATCATTTTTAATATGAATATATTTTTTATTCTACGCGTTCACAAATGAGCTGACAGCCTACCTAATGCTAAGCGGAAATAATCACCCATAATTCAAAATTTTCAATATTCAAAATTTATTTATTGATTAGGACATTAAATATCTCTTTCAATCGTCAAAAAGGAGGGGGGTAGGAAAGTAGGAAGGAAGCGCACAGTGACACGCTGGCCGCCCCATGGCAGCAGCAAACTTACCCCACGCCAGTCACGACCGGACGGTGCCCGGCAATGAGAGGCAAAGCCGGACCGGGCATAACATAAACGATTCATGCATTTAGGTTGCAGGCAACAAAAATGCAGAACCGCAGGTTGTCACTGTGAGGACTAAGATGAAATAACTCATGCCTGTAATTGCGCTGGCTACCTTATCCTTCATAGTCTGGTTCACATGTACCTTTTTTTATAAAATTTTTCAGTAGTCGCAGAAAATTACGACCAAGATGTCATTCGATTCGTATTGTCACCTAGAAAGTTTAAGGAAAGGTCCGAAAAGGCGCTGAAAAAAATTACAAAAGTTATAAACAATTAAGTGAAAAAAAAAATGAGGAATTGGTTTTTTTTAGTATCTCGAAAAATTTTCAAAATTTTTGAAATTCGAAAAAAGATCTGAAAAGTTCACGAAATTTGCTATAAAAAAGTCTCGACTCCCGGAACTGTATCTTTATTATTTATAATTTTTACAGAGCCCTGAAAATAGAGCCAAAAACGGGTAGTCCGGATGCCGCGTGCGTTGCGTAACTCTGAGATAATAACAATAAAAATTATTTAAACATGTGAAATATGAATATTAAGGAACAAAAAATTCATGTAGTGTTGGGATACATCAATAAACAATAATCCGCGGTCAAAAAGTTTTTATCCCAATTTTTACATTAATTATCGATTAGTTAATTAATAAATTTTTTTGAATTAAAAGTTAACTTAAAAACCCCTATTATTATTAAACTAAAACCCTAGAATTTTTTTCCATTAGTGAAGTTATTCTTAATAGGCTAACAAATAGATTATAGTTGCAACAATTAAAAAATTGTTATTTTCCACTTTTTTATTAACAATTGAAATTTACAAAATAAAAAAAAATAAACAGATTTTTTTTTTTCAAAAATCTAGATTCTTGAAACAATCTAGATTAAAAAAAAAAAAAAATCTGAATTTGATCATGACACCTTGGTCGTAATTATCTGAGACTACTGAAAATTTTTATAAAAAAAGGTACATGTGAACCAGACTATCAAACCGGAACACAATGGCATTATTACTTGGCGGCAAAAATAGATAAGGCGGTTGTACTCACCCAAGCGGACACCTCTTGGGTGCTTGGAGTGGTGGAGGCTTGACAGAGTGCTAAAGCCACCTGATAAAAAAATCCTGACCTGAGGCTGAATCCAAGGAGTACCTACAGTTGATGACCTTAGTGGTTCAGTTGGTTAACATGCCGCTCTGCCACGTTAAGGTCCCGGGTTCGATTCCCAGCCCAGACGAAATTGAAATGATGAATTTGAATTCTGTTGTTGGTCTGTGTGTAGTATAGATAACACATATTTAAAAAAGTTTATAAGTAAGCCTTTACTTATATACTTTTTTATATAGCCCGCCTGGGCTACGCATTAGAAGCGCCCCTTGTGTTGCTGATGTCCATAGGCGGCGGTGACCACTTTCCATCAGGTGGCCCGCATGCATTTTTGTTTGCCGTATTACATAAAAATAGTAG
Source organism: Blastobasis lacticolella (assembly GCA_905147135.1). Classification (NCBI taxonomy): domain Eukaryota; kingdom Metazoa; phylum Arthropoda; class Insecta; order Lepidoptera; family Blastobasidae; genus Blastobasis; species Blastobasis lacticolella. Next base: position 1,721,903 of record LR990067.1, read on the forward strand.
TTTATCAGTTATCTAACACCCATAACACAAGCTTTGCAAATTGTCCAAGCATACTTATTCTTTTAGCGATGCGTGTGAGTTTCTTTTAGTGATTGTCATCAAAACAAGCATTGTTGCGGTCCGGTTTGAAGGATAAGGTAGCCAGCGCAATTACAGGCATGAGCGCAGTTGTCCTCACAGTGACAACGCACCTGCGGTTCTGCATTTTTGTTGAATTGTTGATGTTATGTACAACAGTTAGCGTTACCATTAGGTGAACTATCTACTTGTTTGTAACTGAGAGTATAAAAAAAAAAAAAAAAAAGAACTTTAAAATACTGTTAAAATTTATATCGTGAGCGACGACATATTTGTTCTTAAGAAACAATACAAGTTAAAAACACCTGGTCCTTTAACCTTCTCTTCCACATCCTAGTAAAAGGAGCGAAACAAAATATCCGTATACACCTATCTCTTTCTACCATAACACCCGCGCTGTGTGTGTGAAAGTGACAGGATTATGGTAATTAAGTCGATAACCTTCGCCGTATAATGGCATTGGGTAAGTTCTTTTTATTTCATCTATAAATAAGGTGTTTTTATTAGTTAAATACCCATTAATGGGAGCTGAATACCATAGTTTGTATGTTGCGAAATTGCCTGGACAGGTTTGGATGGAATTCAACGAAGTCGTACATTATTAACAACAGAACATTAGTCGTAGAACATTATTACGGTTTTTTTTTTTAAATTAAAAATAGCTTCAAAGCCTTTGTTCACTTATGTTGTAAAGTATATGTTAGTAAAGACAAAAAAAAACGTTACTTGTCTTTTCTTTTATTCTTCTAAATGTCTAAAAAGTTGATATAGAGATGACAAAAAATACCTAGCAATTTATTTGTCGCCGCCGGTGGCCTTTTTGGCCGATGGTGGCCGAAGCTGAAGAAGTTAAATAAATTGGTAAATAAATAAATAAGTTAGACACTACATGCTACACATACGGTTCTCCATTTTGGATACGCATGAGGGAACCTAATTGAATGAATCGTGGATTATAATGGGCGACAGTTATCGTTTCGATAGGTGGGGTTGTCAGTGCGCTTGAGCAATGATACCTGGACAGTAATGTTTCAAACTATCGCGGTTAATATCATGTATTTTAAAGGTGTTTCGGGATATTTCGGGTTTCCTACAGCGTACCTTAAACAAAACAAACAAAGGTACGCGCGGTAGGAAACCCGGAACATACCTTTAGAATACCTGGACGGTCTTTTTTATATTTAGATAGATATTTGACTGCAATATTCCACCTGATGATAAGTGTGCACTTAATCCAGCCTACGATGGACCATACCTGCCTGGTAGGAAGGAGTTTGGCTGGAATGGAACTGATCATAATAACCTGGACGCCTTCAAGGCTAGAGGGAACAGGCTGTTCCTAGACAGGCATGCTCCGTCATCGGCCGCATCGTCACTTACCACTAGGTGAAATTTTGTACAAAAATGAATGGAAACCTGTAATAGGCTCACTGTGTTTATGGATTATACTGTATATGGTTATCACTGTAGCTATTTTTGTGTAACATGCTATTGGTTTTTTAAATAAAATAAACAATATAATCCAATTTGTTTTCAGCGCTTTAATGCTAGATTAATCTAGACAAGTAAGATTAAAAAAGAAATCAGCTTTTGCAAAACATATTTTACAGCTCTACATTCAAGTCACTTTGAGCCGGTCAGTTCAAACAGTCCACTTCGTTAACAAACATTTCTATTGGGGCAGTTTTCAAATACCTACCGATCGGTTTCGACATAGCAAAGGCATTGTAACATAATGCCACAGTTTTACGTCACCACAGACAATATTTGGGTCGCGTACAGACGGACAGACAGTCTTGGTATTTGGTAATATAACGTGCGCGCGACTGTTATGTCAATTTAATAAGGCCTTTTCGGTAAGGTCACCCTGTTTGAAATGGTTGACGACACCTGGTTTTCTATTCGGAGTTTTTGTAATGGGTGAAATACTCGTAAATTTTTTCATACTTGTAGTAATATAATTTTGATTTTTTATTCTGGAATTGATCTGTGAAAATATATCTTCCAGCAGTTAAAAGGAGACTCTCGTAGAGTGGAGTAGAAGCAAGGTAAGGTAGCCTATTTGTAAACATTATTTTAGTATAACTACATCAGTACGATTATGTCATGTTTCTTGCTATTCTTTAGTGTTGCATAACGCATTGTCCTGTATGTCTATAGGCAGTGGTGACCACTTTCCAGCAAGTGGCCCGCTTGCCTGTTTGCCTACTGAATGACATAAAAAGAAAACTTGTTGCTCGACACTACATGCTGTAAAATTCCTGTCTCAATTTCTGTAGAGGTTGCTGCAAGAGATCGCTTGTAGCGAGAACGCCGCCTTTGCTCATATGTGTTTCTTGTTATTGTAAGTGATTGATACTGTGTTATAAAGTATTTATCTGTCTAAGTCGCGTTGGGCAAGCAAGTAGCTAAATCATCATCATCACAGCCCGTAACAGTCCACTGCAGGACTTGGGGCCTCTCCCACGAAAGGGGAGGTCATCGCCATAATCCCCACGCTTGGCAGGCGGGTTGGAGATCGCAGTGTTTAAATATAACAATGGAAAATGCTGCTGCCCATTTTCCAGACTACGGAGACTCTTGATCTTTTGCCTCGAAAACATTAGTCGCCTTGTACGACACCCACGAGTGTAAGGGGTTGGTGCTATTCTACTCTGCCGGACACCACACGGCCACAGTAGCTAAATTAACTTACTAAATAGGCTATTTATAAGACTAAGAACTATGGTCGCACTTCGGCCAACTTCGCCTCCATTAGTACTGAATGGTCAATTTGTTATTACGCAATTTTTATACAGAAAAACAACCAGCTCTTGCAGTAATAACGACAAAGTCACACTCTATTAGATTTCAATCATAATTTTGCAAAGTAAATAATTAAATATCTATTGCGCGCTGTCGACTAGTTTACGCAAGCTTGGCTAGAGCTAGCTTATTTCGTGGTGTCCTAAATAGTTGTCTAGGATTCAAATTTTGAAATTCTTTTACCAATGAATTCATGGCTTATGGATTTTTAACCGTTGACGAACAAAAGGGGTGTTTAAATTTGACTGTATGGTGCTGTCCTCAGAGGGGAGAATTTTGAGGTCTCCTATTGCTCGGGCGAGCCCGTCGTACGACCGTTGCCAGTTAGGACAGCGCCTATTAACCTATTCCGTCCCACTGAAGTGAGGACGAGTGTGTGCATCCGGGTTTGCGCGAACGTTTGTGCATCTTGATATATCTTGCGCTCTTGACCGCGTCCGTTTTCTGTTATTTATATGTTTAACCATCGACGATAAAAGATGGGTGTTTTAAGTGTATGTGTGTGTCTGTCTCGTCGTAGTTCCTGAACGGATAGACCAATTTCGACGCTGTTTTCTATATTTGGAAGACATTTTAAGTTTCACTTTTTTTATTTCGTTTTTCAAGTAGTTTCATTAAAATACGTTCAGGAAATATTTGAGTGTATTTCAAGTTGGTACCTTTACCTGTTCCTGAGAAAAGCTGGAGTTTGCAAAGAAATACGAAGGTTTGAGCGCGATTTCTCCATGACAAATGACAAGTGATATTTTTTTAATTATTTCAGTACTACAAACTTATCTGACCCGGTGGCCAAAACTGGAACTAAGTTTCACCAATTTAAAATGTCTTTTGTTGTCAACGACAGCGACGCCTGCGGTTCAGATACGTTTGTTTCACTTAAACTCATTTAATTTTATAACTTACCAAGATTCTGTTCCAATGTAGAATGCACAAATTTCCAAAAAATGTTCACAGCATGGAGTTCCAAAGCACTTTGACACAAAATTAAAAAAAAAAACACTCAAAATCACTTCACATGTCTATTTCTAGAGCACTAGAAAAAAAAATAGTTTTTAGCCAAAATAGTAGTCGTAGTAGTAGAATAGAATGTAAATTGCTATGGCATATAAAGCGAATTTGAAATACAAGTAGAAAAAGTCTTTAATAAAATTCCAGATACTTTGCGCTAGTCCAGCTTGCTTTTTGACTTCTTTTTTGGGTTCTTGCATTTATGATTCTATTTCTTTATGCCAATTTCATCTGTAACAATTATTGTTTTAGTATTTTTTGTTAATTATATTCAGAATGAAGATCTCATTTATAAAAACTACAAATGAAGAGAAAATATAAATATTTTATAGGCAATACTTAACAAAATAATTAAAAAAAGAGAAAGCCACAAAAAGTTTACTTTTTGTGCAAAATAATCAATAGATACTGCTGGACTTGAAAATGAAAATAAATTGATAGAATAAATAAGAAATAGCCACAAAAACAAGTACAATTATCGATAATTAGGAGTAATTAATGAAGAATTATGTCAAACTTAATAAACTACATAAATTACGTAATAATAATGCACTGAAAGTTTCTATGTAACAGCGTACAATCACACCACGGCTGATAAAGCGCAAAACCTTCAACAAAACACTCCAAAGAAAACTAACTTTAAAAAAGAAAAGAAACAAACCACTGTCTATCAAATTCCTATTTCAAAACATATCTAGACTACACTACTCAAACACAAACTCACGAGTTCCTGGCACAAATTTCACGACAAAAAAGAAAGAAATATAACAAGGAGATCCGATAGCACTTGACTATGTGACCATGGAGGTGTAGTAATACTGGCGTAGGTCCGCGCTTTCTTGCGCACACGCATTCAATAGTTGCCGGCGGGAGTGGGGAGTAGGGTGGCCACGGCGTGATACGTTCGGATTGGTTTTATTTCAATAAAAATAAATATCATATATTTTCAGACAATCGACGTTCTACGTATAAGTTGTTAGTGACTTGAGTGACTTTTAAATACCATGTCGGTAAAATGTAATGCATATATAATGTGTAGGAAAAGTAAAGTGACTTGGGAAAATATTAAATTTGATTTATTATTTGAATGATTCTGTTATTTACAGAAAACAAACATTTATAAAGACAACAGAGAAGGCTAACAAAATTATGAAAATTAAGTGAAGTCCTTGTTCTTGTGATAGGAAGAAGTAATAGATACTTTTCTCTACGTAACTGATTAGATTTTTACACTAACAAACTATAAAATCTATAGCTACCAATACTTTAAAAGATCAATCAATTCTTCATCAACTAATCTCCGAAACCACTGAACAGATTTCTATTATTCTTATATGTCATACCTAGATTTTGGAAAAACAATAGGATCTCGCGGGTAAGCTGAATAGTCTCAGAGTATCAAACTGCATGAGTAGGAAAACAGCAGTGGACCACCAGCAAAAAACTAAAGTATTTCTCGCACTGGACAGGGACTAATTTTAATTGCGAGTCTTTATATCGGAGGAAGATTAACGTCGCGTCGCTGAGCCGTCACAGTGAAAACATAATAAAGAAGTACAGTAATAGTACCTGACACACACATATGCAAACGTCTGGAAAAATAAATTCGCCCACCGACACTCACTTCGATTCACCTCCCAATCCGTCCTGCTTAACACGAAACTATGGCCACCCTACCCTATAGCGTGCATAAAGTGCAAATCGACTCACGCGCACCTCTAGCGTGTCACACGACACCGTCGTGTGACTTACAGACAGACTGGAAGACATTTTTGTATAAGTTCCACTAATTACAACAAATTACATGCCAAAGATAAAAGGCCTTGGTGGTTTGCGAGACAGATAACCAAAGTTAAGCAACGTAGAGTCCGGGAATAGGATGGGTGACCATTTCGTACTTCAGTACCTACCATATCGAGTAAAAGGCCTTGGTAGCTTTCGAAACCGATAACCAAACATAAGCAGCGCAGAGTCCGGGAACTGGATGGGTGACCATTTCGTAATTGAGGTCGTACGAGCTCGCCACTCGTTAGGCGTGCCTCCTAATACTGTTGGCTCGGTGAGGTCGGCAAAGGTCTTCCGCTGGGGACCCTGGGACTGGTTTAACAGTCTCGGGAACCGATTGGGTGCTTTTATAATGTCTAACGTGACGATATGAACGTCCACCATATAAGGGTCATCCATATTTAATATGATAGGAGTGTAACGTTTTGATGCGAATGGTTGTGCTTCGGGGTTGTCACAGAACAAAAATATTGTCGTCTCGAGACGTTTTTTATTTTACCGATTATTTGACTTATTACAATATGTGTCCCTTTCATGCCACCTCTCCTCTATATCGTGGCCGTCCACGATAACATCGTCACGTTACAAACTATTAAACCGCGTATTGGCACCCCGTGACGTGTTCTATGCGACATAAGCTGTTTGCTATCGCTTCATCATCATGACAGCCCATATCAGTCCACTGCAGGACTTAGGGCCTCTCCTACGAAAGGGGAGGTTATTGCCATAATCTCCACGCACGGCAGTCGGGTTGGAGATCGCAGTGTCATAAATATAAAAATGGAAAGCGCTGCTGTCCATTTTCCAGTCTGTTGAGACTCTAGATCGTTGCCTCGAAAACATTCGTCGCCTTGTACGACACCCACGAGTGTAAGGGGTTGGTGCTATTCTACTCTGCCGGACACCACACGGCTTTGCGACATCGGCTGTTTGCAATCGCTTACTAGTTCGAAAAATGCCAAGGAAACATATAAAAATTCATCGCACGCACGGTTGCGTTCGCAAAACTCGAAAAGTCAATATGTTTACTTGGGACGGCGAGGTTGAATTTCAATAAGCATGTGTTTTTAATAGTAAGACGCAATATACTTTTAATCGAGAAGAGAAGAGGGGAGTTCTAACTTTGACGTGTGTACTATATATGTGTGTGGTGGATGATGGAGGTGTGTCTGTCTCTAGCATCGTAGCTCCCGACCGGATGGACCGATTTCGATGCGGTTTCCTTTATTTGAAAGGCAGATAAATGTGACTGGCTCTTAGCTTTGTTTCATTAAAATCGGTTAAGTGGTTTGGAAAATATTTGAGTGTATGTGTAAACTTGTGGGATTCCTGACGTTGTAATTGAAGCAGAACACCAAAACCACGTAAAAATGCCCTTGAGCTGCGATTGCGACCCAATTACAATTCAAATAAGCAATTAGTAAATCAGCGGACTTGAGATCCAGCTCCCGAGACTGTACAACCAGTCTCAAGGTCCTTGGTCAACCTTGCTTCCCCAACGGCATTAGAAGGCACACCTAACGAGTGGCGAGCTCGTTGCGATGCTGAGGTTCGAGTAGCCTCAAAAACAAAACGGTCACCCATCCAGTTCCCGGACTCTACGTTGCTTAACCTTGGTTATCTGTGTAACGAAGCGTTACAAGCCCGGACCGCCGCCGAGTCATCGAGCAGCGGTCACCCGTCCGGTAGGCGAGCGAGACGCCGGGGACTGGCACCGCGCCGCGCGTGACGCGCGCACCCGCACGGCCCCCCGCGCCGCCGCGCTACACCGCCCCTCCCGCGCCCAGCAGCGAGGCCGCGTCACCGGCGCACGATCCTGCATCGCGCTAACGAGACGGACCGGCGAAACAACGGCAGCCCCCGGGACGACCGACTCTGCATCGCGCTAACGACCCGCACCCGATGTTCACTCAAGAGGCTCGAGACCAGGATGTGAAATCAGTTCTAACGGTACCGGCCTTAGGTTCGCATCCGGTTTTTGAGTAATTAGTTTCCGTCGGCTTGGGGTTGCCGAGACGACGAGGTACTGGAGATCCCGGAGGAAGGGGTCTATCCAGGTACCCTAACTGTCGGCTTAGGGGTTGCCGAGTAGACAGTTGGGCTTAGGGGGGATTAGGTGGGGATAGGGAACAACTGGGGAGTTAGGAACTGGTGATCCCGGAGGAAGGGGTCCAACCAGGCATCCGGACTGTCGGCTTGGGGTTGCCGAGTAGACAGCCTGGCTTAGAGGGGGGAACCAAATCAGGTTAGGACTTAGGCTCAACCCATGTAGGTAAACTTAGACCGGGATGATTAGGGATAGGACTTAGCCCGCGCTAGTCCTCAATCCGCGCCCGTCAAACTTCCGTGTAGAAAACGCGTCCGGGGTATGCAAACTCGGCAGTAGTGAATGAACGTCGGTGGGTCGGGAACCGTCTAAGTCCGTTAGGGAGAGTTGTGTAACGAGGAACCCGGGTAACACCCGCGGTAGAATCGCTGAGTTAGGTCGTACGAATTAAGCGCCGACACATAGGTATCGTCGACTAGATTAAGTTATTCGAGTTAAGTGCCATGTATTACACAGGTTAATATGTCGTGTTAATAAACATAAGTTGTAAATCATTACTATCGGTGGTTTCACTAAGTAAGATCCCTCATTCCCAGCGATAGCAACCCGTCTGGGGTTTAAACAGACCCGTGGCGACAGTGGCCAGCTCCCTCTGAGTCGCCACCACGTCACAATTGGCGCCCAACGTAAAAGTCTAGATTTTCACTTGCGACTAACGAGCAAGTTATCGCACAAGCGGAACTCGAGGCAAAACTAGACCGCGGTGTCCAGACACACGCCAGTCACATAAAAAGAAAGGGGATCTTACACCGCGTAAAATAGAAGGTTATTTAATAAAATTTCCGAATAGTAGGGAATATAGGAGTAGGCAAACACTGTTAAAATACCGATTATTACCGTCCGAGATAAAAACCGTTAAGCCGTCCGAAGTAATTGCCGATAGTGCCTACCATCCTGGTTCCGATCCGTATGAAATAACCAAAATAGCTAACATATAATAAACCCGGTTGTATTTTATTTCACAGTACCGGAACGGTCTGAAATAAAGTATAGCAAATAAGTTACTAGATAATATTAATTAATTAAGTTAATACATTGATATGTCAAAAACCGGAAAAAGAAACTTACCCGCCGCGAAACAATTACAAGAAGATCAAGAATTCGAAGAATCCCGCGAAATACAAACGCCCACAATGTCGGAAATTAACGTATTGAACCGGATACTAGCCGAATGTGAGATGACGTTTGACACCACAGGAGACCCGGTAGATTTTCTAGAACGACTAGACGAGATAGTTAGTTCCATAGAAATCTCAGAGAAAAAGCTGATTCAAGCACTCCCGAAATTATTACGCGGCGAAGCGCAATTATGGTACCGAAATAATAAAGACGACTGGGACTCGTGGAAACAATTCACCGACGATTTTAAATTTTATTACTACCCAAGAGGGTATGACAATAAATTGTTAGAGAGCATAATAAATAGAAAACAAGGATACACCGAACCGTTTGTCCAGTATCTGAACGATATACAAACTCTGATACGACGATACGGTAAATTGACGCAATCCGAAAAACTAGAAAGAATTTATGAAAATCTAGACACAAAATACCGTTTCTACATAAAGCGTAAAGATTTTACGGACCTAAAGGAACTAATTACGTTAGCAAAGAGCTACGAAGATATCCGCGCCGAAGAGTATCGAAGAAGTAAACAAATAAGTACGTCCGCAACGAATGGAGTAGATACGCGTCAGCAATCAACACACCAACCGGGAGCGCGAGTATGTCCGGACTACGACGTTAAGGTGTGCTGTTGGAACTGCGGGAAACGAGGTCATTCTTTAAGGGAGTGCAGATCAAAAAGAGTTCTATTTTGTTCCAATTGCGGTATTATAGGCAAAGATTGGAAAAACTGTTGCCATGACAAGAGGGTGTCTCATAATGATTATCTAAAGCCGGAAGCTAACACCATCGAACTAGTAAATCACAAGGACATCCGCATTTTCACGTCGATTAAAATAGAGGGACAAACGTACTCCGCTTTGGTGGACACGGGTTCCACTAATTCCTACATTAACGAAGCAGTTCTGTCGAACATAGCCATGCCGAAAATCGTACCTACCGACAAGAAGACCATCTTATTAGCAGACCAGTCCGAAACACAGACCGGGAAAACAATAAAAGTTGACATAGAACTAAACAACAACAAATTAGAACATAACATCGACTATTTACCGCATGCAAAGAGAGTAATAATAGGCATGGACTTGTTACGAAAAACCGGCTTCACCACAGAGTGGATAAAACCCGAAGATAGGCGACAACAGCCAGAATCCCCGAAAATAACGCCGCCGCGCAATGTGGCCTGTTCCTGTTCAATACAGACAGTGAATACCGAATCGAAGCGTACCGAACCCGTAGCAAAAGAAAGTTCTCTAGTGAACTCCAAAAAACCGCTAAAACCTACGAGGAATAGTGAACCTGGGGGAAACCCAAAAACCCCACTCAGTTCCCAAGTCCGCGTGAACCGTACGGAACCCACGAACAAAAATATTCGCCCACGGAACCCTAAGACTCCGAAGTCACCAAAACTAAACAAGAAAATCGAACATGTGGAAAAGCAGAGAAACCCACGCAGTTCTATAATCCGTCCGAAAATTAAAAACCGCAACGAACATATAGAAAACTCGGGAAAACCACATAGATCCCCGAAACCGCAGAAAATGGAAAATAAATCCGAACATGTAGGAAAACCGGAATACCTACGCAGTTCTCCGTCCACGCCGAAACCGAAGATAAATAATAAACCTGTGGAAAAATTATACAATCCACACAGTTTTCCGAACCCGAAGCAACCGAAGATAAATCCCGTACAAAATGAACAGGTGAAGCAGTTATGTAGCTCACACAGTTATCCGCGCCGCAGTAACCCGATAAATCCCGTCAAGAAACCAACCGAGTGGTACTACCAACTTCGTGATAAGATAACGGAAGATCCGCAAGCAAACAGCAATTATCGCATAAATGAGGGTAGATTGTTCCGAAAAATAATAACACCGTCGTATAAAATTAATATTCTACCCGAAACCGAGTGGAAGCTATGTATACCAGTTGAAGAAAGAATACGTATTCTTCAACAGTGTCATGTTGACCGATTCGCACAACATCGAGGAACCTCAAAGACGCTACAGAAGCTGGCGCAGGAATATTACTGGCCAGGGATGTATCGCGATGTTGCGAAATATGTAAGGGAGTGTAAGAGGTGTCGGAAACACCACCAACGATAAAACGTGAAGTACATAATACAAGCCGAAAATGAACCGCCGTCCATAAAAATACTTCATTCCGTACCTACCGTCCGTAATCATCCGGAAAAATATTTTTAAACCCGGATCCGAACCGAAAAGCCCAGCAAGCCAACCGTTCCTCTTAACCGTAGAAACACGAAGGCTATAGAAAAAAATAAATAAAAAAGTGACCTCAGATTTGAACACACATTGCGAGTTAAGCTACCGACCAACTCAACCAATGAATCACAGCGGACGCCACGAATCAATACCGGAGACCATAGTATCACCCAATTGTATGGCATTCACAATGCAACCACGAAATACAAACTCCTAAAGGTGGTCCGGAAGATTACAAAGGGGGACAAGCCCTCCGAAACCGCAAAACACAGCAGTAAACACAACTTGGTTGCGCGATCGGAACGCCTACAGCGATTTTAAGAACGACAACATAAAAAATGTAATTGCCAACACAAAATCAACAGGCGCTACTACGTACAATTGAAAGGTCAGGAACGAAAACAATATACCAGATATCTAAACCTGGAAACAAAAATCAGTAATAGGGGAAGCGCGGGAATTTAAATTACGGATTTTGGTTTTAAAGTGTGAGTTAACAAATATATGTATGTAACGTAACTAGACATTTACTTAACCGTGGTAAGACTTGTGTTTATCTTAAGCCAGGAAGTATTTGTAATGTAAAACGGAAATGATGAATGGAAAAAAAAACAAGTTAAAAAAAAAAAAGGAATAAAGTATTTACAAAAGGAAAAGCGCATATAAAAAGGAAAATAACAACATATAAAAAGATATGAAAACAAGAAAGGGTAAAAAGAGAACTACCCCACATTTCCCGTTTACATAGAAGCTAAGTAGAAATGTAATAGAATTGTATAAATTATATTGATAGTGTAAGGGATATCGAGTCAGGATGGTAGGACGTTAAAGATTGGTAACGGCCTTTGCAATATTAGGAAAAATGGAAAACTTACAAGAGTTAAGAATAATATGCTCACTTGTACCGCGACATAGGCACCGTGTTCTACATCGCGCTAGGGAAATGTTCCAAGTTCGCGGCATATATAGGGAATCCAACGACTGATAAATAAGAGTCATGATGACCTGAGCCAAAGACGTCACCGGCAAGACCGTATACAGAGGAGTATATCAGTCGAGTTTTAAATAATTAATAATTACGTTATTTATTTTATCCGTTTGTACATTTTATAGATAGAATGTAAACAGTCGAGGCGAGAGGCATAGCGCAGCGTCACACCCGCCGTCACCTTCAACGCTGCCGCTGCAGCCACCGCCGGCGCCGCCGTCAACGTGCCAGAGGGGCACCATTCAGTCAGAACCAACGGGACGAGACGACATTGTACCACACTTAGTCACGTGTACACGAGTACAGAGTGCTACATCCAATTCAGCAATTGAGCCATGCTCAAAAGGCACGATCAATCTGATTCAGATGTGAACGCGGTAAAGTTATACAACTTGATGAAGTTGCAGACCTAATACTTGTAGAATCACACTATGCGCGATAATGTCAATATCAAAGTACTGATATACATAGCGGGGCTTTGCCTGTATAGTGGTGTCACACGGGAGTCGTGCCTGACACAACGGTCGTGCCTTGTAGGGACAATAGGCCGGATAGGAGGGGTAATCCCGCGATCCTTTGGGGGTTATCCTGCTTACACAGTTTTACTGACAGGTGATTTTCATCCACAGGTGAAAATCTTCGCAAGTGGGGGGGGAATGTAACGAAGCGTTACAAGCCCGGACCGCCGCCGAGTCATCGAGCAGCGGTCACCCGTCCGGTAGGCGAGCGAGACGCCGGGGACTGGCACCGCGCCGCGCGTGACGCGCGCACCCGCACGGCCCCCCGCGCCGCCGCGCTACACCGCCCCTCCCGCGCCCAGCAGCGAGGCCGCGTCACCGGCGCACGATCCTGCATCGCGCTAACGAGACGGACCGGCGAAACAACGGCAGCCCCCGGGACGACCGACTCTGCATCGCGCTAACGACCCGCACCCGATGTTCACTCAAGAGGCTCGAGACCAGGATGTGAAATCAGTTCTAACGGTACCGGCCTTAGGTTCGCATCCGGTTTTTGAGTAATTAGTTTCCGTCGGCTTGGGGTTGCCGAGACGACGAGGTACTGGAGATCCCGGAGGAAGGGGTCTATCCAGGTACCCTAACTGTCGGCTTAGGGGTTGCCGAGTAGACAGTTGGGCTTAGGGGGGATTAGGTGGGGATAGGGAACAACTGGGGAGTTAGGAACTGGTGATCCCGGAGGAAGGGGTCCAACCAGGCATCCGGACTGTCGGCTTGGGGTCGCCGAGTAGACAGCCTGGCTTAGAGGGGGGAACCAAATCAGGTTAGGACTTAGGCTCAACCCATGTAGGTAAACTTAGACCGGGATGATTAGGGATAGGACTTAGCCCGCGCTAGTCCTCAATCCGCGCCCGTCAAACTTCCGTGTAGAAAACGCGTCCGGGGTATGCAAACTCGGCAGTAGTGAATGAACGTCGGTGGGTCGGGAACCGTCTAAGTCCGTTAGGGAGAGTTGTGTAACGAGGAACCCGGGTAACACCCGCGGTAGAATCGCTGAGTTAGGTCGTAAGAATTAAGCGCCGACACATAGGTATCGTCGACTAGATTAAGTTATTCGAGTTAAGTGCCATGTATTACACAGGTTAATATGTCGTGTTAATAAACATAAGTTGTAAATCATTACTATCGGTGGTTTCACTAAGTAAGATCCCTCATTCCCAGCGATAGCAACCCGTCTGGGGTTTAAACAGACCCGTGGCGACAGTGGCCAGCTCCCTCTGAGTCGCCACCACGTCACATCTGTCTCGCAACGCTACCACTAGAACTGTCTCTCTTCTTAACAGAAGCGCCGCTAAACAAGTGAAAGTGCCATCCGAATGCTAAATTAGCTGTCATTATTAAAATCAGGCGCAAAACTCAAAGGAAGCCATCTATCTAATCGAAAATATTCAATTTTATTCAAAATGTTACAGCTACATCCCTCATTTGCATAGTTAGAGTGTGAAATAAGGATTACATGAAGCTACACAAGTTCATCTTTGATTTAAAGTTATTATCATTAAAATTATGGTAAAGCGAGTTTGTTTTTATGTTATTTTAATTATAATGATTATGAAGTCTACCTAGAATCATATCATCTAATCAACAGGTATGATATAGCTGGCTAGCTAGCTAGGATCTTAGCTTGTATGGTATGGACAGCCTTAAGCACAAATGTCTCGATTCTTAAGCCATTTAAAATAGAAAATGCTTAGCGGCTGTCTACAACGTGCTTGCACTTTTGGTGTGCAACCTGGATGGTGACAGGAAAAGTAGAGGGTAAAAGACCGAGAGGCCGAAGTCCAAGATAGTCGGATGAGATCTCCGAAGAGTTAGAAATACCGGCCAGCACCGCACTACACCAAGCGACGGAACGCAGCCGCTGGAGGCAGTTAATTGACAAACTCAGCAGTTACGATACTCAATAATGTGTAACCGAGTAAGAAGAAAGACAACTAACTAAAGGATACGGGCGTGAGTGTCTATGTATCATTATAATTCAGCCAGAAGACGCCCACTGTTGGGCATAGGCCTCCCCCAGAGATATCCATGTGTATGTATGTATGTATTAAAGTAACATCAACACGTTACGTAATACAATCCGATTTACTTCGCCGCACGCGAATTCAACATAGGAAAATTCGGAATCATTTCCAGAACCACCACTTCCTCAAGGTTATTATCATATTTCGCCAACGTTACGTATGGGTATAGCAATCACCAACAGCGCATGCGCCCAATCGTGCTTGACCCATTTAACTTGTTTAAACAGCAAAAAAACTGTAGCTAGAAAAAAACTGAAGACGTTTCCCTAGCGATCGAAAGTTTTGATTTCCTTCCTTTACATTCACACCTGTTTCCTTGATTATATAATGTACGTTTAGGGTTGTGTGGTGTGGATAGATATTCGGCATTACCCTAAGCATTACCCTCTTTATAAGCTTTTATTTAACTTGCACCCGGATGTAAGTTGTCCGTCAAAATTTGCAAACCAAATTTCGACCATTCGTTGGTATCCTATTGAGCCGAAATTTAAGCTAAAGGTTGTGGAATGAGCTCCCAGGTTTCCCCTGGAGAATACAGCATGGAGAAAGGGGTGAAAAAGTTTTTACAGGGTCGACCGTATTTGCGAGTGTAACAGTGCAAGCTAAATAGAAGCTTGTAAAAGCAACCGAATTTTACGCGGACAAAGTCGCGGGAAAATCTAGTAATTTATGGTAAGGACGCCGAAGCAATAACCCTAGATTTAATCGTTCCAGCATTCGGATATATTGCACTTAACGATTTTATTAGACAGTTACCCAACGATCGATCTAATTGCGTTCGAGTAATTTGTTGATTGCAAACCGCACTTGCTTGTTGCTTAGTGATTACTTGGATCCATTCTCTTCCTCTATAATGCAGTATAATTAACAATAAGTCGATGAACAATGCACTTATTGTATTTACTCACACGCAGACGACTTAGGTAGGGATTGGCCCTGTGGTGTCCGGCAGAGTAGAATAGTACCAATCCCTTACACTCGTGGGTGTCGTACAAGGCGACTAATGTTTTCGAGGCAAAAGATCTACAGTCTCAATAGGTTATATAATGGGCAGCAGCGGTTTTTCATTGTTATATTTAGAACGCTGGGATCTCCAATCCACCTGCAAAGCGTGGAGATTTTAGCAACAAGCTCTCCTCTTGTGGGAGTCTCCTATCCTAAGTCCTGCAGTGGACTGTTATGGGCTGTGATGATGAAGCATACTTGCGTAAAACATTTTACTAATTGATTACCTTTCTCTTCGTGATCTAAACTCGGAAAAGAACAAACACATACCCGATATTATAGTGGCGAAAAAGTGAAACAAGATCAATCATTTAATTAACATTAATGATTTATCGTTTAATGAATACTAAATCGATGCTACTCATTGTAATGAGAACGCATTCTATTTTCAAACGCAGTTTTCTCCGCCGGCCGACCACGGTCTGTTTGGTCGAGGGAAATGGCGGGAATGAAAAACAATATGGTGGAAAATGTTAAAAATCCAAGCCATTTCAATTTTTTAAAATTACTACAGACAAACATAACAGCCCCACACCTTCGAACCAAAATGGTTGCGTACTCTGAGGTTCCAGAGAGCCTTTTTTATGTTATACGGCAAACAAACAGGCAAGCGGGCCACCTGATGAAAAGTGGCCTATGGCGATCTTTTTCCCGACTGTACTAAACTTGTGGCGACAGTAGTGACGAAGTCTAAGTTGGTTTCACAAATTCCAAACAAAAAAAGCATTGCACCAATCACCATCATTATCACATCAGCCGAAAGATACCCACTGCTGGGCAAAGGCCTCCCCCAAAGATCTCCACAAAGGCCGGTCCTGTGCCTTCCACATTCCCTTCCAGCTAGCACCCGCGATCTTTACCAGGTCGTCGGTCCACCTTGTGGGTGGCCTTCCGGAGGCGTCTTCTGGTACGTGGTCGCCATTCGAGAACTTTACTACCCCATTGGCTATCTGTTCTTCGAGCTATGTGCCCTGCCCACTGCCACTTCAGCCTGGCAATCCTTACCAACCTTAGGTGAAACCTAAACTTGCTAAGTCACATTAAATTTATGACATCGATTTTATTATGCTTAGGAACATCTTAAGACAACAATTTATGCGTTGTCGCCTAAGTTTAATGCTATGGGCATTAGTGATGTTGAATGGGCTTCCAGCTTTCAACCCATGAATGTATTCTTGACCGAGGTTGACATAATCCAAACAATAATGTCATCTTACTCTTTAAAAGTGGTTTTTTGTCCTTTTCTTTAATAGAAATTGTTATCCATTATTTATACTGTTATTGTTAAAGGCGAAAACTCGGTAATAGCTCATTAATATCCTTATTATTAAGTGTATCATATGTTTATTATTGCTGTAAGATTTTCGAATAAAAAAAGTAACTAACCCACATTTGCTGCCTAGAATTTATATAACTGTGCTAGACATATCGCGAACAATGTATACTGTTATCTATATCATTATTTAGATGTCTGAAACCATTATAAGGTCGCGACCTCAACTGCTTTTAATAGTCTATTCAAATATATTAATTATTCGGTAGAACATTACGTAGTTCGGTCACGCTAGGGAGGGGATGCGTCGCGCGAATGAGACCGAAGCCAGTGATCAGAGTCGGTTTTAGAAAGATAATAAATATCACTATATATATACATAGTATAGAAACAAAGTCTCTTCCCGCAGTCAGACCCTCATCGTCAATATGTATCAATGTACGCTTAGATCTTTTAAACTACGCAACGGATTTTAAAGCGTTTTTCAACAATAGAAAGAGTGATTCAAGAGGAAGGTTTATAAGCAATTAAAAAAGAGTAGGTAGGGGTAAAGTAGGTGTACACGAATGAAGTCCCATTTCTTTTTTATGTCATACGGTAGGCAAACAGGCAAGCGGGCCACCTGATTGAAAGTGGTCACCACTGCCT
Organism: Blastobasis lacticolella; assembly: GCA_905147135.1. Lineage (NCBI taxonomy): Eukaryota > Metazoa > Arthropoda > Insecta > Lepidoptera > Blastobasidae > Blastobasis > Blastobasis lacticolella. The sequence continues at coordinate 1,739,489 of LR990067.1, forward strand.
ATAGACATTAGCAACACCGAGAGTATCGTCAATGCGTTGCCCACCTCGATAACACGTTACTCTGGCAGCAAAAAGGCAAATGTCGTCCCTCCACTGCCAAAGCCACGGTTCCCCAAATTCCCACCCCATCGAAACCTTACTCACCGGCAGAAACAAAATACTATTTAAAAGAATATTGTTTAGCTGCGGTATTCTGTAAGGTGGAGGTACTTCCCCAGTCGGGCGGCTCCAATTCGAACGGGATACCCCGCTATGCCCTACCTCTGTAATGGATTCATTAGTCATTTAATAAATAATAATAATACCGTCACGGGGTGACGATCAGCTGTCGAAACTTTCCAACCAGTCACAGGGTCCCCAGCGAAAGACCTTTTTCAACCTCGCTTCACCAACTGAATTAGGTGGCACACCTAAAGAGTGGCGAGTTTCTCTTCGTCTGATTTTAGAACGTCTTTACAACACCGTACGGGCATCGCGACCCTTTTTTCTGCACGTGCAAGTTGTCTAATGAGCTAACTCCCGAAGTCTTTCATTTGCACTAAAACATGGGGTTATTCAAAAATCATGTCTACCGGTACCTCTAAGGCCAGCATCCCATCCGCTCCTTCCGAGTGTTGTACCCTTCAACATTGAATTAAATGATTTTTCTCAACGAAACTGGTCAACTGCATGAATTTCAGTTAAGTTTATATTCTAGGTATTATAGGAAACAACATTCGACTTCCTATAACACATTAATTGTTAAGGATTGAACATTGATCGTCTGAGGGTCACGTGAGGCTCCCTGTTTTATTTTTTTGTTAAGGGACCATCCCCTACCCCACCTGTGGGCCAGAGGCGTGAGCTTTATGTATGTATGTATTAAGGGACCAATTTCCAATATGCCCACCAACGTTTTGAGACCGAAACCGACAGCCCAACACTGCTATCGCGGCCACAGCATTTCGCGACTTTCTCTCCCCGGTTACGCAAAACTGTAGCGGCTTGCGCACGCCAGCTGGGCGTTTTCTGTGCGCGCGCGCCGGTGCCGTAGACGTAGTAATACGGAGTATTACTGATACTACTATACTATTCATCTTCTTCTTACGGTGTCATCTCCTAACGGAGGTCGGCGATCATGAGGACTATCTTCACTTTAGAGACAGCGACCCGGAATAAGGACCTAGTACTCATCTCAAACCAGTCTCTGAGATTCCTCAGTCAGGATGCCCGTATTCGGCGAGGTGGTCTGCGGCCTTGTATTTTAACTTGGATTAATAGAATAGCTGCAAAAGCTTGTATTTGTCGTTTCGCATTATGTGCCCTAGGTATTGTACTTTTCTTATTTTGATACTCGTTATAAGTTCCAAGCCTTTGTTTGCTACTAAAAAGATTTGTTTAGGACTCTCCGTTTATACTAATTAAGTCAGGCCACAGAGCACGCTTGACATGTGCTTTATTGTTTCCCCTGGAGGGGGGTGTTATACGTTTTTTTGCAGTAGAAATACATAAGACGGTGGTACTCACCTAGGCGAACTCCTCAGGCTTGACAGAATCCTACCACCTTTAAAATTAGTTCACATTAAAACAAAGAAGGGCCGAGCCTTAGGGAAGAAAATTTCATTTGTTTGTTTCGATGTTTGTTGCTCCTTCACACAAAAACCGCTGAACGGATTCTAATGAAATTTGGCACCATATAGCTTATAGCCCAGAATAGCACACAGGCTATAACTTATCCTAAAATTCAATGTGGTTTCAGCGGGAACGGGTCTGGAACGTTAGAAACAAATTATACGCAGACAAAGTCGCGGGAAAAAGCGATTTTTTGTTGTAAAAAAAGACAATTTAACCGCCATCTTTGGTATCAAGTGACGATTAGAAAATACCTCAATTATCGTACTTTTAGAACCTTGCCACAAAACCATTAAACTTGACATTTTGAAGGTCAAATCACCACAAACCAAAGAGCCATGGAAGCCGGGTAATGGCCGTTACATAACAAAGCAGTATACGTCGGAGAATTCGAAGACATTTTTGGAATAACTTTGTCTCGATTTTATGTTTTTATTTTTCGTAGGAACAAGAGAAAATGGATTAATACCTGTTTTCATAAACAATACTTAAATTAATAAATACTTAAAATAATTAAAGTAAATAGTTTAGGAGCGTCGGTGGCCGATTAGTGAAGGTATCCGACTCGGAAGCGAGAGGTACCGGGTCCGAATCCCACTGCCACCATGCACCAAATACTCTTTTCTGAGTTATGTACATTAGTTGAACACTAACGCTGCTCTTACGGTGAGGGAAAACATCTAAAATCTGCACATTCAGGCGATTAAATATGCATAGTGCTGGACGCTTAGTGCCGATCGCCACTTAAGTACTGTCTGTTGATACCCTGTGCGTTCGCGCGCACTGAGACCTCACAGTAACGTTTCTAAATACGTGAGTAAGAAATGAATGTCAACCATGTCATGGCAAACAATTAACTGTGCATTCTACTTATTCCATATACTTATAAATAACTTGTGCACCACAGCATTGCAATTAAAATATTCAGTACATTTTTTGCGTAATTCGAAAATGCGGTCAGATTTTCAAGGTGATTTCGTTCAAGAATTTTATTTATTATTGATTTTTGTTATTATACATAGATAGATAGATCAGTGACTTCACCAGGAATGCACAAATTGCCAATTCGGCTTCTTGCGGCTTCACCACAACCGGGTCCACTAACGTGGTGTTTTTTTATGTTATACAGCAGACTAACAGGCAAGCGGGTGCCTGGTGCATGGTCGCCGCTGCCAGGGGAGTTACCAATGCGTTGCCCGCCTCTGAAGCGACCACTAACATACCTTTGGTACGATCCTATGTCATAGTCGAAAGGAAACACTGTGGCTGGGAGCTCATTCCAAATCCGAATCGTATGTAATTATACGATGGTAATCTTGTCGTTAATGTCTCGGCTGTGCTATCGCGCGCGAGTCCGAGGTCCGCCTTGAACATGATCCAGGATTTGGAAGATCAAGGACTTACAGCGGAGCGACTACCATCTATGCCCCTGTTAACAGGAGAACCTGACCAGATTGGATCATGGTTACATATTCAGTCGCCTCTGTTTGCATATTTCATCACGATGTTTTTCACCGTAAGAGCATCGGTTAGTGTTCAACTAATGTTTATAACTCAGAAATGAGTCATTGGTACATGGCGGTGCTGGGGTTCGAAACCGGTACCTAGGGGCACGGGTCGGATCCCTCAACCATGCTAAGGCCCTCAACCACACCACCGACCATGCTAAGGTTCATCATCATCACAGCCCGTAACGTAACAGTCCACTGCGGGACTTAGGGCCTCTCCCACGAAAGGGGAGGTTATTGCCATAATCTCCACGCTTGGCAGGCGGGTTGGAGATCACAGTGTTTAAATATAACAATGGAGAATGCTGCTGCCCATTTTCCAGACTACGGAGACTCTTGATGTTTTGCCTCGAAAACATTAGTCGCCTTGTACGACACCCATGAGCGTAAGGGGTTGGTGCTATTCTACTCTGCCGGACACCACACGGCAAATGCTAAGGTTGCTTGGAAGAGAATCTAGTGATCAGACCACCCTTTGTACTTATTGTAATATATTATATTTCATGTATTGTATTGTATAGACATATATATGTGACCGCCATCCCGCCTATTGGCAACTACTAAGTGACCATACAGCCATCTTATCAATCTTAGATATTTGATAACAAAACTCGAAACACTACCCAAGACAGCCAACCTTGCACCAATCGCCAGCCGACTGGTTGTCACCAGTTTGCCTCAGCGTTTCGCAACCAGTTGCACAAGCGTTACGTAACCAGTGTATTGGCTGGCTTGCGAAGTTGGTCAGCTGAGTTGCTAGGGGGTTGATCGGTTGTCAAACACTTTGAATTAAAGTATGTTTTAAACAAAGTCACTCAAAACGAAAGTCATTCAAGCGTCGATGGCCGGACGGTTGAGTATCCGACCCGTAAGCAGAGGTACCGGGATCGAATCCCGCTGCGGGCATGTACCAATGCTTCTTTTCTGAGTTATATACATTAGTTGAATTCTAACCGATGCTCTTCTGAGGGAAAACATTGTGATGAAACCTGCAAATTCAGTTGCCTGAATTTGTAACCATGATCCAATCTGGTCAGGTTCCCCTGGTAGCGAGGTCACGGAGGTCAGATTGCAGTCGCGTTACTGTAATTACCGCTGATCGATAAATCCTGGATCATAGTCAAGGCGGACCCCGGGCCCTCGTGCTCGAGAGCACAACCGGGACATTAACGCCAAGATGAAGAAGATACTACTGATGATGATGATTCATCATCTTTACCGTCTTTGGCCGCATCGTCACTTTGCATCAGGTGAGATGGCGGTCCATGGGGTGGGGATTTGGGGAACCGTGGCTTTGGCAGTGGAGGGGCATTTGCCTTTTTGCTGCCAGAGCAACGTGTTATAGAGGTGGGCAACGCATTGGCGATACTCTTGGTGTTGCTAATGTCTATAGGCAGTGGTGACTACTTCCTATCAGGCGGCCCGCTGGCCTGTTTGCCACAAAAAAAAAAAACTTTCTATAGTATAAAACAAAGTCGCTTCCCGTCGTCTATGTACGCTTAGATCTTTTACTTGAATGCAACGGATTTTAATGCGGTTTGCAACAATAGATAGAGTGATTCAAGACAGGTTTATAGCAAGAAAAATAATGTAAAGTGGGTATACGTGAACGAAGTCACTATAAAATAAAGTTTTCGAGAACATACAATAACAATGTTTAATGCACTCACTTTATTATGATAGGATTAAAGAAAGTAACAAAAAAAATATTGCCTTACTACCTACGATGTTGTATATTTTAAGTTGAATCCAAGTTAGTCTCTACAAAAGACATCAACGGGCACCGAATTTTAATCTTACTTTTTTTCGAAAGTTCGTAAGTTTGTTTGTTATTTCTTCAAGCTAAAACTTTTAAATGGATTATCACATGATTTAGCAGTATAGTAGCTTACATCTTATAAATTGTGGTTCCAGCTGGAACAAACACGGCTTATCGCACATAAGATAGGTCTAGACATTTTAATTTTTTGTATGTGTGATTTATACTGCTCCTGTTTTGATTTTTATACCACAAAAAAAAACTATAATATTATAAATTGTATTGTGTTTTTCTCTTCCTGCCGGTGAATAAGGTCTCCAGTGATCCATGGGGTAGGGATTTGGGGAACCGTGGCTTTGGCAGTGGAGGGGCATTTGCCTTTTTGCTGCCAGAGCAACATGTTATAAGTTTGGGCAACACATTGTCATTATCGCTATTGTTGCTAATACCAATTGGCAGCGGTGACCATTTTCCATCAGGTGGCTCGCTTGCCTGTTATCCTATAAACTAACGTGGCCACCTTATTCCTTCACCGCCAACTACCTAATAGTATCGACCTATTCGCCGTTATGCAACAGTATTAATAAAGATAACTATTCATACTTCCTAGTCGTTATTATATCTACGAACGATCATTGTTCAGATCAGTTCTGTTTATGCCGTAATAAATTGCCTATTATACAATTTTTGAAACGAATCGTTCTCATATTTTTAGGTTAGGATTGCTATGATATTTCTCAAGCTATCAAGATCGTGAGATAAATAGCTTTGGGATATGGTTAACGTTATAATTGATTGATATTGATAGTGGAGAATCGGAGATGCTTTTTTGTAATTGGTGTACATTGGTATGCGTCTGTGCGATGAGTGTTTTAGAGCTTAATAAGAAATAAGAAATAACTTGCGATCTATATGCGATGATATGTATGTAATCGAATTGAATTTATACGTATTTTTTTTTAAATTATTGATTGGATTCAGTGGACGTTTGCAATGCCAGGGGTGTCACTCACTTGCTACCAATCCCGTAAAAACCTTTTGATCCCTTCCCTTAAGATCTCCATGTTGTACTCTCCAGGGAAAATGAGTAGTCTAGCGCAAAAAATGTTATTAAATACACATAAATATGATTCAAATAAGACGCCCATTCCAGTCGCCCATTGCACTATTTCTATTCTAAGCATACTAAAAACATTATAAGAACAATGAACGAATACCCTACCTCTATTGAAGGGAAATATGCATTAGATAAATAAAATAAAATAATCATGGTGTTAATGTCCCGGTTGCGCTTCCACGCGGGTTCTGCCTTGACCACGATACAGGATTTGGCAGATCAGGTAATTACAATGGAAAGGATGCACCGATATGGATTCAGTTTTCTCTATGTGAAAGCCAGTTTAATGGAAATGTTTCTTAGATTGGTTTCATTAAAATTTGTTTAGATAATATTTGGGAATATGTGAATTTGGTCAGAGTTATCCGACTTTTTCTGTCTGTTAGGTTATGTATTTGTGCTGTCCTCGACATAAACTTGCCTAAAACATATAATCATCTTGGCATCAATATCCCGGTTATATTCTTGGGCGTGAAGGATCGGGGTCCGCCTTGACCATGCTCCAGGATTTGGCAGATCCGGTAATTACAGTGGAGTAACTGCTATTTACTCGCCTGAATAAAAAAAAACATCTTGGCGTTACTGTCCCGGTTGTGCTCTCGCGCATGAGGGCCCGGGGTCCGCCTTGACCGTGATCCAGGATTCAACAGATTAAGTAATTACAGTGGAGCGACTGCCATCTGACCTCCATGACCCTGCTACCAGGGAAACCTGACCAGATTGGATCATGGTTACACATTCAGTCGCCTGAATGTGGCAGGTTTCATCACGATGTTTTCCCTCACCGTAAGAGCATCAGTTAGTGTTCAACTGACGTACATAACTCAGAAAACGTCATTGCGGCACTGGACATCCAACCCGGTACCTCTAGCTAATATGCAATAGATAATTGATTGCAAATAATGTCTCAAACGTGACCAAAATAATTATTTCTAAGACAAATTACTTAATTTTCCGCGTCGGCGGACAGTGACCGAGACGAATCGACCATTTCATCCCAGATTCGTCGCTATTTGCTAATTTAGCTATGAAAGTGAGTCGATTTTGGTAATTATGATGTCTACATTGTATTAGGCAAGGTATCAATGACTTTTTATATCACTTAGAAACGTTACGCGTCGTTCCGCTTTTCAAAAGGTTTGATACAAAAATTTACCTGAGCAATACATTCCACTTTAATTTGCTCTCACGCTTTATGCTTCTGAATTTAGGCGACTCAATTAAGCCCAATGTAATAAGCACTTTAGTCGGGTATCGAGTTACACCTTTTTCCCGTAAGAGTAGACAGAGGCCGAATCAAAACGTAAAGCTAAGATGCGATAAATAAGTTCTAAACGCAAGCTTTTATAAGCGACCTAGTTTAACTAAGTACCAATGACTCCTTTCTGAGTTATGTACATTAGTTGAACAATAACAGATGCTCTTACGGTGAGGGAAACATCGTGATGTAACCTGCAATGTGTAACCGTGATCCAATCTGGTCAGGTTCCCCTGTTAACTGGGTAACGCAGGCCAGATGGCAGTCGCCCCACTGTAATTACCTGATCTGTCAAATCCTGGATCATAGTCAACGCGGACCCCGGGCCCCTGACGCCCGAGGAAATAACCGGGATATTGATGCCAAGATGATTATATTGTGTAAGACAAGCTACAGTACAGCATAAGATATTCAAAATAATATCCTAAACGATAGATGTTTGTAAACCTGCAATGAAGTCTCAAATCTTTCACAAGCTGGATCTAGATCTAGATTAAACTGGCTTTCAAATAAAGAAATCCGTATCGAAATCTGTCCATCCGTTCAGGACCTATGATGCGACAGACAGACACACACATCCACATATACACAGATACACAAGACAAACTTATACATGTGAACGACACCACCAAGTAGGTCTTGTCGGTTTTCGACCTTTATGACGTAAGAGAGGCATTACATCAATTTATGTGTAAGTGTTACAGACAGACAGATGTACAGATGATAATCAGCAACTAGTTTTACTTGCCCCAGGCCATTGTATTGTAGTGTAACCGGTTTGACCCCAAGACCCCGTCTCGATGGACTTCCGAAAAGTTTTTTTTTATTATAATTTTTTATTTATAAGAGCGTCGGTGGTCCGGGTCGGAGAGGTGCCCAGTTCGAATCCCGTGACAAACGAGCAGACAGCCCACCTGATGGTAAGTGGTAACCGTCGTCCATAACATCTACGATTCATTTAGGTTGCAGGTAACAAAAATTCAGAACCGCAGGTTGTCACTGTGAGGACTAAGATGAAATACCTCATGCCTGTAATTTCGCTGGCTACCTTATCCTTCAAACCGGAACACAACAATGCAAGCTTGGCAGTAGAAATAGATAAGGCGGTGGTACTCACCCAGGCGGACTCCTCAGGCTTGACAGAGTCCTGCCACCTAATGATGTGTGCCGCTATATGCCATTGACTCTTTTCAAAGAATGTGTTACAATTAAGAACTTAATTATAGGTACTAATATTTTAAAGAGATTTTTATTTTTATTTTGAATTAGTTTGTACCGAAAAACTCAAAAACTACAGCACCGATTTTAACAATTATTTCATTAATAGAATGCTGTATTATCATTGAATAACATAGGCTACTTTTTATCCCGGCTAATTAATAGGTTCCCGCGGGAAAATTGATTGTTTACAGAGATCCGAAATGCGCGCGTGTGGAAGCCGCTGACTACGGCTATTCGAGATCTAGCATCAAAATGCTAGGAGCTAGGAGTGTCAGCCATAACTGCTCCTACTTTTAGCAATATACTTACAAATAAATCACATTATATTGTCAATAATCCCAATGCAAAACGTATTTGAGAACTTATTAGGCAGTTTAGACCATGATAGAGAGTGAAAGTACCGTAATAGAACCGTAATAGGATGACCCACAGACCTATATATCTTGTATGGAACTAGAGATCAGCTTACAATGGATATTATAACCAATATAATTTGAACTGCAAGTATCACTTAATTGTTTTAGAATAAGGTTCTTTCGTTTTGGTTAAGATCAGTGCGAAAATGTCCATGCTTGTTTTTGTATTACATACGTATTATGTCTTAGATGACAACGTATTTTAGGCAGACTCGTTCTTAGACTGCTTTGACAAATCATCTGTCTTATTTTTTTATATAATTGGTCTAGCCATGCATTCGACCGCCATTTCACTTCGTGGTAAGTGACGATGCGGCCGAAGATGGAGCATGCCTGTCTAGGAACAGCCTATTCACTCTAGCCTTGAATGCGTCCAGATTATAATGACCAGGGAACACACTCGCAGGCAACGTGTTCCATTCCTTAACCGTACGCATTATAAAAGTAGCACTGGCACTGTGTGAGTATTTATTTGTGTGTTTTTTAGAGCCTAGGGCCTAGTCGTAGCCCAATGCGTTGGTCCGATCAGATCTGCACCACATTACATACTACATTCCACGAGGCTGAGGACAGGGGAAGATGGCGTGCCTTTGTCCGTGACAGGATTATGGGGGGGAGAGGTCACGACCCTTAGATATGAGGAATACGAACGGAGGAGGATGAACCTTGGTTATCGTTCTCGCAAGCACGCTGCTAGACCAGTGCAGATTCCTCTAGCTGAGACTTTTTTTTTCAGTTCTTTCGTAAAACAGGCTGATAGCCCTCAGACAGATACATAGCCCTGTCTTTTAGGGGAAGTATGAAACAAAGTTTCCTATTCCTACCTTTAATTCTTTTTCTTTACAGTTCCCAATACAGTTTGTCTTTGGGCATGCCTGGGTGTCAAAGCCATAACAATGTTATGATTTTATTAGAGTTAGGGTATACCGGGACAAATAAATATTAATAATCATGACTATAAAGTCCCAGTTGTGCTCACGCGCGAGGGGTCGGGGTCCGCTTTGACCATGATCCAGGACTTTGCACATCCGTGACCCTTAACAGTGGAACCTGACCAGATTGGATCATGGTTACACATTCAGTTGCCTTAACGCGCCAGTTTCATCTCGATTATTTCCTTCACCGTAAGAGCATCAGTGCCCAACTAATGTACATACCTCATAAGAGAGTCATTTGTACATGATACTGGTTGGCCCGCTGTAAGAGATTCCTTTCTAGAGATAAGCGGTTCTTATTTTGACTTATACTTTTGTAACATAACGTTTATGTTTTAAAGCAATAAACAATTAAAAAAAAAGAAATAAATGGCGGCAATAGAGTCCGAACCGGGTACCTCAGGGTACGAATCCGACCCCGTAGCAGGCCTCCTAGCAATATCCAACAACTATAATAAAACAGCTTGATAAACACACATATTTGCAATAGCAATTAAGTATACCAGTTAATCAAGTTATTCGATTTATCATCGATCAAGCTAACAAGCTTTGCTCAATCATAAATTACTATCTTCTATCGTCATAGTATAAAACAAAGTCGCTTCCCGCCGTCTGTCCCTATGTATCTATGTGCGCCTAGATCTTTTAAACTACGCAACGGATTTTAATGCGGTTATCAACAATAGATAGAGTGGTTCAAGAGGAAGGTTTATAGGTAAAAAAAGTGGGGTGAAGTAGGTCTGGGGTAGGTGTAGGGTAGGTGTATGGGTAGGGGTGGGGTGGGTGTAGAGTATAGGTTGGACAGGGTAGGGTAGGGGTAGGGCGCCACGCGAACGAAGTCGCGCCGGATCGCACTTTAAATATTATGATTCGTTTATTTTTGTTATGGTTTTGTTTTTTTATCTTTGTTATTTGTTGCATGCCAATACTTATTGGCCATTATATCAGGTTAATATTATAAATTTGTAATGATGATGGAATGTTGGTTACTCCTTCACGCAAAAACTTCTGAACGGTTTTTTACGAAATTTGTCAGCGATATAGCTTATGGCTCAGAATAGAGCACTTAGGCTAGAAACGGTCACCCATCCAGTTCCCGGACTCTGCGTTGCTTAACTTTGGTTATCGGTCTCGCACGTGCTGCCACTAGACCAGTACCGAAATCGTCTAGTTTGAATGTATATAACGGTCACCCATCCAGTTCCCGAACTCTATGCTTTGCTTAACTTTGGTTATCAGTCTCGCACGCACTGCCACTAGGCCAGTACCGAAATCTAAGTTCAGTACGAAACGGTCACCCATCCAGTTCCCGGGCTCTGCGTTGCTTAACTTCGGTTATCGGTCTCGCACGTGCAGCCACTAGACCTTCATTTCGCATGTGTGTATAGCAAATGCGAATAACTCCTTTCAACATGCATAAAGGATGCCGGTTGGTAATATGCAAAACAGAATTCGAACCTACTTTACAGTCGAACTGATTGAGTAATACCTAGACTGAGTGACGGACAAACTTTCAATATTTGTTATACATATGGCACACGTTTCTGATTGTTATACATTCGGGCGACTGAATGTGTAACCATGATCCAATCTGGTAGGGTTCCCGTGGTAGCAGGGTCACGGAGGTCAGACCGCAGTCGCTCTTCGTAATTAACTGATCTGCCAAATCCTGGATCATGGTCAAGGCGGACCCCGGACCTTCGTACGCGAGATCACACTTGGGACATTAACGCCAAGATAATTTTCCTGCTGCTATCCTATCAGGTCAGGTGGCCAAAAAAGGCTAAAAAGCAGCTGTTTTATACAAAATTGAAAATGAATTCGGCCAAAATATAGGAAACAGCAGATTTTTTGACGATTTTACAGTTAAAAGTCATTTGCCATAGTAAAAGTTGTTTGTCATCACCAGCACATGTATTCGTCATCAATTTGAAATAATCCTGTATAAGATAAACACTTTATTGCTCATACAAACCATTAAACCCTACGTTACAATCACTACGAGACAGTTGAGCTAAGGCGACCTTTTTACTAAAAGCGATATCTTCCTGGCAACCTTCACAGAATTATTAAAAAAAGATAGAACACCCAAAATAAATAAAAAAGAGAAAAGTTTAAATTTGGGAGTCTGGAGTGCAAATTCATAACTTCAATGTCGTAATTGACCAGTTTTACAGTAACTTGTGCCCGTTTATTTATATCCATTACGTAGTTTCGATGATTCTCGTTGAACGACTAAAATACAACAAAAAAAAAACAATCTAAAAACAACTAAAACTCCAACGACAACCGTCTAAAACAACCATCAGCGTTCCTTTCACAAGCGGCTATTAAGAACCTCTACCACATAATTAAAAGCCAATTTCAACCAATTTAAAGTTGCGCAAAACAAAAAAGCTATCATTAGCCGACGAAAACCTAAAGAAAAAACCAAAAGAATCGACCCGATTTTAAAAACCGGGTTCCAAACGTAGCGATACAGAAAAAGGTTGCGAAAAATGTATGTTACGTAAGCTGGCGCAACGATACGCCTTCGCCTCTCCTCCGATAAAAAAGTAAACTGTCAGTTTTGACAGCTATCACGAACACAGGAATCACTCACTTGAAGGATCGATTGCGTGTTTCTTTTAAATTTTTTGGTGGGAACTTTTCCTGGCACTCGCGCGGTTTGTTTTTGATTTTTTACTTTTTAAAAAAGGTGGCAAGGCAGCGTCCGTTCGCGCCGCCGGCTCTCGCGGACTGGCCAATGCTCGGTTTTGCTTTTGCCAGAGACAGTGCGTAGGGCCTGTTTAGATTGGTTAGCTTTTTCTTTATTTGTTTTTTCTTGGAGATTTGTTAAGTTGTTAGCATTGAGATTATGTCCAGCTGTGGTACCTATCTGGCGATTGTCAGGCAATTATGTGCCTTATGGTGTCCGGTAGGGTAGAATATTGTAGAACCCCTTCAACTTCAACCCATAACACAAGCTTTGCTTACTTCGGGGCTAGATGGCGCTGTGTGAATGTGTCAATCAAATTTATTTATTTATTTGTTATTATGATGTTATAAAAGGAGAGTCTTAGAGGTTAGTCAGTCAGTCACTAGAGTTCAGCGTTACAGGAGGCAGTATTAGCGTTTTCTGTTAGTAGTGTACTTTAGACACTGCGATCGTAACTCACCTGTCGACCGGCAGAATCCTCTATTAATGTAGAGGTGGCTTAAGTCCAGTAGTGGACTGTGATGGTTAAAATCTACATCGTCGATTTCGTATGCCGACATCCACCATATCCATGTAAACGATTGTCTGGAAGAGATCGCTATAGGTGAGAAGACCGTCCTTGTAGTAATTCAAATTTTATAGAATTTATTTTAACTTTACTCTTAATGTACAATAAAGATTTAAATTATATTAAATTATTTATATTTTACAAATATAGATTCACCGTCCAAGACAGTAACCAGTATAAAAGCGCCTTTACGATCACACAAACAAGACTACCTTGCAATAAATGAACTGTCCGTATGTCTCTGTGTGCACAGAATGCATTCAAATGTACCGTATTGGTGTAGTGATGTGATTAGACTATTTAAAATACTGTAAAATGGATAAAAAAGTCTTTAAATTGTTAAATAAACAGATTCGTATCAACGAATTTTTTTTTTATATTGGACAAATTCACATAGCGCCATCTAGCCCCAAAGTTAGCAAAGTTTGTGGTATGGGTGTTAGATACCTGATAAACTACTTATATTATTTTTTTCTTCTTTTTACATACATATTTATTATACATACTACACAAAGACCTGCAACAAAAATGAAATTTCATCATTTCAAATTCTGCTCGGCCGGGAATTGAACTCGAGACCTCTGCGTGGCAACCGTATGTAAACCAACTGAACAATTCAGATCGTCATAATGCATAATGGATGCAGAATACTCACAATTAGTTACAGTAGTCTCTCATCATCATAATCACCTGAGCCAATCCCTTCTGCCAGGATCTGGTTTCCTACTTTTTCTTCTAAGCCGTTGGCTCTCCGTTCGACTCAGCGACTCTTTCCTTATACAGGCAGGTATAGGCACCTATTTCCATCCGCGATCTCTTTAATACTATATTTGGCCATTATTATGCAGTCTGTGGCCGTGTGGTGTCCGGCAGAGTAGAATAGCACCAACCCGTTACACGCGTGGGTGTCGTACAAGGCTACTAATGTTTTCGAGGCAAACGATCAACAGTCTCCGTAGTCTGGAAAATGGGCAGCAGCTTTTTCCATTGTTATATTTAAACACTGCGATCTCCAACCCGCCTGCCAAACGTGGAGATTATGGCAATAACCTCCCCTTTCGTGGGAGAGGCCCTTAGTCCTGCAGTGGACTGTTACGGGCTGTGATGATGATGATGATGATGCAGTCTGACCGATTATAAAAGTTAAGTAACACACATAGAAGCTATAAATTAACAATATAAAGATTATAATGGATGGATCCACTGTTGTCTTAAAATCGGTTTAAGCTGTAAGGGTAATGGATATGGTGTGCCTCAAGGTAGTGTACTAGGGAAAAGCTTATCAAGATGTTACTAGTGCGTCAGCATAAAAAATGATTATGTACATTAAATGTATTTTGTTATAATCTGTTCTTATATTTAATAAACACTTACAATTTTGAACCATACGTTTAATATTGGGAATTGTAATGCTGTCTGCACTCATAATTGTAGCACTATTTCGACCTAAGTACATATTGTTAGATAAGGGCGACGGCGGCCTAATGGTTAGGAGGTCTGAATCGTACCCCAAGATAACGTGTTCGAACCCTAGTGCCGCTATGAATTTTAATGTGGCATTCATCAAAAGTTCATAAGCAAGAAAAAAAAGGCCAGTAGGAGCGAAGTCACGCCAGGTCCGCTAGTAAATAAATAAACAAGGCAAAACCAAGTCTCAAAGATTGCAGACCGATCCAGTCCATCACTAAAAGATTTATCGTCTGTGTCAATGCATTTTCACAAGCATGAATATTTTACATATATTTTAGCATTTATTGTCATTTCGACAACGCTATAGCGATCTAACGGGATTGGCTGGCTGTGTCATTTCTCGCTTATTTATCAAATCGATTAAAAAATTCCGGATGACTTCAAATTCTTGTTTATACCAAGGGTATAAACAACTTTTATTTTGACACCAACTCTGAAATCAAGCTGATTTGTTTGGCGATTTCAGAGTTGGTGCCAAAGTAAAAGTTGTTTGTGTACCCCTTGATACCATAAATTCGAAGTCAGTTTGTATATCATCATTATCATCACAGTCTACAACAGACCACTGCAGGGAAGGTTACTCCCACCATTTTCACACTTGGCAGGCGGGTTGGAGATCGTAATGTTATAAATATAACAATGGGAAACGCTGCTGCCCATTTTCCAGCCAACGGAGACTCTCGATCTTTAGCCTCGAAAACATTAGTCGCTTTGTAATGTAAAATCGTTGTGAAGTATATAATTTAGGTCCCTAGCGATTAAGTTATTTGGTGATTTTAACAGATTTAATCGTGAACTCTCGTATTCCACCCCATTTGGTGGACACGGCACATAGAATATCATCACACTAACCGATGCTCTTACGGTAAGGTAAAATATCGCGATTAAACCTGCACATTCAATCCGGTCTGGCTCCTCTGGTAAGTCAGATGGTAGTCGCTTCACTCAACCACTGTAATTAGGTTCTCTGCCAAATCCTGGATCATGGTTAAGGCGGACCCCGGGCCCTCGTTTGCGACAGCACAACCTTGTCATTAGCGCCTAGTTGATTATTTATTTTATTTACATTGTGTGCGAATTTCATTTGGAAGGAAATTATACAAGAGATAAAAAAAATTCACAGTTTATTTGTTTCAGTTTAATATCGTTTCGTTCAAAAGTTTATTTCCTTCATAGTTATTTTATTGTCTATCGTCGTCGAGGGTGCAAATGTTGTATTTACAAGACTCTCCGTTGTCTCGCTCTTTCTTCTGCGGATTTGTCTGTCTGTCTGCCTTTTTGTATACTTTTTCTGGGACTGGTACTCCTGTCTCTTCCTTCTTGCTGTCAATCTCCTCCTGTCGTAGTTGTTGTTGTAGGAGTTGCCCCTAAAAATAATAATAAGGATTTTTACTACTCAGTGACAAACGAGCAGACAGCGCACCTGATGGTATGTGGTAACTGTCGCCCATAATATCTACGATTTATGTACATAGCCCTAAGGATTGCCAGGCTAAAGTGGCAGTGGGCCAGGCACATAGCTCGAAGAATAGATGGCCGATGTGTCAGTAAAGTTGTCGAATCGCGACCACACATCGGAAGACGCAGCGTGGGTAGGCCTACCGCAAGGTGGACCGACGACCTGGTAGAAATGCCCAGCAGTGGGCGTTTTTGGGCTGATATATGTTTCACAAACTTTACTATGAGGTCTCACAGTGCATACAGTATTGTCAGTTGAAATGCACAGGTTTCTGCAATACTTTGTGGCGATCGTCACTATGCGTCCGGCTGAATAAACGAAATTGTCCAATCATAGAGTTGTAGAGACAAGTATCGTTTT
Organism: Blastobasis lacticolella; assembly: GCA_905147135.1. NCBI lineage: Eukaryota > Metazoa > Arthropoda > Insecta > Lepidoptera > Blastobasidae > Blastobasis > Blastobasis lacticolella. Next base: position 1,755,869 of record LR990067.1, read on the forward strand.
TGGCAGAGGGTGTCAATGTCAATCGGTAGACCACAGAATAACAGACCACCTGATGGAATGTGGTCACCGCTGCCAATTAGACATTAGCCACACCAGAGTATCACGAATGCGTTACCCGTCTCTGGACCCTCGGGATATGTCGCTCTGGCAGCAAATAACCGAATATTATTCGCCCTCCCTCCACTGCCAAAGCCACTGTCCTCATGGAATACTGGAGACTTCACCGGCAGGAACACACACGATCACATGCTGCCGGCCCCTTTCCGCCATTGGGAAACGCGATCCGTTTAAACGCTTCATCCTTATGACGTGGATCTTCCAGCTTACCGCACGAGCCGCTTTGGCTCGACCTTTATAATGCGTACGGCTAATAGAACACGTTGCCTGCGGGTGTGTTTCCTGATCATTATAATCTGGACACCTACAAGGCTAGAGCGAATAGGCTGTTTCCTAGATAGGCATGCTCTATCATCGGCCGCTTACCATCAGGTGAGATGGCAGGTAAATCCCGGGCTAGCCTAATTTAAAAAACACACAAACATATTTTTGGTAATTGTTCTCTGGTTGACTGGTAGAAAAAGCTACGTAGCTTTAAGTCCGCCATTGTACTGTAATGTGCATGAAGTTTTCAATAAATTATTAAACATATCGCCATGCCTCTTCCCTGTAGAGGTAGGCGGAGAGCACATTCTTTCTCATCTCTCTCGCTTCTTTCTCATTAATCAACCTTATCATGGTCATTTATGAAGCGATGGATTGACATTGCTGAGCCGGATGCGAGAGCCAACGGCCTACGACGCGAGGTTGTTGAGGACCGGGCGAAGTGGAGGAGAATGAGCCGGATAGCGGACCCTGGCAGAGGCTGGGATAAGCGATAGGATGATGATAATCATACTCATTCTCATTCAACAATACTACTGTGCAATTAAAATAAGAATAGGACATCCAGTTAACTAACTTCACTTGAATAAGTGTACGAGATGGGAGATCAATAACGCAACATTCATTGTCCTAATTTTTTTTTAATGTTATACGGCAGACAAACGGGCAAGCGGGCCACCTGATGGTGCGTGGTCACCGCCGCCTATGGACATCAGCAACACCACGGGAGTCACCAATGCGTTGCCCGCCTCTGAAGAGACCTCTAATATAGCTCTTGAACGATCCCATGTCATAGTCCAAAGGAAACACTGTGGCTGGGAGCTCATTCCACATTCGCATCCTACCATATGTGAACATGCCACCGTTAAGGAAACTAGTAATGAAACACCTTTTTCAATCAGCTTCTTCAGCTCAGCTAACTGGAGCGTCGGTAGCCAAGTGGTAAAGGTATCCGACTCGAAAGCCAGAGGTACCGGGTTCGAATCCCACTGCGGCCATGACATACTATTACTTACGCCCCTGTTATAAATTACTCCTTAGTATAATAATCTAAGGTTTGTTTTATTATAACAAATCCTACTACAACAAAATCTTGTCTATCATGTTGTATGTTTTAAGTTTTTTCCAAGTATATCGATACAAAAGACTTCAACGCGCTCGGAATTTTTATTATTCTTCTCTTTACAATATAGATGATTTTAAGACGTTATTGGCATAAAAATTGCACATAAAATAAATTCTTTTTATAATTATAGTCCAGATATTATAGATCGATTACCGAAAGCTGGAGCGCTCATCATCATAGCCCATAAGAGTCCACTGCAGGACTTAGGGCCTCTCCCACGAAAGGTTATTGCCATAATCCCCACCCTTGGCAGGCGGGTTGAAGGTCGAAGTTATAAACATAAAAATGCAAAACGCTGCTGCCCATATTCCAGCCTACGGAGACTAGATCTTTTGCTTCGAAAACATTAGTCGCCTTGTACGACACCCACGAGTGTAAGGGGTTGGTGCTATTCTACTCCACCCGCCCGTATGGGGTGTCGCATTTGGTGCAACCTGAAAACCCTTCCCGGCTATAGGTAGCCAAGGCAGAGTATAGCTGGTAGGCGTCTAGGTTTCGTACGAGTCCAGCATAACCCTGGTACACATGAGTGTTCTCTGTCTCCCTCCCTCGTTAGTATGGAGGATGCCATTATACCCTTCGCGGCGCAAAAAAAACAACCGTATCTCGTCTCCCGATGGCGGAAGGGGGGGGGGGGATCCGGAGTAGATAGCCGTGAAGGAGAGAAGACCAACAGAAAACAAAGTGATTCACTTTTTGACAGGGTCACGGATGGCAGAGGGTAGGTACTCTACTCTAATTATTTGACCTGCCTAGTAGGTGTAAAAATAAATAACAAAAAGCAGAGTCTAGAGAGTGTGCCTCCTAATACCGTTGGCAAAGAGAGGGGGAAAATGGTATCCCTAGTGTCAAATAAGAAGAGACTTGGCGGGTCACGTGGTTCGACTTGCGCTGCATACGATTACCTGCGCGAAATCCCCTCCACTGCCATTTGACAAGTCTCTTCTTTCGTGACGCGGGTTATACGAACCTATAATAATGACAGTACACAACACAGGAATAAATGGTAAGGTAATCATGTTTATTTATATTGTATGTCATACGCAATTTACATAATTATAGAAGCTTAGATTTACACTACATTTCAGGAAAACTTACAACAAAATACAATGTGCACAAAAACTAGTCCACTACATACTAAAGTGTTTCTTCTAGGTCATATAAAGTGCCAATATTATACAATTTGCAATTATAATTAATTACGTAAACTTATGTCATAATAATTATGCAGAAAATAATTATCTTATGCGTAATTACTTACCAAGTTGAAATGGCTTGTGTTTAGATACTTTTTACCTTTTTTATGAAAATGACTAAGTAGTATACCTGTGAAAATCTTTTAAAAGTATGTTCCGGGTTTCCTACCGCATACCTTTCGAAATATCGGGCTACTTGTAACCAAAGGTACGCGGTGGGAATCTAGAAACATACCTTTAAAATGTGTGATAATAACCGCGATAGTTTGAAACATTATGTTTGACTATAGTTAGTTTGAATTTTATTGTTTGATTTTTATTTATGATTTACATAGAAACTTAATTACATACATAACTACATGATCATGCTTACATTCTATTGGTATCTAGTTTTGATTATAATTTTTCATATTTCAATAAAAAAGTTATGGGATTTATTATGGTATAATATGTAATGTAAGAAATATACTCCGAAACAAATCGGTATAAAATTATTATTTGTGTCAATAAATTTGTCAATAGTTCTTTGACACTTTTCTACTACCTTTTTGTACTGGCCATCACAAAATTTTATCACATCGTATGTGTGTAATCCTTATTATTTTATAATCTATATATAGTATACTATATAAAACAAAGTCGCTTCCCGCCGTCTATCCCTCTGTATGTATTACGCTTAGATCTTCCAAACTACGCGACCGATTTTAATGCGGTTTTCATCAAAAGATAGAAAAATTGATTCAGGAGAAAGGTATAAAGGGTAGTACAACACGCGAACGGTCCTTGTAAACGTAACGCGAATGTAAAATTTGGAGAAGCTATTCTTGAAAACGGTCTCATTGTTTTCTATACTGGTTCATTCATAAAGTCGTTGTAACAAGTATCACATTTTATTGCCACTATATGAGTTAATTCAACGAAATACAAGACAATCATGTAACTTGGTTAGTTAGCACGACCGAAAGTGTTTCAGGTTTCCTTACGTATCCACGAGAGCGCTCGAGTGCGTTACCTATCTCTTTCACACTCGTGGTAAGTAGCTAGAGCTAGACAGGCATTAGAAGGCTAGCGCTCGCGGATGCGAGAGGTTAAAAAATAGGCGCTTTTTTAAATCATTGATTTCGAACAAAAACAAAAATCTATTTCGTCAGAAAAGGCAGAACCAGTTACACTCATTTGTCTCTGTCTTGCAAATGAGTTACTACTTATGGTAAGGTTTAAGAAGTGGTTTATTTTTATTTTATAATGTTTTATAAAGGAACCCTAACCAAAATATTACGCATTAGGAAATCACTAAGGCGCCATCTCCACAAGCGAGAGAATCGCGGCGATATTATCGTCGTGCCACGTATTTCAATTATTTCAAATGTACGCGTCTCCACACGGCGATGTTATCGCGGCGATGCGACGAGTGGCAATGTGCGCGCGTAACGTCGTCGTATCGCCGCGGTATCGTCGCTACTAGTGGCGCGCCCGCCGCGCGCTCGCCGCTTAACGTGGCGCTCTCGCAGCGAGCGCGCGGCGGGCGCGCGCGTGGCATCACTAGCGCTGTGAAACGTAGCTTAACTATTGCACAAAATGCCTCGTCGCGATAACACGGCGATTCCGTTACGAGTCGTCGCGGGCACGCGGCGATTCCGTTACGAGTCGTGACGATACGCTGGCGGAATAATCGCTCGTACGTGGAGATTCTCCGACGATAGAAGCGCGGATACGTCACGATTCTCTCGCTCGTGGAGATGGCGCCTAAGCGTCAGCGACGCAAGTTGCGTCGGCGCGCGCATTAGAACTTGATACAATTTTGAGTTGACAGCATAACGCAACCTGCGTCGCCGACGCTTGATATAATCCGCGCCTAAATTAAATATCAAATAACTTTATGATCGATACCAAAGGAATTGGACATATAATTGTTATTTAGGTGCTATTCGTTGACCAAATTGGACATTAAAAATAAGTGTATAGGTAACCTGCGTCCTTAATTGGTACTTAATCTTGAACTTTGCTACTTAACATACAACTTAACTTTGACTAAAATATATGGTAACTATTACGGCAAGACGGCCAAATTTACATTATCTTGTCTAGATACTAAAAAATATAAAGTACAGCTTTTAACTGGAAGCGAGAGTTTTATTATATTGATTTTGAGAGTCAGTGAAATAACTGCATGTCCAGCGTTTATTACATTTGGCTAAGATTAGTCGTTTAAATTCAGAAACATATAGCGTGGAAGCAATTCAAAATGGAATGTCGAGTTTATAAAATAAGGTCCATTTTACATGCGTTTCGAAAAGAGCGATACAAAACATAAGTGACACAAAAATGAACCCTTTTCTATGAGCAATACATTCCATTTCGACTTGATCTCATGCATTTTACTTCTGAATTCAGTCGACTGAATTTAGTCAGATCTGCGTAAGCGCATTTGAAAGCAGCGCCCCTAAGCGGTTTAGAGTGGTTCGATTCCCATAAAAATTAAAACAGTTTTTTTCTAATTACACACTTATTGAATTAAATTATTCATATTATTTTTGCTTGTGACTGTAATGTAAATATTATAATTATACTATGTAAACAATTTCTTTTTATATTATTTTTATTATTATATTGTAAACTAACTGACGGAATATTACACTGTCTGTAATTTACTATGTGGGTACCAAGGGTCCGACAGTTGATTATCGGAAGTTGTATATATACCGCGAAGTTGGCATATTTCTCTAGCGCGATGTAGGACGATCAGCGCCATCTATGTGAGGATGCTTGCCAACCTTGTGTTCGTGTACTCGTAATGTGAGTATCGTTGAGTTTCCCTATTGGAGCGTTAGCTGTCGCTACAGTACTACACTCTCAACTCAAATCAATGATGAAAGTCAATCCCGTTGTCCCCCAAAGTGTGTAAGAAATCCCCCAAATCTACCTAATATTTGGGGGACAACATTTGGGGGTGTTAACCATTGTAGGAAAACTAAAAAAAAAATTGGAACCATGTTCCATTATAGGAAATATCAGTCATTTCCATTGACCCTCAAATCTGGCTATCTCTTTCGCACTTGTGGTAAGTTGCGACGAGTATGAAAGAGATTGGTACATTTGGGGGACAACATTTGGGGGGAAACGGATATTATCGAAAATATTGAGCAAAATTTTGAATTGAACCACTTAAAGAATTTGGTCGCTAAATTATCTGCTATGGCAACTTACTTAGTCTTAACGCAAATTTAAAAATATATACATAGATATTGCAAAAGTGTACTATTCAATAGTGTAAACTACAAATTACATTGTTGGGTGTGTCTATTTAACAATTCTACAGATCATGCATGTGTGTGCAGTGTAGCAACAAAAATCGGTCAAGAAATTACCAAATAATATTAGACACTGCAAAATACGTTTCAAAAGAAGAAGAGAAAACGATTGATAATGACAACGATAATACTAGATGTGGTGTAAAAAGGAACTAATATGCTATCATAGAGGACACTGTACTGAGGAAAAAATTAAACTAAGGAAATTTATTAGATGGTAGGACTCTGTCAAGCCTCGAGTCCGCCTGGATGAGTACCACCGCCTTATCTATTTCCACCGTCATGAGGCATTTCATCTTAGTCCTCACAGTGACAATGCTCCTGCGGTTCTCCATTTTCGTTGTCTGCAACTAGTGTCCCATTGAAGGTTAATTTATGTTAAGAAACCGAAGTCAACAACCTGCGGCTGTAGCCAAAGGCTTAAAAGCTCTAAGAAATTTTGTTCAAAGTTTTTTTTTTTTATGTCATACGGTAGGCAAACAGGCAAGCGGGCCACCTGATGGAAAGTGGTCACCACTGCCTATAGACATTAGCAACACCAAGAGTATCGCTTAATGCGTTGCCCACCTCTATAACACGTTGGCTACAAGCTACAATTATTAATATAAATAATTTTATAACTTCAATATTGAAGGCTTATATTGACTGTATATTATAAAAGGGTCATTTAAATCATCTCTAGAATTTGATCTAGACCTTGTAATTTATCTGTTAAAAATATTAAAAACTACCTTCGGCCAAGTTTTCGGGCTGAAGACGAAGGTTTCGCCGAAGGTGGCGGAAGCCGAAGCTACGGTCAGACACTACCTGCAACCTAAATGCATGAATCGTAGATGTTATGGGCGACAGTTACCGCTTACCAGCTGTCTGCTCGGTTGCCATTACGTAAAATAAAAAAAAGGAAGAAAAAGACAAGTGGCGCCCCCTGACGGTCAATATTGTCGTTGTTACTCTCAATTGTTTTATATCTTTTTCTTATGAATCATACTACATTTTAACAGATTTGTAGTCTGACACCCATATTCAGAAACGTCACTATGAGGTCTCACAGCGCAAATACAGGGTTCCAACTGCCAATAGTTGAGTGGCGATGGGCACTATGCGTCCGTCAATAAAACCGAAATTGGTCAACCACGGAGCCGTATTGAACGTTGTGCGTTCACTTATCAGACGAGCACTGTGAGAGCACATAATAACGCTACTTAGACAAGTATGTGTTTGTGAGTACGGGTGTAAAATCCTCATATTTATATATCTGAAGGTCTCTATTATAGTAACCTAACAGGATCAACTAATAAGCTAAGACAAACTAGCAGACAGCCCACCCGATGTTTCATGTAAAAAAAATGCTTAATGGTATACCTTTTCTATATAAAAGTCTTATTAAAGACTAGCCAGGCATTTGACCGCCATCTCACCTTGTGGTAAGTGACGATGCGGCTGAAGATGAAGCATGCCTGTCTAGGAACAGCCCTCTCTCTTCCCAGCACTCTTTTACTTAGCTCCAGTGAACGCGCTGGCTGCCTAACCCTTCAAAGTGGATGCTAAGAAGTATTATTGCGTGAAGTTTGACAGATTTTAGGTATCCTGCTAGGTACTATAGATAGCTAAGTTAACCACACCATCTAGTGCAGGAAATATTGAGTTGTTCCTCTACTTCTTTCCATTGATGTAGTTCCCAGCCTCGTCTTTGTATAGATCTTCGTTGATGCCGTAGTACGTCGCCGCGTTTGGACAGTCCACCTGGAATATTAAAAAATTAATATTAATCCTAGAGAGCCATCATAGTTAATATTGAAGAAAATCAAAGTTGAATAATTTTTGTTCAAGTTGGGTTTACACAAACACTTATAAACGTCAATAAGAGAAGAAGAGTTCGCCCAGGCGATAGGTAATGAGCTGCGTAAGCCCCAGAGGTGCGTGGGAGATAGACGATTAAACCTGCAAGTATTAGGAAGAAAGAAGGAGGTTAAGGGATGGATTGCCATCGCCGAATCCGATGTAAGAGCCAGAAGCTGACGACGTGAGAATGCGAAGGCTAATGGCAAAAGATAATGATTAAGCAATAATTCTATAAAGTCAATATCATCTGTGTCTGTGCGTTGTATATTTACCGTTCTATTTCTTATCTAGGATTATTTAATTCAAGAGCGATCGACACGTTGTGCCTACAGGGCAGGGGGATGAAGATAATCATAGGTAGAGGAATAAGGAACAAGAAATAGAAGATCATTATTACCTTGAAGAACCAGTCGCAGACCCTCGTTCGCTGATTGAAGACCGTCCCCGGGCCGCAGATGAAGGAGTACATGATGTTACCGCCAATGCCTGGGACGCACCAGTGCCATACCTACGAAAGAAAGAAAATACATTTTCATGTCAATGGGTAGACTAAAAGGCAATCGGTCTACCAAAAGCAACGGACATTAAGGAAGGGTTACTCGTCTAAAACCTCAGAACACGTTGCTCTTGCAGCAAAATAGGTGAATACCACTTAATTTATTGATTCTGTGCTACATTTGAAAATATGAAACCATACTATTGACTTTAACCACTCACCTGTTATTAGAAGAAATTTGTGCCTGATAATTTAATAACAGCAAAAATACTTTATGTAGTCAATGATCTGAAGTTACTTGCAGGCGCTTACCGAAGTACTGGGAACGATTATTGTACTACCGAACAGAAGGTCTACTCCCGTCGTCCTCGAAAATTATGACGTAAACTTGCCGACCCACTGGGGTTGCTACTGTATTTATTAAAAAAAATTAACAAGTATTTAAGAGATCGAATAGAATTGTAAAGATCGTTCTGAACCAGTTTACCATATATGGGATGAGGAATGGCCCTATCGAAGTGTTCTCTCTGCACCATAACTTGTGGTTCTTCATAAGGCATGTCTGCAGGTACATCAATGTCCGGCACCACATCCGCTTTTCCATAGCTTGCAGATGTCTTGGACGACGGTAACCACATTCCATCAGGTGGACCACCGTTGGTATTTTTATTCTACGTAGTGCCAAACGAGCTGACAGGCTACCTGATGGTATTTGGTAACTGCCGCCCATAACATATATGGTGTATGAAATCAGAATTCCGATACAAACTTTCCCGCTCTGTTATAATCGGTCTTTTGGATCAGTTAGGTAGAGCTCGTCTAATCTAAAATGCCGCGCCCCACTATCGCATTAACGCACACAAGCAAGTTTAAAATATGGACGCAATACATACACAAATGCCGTTGTAATTGGTCATTCAGTTGCCGGTAAGATTCAAACGTCGGAGCACGCGTCGTTCATTGGCTCCCACACAGATGAAGTGTCGTTATTAATATTTGCACTCACACATCGAAACCAACTAACTAAGTAGTGGGGCGCGTCATCTTAGACTAGTCGAGCTCTACCTTAGGCACTTTAAAGTTCCATCCATTCTCTAGATATGCATAATCAGTATGCACCTTAAAAGTTACCAAGGGGAGACCCAAGGTCTCCAAACTGTACCGATTGTATAAACATTTTTTTTTAAAGGAATTTAAAAGGTATGTAAGAACATAAAACTCACTTGACACTGCGTCTCGGGATCGGCGTAGTAGCCGGGTATTTTGTCGTCGCAGCTGAAGGACAAGCCTTTAGGTACTTCCTCGTAAACAGGGTAATCCTCACCCGGCACATATCCGTCTAGTGCCTGTGAAAAATAAGAATAATAGATGATAAAAATCGTCTTGCAGGTCTCACTGAAAACCAGCGCTCCGGTTCACGCCGGGGCATTATGCTGAGTGAGGTCCTTTTACACAAACACCACCACAACACATTATCTATTGATAGGTATTTACATCGGACTGTGTAATCTATGTTATACTTATAATTGTATTATAATGTTGTGGTGTTGTTGTTTGTGTTAATAAATGTTATATTGACACCAATTGTCAATACACTGGGATATTGATCCCGCTTGTGCGCTCATGCGCGAGAGCTCGGGTCCACTTTGATCATGATACAGGGTTTGGCAGATCAGGGGTCCTATTTTTAAAATCGCTCGTATCGAGTCGCTCACAGATACCACAGGCTCCTTCGCCAATTCATTTTCTCTCACACACAGCTTTGTATCATATCAAAAACACAAAACGTATGTAGGTAGTCACTACTAACTGATAAAATATTGTTAATCTGTACAACAAACACAGGCAAATAATAAAATTTATGTTTCATATGAAATAATACAATAAGAAAACTACGAAAACTAGCGTTGCTTATGGTAGGCTACCTATTAAATACCGTGTTCTTTGGTAGTATACTTACTATGTTGACGCAACGACCGAAAAAGAGTCTTGGCCTCCGTCACTAACATGTTCCATTCCACTCTGTCCTGTGCTACCTCCTGCCAACAGTCAGCCCGGAGTTCCAACACACACTACTAGGACCGAATTGGAACTAGGAGTATGAGTATCAGCTTTGGTAGTACACGGTAGTTGATAAAATAATTTACATTTATAATAACAATATACACTAATACCTACATTTAAAATACCAAAAATATATACAGTAATACATATAAAATATACTAAACTAAACCCTTATAAGATATAAATATTTAATTATCTAACTAACCTAAATTAAAAAAGATGTAAAAAACCAGGGCCACGCGGTAAGGTGCCCATCATGGCGGCGGCATTCCCGCGCTGGATGGCGATACTTAGCCGCTGCGCGAGAAAGCTGCCGGCACGTGAGTCACCCGTCGCCTCCCTGAGCCGCTTACCAAGCTCCATGAAGAGCGAGTGTGCGCCCGGGCCCCACGGACCCAGTGTCTCGACACCAAATGCGACAAACTCGTATTGGGCGCCGAGACAACTGTACTTGCCCACCTTCGAGCGCTCTCGTATCTCAGCCGCCGCGCCAGCCCGTTTAGCGTTTGCCGGAAGATAGGTCGCAGCTAGTGTGTCGGCGCACGTGGCGTCCCACACCAGCGGGCGACCCATCCTCCATGGTATCATAGACATCCCGTCAGGTCTCTTGCCATCGTCCCGTGCAATGTGTTGAGGTTCCAGGATTGCGGGGACGTTGGCGCTGACGAGAGACCGTCGCAGGATGTCATTGATCGCGGCGTGACGGGAGAGGCGGCCAGCGCTCGAAGAACAGGCAAGCCCATGGTGACCGAGGCGGTCAACACTCGCTCCACAAGAAGCACAACTATGCTCGATACAAACCTCGGCTCCCAGCCGGAGACCGGTAGTTTCTTTTTTCCATGTTTTTACATCACTACCCATGTTACAATCCAAAGAAACACTTCACCCTCTGGATTTCCTTATCAACGTCAAATCCTCGACCTTATACCAGTTTGACAAGCTTGAAACGAACGACTCACTTCCTAATTATCATCAGGATAATCCTTTAATAACTGACACAATCATGCCATTAACAGATCATAAGAATGGTCTCCGCGATAAGCAGAAGGCTTTGTGAGGTTATTGCGTGCTAATAATAATTGCAATGCAATTGCAATTAAATTATTTCAATTTATGGAATAATGCAAGTGTCAATAAATCTAATCGTCTGTACATAATGTGAGTCAATCGTTTCTGTACATGCAAGGTTTTCTTTTATTGCTAGAATTTGCTTAAAAATAAACATCTTGGTTGTTGAGTGGGTTGGGTATCCGACTCGTAATTAAGAGGCCGGTACCTCTCGCACTGCGGCCATGTACCAATGACAATTTTATGAGTTATGTACATTAGTTGAATGCTAACCGGCGCTGATACGATGAGGGAAAACACACAAGCGATAAAATGTGTTTCTTGGGGAGGACTATTCGAATAGTTTTTAACTTTATTTGACAATGACTTGTCGCAGCAAATTATAATTGTATTGCTGGTTTCTTTCTCTTGACGTTTATTAATTACCCTCATTGTGGACGAAGCATGATTGTGAATTAGATACTTTATGTTGACACTTGTATTTTTGACATTATTTTAACGTGACATGTATTTAAATTGTAGATTTTTGTGTAACCAAGATCCAATCTAACGGGCTATTGGCTTACTCAGTTGGCAACTGAATTTGACACTAGATAATTCAACACTACGTTGGCCACTGGCAATATCGCCTACCAAATTAGAGTAGTGTAAGATTTTTTTACGTCAAATTCAGTTGTACACTGTGATAGTCAATAGTCACTCCGCTTAGGTTCCTCTGGTAGTAGGGGCACGGAGTTCAGATGGCAGTCGCTCCACTTATACCTAATGGTACGTAATCACCTGATCTGCCAAATCCTGGATCATGATAACGGTGGACTGCGGGTCCTCGTGCGCGAGAGCACAACCGGGACATTAACGCCATGATGATTTTTTTATGAGAAACGCATGGAAGAAGACAGAGCAACGCACAAGTCTGTGCCAAAGAGGATATAAACATGGGGTTTGTATCTGCTTTGAATGTAAAATGAAGATCAAGATTTCATTTTATAAAAGAATAGGATTGTGCTTACAGACATTGTCAAGACAGTAATTGATCTATAATTATTCTGATTCAATAATTATAGTAAGTCAAGATCCGATGAGATTAAAACTTAATTAAGTATAAATTACAGTTAAGTAGATGCAGATATTAATCTCGATATTGTAGAGCGTCGGTGGCCTAAAGGCCAGCGGGTCCGACTCGTAAGCCAGAGGTACCGAGTTCGATTCTCAGTACCGCCATGTTATCATCACAGCCCATGAAAGTCCACTACAGTGCTTAGGACTTCTCCTACAAAAGGGGAGGTTACTGCCATAATCTCCACGCTTGGCAGGCGGATTGGAGATCGCAGTGTTGTAAATATAACAATGGAAAACGCTGTTGCCCATTTTCCAGCCTCCGGAGACTCTTGATCTTTTGCCTCGAAACCATTAGTCGCCTTGTACGACACCCACGAGTGTAAGGGGTTGGTGCTATTCTACTCTGCCGGTCACCACATGACCAAAAGTATCATGCATTGGATCATGGTTACACATTCAGTTGCCTGAATTTGCAGGTTCATCAGGATATTTTCCAGTTAGTATTCAAGTAATGTATATTACTCAGAAGAGAGTCATTGATATATGACTGAAGCGGGATTCGAACCCGGTACCTCTCGCTTACGAGTCGAATACTCTGACCGCTTGGCCACCAACACTTCGTCTCTGCTATACAGAATACGATATCGATTATTATTATATTAGGATAAATACTCACAGCTATTGATAAATCTATTAGATAGAACAGCATAGCCACCACCGCCACGGAACCCGCGCTCGCGCCGCACAGTCGTCTCTGCGTCATCGTGACTGCGGTACCCTAATTTTAAGGGTGAAGATATCTGGAACAAAAGAAGTTTTGCATTAAACTTCGGGATCTCACTTCGTAAGACCTTTTATATTTGAAAAAACAAGCAAACTATTAAAATTATACATTTATAAAAAACAAAAGAAATCTATTACAATCGAGCCCATAGACCAAATCCTCTCAGTGATCTCTTCAAACTCCTCTTAATAAAAACAAAATATATTGTTCTAGAACTCCAGCTATCAGCTCGAGCCACTTTGTTTCAACCTTGCTTGCTTGAACACGTTGCTGCGAGTGTGTTTCCTGATATTATAATCTGACGACGACCTGGTAAGGATCACAGGTACCAGCTTGAAGCGGAAAGCACAGGACCGGCCTTTGTGGAGTTCTCTGGGGGAGGCCTATGCCCAGCAGTGGGCATCTTCTGGCTGATATGATGATAATCTGAACGTCTTCAAGGCTACAGCGAATATGCTGTTCCTAGACAGGCATGCTCCATCTTCGGCCGCATCGTCACTTACCACCAGGTGAGATGGCGGTCAAATTCCACGGACCTAATTCCCGTGCTGTGACAACTCGAATTCGACAACTTTTCTGGCAACATATCTCCATTAATAATGACATTGAAATATCTATTGCAGCGAAAAAATACTTTCTCAACTTTCTTCGACAGTCGTACATTGACGAAGATAAACTTCAGTGATGTTTGATACAGTTTTTGGCTAGATAAAATGTAGAATTTTAGATGCCATAGGGCGAGAATCGCCTGCGGCCTTAGCCAAGAGGTTCCGTTAATCTACAATCGTTTGTCGTCATAAACTAACGTTATCTGACATAAGCTGTTTATGGTAGAAATTCTTGGTCCATAGACAATTCACGTACTTTCGGTGTACAAAGGAGGCGGATTGGCGGATGATCCTACACAATCAGAGTCAATGTCAATTTTCTACCATACACGCATCACGCAAGCGGAGCCGTCAAAGTTGGCTAGACGGCTGGCTAGTCTAATAAATATAATAACGCCCCATATTTCTCACAATCACAGATAATAAAATCTAATTAGACATATAAAACCATAACTGTAATCGTAGCCAACAATCGAAACCAATCGTCCTTTTTGTCGCCTGCACACAGAGTCATTGTCTTTGTTCTATTCTTATATTGTAATTAGAATTTCGTTGCACAAAGCTGTGTGATTTGCTGTCAGTTTTTGTGCTGGATATGTGAATGGACCGTACTTTGTAAGGAGCGAACTCACAGCATCAGGGTATTTTTGCATTGGAAACCTCGATTCGATTCGAACGCTTTTTAATTTCAAAATTCAAAATTTATTTATTGATTAGGACATTAAATATCTCTTTCAATCGTCAAAAAGGAGGGGGGTAGGAAAGTAGGAAGGAAGCACACAGTGACACGCTGGCCGCCCCATGGCAGCAGCAAACTTACCCCACCCCAGTCACGACCGGACCGTTTCTATTTCGAGACCGGCGGGCAGATATTGAAATGATGAATTTTAATTTCTGTTACGGGTCTGGGTGTTCTATGTATAATAAGTATGTATTTAAAAAGTATTTAAGTAGTATATCAGTTATCTAGCACCCATAGTACAAGCTTTGCTTAGTTTGGGGCCTAATGGCGCTGTGTGAATTTGTCCACGAATATTTATTATTATTATTATATTTCGATGCGTGATCCTGATTTTTTGTAATCTTTCGGTCGATTTAAAAAATATTGGTGTTTAAAAACCGAAAATCAAAATTGAAATCCGGTCGAAACGAGGCGACCAATTAAAAACCAGAGCCCCTGATATTTAAGAATGTATCAGGTACCTTCACGGGGTGCCTATCGGCTCCCGAGACTGATCGACCAATCACAGGGTCCCCAGCGGAAGACCTTGACCATTCTCGCTTCACCAACGGTATTAGGAGGCATAACGAGTGACGAGCTCGTTGCGGTGCTGAACGTTCGACTAGCATCAAAGTATGAAACAGTGGGAACTCCGGAAGGACTCTGCGAGCGTTGCTTTGCATTGGTTATCGGTATTCTACCATGGAGTGTCGGTGGCCGAGTGGTTTTTTGGTTCCAGTATCCCAATGACTCTTTTCTGAGTTATGTACATTAGTTGAATGATAACCGATGCTCTTACGGTAAGGGAAAACATCTTGACTTGACTGATTGTGTAACCATGATCTAGTCTGGTCAGGTTCCCCTGGTAGCTAGGTCACGGAAGTCGCTCGACTGTAATTAACTGATTTGTAAAATCCTGGATCATGGTCGAGGCGGACCCCGGGCCCTCGTGCGAAAAAGCACTTCTTTTTATATTTATCGGTAGTCTGCCACTAGACTAGGGTCTCTATTTTTGATTCACTCACCTCGATTGGAATGGTTTTCAATTGTGATTTTCGGCATGAAAATACAATATTTTTAAAATCACATTGGCGACACCGAAAGAGTACGGTTCTAAAATAGATAAAATCAACATCATGCATCAAAATATTGACTTTTTTTATGTTTTATGAAAGTGGTCACCACTGCCTATAGACATTAGCAACACCGAGAGGATCGCCAATGCGTTGCCCACCTCTATAACACGTTACTCTGGCAGCAAAAAGGCAAATGTCCCGCCACTGCCAAAGCCACGGTCCCCCACATTCCCACTCCATGGAGCACTGGAAACCTTACTCACCGGCAGAAACACAATACTATTTAAAACAGTATTGTTTAGCTGCGGTATTTTGTAAGATGGAGGTTCTTCCCCAGTCGGGCGGCTCCAATTCGAACGGGATACCCCGCTGTGCCCCTAGATCTCTTAAAATAAGTACTATTGACTATAGGAATTTAAAAATATGGCCCCAGGGCAGCTTCCGAAAAGCAAACCACTGAGACCCACGCACGTAGTCAAACACAGTTTTGACATTAGCCATTACAATCTATGAGCAGACACATCGTAAAAGCGTAGACAAAGGCCCGTGAGAATGTCGTGTAGTGATAGCATCAGCGGCTAAAACAATAGTTTTCATAGCATTATCAAGCTTTGACAAGGTTTTGACCCGATTATGTTTGAAATAGTAGTTTATGCAACTGTCATATAAAAGGGGGTATTAAAACATGAGTGTCTGTTTATCATACGAGGCGTAGCCGAGTATGATAATAGTTTGACACGAGTGTTTTAATACCTAATTATATGCAGTTGCATACACTACTTTATCTACACTCATATTTTTATGTTAAAATATCGTACCTATAATTTTCTCAACTTTGGAAGTAAGCTGCGAGTTAGTTCTGTTCTGTATCTACGCGTCGAGGATATAAAGCGCGGGAAATTCACTTCATTACTTTCATAATTATCTATTTATTTGCTTCAAACAAGAAAAAACATTCACAAACACAAATTACCACATTTAGAAAAAATATTCTGTTTAGCGGGAAAATAATTACACAGAATATAAACAGGAGAATTTTGAATTTGTCAAAGACATTTAGGTATTCAGCCTACATTTCGCCAAGTCTCGGCGCCCGACAAGAATTTAAAAAATATAAGTGTTGCATAATGATTAAAAAGTTATTTTACGTTACAGCTGTAATGAAATTAGTATGGGAAATGCTGTATCGAAAAGTAATTTTTTAAAGTTTTATTGTCTGGCGTGAAAAAAGTGTATCCTTAAACGACTGTTTTCGAATATGTAATTGGAACATTACGATACGAGTGTAGATAAAATTGGTTTTTCTACGCCTCTGAGCTGTGAGGCCGTCAAGGTCTGGGAAACATATGGTAAAAAAATGATTATTTATCTGACCTTTTTTTTAATATTTACACTTATAATAAGTTACTAACAATTAAAAAGTCGAATACTGACATTAGAACATTAGTTGAATACTAACAGAGCTCTCACGGTGAGGGAAAACATCGTGATAAAACCTGCACATTCAGGCGACTGAATGTGTACCCATGGCCCAATCTGGTCAGATTCCCCTGGTAGCAGGGTCACAAAGGTCAGATGGCAGTCGCTCTGCTGTAATTACCTGATCTGCCAAATTCTGGATCATGGTCAAGGCGGACCCCGGGCCCTCGTACGCAAAACCATAATGAGTCGGTTTTTCATGTTAATAAAATAAAAACAAATCTCAAGAAAAGTTCGAAACTTAAATCCATTTCACAATGAATCTTCGTCTTGCTAAAGTTTTGTAACATCGTCATCATGCAATTAAGTTTTAAGTTCACAGTTGCCAGCTGGTGCAATACAAATTGTTATTAAGACAATTCGTTCACAATTTTAGACGTTTTCGTTTCGAAATGAAACGTTATTTTGTGGTTGCACTACAAAGTAAAATTAGAAACGTTAGAAAAACCTAAGAGCCAAACACCATTGTGGACAAGTCGAGATTCTAGTGCTTTTTTAAACAATGGCGTTAATGTCCGGCCCGGTGTCCGCATTGACCATGATCCAGGATTTGGTAGATTAGATAATTACAGTGGAGTGACTACCATCTGACCTCCATGACCCTGCTATCAGGGGAACCTGACCAGATTGGATCATGGTTACACATTCAGTTGCCTGAACGTGCAGGTTTTACGATGTTTTCCCTCGCCGTAAGAGCATCGGTTAGTATTCAACTTATGTAGAAACAGTTATTGATACATGGCCGCAGTGAGATCCGAACCCGGTAACTTTCGCTTACGAGTCAGATACCGTAACCACTCAGCCACCGACGCTCCTAGAGTTGAAACTCTCGAGGTAGCTAAAATTAGAATAACTTAACCGACAGAAAAAGTTGGGAAAAACCCATGACTAAGTTTACATACAATCAAATATTGTCTAAGCTACTGAACAAATTTTGCAGAAATAAAACTACGCCAAGAACCATTTCGGTTAAAAAGCCAACCGAATCCAAATCTGTCTATCCGTATGGGAGCTTCCTATGGTAATTATAGAGGTAGGTACAGATTGAGTATTTCCATTTAACAATAATACTAAAAATAAAGATAAATCTATGTATTTATATATATCTATGTATAGTATATATCAATGACAAGCTTCAGATACACAAGGACAAGTCAAACTTACACTCCTCTCTTTCGTCGGGGCTTCAAAGTCTTCGAGATTCGAGACCTAAACTCAGAGATAGGTATATAACCTGTCCAGACCGACTTGTCTTATTCGGTTAGGGAAATTATGTATTTAAATGGATAATGTGCAGAAGTATTCTTTAAAATTCACATTCTATGTGTTTCTTATATTATTCAAGACATATATTATATACACAATGTACGCAGCGTGGTTGATTGGGCAAGCCGTAATTTTGGGCATTGTTTGTTCACCAAATAAGACGAGTCAGTTAGGACAGATCATACAGAAGTTAGAGTATACTATCATACGCATCAACACCGAGCTATGTTTTATTTGTTGCTGCTTTTATGTGCTTTTTGTTAATTATTGTGTACGTTTTCTTTTCTTATATGTCACAAAATGTCGTGTTTTCCAAATTTTTGTGTTGTGCGTTTCTGTTTGTGTAAATAAAATTTTCTTATTCTTAAGTTTGGGAGCTATTTTATTTATTTAACATTTATTGCGCACTATAAATAGTATACAAAATTGACACACAGAAAAAATCACAACAGGTACAGCTTATTTCTAAAGCAATATCTTCCAGCTGACCAACGGAAGAGAGAGGGCAAATTCGAGAGGCAGATGGCGTGCACCTATTCTGTATTACATTGATTTATTTGCTATCCCTACACAATAACGGGCGTAGTTCAAATGCCAATATTGCCTAATGAACACTGTAATTATTTCCTTAACATTTGTCTGTGTTTTTGTCTGTCTGTTTCACAGTTAGAAGTTGATATCTTTGAGGTGTCGATGGACTTGCAACTTTATTTATTTATTTAACTATTTTATTGTACACAGTAAAACATGCAGGTAAAAACACAATTATAAATGATACAACAGGCACAACTTATTTCTAAAAAGAAATTTCTTCCAGCAGGCCTACAGAAGTGAGATGTTACATAAGAAACGTGCACAGTACAGAATAAAAATAATTATGCTACTAGATACATACACATATACATACAAGCTTAAATATATAATGAATGCGTACATGCATAATTATATAATAATTTATAAAATAATATACGTACATAAATACATATCTATTTAGGACTAGACAGGGAAAGGTAATGCTCTTTGACGCGCTTTTTAACTTTGTTTTTGAGTCCGAGGTTGACCCAGGTCTTTCGCTGTTTGGTGGCCAGCGGGCCAGAGGTGCGGGGGCATCTCCGCCTGCATTGCACAGGCCTCCACCTGCGCTGGATGGGAATAGTCCGGCACTTCCGGCTATTCCCATCCGTCCCCCTTGCGGGGGGCATGGCGGGTCTGCCGCGTAAGGCGGGCGGTCGTCGGAGGTGTCGTGGATGACAAGGCTTCGGCTGCTCTCATGACACCTCCATTCAGACGTCGTAGGAGCGCCGCGGGGTTTAGTGGGTAGACCGGCCAATACCGGGAGTCCCACACAGGCCCTTCGTCCCCCAACGGAGGGTATCGTGCGAAATGCATTCCCCGCGTTAAAAAAAAAAAAAAGGTCTTTCGCTGTTTATGGTGTTTAAAAATAAATTAATAATAATAAATAATTGACTTAGGGCCGATTTTTCAATAGTCAGATAAAGTTTATCTGCCCGATAAAGTAATATACTGCAAAATTAAAACAAACTATAATCCTTTACAATTATGAAGTAATTATACAATTTTATTTTAGTCGCATAATAACTTATCAGACTGATATGTTTTATCTGAGGATTGAAAAATCAGCCCTTAGAATAATGTGTTCAATAATACTAGAACTTAGCAAGAGGTCTCATATATATATTGGTCTATTACTATCTATACATAGTCGCTTCCCGCCGTCTGTTCCTATGTATCTATGTACAATGTAATATGACGACCTGAGTGGTTCAATGGTCAACAGGCCGGCCTGCCACGCAAGAGGTCCCGGTTTCGATTCCCGGACGGGCAGAAATTGAAATGATTATTTTAATTTCTTTTACGGGTCTGGGTGTTCTATGTATAATAAGTATGTATTTAAAAGCATTTAAGTAGTAGTTCAGTTATTTAGCACCCATAGTACAAGCTTTGCTTAGTTTGGGGCTAGCTGGCGCTGCGTGAAATCATCCACGAATATTTAATATTTAATGTCAATAAATATCTTTTACGTTAAATCCCATCATTCATCTTCTCTACATTTCGCATAAGTTAAAGAAGAAGTGCTAAATGTGAGTGTGTATATACCAATCCCTATCAATATGGATATAATCGCACCACGATAAGTCCGTATTGACTGACAGTAGTAAAAATTATAAAATGTAGATATGACAATTATCTAGGGAGAATCTGTCCCTGTCAGTCCTTCTTGTAAACATTCAGTTATTTGGCTTGCACTTGTACTTTTAGTTTGACTAAATGATTAATCATGCTGGAAATTATATCTCGCACTTCTTTTTAAATTGTTTTGCCCATTATTTAATAATATATTTCATAACTCACGAAAATAAACAATCCTACCGAAATCAAATTGTTTGTTATGACTTTTATGAATGACATTCTATTACTTTTGAAACTTTTGGCATAAGTTGCCATACAGAGATATTTCTTTTAATGTGCGTTGCTTAGGGATGCTAATTATACCTTGGCGTATGAAGCTGTAGTACATAACTTCGTACCACACTTCCTCTTACGAAGAAGACACAATGTAAAAATTTATTTGTCAAGAAAGTGCAAAGAAGGGCAGTAAAATCTACCAAGCCTGAAGCTATATGTTTGTTTGTACTAATAAAATAACAATGTTTATGATACCAATGTTCTTTACTACAAAGTGTAAGCGAACGGCCACACAGAAAAGACGTAAGACGCAGACACGTCGCGGACGCGGCGCCCGTTCAATTTACTTTCATACAAAATGTATAGAAACGTCGCGACGCAAAACATACAGGAAAGACAGGGCGCGGGCAGGGCGCGGACGCGTCGCAGACACGACTTAAAACATACAGAAAGGACGGGGCACGGGCGCGCCGAGGGCGAGACAGGGTGTGCGCGCGGGGCGCGGGGAGCCGGGCCTCGCCCGCAGCGCTTGCTGTCCTTGTCTTGACTGGTCCGCGACGGCGCCGCGTCCATGCCCTGTCTTTTCTGTGTGTTTCAAGTCGCGTCCGCGTCCCGTCTGTGCCCCGTCCGCGACGTGTCTGCGTCTTTTCTGTGTGGCCGCTCGCTAACGAAAAAGTTAATGTGGTACCGGCTACCTAAAGCATTACACTATGAGAATTAGACTTTCTCTAAGTAATAAAGGAGATAGTCATCTTGACATAGGCCTGGGGTCCGCCTTGACCATGATCTAGGTTTTGGCAGATCAGGTAATTAGGTAAACTCCGTGATGCTGTTTGCAGAGGAACGTGACTAGATTGGATCATGGCTACACGTTATTCAGTCGCCTGAGTGTGCAGCTTTCATCACTATATTTTTCCCTCACCGTAAGAACATCGGTTAGTGTTTAAGTAATGGACATAACTCAGAAAAAGTCATATGATGTCCTGAGTGATTCAGTTGGTTAAATCGCTGGTCTGCCATGCGGGTTCGATTCCCGGCCATACAGTTATTTAAATGACAAATTTTAATTTCTGTTATGGGTCTGGGTGTCCTATATACATATAATAAGTACGTATTTAAATAAATATTTATAAGTGGTTCATAATCATCATCATATAAGCCGGAAGACGCCCACTGCTGGGCATAGGCCTCCCCCAGAGATCTCCACGGCGGCCGGTCCCGTGCCTTCCGCATCCAGCTGGTACCAGCGATCTTTACCAGGTCGTCAGTCCACCTGGTGGGACGCCTACCCACGCTGCTAGTAGAATTTTGTCTAAGCATATTTATTATTATTCTCAATTATTATACGGTACGTTATACGAGACGTGTATGTCGTTGCTTTATTTCGGTGAATTATTTGCCAAATTGAATTAGCTGAAAAAGAGGCCATTAGCTGAATCCCCAGGATTCGTTTCTCATCTTCGTTGTTCGATTTACCTTTTTTTACTAATTTTATTTGTATTGTCGTGTTGTGGCGTCAGTGACGTAATAAAACTTTCCTATTCTATCTATTCTAAAGGTAGGGAAAATCAGCATAATGCATTAAAATCTTTGAATCGATTCGAATGGTTTTCAATTTTGGATGAAAAATTCATAATTTTTAAATCACATAGACAACACCGAAAGAGTTCTGTTCCACAAACCAAATATCCAAATTTTCATGTCGAAAATCAAAATTAAAAAGCTTTCCACTCGAGTGGTCCAAAAATCGACCCCTGGACGACTCCTGCCTCATCATCACAGCCCGTAACAGTCCACTGCAGGACTTAGGGCTTCTCCCACGATAGGGGAGGTTATTGCCATAATCTCCACGCTTGGCAGGCGGGTTGGAGATCGCAGTGTTTAAATAATACAATGGAAAATGCTGCTACCCATTTTCCAGACTACAGAGACTCTTGATCTTTTGCCTCGAAAATATTAGTCGCCTTGTACGACACCCATGAGTGTAAAGGCTTGGTGCTATTCTACTCTGCCGGACACCACACGGCCAACACGACTCCTGCCTGAACCTTGATAACTATTTATAATCTAGAAACCTGTCCAATTAATTATATTGATGTCAAATTAAGTCAAACAAATTACCCATAAGCATAATTATAACTGTGTGAACATTTTCAGTTTCATACAAATCATACATGTTTAATTCACACGAATATAAAATCGCCATTTCCGTTATCTAAAGGTCAGATTTCATTGAAATTGGCGTATTCATTAGGTTTTTTGTGCCAGTGCTCGAACTGTTGCACAATGTTGACCTTAATGACAGGTCATGTGTTAAGTTAGATAATCATCTTGGCGTCGTCCTGGTTGGGCTGCCGCGCGCGAGGGCCCGGGGGCCTTGGCTATGATCAACCCAACGAGGATACAAAGACGAAAGAAGATAAAAAAATCATCTCGGCGTTAATATCCCAGTTGTGTTCTCGCGCACGAAGATCCAGGATTCGGCCGATCAGATGATTAGAGTGTAGCAACGGTCATCTGACCTCCGTGACCCTGCTACCAGGGGAACCTGACCAGATTGGACCATGGTTACAAATTCTGTCACCTGAATGTGCAGGTTCCACGATATTTTCTCTCACCGTAAGAGCATCGGTTAGCATTCAACTAATGTACATAGCCCGAAAAAAGTCATTGGTACACGGCCACAGTGGGATTCTAACCCGGTATCTCTCGCTTACGAGTCGGGTACTTTTTTCTTTTTAATTTTAGACTATCAAGGCATTTGACCGCAATCTCACCTTAACCTTAAAAAAACAAAAGATGGACTGGAAACAACTTTTCTGACGGATGAAATAGTAAAGTACCAGCGCAATGACAGGTATGAGGCATTTCATTTAAGCTACCTTTTAGCTCACAGTGACAATGCACCGGCGGTTTTGCATTGTCGCCTGCAAATCGTATATGTTATGGGCGATAGTTACCGTTTACCAATGGGCTGTCTGCTCGTCTGTCAATGCGTATAATAACAAAAATAGTACCATGCCACTGTTACCAGGCTATTCACTCCCAAAACTAGTACAGCATTGTCGAAACAAGGAAGTCAAAATTGACCACAAAACTGGAGCTGGTGTTTTAAGGTGTAATATTGTGTCAGTATGTCTGTATCAGGTAACACAAGTGTGGCACTATTGCGGTTATACTTAGACCTGATTAAAACTAATGCAATAAGGGCTAAGTAAGTAGAAGCAACATATAATATGATTATGGCCGTGTGGTGTCCGGCAGAGTAGAATAGCACCAACCCCTTACACGCATGGGTGTCGACTAATGTTTTCGAGGCAAACGATCAACAGTCTCCGGAGTCTGGAAAATGGGCAGCAGCGTTTTCCATTGTTATATTTAATGCGATCTCCAACCCGCCTACCAAGCGTGGAGATTATGGCAATAACCTCCCCTTTTGTGGGAGAGGCCCTTAGTCCTGCAGTGGACTGTTACGCGCTGTGATGATGATGAAGTAAAAGCTAATTAAGATAATCTGTTCAATCAATATGGCTATCCACAGTAGCCAGAGGTCGGCGGTTCATACGTCGTCCTGTAATATCTTTTCTTTTTGACGAATGCAACAGATAAAATAAATAAAAAAGGTGACCGCGGTTTCCAAAAAGTCGGCTTGACTGGGCTTTTCCCCTTATATTTCTAAATAAATATAAATATGCTTGGACTAATTCACACAGCACCATCTAGCCCCAAAGTAAGCAAAGCTTGTGTTATAAGTGTCAGATAACTGATAAACTACTAACATATATTTTTTAAATTCACACTCATTATACATACTACAACCAGACCCGTAACAGAAATAAAAATTCATCATTTAAATTTCTTAAGTCGAATCCGGGACCTCTGCGTGGCAAGCGGCATGTTAACCAACTGAACCACTCAGTTAGACGATTTATTTTTCGCTTTGGCTACGCGGTGACAAGGCGGACGCGACGCGTGCGCGATTTACAAGCGGGTACATATAAATTTGCCATTTTTTTATTTTTTTTATACCACTAAGGTGGCAAACAAGCTTACGGCCTGCCTGATGGCAAGCAGTCACCGCAGCCTATGGACGTTTGCAATACCAGGGGCATCACCCACGCGTTGCCGACCCCGTAAAAGCCTTTTAACTCCTTTCTTGAAGAACTCCATGTTGTACAAGCTTTGCTTACTTTGGGGCTAGTTGGCGTTGTGTGAATTTGTCCACGATCATTTATTTATTTATTTACTCTCCAGGGAAAACCTTAAGATGGTAAAGCACTAATGCTCCAGTACCGTAGTCCGTATCTACCATAGCATTTATAACTGCACAGTGTTGTAAAAGCGAATTTGCCTGCATTACAAAAGTCTCCCACAGCCCACAGTGTAGCTGTGCAATGGCTTTGGAAGATCGCCGACAAGATGGCTTATTTTGTAACGCACAATTATGTCGTTTAAGTTTCGCGAGTAACTGACGCGTTTGAGTTTATTCAGGGACAGGGCTTATTTGTCGCGCTTGCGAGATAGATAACCGAAGTTAAGCAACGGACGGTCCGGGAAGTGGATGGGTGACCGTTTTGTACTTTGAGACTAGTTGAATTTCAGAACTGGATAAAAAAATATAATTTTGGCGTTAATGTGCGGTGTTCCGACTTGACCATGATCCAGGAATTGGCAGATAAAAAATACGATAAATTACGGTGGAGCGACTGTCATCCGACCTCCGTGACCCTGTTAACAAGGAAACCTGACCAGATTGTATCATGGTTACACATTCAGTCCCATAAATGTGCAGAATGTAAGAGCATCGGTTAGTGTTAAACTAATGTACCAACATAACTTAGAAAAGTCATTGGTACATGGCACTAGGATTTGAACCCATACCTCGGAGAACGAGTCGAACCCCTTAACCACTAGGCCACCAGTTTTCTTAAGCAGTTCCCGTACGTAAAAACCTAAAACACCACAATATTCTAAATTGAGGATTCTGGTTGGTTTTAAATCTGAAAGCACTTTCAAGCTGGCATGTTTCCCGCTAACCACAGATATGGGATTTGCCGCTAGACTGAGGAGTATAGGATTAGTCGTCATCATCACAGCCCATAACAGTTCACTGCAGGATTTAGGGTTTCTCCCACGAAAGGGACGGCTACTACCATAATCTCCATGTTTGGCGGGCGGGTTGGAGATCGCAGTGTTATAAATATAACGCCCGCACGCTGCTGCCCGTTTTCCAGCCTACGGAGACTCTAAAACATTTGGCTCGAAAACATTAGTCGCCTCGACCCACGAGTGTAAGGAGTTGGTGCTATTCTACTCTGCCGGACACCACACGGCCGATGGATTATTAAGATTATTGATATCATCAGCAAAGATTATTACACGTCAAAGTTACCAAGGAATCTCAGGTAACAACAATGCATGCGTTGATGTCTTTTTTATAGACTAGTGACTTTTGTATGAGCAGACAAATGAAATTGGCTGAAAGACTGTCTTGGGCCTAATTGATATCCCGTAGGCACCAAGAACTCATTCTTGAACTAGGATATATTTGATTAAACTCTTTATTGTACACACAGAGCACCGGTGGCCGAGTGGTTAAGGTGTCCGACCCGTAAGCGAGAGGTACCGGGTTCGAATCCCACTGCGGCCATGTATATATTAGTTGAACACTAACCGATGCTCTTAGAGTGAGAAAATAACCATAGTTCTGCACATTCAGGTAACTGAATGTGTAACCAGGATCCAATCTGGTCAGGTGCCTCTGATAGCAGGGTCACGGAGGATATATGGCAATCGCTCCACTGTAATCATCCAAGCTCCAAGATCCAAGATCTTTAAAGTCCTCAATCATGGTCAAGGCGGACCTCAGCCCTCGTGCGCTAGAGCACAACCGGGACATTAACGCCAAGATGATTATTTTTTTATACGGTTATGTGACTCAGATTGTTAGAACTAGTTGTCTGTCCGTCTATACCTCCAGATCACACGTTCCGTGTATTTCAAAAAACTTTCTAGAGAACAAACAGTACGATATATTTGTCACTTACATTTCACGAATAGTGATAGTGTTACGTAAGAATTAGTGTTAAGACTTTTGTGCACTTAAACAATTGTTCATAACAATGTATTGACTGATCTTTATGGCACATAAAGAGTTGGTATGAAGAAAAGGTGTCTTCGGTTATAATATTTGTTGACTTTAAGATTGTTTGTCTTAGGGCCGATTGTTCAATCCTCAGATAAAGTTAATTTGCCCGATAAAGTAATACACTGCCAAATTAAAACAAACTGCCAAATTATGAAGTAATGATACAATTTTATTTTAGTCGCATAATAACTTATCAGACTGATATGTTTTATTCGAGGATTGAAAAATCGGCCCATAATCTTCCATTTTTTTTATTTTGAATTTTTTTATTCGTTTTAGTGCTTAGTAATTGTATTATATTTTATATTCTAATTAAATGTATTAAATGGTGTACAAAATGGCTTTCTGTAGCTTAATTATATAAATAACAGCAGTTGAATTGAGAAAATCACAATTCGCCGCTGGATGGATGGATGATTTTATTCTTTTTCTTTATCATCTTTCATCTTCCTTGTCAGCTTTGTTTTATATTATTAACATGTAAAAATCCATTATACGATCGATTGGATACATTTACTAAAGACCAATTGCACAAACATACATTAAGCCCGGCTTGCACCAAATTCTTAAACACGTTTAGTTTAAGTATTGACTTAAATGTTTTTAAGAGTTTGGTGCAAGCCGCCCTAAAAACGTTAAACCCTTGAAAGAATAGAAATAAAAGATTACATTTGTATGAACAACGTACCAACGTACATTATACGTAATGTCATAAATTTCGGTATGTTTTACTGGCTTTTGCTCGCTACTTCATTTACACCGCACCTTAACGAGTGACGAACTCGTTGTGGTGTCGACTAGTCTCAAAGTACCAAACGGTAACCCATCCAGTTTGCGGGCTCTCCGAGCGATTCTTTTGGTTATCTCTACTCCATAATTATATACACTTAATGTCAATTTAAATATCCTAATTACTCAATTCTATAAACTTAATACTAAATTAACAAATAACTTTGTCAGCCAAATAACCCATCCCTGGCGCAAAGATACCCTTTTTTTTGTGCCCAACGCAAAGTAATGGGCACCCTCCGGTATAGCGGTTGGGAGGGAGGAGGTGAACTCTCCTGAGTACCAGCCGGCCGGCCGGACTGGTTATGCACGACTCGCCAAAAAAGGGGCCTAGGCGCATACGTGCTAAACACACCCTGGGAGCACCTGTAGCCGCAAAGGTGCCCATCACGCTCGCCGCATTGCTGCGCTGAAGCGCAATGGCCAACCTCTGCACCAAGAACGACCTGAAGCTCTATTTTCCAATAGCTCGCTTCGATTCGAACGGTTTTCATTTAAGATTTTCGAGATGAAAATTTCATTTTTTTATATCACTTTGGTAATGCCGAAAGAGTCAACTTCAAAAATAGGGAAAATCAAAATTTCGAATTTTTCATGGCAAAAATTTAAAGTGAAAACCGCTCGAATCCAGTCGAGTGATCAAAAATAGATTGTCAAAAACCGCTGGAGAGTCACCCTGATGTCCCCGTCTTAGCCTCTGTAGTCCAACAGCCCAAGGTCAATTATTTATTATAAATATTATTCACTCATTTCGGTCTATTTTCGTTACTGCCCTTTTCTTAACTTCCGATTAACGTAAAAACGAGAAAATAGCCAGCAATGTGAACACCAATCCTATATTTCCAATACATAACCCACATTCTTTCCCAATAAAGGTCTTGAATGAAAGCAAAATTACAACCGCGTGCGCAAGTTGCGTGCGAGAGCCTTCCTCATTTCTTTCACTAAACACATATTGATAACTTCCTAAACTTATAGAACACAACATTTGCGTTCGAATACGATTGTTCTGTCATTGTTGGAAAGTGTAATTTGTTTTAATTTTTCAAAGATGGCGTAACTTAATATGCTAAATAAAGTAAATAAATAATTATTATGAAGTAATTTCTAAATAGCGTGTCTAACATTGCGAAGAAAATATCGATGTTTTTATTAATTTAAAAAATTAGGAAGACATTTTATCTATTGTTTTTGTTAATAAAAATTATAAAAATATATCAATATTTTAGTATATAAATAGAGTATTTAGGTTGTTTCGTAGAATTTTTGTGAAGTATCTGAAGTATAAATAAGTTTAAAACTTAAATCAACATACACGTACCTACATAAACGTTTAATCTGGAAATAAATAAATTAAAATTGACTAAAACAAATAGAAGTAAAAATTAAAAAAAAAGAATTTTTGCTGTACACCAATAGGCTAAGTAAGTAATTATAAATATTTTCCTAAGTCTTTGTATGCAAATTAACTTAACATTACAAAATTTAAAATATTTTAGGTTAAAATTTTACAAAATAAAAAAAAACTCACCCAAATCACAGAGTACTGGCAGGATAATTCCAAAACTGTACCGGAGTAACTTCCTTGTTTAAAAAAAAGTTTTTTTTTTAAATCAAAGCCAAGGAACCACGAAACAGCACTCACGTACGGTTCATTAGTGACTGGAGCGTGTTCGTTGCTCGACGAATAGTTTTATATAAGCGCGGGAGAGTTGTGTGGATAAGGCGGTAAAAATGTTTTTTTTTTTTGGGTTATAACTGTTGTCCGAATCCTCTGTCCAGCTGTGATGTTGTTTTGGAGTGGTGAACTTTTAAAACTTCGGTTATATTGAAAAATTATTATTTTTATTTTATCCGACGTTTCAATCTCTGACATAAGTTGAAATTTGTTAAAAAAAATTCTTGAGATGTTCTTTTGACATTATTAATTCATATTGTTCTTGTTTGACATTTAGGAGTATTCTCTCTCTGTAGTTGGTCCCTTATGGCTGAGGATCGTGGTCAGATGAGCACATCTTCGAGCGCACGAAATTCCTCCAACTACTCCTATCCATCGCCAGCGTCACCGCGTCGCAGAATCTGTTGGATGGCGCAACCTTCAACTGATCGGTCCATCTAATTGGTGATCGTCCTCTTATCTTCTTGTCATTGACATTGCACACTATGAAAAGTAACAAGTTAGGAGTATTACACCATCTCAAAGACGCAAGCTAATTTCACCAAAACGCAGTTCCCCTGTGGACTGACGGACAAGGCTCAGGCGAATCGGCTTTTTCTAACGGGTTGTTCGGGTTTAGATGGCAGTCGCCGTACGTAAAAAGTCAAAACACAACACACTTTAATTAAGGGTCTGGTAAAAAATTGCCTTCAGTGAATTTGAAAACGCTTTTCTAATAGAAGAGCTGGGTGACAGATTCACCGCTAGCCACTAAACCGGGATTTAATACTAAGGTGAGGATGATGAGTATTTTCGTTTGACATTTAGCTAACTTATTATTATTTATGAATTAAATCACTTTTTGTACACTAGTTCCACTTTATTATATAATTTTTATTAAATTGCAACCGGTTTCGAATTACTCATCTTCAGGCAATAATTCGAAACCGGTTGCAATTTAATAAAAATTATATAATAAAGTGGAACTAGTGTACAAAAAGTGATTTAATTCATAAAAATGGAGTTCCATCATGAAGTGACAACACAAAGTGTTAAATATTTATTATTATTTACTTTGACCTTTTTTACTTTGTTTGATATTTAGTTGTTAATTTAACATAATTTTATATTGTCGACCTACTCTAACCTTCCCTGTCTTTTCAAAGCATGCCGGCTTCATCAAATACAGAACCCTAATCCACCTCTTATAGTGGACAGCGGATACCTCGCAAGCTCTCTCTTCATCTCCATTCCAGCAAATTTCTGTCTCAGTCCTCTTTTTTTACAATAGAGAGCGCCAAATAAGAGAGCATTCCACCTGATGGGAAGTGATCACTGCCGCCAATAAACAGCTACAATCACAGCTCAAGGAATCTTAAATGCGCTGGTTACGTCTTGGAGCACGAGCTCCGTGATTGTCGGCTTTTCAGACTCAGATTTAGGCTCGTTTCTTTAAGGTTTCATTCCCGATTGCACTATACTTTGTCAAAGCGCTCAAAGATATTCCTAAACATTTAGGCGTGACAAACACAGTGTAAAAAAATTAAGAGTGACACAGCGAGTTTAGTGTTCACTTATGGTTGACGTTGGCACAATGCTTTTTCTTGTTAGGAATATTTTAGATCAAATTAAGCGTCGCCTAGAGTTTAGTGCAATCGGGAATTAATTACGTAGCGGTCTGGAAACACTGTTGTAGGAAGCTGGTTCCAAACCGTGAGCATAAAAGGTAGAACGTAAAAAACCTTTAATAATTAAGACGGTATTTTTTTTTTTGTAATAAATAAATTACCTAGCTTTGCTTTGCTTTTATGTTATTTAAAGTTTTCAAAAATTGACTCGATTCAGAAGAATACTCGCCGTGGCGTATCCACACAAAAGAAGCGTGTTTCTCACGCGGTGTGAAATTACAACTGTATCAGACACGGCAATGCATTCGTTGCAATGGTACCTAGAGAACTAATCGATTCGTTACGATTATAATGTGCTCGCATACACTGTGGTCGATACATGATTTAGCATAAAGTTGGGTATTTTTAACCCCTCACGAAAAACAGGGGTGTTATGAGTTTGAAGTGTGTATCAGAAGCTCTGTGGTCTTTTTTTATACTACTCAGTGACCAACGAGCAGACAGCCCACCTGATGGTGAGCGGTAACTGTCGCCCATAACATCTACGATACATTTAGGTTGCAGGCAACAAAAATGCAGAACCGCAGTTGCGTTGTATAATACATACATACATACATACATAAAGCTCACGCCTGTGTCCCACAGGTGGGGTAGGCAGAGACTATGGACCGCCACTTTGCTCTGTCCTGACACAACTCCCTAGCCTCGCATATATCCACAACTCTTTTCATACATCTTCTTGTATTCTTACCACTTCGAATGGGTCACACCCACACACCCACCTTACACACTGGGTCGTCCTCATAATAAACAAATAAAATAAATATGCTTGGACAATTCACACAGCGCCATCTAGCCCCAAAGTAAGCAAAGCTTGTGTTATGGGCGTTAGATAACTGATAAACTACTTATATATTTTTAAACCCATAGATACTTATTATACATACAACACCCAGACCCGTAACAGAAATTAAAATTCTGCATTACAATTTCTGCCCGACCGGGAATAGAATCCGGTACCTCTGCATGGCAGACCGCTCCCCTGTAATCACCTGATCTGCCAAATCCTGCATCAGGCCAGCATGCATGCAGCATGAGGTCAGGTGGACCCTGGGCGCTCGTACGCTAGGAACATTAACGCCAAGATGATGATGATGATGATAAAGGTAGGACACAGAT
Organism: Blastobasis lacticolella; assembly: GCA_905147135.1. Lineage (NCBI taxonomy): Eukaryota > Metazoa > Arthropoda > Insecta > Lepidoptera > Blastobasidae > Blastobasis > Blastobasis lacticolella. The sequence goes on from LR990067.1 coordinate 1,788,174, forward strand.
AAACATTTTTTTTTTTATGGCATACGGTAGGCAAACAGGCAAGCGGGCCACCTGATGGAAAGTGGTCACTACTGCTTATAGACATTAGCAACACCAAGAGTATCGCCAATGCGTTGCCCACCTCTATAACACGTTGCTCTGGCAGCAAAAAGGCAAATACCACTTCACTGCCACAGCCACGGTTCCCCAAATCCCCACCCCTTGGAGCACTGGAAACCTTACTCACCGGCAGAAACACAATACTATTTAAAAGAGTATTATTTAGCTGCGATATTCTGTAAGGTGGAGGTACGTCCCCAGTCGGGCGGCTCCAATTCGAACGAGATACACCGCTATGTCCTACCTCTCTTAAAATTATTTGTTAATTAAATTAATTGTAAACAAACAGGCACATAAGATTGCGGGCAAATCAGCGCTGTGGTCTCACTGCCTACAGCATATGCTGAGCTGAGCTCTACAATACTTAACCTAATTTAAGTTTTTAAGAAATATTTGTACATTTATATTGTAGAAATTGCCAAATAAACATTATGTCAATGTCCATGTTTTATGTCTATAACATAGTATAGTTCACTTATTACAAAAGGGACATTTGTGTCGGGTATTACTTTTGTTCTTTTGTAACCTACAATATTTATATTTATGTACTTGTAGGTACTCATTCATGTAAAGTAATCGTTAAGGGTTAGTTCACACTGGAGTGGCAGCGGTTCGCAGTGGCCGGTTACGTTCTTAGCAGAAGAGGCTGGCGTTGCTAGCGGCAATCTGTTACAACTCAAAGCTAGTAGGTACCTTAAGATGACCAAGGCCACCAAATTTTACGATAGCAATGGTTATTTATTTATTTGGTATTTCACTTAGGAGACTAGCACTGTGGACACTTAAGTTATCAGTCTCACAAGCTCTTGGAACGTGCTCAAAGAGCATTGCTGAAAGTTGCATACTTCTTACCGTATTCCTTACCAGATTCCCTACTTTTAAATTATACCAAACCTATAATATTTTAACAGTTAGACAACTCTTTATTTTACATATTACTCTCAACAACATCATAATTTAGAATTTGACCTGACAAGATTCATGACTTCCAGAAATAAAAATGTTTGCCCCAGAGCAGTAACAACAAAGTTTGCTCAAAGATTTTATATATTTTTTGGTCCGTTTTTGTACAACAAGATTAACAAAAATATCAATATCTACGCAAACACTAAATTTGAAAGTAAAAAGAAAGTCACAGAATGGTTACGACAATACGATTATGACAATACAGACCAAGTAATTAATGTTATCTCGTAGTTAAAGCATTTAAAGTTTTTTTATATGGATGTAGTAAATGTACAAACAAACTTTTAAGGTACTATTATTCTAATCACTCAAACACACCAAATATATACAAACATACATACATACACTCACACGCAAACATACATACACACACACATCACAAATGCACACACCACACACACTTTCAGTTTTAATTACCTTTTATATAAGATACATGGAGGGTTCCTGGTGACCTGCAATACAGGATAAACCTAGAGCAGGCTCCAAGTTCCCCGGTTTTTGTGCCTTGGATAGGCGTTTATTGTACAATTTTGGTGAAATAAATACTTATACTTATACTCTAGACCATGGCCCCTTTTTATGACGAGCTCCGATTTAATGCAAAGGATTTTCTAACTCAGAAATAGAAAACTCCGACTGCTATTAAAAAACTGAAAAGTTAAAAACAAGCCGAATACAATATATAATACTAGTGGACCCGGCGCGACTTCGTTCGCGTACACCTACTTTACTCCTACCTACCCTCTTTCTACTTGCTTAAAAACCTTCCTCTTGAATCACTCTATCTGCTGTTGAAACCCGCATCAAAATCCGTTGCGTAGTTTCAAAGATTTAAGCATACAAAGGGACATAGGGACAGAGAAAGCGACTTTGTTTTATACTATGTAGTGATGTAGTGCAAGTGTTAATAAACATGAAAACAAATAATTACTTAACTTCACAATATGAAGTATTTTGATATTTTAAAACACCTATCTAATGACACTTGACTTGACACCTTAACTGTTAAAATCCATCACACGTTTGGAAGATACGAGATAATAAAGAAATTTACAAACATACGGGCAAACAAGATCACATTACACGTCATAACAGTCCGCTGCAGGACTTAGGGCCTCTCCCACGAAAGGAGATTGCCATAATCTCCACGCTTGGCAGGCGGGTTGGAGATCGCAGTGTTGTAAAATAAAACAAACAATGGAAAAAGCTGTTGCCCATTTTCCAGCCTACGGAGACACTAGATCTATTGCTTCGAAATCATTAGTCGCCTTTTAGGACACCCACGAGTGTATGGGGTTGGTGCTATTCTACTCTGCCGGACACCACACGACCAGATACCAGGCATACAAGATACCCTCTAAAACATAACGCTTCCTTCACAGTCGGATAAAAAGCTTAGAATGCTGTGCCAATGAAACCGCCAGGCGCTACTCTACACTGCCAGCCTGCCACTCCGATCTGAACACAGCCTAAGCCAAATAATTTGCGGCCAAAATAGCCGTCCGACCTTTAGAAGACATTATCCGTTGTGTACCTCAAAGCCATCACGACTTACAATTAGTAAGCTTGCACCATTTGGATGCTTTTACGAGCTTTCCAGAGTAGCTTTTGTAACGAAGTAATTATTATTTGTGCCATCTTCGTGTTTTGTAAGAATGGATGTGGAATGTTGTGTACAAATTAGTTTGGTGCGTACTGGTTAATTCTGTAGCTTCTAGGTTTCTGAATTGGAACGTTAGTCGAACGTGAGTAGGGTCGTCAGATAATCTATATCTAGGTATTATCATCATCACAGCCCGAACAGTCCACTTACGGCCGTTCACATAAGAGGGCAGGTTATTTCCACAAGTTGAGTAATCTCCGAAGAACTCAACAGATTTTGAAAATTCTTTCAAAAACATAAAGCTGAACTTTTTCCATCTATCGTATATATCGTAGAATTCCACGGGATTCTTGAATGTTTACAGGTATCCGAACTGAACAGGCACGACTAGTAATCTGAAAAGATGGACTTAAGAGTTTGAAAAGGTGGATTTTTCTCGCAGGGTACGCTGAGACCACGTCGTTCCACATGCTATGGTCCTGGCAAATCCCTCTCTCTTTCTTATTCATTAAACTTTTCCTACATAGATGTTGGTTTAGAGTACCAGCTCAGGACGAATGAAAAGGGGTGCTATAAGTTTGATGTGTCCATCTGTGTATCTGTGTACATTAAGAAAAGTAAATAATTATAAACTACAATGACAGCAGTAACGACGATATAGTATAGTGTATCGTTATGAGATGTCATGCATCGGGGTACAACTAATAATTATAATGTGTTAAGTGTACAACGTGTAATGCGTGTTAGCCGTGTGGTGTCCGGCAGTGTAGAATAGCACCAACCCCTTACACTCGCGGGTGTCGTATAAGGCGACTAATGTTTTCGAGGCGAAATATCTAGAGTCTCCGTAGGCTGGAAAATGGGCAGCAGCTTTTTCCATTGTTATATTTAAATACTGCGATCTCCAACCCGCCTGCCAAGCGTAGAGATTATGGCAATAACCTCCCCTTTCGTGGAAGAGGCCCTAAGTCCTGCAGTGGACTGTTATAGGCTGTCCCTAGTCCCTGCCTTCAGTCGCGGGGTCGACACCGATTAGTTAATAAATTCACAGTCCACCTTCCATCATCTACCCCTACCCTACATAACCCCACCCCTAACTACTATACACTACCCTACCCTACTCTAACCCTACCTACTCTACTAAGCCTATTCAAGGTCAACCCGTTCTCAAGTTATAGCGTGACCAAGGAAAATAGGGATTCATTATTATAGATAGAAACTGCTGCCACCCATTTCAACATGTCGGATGATGGCTCCAATTTTCTTGCCAAAACAGAATTAAGTGCACGCGAAAAATAATCAGTTTCGTTAATCATCTAATAACAGGCTTCACACACAGATGTGGCAAATGTCCAATTGTTTCATACAGCTCTTTATCTTATGCTGTTCCCATACAAAATGTATGATTACAGCGTCTATAAACAAAGAGTTGGCTGATTTTGTAATTGGTCGATTGTGTAAGTTAGACTTTGATTCAGTTTTGATCATCTTTTTTGTGAAAGTAATTGAAAACTCATTCTTCTAGGGTGTTATGAGAGTTAAAGTTAGTATCGCCAAACCAATGCTTGCATGGCTGTGTTCCCTTGTGAAGGATAAGGTAGCCAGCGCAATTACAGGCATGAGCCATTTCATGTCCTCAAGGCGACACAACGCACCTGCGTATCTGCATTTTTGTTGCCTGCAACCTAAAACCAAATGCATGAATCGCAGATATTATGGGTGACAGTTACCGCTTACTATCAGATTCTTCGGCTGTGTGGTGACCGGCAGAGTAGAATAGCACCAACCACTTATACTCGTAGATATCGTACAAGGCGACTAACGTTTTCGTGAGACGTGACTGATCTAGAGGCTTCGTTGGCTGGGAGCAGCTTTTTCCCGCCTGCCAAACGTGGAGATTATGGCAATTACCTCCCCTTTCGTGGGAAAGGCCCTATGTCCTGCAGTGGAGATTATGGCAATTACCTCCCCTTTCGTGGTTTCGTGGGAGAGGCCCCAAGTCCTGCAGTGGATTGCTATGGGGCTGTGATGATGATGAGTTATACAAAATATATATTGTTTATCAAATCCGGAATATACTGCCAGATCTCGTGAAATCCTCGTAGAATTAACGTCTTCAATAAACATCTTCTTCAATACACTGATAAAGATAATTAGACTAATGTTTATCACGAGTTCATCACAAGAGTAAAACAAGTATCAGACGTTCCATTTTGGCTGGAGCAGTCGATACTAATCCGTACGCTGTACAAAATAAAGTCACTTTTGGACTATTGAGATTGACTTCCGCACCCAAAAGTTACTTTATTGCACCTCTGTTAGCATCAACTGCCACTGACGATTGGATAGCTCCAGCCAAAACGGAACGTATGTTGCTTTAAATCTTGCAAGTATTAAATTAGTTTTAATTGCACAGAAGATGTCGTCTTCAGAAGCTAGCGCACACACATACTTATAAAAACACTCGGATTTGGCAAGAGAAACGAGATAAATTTTTAAGACAAAATTATTGTATTAATATTTCTCACGTACTCCACGTAATGCAATGTTTTAGCATGTGAAATATCACAGTAATTGTTGGCATAATGATATGGGTGTAATTTACTTACTAAGTTGTAGATTTAAAAGGTCATTCTTCTTGTATTTTATATTATAAATAGGGTGCGAACGTTTTTAAAGATTTGTGGGTATTACAAAATCTGTACGATGACATGAAGAGATTTATAACACTCGACGACCGATGATTCGGTGACCTGAGTGGTTCAGTTTTTTAATATGCCGGTCTCTACGCAGATGTCCCTGGTTCGATTCCAGGCTAAACAGAAATTGAAATGATGAATTTTAATTTCTGTTACGGGTCTGGGTGTAGTATGTATAATAAGTACCTATGTATTAAAAACACCCATAATACAAGCTTTGCTTACTTTGGAGCTAGATGGCGCTGTGTGAATTTGTCCAAGCATGTTATTCCAAGCACATTTATAAGAATAGCAGATGTCAAAAATGAGGCCTCTAGGAATAAGCTGAGGAAGTCATCATCGTCATATTGGCGTTAATGTCCCGGTTGTGCTCTCGCGCATGAGGACCCGGGGTCCGCCTTGACCATGATCCAGGATTTGGCAGATCAGGTAATTATTTATAGACCTCTATGACCCTGCTACCAGGGTAACCTGACCACATTGGATCATGGTTGCACATTCGGTCGCCGCCGGTTAGTAAATAGTACATTAGTAAAGGTGCCCATTTGCCATCAGGTGGCCCACTTTCCGCTTAATCTACCGATTGACATAAACTAACCTAACCTATGCATATTTCTTAAACTACTACACATTTACTATTTTAATATAACAAGCTAAGAACGAAGAAGAAGCTAAGCTACGAACATCTCGATCAAACTTACTTCAAAATATAGAAAACAGCATCAAAATCGGTCTATTCATTCGGGAGATACCTACGATTCTATAGTACACACAGACACACACCTCCACAGATACACATGTCAATAGCACCCCTCTTTTTTCCTCGGGTTTAAAAAGCATTCCCTAACCCAACACCTTTGATGTAACCGCCAAGCCGAACCAATGCAATGGGTATAGCACGCAGCAATCGGCGCACGCGCAAGGCCGCGGTTGGCTCCCACGGCGGAGATGGGCTGTAGAGCGACTGTACGGTCTTGATACGCGGTTTGGAAAGGGAGAAATTTACTATAAAAAGCATCAATATTTTTTTCAACTTCGGTGTTGATACGAGATTTGGAAAGGGGGAAATTCACTACAAGAGTCGCCATAGTTTTTATTCTCATCTGCGGGTGGATACGCAATTTGGAAATGGAAAACATCACTATAAAAATCATTCACAAGAGATATCGAAAGAAAGAAAAGACATTTATTAATTTCCATGAGCATTAACCGTACAACAGCTTAAAAATAATCCGCATAATGAATAACAACAAAAGTCTTAAATTGAAACCTACAAATATATTGCCCAAGTATCAAAACCTCTCCCTCGTCACAACTGGCCGATAAGTACAGTCAAACAGTTACAATTATTTGCAATTACATCGGACAACAAAAGGATGTACGGTCTGCAGCGGAACTTACCCTAAATAATAAAAATAGGATATATTATGGAAAGGGGATGCCAACTTTGGTACCCATAAAATTCTTCTCTTAATTAATTTAATTCTTCTGCTGGAAGTAATTTCTTTTTAGCAATAATCACCGCCTGTTGTGTCTTTTATTCTGTTATATTTCTCTGTATATCATTATTGTGTATTAACAGTTAAATAAATAAATAAAATTAAATAATAATCTTTATTTTATTCTATTATGACAAGATATAGATTACAGCAGAAAAGAAGACGCAAAACTCTGTGTTAGTTCTTAAATCACAGCCGTTATTCACAAACATTACTAATCTTAGTAAAGTAGCTAAACCCAAGTTACATAATTCCAAATTTTATATGGCATAGGCATATAAATCTAATTGAAGATTTACATAAAAACCGCGCTTTTCGTCCGCATCGCCACTTAGGTAGAGCTCGTCTAGTCTAAAATGACGCGCCCCACTACTTAGTTAGTTGATTTCGATGGGTGCGTACAAATATTGATAACGACACTTCATCTGTATGGGAGCCAATGAACGACGCGAGCTCCTACGTTTGAATCTGACCGGCAACTGAATGACCAATTACAACGGCATTTGTATATGTATTGCGTCCATATTTTAAACTTGCTTGTGTGCGTTAATGCGATAGTGGGGCGCGTCATTTTAGATTAGACGAGCTCTACTACTAGTTGTAAAAAAAACTAACTACTCAGAAGATAATAATAATAATTATATGAAAAAAATAGAACACTCTCCTGCCGACGGTACAACAGAAGATGCGCAAGATCATTGTCATTTCGACACAAGAAAATCGCTGACCAATTTAACACAATGTGCGTAACTAATAATAATAACAATTATTAGGTAATGGATAATATAATAATACAGTAATGGAGAACGCTGTGGGTGTGGACACATTGAAATTAACAAGTAATTTGATTGTGTTTTCATTGTATTTTATTGAGACATACTATTACAATGTTGGTAGAGCTAGTCTAATCTAAAATGACGCGCCCCACTATCGCATTAACGCACACAAGCAAGTTTAAAATATGGACGCAATACATATACAAATGCCGTTGTAATTGGTCATTCACTTGGCGGTGTAATTCAAACGTAGGAGCACGCGTCGTTCATTGGCTCTCACACAGATGAAGTGTCGTTATCAATATTTGCACTCGCACATCGAAATCAACTAAGTAGTGGGGCGCGTCATTTTAAACTAGACGAGCTCTACCTACGTTTCATTCAAACGAAAGTGCCTCATTATTTTATTATATAATTATCTTGGCGTTAATATCCCGTTGTGCTCTTGCGCGCGAGGGCTCGGGGTCCGCCTTGACCATGAACCAGGATTTGGCAGATCTAGAAATTACAGTGGATCGACTACCGACCCTGGCCCGATTGGATCGTGATTACATATTCAGTGGCCTGAATGTGCAGGTTTCATCACGATGTTTTCCCTCGCCGTAAGAGCATCGGTTAGTATTCAACTAATGTACATAACTCAGAACAGTCATTGATAAATGGCGGCACTGGGATTCGCACTCGGTACCTCACCAATTGCCGAGCCATTGCCAATAGTCGAGTATAAATAATGACATCGGCGTTGTATTTTCCTAGTCGCACGGGGACCACAGAGACGGCGCTCTACAAAGCCTAACTACTAGGGCACTCGGAGAGTATGTGAAGCAGTTGCACGACCTCATTGACCTCACACGAAATACGATCCGGGTGGGCCATCTTTATGGCATAGATCTTCCAGCTTCTGCTCGAGCGGCTTCAACTCAACCTTTATAATGCGAACGGCTAAGGAATGGAACGCGTTGCCTGCGAGTGTGTTCCCTGATCAATATAATCTGGACGCCTTCAAGGCTAGAGTGAATAGGCTGTTCCTAGACAGACATGCTCCATCTTCGGCCGCATCGTCACTTACGACCAGGTGGTGGCGGTCAAATGCTTGTTACTTTGTATATCTAAACATATAAAAAAACTATTTTCACTCTGCAGCAAAATATTCAGTGTTGGTCGTAAACAAACACTCATAAGGAAATAAAGAATTCCTCGTCCATTGACGCTTTTCCGATGAAAAAAAGTCCTTAATGGAAAAAATATCATGTCTTCAATATCTAAGAAAAACGCCGCTCCCTCATCATCATATTTCCCACGGTTATTATTGACCATTATTCCATTATCGGATGATTCTTAAATAAGCCATAAATCATTGGTAAGTAGACTGGCGAATGATCAATTGACTGCCAATGAGTCATCGATCTTTCGTAGCTCTGTAAGCCATTTAATTACAATACAATTTTACTATCTCAGAACAATGGTGGGCCATAGTGTAATAACCACTGCACGCACTGGACATCCTCGATTGGCAGGAGTCGGCGGCCAAGATCCACTTTGAGTCGCTGAGCCAGCGCAGTAAGTAAGCATTTTATTTTTATTTATTTATTTATTAATTTATTTCAGGCAACTGAGGCCCATATTTATAAATACACAAACAACATAAATACAAAATAAACTAATACAAAATACAGACAAAGATAAAACCTATACCTACATACAAATTATTATAAATTGTAAACTAATATATAAAAATATAATTTATTAATATCTTAAAAATAACTATCACTTAATGTCGTTCTGCGGCACCGGAAATTTTGGGTCGCCCACGGAATCGCCGGTACACCACACCCTTCGGCCAATATTCTTCCCTCATGAAGAAATCCAAATCTGCGGTGGGAACCAACGCCACGAACGAGTTCAACGTACGTTCATGGCTTGATTCCAAGAGCTGGACCCTCACGAGGTACTTCTTGGTTATGCGGATGTGCTCCTCCACGTCCTTTGCCGTCACCGTGTTTATAAAAGCTAACCCCATTCTAAAACCTTCGCGTGCAGTTTCATCAAAATCGGCCTGTTTCTACCTATACCTACATAGTACAAAACAAAGTCACTTCCTGCCGTCTATCCTTAAGTATCAGAGAGCTCTGTAATATACTTTATTGATAAAATAATTTACAGTTATAATAACAATATACACTAATACCTACATCTAAAACACCAAAAATATATACAGTAATACATATAAAATATACTAAACTATAATATACTATAACTCTCATTGGGGGTGGCCCATGTCCAGCAGTGGACTAGTATAGGCTGATGATGATGATACTAAACTAAACCCTTATAAGATATAAATATTTTATTATCTAACTAAACTACATTAAAAAAGATGTAAAAAACAGTATCTATCTATGCTCAGATCTTTTAAACTTCGCAGCGGATTTTAATGCGGTTTTCAACAATGGATACTGATTAAAGAGGATGGTTTATAAAGTAAAAGAGTAGGTAGGGGTAATCTATGGGGTTCTTCAAAGGCATGTCTACAGGTACCTCAAAAGCCGGCACCGCATCCGCTCTCCTTTGATTGCAGGTGTCCTGGACGAGGGTGACTGCTTTTCATCAGGTGGAACGTCGGTCTGTATGCCTTCCTAGGCAATGAAAAAAGAAGCTGAACTGCATCGAGCTCTATTATGGGTCAGTCTGAAAACCAGCGCTGTGTTTGGCTGCTACTATTCATAGCATTAAGCTGAGGCTGGTCCAATTTGGTCCGAGGACGCATCGCCCTGCTTTCTTAATATGTATTTATTATGTTAGTTTTAAGTATTTGAATGTGTTATTGGACCAAATAAAGTTATGTCTATGTCTATGTCTACATATTAGCTAAGTATATCTAGCAACAGCTCCTCTCTTCATAGTTACCTAGTATATGTCGAAACAGATTACAATGTGTGGGTCAAAATGTCCGCATAGCTCTCTGGGAGCGAAAAAAACTGACTGATCATAGTGACGTATTTAACGCACTGCAACGAGCACTGTGTGAACGTATAGTAATAACTTTCAAATCAAATCAAATCAAATCAAAATTTCTTTATTGATTAGGACATTAAATATCTCTTTCAATCGTCAAAAAGGAGGGGGGTAGGAAAGTAGGAAGGAAACACACAGTGACACGCTGACCGCCCTATGTCTGTAGATAAACGTATCCCTCGCCAACCACAACCGAACCGGGCTCGACAATGCCAGACAGAGCCGGAACGCTATATTATATTATATACTCGTAGGTATGTCTAGTATAATTAAGAAAAACCACCTAAAACTACAGCAGGAGTAAGCCAGTCCACCAAGGCAGCACCCGTTCACGAGTATAACGCAGGGCCCAGCCATCGTCCAATTCAACCATATTTGAGGGAAAAGAGCGACCCGGCCCCCACGCCACCGCCAGACAGACTTTTAAGTGAGCGTGCATCACACATGCTGCATGTGATAGGTAGTTGCTCCCACCCTACTCTATCCTATCCCTACCCTATCGCTACCTTACCCCTACCCTATCCTACCATTGCCTTAACCCTACCCTACCACTACCTTACCCCTACCCTACCACTATCTTACCCCGACCCCACCACTATCTTACCCCTACCCCACCCTATACTACCTTACCGCTATCTTACTCCTACCCTACCCTACCCCTACTCTAACTACTACCCTACCCCTACCCTAGCGCAGACAGGAGACACCATGTGTGGGAGAGGAAGGAAAATTAACGCCGCTTCCAAGGTGGTTCTCCGTGGGGGAAAGAAACGGCAAGAAACCCACAGAGCCTACGTTAATTCTTTTTTTTTTTAAACATGTCTTATGTACTAATACATTATTTGTCCTATATACTATCTTAAAAGTAAATACCTGTATAGAACAGCAGTTCAGTCCCATGGACTTTTGTCATTTACATATTCAGATATACTATAATAACTTTTTTGACATAATTTGTTTTTTATAGCGACTTTAAATTTATTCAATGGTAAATTCTGAATATCTGTTGGAACCTTATTATAAAAGCGTACACATTGACCCATAAATGATTTGTGGACTTTGGCTAGACGACAAGCACCAGCAACAAGCTTATCTTTATTTCTCGTATTAATATTATGAACATCACTATTCTTCTTAAATAAGTGTAAATTTTTATGAACATACATTAAATTCTCATATATATATTGTGACGGCATCGTCATTATATCAATGTTCCTGAATTTATCTCTTAGTGAAGTTCTAGGTCTCAATTGATAAATCGCGCGAATAGCCCTTTTCTGCAATACAAATACATTGTGCCAGTCGGCAGCGTGTCCCCACAGCAGTATGCCATAGGCCATAATACTGTGGAAATAACTAAAGTAAACTAATCTTGCTGTAGCCTCGTCAGAAATACTCCGTATTTTCTTTACAGCATATGCTGCAGAACTTAGCCTTTTCGCCAATTTATCAATGTGAGGACCCCATTGCAATTTGTTATCCAGGGTAAAGCCTAAAAATACTGTAGAATCAACAAAATTAAAATTTTCGCCTTTTATTTGTACATTAGTGGGCACTGATCTAACATTTGGCAAAGAGAATTTTAAACATTTTGTCTTCTTGCCATTCAGTAATAAATTATTAACCGTAAACCAGTTTACCACTTCTGCAATAGCCTTGTTCACGTCTTCATATGTTAATTGTTGTCTTTTTACTTTAAACACTAAAGATGTATCGTCCGCGAACAAGACAATTTCATGGGCATCTTTTACAAAGTACGGTAAGTCATTTACATAAACAAGAAACAAAAACGGGCCCAAAATAGATCCCTGGGGGACACCCATAGAGACAACAGACCCCATAGATCTCTCTCCGTTCACATCAACTTTTTGACTTCTATGACTCAAGTATGAATTTAGCAAGTCCAGGGCCAAGTCCTTTATTCCATAATGTTGTAATTTCCTGACCAAAATGTCATGATTAACGCAATCAAAGGCTTTGGATAAATCACAGAAAACCCCCAAGGCATCACGTGATTCCTCCCACGCCCCAAAGATATGTTTAATAAGTTCAACACCTGCATCAGCTGTTGAACGACCGCGAGTAAAACCGAATTGTTTATGATGCAATAGGTTACTTCCATAAAAATGAGCTTTTAGTTGATTTAATATGATTTTCTCAAATATTTTACTTAGAGTCGGTAAAATTGAAACTGGTCTAAAATTTGTAGGATCCGTTGTATTACCAGTTTTCAACAATGGAATAACTTTACTGTGCTTCATCAGGTCAGGAAATTCACCATTATCAACACAATTATTAAATATATTCGCTAAGTGGACAGCAATAACATCAATTACAGAGCTAATAATTTTTACCGACATACCATCAATGTCAGCAGTTGCTTTCATTTTTATGGTTTTAAAAGCCTTAACTATATCTTGAGGTGTTGCATGCTCGAACTTAAAATCGATGACACTCTCGGGTACATTTTGTTTTAACAAGGATTCAGCGAGAGCAGGAGACGAACTTAAGGATTTCGTAGTTGACACTGGAATGTCTGTAAAAAATTTATTGAATGCCTCCGCAACTTCCGAGTTTTTGGTAACAACATTATCATTTATCTTTAAACTGTACTTAGTATCGCGATTTATTACTTTTCCAGTTTCACTATTTATTATCTGCCATGTGGATTTTACTACATCTGTGCTATTTTTCAGTTTGTGTTTAACGAAATTCGATTTAGCTGTAGCACAAACGCGTTTAAATAACTTTGAATAATGTTTAACATACTCAGCAAATTCTACGCTATTATTATACGCCCGTTCTGCATAGAGCTCATATAATTTATTTCTACTCTTATGTATTCCTGCTGTCGCCCAATCGCTAAACATAAGTTTGCTGTTTACTGCCTTCACCTTTGGTTTGAATATACTATTACTTTCAGTTTTTGTCATGTGTAAAACTGAATTATAATATTCATTTGTATCATCAAAATACTTTAAATTAGATGATTTCTCTATAATGTTATTTCTAAAACTGTTTAGACGGTTGTTGTTAATTGGTACAAATTTAATAGTATTTTTTGTTTCTTTCCTCATATTAACATTAAACACAGCTAATTGACCACAATGATCGGATTGCAATTTGTTTATTACAGACTGGCTACATGCCTGGATATCACAAAAAATGTTGTCTAGACAAGTTGATGTAGTACTTGTTATTCTAGTAGGCTCTAAAAATAAGTTGATTAAATTATGACACTTAAATAATGACATTAGCCTACCAGTATATTTACAAGATACGTCTAATAAATCTATATTAAAATCTCCACAAACAACAATATTTTTATTACAATTGCTAACTTTAATAAGGGCTTCGTCCATAATTTTCTCGAACAAATCAAATGATGAAGCCGGAGGTCTGTATACGCTCATTACAATAAGTCGCTCAAGTTCTATACAGGCAATTTCAGCAGATCGTTCAACAGACAGCTTGACAATATCAGTGCGTTCCTTGCATTTTAAGCAATTACGAACAAGTATTAGGGAACCTCCATGAATTGCCTGCCCTCTTGTAAACGAACTTGCAAGTTTATGGTTGTTAAAGCCAAATATGAGCTGGTGATCTTTTAACCAATGTTCAGTAATGCAAAAAATATCAACATTCTCACCGTTCATGAATAGCTCAACTTCCAATTCTTTATTCGTCATGCCTTGGATATTTTGATGTACTAAGTTAACTATACAATTTTGTTTATTATTATAACATTTTACTTTACGTACATCCAAAGGCTTATTGCCACTATTTACTAATGACTTTATGCCAGAGCAGTCCTGTATATTCTGAACAATATCAAAAGATTTATTGTTCAAGTCTAACAGTGGACTGTTATATGCTGCTGATATGATACAGGACGGCTCCTTTGTCTTACATACTAGTTTAAACAGTGACCCTTTTTGTTTATTAACAAATCGGCACTCTGGTCATATCTACCTACGGTAGGAGAAATCAATAAATTAATATGGTACGCTAACATTGTAGCCAGTTTGACTTTGTACCTACGTCGAAGATACATAGTATCTTCTGTTAAAACTACTTTATCTGTAAATTTATTACAGTCAAAAAAGGTAAATGCGTCTTTCTGACTGCAAGTCAAATTATACATCAAAGTATTCAACTTGTGAATACGGTCATTTTCAGTATTAGGTATAACAATTTTTTACGAAGGGAAATGCGCATAATACAATTTTTCCTGCTGACAATCCTTGCAACGCTTCAACACCCTTTATTATGTCATATTTTCGTACTTTAAGGCTATTACTTATTAAAATTACTATATTTACATTTTGATCAATATGTTTTGAATTTTTTAAGATTTTTTGTATAATACCGCCGTACGACAAATCAGGCATGCAATAATTGGTTACTTTAGAATTCGTACAGTCGTTTAGTAACACGCCCTTTACTTTCTAGACACAAGTATTTAAAAAAATTTCATCTTGTTGTCAATGTCCCGGTTGTACTCTCGCGCACGAGGGCTCGGGGTCCGCCTTGACCTGATCCAGGATTTGGCAGCTCTGATAATTACAGTGGAGCGACTGCCATCTGACCTCCGTGACTCTGCTACCAGGGGAACCTGGATCATGGTTACACATTCAGTTTCCTGATTGTGCAGGTTTCATCACGATATTTTCCCTCGCCGTAAGAGGTAACTAATGTACATAACTCAGAAAAGAGACATTACGTGGCCGCTGTGGAATTCGAACCCGGTACCTCTCGCTTACGAGTTGGATACCTTAACCACACGGCCACCGACGCTCCAAACCAGACACGTGTTGAAAATAACTACCTACGGGTGATAAACACACACATGAATACCATAAAAAACCAAATTGAGCTACATACAAAGTCTAAATTCTAAAAATTTAGGCATGAAGGACATACAGATTAGTTTACAAAATGTTCACAACAATATTAATATTAGTATACTATAACGCCTGCTAAAATTTGGTGAGCAAAGAAACGCAAGCGTCTTTTTAAAAGTATTGCTGTAATGTTTCTTGATTTTAGTAGTAAAAAGTGTTTTTAGAGACTAAATATCAGTGAAGTTAGCTATACTGGAACGATAATTTTATCGTCTCAGGTTTATTGTAGAAAAGTGACTTCACATATGTTCAAAGAAAATAACGTAATGGAGTTAGATCACACAATCTCGGTAGCCAACGAGAAATTATTGGTTAATGTTCTAATGCTTGTCTTTTCTATCTTTAGCAACTTACCACGTGTGTGAAAGAGATAAGTAGCAAACGCTAGTGGTGGTGTTGCTGACATCGGGCAGCGCTGACCACTTTCCATCAGATGACACGTTTGTTTGTTTGCTTTTTAAATTACTCAGACAAATGGTAGACAGCTTACCTGATGACAAGCGGCATCTATAACATGTAGGTACCTACTATTTATGTAGGTACCAATTTCCAACAAAAATTAAGACCCGCAGATGCGTTGTCACATTGAGGACTTACCTACACCCGTATTCGAAAAATGTTACATAAGGTCTCACAGAGCGCGCGAACGTACAGGTTTCGATAAAACTGACAATACTAGTTTGCCAATCGGCACTATGTGAGCGTCAAAATGAACGCAATTGAACAATCACCAGAGCCGTATTGAAACAATAAACTCAGCTGCTTCACTTAAAAGCCCCATTTATTTAGCCGCACAGTCCGCCTGCGACTCTAGTCCTATCGGGCGGCCCGCCGTCTTAGGACAATCACATCTACACACTAGCGATTATTGCCTGCCTACAATAACCTGCTGCCACCTCTGCTACTATAAACTAGCATTTTGGAGTCAGCAGCCTACCACCGAAGCCGCCATAGTCGTAGCCGATATTTGTCTTGACCGGAATCGTCATGCCGTCACACACACCGTCCGTCCGAAACCTTAAACGGAACTGTTATTAGTGTATGACCTGTTGCGATTAACTGACAGACCGAGATGATCCGGCGAACTGTTAATCTGTGGGGCCCTTCAGCAAAGTGTCAGAAGGCGCTTAGTACCTACTTAGCATAATAATATACAGTATTTATTTATTTATTTATTTAATACTTTATGCACAAAATAGTACAAAGGTGGACTTAAAGCTTTGTAGCTTTATCTACCAGTCTACCCCGAAAACTGGTAACAAAAATTGCAGGCGGTGCATAAAAATTTACAACAACATTACACTTAAACTACTAATTAAACATACAATTCTACCCACCAGTATTCACATACCGAAACTCAAAAATTTTGTGAAATACTTAAACCAATAACAACAAGATAGCAGAACGTACTTGACTACCAATTTCAATCAGACCCACCAAGCTCACTCGCAAAAGTAACCGGTGAAAAAAGAAATAAGTTAAAGTCGGGTATTACAAAGAATTTAGAAAATGCTCTCGAACAGATTATTTGAGAATAGGCACGTGTTTATGATGAAATGCCTCGTGTCGTGTCAATCATTACCCCCTCACAATTTGTGTCCCATCCTTGACTCCAACCCAGGACCTTCCTTAACCACTGCACTATAGGGGTCAAAGTGATCCACCTGTCGCGCGCACCACCCCGGCACCGCCGGACATCGAACCTGCGATCGGAGCGGAGCTGCGCTCTGCTGAGCCTAAGGGGTGTATGGATGGGTGCTCTACTTAGTTGGTAGTATGATAGTATACCTGTACTATGGCGTTAATGTCCCGGTTGTAGTGCTAAGCGTTCTTTTTTTAATTTAACTCCTTTCGTATTTTAAAATCTGCGAATTTTGAGTGGAACAGTACATAACTGTGAAAAAAGTATCTAAATTTTTCTTCTTTAGAAGTCCCTAAATCCAATTTGTATCCACTAATATACATCTAAGTCTAACTTGGAGTTATTGGACCCCACCACCATCTCGGGATCCTAAACCAACCTCCCATGTACGTTGTCCCAAAGCTAGCAGACCGTCGAGACGCTAGCAAATGGGCTTTTCGAGAGAGGTGCGAGGGAATCTACACATCTTCTTATGCTGCTGCAAAGGACTGGAACTCTGGCTGAGTCACTGATCCGTGATAAGTATAAAATATAAGGCATGCATGTTAGATCTTCGACCTCATCGTCATTTTCCACCAGGTGCGTTGTAAGTAAGAAAGAAAATTATGGCAAGTCGAATAAAAGTAAAGGCCGCGGGTAGAGCGTCAGCACAAAACGACGCGCAGAGGGATCGCCCTACTCCTATGTTAAGTCGGTTAGGGCTACCGAGTCGGGGCTGAACCCTAACTAGTCCACAGGAAGATCTGCTTCGCGTCTCTCCGAGTGACTCACGGTGTGGGAGTAGTGCACTCTGAGAAGTTCCGGGACAGCGCTGTCTTAATTGGTTATGGTCGTGCGATCATGGTCGTACGACAGACGTCGTCCGACCAAATTGGAGACCTTTAAACCGCTCGTCGTACGACCGTGGTGGATTTTCAGACAGCTACTTTAAAAAGTGAAAAGTGTAGTTCCGCGTGCCTCACTAGATGGCACTGCTTAGACAGGATTCTCAAGTATTTAATTGAAAGTTAGTGAAGTTACTTCGTTCTAGTATCTTTTCTGTTAAGAAAGCGCAAAATGTCTACATTGTTGTGCATCTAACGGTCTCGTTTTAATTTATTTTAGACAATCGTCTAATCAACGCCATCTATTACAAATATTTGAACTATTTTTTCTTTTTAATCGGCTCTCAGAAAATCACCTATTAGTAATCACATAGTACACAACTGCATATTGTCGTACGAAAAACCAGTATAAGTTGAGCTACGGTCTCTATAGAAGCGCATAGCAATGTTAGCTCTTTTTATACTAGATTTTTTCTTCTATACCATTATGCTAGACTTTAGTAGAGCATCATACACTGTTCGGTCACGCATCACAGAACGCAACACAATATTGCACCTAAATGTACGTAACATGTGAATCACATACACACACATACACACATACACACCCATACACATACACACACGGTCAGTAATGTGTGACAGAGGTGTGGGAAACAATGGGCTGTACAGGGTGTTTGTGTTTGGATCCGCAATTTTGACTGACTGACTGACTGAGTCTGCGTTCTTGAGGCGTGGTACAGGGTGTAGCGTTATCGGTGTGGGAATTTAACCCCACAATCAATAATGATGACCTGAGTGGTTCAGTGGTTAAGATGACGCCGATCTGCCATGCAGCGGCGGGAATTCGATTCCCGGCTGAGTAGAAATTGAAATGATGGATTTAAATTTCGGGTATGGGTCTGGGTGTTATATGTGTAATAAGTATGCATTTAAAATTATATAAGTAGTTTTATAGTTGCCTAGCACCCACAGCGCCATCTAGCTTGTGTTATCGGTTCCAGAAACTGATAAACCGCTCATATATTTTTAATACATACTTATTATACATAGAACACCCAGACCCGTTAAAGATATTCAAATCATCATTTCAATTTATGCCTGGCCGGTAATCGAACCCGGGACCACTGCGTGGCAGACCAGCATGTTGACCACTGAACCACTCTGTTGTCATTGCAATAAGTGGTCGTATAACCTAATAATCGTGTCCAATGAGCAACTGTGTCCAACTGGCCTACCAAGCGTGGAGATTATGACAATGGTATGTTCTCAAATCGTCAATATCCCGATTTCGCTCGGGGAAGTCCGAGGTCCATCTTGACCATGATTCAGGATTTGACAGATGAGGTAATTACGGTGGAGCGATGGCCGTCTGACATCCGTGATCCTGGTAACAGGGGAATTTGACCAAATTGGATCATTACACATTCTGGAAATCTTCAGAGGAAAACGTCTTATTCCTTTTTACCAACCCTATTTCCTACTAAATTTTAATAATTAGGTATTCATTAGGCCGCCATATTTGTAAAAAAAATCATATTTTTAACTGTCCGTTATTAAAACATCCTATATCTCTTATCACTGCTTGAACAAACGTTTAACGAGAAGTAAAAACTTTCCCCTATACCCAGCTCCGTTAAAATCAACTCTAACACCTTGTAATAAAGGCTTTACAAACCGCAACACACATTGGTCTGGATTTACGACATGTCCAACATAAAATGGCCTCTCGTACTGTTATTGGTTTGGTGTTAATGTATGGGGAGCGATGGGTCAGGTTATGATGAACGTTAAACGTTCCATTTTTCGAAAAACTATATTTCGTATTCAAGAGCGCGCGTTGGTCGCGAGCGGTTGTGCCGCCATTTTGGTTTTGTTGTTCTTTTTTTGAAAACTTTTTTAATAAGCCAGGCTAAGGTTTCGTGCGCTGTGGTGCCTTGTTTTGACTGTGTTTCGGCTGTGATATTTTTGGATTGTGTCTTCGAGAGCTGTAAGTATAGTTTCTTATTACTAGATTAATTACTTATATAATATTGTTTGATTAGCATTGAAAATGTGCTGATAAGAGAGTTTGCGATTTCTTTTGCGCCTAACCTTGAATTATTCTCAAGTAGGTTTGTAACCAACAAACACATTCAATGCATACAGAAAACCTGGAAGAAATTTCTTTATAGAAGTAAGTTGGCCTATTGTGTCTGATATGCATGTTAAAGATTTGTAGCAATCTTGCGTACAATAAATGGTTAAATAAAATAAATAATATTTAATCCTTATATGCAAACAAATGTTATAAACGCGAAAATTTATAAGGATGTCTTTAAATGTTTGTTACTACTTCACGCAAAAACTACTGAAGGGATATTGATGAAATTTGGCAATAACGTAGACTATAGTCCAGAATAGAACATAGCCTATAACGTTTACCGAAATTCAACGTGGTTCCCGCGGAACATGGAACCTGCACATTCAGGCGACTGAATGTATAATCGGCGAGAGTGATAGTCCAATCTGGTCAGGTTCCCCTGGTAGCAGGGTCACGGAGGTCAGACGACAGTCGACGACACTGTAATAAGTAGCCTAGGTCAAAATCTAGATCATGGTAAAGGCGGAAGGAGAGCGCAACCGGGACATTAAATCAGTTTTGTTACAATTACGTATTGTAAACTTATTTCACACTGTTTCGCAAAATTGTTACCTAAACTCTTTGAAAAATGGATACTTATAAGTTTTTGTATAGTAGCTATAAGTAGCTATTTTCAGAGGGTCTTAGCTGATAATTAGCTATTGTTATATGCTCAATAATAGCACAACTATTACACATAATCTCACAAACATGACATCATGTGTAACGACGAAATCATAATATTTTACCGACGAAGGTAGGTAGAGCTCGTCTAGTTTAAAATGACGCGCCCCACTACTTAGTTAGTTGATTTCGATGTGTGAGTGCAAATATTGATAACGACACTTCATCTGTGTGGGAGCCAATGAACGACGCGTGCTCCTACGTTTGAATTTCACCGGCAACTAAATGACCAATTACAACGGCATTTGTATATGTATTGCGTCCATATTTCAAACTTGCTTGTGTGCGTTAATGCGATAGTGGGGCGCGTCATTTTAAATTAGACGAGCAATACAGTCGCGTTCATAAATAAAAAATAAATAATCATCTTGGCGGTAACGTCCCAGTTGTGCTCTCGCGCACGAGGACCCGGGGTCCGCCTTGACCATGATCCAGGATTTGGCAGGTCAGATAATTACAGTGGAGCGACTGCCATCTGACCCCATGACCCTGCTACCAGGGGGACCTGACCAGATTGGATCATGGTTACAAATCCGGTCGCCTGAATGTGCGGGTTTCATCACGATGTTTTCCCTCACCGTAAGAGCATCGGTTAGTATTCAACTAATGTACATAACTCAGAAAACAGTCATTGGTACATGGCCGGGATTCGAACCTATGATTTCTAGTCGCGTTCATAAGTGCATTTTTATACGGCAAACAATCAGGCAAGCGGGCCACCTGATGGAAAGTGGTCACCGCCGCCTATGGACATCAGCAACACCAGGGTAATTTCCAATGCTTTGCCCTCTTCTGAACAATAAACTTTTAAACAGAAATCTTTTGGAGATTCTGCCACATTTTTTTTTTATTTATTTATTTGTTCCACAAACTTTACAGTCTTTATGTCATACGGTAGGCAAGTGGGCCACCTGATGGAAAGTGGTCACCACTGCCTATAGACATTAGCAACACCAATAGTATCGCCAATGCGTTGCCCACCTCTATAACACGTTGCTCTGGCAGCAAAAAGGCAAATGCCCCTCCACTGCCAAAGCCACGGTTCCCCAAACCCCCCATGGAGCACTGGAGACCTTACTAACCGGCAGAAACACAATACTATTTAAAAGAGTCTTGTTCATTCAGGATATTAGGTGCATTGTTAAACAAATGGAATTGGCCCTTAGGCACCAATAAGTCCTTCTTAAACTGCAGGTATTTTTTATGTAGTAAATGTAAATTGATTTACTGTATTTCCATATTTTGTCGTATTATAAATTAAAGTAAAAATATTGTTTATAATACAGTACATACAATTAAGTACTTATTAATGTATGGTTACAATAAATTAAAAAACTATTGCATGTAATGTTAACTTTCTTTTATCTAAAAACCATTGTGGGTATCGCCAATGCGTTGCCCACCTCTATAACATGTTGCTCTAGCAGCAAATGGCAAATGCCACTCCACTGCCAAAGCCACGGTTCCCCAAATCCCCACCCCATGGAGCACTGGAAACCTTACTCACCGGCAGAAACACAATACTATTTATAAGAGTATTATTTAGCTGTGATATTCTGTAAGGAAAACTGACACAGTGATTTTGAATTGTAATAAAAAAATAACTACAAGCCATTTAGATATTATTTTAATTTTAAAATGTTTTTTACTGTATTCCCTTTCGAAAAGCATGCTACATGCTGTAAAACATTTTATCCGCTGCACAGGAATATGAATTTTGAACATATGAACGCGACCGTACAGTCAACAGCATATCGACGTACTCAAAACCAGTATGAGATGAGCTAGTGTCTCTATAGATGCCCATAGCACATACGTTCTATTACGTTAGTATAAATATTCTGAGACATAATTCAGAAAATAGTCATTGGTACATGTGAGCGCTGGGGTTCGAACCCGATACCCCAGGGTACGTGTCGGACCCCTTAACTATTAGGCCACCGACGCTCCATAGAAGCGGCGATGCGACTTATGTGTTTTATAATAAGCATAGAATTAGGCAAATCAGTAGCAATACATGTCCAAATGGTTCAGTGGTTACTGTAGCGGTCTCGCTTGCAGGAGGCTTCACGATGGGCCCTAACAAAAACTTTCGTAGTTAAAAAATCATAATAAATTAAAACTTTGTCATTAAATTTTTTAAGGTACACCAATAGTAAACATTACGTACATTAGGTATATAATACAATGTTCAAGGTCTCAATGTTCAAGGGATTAAATGTTATGTGTCACCAATGGACAGACACTGTTTTAAAGCAAAACCAAATAAAATTCGGTACCAAAATCATGAAAAATGAAAAATAACAAAGAACATACGAGTACACAAAAGTACGTCTACCACAGATGAAATAACAAATTTATAATTTACCTGTTTCGATAATCAATTTAGATTTAATTAAGTAAAAAAAAACCTCATCATCACAGCCCGTAACAGTCCACTGCAGGACTTAGGGCCTCTCCCACGAAAGGGAAAGTTATTGCCATACTCTCCACGCATGGCAGGCGGGTTGGAGATCGCAGTGTTTAAATATAACAATGGAAAATGCTGCTGCCCATTTTCCAGACTACGGAGACACTTGATCTTTTGCCTCGAAAATATTAGTCGCCTTGTACGACACCCATGAGTGTAAGGGGTTGGTGCTATTCTACTCTGCCGGACACCACACGGCTAAAAAAAACCTAAATCAGGTAAAAGGTATTAATGTTGATATCTCATTGATCTATCATAGATATATAAGTCTTCGGTTATGATTCCATATATAGGTACTGCTCTGTGACAGACAGACAGTTTCTATAGTTCTCTTTGGACCCATAAAAAGATATATTTATCAAACCTTCATGTCAAACCTTATCACCTAGATATCTTGACAGATAAATCCTATAATTACCACATATTAAAGTAGCGGCCATGTTTTTTGTCCTTTACTAAAACCTAATGATAAAAGAAGATAAGGCATGCTTTTATTCGCTATCAGCGATGCCGTGATAAGTTTACATCAGAACGGAGATAGCGGTAACACAAATGTATTTATTTTATTAACATGACGTGTCTAACCAATCAACGTTTAGGTATTTTTTATGTCATACGGTAGATTAACAGGCAAGCGGCCACCTGATGGAAAGTGGTCACCACTGCTTATAGACATTAGCAACTCCAAGAGTATCGCCAATGCGTTGCCCACCTCTACAACACGTTGCTCTGGCAGCAAAAAGGCAAACACCACTCCACTGCCAAAGCCACGGTTCCCCAAATCCCCACCCCATGGAGCACTGGAAACCTTACTCACCGGTAGAAACACAACACTATTTAAAAGAGTATTATTTAGCTGCGATATTCTGTAAGGTAAGCCATATTATAGTCACGAAAAAAAAGGGACTTTAATCAGGTTGAAAAGCCTAAACGTCCTAAACGTCTACTTTCACTACAAAGAGGCGGCCTACCTGGAAGGCGCTTAATAGTCTGCGAACTCAGGTAGGTCGATGCATAGATAACCTTTTCAAGTGGGGATATGTAAAAGAAAATTCTCCCTGTGATTGTGGCGTATCTCCGCAAACCATGGACCACCTCGTCTCATGCTCGGCGTGTCCTAAAACTTGCACAATGGAGGACTTGTTCGAGGCCAGTCCAAATGCTGTATGCGTCGCCGAATACTGGGCGAACAAAGTGTAAGGGGAAGTTAAGTCCATCGACTCGATAAGAAGAAGGCTACAAAGTGGAATTTCTCTTGTACTTGATGACGTAGGATACCGTACAGCACCCTCACAACTCTATAAACAACACTCGCAGAGTCCGTGAACTGGATGACCGTTTCGTACTTTGGCTAGTCGAACTTCAGAAACGCAACGAACTCGTCACTCGTTGGGTGCACCTAAACAACTAGTACAACTGAACGTGTGTGGGCGTGGATTGGCATGACAGCCTAATTAATTTGATCAGGCCTATTGGATAGTAAATTGGATGACACCGTGTATGCTATCCATCATGCATGTAAAATTTCCCCAGATAAATAAATAAATAAAGAATTAAATCACTTTTTGTACACTAGTTCCGCTTTATTATACAAATTTTATTAAATTGAAACCGGTTTCGAATTACTCATCTTCAGGCAATGATTGCTTGAATATGAGTAATCCGAAACCGGGCAATCTTTGCCTGAAGATGAGCATAATATTGGATGATTATGATGATTCATAATAATGGAGTTCCATTATGAAGTGACAACACAAAGCGTTTAATAAACAAATAAAGCTTTATTTTGGCGACTTAAAATCTTTAACAATATTTAGCATTTGGAATCGCTTTTTAAGCAAGAATGTGCTTGTATTAAAAGATTCCGCTGTTCCAAAGCCAAAACATTAACTATTATCTATTAACTATCTTTAAATAATATAAAGTTCCAGTCGTTAGCAAAATTAGGGGCTTCAGCAAAAAATCTAACTAATTTATTTATAATGAAAAGTGTGTCTGTATGTTTGCGATAGATAAGGTTTATAATTTTGCCCAAAAAATACAATTCTGTACAATTTTCTCCAAATTAATTTCGTATCTAATATAATAATCCTTTTGTGATAAGATTAATATATTTTTTGTCGTTGTATTTTATTACTAATTTGGAGTAATTTGATATCCACCATAAAAGAATCCGGGTGAGCGCTTCATCCTTATGTCGCATGTCGTGGATCTTCCAGCTATCCGCACAAGCCATTTTGCTCGACTTTCATAATGCATACAGCTAAAGAATGGAACACGTTGCCTGTGAGTGTGTTCCCTGATCAATATAATCTGGATACCTTCAAGGCTAGGGTGACTAGGCTGTTCCAAGACGGCCATGCTCCATTCTCGGCCGCATCGTCACTTACCAACAGGTGAAATGGCGGTCAAATGCCTGGCTAGTCCAATTATTTAAAAAAACTTATATTGGTTACTAATACTAGAGTTAAAAGTGGTATATAAGTGTCTTTGTGTGTCTGTAAGAGAGAGTCTAAAATGAGAATGACATCATTTAGTTTCTTGTGCAAATGTAGCAACAATATTACTTATCTGTTTTGTAAGTAAGTAATATTATATTCCCAGGAAAGCGAGACAATCAAGAATTAAGTCTCGATTTGCCGGAACGATAAGGTAACAGAGTTGTAGATGTAATTGATAATATCTTTCAATGCGGCTTACCTAATTAATTTTTGGTTACCACGCTTTTTAACAAGAGCACTTTCGCGTCATTTTGGTGATACTATTACGTATGTTCTTGTTGATTAAATCAATCATCTTGGCGTTAATGTCCCGGTTGTGTTATCGCGCACGAGGGCCCGGGTTCCGCCTTGACTATTAAATTAAATTAAATATGATTTATTTCAAGTTTCACAGACTCATATTCTTATTGCATTTCATTAATAATTATAGTTTATAATAATAAATACATTCATCGTCAGCATTACAACGTCACTTTAGTTAATTCTAATTCATGTCATAATCATAAAACAAAAATAATCATAGGTATATATGTCAGATAAAAATATACAAATGTCAGCCTTTAAATAATATGTGTTGCATGTCAAAAATATGGAGATCAATTAATTTATAAGTAGGTACAGAATCAATAACAATGTCAAAATAAAATCAAATTATGGATATGAAAATGTCAGATTTTAATGAGAAATTAATGCAATCATCATTTGTATTTTCTGTCAGGCATCTGTAAAGCGATATGTCTGGCACATCATTTCCCAATTATGTGGCAGTCCAACCTAGCTGCAATCATCACCACTATGGTCCAGGATTTGGCAGATCAGATAATTTTAGTAGAGTCCATCTTATCTCTATATCTATCATTACCCTGCTACCAGGGGAACCTAACCAGATTGGATCATTATAACACATTCAGCCGCCTGAATGTACAGGTTTCATCACGATATTTTCCCTCACCATAAGAGCATCGGTTAGTAATCAACTAATGTACATAACTCAGAAAAGAGTAATTGGTACATAGCCGCAGTGGGATTCGAACCCGGTATCTCTCGCTTTCGAGTTGGATACTCAACTGCCCGGCTGCCGACGCTCGTAAGTGGTGAAGGTGAACCTTAGGCCCTCGAGCACGAGAACACAACCGGGACATTATCGCCAAGATAATTATTTATAAGTATACTTTCAATTAGATATGCGATATCAAAAGGTGTAGATATATAAACAAAATATTATTGTCCTATTTTATTGTCAATTTTACGCGTAGAGGCGTTTCCACAGCTGTGTCAATAAATTTATTATGTGCACAAAACACTTACTGCATTTTAAAACATAAAACAAAGACACACTGACTCACACACCAACACGTAATTACAAAACAATCACATAAGGATTATTTGTGTCACGAATGAGAGAACATCTAGAACGTAACAGAATTCCTAATTATTCATTGGAGTTTTGGCCAGGAATCGAAAAGGGAACTCTCTGCTTACGTGTGCTTTGGCGCACGAGGGTCCACCGTGACCATGATCCAGGCTTTGGCAAATCAGATAATTACAGAGGAGCGACTGCCATCTGATCTTCGTGATCCTGTGAACAGGAAACCTGACCAGATTTGGATCATGGCTATACATTCAGTGTGAATGTAAAGGTTTCATCACGATGTTTTCCCTCATCGTAAGAGCATCGGTTTGTATTCAACTAATCTAGATACGTAACTCAGAAAAGAATCATTGGTACATGCCTGCAGTGGGATTCGAACCCGGTACCTCTCGCGTACGAGTCCCATTCGGCCACCGATACTCCTACACTAATTCATATAAAATATGGAGTATTAGCCGTGAGGTGTCCGGCAGAGTAGAATAGTACCAACCCCTTACACTCGTGGGTGTCGTACAAGGTGACTAATATTTTCGAGTCAAAAGATCAAGTCTCCGTAGTCTGGAAAATGGGCAGCAGCGTTTTCCATTGTTATATTTATAACACTGCTATCTCCAACCCGCCTACCAAGCGTGGAGATTATGGCAATAACCCTCCCTTTCGTGGGAGAGGCCCTAAGTCCTGCAATGGACTGTTATGGGCTGTGATGATGATGATGAAGTATTAAACAACATTACAAGGATGTTTTTTTATAGCCGGAGAATTTTAAATTTAAATATGACAAAGAAAAAAGTATTTAGTTTCGGTGAGACTAGCTTCATTTTAAAGAACATTTTATGGCATTTATGTTGAATATAATTTCGTCAATGTGGATGCCATGATTGGCGCATGGATGGCCCAATTTGGATATCCTTTTTTTATACAATGTCGCTACTTTTGCAGCCGTATTTCGCTAATAACACGCCGCATGTTGTATTCGATCGTCTCAGGTTTATCGGTGTAGAAAAGTGACATATCTCCAAAGAAAATCATGTAATGGAGTTATCCCGGTAGCCAATAAGTTCAAGTTCAAGTTTATTTATTGGTAATCATTGTTACATGTCAAAATTGATTGATTGATTGATACACAATTGATTACACTATTGTCATACATATAAAATACACAATTGATATAAGAACATGTCAGAAATTACACAAAAATTCATAATTAATGTCATTCGTTATATAAATATCAATATATGCCATCATAATTTTGCTTATGTCAAAAGAATAATTGTTTAAAATTAGTATAAAGATAATAAATAATATATGAATTACGGGATAAAATACTTCAAATAATAAAAATTCATTCTAAATAGCCACTGTTTTAAGCGGCACTTAAACGACGCGATAGAAATTATCCGTTGATCATATTTTTACATTTCCAATACAAAATGTTGTTCGGACTTCCGCGATGTGGCTCACTTTTGGTTGAATGCTTAAGTTAATGAACACACTACGGCGACATGACCGAAATCATATTCAAACGTAAATGGCATAAAATAATCTTTCCAATAAAGCTAGTTTCATTGACATAAAATATTTTTTCTTCGTTTTATTTCAATTTAAAGTTCTTCGCCTCTAAAAACACTATACTATGATGTTCAGGGTCTGGCGTGACGCGAGTTATGTGTTAAAATTTTGACCGACATAGAAACAAGAATACCCGGGTGCGTTTCTAGTCTTTCACTAGAATAAAATAATCATCTTGCCGTTAATATCCCGGTTGTGCTCTCGCGCACGAGGGCCCGGGGTCCGCCTTGACCATGATCCAAGATTTGGCAGGTCAGGTAATTACAGTGGAGCGACTGCCATCCAACCTCCATGACCCTGCTACCAAACCAAGGGAACCTGACCAGATTGGATCATGGTTACACATCCAGTCGCCTGAATGTGCAGGTTTCATCACGATGTTTTCCCTCACCGTAAGAGCATCGGTTAGTATTCAACTAATGTACATAACTCAGAAAATAGTCATTGGTACATGGCCGGAGCGGGATTCGAACCCGGGACCTCTGGCTTACGAGTCGGATACTCTAACCGCTCGGCCACCGACGCTCTGCGTTTCTAGTCTTTCACTGAATAACAATAAATAGATTCCTTAACGAATGCCATTGAATATTGTCACGCCTTCCCCAGATTTCCTACTACAGATCGTGACTCGTTGGTCATTCCTCTTGGTTTGGCCAATACGATTTTTTTTACAAAATGCGTTCCTATACTTCCATTACGAAACGGTATTTTGTTGTTTAACCGACTGCAGCGAAAAGGGGTTATGTATTCCAATCCAAGTTTCGAAATTCTGATAGATTTAGTTTGCTTTATCAATGACACCAATGATATCACAAGTCATGAATTTAACAGCAAATTATTATGGTAAACCTGGTGGTGGTTACCTGCGAGTATGTTCCTTGATCATTATAATCTAGACGCCTTCAAGGCTAGAGCGAATAGGTTCCAAGACAGGCATGCTCCATCGTCGGCCGCATCGTCACTTACCACCAGGTGAGATGGCGCTCAAATGCCTGGGTAGTCTAATTAAAAAAATACTGATATTATTGTGTCATGTTGTGTATGATACAATAATTCAGTCCGCTTTGACCATGATCCTGGAATTACCTGCCAAATCCTGGATCATGATCACGGCGGACCCCGGGCCCTCGCGCGAAAGCACAACCGGTGATCACTGTGTCATGTCGTGAATAAACATTATAAACTGAACCCAGACCCTGTAGGTAGATACAAAACAACTGATCAACACAATCACTGCGCTAATTACCCCCGACCAAGTTTACATATACCCAAATATTTTCTAAACTACTTAACCGATTTTAATAAAACAAAGCTAAGAGCCATCTCGGTTAAACTGGCTTTCAAATACAGATAACCGCATCCAAATCGGTCCATCCGTTCGGGAGCTACGATCCCACAGAAAGACACACAGATACACAAAGCCAAACTTATTAAACCCCATTTTTTCATCGGGATTTAAGAACAGCTAAACATCATAATATATCTAAAACACATTCACAACCATACATATTATTCGTAAGTGCATTGTTATGGGCAATTCTCCTAACTGTTGCGGTCAGTTCCATAAAACACTCATAAGAAAGCTGACTCTACTTTCACTCTACATTCAAATAGCAACGCATTATTTAGAGGCATAATGATCAGTCGAGGCGGAGCTAGTATAGTGGCAGCGTGCTCGCGAGACCGATAACGAAAGTTAAGCAGTGCAGGGAGATGTTAGTAGCTGGATAGGTGACAGTTTCGTAAAAAAAAAAGTAATAACCTTGGCCGTAATGTCCCGGTTATGCGATAGCATAACTACCATGAGGGCCCTTGATCCGCCTTGACCATGAACCAGGATTTGGCACATTAGATAATTACAGTGGAGCGACTGCCATCTGCTACCAGGGTACCGATTCTGGTGAGCAATGCAGTTGTTATTATGTTGCAATGTAACTGTAATGTTACTATAACTACGGCGAGGTATCGAGAAAGTCCCAGTTAAATTGCAGTTAAATCATTGTTCGACCTTTGACACGTTTTCGTTGACAGAATTAAAGGCAGTTTGACAACTAAGAAAGATGCAAATTATTAATTTATTTATTTATTGGAGTACCAACAGCCATATAAAACCATAATGCAACTAAAGTACCAGAAAACGAATTGTGGAAAAGTTCAAACTCATGAAAGTTGCAACTTAACATCTGTCATTTGAAAAACAATCACACGTTTGACATGCGATGCGATTGTAATGTTACTGCAACTGAGACGACTTCCGTACCAGAATCGAAGCCCAGGGGAACCTGGCATTCAGTTGTCAGAATGTACAGGTTTCATCACGATGTTTTCCCTCACCGTAAGAGCATCGGTTAGCATTCAACTAATTATAATGTAACCCGATACCTCTCGCTTACGAGTCGGATACCGTAACCATTCGGCCAACGACTCGCGATACATTAGGTAATAAAAAAATAATTTATTTCGAAAATTTACAGGCAATAAAAATACAATGTATGTAATAGGTATACAGATAGCACAGAGAATACACATAGTACTGAGGTCAAATACATTGAAACTTCTGAAACCAAAGTAGGTCAGAGACCTGTGTCTTGGATATCAGGGGTTTCGTCGGGTCGTATTAGAACTATTTTATAGATGGTGTTGCATTGTTGTGGAGTACTTCTGATGTAATGGCGGTCAAATGCTTGTCTAGTATAATGTAAAAAAAAGTAAACGAATCCCACCAAACGAAGTCGGTCAGACACCTGTTGGATGCACCCCCACGCAATTTCATTCCCCTATGTTTTTGGGCAGGCAGGTGTTAAGACCGTTACGTCAGGTGCGTACACGCATCCTAATAGTGAATCATATGATTGGTTGGCGGCCATGTTGTTTCTTTTGTTTATTATCGGTTTTTCTGTCAAATTGTCGTTTGTAGCTTGAGTTGAGAACTTGATTTTTCTGTAAAGTTGTGGTTTGTCTTTAATTTGAATACAAACAGTAAAATAAAAAATACCCTAAATTCTAAATTTTTACAACAAATAATACTTATGGTCAATGCGGACCCTGGGCCTTTTTTTAATACCTACCACCAAATCACTCAAAAACCTCAAACAAATAGTGAAAAAAAAAAACCACATTGTATAAACTTTGTATTTAATATGTATACCTTTAACACCCTCTAGCACCAACTGAGCGCCAAATTCGTCAAGAGAATCGGTGGCCGAATGGTTAAGCGGTCCGACACGTACTCTGAGGTACCGAGTTCGAACCCCAGTACTGTCATATACCAGTGATTCTTTCTAAGTTATGTACATTAGTTGAACACTAACCGATGCTCTTAGGGCGCGAGAAAAAATCGCTATGAAACTTTCACGTTCAGGCGACTGAATGTGTGGCCAGATTCCCCTATTAACAGGGTCATGGAGGTCAGATGGCAGTCGCTCCACTGTAATTACCTTATCTGCCAAATCCTGGATCATGGTCAAGGCGGACCCCGGGCTCGCGAGCAAGAGCACAACCAGGACATTAACGTCAAGATAACCTATTCTTACTATTTTTTAATCACCCGCCTCGATACGAACGGTTTTCAATTTGGTTTCCATATTTTGAATTCACATTGGCAACACCGACAGACTAAATTAGGGAATTAAATAGGAAAAATCAGCATAATGCATCAAAAAATTGCGTTTTTCTTGCCGAAAATCAAATTTGAATACCGATTCGAAAATAAGGCTCCCTGGGGCTTTACGAAATTCGTGACCAACGCAGCGCAGGCGAGCGAAGTTGTAATGCGAGTATATTATTATGTATTAGCAGAATCTATGACTAGTCTAAGCAATGCGATAACAAAATGATAAATATATCACCTGATAAAAACATGACCTTGAGTCGCATTCTAGCGTTGTGACACATTGAAAATTATTAGAAATTCGTAATCAACAGCCCAAAACAGTCCACCGTTCGGATTTAGCCTCTTCCACATCAGTTGAAGGTGTTTCCAGATTGTCAGATACGGGACATTACACCCATACATAGATCCAGAGATACACACGTCAGGTTTACGCATCACTCTTTTTCCGTGGGTGTTTAAAAGTATTCACCGATACGACACGTTGGCGGACTATTAATGGTTAGGGGCTCGTACCCAGAGGTATCAAGTTCGAACTCCAGTAGAGCTCGTCTAATCTAAAATGACGCGCCCCACTATCGCATTAACGCACACAAGCAAGTTTAAAATATGGACGCAATACATATACAAATGCCGTTGTAATTGGTCATTCAGTTGGCGGTAAGATTCAAACGTAGGAGCACGCGTCGTTCATTGGCTGTGTCGTTATCAATATTTGCACTCACACATCAAAATCAACTAACTAAGTAGTGGGGCGCGTCATTTTAGACTAGAAAAGCTCTACCGACATGTATATTGTTAAAAATCTTTAGGACCTGGCTGTTTTGGTTTACAAAAAGAATCAGTGACAATACTTTTGTTTGATACTGCTTGCCAATATACCTTTCAAACACTGTGCAATATTAATATCTTTTCTCCAATGAAAATCTGAGTGGTTATGGTACCAAATGGTATGGGCAAAATTCATTACAATTAAAAACAAGTAGTACCTAATAATACATACTATGTGCTATGGAAATTACTCTTTTTTTTTAGTTATCTACAGTAACTGATGCTCTACTGCGAGGTAAAACATCGCGATGAAACCTGCACATTCAGGCGACTGAATGTGTAACCGTCATCCGATCTGTTCAGGTTCCCCTGTTTACAGGGACATGTAGGTCAGATGGCGTCCCACACTGTAATTACCTGATCTGCCAAATACTGGATCATGGTCAAGGCGGACCCCGGGCCCTCGCGTGCGAGAGCACAACCCACCACACCTGTAGTCGAAGGTGATGGTGCAATATTCCGCTCTACCTGCCACCACACGGCTTAGTAATTACATACACAAGTGCTATAAAAAGCGCATAACATTATCTTTAAATATTGCACTAAATGGCCGTGTGGTGACCGGCAGAGTAGAATAGCACCAACCCCTTACGCTTATGGGTGTCGTACAAGGCGACTAATGTTTTCGAGGCAAAAGATCAAAAGTCTCCGTAGTCTGAAAAATGGGCAGCAGCATTTTCCATTGTTATATTTAAACACTGCGATCTCCAACCCGCCTGCCGAGCGTGGAGATTATGGCAATGACCTCCCCTTTCGTGGGAGAGGCCCTAAGTCCTGCAGTGGACTGTTATGGGCTGTGATGATGATTGCACTAAAGGTCACCGCGTTCCCGTGACCTTATGCCACCCTATTAGCATTACAACCCCTATACGCTCACCTTTAACAGTCATGCTTCAGTGATTACTACCCCAACACCTGGGTACTGTTCGGTATTGTTTCCTGGGTATTTAAAAGGATGGGTAATATATTGTACACCTACATAAAATAAATAAATAATAGTTCATTTATCATCTTATAAAGGTATTATAGGTATTATAATATAGGTAATATAGGTATTAGTTATCCTTAAAAGTAAATTTAATATCGTTGACTTATGTAGATTAATTGCTGCCAAAAATGCCTATGTCTTTATCTTTTTCAGCCTGATTGTATTGATGACACATTCGTACAATCGCTATACGTCCACGCGTGCTATGAGACCTCATAGTAACGTTCTAACATGGGTATTTAACCACTCACGGATATTGTGACGCAGCTACATGCATAATAATGCACGAAATGTCCAACAAACCGATTAGATATTATCTATTATCTCTCACTATATCCTTAACTGATATGTTATTGAATTGCTTTCGAAATAAAATAATACCTATCATCATCATCATTATCACTATCTTGGCGTTTGGCCGAGGTCTGCGTTCCTACTCCTCTTAGTCTACTTCGCTCGGTTTTCGGCATCCTTGGTGGTGAGTTAGACGGCCGACATTTTAAATATAGTACATCTTGGCGTTAAAGTCCCAGTTGTGCTCTCGCGCTCGAGGGCCTAAGGTCCGCCTTGACCATGATCCAGGACTTGGCAGATCAGATAACTACAGCAAAGCTGCCATCAAACCTCCGTGACCCGGCTACCAGGGGAACCTGAACAGATTGGATCATGGTTACACATTCAGTCGCCTAAACGTGCAGGTTTCATCACGATGTTTTCCGCCACCGTCAGAGCATCGGTTAGCATCCAACTAATGTACATAACTTCTCAGAATTTTAAATGTAGTACATGCCAGGTGATTATTATATATTCTTATTTGTTTCAGGTAAAACACAATGTACTGTAACATGCAGAGAAGATAGTGATCACTGTGTCTTCCTTAATATGTGTAGTGTAGTGACTAAAATAAATGCGTAGTGACTAACAATCCAACATGGCGGAAAGTGAAGGACCTGTCAATGTGGATGACCTGCCGATCTCTTTTCAGGTGAGATACCTCATTTATTTGTTTATTTAACGCTTTATTGTACATTGATAGTATAATCATAACAGATTCTGTAAGATTATAACCAGTACAAGGGCGGTCTTATCGCCAATAGCGATCTCTTCCAGTCAACCATTTATATGGATATGGTGGAAAACTAGTAGGCAAAGTACATTTGAGAATCGATACATCATTACAACCCATAACAGTTCATTTCAGGGCTTAGAGCTCTCCCACGAGAGGGGAGGTTATTGCCAATATCTCCATGCTTAGCAGGCGGGTTGGATATCGCAGTTTTGTAAATATAAAAATGGAAAACGCTGCTGCCCATTTTCCAGACTACGGAGACTCTTGATCTTTTGCCTCGAAAACATTAGTCGCCTTGTACCACAGTTTACTATGTTGGACATGACTTACACATAACCTAAAAAGCCAGAGCCTAAAAAGACACATTAGCGTTTTATATGATCTTGTTATATAATAAATATATATTTATAGTATTTATTATTGTATAGTGTAGGCATAGTTATTTATATATGTGTATTTTTATAGGTTTAAATATATTTTTAAGCCCGCCTTTGCAATGTATTTTTTATCACTTTTGTTATATAGTTCTAAGGTATTTAATGCAATAAAGAGTTTACATACATACATACATACATGATTCATATTGGAGTGCCACAAACTTATTAGAATCAAATATTGGACAGGACAGCCAAAATTGGAACTAAGTGACGCCATTTTGAATTGTCATGTCAAAGTCAATAACAGCGACGCTGTAAATAAATTTGTGGCAAATTAATATGAATGACAATATGTGAATCATCATCATCATCTTGGCGTTAATGTCCCGGTTGTGCTCTCGCGCACGAGGGCCCGGGGTCCGCCGTGACCATGATCCAGGATTTGGCAGGTCAGGTAATTACAGTGGAGCGAATGCCATCTGAACTCCATGACCCTGCTACCAAGGGAACCTGACCAGATTGGATCATGTTTACACATCCAGTCGCCTGAATGCGCAGGTTTCATCACGATGTTTTCCCTCACCGTAAGAGCATCGGTTAGTATTCAACTAATGTACAAAACTCAGAAAACAGTCATTGGTACATGACCGGAGCGGGATCCAAACCGGGTCCGCTTACGAGTCGGATACTCTAACCGCTCGGCCACCGACGCTCAGTATGTGAATATGTTCCGATAAAAAGTGGCTGTGGATACTCAGAAGCGTTTCAGTGGGTAGGGTCCATTTCCGGGCAATCCCCACATATTCACGTCACTCCCCCGGGTGACGTGGTATCTTTACGTAACCTAGGTGGTTAATAACCTAACCGACATAAAAACTCGGATAACCTCCGACAAAGTTTTTACATAGGTAATGAAATATTTTCTAAATTACTGAACATATTTTAATTAAACAAAGCTAAGATATTATATAGTAGTAAGTATGTATGTTATTGTATTATTATTATATGTTTATATTATATTTATGTTAAGATAAGTATGTTTAAGTATTTTAGTATGTATTCTATATCGCGCACGTCGATCTGCTTTACTTATCTCATCTCTCTTCTGTAGGCCTGCTGGAAGAAATTTCTTTTAGAAATAAGTAGTGCCTGTTGTGTCGTCTATATGTGTGATGTTTCTCTATGTATTTTACTGTGTGCAATAAAATGTTAAATAAATTAATTAATAAAGCAATCTCGATAAAACTAGCTTAACCGTAGCGAACTTCCGACTAAATATTACTTATCGATTTAACAACGTAAATAGCACACAAAAATCACAAAATTAAAGACGACATAACAAGCACGATAATCTGTCCAAACTGACTTTTCTTATTTGGTTAAGGAAATTATGAATTTAAATGGATAATGTGCAGCAGTATTCGTTGAAATTCACATTCTATGGGTTTGTTGTATAATTCTCGACATCTATACACAATATACGTAGCGTAATTGATACGGCAAATCGTGATTTTGGGCATTGTTTGTTCACCAAATAAGACATAAACTAAAATAAACAGAACATACTTCATATAGGTTCCCAATTTTTTTCTGAAATACTGAATAAATTTTAGACAAACAAAGCTATGGACATCTCGGTTAAACTGGCTTTCACAACCAAACCGCATCCAAATTGCACCGTCCGGTACTTACAATGAAACAGACAGGCACACAGATCGGCAGATATACACATCAAACTAATAACACCTCTCTTTTTTATTTCTTTCTTTGTCTTTTATCTAAATCGGTCAGGAGCTACGATTCCACAGGCAGACACAGATACACAAGTCAAACTAATAACACCTCTCTTTTTTCTTTCTTTCTTTATTTTTTTCGCTTTCTATTCACAGTGACAGACAGGACAGACACACAGATATATATCAAACTTATATCACCTCTTCTTTATTTCTTTCTGTGTCTTTTTTCGCTTTCCGTTTACGTATAAGCGTGAGTGTAAACGCCCTCTACAATTAGTCAGCGTTACGCACGGCGCACGCAAATCGTAAATTTGTGAGCTCTAAAATGAATGCCATAGGCAGACACACAGCCCGACAGAAACGCAGATATACACGTCAAACTCATAACACCTCTTTTCTTTCTTTCTCTCTGTATGTGCTATATATTTTTCGCTTTCCGTTTACGTATAAGCGTGAGTGTAAACGCCCCCTACAATTAGTCAGCGTTACGCACGCTGCACGCAAAATGTAAATTTGCGAGCACTAAAATGGTATTGGCCCATCAGATGTACTCAGCTAGACCGGAACGGGTTGGGTAATGCGTTGTGTAGGGCCACAGAGTAGTAACACCAGTATACAAACAGTACTTTTTATTTTATTTATGTCATACGGTAGGCAAACAAGCGGGCCACCTGATGGAAAGTAGTCAACACCAAGAGTATCGCCAACACGTTGCGCACCTCCATAACACGTTGCTCTGGCATCAAAAAGGCAAATGCCCCTCCACTGCCAAAGCCACGGTTCCCCAAAACCCCACCACATGGAGCACTGGAGACCTTACTCACAGGCAGAAACACAATACTATTTAAAAGAGTATTGTTTAGCTGCGGTATTCCGTGAGGTGGAGGTACTTCGGGCGGCTCCAATTCGAACGGGATACCCCGCTATGCCCTCTCTTAAAACTACTTCTCTGTAAAGGGAAAACATCGTGATGAAACCTACACTTTCAGGCGACTGAATGTGTAACCATGATCCAATCTGGTCAATCTCCCCTGGTAGGTCACGCAGGTACTGGTCAGGTACAGGTCACTGTAATTACCTGATCCTAGATCATGGTCAAGGCGGACCTTGTTTTTATACACAATATTTGGCTGTAAATTCTTTATTATGCGGTCTCACAGAACTCGTATGCTCGTGAACGCACTGCGTTTGTTAGATTTGTAGGTACCGTACATATTTAATTTGTAAATTGAAGTATTTAGAAGATATTGATTAGGATGACCTAGTATTAAAAAGTAAAAGAGGAATGCAGAAAAAAATAGACATAGGGCAAATTTGTTTAATATAAAATTGCTATTTATTTAGGAAAGGAGTGACACATTCAAGCAACACCGATAAGACCAAAATAAATAATGAATGAAGGACAGCGGCTTAATCGTTTGAGAATTTACACAAATAAATCAATTTCAAATCAGCTAATTGCACCAAGGTACAATGCAAGTATATCTTAACTCCTAGAGCTACTCGAGCAAAAGCCCTTTTCAGCAATTCAACATTGGTGACTCCCCTGGTGTTGCTGCTGTCCATAGGCGGCGGTGACCACTTTCCATCAGGTGGCCCGCTTGCCTGTTAGTCTGACGTAAAACATAAAAAAAAACGACTGCGTTTGCACCCAGAAAGTTCCCAGGGGGAGATCTGAGGTCTCCAAATTGTCTCGATTGTATGAAAATATCCCAGGAGCCCGTTTTTTTTTTGTAAAGGAATGTATTTATTCGCTCACAAATATAAGTTTGTGTACCGGTTACGGTTGGTGGGTTGCATGGAATAAATGGGTTGATGAACCGTCTGATAGCAGTAAAAATTTTGTTATGACGTCATCGTTTTTTGCTATGATAAGTACTCTACGTTGAAGTATAATCCACTAAATCTACCTATACTCCTATACCAATACAATCAATAATAATAAATATGCTTGGACAAATTCACACAGCGCCATCTAGCCCCGAAGTGAGCAAAGGTTGTGTTATGGGTGTTAGATAACTGATAAACTACTTATATACTTTTTTTAAATACAAACTTATCACACATATTAACACCCAGACCCGTAACAGAAATTAAATTTCATCATCATCAAATTCTGTCCCGAATAGAATCCGGGACCTCTGCGTGGCGACAGACATATTAACCAAGGTCGTCTGAAATAAATCTGAACTTTGATTTTTGTTTGTCACTGAACGGATTAAGATGAAATTTTACAGTTTGTAGCTTAAATTCCAGAATAAAGGACGGGTTCACAGTCTCAGGGTCCCCAGCGAAAGACCCTGGTCCACTTTGCTTGCATCTAGTTATCGACTTAGGAAACACTATAATCTGGATGCCTTCAAGGCTAGAGTGAATAGGCTGTTCCTAGACAGGCACGCTCCATCTTCGGCCGCATCATCATTTACCACCTGGTGAGATGGCGGCCAAATGCCTGGTCTAATAAAAAAAAACTTAAATTCCAGAATAAAAGACAGAATCACAGGCCCAGGGTCGCCAGCAATAGACCCTGGTCAACTTTGCTTGCATCCATTTATCGGC
Organism: Blastobasis lacticolella; assembly: GCA_905147135.1. NCBI lineage: Eukaryota > Metazoa > Arthropoda > Insecta > Lepidoptera > Blastobasidae > Blastobasis > Blastobasis lacticolella. Next base: position 1,828,089 of record LR990067.1, read on the forward strand.
TAAGACATGAGTTATTTCGCTTAACTTTCATTACCGCTCCAACTACAAACTCATGACTAGACGAGAAGCATAAGCTAAATTGTTCTAATTAGACATTTAAAAGGTTGCTTACATTAATTGCCCTTTGTTCGTTTTGATCCTACTGTACGAGTGACTCATGACGTTGTAATCTTGTGTGATATAAGCTGTAGTAACTGCAGATAAGGTATAGGAATTTCCAAATACCCAGAGGCACCTCTTTCATGGCCAGTTCCAGAATATAGATGTTTTATGTTCTGTAACTGGGGCCCTGGCAGAGTAGAATAGCACCAACCCCTTACACTCGTGGGTGTCGTACAAGGCGACTAATGTAATCGAGACAAAAGATCTAGAGTCTGCAAAGGCTGGAAAATGGGCAGCAGCGTTTTCCATTGTTATACTTATAACACTGCGATCTCCAACCCGCCTGCCAAGCGTGGAGATTATGGTAACAACCTCCCCTTTCGTGGGAGAGGCCCCAAGTCCTGCAGTGGACTGTTATGGGCTGTGATGATGAACTGGGGCCCTGAATCGCTCGCTTCGATTCGAAAGGCTTTCAATTTTTATTTTCGGTATGAAAAATTCGACCATGCATAATGCTGATTTTCTCTATTTTTGAACCACACTATTTTACAATTGCCAATATAGAAGATTATACACAAGAAGTTGCCAATGTGGTTTAGAAAATATTGAATTGTTCAACCATAAAATCAAAATTGTTACCCATTCGAAATCATGCTAGCGATTCAAAAATAGAGCGTCTGGCCACTTGCGATAAAAAGCAATTACCTAATTAGACAATTGAACTGTCGTATTAAATCTACTGGGAACATGTTACCTTTTAATTTGTGAGACTGTCTCTTGTTTTTGCATTATGGTCTCCTTTAATTTGCGTGTCTTACAATCAATTTATCATTAATATGAATTAAGGATTTTTTACGATTTTCGGTATCAACAAGAGAGTTTCCAGACATAATGTTTTAAACTCCTACTCGTCAACAAAGGTACGCGGTAGGAATCCCGGAACATACCCTTAAAAGTTTCCAGATATTTCAATTGGTATTTGATGATGAAGCCCCATGTCGCAGCTCTGTACATTCGTGGTTCGAATGTTTAATAAATAACCATAGATACCACCATCATCCATCGTCTATTAGATATGACCATCTAGATAATTCAGACACTATCAGTATGACGTAAGATTCTGTAGATCTAAACATAAGCCTTAGTGCCTGCTGTCTAGGATCTAGAACACCTGACGAAAAACGATAGCGATGGTGTCAGGACTCTTCAGGCTTGGCAGCGGCCTACGATAAAACTTTCCTAAACCGTTTTTGGTTACAAAATGCATCACTTTTATTACACTGATTGTCACTTTCTACTATTGAATAGGTACTTATATATCGTGCAAATTGGTAGTGAAGTAGATAATTAATGCGTGACTGGACTTATACTTCCGTTGATTACATACAGAGCTATGGATGCTTGCGCAGCTGCGATTCAGTTCAGAGGATAAGGTAATCTGCTTTATTATGACTATCAGGTGTATCAGCTTAGATTAGACCCTACAGTTACACCTATCGTCAATCTTTTTGGCGGCTCAGGAGTTAATAGCTGCAATGAGCAGTTTTAAAATAGGTATTTAAGGCATTCCTAACCACTCACTAGATGGCGCCCCGACAATTTTGGAAATTGATAATCGCTTGAAATAGGTTCTTAGCAAACAGGATATAAAAACTGGGTACGTTGTATTGGATTATATTATATTTGTCAATAGTTTTCAACAATTTTAGAGGTTGTAATTATAATGGAACATAGTGCCAACTTCTATAAATATTTCTTTTTACACTTCGTTCAACCTTTAACAGTTATGTTTGTATTATATAACACTTTATTTTCAAGTTTAGTATTACTTGGCTGCATGAAATCACTGCCACCATCATACAGATTTAAACAAGATTACCAAAATTGTAGGAGCGCCATCTATTGATGCTTTTTGAAACAAATTATCAATACCTACTGGAAAACTCCTCGAATTAGAATCAAATTAATATGCCTTTTTGGTAGTCAATAATTTTACAAGGAAGAGCGTCGGTGGCATGGTTAAGGGTTTCCATTTGTAAGCGAGAGGTCTTGGGTTTGAAACCTCAGTACCGCCATATACGAATGACTCTATTCTGAGTTATATACGTTACTTCTACACTAACCGATGCTCCTCTGTAATAACCTGATCTGCCGAATCCTGGATCATGGTTATGGCAGACCCTGGGCCCTCGAGCGGGACATTAACGCCAAGATGATTTTAGTATCCCATCCTACTTAATGTTATGAATGCGAATGGCGAATGCGTTTGGATATTTCTTACTCCTTCACGCAAAAACTACTGAACAGATATTGATAAAATTTGGCAGTAGTATAGCTTATAACCCAAACCAGTACATAGGCCATAATTTATCCCGAAATTCAATGTCGTTCTCGAACCCAGACGAAGTAGCGGGCAAAGCCAGTAAATAAAAACCCTAACCAAGGTGGAACCTTGAAAGACTATACCAAAAGTTAGTATACAAGGATTTATTTAGCCCAAGCGATTGGTACTAATACGGTGTCCGATGCTCTTAAGGTGAAGGAAAATATCGTTATAAAACCTGCTTATTCAGGCGACTGAATGTGTAACCATGATCTAATCTGGTCAGGTCCCCCCGTTAGCAGGGGCACGGAGGTCAGATGGCAGTCGCTCCACTGTAACAAAGCCAGTAAAATATAAAATCCTAACCAAGGTAGAACCTTGAAACCCTATCCTACAAGTAGTATACAAGGATTTCTATTCCAAACACACTCACTACCCATTCGTTGCAACTGGAGCGGAAAACGGCATTGTGCATGACCGGATGTGGTGTCACTGGGACATACGCTGCCGCTGTGGTATGGTACTAGTTAGGTGGGAGAGTATGGTGTGTGTAAAGAAATATAGGTACCACTATTCACTTCTTCTGACTTGTTTTATTCACTAGGTGAATAAAACAAGTCAGACATTTGACCGCCATTTCACCTGTTGGTAAGTGACGATGCGACCGAGGATGGAGGATGCCTGCCTAATTACTTACTTACTGCGCTGGCTCTGCGGCCCGAAGTGAATCTTGGCCTCCGACACTAGTCTAGGAACGGCCTATTCACTCTAGCCTTGAAGGCGTCCACATTGTAATGATCAGGAAACACACTCGCAGGCAACGTGTTCCGTTCCATAGTTGTACGCGTTATAAAGGTCTTAAAAAAGCGGCTCGTGCGGATAGCTGGAAGAACCACGACATAACCCACCTGATGGCAAGCGGTAACTGTCTGTTTAAGAGAGGTAGGGCATAGCGGGGTATCCCGTTCGAATAGGAGCCGCCCGACTGGGGAAGTACCTCCACCTTACAGAATACCGCAGCTAAACAATACTCATTTAAATAGTATTGTGTTTCTGCCGGTGAGTAAGGTTTCCAGTGCTCCGTGGGGTGGGGATTTAGGGAACCGTAGCTTTGGCAGTGGAGGGGCATTTGCCTTTTTGCTGCCAGAGCAACGTGTTATAGAGGTGGGCAACGCATTAGCGATACTCTTGGTTTTGCTAATGTCTATAGGCAGTGGTGACCACTTTCCATCAGGTGGCCCGCTTGCCTGTTTGCCTACCGTATGACATAAAAAAAAAAAAAAAAAAAACTTTCGCCCATAACATCTATGATTCATGATGAGCTCCCATTTTTACAAACAACACGTGTGTAGGTCAATTAGCATTATGAATTGAGAACAATGATCCGGTAATTACAGCGAAGCGACTGCTATCTATCCTCCGAGATCCTGTAAACAGGGGAATCTGACCAGATTGGATCATGGTTACACATTCAGTCGCCTGAGTGTGCATGTTTCATCACGCCGTTTTCCCTCACCGTAAGAACATCGGTTAGTGTTCAACTAGTACATAACTCAGGAAGCAGTCGGCGGTAGAAGCAGGATGCAGTATATGGGGGCACTAGTATTCGAATCCGGTATCATGGTGTTCAAATCGGACCCTGTAACCCCATCATATCAGCCGAAAGACGCCCACTGTTGGACATAGGCCTCCCCCAGAGATCTCCACAAAGGCTGGTCCTATGCCTTCCGCATCCAGCCGCATCGTTACCCCGTAATACTAATGGTAAAAAAATATTATTTTCCAGGTCAAGTACCTGGGCCAGAGCGACGCAAGGGGCCTGTGGGGCATCAAGCATACCAGGAAACCTGTCGACTTGATGGTCGCCGCTGCGAAGGCTCTGCCACCAGGTGAAGAGTTTTTTTTTATGTTATACGGCAGACAAACAGGCAAGCGCGCCACCTGATGGAAAGTGGTCACCGCCGCCTATGGACATCAGCAACACTAGGGGAGTTACCAATTTTTACCGCGCACGTGCAAGATGTGGAATGAGCTTCCTCCCGAAGTCTTTCCTGTTCACTATAACATGGGGTTCTTCAATAAGCATGTCGACAGGTACCTCAAAGGCCGGCACCGCATCCGCTCCCCAGGTTGCAGATGTTCTGGTCAACGGTGGCAGCTTTCCATGAGGTGGACCGTCCGTCCGTATGCCTCCCTAGGCAATAAAAAAATACTTTATGGCAAACTGTAACTGTCGCCCATAACATCAAACCTTATAGCCACAACTGCGTTGAGGACTTTCCATTAGATGGACCGTCAGTCTGTGTACCTCCCTAGGCTATAAAAAAATACCTTATGGTAAGTGGTAACTGTCGCCAATAACATCAAACAAAGCTGCAGAGCGTTGAGGACTAAGATAAAATGCCTCATGCCTGTAATTGCGCTGGCTTATTTATTGACATAGACTGCTTTCCCCTCGAAAAAATGTATAGCGTACCTACCGCGTGATAGTTAGATGTTTACAAAGATCCGAACTGTGCGCAAGCGAAAGCAATGAGGAGTTTTCCAATAGGTATTTAAGGCATTAAATTTTGGTAATTGATAATCGCTTGAAAGAGGTTCTTAGCAAACAGGATATAAACACTGGGTACGTTGTATTGGATAATATTATATTTGTCAATAGTTTTCAACCATTTTAGAGGTTGTAATAATAATGGAACATAGTGCCAACTTCTATAAATATTTCTTTTTACACTTCGTTCAACCTTTCACAGTTATGTTTATATTAATAAACACTTTATTTTCAAGTTTAGTATTACTTGGCTGCATGAAATCACTGCCACCATCATACAGATTTAAAAAAGATTACCAAAATTGTAGGAGCGCCATCTATTGATGCTTTTTGAAACAAACTATCAATACCAACTGGAAAACTCCTCATTAAATATTAAAGAAATAGATTACACAAAACAGATTAAAAACTGCTATAAAAAAGTGGTTATTCATATTAATACTTTTGCTTTGCGGAGCATATAATTCGCTCAATTAAAACGTCGCGCTTTTAAGCTATCGCGCAATGGAATTGTCGCAAACTGAACGTTCGCTCTTCTTTCACGGAATTGATTTTGATTTTTACTTTATTTTATTCATCGCACAAATGAATTATCGCGCATTCAAGCTTTCGGGCAATCGTCTTCTCGCTATCGTTATTCGTACTTTCGGCATTCGCACCCGTGTATTGGGCGACCCAAGAAACGATGGATTGACATCGCTGAGTCGAATGCGAGAACCAACGGCTTACGACGAGAGGATGCCGAAGACCGGGCGAAGTGGAGAAGATTGAGTAGGAAAGCGGACCCTGGCAGAGGCCGTGATAAGCTCTAGGACGACGATGAACTGAGGAAAGAGTCATTGGTACAACCTTGAAGTACGCGTTGAACCCTTTAACCATAAGGCCTATTCTATTAAATATTTTAACATGAAACTCCCACGCCTGCACAGGCCAGATCCTGCCCATTGTGAAGCTGGTGATCACGGTGAACGGAGTGCAGCTGGAGACCATGAACCACACCAGCAAGAAGAACGACTTCGAGCGTATGGCTGTGTTCTTCAATATCGAGTCAATATCTTATGGAGTACAGGTAGGTTTTTGATTTACTAGCTTTTTATCTGCGATTTAGTTCGCGCAAAATTCAGTTATTTTTACGTATTTTTGTTCGATTTATAATTCGGTTATATAAAGTCAGTTATTTCCAGTTCCGTTCCCGCGGGAGCCACATTGAATTTAAAGTAAAGTAATAAAGTCATCATCATCATCATCATCTTGGCGTTAATGTCCCGGTTGTGCTCTCGCGCACGAGGGCCCGGGGTCCGCCGTGACCATGATCCAGGATTTGGCAGGTCAGGTAATTACAGTGGAGCGACTGCCATCTGACCTCCATGACCATGCTACCAGGGAAACCTGACCAGATTGGATCATGGTTACACATCCAGTCGCCTGAATGTGCAGGTTTCATCACTATGTTTTCCCTCACCGTCAGTGCATCGGTTAGTATTCAACTAATGTACATAACTCAGAAAACAGTCATTGGTACATGGCCGGAGCGGGATTTGAACCCGGGACCTCTGGCTTACGAGTCGGATACTCTAACCGCTCGGCCACGAGGCTTTAAGTAAAATACTTTTATTCCACTCAGACTCACGGCACAAAATTCAAAAATATTATAGAGCAAAATCAGGAACAGACACAAACGAACAAAAAAAAATACTCTCTCCCTAATTTCGGGATTTAATACTGTGTATGCTATTCTGGACCTTTTTATACTAATATTAATTCCGGCTATAGGCATCGGCGACCACTTTCCATCAGGTTTCCACAGGAACAGAAATGTCAAAAAACCGCCGACCAAGTTCACTAAAACTTAAATATTTTTCAAACTACTAAACCGATTTTAATGAAACCAATCTAAGAACCATCTTGATTAAACTGGCTTTTAAATAGAGTAATTCACATCTAAACCGGTCCATGCGCTCGGAAACTACAAGGCCACAGACAGATACACAAAGCCACAGATACACATGTCAAACTTATAAAACCCCTCTTTTCGTGGGATTAAAACGCTGCACGGGGTCCGCTTTGACCATGATCCAGGAATTTTCAGATCAGGTAATTACATTTGAGCGACTGCCATTTGACCTCCACGACCCTGTTAACAGACCAGAGGCCTTAGCCAAGAGGTTTCGGTAATCTACAATCGTTTGTGGTAAAAAAAACTTATGGGATTTGATATAAGCTAACGTTATCTGACATAAGCCAACGTTATCTGACATAAGCTAACGTTATCTGACATAAGCCAACGTTTGTGGTACAAAGGAGGCGGATTGGCGGATGATCCTACACAATCAGAGTCAATGTAGATGTTGGTAAAAATAGTCGAACTTCGACCTGTCAATTTTCTACCATACACGCATCACGCAAGCGGAACTGTCAAAGATGGCTAGACCGGCAGATTGTATCATGGTTACACGTCAGTGGCCTGAATGTACAGGTTTCCTAACGATATTTTCTCTCACGGTAAGAAGGGAGGGGAATTGTCGCCCATTACATTTACGATTCATGCACATCATATGTTTCATCCTATCCTATCCAAAATATTATAGATGCGAAAGTTCATAACAGTTAGAGTTCAATACATAACTCAGAAAAAGTCATAGCTACATGGCAGCGCTGAGGATCGAATTCGGTACATCTCGTTTACGAGTCGGACACGCCAGCCATTAGGCCACCAGCGCTCTTCGAGATGATCTAATAGGGTTTGAAATTTCCGCTTCCAGGACCTGGTGTACACCAGGGTGTTCTCCATGATCATCGTGAAGGACCAGGCTGATGTGAAAGGCGCGAATCCATTCGAGTGTCACGCCTTCGTTTGTGAGTCGAGGTGAGTCTTGAATCTTGAGTCAGGTGGGGAGTGAAAGAACCAGCTTATATTTTATTTAGCACTAGTGGACCCGGCGCGACTTCGTTCGCGTATGCCTACTTTACCCCTACCTACCTACTTTCTCGCTTAAATAAACCTTCCCTTTGAATCACTCTATCAATTGTTATAAACCTAATTAAAATCAGTTGCGTAGTTTTAAAGATCTAAGCGTACATAGATAGGGATATACCGCAGGAAGCGACTTTGTTTGTCTGTACAAACAAAGTCGCTTTAAATCTGTATTCGCGACGTTCCTGGGGATTTTGATGTAGGCAGCAATAATAACTTGCCATCAGGTGACTCCTCCTGCTATTACCTACTTATAATGGGGGCGGTGACCACTTGTCACTACACCACCTATCACCTAGTGATCACCACCTACTTATGTTTTCAAAATGATTCGAATATTGTGTCGTCCCCACCTATAGCGGGATGGATTATGATAATGATGGTGTAGATGAAAAAATTTAGATTGAGCAATAATAATTTTATCACGATAAAGTTGCAAAATTTATCAAACTGACACATAATAAATGTACCAACAAAAACCACTTTCGCAACTGATAACATTCCACAGTTATCTTGGATTGATTCTGTCGTGTCAATCAATATTTATGGGAAAATATCCCATATCATGGGTGACCTAAAACGATATCAATCCTACTGATAAATTCTGAATCTCATGAATATTGTGTAGGCATAGGTCAACCAACTAATCTACACATAGTATAAAGAAAGTCGCATCGGCCGTCTGTCCCTATGTATCTATGTACGCTTAGATCTTTTAAACTACGCAATGGATATTAATTCGGTGCGGTAAAGATCGTCGGTGGCCGAGCGGTTAGAGTATACGACTCGTAAGCCAGATCCCGGGTTCGAATCCCGCTCCGGCCATGTACCAATGACTGTTTTCTGAGTTATGTACATTAAATAAATAAATAAATAAATATTCGTGGACAAATTCACACAGCGCCATCTAGCCCCAAACTAAGCAAAGCTTGTGCTATGGGTGCTAGATAACTGATAAACTACCTTAATACTTTTATTAAATACATACTTATTATACATAGAACACCCAGACCCGTAACAGAAATTAAAATTCATCATTTCAATTTCTGCCCGGCCGGGAATCGAACCCAGGACCTCTTGCGTGGCAGACCGGCATGTTGACCACTGAACCACTCAGGTCGTCGTCATTAGTTGAATACTAACCGATGCTCTTACGGTGAGGGAAAACATCGTGATGAAACCTGCACATTCAGGCGACTGGATGTGTAACCATGATCCAATCTGGTCAGGTGCCCCTGGTAGCAGGGTCATGGAGGTCAGATGGCAGTCGCTACACTGTAATTACCTGACCTGCCAAATCCTGGATCATGGTCAAGGCGGACCCCGGGCCCTCGTGCGCGAGAGCACAACCGGGACATTAACGCTAAGATGAGTTAGTTAGTTTAATGGATATTAATTCGGTTTTCAACAATAGATACGAGTGATTCAAGAGGAAGGGTTATTAGCAAGAAAAAAGGTACGTAGGAATAAAGTAGGTGTACGCGAACGAAGTCGCGTCGGGGCCACTAGTAGCTAATGAGGGGATGTAGAGTACGCCAGCGGGTATATAAGCGAATTCCTTCAGAAACTTGTTTAGGAATACTTAAGGGAATAAATAAATAAAAGGTCCTCTCTTCTAGGAAGTGAGGTTTAAAGTTCTTACTTTTGGGGTTTTCGCTAATATCTCCTAAACGGTGCCTCGTATAGCAAATTGTTTTCTAACAAATGGAAGCCTATAAAATTCTCTACAACTACTGTCTCACAAACTTTTTCAAATTCCCAACCGTTTACGAGGAACACACTCTTGATAATAGCGGTAGGTTAAACACCCTTTTCTTGGGGTATGAGGAGTTTTCCAATAGGTATCTAAAACATTCTTAACCACTCACTAGATGGCGGCTCGACAATTTTGGTAGATAATTGATAATCGCTTGAAAAAGGTTCTTACCAAAGGGGATATAAACACTGGGTACGTTGTATTCGATAATATTGTATTTATCAATAGTCTTCAACCATTTTAGAGGTTGTAATAAAATGGAACATAGTGCCAATTCATAAAAATATTTCTTTGTACATTGCATTCAACCTTTAAAAGTTATGTACATTTTACTTTTAGGTTTAGTATTCGATGGCTACATCACTACCAAAATCATACAGCTAAAAAAAAATTAGCAGAATTGTAGGAGCGCCATCTATTGATGCTTTTTGAAACCAACTGACAATACCTACTGGAAAACTCCTCATTGTATGGCAGCAAATTGGCAAATTGGCTAGATCCTTGAAAAAGCCATGGTTCCTCATGGAGCACTGGAGATTTTACTAGCAGAAACACTTAAATACTATGTAAACTATTACTATTGTTGGGCTGTGGTATTCTGTAAGTTCGAAGTACGTCCCCAGTCGGGCGACTCCAATTCGAAAGAGGGATATATCTATCTCTAGTGCGAAGGGACGATGGACATCTTGGCCTTATTGTCCTAGTCATGTTTGCGCGCACGAGAGCCCGAGGTCAGCCTTGGCCATGATCGAGGATTTGGCACATCAGGTAATTACAGTAGAGCGACTGCCATCTGATCTCGATGGCTCTGTTAACAAAGCCTGACCGGATTGGATCATAGTTACACATTCAGTCGCCTGAATGTACTGGCTTCATTAATTATGTTTCCAGCATCGGCAGCATCGGTTAGTGGTCACCTAAAAAACAACATAACTCAGAAAGACTTATTGGTACATGGCCGGTCGCATTGGGGTTCGAATCGCTATCTCTCGTCTACAGCGCTAAAGAGACGCTTGGAGTGTTGCGATGATTATAAGCATTGTTATAATGTTGATGATGGTGATGTTTTCCAGGAATGCAGCAAGACGGCTGACGTACGCGCTGGCGGCTGCCTTCCAGGACTATTCTAGGAGGGTGAAAGAGATGCAGGCGGCTCCAGGTAAAAGTCTAGTCTAAATTTTTGTAATGTTTAGCCACTCTGCCGCCTGGCCCGCTACGAAGTTTACCTTTCTGTGCGGCCTAGCGCAACTGGCGGCAATAGCTGCCATTGGCGAACAAAAAGAATTTGCGTCTGGCGGCAATTGGCAGATCAGGTAATTACAGCGAAGCGACTGCCACCTGACCTCCGTGACCCTGTTACCAGGGGAAGTTGAACAGATTGGATCATGTTTACACATTCAATAATCTGAATGTGCAGATTTCGTCACGATGTTTTCGCTCATCGTAAGAGCATCGGTTAGAATTCGACTAATGTACATAACCAGAAAAAAGTCTGGTACATGGCCGCAGCGGTTTTCGAACACAGTACCTCTCGTCTACAACATTATGAAAGCATAAAATAGTGAACTACGCATGCAGCAGCTAACGTACATATTTGCGACGTCTTATCTGCAATAGTCGTTGAAATGTGTGTACTTCATACATAATAATCACTGCACACATCATTAGGAGCATATATTAATATACATTATATCTTCAAGGATAAGAAAATGCAGTTCATAGATTTTAGATTAGATTAGATATTGTTAGTACTCTAACACAAGATAATATAGTCAAAAATCACTTATACCTTAATACATTGTCGTTGCTAACTAGCCGATGCTCTTATGGTCAGGGAAAATATCGTGATAAAACCTGCATATTCAGGCGATTTAATGTATAATAATGATCCAATCTGGTCAGGTTGCCCTGATATGAGGATCACGTAAGCCAGATGGCAGTCCAATCTGCCAAATCCTGTGTCATGGTGAAGGTGGAGCCCCCGGGGCGCGCAAGAGCATAACCGGGACATTAAGGCCAAGATGACCAAAGAAATACTATCTTACAGTACTAGGAGTTTCTGTACCTTAGAGCACTGTGCTTTCCAAAGCTTCCTAAGGCACAGAAACCATGTTAGAGCACCTAAAACTTCTTGAGCGACTTTCTGCTGTAGAAGTACTTTTCGCAAGCGATACTTTCAGGCAAAGCTTAACTTCATGACTCTTTTCTTGTTGACAGAACTAGACGACAGGCCACCAAGTTTGAAGAAGAGATTCGCCATAGACCTAAGAACGCCAGAGGAGATAGAAGCGGATTTGGAAACTGAAGCGTAAAGCGTTACACTAGCTTTCACTTAATGTTAGTTACTCAGAAGGTACAGAAACGACACTACTTATACGTCGACCGACCAATATAGGAGGCCTCAAAAACAGCCGTCGCTTGACCGTTGCCAGTTAGGAGAGCGCCTAAGGCGTCAATTAGACGATAAGTTTTGCTGTGAGTCTTGCAACAGTCACTGCTATGATTGACGAATAACCTAAGTATCGTCCAATGTACTGACTGACGTTTGCATGAAATTGATTGACTATTATTTGGATTTAATGGTATTTGCGTAAATCACAGTCAGTCGTTACTTTTGAGTTAACGTGATTGAAATATATAATAATGTTATGGCGTTTCGTCAATCACGCGTCAGTCGGCCCGCTCACCAGTGATGAATTCGGACAAAGAACACTTTGTTTATTATCCAATTGGGATTACAAAAATAGTTTACCGATTATTCCATCTAAACTGATTTACATGTCATTGCACTTTGTTTGTGTACGTTTTGGGTAACTTCGATTGAAAGATAGTATAGATAGAAGTACCTATAACATTTTGTAAAAAGTTATACTTACCTGACAATACGCGCACATAGTACATAAATAGGTTAGACTTACTTACTCCATGATTCCGACATTCCATTGTTACGAAAAGGGACTTTCTTTTTGGTGGATATGATAGTAACCCACACAAGAGGATGTATGATCTGTTTTATCTGACTTGTCTTATTTGGTGAACAAACAATGCCCAAAATCACGACTTGCCGTATCAATCACGCTGCGTATATTGTGTATAAATGTCTTGAATTATACAAGAAATACAAAGAATGTGAATTTCATTATCCATTTAAATACATAATTTGCTGAACCAAATAGGACAGGTCAGTAGGACAGATTATAAGGTATACCTAAGTAGAGCTCGTCTAAGCTGAAATTACGCGCCCCACTATCGCATTAACGCACACAAGCAAATTTAAAATATGGACGCAATACATATACAAATGCCGTTGTAATTGGTCATTCAATTGCTGGTGAGACTCAAACGTAGGAGCACGCGTCGTTCGATTGGAGCAGTCGACGCTCCCACACAGATGAAGTGTCGTTATTAATATTTGCACTCACACACCGAAATCAACTAATTAAGTAGTGGGGTGCGTCATTTCAGCTTAGACAAGCTGTACTATTGCTACGAATAGTTGAAGTAAGGAGAAAATAAAAAAAAAATTTTAGTGCCAGGTTGTGCACGGCAGATTAACGTGTTGTGGGTTTCCTACTAACTCTACAAAGTATAATTTTTTCTTGTACTCGATGACGTAGGATAACCTACGGAGCCCTCACAGTTTATAACCTCGAAAAATAAGGTTTGGTGAATTTTGTTGCAGTTCATAATTTCTAAATTGATTCAGAGATTCAGATAAATAGATTTTAAACTAACGATGTGAATAATGATAATGTAACGTTTCTAATGGATAGGCTTCATCTAAATAGTTTACAAACAAGTCGATATTTAATACTTAAGCTAGATTTTTTGTTTCAAAGAAAATCTAAATTTAAAATATTGTCGAAGGTGATTTTTATAATATGGTTAATATTCTTTTTTTTTTGTTAAATTTACTTGTTGTTATTTTCGATTTCGCTTTTAGATTTCTCTAATTTAATTACACAATAATATATTTAAATAAAATTAGCTATTGTAATTGTTGTACAAAAATATTTTTAGATGCTATTTTTAAAACGCAAAACTTAGTTCAGTTAAATATTCTGTCGTCCTTTTCTCTCCTTCAACAAAAGACAAGTAAGAAAGTAACATCCTGACAATGTTTAACTAAACTAGATTTTACGTTACATCTAGTGTAAGCAAAATGTGTTACAATAGAAAAGGGCATAACAATGGGAGATTTTCCGAGATAAATTAAAAAAGCAAGTTCAAATAATTGTAAATTATTGATTCTCAAAAATAAATCAAAACGAGACCGTTAGCTGTATAAAAACGTAGACTTTTGTGCTTTCTTCTCAAAAAAGGAACTAAAACGTAGGATATTTTCACGAAACACCTTTCCTAGTACCTTCGGTTACCAAATTCAATACTTGAGAGTCCTGTCTAAGCAGCGCCATCTAGTGAGGCACTCTGAACTACTCTTTTTACCTTTTAAGTAGCTGTCTAAAACCCTCCCATTAACGTAACAAAGATAATATCGACCGTGGAGACTTTATGTCTTTTCTTCAGTACCTATAGTTTTCATATTGGCGGCATGTTAGTTCCTTTTTTCGCCGCAGTCAGTATTATCTTTGCTGCGCTTACTTTTTTCTTTTCCTATTGAAACGTACTTTAGTTAGTAAATCCAATTATAGTCGAGTAATTTAGTTAAATAAGTAAGTAATAAGAGTGCAGTCCTCCCAAAAACTAGTATAAGATGAACTAGCGTCTCTATAGACGCGCATAGCAATGTGAGCACCTTTTATACTGGGTATGGGTAGGTCCAGCATATCGACTTCCCCATAACCAGTATATGATGAGGTAGTGTCTTTTATACTGGTTCAGGGTAGGTTGTCGAAGGCTTCTGTAGGCCTACCATGAGTTTGTTTTCCCGTTTACTGTACAGTGAACGTAAAAAAGTTTCTATGAGAATTCGTACAGCGCCTCTATCGGGCAGTAGCGGAACTAAAATCCGTACCGTGAGTTGCTATTGGTTAATTGACTTTACCACACACGTTTCCGTTTACGTGGGGAGTGTGGTTTACGCAGCGCTTTGCATACAAATCCGTACCATGAGTCACAAATTTGACAGATGCTTTAGTAAATTACCGAAACTACTGTGGTTACAGCACTCCCAAAAATTTTTAATGTGAGAAGTATTTTTCGTTTGGAGATAGTTATTATTTTCGTGCCAAAAATGTCTGGAAGGCGATATTTTGCTTGAAGGATGTTCGCTGAAGTCCATGCGGCTGATGAAAATACGTTTTATCGCCAACATGAAGCCCAAATGCGAAAACAAATGAATGATTTAATGCACACACTGTGATTACGTCTCTTACTGTTTTTTCTAAGGTGAGAAGTGTTAAAACTCTCTACAAGACATTGTTGTTCTCGAGAGTGTGCAGGGAAGAGCCACAAAGATACCGGCAGCACTGAACGGAAAGACTACAAGAATCTAACCTCACCACACTGGAAGAAATAAGGATACGGGGTGACAACAATGAGACTTACAAGCTTTACTTTCATCGAATGTTTAATATGAAAGGTGCTGAAGCATTGCGTGGACACAGCACAAGGATAAATCGCACACCATCTAAGACTAATATTGTTTATCACTTGCCATACCATAAGGTTGTGAATTGTGAATAGTTGGAATTGGTTCTCAGACATGGGGCAATAGGCTCTCATAGGTAACCGCCCCTTCTGTTAAAAACAAGTTGGACATTTGGTGAAAAATTAATAAAATCATTCAGTGAACTAAAATGTAGTACTTATGTGTTATGGAAGTGAAAGCTATTATTAGCACTGTCATGTTTTATAGACATATCAGCAGAAATGCTACTTGTCTATTAACCTATAACACCTAATAATAATAATAAAATGTCTGAAAAGTGAAATTTATAAGATAAGTTACTCGTTGGCTGCCTTGGAACAGAAGTTATATGAGGAAAGACTACAAGAATTGAACCTCACCACACTGGAAGAAACAAGGATACAGGGTGGCATCAATGAGACGTACAAGCTTAACTTTCGTCAAATGTTTAATATGAAAGGTGCTGAAGCATTGTGTGGACACAGCACAAGGATAAATTGCACACCATCTAAGACTAATGTTGTTTATCACTTGCTATACCATAAGGTTGTGAATTGTGAATAGTTGGAATTGGTTCTCAGACATGGTCAGTAGGCTCTCATAGGTAACCACCCGCTCTTTTAAAAACAAAATGGACATTTGGTGCAAAATTAATAAAATTATTCAGTGAACCAAACTGTAGTATGTGTTATGGAAGTGAAAGCTATTATCAGCACTGCAATGTTGTATAGACATATCAAAAGAAATCCTACTTGTCTATTAACCTATAACACCTAATAATAATAATGAAATGTTTGAAAAGTGAAATTTACAAGATAAGTTACTCGCTGGCTTGTTTTATATATTTTACATATAAGAACTAATATTTTTAAGTTGATGACATTAGCAAATATTTTTGTTTTTCATTATGCTCTTTATAAAGCCACACAACTGCTTCCAACAACAATATTGTAGTAGAAAGATTAAATTATTAAGAAAAATAAATATTATATTTTATTTTTATCACACACATAACAGTCTTTAATGGTAAACAGTTTGACTTGGGCCTCCTTCACATTAGTGGAGGGTTTTACCATAATCTTTACACCTGACATGCCGTTGGATCTTCAGCTTCGGTCCAAATTCCAGCCTTGAGTACACATAAGTACACATAACTGCTGTCTATTTTCTGGTCTGAGAGGTTGGGGTTTTACACATAGGTAATTAAGAATTTTAACCTTAGGTATTATTATTGGGAAATAACTGGGATTGTATTGATAATAGAAAATATCAGGGCTATTATTATATTAGCTGTACTATACCTATACTACACTAATGTTAGTAATTATAGCAGGAAAATAAAAATCAAATTATGAATTAGGTAAGTATAAATATATTTTTATTCAAAATCTAAAAAATCAGAACTTAAACTTAAACTACCACTTTCACTTTTACAAACAATTTTTAATATAGTATTGCACTAACTAATGCTAAAGTCTGGAATTACTGCTCTTTAGGTACCACTTGCATCTTCAATTTGCAAAAATGTTGTTAGCCGATGTTGAGTTTTCTTTTTTACACATGTGGTCGTGCCTCCAAACTTCATTCAACTAGGGTAAGTGCAGTTCCTTTTCAAAGTTACAGGCGTCCATTTCTGAGAATTTACTGCACCACCATGACTCCAGAGTCTGATCCTGTTGACAAATAATACCTAATATAAGTTTACTCAGTACAACATGTCTACTTAGTTGAAATTAGGTATATATACTTTAAGATATAGATAGAACTTACCAATAATTATGCAGTATTAATCTTTTCTGTTTCCGGTGGGTTAAAACTACTTAAAACCCAGTGGACAAACTGTAAGCGCAGTTTCAACCAGTTATTGACTTCTTCATTTCGGGGAATTCGGGGATCGTCTATGATTTCGTAATTTTATTTGGACATAGAGTATATGTTATTATCAATTTAACAGGATATAAATAAGTGCCTAGGCATTGCTAAAACATAACCTCTGTTTGTAAATAAACAAGTTTTTGTGACACTGACTACTAATAATCAACAACACTTGTCAAGGACCTATACCCCGGAACTACACTGAAGTTAGCTTTTACTGTAGCTAGTATGGTTTTCACGTAACACTAAACGGGAAACGTATGTAAAACTCATGGTACCGACTTAACGTTTACTACTGTGGAAACGGGATTTACGGAACGAGAGTAGTAAAGTAAGCCGTTTTTACTGTAGCAACTCATGGTAGGCCTACTGTACACGGCTTGTATCAAGGTATCCAACAGTCAACACCATTATATGCCACCATATCAGCACCTCCTACATACGAACCAATTCTTCTTAATACGAAAAGTACAAATGCTTAGGCTAAGACGAAGTATGGTTTTAGTCTGAAACATTTTAATTATTAAATAAATAATAATAATAATTGAGTATACCTACATCCTTTTGTTGAATCAAACTTGAAAGTAAGCCATGTTCTTTAATTTAGCTCTATTACTCGCAGTACGCTAACAAGGTTTTAGTATAGATATCTACTTTAGTCCTTAGTTTCCATGGCTATGAGAGCCCTATACCAAAACATAATATTTTGTGATTTTCTTATATTAATATAAGACAATAACTAGAGATTGATTAGGTACACTGTTTATAAAAAAATATATAATATAATGTTTGTTGTGATCTCTGATTTTTATTTCTATTTCTTCAACACGAAGCTTGTATCTGCTTAAAAATATTAAAGCAGTCGTATATGTTATATTTCACGTATTAGAGTTTTACTCTTCAAGAGTTTCCACTGTCCTAAAATACAACCCTGTGGCACTCCCGGTAGCGCTCATCCTAACCTAATTGCAAAGAAATTCCACTGTTTCTAATATGGGTCCTAGAATATAGCCCTGTGGAAATCCCGGTGGCACTCATCCTCCCTTAGTTGCAAAGAGATTCCACTGTTTCTATTGTGGCTCCTTAAATACAACCCTGTGGAACTCTCGATGGCACTCATTCTCCCTTAGTGGCAAAGAGATTCCACTGTTTCTATTGTGGGTTCTAAAATACAGCCCTGTGGAACTCCCGATGATGCTCATCCTTACTTAGTTGCAACTCGTAATAATAAATGCGATTCATCCGTATTCTTCTATCTCAAGTTTATTTTTCTTTCTATTGTTAATTATGTATTATTTAAAAGAAAAAAGAAGTGTTTAGCTGGTCATATAAACCAGAGGCCCCAAGCCACAGTATAACCGACACCTCTTCTTAATCAAATTTGCACAAACAGATAGAACAACGTTCTGGAAAACTGCCAGTTATAAAAAGAATACCCAGAGGGGCGAAAATCAAAAGTAATTGATAATTTGGGTGCTGATCAGTTCCTGAGACTGCAGAACCAATCTCAGGGCCCCCAGCGGAAAATCTTGGTCAATCTCGCTTCGCCAACGATTGTAGGAGGTTGCTGTAGTTCGACTAGCCTCAATGAACGAACGGTCACCCAGTACTCCGCGTGTGTTGCTTAAAATCAACGCATCACGTCAGGAAACTCTCCCAAAATCAACTTTGAGTTGCTGAGCCAACGCAGTAAGTAAGTATCTAAGTAAGTTACTCCATGTGACTCTTTGTGAGAATAGAATAAGATTCCGCTAGATGTACAAAACTTCCCCAGTTCAAAGTAGGTACTTATTTTCAAAACATGTGATAACGAATGATTAAGATATCTGACTCGTAAGCGACAGGTACCGGGTTCGAATCCCACTGTGGTCATGGACCAATGACTCTTTTCCGAGTTATGCACATTAGTTGAATGCTAACCGATGCTCTTACGGTGATCTATGACTGTTGTTTGTTAGATTTTGGTTAAAATGTATCGTTTCAAAATTGCAATTTCAATACAAATCTTAAATCTTGTTTAAATTTCCGTTCCCTCAAGATCATTTTATACTTTTGGGCGTTTTCACGTTCAATTACTTTCAACTCTGTCATTTTGGCTGTAATACAGGGCCACAATAATGGCTCCGTGTATTAGAATTGACGTTTGCCAACGCTGCCTACTCATAATACTACTAATTGCAGGTACTGCAGAACAATTTTTTTATTGATAATCTATTTTTAAAGTTTTTTTTATACCGCTAAGGTGGCAAACAAGCTTACGGCCTGCCTGATGGTAAACAGTCACCGCAGCCTATGGACGTTTGCAATACCAGGGGCATCACCCACGCGTTGTCGACTCCGTAAAAACCTTTTTACTTACCTCTTTCTTGAAGAACTCCATGTTGTACACTCCAGGGAAAACCTTTCCAGGTTGTTCATTCCACAACCTTAGTGTGCGTGGGAGAAAGTACCTTTGGAACCACACAGTTCGCGACCAATTTGGCTCCCTGTCGGTGGCGAGCGGTGCGATGATAGAATGTAGCTGTAGGCATAATGTCAAACAGTTCTTCAGAACAAACACCGTTGTACAAGCGGTAGAATACACAAAGGGAGGTGAAATCCGTCCGCTGACTCAGCGTCTCAATACCACTTACCACCACCAATTAAAGATGTTTTGTAATTAAGATCATGTGCTGTAAAATGAGCAAACAGTCGTCCATAAAAGTTGAGTGCATTGCGGTCCTAATGTTCGGCCCCCATCTAGTTCCACGGCGTACCTACGTTCGATACGTAGATACGTTGCTTAACTTTAATTATCGATCTCGCAAGGGGCGCTGCCTCTTCGGCTGCGTAAGAAATCGCCATTTTGATTCAATTCAATTCAATGCAATTCAAATGTTTATTTGTTAAACCAAATTAAATTTTGGGTTACAGTGTTTAGGTTCTATTTTTGTATCGCCAAAATTAGCCATTAGCGACATACAAATGTAATCCTACATATATTACAACAAAAGTCAATGGAACATAACATAAATTATCAATTAAATTTTTAAATTAAATTACTATAAAAAGACAATCAACATAACATAAATTATCAATTAAATTATTAAACTACCTACAATTCGTAACTGGTTTTGACTGCCTTTTTCATCCTTGTACGACACCAGTTGCGATCCAAGAATTTTAATCCTTGTACGAAACCAGATACGAGCACAAGTCAACATTTACATTTACATATACGCCTCATGCCACTAGATTAGGGCCGGTTTTAAAGAAATAAGATAAAGATAAATATGCTCGGACAAATTCACACAGCGCCATCTAGCCCCAAAGTAAGCAAAGCTTGTGTTATGGGTGTAAGAAAACTGATATACTACTTATGTACTTTTTTAATACAAACTTATTATATACATACTACACCCAGACCCGTATGAAATTAAAATTCATCATTTCAATTTCTACTCGGCCGGTAATCGAACCCGGGGCCAACTGAGCGACTCAGGTCGTCAATAGTTTTTAAAGAAATAAGTGCCAAAGAAAGAAAACTTAACTCGATTTTAATTCGTCTAGCCTCTCAACCAACTTCAGTACAAATAACAGTTCGTCTTGAACACTTTTGAGCTTTTCATCATTATTATTATTCTCTATGTAGTCTATGTAATTTTTGACTTCGCTCATACTGCTTTTAATCAAAGTGAAGAGTCTAGCACTTGCCAGGTGCAGAAGCACCTCGGTAGCCGCTTTTCTGGTCACCTGGCTGAGGTACAGGTCTTTGAGGTTCTCGTAGAATGGTCGATTGCGCTTGGACACCATCACTATGTGTTTTAAAGCGTCGTGGAGCTGAAACAACAGTTTAAATTTTAGTACACTATAAAAAATCCCCTTCTTTGATGTTGAGTACTACTAGAGTATCATTATAACTACCCTAACTGTTAGCTGGAAACTAATAGATGGCAACTTACTCTTAAAAATTTGTAACAATGCGTTTTGTTTCACGCTGCTTACTTACTGAGTGACAAGTGGAACATAAATTCTAGGAATCCAAATAACTGGGTTGGAGCCCAGAAGGGGGCTGAGTGCCACTAAGATCTTTCAGGACCTATCTGCCCACCTGGTGGAGATGACCGGTAACCCACTGGCTGGCGCGTAACTCAGGCAAAGATTAAGTATAGCCATTCAAAGAGGTAACACCGCCAGTATCCTGGGTATACTCCCGCAAGGCAGCGATTTGGATTCTGTTTTATTATTGTGATACTGTTTTTATATTTATTTTATTTTAATGCATTTTTCCTGAGGTATTTAGGTTTCTTGTTTAATAACGTAGCTTTAGTCAAGGTATATTTGACGTATTGTATAAATAAATTTAAAAAAGGAAACTGTTTGTTCTGATTCCTTTCAGAATCGAATCATCTAGGCGTCAGTCAATATCCCGGCTGTGCTCTCGCGCACAATACCGCGTAGTCTACCTTGACCATGATTTGACCGATCAGGTAATAACAGTGGAACGACTGGTCGAATGTAAGTGACTGTGTTGACAGTCACTTACATCCAAAGTGTGTATCGATGCTATGCGCCTCGCCTGCGTGAACATTCACATGTGCTGACCGGTCTACATGCGGGTTCCTCTACCTGAATCGTACCTAAGCACGTATTATTGTCCCTTTGATTAACTGTAGATTTTTAAAGATATTCATGTTTTTCTAGAGGTATATTGCACTTACCTTAAAGGCCTTGCCACATACAAAGCTCGGCGCGAGCGCGGCGTGAGCGCGGTGCGATATTTGCTAGGCAACCATCGCGCGGCGCGTTATTTGCTAGGCAACCATCGCGCGGCGCGATGGTTGCCTAGCAACTATCGCGCCGCGCGATGGTTGCCTAGCAAATAACGCGCCGCGCTCGCGCCGAGCTTTGTATGTGGCAAGGCCTTAAGTGGCGGGCAACACATTATCTTTATTGACGAGACAACAGTGGTACATTTGTTGTTAAATCTTAGTCTATGTTAGCAAAATTTATAATACCTTTGTACTATTTTGTGCATGAAGATTTAATAAATAAATAAATAAATAATACCTATGTCATAAAAAATTTAATTTGATTATGTTCTAATATAATTTTTTAAGCCTAGATAGCGTCCGCTGCATGAGTACCCACATGACAGGACTCTTTAATTTGTCAGCTATGCATTTCAGGAGGCTGTTACTGCGCGCACTCTGCTCTGCTAGCGACGCAGTTTTCTTGCGCCAGGTGGCATCGAAACCGTCCGTGCGCGCCTCGGCAAACATAGCAGACGCACTGCAGAAACGCTGCAGCCGTAACAGCGCCCTGAATGCATTGTTGTACTGGACCCGCAGGGCGTTATAGGCCCGTTGCGTATACCGGACCCATAGACTCGCCGAGTACAGTGATGTGCAGTACGATTTAATCAGCAATACTTTGACTGCCTCTGTACATCGTGCGAACCTACAAGCCAGCATGTTCGGCCGGACCGACAACGCCCTGTGTTCCCTCTCCATATCCTCCTCATCCTTCAAGTCGTCCGTTACCAGATGGCCCAGATATTTAAATTTATGAACACGTATGGACAGCCCATGTCCATTGGTAGCGTCCATGGTGTTACTGATATCTATAGGCGGCGGTGACCACTTTCCATCAGGTGGAGTTCTAAAACAAAGGGATGAAAATGTTTTTACGTGGTCGGCAACGCGTGGGTGATGTCCCTACTGGTATTGCTAACGTCCGCAGGTTGCGGTGACCGCTTACCATCAGGCAGGCGGTAAGCTTGTTTGCCACCTTTGTGGCATGCATGTTTGGCTGTCGCAAAACATAAAAAAAAATTCTAGGCAACCACTAATGCAACGTTATGTTTAACAAAAAAAGTATACTCACGTCATCCAAATCGTCTTGTATTTTTACTAGGAACACTTTGAACTTTTGTAGGTTATCTTCAAAAGACTGTGGTTCTGATATTACTGGTACTAAGGGAGACACATCAGTCACTAACCTACGAGTGTTCCTATGTTTGTTGATCGAAATTCGTCCCCTTTTCCTTTTTCTTTGGGCTCTTGCCCTAAGGTCTGCTCTATTCCTTATTGATTGTACAGCTTTAGGGTATTGGGCCATTTCTCCCATATTTAGGATATTAACTGGGAGGTTGTAAAACTTATTTCTGTTGTTACTTAAGCTTAATTTTTTCTTGTTGGGCACTTTAAATGGTTTTGCGATATATGGATATGTATCATGCATGTTTTTAATTTCTGTAGATCTATCATTAGTGATACCTTTTAGTTTTTTCTGATAAGTATCAATCAGCCTGACAGGCTTTGCTTTCAGTCGCTTATTGATGATTTTAGCCAAATCTGCTTCTTCGTAAACGGGTTTTTTGTGGATCAAGCTATCAATTAATTTTGAATCGCGATTGCTTATGTCTAAATCGTCTACTGTCATGACTCTTTGAACGAGTGGTGCATTAATATCTGCATTTTCCCGACCATTATCTTGTACATTCTTTAAATTACTGTAATCATCCAGTTTAAAGTAGGATTTCATTGTCGCTGGCTTATACTTGTCGACATCAAATCTTTCTTGCAGTAACGAAGCGCTCTTCACGTTCAAATCAACGAACGCATTTGGATTGTCCGCCTTAATAGCATCACTACTTTCCTCCACCCCTGGTATTTTAAATTCATCCAGTTTTGGTTTGACTGCATAATACAAATGAACTACGTAGTACAATTGTTGCAACTCCTCTGGCGACAAATCTGTGCCAGATTGAAAGGTTTCTCTGAAAATATCAACAAAGGGAATTATTATTATTTTACTATTCATAAATTACTATCTCTAAATAGAACAAACAGTGCCGATGTTTTCTTTCACCCACTACTTCCTTTTTGCGTTTGTGTTGTACATCGATCAATCCCTTCCTTTTTGATATAGTTTTTACTAAAATTTCTACTAAATTTCTTCGGTAGATTTATTATTTAATCCACATGTAGTATAGTAGAGAAAAGCAAGAATACACGAACATCCTTGTAAGATACCCAAGAATGGAAGTCCTAGCTACTGTTAACAAAACAATGTATTTTATATTTTTATGTAAGAAAGAGCTTGTAAATAAATACTTACATCAAGCTAATCAACTTCCTCAACTCATTTTGTATATCAACAGTCGTTCCTAACCAGTCATATTGTTTTAGTCCTCTGTCATCATTCAACAACATTTTCTCCATCTCATCTATATACACTTCAATGGAGCCGACTTGAGACACTCCTGACCTTTTCATATCTTTCTGGAGCATTAAAATTATTGGTATAGAGTCGGCTGGTTCTAAAATATTTGCGATTAATTTAATCTGTTTAACCATTTCCGATTCTTCTTCCTCCTCTTGTCCTTCCCCTCCTACCCCACCTTCCCCCTCGCCTCCTCCTTCTGCACCTCCACCTTCACCTCCGGCTGCACCTTCACCTCCGGCTTCACCTTCGCCTCCGCCTCCGCCGCCGCTGGCACCTCCGCTTCCACCTCCGCCACCACCTCCACCGCCGCCTGTACCTCCGCTGCCACCTCCGCCACCACCTCCACCACCGTCTCCACCTTCGCCTCCACCTTCACCACCGTTTCCACCTCCAGCAGCATCAAGTACTTTATCCTGTACAACCTCTTTCACTTCAATTTTTGTTTCTTCCACTTTTTGTGTTACTACTTCTTTCGCCACTTCTACTTCTCCAGATAAGGTTCTTAGAGGCTTAATAGGATCTTCCACCAACGTGGTAATAGTCAGTTTATCAACTACAGATTTAACTTTGGAGGTTACATTTTCTCTTTGATCCACTTGAAATCCAGCACTCCTTGGTGCAACATAGATCTCCTCTCTAATACAATTGAATGGTGCGCATTCACCCGGTATTAGTTTTATCTCAACATTGGTTTCGTCGTTTGGTAGCGATCGCAAAAAGTTAAAGTGATTCTCATTGTTTACTTTTACAATTGGCTTTCTGTTTACTTTAACAGGTGCGTAATGCTCGGCCAAATAGTTTCTGATTGCTGTGATATGATCTTTTAAATTATTGTTATAAAACTGGGATGGATGCAAAGCTTCGTTGGAATTCGCGTTTTCGAAACGATTTAGATTACGTCCTTTATTTTTCCCGCCTCTTTTTGGCGGTCTACTTTTTAGAAGTTCACTCAGTACATCAATGTCAGCTTTCTTTTTTTTTCCGAAATAATAATCCATAGCGAAGTGGTCTTTGTCTTCAACTTCTTCCTCATAATTAGACGATTCTGAAAGAACTGATGCATGATTTCTATAATTATTCAATTTACGACCTTCTTCCATGAAATCTTTAACTCTACCATCAACAAATGTACTGTATCCGTTATTGATGTCTTTAACTGATGTTTCTTCGCCGTTTGCTGGAGCGTTGAGTCCTAAGCGATTGTATGGATTTAAATAAGCATTATTGGGTGAGTAGTCATGTACAGGTGGGAAGTAAGGGGATTCTTCATCTCTATTCTGTATTCTATCTCTATTCTGATCTCCATTTCTTAATTTAGATTTTATTTCTCCATCTTGTCCTATCTTATAATATGTTACTGGCATCCTTGATGTTGTTGAAGCCACTACGAAGGGGGATGTGCCTGGAACTAAATAAATAAAAATGATTATCTTATTAGTTTATTCAAGCAATTCTAGTATATACGAAATACTAGCGACCTGCCCTGGCCTCGCACGGTTTCTTTATTGTAATATACATATTTGTTTCAAACTAAACTCGCGTTCTTTACACATATTATTGAAATTAAAAAGTACAAAACTTTCAATCGGGAAGATGGATATATGCTTTCGGCGTCGTGGAATCCAGTGGTGTGCAAAATAAATAACCGTAAGACACAAGAGTTATCGTCGGACGCATCCGTGGATATCGTGAGTGTTGTGTGTCGTGCAGTTCCGAATCAACAACAAATTGACAATTTAATGTGAGGGTAGGAGTCTACTAGCACATCACCGCAGCTGTCACCTCCCACGGCAGTCGTCTCGTGACCACGGTGGGTGTAACCCTACCGAAACGTCGGGAAAACAAATCATAAAGGTACGTCGCGTCCAAGTCCCGTCTAATATAATAATATGTGTAATATACATGTACTATACCTACATATAAATCTTCCGGAAGAATTTTCTCAAACTGACTAAGACCGCCTCGAAATTCGTTGCGTTGCTAGGTTTAAGAGGTGTTAGCGGAAGTATATACAGACAGACAGATAGACGCGAAAAGCTAGTTTGATTTTTACTATGTATGAAGAATCCTAGAAACTGCTCCAGTGTTTCCTTTGGACTATGACATGGGATCGTTCAAGAAGTATATTAGAGGTATCTTCAGAGGCGGGCAATGCATTGGTGACTCCCCAATGTGTTGCTGATGTACATAGGCGGCGGTGACCACTTTCCATCAGGTGGCCCGCATACCTGTTTGTCTGCCGGATAACATAAAAAAGGTCTGGTTTTATTTTAGCTTTTAGCAGATTTGACTAGATCAGTTTTCAGACATAAAAAAACAAATTGATACACTCGCCACCGCTTTTTAACCGGCTGCTTCAAATATCTTTAAAATCCCTGTCACGCTCCAAGGGTTTATAAACAAGAGCATAATTAAAAAGGCCTCCGATTCTACATTATATTAGATATGGCCAGCGCTGACGAAGAAAGTTTCACTAACTCCACGACAACGAACTGAAATGGATTTACGGTGTGACGCGACTTGACCGAGTGCGAAAATAATACATCCATATTAGCCTTGGCGTAAGAGACATAAATAAATAATAAATAAATAATCGTGGACAAATTCACACAGCGCCATCTAGCCCCAAACTAAGCAAAGCTTGTGCTATGGGTGCTAGCTGACTGATATACTACTTATATATATTTTTAAATACATACTTATTATACATAGAACACCCAGACCCCTTTAAATATCTGCCCAGCCGGGAATTGAACCCGGGACCTCTTGCGTGGTTGACTTGCATGTTGACCACTAAACCACTCAGGTCGTCATAGCATGACATAGCGGATAAGATCGAAGAGGCTCATCTGTGCTTATTTGGTGACGTGCTATATAATGGATACGTAGGAAATAGGTGCCTAAAGTAACCGGTAATAGGGAAGAGATTCCACGGGAAAGCCAAGAAGCGATGGATTGATATCTGCTTGCACTACTTAAGATGTAAAGCTGCTGAAAGCGGACCCAGGCAGAAACTGACTCGGATGATGATAGTGATGGGGTATCAAGATTCTATCCAGTCTATTTTGCGCTCGTACAGCAATAACATTTAATGATAAAGAAGAATATTCCAAAATTATTACTTACGAATTTCCCAAACTTTGTACTCCTCGTTTGGTTTCATAAATTTTGCTTTTATAGCATTAAATAACTTCGGATCAGTTATTTCAGGTTCCATGTCGTCGTCAACTGGGAAATAGTTTGCAGGTTTATTTTCCTGTACCAACATTGGACCATATAAGGCTTTGTCATTAAATGTGACATGTTTATTGTTGTTATTAACAACAGTAAACCTTTCTTTACCTTTCTTTACTTTTATATTATTGCTCTGCGTTGTAGGTTTTAGAGTAGTCAGTGGTGTCGGTGGTTGCTTTGTATGTGACCTCAAGCTATGTCTCGATGTTTTATGTCTTTCAATTCTCTTAGTTGTTATTTCAACGCTATCTACTTCGAACGATTTAACTTCTATTGGTCCAATCGTTGTGGGTTCACTACCATCTTCTGTAGTTGCAGTTAATATATCTCTCTTAGTATAGGTGTTGTCATGTTCCTTGTTGTTTTCATGATTTTCCGGTTCTTTTGTGGTTTGCTTATTTATGCTATTGTTATTATTTTCTTGCGTGTTGTTTGAAGTTTCACTATATTTTATAGTGGTTGCAATCGCTTTGTTAGTCTCAGTTGTAAATACTTCATGGTCATTTTTCGTATTATCTTCATGCTCACTCTCGTTCTTTGCATTTCCATTATCTTTAGTATTGTCAGAATGATCTTTTGATTCTGTGGATAAATTTTCACTATTTTTTTCCTTTGTTATCTTTGCCTTTCCAACATAAGTTTGTGTTTCAGTACTATCGTCATTTTGATCTTCCTCGTATTTTATAATTTTACTCACAACACTCACATTTTCAGACTTATCTGTCGTTGACCTACTGATAGAACCCTCACTACTATGATTCAGGTTTGTTGGTTTTCCTTCTTCATGTTCAGTTTCATCTTGTTTTTTTTTTACCGTTGCATTTCTAGTTAAATTAGTATGAATGCTTACTGGTTCTTTGGATGAACTCTCTTTACTATTTTCTGTTATAACCTTTGTCAAATTTCCAAACTCAGTATTAGCGTCAATACCATCATTACTTTGGTCTTCCTCGTCGTTTGAACTTTTACTCACTTTGGTAGATTCATCTGCATTTGACGCAGTGGTTTCAAATTTACCACTATTTTCCAAGTCCACCTTTCCAAGTTTGCTATTCTCAGTTTGTATTTCTTTATCTGCTTTTTCTTCATCATTAGCAATAGTAGTCTTCTCAAGATTATTAGAATTATATTTTTCTGGTTCCTTAGTTATACTAACACTATTGTTTTCTGTGGTTGTTGTCCTTTCTTTTTCATTTCCAGATCGGGGTTTATTATCATCATTATCGCTATCATCCCCGTCCCTTAAAACTTCACTGTCATCAGTATCACGGCCAGGCTTAATAGTATTTGGCTTACTGGATGAAGCTTCATCACTACTTGCCGTAGTAGTTGTTCTTGGTTCCTCATTCTTGGTTTGTGATTCATAAACTTTATCTGCTTGGTCTTCTTCAGTCTTTGAAAGTTTACTGTCATCATTACCATTATTAGTCTTTTGATTGTTAGTCGAAGCCTCATTACTACTTTCAGTGGTAGTTGTTCCATTCTGAGTCTGTTTTCCATAAACGTCCCCATTTTGTGATTGCGTTTTATTACCATCATTATCACTGTCATCTTTGTTGACCTTTGAAACTTTACTGTCATCAGTACCATTACTAGGCTCAACAGTCTTTGGCTTATTGGCTGGAGCTTCATCACTACTAGACGTAGTTGTTGTTCTTGGTTCTTCTTTCTTGGTTTGTCTTTCAGGAATTTCATCTTCTTGTTCTCCCTCAGTCTTTGAAACTTTGCTGTCATCATTACCATGATTAGTCTTTAGTTTATGGGTTGAATTCTCCTTACTACTTTCAGTGGTTATTGATCCGCTGACTAAAGAATCATTGTTGTTTTCGGTAGTTGTACGAAATTTTCTTATTCCTTTTTTCGCTTTCCGCTTGTGTGCAACGTTATGTACCTTGCTCTTTAAGGTGGCATTTTCCAATGTTTTAATTGTCTCTAAATTAAATGAATTATTTACATTAGACCCATTAGGCCCGCTAACCCTTCTGGTTTTATATATAATACTATCATCTGGTTTATCCATTATAACCACAACTGGCACTATTCCACCTTTTGCCGGATCGATTGGTTTATTTATCACAGGTTTGTATTTGTCTGATTCACTATCGGCCACTGTTATTATCCTTGAAATTGTTTTGTTAATGCTGTCAGAATTATTCTTGTTTACTGCTGTGGTATTTTCACTGACTAGATCTGACGTAGACTTCTCAGAGTTAACTTCCTTAGATTTGGTACCATTGCGTTTAACTGTAACAATTTCAGTATCAATATTTGCATTATTCCGTTTTATTCTACTAATAAGTTTATCATTCAAGTTATATTTATCAAACTTACTTATTTTCCCTTCGCTATGACGTAAAGTGAAGTCTATATAAGGACTGTTAGCGTCTCTATCCTTTGTGTCTATATTCATTGTTTTCGAAGCAGATGATCCTTCAAAAGCAAACATATCCAAATTTTTGTTATGATTAGGTTTCAGTCCCTGCCTTTTTTCTTTTTCATCTTTGCTGTTCTCAGCATCTTTTGTTTCCAATTTGGATTGATCATCTCCGACTTTTGAATGATTATCTGTCATATTTTGGTTTTGACTATGTCTCTGTTCCTGCCTTTCTGCTTTTTCGGCTTCGCTGATCGCAGCATCTTTTGTTTCCAACTTCGAAGGTTTATATTCCAAGTTTTTGTTATGGTCCTGTTTCTCTTCTTTTCCGGCATCGCCTTCCTCGAAATCTTTAGTCTTCAATTTCCCATTTTTTCTTTCCAGATTTTCCTTCTCTTCCCTCATAAGCTTATTGACGAAGTCGCTGTGTTGGTCCAACTGCGAATTAGATAGCTCAATGCTACCATCAGTCAGTAGGTGCAATCCATGGCGTTTAAAATTCTTCGTCTCATCAAATATTTTTCTCGCGACACTGTTTATAAACTCAATCTTTTCACTCTCGGGCAACAAGTCTATATATTTCCCCTCAACACTGTCCTCCTCTCCTCTACAGTAAGTGCATAATAAAACGAAAAGGTAACTGCGAAGCATTTCTCCCTCGCAAACCTCGCTAAGTCATTTTTTATCGCTAACGTATTCTTGTAAGAACAAATTAATCACTGACTGATTTTTAACGGGGTATCATTGAATAGTTGTAACAAACCGTGAAATTGTTCTCCTGATAAAGGATGGAGAAAATTGATTTTTCACTGACACGAGTTCTTTGATTTGTGTAACGAATTCTGTGTACTATAGTACCACGTTATCTTTCCAGGATGTCTTTAAACCGTTTTGGGCTGGCCGCGTCTGTGAACTGTGACCGATGGATTATGCGTTGCGTATGCAGTCGAGTCGTTCGGGCATGTTTCAATAAGCTGTGTTTCTAATGTCATGGTGGATTAACTGGCTAATAGGGTGTGGTAATTTATCCAAATATATAAGGAAATGTGACTGACTGGCTGGCGCACGCGCAGCTCAGAAAAAAAGGATTTGGGCTCGACATTTAGGTAGATAACATATATTCTGGAAGGTTTCTAAATAATAAATATTTTCGAGCAATATGTGGCTACAGTAATAAGATTTAAAAACATTTTAATGGTAACATATAGCTCGGATGTGAAAGTACATCATAATCATGATCATAATATCAGCCGAAAGACGCCCACTGCTGCGCATAGGCCTCCCTCAGAGATCTCCACAATTTTCGGTCTTGTGCCTCCCGTAGCTGGTACTTGCGATATTTACCACATTGTCGCTCCAGCTAGTAAGAGACCCACGCTGTGTCTTCGGGTACGTAGTCGTCACTCGAGAACGTTCTTGCCCCATCGGCCATCTTTTCTGTGAGCTATGTGCCTTACCCACTGCCACGTAAGCTTGGCAATCCCTCGGGCTATGTTGGTGACCTTAGTACGCTTGCGTGTCTCCTCATTCCTGATTCGATCGCGCAGTTAGACTCCGAGCATGGCCCTTTCCATCGCTCTTTGGGTGACAGTGAGTATTCTTATAAGGCCCACAGTTAGCAGCCACGTCTCTGTTCCGTAGGTCAACATATCATAATCGAGCAACAATGGCTGATGAAATTGCAAAAAGTCACAACCACAATATAACACCTGCAGCTATCGGGAAGGGATTAGTATGGCCTACGATGGTTTTGACTCCGGCTCCAGTATTGGCATACATGTCTTGTATAATACAAATGTACGCAGAAACCGGAACTAGTACCGCAAATAAAGAAGTGGCAGAGTTGTTCCAAAAATTTTTTACCGAAATACCGATTAAAACTACCTCGCTGCTAAACTCGTGCCCAATTAGTGCAGAAAACTTGTTAAAAGAAAATATAGGTGCCTGTGAAAATGGCTTTTGTTATTCCGAAGTAGACGCTAAAACTATCATTAAAGCTTTTAAAAGCATTAAGTTGAAAAATACGGAAGATATTTGGGGAATGTCAGTTAGAGTTATAAGTACTGTTGTTGATATTTTAGCACCGTATTTAGCTTACATTTTTAATGCTTGCGTCGAACTAGGTGTTTTCCCCGACCTCATGAAAATCAGTAAAGTGGTGCCATTATTCAAATCAGGTTGTAAAAATAGTTTGAATAATTTTAGACCGGTATCCATCCTGCCCGTTTTCAGTAAAATCTTTGAAAAAATCATGTTAAGTCAAATGATTGTGCACTTTAACAGTAATAAATTATTTCATCAACAACAATATGGCTTCACAAAAGGCCGCAATACTACCGAAGCTGGTATTAGCCTCATTCAACAAATTTTTGGCGCTTGGGAAGAACATCATAATGCAGTAGGTGTTTTTTGCGATTTGTCTAAAGCATTTGATTGTGTAAATCATTCAACACTATTACTAAAATTAAAACATTACGGTTTTACGCATGATAGTCTTGAAATGATGAAATCATACTTAGAAGGTAGAGTTCAAAAAGTAAATGTAAATGGCGAGTTATCTGCGGGTGGGAAAGTGAGCATTGGAGTGCCACAAGGATCTATATTGGGGCCGTTTCTCTTTCTTGTATATATGTCGCAGCCATCTGGTTAAATCAGCCATTTAATGAGTAGGCTAGCCTTCTAACTAAACGCCGGCATTTAGTAGAATGCCTAGGCCTATAGTTAATAGAACAATCAACTCTTAACGTTTAACTAGTTGGCTTATTGTAAGCCAGCCCTTTGAAGACGGCTGACGTAAAATCAGGCAGGTGATTTAAATTTAGTTCAAATTTTATCCACTGCGGCACTGGTAGTAATTAAAACAAATATGGCGTCAGACAGCTCGCACAGCAAGCAATGTTTTTGTATTTTTATCGTTTTAACTAAATTTAAAGTGTGGTACCTAGATGTGTTTAAGTAAGAATAAGGATAACTTAATTTGTTCATTTTCTTTTCATACTTACAATTAGAAACAGACGTCTAAGAAAGTTTCGTGTCATTTTATATTTAATATTATAACATAAGAAAGTGCATTCTTCCTATACTACATTGTTACAAATAGTTAAAAAGTCATAAGTTTAAAGTTATTATTGTGGTAAATACTATAAATTTTATAGGTA
This sequence comes from Blastobasis lacticolella, assembly GCA_905147135.1. NCBI lineage: Eukaryota > Metazoa > Arthropoda > Insecta > Lepidoptera > Blastobasidae > Blastobasis > Blastobasis lacticolella. The sequence goes on from LR990067.1 coordinate 1,861,235, forward strand.
CTCGCAATCCAATTACTAATTGAATTTGTTGCCACTAATATTTTCGTTTCTAAATAAAAATTATATTTATTAATTCGTATTTTTTATCTTAAGTAAAGTTATATAATTTACGTCACTCAAACCAAACATATATATTCTATTAACAAAATGGCTAAATAACGTTCAGCCAAGTAACTGCACGTTACATTCAACTACTTGGCTAGTTGTCCTTTAGCCATTCAATTGAATGCCGGCGTTTAATTAACGGACTAGCCTTCTAATTAAATGGCTAATTCAACCAGATGGCTGCGACATATATAAATGACCTTCCATACATGGTGCAGAATATTGCTGGTATAGTCTTGTTTGCTGACGACACTTCACTGATATTTAAAATTAATAGGAAAGATAATAATATAGACGAAGTAAACTGTGTTCTTCAGAATGTGCTTCATTGGTTTACGATTAATAACTTAGTCTTAAACTCTAAAAAAACAAAATGCGTTCATTTTTGCCTCCCTAATGTACAAAGTAATCAATGTAATGTTATATTAGATAAAACGCAACTTGAGTTGGTAGAGAAAACTACTTTCTTAGGCGTTAATATAGATTCAAAAATTCAATGGGGCCCACATATTGAATCATTGGCTAGTAGGTTAAGTTCGGCTGCATTTGCCGTGTGGCGAATAAGGAGGCTAACGGATGTGAATACAGCTAGATTAGTTTATTATAGTTATTTTCATAGTATTATGTCATACGGCATCATACTATGGGGCAAGTGTGCTGATAGTGACATCATTTTCAAACTACAAAAGCGAGCTGTAAGAGCAATATATGGATTACGTCGACGTGATTCGCTCAAAGAATTGTTTAAAGAAATTGATGTATTGACTTTCTCAAGTCAATATATATTTGATAATATTATGTATGTTAGAAAGCATATTACCCAATTTGCTAAAAATACTGATATTCATAATGTCAATTTAAGAAACAAAAATAAACTGGTAACACCGTTGTTCAGACTAAGTAAAGTAAATTCATCTTTCATGGGTAACTGTATAAGATTTTATAATCATATTCCTGAATGTATTATTAATTTGCCTGAATTACAATTTAAAGATAAGGTGAAAACAACTTTAATGAAAAAAGCCTATTATAAAATTGATGAATATATCAATGACAAAAATGTATGGTGTACTACTAGCTCTTCGAAATAGGAAGTTATTTATAAATTTATAATTTTGTTAATTGAGTGAGGATGATTTGATGTGTAATAGTCATTGAATAACAAATATTTTTTTAATGTGTACGGCATTGGCAGCGCATGCTCACTTAAAAGTCTGCCTGGTGGTGGCATGGGGGTCGGGTCGTTCTCTTCCCTCAAATATGGTTGAATTGGACGATGGCTGGGCCCTGCGTCATGCTCGTGAACGGGTGCTGCCTTGGTGGACTGGCCTGCTTTTGCTGTGCCATTTTTTATGTTTTTGAAATTTATTTTTATTTTTAGTTATCTTCACCGATTTGTAGAGGTTCACATCATATTCCAATCAAGACAGGCTCACTCAAATTAAATTGACAAATGTATCAATGCAATGTAATCATATTTAAATGTACCTGTGGGTTTCTTGCCGTTTCTTTTTCCCACAGATGGTCATTTTCCTAACTGAAGCGGCATACTGACAGACAGACGACATTCTTTTTACTTATTTGTTCCGAGCTCAGGGCGCGACGCGGGTAGGCCGGCTGGGGCGTGCGGGTGTGAGCGCCGGCGGGCTGGCTGGGGCCGGGCGCGCGCCGCATATGATTCGCCTAGGCGGTTATGTGCGTGGCGCGTATCGGTGCCCGGTGTCTCGCCGGAGTAAGCCCTCGCGCGCGCTGATCGGTCTACATGCGTCGCCCCCTACCTGGATGAGCTCGCTTAACTTCCCTTTGTTTTCCGTTAGATTTTTGACTTTTGAAAAGAGATTAATTAACGTAATCCTAATTCAATAAATACTTTTTCATTTTCATTTTTCATTTTCACGCCTCGGGCACAGACTTTGCTCACAAAGCCTACTAGATTATCTCCCGAGGGACACTGTCGAAAGTTCTCTGCAGGTCGAGAAATACATAATGTAGAGGTTAATTCTTACTGCAGGAGCTGCGTGTCAAGATGTTGGGGTAGATGTATGGAGTTTCATGCAAACCGAAACGGCTATTTTCGTGGTAGCCTTTTCATTCGTTTAAATAAACAGTAAGAGTGCCGCCTGCCGGAGGTATTGACACGTTTAAAGCAGACCGGCCAATTACGTAGGACCATATATCTGGCTATGCCACATCCGCCAGGTATGGGAAGGAGAGGCCGGCCCAAGAAGTGATGGCTCAAGCCATCAATGTTAAAGTCCTTCAAGATAACACCAAGGATGCCGAAGACCAAACGAAGCTCCCATTCCACTAGGATCTACCGACGAGGCGCCACCGGTGGATATATGGATATTATTTTTCCTTTTCAATCCACATGCAAAGAAGATAATTTGTGACCCGCAATTGACTGAAGCTAAGTTGCAGGGCCTCAAGCATCTGCACGTCATGTTATAAGAGAGGTAGGGCATAGCGGGGTATCCCGTTCGAATTGGAACCGCCCGACTGGGGAAGTACCTTCACCTTACAGAATACCGCAGCTAAACAATACTCTTTTATGTTGTGTTTCTGCCGGTGAGTAAGGTTTCCAGCGGTCCATGGTGTGGGGATTTGGGGAACCGTGGCTTTGGCAGTGGAGGGGCATTTGTCTTTTTGCTGCCAGAGCAACGTGTTATAGAGATGGGCAACGCATTGGCGATACTCTTGGTGTTGCTAATGTCTATAGGCAGTGGTGACTACTTTCCATCAGGTGGCCCGCTTGCTTGTTTGCCTATCGTATGTCATAAAAAAAAAACTTCTGTCGGTCTTCTACACGTTGTATTTCGGAGAGTGTGTGTGACAGTTGCACGACCTCGGAATTATGCTCATACAAACAAGCAAGTTGGAACCACTGGCAAACCGAAGGGACTTTGGCACCCTGTGTGTGTTCTAACGGCTGTACAATGGGGAGTGTTCCAAGGAACTTTTCGATCTATTGCTCACAGCACAACTCCGCCATCGCACAACCCACCGTGGGCTGGGTACTCATCCTCACTACGTAGACCCTCTGTTGGTCACGACGCGAAGGTTCGAAAGAACGTTTCTCGCTCGTACGATTTTGATGTGGAATGAGCTCAGCCAGCCAGCCCAGCCACAGTGTTTCCTTTGGATTATGACATGGGATCGTTCAAGAGTTATACTAGAGGTCTCCATAGAGGCGGGCAACGCATTGGTAGCACCCCTGGTGTTGCTGATGTCCATAGGCGGCGGTAAAAAAATTAAGTTAATAATTTTAAAATTATTTTGGTAGTAACAACTATCTACTCCCTGTATATGTTTGTTTAGGATTTGTTATGCTGTAATTATTTACATTTTTATGTTTTATTACTCGCAATAGCGAGGGTTTCAGTATTATTTCACTGCTTACTCACGAAAACAACAGCGCACTGCCATTGAACAAAATACTAAAATGTTTAACTGTGAAAGGTATTTCAGCTATTTAAAAAAATATCTACGTAAGATACTTATTTCTCTGAATGATACCTTCATAACATATCCCAAACATTTATAGAATTTCTTAATTTAAATATTTCTCATTTTCAGTTTTCATGATGATGTTTGAGTAAATAAATAAGTATTCTTTGCAAAACGTATATGTCGCGACGCGGCGGCAGATTTGACGAAGCCGATTTCTAGGCTCGCTTCCCTTAAATAATAATAGATGGCGCGCTCTAATGAATGATAACATTATCATAATTTCTTGACTGTATGGTATAGATATTTATCTTTATTTCGATGCAATGAGGAGTTTTCCAGTAGGTATTGATAGTTAGTTTCAAAAAGCATCAATAGATGGCGCACCTACAATTTTGGTAATCTTTTTTTAATCTGTATGATGGTGGCAGTGATTTCATGCAGCCAACTAATACTAAACTTAAAAATAAAATGTTTATTAATATAAACATAACTGTTAAAGGTTGAACGAAGTGTAAAAAGAAATATTTATAGAAGTTGGCACTATGTTCCATTATTATTACAACCTCTAAAATGGTTGAAAACTATTGACAAATACAATATTATCCAATACAACGTACCCATTATTTATATCCTGTTTGCTAAGAACCTATTTAAGCGATTATCAATTACCAAAATTGTCGGGGCGCCATCTAGTGAGTGGTTAGGAATGCTTTAGATACCTATTGAAAAACTGCTCATTAATTTAATATGTTATCGTATACGCCTTTTCGGAGTTTGAATAATACGAGGAAACATATTACCAAATGAGCATACAATGCATTTGTTTCTTGCAGTGTGTTTTATATAGAATACTAATTCTATATCTAATTGAAAGCCACTGAGAACGTCTAATATTAACTATAATATTAGACGTTCTCGGTGGCTTTCACCGGCGCGCAGTTCGTTTCTCCGTAAACAATCAACTTTTCCAAGTAAACTTATTGTTCTCAATTTATTGATTGAGTAGGTAAAATACAATTGTAGGGTCGTATCTGTAATGTCGCATTCTATGACTAAGCAGCCTCCCCCCGCACCTCCCGCAATTGACAGGTTGGTAGAGCTCGTCTAATTTAAAATGACGCGCCCCACTATCGCATTAACGCACACAAGCAAGTTTAAAATATGGACGCAATACATATACAAGTGCCGTTGTAATTGGTCATTCACTTGGCGGTGAAATTCAAACGTAGGAGCACGCGTCGTTCATTGGTCGTTATCAATATTTGCACTCACACATCGAAATCAACTAACTAAGTAGTGGGGCGCGTCATCTTAGACTAGACGAGCTCTACAATCTTTTTGTTTGTGATGTCTGCTCTATTACGTTAGTAAATATTTTCCCTATGGGACAAGGCATCCAAACATATTAATTTCGTATTTCTACGACATAACGATGACCGTAACACATCAGCATGGACTTACTACCCAAAGGGACTGCGCACTGCTTTGACTAAAACCGGGCAGAGCGAGAGTCACCGTCGATAGTCCTGTGTCCCTTTCTAGTGTTGCCACCATTGTTGATGCAAATTCCGAATTACTTTTATTATTTGGCGCGGACACCGACCTCAAGGACAGGCAGAGCTGGACCTGGTGCAATCTGAAGGTCATGTTTTCACCAGGGTCCAGCCCAAGTTTACCCTGCTACTCGGAAACTATTGGCCCTAGAACACTAGTTCCTACAGTGAAATGATAGTACTCCTCGAGATCATCATTTCTTATGACAGCTGTCAAAGTTAAGTCTTTTATAACTCGGTACCCATTGGTCTTAAAACACTAGTTTCTAGAGAGAAATGATAGTACTTGTTGAGATCTACATTTCGAATGACAGCTGTCAAACTTTGAACTGAAATAACTCCTAAACTATTGGTGCTATAACACTAGTTGCTAAAGCAATACGATAGTACTCATCGAGATCTACATTTCGGATGACAGTTCTAAGTTTGACAGCTGTCATACGAAATGTAGATCTCGACATGTACTATCATTTCTCTACAGAAACTAGTGTTTTAGGACCAATGGGTTCCGAGTTAAAAAAGATTTAAGTTTGACAGCTGTCACCCGAAATGTAGAAATCGACGAGTACTATCACTTCTCTTTAGAAACTAGTGTTGTAGGATAAATCGTTACCGAACTCTATTATCTATTTTGTGGAACGAAAAGTCGTAGGTTAATAATTATGTCGACTCGACGTTTGTCGGAGAAACGTTCAGATCAAAAGGTATTTTGACAACTACTTTTCGGATTGTACGGATTACCTCATAATAATACCAAATTCACGGTAAATATATTTCTCCAATAATGGCAACACCAAACATGACACATGTCAATTTAGAATGACGGTGATTATGTCAATAACATTGTGTTTACATTGTTAGAAAGGGAGAAAGGACTATCCATGGTGACTCTCGCTCTGCCCGGTTTTAGTCAAAGCAGTGCGCAGTCCCTTTGAGTAGTAAGTCCATGGTTATAGCATAGCCTCCTTCATAGATGAAGGAGGCTATGGTTATAGTCAAAAGATTATAATAGTGTTGGATTCATAACAGCGCGCCATCTATTTTATTTTTTGAGAAACTGTTCTTGAAAATGGTTCAGTACTTCTATACTTTGTGAAATATAGGATGATAATTTTGACAATTCACAGTAGGGATGGGGTAGTGTAAAATCGATAATGAATCTATTCGATTATCGATTTTCATACTCATAGAACTTGGAATCGATAGTTGCATTCAGTACGTGTTGTACAAAATAAACTATTTATTTTGTTTTGAATTAATAATTTATTAATACGACATTAAAAACCCTTCCACAACGACGATTTCGACACGTGCGTATTTTTATTCGGTCAGTCAGTCTATTCCGTACAATACGCGCGAGTCGGAATCGTTGTTGTTAAAGGTCTTTTAGGGTGAAATCCAAACAAGGAATGAGTTATAGTTGCAAAAAATAATTTAATTATCTAAATGTTAATATTAAATGTTCGATTATTTTATTTGAATACCGATTTTCGATTGTCTGTTGTTATTCGTTATTCGCGGCACTTCACTAAAGGGGCGGGGCCTGTCTATGAAGTACGATACTATCCGTAGTACATTTTCCCGAAATAAAACACGAAACTTCATGGGCGTTTAGTGACCAACCAACAATTAGTGACCTGTCAAAATTATCATTTAGACATATGATATATTAGATAAAGCATAGCTTCTTAAAACCCATATAAACCAACCCTGCCGCGCCGCATAGCGCAGCGTAAATGGACATAGACATTCGTACTGATCGGATTCACTACGTGTGGACTAAACCACTTCGGTGCCGTTGCGGGAGTAAAGTCGATGACCTTGGCACTTTCGTGTCAATAAAGCGCCTGACGTATGTCGCAAACGTCAGCGATGTCATCCGCCGTGCCCTTGCCACCGTCAACGTGCCGGCTGTGTTGGAACCCAACAGCCTGGCCCGGGACGATGGGAATTATCATTGTTCTACTCAGTGACCAACGAGCGTTTGCTATAGCCTACCTGATTAAGCGGTAATTGTCGCCCATAACATCTACATATGCATTTAGGTAGTCAGCAACAAAAATGCAGAACCGCAGGTGCGTTGTCACTGTGAGGACAATGATGAAATGAGATGAATTAATGCTTATTTGCTTACAAGACTGAAGCAAAGTTAGTGACCTATGGTGTCAAATCTTTTTTAACGGATTGAGGAGTAAGAGATTCTGTGCAATCAGTGTTCTATACTTTCACTACATATGTTATTGGGTTTGTTACCACGGTTAGTATTGTTTTTAACTCGATATTTCGACGCAGTTGCATGCGTCATTGTCACGAGTTGACCAGAGTTGATCAGTGTTCTGTTTACATAGATGCAAAAGGAGGGCCGGCAGAAATGTATGGACCCCAGCCTAATGACCAATAACATTGAGCGATGTGTCATTGGAAATGAATTTTCATTTTCTACGACTTTTACTATGGCGACAACTCCCGAATCGTTGTGGGAAAAACTTATGGTCAATGAGGTCCTAACCACGATGAGGGGAAGAGGCCAGATGACATGACCTCGTTGCCTGGTCGCAGGGTCGGCCCCTAGAGTGGGATGCGAATTGCGTAGGTTTCTACGTATGCTGGCTCCCTCCTACCTTAAGGCTACCTCTGCTTGTGCCGGCGCGGCACCATCAGCGGCAGAAGACATCAAAGTGCGCAAATATGGATCCCTTGGCCACGGACACTTATTTGCGCCATTGGGGTAAAGACTATGGTTTCCTAGGAGCCGCGTGCTCGAAAGATATTTCAGGACATATCAGCTAATTGGCTGGAGATGACTGCTGACCCACGGACTGGCGCGTACCTCGAGTAAAGCTTAATAAGTGTTTCGCTTTCCCAGCGCTCTTCATGCAAACTTAGTTTGATCATATTGTCAATATTAGTTTGCGTCCGAGTCGCAGTCAGAGTAGACGTGTTCTCAAATATTTCCTTCAAAATAAAATAGTATCTAAGTGATAACGATCTCTAAGGACAGAAGAAAAGATTGTTTATTGTTTGTACTTCTTACCTGTGAGTTATTGCATTTTAAGTTTGTAGCGTCCGGAGTGAACAGGACAGGTTGCAAATATTCATCCCGCTCGCGCGGACGAGCGCCTCAGCTTGAGTACCTATTCGCGTTAAGGTCGACGTATTTGACCCTAACAAATATGCTGCGTCGTACTCCCCCGGCGAAAGGCATTGGTGCTGATGAATTGCGAGGCGGCTCTCAACCTGATTTATCCAGATATAATCCCAACGACGCGGAAGTCCAGCAAGTTACCACCCGCAATAAAAGAAAATATTCTAACTGTGAGGACTATGGAGAACAATTTGATAAATTTCGAGATGAGGTAAGGGCTATTTTAATGGATTTTAACAATTTACAAAAGGAAAACATGAATAAGATTGCCCGACATAAAAATCCAAGTCAGCAACATAACAACCACTACAGAAAATCTACTACTTGAACACTCTAAAATGAAAGTTGACTTGGAACAATTAGTAATTTTCAAAAACGACACGGATAAATTTGTCAAATCCCTCCAAGACGATGTGAGCGCCCTCAGGTCCAACTCAACGGCGCCAATAAAACCACCGAATGTGCCACCAACCTTGACGTACTCGGAAGTCGCTGCGGAACTACATGACCGTTATCAGCGTGAGAAGAATATTATAGTGGTGGGACTGAATGAGTCATTAGCGACAAACCTAGACGAAAAACGTGCCTATGACAGAGCTGCTGCAATGGATGTTTTAAAAACTTTCCTTCCGGAATGTCCTGAACCTGCGAAAACAATACGTTTTGGATTTTCGAAACAGGACAAACCTCGTCCGCTGAAACTCTGTTTTGCAAGCGCAGATATTGCAGATATTGCAAAAAGTATACTACGTAGTAAATCAACGACTAAAGATTTGTCAGTAAAAATTTACTCCGACCAAACACCTAACCAGCAGAAGCAAATGATGGCACTGAGGGAGGAGTTGGGGCGGCGCGCGGATGCTGGCGAGCAAAATCTGAGTATAAAATATATCAATGGCATCCCGAAAATTATCAAAAGCAAAGCAAAAAACTCCCTTCAGTAACTAGCTTGTTGCAAGCATATACACCTGACCAACCGAGCGAAGCCATCACCTACCAAACTACTAGTAGTTTGGTAGCGGGGGGACCCCTGTGACGAAAAGTTGTATTCTTACGTGCTCCAAGTTATTTTACTTTAAAATGTCTCGAAAAGTGAATGAAGTGACGTTAAGTGACATCATTAAAAAGATTAGTGAATTATCTGACAAGATTACTGCTCAAACTGCACTAATAACATCCCAAAGTGATAAAATAGAAGCTCAAAACAAATGTCTCGAGTCTCAGGAAATGATGATCCAACAACAAAGGAAGGTAATCGAAAAATTGACTGATAAGGTAGAAAGTATGACGAAGCTGGTTTGCCCTATAAGTGTGAACGATACGGCTAATTACGCACGCGCTACTACAATGCTCAAACCGGTCAGCATGAAAGAGATAAGCAGTCCGCTGCCGACTCCACCGCGGGCAGAAAAAGGGACATCAAATCGTGCGCAGCGCGCGGCCGTGCGCGCGATAAGGACGGAAAATAATGTGCAGACCTCAAGTACGGAGCAACGTGTGGCCACGAAAACCGCTGCGCGACCGCTTATTGCTGAAGATATAGATGGTTGTCCTAAAAACTCCGCTGTTGACAATGATCAACAATGGCAAGAAGTGCGCCCAAAGCGCGCAAAGAAACATCGTCGGCCCGTTATTGTTGGTAGTGGTGCAGAGGACACCGAAATTAGTACCGTGGAAAGGTTGCGCTATATACAAGCGTGGTCCTTTAAACCGGAAACGACAACAGAAAACGTACTACATTTTTTGAATAAAATTGAAAAACATAGTGAATACCAGGTAACAAAAAGAGAAATCGCAACCCAGCGCCATTCTTCCTTTATAATTGGCATCCCTGAGACCCTATACGATCGCATCAATTCGCCGACGGTGTGGCCACCAGGCGTTAGATTCACACAATGGTTTCTCGCCAGACCCCGCTCGCAGTAGCGGGGATGACGCAAATACGTCGAGCACATCACACGATAGACTACCTCCAACTTGCTTATCGCCAACGGAAAACAGTTACACCGATTTGATTATTATCCTACAAAATGCACAATCGCTGAATAACAAGACGAAACACTTGGAAGTTTTGCTTCAAAACGACTTTTACTGTGACGTACTATGTATTACCGAACATTGGTTAAGTGAGGACAAATTAAAATGTGTATGTTTAGATAATTATATTCTTGTATCTAAATACTGTCGAAGTAATATTCAGCACGGCGGTTCGTGCATATATGTTAAGAGCGGTGTAAATGCAATATTAGTTGACGAGTTGTGTAACTTATCTATAGAACTTCACTGTGAGATATCAGCCGTGGAGCTTACCGACTTTAAGCTAATAATAGTCTGTTTTTACACTAATATGACAAATAAATTAGAATTTATGGGTGTATTTGAATGCTTGCTTGATAAGGTGAATCAGTTGGGTTGTAAGTGCATTATTGTAGGTGACTCAAACATAAATTGGTTAATCCATAGCGCTGAGCGTGCTGGCTTGGCTGACGTTCTGGCGGCACATAATTTTCGAAATGAGGTAGACTTCCCGACGCGCGTGCAGGCGAATTCAGCGACCGCGATTGATCATCTATATACCAATATAGATACCGCTTTTATAGATGCGTCAGTCATTATCTCTCACATAGGTGACCACTACGGAGTCCGCGGCACGGTGACGCTGCCGGCGCCCGCGCCGCGGCCCGCCACCCGCCTAGTCCGGGACACGTCCCGCGCCGCGCGCGCGGCGCTCGCTGCTGCAGCGCTCAGCGTCGATTGGCGGCAAATTTGTGACTCTTCGCAAACGGCAGACTCGTTAGCCGAAACAATCACAAACACTGTAGCCAATAAAATTCAGATTTGCTGTCCGTATAAACGGAAACCTAACATACCCACTAATAATACGTGGATTGACAATGACATTTTAAATTTAAAATCATTATTATTTAACCTCCGTGACATTATGATTAAATTCCCCAACATTACCCAAATCCAAAATAAAATTGACGAAGCAAATAAATCCTATAACAGTTTATTACGTAACGAACGTACAAAATATTTATCGAATAAGATTTACAAAAGTAATAACATTATTAAAACAATGTGGAATGTAGTCAATACAGAAACTGGCAAGAATAAATGTCGTTCAGACCTAATAAACATTATTAAAAATGTCGACGGTGAACATTTTTCATCAGCTAAATGCCTAGTGAACCACATTAACGAGCAGTTCGTGTCAGCGGCGGCGCAGAGTGGAGCCCCGAGCGCCGACATCAGCTGGGTGCAGGCAGCGCTGGCGGCCGCGCGCCCGCCGACCGATCGTACCTTGCGTTTCAAACCGTTTGCGCCCTTCGAAGTTTACACTATTATAACAAAACGTGTCGCGAACAAGCCCACTAAAGATTTTTATGGTATATCCATTGATGCATTAGTCACTGTTGCGGAACCAATGAGTATGCCATTATCAAAATTATTTAATATGTGCCTAAAATATGGCGTGTACCCAAAAACATTTAAACACGTCAAAGTATGCCCCATATACAAAGGTAAAGGTAAACAAAAATATGTTAACTCCTATAGACCGATATCTGTTATACCAGCTATAGCCAAAGTTTTTGAAAACGGTCTAACTTTGAGACTTACACAATTTCTACATGAAACTGGAGGTATATCTGACCGGCAGTTCGCATACCGTGCCGGTTACTCCACAACTATGATGGTTCGCGAGGTAGTTGGCAGCGTCCTTCGCGCTCGAGAGCAGGGTCAGCAGGTAGCACTTCTGTGCTGTGACCTATCCAAGGCTTTCGATGTCGCGGATCATGAGGCTCTCATAACTAAGCTAGAACATTACGGCATTAGAGGCCCAGCACTCTCGGTGTTTGTTGACTTCATTAGGGCAAGACATCAATATGTTGTATCTGGTGATGACGGTGAGAGGTCAGATGGTCTCTCCGCTGATAGGGGAGTTCCACAAGGGTCATCGCTGTCCAATTTAGCATTTTCAATATTATTAAATGACTTACCGGACTATCTGACGGAGGTAGACGTATACGTATACGCGGATGATGTGGCGGTGGTTGTCACGGCTTCATCTATTGACGAGCTTAATCAAAAATTGGACGCAGTTGCCGAACGTCTTGTGACCTGGTTTCGAGCGAACGGGCTAATGTTAAATTTGAGCAAAACGCAGGTGCTCCATTTCAATCTCGGTGGTCGTGGGCAGCCGCCTGTTCGAATCAATGTTGACGGGATCACCATCGAGCAGGTTGAATCTGTCTCTCTGCTTGGTTTTCAGATAGATCAGGGCCTAACCTGGCAGATCCACATCGACAAATTATGTGGAAAATTGGGAGGAGCGTGTTTCGCATTGAGTAGACTCAATTCGACCTTGCCGACTGAAGTAGTGCGAACATGTTATTTTTCCTCGGTCCAGTCTCTAGCTCAGTACGGTCTGGAACTATGGGGTCGTGCGGCAGAGTGGGAGCGAGTCTTTCGGATGCAAAAGCGTGCTGTGAGAATAGTAGCCCGGGTGGCTAGTGACGAACCAGCCAAGTCTCTCTTTGTTAAATTCGGTATTATGACATTACCGTCCTTATTGATATTCGAAGTGGCCAAATATGTAATGCTTAATATCGATAAATACGAGAGACTTGGGGAGGGTCATAGGCACAACGTCCGCCACTCGGCTCGGCTGCGGAGCATCCCGCATAAACTGTCGCGGCGCGCGCGCACGGCGCACGTGATGGGCCCGGCCGTGTACAACCGGCTGCCGCCCGAAGTTGTCGCCTCCACCAGCATGCCTATCTTTACGAACAGGCTGCGCAATTGGCTTATCAAGCAGGCATTCTATAGTTATAATGAATTTTTAGAACTAAGGATATTGACATAGATGTGTAATGTATTACTATTATTTTATTATTAATCATTATTGTTATTTTTGAAATCCATAGCTTGACATACTTATACTGTAATTGACTTGTAATTAACAATTATCAATAAAACATGAATGAATGAATGAATGAATAGTAAATACAAAGGGATCTTTAAAAGTCTTATATGCAAATATACGAAGTATAGTCAAACCCGGCAAGCTAGATGAGCTGAGGTGTGTTATCCAATCCTTGGAATACCTACCCCATCTGATCATTTTAGTGGAAACATGGATTAAAAGTGAAGACGAAGCTAAAAGACTGAACATACCTAATTTTACACACTATTATAACTTCAGAACGAAATCCAGGGGAGGTGGTGTATCAATTTATGTAAACAACAACATCAGGCACAATTTGATAGAGGACAAATGCTTTCATGATAATCATTTTCTATGGATAGAGGAAAGTAATCAAATATGGAATACCATTTTGTTTTTTGAAAATAAAAAATAAACTATTCATAGTACGAATAATTTTTTTTTATTAGATGAGAAGATATAATGTACTGCAACACTTAGTGATAGTCTTATGATTTTAATAACTATTTACAGTATCAAAAACCTAGTTAAATCAAAAAATGAAAAAGGTAGTCAAATATGGAATAGGTACCCCAAATATGGACCATAAGAAAATGCCACAACAAATACTTAAAAATATGATAAAATAATTTTTTGTAATACTTACTTAATAACAGTCTCATCATTTACTAAATTAGTTGAGTAGTTAGACTAGTTTAACTTGTTTTAAAAAATCATAAGACTGTTATACCTATTGCAAAAAAATAAAGATAAAAAAAAGGTAAGTACTTATGAAATTGGACATGGTGACCCCCGGGTGGTCCCCGTATCTTGAGTTATCCGTCCTATCTAATATGTAACATAGATAACATTTGGTGCAAATCGATTCAGCTGGCTTAAATCTTAAAAAGAAGTATTTGCTGTTTGTAAAACAGCTTTTCTTAAGGCTATGTATGAACAATGCTGTTTACCAACCGCAAATCACAATAATAGTTTTTATGTTATAAATAGATACATTTTTGGATTTCGGATATTTTTCTTTATTTTTTGTGTTAGAAAGCGTTCTGAAAAATAAATATGAACACATTCAAAGTATACATTAAACCATCAATTTCGATTTTGACCCGAATATAGACCCGAATATTCCATAAGTGGACCCCAGTGCTTGTCCATATTCGGAATTTAATGACCTCATAAATTATTGCCTATATTAAAATAATTACAAAACAGAAACAAATAAACAGCCTGGAAATACAAGAACTAGTATATATGGGATTGATCGATGTACAACACAAACGCAATTCTACCTATTCGCGATTCTACACAATATGGATTCCGCACAACTGACATTCAACACATTATTTATTCCACACAGTCTTCAATTATACACAAACGCGTTTCTTCCTGTTCGCGATTCTACACAATATTAATTCCACACAAGTGATGCGATTCACCAGATTCGCTATTTCACATATTCGTTACATATTTTAAATCATCTCGTCATCTTGGCGTTAATGTGAAGGTTGTCCTCTCGCTCACGACGGCCCGGGGTCTGCATTGACCATGATCCAGGATTGGCAGATCAAGTAATTATAGTGGAGCGACTGCCATCTGACCTGCTACCTCGGGAACCTGAACAAATTGGATCATGGTTACCTACACATTTGGTCACCTGAATGAGCAGGTTTCATCATGATGATTGCCCTCACCCTTAGAGCATCGGTTAGTATTCAACTAATGTACATATATCAGAAAAAAGTCATTGGTACATGGCGGTAGTGGGATTCAAACCAGGTCCCTCTCGCTTAGGAGTCGGATACTATAACCACTAGGCCACCTATGCTTCGAAGGGCAGGCGGCCCGTTAGTGTATTGCTGATTTACACTGACAGACCAAATTGGAACGCGTTGCTCATAGAAGTCTCATAATAACTCTGATCCTAACTCTGATCCAACCAGCCTGGTCAACGCTGTAGACCCTGGACTGCCATTCACACATTCTTCAACGCTCAACGCTGGGCACAATGAGAATGGTTGTATTGTAACCTCAGCTAGAACTAGACCAGGGTGTAAGTTTAGTGGACCTAGTAGAAGAGAGGTAGGGCATAGCGGGGTATCCCGTTCGAATTAAAGCCGCCCGACTGGGGAAGTACCGGGGAATACCGCAGCTAAACAATACTCTTTTAAATAGTATTGTGTTTCTGCCGGTGAGTAAGGTTTCCAGTGCTCCATGGGGTGGGGATTTGGGGCTTTGGCAGTGGGGGGCATTTGCCTTTTGCTGCCAGATCTACGTGTTATACAGGTGGGCAACGCATTGGCGATACTCTTGGTGTTGGTAATGTCTACAGGCAGTGGTGACCACTTTCCATCAGGTGGCCCGCTTGCCTGTTTGCCTACCGTATGACATAAAAAAAAAAGTTAATATTGACCAAGGTCAACTCTGGTCATCGAACCTGGTCAACGCTGGGCACCCTGAGACTGGTTGTTAGAATTAGACCAGGACCTAATAAAGGTTGACCAAGGTCAACCCCAGTCAACCAACAAAGCATTGGACTAGGTTTCTTAAATAGGGTTGACCTTGGCCAACCTTGACTGGTTCCATGAAACTTAGGTCCAGGTCTAAGTCAGCCAGGTCCCCAGCGTTGTGGAATAGCCAATCTGTTGAATGGCAGCATTTGTGTGCAATTAATATTGTGTAGAATCGCGAACAGGAAGAAACGCGTTTGTGTATAATTGAAGACTGTGTGGAATAAATAATGTCTTAAATGTCAGTTGTGCGGAATCCATATTGTGTAGAATCGCGAATAGGTAGAATTGCGTTTGTGTTGTATATCGATCAATCCTATATATGCAACCACATAAATATGCGAGTAGAACGTAAACACTCTCTAAATAATAAGAAATACATCGTTTTTACGTCTATAACAATGTTCTGAGCAGCAACCAAACAAAACGCACATGCCATGTCACCGGCCTTCGCCCTACTGACAAGATTGAACCTGTCTAATATAAGTATACGAAACAGAATATGGTTCTGTATTGCGATTGAATTGGAGTGGTGTACAAACCTGAACGCACAAATTCTAAAGAATTTCTAGATTTCTACTGCAACCAACTATCAAATAGGAAAAGAGCCTTAGTTTTTGGAGATTTTAATTATAACCTACTTAACAAATGTGACCATGCTGTCAAGGAATACAAGGATACACTAAAAGAAAATGCTTTCACAATTCTAAATAACATAGATCCTGAGTATTGCACACGGCAAACTTCTGTAACAAAAACTATACTAGATCATGTATGCTGCAACATCAAAAATCAAAATATTCATTTTGCGGTAATAGAATCAGCACTCTCGGATCACAAGCAGATATATCTAGAACTACACAATTACAAACCAACACAAAGAAAGAAGTATAATTACACAGCATTAGATTACAAAGGTCTATATGAAACAATAAAGGATGACTGGCCCTATGATCCCAACAGTGACTACACAACTTTTGAAAAGTCTTTAATTTCGTCTATAAACAAGAATAAAGTTACGAAAACAAAAATTATTAACCCCTTGAGAGCAGATTGGATTAATAAAGGCATTATAGAACTAATAGAAACAAGAAATAAAGCATGGGCAGAGATGAAAGCGAATCCGGAAGATCAACAACTAAAGAATAACTTCAAAACCTTAAGGAATCGTGTTTTTTCAACTATTCGGAAAGCAAAGGAAGAGTTTTATCTTAGATCGTTCAGTGAATGTAAGGGAAAATCTTTTAAGATGTGGAATTTGATTAACAGATTAGCAAACAATAAGCAAACGAAAATCTGCGGTCCGTCTCAGCTCAATACGGAAACTGGTACTGTGACTAATGGTAAATGTATATGTAAAGGTATCAATGATTTTTTTCCACTATCGGTTCCAAATTATCTGATAAAATACCTAAACAGTACCATAATAATCTAGTTAACACTTTACCACGCAATGTCCAACAGCACAGACAATTATCGGAAATTACACCAGTCACTTTAGATGAAATCACAAAAATAATCCATGAACTAAATTCCAATACAAGTACGGGTAGCGACGGTATATCCACAAAATCCATTAAATGTATAAATCCATTAATAGCTCCTGACCTTCAGCGATGCATCAACAAATGCCTAGCCGATGGTTGTTTTCCCGATTCACTAAAAATGGCTAAGGTAACTCCTATCTACAAGTCTGGTGAAAAACATGACCCAGGGAATTATCGCCCAATATCAGTATTACCCGTAATCTCAAAGATATTCGAGAAAGTCCTATATAATCGGCTCGATGAATACCTTTCCTCTTTCAACTTTATTTCTCCCAAACAATACGGATTTCGAAAGAAATCAAACACATTGTCTGCCACCACCGATCTTGTGAGCAAAATAAAAGAACGCATAGACAAAAAGCAAGTAGCTTTAGGGGTATTTATCGACCTAAAAAAGGCTTTCGACACTGTCAGCCACACTATGCTACTAAAAAAGCTAGAAGCCATAGGTATCACTGGACCGGCGCTCAAGATCTTCACGTCTTATTTAGAAAATAGGTCCCAAGTTGTGGGGATCGGTGATGACTGCAGTGATTCCCGGACTATTACATGTGGAATTCCGCAGGGATCCATTATCGGACCATTAATGTTCCTAATATACATCAATAACATTCACGATATTGGTCTCGATGCTGATGTAACCCTTTACGCCGACGACACCTGCTTATTTTATTTCAGCCACAAAATTGAACCTCTCATAGAAAAGGCGCAGATTGACCTTAATTTGATCAATGTGTGGTTTCAATGCAATCTCTTAACTATCAATCCAAAAAAAACGAACTATATTATTTTTGCCGCTAAAAATAAAAAACTGGGTCCTTTTCCATCACTCAGAATAAATAATGAAATAATAAACCAAGTTAAAGAGGAGAGGTACCTGGGTCTCATATTGGATCACCAATTAACATGGAAGCCGCATATTGCTAGATTGAGGTCAAAACTGGTGACCTTAACGGGAGCGCTCCGCGGCATTGCACACTGTCTCCCGCAGCGCGTGCGACGGTTGATATACAACTCTTTTGTTAAATCGCACATCGATTATCTAATAGAAATATGGGGTAGTGCGGCAAAATCTAATTTACAACCACTGCAGAGAATGCAAAATAAGGTAATTAAATCACTTTTTGGGTTTAGATTCAGAACTCCAACAAATCAAATCTTTTCCGAAACCAAACTGATGAATATTCGTCAAACCTATAAGTATTACGTTTGTTTATTAGTCAGAAAGATCCTTCAAAAAGATATTCAGTCCACAATTACATTCACAAAAAGGATACAAATCAGTAATCGATTAACAAGGCAAGCTGATCATCTATGTTTACCTACGCCCCGAACTAACTACGGTAAAACGAACTTTTTGTACGAAGGAGCACAGATGTACAACGGTTTGCCAAACGATATTAAACAAGCAAAATCCTATAATAAATTCAAAACCCTGTTGACATTCCACATCCTAAAAGATTGACACTAATTGTTACCTACCTACTATTATCTAAAATTACTGTTAACACATGCTTACCTACTTATCATTGTTCCATGACTATTTAAATTGTTTACTAAGTATAATGGGGTACAGTGTTTTGTCTCGCTTCTATTCTACCCACATTTTATTAAGCTTATATTGCTGTCCTCGGACTGTTAGTACTAACGAATCACTAGTATTTTCTCGTAAGTGAATTGTAAAATTCTTAGAGAAATAAAGATTTTCTAACCTAAAAAAAATATTACGCTACGAAAGCCAATGAAACTTTGTAGACGTGATCCACCAATACCTACGCTTGTGATTTGTTAAAGTTGCATGGTATTTAAAATACACCCGCCACCACTCGCCTTCAGTCTAGTCAATCAAATAGGTAACGCTGCTAGCATCCTGGGTACACTCGCTGGGTCATCTCTGAGTGGGATGCTAGAGCCAACGTCTGTACGAAGCGCAGATGCCGAAGACCGGTAAAAGTGGAGGAGAAAGAGCAGGTAAGTGAACCCTAGTATCAGCCGGGATTTACTGATAATAATAGCGATTGCGATGACGATATAACCATGACGCATGCAATTCCGTCGAAATATCGAAGTAAAAACAATACTAATCGCGGTAATAAACCCGATAACATGTACGATAAAAGTGCAGTGAATAACCACAAAAGTCTTAAAACCTAGATTTAGATGAAATAGAAAATACATGGGGAAAGATAAAAATTGGACCCCACAGATAAAGTTGCAGGCAAAAGCTAGTGCTTAGGTCACAAGAAGCTAAGTACTACTATTACATATTATCTATATCAACAAGAATTGTATCCAGTATCCAGATGTTCGTTTAGAATAACGTGACTTGATTTCTGTATTCTACAAGAGTTTGTTTCCATAATCCTATTATATTTCCGACTAATTTATAAATACGGAAGTATGTCAATATGGATCAAGGATTATCATCATAGTAAGTACTATTGCTACGAAAAATTAAAGTTTAGCTCACTAAAAAATGTTTTTTTGCCAGGTTGTGCACAGGTAGGCCAAGCTTTTGTGGTTCTACTAAATCTCGACTATCATTACAAAGTGGATGTATATTGTTGTCGATGATGTAACATAACATACGGCGCCCTCACAGTCTATTAGGGGAGCCGATTCTCCATAACCTCGTCAGCCTGTCAATAGACCGCGAGCAGGTTAGGTTTTTAAATGATATGCAGTGACAAACAAGCAGAGAGTCTTTCTGATGGTAAACGGTAACGGTCGCCCATAACATCTATGATTCGTGTATTTAGGTTGCAGTTACCTGTTACACATAAATAAATACACATGAGAAAATCTTAGCAATATTTAAAATAAATTAACTCCAGAAATTTTACGCCGTTTATGATAAAGACGTTTTACTAAATAGCTGTATCTTAAAATTGAATAAGGATTTTTATAATTTTGTATCTTACCAGAATACCGAGAGCGCCATCTCTGGTTAATGTTTGATACAATCGGACAGTACCTACTGGAACAACAATGCAAGCATTGTTGCGTGGCGGCAGAAATAGATAATTTGGTAGATACTCATTTAGGCGGACTTCTCAGACTTGACAGAATCCTACCGCCTGAAGGTTGGCTTGAGCCCCTGAGATAGACGTGAGACTCCAAAACCGATTATTTTTGACGTCTCGTCTCATAATGGACACACACATCTCAAAACCTAACAAGTTACGTAAACTTTCATCTGCCTAGTTCATCGACATTGTACCTAGTAGTATTAAGTAGCAATTTAAATTCATCAACCACGTTGATTCTGATGCCAATGCCTCGGTATCTCGTGAATCTAAATAGGTATTTGGATACTAACTTACTTAGCATTTGTACCAGAGATACCATCTTGACAGTTACCAAGAATTCTTGCCTAGGTACTCTCTACACTCGGAGTTAAATTCTGCCTGAGGAGTCCGCCTGGGTGAGTCCATCCACCATCGCCTTATCTATTTTTGCCGCCCAGCAACGAGGTTTGCTTTGTTGTGTTCCGGTTTGAAGGATAAGGTAGCCAGCGCAATTACGGGCATGAGGCATTTCAGCTCAGTCCTCACAGTCAAAGCAAAATTCAAAATTTCTGTATTGATTAGGACATTAAATATCTCTTTCAATCGTCAAAAAGGAGGGGGGTAGGAAAGTAGGAAAGAAACACACAGTGACACGCTGGTTACCCTATGGCCGTAGCAAACACATCCCACGCCAACCACGACCGAACCGTGCTCGGCAATGCCAGGCAGAACGCGTTCGATATACTATATAGGTATGTCTAGTAAAATTAAGAAAAACCACCTAAAACTACAGCAAGAGTAAGCCAGTCCACCAAGGCAGCACCCGTTCACGAGTATAACGCAGGGCCCAGCCATCGTCCAATTCAACCATATTTGAGGGAAAAGAGCGACCCGGCCCCCACGCCACCGCCAGACAGACTTTTAAGTGAGCGTGCATCACACATGTTGCTACAAAGCGCACCTGAGGTACTGCATTTCTGTTGCCTGCAACCTAAATGCATGAATCGTAGATGTTATGGGCGACAGTTACCACTTACCATCAGGTGGGCTGTCTGCTCGTTTTTCACTGAGTATTATAAAATCAATTATGCACATTAGCTATAAACTACCACACAACTGTAGGCTTATTACGTAGCTGTGTTGCTAACAATTCTCTGATTTCAATGATTGAATTTGTTATATGTGTTTATCGATTTAATAGTTTCAATTTATTGCAATGGAACTTCGTTAGCAACTGAACTGAACTCATAAAATCGATAATACGTAATCGCAATAGTAACCATTTCAATGATTGAAATCAGAGAATTGTTGGCAACAGAGTTAAGTAACTAGCCTACCGTTATAGCGCCCGCGGTGAGGTTGGCGGGGGGGGGGGACGTTCCGAGGTTGTTTCGGGGCTGAACGTGGGGGCGCGGGGCAGGGATCTCAAATGTTTTCCTAGAAAAGGCTAAGGAATGGAACACATTGCCTGCAAATCTGTTCCCTGATCATTATAACTTGGACGCCTTCAAGGCTAGAGAGAATAGGCTGTTCCTAGGCAGGCATGCTCCATCTTCGGCCGCATCGTCACTTACCACTGAGTGAGATGGCGGCCAAATACCAGCTGGTCTAGCCATCTTTGACAGCTCCGTTTGCGTGATGCGTGCATGGTAGAAAATTGACAGCTCGAAGATCGAGTATTTCTACCAACATCTACATTGACTCTGATTGTGTAGGATCATCCGCTAATCCGCCTCCTTTGTATACCGAAAGTACGTGAATTGTCTATGGACCAAGAATTTCTACCACAAACAGCTTATGTCAGATAACGTTAGCTTATGTCAAATCCCATACATTTTTTCTACCACAAACGATTGTAGATGAACGATTGTAGATTGACGCAACCTCTTGGCTAAGGCCGCCGGCAAGTCTAATTTAAAATAAAAGGTAACGTTTTGCGGAACAAAATACTCCCTTCCCGCACCCCGCGTTTCGCCCTGACACTTCACCCTTCCACTCCTGGGCAATGTATCAGTTGTGTGAAACTAGATGTGCATTAATTTGCCGTCGAGAGACAAACTTTCGTGGTAGAAGCCCATAGTACTGCAGTATACTGTTATGGGCTGCAATGATGACTAGAATGCTACATTATTACTGAGCAACATAGACTACTTCTTATCCCTGGAAAATAATAGGTTCCCGCGGGGAAGTGTTTTTTTTTTTCATACCACAAAGGTGGCAAACATATTACGGCCTGAAGGTAAGCAGTCACCGCAGCCTATGGCCGTTTGCAATACCAGGGGCATCACCAACGCGTTGCCGACCCCGTATAAACCTTTTCACCCGTTTCTTGAAGGACTACATGTTGTACTCTCCAGGGAAAACCACTCCAGGTAGTTCATTCCACAACCTTAGAGTGCGTGGGAGAAAGTTCCTTTGGATCCGCACAGTTTGTGACCAATTTGGCTCCAGGTGTGAGGATGAACTCTCTGTCGGTGGCGAGCGGTGCGATGATAGAACGTAGCTGTAGGCATCATGTCAAACAGTTCTTCAGAACAAACACCGTTGTACAAGTGGTAGAACACACAAAGGGAGGCGAAATCCCTCCTCTGGCTCAGCGGCTCAATACAACTTGTGAGCATGGTATCATCGACAATTCTCACAGCGCGCTTTTGGGTCGAGTCACAAGGACCAAGCTGATATGATGGTGCTCCCGCCCATAGATGGGAGCAATACTCCAAATGGGGTCTGACTTGCGCCTTGTAAAGGAGAAGTCGTTGCCCCGGCGTGAAGAAATGCTTCGATCTGTTAAGCACACCCAGCTTTTTAGATACCTAAATTAAGAACCCAACCATGTAGTCATAAATACCAGTACATATACCGTTAACTCACTATCCCATATATAAAACAATAGCTTTTTAAATACAATATAGACTAGAGAGCTGTAATAACAAATAATTCACGTGGTTGAAATTCCATTACTATGTTTGTAGATTAATTCCGATCACGTACAGAAAATCGTCGTAGCGGATTTTAAAGTGCACAGGCTGTGTCAGAATGTGTATTGGTTTTTTTAGGACTAGCCTGTCACCTGTTTGACGATCTGAGTGGTTCAGTTGGTTAACATGCCGGTCGCCACGCAGATTTCCTGGGTTCGATTCCCGGCCGAGCAGAAATTGAAATGATGATTTTAATTTCTGTTACGGGTCTGGGTGGAGTATGTACCTATAATAAGTATGTATTTCAAAGTATGCATATAAGTAGTTTATCAGTTATCAAACACACATAACACAAGCTTTGCTTGCTTTGGGGCTAGATAAGAGAGGTAGGGCATAGCGGGGATCTCGTTCGAATTGGAGCCGCCCGACTGGGGAAGTACCTCCACCTTTCAGAATATCGCAGCTAAATAATACTCTTTTAAATAGTATTGTGTTTCTGCCGGTGAGTAAGGTTTCCAGTGCTCCATGGGGTGGGGATTTGGGGAACCGTGGCTTTGGCAGTGGAGTGGCATTTGCTTTTTGCTGCCAGAGCAACGTGTTATAGAGGTGGGCAACGCATTAGCGATACTCTTGGTGTTGCTAATGTCTATAGGCAGTGGTGACCACTTTCCATCAGGTGGCCCGCTTGCCTGTTTGCCTACCGTATGACATAAAAAACAAAATGAAAAAATAGATGGCGCTATGTGAATTGTCCAAGCATATATATATTTTTATTTATTTACTCGTTGGGTGTGCCTTCTAATACCGTTGGCGAAGCGAGGTTTACCAAGGTCTTTCGCTGGGGACCCGAAGACTGGTTGAACAGTTCAGGGCTCCGTCACGGTATTTATTGATTATCAATCAACGGCACTGATCTTTTTTTCACATTTATTTCAAAGTTTAAAAGTGATGTTTCCAGTAATAAACTTTTTACTTTTATGTTTAGTACACATCACTGCCAATATCATAAAGATTTAAAAAAAAGAGTACTAAAATTGTAGGAGCGCCGTCTATCGATGCTTTTTGAAACCAAATGACAGTACCTACTGGAAAACCTGCTCATTGGCATGTCAGTTCCTTTTTACGCTACCAAAAAGATTGAAACATATAACTTTTTAAAACGGTGAAGGTAATCTTCCAATCTTTTTGGACGCGACATTCAAATTTTCAATGGTGTTGCGCCCAATGACAGGATTTGGCAGGATGACAGCAAATGTCGGGATTGTCAGATTGTGGATGATGATTTTAAATATATTTTTTATGGATAGTGTGTTGTGTTTTTAACCGACTAGAAGAGGAGGTAATTAATTCGTTGGATCTCTTTTTTTTATTAAGAATCGCACTTTATGTCAATGATGTATGGTATGATAATGGTATACACCCTGTATACCATTGCGTACGCAACACAATTATGGGCACTACTACAGGTTCAATGAACTTCTCAGGGGGTCTAAAAAGGCCACATTAGCTTTTCATAATATGATTCATATAAATTTTTCACAAACTTAACAGCAGGGTCGCTTTTGTTGACATTGACATGACAATTCAAAATGGCGTCACGTAGTTCCAGTAATTGCCACCGGATCAGATTAATTTGTGGCGCTCTAATATGAATCATAATATGAAACGTTAATGTGGCCTTTTTAGACCCCCTGATCAAAATAGAAGCTAAAATCCTTAGATCGTCCAATACCTATGAGTAGGTATATCAAGAACAGGGGCGTAGCTACCGCCGTATCTGCCGTATCAATTATACGGGGCCCCCGGGCCATAGGGGCCCCCAAACGTGTGTAAGCAAAAACTCGTTATCCATAATTTCAGTTAAACTTTCCCTATTTCCCGATAAAAATAATTATTTTATAGAATTTCAGACCAGGGTCGGAGGCCCCTCCGCAAAAAAGACAATTGAAATAAAGTGATACAATCCGTTTTCATTCACCTTTCGTTAAAGAGATATTTATCATTTTTATTGAAAAAAAACAACAAGACAACGTAGTGCCCTCCACGCGCACTCATTTATTACTTCATTGAATTTTGGGTAAAATGTGCGCATATGGACCTGGTTCATAATATACCTTGGCCCACACGCCCACACGCATAATCGTCTTGGCTCAAACGCAATCAATTTTTGAATTTGTCTGTTTTCAAGTTAATAATGGAACGTTTTGATAGCCAAAATATCAAGAAATTTTGAGTTCTTACGCTCGCTCATTAGCGCGCGCGAAGTTAATTTTATTATAAATTCTCGTCAACAATTTCGAGATAGCCCGGCGCTATCGTCATTTTGCTGATTTTACGGATTTTTTTATTTAAATCGCGCAAGGTTTTAATGGATAAATTACAAAACTTTCGAGCTCGCTGCGCTCGCTCATTCAATGATATATGTTATAATCGCGCAAGGTTTTAATATAGCCAAGCCAAAGGCCAATATATCAAAAATTCCTAGCCCCACCTAGCCTCGCGAAACTGACTGTTAGGGACTATTGTCACACAAATGTAGAGCTCGCTATGCTTGTCCATTTATTGACTTAAGCAGAGACTAGGATTTAAGTTACTCATTAGTACATGTAGTTGGGGGTATCTGCTAGGGGGCCCCCTACACAATAATTGATACGGGGCCCCCGAAGGGCACGCTACGCCACTGATCAAGAACCGTAATCGAGAGACCTCCTCTCCAAGCTCGATGACCACAAATACGGATTTAACTCTCTTCTTCTCTAATAACGTCTTTGTCATGTGATGATATGACGTTCATCCTTCCGCAAAGATTTTAATTGAGATTTTATTTATTTCTCTACACAGTCTGAACATTCAAAAATTATAATTTAAAACAACATTTCTTATTTTTTATTTATTTTTTTATTTAACAGTTTATTGCAAACAGTAAATTACATAGACAAACATCATACATATAGACGACACAACACTACACTACTGGCACTACTTATTTCTAATAGAAATTTCTTCCAGCCTTTCTTCTTCTTTAATTTCTTGTGACGAGATTGTCAACAAAAACCAAATAAAGCCGTGTGATGTCCGGTAAAGTAGAATAGCACCAACCCCTAACTTGTGGGTGTCGTACAAGGCGACAAATGTTTCCAAGGCAAAAGATCTAGTCTCCATAGGCTGGAAAATGGGCAGCAGCGTTTACCATTGATAAATTTATAACACTGCGATCTCCAAACCGCCTGCCAAGCGTGGAGATTATGGCAACAGCCTGCCCTTTCGTGGGAGAGGCCCTAGTTCTGCAGTAGACTGTTATGAGCTGTGGTGATGATTAGGAATGATTTACACAATGTTAAATGGATGTACCACGCCTCACCTTTTACGTTCCCCGTTCACAGGATTAATTAAATAACACAATCCTCTTGGCGCCAATATCCCGGTCGCGCTTTCGCGCTCGTGGGCCCGGGATCCGCATTGACCATGATCCAGGATTTGGCAGACCAGACAATTACATTAGAGCAACTGCCTTCAAACCTCCGTGACCCTGTGCACAGTGGAACCTGACAAGATTGGATCATGGTTACACATTCTGTATACAAATCCGCCATTTTGATTTTTTTAAAACACTTCTAAGGTTCTAGATGAAACTAACGATACATTAACTGTCAAAATCTGTATAGCCGTTTGGAAAATAGGAGATTAGAAAGATTTTTTTTTTGTTTTTCGCCTACCGCAAGGGTATATGGCACCCTCCGGGCTTGCGAGGGAGGGAGGCAGAGAACAACTCATGTGTACCAGCGAGTCCGGGAACGCTGGTGATGCTGGACTCACACGAGAGACCTAGGCGCTTACCAGCAAAACTCTGCCTTTGGGAGAACCAAGAGCCCGGAAGACTATTTTAGGTTTCATCGAATGCGACACCCCATAGGAACGGGGTGGGTAAAGAAGAAAGAAAACAAACAAACATAAATAATTAAAATAAATAATAAATAAATAAATATTTGTGGACAAATTCACACAGCGCCATCTAGCCCCAAACTAAGCAAAGCCTGTAACTATGGGTGCTAGATAACTGATATACTACTTAAATGCTTTTTTAAATACATACTTATTATACATAGAACACCCAGACCCGTAACAGAAATTAAAATTCATCATTTCAATTTCTGCCCGGCCGAGAATCGAACCCGAGACCTCTTGCGTGGCAGACCGGCATGTTCAACATTGAACCACGCAGGTCGTCATACATTCAAGATACGCGCGAAAAACACAACCCTTCCTCAGCAGTCGGGTAAAGAAGATTACTGGGAACCCTCGTGACTCAATTGATCAAAATTTGGGTTAAGTAAAAACAGACAGACGTTAATCGGGTCCCGATAACTGTATTATAAAATACACGGTTAAGTATCTAACTGTGCAGAGTGACCCACTCAGGATTTTTGCGACAACCATCTTTGGGTGTGACGTGAATTTTTAAACTTTGACGGCAGGGACGCCTAAAGCGCTTTTTTTCATTAAAACATGTGTTATTCATATGAGAGCGTCGGTGGGGCATTGGATAGCGGGGCGGCCTCGTAAGCTAGAGGATTTGAGCCCCAGTGCCGACACGTACTAATGACTTTTTTACGTTATTAGGTACCTAGATTAGTCAAGCAATAAATAAATAAACGCTTGGACAATTCACACAGCGCCATCTAGTCCCAAAGTAAGCAAAGCTTGTGTTATGGGTGCCAGAAAACTGATAAACTAATTATATATATTTTTAAATACATAATTATTATACATATTATAACACCCAGACCCGTAACAGAAATTCAAATACATCATTTCAATTTCTGCCCGGCCGACAGTTCAACCTCTGCGTGACAGACCGACATGTTCGCCAACTGAACCACTCAGGTCGTCAAACTTATATAAAGTCTGGTCTCACTTTGATCCAAATTGTTCTAAATAATGATAAACAACGGGTAAAAAGCCGTTGATTCGAAACTTTCGGACCAGTCTAGTATTTACACTACCTATCACTAGATCCTTGGTAAGCGGTATTGGTAAGCGGTATTTGAACCACTCAAGTCGTCAAAGCATTCAGCATTGCAACAAACGACCTGAGTGGTTCAATGGTCAACATGCCGGTCTGCCACGCAAGAGGTCCCGGGTTCGATTCCCGGCCGGGCAGAAATTGAAATGATGAATTTTAATTTCTGTTACGGGTCTGGGTGTTCTATGTATAATAAGTATGTATTTAAAAGTATTTAAGTAGTATTACATCAGTTATCTAGCAACCATAGTACAAGCTTTGCTTAGTTTGGGGCTAGATGGGCGCTGTGTGAATTTGTCCACGAATAATTATTTATTTATTTTTTATTTAAACTCGCCCGCTACTTAGGTGTGACTCGTAAAACTCCTG
Organism: Blastobasis lacticolella; assembly: GCA_905147135.1. Lineage (NCBI taxonomy): Eukaryota > Metazoa > Arthropoda > Insecta > Lepidoptera > Blastobasidae > Blastobasis > Blastobasis lacticolella. Next base: position 1,889,805 of record LR990067.1, read on the forward strand.
GCTCGGCGAGGTTGACCTAGGTCTTCCGCAGACTTTAGACAGACTCGGGAGACGATTGGCACTCTGTAAATATATTTTTCTCTTTTTTTCTTTTTGTGAGTGGTGCCTTGTGGCAATATAAAAATAACATCTTGGCGTTAATTTCCCTTTTGTGCTCTCGCGCATGAGGGCCCGGGGTGCGCCTTGACCATGGACAGACTTTGGTAGATCAGATAATTACAGTGGAGCGACTGCCATCTGACCTCCGTGTTTCTGCTATCAGGGTAACCTGACCAGATTGGGTAATGGTTACACATTCAGTGGCCTGAATGTACAGGTTTCATCACGATGTTTTCCCTCACCGTAAGAGCGTCGGTTTGTGTTCAAATAATATACATAACTCAGAAAAGAGTCATTGGTACATGACCGCAGTGGGATACGAACCTGGGAACTCTTGATTACGAGTCGGAGCCCTTAACCACTAGGCTACCAACGCTCTAGAATGTAGAGAGAGTATTGGAATATTCGTGAAGTAGACAAGACGTCCATGATTACCTATGAATCCCAGAAACCTTGTGCAAGGTCGAATAGTAGTTCAAATCTATTTATCCTAGGTCGAAATAATATGTCCAAATGGTCTTGTTCTAACTCTTAACAGACTAAACAAAAATCAAAGACCTAATCCCAAAGTCAAGGTTGACTGTAGATCCCAATCGGCCCATAAAATTTCATGTCACATACATTGCGGAGTGCCAAAGCTTCTTTGGTGGAGCGTCGGCAAAAAGACATTGATTAAATTTTTTGTCTGATTTTACTTTATTTTGTTGTGTTCTACAATGGGGAGTGTTCTGAGGAACTATTTATAATTCTGCCATCGCACCACCCGCCGCGGGCTGGGTACTTATCGCCACTACGTAGACCCTCCAGTGGTGTTCACGCGAAGATTTGAAACAACGTTTCTCGCTCGCACTATTCGGATGTGGAATGAGCTCCCACAGTATCCATCTTTTCTTTTGACTATGACATGGGATCGTTCAAGAGGTATATTAGAAGTCTCCTTAAAGGCGGGCAATGCATTGGTAGCGCCGCTGGTGTTGCTGATGTCTATAGGTGGCGCTGACCACTTTCCATCAGCAAGCAGGCCTGTTACATAACAAAAACATCAACCTCTTGTCTCACGTGTCAGCGCCCTCTGGTAGTTGTAATCACTACATCCCTCTATAAGAAGTGATATGTAATTACAAGCCACTTATCTCAAACACGTTCCACAATCAAATTTCAACTCTATGCCTAAAGCTTAAGGTTTTTATTTGAAGTTAATCAGGCAGCCCGTATCGGCAGACATAATTGCGATATAACCCTCCGTTTGAAGTGAAATGTGACTGTTTTGCTGACCGTACAAATAATTTCATTAGGCATTCCTATCTCGGTACGGTCCGAGCTTACGTTTATAAAAGCGCGAAATAGCAGAACTTTTCGCATTTGATGTGAAATCCGCACTAAGGTGATACTGAGTATTGTTACCGAAGAAAGTTGAGCTTTTGCAAAAAAATTGTGCTTCGTGCTACCTATGAACTTTCATTGCAATAAGTTGGTGGTGATGAGTGTTTAGTTTTTTTTTTCTTTATTTGGAGTTTATAAGGTAAGAAAATACAATAGAGGTGATACTTCTGGTATTGCAAATGTGTTCTGAAAGGTACGGTATCTGCCGTATATTCATATTATTCATTTAATCGTAGTAATAATCATACATCGTCATTTAAAATAGTTTCATGAATAGAATTAAGTACTAATAGTTGATGTCAATGTTAAAAAACAATTAATTCAATAGTATCAAATTATCATGATTCGTACCCGCTAGAACTAGCGTAGACATCTTATATTACGATAAAATATTAATAAGACTTTGTGTATCTGACTGAGGAGCGTCATTGGATTCACACCCCAGTACCGCTATGTAGGTGCCAATGAGTGGGATTCGAATCCCGTATCTCTCGCGTACGAGTCGGATACCTTTACCACTGGGCTACCGACGGTTCTATGAATCCGGGATAAAAAGCGGTTAAATTTATATGGCTTTAATATAGACAATTGTAACTAAAAAAGTGTAGCGCGGAGATACGGTGGTAAGGCGGAACGATGTTATAAATCACAAATCAGAATAATATAATTTATCCCATCCCATTGTGGGATAAGCCCGCCTTTGCTTTGTAAAATGATATTTTTGTCATTACTGTATTTTTTTGCAATAAATAGTTTACATACATACATGTCCGGTCTGCTACGCAATAGGTCCCGGGTTCGATTCCCGGCTAGGCAGAAATTGAAATGATGAATTTTTATTTCTTCTGGGTGTTCTATATATAATAAGTAGATACGTATTTAAAAAATAAAAATAAAAAAAAGTATTTAAGTAGTATATCAGTTTTCTAGCATCCATAGTACAAGCTTTGCTTAGTTTGGGGCTAGATGGCGCTGTGTGAATTTGTCCACGAATATTTATTTATTTATTTATATTTGGCGAAACGAGAAATACAATCGAAGACAACAGTTTAGTTAGTTTATCAAAACTTCGTATGGAAATGCACCCAACCTATATCATCATAACATCTTGGCATTGTATTTAAGCATGTATCTAACATAAATTTAATAATATTATTATTTTATATTTAATCGTTGACCTTCTGTAGCACTAAAAGATGCTCAGTGTAGAAGAAAATCTAAGAACTTTATAATTAGAAAATACTCTAACAAAAGCATGGACAACAGTCTATGGAAATTAATAAATACTTATAAAAAAAAAAAAACATCTTGGCGTTACGTCCCGGTTGCACCCCCGCAACAAGCGAGAGCCCAGGGTCCGCCTTCCTGCTACCCCTCGCTCACCTCACTCGGTCTCCAGCATCCTTGGTGGTGAGCTTATTGGCACGCATATCATTCTTGACGACGTCAAGCCATCGCTTCTTGAGCCGGCCTCTTCTTCCCGTGCCTAATGGAGGCGGCATGGCCAGACATTTATTCGCCACGAAATTTGCCGGTAACCCAAACAAACCTGGCGAAACAAGATAAGATATACTGATTTTAAGGGTATGTTCCGGGTTTCCTACCGCGTACCTTTGTTGACGAGTAGCCCGATATTTCGACACACTTGTATGCATCATGGTCACAAAATGACACAGTGTACAAAATGTGTAATAATAACTGCGATAGTTTAAAACATTTAGATATACTGAGTTTCTGACTTGCACTGCTCCAGGGGTGCCATCAGTCAGTCAGGATCGACTGTGGTAAACAACGATTCCGGTCGTTCACGAGAAAAAAGAGTGTCAGTCTCGCGAAGTGACATCTCATATTCGATATTTTTTCTAAGCTAAATGTCTCTATTAAAAACCTCATTGATAACGATCTATCAATAATTGGCGAAGATAGTTGAGAATCAGTTTTACGCCTGCCATCAAGATTTCAGATATTTTTAAATGGAGATTTCTGATAGAAAGTCACTCAAGAAAGTGCACGAATCGACAAAGCAAGATCCCTCATTTTCACTGTTCAAAACTCAACATTATGTTTGATTTTAAAGAAGTATTCGCGTTTATGTTCTTACACAATTCGATTCGGCAAAAAATTTAAAGTAAAAATCACATGAGTGTATGCCCCGAATGAATTGTTCCCCGGAAAACTGATTTCATTAAAGGATAACATTATGACCACTTGGTGTCCGAAATTTAGTTCACTGGATTATTTTTAAGGAGTTACCTTTAGAATAAGGTTTACATAAGTAAGCTGATAATTTTAACCAAGTTGAAGGACAATAATCTAAATTAATTAAATTTTTAATTTAATTTTGAATAAATTATAGTGTCAAAATCGCAACTCGTTATTTGAACAATATTATAAATTAATCAATTTTCCAAAATGTCTAGTTTATGATAAGTGTAACATACCTTATTTGGATTTTTCATTGATAATTTTCGGGTTGCAGCCGCGAAATTTATTTTTAAATAATTAATAAAATAAAAGGCAAAAGACAACAAAATGATAATTTAAAAATATAAACATTAAAAAATATGGTATATCTGAAGACAAAAGTCTTTACAATTGTCTTACAAAAAATACAAGAACTTTTTAATTATCGGTTTGTTTCCTGGTGGACAGAACACCAATATTTAATCATGTGACTGTTGTAGGACATTTTGCACATAACATTTTGGACATCTATAGCCATCCCAGGGCCTACTGGCGACATCTAGTGCTAATGTTTATATTTGTATTTATTTTACAGAAAACACAAACAACATGGCCTTATCAAGCAATTTACTACTCATACCGTTAATTTGTATGTTTTGCTACACAAAAGCTGATAGCGTCGACAGAGGGCTTCGAAATGGAGTCATGCTGAAGATGTTGAGGGTATGTTGTTTGGACTATGACATGGGATCGTTCAAGAGGTATATTAGAGGTCTCTTCAGAGGCGGGCAACGCATTGGTGACTCCCTGGTGTTGCTGAAGTCCATAGGCGGCGGTGACCACTTTCCATCAGGTGGCCCGCTTGCATGTTTGTCTGAAGAAAAACATTTAAAAAAAAAATTGTTGACATTTATACGACGGCTTTTGTAGAGATCTCTAGGAGAGTCCTATGCCCAGCAGTGGCCGTCTTCCGGCTGATATGATGATGGTATTGAAACAACAACCTGAGTGGTTCAGTGGTCAACTTGCTGGTCTGCCACGCAAGAAGTCTCGGGTTCGATTCCCGGCCGGGCAGAAATTGAAATGATAAATTTTAATTTCTATTACGGGTTTGGGTGTTCTATGTGTAACACGTAGGTATTTAAAAGCATTTAAGTTGTTCTATCGCGCAGTGTCAAATTGTTACGTTCTTAATTTTGCATAGAAGGTGCGATTGATTTTTGGAATATTTTTGGAAATATAATATATTATAGCGTCGACGGTGCGCGATGCGTTGGCTAGGTTAATAATAGGTTTCTCTAGTATTTTTTTCGATATCGAGTAATAATTATTATGCAGTTTAATGGTCCTTTTTTCCAGGAAATGGTCAACCAAACAAACGCGGACACATTAAATCTACCCGCAAATGCTACGTCAATAAGGGAAAATATTACGGACACTTTCAGGTATTTATTTCACTTAAATAAAAGGCTACTTACCTATAGAAATATAATTGTTAAAAATATAATAACATAAGCATTTTTGTGTAAATTTTCACAATAATTATTATAACCCCCAATCAAGAAATTACGTTAGGTAATTTACACTTGCCCATTTATCAGCAGCTAGAATTAATTTTATTTATATTATGGTTAACTTGTCCACTTAACATTTTATGACGCATCTATAGGACCGATATCAGATATTAGATAATCAGTCCCATCAATTCAAAGTGTACGTGTGGCTCTGTGTATGAGTGTAAGTGTGTGACTGTCTGTGCTGCTTAGCTCCCGAACGAATTGAAAGCCAGTGTAATGGAGGTGGTTCTTAACAATGTTTCATTTCATTTCATTGTACTTTAGCAAATATTGATAAGTTCAATTCGTCGGGAGTTATCCGACATTCTGTCAGTTGAGTTATTTTACTAATTTTTGACATTTTTCTTACAGCTGCGAGAACAAGACGTACGGATACTATGCGGACGTCGACAACGAATGTCAGGTCTTCCACGTATGCTTGACATCCCTGGGTACTTCTGGAAGAAACGTGACCTACAGATGGAGCTTCATATGCCCTAGCGAGACTATATTTAACCAGGTTAGTCCAACAGAGCAGAACATAGCATCAATACATAACATGACCTTGACCATGGCCTTAGATTTTATCATCATTATATCAGCCGAAAGAACCACTGCGGGCTATAGGCGGGAGACCTATGGCCCGCAGTGGGCGTCAGAGATCTCCACAATGACCGGTTTTGTGCGTTCCGTGTTCAGCTGAACGGACGACCTGCGGTCTTTACCAGGTTGATGGTCCACCTTGTGGGAGACCTACCCGCGTCTTCCGATACGTTGATCGCCAATCAAGAACTTTACTGCCCCATAGGCCATCTGTTCTTCGAACTATGTGCCCACTGCCACTTTACCCTGGCAATCCTTCGGGATAAGTCGGTGACCTTGGCCAAGATTTGGCAGATCGTAATTACAGTGGAGCGATTGGGATCTGAGCTCCACGAACCTGTTAACGGGGGAACCTGAGGAGAATGGATAAAGGTTACATGTTCAGTGGCCTGAATGTGCAGATTTCCTCACGATGTTTTTTTATGTTTTCCCCCACCGTAAGAGCATCGGTTAGTGAACAGCAGCCTATATACATAATTAAGAATAAATTATTGGTACAAGGGGATCGAACTTAGTTCCTGTTGCTTATAAAGTCGACCAGCTAGCCAATACGCCATCGACGCTCCTACCACATAGAGGCTGTTATATTTTAAGATCTTTACTTTCTTCTTCAGGAAGTACTGACATGCACAAGACCACGAGATGCCATCGACTGCGAAGACTCGCCCATGTACTACGACGTTAACATGGACATCGGTAAAATATCGAATGACACAGAAAGTGATGCTAATAAAGACACCATGGATAACAAAGATAACACTCCAAATAAAATAATGAACAACGCAGAGAACGTCAGAATTAAAGACAGAAGGAAAGGTAGCAATAAGAAGAAACAAAACATTATAATGCAGAATCTTTTGAAGGAAGTTGAGAAGGAGAAACTTCAACTGATCGATTTTAGAGACATGGAAGAAGTTGACGAGGGCGTAAGTCCTGTGGAAGAAACTTTTGTAGCGAATGAAGATAAAAATAAAAGGAGAGATACTGTCAACGTCAATGTTGCTACACAGGATATGACACTTGACAAAACAAAGAAACCAAATAAGTTGAACGGGATGTCAATCATAGAAATGATGAGAGAAAATCACAAAAATGCGCAAAGAGTCGAAGTGCCCAGTGTAATGAATAATGGGGGGTCATTATCACCAAATAATGAAGAAGAATCTTCAGGAGAAGAGAATGAGAGATTAGCAATGGAAAGGAGTTTCAGAAGACGAGGAAAGAATATGAGAAGGGGTTCTTACAAGTTTAAATTCAATCATTTATAAGTAATTGTAAAAGTGAATAAATAAGACATCGACTGATTTTGGACTTTTATTTTATAACTTGTTGATGCTGTTTTTTTATTATATTTAGAGACAAACGAGCAGACAGTCCACCTGATGGTAAATGATAACTGTTCCCCATAATATCTACAATTCATACATTTAGGTTACAGGTAAGAAAAATGCGTTGTCACTGTGACCACTAAAATGAAATGCCTCATGCCTGTAATTTCGCTGGCTACATTATCCTTTAAACCGGAACACAACAATGCAAGCATTGTTGCTTGGCGGTAGAAATAGATAAGGCGGTAGTACTCACCCAGGCTGACTCCGCAGGCTTGACAGAGCCCTACCATCTGATAACGCAGGGTTATCAGGCTGACGCAGGATTATACTCTCTTTCTCTGATTTCAATTATTGAAATTGTTAATTTTGCGATTACGTATGATCCATTTAATAGTTTGAGTTTATTTCAATGGAGCTTTCTTAGCAACTGAATCTATGAAATCGATGATACGACATGCATAAGTAAACAATTTCAATCAGAGAAATCAGAGAATTATTGACAACAGCGTTACGTATTTGGACGCCTGATCATTATGATCTTGACGCGTTTAAGACTAGAGTGATTAGGCTGATCCTAGACTTGATCGTCACTTACCACCAGGTGAGATGGTGGTCAAATGCCGCACTAGCACAAAATAGAAAACTAACAGAAGGTCCACTTCCGTCGTCTTCGAAAATTATTACCTAAACTTGCTGGTTCACTAGGATTGCTACTGTATTTATTCTGAACTTTGAAAAGGGTGTTTAAAGTTCGAATAGAATTTTAAAGATCGTTCACAATAACATGTCCCTTGCAAAGGACCAATATCGAATCCTTGCCATAATGTGATCATAATTGCTTCCCAAGCTGTTCAGATTGTGTTCAAGTGTATTAGATTTTCGTAATAAACGTAATAATAATCTATAGTTTATTCACTTTTTAAAAATTCATCGTCACCTGATTATATCATCAGACCCTGAGAATAACCTAACCCTGACCTGGGACCATTTGACCCACTTCCAGATCATTCATACACATATAAATTTATGAAAATGCAATATTATTAGTCAGTTGATAATATGTTATTAGACAGTTGATCTGATGATGAAGAAGGAAGGTGGTCAGCTACTTTTGTTAATATTAGAGTAGACAGGCATTTTTTAAATATCGGACTAGAAACCATTATGGTGGCCATTACGGTTTCTTATTCTGTTAAAACTGTCACATGGTGCCAGAAACTTTTCAACTATTCCTAGGGCCTCTAGTGGAAGACCTTCGTCAAACTCGCTTCACTGTCGGCATTAGATCTCGTGGCGGTGCTGAAGTTCGACTAGCCCCAAAGTCTGAAATGGTCACCCATAAGTTCTTGGAGTCTGGGTGCGTTGCTTGTATGTTATTAAGTAACCTTAGTTACGTACAATTACTTTTATTTTATCAAAAATAATATCGTTTAATAAAATAATATTCAATTTAAGTCGACACTACCACGAATTCTCGCGTTAACAATCGCGACCGAGCACTGCTTGAAACTGCTTGAGAATGCCTGTAAACGTAACGTCAATGTGTGCGTGACGGAAATGGCGCTTTGTTTCCAGTGGACCTTCTGCTTGGAGCGGGCCGTTCTTTATTTTGTGGCACTAGTCTATTTTAAAATAAATCCATTATTCTCACTAGTTCTGTTGCACAATTTTTTTATAACAGAATAAGGTAAGTACTGAGATTTTTTATTATACATATAGGGATAATTTCCGCTTGTTCTGGTAATCAGTAATCCTGTTGAACAGTTCTGTTAACAGAACTGTGGGGATAACATTTTCTCACTAGTCATCAGCCCGTAAGAGCTTGCAAACTGACTCCGATATATCCGATCGAATCCGAGCAAATGCTATCCAAAGTAACCACAGTGCTATTTTTATGACAGGTTACTATAAGTATTCCAAATTCTGTCCAAGTTTCCCATATCTTACTGGTCTATACTGAGTGACTACACCAGGGCTAAGTCCGCTAATTTACTTAGCTCTATTGAGTTGTAATTGGTTCGCAATAGCAGTTTCATTGCGGTTTTAATTGTAGCGGAATACCAAAAATGCCGACAACTTGTTTGCCACCTGTGTGGAATAAAAAAACTGCCATTGAGCTGCGATTGTGACCCAATGAGGAGATTTCCAGTAGATATTGATAGTTGGTTTCAAAAAGCATCAATAGATGGCGCTCCTACAATTTTGGTAATCTTCTTTTAATCTGTATGATGGTGGCAGTGATTTCATGCAGCCAACTAATACTAGAATTAAAAATAAAATGTTTATTAATATAAACATAACTGTTAAAGGTTGAACGAATTTATAGAAGTTGGCACTATGTTACATTATTATTACAACCTCTAAAATGGTTGAAAACTATTGACAAATACAATATTATCCACTACAACGTACCCAGTGTTTATATCCTGTTTGCTAAGAACCTATTTCAAGCGATTATCAATTACCAAAATTGTCGGGGCGCCATCTAGTAAGTGGTAAGGAATGCTTTAGATACCTATTGGAAAACTGCTCATTGCAATGGGGGTCTCAATCGTGACAAAGTAAAAAGAATTGCACGGTGTGCCTCACTAGATGGCGCTGCTAAGACAGGATTCTAACTATTGAATTTGGGTAACCGAAGTTACTCGGAAAGGTGTTTCGTGAAAATATTTAGTTTTAGTACCTTTTATGAGAAGGGAACGCAAAATGTCTACATTTTTTAACATCTAACGGTCTCATTTTGATTTATTTTTGGGAATCGTGCCTAATCAACGTATTCCAATACAATTATTTAAACTATTTTTTTCAATCGGCGACAGAAAATATCCCATTCAGGTGAGCCATTAGTAAATTAGCTAACTTGAGGTCTACAGCTCAAAACGTTGTTCCTCCCATATATGAGGCTTTTGGGCTCATGCATCGCGTTTTCGACGCAAGCTGTGCACACCAGAGCTCAAGAGAAGCTGTCGTACCATATAGAATAGAATAGAAAGCATTTATTCACGCAACAAAAACACCACAATAATTTAAAACATACAGAAGCAAGAAAAAAATACACAAAAATCTTATCAAGGAGGTAGGTGGAAAATACAGACAGCATCCATCGTGGCACATCGGCTCAAGCGTCACTTTTTTGACAGAGAGTACGAGACAGTAGCGTCGGTTGCCGAGTGGCTACGGTATCCAACTCGTAAACGAGAGGTACCGGGTTCGAATCCCAGTGCGGCCATTTACCATGGCTCTTTTCTGAGTTGTGTACATTAGTTGAATGCTATCGGATGCTCTTACGGTAAGGCAAAACATCGTGAAACCTGCACATTCAGGCGACTCAATGTGTAACCAAGATCCAATCTGGTCAGGTCCCCCAGTAGAAGGATCACGGAGGTCAGATGGCAGTCGCTCCACTGCACAACCACAAACAACATAAAAACATAACCCTAAACTTAAAGCTATATTTACAGATAAAAAACCCTCTTCCAGGGCATCCCCGCGAGGCATTGTGCCCAGAAGGCTGGCAACATTTCCCCTTTGAATAATGAGGAGTTTTCCAGTAGGTATCTAAAGCATTCTTAACCACTCACTAGATGGTGCCCCGACAATTTTGGTAATTGATAATCGCTTGAAATAGGTTCTTAGCAAAGAGGATATAAACACTGGGTACGTTATATTGGATAATATTGTATTTATCAATAGTTTTAAACCATTTTCGAGGTTGTAATAATAATGGAACATAGTGCCAACTTATATAAATATTTCTTTATACAGTTCTTTCAACCTTTAACAGTTATGTTTATATTAATAAACATTTTATTTTTAAGTTTAGTATCAGTTACTTGCATAAAATCACTGCCACCATCATACAGATTATAAAAAGATTACCAAAATTGTAGGAGCGCCATCTATTGATGATTTTTGAAACCAATTATCAATACCTACTGGAAAACTCCTCATTAAGCCTTAAGCGCGCTTCACATGTGGACAGTTCCGCGGGAACACGAGAATGTAGAGGGAGTATTCGTGTAGTCCCTTGCATGTTTGGCATGTCTCGCCTAATTCATAGACAAAGTAGAGATAGTTTGTTGTCGTCTCGATTAGATCGATTTTATATTTATATTCCTAGCGCTTTTTCCCGTAACAGGTTCGGGGTACACTTGACCATGATCCAGGATATTAGTAGATCAAGTAATTACACTAGAGAAGCTGCCATCACCTCTGTGACCGTGTTTACAGTAGATTACCGATATTACACCGATGAATCGATAAAATGTCGCGCGTTTTGACACCCACCACATCCCTCATAGGCGAGAATGTAGAGGGTCGACCAAAGTCCCGGCAAAAGTTTCGCCGGAAGTTTCGGCGAACATGTGGAGCGCGCTTCATAGTGGTGTTCCCGCAAATATTTGAAAGAACGTTTCTCGCTCGTACGATTCGGATGTGGAATGAGCTCCCAGCCACAGTGTTTCCTTTGGACTCTGGGATCGTTTCACAGGTATATTAGAGGTCTCCTAAGAGGCGGGCAACGCATTGGTAGCGCCCTTGGTGTTGCTGATGTTCATAGGCAGCGGTGATCACTATCCATCAGTTGTCTACCGTATTACATAAAAAATGATTAACCTCTGCGCCAAAAAAAGTTGCCAGCCGTGCGGTCACCAGTGGCACCACAGACACGCCTGGAGAAATTACGCCTGGAGAGGTCATGGTATAGGCGGCATTTTCAGTTTTCCACGCTTGTGACTGCAACATTTATTACTTATTTATTTATTATTTAAGCCGCGTACCGATACCAAGCACCTGCCAAGTCTCCACTGAATCAAAGTCAACCCGTCGGGTATCATGCAATCAGAGCGTATAATTCCGCATGGTTCCAATGAAGCTAAAATATTTGCTGTAGCAAGAGACCGCCGGATCGCCTCGTTGAGGGAAGCGTGGTGCGGTATGCGACAAGACAGACCAAGGTGTTCCAGCTAGCTAACCGATAGACCACATCCGCGGTATGGGGATGGGTAACATCGCTGCCTAAGCGCAGATTGACAGCTAAGGTCAGAGAACAGATGTCCAACAAAGTGCCAATGTTTGGTGATGGTAATGCATTCAACCAGATTCTGGCTCGAAAGCTTCGAGCAAACGGGCATGGTCAGCCAAATCTGTGCTAAAATTTAAAAGTGGGACTAACTTACAGAGGGGTTGATCCCACTGCTTTTGAGAGGCGGGAATTTGGAAGACGTGAACTTTTGATTTTTTGTTTAAGGTGTCGGTCTGTGACGGTCTTCCGTGCTTAAATGGAATGTACAGTAGGAATAGATGAATAGATCCTCCCAGCTACATTTTTTATACCACTCAGGTGGCAAACAAGCTTACAGCCTATGGACGTTTGCATTACCAGTCACTTACAGCGGCACCGCCAATCTCCAATCGCATGACCCCACCCCTCTGAAATGACGTCACAACATGCATTTCGGTTATTCTGTGACGTTATTCCAGAGGATTGTATCATGCAATTGAAGATCGGCGATACCGTTCCTGGCACGGTGATATGACGCTTGCGCGCAACGTTGGTGCAATTTACGCTGCATTCTTCGCTGCGCGCGCAGAGGCAGGCAGGTCGTAACTGAGCAACGGCTTCTAAGGTGACAGCAGCTCATGCTGCTGCCGTTGCAAGAGGTCATCCTCTTGACTTTAAATTTGTCAAATTCTCAAACCAAAATATTTTTACAGGACTTCGTCTAATTCGCGAGCTCAAGTAAGATGCCAAACACACTGGCACAGCGTCGACACTATTATCGGAACTATTTTAAATTCATTTTTTAAGTCAGCAAGTACGCTTTACGCAAGAAGTTATTTTTAAATTGTTATTGTCTTTGTATTTATCCGGTAATTGGAGTGGTGATGTATGCATCAGTGGAACAAAAATTATAAATCTCCGGTATGCCGATGACACGACGCTTCTTGCGGCAAGTGAAGCCGAAATGAAAGCCCTTCTGGAGGGAATGGTGGTCAGCAATAGCCTGGGCCTCTCTATTAACAAGTCCAAAACCAAAGTTGTCATGAGGGACCGAGCGAATAAGCTCAATCTCAGAATCAAGACCACGATCTCCAGATAGTGGACAATTTTATTTATCTCGGCTCTAACATCAGAAATAATGGCTCCTGCGAGGTGGAAGTTCGAAGAACGCCATGTCTCAACTTCATAGAACTTGGAAAGACAGGAAAATCTTGCAGAAGGCGAAGACCAAGCGCGTTCGCACTTTGGTTTTTTCAATAATTTTTTATGGAGCTGAGAAATGGACATTAAGAAATGCGGATCGCAATCGAATAGATACCTTCAAAATGTGTTGCTGGAGAAGGTTGCTGCGTATTCCATGGGCGGCACATCGGACCAAAGCGTCTATTCTAAAGCAGCTAAACGTAAAGAATAAGCTTTCCACCATCTGCCTTAGAAGAGTGCTGGAATATTTCGGTCATATTGCCAGAAAGGACGGGGAGAACCTCGAAAGACTGATGATCACTGGAAAGGTAGATGGTAAAAGACCTAGAGTTTGATCAGATCCGCAGCACATTACATACTACATTCCACGAGGCTCTGCACTGTGCTGAGGACAGGGGAAGATGGCGTGCCTTTGTCCGTGAAAGGATTATGGGGGAGAGATGTCACGGCCCTCAGATATGAGGAATACGTACGGAGGAGGAGGATCTCATATTTAGGTACATTGTCGAATCATTTGCAGTACAACTTATGTCGTTTAAAATAATTAATATGTTAGGTTTACGTAAAGTCAGAACAAATAAGAATAAATAAAAATTACATAAGTAATTTATGATTAAACTCATACGTCATTACGAGTAAATTAATAAAAATATAAATGTCATAATACTAAAATGTCTTAAAAATTTATAACAATATAATAATGTCACGTGACAATAATTAAATAGTAGGTAATTATAAATGTCAATAGTTTAGACAAACCTTATCGATCAAAAAAAATTTCAAATACTATTCAATTAAAAATTCATCTTGAAATCAAAACGCACATAGTAACATAAATATGCCTGAATTACTTCATGACTAATATAAATTATATGCACTTAATCTAACTACAGAATGTCATCGTAGTTGACAATAAAAACGATACCAAAACCGTCTTCTATAAACATCCTTAAAAGATAAACAGCGATACCACACATCGGTAGTTTCTCTCGATTTAGTTGCCGCACTCAAATAACTCGGGTCATCTTAAAACGCCGATTTCCTCCATCCTTAATCAGAAGCACAATTTCACGGTTTGTTACCTCTATTCAATGATTCTCCGTTAAGAGTCAGATCGATTTGACTCTAAAAATTAAATGTTCGCGATAAAAAATGACTTAGCGAGGTTTCCGGAGGAGAAATGCTTCGGAGTTTCTTATTTGTTTTATTATGCAACTACTGTGGAGGTGATAATAGTGAGGGTAGAAATATCGATGCATTACCTAAAGGGGTGCCGTCAGATTTTCTCAACAGAGTAGCTAGACGGATATTCGAAGAGACCAAGAAGAAATCTAAGGGCGATGAAGCGTCTCTTCCTGATGGTGGTACTGAGGTATCCGACGCGCATTTGCAAGAACAAAGCCAATTCATCAATAAAATAATGAAAGAAGAGAAAGAAAAATTAGAAAATCAAAATGCGAAATTAGATAGAAACGAAACCGATGATTCCTTTGGTACCAAATCTGAGGATTCTGAGTCAGATGTGGCAAATGAAAGTACTGAGGGCCACGGTAAATCACTGTCTATAGAAATAACAGTAGGCGAAGGTGAATCCAATAAATACGCATCAGTAATAAATAAGACAATACGAACAGCAAAAGCACAGTATCAAGATGATAATGTTGGCACAGTACTTGCCATTACTACCAAATCTGAGGATTCTACGTCAGATGAATCAAATGAAAGTAAGACAGTGAGTAAAAATAATTCTGATAGCATTGATAAAACACTGTCAATAGAAATAACAGTAGATGAGGAGGCGTCAAATAAAAACGCACGAGTGATGAATAAGACAACAAGTTCAGCAAACGGTGAGGTAGAACCAGACATTATATTAGACAAAGAAGATCATAGCATTGGTGATGATACCAGAAGGGCTGGTGAAAATATTTCATTCAGTTTAGGGTCACTAAAAAGTTTAAAAGATGTATCAAACAAGCTTAACGTTTCGGACAAGGAAAGGGTACCAAAAAAAGAAAGTGAAACTGTGATAATTAAGCAAATTGGCACAACAAATGAAGGTACAGTGCTAGCTCAAAACGAGAAACCAGATAGTAGCATTAATTATAATGGAAGAAGAGCTAACGATAATGTAGCACTGAACTTAGAATCTCTCAAAACTTTGAATGAAGTTGCAAACAAGAGCAAGATAATAAACATTGCACGCAAGGCGAAGCGAAATACAAAAAAAGATTTTAAGAATGGAAAGAATGGAAAAAATGAAAGTCAAAGTCAAGTCAAGTCAAAAAACCTAGATACAGGCACCGAATTGGGAGAATACTGGACTAGGACTCCAGCTGACTGGAAACTAATAACCAATAGACCGTGTTACGGATGTAGTACAACACCAAAAGGTGGCAATGGCGGCGGCAGTAACGGCGGCGCCGGCGGTAATGGCCATAAAACAACGTGCCCCCCAAAACTTCCTCCTTGGGTCACGAAACCTATATACGAACCAAGAGGTAAACTCCATTATAGAAGCAGAATATCAAAGGATGGGGAAGAACAAGCAGGCGATGAAATTACACAAGCTACAAACGACAATTTTCATGCAACTACCGAATATAATACTGAAACTTCTATTAGTCCACCAAACACAAATCAGTCATTAGACAAAAAAGAAAAAGAAAATAATAATAGTAAAACGCAGCTTAAGATACTAAAATCAAGAATAACTACTAAGGAAAATAGTAGTCAAAGGTCAACAGTGGGGACAAATGAAAAAGGTTATAAAAAAGAAGCACAAATTGAGAACAGTAAAGGAAACGCTGTGAAAAATAGTAATAAGACAAGTGGAACAGAGACAGATATATCTATTAAAAATGGTGACAAGAGTAAAGTTTCAAAAGATGAGGTAAATCAAAGTAACGATAGAGATGGCACTCAAACAGGGAAAAGAAATGCAAATAAAACGAACAAAGAAAAATTTTTCTTCAGGCTCCAAAGTTCAGATGAAGATCAGTCTAATACTAATCATACTGAAAAAAGTAGAAGTGAATTGGACGAGGAACTACTAGAAAAAAATAACAAAGACTATATTAAATCAATAACAACAAAGAATAACGAATCGACAGCAAAACCTACCGAAAACTATAGTGAGACTTCGAGACACCCAAAAACAGCAGATTTTTTAGAAAAAGGTGAGTCTACTAAAACAGTTACCGAATCAGTTACTCGATCTTATAGAAGTACCACAGATGAAGTGGAAAAAGATAAATATTATCTACGGTCTCATTTGAAAATGAGACATTATATTAAAAATAACAAAAAGAGAGGGGACAACAAAGAAAGGTTTATAGTTGTCAATAACAACAGAAAGCCGGTCCAAGTACATGACAATAGAGTTTTATATGGTCCAATATTGATAAATGACCTAGAATTCCAGAAACCATTTAGACCAGCAAACCATTTCCCAAATAACGACGATACTAAAACACATATTACTAATTCCAAATTACTAAACGCAATAAAAGCAATGATTAAGAAACAAAAATACAGAGTTCGGGAAACGCGTAAGTACTTTATTTGTTAAACTCACCACCATAGTCACAATTAAAGCAGAGATTTAGGAGATCTACTTTTACTACAAGTATACTTGATAAAATATAACGTCATATTCTGTAGGGCTACTTTCCGTGCCCTTCGTTAAAAAATCGATCCGAAGTCAAAAGTACAAATATAATTCAAATTAAAAAGGAGCTTAATAATATTAATTTTCTCTTAAACGCAGGTTAACGATTTTCAAAAAATCACTCAAAACACAACTCAAACACAAACTCAAAGCTTCATGTATAATATCGTTATCAATCAAATAACCTAAAGTGAATAATAAATACAAAATTGACACACTGCGCTATTAATTTTGCAAAAATAATTGTTTATCTTATGCGGTAGGCAGCGGCAAGCGGGCTACCTGATGGAAAGTACTGCCGCCTAAGGATAGTTAAACGGTGATACCAGCATTATGAAGGCATTTTTGGTCCGGAATTTCGACATCCGGCAAACCGGGTAGGCGATCCCGTTAACACCCATATTTTTGGGTACTTCTACTTAGAAAGTAACTCCTTCTCAAATTATGATATCTAAACTTCACAATCAAATTAATAATAAGTCCTTAAACAATTAATTAAATATAATCATTTTCTTTTATTCAGATTCTGGGTCACCCCCACATGAGGTGGTCACAACATTGAAGACGCCCATAAGAATATTAAAGAGCAATCGCTTTAGGAAGCCAAAGCGAAATGCCAAAAGAAGATCTGACGATAGTGACGATGATTCTCCTTACTTTATACCTATACACGATTACTCACCTAATAACGCATATTTTAATCCTTACAATCGTTTAGGACCAAATGACAATGATGCTCCACCACATAGGGAAGAAATTGTTCAAGATGCTGATGATGAATACAAATCTCATCTAAGATCTGAAGCCAAAGACGACGGTTCCCCTTATTTTATACCTGTACACGACTATTCGCCTAACAATGCATATTTCAACCCTTATAACCGTTTGGGACCCAATGATAATGATAATGACAATGATGCACCAGGCGACGGATACAGATCATTCAATGACCAAACAATTAAAGATTCCTTCGAAGTTAGCCGTAAGTTGAATAATTTTAAAGATTTGAAATCAATTTTAGTAGACGAATCATACGAGCAAGGAGATGATATGGACGCCGACTATTATTTTGGTAATCATAAGGCAATAAAAAATAATGTAATCAATCTACTTAAAAGAACACCTCTAAAAAGGGATCCGGAAAATAAACTTACACCAAAACATATACAATACGCGAGTTCGAAAGAAGCAATGCACCCAACAAAATTTTTTAACAGGGACAATTATTTAAAAGATCACATTAGTGTGATCAGAAACTTTTTGTTCAGACATAAAGCCCCAAACCCCCGAAACCTAAAACCAGTATGGCGTACTCAAGATGAAGAACCAATAGAGAGTATCGTGATAACTGATGTTAATATTACTTCCACCACCAAAACCTATTTAAAATCTCTTTCTGGAGAAGACGACGAAGATTATAAAATAAAAGAAATCACAAATATACAAGAAGGAGGAAAACAACCTGATGGGTCAGGAGGTGGGTCAGGAGCTGGGTCAGGAGTTGGGTCGGGAGGAAATGAAATAATTGGAGGTCCCCCTAAAATCTCAGTATCACAAATACCATCAGCAGGACATGACTCATTTTCAGAAGAAGGACGTGGTGAATTGCCATCAGGAACAGGAGCAAAACAAGACAATTTAGGAGTATCAGAAGGAGTTTCATTAAGCGGTGTAACCGAAGGAGGGGTATGGGCTCCTCCGGTGACACCTCCATGGCTAGATGAAGGGTCAGGAGGGACAGGAGGTGTATTTGGAGGAAGTGTAGAACAAGGAACAGGAGGAGCATCCGGCGGAGGGTCAGCAAGTGGATCAGGGGCAATAACAGGAGGTGCATCAGGAAATGGATCAGGAGGTGGATTCGGAACTGGATCAGGAGACGGATCAGAAGGTGGACCAGGGGGAGGATCAGGAAGTGGATCTGGAAGCGGATCAGGAGGTGGATCAGGGGGAGGATCAGGAAGTGGATCAGGAGGTATATCAACAGGTGGATCAGGGGGAGGATCAGGAGGAACAGGAGGAGGGTCGGGGAGTGGATCAGGAAGTATATCAGGAGGCATATCAGGAGGTGTATCAGGGGGAGGATCAGGAGGTTCAGGAGGTGGAACAGGGGGAGCATCAGAAAGTGGATCAGGAGGAGGATCAGGAGGAGGTACAGGTGGAGGATCAGGAGGTATATCGGGAGGTGGATCAGGAGGAGGAACAGGTGGATGGTCAGGAGGAGGGTCTGGAAGTGGGTCAGGAGGTATATCAGGAGGTGGATCAGGAAGTGGATCAGGAGGAGGATCAGGAGGAGGATCAGGAGGAGGTGGATCAGGTGGATGGTCAGGAGGAGGGTCTGGAAGTGGGTCAGGAGGTATATCAGGAGGTGGATCAGGAAGTGGATCTGGAGGAGGGGCAGGAGGAGGATCAGGTGGATGGTCAGGAGGAAGCTCTGGCGGTGGATCAGGAAGTGGATCAGGAGCAGGTACAGGTGGATGGTCAGGTGGAGGATCAGGAAGTGGATCAGGAGGAGGAGGGTCAGGTGGATGGTCAGGTGGAGGATCAGGAGGTATATCAGGAGGTGGATCAGGGAGTGTATCAGGTGGAGGAGGATCAGGGGGAATATCAGGTGGAGGATCAGGAGGTATATCAGGAGGTGTATCAGGAAGTGGAGCAGGAGGAGGATCAGGAGGAGGGTCTAAAAGTGGATCAGGAGGTGGATCAGGAGGTGGATCAGGAAGTGGATCAGGAGGAGGATCATCTGGATGGTCAGGAGGAGGCTCTGGCGTTGGATCAGGAGGTGGATCAGGAAGTGGATCAGGAGATGGATCAGGAAGTGGATCAGTTGGTGGATCAGGGGGCGTATCAGGAGGTGGATCAGGAGGAGGTATAGGAGAAGGGATAGGAGGAGGTTTTGGAATAAACGGAGGGGCAGGAGCAGGACCGGAGCAAGACTTTATAGGAAGCGGAGGTATAGGAGCATTAGCAGAAGGAGAATTTGAAGGAGGAGGCGTAGAAGGAGCTGGAGGAGTCGGAGGTGCAGGAGGAGGAGCGGGTGGAGAATTCAAAGGAGGAGGCGGAGGAGGATCTGGAAGTGGGTCAGGAAATGTATCAGGAGGTATATCAGGAGGTGGATCAGCTAGTGGATCAGGAGGTGGATCAGGAGCATCAGGGGGAGGAGGGGAAGGAGGAAGTGCAGAAAAGAAAAGAAATAAAAGGAAAATGTCATTAGATGAAATAAAATTAATTGCAAATATTTCAGAATCAGCCGACGCCGTATCAATGGTTTTGTTCCTACAGAATAGATACAAGAGATCTGGGACCCAAATGGATTCTGTTGAGATATATGTTGATGAGATGGAACGCATGATAAGGGATGATGCCAAAGGTTTGAAGCAGTACGATTGGTTGGGAACGACCATTGATATACAAGCGGCATTGAAGAAGTTAATGGACTTGGTGTAAGTAGAAACAATTCTTTACTTCTAATAAAAGATAAATTATTTTATTGGTGGTTGTTGGATAAATGATCGTTTTATACTAATTCGCGGCGAGAGAATTAGCCTCGCTATCCAGCGGAGCAATGCGGCCAGCCTTCTGGGCACTTATCCGGTTACTGGAGTTTTTGTATTATGTTAATATCCTTTTATGCAAAATTATATGAACACCGAGAGCAAAATCAAAATCGATGGAAAAAGAGGCATAATTTAAAGGAGTAAAAATTAAATTAAATGGAACTAAAATTTCAATACAAAATATTGTTTAGTGGTGCTATGTTATGAGAGACCTCATTTTACTCGACTACCAACTGCCAATTTCGTATAGATACTTACGGGGCCCCGCCTGCTTTTAAGTTTCAATGAGGAGTTTTCCAGTAGGTATTGTAGGTTAGAGGAAAAACCTCTAAAATTGTTGAAATGTATTAATATTATCCAGTACAAGATACCCAGTGTTTATATCCTCTTTGATAAGTACCTATTTCAAGCGATCTTCGATTACCAAAATTGTTGGGGCGCCATCTAGCGAGTGATATGGAATGCTTTAGATACCTATTGGAAAACTGCTCATTAAAGTAAAATTTGCGTTATATACCAATATATTTACTTACAATGATCTACTTGTTTGTTACTTTTCAGTTTTCGGGATTTTTAGTTTTTGCACAACTTTTTTGGTAGAGCTCGTCTAATTTAAAATGACGCGCCCCACTATCGCATTACCGCATACAAGCAAGTTTAAAATATGGACGCAATACATATACAAATGCCGTCGTAATTGGTCATTCAGTTGCCGGTGACATTCAAACGTAGGAACACGCGTCGTTCATTGGCTCGCACACAGATGAAGTGTCGTTATCAATATTTGCACTCACACATCGAAATCAACTAACTAAGTAGTGGGGCGCGTCATCTTAGACTAGACGAGCTCTAGCAGTGTAAGTCATTTACTCAATGGACATCGGATATAATGGAGGGCCAGGGGTCTGCCTTGACCATGATCCAGGATTACGAAGATCAGATAATTACAGGAGCGGCTGCCATCTAAGCTTTCCCCTGTTAACATGAAAACCTGTTGTAAGATTTACAAGATTATTTAATATCAGAATATTTTTATAATTGCAGAGAAACATATCGAGCGGGCGACAAGTTGTCAGCAGAAGACAATGCGCTCTTGCATTATTCAGTTTACTTGCATAACAGTGTCAAGCCAAAATTGGAAGAGTATAATATGCCACTCCCAAATAAGGAACATTATAAATCCGACAACACTGAAAAAGCTCTCACGAAGACACTTGTTGATTTTAATAAAAAGAGCCAACCGTTATTGGACGAAAGATTTGACATCGACATGTTGAAAAAACTGGCAAAGAAGCCCTATTTTAAAACGGATGATTACAGTAATTTAAAAAACATACGAGGCAAAAATCTTAAACACATTGAACCTCCTGCGCTAAGACTATCATTGGATGATTTAAAAAGGATGAAAAATTTAATCTTTAACCGAAACAATCTTAAACCTTTTGAAGATATTTTTAAACTCGCCAGAGAGCGACCAAACGAAGAAAAACTACACAAAAAGCTGTACAGAGGTAAAATTATAAACAGACAATACAAAAAACCAACGATAAGCTACTTCAATATGAGAGAACCAGCATACGACTGGTTAAGAACAGTCCCTGAATTAACAAAAATAATAAACAATAGGGCAAATGTTGGAACAAATATCAGGAAAAAAAGCAAAGGGAGAAAGATCACGATTAATAAAAACAAAAATTATCGAAGGTTGGTGAATGATGTGCCTCTCCTAGTACCAGTACCCTCTAATCCACAGACATTTGAAGACAACTTGCAAGATTTCAAGACATTTTTGATTAAATTACAAGACTATTTGGATGACGTGAGTATATGTCAAATCTGGGGTCAAGACTAAAACCTATCGGCGGATATTTTATATCGTGAATTAGAAATACACATATCACGATTTATACCACGGCTTCATTTTTATTCTTGATAATTGTCCAACCCGTACGCAGAGCATGCTTGGAGGAAGAAAAAACAATACCTTCGTACAGGTCATAGTATATTCACGATTCCATAAATCTTCCAATTCAAATATGGTTATAATACTCACTAACGGGTGCTGCCTTAGTGGACTGGCTTACTATTGCTTTAGTTTTAAGTGGTTTTTTTAAGTATAATATACCTATATGTTATGTCGGGCGCAGTCCGGCTCTGATTGGCATTGTCGGGCACTGACCGGCTCTGTCTGGTATTGTCGGCCGTTGTCGGCTTAGGGTGGGTGTGATCCGGTCCTGGGGAAACCAACATGCAACTGTTTCCTATCTACTTTCTTAGCCCTCCTCTTTGACTTTGAAATTTAGTGTGAGTTGAGTAATTGGTCCAATATGGTCAGGTTCCACTCTCAACAGGGTGACCGAGGTCAGGTGGCAGTCGCTCCACTGTAATTACCTGATCTACCAAATCTTGGATCACTTCAATCGTCAAAAAGGACCCCTTTTAGGTAGATAGGAAAGTAGGAAGGAAACACAGATATGTTGACCGCACCACGGCCGGAGCATGTAACCCCACGCCGGTTTCCATTCAGTTGCCTGAATGTGCAGGTTTCTTCAAGATGTTCTCTCACCGCAAGAGCATCGGTTAGTGTACAGATATAATGTACGAGTCATTGGCACATGGCAGCAGTAGGATCATACATCATCAATAAATAATTTAACTTGTTCCTCAGATTCACGACGCCTTGAAACACATAGTGATGGTGGCCAAGCGCAATCGGCCTTTCTATACAAACCTCAAAGACCTGTACCTCAGCCAGCTCACCAGGAAAGCTACAACCGAGGTGCTTCTGCACCTAGCAAGCGCCAGGCTCTTCGAGACGATCGAAAATAGCATGAAGGAAATGAGTAATCACGTTGCCTATGTAGAAAATAATGAAGATAAGGTCAAAACAACTCAAAGTGATTTGTTATTTGTACTAAAATTAGTTGAGAGGTTAGAAGAATTAAAATAGCTATATGTTGTCTTTTACTGTGTCTTTTAAACTGTTTGCCTTCAACCCCTAACATGATGCATCTGGTACAGAAGACTGCATTAACCTACTCACCACCTGTACAAAATAATGTAACCGACAGAAAAATTCGGATAGCGCCCAACCAAGTTTATGTTTTCTAAAATGTTTCAAAACTTTTGAACCGTTTTTAACTAAACTCTCTGCACCATTGTCACACTAAGCTGAAACTATGCTGATTGATTCGGGGGAATTAGGCCCACAAATTCACGAGTGGTCATAGTGGTGGTATATATGTCGCAGCCATATGGTTAAATCAGCCGGTTAACTAAACGGCTAGCATTTTGACCAATTATTTAGTTGAAAATTTGCCAGTTTTATAAGATTTTAAAGTGATGTTGAAAGAACGATATTGCCTCGAGTTTACGCAGCTCTTCCACACATTGTTCCAATGCAAACCCACAATAACTTCAAAGTATAATAATAGTTTGCATTAGGTTTCTATTCGGTTAGTTTAGGTTAGCATTATGACAATGAATGGAAGAGCTCCGTAAACTCGAGGCAATATCGTTCATTTGACTTTACTTTCAAAGTTCATGAATTTGGCCAATTTTCAATTAAATAACTGCTTAAATAGCTAGCCGTTTAATTAACCGGCTAATTTAACCATTTGGCTGAGACATATATAAATTATAAATATGAGTGTGTGCATCGCCTTGCGACGACGATGCACTGATATTAGTAGAATGAGTAAGTTGCCAAAATATTTTTTTCAATTGAATATCAAAATATGTGTAAAATGAAATAAACGATAAAAAAAGCGATGTTTTGCACGTGCAATTATAAAGGCAGCTACTTCTCTTAGAAAATTCTTATTTGAGCAACCTACTCATATCTATTATGGGCAAGAGTCAAATATATTTACTTAACAATGACAAGAGTTGTGCCGGTAGCAGACAAAAAAAACTCCTGCATTTCTTTTAATAGCAAAAACGCAGCGCCACGCAAATTGCCTTCAACTTATAGAAGGTTGCAAGCATTACGAAGTAAATAAAAAAAATTGTATAAAAGCATAAAACCCCGACTGCTCTTAAAAATCTGAAAAGTTAGAAAAAAGCCGAATGGTGTAAGTGTATGAAATCCAAACGTTATTTTAATTTAAACTTGAAAACTGGCTTGGCCCCTTTTTCATTATGTAGGTGGACACAGATACTTAACATATTATACATATATTTTTTTTATCAATAGGCTTGCGTTTGACCTCAACTTACCTGATGGAAAGCGACGATGAGGTCGAAGATGTAGCATGCGAGCCTACCTATTCACTCTTTACATCTACCATTTATATACATTTTTTAAATAGTCAAGCCAAAAAACTTTTCAGACTGCAAAGTGGTATTTTTGGCGGGTAAGTATTTGTGAAGTTATTATTATTATTTAATTGCTCTTTTATTGTAAAGGTATTTCGGGTTTTCAGTCACATTAGTGATAGTATAAAAAGTAACAAATACTCTGTAAAAGAGTATAGGCTGGAGAAATTGATTCATAGTGAGTTAGTATATACATGTAACATAATAATTAAAATTAAGTACCTAAGTTAGTATTCGTAACAGTTGTACGTCACACAAGCTATTCTTAAATAAACTAAGCCAAGGCAGTGACTCCTCTCTACCAATTTGCTGTGCCCAATCCGGGTCCATGTTGATTCTCATCATATTTTAACATCTATATGTAACACATGGAATGCGAAATAAAGAAATTGAAATTGAAATGTAATGAAAGCACGGAACTGAGCTTTCGGGATCCTTAAGAAGTCGCAATAGAACCTGTAATGTAATTACTATCATGCTACTGTCGGGGAATAGGATCAACTAAAGATATGGCTATAGCCTTGAAATAAACGTCTTTGAACGTTATTTTGAGCAAAATCCCTAAAGCTGGGATATTCATGAATTATGATTTTTAAAGCATAACCAGACACAGAGGTGACCTGTCAAGGTGGCGCTAGTTCTGCGTTTTATGTAGCAACACCGGACGCATCAGTATTCAAATGACACCAACAATGCAACATGGATAATAAGGAACGTGACATAAAAAGAAGCTAACATGGCCCTATTGTAAAATTTGAATAATGACGTTTCAGAAAACGACCTAGCCTCCTCCTTCCTGGAATTCCTTAATGGAATTATGATTATTTTATTTTATTAGGAAAACTTACACCTAAATTAGGTTACATTAAATTGTCGGATAAATTAATTAATTGTTGGTTGGATTATTATCAAATGTGTCAACATTTGACGCAGTAGACGTTGACACCTAAGTTAGGCAGTTAAACTAACTAATTTTAAATGGTGTACAATAATTAAGGCGGTTTATGAAGGTTATGGAATACTCAATAGCGTCGAGTTATATTTTCTCTATATAGTTTATTATTACCAGTAAAATAATTTTAGTGTACTCGTTGTTCCGCAACGTGTCAAAGTAACCTGAAGTCGTGGTACCCTTATCTTGGCTAAGTTGACTGTATGGGCTAGACAAGCGTCACTTTCTTGACAGAGAGTACGAGACAGTAGCATCGGTTGCCGAGTGGCTACGGTATCCAACTCGTAAGCGAGAGGTACCGGGTTCGAATCCCACTGCGGCCATTTACCATGGCTCTTTTCTGAGTTGTGTACATTAGTTGAATGTGTGGTGTGGTGTCCGGCAGAGTAGAATAGCACCAACCCCTTACACTCATGGGTGTCGTACAAGGCGACTAATGTTTTCGAGGCAAAAGATCAACAGTCTCCGTAGTCTGGAAAATGGGCAGCAGCATTTTCCATTGTTATATTTAATCACTGCGATCTCCAACCCGCCTGCCAAGCGTGGAGATTATGGCAATAACCTCCCCTTACGTGGGAGAGGCTCTAAGTCCTGCAGTGGACTGTTACGGGCTGTGATGATGATTAGTTGTATGCTATCGGATGCTCTTACGGTGAGGCAAAACATCGTGAAACCTGCACATTCAGACGACTGAATGTGTAACCAAGGTCCAATCTGGCCAGGTTCCCCGGTAGAAGGATCACGGAGGTCAGATGGCAGTCGCTCCACTGTAATTATCTGATGATACACAGCCGGAACATTAACACCAAGATTATTATTATTATTTATTATCTTCTTCTTTTTTCCACAACTACAAACAACATAAAAACATAACCCTAAACTTAAAGCTATATTTACAGATAAAAAACCCTCTTCCAGGGCATCCCCGCGAGGCATTGTGCCCAGAAGGCTGGCAACATTTCCCCTTTGAATAATAAAGCCTTATAGTGGTGTCCCCGCAAATATTTGAAAGAACGTTTCTCGCTCGTACGATTCGGATGTGGAATGAGCTCCCAGCCACAGTGTTTCCTTTGGACTCTGGGATCGTTTCACAGGTATATTAGAGGTCTCCTAAGAGGCGGGCAACGCATTGGTAGCGCCCTTGGTGTTGCTGATGTCCATAGACGGCGGTGATCACTACCCATCAGTTGTCTACCGTATTACATAAAAAATGATTAACCTCTGCGCCAAAAAAAGTTGCCAGCCGTGCGGTCACCAGTGACACCACAGAGACGCCTGGAAAAATTACGCCTGGAGTGGTCATGGTATAGGCAGCATTTTCAGTTTTCCACGCTTGCGACTGCAACATTTATTATTTATTTATTTATTATTTAAGTCGCGTACCAATACCAAGCGTAGCGATATCTTGCAATCAGAGCGTATAATTCCGCATGGTTCCAATGAAGCTAAAATATTTGCTGTAGCAAGAGACCGCCGGATCGCCTCGTTGAGGGAAGCGTGGCGCGGTATGCGACAAGACAGACCAAGGTGTTCCAGCTAGCTAACCGATACACCACATCTGCGGTAATGGGGATGGGTAACATCGGTGCCTAAGCGCAGATTGACAGCTAAGGTCAGAGAACAGATGTCCAACAAAGTGCCAATGTTTGGTGATGGTAATGCATTCAACCAGATTCTGGCTCGAAAGCTGCGAGCAAACGGGCATGGTCGGCCAAATCTGTGCTAGAATTTAAAAGTGGGACTAACTTACAGAGGGGTTGATCCCACTGCTTTTGAGAGGCGGGAATGGTATAGGTATAAAGACGCGAACTTTTGATTTTTTGTTTATGGTGTCGGTCTGTGACGGTCTTCCGTGCTTACATGGAATGTACAGTAGGAATAGATGAATAAATCCTCCCAGCTACATTTTTTATACCACTCAGGTGGCAAACAAGCTTACAGCCTATGGACGTTTGCATTACCAGTTACTTACACCGCCAATCTCCAATCGCATGACCCCACCCCTCAGGAATGACGTCACAACATGCATTTCGGTTATTCTGTGACGTTATTCCAGTGGATTGTATCATGCAATTGAAGATCGGCGATACCGTTCCTGGCACGGTGATGTGACGCTTGCGCGCAACGTTGGTGCAATTCACGCTGCATTCTTCGCTGCGCGCGCAAAGGCAGGCAGGTCGTAACTGAGCAACGGCTTCTAAGGTGACAGCAGCATGACCTCTTGACTTTAAATTTGTCAAATTCTCAAACCAAAATATTTTCACAGGACTTCGTCTAATTCGCGAGCTCAAGTAAGATGCCACTTACAACACACACACTGACACAGCGTCGACACTATTATCGGAACTATTTTAAATACATTTTTTAAGACAGCAAGTACGCTTTACGCAAGAAGTTATTTTTTAATTGTTATTGTCTTTGTTTTATCCGGTAATTGGAGTGGTGATGTATGCATCAGTGGAACAAAAATTATAAATCTCCGGTATGCCGATGACACGATGCTTCTTGCGGCAAGTGAAGCCGAAATGAAAGCCCTTCTGGAGGGAATGGAGGTGGTCAGCAATAGCCTGGGCCTCTCTATTAACAAGTCCAAAACCAAAGTTGTCATGAGGGACCGAGCGAATAAGCTCAATCTCAGAATCAAGACCACGATCTCCAGATAGTGGACAATTTTATTAATCTCGGCTCTAACATCAGCAATAATGGCTCCTGCGAGGTGGAAGTTCGAAGAACGCCATGTCTCAACTTCATAGAACTTGGAAAGACAGGAAATTCTTGCAGAAGGCGAAGACCAAGCTCGTTCGCACTTTGGTTTTTTCAATAATTTTTAATGGAGCTGAGAAATGGACATTAAGAAATGCTGATCACAATCGAGTAGATACCTTCAAAATGTGTTGCTGGAGAAGGTTGCTGCGTATTCCATGGACGGCACATCGGACCAAAGCGTATATTCTAAAGCAGCTAAACGTAAAGGATAGGCTTTCCACCATCTGCCTTAGACGAGTGCTGGAATATTTCGGTCATATTGCCAGAAAGGACGGGGCGAACCTCGAAAGACTGATGATCACTGGAAAGGTAGATGGTAAAAGACCTAGAGTTTGATCAGATCCGCACCACATTACATACTACATTCCACGAGGCTCTGCACTGTGCTGAGGACAGGGGAAGATGGCGTGCCTTTGTCCGTGAAAGGATTATGGGGGAGAGACGTCACGGCCCTCAGATATGAGGAATACGTACGGAGGAGGAGGATCTCATATTTAGGTACATTATCGAATCATTTGCAGTACAACTTATGTCGTTTAAAATAATTAATATGTTAGGTTTACATAAAGTCAGAACAAATAAGAATAAATAAAAATTACATAAGTAATTTATGATTAAAGTCATACGTCATTACGAGTAAATTAATAAAAATATAAATGTCATAATAATAAAATGTCTTAAAAATTTATAACAATATAATAATGTCAAGTGGCAATAATTAAATAGTAGGTAATTATAAATGTCAATAATTTAGATAACCTATCGAATAAAAAAAATGTCAAATACTATTCAATTAAAAACTCATCTTGAAGTCAAAACGCAATTAGTAACATAAATATGCCTGAATTACTTCAAGACTCATATAGATTATATGCACTTAATCTAACTACAGAATGTCATCGTAGTTGACAATAAAAACGATACCAAAACCGTCTTCTATAAACATCCTTAAAAGATAAACAGCGATACCACACATCGGTAGTTTCTCTCGATTGAGTTGCCGCACTCAAATAACTCGGGTCATCTTAAAACGCCGATTTCCTCCATCCTTAATCAGAAGCACAATTTCACGGTTTGTTACCTCTATTCAATGATTCTCCGTTAAGAGTCAGATCGATTTGACTCTAAAAATTAAATGTTCGCGATAAAAAATGACTTAGCGAGGTTTCCGGAGGAGAAATGCTTCGGAGTTTCTTATTTGTTTTATTATGCAACTACTGTGGAGGTGATAATAGTGAGAGTAGAAATATCGATGCATTACCTAAAGGGGTGCCGTCAGATTTTCTCAACAGAGTAGCTAGACGGATATTCGAAGAGACCAAGAAGAAATCTAAGGGCGATGAAGCGTCTCTTCCTGATGGTGGTACTGAGGTATCCGACGCGCATTTGCAAGAACAAAGCCAATTCATCAATAAAATAATGAAAGAAGAGAAAGAAAAATTAGAAAATCAAAATGCGAAATTAGATAGAAACGAAACCGATGATTCCTTTGGTACCAAATCTGAGGATTCTGAGTCAGATGTGGCAAATGAAAGTACTGAGGGCCACGGTAAATCACTGTCTATAGAAATAACAGTAGGCGAAGGTGAATCCAATAAATACGCATCAGTAATAAATAAGACAATACGAACAGCAAAAGCACAGTATCAAGATGATAATGTTGGCACAGTACTTGCCATTACTACCAAATCTGAGGATTCTACGTCAGATGAATCAAATGAAAGTAAGACAGTGAGTAAAAATAATTCTGATAGCATTGATAAAACACTGTCAATAGAAATAACAGTAGATGAGGAGGCGTCAAATAAAAACGCACGAGTGATGAATAAGACAACAAGTTCAGCAAACGGTGAGGTAGAACCAGACATTATATTAGACAAAGAAGATCATAGCATTGGTGATGATACCAGAAGGGCTGGTGAAAATATTTCATTCAGTTTAGGGTCACTAAAAAGTTTAAAAGATGTATCAAACAAGCTTAACGTTTCGGACAAGGAAAGGGTACCAAAAAATGAAAGTGAAACTGTGATAATTAAGCAAATTGGCACAACAAATGAAGGTACAGTGCTAGCTCAAAACGAGAAACCAGATAGTAGCATTAATTATAATGGAAGAAGAGCTAACGATAATGTAGCACTGAACTTAGAATCTCTCAAAACTTTGAATGAAGTTGCAAACAAGAGCAAGATAATAAACATTGCACGCAAGGCGAAGCGAAATACAAAAAAAGATTTTAAGAATGGAAAGAATGGAAAAAATGAAAGTCAAAGTCAAGTCAAGTCAAAAAACCTAGATACAGGCACCGAATTGGGAGAATACTGGACTAGAACTCCAGCTGACTGGAAACTAATAACCAATAGACCGTGTTACGGATGTAGTACAACACCAAAAGGTGGCAATGGCGGCGGCAGTAACGGCGGCGCCGGCGGTAATGGCCATAAAACAACGTGCCCCCCAAAACTTCCTCCTTGGGTCACGAAACCTATATACGAACCAAGAGGTAAACTCCATTATAGAAGCAGAATATCAAAGGATGGGGAAGAACAAGCAGGCGATGAAATTACACAAGCTACAAACGACAATTTTCATGCAACTACCGAATATAATACTGAAACTTCTATTAGTCCACCAAACACAAATCAGTCATTAGACAAAAAAGAAAAAGAAAATAATAATAGTAAAACGCAGCTTAAGATACTAAAATCAAGAATAACTACTAAGGAAAATAGTAGTCAAAGGTCAACAGTGGGGACAAATGAAAAAGGTTATAAAAAAGAAGCACAAATTGAGAACAGTAAAGGAAACGCTGTGAAAAATAGTAATAAGACAAGTGGAACAGAGACAGATATATCTATTAAAAATGGTGACAAGAGTAAAGTTTCAAAAGATGAGGTAAATCAAAGTAACGATAGAGATGGCACTCAAACAGGGAAAAGAAATGCAAATAAAACGAACAAAGAAAAATTTTTCTTCAGGCTCCAAAGTTCAGATGAAGATCAGTCTAATACTAATCATACTGAAAAAAGTAGAAGTGAATTGGACGAGGAACTACTAGAAAAAAATAACAAAGACTATATTAAATCAATAACAACAAAGAATAACGAATCGACAGCAAAACCTACCGAAAACTATAGTGAGACTTCGAGACACCCAAAAACAGCAGATTTTTTAGAAAAAGGTGAGTCTACTAAAACAGTTACCGAATCAGTTACTCGATCTTATAGAAGTACCACAGATGAAGTGGAAAAAGATAAATATTATCTACGGTCTCATTTGAAAATGAGACATTATATTAAAAATAACAAAAAGAGAGGGGACAACAAAGAAAGGTTTATAGTTGTCAATAACAACAGAAAGCCGGTCCAAGTACATGACAATAGAGTTTTATATGGTCCAATATTGATAAATGACCTAGAATTCCAGAAACCATTTAGACCAGCAAACCATTTCCCAAATAACGACGATACTAAAACACATATTACTAATTCCAAATTACTAAACGCAATAAAAGCAATGATTAAGAAACAAAAATACAGAGTTCGGGAAACGCGTAAGTACTTTATTTGTTAAACTCACCACCATAGTCACAATTAAAGCAGAGATTTAGGAGATCTACTTTTACTACAAGTATACTTGATAAAATATAACGTCATATTCTGTAGGGCTACTTTCCGTGCCCTTCGTTAAAAAATCGATCCGAAGTCGAAAGTACAAATATAATTCAAATTAAAAAGGAGCTTAATAATATTAATTTTCTCTTAAACGCAGGTTAACGATTTTCAAAAAATCACTCAAAACACAACTCAAACACAAACTCAAAGCTTCATGTATAATATCGTTATCAATCAAATAACCTAAAGTGAATTATAAATACAAAATTGACACACTGCGCTATTAATTTTGCAAAAATAATTGTTTATCTTATGCGGTAGGCAGCGGCAAGCGGGCTACCTGATGGAAAGTACTGCCGCCTAAGGATAGTTAAACGGTGATACCAGCATTATGAAGGCATTTTTGGTCCGGAATTTCGACATCCGGAAAACCGGGTAGGCGATCCCGTTAACACCCATATTTTTGGGTACTTCTACTTAGAAAGTAACTCCTTCTCAAATTATGATATCTAAACTTCACAATCAAATTAATAATAAGTCCTTAAACAATTAATTAAATATAATCATTTTCTTTTATTCAGATTCTGGGTCACCCCCACATGAGGTGGTCACAACATTGAAGACGCCCATAAGAATATTAAAGAGCAATCGCTTTAGGAAGCCAAAGCGAAATGCCAAAAGAAGATCTGACGATAGTGACGATGATTCTCCTTACTTTATACCTATACACGATTACTCACCTAATAACGCATATTTTAATCCTTACAATCGTTTAGGACCAAATGACAATGATGCTCCACCACATAGGGAAGAAATTGTTCAAGATGCTGATGATGAATACAAATCTCATCTAAGATCTGAAGCCAAAGACGACGGTTCCCCTTATTTTATACCTGTACACGACTATTCGCCTAACAATGCATATTTCAACCCTTATAACCGTTTGGGACCCA
Source organism: Blastobasis lacticolella (assembly GCA_905147135.1). NCBI lineage: Eukaryota > Metazoa > Arthropoda > Insecta > Lepidoptera > Blastobasidae > Blastobasis > Blastobasis lacticolella. Next base: position 1,922,989 of record LR990067.1, read on the forward strand.
ATGATAATGATAATGACAATGATGCACCAGGCGACGGATACAGATCATTCAATGACCAAACAATTAAAGATTCCTTCGAAGTTAGCCGTAAGTTGAATAATTTTAAAGATTTGAAATCAATTTTAGTAGACGAATCATACGAGCAAGGAGATGATATGGACGCCGACTATTATTTTGGTAATCATAAGGCAATAAAAAATAATGTAATCAATCTACTTAAAAGAACACCTCTAAAAAGGGATCCGGAAAATAAACTTACACCAAAACATATACAATACGCGAGTTCGAAAGAAGCAATGCACCCAACAAAATTTTTTAACAGCAACAATTATTTAAAAGATCACATTAGTGTGATCAGAAACTTTTTGTTCAGACATAAAGCCCCAAACCCCCGAAACCTAAAACCAGTATGGCGTACTCAAGATGAAGAACCAATAGAGAGTATCGTGATAACTGATGTTAATATTACTTCCACCACCAAAACCTATTTAAAATCTCTTTCTGGAGAAGACGACGAAGATTATAAAATAAAAGAAATCACAAATATACAAGAAGGAGGCAAACAACCTGATGGGTCAGGAGGTGGGTCAGGAGCTGGGTCAGGAGTTGGGTCGGGAGGAAATGAAATAATTGGAGGTCCCCCTAAAATCTCAGTATCACAAATACCATCAGCAGGACATGACTCATTTTCAGAAGAAGGACGTGGTGAATTGCCATCAGGAACAGGAGCAAAACAAGACAATTTAGGAGTATCAGAAGGGGTTTCATTAAGCGGTGTAACCGAAGGAGGGGTATGGGCTCCTCCGGTGACACCTCCATGGCTAGATGAAGGGTCAGGAGGGACAGGAGGTGTATTTGGAGGAAGTGTAGAACAAGGAACAGGAGGAGCATCCGGCGGAGGGTCAGCAAGTGGATCAGGGGCAATAACAGGAGGTGCATCAGGAAATGGATCAGGAGGTGGATTCGGAACTGGATCAGGAGACGGATCAGAAGGTGGACCAGGGGGAGGATCAGGAAGTGGATCTGGAAGCGGATCAGGAGGTGGATCAGGGGGAGGATCAGGAAGTGGATCAGGAGGTATATCAACAGGTGGATCAGGGGGAGGATCAGGAGGAACAGGAGGAGGGTCGGGGAGTGGATCAGGAAGTATATCAGGAGGCATATCAGGAGGTGTATCAGGGGGAGGATCAGGAGGTTCAGGAGGTGGAACAGGGGGAGCATCAGAAAGTGGATCAGGAGGAGGATCAGGAGGAGGTACAGGTGGAGGATCAGGAGGTATATCGGGAGGTGGATCAGGAGGAGGAACAGGTGGATGGTCAGGAGGAGGGTCTGGAAGTGGGTCAGGAGGTATATCAGGAGGTGGATCAGGAAGTGGATCAGGAGGAGGAGCAGGAGGAGGATCAGGAGGAGGTGGATCAGGTGGATGGTCAGGTGGAGGGTCTGGAAGTGGGTCAGGAGGTATATCAGGAGGTGGATCAGGAAGTGGATCAGGAGGAGGGGCAGGAGGAGGATCAGGTGGATGGTCAGGAGGAAGCTCTGGCGGTGGATCAGGAAGTGGATCAGGAGCAGGTACAGGTGGATGGTCAGGTGGAGGATCAGGAAGTGGATCAGGAGGAGGAGGGTCAGGTGGATGGTCAGGTGGAGGATCAGGAGGTATATCAGGAGGTGGATCAGGGAGTGTATCAGGTGGAGGAGGATCAGGGGGAATATCAGGTGGAGGATCAGGAGGTATATCAGGAGGTGTATCAGGAAGTGGAGCAGAAGGAGGATCAGGAGGAGGGTCTAAAAGTGGATCAGGAGGTGGATCAGGAGGTGGATCAGGAAGTGGATCAGGAGGAGGATCATCTGGATGGTCAGGAGGAGGCTCTGGCGTTGGATCAGGAGGTGGATCAGGAAGTGGATCAGGAGATGGATCAGGAAGTGGATCAGTTGGTGGATCAGGGGGCGTATCAGGAGGTGGATCAGGAGGAGGTATAGGAGAAGGGATAGGAGGAGGTTTTGGAATAAACGGAGGGGCAGGAGCAGGACCGGAGCAAGACTTTATAGGAAGCGGAGGTATAGGAGCATTAGCAGAAGGAGAATTTGAAGGAGGAGGCGTAGAAGGAGCTGGAGGAGTCGGAGGTGCAGGAGGAGGAGCGGGTGGAGAATTCAAAGGAGGAGGCGGAGGAGGATCTGGAAGTGGGTCAGGAAATGTATCAGGAGGTATATCAGGAGGTGGATCAGCTAGTGGATCAGGAGGTGGATCAGGAGCATCAGGGGGAGGAGGGGAAGGAGGAAGTGCAGAAAAGAAAAGAAATAAAAGGAAAATGTCATTAGATGAAATAAAATTAATTGCAAATATTTCAGAATCAGCCGACGCCGTATCAATGGTTTTGTTCCTACAGAATAGATACAAGAGATCTGGGACCCAAATGGATTCTGTTGAAATATATGTTGATGAGATGGAACGCATGATAAGGGATGATGCCAAAGGTTTGAAGCAGTACGATTGGTTGGGAACGACCATTGATATACAAGCGGCATTGAAGAAGTTAATGGACTTGGTGTAAGTAGAAACAATTCTTTACTTCTAATAAAAGATAAATTATTTTATTGGTGGTTGTTGGATAAATGATCGTTTTATACTAATTCGCGGCCAGAGAATTAGCCTCGCTATCCAGCGGAGCAATGCGGCCAGCCTTCTGGGCACTTATCCGGTTACTGGAGTTTTTGTATTATGTTAATATCCTTTTATGCAAAATTATATGAACACCGAGAGCAAAATCAAAATCGATGGAAAAAGAGGCATTATTTAAAGGAGTAAAAATTAAATTAAATGGAACTAAAATTTCAATACAAAATATTGTTTAGTGGTGCTAAGTTATGAGAGACCTCATTTTACTCGACTACCAACTGCCAATTTCGTATAGATACTTACGGGGCCCCGCCTGCTTTTAAGTTTCAATGAGGAGTTTTCCAGTAGGTATTGTAGGTTAGAGGAAAAACCTCTAAAATTGTTGAAATGTATTAATATTATCCAGTACAAGATACCCAGTGTTTATATCCTCTTTGATAAGTACCTATTTCAAGCGATCTTCGATTACCAAAATTGTTGGGGCGCCATCTAGCGAGTGATATGGAATGCTTTAGATACCTATTGGAAAACTGCTCATTAAAGTAAAATTTGCGTTATATACCAATATATTTACTTACAATGATCTACTTGTTTGTTACTTTTCAGTTTTCGGGATTTTTAGTTTTTGCACAACTTTTTTGGTAGAGCTCGTCTAATTTAAAATGACGCGCCCCACTATCGCATTACCGCACACAAGCAAGTTTAAAATATGGACGCAATACATATACAAATGCCGTCGTATTTGGTCATTCAGTTGCCGGTGACATTCAAACGTAGGAACACGCGTCGTTCATTGGCTCGCACACAGATGAAGTGTCGTTATCAATATTTGCACTCACACATCGAAATCAACTAACTAAGTAGTGGGGCGCGTCATCTTAGACTAGACGAGCTCTAGCAGTGTAAGTCAATGGACATCGGATATAATGGAGGGCCAGGGGTCTGCCTTGACCATGATCCAGGATTACGAAGATCAGATAATTACAGGAGCGGCTGCCATCTAAGCTTTCCCCTGTTAACATGAAAACCTGTTGTAAGATTTACAAGATTATTTAATATCAGAATATTTTTATAATTGCAGAGAAACATATCGAGCGGGCGACAAGTTGTCAGCAGAAGACAATGCGCTCTTGCATTATTCAGTTTACTTGCATAACAGTGTCAAGCCAAAATTGGAAGAGTATAATATGCCACTCCCAAATAAGGAACATTATAAATCCGACAACACTGAAAAAGCTCTCACGAAGACACTTGTTGATTTTAATAAAAAGAGCCAACCGTTATTGAACGAAAGATTTGACATCGACATGTTGAAAAAACTGGCAAAGAAGCCCTATTTTAAAACGGATGATTACAGTAATTTAAAAAACATACGAGGCAAAAATCTTAAACACATTGAACCTCCTGCGCTAAGACTGTCATTGGATGATTTAAAAAGGATGAAAAATTTAATCTTTAACCGAAACAATCTTAAACCTTTTGAAGATATTTTTAAAATCGCCAGAGAGCGACCAAACGAAGAAAAACTACACAAAAAGCTGTACAGAGGTAAAATTATAAACAGACAATACAAAAAACCAACGATAAGCTACTTCAATATGAGAGAACCAGCATACGACTGGTTAAGAACAGTCCCTGAATTAACAAAAATAATAAACAATAGGGCAAATGTTGGAACAAATATCAGGAAAAAAAGCAAAGGGAGAAAGATCACGATTAATAAAAACAAAAATTATCGAAGGTTGGTGAATGATGTGCCTCTCCTAGTACCAGTACCCTCTAATCCACAGACATTTGAAGACAACTTGCAAGATTTCAAGACATTTTTGATTAAATTACAAGACTATTTGGATGACGTGAGTATATGTCAAATCTGGGGTCAAGACTAAAACCTATCGGCGGATATTTTATATCGTGAATTAGAAATACACATATCACGATTTATACCACGGCTTCATTTTTATTCTTGATAATTGTCCAACCCGTACGCAGAGCATGCTTGGAGGAAGAAAAAACAATACCTTCGTACAGGTCATAGTATATTCACGATTCCATAAATCTTCCAATTCAAATATGGTTATAATACTCACTAACGGGTGCTGCCTTAGTGGACTGGCTTACTATTGCTTTAGTTTTAAGTGGTTTTTTTAAGTATAATATACCTATATGTTATGTCGGGCGCAGTCCGGCTCTGATTGGCATTGTCGGGCACTGACCGGCTCTGTCTGGTATTGTCGGCCGTTGTCGGCTTAGGGTGGGTGTGATCCGGTCCTGGGGAAACCAACATGCAACTGTGTTTCCTTTCTACTTTCTTAGCCCTCCTCTTTGACTTTGAAATTTAGTGTGAGTTGAGTAATTGGTCCAATATGGTCAGGTTCCACTCTCAACAGGGTGACCGAGGTCAGGTGGCAGTCGCTCCACTGTAATTACCTGATCTACCAAATCTTGGATCACTTCAATCGTCAAAAAGGACCCCTTTTAGGTAGATAGGAAAGTAGGAAGGAAACACAGATATGTTGACCGCACCACGGCCGGAGCATGTAACCCCACGCCGGTTTCCATTCAGTTGCCTGAATGTGCAGGTTTCTTCAAGATGTTCTCTCACCGCAAGAGCATCGGTTAGTGTACAGATATAATGTACGAGTCATTGGCACATGGCAGCAGTAGGATCATACATCATCAATAAATAATTTAACTTGTTCCTCAGATTCACGACGCCTTGAAACACATAGTGATGGCGGCCAAGCGCAATCGGCCTTTCTATACAAACCTCAAAGACCTGTACCTCAGCCAGCTCACCAGGAAAGCTACAACCGAGGTGCTTCTGCACCTAGCAAGCGCCAGGCTCTTCGAGACGATCGAAAATAGCATGAAGGAAATGAGTAATCACGTTGCCTATGTAGAAAATAATGAAGATAAGGTCAAAACTACTCAAAGTGATTTGTTATTTGTACTAAAATTAGTTGAGAGGTTAGAAGAATTAAAATAGCTATATGTTGTCTTTTACTGTGTCTTTTAAACTGTTTGCCTTCAACCCCTAACATGATGCATCTGGTACAGAAGACTGCATTAACCTACTCACCACCTGTACAAAATAATGTAACCGACAGAAAAATTCGGATAGCGCCCAACCAAGTTTATGTTTTCTAAAATGTTTCAAAACTTTTGAACCGTTTTTAACTAAACTCTCTGCACCATTGTCACACTAAGCTGAAACTATGCTGATTGATTCGGGGGAATTAGGCCCACAAATTCACGAGTGGTCATAGTGGTGGTATATATGTCGCAGCCATATGGTTAAATCAGCCGGTTAACTAAACGGCTAGCATTTTGACCAATTATTTAGTTGAAAATTTGCCAGTTTTATAAGATTTTAAAGTGATGTTGAAAGAACGATATTGCCTCGAGTTTACGCAGCTCTTCCACACATTGTTCCAATGCAAACCCACAATAACTTCAAAGTATAATAATAGTTTGCATTAGGTTTCTATTCGGTTAGTTTAGGTTAGCATTATGACAATGAATGGAAGAGCTCCGTAAACTCGAGGCAATATCGTTCATTTGACTTTACTTTCAAAGTTCATGAATTTGGCCAATTTTCAATTAAATAACTGCTTAAATAGCTAGCCGTTTAATTAACCGGCTAATTTAACCATTTGGCTGAGACATATATAAATTATAAATATGAGTGTGTGCATCGCCTTGCGACGACGATGCACTGATATTAGTAGAATGAGTAAGTTGCCAAAATATTTTTTTCAATTGAATATCAAGATATGTGTAAAATGAAACAAACAGTAAAAAAGCGATGTTTTGCACGTGCAATTATAAAGGCAGCTACTTCTCTTAGAAAATTCTCATTTGGGCAACCTACTCATATCTATTATGGGCAAGAGTCAAAGATGTTTACTTAACAATGACAAGAGTTGTGCCGGTAGCAGACAAAAAAAATAAACTCCTGCATTTCTTTTAATAGCAAAAACGCAGAGCCACGCAAATTGCCTTCAACTTATAGAAGGTTGCAAAAACATTGTATAAAAGCTTAAAACCCCGACTGCTATTAAAAATCTGAAAAGTTAGAAAAAAGCCGAATGGTGTAAGTGTATGAAATCCAAACGTTATTTTAATTTAAACTTGAAAACTGGCTTGGCCCCTTTTTCATTATATAGGAGGACACTTACACTACTTCTTAACTACTACGGACTACTTAACATATTATACATATATTATTTGACGACCTGAGTGGTTCAGTGCCACGCAAGAGGTCCCGGGTTCGATTCCCGGCCGGGCAGAAATTGAAATGATGAATTTTAATTTCTGTTACGGGTCTGGATGTTCTATGTATAATAAGTATGTATTTAATAGTATATAAGTAGTTTATCAGTTATCTAGCACCCATAGTACAAGCTTTGCTTAGTTTGAGGCTAGATGGCGCTGTGTGAATTTGCCCACGATTATTTATTATTATTATTTATTATATTTTTTTTATCAATAGGCTTGCGTTTGACCTCAACTTACCTGATGGAAAGCGACGATGAGGTCGAAGATGTAGCATGCGTGCCTACCTATTCACTCTTTACATCTACCATTTATATACATTTTTTAAATAGTCAAGCCAAAAACTTTTCAGACTGCAAAGTGGTATTTTTGGCGGGTAAGTATTTGTGAAGTTATTATTATTGTTTAATTGCTCTTTTATTGTAAAGGTATTTCGGGTTTTCAGTCACATTAGTGATAGTATAAAAAGTAACAAATACTCTGTAAAAGAGTATAGGCTGGAGAAATTGATTCATAGTGAGTTAGTATATACATGTAACATAATAATTAAAATTAAGTACCTAAGTTAGTATTCGTAACAGTTGTACGTCACACAAGCTATTCTTAAATAAACTAAGCCAAGGCAGTGACTCCTCTCTACCAATTTGCTGTGCCCAATCCGGGTCCATGTTGATTCTCATCATATTTTAACATCTATATGTAACACATGGAATGCGAAATAAAGAAATTGAAATTGAAATGTAATGAAAGCACGGAACTGAGCATTCGGGATCCTTAAGAAGTCGCAATAGAACCTGTAATGTAATTACTATCATGCTACTGTCGGGGAAAAGGATCAACTAAAGATATGGCTATAGCCTTGAAATAAACGTCTTTGAACGTTATTTTGAGCAAAATCCCTAAAGCTGGGATATTCATGAATTATGATTTTTAAAGCATAACCAGACACAGAGGTGACCTGTCAAGGTGGCGCTAGTTCTGCGTTTTATGTAGCAACACCGGAAGCATCAGTATTCAAATGCCACCAACAATGCAACATGGATAATAAGGAACGTGACATAAAAAGAAGCTAACATGGCCCTATTGTAAAATTTGAATAATGACGTTTCAGAAAACGACCTAGCCTCCTCCTTCCTGGAATTCCTTAATGGAATTATGATTATTTTATTTTATTAGGAAAACTTACACCTAAATTAGGTTACATTAAATTGTTGAATAAATTAATTAATTGTTGGTTGGATTATTATCAAATGTGTCAACATTTGACGCAGTAGACGTTGACACCTAAGTTAGGCAGTTAAACTAACTAATTTTAAATGGTGTACAATAATTAAGGCGGTTTATGAAGGTTATGGAATACTCAATAGCGTCGAGTTATATTTTCTCTATATAGTTTATTATTACCAGTAAAATAATTTTAGTGTACTCGTTGTTCCGCAACGTGTCAAAGTAACCTGAAGTCGTGGTACCCTTATCTTGGCTAAGTTGACTGTATGGGCTAGACAAGCGTCACTTTCTTGACAGAGAGTACGAGACAGTAGCGTCGGTTGCCGAGTGGCTACGGTATCCAACTCGTAAGCGAGAGGTACCGGGTTCGAATCCCACTGCGGCCATTTACCATGGCTCTTTTCTGAGTTGTGTACATTAGTTGAATGTGTGGTGTGGTGTCCGGCAGAGTAGAATAGCACCAACCCCTTACACTCATGGGTGTCGTACAAGGCGACTAATGTTTTCGAGGCAAAAGATCAACAGTCTCCGTAGTCTGGAAAATGGGCAGCAGCATTTTCCATTGTTATATTTAATCACTGCGATCTCCAACCCGCCTGCCAAGCGTGGAGATTATGGCAATAACCTCCCCTTACGTGGGAGAGGCCCTAAGTCCTGCAGTGGACTGTTACGGGCTGTGATGATGATTAGTTGTATGCTATCGGATGCTCTTACGGTGAGGCAAAACATCGTGAAACCTGCACATTCAGGCGACTGAATGTGTAACCAAGGTCCAATCTGGCCAGGTTCCCCGGTAGAAGGATCACGGAGGTCAGATGGCAGTCGCTCCACTGTAATTATCTGATGATACACAGCCGGAACATTAACACCAAGATTATTATTATTATTTATTATCTTCTTCTTTTTTCCACAACTACAAACAACATAAAAACATAACCCTAAACTTAAAGCTATATTTACAGATAAAAAACCCCTTTTCCAGGGCATCCCCGCGAGGCATTGTGCCCAGAAGGCTGGCAACATTTCCCCTTTGAATAATAAAGCCTTATAGTGGTGTCCCCGCTAATATTTGAAAGAACGTTTCTCGCTCGTACGATTCGGATGTGGAATGAGCTCCCAGCCACAGTGTTTCCTTTGGACTCTGGGATCGTTTCACAGGTATATTAGAGGTCTCCTAAGAGGCGGGCAACGCATTGGTAGCGCCCTTGGTGTTGCTGATGTCCATAGACGGCGGTGATCACTACCCATCAGTTGTCTACCGTATTACATAAAAAATGATTAACCTCTGCGCCAAAAAAAGTTGCCAGCCGTGCGGTCACCAGTGACACCACAGAGACGCCTGGAGAAATTACGCCTGGAGTGGTCATGGTATAGGCAGCATTTTCAGTTTTCCACGCTTGCGACTGCAACATTTATTATTTATTTCTTTATTATTTAAGTCGCGTACCAATACCAAGCGTAGCGATATCTTGCAATCAGAGCGTATAATTCCGCATGGTTCCAATGAAGCTAAAATATTTGCTGTAGCAAGAGACCGCCGGATCGCCTCGTTGAGGGAAGCGTGGCGCGGTATGCGACAAGACAGACCAAGGTGTTCCAGCTAGCTAACCGATACACCACATCTGCGGTAATGGGGATGGGTAACATCGGTGCCTAAGCGCAGATTGACAGCTAAGGTCAGAGAACAGATGTCCAACAAAGTGCCAATGTTTGGTGATGGTAATGCATTCAACCAGATTCTGGCTCGAAAGCTGCGAGCAAACGGGCATGGTCGGCCAAATCTGTGCTAGAATTTAAAAGTGGGACTAACTTACAGAGGGGTTGATCCCACTGCTTTTGAGAGGCGGGAATGGTATAGGTAAGGGAACGTACCCATACTACGTGACCTGTTTTTTAAGATTTTTTGACCCCCCCCCTCCCCTCGGTGACCACTCGTAGTATATGCCAAGACCCCCCACCCCCTTAAAGTTTTTCGTAGCATTGACAAGTATTATTTTTAATTATTTCGCAGGCAGAAAGTGTAACAAATGAAAATAATTTGACTCATATTTGCAATTTCTTGCGGCGAAATCGACTACGTAACAAAAATTTAAGCCACCCCGCTCCTGTGACTGAGCGTAGTATTTTGAAGATCTCCCTCCCCCCCCTAAACGGGTCACGTAGTATGGGTACGTTCCCTAAGACGCGAACTTTTGATTTTTTGTTTATGGTGTCGGTCTGTGACGGTCTTCCGTGCTTACATGGAATGTACAGTAGGAATAGATGAATAAATCCTCCCAGCTACATTTTTTATACCACTCAGGTGGCAAACAAGCTTACAGCCTATGGACGTTTGCATTACCAGTTACTTACACCGCCAATCTCCAATCGCATGACCCCACCCCTCAGGAATGACGTCACAACATGCATTTCGGTTATTCTGTGACGTTATTCCAGTGGATTGTATCATGCAATTGAAGATCGGCGATACCGTTCCTGGCACGGTGATGTGACGCTTGCGCGCAACGTTGGTGCAATTCACGCTGCATTCTTCGCTGCGCGCGCAAAGGCAGGCAGGTCGTAACTGAGCAACGGCTTCTAAGGTGACAGCAGCATGACCTCTTGACTTTAAATTTGTCAAATTCTCAAACCAAAATATTTTCACAGGACTTCGTCTAATTCGCGAGCTCAAGTAAGATGCCACTTACAACACACACACTGACACAGCGTCGACACTATTATCGGAACTATTTTAAATACATTTTTTAAGACAGCAAGTACGCTTTACGCAAGAAGTTATTTTTTAATTGTTATTGTCTTTGTTTTATCCGGTAATTGGAGTGGTGATGTATGCATCAGTGGAACAAAAATTATAAATCTCCGGTATGCCGATGACACGACGCTTCTTGCGGCAAGTGAAGCCGAAATGAAAGCCCTTCTGGAGGGAATGGAGGTGGTCAGCAATAGCCTGGGCCTCTCTATTAACAAGTCCAAAACCAAAGTTGTCATGAGGGACCGAGCGAATAAGCTCAATCTCAGAATCAAGACCACGATCTCCAGATAGTGGACAATTTTATTTATCTCGGCTCTAACATCAGCAATAATGGCTCCTGCGAGGTGGAAGTTCGAAGAACGCCACGTCTCAACTTCATAGAACTTGGAAAGACAGGAAAATCTTGCAGAAGGCGAAGACCAAGCGCGTTCGCACTTTGGTTTTTTCAGTAATTTTTTATGGAGCTGAGAAATGGACATTAAGAAATGCGGATCGCAATCGAGTAGATACCTTCAAAATGTGTTGCTGGAGAAGGTTGCTGCGTATTCCATGGACGGCACATCGGACCAAAGCGTCCAAAGCAGCTAAACGTAAAGGATAGGCTTTCCACCATCTGCCTTAGACGAGTGCTGGAATATTTCGGTCATATTGCCAGAAAGGACGGGGAGAACCTCGAAAGACTGATGATCACTGGAAAGGTAGATGGTAAAAGATCTAGAGTTCGATCAGATCCGCACCACATTACATACTACATTCCACGAGGCTCTGCACTGTGCTGAGGACAGGGGAAGATGGCGTGCCTTTGTCCGTGAAAGGATTATGGGGGAGAGACGTCACGGCCCTCAGATATGAGGAATACGTACGGAGGAGGAGGATCTCATATTTAGGTACATTATCGAATCATTTGCAGTACAACTTATGTCTTTTAAAATAATTAATATGTTAGGTTTACATAAAGTCAGAACAAATAAGAATAAATAAAAATTACATAAGTAATTTATGATTAAAGTCATACGTCATTACGAGTAAATTAATAAAAATATAAATGTCATAATAATAAAATGTCTTAAAAATTTATAACAATATAATAATGTCAAGTGGCAATAATTAAATAGTAGGTAATTATAAATGTCAATAATTTAGATAACCTATCGAATAAAAAAAATGTCAAATACTATTCAATTAAAAATTCATCTTGAAGTCAAAACGCAATTAGTAACATAAATATGCCTGAATTACTTCAAGACTCATATAGATTATATGCACTTAATCTAACTACAGAATGTCATCGTAGTTGACAATAAAAACGATACCAAAACCGTCTTCTATAAACATCCTTAAAAGATAAACAGCGATACCACACATCGGTAGTTTCTCTCGATTGAGTTGCCGCACTCAAATAACTCGGGTCATCTTAAAACGCCGATTTCCTCCATCCTTAATCAGAAGCACAATTTCACGGTTTGTTACCTCTATTCAATGATTCTCCGTTAAGAGTCAGATCGATTTGACTCTAAAAATTAAATGTTCGCGATAAAAAATGACTTAGCGAGGTTTCCGGAGGAGAAATGCTTCGGAGTTTCTTATTTGTTTTATTATGCAACTACTGTGGAGGTGATAATAGTGAGGGTAGAAATATCGATGCATTACCTAAAGGGGTGCCGTCAGATTTTCTCAACAGAGTAGCTAGACGGATATTCGAAGAGACCAAGAAGAAATCTAAGGGCGATGAAGCGTCTCTTCCTGATGGTGGTACTGAGGTATCCGACGCGCATTTGCAAGAACAAAGCCAATTCATCAATAAAATAATGAAAGAAGAGAAAGAAAAATTAGAAAATCAAAATGCGAAATTAGATAGAAACGAAACCGATGATTCCTTTGGTACCAAATCTGAGGATTCTGAGTCAGATGTGGCAAATGAAAGTACTGAGGGCCACGGTAAATCACTGTCTATAGAAATAACAGTAGGCGAAGGTGAATCCAATAAATACGCATCAGTAATAAATAAGACAATACGAACAGCAAAAGCACAGTATCAAGATGATAATGTTGGCACAGTACTTGCCATTACTACCAAATCTGAGGATTCTACGTCAGATGAATCAAATGAAAGTAAGACAGTGAGTAAAAATAATTCTGATAGCATTGATAAAACACTGTCAATAGAAATAACAGTAGATGAGGAGGCGTCAAATAAAAACGCACGAGTGATGAATAAGACAACAAGTTCAGCAAACGGTGAGGTAGAACCAGACATTATATTAGACAAAGAAGATCATAGCATTGGTGATGATACCAGAAGGGCTGGTGAAAATATTTCATTCAGTTTAGGGTCACTAAAAAGTTTAAAAGATGTATCAAACAAGCTTAACGTTTCGGACAAGGAAAGGGTACCAAAAAAAGAAAGTGAAACTGTGATAATTAAGCAAATTGGCACAACAAATGAAGGTACAGTGCTAGCTCAAAACGAGAAACCAGATAGTAGCATTAATTATAATGGAAGAAGAGCTAACGATAATGTAGCACTGAACTTAGAATCTCTCAAAACTTTGAATGAAGTTGCAAACAAGAGCAAGATAATAAACATTGCACGCAAGGCGAAGCGAAATACAAAAAAAGATTTTAAGAATGGAAAGAATGGAAAAAATGAAATTCAAAGTCAAGTCAAGTCAAAAAACCTAGATACAGGCACCGAATTGGGAGAATACTGGACTAGGACTCCAGCTGACTGGAAACTAATAACCAATAGACCGTGTTACGGATGTAGTACAACACCAAAAGGTGGCAATGGCGGCGGCAGTAACGGCGGCGCCGGCGGTAATGGCCATAAAACAACGTGCCCCCCAAAACTTCCTCCTTGGGTCACGAAACCTATATACGAACCAAGAGGTAAACTCCATTATAGAAGCAGAATATCAAAGGATGGGGAAGAACAAGCAGGCGATGAAATTACACAAGCTACAAACGACAATTTTCATGCAACTACCGAATATAATACTGAAACTTCTATTAGTACACCAAACACAAATCAGTCATTAGACAAAAAAGAAAAAGAAAATAATAATAGTAAAACGCAGCTTAAGATACTAAAATCAAGAATAACTACTAAGGAAAATAGTAGTCAAAGGTCAACAGTGGGGACAAATGAAAAAGGTTATAAAAAAGAAGCACAAATTGAGAACAGTAAAGGAAACGCTGTGAAAAATAGTAATAAGACAAGTGGAACAGAGACAGATATATCTATTAAAAATGGTGACAAGAGTAAAGTTTCAAAAGATGAGGTAAATCAAAGTAACGATAGAGATGGCACTCAAACAGGGAAAAGAAATGCAAATAAAACGAACAAAGAAAAATTTTTCTTCAGGCTCCAAAGTTCAGATGAAGATCAGTCTAATACTAATCATACTGAAAAAAGTAGAAGTGAATTGGACGAGGAACTACTAGAAAAAAATAACAAAGACTATATTAAATCAATAACAACAAAGAATAACGAATCGACAGCAAAACCTACCGAAAACTATAGTGAGACTTCGAGACACCCAAAAACAGCAGATTTTTTAGAAAAAGGTGAGTCTACTAAAACAGTTACCGAATCAGTTACTCGATCTTATAGAAGTACCACAGATGAAGTGGAAAAAGATAAATATTATCCACGGTCTCATTTGAAAATGAGACATTATATTAAAAATAACAAAAAGAGAGGGGACAACAAAGAAAGGTTTATAGTTGTCAATAACAACAGAAAGCCGGTCCAAGTACATGACAATAGACTTTTATATGGTCCAAAATTGATAAATGACCTAGAATTCCAGAAACCATTTAGACCAGCAAACCATTTCCCAAATAACGACGATACTAAAACACATATTACTAATTCCAAATTACTAAACGCAATAAAAGCAATGATTAAGAAACAAAAATACAGAGTTCGGGAAACGCGTAAGTACTTTATTTGTTAAACTCACCACCATAGTCACAATTAAAGCAGAGATTTAGGAGATCTACTTTTACTACAAGTATACTTGATAAAATATAACGTCATATTCTGTAGGGCTACTTTCCGTGCCCTTCGTTAAAAAATCGATCCTAAGTCGAAAGTACAAATATAATTCAAATTAAAAAGGAGCTTAATAATATTAATTTTCTCTTAAACGCAGGTTAACGATTTTCAAAAAATCACTCAAAACACAACTCAAACACAAACTCAAAGCTTCATGTATAATATCGTTATCAATCAAATAACCTAAAGTGAATTATAAATACAAAATTGACACACTGCGCTATTAATTTTGCAAAAATAATTGTTTATCTTATGCGGTAGGCAGCGGCAAGCGGGCTACCTGATGGAAAGTACTGCCGCCTAAGGATAGTTAAACGGTGATACCAGCATTATGAAGGCATTTTTGGTCCGGAATTTCGACATCCGGCAAACCGGGTAGGCGATCCCGTTAACACCCATATTTTTGGGTACTTCTACTTAGAAAGTAACTCCTTCTCAAATTATGATATCTAAACTTCACAATCAAATTAATAATAAGTCCTTAAACAATTAATTAAATATAATCATTTTCTTTTATTCAGATTCTGGGTCACCCCCACATGAGGTGGTCACAACATTTAAGACGCCTATAAGAATATTAAAGAGCAATCGCTTTAGGAAGCCAAAGCGAAATGCCAAAAGAAGATCTGACGATAGTGACGATGATTCTCCTTACTCTATACCTATACACGATTACTCACCTAATAACGCATATTTTAATCCTTACAATCGTTTAGGACCAAATGACAATGATGCTCCACCACATAGGGAAGAAATTGTTCAAGATGCTGATGATGAATACAAATCTCATCTAAGATCTGAAGCCAAAGACGACGGTTCCCCTTATTTTATACCTGTACACGACTATTCGCCTAACAATGCATATTTCAACCCTTATAACCGTTTGGGACCCAATGATAATGATAATGACAATGATGCACCAGGCGACGGATACAGATCATTCAATGACCAAACAATTAAAGATTCCTTCGAAGTTAGCCGTAAGTTGAATAATTTTAAAGATTTGAAATCAATTTTAGTAGACGAATCATACGAGCAAGGAGATGATATGGACGCCGACTATTATTTTGGTAATCATAAGGCAATAAAAAATAATGTAATCAATCTACTTAAAAGAACACCTCTAAAAAGGGATCCGGAAAATAAACTTACACCAAAACATATACAATACGCGAGTTCGAAAGAAGCAATGCACCCAACAAAATTTTTTAACAGCGACAATTATTTAAAAGATCACATTAGTGTGATCAGAAACTTTTTGTTCAGACATAAAGCCCCAAACCCCCGAAACCTAAAACCAGTATGGCGTACTCAAGATGAAGAACCAATAGAGAGTATCATGATAACTGATGTTAATATTACTTCCACCACCAAAACCTATTTAAAATCTCTTTCTGGAGAAGACGACGAAGATTATAAAATAAAAGAAATCACAAATATACAAGAAGGAGGAAAACAACCTGATGGGTCAGGAGGTGGGTCAGGAGCTGGGTCAGGAGTTGGGTCGGGAGGAAATGAAATAATTGGAGGTCCCCCTAAAATCTCAGTATCACAAATACCATCAGCAGGACATGACTCATTTTCAGAAGAAGGACGTGGTGAATTGCCATCAGGAACAGGAGCAAAACAAGACAATTTAGGAGTATCAGAAGGAGTTTCATTAAGCGGTGTCACCGAAGGAGGGGTATGGGCTCCTCCGGTGACACCTCCATGGCTAGATGAAGGGTCAGGAGGGACAGGAGGTGTATTTGGAGGAAGTGTAGAACAAGGAACAGGAGGAGCATCCGGCGGAGGGTCAGCAAGTGGATCAGGGGCAATAACAGGAGGTGCATCAGGAAATGGATCAGGAGGTGGATTCGGAACTGGATCAGGAGACGGATCAGAAGGTGGACCAGGGGGAGGATCAGGAAGTGGATCTGGAAGCGGATCAGGAGGTGGATCAGGGGGAGGATCAGGAAGTGGATCAGGAGGTATATCAACAGGTGGATCAGGGGGAGGATCAGGAGGAACAGGAGGAGGGTCGGGGAGTGGATCAGGAAGTATATCAGGAGGCATATCAGGAGGTGTATCAGAGGGAGGATCAGGAGGTTCAGGAGGTGGAACAGGGGGAGCATCAGAAAGTGGATCAGGAGGAGGATCAGGAGGAGGTACAGGTGGAGGATCAGGAGGTATATCGGGAGGTGGATCAGGAGGAGGAACAGGTGGATGGTCAGGAGGAGGGTCTGGAAGTGGGTCAGGAGGTATATCAGGAGGTGGATCAGGAAGTGGATCAGGAGGAGGAGCAGGAGGAGGATCAGGAGGAGGTGGATCAGGTGGATGGTCAGGAGGAGGGTCTGGAAGTGGGTCAGGAGGTATATCAGGAGGTGGATCAGGAAGTGGATCAGGAGGAGGGGCAGGAGGAGGATCAGGTGGATGGTCAGGAGGAAGCTCTGGCGGTGGATCAGGAAGTGGATCAGGAAGTGGATCAGGAGGAGGAGGGTCAGGTGGATGGTCAGGTGGAGGATCAGGAGGTATATCAGGAGGTGGATCAGGGAGTGTATCAGGTGGAGGAGGATCAGGGGGAATATCAGGTGGAGGATCAGGAGGTATATCAGGAGGTGTATCAGGAAGTGGAGCAGGAGGAGGATCAGGAGGAGGGTCTAAAAGTGGATCAGGAGGTGGATCAGGAGGTGGATCAGGAAGTGGATCAGGAGGAGGATCATCTGGATGGTCAGGAGGAGGCTCTGGCGTTGGATCAGGAGGTGGATCAGGAAGTGGATCAGGAGATGGATCAGGAAGTGGATCAGTTGGTGGATCAGGGGGCGTATCAGGAGGTGGATCAGGAGGAGGTATAGGAGAAGGGATAGGAGGAGGTTTTGGAATAAACGGAGGGGCAGGAGCAGGACCGGAGCAAGACTTTATAGGAAGCGGAGGTATAGGAGTATTAGCAGAAGGAGAATTTGAAGGAGGAGGCGTAGAAGGAGCTGGAGGAGTCGGAGGTGCAGGAGGAGGAGCGGGTGGAGAATTCAAAGGAGGAGGCGGAGGAGGATCTGGAAGTGGGTCAGGAAATGTATCAGGAGGTATATCAGGAGGTGGATCAGCTAGTGGATCAGGAGGTGGATCAGGAGCATCAGGGGGAGGAGGGGAAGGAGGAAGTGCAGAAAAGAAAAGAAATAAAAGGAAAATGTCATTAGATGAAATAAAATTAATTGCAAATATTTCAGAATCAGCCGACGCCGTATCAATGGTTTTGTTCCTACAGAATAGATACAAGAGATCTGGGACCCAAATGGATTCTGTTGAGATATATGTTGATGAGATGGAACGCATGATAAGGGATGATGCCAAAGGTTTGAAGCAGTACGATTGGTTGGGAACGACCATTGATATACAAGCGGCATTGAAGAAGTTAATGGACTTGGTGTAAGTAGAAACAATTCTTTACTTCTAATAAAAGATAAATTATTTTATTGGTGGTTGTTGGATAAATTATCGTTTTATACTAATTCGCGGCCAGAGAATTAGCCTCGCTATCCAGCGGAGCAATGCGGCCAGCCTTCTGGGCACTTATCCGGTTACTGGAGTTTTTGTATTATGTTAATATCCTTTTATGCAAAATTATATGAACACCGAGAGCAAAATCAAAATCGATGGAAAAAGAGGCATTATTTAAAGGAGTAAAAATTAAATTAAATGGAACTAAAATTTCAATACAAAATATTGTTTAGTGGTGCTAAGTTATGAGAGACCTCATTTTACTCGACTACCAACTGCCAATTTCGTATAGATACTTACGGGGCCCCGCCTGCTTTTAAGTTTCAATGAGGAGTTTTCCAGTAGGTATTGTAGGTTAGAGGAAAAACCTCTAAAATTGTTGAAATGTACTAATATTATCCAGTACAAGATACCCAGTGTTTATATCCTCTTTGATAAGTACCTATTTCAAGCGATCTTCGATTACCAAAATTGTTGGGGCGCCATCTAGCGAGTGATATGGAATGCTTTAGATACCTATTGAAAAACTGCTCATTAAAGTAAAATTTGCGTTATATACCAATATATTTACTTACAATGATCTACTTGTTTGTTACTTTTCAGTTTTCGGGATTTTTAGTTTTTGCACAACTTTTTTGGTAGAGCTCGTCTAATTTAAAATGACGCGCCCCACTATCGCATTACCGCACACAAGCAAGTTTAAAATATGGACGCAATACATATACAAATGCCGTCGTAATTGGACATTCAGTTGCCGGTGACATTCAAACGTAGGAACACGCGTCGTTCATTGGCTCGCACACAGATGAAGTGTCGTTATCAATATTTGCACTCACACATCGAAATCAACTGACTAAGTAGTGGGGCGCGTCATCTTAGACTAGACGAGCTCTAGCACTGTAAGTCATTTACTCAATGGACATCGGATATAATGGAGGGCCAGGGGTCTGCCTTGACCATGATCCAGGATTACGAAGATCAGATAATTACAGGAGCGGCTGCCATCTAAGCTTTCCCCTGTTAACATGAAAACCTGTTGTAAGATTTACAAGATTATTTAATATCAGAATATTTTTATAATTGCAGAGAAACATATCGAGCGGGCGACAAGTTGTCAGCAGAAGACAATGCGCTCTTGCATTATTCAGTTTACTTGCATAACAGTGTCAAGCCAAAATTGGAAGAGTATAATATGCCACTCCCAAATAAGGAACATTATAAATCCGACAACACTGAAAAAGCTCTCACGAAGACACTTGTTGATTTTAATAAAAAGAGCCAACCGTTATTGAACGAAAGATTTGACATCGACATGTTGAAAAAACTGGCAAAGAAGCCCTATTTTAAAACGGATGATTACAGTAATTTTAAAAACATACGAGGCAAAAATCTTAAACACATTGAACCTCCTGCGCTAAGACTGTCATTGGATGATTTAAAAAGGATGAAAAATGTAATCTTTAACCGAAACAATCTTAAACCTTTTGAAGATATTTTTAAAATCGCCAGAGAGCGACCAAACGAAGAAAACCTACACAAAAAGCTTTACAGAGGTAAAATTATAAACAGACAATACAAAAAACCAACGATAAGCTACTTCAATATGAGAGAACCAGCATACGACTGGTTAAGAACAGTCCCTGAATTAACAAAAATAATAAACAATAGGCCAAATGTTGGAACAAATATCAGGAAAAAAAGCAAAGGGAGAAAGATCACGATTAATAAAAACAAAAATTATCGGAGGTTGGTGAATGATGTGCCTCTCCTAGTACCAGTACCCTCTAATCCACAGACATTTGAAGACAACTTGCAAGATTTCAAGACATTTTTGATTAAATTACAAGACTATTTGGATGACGTGAGTATATGTCAAATCTGGGTTCAAGACTAAAACCTATCGGCGGATATTTTATATCGTGAATTAGAAATACACATATCACGATTTATACCACGGCTTCATTTTAATTCTTGATAATTGTCCAACCCGTACGCAGAGCATGCTTGGAGGAAGAAAAAACAATACCTTCGTACAGGTCATAGTATATTCACGATTCCATAAATCTTCCAATTCAAATATGGTTATAATACTCACTAACGGGTGCTGCCTTAGTGGACTGGCTTACTATTACTTTAGTTTTAGGTGGTTTTCTTAAGTATAATATACCTATATGTTATGTCGGGCGCAGTCCGGCTCTGATTGGCATTGTCGGGCACTGACCGGCTCTGTCTGGTAGTGTCGGCCGTTGTCGGCTTAGGGTGGGTGTGATCCGGACCTGGGGAAACCAACATGTAACTGTGTTTCCTTTCTACTTTCTTAGCCCTCCTCTTTGACTTTGAAATTTACTGTGAGTTGAGTTGTTGGTCCAATCTGGTCAGGTTCCACTCTCAACAGGGTGACGGAGGTCAGGTGGCAGTCGCTCCACTGTAATTACCTGATCTACCAAATCTTGGATCTATTCAATCGTCAAAAAGGACCCCTTTTAGGTAGATAGGAAAGTAGGAAGGAAACACAGATATGTTGACCGCACCACGGCCGGAGCATGTAACCCCACGCCGGTTTACATTCAGTTGCCTGAATGTGCAGGTTTCTTCAAGATGTTCTCTCACCGCAAGAGCATCGGTTAGTGTGCAGGTATAAAGAACGTGTCATTGGCACATGGCAGCAGTGGGATCATACATAATCAATAAATAATTTAACTTGTTTCTCAGATTCACGACGCCTTGAAACACATAGTGATGGTGGCCAAGCGCAATCGGCCTTTCTATACAAATCTCAAAGACCTGTACCTCAGCCAGCTCACCAGGAAAGCTACAACCGAGGTGCTTCTGCACCTAGCAAGCGCCAGGCTCTTCGAGACGATCGAAAATAGCATGAAGGAAATGAGTAATCACGTTGACTATGTAGAAAATAATGAAGATAAGGTCAAAACAACTCAAAGTGATTTGTTATTTGTACTAAAATTAGTTGAGAGGTTAGAAGAATTAAAATAGCTATATGTTGTCTTTTACTGTGTCGTTTAAACTGTTTGCTCCCTTCGACCCCTAACATGATGCATCTGGTACAGAAGACTGCATTAACCTACTCACCACCTGTACAAAATAATATAACCGACAGAAAAAATCGGATAGCGCCCAACCAAGTTTATGTTTACTAAAATGTTTCAAAACTTTTGAACCGTTTTTAACTAAACTCTCTGCACCATTGTCACACTAAGCTGAAACTATGCTGATTGATTCGGGGGAATTAGGCCCACAAATTCACGAGTGGTCATAGTGGTGGTATATATAAATTATAAATATGAGTGTTTGCATCGCCTTGCGACGACGATGCACTGATAGTAGTAGAATGAGTAAGTTGCCAAAATATTTTTTTCAATTGAATATCAAAATATGTGTAAAATGAAATAAACGATAAAAAAAGCGATGTTTTGCACGTGCAATTATAAAGGCAGCTACTTCTCTTAGAAAATTCTTATTTGAGCAACCTACTCATATCTATTATGGGCAAGAGTCAAGACAAGAGTTGTGCCGGTAGCTGACAAAAAAAAATAAACTTGCATTTCTTTTAATAGCAAAAACGCAGAGCCACGAAAATTGCTTTCAACTTATAGAAGGTTGCCAGCATTACGAAGTAAATAAAAAAAATTGTATAAAAGCTAAAAATCCCGACTGCTATTAAAAATCTGAAAAGTTAGAAACAAGCCGAATGGTGTCACCCGGTTTCTGAAACGCTTGTCAAATCATTGATTAGCTAACAGACTGTCACATTTAACAAGCTGTTAAATCACCGTGGGTTTCTGAAAGGCCAATCAATCTATTGTTAGCTAATCGACCATTAACAAGAGATTAATTTTTTCGTCTGGCTACCCCTGCTAAAATCAGTCATATTCATTCACTCATATATGTTTTGTTTCTGTCTAACGCATTGATTTGTCTCTGTCCCTAGCGGCCTTTTGATAGCGGCGGGATATTCAACTTTTAGATTAAACTGATAGCGATTGTATAGTTTTCGTGTAAATAAAAATCGAATATTATCAAAAAATATATACAGAGCGAGAAAAGAGAAAATATAACAATATTTATGTTATAGGGTCACGGGTTCCAGTGGATCAAATCCCATCATCATCATCTTTAGGCAGTTAGGTGGGTCCCGGTCCACTGCTGAATACAGGCCTCCCACGGTTTGCACTCTGGTCGACTCTGTTATCTTGCATCCATCGGCTCCCTAGGACCTTAAAGAGGTCGTCCGTCCATCTCTTGGGAGGCCATCCAGAGTTCGCCACTAAACAACATCCGCCCCATCGGCTATCGATTCTGTGAGTTTCTCCCAATAATCCCATTAGTTAAATCCTGGTTCAAGTCCTGGACACAGGCCGGTTCGTGGTTCAGGTCCAGGTCCTGGCCCCGGATCAGGTCCTGGTTCAGGTCCAGGTCCTTGCTTCGGACCAGGTCCTGGTTCAGGTCTAGGTACTGGCCCCGGACCAGGTACTGGTTCAGGTCCAGGTCCTGGATTCGGACCAGGTCCAGGTCCTGGCTTCGGACCAGGTCCAGGTCCTGGCCCCGGATCAGGTCCTGGTTCAGGTCCATGTCCTGGCCCCAAACCAGGTCCTGGTCCAGCTAATGTTTATGGTCTATGTGCTGGCACTGGTCTAGGTCCTGGTTCTGGTTCACGCTCAAATTGTGATCAAGGTTGCAGTTTTGGTCATGATCCTGGACCAGAACCTGGACCCTAGACCTGGACTTTGCCTTGGACCAAAACTAGGACCTGGACCAGGGCCAGGACCAAGACCTAGACCAAGAAAATCGGATATAATTTCTTTTGACAATCGGTTAATTGGTCGATTTTCGCCAATTAAAATAACACGGCGATAACATACAGTTTACATGAGAAAAAGCTTTCCGGAAACCCAATATTACATTAATCAGCCGTTAATTGGAGATTTGACAATCCGTTAACAAGCTGTTAACAAACTGTCAGTTGGCCCTTTCAGAAACCCAAACTGCATTTAATCAGTGTTTAACAAGCTGTTACGTAATTTTTGCGTTGACAAGCGTTTCAGAAACCGGGTGTAAGTGTATGAAATCCAAATGTTATTTTAATTTAAACTTGAAAGCTGGCTAGGCCCCTTTTTCATTATATAGGTGGACACAGATACTTAACATATTATACATATATTTTTTTATCAATAGGCTTGCGTTTGACCTCAACATACCTGATGGAAAGCGACGATGAGGTCGAAGATGTAGCATGCGAGCCTACCTATTCACTCTTTACATCTACCATTTATATACATTTTTTAAATAGTCTAGCCAAAAAACTTTTCAGACTGCAAAGTGGTATTTTTGGCGGGTAACTATTTGTGAAGTTATTATTATTATTTAATTGCTCTTTTATTGTAAAGGTATTTCGGGTTTTCAGTCACATTAGTGATAGTATAAAAAGTAACAAATACTCTGTAAAAGAGTATAGGCTGGAGAAATTGATTCATAGTGAGTTAGTATATACATGTAACATAATAATTAAAATTAAGTACCTAAGTTAGTATTCGTAACAGTTGTACGTCACACAAGCTATTCTTAAATAAACTAAGCCAAGGCAGTGACTCCTCTCTACCAATTTGCTGTGCCCAATCCGGGTCCACGTTGATTCTCATCATATTTTAACATCTATATGTAACACATGGAATGCGAAATAAAGAAATTGAAATTGAAATGTAATGAAAGCACGGAACTGAGCTTTCGGGATCCTTAAGAAGTCGCAATAGAACCTGTAATGTAATTACTATCATGCTACTGTCGGGGAATAGGATCAACTAAAGATATGGCTATAGCCTTGAAATAAACGTCTTTGAACGTTATTTTGAGCAAAATCCCTAAAGCTGGGATATTCATGAATTATGATTTTTAAAGCATAACCAGACACAGAGGTGACCTGTCAAGGTGGCGCTAGTTCTGCGTTTTATGTAGCAACACCGGAAGCATCAGTATTCAAATGCCACCAACAATGCAACATGGATAATAAGGAACGTGACATAAAAAGAAGCTAACATGGCCCTATTGTAAATTTTGAATAATGACGTTTCAGAAAACGACCTAGCCTCCTCCTTCCTGGAATTCCTTAATGGAATTATGATTATTTTATTTTATTAGGAAAACTTACACCTAAATTAGGTTACATTAAATTGTTGGATAAATTAATTAATTGTTGGTTGGATTATTATCAAATGTGTCAACATTTGACGCAGTAGACGTTGACACCTAAGTTAGGCAGTTAAACTAACTAATTTTAAATGGTGTACAATAATTAAGGCGGTTTATGAAGGTTATGGAATACTCAATAGCGTCGAGTTATATTTTCTCTATATAGTTTATTACTACCAGTAAAATAATTTTAGTGTACTCGTTGTTCCGCAACGTGTCAAAGTAACCTGAAGTCGTGGTACCCTTATCTTGGCTAAGTTGACTGTATGGGCTAGACAAGCGTCACTTTCTTGACAGAGAGTACGAGACAGTAGCGTCGGTTGCCGAGTGGCTACGGTATCCAACTCGTAAGCGAGAGGTACCGGGTTCGAATCCCACTGCGGCCATTTACCATGGCTCTTTTCTGAGTTGTGTACATTAGTTGAATGTGTGGTGTGGTGTCCGGCAGAGTAGAATAGCACCAACCCCTTACACTCATGGGTGTCGTACAAGGCGACTAATGTTTTCGAGGCAAAAGATCAACAGTCTCCGTAGTCTGGAAAATGGGCAGCAGCATTTTCCATTGTTATATTTAATCACTGCGATCTCCAACCCGCCTGCCAAGCGTGGAGATTATGGCAATAACCTCCCCTTACGTGGGAGAGGCCCTAAGTCCTGCAGTGGACTGTTACGGGCTGTGATGATGATTCGTTGTATGCTATCGGATGCTCTTACGGTGAGGCAAAACATCGTGAAACCTGCACATTCAGGCGACTGAATGTGTAACCAAGGTCCAATCTGGTCAGGTCCCCCAGTAGAAGGATCACGGAGGTCAGATGGCAGTCGCTCCACTGTAATTATCTGATGATACACAGCCGGAACATTAACACCAAGATTATTATTATTATTTATTATCTTCTTCTTTTTTCCACAACTACAAACAACATAAAAACATAACCCTAAACTTAAAGCTATATTTACAGATAAAAAACCCTCTTCCAGGGCATCCCCGCGAGGCATTGTGCCCAGAAGGCTGGCAACATTTCCCCTTTGAATAATAAAGCCTTATAGTGGTGTCCCCGCAAATATTTGAAAGAACGTTTCTCGCTCGTACGATTCGGATGTGGAATGAGCTCCCAGCCACAGTGTTTCCTTTGGACTCTGGGATCGTTTCACAGGTATATTAGAGGTCTCCTAAGAGGCGGGCAACGCATTGGTAGCGCCCTTGGTGTTGCTGATGTCCATAGACGGCGGTGATCACTACCCATCAGTTGTCTACCGTATTACATAAAAAATGATTAACCTCTGCGCCAAAAAAAGTTGCCAGCCGTGCGGTCACCAGTGACACCACAGAGACGCCTGGAGAAATTACGCCTGGAGTGGTCATGGTATAGGCAGCATTTTCAGTTTTCCACGCTTGCGACTGCAACATTTATTATTTATTTATTTATTATTTAAGTCGCGTACCAATACCAAGCGTAGCGATATCTTGCAATCAGAGCGTATAATTCCGCATGGTTCCAATGAAGCTAAAATATTTGCTGTAGCAAGAGACCGCCGGATCGCCTCGTTGAGGGAAGCGTGGCGCGGTATGCGACAAGACAGACCAAGGTGTTCCAGCTAGCTAACCGATACACCACATCTGCGGTAATGGGGATGGGTAACATCGGTGCCTAAGCGCAGATTGACAGCTAAGGTCAGAGAACAGATGTCCAACAAAGTGCCAATGTTTGGTGATGGTAATGCATTCAACCAGATTCTGGCTCGAAAGCTGCGAGCAAACGGGCATGGTCGGCCAAATCTGTGCTAGAATTTCAAAAGTGGGACTAACTTACAGAGGGGTTGATCCCACTGCTTTTGAGAGGCGGGAATGGTATAGGTATTACCTATACCATTCCCGCCTCTCAAAAGTTCAATCAAAAGTTCGCGTCTTAAAGACGCGAACTTTTGATTTTTTGTTTATGGTGTCGGTCTGTGACGGTCTTCCGTGCTTACATGGAATGTACAGTAGGAATAGATGAATAAATCCTCCCAGCTACATTTTTTATACCACTCAGGTGGCAAACAAGCTTACAGCCTATGGACGTTTGCATTACCAGTTACTTACACCGCCAATCTCCAATCGCATGACCCCACCCCTCAGGAATGACGTCACAACATGCATTTCGGTTATTCTGTGACGTTATTCCAGTGGATTGTATCATGCAATTGAAGATCGGCGATACCGTTCCTGGCACGGTGATGTGACGCTTGCGCGCAACGTTGGTGCAATTCACGCTGCATTCTTCGCTGCGCGCGCAAAGGCAGGCAGGTCGTAACTGAGCAACGGCTTCTAAGGTGACAGCAGCATGACCTCTTGACTTTAAATTTGTCAAATTCTCAAACCAAAATATTTTCACAGGACTTCGTCTAATTCGCGAGCTCAAGTAAGATGCCACTTACAACACACACACTGACACAGCGTCGACACTATTATCGGAACTATTTTAAATACATTTTTTAAGACAGCAAGTACGCTTTATGCAAGAAGTTATTTTTTAATTGTTATTGTCTTTGTTTTATCCGGTAATTGGAGTGGTGATGTATGCATCAGTGGAACAAAAATTATAAATCTCCGGTATGCCGATGACACGACGCTTCTTGCGGCAAGTGAAGCCGAAATGAAAGCCCTTCTGGAGGGAATGGAGGTGGTCAGCAATAGCCTGGGCCTCTCTATTAACAAGTCCAAAACCAAAGTTGTCATGAGGGACCGAGCGAATAAGCTCAATCTCAGAATCAAGACCACGATCTCCAGATAGTGGACAATTTTATTTATCTCGGCTCTAACATCAGCAATAATGGCTCCTGCGAGGTGGAAGTTCGAAGAACGCCACGTCTCAACTTCATAGAACTTGGAAAGACAGGAAAATCTTGCAGAAGGCGAAGACCAAGCGCGTTCGCACTTTGGTTTTTTCAGTAATTTTTTATGGAGCTGAGAAATGGACATTAAGAAATGCGGATCGCAATCGAGTAGATACCTTCAAAATGTGTTGCTGGAGAAGGTTGCTGCGTATTCCATGGACGGCACATCGGACCAAAGCGTCCAAAGCAGCTAAACGTAAAGGATAGGCTTTCCACCATCTGCCTTAGACGAGTGCTGGAATATTTCGGTCATATTGCCAGAAAGGACGGGGAGAACCTCGAAAGACTGATGATCACTGGAAAGGTAGATGGTAAAAGATCTAGAGTTCGATCAGATCCGCACCACATTACATACTACATTCCACGAGGCTCTGCACTGTGCTGAGGACAGGGGAAGATGGCGTGCCTTTGTCCGTGAAAGGATTATGGGGGAGAGACGTCACGGCCCTCAGATATGAGGAATACGTACGGAGGAGGAGGATCTCATATTTAGGTACATTATCGAATCATTTGCAGTACAACTTATGTCGTTTAAAATAATTAATATGTCAGGTTTACATAAAGTCAGAACAAATAAAAATAAACTTGCCCTATGTAGAAAGCATCACCTGATTCCCCTTGAGCAGCGGAGAGAGACAGCTGATTTAATCTTTCTGTTGAAAATAGCGCAAGGAATGCTTGATTGTCCTGATCTGCTCTCGCTTTTATTCCTATCAGTTCCGCGCAGGGTGTTAAGATTTAACGTACCCATCAGTCTGGGGAGTGCATCCACCAAGTACAGACTTAATTCCTACATTTGTCGTGCAAGCAATGTTTTCAATAGGGCAAGTATGGAACTCGATTTTGATTTGTTCAACACTAGCGCTATGTCAGCAAGGCGTTTGTTGAGTAACAAGTTTTTTATTAAGCAATGAGCGTTTACTATAATGTAAATGTAAAAATGTAAAGTTTATTGTATAGCTATGGATTATGTACTTATAGAAAGATAGACCGATTTCTGTCATTTTTATGTTAATTGAGTGCACACTTTATTTTTTGTTGTGTTGTATTATCTGTGTTACTTTGATACCTATCTGTGGAGACCTTTAATTGGCATACTATTTCTTATATTAGGTCTTTACCTATGAAATTGCCGTTCTGCAATACTGGCCATTTCACATAAAATATTTTTTGTTTGGCTAAGAATTCTAATTTCAAATTAATTTTATTTTAAAAACATGGAATTCTTTTTCCAAAAGTAGTCATTTGTTTATTGATTAGTGTAACATTTTCATCGCATTTCAATCTTTTTCGTCATCATGGATACGTTAAAAATTCGAGTAATTATGGAATATGAGTACCGTCGTGGTAGCAACGCGGCACAAGCGGCACGCAACATCAACGACGTTTACGGAGCTAACACTACAAACCAACGCACCACCTGTTATTGGTTTGCTCGCTTCCGTTCTAGGAATTTCGACCTGAAAAATGAACCTCGCGGTCGTCCGAAGACTTTGGTCGACAATGACGAATTAAAGGCGATTGTAGAAGCCGATGATACACAATGTACGGCTGAATTAGCAGCAGCTTTCGACGTTAGCGTCAAAACAATATTGGTCCATTTGCGTCAAATTGGTAAGGTAAAAAGCTTGACAAATGGGTGCCTCACGAACTCAATGAGCGCCAGCGCGAAGTACGCGTCGAGACGTGCCTTGCACTGCTCAACAGACACATAAACGAAGGAATTTTGAACCGCATTGTTACCTGCGATGAAAAAAGGATTCTGTTTGATAACCGCAAGCGCTCAGGAAGTTGGTTGGATCCTGGTTCAGAACCCAAACAATGCCCTAAACGAAAACTTACCCCTGGAAAAGTGATGGTCACTGTTTGGTGGTCTAGCGCCGGTGTGATTCATCACAGCTTCTTACCCAACGGGGTAAGCATTACTGCAGATGTGTACTGTGAAGAACTGAACACAATGAAGCAGAAGCTGGCACATCTCCAACCAACATCAGTCAATCGCTCGTCTCCGCTGCTCCTGCACGACAACGCGCGACCTCATACTGCACAGCAGACGGCCTCCAAGTTGCAAGAACTGGGGTTGGAAGCGCTCCGTCATACCTTGCGCCTACAGACTACTACTTTTTTCAGAATTTGGATAACTTCTTGGCGGGAAAAAAATTCAATACCCGAGAGGCAGTACAAAATGCCTTTGAAGAATTTGTTGCCTCCCTACCAGCTGCTTTCTTTAAGAAGGGCATCAATAAACTGCCACTGCGTTGGCAAAGATGCATTAATGCATGGGTGATTACTTCGATTAATACAAATACAAAATACATGAAAAAAATTCGTTTAAATTTTTTCATACAAATCTGCAATTTCATAGGTAAAGACCTATGAAATTATGAAGCTGCTGGTCTTCCTAATAAATAAAATAAAATAAAATAAATAAAAATTACATAAGTAATTTATGATTAAAGTCATACGTCATTACGAGTAAATTAATAAAAATATAAATGTAATTATAATAAAATGTCTTAAAATTTTATAACAATATAATAATGTCACGTGACAATAATTAAATAGTAGGTAATTATAAATGTTAATAGTTTAGACAAACCTATCGATCAAAAAAAATGTCAAATACTATTCAATTAAAAATTCATCTTGAAGTCAAAACGCACATAGTAACATAAATATGCCTGAATTACTTCAAGACTCATATAAATAATAAGCACTTAATCTAACTACAGAATGTCATCGTAGTTGACAATAAAAACGATACCAAAACCGTCTTCTATAAACATCCTTAAAAGATAAACAGCGATACCACACATCGGTAGTTTCTCTCGATTTAGTTGCCGCACTCAAATAACTCGGGTCATCTTAAAACGCCGATTTCCTCCATCCTTAATCAGAAGCACAATTTCACGGTTTGTTACCTCTATTCAATGATTCTCCGTTAAGAGTCAGATCGATTTGACTCTAAAAATTAAATGTTCGCGATAAAAAATGACTTAGCGAGGTTTCCGGAGGAGAAATGCTTCGGAGTTTCTTATTTGTTTTATTATGCAACTACTGTGGAGGTGATAATAGTGAGGGTAGAAATATCGATGCATTACCTAAAGGGGTGCCGTCAGATTTTCTCAACAGAGTAGCTAGACGGATATTCGAAGACACCAAGAAGAAATCTAAGGGCGATGAAGCGTCTCTTTCTGATGGTGGTACTGAGGTATCCGACGCGCATTTGCAAGAACAAAGCCAATTCATCAATAAAATAATGAAAGAAGAGAAAGAAAAATTAGAAAATCAAAATGCGAAATTAGATAGAAACGAAACCGATGATTCCTTTGGTACCAAATCTGAGGATTCTGAGTCAGATGTGGCAAATGAAAGTACTGAGGGCCACGGTAAATCACTGTCTATAGAAATAACAGTAGGCGAAGGTGAATCCAATAAATACGCATCAGTAATAAATAAGACAATACGAACAGCAAAAGCACAGTATCAAGATGATAATGTTGGCACAGTACTTGCCATTACTACCAAATCTGAGGATTCTACGTCAGATGAATCAAATGAAAGTAAGACAGTGAGTAAAAATAATTCTGATAGCATTGATAAAACACTGTCAATAGAAATAACAGTAGATGAGGAGGCGTCAAATAAAAACGCACGAGTGATGAATAAGACAACAAGTTCAGCAAACGGTGAGGTAGAACCAGACATTATATTAGACAAAGAAGATCATAGCATTGGTGATGATACCAGAAGGGCTGGTGAAAATATTTCATTCAGTTTAGGGTCACTAAAAAGTTTAAAAGATGTATCAAACAAGCTTAACGTTTCGGACAAGGAAAGGGTACCAAAAAATGAAAGTGAAACTGTGATAATTAAGCAAATTGGCACAACAAATGAAGGTACAGTGCTAGCTCAAAACGAGAAACCAGATAGTAGCATTAATTATAATGGAAGAAGAGCTAACGATAATGTAGCACTGAACTTAGAATCTCTCAAAACTTTGAATGAAGTTGCAAACAAGAGCAAGATAATAAACATTGCACGCAAGGCGAAGCGAAATACAAAAAAAGATTTTAAGAATGGAAAGAATGGAAAAAATGAAAGTCAAAGTCAAGTCAAGTCAAAAAACCTAGATACAGGCACCGAATTGGGAGAATACTGGACTAGAACTCCAGCTGACTGGAAACTAATAACCAATAGACCGTGTTACGGATGTAGTACAACACCAAAAGGTGGCAATGGCGGCGGCAGTAACGGCGGCGCCGGCGGTAATGGCCATAAAACAACGTGCCCCCCAAAACTTCCTCCTTGGGTCACGAAACCTATATACGAACCAAGAGGTAAACTCCATTATAGAAGCAGAATATCAAAGGATGGGGAAGAACAAGCAGGCGATGAAATTACACAAGCTACAAACGACAATTTTCATGCAACTACCGAATATAATACTGAAACTTCTATTAGTACACCAAACACAAATCAGTCATTAGACAAAAAAGAAAAAGAAAATAATAATAGTAAAACGCAGCTTAAGATACTAAAATCAAGAATAACTACTAAGGAAAATAGTAGTCAAAGGTCAACAGTGGGGACAAATGAAAAAGGTTATAAAAAAGAAGCACAAATTGAGAACAGTAAAGGAAACGCTGTGAAAAATAGTAATAAGACAAGTGGAACAGAGACAGATATATCTATTAAAAATGGTGACAAGAGTAAAGTTTCAAAAGATGAGGTAAATCAAAGTAACGATAGAGATGGCACTCAAACAGGGAAAAGAAATGCAAATAAAACGAACAAAGAAAAATTTTTCTTCAGGCTCCAAAGTTCAGATGAAGATCAGTCTAATACTAATCATACTGAAAAAAGTAGAAGTGAATTGGACGAGGAACTACTAGAAAAAAATAACAAAGACTATATTAAATCAATAACAACAAAGAATAACGAATCGACAGCAAAACCTACCGAAAACTATAGTGAGACTTCGAGACACCCAAAAACAGCAGATTTTTTAGAAAAAGGTGAGTCTACTAAAACAGTTACCGAATCAGTTACTCGATCTTATAGAAGTACCACAGATGAAGTGGAAAAAGATAAATATTATCTACGGTCTCATTTGAAAATGAGACATTATATTAAAAATAACAAAAAGAGAGGGGACAACAAAGAAAGGTTTATAGTTGTCAATAACAACAGAAAGCCGGTCCAAGTACATGACAATAGAGTTTTATATGGTCCAATATTGATAAATGACCTAGAATTCCAGAAACCATTTAGACCAGCAAACCATTTCCCAAATAACGACGATACTAAAACACATATTACTAATTCCAAATTACTAAACGCAATAAAAGCAATGATTAAGAAACAAAAATACAGAGTTCGGGAAACGCGTAAGTACTTTATTTGTTAAACTCACCACCATAGTCACAATTAAAGCAGAGATTTAGGAGATCTACTTTTACTACAAGTATACTTGATAAAATATAACGTCATATTCTGTAGGGCTACTTTCCGTGCCCTTCGTTAAAAAATCGATCCGAAGTCGAAAGTACAAATATAATTCAAATTAAAAAGGAGCTTAATAATATTAATTTTCTCTTAAACGCAGGTTAACGATTTTCAAAAAATCACTTAAAACACAACTCAAACACAAACTCAAAGCTTCATGTATAATATCGTTATCAATCAAATAACCTAAAGTGAATTATAAATACAATATTGACACACTGCGCTATTAATTTTGCAAAAATAATTGTTTATCTTATGCGGTAGGCAGCGGCAAGCGGGCTACCTGATGGAAAGTACTGCCGCCTAAGGATAGTTAAACGGTGATACCAGCATTATGAAGGCATTTTTGGTCCGGAATTTCGACATCCGGCAAACCGGGTAGGCGATCCCGTTAACACCCATATTTTTGGGTACTTCTACTTAGAAAGTAACTCCTTCTCAAATTATGATATCTAAACTTCACAATCAAATTAATAATAAGTCCTTAAACAATTAATTAAATATAATCATTTTCTTTTATTCAGATTCTGGGTCACCCCCACATGAGGTGGTCACAACATTGAAGACGCCCATAAGAATATTAAAGAGCAATCGCTTTAGGAAGCCAAAGCGAAATGCCAAAAGAAGATCTGACGATAGTGACGATGATTCTCCTTACTTTATACCTATACACGATTACTCACCTAATAACGCATATTTTAATCCTTACAATCGTTTAGGACCAAATGACAATGATGCTCCACCACATAGGGAAGAAATTGTTCAAGATGCTGATGATGAATACAAATCTCATCTAAGATCTGAAGCCAAAGACGACGGTTCCCCTTATTTTATACCTGTACACGACTATTCGCCTAACAATGCATATTTCAACCCTTATAACCGTTTGGGACCCAATGATAATGATAATGACAATGATGCACCAGGCGACGGATACAGATCATTCAATGACCAAACAATTAAAGATTCCTTCGAAGTTAGCCGTAAGTTGAATAATTTTAAAGATTTGAAATCAATTTTAGTAGACGAATCATACGAGCAAGGAGATGATATGGACGCCGACTATTATTTTGGTAATCATAAGGCAATAAAAAATAATGTAATCAATCTACTTAAAAGAACACCTCTAAAAAGGGATCCGGAAAATAAACTTACACCAAAACATATACAATACGCGAGTTCGAAAGAAGCAATGCACCCAACAAAATTTTTTAACAGCAACAATTATTTAAAAGATCACATTAGTGTGATCAGAAACTTTTTGTTCAGACATAAAGCCCCAAACCCCCGAAACCTAAAACCAGTATGGCGTACTCAAGATGAAGAACCAATAGAGAGTATCGTGATAACTGATGTTAATATTACTTCCACCACCAAAACCTATTTAAAATCTCTTTCTGGAGAAGACGACGAAGATTATAAAATAAAAGAAATCACAAATATACAAGAAGGAGGAAAACAACCTGATGGGTCAGGAGGTGGGTCAGGAGGTGGGTCAGGAGTTGGGTCGGGAGGAAATGAAATAATTGGAGGTCCCCCTAAAATCTCAGTATCACAAATACCATCAGCAGGACATGACTCATTTTCAGAAGAAGGACGTGGTGAATTGCCATCAGGAACAGGAGCAAAACAAGACAATTTAGGAGTATCAGAAGGAGTTTCATTAAGCGGTGTAACCGAAGGAGGGGTATGGGCTCCTCCGGTGACACCTCCATGGCTAGATGAAGGGTCAGGAGGGACAGGAGGTGTATTTGGAGGAAGTGTAGAACAAGAAACAGGAGGAGCATCCGGCGGAGGGTCAGCAAGTGGATCAGGGGCAATAACAGGAGGTGCATCAGGAAATGGATCAGGAGGTGGATTCGGAACTGGATCAGGAGACGGATCAGAAGGTGGACCAGGGGGAGGATCAGGAAGTGGATCTGGAAGCGGATCAGGAGGTGGATCAGGGGGAGGATCAGGAAGTGGATCAGGAGGTATATCAACAGGTGGATCAGGGGGAGGATCAGGAGGAACAGGAGGAGGGTCGGGGAGTGGATCCGGAAGTATATCAGGAGGCATATCAGGAGGTGGAACAGGGGGAGCATCAGAAAGTGGATCAGGAGGAGGATCAGGAGGAGGTACAGGTGGAGGATCAGGAGGTATATCGGGAGGTGGATCAGGAGGAGGAACAGGTGGATGGTCAGGAGGAGGGTCTGGAAGTGGGTCAGGAGGTATATCAGGAGGTGGATCAGGAAGTGGATCAGGAGGAGGAGCAGGAGGAGGATCAGGAGGAGGTGGATCAGGTGGATGGTCAGGAGGAGGGTCTGGAAGTGGGTCAGGAGGTATATCAGGAGGTGGATCAGGAAGTGGATCAGGAGGAGGGGCAGGAGGAGGATCAGGTGGATGGTCAGGAGGAAGCTCTGGCGGTGGATCAGGAAGTGGATCAGGAGCAGGTACAGGTGGATGGTCAGGTGGAGGATCAGGAAGTGGATCAGGAGGAGGAGGGTCAGGTGGATGGTCAGGTGGAGGATCAGGAGGTATATCAGGAGGTGGATCAGGGAGTGTATCAGGTGGAGGAGGATCAGGGGGAATATCAGGTGGAGGATCAGGAGGTATATCAGGAGGTGTATCAGGAAGTGGAGCAGGAGGAGGATCAGGAGGAGGGTCTAAAAGTGGATCAGGAGGTGGATCAGGAGGTGGATCAGGAGGTGGATCAGGAAGTGGATCAGGAGGAGGATC
Source organism: Blastobasis lacticolella (assembly GCA_905147135.1). Classification (NCBI taxonomy): domain Eukaryota; kingdom Metazoa; phylum Arthropoda; class Insecta; order Lepidoptera; family Blastobasidae; genus Blastobasis; species Blastobasis lacticolella. Next base: position 1,958,704 of record LR990067.1, read on the forward strand.
ATCTGGATGGTCAGGAGGAGGCTCTGGCGTTGGATCAGGAGGTGGATCAGGAAGTGGATCAGGAGATGGATCAGGAAGTGGATCAGTTGGTGGATCAGGGGGCGTATCAGGAGGCGGATCAGGAGGAGGTATAGGAGAAGGGATAGGAGGAGGTTTTGGAATAAACGGAGGGGCAGGAGCAGGACCGGAGCAAGACTTTATAGGAAGCGGAGGTATAGGAGCATTAGCAGAAGGAGAATTTGAAGGAGGAGGCGTAGAAGGAGCTGGAGGAGTCGGAGGTGCAGGAGGAGGAGCGGGTGGAGAATTCAAAGGAGGAGGCGGAGGAGGATCTGGAAGTGGGTCAGGAAATGTATCAGGAGGTATATCAGGAGGTGGATCAGCTAGTGGATCAGGAGGTGGATCAGGAGCATCAGGGGGAGGAGGGGAAGGAGGAAGTGCAGAAAAGAAAAGAAATAAAAGGAAAATGTCATTAGATGAAATAAAATTAATTGCAAATATTTCAGAATCAGCCGACGCCGTATCAATGGTTTTGTTCCTACAGAATAGATACAAGAGATCTGGGACCCAAATGGATTCTGTTGAGATATATGTTGATGAGATGGAACGCATGATAAGGGATGATGCCAAAGGTTTGAAGCAGTACGATTGGTTGGGAACGACCATTGATATACAAGCGGCATTGAAGAAGTTAATGGACTTGGTGTAAGTAGAAACAATTCTTTACTTCTAATAAAAGATAAATTATTTTATTGGTGGTTGTTGGATAAATTATCGTTTTATACTAATTCGCGGCCAGAGAATTAGCCTCGCTATCCAGCGGAGCAATGCGGCCAGCCTTCTGGGCACTTATCCGGTTACTGGAGTTTTTGTATTATGTTAATATCCTTTTATGCAAAATTATATGAACACCGAGAGCAAAATCAAAATCGATGGAAAAAGAGGCATTATTTAAAGGAGTAAAAATTAAATTAAATGGAACTAAAATTTCAATACAAAATATTGTTTAGTGGTGCTAAGTTATGAGAGACCTCATTTTACTCGACTACCAACTGCCAATTTCGTATAGATACTTACGGGGGCCCGCCTGCTTTTAAGTTTCAATGAGGAGTTTTCCAGTAGGTATTGTAGGTTAGAGGAAAAACCTCTAAAATTGTTGAAATGTATTAATATTATCCAGTACAAGATACCCAGTGTTTATATCCTCTTTGATAAGTACCTATTTCAAGCGATCTTCGATTACCAAAATTGTTGGGGCGCCATCTAGCGAGTGATATGGAATGCTTTAGATACCTATTGGAAAACTGCTCATTAAAGTAAAATTTGCGTTATATACCAATATATTTACTTACAATGATCTACTTGTTTGTTACTTTTCAGTTTTCGGGATTTTTAGTTTTTGCACAACTTTTTTGGTAGAGCTCGTCTAATTTAAAATGACGCGCCCCACTATCGCATTACCGCACACAAGCAAGTTTAAAATATGGACGCAATACATATACAAATGCCGTCGTAATTGGTCATTCAGTTGCCGGTGACATTCAAACGTAGGAACACGCGTCGTTCATTGGCTCGCACACAGATGAAGTGTCGTTATCAATATTTGCACTCACACATCGAAATCAACTAACTAAGTAGTGGGGCGCGTCATCTGAGACTAGACGAGCTCTAGCAGTGTAAGTCAATGGACATCGGATATAATGGAGGGCCAGGGGTCTGCCTTGACCATGATCCAGGATTACGAAGATCAGATAATTACAGGAGCGGCTGCCATCTAAGCTTTCCCCTGTTAACATGAAAACCTGTTGTAAGATTTACAAGATTATTTAATATCAGAATATTTTTATAATTGCAGAGAAACATATCGAGCGGGCGACAAGTTGTCAGCAGAAGACAATGCGCTCTTGCATTATTCAGTTTACTTGCATAACAGTGTCAAGCCAAAATTGGAAGTGTATAATATGCCACTCCCAAATAAGGAACATTATAAATCCGACAACACTGAAAAAGCTCTCACGAAGACACTTGTTGATTTTAATAAAAAGAGCCAACCGTTATTGAACGAAAGATTTGACATCGACATGTTGAAAAAACTGGCAAAGAAGCCCTATTTTAAAACGGATGATTACAGTAATTTTAAAAACATACGAGGCAAAAATCTTAAACACATTGAACCTCCTGCGCTAAGACTGTCATTGGATGATTTAAAAAGGATGAAAAATTTAATCTTTAACCGAAACAATCTTAAACCTTTTGAAGATATTTTTAAAATCGCCAGAGAGCGACCAAACGAAGAAAAACTACACAAAAATATGTACAGAGGTAAAATTATAAACAGACAATACAAAAAACCAACGATAAGCTACTTCAATATGAGAGAACCAGCATACGACTGGTTAAGAACAGTCCCTGAATTAACAAAAATAATAAACAATAGGGCAAATGTTGGAACAAATATCAGGAAAAAAAGCAAAGGGAGAAAGATCACGATTAATAAAAACAAAAATTATCGAAGGTTGGTGAATGATGTGCCTCTCCTAGTACCAGTACCCTCTAATCCACAGACATTTGAAGACAACTTGCAAGATTTCAAGACATTTTTGATTAAATTACAAGACTATTTGGATGACGTGAGTATATGTCAAATCTGGGGTCAAGACTAAAACCTATCGGCGGATATTTTATATCGTGAATTAGAAATACACATATCACGATTTATACCACGGCTTCATTTTTATTCTTGATAATTGTCCAACCCGTACGCAGAGCATGCTTGGAGGAAGAAAAAACCTTCGTACAGGTCATAGTATATTCACGATTCCATAAATCTTCCAATTCAAATATGGTTATAATACTCACTAACGGGTGCTGCCTTAGTGGACTGGCTTACTATTGCTTTAGTTTTAAGTGGTTTTTTTAAGTATAATATACCTATATGTTATGTCGGGCGCAGTCCGGCTCTGATTGGCATTGTCGGGCACTGACCGGCTCTGTCTGGTATTGTCGGCCGTTGTCGGCTTAGGGTGGGTGTGATCCGGTCCTGGGGAAACCAACATGCAACTGTGTTTCCTTTCTACTTTCTTAGCCCTCCTCTTTGACTTTGAAATTTAGTGTGAGTTGAGTAATTGGTCCAATATGGTCAGGTTCCACTCTCAACAGGGTGACCGAGGTTAGGTGGCAGTCGCTCCACTGTAATTACCTGATCTACCAAATCTTGGATCTATTCAATCGTCAAAAAGGACCCCTTTTAGGTAGATAGGAAAGTAGGAAGGAAACACAGATATGTTGACCGCACCACGGCCGGAGCATGTAACCCCACGCCGGTTTCCATTCAGTTGCCTGAATGTGCAGGTTTCTTCAAGATGTTCTCTCACCGCAAGAGCATCGGTTAGTGTACAGATATAATGTACGAGTCATTGGCACATGGCAGCAGTAGGATCATACATCATCAATAAATAATTTAACTTGTTCCTCAGATTCACGACGCCTTGAAACACATAGTGATGGTGGCCAAGCGCAATCGGCCTTTCTATACAAACCTCAAAGACCTGTACCTCAGCCAGCTCACCAGGAAAGCTACAACCGAGGTGCTTCTGCACCTAGCAAGCGCCAGGCTCTTCGAGACGATCGAAAATAGCATGAAGAAAATGAGTAATCACGTTGCCTATGTAGAAAATAATGAAGATAAGGTCAAAACTACTCAAAGTGATTTGTTATTTGTACTAAAATTAGTTGAGAGGTTAGAAGAATTAAAATAGCTATATGTTGTCTTTTACTGTGTCTTTTAAACTGTTTGCCTTCAACCCCTAACATGATGCATCTGGTACAGAAGACTGCATTAACCTACTCACCACCTGTACAAAATAATGTAACCGACAGAAAAATTCGGATAGCGCCCAACCAAGTTTTGTTTTCTAAAATGTTTCAAAACTTTTGAACCGTTTTTAACTAAACTCTCTGCACCATTGTCACACTAAGCTGAAACTATGCTGATTGATTCGGGGGAATTAGGCCCACAAATTCACGAGTGGTCATAGTGGTGGTATATATGTCGCAGCCATATGGTTAAATCAGCCGGTTAACTAAACGGCTAGCATTTCGACCAATTATTTAGTTGAAAATTTGCCAGTTTTATAAGATTTTAAAGTGATGTTGAAAGAACGATATTGCCTCGAGTTTACGCAGCTCTTCCACACATTGTTCCAATGCAAACCCACAATAACTTCAAAGTATAATAATAGTTTGCATTAGGTTTCTATTCGGTTAGTTTAGGTTAGCATTATGACAATGAATGGAAGAGCTCCGTAAACTCGAGGCAATATCGTTCATTTGACTTTACTTTCAAAGTTCATGAATTTGGCCAATTTTCAATTAAATAACTGCTTAAATAGCTAGCCGTTTAATTAACCGGCTAATTTAACCATTTGGCTGAGACATGTATAAATTATAAATATGAGTGTGTGCATCGCCTTGCGACGACGATGCACTGATATTAGTAGAATGAGTAAGTTGCCAAAATATTTTTTTCAATTGAATATTAAGATATGTGTAAAATGAAACAAACAGTAAAAAAGCGATGTTTTGCACGTGCAATTATAAAGGCAGCTACTTCTCTTAGAAAATTCTCATTTGGGCAACCTACTCATATCTATTATGGGCAAGAGTCAAAGATGTTTACTTAACAATGACAAGAGTTGTGCCGGTAGCAGACAAAAAAAAATAAACTCCTGCATTTCTTTTAATAGCAAAAACGCAGAGCCACGCAAATTGCCTTCAACTTATAGAAGGTTGCAAAAAAATTGTATAAAAGCTTAAAACCCCGACTGCTATTAAAAATCTGAAAAGTTAGAAAAAAGCCGAATGGTGTAAGTGTATGAAATCCAAACGTTATTTTAATTTAAACTTGAAAACTGGCTTGGCCCCTTTTTCATTATATAGGAGGACACTTACACTACTACTTAACTACTACGGACTACTTAACATATTATACATATATTATTTGACGACCTGAGTGGTTCAGTGCCACGCAAGAGGTCCCGGGTTCGATTCCCGGCCGGGCAGAAATTGAAATGATGAATTTTAATTTCTGTTACGGGTCTGGATGTTCTATGTATAATAAGTATGTATTTAATAGTATATAAGTAGTTTATCAGTTATCTAGCACCCATAGTACAAGCTTTGCTTAGTTTGAGGCTAGATGGCGCTGTGTGAATTTGCCCACGATTATTTATTATTATTATTTATTATATTTTTTTTATCAATAGGCTTGCGTTTGACCTCAACTTACCTGATGGAAAACGACGATGAGGTCGAAGATGTAGCATGCGTGCCTACCTATTCACTCTTTACATCTACCATTTAAATACATTTTTTAAATATTCAAGCCAAAAAACTTTTCAGACTGCAAAGTGGTATTTTTGGCGGGTAAGTATTTGTGAAGTTATTATTATTGTTTAATTGCTCTTTTATTGTAAAGGTATTTCGGGTTTTCAGTCACATTAGTGATAGTATAAAAAGTAACAAATACTCTGTAAAAGAGTATAGGCTGGAGAAATTGATTCATAGTGAGTTAGTATATACATGTAACATAATAATTAAAATTAAGTACCTAAGTTAGTATTCGTAACAGTTGTACGTCACACAAGCTATTCTTAAATAAACTAAGCCAAGGCAGTGACTCCTCTCTACCAATTTGCTGTGCCCAATCCGGGTCCATGTTGATTCTCATCATATTTTAACATCTATATGTAACACATGGAATGCGAAATAAAGAAATTGAAATTGAAATGTAATGAAAGCACGGAACTGAGCTTTCGGGATCCTTAAGAAGTCGCAATAGAACCTGTAATGTAATTACTATCATGCTACTGTCGGGGAATAGGATCAACTAAAGATATGGCTATAGCCTTGAAATAAACGTCTTTGAACTTTATTTTGAGCAAAATCCCTAAAGCTGGGATATTCATGAATTATGATTTTTAAAGCATAACCAGACACAGAGGTGACCTGTCAAGGTGGCGCTAGTTCTGCGTTTTATGTAGCAACACCGGAAGCATCAGTATTCAAATGCCACCAACAATGCAACATGGATAATAAGGAACGTGACATAAAAAGAAGCTAACATGGCCCTATTGTAAAATTTGAATAATGACGTTTCAGAAAACGACCTAGCCTCCTCCTTCCTGGAATTCCTTAATGGAATTATGATTATTTTATTTTATTAGGAAAACTTACACCTAAATTAGGTTACATTAAATTGTTGGATAAATTAATTAATTGTTGGTTGGATTATTATCAAATGTGTCAACATTTGACGCAGTAGACGTTGACACCTAAGTTAGGCAGTTAAACTAACTAATTTTAAATGGTGTACAATAATTAAGGCGGTTTATGAAGGTTATGGAATACTCAATAGCGTCGAGTTATATTTTCTCTATATAGTTTATTATTACCAGTAAAATAATTTTAGTGTACTCGTTGTTCCGCAACGTGTCAAAGTAACCTGAAGTCGTGGTACCCTTATCTTGGCTAAGTTGACTCTATGGGCTAGACAAGCGTCACTTTCTTGACAGAGAGTACGAGACAGTAGCGTCGGTTGCCGAGTGGCTACGGTATCCAACTCGTAAGCGAGAGGTACCGGGTTCGAATCCCACTGCGGCCATTTACCATGGCTCTTTTCTGAGTTGTGTACATTAGTTGAATGTGTGGTGTGGTGTCCGGCAGAGTAGAATAGCACCAACCCCTTACACTCATGGGTGTCGTACAAGGCGACTAATGTTTTCGAGGCAAAAGATCAACAGTCTCCGTAGTCTGGAAAATGGGCAGCAGCATTTTCCATTGTTATATTTAATCACTGCGATCTCCAACCCGCCTGCCAAGCGTGGAGATTATGGCAATAACCTCCCCTTACGTGGGAGAGGCCCTAAGTCCTGCAGTGGACTGTTACGGGCTGTGATGATGATTAGTTGTATGCTATCGGATGCTCTTACGGTGAGGCAAAACATCGTGAAACCTGCACATTCAGGCGACTGAATGTGTAACCAAGGTCCAATCTGGCCAGGTTCCCCGGTAGAAGGATCACGGAGGTCAGATGGCAGTCGCTCCACTGTAATTATCTGATGATACACAGCCGGAACATTAACACCAAGATTATTATTATTATTTATTATCTTCTTCTTTTTTCCACAACCACAAACAACATAAAAACATAACCCTAAACTTAAAGCTATATTTACAGATCAAAAACCCTCTTCCAGGGCATCCCCGCGAGGCATTGTGCCCAGAAGGCTGGCAACATTTCCCCTTTGAATAATAAAGCCTTATAGTGGTGTCCCCGCAAATATTTGAAAGAACGTTTCTCGCTCGTACGATTCGGATGTGGAATGAGCTCCCAGCCACAGTGTTATCTTTGGACTCTGGGATCGTTTCACAGGTATATTAGAGGTCTCCTAAGAGGCGGGCAACGCATTGGTAGCGCCCTTGGTGTTGCTGATGTCCATAGACGGCGGTGATCACTACCCATCAGTTGTCTACCGTATTACATAAAAAATGATTAACCTCTGCGCCAAAAAAAGTTGCCAGCCGTGCGGTCACCAGTGGCACCACAGACACGCCTGGAGAAATTACGCCTGGAGTGGTCATGGTATAGGCAGCATTTTCAGTTTTCCACGCTTGCGACTGCAACATTTATTATTTATTTATTTATTATTTAAGTCGCGTACCGATACCAAGCACCTGCCAAGTCTCCACTGAATTAAAGTCAACCCGTCGGGTATCTTGCAATCAGAGCGTATAATTCCGCATGGTTCCAATGAAGCTAAAATATTTGCTGTAGCAAGAGACCGCCGGATCGCCTCGTTGAGGGAAGCGTGGCGCGGTATGCGACAAGACAGACCAAGGTGTTCCAGCTAGCTAACCGATAGACCACATCCGCGGTAATGGGGATGGGTAACATCGATGCCTAAGCGCAGATTGACAGCTAAGGTCAGAGAACAGTTGTCCAACAAAGTGCCAATGTTTGGTGATGGTAATGCATTCAACCAGATTCTGGCTCGAAAGCTGCGAGCAAACGGGCATGGTCGGCCAAATCTGTGATAAAATTTAAAAGTGGGACTAACTTACAGAGGGGTTGATCCCACTGCTATTGAGAGGCGGGAATGGTAGGTAAGACTTGAACTTACTTTTGATTTTCTGTTTAAAGTGTCGGTCTGTGACGGTCTTCCGTGCTTACATGGAATGTACAGTAGGAATAGATGAATAAATCCTCCCAGCTACATTTTTTTATACCACTCAGGTGGCAAACAAGCTTACAGCCTATGGACGTTTGCATTACCAGTCACTTACAGCGGCACCGCCAATCTCCAATCACATGACCCCACCCCTCTAGAATGACGTCACAACATGCATTTCGGTTATTCTGTGACGTTATTCCAGAGGATTGTATCATGCAATTGAAGTTGGCCGTGTGGTGTCCGGCAGAGTAGAATAGCACCAACCCCTTACACTCATGGGTGTCGTATAAGGCGACTAATGTTTTCGAGGCAAAATATCAAGAGTCTCCGTAATCTTGAAAATGGGCAGCAGCATCTTCCATTGTTATATTTAAACACTGCGATCTCCAACCCGCCTGCCAAGCGTGGAGATTATGGCAATAACCTCCCCTTTCGTGGGAGAGGCCCTAAGTCCTGCAGTGGACTGTTACGGGCTGTGATGATGTGATGATGATACCGTACCTGGCACGGTGATGTGACGCTTGCGCGCAACGTTGGTGCAATTTACGCTGCATTCTTCGCTGCGCGCGCAGAGGCAGGCAGGTCGTCTAAGCAACGGCTTCTAAAGTGACAGCAGCATGACCTCTTGACTTTAAATTTGTCAAATTCTCAAACCAAAATATGTTCACAGGACTTCGTCTAATACGCGAGCTCAAGTAAGATGCCACTTACAACACACACACTGGCACAGCGTCGACCCTATTATCGGAACTATTTTTAAATACATTTTTTAAGACAGCAAGTACGCTTTACGCAAGAAGTTATTTTTTAATTGTCATTGTCTTTGTATTTATCCGGTTATAGGAGTGGTGATATATGCATCAGTGGAACAAAAATTATAAATCTCCGGTATGCCGATGACACGACGCTTCTTGCGGCAAGTGAAGCCGAAATGAAAGCCCTTCTGGAGGGAACGGAGGTGATCAGCAATAGCCTGGGCCTCTCTATTAACAAGTCCAAAACCAAAGTTGTCATGAGGGACCGAGCGAATAAGCTCAATCTCAGAATTAAGACCACGATCTCCAGATAGTGGACAATTTTATTAATCTCGGCTCTAACATCAGCAATAATGGCTCCTGCGAGGTGGAAGTTCGAAGAACGCCACGTCTCAACTTCATAGAACTTGGAAAGACAGGAAAATCTTGCAGAAGGCGAAGACCAAGCGCGTTCGCACTTTGGTTTTTTCAGTAATTTTTTATGGAGCTGGGAAATGGACATTAAGAAATGCGGATCGCAATCGAGATACCTTCAAAATGTGTTGCTGGAGAAGGTTGCTGCGTATTCCATGGACGGCACATCGGACCAAAGCGTCTATTCTAAAGCAGCTAAACGTAAAGGATAGGCTTTCCACCATCTGCCTTAGACGAGTGCTGGAATATTTCGGTCATATTGCCAGAAAGGACGGGGAGAACCTCGAAAGACTGATGATCACTGGAAAGGTAGATGGTAAAAGATCTAGAGTTCGATCAGATCCGCACCACATTACATACTACATTCCACGAGGCTCTGCACTGTGCTGAGGACAGGGGAAGATGGCGTGCCTTTGTCCGTGAAAGGATTATGGGGGAGAGACGTCACGGCCCTCAGATATGAGGAATACGTACGGAGGAGGAGGATCTCATATTTAGGTACATTATCGAATCATTTGCAGTACAACTTATGTCGTTTAAAATAATTAATATGTTAGGTTTACATAAAGTCAGAACAAATAAGAATAAATAAAAATTACATAAGTAATTTATGATTAAAGTCATACGTCATTACGAGTAAATTAATAAAAATATAAATGTAATTATAATAAAATGTCTTAAAATTTTATAACAATATAATAATGTCACGTGACAATAATTAAATAGTAGGTAATTATAAATGTTAATAGTTTAGACAAACCTATCGATCAAAAAAAATGTCAAATACTATTCAATTAAAAATTCATCTTGAAGTCAAAACGCACATAGTAACATAAATATGCCTGAATTACTTCAAGACTCATATAAATAATAAGCACTTAATCTAACTACAGAATGTCATCGTAGTTGACAATAAAAACGATACCAAAACCGTCTTCTATAAACATCCTTAAAAGATAAACAGCGATACCACACATCGGTAGTTTCTCTCGATTTAGTTGCCGCACTCAAATAACTCGGGTCATCTTAAAACGCCTATTTCCTCCATCCTTAATCAGAAGCACAATTTCACGGTTTGTTACCTCTATTCAATGATTCTCCGTTAAGAGTCAGATCGATTTGACTCTAAAAATTAAATGTTCGCGATAAAAAATGACTTAGCGAGGTTTCCGGAGGAGAAATGCTTCGGAGTTTCTTATTTGTTTTATTATGCAACTACTGTGGAGGTGATAATAGTGAGGGTAGAAATATCGATGCATTACCTAAAGGGGTGCCGTCAGATTTTCTCAACAGAGTAGCTAGACGGATATTCGAAGAGACCAAGAAGAAATCTAAGGGCGATGAAGCGTCTCTTCCTGATGGTGGTACTGAGGTATCCGACGCGCATTTGCAAGAACAAAGCCAATTCATCAATAAAATAATGAAAGAAGAGAAAGAGAAATTAGAAAATCAAAATGCGAAATTAGATAGAAACGAAACCGATGATTCCTTTGGTACCAAATCTGAGGATTCTGAGTCAGATGTGGCAAATGAAAGTACTGAGGGCCACGGTAAATCACTGTCTATAGAAATAACAGTAGGCGAAGGTGAATCCAATAAATACGCATCAGTAATAAATAAGACAATACGAACAGCAAAAGCACAGTATCAAGATGATAATGTTGGCACAGTACTTGCCATTACTACCAAATCTGAGGATTCTACGTCAGATGAATCAAATGAAAGTAAGACAGTGAGTAAAAATAATTCTGATAGCATTGATAAAACACTGTCAATAGAAATAACAGTAGATGAGGAGGCGTCAAATAAAAACGCACGAGTGATGAATAAGACAACAAGTTCAGCAAACGGTGAGGTAGAACCAGACATTATATTAGACAAACAAGATCATAGCATTGGTGATGATACCAGAAGGGCTGGTGAAAATATTTCATTCAGTTTAGGGTCACTAAAAAGTTTAAAAGATGTATCAAACAAGCTTAACGTTTCGGACAAGGAAAGGGTACCAAAAAAAGAAAGTGAAACTGTGATAATTAAGCAAATTGGCACAACAAATGAAGGTACAGTGCTAGCTCAAAACGAGAAACCAGATAGTAGCATTAATTATAATGGAAGAAGAGCTAACGATAATGTAGCACTGAACTTAGAATCTCTCAAAACTTTGAATGAAGTTGCAAACAAGAGCAAGATAATAAACATTGCACGCAAGGCAAAGCGAAATACAAAAAAAGATTTTAAGAATGGAAAGAATGGAAAAAATGAAAGTCAAAGTCAAGTCAAGTCAAAAAACCTAGATACAGGCACCGAATTGGGAGAATACTGGACTAGGACTCCAGCTGACTGGAAACTAATAACCAATAGACCGTGTTACGGATGTAGTACAACACCAAAAGGTGGCAATGGCGGCGGCAGTAACGGCGGCGCCGGCGGTAATGGCCATAAAACAACGTGCCCCCCAAAACTTCCTCCTTGGGTCACGAAACCTATATACGAACCAAGAGGTAAACTCCATTATAGAAGCAGAATATCAAAGGATGGGGAAGAACAAGCAGGCGATGAAATTACACAAGCTACAAACGACAATTTTCATGCAACTACCGAATATAATACTGAAACTTCTATTAGTACACAAATCAGTCATTAGACAAAAAAGAAAAAGAAAATAATAATAGTAAAACGCAGCTTAAGATACTAAAATCAAGAATAACTACTAAGGAAAATAGTAGTCAAAGGTCAACAGTGGGGACAAATGAAAAAGGTTATAAAAAAGAAGCACAAATTGAGAACAGTAAAGGAAACGCTGTGAAAAATAGTAATAAGACAAGTGGAACAGATACAGATATATCTATTAAAAATGGTGACAAGAGTAAAGTTTCAAAAGATGAGGTAAATCAAAGTAACGATAGAGATGGCACTCAAACAGGGAAAAGAAATGCAAATAAAACGAACAAAGAAAAATTTTTCTTCAGGCTCCAAAGTTCAGATGAAGATCAGTCTAATACTAATCATACTGAAAAAAGTAGAAGTGAATTGGACGAGGAACTACTAGAAAAAAATAACAAAGACTATATTAAATCAATAACAACAAAGAATAACGAATCGACAGCAAAACCTACCGAAAACTATAGTGAGACTTCGAGACACCCAAAAACAGCAGATTTTTTAGAAAAAGGTGAGTCTACTAAAACAGTTACCGAATCAGTTACTCGATCTTATAGAAGTACCACAGATGAAGTGGAAAAAGATAAATATTATCTACGGTCTCATTTGAAAATGAGACATTATATTAAAAATAACAAAAAGAGAGGGGACAACAAAGAAAGGTTTATAGTTGTCAATAACAACAGAAAGCCGGTCCAAGTACATGACAATAGAGTTTTATATGGTCCAATATTGATAAATGACCTAGAATTCCAGAAACCATTTAGACCAGCAAACCATTTCCCAAATAACGACGATACTAAAACACATATTACTAATTCCAAATTACTAAACGCAATAAAAGCAATGATTAAGAAACAAAAATACAGAGTTCGGGAAACGCGTAAGTACTTTATTTGTTAAACTCACCACCATAGTCACAATTAAAGCAGAGATTTAGGAGATCTACGTTTACTATAAAATATAACGTCATATTCTGGCTACTTTCCGTGCCCTTCGTTAAAAAATCGATCCGAAGTCGGAAGTAAAAATATAATTCAAATTAAAAAGGAGCTTGATAATATTAATTTTCTCTTAAACGCAGGTTATAGATTTTCAAAAAATCACTCAAAACACAAATTAGCTTCATGTATAATATCGTTATCAATCAAATAATCTAAAGTGAATTATAAATACAAAATTGACACACTGCGCTATTAATTTTGCAAAAATTATTGTTTATCTTATGCGGTAGGCAACGGCAAGCGGGCTACCTGGTGGAAAGTACTGCCGCCTAAGGATAGTTAAACGGTGATACCAGCATTATGAAGGCATTTTTGGTCCGGAACATCCTAACATTATTGTATACTGTCGGTACCTACATCAATTTTAAATTATTATTTGTCGGTACCTACATATAGCTTGTAAACAAAATATAAAATAATTGCCTGAAGATGAGTAATTCGAAACCGGTTGCAATTTAATAAAATTGTATAATAAAGTGGAACTAGTGTACAAAAAGTGATTTAATTCATAATAATGGAGTTCCATCATGAAGTAACAACACAAAGTGTTAAATATTCAAATTAATAATAAGTCCTTAAACAATTAATTAAATATAATCATTTTCTTTTATTCAGATTCTGGGTCACCCCCACATGAGGTGGTCACAACATTGAAGACGCCTATAAGAATATTAAAGAGCAATCGCTTTAGGAAGCCAAAGCGAAATGCCAAAAGAAGATCTGACGATAGTGACGATGATTCTCCTTACTTTATACCTATACACGATTACTCACCTAATAACGCATATTTTAATCCTTACAATCGTTTAGGACCAAATGACAATGATGCTCCACCACATAGGGAAGAAATTGTTCAAGATGCTGATGATGAATACAAATCTCATCTAAGATCTGAAGCCAAAGACGACGGTTCCCCTTATTTTATACCTGTACACGACTATTCGCCTAACAATGCATATTTCAACCCTTATAACCGTTTGGGACCCAATGATAATGATAATGACAATGATGCACCAGGCGACGGATACAGATCATTCAATGACCAAACAATTAAAGATTCCTTCGAAGTTAGCCGTAAGTTGAATAATTTTAAAGATTTGAAATCAATTTTAGTAGACGAATCATACGAGCAAGGAGATGATATGGACGCCGACTATTATTTTGGTAATCATAAGGCAATAAAAAATAATGTAATCAATCTACTTAAAAGAACACCTCTAAAAAGGGATCCGGAAAATAAACTTACACCAAAGCATATACAATACGCGAGTTCGAAAGAAGCAATGCACCCAACAAAATTTTTTAACAGCGACAATTATTTAAAAGATCACATAAGTGTGATCAGAAACTTTTTGTTTAGACATAAAGCCCCAAACCCCCGAAACCTAAAACCAGTATGGCGTACCCAAGATGAAGAACCAATAGAGAGTATCGTGATAACTGATGTTAATATTACTTCCACCACCAAAACCTATTTAAAATCTCTTTCTGGAGAAGACGACGAAGATTATAAAATAAAAGAAATCACAAATATACAAGAAGGAGGCAAACAACCTGATGGGTCAGGAGGTGGGTCAGGAGGTGGGTCAGGAGTTGGGTCGGGAGGAAATGAAATAATTGGAGGTCCCCCTAAAATCTCAGTATCACAAATACCATCAGCAGGACAAGACTCATTTTCAGAAGAAGGACGTGGTGAATTGCCATCAGGAACAGGAGCAAAACAAGACAATTTAGGAGTATCAGAAGGGGTTTCATTAAGCGGTGTAACCGAAGGAGGGGTATGGGCTCCTCCGGTGACACCTCCATGGCTAGATGAAGGGTCAGGAGGGACAGGAGGTGTATTTGGAGGAGGTGTAGAACAAGAAACAGGAGGAACATCCGGCGGAGGGTCAGCAAGTGGATCAGGGGCAATATCAGGAGGTGCATCAGGAAGTGGATCAGGAGGTGGATCCGGAACTGGATCAGGAGACGGATCAGAAGGTGGACCAGGGGGAGGATCAGGAAGTGGATCTGGAAGCGGATCAGGAGGTGGATCAGGAGGAGAGTCAGGTGGTGGATCAGGAGGTATATCAACAGGTGGATCAGGGGGAGGATCAGGAGGAACAGGAGGAGGGTCGGGGAGTGGATCAGGAAGTATATCAGGAGGCATATCAGGAGGTGTATCAGGGGGAGGATCAGGAGGTTCAGGAGGTGGAACAGGGGGAGCATCAGAAAGTGGATCAGGAGGAGGTACAGGTGGAGGATCAGGAGGTATATCGGGAGGTGGATCAGGAGGAGGAACAGTTGGATGGTCAGGAGGAGGGTCTGGAAGTGGGTCAGGAGGTATATCAGGAGGTGGATCAGGAAGTGGATCAGGAGGAGGATCAGGAGGAGGATCAGGAGGAGGTGGATCAGGTGGATGGTCAGGAGGAGGGTCTGGAAGTGGGTCAGGAGGTATATCAGGAGGTGGATCAGGAAGTGGATCTGGAGTAGGGGCAGGAGGAGGATCAGGTGGATGGTCAGGAGGAAGCTCTGGCGGTGGATCAGAAGGAAGCTCTGGCGGTGGATCAGGAAGTGGATCAGGAGCAGGTACAGGTGGATGGTCAGGTGGAGGATCAGGAAGTGGATCAGGTGGAGGAGGGTCAGGTGGATGGTCAGGTGGAGTATCAGGAGGTATATCAGGAGGTGGATCAGGGAGTGTATCAGGTGGAGGAGGATCAGGGGAAGTATCAGGTGGAGGATCAGGAGGTATATCAGGAGGTGTATCAGGAAGTGGAGCAGGAGGAGGATCAGAAGGAGGGTCTAAAAGTGGATCAGGAGGTGGATCAGGAGGTGGATCAGGAAGTGGATCAGGAGGAGGATCATCTGGATGGTCAGGAGGAGGCTCTGGCGTTGGATCAGGAGGTGGATCAGGAAGTGGATCAGGAGATGGATCAGGAAGTGGATCAGTTGGTGGATCAGGGGGCGTATCAGGAGGTGGATCAGGAGGAGGTATAGGAGAAGGGATAGGAGGAGGTTTTGGAATAAACGGAGGGGCAGGAGCAGGACCGGAGCAAGACTTTATAGGAAGCGGAGGTATAGGAGCATTAGCAGAAGGAGAATTTGAAGGAGGAGGCGTAGAAGGAGCTGGAGGAGTCGGAGGTGCAGGAGGAGGAGCGGGTGGAGAATTCAAAGGAGGAGGCGGAGGAGGATCTGGAAGTGGGTCAGGAAGTGTATCAGGAGGTATATCAGGAGGTGGATCAGCTAGTGGATCAGGAGGTGGATCAGGAGCATCAGGGGGAGGAGGGGAAGGAGGAAGTGCAGAAAAGAAAAGAAATAAAAGGAAAATGTCATTAGATGAAATAAAATTAATTGCAAATATTTCAGAATCAGCCGACGCCGTATCAATGGTTTTGTTCCTACAGAATAGATACAAGAGATCTGGGACCCAAATGGATTCTGTTGAGATATATGTTGATGAGATGGAACGCATGATAAGGGATGATGCCAAAGGTTTGAAGCAGTACGATTGGTTGGGAACGACCATTGATATACAAGCGGCATTGAAGAAGTTAATGGACTTGGTGTAAGTAGAAACAATTCTTTACTTCTAATAAAAGATAAATTATTTTATTGGTGGTTGTTGGATAAATGATCGTTTTATACTAATTCGCGGCCAGAGAATTAGCCTCGCTATCCAGCGGAGCAATGCGGCCAGCCTTCTGGGCACTTATCCGGTTACTGGAGTTTTTGTATTATGTTAATATCCTTTTATGCAAAATTATATGAACACCGAGAGCAAAATCAAAATCGATGGAAAAAGAGGCATTATTTAAAGGAGTAAAAATTAAATTAAATGGAACTAAAATTTCAATACAAAATATTGTTTAGTGGTGCTAAGTTATGAGAGACCTCATTTTACTCGACTACCAACTGCCAATTTCGTATAGATACTTACGGGGCCCCGCCTGCTTTTAAGTTTCAATGAGGAGTTTTCCAGTAGGTATTGTAGGTTAGAGGAAAAACCTCTAAAATTGTTGAAATGTATTAATATTATCCAGTACAAGATACCCAGTGTTTATATCCTCTTTGATAAGTACCTATTTCAAGCGATCTTCGATTACCAAAATTGTTGGGGCGCCATCTAGCGAGTGATATGGAATGCTTTAGATACCTATTGGAAAACTGCTCATTAAAGTAAAATTTGCGTTATATACCAATATATTTACTTACAATGATCTACTTGTTTGTTACTTTTCAGTTTTCGGGATTTTTAGTTTTTGCACAACTTTTTTGGTAGAGCTCGTCTAATTTAAAATGACGCGCCCCACTATCGCATTACCGCACACAAGCAAGTTTAAAATATGGACGCAATACATATACAAATGCCGTCGTAATTGGTCATTCAGTTGCCGGTGACATTCAAACGTAGGAACACGCGTCGTTCATTGGCTCGCACACAGATGAAGTGTCGTTATCAATATTTGCACTCACACATCGAAATCAACTGACTAAGTAGTGGGGCGCGTCATCTTAGACTAGACGAGCTCTAGCAGTGTAAGTCATTTACTCAATGGACATCGGATATAATGGAGGGCCAGGGGTCTGCCTTGACCATGATCCAGGATTACGAAGATCAGATAATTACAGGAGCGGCTGCCATCTAAGCTTTCCCCTGTTAACATGAAAACCTGTTGTAAGATTTACAAGATTATTTAATATCAGAATATTTTTATAATTGCAGAGAAACATATCGAGCGGGCGACAAGTTGTCAGCAGAAGACAATGCGCTCTTGCATTATTCAGTTTACTTGCATAACAGTGTCAAGCCAAAATTGGAAGAGTATAATATGCCACTCCCAAATAAGGAACATTATAAATCCGACAACACTGAAAAAGCTCTCATGAAGACACTTGTTGATTTTAATAAAAAGAGCCAACCGTTATTGAACGAAAGATTTGACATCGACATGTTGAAAAAACTGGCAAAGAAGCCCTATTTTAAAACGGATGATTACAGTAATTTAAAAAACATACGAGGCAAAAATCTTAAACACATTGAACCTCCTGCGCTAAGACTGTCATTGGATGATTTAAAAAGGATGAAAAATTTAATCTTTAACCGAAACAATCTTAAACCTTTTGAAGATATTTTTAAAATCGCCAGAGAGCGACCAAACGAAGAAAAACTACACAAAAAGCTGTACAGAGGTAAAATTATAAACAGACAATACAAAAAACCAACGATAAGCTACTTCAATATGAGAGAACCAGCATACGACTGGTTAAGAACAGTCCCTGAATTAACAAAAATAATAAACAATAGGGCAAATGTTGGAACAAATATCAGGAAAAAAAGCAAAGGGAGAAAGATCACGATTAATAAAAACAAAAATTATCGAAGGTTGGTGAATGATGTGCCTCTCCTAGTACCAGTACCCTCTAATCCACAGACATTTGAAGACAACTTGCAAGATTTCAAGACATTTTTGATTAAATTACAAGACTATTTGGATGACGTGAGTATATGTCAAATCTGGGGTCAAGACTAAAACCTATCGGCGGATATTTTATATCGTGAATTAGAAATACACATATCACGATTTATACCACGGCTTCATTTTTATTCTTGATAATTGTCCAACCCGTACGCAGAGCATGCTTGGAGGAAGAAAAAACAATACCTTCGTACAGGTCATAGTATATTCACGATTCCATAAATCTTCCAATTCAAATATGGTTATAATACTCACTAACGGGTGCTGCCTTAGTGGACTGGCTTACTATTGCTTTAGTTTTAAGTGGTTTTCTTAAGTATAATATTCCTATATGTTATGTCGGGCGCAGTCCGGCTCTGATTGGCATTGTCGGGCACTGACCGGCTCTGTCTGGTATTGTCGGCCGTTGTCGGCTTAGGGTGGGTGTGATCCGGTCCTGGGGAAACCAACATGCAACTGTGTTTCCTTTCTACTTTCTTAGCCCTCCTCTTTGACTTTGAAATTTAGTGTGAGTTGAGTAATTGGTCCAATATGGTCAGGTTCCACTCTCAACAGGGTGACCGAGGTCAGGTGGCAGTCGCTCCACTGTAATTACCTGATATACCAAATCTTGGATCACTTCAATCGTCAAAAAGGACCCCTTTTAGGTAGATAGGAAAGTAGGAAGGAAACACAGATATGTTGACCGCACCACGGCCGGAGCATGTAACCCCACGCCGGTTTCCATTCAGTTGCCTGAATGTGCAGGTTTCTTCAAGATGTTCTCTCACCGCA
The DNA here is from genome assembly GCA_905147135.1 of Blastobasis lacticolella. Lineage (NCBI taxonomy): Eukaryota > Metazoa > Arthropoda > Insecta > Lepidoptera > Blastobasidae > Blastobasis > Blastobasis lacticolella. Next base: position 1,977,996 of record LR990067.1, read on the forward strand.
AGAGCATCGGTTAGTGTACAGATATAATGTACGAGTCATTGGCACATGGCAGCAGTAGGATCATACATCATCAATAAATAATTTAACTTGTTCCTCAGATTCACGACGCCTTGAAACACATAGTGATGGTGGCCAAGCGCAATCGGCCTTTCTATACAAACCTCAAAGACCTGTACCTCAGCCAGCTCACCAGGAAAGCTACAACCGAGGTGCTTCTGCACCTAGCAAGCGCCAGGCTCTTCGAGACGATCGAAAATAGCATGAAGGAAATGAGTAATCACGTTGACTATGTAGAAAATAATGAAGATAAGGTCAAAACAACTCAAAGTGATTTGTTATTTGTACTAAAATTAGTTGAGAGGTTAGAAGAATTAAAATAGCTATATGTTGTCTTTTACTGTGTCTTTTAAACTGTTTGCCTTCAACCCCTAACATGATGCATCTGGTACAGAAGACTGCATTAACCTACTCACCACCTGTACAAAATAATGTAACCGACAGAAAAATTCGGATAGCGCCCAACCAAGTTTATGTTTTCTAAAATGTTTCAAAACTTTTGAACCGTTTTTAACTAAACTCTCTGCACCATTGTCACACTAAGCTGAAACTATGCTGATTGATTCGGGGGAATTAGGCCCACAAATTCACGAGTGGTCATAGTGGTGGTATATATGTCGCAGCCATATGGTTAAATCAGCCGGTTAACTAAACGGCTAGCATTTTGACCAATTATTTAGTTGAAAATTTGCCAGTTTTATAAGATTTTAAAGTGATGTTGAAAGAACGATATTGCCTCGAGTTTACGCAGCTCTTCCACACATTGTTCCAATGCAAACCCACAATAACTTCAAAGTATAATAATAGTTTGCATTAGGTTTCTATTCGGTTAGTTTAGGTTAGCATTATGACAATGAATGGAAGAGCTCCGTAAACTCGAGGCAATATCGTTCATTTGACTTTACTTTCAAAGTTCATGAATTTGGCCAATTTTCAATTAAATAACTGCTTAAATAGCTAGCCGTTTAATTAACCGGCTAATTTAACCATTTGGCTGAGACATATATAAATTATAAATATGAGTGTGTGCATCGCCTTGCGACGACGATGCACTGATATTAGTAGAATGAGTAAGTTGCCAAAATATTTTTTTCAATTGAATATCAAGATATGTGTAAAATGAAACAAACAGTAAAAAAGCGATGTTTTGCACGTGCAATTATAAAGGCAGCTACTTCTCTTAGAAAATTCTCATTTGGGCAACCTACTCATATCTATTATGGGCAAGAGTCAAAGATGTTTACTTAACAATGACAAGAGTTGTGCCGGTAGCAGACAAAAAAAAATAAACTCCTGCATTTCTTTTAATAGCAAAAACGCAGAGCCACGCAAATTGCCTTCAACTAATAGAAGGTTGCAAAAAAATTGTATAAAAGCTTAAAACCCCGACTGCTATTAAAAATCTGAAAAGTTAGAAAAAAGCCGAATGGTGTAAGTGTATGAAATCCAAACGTTATTTTAATTTAAACTTGAAAACTGGCTTGGCCCCTTTTTCATTATACAGGGTGTTACATAATATATGTATAAAGCCGTGAACTGGATGGAGTGTTAAACATAATAAAACGATAGGTACAATTATTTCTGTCGTACGTGAATTTTTTTTATATAACATATGTATGAAGCCGTGAACCGTATAGAGTGCTAAATGTATGAAAACGATAGGTACAAAAATTCCACGTACAACAGAAATAATTGTACCTATCGTTTTATTATGTTTAACACTCTAACCAGTTCACGGCTTTATACATATATTATGTAACACCCTGTATAGGTGGACACAGATACTTAACATATTATACATATATTTTTTTTATCAATAGGCTTGCGTTTGACCTCAACTTACCTGATGGAAAGCGACGATGAGGTCGAAGATGTAGCATGCGAGCCTACCTATTCACTCTTTACATCTACATCTAATTTTTTAAATAGTCAAGCCAAAAAACTTTTCAGACTGCAAAGTGGTATTTTTGGCGGGTAAGTATTTGTGAAGTTATTATTATTATTTAATTGCTCTTTTATTGTAAAGGTATTTCGGGTTTTCAGTCACATTAGTGATAGTATAAAAAGTAACAAATACTCTGTAAAAGAGTATAGGCTGGAGAAATTGATTCATAGTGAGTTAGTATATACATGTAACATAATAATTAAAATTAAGTACCTAAGTTAGTATTCGTAACAGTTGTACGTCACACAAGCTATTCTTAAATAAACTAAGCCAAGGCAGTGACTCCTCTCTACCAATTCGCTGTGCCCAATCCGGGTCCATGTTGATTCTCATCATATTTTAACATCTATATGTAACACATGGAATGCGAAATAAAGAAATTGAAATTGAAATGTAATGAAAGCACGGAACTGAGCTTTCGGGATCCTTAAGAAGTCGCAATAGAACCTGTAATGTAATTACTATCATGCTACTGTCGGGGAATAGGATCAACTAAAGATATGGCTATAGCCTTGAAATAAACGTCTTTGAACGTTATTTTGAGCAAAATCCCTAAAGCTGGGATATTCATGAATTATGATTTTTAAAGCATAACCAGACACAGAGGTGACCTGTCAAGGTGGCGCTAGTTCTGCGTTTTATGTAGCAACACCGGAAGCATCAGTATTCAAATGCCACCAACAATGCAACATGGATAATAAGGAACGTGACATAAAAAGAAGCTAACATGGCCCTATTGTAAAATTTGAATAATGACGTTTCAGAAAACGACCTAGCCTCCTCCTTCCTGGAATTCCTTAATGGAATTATGATTATTTTATTTTATTAGGAAAACTTACACCTAAATTAGGTTACATTAAATTGTTGGATAAATTAATTAATTGTTGGTTGGATTATTATCAAATGTGTCAACATTTGACGCAGTAGACGTTGACACCTAAGTTAGGCAGTTAAACTAACTAATTTTAAATGGTGTACAATAATTAAGGCGGTTTATGAAGGTTATGGAATACTCAATAGCGTCGAGTTATATTTTCTCTATATAGTTTATTATTACCAGTAAAATAATTTTAGTGTACTCGTTGTTCCGCAACGTGTCAAAGTAACCTGAAGTCGTGGTACCCTTATCTTGGCTAAGTTGACTGTATGGGCTAGACAAGCGTCACTTTCTTGACAGAGAGTACGAGACAGTAGCGTCGGTTGCCGAGTGGCTACGGTATCCAACTCGTAAGCGAGAGGTACCGGGTTCGAATCCCACTGCGGCCATTTACCATGGCTCTTTTCTGAGTTGTGTACATTAGTTGAATGTGTGGTGTGGTGTCCGGCAGAGTAGAATAGCACCAACCCCTTACACTCATGGGTGTCGTACAAGGCGACTAATGTTTTCGAGGCAAAAGATCAACAGTCTCCGTAGTCTGGAAAATGGGCAGCAGCATTTTCCATTGTTATATTTAATCACTGAGATCTCTAACCCGCCTGCCAAGCGTGGAGATTATGGCAATAACCTCCCCTTACGTGGGAGAGGCCCTAAGTCCTGCAGTGGACTGTTACGGGCTGTGATGATGATTAGTTGTATGCTATCGGATGCTCTTACGGTGAGGCAAAACATCGTGAAACCTGCACATTCAGGCGACTGAATGTGTAACCAAGGTCCAATCTGGCCAGGTTCCCCGGTAGAAGGATCACGGAGGTCAGATGGCAGTCGCTCCACTGTAATTATCTGATGATACACAGCCGGAACATTAACACCAAGATTATTATTATTATTTATTATCTTCTTCTTTTTTCCACAACTACAAACAACATAAAAACATAACCCTAAACTTAAAGCTATATTTACAGATAAAAAACCCTCTTCCAGGGCATCCCCGCGAGGCATTGTGCCCAGAAGGCTGGCAACATTTCCCCTTTGAATAATAAAGCCTTATAGTGGTGTCCCCGCAAATAATTGAAAGAACGTTTCTCGCTCGTACGATTCGGATGTGGAATGAGCTCCCAGCCACAGTGTTTCCTTTGGACTCTGGGATCGTTTCACAGGTATATTAGAGGTCTCCTAAGAGGCGGGCAACGCATTGGTAGCGCCCTTGGTGTTGCTGATGTCCATAGACGGCGGTGATCACTACCCATCAGTTGTCTACCGTATTACATAAAAAATGATTAACCTCTGCGCCAAAAAAAGTTGCCAGCCGTGCGGTCACCAGTGACACCACAGAGACGCCTGGAGAAATTACGCCTGGAGTGGTCATGGTATAGGCAGCATTTTCAGTTTTCCACGCTTGCGACTGCAACATTTATTATTTATTTATTTATTATTTAAGTCGCGTACCAATACCAAGCGTAGCGATATCTTGCAATCAGAGCGTATAATTCCGCATGGTTCCAATGAAGCTAAAATATTTGCTGTAGCAAGAGACCGCCGGATCGCCTCGTTGAGGGAAGCGTGGCGCGGTATGCGACAAGACAGACCAAGGTGTTCCAGCTAGCTAACCGATACACCACATCTGCGGTAATGGGGATGGGTAACATCGGTGCCTAAGCGCAGATTGACAGCTAAGGTCAGAGAACAGATGTCCAACAAAGTGCCAATGTTTGGTGATGGTAATGCATTCAACCAGATTCTGGCTCGAAAGCTGCGAGCAAACGGGCATGGTCGGCCAAATCTGTGCTAGAATTTAAAAGTGGGACTAACTTACAGAGGGGTTGATCCCACTGCTTTTGAGAGGCGGGAATGGTATAGGTATAACGTGAACTTTTGATTTTTTGTTTATGGTGTCGGTCTGTGACGGTCTTCCGTGCTTACATGGAATGTACAGTAGGAATAGATGAATAAATCCTCCCAGCTACATTTTTTATACCACTCAGGTGGCAAACAAGCTTACAGCCTATGGACGTTTGCATTACCAGTTACTTACACCGCCAATCTCCAATCGCATGACCCCACCCCTCAGGAATGACGTCACAACATGCATTTCGGTTATTCTGTGACGTTATTCCAGTGGATTGTATCATGCAATTGAAGATCGGCGATACCGTTCCTGGCACGGTGATGTGACGCTTGCGCGCAACGTTGGTGCAATTCACGCTGCATTCTTCACTGCGCGCGCAAAGGCAGGCAGGTCGTAACTGAGCAACGGCTTCTAAGGTGACAGCAGCATGACCTCTTGACTTTAAATTTGTCAAATTCTCAAACCAAAATATTTTCACAGGACTTCGTCTAATTCGCGAGCTCAAGTAAGATGCCACTTACAACACACACACTGACACAGCGTCGACACTATTATCGGAACTATTTTAAATACATTTTTTAAGACAGCAAGTACGCTTTACGCAAGAAGTTATTTTTTAATTGTTATTGTCTTTGTTTTATCCGGTAATTGGAGTGGTGATGTATGCATCAGTGGAACAAAAATTATAAATCTCCGGTATGCCGATGACACGACGCTTCTTGCGGCAAGTGAAGCCGAAATGAAAGCCCTTCTGGAGGGAATGGAGGTGGTCAGCAATAGCCTGGGCCTCTCTATTAACAAGTCCAAAACCAAAGTTGTCATGAGGGACCGAGCGAATAAGCTCAATCTCAGAATCAAGACCACGATCTCCAGATAGTGGACAATTTTATTTATCTCGGCTCTAACATCAGCAATAATGGCTCCTGCGAGGTGGAAGTTCGAAGAACGCCACGTCTCAACTTCATAGAACTTGGAAAGACAGGAAAATCTTGCAGAAGGCGAAGACCAAGCGCGTTCGCACTTTGGTTTTTTCAGTAATTTTTTATGGAGCTGAGAAATGGACATTAAGAAATGCGGATCGCAATCGAGTAGATACCTTCAAAATGTGTTGCTGGAGAAGGTTGCTGCGTATTCCATGGACGGCACATCGGACCAAAGCGTCCAAAGCAGCTAAACGTAAAGGATAGGCTTTCCACCATCTGCCTTAGACGAGTGCTGGAATATTTCGGTCATATTGCCAGAAAGGACGGGGAGAACCTCGAAAGACTGATGATCACTGGAAAGGTAGATGGTAAAAGATCTAGAGTTCGATCAGATCCGCACCACATTACATACTACATTCCACGAGGCTCTGCACTGTGCTGAGGACAGGGGAAGATGGCGTGCCTTTGTCCGTGAAAGGATTATGGGGGAGAGACGTCACGGCCCTCAGATATGAGGAATACGTACGGAGGAGGAGGATCTCATATTTAGGTACATTATCGAATCATTTGCAGTACAACTTATGTCGTTTAAAATAATTAATATGTTAGGTTTACATAAAGTCAGAACAAATAAGAATAAATAAAAATTACATAAGTAATTTATGATTAAAGTCATACGTCATTACGAGTAAATTAATAAAAATATAAATGTCATAATAATAAAATGTCTTAAAAATTTATAACAATATAATAATGTCAAGTGGCAATAATTAAATAGTAGGTAATTATAAATGTCAATAATTTAGATAACCTATCGAATAAAAAAAATGTCAAATACTATTCAATTAAAAATTCATCTTGAAGTCAAAACGCACATAGTAACATAAATATGCCTGAATTACTTCAAGACTCATATAAATAATAAGCACTTAATCTAACTACAGAATGTCATCGTAGTTGACAATAAAAACGATACCAAAACCGTCTTCTATAAACATCCTTAAAAGATAAACAGCGATACCACACATCGGTAGTTTCTCTCGATTTAGTTGCCGCACTCAAATAACTCGGGTCATCTTAAAACGCCGATTTCCTCCATCCTTAATCAGAAGCACAATTTCACGGTTTGTTACCTCTATTCAATGATTCTCCGTTAAGAGTCAGATCGATTTGACTCTAAAAATTAAATGTTCGCGATAAAAAATGACTTAGCGAGGTTTCCGGAGGAGAAATGCTTCGGAGTTTCTTATTTGTTTTATTATGCAACTACTGTGGAGGTGATAATAGTGAGGGTAGAAATATCGATGCATTACCTAAAGGGGTGCCGTCAGATTTTCTCAACAGAGTAGCTAGACGGATATTCGAAGAGACCAAGAAGAAATCTAAGGGCGATGAAGCGTCTCTTCCTGATGGTGGCACTGAGGTATCCGACGCGCATTTGCAAGAACAAAGCCAATTCATCAATAAAATAATGAAAGAAGAGAAAGAAAAATTAGAAAATCAAAATGCGAAATTAGATAGAAACGAAACCGATGATTCCTTTGGTACCAAATCTGAGGATTCTGAGTCAGATGTGGCAAATGAAAGTACTGAGGGCCACGGTAAATCACTGTCTATAGAAATAACAGTAGGCGAAGGTGAATCCAATAAATACGCATCAGTAATAAATAAGACAATACGAACATCAAAAGCACAGTATCAAGATGATAATGTTGGCACAGTACTTGCCATTACTACCAAATCTGAGGATTCTACGTCAGATGAATCAAATGAAAGTAAGACAGTGAGTAAAAATAATTCTGATAGCATTGATAAAACACTGTCAATAGAAATAACAGTAGATGAGGAGGCTTCAAATAAAAACGCACGAGTGATGAATAAGACAACAAGTTCAGCAAACGGTGAGGTAGAACCAGACATTATATTAGACAAAGAAGATCATAGCATTGGTGATGATACCAGAAGGGCTGGTGAAAATATTTCATTCAGTTTAGGGTCACTAAAAAGTTTAAAAGATCTATCAAACAAGCTTAACGTTTCGGACAAGGAAAGGGTACCAAAAAAAGAAAGTGAAACTGTGATAATTAAGCAAATTGGCACAACAAATGAAGGTACAGTGCTAGCTCAAAACGAGAAACCAGATAGTAGCATTAATTATAATGGAAGAAGAGCTAACGATAATGTAGCACTGAACTTAGAATCTCTCAAAACTTTGAATAAAGTTGCAAACAAGAGCAAGATAATAAACATTGCACGCAAGGCGAAGCGAAATACAAAAAAAGATTTTAAGAATGGAAAGAATGGAAAAAATGAAAGTCAAAGTCAAGTCAAGTCAAAAAACCTAGATACAGGCACCGAATTGGGAGAATACTGGACTAGGACTCCAGCTGACTGGAAACTAATAACCAATAGACCGTGTTACGGATGTAGTACAACACCAAAAGGTGGCAATGGCGGCGGCAGTAACGGCGGCGCCGGCGGTAATGGCCATAAAACAACGTGCCCCCCAAAACTTCCTCCTTGGGTCACGAAACCTATATACGAACCAAGAGGTAAACTCCATTATAGAAGCAGAATATCAAAGGATGGGGAAGAACAAGCAGGCGATGAAATTACACAAGCTACAAACGACAATTTTCATGCAACTACCGAATATAATACTGAAACTTCTATTAGTACACCAAACACAAATCAGTCATTAGACAAAAAAGAAAAAGAAAATAATAATAGTAAAACGCAGCTTAAGATACTAAAATCAAGAATAACTACTAAGGAAAATAGTAGTCAAAGGTCAACAGTGGGGACAAATGAAAAAGGTTATAAAAAAGAAGCACAAATTGAGAACAGTAAAGGAAACGCTGTGAAAAATAGTAATAAGACAAGTGGAACAGAGACAGATATATCTATTAAAAATGGTGACAAGAGTAAAGTTTCAAAAGATGAGGTAAATCAAAGTAACGATAGAGATGGCACTCAAACAGGGAAAAGAAATGCAAATAAAACGAACAAAGAAAAATTTTTCTTCAGGCTCCAAAGTTCAGATGAAGATCAGTCTAATACTAATCATACTGAAAAAAGTAGAAGTGAATTGGACGAGGAACTACTAGAAAAAAATAACAAAGACTATATTAAATCAATAACAACAAAGAATAACGAATCGACAGCAAAACCTACCGAAAACTATAGTGAGACTTCGAGACACCCAAAAACAGCAGATTTTTTAGAAAAAGGTGAGTCTACTAAAACAGTTACCGAATCAGTTACTCGATCTTATAGAAGTACCACAGATGAAGTGGAAAAAGATAAATATTATCCACGGTCTCATTTGAAAATGAGACATTATATTAAAAATAACAAAAAGAGAGGGGACAACAAAGAAAGGTTTATAGTTGTCAATAACAACAGAAAGCCGGTCCAAGTACATGACAATAGACTTTTATATGGTCCAATATTGATAAATGACCTAGAATTCCAGAAACCATTTAGACCAGCAAACCATTTCCCAAATAACGACGATACTAAAACACATATTACTAATTCCAAATTACTAAACGCAATAAAAGCAATGATTAAGAAACAAAAATACAGAGTTCGGGAAACGCGTAAGTACTTTATTTGTTAAACTCACCACCATAGTCACAATTAAAGCAGAGATTTAGGAGATCTACTTTTACTACAAGTATACTTGATAAAATATAACGTCATATTCTGTAGGGCTACTTTCCGTGCCCTTCGTTAAAAAATCGATCCGAAGTCGAAAGTACAAATATAATTCAAATTAAAAAGGAGCTTAATAATATTAATTTTCTCTTAAACGCAGGTTAACGATTTTCAAAAAATCACTTAAAACACAACTCAAACACAAACTCAAAGCTTCATGTATAATATCGTTATCAATCAAATAACCTAAAGTGAATTATAAATACAAAATTGACACACTGCGCTATTAATTTTGCAAAAATAATTGTTTATCTTATGCGGTAGGCAGCGGCAAGCGGGCTACCTGATGGAAAGTACTGCCGCCTAAGGATAGTTAAACGGTGATACCAGCAAACCGGGTAGGCGATCCCGTTAACACCCATATTTTTGGGTACTTCTACTTAGAAAGTAACTCCTTCTCAAATTATGATATCTAAACTTCACAATCAAATTAATAATAAGTCCTTAAACAATTAATTAAATATAATCATTTTCTTTTATTCAGATTCTGGGTCACCCCCACATGAGGTGGTCACAACATTGAAGACGCCCATAAGAATATTAAAGAGCAATCGCTTTAGGAAGCCAAAGCGAAATGCCAAAAGAAGATCTGACGATAGTGACGATGATTCTCCTTACTTTATACCTATACACGATTACTCACCTAATAACGCATATTTTAATCCTTACAATCGTTTAGGACCAAATGACAATGATGCTCCACCACATAGGGAAGAAATTGTTCAAGATGCTGATGATGAATACAAATCTCATCTAAGATCTGAAGCCAAAGACGACGGTTCCCCTTATTTTATACCTGTACACGACTATTCGCCTAACAATGCATATTTCAACCCTTATAACCGTTTGGGACCCAATGATAATGATAATGACAATGATGCACCAGGCGACGGATACAGATCATTCAATGACCAAACAATTAAAGATTCCTTCGAAGTTAGCCGTAAGTTGAATAATTTTAAAGATTTGAAATCAATTTTAGTAGACGAATCATACGAGCAAGGAGATGATATTGACGCAGACTATTATTTTGGTAATCATAAGGCAATAAAAAATAATGTAATCAATCTACTTAAAAGAACACCTCTAAAAAGGGATCCGGAAAATAAACTTACACCAAAACATATACAATACGCGAGTTCGAAAGAAGCAATGCACCCAACAAAATTTTTTAACAGCGACAATTATTTAAAAGATCACATTAGTGTGATCAGAAACTTTTTGTTCAGACATAAAGCCCCAAACCCCCGAAACCTAAAACCAGTATGGCGTACTCAAGATGAAGAACCAATAGAGAGTATCGTGATAACTGATGTTAATATTACTTCCACCACCAAAACCTACTTAAAATCTCTTTCTGGAGAAGACGACGAAGATTATAAAATAAAAGAAATCACAAATATACAAGAAGGAGGAAAACAACCTGATGGGTCAGGAGGTGGGTCAGGAGCTGGGTCAGGAGTTGGGTCGGGAGGAAATGAAATAATTGGAGGTCCCCCTAAAATCTCAGTATCACAAATACCATCAGCAGGACATGACTCATTTTCAGAAGAAGGACGTGGTGAATTGCCATCAGGAACAGGAGCAAAACAAGACAATTTAGGAGTATCAGAAGGAGTTTCATTAAGCGGTGTAACCGAAGGAGGGGTATGGGCTCCTCCGGTGACACCTCCATGGCTAGATGAAGGGTCAGGAGGGACAGGAGGTGTATTTGGAGGAAGTGTAGAACAAGGAACAGGAGGAGAATCCGGCGGAGGGTCAGCAAGTGGATCAGGGGCAATAACAGGAGGTGCATCAGGAAATGCATCAGGAGGTGGATTCGGAACTGGATCAGAAGACGGATCAGAAGGTGGACCAGGGGGAGGATCAGGAAGTGGATCTGGAAGCGGATCAGGAGGTGGATCAGGGGGAGGATCAGGAAGTGGATCAGGAGGTATATCAACAGGTGGATCAGGGGGAGGATCAGGAGGAACAGGAGGAGGGTCGGGGAGTGGATCAGGAAGTATATCAGGAGGCATATCAGGAGGTGTATCAGGGGGAGGATCAGGAGGTTCAGGAGGTGGAACAGGGGGAGCATCAGAAAGTGGATCAGGAGGAGGATCAGGAGGAGGTACAGATGGAGGATCAGGAGGTATATCGGGAGGTGGATCAGGAGGAGGAACAGGTGGATGGTCAGGAGGAGGGTCTGGAAGTGGGTCAGGAGGTATATCAGGAGGTGGATCAGGAAGTGGATCAGGAGGAGGAGCAGGAGGAGGATCAGGAGGAGGTGGATCAGGTGGATGGTCAGGAGGAGGGTCTGGAAGTGGGTCAGGAGGTATATCAGGAGGTGGATCAGGAAGTGGATCAGGAGGAGGGGCAGGAGGAGGATCAGGTGGATGGTCAGGAGGAAACTCTGGCGGTGGATCAGGAAGTGGATCAGGAGCAGGTACAGGTGGATGGTCAGGTGGAGGATCAGGAAGTGGATCAGGAGGAGGAGGGTCAGGTGGATGGTCAGGTGGAGGATCAGGAGGTATATCAGGAGGTGGATCAGGGAGTGTATCAGGTGGAGGAGGATCAGGGGGAATATCAGGTGGAGGATCAGGAGGTATATCAGGAGGTGTATCAGGAAGTGGAGCAGGAGGAGGATCAGGAGGAGGGTCTAAAAGTGGATCAGGAGGTGGATCAGGAGGTGGATCAGGAAGTGGATCAGGAGGAGGATCATCTGGATGGTCAGGAGGAGGCTCTGGCGTTGGATCAGGAGGTGGATCAGGAAGTGGATCAGGAGATGGATCAGGAAGTGGATCAGTTGGTGGATCAGGGGGCGTATCAGGAGGTGGACCAGGAGGAGGTATAGGAGAAGAGATAGGAGGAGGTTTTGGAATAAACGGAGGGGCAGGAGCAGGACCGGAGCAAGTTTTTATAGGAAGCGGAGGTATAGGAGCATTAGCAGAAGGAGAATTTGAAGGAGGAGGCGTAGAAGGAGCCGGAGGAGTCGGAGGTGCAGGAGGAGGAGCGGGTGGAGAATTCAAAGGAGGAGGCGGAGGAGGATCTGGAAGTGGGTCAGGAAATGTATCAGGAGGTATATCAGGAGGTGGATCAGCTAGTGGATCAGGAGGTGGATCAGGAGCATCAGGGGGAGGAGGGGAAGGAGGAAGTGCAGAAAAGAAAAGAAATAAAAGGAAAATGTCATTAGATGAAATAAAATTAATTGCAAATATTTCAGAATCAGCCGACGCCGTATCAATGGTTTTGTTCCTACAGAATAGATACAAGAGATCTGGGACCCAAATGGATTCCGTTGAGATATATGTTGATGAGATGGAACGCATGATAAGGGATGATGCCAAAGGTTTGAAGCAGTACGATTGGTTGGGAACGACCATTGATATACAAGCGGCATTGAAGAAGTTAATGGACTTGGTGTAAGTAGAAACAATTCTTTACTTCTAATAAAAGATAAATTATTTTATTGGTGGTTGTTGGATAAATGATCGTTTTATACTAATTCGCGGCCAGAGAATTAGCCTCGCTATCCAGCGGAGCAATGCGGCCAGCCTTCTGGGCACTTATCCGGTTACTGGAGTTTTTGTATTATGTTAATATCCTTTTATGCAAAATTATATGAACACCGAGAGCAAAATCAAAATCGATGGAAAAAGAGGCATTATTTAAAGGAGTAAAAATTAAATTAAATGGAACTAAAATTTCAATACAAAATATTGTTTAGTGGTGCTAAGTTATGAGAGACCTCATTTTACTCGACTACCAACTGCCAATTTCGTATAGATACTTACGGGGCCCCGCCTGCTTTTAAGTTTCAATGAGGAGTTTTCCAGTAGGTATTGTAGGTTAGAGGAAAAACCTCTAAAATTGTTGAAATGTATTAATATTATCCAGTACAAGATACCCAGTGTTTATATCCTCTTTGATAAGTACCTATTTCAAGCGATCTTCGATTACCAAAATTGTTGGGGCGCCATCTAGCGAGTGATATGGAATGCTTTAGATACCTATTGGAAAACTGCTCATTAAAGTAAAATTTGCGTTATATACCAATATATTTACTTACAATGATCTACTTGTTTGTTACTTTTCAGTTTTCGGGATTTTTAGTTTTTGCACAACTTTTTTGGTAGAGCTCGTCTAATTTAAAATGACGCGCCCCACTATCGCATTACCGCACACAAGCAAGTTTAAAATATGGACGCAATACATATACAAATGCCGTCGTAATTGGTCATTCAGTTGCCGGTGACATTCAAACGTAGGAACACGCGTCGTTCATTGGCTCGCACACAGATGAAGTGTCGTTATCAATATTTGCACTCACACATCGAAATCAACTGACTAAGTAGTGGGGCGCGTCATCTTAGACTAGACGAGCTCTAGCAGTGTAAGTCATTTACTCAATGGACATCGGATATAATGGAGGGCCAGGGGTCTGCCTTGACCATGATCCAGGATTACGAAGATCAGATAATTACAGGAGCGGCTGCCATCTAAGCTTTCCCCTGTTAACATGAAAACCTGTTGTAAGATTTACAAGATTATTTAATATCAGAATATTTTTATAATTGCAGAGAAACATATCGAGCGGGCGACAAGTTGTCAGCAGAAGACAATGCGCTCTTGCATTATTCAGTTTACTTGCATAACAGTGTCAAGCCAAAATTGGAAGAGTATAATATGCCACTCCCAAATAAGGAACATTATAAATCCGACAACACTGAAAAAGCTCTCATGAAGACACTTGTTGATTTTAATAAAAAGAGCCAACCGTTATTGAACGAAAGATTTGACATCGACATGTTGAAAAAACTGGCAAAGAAGCCCTATTTTAAAACGGATGATTACAGTAATTTAAAAAACATACGAGGCAAAAATCTTAAACACATTGAACCTCCTGCGCTAAGACTGTCATTGGATGATTTAAAAAGGATGAAAAATTTAATCTTTAACCGAAACAATCTTAAACCTTTTGAAGATATTTTTAAAATCGCCAGAGAGCGACCAAACGAAGAAAAACTACACAAAAAGCTGTACAGAGGTAAAATTATAAACAGACAATACAAAAAACCAACGATAAGCTACTTCAATATGAGAGAACCAGCATACGACTGGTTAAGAACAGTCCCTGAATTAACAAAAATAATAAACAATAGGGCAAATGTTGGAACAAATATCAGGAAAAAAAGCAAAGGGAGAAAGATCACGATTAATAAAAACAAAAATTATCGAAGGTTGGTGAATGATGTGCCTCTCCTAGTACCAGTACCCTCTAATCCACAGACATTTGAAGACAACTTGCAAGATTTCAAGACATTTTTGATTAAATTACAAGACTATTTGGATGACGTGAGTATATGTCAAATCTGGGTTCAAGACTAAAACCTATCGGTGGATATTTTATATCGTGAATTAGAAATACACATATCACGATTTATACCACGGCTTCATTTTTATTCTTGATAATTGTCCAACCCGTACGCAGAGCATGCTTGGAGGAAGAAAAAACAATACCTTCGTACAGGTCATAGTATATTCACGATTCCATAAATCTTCCAATTCAAATATGGTTATAATACTCACTAACGGGTGCTGCCTTAGTGGACTGGCTTACTATTGCTTTAGTTTTAAGTGGTTTTTTTAAGTATAATATACCTATATGTTATGTCGGGCGCAGTCCGGCTCTGATTGGCATTGTCGGGCACTGACCGGCTCTGTCTGGTATTGTCGGCCGTTGTCGGCTTAGGGTGGGTGTGATCCGGTCCTGGGGAAACCAACATGCAACTGTGTTTCCTTTCTACTTTCTTAGCCCTCCTCTTTGACTTTGAAATTTAGTGTGAGTTGAGTAATTGGTCCAATATGGTCAGGTTCCACTCTCAACAGGGTGACCGAGGTCAGGTGGCAGTCGCTCCACTGTAATTACCTGATCTACCAAATCTTGGATCACTTCAATCGTCAAAAAGGACCCCTTTTAGGTAGATAGGAAAGTAGGAAGGAAACACAGATATGTTGACCGCACCACGGCCGGAGCATGTAACCCCACGCCGGTTTCCATTCAGTTGCCTGAATGTTGCCTGAAGATGTTCTCTCACCGCAAGAGCATCGGTTAGTGTACAGATATAATGTACGAGTCATTGGCACATGGCAGCAGTAGGATCATACATCATCAATAAATAATTTAACTTGTTCCTCAGATTCACGACGCCTTGAAACACATAGTGATGGTGGCCAAGCGCAATCGGCCTTTCTATACAAACCTCAAAGACCTGTACCTCAGCCAGCTCACCAGGAAAGCTACAACCGAGGTGCTTCTGCACCTAGCAAGCGCCAGGCTCTTCGAGACGATCGAAAATAGCATGAAGGAAATGAGTAATCACGTTGCCTATGTAGAAAATAATGAAGATAAGGTCAAAACTACTCAAAGTGATTTGTTATTTGTACTAAAATTAGTTGAGAGGTTAGAAGAATTAAAATAGCTATATGTTGTCTTTTACTGTGTCTTTTAAACTGTTTGCCTTCAACCCCTAACATGATGCATCTGGTACAGAAGACTGCATTAACCTACTCACCACCTGTACAAAATAATGTAACCGACAGAAAAATTCGGATAGCGCCCAACCAAGTTTATGTTTTCTAAAATGTTTCAAAACTTTTGAACCGTTTTTAACTAAACTCTCTGCACCATTGTCACACTAAGCTGAAACTATGCTGATTGATTCGGGGGAATTAGGCCCACAAATTCACGAGTGGTCATAGTGGTGGTATATATGTCGCAGCCATATGGTTAAATCAGCCGGTTAACTAAACGGCTAGCATTTTGACCAATTATTTAGTTGAAAATTTGCCAGTTTTATAAGATTTTAAAGTGATGTTGAAAGAACGATATTGCCTCGTGTTTACGCAGCTCTTCCACACATTGTTCCAATGCAAACCCACAATAACTTCAAAGTATAATAATAGTTTGCATTAGGTTTCTATTCGGTTAGTTTAGGTTAGCATTATGACAATGAATGGAAGAGCTCCGTAAACTCGAGGCAATATCGTTCATTTGACTTTACTTTCAAAGTTCATGAATTTGGCCAATTTTCAATTAAATAACTGCTTAAATAGCTAGCCGTTTAATTAACCGGCTAATTTAACCATTTGGCTGAGACATATATAAATTATAAATATGAGTGTGTGCATCGCCTTGCGACGACGATGCACTGATATTAGTAGAATGAGTAAGTTGCCAAAATATTTTTTTCAATTGAATATCAAGATATGTGTAAAATGAAACAAACAGTAAAAAAGCGATGTTTTGCACGTGCAATTATAAAGGCAGCTACTTCTCTTAGAAAATTCTCATTTGGGCAACCTACTCATATCTATTATGGGCAAGAGTCAAAGATGTTTACTTAACAATGACAAGAGTTGTGCCGGTAGCAGACAAAAAAAAATAAACTCCTGCATTTCTTTTAATAGCAAAAACGCAGCGCCACGCAAATTGCCTTCAACTTATAGAAGGTTGCCAGCACTACGAAGTAAATAAAAAAAATTGTATAAAAGCTAAAAACCCCGACTGCTATTAAAAATCTGAAAAGTTAGAAAAAAGCCGAATGGTGTAAGTGTATGAAATCCAAACGTTATTTTAATTTAAACTTAAAAACTTGAAAACTGGCTTGGCCCCTTTTTCATTATATAGGTGGACACAGATACTTTACATATTATACATATATTTTTTTAACAATAGGCTTGCGTTTGACCTCAACTTACCTGATGGAAAGCGACGATGAGGTCGAAGATGTAGCATGCGAGCCTACCTATTCACTCTTTACATCTACCATTTATATACATTTTTTAAATAGTCAAGCCAAAAAACTTTTCAGACTGCAAAGTGGTATTTTTGGCGGGTAAGTATTTGTGAAGTTATTATTATTATTTAATTGCTCTTTTATTGTAAAGGTATTTCGGGTTTTCAGTCACATTAGTGATAGTATAAAAAGTAACATATACTCTGTAAAAGAGTATAGGCTGGAGAAATTGATTCATAGTGAGTTAGTATTAAAAGAATAGCACCACCCCATCTCTTCCCGTGGGTGTCGTAAGAGGCGACTAAGGGAATAACCCGGAAGATGGGCAGCAGCATCTTTCGGGTACATTTACATCTACTTCACTGCGATCGCCAACCCGCCTGCCAAGCGTGGCGATTATGGCAACCCCCCCCCTGATGACAAGCACACACAGGCCACGGCCCCCAGTACCCGGCGGCCCCGCTATTCCGGACTATGGTAGCGGTCACGGTAACGGCGGGGCAGGGGGTGCGAAGAATCACCGGATGCGACCAGGCTACCACAAAGCACGACCACTGGCCCTGGCTACATACAATGTCCAGACACTGCGGACCGACGAAAAGCTCGTGGAACTGGAGGAAGTGGTAAGCAGATTAAATTGGGATATTATAGGGTTATCTGAAGTCCGAAGAAAGGGGGAGGACTCGATAATCCTAAAGTCCGGAAATCTGCTTTACTTCCGGGAGGGCGACCAACTGTCCCTAGGTGGTGTCGGGTTCCTCGTCCACAAATCCCTCGTGAACAACATAGTCAAAATCGAGAGTGTGTCGTCTAGGGTAGCGTACCTTATACTCAGAATTACCAAGCGGTATTCGTTGAAGGTCATACAGGTCTACGCACCGACTTCGACTCACTCCGACGATGAAGTGGAGGCTATGTATGAGGATATTTCTACAGCCATGCATACCTCCAAGACACACTATACCGTTGTCATGGGAGATTTCAACGCGAAACTGGGCAAACGAGGCGGAGACGAGTTGAGAGTGGGGCAATTTGGAATTGGAAGTCGGAACGCCCGTGGCCAGATGCTGGCCGGCTTTATGGAGAAGGAGGGACTCTTTATGATGAACTCATTTTTCAGGAAGCCGGATCATCGCAGATGGACGTGGGTTAGTCCCGATGGTGTCACAAAAAATGAGATTGACTTCATCCTATCTACGAAACGGCATATATTCAATGATGTCTCGGTGATCAATAGCGTTAAAATTGGCAGTGATCACCGCTTGGTAAGAGGCACATTGAATATTAATCCCCAGCTGGAAAGATCGAGATTGATGAGGTCCACGCTCCGGCCTATACCCATCCAAATCCAAAACCCCGAGAGCTTTCAACTCGAATTACAAAATCGCTTCGAGTGCCTAGGAGAGTGCGTCGACGTGGACGACTATAATAACAGGTTCGTGGAAACTGTCTATACGGTTGGGTCAAAGTTTTATAAGGCCTGCCGTACAAACAGAACAAACAAAATCTCTGACGATACCCTCAAACTCATCGAAGAAAGACGCGGAATGACTCTGCAATCCCCTGATGATGTCTCTCAATTTAGGCGACTTAATCGACAGATCTCCAAGTCTCTGACTCGCGACATACGCCGCTTCAATACTACCAATATTGAGGCGGCGATCGAGCGGAACAAAGGCTCTAAAGTCTTTGCGAGAGATCTGTCGATTGGACAGAGCCAGTTGACGAGACTGAAAACGGATGACGGCAGAGTTGTTTCGACCAAGTCCGAGGTTTTGAGGGAAGTCGAGAGGTTCTATGGACAGTTATACACGACAACACGGGCACCTGTTACCAGTATGGCAAAAGACCCCAGAGCCAAGTTGACCCGACACTACACCGAAGATATCCCGGACATCAGCCTGTACGAGATTAGTATGGCTCTCAAACAGCTTAAGAACAACAAGGCGCCGGGTGATGATGGAATTACGGCTGAGCTTCTGAAAGCTGGTGGCAAACCTGTGCTTAAGACCCTTCAGAAGCTGTTCAATTCCGTCATCCTCGAGGGCAAAACGCCGGAAGCATGGCACAGAAGCATAGTCATATTGTTCTTCAAGAAAGGTGATAAGGCTCTCTTGAAGAACTTCAGACCAATATCGCTGCTGACCCATGTCTATAAGCTGTTTTCGAGAGTCATTACGAATCGTCTCGCACGCAGGTTTGATGACTTCCAGCCTCCCGAACAAGCCGGATTCCGAAAAGGTTTTAGTACCATAGACCACATACATACGCTGCGGCAGGTTGTACAGAAGACCGAAGAGTATAACCGGCCATTATGCTTGGCGTTTGTGGACTATGAGAAAGCCTTCGATTCGATCGAAACTTGGGCGGTGCTCCAGTCTCTACAGCGGTGCCAAATTGACTATCGATATATCGAAGCACTGAAGTGTTTGTACGAAAACGCCACTATGTCAGTTCGTCTCCAGGACAAGACCACAGAACCTATTCAGCTGCAGCGAGGTGTTAGACAAGGTGATGTCATATCACCGAAGTTGTTCACCGCTGCACTGGAGGATATCTTTAGGCTTCTGGACTGGGACGGACTTGGCATCAATATTAACGGCGAGTACCTCACGCACCTCAGATTTGCTGACGATATCGTAGTCATGGCTGAAACCCTGGAAGACTTGGGCAAAATGCTCGATGACCTCTGTAGTGCCTCTCAACAAGTAGGTCTTAAAATGAACATGGACAAGACGAAAATTATGTCAAATGTCCATGTTGTGCCTACTCCAGTGACAGTTGGAGGCACTCCACTTGAAGTTGTTGACGACTATACATACCTAGGACAAATAGTCCGGCTAGGTAGGTCCAATTTCGAGAAAGAGGTCAATCGACGAATCCAACTCGGTTGGGCAGCGTTCGGGAAGCTACGCCACATATTTTCGTCCCAATTACCGCAGTGTCTCAAGACGAAGGTCTTTGACCAATGTGTGTTGCCAGTGATGACTTACGGATCTGAAACGTGGCCACTCACTATGGGCCTTATAAGAAAGCTCACTGTTGCCCAAAGGGCAATGGAAAGAGCTATGCTCGGAGTTTCTTTGCGCGATCGAGTCAGAAATGAGGAGATCCGCAAGCGAACCAAGGTCACCGACATAGCTCTAAGGATTGCCAGACTGAAGTGGCAGTGGGCAGGGCACATAGCTCGAAGAACAGATGGCCGATGGGGCAGTAAAGTTCTCGAGTGGCGACCACGTACCGGTAGACGCAGCGTGGGTAGGCCTCCTACAAGGTGGACCGACGACCTGGTAAGGATCGCAGGTACCAGCTGGATGCGGAAAGCACAGGACCGGTCTTTGTGGAGATCTCTGGGGGAGGCCTATGCCCAGCAGTGGGCGTCTTCTGGCTGATATGATGATGATGATGATGAGTTAGTATATATATGTAACATAATAATTAAAATTAAGTACCTAAGTTAGTATTCGTAACAGTTGTACGTCACACAAGCTATTCTTAAATAAACTAAGCCAAGGCAGTGACTCCTCTCTACCAATTTGCTGTGCCCAATCCGGGTCCATGTTGATTCTCATCATATTGTAACATCTATATGTAACACATGGAATGCGAAATAAAGAAATTGAAATTGAAATGTAATGAAAGCACGGAACTGAGCTTTCGGGATCCTTAAGAAGTCGCAATAGAACCTGTAATGTAATTACTATCATGCTACTGTCGGGGAATAGGATCAACTAAAGATATGGCTATAGCCTTGAAATAAACGTCTTTGAACGTTATTTTGAGCAAAATCCCTAAAGCTGGGCTATTCATGAATTATGATTTTTAAAGCATAACCAGACACAGAGGTGACCTGTCAAGGTGGCGCTAGTTCTGCGTTTTATGTAGCAACACCGGAAGCATCAGTATTCAAATGCCACCAACAATGCAACATGGATAATAAGGAACGTGACATAAAAAGAAGCTAACATGGCCCTATTGTAAAATTTGAATAATGACGTTTCAGAAAACGACCTAGCCTCCTCCTTCCTGGAATTCCTTAATGGAATTATGATTATTTTATTTTATTAGGAAAACTTACACCTAAATTAGGTTACATTAAATTGTTGGATAAATTAATTAATTGTTGGTTGGATTATTATCAAATGTGTCAACATTTGACGCAGTAGACGTTGACACCTAAGTTAGGCAGTTAAACTAACTAATTTTAAATGGTGTACAATAATTAAGGCGGTTTATGAAGGTTATGGAATACTCAATAGCGTCGAGTTATATTTTCTCTATATAGTTTATTATTACCAGTAAAATAATTTTAGTGTACTCGTTGTTCCGCAACGTGTCAAAGTAACCTGAACTCGTGGTACCCTTATCTTGGCTAAGTTGACTGTATGGGCTAGACAAGCGTCACTTTCTTGACAGAGAGTACGAGACAGTAGCGTCGGTTGCCGAGTGGCTACGGTATCCAACTCGTAAGCGAGATCGAATTCGGGTTCGAATCCCACTGCGGCCATTTACCATGGCTCTTTTCTGAGTTGTGTACATTAGTTGAATGTGTGGTGTGGTGTCCGGCAGAGTAGAATAGCACCAACCCCTTACACTCATGGGTGTCGTACAAGGCGACTAATGTTTTCGAGGCAAAAGATCAACAGTCTCCGTAGTCTGGAAAATGGGCAGCAGCATTTTCCATTGTTATATTTAATCACTGCGATCTCCAACCCGCCTGCCAAGCGTGGAGATTATGGCAATAACCTCCCCTTACGTGGGAGAGGCCCTAAGTCCTGCAGTGGACTGTTACGGGCTGTGATGATGATTAGTTGTATGCTATCGGATGCTCTTACGGTGAGGCAAAACATCGTGAAACCTGCACATTCAGGCGACTGAATGTGTAACCAAGGTCCAATCTGGCCAGGTTCCCCGGTAGAAGGATCACGGAGGTCAGATGGCAGTCGCTCCACTGTAATTATCTGATGATACACAGCCGGAACATTAACACCAAGATTATTATTATTATTTATTATCTTCTTCTTTTTTCCACAACTACAAACAACATAAAAACATAACCCTAAACTTAAAGCTATATTTACAGATAAAAAACCCTCTTCCAGGGCATCCCCGCGAGGCATTGTGCCCAGAAGGCTGGCAACATTTCCCCTTTGAATAATAAAGCCTTATAGTGGTGTCCCCGCAAATATTTGAAAGAACGTTTCTCGCTCGTACGATTCGGATGTGGAATGAGCTCCCAGCCACAGTGTTTCCTTTGGACTCTGGGATCGTTTCACAGGTATATTAGAGGTCTCCTAAGAGGCGGGCAACGCATTGGTAGCGCCCTTGGTGTTGCTGATGTCCATAGACGGCGGTGATCACTACCCATCAGTTGTCTACCGTATTACATAAAAAATGATTAACCTCTGCGCCAAAAAAAGTTGCCAGCCGTGCGGTCACCACAGAGACGCCTGGAGAAATTACGCCTGGAGTGGTCATGGTATAGGCAGCATTTTCAGTTTTCCACGCTTGCGACTGCAACATTTATTATTTATTTATTTATTATTTAAGTCGCGTACCAATACCAAGCGTAGCGATATCTTGCAATCAGAGCGTATAATTCCGCATGGTTCCAATGAAGCTAAAATATTTGCTGTAGCAAGAGACCGCCGGATCGCCTCGTTGAGGGAAGCGTGGCGCGGTATGCGACAAGACAGACCAAGGTGTTCCAGCTAGCTAACCGATACACCACATCTGCGGTAATGGGGATGGGTAACATCGGTGCCTAAGCGCAGATTGACAGCTAAGGTCAGAGAACAGATGTCCAACAAAGTGCCAATGTTTGGTGATGGTAATGCATTCAACCAGATTCTGGCTCGAAAGCTGCGAGCAAACGGGCATGGTCGGCCAAATCTGTGCTAGAATTTAAAAGTGGGACTAACTTACAGAGGGGTTGATCCCACTGCTTTTGAGAGGCGGGAATGGTATAGGTAAGACGTGAACTTTTGATTTTTTGTTTATGGTGTCGGTCTGTGACGGTCTTCCGTGCTTACATGGAATGTACAGTAGGAATAGATGAATAAATCCTCCCAGCTACATTTTTTATACCACTCAGGTGGCAAACAAGCTTACAGCCTATGGACGTTTGCATTACCAGTTACTTACACCGTCAATCTCCAATCGCATGACCCCACCCCTCAGGAATGACGTCACAACATGCATTTCGGTTATTCTGTGACGTTATTCCAGTGGATTGTATCATGCAATTGAAGATCGGCGATACCGTTCCTGGCACGGTGATGTGACGCTTGCGCGCAACGTTGGTGCAATTCACGCTGCATTCTTCGCTGCGCGCGCAAAGGCAGGCAGGTCGTAACTGAGCAACGGCTTCTAAGGTGACAGCAGCATGACCTCTTGACTTTAAATTTGTCAAATTCTCAAACCAAAATATTTTCACAGGACTTCTTCTAATTCGCGAGCTCAAGTAAGATGCCACTTACAACACACACACTGACACAGTGTCGACACTATTATCGGAACTATTTTAAATACATTTTTTAAGACAGCAAGTACGCTTTACGCAAGAAGTTATTTTTTAATTGTTATTGTCTTTGTTTTATCCGGTAATTGGAGTGGTGATGTATGCATAAGTGGAACAAAAATTATAAATCTCCGGTATGCCGATGACACGACGCTTCTTGCGGCAAGTGAAGCCGAAATGAAAGCCCTTCTGGAGGGAATGGAGGTGGTCAGCAATAGCCTGGGCCTCTCTATTAACAAGTCCAAAACCAAAGTTGTCATGAGGGACCGAGCGAATAAGCTCAATCTCAGAATCAAGACCACGATCTCCAGATAGTGGACAATTTTATTTATCTCGGCTCTAACATCAGCAATAATGGCTCCTGCGAGGTGGAAGTTCGAAGAACGCCACGTCTCAACTTCATAGAACTTGGAAAGACAGGAAAATCTTGCAGAAGGCGAAGACCAAGCGCGTTCGCACTTTGGTTTTTTCAGTAATTTTTTATGGAGCTGAGAAATGGACATTAAGAAATGCGGATCGCAATCGAGTAGATACCTTCAAAATGTGTTGCTGGAGAAGGTTGCTGCGTATTCCATGGACGGCACATCGGACCAAAGCGTATATTCTAAAGCAGCTAAACGTAAAGGATAGGCTTTCCACCATCTGCCTTAGACGAGTGCTGGAATATTTCGGTCATATTGCCAGAAAGGACGGGGCGAACCTCGAAAGACTGATGATCACTGGAAAGGTAGATGGTAAAAGACCTAGAGTTTGATCAGATCCGCAGCACATTACATACTACATTCCACGAGGCTCTGCACTGTGCTGAGGACAGGGGAAGATGGCGTGCCTTTGTCCGTGAAAGGATTATGGGGGAGAGACGTCACGGCCCTCAGATATGAGGAATACGTACGGAGGAGGAGGATCTCATATTTAGGTACATTATCGAATCATTTGCAGTACAACTTATGTCGTTTAAAATAATTAATATGTCAGGTTTACATAAAGTCAGAACAAATAAAAATAAACTTGCCCTATGTAGAAAGCATCACCTGATTCCCCTTGAGCAGCGGAGAGAGACAGCTGATTTAATCTTTCTGTTGAAAATAGCGCAAGGAATGCTTGATTGTCCTGATCTGCTCTCGCTTTTATTCCTATCAATTCCGCGCAGGGTGTTAAGATTTAACGTACCCATCAGTCTGGGGAGTGCATCCACCAAGTACAGACTTCAGTCCTACATTTGTCGTGCAAGCAATGTTTTCAATAGGGCAAGTATGGAACTCGATTTTGATTTGTTCAACACTAGCGCTATGTCAGCAAGGCGTTTGTTGAGTAACAAGTTTTTTATTAAGCAATGAGCGTTTACTATAATGTAAATGTAAAAATGTAAAGTTTATTGTATAGATATGGATTATGTACTTATAGAAAGATAGACCGATTTCTGTCATTTTTATGTTAATTGAGTGCACACTTTATTTTCTTGTTGTGTTGTATTATCTGTGTTACTTTGATACCTATCTGTGGAGACCTTTCATTGGCATACTATTTCTTATATTAGGTCTTTACCTATGAAATTGCCGTTCTGCAATACTGGCCATTTCACATAAAATATTTTTTGTTTGGCTAAGAATTCTAATTTCAAATTAATTTTATTTTAAAAACATGGAATTCTTTTTCCAAAAGTAGTCATTTGTTTATTGATTAGTGTAACATTTTCATCGCATTTCAATCTTTTTCGTCATCATGGATACGTTAAAAATTCGAGTAATTATGGAATATGAGTACCGTCGTGGCAGCAACGCGGCACAAGCGGCACGCAACATCAACGACGTTTACGGAGCTAACACTACAAACCAACGCACCACCTGTTATTGGTTTGCTCGCTTCCGTTCTGGGAATTTCGACCTGAAAAATGAACCTCGCGGTCGTCCGAAGACTTTGGTCGACAATGACGAATTAAAGGCGATTGTAGAAGCCGATGACACACAATGTACGGCTGAATTAGCAGCAGCTTTCGACGTTAGCGTCAAAACAATATTGGTCCATTTGCGTCAAATTGGTAAGGTAAAAAGCTTGACAAATGGGTGCCTCACGAACTCAATGAGCGCCAGCGCGAAGTACGCGTCGAGACGTGCCTTGCACTGCTCAACAGACACATAAACGAAGGAATTTTGAACCGCATTGTTACCTGCGATGAAAAAAGGATTCTGTTTGATAACCGCAAGCGCTCAGCAAGTTGGTTGGATCCTGGTTCAGAACCCAAACAATGCCCTAAACGAAAACTTACCCCTAGAAAAGTGATGGTCACTGTTTGGTGGTCTAGCGCCGGTGTGATTCATCACAGCTTCTTACCCAACGGGGTAAGCATTACTGCAGATGTGTACTGTGAAGAACTGAACACAATGAAGCAGAAGCTGGCACATCTCCAACCAACATTAGTCAATCGCTCGTCTCCGCTGCTCCTGCACGACAACGCGCGACCTCATACTGCACAGCAGACGGCCTCCAAGTTGCAAGAACTGGGGTTGGAAGCTCTCCGTCATCCGCCCTACTCACCAGACCTTGCGCCTACAGACTACTACTTTTTTCAGAATTTGGATAACTTCTTGGCGGGAAAAAAATTCAATACCCGAGAGGCAGTACAAAATGCCTTTGAAGAATTTGTTGCCTCCCGTCCAGCTGATTTCTTTAAGAAGGGCATCAATAAACTGCCACTGCGTTGGCAAAGATGCATTAATGCATGGGTGATTACTTCGATTAATACAAATACAAAATACATGAAAAAAATTCGTTTAAATTTTTTCATACAAATCTGCAATTTCATAGGTAAAGACCTATGAAATTATGAAGCTGCTGGTCTTCCTAATAAATAAAATAAAATAAAATAAATAAAAATTACATAAGTAATTTATGATTAAAGTCATACGTCATTACGAGTAAATTAATAAAAATATAAATGTAATTATAATAAAATGTCTTAAAATTTTATAACAATATAATAATGTCACGTGACAATAATTAAATAGTAGGTAATTATAAATGTCAATAGTTTAGACAAACCTATCGATCAAAAAAAATGTCAAATACTATTCAATTAAAAATTCATCTTGAAGTCAAAACGCACATAGTAACATAAATATGCCTGAATTACTTCAAGACTCATATAAATAATAAGCACTTAATCTAACTACAGAATGTCATCGTAGTTGACAATAAAAACGATACCAAAACCGTCTTCTATAAACATCCTTAAAAGATAAACAGCGATACCACACATCGGTAGTTTCTCTCGATTGAGTTGCCGCACTCAAATAACTCGGGTCATCTTAAAACGCCGATTTCCTCCATCCTTAATCAGAAGCACAATTTCACGGTTTGTTACCTCTATTCAATGATTCTCCGTTAAGAGTCAGATCGATTTGACTCTAAAAATTAAATGTTCGCGATAAAAAATGACTTAGCGAGGTTTCCGGAGGAGAAATGCTTCGGAGTTTCTTATTTGTTTTATTATGCAACTACTGTGGAGGTGATAATAGTGAGGGTAGAAATATCGATGCATTACCTAAAGGGGTGCCGTCAGATTTTCTCAACAGAGTAGCTAGACGGATATTCGAAGAGACCAAGAAGAAATCTAAGGGCGATGAAGCGTCTCTTCCTGATGGTGGTACTGAGGTATCCGACGCGCATTTGCAAGAACAAAGCCAATTCATCAATAAAATAATGAAAGAAGAGAAAGAAAAATTAGAAAATCAAAATGCGAAATTAGATAGAAACGAAACCGATGATTCCTTTGGTACCAAATCTGAGGATTCTGAGTCAGATGTGGCAAATGAAAGTACTGAGGGCCACGGTAAATCACTGTCTATAGAAATAACAGTAGGCGAAGGTGAATCCAATAAATACGCATCAGTAATAAATAAGACAATACCAACAGCAAAAGCACAGTATCAAGATGATAATGTTGGCACAGTACTTGCCATTACTACCAAATCTGAGGATTCTACGTCAGATGAATCAAATGAAAGTAAGACAGTGAGTAAAAATAATTCTGATAGCATTGATAAAACACTGTCAATAGAAATAACAGTAGATGAGGAGGCGTCAAATAAAAACGCACGAGTGATGAATAAGACAACAAGTTCAGCAAACGGTGAGGTAGAACCAGACATTATATTAGACAAAGAAGATCATAGCATTGGTGATGATACCAGAAGGGCTGGTGAAAATATTTCATTCAGTTTAGGGTCACTAAAAAGTTTAAAAGATGTATCAAACAAGCTTAACGTTTCGGACAAGGAAAGGGTACCAAAAAAAGAAAGTGAAACTGTGATAATTAAGCAAATTGGCACAACAAATGAAGGTACAGTGCTAGCTCAAAACGAGAAACCAGATAGTAGCATTAATTATAATGGAAGAAGAGCTAACGATAATGTAGCACTGAACTTAGAATCTCTCAAAACTTTGAATGAAGTTGCAAACAAGAGCAAGATAATAAACATTGCACGCAAGGCGAAGCGAAATACAAAAAAAGATTTTAAGAATGGAAAGAATGGAAAAAATGAAAGTCAAAGTCAAGTCAAGTCAAAAAACCTAGATACAGGCACCGAATTGGGAGAATACTGGACTAGGACTCCAGCTGACTGGAAACTAATAACCAATAGACCGTGTTACGGATGTAGTACAACACCAAAAGGTGGCAATGGCGGCGGCAGTAACGGCGGCGCCGGCGGTAATGGCCATAAAACAACGTGCCCCCCAAAACTTCCTCCTTGGGTCACGAAACCTATATACGAACCAAGAGGTAAACTCCATTATAGAAGCAGAATATCAAAGGATGGGGAAGAACAAGCAGGCGATGAAATTACACAAGCTACAAACGACAATTTTCATGCAACTACCGAATATAATACTGAAACTTCTATTAGTACACCAAACACAAATCAGTCATTAGACAAAAAAGAAAAAGAAAATAATAATAGTAAAACGCAGCTTAAGATACTAAAATCAAGAATAACTACTAAGGAAAATAGTAGTCAAAGGTCAACAGTGGGGACAAATGAAAAAGGTTATAAAAAAGAAGCACAAATTGAGAACAGTAAAGGAAACGCTGTGAAAAATAGTAATAAGACAAGTGGAACAGAGACAGATATATCTATTAAAAATGGTGACAAGAGTAAAGTTTCAAAAGATGAGGTAAATCAAAGTAACGATAGAGATGGCACTCAAACAGGGAAAAGAAATGCAAATAAAACGAACAAAGAAAAATTTTTCTTCAGGCTCCAAAGTTCAGATGAAGATCAGTCTAATACTAATCATACTGAAAAAAGTAGAAGTGAATTGGACGAGGAACTACTAGAAAAAAATAACAAAGACTATATTAAATCAATAACAACAAAGAATAACGAATCGACAGCAAAACCTACCGAAAACTATAGTGAGACTTCGAGACACCCAAAAACAGCAGATTTTTTAGAAAAAGGTGAGTCTACTAAAACAGTTACCGAATCAGTTACTCGATCTTATAGAAGTACCACAGATGAAGTGGAAAAAGATAAATATTATCCACGGTCTCATTTGAAAATGAGACATTATATTAAAAATAACAAAAAGGGAGGGGACAACAAAGAAAGGTTTATAGTTGTCAATAACAACAGAAAGCCGGTCCAAGTACATGACAATAGACTTTTATATGGTCCAATATTGATAAATGACCTAGAATTCCAGAAACCATTTAGACCAGCAAACCATTTCCCAAATAACGACGATACTAAAACACATATTACTAATTCCAAATTACTAAACGCAATAAAAGCAATGATTAAGAAACAAAAATACAGAGTTCGGGAAACGCGTAAGTACTTTATTTGTTAAACTCACCACCATAGTCACAATTAAAGCAGAGATTTAGGAGATCTACTTTTACTACAAGTATACTTGATAAAATATAACGTCATATTCTGTAGGGCTACTTTCCGTGCCCTTCGTTAAAAAATCGATCCGAAGTCGAAAGTACAAATATAATTCAAATTAAAAGGAGCTTAATAATATTAATTTTCTCTTAAACGCAGGTTAACGATTTTCAAAAAATCACTCAAAACACAACTCAAACACAAACTCAAAGCTTCATGTATAATATCGTTATCAATCAAATAACCTAAAGTGAATTATAAATACAAAATTGACACACTGCGCTATTAATTTTGCAAAAATAATTGTTTATCTTATGCGGTAGGCAGCGGCAAGCGGGCTACCTGATGGAAAGTACTGCCGCCTAAGGATAGTTAAACGGTGATACCAGCATTATGAAGGCATTTTTGGTCCGGAATTTCGACATCCGGCAAACCGGGTAGGCGATCCCGTTAACACCCATATTTTTGGGTACTTCTACTTAGAAAGTAACTCCTTCTCAAATTATGATATCTAAACTTCACAATCAAATTAATAATAAGTCCTTAAACAATTAATTAAATATAATCATTTTCTTTTATTCAGATTCTGGGCCACCCCCACATGAGGTGGTCACAACATTGAAGACGCCCATAAGAATATTAAAGAGCAATCGCTTTAGGAAGCCAAAGCGAAATGCCAAAAGAAGATCTGACGATAGTGACGATGATTCTCCTTACTTTATACCTATACACGATTACTCACCTAATAACGCATATTTTAATCCTTACAATCGTTTAGGACCAAATGACAATGATGCTCCACCACATAGGGAAGAAATTGTTCAAGATGCTGATGATGAATACAAATCTCATCTAAGATCTGAAGCCAAAGACGACGGTTCCCCTTATTTTATACCTGTACACGACTATTCGCCTAACAATGCATATTTCAACCCTTATAACCGTTTGGGACCCAATGATAATGATAATGACAATGATGCACCAGGCGACGGATACAGATCATTCAATGACCAAACAATTAAAGATTCCTTCGAAGTTAGCCGTAAGTTGAATAATTTTAAAGATTTGAAATCAATTTTAGTAGACGAATCATACGAGCAAGGAGATGATATGGACGCCGACTATTATTTTGGTAATCATAAGGCAATAAAAAATAATGTAATCAATCTACTTAAAAGAACACCTCTAAAAAGGGATCCGGAAAATAAACTTACACCAAAACATATACAATACGCGAGTTCGAAAGAAGCAATGCACCCAACAAAATTTTTTAACAGCGACAATTATTTAAAAGATTACATTAGTGTGATCAGAAACTTTTTGTTCAGACATAAAGCCCCAAACCCCCGAAACCTAAAACCAGTATGGCGTACTCAAGATGAAGAACCAATAGAGAGTATCGTGATAACTGATGTTAATATTACTTCCACCACCAAAACCTATTTAAAATCTCTTTCTGGAGAAGACGACGAAGATTATAAAATAAAAGAAATCACAAATATACAAGAAGGAGGAAAACAACCTGATGGGTCAGGAGGTGGGTCAGGAGCTGGGTCAGGAGTTGGGTCGGGAGGAAATGAAATAATTGGAGGTCCCCCTAAAATCTCAGTATCACAAATACCATCAGCAGGACATGACTCATTTTCAGAAGAAGGACGTGGTGAATTGCCATCAGGAACAGGAGCAAAACAAGACAATTTAGGAGTATCAGAAGGAGTTTCATTAAGCGGTGTAACCGAAGGAGGGGTATGGGCTCCTCCGGTGACACCTCCATGGCTAGATGAAGGGTCAGGAGGGACAGGAGGTGTATTTGGAGGAAGTGTAGAACAAGGAACAGGAGGAGCATCCGGCGGAGGGTCAGCAAGTGGATCAGGGGCAATAACAGGAGGTGCATCAGGAAATGGATCAGGAGGTGGATTCGGAACTGGATCAGGAGGCGGATCAGGAGGTGGATCAGGGGGAGGATCAGGAAGTGGATCAGGAGGTATATCAACAGGTGGATCAGGGGGAGGATCAGGAAGTGGATCAGGAGGTATATCAACAGGTGGATCAGGGGGAGGATCAGGAGGAACAGGAGGAGGGTCGGGGAGTGGATCAGGAAGTATATCAGGAGGCATATCAGGAGGTGTATCAGGGGGAGGATCAGGAGGTTCAGGAGGTGGAACAGGGGGAGCATCAGAAAGTGAATCAGGAGGAGGATCAGGAGGAGGTACAGGTGGAGGATCAGGAGGTATATCGGGAGGTGGATCAGGAGGAGGAACAGGTGGATGGTCAGGAGGAGGGTCTGGAAGTGGGTCAGGAGGTATATCAGGAGGTGGATCAGGAAGTGGATCAGGAGGAGGAGCAGGAGGAGGATCAGGAGGAGGTGGATCAGGTGGATGGTCAGGAGGAGGGTCTGGAAGTGGGTCAGGAGGTATATCAGGAGGTGGATCAGGAAGTGGATCAGGAGGAGGGGCAGGAGGAGGATCAGGTGGATGGTCAGGTGGAGGATCAGGAAGTGGATCAGGAGGAGGAGGGTCAGGTGGATGGTCAGGTGGAGGATCAGGAGGTATATCAGGAGGTGGATCAGGGAGTGTATCAGGTGGAGGAGGATCAGGGGGAGTATCAGGTGGAGGATCAGGAGGTATATCAGGAGGTGTATCAGGAAGTGGAGCAGGAGGAGGATCAGGAGGAGGGTCTAAAAGTGGATCAGGAGGTGGATCAGGAAGTGGATCAGGAGGAGGATCATCTGGATGGTCAGGAGGAGGCTCTGGCGTTGGATCAGGAGGTGGATCAGGAAGTGGATCAGGAGATGGATCAGGAAGTGGATCAGTTGGTGGATCAGGGGGCGTATCAGGAGGTGGATCAGGAGGAGGTATAGGAGAAGGGATAGGAGGAGGTTTTGGAATAAACGGAGGGGCAGGAGCAGGACCGGAGCAAGACTTTATAGGAAGCGGAGGTATAGGAGCATTAGCAGAAGGAGAATTTGAAGGAGGAGGCGTAGAAGGAGCTGGAGGAGTCGGAGGTGCAGGAGGAGGAGCGGGTGGAGAATTCAAAGGAGGAGGCGGAGGAGGATCTGGAAGTGGGTCAGGAAATGTATCAGGAGGTATATCAGGAGGTGGATCAGCTAGTGGATCAGGAGGTGGATCAGGAGGGGGAAGAACAAGCAGGCGATGAAATTACACAAGCTACAAACGACAATTTTCATGCAACTACCGAATATAATACTGAAACTTCTATTAGTACACCAAACACAAATCAGTCATTAGACAAAAAAGAAAAAGAAAATAATAATAGTAAAACGCAGCTTAAGATACTAAAATCAAGAATAACTACTAAGGAAAATAGTAGTCAAAGGTCAACAGTGGGGACAAATGAAAAAGGTTATAAAAAAGAAGCACAAATTGAGAACAGTAAAGGAAACGCTGTGAAAAATAGTAATAAGACAAGTGGAACAGAGACAGATATATCTATTAAAAATGGTGACAAGAGTAAAGTTTCAAAAGATGAGGTAAATCAAAGTAACGATAGAGATGGCACTCAAACAGGGAAAAGAAATGCAAATAAAACGAACAAAGAAAAATTTTTCTTCAGGCTCCAAAGTTCAGATGAAGATCAGTCTAATACTAATCATACTGAAAAAAGTAGAAGTGAATTGGACGAGGAACTACTAGAAAAAAATAACAAAGACTATATTAAATCAATAACAACAAAGAATAACGAATCGACAGCAAAACCTACCGAAAACTATAGTGAGACTTCGAGACACCCAAAAACAGCAGATTTTTTAGAAAAAGGTGAGTCTACTAAAACAGTTACCGAATCAGTTACTCGATCTTATAGAAGTACCACAGATGAAGTGGAAAAAGATAAATATTATCCACGGTCTCATTTGAAAATGAGACATTATATTAAAAATAACAAAAAGGGAGGGGACAACAAAGAAAGGTTTATAGTTGTCAATAACAACAGAAAGCCGGTCCAAGTACATGACAATAGACTTTTATATGGTCCAATATTGATAAATGACCTAGAATTCCAGAAACCATTTAGACCAGCAAACCATTTCCCAAATAACGACGATACTAAAACACATATTACTAATTCCAAATTACTAAACGCAATAAAAGCAATGATTAAGAAACAAAAATACAGAGTTCGGGAAACGCGTAAGTACTTTATTTGTTAAACTCACCACCATAGTCACAATTAAAGCAGAGATTTAGGAGATCTACTTTTACTACAAGTATACTTGATAAAATATAACGTCATATTCTGTAGGGCTACTTTCCGTGCCCTTCGTTAAAAAATCGATCCGAAGTCGAAAGTACAAATATAATTCAAATTAAAAGGAGCTTAATAATATTAATTTTCTCTTAAACGCAGGTTAACGATTTTCAAAAAATCACTCAAAACACAACTCAAACACAAACTCAAAGCTTCATGTATAATATCGTTATCAATCAAATAACCTAAAGTGAATTATAAATACAAAATTGACACACTGCGCTATTAATTTTGCAAAAATAATTGTTTATCTTATGCGGTAGGCAGCGGCAAGCGGGCTACCTGATGGAAAGTACTGCCGCCTAAGGATAGTTAAACGGTGATACCAGCATTATGAAGGCATTTTTGGTCCGGAATTTCGACATCCGGCAAACCGGGTAGGCGATCCCGTTAACACCCATATTTTTGGGTACTTCTACTTAGAAAGTAACTCCTTCTCAAATTATGATATCTAAACTTCACAATCAAATTAATAATAAGTCCTTAAACAATTAATTAAATATAATCATTTTCTTTTATTCAGATTCTGGGCCACCCCCACATGAGGTGGTCACAACATTGAAGACGCCCATAAGAATATTAAAGAGCAATCGCTTTAGGAAGCCAAAGCGAAATGCCAAAAGAAGATCTGACGATAGTGACGATGATTCTCCTTACTTTATACCTATACACGATTACTCACCTAATAACGCATATTTTAATCCTTACAATCGTTTAGGACCAAATGACAATGATGCTCCACCACATAGGGAAGAAATTGTTCAAGATGCTGATGATGAATACAAATCTCATCTAAGATCTGAAGCCAAAGACGACGGTTCCCCTTATTTTATACCTGTACACGACTATTCGCCTAACAATGCATATTTCAACCCTTATAACCGTTTGGGACCCAATGATAATGATAATGACAATGATGCACCAGGCGACGGATACAGATCATTCAATGACCAAACAATTAAAGATTCCTTCGAAGTTAGCCGTAAGTTGAATAATTTTAAAGATTTGAAATCAATTTTAGTAGACGAATCATACGAGCAAGGAGATGATATGGACGCCGACTATTATTTTGGTAATCATAAGGCAATAAAAAATAATGTAATCAATCTACTTAAAAGAACACCTCTAAAAAGGGATCCGGAAAATAAACTTACACCAAAACATATACAATACGCGAGTTCGAAAGAAGCAATGCACCCAACAAAATTTTTTAACAGCGACAATTATTTAAAAGATTACATTAGTGTGATCAGAAACTTTTTGTTCAGACATAAAGCCCCAAACCCCCGAAACCTAAAACCAGTATGGCGTACTCAAGATGAAGAACCAATAGAGAGTATCGTGATAACTGATGTTAATATTACTTCCACCACCAAAACCTATTTAAAATCTCTTTCTGGAGAAGACGACGAAGATTATAAAATAAAAGAAATCACAAATATACAAGAAGGAGGAAAACAACCTGATGGGTCAGGAGGTGGGTCAGGAGCTGGGTCAGGAGTTGGGTCGGGAGGAAATGAAATAATTGGAGGTCCCCCTAAAATCTCAGTATCACAAATACCATCAGCAGGACATGACTCATTTTCAGAAGAAGGACGTGGTGAATTGCCATCAGGAACAGGAGCAAAACAAGACAATTTAGGAGTATCAGAAGGAGTTTCATTAAGCGGTGTAACCGAAGGAGGGGTATGGGCTCCTCCGGTGACACCTCCATGGCTAGATGAAGGGTCAGGAGGGACAGGAGGTGTATTTGGAGGAAGTGTAGAACAAGGAACAGGAGGAGCATCCGGCGGAGGGTCAGCAAGTGGATCAGGGGCAATAACAGGAGGTGCATCAGGAAATGGATCAGGAGGTGGATTCGGAACTGGATCAGGAGGCGGATCAGGAGGTGGATCAGGGGGAGGATCAGGAAGTGGATCAGGAGGTATATCAACAGGTGGATCAGGGGGAGGATCAGGAAGTGGATCAGGAGGTATATCAACAGGTGGATCAGGGGGAGGATCAGGAGGAACAGGAGGAGGGTCGGGGAGTGGATCAGGAAGTATATCAGGAGGCATATCAGGAGGTGTATCAGGGGGAGGATCAGGAGGTTCAGGAGGTGGAACAGGGGGAGCATCAGAAAGTGAATCAGGAGGAGGATCAGGAGGAGGTACAGGTGGAGGATCAGGAGGTATATCGGGAGGTGGATCAGGAGGAGGAACAGGTGGATGGTCAGGAGGAGGGTCTGGAAGTGGGTCAGGAGGTATATCAGGAGGTGGATCAGGAAGTGGATCAGGAGGAGGAGCAGGAGGAGGATCAGGAGGAGGTGGATCAGGTGGATGGTCAGGAGGAGGGTCTGGAAGTGGGTCAGGAGGTATATCAGGAGGTGGATCAGGAAGTGGATCAGGAGGAGGGGCAGGAGGAGGATCAGGTGGATGGTCAGGAGGAAGCTCTGGCGGTGGATCAGGAAGTGGATCAGGAGCAGGTACAGGTGGATGGTCAGGTGGAGGATCAGGAAGTGGATCAGGAGGAGGAGGGTCAGGTGGATGGTCAGGTGGAGGATCAGGAGGTATATCAGGAGGTGGATCAGGGAGTGTATCAGGTGGAGGAGGATCAGGGGGAGTATCAGGTGGAGGATCAGGAGGTATATCAGGAGGTGTATCAGGAAGTGGAGCAGGAGGAGGATCAGGAGGAGGGTCTAAAAGTGGATCAGGAGGTGGATCAGGAAGTGGATCAGGAGGAGGATCATCTGGATGGTCAGGAGGAGGCTCTGGCGTTGGATCAGGAGGTGGATCAGGAAGTGGATCAGGAGGTGGATCAGGAAGTGGATCAGTTGGTGGATCAGGGGGCGTATCAGGAGGTGGATCAGGAGGAGGTATAGGAGAAGGGATAGGAGGAGGTTTTGGAATAAACGGAGGGGCAGGAGCAGGACCGGAGCAAGACTTTATAGGAAGCGGAGGTATAGGAGCATTAGCAGAAGGAGAATTTGAAGGAGGAGGCGTAGAAGGAGCTGGAGGAGTCGGAGGTGCAGGAGGAGGAGCGGGTGGAGAATTCAAAGGAGGAGGCGGAGGAGGATCTGGAAGTGGGTCAGGAAATGTATCAGGAGGTATATCAGGAGGTGGATCAGCTAGTGGATCAGGAGGTGGATCAGGAGCATCAGGGGGAGGAGGGGAAGGAGGAAGTGCAGAAAAGAAAAGAAATAAAAGGAAAATGTCATTAGATGAAATAAAATTAATTGCAAATATTTCAGAATCAGCCGACGCCGTATCAATGGTTTTGTTCCTACAGAATAGATACAAGAGATCTGGGACCCAAATGGATTCTGTTGAGATATATGTTGATGAGATGGAACGCATGATAAGGGATGATGCCAAAGGTTTGAAGCAGTACGATTGGTTGGGAACGACCATTGATATACAAGCGGCATTGAAGAAGTTAATGGACTTGGTGTAAGTAGAAACAATTCTTTACTTCTAATAAAAGATAAATTATTTTATTGGTGGTTGTTGGATAAATGATCGTTTTATACTAATTCGCGGCCAGAGAATTAGCCTCGCTATCCAGCGGAGCAATGCGGCCAGCCTTCTGGGCACTTATCCGGTTACTGGAGTTTTTGTATTATGTTAATATCCTTTTATGCAAAATTATATGAACACCGAGAGCAAAATCAAAATCGATGGAAAAAGAGGCATTATTTAAAGGAGTAAAAATTAAATTAAATGGAACTAAAATTTCAATACAAAATATTATTTAGTGGTGCTAAGTTATGAGAGACCTCATTTTACTCGACTACCAACTGCCAATTTCGTATAGATACTTACGGGGCCCCGCCTGCTTTTAAGTTTCAATGAGGAGTTTTCCAGTAGGTATTGTAGGTTAGAGGAAAAACCTCTAAAATTGTTGAAATGTATTAATATTATCCAGTACAAGATACCCAGTGTTTATATCCTCTTTGATAAGTACCTATTTCAAGCGATCTTCGATTACCAAAATTGTTGGGGCGCCATCTAGCGAGTGATATGGAATGCTTTAGATACCTATTGGAAAACTGCTCATTAAAGTAAAATTTGCGTTATATACCAATATATTTACTTACAATGATCTACTTGTTTGTTACTTTTCAGTTTTCGGGATTTTTAGTTTTTGCACAACTTTTTTGGTAGAGCTCGTCTAATTTAAAATGACGCGCCCCACTATCGCATTACCGCACACAAGCAAGTTTAAAATATGGACGCAATACATATACAAATGCCGTCGTAATTGGTCATTCAGTTGCCGGTGACATTCAAACGTAGGAACACGCGTCGTTCATTGGCTCGCACACAGATGAAGTGTCGTTATCAATATTTGCACTCACACATCGAAATCAACTAACTAAGTAGTGGGGCGCGTCATCTTAGACTAGACGAGCTCTAGCACTGTAAGTCATTTACTCAATGGACATCGGATATAATGGAGGGCCAGGGGTCTGCCTTGACCATGATCCAGGATTACGAAGATCAGATAATTACAGGAGCGGCTGCCATCTAAGCTTTCCCCTGTTAACATGAAAACCTGTTGTAAGATTTACAAGATTATTTAATATCAGAATATTTTTATAATTGCAGAGAAACATATCGAGCGGGCGACAAGTTATCAGCAGAAGACAATGCGCTCTTGCATTATTCAGTTTACTTGCATAACAGTGTCAAGCCAAAATTGGAAGAGTATAATATGCCACTCCCAAATAAGGAACATTATAAATCCGACAACACTGAAAAAGCTCTCACGAAGACACTTGTTGATTTTAATAAAAAGAGCCAACCGTTATTGAACGAAAGATTTGACATCGACATGTTGAAAAAACTGGCAAAGAAGCCCTATTTTAAAACGGATGATTACAGTAATTTAAAAAACATACGAGGCAAAAATCTTAAACACATTGAACCTCCTGCGCTAAGACTGTCATTGGATGATTTAAAAAGGATGAAAAATTTAATCTTTAACCGAAACAATCTTAAACCTTTTGAAGATATTTTTAAAATCGCCAGAGAGCGACCAAACGAAGAAAAACTACACAAAAAGCTGTACAGAGGTAAAATTATAAACAGACAATACAAAAAACCAACGATAAGCTACTTCAATATGAGAGAACCAGCATACGACTGGTTAAGAACAGTCCCAGAATTAACAAAAATAATAAACAATAGGGCAAATGTTGGAACAAATATCAGGAAAAAAAGCAAAGGGAGAAAGATCACGATTAATAAAAACAAAAATTATCGAAGGTTGGTGAATGATGTGCCTCTCCTAGTACCAGTACCCTCTAATCCACAGACATTTGAAGACAACTTGCAAGATTTCAAGACATTTTTGATTAAATTACAAGACTATTTGGATGACGTGAGTATATGTCAAATCTGGGGTCAAGACTAAAACCTATCGGCGGATATTTTATATCGTGAATTAGAAATACACATATCACGATTTATACCACGGCTTCATTTTTATTCTTGATAATTGTCCAACCCGTACGCAGAGCATGCTTGGAGGAAGAAAAAACAATACCTTCGTACAGGTCATAGTATATTCACGATTCCATAAATCTTCCAATTCAAATATGGTTATAATACTCACTAACGGGTGCTGCCTTAGTGGACTGGCTTACTATTACTTTAGTTTTAGGTGGTTTTCTTAAGTATAATATACCTATATGTTATGTCGGGCGCAGTCCGGCTCTGATTGGCATTGTCGGGCACTGACCGGCTCTGTCTGGTAGTGTCGGCCGTTGTCGGCTTAGGGTGGGTGTGATCCGGACCTGGGGAAACCAACATGCAACTGTGTTTCCTTTCTACTTTCTTAGCCCTCCTCTTTGACTTTGAAATTTACTGTGAGTTGAGTTGTTGGTCCAATCTGGTCAGGTTCCACTCTCAACAGGGTGACGGAGGTCAGGTGGCAGTCGCTCCACTGTAATTACCTGATCTACCAAATCTTGGATCTATTCAATCGTCAAAAAGGACCCCTTTTAGGTAGATAGGAAAGTAGGAAGGAAACACAGATATGTTGACCGCACCACGGCCGGAGCATGTAACCCCACGCGGGTTTACATTCAGTTACCTGAATGTGCAGGTTTCTTCAAGATGTTCTCTCACCGCAAGAGCATCGGTTAGTGTGCAGATATAAAGAACGTGTCATTGGCACATGGCAGCAGTGGGATCATACATGATCAATAAATAATTTAACTTGTTTCTCAGATTCACGACGCCTTGAAACACATAGTGATGGTGGCCAAGCGCAATCGGCCTTTCTATACAAACCTCAAAGACCTGTACCTCAGCCAGCTCACCAGGAAAGCTACAACCGAGGTGCTTCTGCACCTAGCAAGCGCCAGGCTCTTCGAGACGATCGAAAATAGCATGAAGGAAATGAGTAATCACGTTGACTATGTAGAAAATAATGAAGATAAGGTCAAAACAACTCAAAGTGATTTGTTATTTGTACTAAAATTAGTTGAGAGGTTAGAAGAATTAAAATAGCTATATGTTGTCTTTTACTGTGTCGTTTAAACTGTTTGCTCCCTTCGACCCCTAACATGATGCATCTGGTACAGAAGACTGCATTAACCTACTCACCACCTGTACAAAATAATATAACCGACAGAAAAAATCGGATAGCGCCCAACCAAGTTTATGTTTACTAAAATGTTTCAAAACTTTTGAACCGTTTTTAACTAAACTCTCTGCACCATTGTCACACTATGCTGAAACTATGCTGATTGATTCGGCGGAATTAGGCCCACAAATTCACGAGTGGTCATAGTGGTGGTATATATAA
Organism: Blastobasis lacticolella; assembly: GCA_905147135.1. Taxonomy (NCBI): domain Eukaryota; kingdom Metazoa; phylum Arthropoda; class Insecta; order Lepidoptera; family Blastobasidae; genus Blastobasis; species Blastobasis lacticolella. The sequence continues at coordinate 2,018,611 of LR990067.1, forward strand.
ATTATAAATATGAGTGTTTGCATCGCCTTGCGACGACGATGCGCTGATAGTAGTAGAATGAGTAAGTTGCCAAAATATTTTTTTCAATTGAATATCAAAATATGTGTAAAATGAAACAAACGGTAAAAAAAGAGATGTTTTGCACGTGCAATTATAAAGGTAGCTACTTCTCTTAGAAAATTCTTATTTGAGCAACCTACTCATATCTATTATGGGCAAGAGTCAAGACAAGAGTTGTGCCGGTAGCTGACAAAAAAAAATAAACTTGCATTTCTTTTAATAGCAAAAACGCAGAGCCACGCAAATTGCTTTCAACTTATAGAAGGTTGCCAGCATTACGAAGTAAATAAAAAAAATTGTATAAAAGCTAAAAACCCCGACTGCTATTAAAAATCTGAAAAGTTAGAAAAAAGCCGAATGGTGTAAGTGTATGAAATCCAAACGTTATTTTAATTTAAACTTGAAAACTGGCTTGGCCCCTTTTTCATTATATAGGTGGACACAGATACTTAACATATTATACATATATTTTTTTTATCAATAGGCTTGCGTTTGACCTCAACTTACCTGATGGAAAGCGACGATGAGGTCGAAGATGTAGCATGCGAGCCTACCTATTCACTCTTTACATCTACATCTAATTTTTTAATTAGTCAAGCCAAAAAACTTTTCAGACTGCAAAGTGGTATTTTTGGCGGGTAAGTATTTGTGAAGTTATTATTATTATTTAATTGCTCTTTTATTGTAAAGGTATTTCGGGTTTTCAGTCACATTAGTGATAGTATAAAAAGTAACATATACTCTGTAAAAGAGTATAGGCTGGAGAAATTGATTCATAGTGAGTTAGTATATATATGTAACATAATAATTAAAATTAAGTACCTAAGTTAGTATTCGTAACAGTTGTACGTCACACAAGCTATTCTTAAATAAACTAAGCCAAGGCAGTGACTCCTCTCTACCAATTTGCTGTGCCCAATCCGGGTCCATGTTGATTCTTATCATATTGTAACATCTATATGTAACACATGGAATGCGAAATAAAGAAATTGAAATTGAAATGTAATGAAAGCACGGAACTGAGCTTTCGGGATCCTTAAGAAGTCGCAATAGAACCTGTAATGTAATTACTATCATGCTACTGTCGGGGAATAGGATCAACTAAAGATATGGCTATAGCCTTGAAATAAACGTCTTTGAACGTTATTTTGAGTAAAATCCCTAAAGCTGGGATATTCATGAATTATGATTTTTAAAGCATAACCAGACACAGAGGTGACCTGTCAAGGTGGCGCTAGTTCTGCGTTTTATGTAGCAACACCGGAAGCATCAGTATTCAAATGCCACCAACAATGCAACATGGATAATAAGGAACGTGACATAAAAAGAAGCTAACATGGCCCTATTGTAAAATTTGAATAATGACGTTTCAGAAAACGACCTAGCCTCCTCCTTCCTGGAATTCCTTAATGGAATTATGATTATTTTATTTTATTAGGAAAACTTACACCTAAATTAGGTTACATTAAATTGTTGGATAAATTAATTAATTGTTGGTTGAATTATTATCAAATGTGTCAACATTTGACGCAGTAGACGTTGACACCTAAGTTAGGCAGTTAAACTAACTAATTTTAAATGGTGTACAATAATTAAGGCGGTTTATGAAGGTTATGGAATACTCAATAGCGTCGAGTTATATTTTCTCTATATAGTTTATTATTACCAGTAAAATAATTTTAGTGTACTCGTTGTTCCGCAACGTGTCAAAGTAACCTGAAGTCGTGGTACCCTTATCTTGGCTAAGTTGACTGTATGGGCTAGACAAGCGTCACTTTCTTGACAGAGAGTACGAGACAGTAGCGTCGGTTAACGAGTGGCTACGGTATCCAACTCGTAAGCGAGAGGTACCGGGTTCGAATCCCACTGCGGCCATTTACCATGGCTCTTTTCTGAGTTGTGTACATTAGTTGAATGTGTGGTGTGGTGTCCGGCAGAGTAGAATAGCACCAACCCCTTACACTCATGGGTGTCGTACAAGGCGACTAATGTTTTCGAGGCAAAAGATCAACAGTCTCCGTAGTCTGGAAAATGGGCAGCAGCATTTTCCATTGTTATATTTAATCACTGCGATCTCCAACCCGCCTGCCAAGCGTGGAGATTATGGCAATAACCTCCCCTTACGTGGGAGAGGCCCTGAGTCCTGCAGTGGACTGTTACGGGCTGTGATGATGATTAGTTGTATGCTATCGGATGCTCTTACGGTGAGGCAAAACATCGTGAAACCTGCACATTCAGGCGACTGAATGTGTAACCAAGGTCCAATCTGGCCAGGTTCCCCGGTAGAAGGATCACGGAGGTCAGATGGCAGTCGCTCCACTGTAATTATCTGATGATACACAGCCGGAACATTAACACCAAGATTATTATTATTATTTATTATCTTCTTCTTTTTTCCACAACTACAAACAACATAAAAACATAACCCTAAACTTAAAGCTATATTTACAGATAAAAAACCCTCTTCCAGGGCATCCCCGCGAGGCATTGTGCCCAGAAGGCTGGCAACATTTCCCCTTTGAATAATAAAGCCTTATAGTGGTGTCCCCGCAAATATTTGAAAGAACGTTTCTCGCTCGTACGATTCGGATGTGGAATGAGCTCCCAGCCACAGTGTTTCCTTTGGACTCTGGGATCGTTTCACAGGTATATTAGAGGTCTCCTAAGAGGCGGGCAACGCATTGGTAGCGCCCTTGGTGTTGCTGATGTCCATAGACGGCGGTGATCACTACCCATCAGTTGTCTACCGTATTACATAAAAAATGATTAACCTCTGCGCCAAAAAAAGTTGCCAGCCGTGCGGTCACCAGTGACACCACAGAGACGCCTGGAGAAATTACGCCTGGAGTGGTCATGGTATAGGCAGCATTTTCAGTTTTCCACGCTTGCGACTGCAACATTTATTATTTATTTATTTATTATTTAAGTCGCGTACCAATACCAAGCGTAGCGATATCTTGCAATCAGAGCGTATAATTCCGCATGGTTCCAATGAAGCTAAAATATTTGCTGTAGCAAGAGACCGCCGGATCGCCTCGTTGAGGGAAGCGTGGCGCGGTATGCGACAAGACAGACCAAGGTGTTCCAGCTAGCTAACCGATACACCACATCTGCGGTAATGGGGATGGGTAACATCGGTGCCTAAGCGCAGATTGACAGCTAAGGTCAGAGAACAGATGTCCAACAAAGTGCCAATGTTTGGTGATGGTAATGCATTCAACCAGATTCTGGCTCGAAAGCTGCGAGCAAACGGGCATGGTCGGCCAAATCTGTGCTAGAATTTAAAAGTGGGACTAACTTACAGAGGGGTTGATCCCACTGCTTTTGAGAGGCGGGAATGGTATAGGTAAGGGAACGTACCCATACTACGTGACCTGTTTTTTAAGATTTTTTGCCCCCCCCCCCCTCCCCTCGGTGACCACTCGTAGTATATGCCAAGACCCCCCCCCCCCTTAAAGTTTTTCGTAGCATTGACAAGTATTATTTTTAATTATTTCGCAGGCAGAAAGTGTAACAAATGAAAATAATTTGACTCATATTTGCAATTTCTTGCGGCGAAATCGACTACGTAACAAAAATTTAAGCCACTCCCCCGCTCCTGTGACTGAGCGTAGTATTTTGAAGATCTCCCTCCCCCCCCTAAACGGGTCACGTAGTATGGGTACGTTCCCTAAGACGCGAACTTTTGATTTTTTGTTTATGGTGTCGGTCTGTGACGGTCTTCCGTGCTTACATGGAATGTACAGTAGGAATAGATAATTAAATCCTCCCAGCTACATTTTTTATACCACTCAGGTGGCAAATAAGCTTACAGCCTATGGACGTTTGCATTACCAGTTACTTACACCGCCAATCTCCAATCGCATGACCCCACCCCTCAGGAATGACGTCACAACATGCATTTCGGTTATTCTGTGACGTTATTCCAGTGGATTGTAACATGCAATTGAAGATCGGCGATACCGTTCCTGGCACGGTGATGTGACGCTTGCGCGCAACGTTGGTGCAATTCACGCTGCATTCTTCGCTGCGCGCGCAAAGGCAGGCAGGTCGTAACTGAGCAACGGCTTCTAAGGTGACAGCAGCATGACCTCTTGACTTTAAATTTGTCAAATTCTCAAACCAAAATATTTTCACAGGACTTCTTCTAATTCGCGAGCTCAAGTAAGATGCCACTTACAACACACACACTGACACAGCGTCGACACTATTATCGGAACTATTTTAAATACATTTTTTAAGACAGCAAGTACGCTTTACGCAAGAAGTTATTTTTTAATTGTCATTGTCTTTGTTTTATCCGGTAATTGGAGTGGTGATGTATGCATCAGTGGAACAAAAATTATAAATCTCCGGTATGCTGATGACACGACGCTTCTTGCGGCAAGTGAAGCCGAAATGAAAGCCCTTCTGGAGGGAATGGAGGTGGTCAGCAATAGCCTGGGCCTCTCTATTAACAAGTCCAAAACCAAAGTTGTCATGAGGGACCGAGCGAATAAGCTCAATCTCAGAATCAAGACCACGATCTCCAGATAGTGGACAATTTTATTTATCTCGGCTCTAACATCAGCAATAATGGCTTCTGCGAGGTGGAAGTTCGAAGAACGCCACGTCTCAACTTCATAGAACTTGGAAAGACAGGAAAATCTTGCAGAAGGCGAAGACCAAGCGCGTTCGCACTTTGGTTTTTTCTGTAATTTTTTATGGAGCTGAGAAATGGACATTAAGAAATGCGGATCGCAATCGAGTAGATACCTTCAAAATGTGTTGCTGGAGAAGGTTGCTGCGTATTCCATGGACGGCACATCGGACCAAAGCGTCCAAAGCAGCTAAACGTAAAGGATAGGCTTTCCACCATCTGCCTTAGACGAGTGCTGGAATATTTCGGTCATATTGCCAGAAAGGACGGGGCGAACCTCGAAAGACTGATGATCACTGGAAAGGTAGATGGTAAAAGATCTAGAGTTCGATCAGATCCGCACCACATTACATACTACATTCCACGAGGCTCTGCACTGTGCTGAGGACAGGGGAAGATGGCGTGCCTTTGTCCGTGAAAGGATTATGGGGGAGAGACGTCACGGCCCTCAGATATGAGGAATGCGTACGGAGGAGGAGGATCTCATATTTAGGTACATTATCGAATCATTTGCAGTACAACTTATGTCGTTTAAAATAATTAATATGTTAGGTTTACATAAAGTCAGAACAAATAAGAATAAATAAAAATTACATAAGTAATTTATGATTAAAGTCATACGTCATTACGAGTAAATTAATAAAAATATAAATGTCATAATAATAAAATGTCTTAAAAATTTATAACAATATAATAATGTCAAGTGGCAATAATTAAATAGTAGGTAATTATAAATGTCAATAATTTAGATAACCTATCGAATAAAAAAAATGTCAAATACTATTCAATTAAAAATTCATCTTGAAGTCAAAACGCAATTAGTAACATAAATATGCCTGAATTACTTCAAGACTCATATAGATTATATGCACTTAATCTAACTACAGAATGTCATCGTAGTTGACAATAAAAACGATACCAAAACCGTCTTCTATAAACATCCTTAAAAGATAAACAGCGATACCACACATCGGTAGTTTCTCTCGATTGAGTTGCCGCACTCAAATAACTCGGGTCATCTTAAAACGCCGATTTCCTCCATCCTTAATCAGAAGCACAATTTCACGGTTTGTTACCTCTATTCAATGATTCTCCGTTAAGAGTCAGATCGATTTGACTCTAAAAATTAAATGTTCGCGATAAAAAATGACTTAGCGAGGTTTCCGGAGGAGAAATGCTTCGGAGTTTCTTATTTGTTTTATTATGCAACTACTGTGGAGGTGATAATAGTGAGGGTAGAAATATCGATGCATTACCTAAAGGGGTGCCGTCAGATTTTCTCAACAGAGTAGCTAGACGGATATTCGAAGAGACCAAGAAGAAATCTAAGGGCGATGAAGCGTCTCTTCCTGATGGTGGTACTGAGGTATCCGACGCGCATTTGCAAGAACAAAGCCAATTCATCAATAAAATAATGAAAGAAGAGAAAGAAAAGTTAGAAAATCAAAATGCGAAATTAGATAGAAACGAAACCGATGATTCCTTTGGTACCAAATCTGAGGATTCTGAGTCAGATGTGGCAAATGAAAGTACTGAGGGCCACGGTAAATCACTGTCTATAGAAATAACAGTAGGCGAAGGTGAATCCAATAAATACGCATCAGTAATAAATAAGACAATACGAACAGCAAAAGCACAGTATCAAGATGATAATGTTGGCACAGTACTTGCCATTACTACCAAATCTGAGGATTCTACGTCAGATGAATCAAATGAAAGTAAGACAGTGAGTAAAAATAATTCTGATAGCATTGATAAAACACTGTCAATAGAAATAACAGTAGATGAGGAGGCGTCAAATAAAAACGCACGAGTGATGAATAAGACAACAAGTTCAGCAAACGGTGAGGTAGAACCAGACATTATATTAGACAAAGAAGATCATAGCATTGGTGATGATACCAGAAGGGCTGGTGAAAATATTTCATTCAGTTTAGGGTCACTAAAAAGTTTAAAAGATGTATCAAACAAGCTTAACGTTTCGGACAAGGAAAGGGTACCAAAAAAAGAAAGTGAAACTGTGATAATTAAGCAAATTGGCACAACAAATGAAGGTACAGTGCTAGCTCAAAACGAGAAACCAGATAGTAGCATTAATTATAATGGAAGAAGAGCTAACGATAATGTAGCACTGAACTTAGAATCTCTCAAAACTTTGAATGAAGTTGCAAACAAGAGCAAGATAATAAACATTGCACGCAAGGCGAAGCGAAATACAAAAAAAGATTTTAAGAATGGACAGAATGGAAAAAATGAAAGTCAAAGTCAAGTCAAGTCAAAAAACCTAGATACAGGCACCGAATTGGGAGAATACTGGACTAGGACTCCAGCTGACTGGAAACTAATAACCAATAGACCGTGTTACGGATGTAGTACAACACCAAAAGGTGGCAATGGCGGCGGCAGTAACGGCGGCGCCGGCGGTAATGGCCATAAAACAACGTGCCCCCCAAAACTTCCTCCTTGGGTCACGAAACCTATATACGAACCAAGAGGTAAACTCCATTATAGAAGCAGAATATCAAAGGATGGGGAAGAACAAGCAGGCGATGAAATTACACAAGCTACAAACGACAATTTTCATGCAACTACCGAATATAATACTGAAACTTCTATTAGTCCACCAAACACAAATCAGTCATTAGACAAAAAAGAAAAAGAAAATAATAATAGTAAAACGCAGCTTAAGATACTAAAATCAAGAATAACTACTAAGGAAAATAGTAGTCAAAGGTCAACAGTGGGGACAAATGAAAAAGGTTATAAAAAAGAAGCACAAATTGAGAACAGTAAAGGAAACGCTGTGAAAAATAGTAATAAGACAAGTGGAACAGAGACAGATATATCTATTAAAAATGGTGACAAGAGTAAAGTTTCAAAAGATGAGGTAAATCAAAGTAACGATAGAGATGGCACTCAAACAGGGAAAAGAAATGCAAATAAAACGAACAAAGAAAAATTTTTCTTCAGGCTCCAAAGTTCAGATGAAGATCAGTCTAATACTAATCATACTGAAAAAAGTAGAAGTGAATTGGACGAGGAACTACTAGAAAAAAATAACAAAGACTATATTAAATCAATAACAACAAAGAATAACGAATCGACAGCAAAACCTACCGAAAACTATAGTGAGACTTCGAGACACCCAAAAACAGCAGATTTTTTAGAAAAAGGTGAGTCTACTAAAACAGTTACCGAATCAGTTACTCGATCTTATAGAAGTACCACAGATGAAGTGGAAAAAGATAAATATTATCTACGGTCTCATTTGAAAATGAGACATTATATTAAAAATAACAAAAAGAGAGGGGACAACAAAGAAAGGTTTATAGTTGTCAATAACAACAGAAAGCCGGTCCAAGTACATGACAATAGAGTTTTATATGGTCCAATATTGATAAATGACCTAGAATTCCAGAAACCATTTAGACCAGCAAACCATTTCCCAAATAACGACGATACTAAAACACATATTACTAATTCCAAATTACTAAACGCAATAAAAGCAATGATTAAGAAACAAAAATACAGAGTTCGGGAAACGCGTAAGTACTTTATTTGTTAAACTCACCACCATAGTCACAATTAAAGCAGAGATTTAGGAGATCTACTTTTACTACAAGTATACTTGATAAAATATAACGTCATATTCTGTAGGGCTACTTTCCGTGCCCTTCGTTAAAAAATCGATCCGAAGTCGAAAGTACAAATATAATTCAAATTAAAAAGGAGCTTAATAATATTAATTTTCTCTTAAACGCAGGTTAACGATTTTCAAAAAATCACTTAAAACACAACTCAAACACAAACTCAAAGCTTCATGTATAATATCGTTATCAATCAAATAACCTAAAGTGAATTATAAATACAAAATTGACACACTGCGCTATTAATTTTGCAAAAATAATTGTTTATCTTATGCGGTAGGCAACGGCAAGCGGGCTACCTGGTGGAAAGTACTGCCGCCTAAGGATAGTTAAACGGTGATACCAGCATTATGAAGGCATTTTTGGTCCGGAATTTCGACATCCGGCAAACCGGGTAGGCGATCCCGTTAACACCCATATTTTTGGGTACTTCTACTTAGAAAGTAACTCCTTCTCAAATTATGATATCTAAACTTCACAATCAAATTAATAATAAGTCCTTAAACAATTAATTAAATATAATCATTTTCTTTTATTCAGATTCTGGGTCACCCCCACATGAGGTGGTCACAACATTGAAGACGCCCATAAGAATATTAAAGAGCAATCGCTTTAGGAAGCCAAAGCGAAATGCCAAAAGAAGATCTGACGATAGTGACGATGATTCTCCTTACTTTATACCTATACACGATTACTCACCTAATAACGCATATTTTAATCCTTACAATCGTTTAGGACCAAATGACAATGATGCTCCACCACATAGGGAAGAAATTGTTCAAGATGCTGATGATGAATACAAATCTCATCTAAGATCTGAAGCCAAAGACGACGGTTCCCCTTATTTTATACCTGTACACGACTATTCGCCTAACAATGCATATTTCAACCCTTATAACCGTTTGCGACCCAATGATAATGATAATGACAATGATGCACCAGGCGACAGATACAGATCATTCAATGACCAAACAATTAAAGATTCCTTCGAAGTTAGCCGTAAGTTTAATAATTTTAAAGATTTGAAATCAATTTCAGTAGACGAATCATACGAGCAAGGAGATGATATTGACGCAGACTATTATTTTGGTAATCATAAGGCAATAAAAAATAATGTCATCAATCTACTTAAAAGAACACCTCTAAAAAGGGATCCGGAAAATAAACTTACACCAAAACATATACAATACGCGAGTTCGAAAGAAGCAATGCACCCAACAAAATTTTTTAACAGCAACAATTATTTAAAAGATCACATTAGTGTGATCAGAAACTTTTTGTTCAGACATAAAGCCCCAAACCCCCGAAACCTAAAACCAGTATGGCGTACCCAAGATGAAGAACCAATAGAGAGTATCGTGATAACTGATGTTAATATTACTTCCACCACCAAAACCTATTTAAAATCTCTTTCTGGAGAAGACGACGAAGATTATAAAATAAAAGAAATCACAAATATACAAGAAGGAGGAAAACAACCTGATGGGTCTGGAGGTGGGTCAGGAGGTGGGTCAGGAGTTGGGTCGGGAGAAAATGAAATAATTGGAGGTCCCCCTAAAATCTCAGTATCACAAATACCATCAGCAGGACATGACTCATTTTCAGAAGAAGGACGTGGTGAATTGCCATCAGGAACAGGAGCAAAACAAGACAATTTAGGAGTATCAGAAGGAGTTTCATTAAGCGGTGTAACCGAAGGAGGGGTATGGGCTCCTCCGGTGACACCTCCATGGCTAGATGAAGGGTCAGGAGGGACAGGAGGTGTATTTGGAGGAAGTGTAGAACAAGGAACAGGAGGAGCATCCGGCGGAGGGTCAGCAAGTGGATCAGGGGCAATAACAGGAGGTGCATCAGGAAATGGATCAGGAGGTGGATCCGGAACTGGATCAGGAGACGGATCAGAAGGTGAACCAGGGGGAGGATCAGGAAGTGGATCTGGAAGCGGATCAGGAGGTGGATCAGGGGGAGGTTCAGGAAGTGGATCAGGAGGTATATCAACAGGTGGATCAGGGGGAGGATCAGGAGGAACAGGAGGAGGGTCGGGGAGTGGATCCGGAAGTATATCAGGAGGCATATCAGGAGGTGTATCAGGGGGAGGATCAGGAGGTTCAGGAGGTGGAACAGGGGGAGCATCAGAAAGTGGATCAGGAGGAGGTACAGGTGGAGGATCAGGAGGTATATCGGGAGGTGGATCAGGAGGAGGAACAGGTGGATGGTCAGGAGGAGGGTCTGGAAGTGGGTCAGGAGGTATATCAGGAGGTGGATCAGGAAGTGGATCAGGAGGAGGAGCAGGAGGAGGATCAGGAGGAGGTGGATCAGGTGGATGGTCAGGAGGAGGGTCTGGAAGTGGGTCTGGAGGTATATCAGGAGGTGGATCAGGAAGTGGATCAGGAGCAGGTACAGGTGGATGGTCAGGTGGAGGATCAGCAAGTGGATCAGGTGGAGGAGGATCAGGGGGAATATCAGGTGGAGGATCAGGAGGTACATCAGGAGGTGGATCAGGGAGTGTATCAGGTGGAGGAGGATCAGGGGGAATATCAGGTGGGGGATCAGGAGGTACATCAGGAGGTGGATCAGGGAGTGTATCAGGTGGAGGAAGATCAGGGGGAATATCAGGTCGAGGATCAGGAGGTATATCAGGAGGTGGATCAGGAAGTGGAGCAGGAGGAGGATCAGGAGGAGGATCACTTGGATGGTCAGGAGGAGGCTCTGGCGTTGGATCAGGAGGTAGATCAGGAAGTGGATCAGGAGATGGATCAGGAAGTGGATCAGTTGGTGGATCAGGGGGCGTATCAGGAGGTGGATCAGGAGGAGGTATAGGAGAAGGGATAGGAGGAGGTTTTGGAATAAACGGAGGGGCAGGAGCAGGACCGGAGCAAGACTTTATAGGAAGCGGAGGTATAGGAGCATTAGCAGAAGGAGAATTTGAAGGAGGAGGCGTAGAAGGAGCTGGAGGAACCGGAGGTGCAGGAGGAGGAGCGGGTGGAGAATTCAAAGGAGGAGGCGGAGGAGGATCTGGAAGTGGGTCAGGAAGTGTATCAGGAGGTATATCAGGAGGTGGATCAGCTAGTGGATCAGGAGGTGGATCAGGAGGAGGAATAGGAGAAGGGATAGGAGGAGGTTTTGGAATAAACGGAGGGGCAGGAGCAGGACTGGAGCAAGACTTTATAGGAAGCGGAGGTATAGGAGCATTAGCAGAAGGAGAATTTGAAGGAGGAGGCGTAGAAGGAGCTGGAGGAACCGGAGGTGCAGGAGGAGGAGCGGGTGGAGAATTCAAAGGAGGAGGCGGAGGAGGATCTGGAAGTGGGTCAGGAAGTGTATCAGGAGGTATATCAGGAGGTGGATCAGCTAGTGGATCAGGAGGTGGATCAGGAGGAGGTATAGGAGAAGGGATAGGAGGAGGTTTTGGAATAAACGGAGGGGCAGGAGCAGGACCGGAGCAAGACTTTTTAGGAAGCGGAGGTATAGGAGCATTAGCAGAAGGAGAATTTGAAGGAGGAGGCGTAGAAGGAGCTGGAGGAACCGGAGGTGCAGGAGGAGGAGCGGGTGGAGAATTCAAAGGAGGAGGCGGAGGAGGATCTGGAAGTGGGTCAGGAAGTGTATCAGGAGGTATATCAGGAGGTGGATCAGCTAGTGGATCAGGAGGTGGATCAGGAGGAGGTATAGGAGAAGGGATAGGAGGAGGTTTTGGAATAAACGGAGGGGCAGGAGCAGGACCGGAGCAAGACTTTATAGGAAGCGGAGGTATAGGAGCATTAGCAGAAGGAGAATTTGAAGGAGGAGGCGTAGAAGGAGCTGGAGGAACCGGAGGTGCAGGAGGAGGAGCGGGTGGAGAATTCAAAGGAGGAGGCGGAGGAGGATCTGGAAGTGGGTCAGGAAGTGTATCAGGAGGTATATCAGGAGGTGGATCAGCTAGTGGATCAGGAGGTGGATCAGGAGGAGGTATAGGAGAAGGGATAGGAGGAGGTTTTGGAATAAACGGAGGGGCAGGAGCAGGACCGGAGCAAGACTTTATAGGAAGCGGAGGTATAGGAGCATTAGCAGAAGGAGAATTTGAAGGAGGAGGCGTAGAAGGAGCTGGAGGAACCGGAGGTGCAGGAGGAGGAGCGGGTGGAGAATTCAAAGGAGGAGGCGGAGGAGGATCTGGAAGTGGGTCAGGAAGTGTATCAGGAGGTATATCAGGAGGTGGATCAGCTAGTGGATCAGGAGGTGGATCAGGAGCATCAGGGGGAGGAGGGGAAGGAAGAAGTGCAGAAAAGAAAAGAAATAAAAGGAAAATGTCATTAGATGAAATAAAATTAATTGCAAATATTTCAGAATCAGCCGACGCCGTATCAATGGTTTTGTTCCTACAGAATAGATACAAGAGATCTGGGACCCAAATGGATTCTGTTGAGATATATGTTGATGAGATGGAACGCATGATAAGGGATGATGCCAAAGGTTTGAAGCAGTACGATTGGTTGGGAACGACCATTGATATACAAGCGGCATTGAAGAAGCTAATAGACTTGGTGTAAGTAGAAACAATTCTTTACTTCTAATAAAAGATAAATTATTTTGTTAGTGGTTGTTGGATAAATGATCGTTTTATACTAATTCGCGGCCATAGAATTACTTAGCCTCGCTATCCAGCGGAGCAATGCGGCCAGCCTTCTGGGCACTTATCCGGTTACTGGAGTTTTTGTATTATGTAAATATCCTTTTATGAAAAAATTATATAAACACCGAGAGCAAAATCAAAATCGATGGAAAAAGAGGCATTATTTAAAGGAGTAAAAATTAAATTAAATGGAACTAAAATTTCAATACAAAATATTGTTTAGTGGTGCTAAGTTATGAGAGACCTCATTTTACTCGACTACCAACTGCCAATTTCGTATAGATACTTACAGTTTGATATTTTATAGAATACTAGCGGACCCGACAGACGTTGTCCTGTCTACACGTCTTTAATTTGAAAATTTGAAACTTTTTTTACAAAATTGTGAATCTAAACCATTCCCAGATCCCCTTGAACACACACAAAAAATTTCATCAAAATCGGTACACTCACAGAAGAATTATATATATAAAGATTTTAAAGCAAGCGGGGCCCCGCCTGCTTTTATGTTTCAATGAGGAGTTTTCCAGTAGGTATTGTAGGTTAGAAGAAAAACCTCTAAAATTGTTGAAATGTATTAATATTATCCAGAACAAGATACCCAGTGTTTATATCCTCTTTGATAAGTACCTATTTCAAGCGATCTTCGATTACCAAAATTGTTGGGGCGCCATCTAGCGAGTGATATGGAATGCTTTAGATACCTATTGGAAAACTGCTCATTAAAGTAAAATTTGCGTTATATACCAATATATTTACTTACAATTATCTACTTGTTTGTTACTTTTCAGTTTTCGGTTTAGGTAGCAGTCGGGATTTTTAGTTTTTGCACAACTTTTTTGGTAGCACTGTAAGTCATTTACTCAATGGACATCGGATATAATGGAGGGCCAGGGGTCTGCCTTGACCATGATCCAGGATTACGAAGATCAGATAATTACAGGAGCGGCTGCCATCTAAGCTTTCCCCTGCTAACATGAAAACCTGTTGTAAGATTTACAAGATTATTTAATATCAGAATATTTTTATAATTGCAGAGAAACATATCGAGCGGGCGACAAGTTGTCAGCAGAAGACAATGAGCTCTTGCATTATTCAGTTTACTTGCATGACAGTGCCAAGCCAAAATTGGAAGAGTATAATATGCCACTCCCAAATAAGGAACATTATAAATCCGACAACACTGAAAAAGCTCTCACGAAGGCACTTGTTGATTTTAATAAAAAGAGCCAACCGTTATTGGACGAAAGATTTGACATCGACATGTTGAAAAAACTGGCAAAGAAGCCCTATTTTAAAACGGATGATTACAGTAATTTAAAAAACATACGAGGCAAAAATCTTAAACACATTGAACCTCCTGCGCTAAGACTGTCATTGGATGATTTAAAAAGGATGAAAAATTTAATCTTTAACCGAAACAATCTTAAACCTTTTGAAGATATTTTTAAAATCGCCAGAGAGCGACCAAACGAAGAAAAACTACACAAAAAGCTTTACAGAGGTAAAATTATAAACAGACAATACAAAAAACCAACGATAAGCTACTTCAATATGAGAGAACCAGCATACGACTGGTTAAGAACAGTCCCTGAATTAACAAAAATAATAAACAATAGGGCAAATGTTGGAACAAATATCAGGAAAAAAAGCAAAGGGAGAAAGATCACGATTAATAAAAACAAAAATTATCGGAGGTTGATGAATGATGAGCCTCTCCTAGTACCAGTACCCTCTAATCCACAGACATTTGAAGACAACTTGCAAGATTTCAAGACATTTTTGATTAAATTACAAGACTATTTGGATGACGTGAGTATATGTCAAATCTGGGTTCAAGACTAAAACCTATCGGCGGATATTTTATATCGTGAATTAGAAATACACATATCACGATTTATACCACGGCTTCATTTTTATTCTTGATAATTGTCCAACCCGTACGCAGAGCATGCTTGGATGAAGAAAAAACAATACCTTCGTACAGGTCATAGTATATTCACGATTCCATAAATCTTCCAATTCAAATATGGTTATAATACTCACTAACGGGTGCTGCCTTAGTGGACTGGCTTACTATTACTTTAGTTTTAGGTGGTTTTCTTAAGTACAATATACCTATATGTTATGTCGGGCGCAGTCCGGCTCTGATTGGAATTGTCGGGCACTGACCGGCTCTGTCTGGTATTATCGGCCGTTGTCGGCTTAGGGTGGGTGTGATCCGGACCTGGGGAAACCAACATGCAACTGTGTTTCCTTTCTACTTTCTTAGCCCTCCTCTTTGACTTTGAAATTTACTGTGAGTTGAGTTGTTGGTCCAATCTGGTCAGGTTCCACTCTCAACAGGGTGACGGAGGTCAGGTGGCAGTGGATCTATTCAATCGTCAAAAAGGACCCCTTTTAGGTAGATAGGAAAGTAGGAAGGAAACACAGATATGTTGACCGCACCACGGCCGGAGCATGTAACTCTACGCCGGTTTCCATTCAGTTGCCTGAATGTGCAGGTTTCTTCAAGATGTTCCCTCACCGCAAGAGCATCGGTTAGTGTGCAGATATAATGTACGAGTCATTGGCACATGGCAGCAGTAGGATCATACATCATCAATAAATAATTTAACTTGTTTCTCAGATTCACGACGCCTTGAAACACATAGTGATGGTGGCCAAGCGCAATCGGCCTTTCTATACAAACCTCAAAGACCTGTACCTCAGCCAGCTCACCAGGAAAGCCACAACCGAGGTGCTTCTGCACCTAGCAAGCGCCAGGCTCTTCGAGACGATCGAAAATAGCATGAAGGAAATGAGTAATCACGTTGACTATGTAGAAAATAATGACGATAAGGTCAAAACCACACAAAGTGATTTGTTATTTGTACTAAAATTAGTTGAGAGGTTAGAAGAATTAAAATAGCTATATGTTGTCTTTTACTGTGTCGTTTACACTGTTTGCTCCCTTCGACCCCTAACACGATGCATCTGGTACAGAAGACTGCATTAACCTACTCACCACCTGTACAAAATAATGTAACCGGCAGAAAAAATCGGATAGCGCCCAACCAAGTTTATGTTTTCTAAAATGTTTCAAAACTTTTGAACCGTTTTTAACTAAACTCTATGCACCATTTTCACACTAAGCTGAAACTATGCTGATTGATTCGGCGGAATTAGGCCCACAAATTTACGCTTGGTCAGAGTGGTGGTATATATATAAATATGAGTGTGTGCATCGCCTTGCAACGACGATGCACTGATATTAGTAGAATGAGTAAGTTGCCAAAATATTTTTTTCAATTGAATATCAAGATATGTGTAAAATGAAACAAACGGTAAAAAAAGCGATGTTTTGCACATGCAATTATAAAGGCAGCTACTTCTCTTAGAAAATTCTCATTTGGGCAACCTACTCATATCTATTATGGGCAAGAGTCAAAGATTTTTACTTATTAATGACAAGAGAAGTGCCGGTAGCGGACAAAAAAAAATAATCTCCTGCATTTTTTTTAATAGCAAAAACGAAGAGCCACGCAAATTGCCTTCAACTTATAGAATAATATTGCCAGCACTATTATTACGAAGTAAATAAAAAAAATACTAAAGCTAAAAACCCCGACTTCTATTAAAAAACTGAAAAGTTAGAAACAAGCCGAATGGTGTACCTATATTTTGGGAGGTTATGGGGCCCAAGCCAACCTCACCTGCACATGGTCCCCCTGCTGGCAGACGAACGAGGCTCTGGCAAATTGGCTTTTTAGCCTAAAGGATTGTGCGGGTCGAATGGGAGACGACGCACGTAGAAAGCCGAAACCTCAACAAAAAAATGGAAAGTCGACAATGGAAACCAGATACATTTAGGGCGTCGCCGCGTGTAGGGGGATCGCCCCCATGTGTTAAGTCGGTTAGGGCTACCGGGTAGAGGGCGGGCCCGGCTAAAGACGCTAGCCCACAGAATCGTTCCGCGTCGTGGAACCTTGGCATGCTGACTCCATTAAGGATGCTGAAGACCGAGCGAGGTTTGCCAAGAATAGCAGGAAAGCGAACCCTGGGCCCTCGCGTGCTGCGGAGGCGCAATCGGGACATAACGTCATGATGATAATGAACATAGGCTATATTTTATCTTCAATAAAATTAGAGATCCCTAGGAAAATTCCAATAATAAAATGTTGCTGCATGTTCGCGCATAATTAATTTTTATTTTATTTTTGTTGTGTGTTGAAATGGTCAGGACAAGGCTTTTTAATAAGAAAATAGGGTTGGTACTGGTAAGGCTATGTTTGGAGTACAGTAGGGGTAGGGTATGGTTGGTGTAGGGTAGGGATGAATTTGGGTAGGGTAGGGGTAGGGAAGAAGTAGCGGTAGAGTAAGGTAGGGACAGCGTAAAGTAGAGTAGTGTAAAGTAGAAGAACACGAAAACGAAGTCTATTGGAAAACTGCTCATTCGATCAACTTGGCGTTAATATCCCAGTCATAAAGTTGTGCTCTCACGCGCGAGGGCCCGGGGTCCGCCTTGACCATTATCCAAGATTTGGAATCTCTAATAAGGCCACATTAGCGTGTCATAATATGATTAATTGGCTGTGTGCGGTCCGGCAGAGAAGAATAGCACCAACTCTTTACACTGGTGGGTGTCGTAAAAAGCGATTAATGTTCTCGAGGCAAAATGTCTAGAGTCTCCGAGGGCTGGAATATAGGCAGCAGCATTTTCCATTGTTATAATTATAAAACTGCGATCTCCAACTCGCCTGCCAAGTGTGGAAATTATAGCAATAACCTCACCTTTTGTGGGAAGGTCCCTAAGTCCTGCAGTGGACTGTTATGGGATGTGATGATGATGATGATTATTCATATTAATTTGTGACAAACGTATCTACAGCGTTACGATAACAAAATGACATTTAAAAATGGCGTCACTTAATGAGGAGTTTTCCAGTAGGTATTGTCAATTGGTTTCAAAAAGCATCAATAGATGGCGCCCCTACAATTTTGGTAATTTTTTAACAAAAGGTTCAACGAAATGTATTTTATACAAACCTTTCATATTATTTGTGATTTGTAATGTGTCCATTCTTGATCCTAGTGTCCATGAAACGAATTGACTCAGTTAAATTGATGTTTGATTTGTTTGTAATAATTTATTACAACCTCTAAAATGGTTAAAAACTATTGATAAATACAATATTATCCAACACAACGTACCCAGTGTTTATATCCTCTTTGCTAAGAACCTATTTCAAGCGATTATCAATTACCAAAATTGTCGGGCCGCCATCTAGTGAGTGGTTAGTAATGCTTTAGATACCTATTGGAAAACTATTCATTCCAGTATTGGCGACCGGATAGTTTTTGGCACTCTAATAATAATATAAAACGCTAATGTGGCCTTTTTAGACCCCCTGTTCCGTGACTCTGCTACCAGGGGAACCGATCACTATCTTTGCCCTCACCGTAAGAGCATCGGTTAGTGTTCAACTCATGTACATTAGTAATTAGTATAGTCAGTCATGTACATAACTTCTAAAAGAGTCATTGGTACATAACATGTTCGAACTCGGTACCTTAGGGTAGGAGTCGGACTTTACCATTAAGGCCACCGACGCTGTCAACTAGGCACGTTTTAAACTTCTACTGTCGAATTCTCCAATTAACTAAAAATATATCGGCGACCTAGAGTCTAGATAGCCGACATCATTATAATTGGATCTATCATCACCATTTTAAATCAGGGCCGACTTTTCCAGCGCGGCGCATGAAGGCCCGCGGTCCACCACGACACAAACTTACAACGTCGTTGGTTTAAAGGCTATGGTATTGGTATTCGTGACTTAATAGCAATTCCTTGTGGGTGCTTGATTTCTGGTGTTAATCAAAACAAGAACATCACAGCGCACAATAATGCATGCGCGCGCTGCCATTGTTAACTAACCACCGACAAAACAAACAAACAAGGACCAGCTAAAGAGTATCTAACCGATAGACATCTTATCACGACCAATAACTCGTTGCGCCGTCACGGCCATTCTGATAATACGACCGTCCTCGGGCGTTAAGTTGTTCTAACAGCTTCACCGCTAGTGATCAATCAAGATTTGTTCGATCACATTTGTGAACAATCAAGATTTGTTACTATGATTGCCACCTATTTCTCAAACGAACTCAAAAGTAGAACATTCCACCATTGACTCGAGCCCGACATATAGAACTACAAACTTTACCTCATTTGTAGTTACCCAACAACAACGTCTAAGTAACGCACACGGACCGATCATGTGCGTCCAATGAACAGCCCCATAGTGGTGATGTACACCCATCAACCAAATTTATCTGTAGGTACAATGTACATCCATGTTTATCTACTTCGCCGTCGTGAACATCGTGACCATGTAACAAGCAACTCTAAGTCAACCTTAAACGTACCAAAGTCATCGTCTGCGCCTGATCTTTGGTTCTTTTAAACCATGCATATACCCGGTATGGCTCACATAAACAACTAGTTCTAGCCATTGAATCCTTCAAACCAAACCCCGCAACAGGACAGGATCCGGATATCAGCGGCTAAGAACCAGGGTACACATAGACATCAGCTAGTTCTATTCGTTGAATCCTTCAAACCAAACCCCGCAACAGGGCAGGATTCGGATATCAGCGGCTAAGAACTAGGGCACACATTAACATCAGCTAGTTCTATCCGTTGAATCCTTCAAACCAAACCCCGCAACAGGGCAGGATCCGGATATCAGCGGCTAAGAACCAAGGTACACATAAACATCAGCTAGTTCTATCCGTTGAAACCTTTAAACCAAACCCCGCAACAGGGCAGGATCTGGATATCAACGGCACAGACCAGGATACACAAACATATATCTACCATCTGTTTCTGACTACTGACTCCTCTCCCAACTCCCGCACAGAGTATGGTCCGGATGACAGCATCAGGTGTCCAGAATAAACATAAACACACATACACTATCTGGTTCTAATTACTGACTCCTATACTAACTCAAGCACAGAGTATGGTTCGGATGACAGCGTCAGGTGTCCAGGATAGGGTACCAACATACCAACTAATACAACGCCTGTGTATTGTCTTACAGGACCATTATTCTGTCCAACTTAACTACATCGTATGAAACTTCGTACACAATATCCATTTCTACACAGAGGATCTCTTTATCACTGTTCTGATCGTTAAGGACCTCCAATCCTAGGTGCAACTATCTGTACAATAGCGTTATGAACGCTCGGAATAAATTACCAAAACATTTTATTTTTATTTTTTAGCCATCTCTGTCCCACTGCAGGGCAAAGGCTTCCCGGTCGAATGCTTTCCTCGGCCAATCCTTAGAAAAGGCGTCCAACTCGTCTCGCCATCTCCGATACTCATCATAGATATTTTTGCCCAGTCCCACTTCAGGTTGGCAGCTTTTTAACCCCTATCGGCGATTTGATATTTGGAGCGCAATACACTGTTTCTTATACGGTCCGACAATTTGACTCTCAAGATACTGCGCTTTATGGCTCGCTGGCCTCGAGTGCGGACTTCTGATGATCCGTCAAAAACCATAACATCAGTAGACTAAATTAATTAAAGTAATTGGTGAACTCTTTCAATGACAAAATTGCCGTCAAGTATCAAATACAGCAACATGAGTGATAATTAGATAACGCTTCTGCTATAATCATGTCATCCAAGATATTTATAGCACAACAAAGTACCTATGCAGGTACAACTCTCAAGGCTGCGGTAAGTAGGTAACGTACCTATCTAATCAACGTTAACAACAAATACTTACTCGTAAGTAAGTAACTTACGATCACTTTTTCCTGACTATCTTGAAAAACGAGGATGATCTATCACATCCTAACCTACCATACAAAATAGTGTGGACTCCCTCTCCAAACCTGGTTCCCTTTTTCTCGAGGGAGGATTCTAACTAGAAAGCGCTTATCCAAATGGATACGTTGTTAATTGATGGAAAGCTTTGCACGTAAATTCGAACATGTTTGTTGTGACCTAAACCAAAATCTGAGAAGTACTCAAAAAGACATGTCAAGCTCCTAGAGTTAGATAAGTAATAATTATTATTATTGACATTTCTTGCTAAACCGAGTAGTCTGTAACTACATATGTTGTATTGCTGAGGCTCAACCGCGCTTGCTTAGTGTTGACTTGATTGGTTGGTATCTATATCTTCTGGGTCTATGAGTTACGAACAAAATACAGATCAAGACTTCCCAGCCTACTTTTATCACGCGACAATTGATTTCTTTGTATCATTATAATAGCATAACATTAACTATCCAATGAGACACACTAAAAGAGTCGACAACTATGTCGTGCAGGTATCCGAAAAGTTGGAAACTCCAGTCAGCGCTACACTGTACCAAGCGACGGAACGCAGCCAATGGAAGCAGTTAGTTGATAAAGGTAGGAGTTACGACACTCTGCATCAAATGACCGACCAAGAGGAAAGCCTATGCCGCAACTGTAACTAAGTCTAAACTGACTTTCAACAAGTACGTGCTCCTCTCATCCTACTCATTCTACTCATCAAGGGCATGTGATTTACCACACGCTTTGACCAAAGATAATATGATATAAAATCAGTATCTTCAACCAAACTATGTCATACTATCAATTAAGATTTTCTCATGAGGCTTAAAACAACTCGCCGAAACACCACCGAAACCCCCATACGACCACTAGGCACTTAGCTAATAAAACTTACCCGTCTGGTACGTGAGCCATCAGTTAACTTTAAGAAAATAAACCATAACACACATTGATTGATATAACCTTCCTCGACAGTCACCTTGTTCTTACTTTGTATCATCAATTTCGTCCTGTCGAGTTACCACGTCCATCAATCTAGTTCCCCTAAGCATGTAAAATTAAGACTTTCTTTTATAGCATTTCATTTATAAGATTGGGTAATATTTATTACCTATTATGAAATTAAGTCACACAAAGTAAGTATCTACTACAGCCTTAGCATGATCAATTAAAACATAATTATTTTTCACAAGTTTCACTATCATCAAAATATACTCTACAGATTGCGACCGGTTTCTAATCAATAAATATTCTCATGTGTAACAAACTGGCCAAAGCAAGTGTCACAAACTGGCTCCAGAACCTCTCCTATGAAACTGTTGAGTGCCCAATTCGTCCTCCAAATTAGTTACCTGCTATCCTACGTTTTATAAACATTAGTATAAAATAATGCTATAGAATGCTATTAGCTTGTAAGTCCAATGTTCTCCTCAAAAGTACTGCTTGGCAAAATGAACATTATTTCCGCTAGCTGGTGGTATAGCACAGGCTGCCACCTACTTTACCTACAGCTTGATCAACTGTGTATGACTAAGCACTTGCTCAATAAATATTTTATTATTAGCATGAAATTCCATTAAGAATACACTACACAAATAATTATCTAAACCTAAGTAGATCTATTTAAAACTTGAAATAGTGAGCCTTGACTTCACCTTTAGTGTAAAATCACTAAACACCCAAATCATCATCGTCCACCTGCTCCATCTCAAAAACCTAAATATCTTAAGGCTCTTGACAAAATGTTGATAGAGATGCACAAAAGCATTAAATAATTATTTCACACTGTACCATTGTGCTCCTACATCCAATTCAATGTTTGTATGCCTCCAATAAGGCTAAACATGGTGTGGTGATACAAAACAACTTTCTGTTTCCAACAAAGACTACTATGGACCACTTGCAGCAGGGTCACAATTTAACTGACATAGTTGATAATACCAGCAACATAATATTAAAGAGTGTAAGTAGGCAAGTACATCCCAAATGGTTCAAATCAGTACTTAAATTCAATATAGGTAGGTATGCACCTGCAATTAAATTCAATTTGAAACTTCATCATAATTTTTTGTAAATAATTTACTTGCTGCTACAATATCAATTGTTTGTATTAAGCTCTGCACAAATAGCTATGGGTGCCATGGTATTGACACTCCTAGAGAGTTTCGTTTGGAATAGAAATAAGCTCCATGGCAATCTAAGAATTAGAATTGCTTATTTATTCTATAGGTTACTTAATGACAAGAAAACTTGAAACATGAAGTTAAATGTAATCATGACTAACTATGTAAATCAGTATTACACTATAGTATCTGCATACATACACCACACATATTCCAAATAAAGAATTGAATAAAAACACAAATAACAACCCGTACAATAAAATTTCAAATCAGTCTCTTCAAACCGTTCCAACATGGGAACGATGGGAATCCAACCCAAATCCATTGGCATAGCCTCTTAGAAACATAATTATACTATTCGGCTCTGACAGGGCCTATCCCAACAATCAATAGGTAGGTTCTTATCATCTTAATCTTCAACTTATTACATCATTCTGCTATTATGAAAATTAAATTCAATGTATAAAATTCTCTTGTATATTTACTGAAATAATCAAATCAATATAGGTACCATGACTGGGTATATTGAATGGTTTGGGAGCACATTCAAAAGGAGCACAATTTATGATGGTAGGCTCTGTACTTGTACGGCAGGATTTATAAAAATGAGACCAATTAAACTGTTGATACGGCACAATATAATAAAATAGCATTTGACACCGGACTTGAATACCATAGTTACCACAATTACAAACCTTATACTTTGTTTTGTTGATCTCTTACACGATGTGATCGCAATGAGGGGCACCTCACATTCCTTTCTCTTCTTCTCTTCCTTGTAGGCATGAGCCATTTGACAACAACATGATTTGCTCTCTGTTTTATTGTAGCGGGACTCGTATACATCGAATAAGAGAGGAATCAGACGTCCAGTGGTAACCAGTTCTGTTGGTAAGACTTACCTTCCATAGGAACGACCTCACCTTGGTGTGATAATCATATTCAGATTACATCTCCTAAAGTGGGCGTCGTGTTGGATCCCACTTCTGATATCGGCGCCCAAGAGTCTAGATAGCCGATATCATTATAATTGGATCTATCATCACCATTTTAACATCAAGGCCGACTTTTCCAGCGCGGCGCATGAAGGCCCGCGGTCCACCACGACACAAACTTACAACGTTGTTAGTTTAAAGGCTATGGTATTGGTATTCGTGACTTAATAGCAATTCCTTGTGGGTGCTTGATTTCTGGTGTTAATCAAAACAAGAACATCACAGCGCACAATAATGCGTGCGCGCGCTGCCATTGTTAACTAACCACCGACAAGACAAAACAAACAAACAAGGACCAGCTATTAAAGAGTATCTAACCGATAGACATCTTATCACGACCAATAACTCGTTGCGTTGTCAAATATATGATTTTATACGTTCAGAAACTACGCCATGTTGTTTACTACAGTTAAATGTTTCGATTATCCTTGGATTTTTGGAAATGTATTTTTTAACAACAAATCTTTATTTTATTTTAAATTTGATTAAAACGTGAACGTCTAGTAAAAAGTTGTAAAGTGAAACTTTTGAACGTCACGGTGGGATAGAGAAAAACTGATAGCGCTGTCTCGTTTATAAACATTGACAGCTAAAGATAATAATAATCTTTTTACACGTGGCCGGAATTAGAACTAACGCCACCATCTTGTAAGCAGTCACTTTTGACGGACAGCTAGAGTTGATGTTTGACAACAACGCCTCACCCAAAAGATCCAAAAGATCCTTGTTGGTCTGTAGTTGGTCAAAGACAATAACTGTTTAACCGAGGCGTATCAATAATAGGGCCTATCCTGTGAAATGGACTGAAATGTACGATTTTGAATGACATGAAGTTGACTTTTCACAGGAGTGAATTTTCTGGGGGCTTACCATGAGCTCTTATAGCAGGACCTAAACAGAATTACTTTCGCTTTGAACGAGACAAGCTTATATGACACGTATAGCGCTGTCTCGTTCTAAGCAAGGCAGTTCTGTTTAGGTCCTGCTATAAGAGTTCATGGTAAGGCCCCTGTTCCGTTCTACTAACATAATTTTCAAGCTTTTTAGTTTCTCGTTTCATAAACAAATTTAACATTGCAGAATACTTAGGATGCACTCAAAATAACAAAATACTAAGAAAAGAATCTGCAACTATTCTTTTATAGGTAAAGTACATTTTTCTAGCATTTTATTCAGTTTAAAATTACGATGTTTCATAATCAAAATGTGAAACGGAACGTTACTGTATTCTCATCTATACCGATACTGAGTTCGACAGAACGAATTCTGTGACGAACGTCATTCCAGAGGGTGGGATCAAAATGGCAGCATGCTGTCGGAGATCAGCGGTACCGCTGCTGGTGTGCGGGGCGTCCCCCCTTCCGCACGTGCCTCATACCCCGATTGCCACGTCGATTTGTGAACAATACGAGACAACGCTATCAGTTTTTCTCTTTCCCACCATTTTCTCTTTCCATAGATAAGTCACGTGGTTACTTTTCGTAAATATTAAATGTTGAAACAGCTTATAGAATTTGCAACCGCGTAATATTCGTTTTGCTGTTGTCAAATTCATCGTCATGGTACGGTTCTTCATATAAAATTTCGGTGAACGATTTAAGAACAGAATTGTTTTTCTGACAAGCCGGCAAGCCTGCTAAATGTTGCTCATGGTACGAATAACCAAGGCAATGAGGAGTTTTCCAGTAGGTATTGTCAATTGGTTTCAAAAAGCATAAATAGATGGCGCTCCTACAATTTTGGTAATTTTTTACCAAAAGGTTCAACGAAATGTATTTTAATACAAACCATTCATATTTGTATTGCGTCCATTCTTAATCCTAGTGTCCATGAAACCAATTAACTCAGTCAAATTGATGTTTGTTCTGTTTGTAATAATTTATTACAACCTCTAAAATGGTTGAAAACTATTGATAAATACAATATTATCCAAAACAACGTATCCAGTGTTTATATCCTCTCTGCTAAGAACCTATTTCAAGCGATTATTAATTACCAAAATTGTCGGGGCGCCATCTAGTGAGTGGCTAGGAATGCTTTAGATACCTATTGGAAAACTGCTCATTCTGTTTAGGTCCTGCTATAAGAGCTCATGGTAAGCCCTCTGAAGTCGTGGTACCCTTATCCGAGGG
The DNA here is from genome assembly GCA_905147135.1 of Blastobasis lacticolella. Classification (NCBI taxonomy): domain Eukaryota; kingdom Metazoa; phylum Arthropoda; class Insecta; order Lepidoptera; family Blastobasidae; genus Blastobasis; species Blastobasis lacticolella. Next base: position 2,044,638 of record LR990067.1, read on the forward strand.
CTTATCGGCTATCTCAGTGGACAACTGAATTTGACATAAAAAATCTGACACTACTCTAATTTGGTAGACGCTATTGCCAGTTTTCAACGTAGATGACGTGGTGTAGAATTATCTAGTGTCAAATACAGTTGTCAACTGAGTTAGCCAATGAGGAGTTTTCCAGTAGGTATGGATAGTTGGTTTCAAAAAGCATCAATAGATGGCGCTCCTACAATTTTGGTAATCCTTTTTTAATCTGTATGATGGTTGCAGTGATTTCATGCAGCCAACTAATACTAAACTTAAAAATAAAAAAAATATTTATATAACCATAACTGTTAAAGGTTAAACTAAGTGTAAAAAGAAATATTTATAGAAGTTGATACTTTGTTTCATTATTATTACAACCTCTAAAATGGTTGAAAACTATTGACAAATACAATATTATCCAATACAACGTACCCAGTGTTTATATCCTGTTTGCTAAGAACCTATTTCAAGCGATTATCAATTACCAAAATTGTCGGGGCGCTATCTAGTGAGTGGTTAGGAATGCTTTAGATACCTATTGGAAAACTGCTCATAGCCCCGCTGGACTTGGCTTAGTTGGCTGTATAGGCTAGAACCCTTTGCCTTTCCAATAAAGCTTAAATTAAATAAAAAAAATGACTGTCAAAGTTGTCAAACTGACAAAATGGTTGTTTTGGTTGATGAAGAATTCTGTAATTTACATGAACATTATTGAATTTCTCTTGAATTAAATGCATAATAAAGCGAATAAGCAACAATGTCCGACACTGAAGAGACTTATTGTCGTTTGTGCGCCGAACCTACACCGCTAACTCAACTAATATCGTCCGAGGAAGATGTGGCCATCAGTTCCAAAATAGAGACGAAAATGTTGTGGATAAACGTTGATGTTTCACCGTCAAATAAACTGCCTACAACTATTTGCTTCTCCTGCTTCGACTCGCTCGAACGAACATGGATCTTTCTGCACAACGTAAGATCGGCCCAGGAAAAATTGATCGAGATATTTGCACCCAAACTCACTCTGAATAATAAAGATTCCACTACCAAAAGCAAATCCAAAGCAGCGGCTGACGTTGGGAAACCCGTGGACAGGGACTGGGATGAGTTCCAAGAAAGCAAAGTTGAGGTTAAAAGTGATCCTGAACACCCAACGGTAAGAACTGTAGACCCTAGCACCTTTGTCGTAGATTATATCAAAACTGAGCAAGATACTGATGATGATAAGCCAGACGTTGGCATTCATAGTGATTTCAATAGCTCTGACAGTGACTTACCCTTACGCATCACCTCAAAGAAGAAAAAAATCAAAAAGAAAAAGAAAATAAAGTATGATTCAGAAATTTTAGAAGCCGACTTACTGAAATCCGAAATTGAGGCAGTGCCAATTGACATGGCGATTTTGAACATGACTTGGGACGATTACATGTGCCGTTGTGCCAGTTGCGATGCTCTGTGTAAGAATATAAGCTCATTGCGGTTGCATTCAATGCAAATTCATTCATGTTGCTGCGTTTTCAAATGCCCAGACTGTGGGAAAGTGATTGCGAACTTCAAAAACTTTGTTAACCATGTACGTTATCATAAGAAATTACTCAAATACTGTTGTGAATACTGCAACAAGCAATTTAGTTTGTCCGCATATGTGAAACGGCATATAAACTCTGACCATGGAGATAGTTGTCTAACTACGTGCCAGAATTGTGGGGCTTGCTTCGAGAGTGCAGAGTCCTTACAAGACCATTTACTGATGTATGCAAAGAAGGGTCGTAAGAAAGAAAAAAATGAAGCAGACCTAAAGTGCGAAGAGTGTAATAAGGAGTTTAAATCTCGAAGCAATCTACAACAACACAAGCTGCTACACACAGAACGTGCCAGAAATTTCTCGTGCCACGTCTGTGGCAAAATGTTTTTCACAAAAGGTACTCTAAGCACGCATATGAGTACACATGATAACACGAAACCTTACAAATGTGAATTCTGCCCGATGGCTTTCAGAGCACGGGGTAACTTACAGTCCCATGTCAGTCTGCACTCTGGTGCGAAGCCGTTTGTCTGCGAACAGTGTGGAAAGTCCTTCAGAGTTAAACGTCACCTGAAATCCCATTCAATAGTGCATACAGATCTAATGCCATATGTTTGTGAATATTGTAACAAATCATTCCGCTTCAAGACTCGGCTTAACTTGCACCTCCGTCAACACACAGGAGCGAAACCGTACAACTGTATATACTGCCAAAGGGATTTCACGAACGGTTCCAACTACAAGAAGCATATGAAGCGTAGACACAACATTGATACGTCAAAACAGAGATATAACAATATTGTTGCAGAACATAGTAATGGTGAAAGTCAAACTTGAATGAACAAAAAAAAAGAAAAATAAATCAATAAATAAAATGTGACAACTTCCGTTATGTTAATATTCATTCCAATAATTAATAATTATTAATATTATGGACATTTTAAAATGTTATATGACAGAAATCAGAATATAATGATCAATAAATATGTAAATTATAGTAAATAGTACCTAGCAATAAATGTTATATTTTTGTACTAAGAAGACAAAACAGTTACAGTGCCACAAACTTATCTGACCTGGTTAATACTACGGAGAATGAATAATGGAGTTATTATTATTGCAATATGGATCTTATGCGTTCTGGAATAAAGATTAACTTTAAATTTCATTTTGAAATGTACCTGAACGGATGATTGATGCCAAGATCAGAGCCGCCCGACTCCGGGTCATTTAAGTTTGTGGCATTTTTGACTCAGAACTGACAGGGCAACTCCAAAGTAGACTGACGGAGAGTTATTATTGGATTTTTATTTAATATTTATTTATTTAATGTGACTTATCATGCATATCTATTAATATATCATCATCATCATATAATCATCTTGGCGTTAATGTCCCAATTGTTCATTAGTTGAACACTGACCGATGCACTTACAACGAGGGAGAACATTGTGATGAAACCTGTACATTCACACAACTGAATAAGTAACCATGGTCCAATCTGGTCAGGTTCCCCTGTTAACAGTCTCTGGAAGGTCCGACGGCAGTCACTCCGCGTTAATTACCTGATCTGTCAAATCCTGGATCATGGTTAAGGCGAAGTCTGCGCGCTCGGAAGCAAGAGCACAACCCGGATTTTGACCCCAAGATAATTATTATTTTTATCATGCCATATCTTTTCTAGTTAGTGATGCTTAAACCTTTCTTGTGTGGGTTACTAAGTATTTATTTCCAGAATTCTATCTTTATTTAATTAAAATTATTATGATGTAAATATTGAGTTTAAGCCCAATGCAATTTAAGATTTAGGTATTCTATAACTTGATTTCTTCTATGTTATACTTATGTAGGTATATATAACATTACAATAAAACTATGGGTCCAACCAAACTCACAACTTATATGAAAAATTATGAGTAAATACCTAGGTATTAACTAATTTATGTTCTGCATTGCCTAGTTTTATGACACATTTATTTTAAATTAGTATCTATTTAAAAAAAGGTAAGCTGTATAGTAACTTTATATTAAAGTTGGGGTATATTGAATATGAATATGAATAAAATACATAAATAAATGAATATAAAAATTGCTTTGACAATTCACACAGCGCCATCTAGCCCCAAAGTAAGCAAAGCTTGTGTTATGGATGCTATGTGCTATCCTTAAGGCCTCCTCTGAATAATCTTTTTATAAGACCTCTTCTGATGACCCTTGGCCGGCCTTGTCGAGTAAGTCGAAATTGTGCACACAATAATTGTACATCTCTGTTATCTTTCTTCATCATCACTAGCATACCTCATGCATTCTTAGGCGCTATCCTAATTTATAATCAAATCAAATAAATAATAAAGGTGGACCGGCAGAAATGTATGGACCCCAGCCTATATGATTTTCTAGTACAAAATGAAGCTAACTTTAATTGACCATAACTTTTTTCCCACAACGATTCGAGAGTCATCGTCACAGTAATAGTTGTAGAAAATGAAAAATCCTTCTAATTATATATAGCTCAATGTTATTGTTCATGTAGGCTGGGTTGTCCGGACCTCCTTTATTTAAGAATCAATAAACGCAGGCATCATTTGGCAACGGTCGTGCGACGGGCGGTTTTGAGGTCTCCTATTGGTCGTGCCAATTAGGACAGCGCCTTAGTCACCACTAACACGACACCATATAATCACATACATCATTGACTTTTTATTTTATTTTATTTTATTTATTTTATGCCCCAAACATGACCTGGTAACTCATAAATATAAGAATATCGTATCTAGGCTGCCTTGTAAAAATAATATAATTAGGTAAATATTCGTAGCTCATAAGTTTGTATAAAGAATATCAAAATAGTATCATGATCTGTTTTAATGTGAAAATTTTCCCTTCAATATCTTTTTAAGTAGGTTATGCTTATTACATTTGACAGCAGTAGGAACTTAAAAGCCATACGATAAATAAATAAATAAATTTGACTAAATTCAGAGTATATGGTCAGCTGCAGCGTAGATCCCGAAACCATCCTTGTAGGTAACGAAGCCGTCAATTACGTCAATAGAACAGATAAATCCAAACACCTCGGATCCGTGATGCACGAGTCCGGCGATATTAGCCCCGATGTCAAGTCCCGAATCTCTGCCGTAGCCGTATTCACAATGGCTCGGAAATCGGATTCGGATACGGAATCGACAAATGACCCCGCAAGAGGTCTTAGGAAAATGTGGATTCAGTTAATTTTTATGAAATTTTCATATGTTATAGAGTTTCCGTGGAATCTATCAGAATTCTGAATAACAGTTTTCGAATCGATCGACACGGATTCGCCACTCACGTATTTCGTGTCGAATCGTTCGGAAACGGTTTCGAATCATTGTGAATACGGCTACAGCTTGGGCCAAATGGCGGGATCTCACGGCAGTCACCTGCGATCCTAAAATCCCCTTAATGCTCAAGGGGCTTAAATACAAGAATATAATTAGACCGGTGATGCTCTATGGCTGCGGGACTTGGCCAGCGCTGACGAAACACGTTCGCGAACTCCACGCCGACGAAATGAAAATGCTACGGTGGATGTGCGGAGGTACGCGACTCGATCGAGTACATCCGTGGCACCCTTGATATGAGCAAGTATTGTTGAGCAAAAATTGTATTGCTCTTAAACAATACTTCCACTTCGATTTGCTCTCACGCTTATTGCTTTTGATTTAGGCTACTGAATTTAGCCAGAACTAAATAAGCGCATTAATGTCAAAACTAGGCGTGCCTCCTAATACCGATAGCCAAGCAAGGTTGACCGAGGTCTTCCGGACCCTGAGGCTGGTTAAAAAGTGTCGGGAGCTGATTGGCATGTCATCCCTTGCCTTTAAGTGGCGTTTCAAATTGAATCGTACATGTTAAATGCATGTTAAAAGCATGTTGAATCGTACACGTATTGAGTCGTACATGGGCGACAGATACCGCTTACCATCAGGTGGCACTTGGCTCTTGTACCTACAGCGAAAGGTAGGTAAGGTTATAATGCGTGCGGCTGAGGAATGGAACTTGTTGCCTGCAAGTGTGATCCCTGGTCATTATAATCTAGACGCCTTCAAGGCGAGAGTAAATAGGCTGTTCCTAGCCAGGCATGCTCCAGCAACGGCCGCATCGTCACTTAACACTACCGATCGGTCGAATGGTGGAATGACATTTCACAAAATTTTTGAGTTTCGGTATGTGAATACTGGTGGGTAGAATTGTATTTTTAATTAGTAGTTTAAGTGTAATGTTGTTGTAAATTTTTATGCACCGCCTGCAATTTTTATTACCAGTTTTCGGGGTAGACTGGTAGATAAAGCTACAAAGCTTTAAGTCCACCTTTGTACTATTTTGTGCATAAAGTATTAAATAAATAAATAATTACTACGATGACGGTCAAATGCCTGGCTAGTCAAATAATAAAAATCATCGCATCCGTAATCAGGATATTGGAGACGAATTTTATGATTTGTGACGAGTGGCCGTATTGTCACTTACCACCAGGAGTGATCCACAGTGCCGTCATGTAGGGACCAATGACCTTATTCCGAGTTACCTACCTACGTAAAAGCTTGACGTGTAGGTACCTATTGAAAACTAACCGATGCTCTCACGGTGAGGGGAAATATCGTGATGAAACCTGCACATCCGGTGATGTTTAAGCAGGGTCCGATCTGTAGCCGTATTCACAATGGCTCGGAAATCGGATTCGGATACGGAATCGACAAAGGACCCCGCAAAAGTTCTTAGGAAAATGTGGTTTCAGTTAATTTTGATGAAATTTTCATATGTTATAGAGAGTAGAGTTCCCTTGGATTCTATCGGGATTCTGAATAACAGTTTTCGAATCGATCGACACGGATTCGCCGCTCACGAATTTCGTGTCGAATCGTTCGAAAACGGTTTCGAATCATTGTGAATACGGCTACTGATCAGGTTTCCCTGTTCACTACGGGGTCACGGCGATGTAGTCGCTCTACTGTAATTACGTGATCTGCGAAATCCTGAATCATGGTCAAGGCGGACTGCGGCAGGTGGAGGCGGCACAATATGACCAGCTGTAGGTAGGCGCTTTCTCATGGTTTCGATAGAGAGTGGCATCATACTATATCAAAACGTCCGCTCCATCAGAACTTCCGCGCTTTATCACCGTTTTAAGGTAATGTTTGTTGTATATTTATTTTATACGTGGTGCTAATCTATTTTAGAGACTACAACCTGTCTCAGAGCCCCCAACGAAGGACCTTGGTCAACCTTGCTTCGCCAACGATATTAGGAAGTACATAACGAGTGGCGAACTTTCAGTGCTTACGCTCGACTAGCCTTACACTACGGTCACCCATACAGTTCCCGCACTCAACGTGCATATATCGCTTAACTTTGGTTATCGGTTAACGAGTGACGAACTTACGGTGCTCACGCTCGACTAGACTTACACTACGGTTACCCATCCTGTTCCCGCACGCTTAACTTTGGTTATCGGTTAAAGAGTGACGAACTTACCGTGCTCACGCTCGACTAGCCTTACACTACGGTTACCCATCCAGTTCCCGCACTCTACGTGCATATATCGCTTAACTTTGGTTATCGGTTAACGAGTGACGAACTTACGGTGCTCACACTCGACTAGACTTAAACTACGGTTACCCATCCAGTTCCCGCACTCTACGTCCATATATCGCTTAACTTTGGTTATCGGTTAACGAGTGACGAACTTACGGTGCTCACGCTCGACTAGACTTAAACTACGATCACCCATCAAGTTTCCGCATGCGCTGCGTGCATCGCTGAACTTAACTTATCGGATTCTTAAGTAGGCTGTTTGAGACCGGCCGCTTTCGCATGGCGAAGATCTGTAATCTGTGGTACATATAGCTATAACCTAGCCGCCACATTGTCACGCCTGTACCCTCACTACGTCACTCAGCCACAGTCTTTCTATAGCACTACAAAGAAAGGAATCAGACCGTAAATCTACTCCGGTTACGTATTGTCCATCATTTCTGTCTGACTCAACGTTTGGGTGCTTTCTAGAGCTTAGTTTTTGCAGTTAAATAGGTTTACTTTTAGCCTTTTTTATCCTGAAGATAATATCCTGTCTGACTGTGTGTCTTGGCTATAAAAATCCCTGACGAATAACATAGTGTCACCATATCAGCCGAAAGACCACCTATGCCCACTGCTAGGCATAGGCCTCCCCCAGAGATCTCCACTGTGGCCGATCCTGAGCTGGTACCTGCGATCTTTACCAGGTCGTCGGTCCACCTTGTGAGAGACCCACGCTGCGTCTACCTAGTCGAGTATACCTAACATAATGTTTTAAACAATCGCTGTTATTATCACACATTTTAAGGGTATGATCTGTGGGTATGAACGTCCCGTGACCATAATGCATGCAACTGCGTCGAATATCGGGCTACTCGTCAACAAAGGTACGCGGTAGGAAACCCGGAAAATACCCTTAAAATAGTATACCTAGATATAATAATGGAATTACGCAGGCCAAGTCGCGGATGAAGGCAAGTTTTATATGATCATATTACTTGTCATTAAAGTAGAAAAGTGTGGCCATAATTATTATAGTCAAGATCACTCACGACACGCTCTTCAATACAAGACGGATCGCGATGGCATAGAATAAACAATAAGGAACAATCCAGAACCGACATAGGGTATCTACCTACACTCACATATTACTGAAGTGGTGTTGGAAATTACAGCGCGGCTCGGGCTCCGCCTTGACCATGATCCAGGATACAGTTTTCCCTCGCCGCAAAAGCATCGGATAATATACCAACATAACTCAGAAAAGAGTCAGACGAATCGGATACCGTAACCGAAGACCGACTTTAACTTGGCTATAATATCTTAGGTAATAAAGTAAAATTATCAAGTTACCTTGTTAGACAATGAGGAGTTTTCCAATAGGTATCTAAAGCATTCTTAACCACTCACTAGATGGCGGCCCGACAATTTTGGTAATTGACAATCGCTTGAAAAAGGTTCTTAGCAAAGGGGATATAAATACTGGGTACGTTGTATTGGATAATATTGTTTTTATCAATAGTTTTCAACCATTTTAGAGGTTGTAATAATAATGGAACATAGTGCCAACTTCTATAAATATTTATTTTTACACTTCGTTCACCTTTAACAGTTATGTTTATATTAATAAACACTTTATTTTCAAGTTTAGTATTACTTGGCTGCATGAAATCACTGCCACCATCATACAGATTTAAAGAAGATTACCAAAATTGTAGGAGCGCCATCTATTGATGCTTTTTGAAACAAACTATCAATACCTACTGTAAACTCCTCATTGTGATGGACTCTTTGGGCTAAGTTTTTAAATTTTAATTTCTGTGTTGTTCGTTGTGTTTATCCTCCAATACAAGATATTTCGATAAACCTTTCTCAGCAAGATCGTTTGCCGGAAAACAATAATAGATTGATAGGATTTAGTACATTTTTTTTGTTTTTGGGAAACAAAAATAATATAATATAATAAAATAGCAAACCAAGACCCCAAAACTACACACTAGGAATCGCCACTGTTGCCTAGTTTAACGTGATAAACGAAGTAAGTTATTTTTTATACCACTAAGGCAAACAAACTTAGATACGGCCTGCCTGATGGTAAGCAGTCACCGCAGCCTATGGACGTTTGCAATACCAGGGGCATCACGACCTGAGTGGTTCAGTGGTCAACATGCGGGTCTGCCACGCAAGAGGTCCTGGGTTCGATTCCCGGCCAGGCAGAATTTGAAATGATGAATTTTAATTTCTGTTACGGGTCTGGGTGTTCGATGTATAATAAGTATATATTTAAAAGTATATAAGTAGTTTATCAGTTATCCCATAACACAAGCTTTGCTTACTTCGGGGCTAGATAGCGCTGTGTGTGAATTTGTCCACGGTTATTTATTATTATTATCACCCACACGTTGCTATCAAGTCATGTTGCGTTGCAAGTAGTATAGTATCAAAGTTGTGGGAAGTGTAGGCATTCAACTCCCAATGGGAGCTCTATATTTCCTTACTCTATGTAGAGTATGTCATTGTGCGCACGCGACCAAACCGGTGCGGGTGCAGCCGTGCTTGTGGAGCAGGGATGTGTCTCGGGATATTTTGGTCTCTTCAGATTTTTTTTACTTCTTCCACTAAGGTGACAAACAAGATTACGGCCTGCCTGTTGGTAAGCAGTCACCGCAGCCTATGGACGTTTGCAATACCAGAGGCTTCACCCACGTGCTGCTCATTTTTACTCACGACGGAATTGAGATTGTAGATGTTATGGGCGACAGTTACCACTTACCATAAGGTGGGCTGTATGCTCGTTTATCACTTCGTATAAATAAAAAAACTTTAGTAAAGTTACATTTAGGATGAGAGGTTGGGTGTTTGGGACGCGGGCGACGCGGCTATTCTTTTTTTAATTAGGTATTTGTTTCTTTTTCCGCCACCCATGGCGCATTGTTGGCGGCATTTGATTTTGTCACAGAATGCTAGATGATTCCGGTGTTGCTACATAAACCGCAGAATTAGCGCCTTAGTTGACAGGTCATTACAATTCCTAAGGGTTTCCCTACCATTCCTATCAGTCAACCAGAGAGATAGAGATCGCAAAATTTAGGCAAGCGGTGCAGGAAAGATTACAAGCTAAACTGTACATTTAGCGTACCATCGTACCATTAAGTTTGTACATGTGTATAGTGACTGTACATAAATAGCCAAGCATTATAATTTTGTTTTATTACGCCGAGCCACGCGGTCGTAAGACATATCTCGAGATCGGAATTCTTTGGTGGGCGCACCCCTCGCCACGTGCGCACTCACCGTGAAAGAAACAAAAGCAACGGATATACTCCTCCAGTTGACGACAAGGAACGTTGCCGAGTAGAATTCTTATAACAAGACACTACAATATTCAATAAATAATAATAAATAAATAAATAAAATACTAAACATAAATAATAATATAAGACATGGCAGTTTGATTTCAAAACGCACGGCCGGCGACGGTTTAACAAGAAATAGGGAAAAGGACATCATGGCGCCGAAAAATTACCGCCAAAAATTTGTTACGTAAAAAACTTGCGCGTATTTTTCGTAAATTTTAACAAAAAGTATTACTCAACGTTTCGCAAGATGTGTTTTAATGTTTAATGCAGTGTTGCGTACTTATTCGGACGTGCCGTTAGAATATTATCTCGTATGAAATTAAAAGTGTTTGAAATCGCTCGGATGGTTGAGTTTTGAAAATGGAGGCAAAAACGTGTTCTGGACTGTTGAGTATTCTGTGTTTTGCTTTCTTCGTGCGTATTGCATGCAGCGAAGACTATTTCCGAATGGTAAGTTGCTAATTATGTGTGGAATGATATCTATTTTGATTGCGGAATAGATAAACGTTTTCTCGCGTAAGAAAGCATGCCGGCAATTCGCTGAACGTCAAGATTCGCGAAGATTTGAAACTGAAATTTAGTTGCATACTGCGTTTGAAACTTATATACCTAAGTTTCCTTTGTTTTTACTAGTGTTTGAGAGAGATATTTACACACACTATTTTAGAAATATATGGGATTGATTCTTAATGAATTGTATGGATGCCTGGCATCCAACTAACATACGGGCATCGAGAGCCTTTTTACAGCTCACGTGCAAGATGTGGAATGAGCTCCCTCCCGAAGTCTTTCCTTCGCACTATAACATAGGGTCTTTAACATGTCTAAGTCAGCGTATCCAAAAGGCGGGCGCCGAATCCGCATCCCTTAGAATGCAGATGTCCTGGACGATGGTGGCCGCTTTCTATCAGGTGGACTGTCCGTCCGTGTGCCTCCCTAGGCAATAAATAAATTGGTGTCCGGAAGAGTAGAGTTACGAGTTGTCAAGCCCGACATACAGAAGGTACCTATTCTGGGGCCGGGCTGAACCCATTCTAGTGCTGTGACATTTCGAAATCGACGTTTTGTTTTGTTCCGTGGACCTCGTCCACCACAGCTACTTTGCATTAAGAATGTCACTGAAAACTATCCTTTTTTATTTGCAATACCTAGAGATTTCAGTGACCATTTCAATAAAGTTAGATACATATCACACATAGAAACACACTCAACCCGTAGAGACAATCGAGCACCATACCATCTACGATCCTGACACACCTCTTTCGCCTCTCCCACATACTTTGATGTAACGACTTCTTACAGATCAGGCTCAAGCCAGGCCCCATTTGGAGTATTGGTCCCATCTATAGACGAAAGCACCGGCATACAGCTTCGTAGTTCTTATGACTCGATGCAAAAACGCGCTGTAAGAATTGTCAACTATATCGTGCAACTATACGTGCAAAAAATTTAAGGCAGCGAAATGATATTGCGTGTTTTACCACTTATACAACGGTGTTGTGCGCTGGTTTGGTCACGTGTTGCATAAGCCCCAGGGATACGTGAGAAATAGATGCCTGAACCTGTCGGTATCAGGAAAGAGGCCCCGTGGGCGACCCAAAAAGCGATGGATTGATATCGCTGAGTCGGATGCGAGAGCCAATGGCCTACGACGCGAGGATGCCGAAAACCGGGCCATGGGAGAGGCCGGGATAAGCGCTAAGATGATGATGATGATGACTATGGTGTTCCTTCTGAGGAACTGTTTGAAATGGAGTTCATGAGGCAAAAAGCTTGTGTGTTACAATATGGTACAAAAAAAACGTTTTTTTTAGGCTTTCCAATATCAGTCAATTATGGTATATGGATTTGTTTGCGTCTAGAGTCTAAATCTGGAGAACCAATTTGAAAATTCCATCAATAGGGGAGAGTTGGCATATACCGCGCCGTAGATAATTCCGCGCATGTGCATATCATAAAAACGTTGTATTAGTTGCGTTTCCTGTTTGCTGTTATGGAACGTTACGCAAGTTTTTACACCAACTCCCTATAATTTCGCGGGTAATCTTCATAAGGCCTATACTTATACTTTTACATAGTAGTAAAGTATGTTGAACCTACACATTTGAAATGCGAATATATTGTTGAGCTAATGTACGAAATAATTTGGGGCACAAAATTAGTTTTGCTGTATTATTTCGAGGTAATAAAAAAAAATCTTTATTGTGCAAGTACCTAATCATACACAATTGATCAAGCTGTAGGTAAAATAGGTTACAACCTGTGCCACCAGCTAACAAAAATAACGTTCATTTTACCAAACAGTACTTTTAAAGAGAACATTAAACTTACAAACTAATAGCATTCCATGGCATTATTTTATGCTAATGTATGTGTTTGAGTGTATGTGTGTGTGTCTGGGTGTGTGAGAGTGTAATAAGGAGTTTGACAATTGAGCACCCCAGGTGCGCGGTATTTTAAACTACGAAAGGTCTATGTTCCAGTTATTATGGTTGCAGTTATTATCAGAATTTTTATAAATATATTTCACTGGTTCCTTGCTGTGTTCCTTGGATAGCGAGTTGCCCAGTACTGTGGCCAGATAAATATTCCGTTGATCTCATAATCATAATCATTTATTAATTTGTGGTACACAGGTTTATACAGTTGTTAGGTACATTTGTAGTAAAATGAAGTCTCTGCGACCTGCCATCGGCATACAAATTTTAGGAGTTTGTAGTTAATATATATAATGTATAGATCTATGGTAATAAACCTTTTATAATACTTTCCTGAGCGTAGTTAGCGATTGGCTGTTTTTGGCTCTGTATATGCCTACTCTCCTCTCATAAAATGCTATGCTACATCCTTCCCGAATGCCCTAGGGTAGGTAGAATACTTTATATCCCGGGAAAGTAATAGGATTCCGCGGGATTGTTCAATGTCATTATGTCAGCAGAGTTTCGAACTGAACGCGGGAAAAGCTCTATAGCATTTATAAAACTGCCTCAGAACTTTTTGGGCCTCTATTGGAGTACAGCCTATACGAATTGGATGTTGAGACGCCATTCTACTCTATTGGAACAATATGGCGACGTTGTATTTGAGACCGGCTGGTACAGCCCTAGTAGCGTGGTCTATTTTCCAAAAAATAAGGTTTACTTTTTCAAAAAACTTGAAGAAATCGTGACCCAAAAGGCAATTAGACAATAAACCAGACAAAGGTTTGCGACAAAATTGGTGGAGACAAAAAATAATTGCATCGCAAAAGAACCCGTTCGCTTTGTTCGCGTTCCGGACTCTGCCTGCTCTAAGCGGTAGCGTATCGTGTGACACCTGTTAGTAGGGTCGGCAGGTCTGTTCTAGATCTATTTACTTATATTATACGGCAGATAAACAGGCAAGCGATGTCACCGCTGTCACTGGACATCAGAAATACCTGGAGCGCTATTTTTGAAATCGCTCGCATCTACGCAAGCGCTCGCTTTCTAATGCTTGTCTTTTATTATTATTATTATTGTTCGTATTTTAAAAGATCTCTTTTCAAAAGAACCGGAAATAATATTTGGTACGGGCCTAAGCCAAGTATCAAATACTAAGTTAGTTAAGTTAGTGTTGTTTGCAGGAACTTCCGCACTATTCTGCATGTATTCAATATCACAGCCTTCTGCAGTTCTTTATATACAGGCCGTGGTAGATTTATTATTATTATTATTAATCATTTATTTCGGACCATACAAATATTATTTTTAACAGTCCATATTATAACGTGTTAGTTAAATTACTTATAATATATTGTTAAATCATTACATAATTAAACATTCAATTCATAAAACTTATAAAATCATCACAATATCATAAAAAAAAATTAATTCAAAATTCACATAAAATTATTTATTTAATTAATTATTATTTAGGCCTACTGGAAGAGATTTATTTTAGAGATAAGTAGTGCCTGTTGTGTCATAACTAATCTGTACTTTCTGTATTTGTTATATTGTGCACAATAAACTGTTAAATAAATAAATAAATAAAATGTCAATGAATTAATAAAAATTAAGTCCCAGATGCAACATGGAGTTTAAGCCAGTGTTGCATCATGGGACAGTCCAGTCTGTTTGCCCACATATTTAAGAGGCTGTTATGGCTCCCCCCCACACGCTGCAGGATTGACGCAACCCTTTTATATCTCTAGCAACTTACCACGAGTGTGGAAGAACTAGGTAGCGTACGCGGGCGCTTGCGTGGATGCGAGCAAAATAGGCCCCAGGGGCGGTACCAACGCGGCGACCACCTCTAAAGAGACCTCTAATATACCTCCTAAGTATTTGAAAATCGGATTTAGGCGATTCCTATGTTTATAGACCAAAGGAAGCACTGTATGGGAGCCCAGTCCACATAATGCATGTGTACAGTGAGGCAAGTTGATGTATGCAATTCTGCCCGGAGGGCCTAAGACAAAAACACATACACCAACCGCTAGTAACTATAGGTAACGCATAAAATTAGGAAGTGAATTGAGCTCCAAGTTTACATATACCGAAATATTTTCCAAACTACTGAACCGATTGTTAGGAACATAGCCAAAAACCATCTCGATTAAACTGCCTTCATAATAAAGAAAACTGCGTCGAAATCTATCTATCCGTGCGGGAGCTACGATTCTACAGATAGTCTCACCTCCACGTATACACAGACGGGCCTAACCCCACCACTCTTTCCCACCGCTGCAACTCCTGTGTAGCCAGGGTCTACAGCGGCCACATACAGCTCCGATACGGATATTCACGTCCTGGCCGTGTGGTGTCCGGCAGAGTAGAACAGCACCATTACACTCGTGGGTGCCGTACAAGGCGACTAATGTTTTCGAGGCAAAAGATCAAGAGTCTCCGTAGTCTCGAAATTGGGCAACAGCATTTTCCATTGTTATATTTATAACACTGCGATCTCCAACCCGCCTGCCAAGCGTGGAGATTATGGCAATAACCTGCCCTTTCGTGGGAGAGGCCCTAAGTCCTGCAATGGACTGTTACGAGCTGTGATGGTGATGATGATGCACGTCAACCTTAGAGTGGTGTGGATGAGGAGGACCGGGCCAAGTGGAGAAGAACGTGTAGGAAATTGAACCCAGGCAGACGCCGGGATGGCGGTAACGGGTGCCAATCAGCTCCCGAGACTGTTAAACCGGTCTCAGGGTGCCCAGCGAAAGACCTTGGTCAATCTTGCTAGCGGGACCGATAACAAAGATGTCCCCTTTTCTGTCATCTGGCGTGGAGTTCTAATGCAATTCAAAAGAGTTTGCAATGTTTAGGGTACTTCCTAGACCTTGCAACTACATACAGCTTGCTCCTGCGTAATAAATTTAAAATTGTTGATTTTTCAGTAAATCCAGAGCGTAAGAACACTCTCTATAAGCCCTATAGGATAGGGATATTTAAGACCTTGTACATCACGGTGAGATTTGTGATGTTGGCAAACTATGGATTGAGTCCATGGGCTGCAGTGACTGCTGACCATCAGGCAGGCCTGTTTGTTTGCTACCTTAGTAGTATAAAAAAGAATTGGGTGGTTATCCGATGTTTTTCTATCTTAGAACTCGATTAGAATGAACTGTTTATGATTTGCTAACTGTACCGGATCTTCTGCCACGTAAAATACGTTTGAAACAACCTTCACGCTTAGCAAAGACGTCGTCACGATGGGTTTGCAACAAAATTGTTCTACGGTACGGTAATTACCTATATCAATTATACAGAGTGAGCAGTCTGAATGGGTCAGAGAGAAAAAACCCAAAACTATAAAGAAATAAAAATAATCATCTTGGCTCTAATGTCCCGGTTATGCTCCCGTGCAAGAGGGCCTGGGGTCCCCCTTGACCATGATCCAAGATTTGGCAGGTTAGGTAAGACTGCCATCTGACCTTCGAGTCCTTGTTACCAGGAGACCCTGACCAGAATGGATCATGGTTACACATCCAGTCGCCTGAGTGTGCAGGTTTCATCACGATGTTTTCCCTCACCGTAAGAGCTTCGGTTAGTGTTGAACTAATGTACAACTCAGAGAAGCTTCATTCATTGTTTAATGTATTATACGTAAAAAAGTATGAAAAGGTATAATAGTACAGTGTTCAACCTAACTTGCAACCGACAAAAACCGATTTGCTCTACCAAAGACTATGTGATCACCACTCGAGAACTTTACTGCCCCATCGGCCATCTATTCCATTCACTCTGTAGCCGATTGTACCATATAACCATTTTGTTGCAAATCTAAAGATTTTCATTTTTATAAAACTCCAGACAGGCCATCAGACGCAAAACTCTTAAGTAAAATGTTGAAAATAATCAAAATAGATAAAAACCTGTAAATAGCTTTCCAGGCACCATTCCGGGGGGCAGCGATGTGGATGACGTTTTTTTAAACATTTTAGTTATAGTATAGAGCGTCGGTAGCCGGGCGATCGATTATCCAAATCGTAAGTGAGTGGTATTGGGTTCGAATCCCGCTGCGGCCATGTACCAATCACTCTTTTCTGAGTTATGTACATTAGTTGAATACTAACCGATGCTCTTACGGCGAGGGAAAACATCGTGACGAAACCTGTAAATTTAGGCAACTGAATTTGTAACCATGATCCGATCTAGTCAGGTTTCCCTGGTAGCAGGGTCACGGAGGTCAGATGGTAGTCGTCCACTGTAATTACCTGATCGCCAAATCCTGGGTCATGGTCAAGGCGGACCCGGGCCCTCGTTCTCGAGGGCACAACCGGGACATTAACGCCAAGACGATTATTTTCTCATAGTTATAGTATTAGTGTATTTGTTATGGTTCTTTCTGCCATCGTGAAACGCGATCCGGGCGAGCGCTTCATCCTTATGCTGTGGATCTTCCAGCTATCCGCACGAGCCGCTATAGTTCAACCCTTATAATACGTACGGCTAAGGAATGGAACACGTTGCCTGCGAGTGTCTTCCCTGATCTAGACGCCTTCTAGCGCTGGAGTGGACAGGCTGTTCTTGGACAGGCATGCTCCATCGTCGGCCGCATCGTCACTTACCACCGGGTGAGATGGAGAATGCCTGGATAGTTTAAATAAATGAAAAATGCTCTGTAAATATTTTGTTGGTACCTTAATAATTTTTCTTAACTCATGTAAAGATCTAAACAATCCAACGTTATTTACATTCTTGAAATAAATACTTTAGAAAAAAAATACGATCTAAGTATACTTTTTAACCACTCTCCTGTCCTAGAGAAAATTATGTTCACCACGATCGACGTTAAAGTGAAAGTGCGAATTCGGCCATAATAGCTATTGTCCAATATCCGGAGACAAGCTGTCTGTCACGTCACTTCCTCCGAGAAATTCGTGGCTTGGCATCTAGTTAATCAGGATAAAGATCTAAAAAGCCGTCTAGAACAAGTTTGTTACTTTTTAATTATGATCCTAGACTGGCGTAGAACCCATTTGATTGTTAACATAACTTGGTGATAGCAATGAGTTGACGACCTGAGTGGTTTAGTGGTCAACATGCCGGTCTGCCACGCAAGAGGGTTCGGGTGCCGGGTTCGATTCCCGGCCGGGCAGAAATTGAAATGATGAATTTTAATTTCTGTTACGGGTCTGGGTGTTCTATGTATAATAAGTATGTATTTAAAAGTAAATAAGTAGTTTATCAGTTATCTAGCATCCATAACACAAGCTTTGCTTACTTCGGGGCTAGATGGCGTTGTGTGAATTTGTCACCATTATATATTTTTTTATTTTATTTTAATACCAATCTGTCTTCAGATAATGAATATAGTACTTGTTTTATAATAATTATTGGGGGCCCCAGCGCGACTTCGTTCGCGTGGGGTTCTACCCATGTCCTACGCCTACCTACCCTTTTTTCTAAAATAATTTAATTTCTTTTTATGTCATACGTTAGGCAAACAGGCAAGTGGGCCACCTGATGGAAAGTGGTCACCACTGCCTATAGACATTAGCAACACCAATAGTATTGCCAATGCGTTGCCCACCTCTATCACACGTTTCTCTGGCAGCAAAAAGGCAAATGCCCCACCACTGCCAAAGCCATGGTTCCCCAAACTCCTCCACCCATGGAGCACTGGAGACCTTACTAACCGGCAGAAACACAATACTATTTAAAAGAGTATTATTTAGCTGCGGTATTCTGTAAGGTGGAGGTACTTCCCCAGTCGGGCGGCTCCAATTCGAACGGGATACCCCAATATGCCCTACCTCTCTCTAACCTTGCATTGACAAACACAATAAAAAACTATTAGTTAAATTCGTGCAGTCATTTTGAAATTATACGCGACTATATTATTTCAATTTTCCTCATCATCATCATTACAGCCCATAACAGTCCACTGCAGGACTTCGGGCCTCTCCCACGAAAGGGGAGGTCATTGCCATAATCTCCACGCTTGGCAGGCGGGTTGGAGATCGCAGTGCAGTTGATGTAAATCTACCCAGAAAGATGCTGCTGCCCACCTTTCGGATTTGTCCCTTAGTCGCCTCTTACGACACCCACGGGAAGAGATGGGGTGGTGCTATTCTTTGAGGTGGCGGCACCACACACCACTTTTTTTTTCAAGCAAGTCTTCGTAAAGAAAGACTCGCGTCAAAAATTTACCGAAACAAATTGTGTTTTATAAAAATCTTCATTTCTTTCATTTCATCAATTTTCCTATTGAACTCTAATTTTTGAAGATAAAATATAGCCTATGTTACTCGCTGATAATGCAGCGTTGGTGAAAGTATTTACAAAAAACGGTTATGTTTAAGTTTATGAGTTTATCCATTATAGACAAACAAACAAACCGACAAACAATCATATCTTTCCTCTTTATAATATTAATAAAGAGTATAGGTAATTTCAAATACCATAGTTGTGAATAATTCCTGCAATACATCGTGCAATTATTCCATAAAACGGCCAAACCATACTTTCTCATCAAAATGTAGGGTCTGTACAGTAAGGTTTTGTAGAATTCCTCATATTTTGTAACCAGTGTTGATCGCGAACCGTACGGTTCTAACGGAACTTTCTCTCACGCACACTGTTATGGTATGAACTACTAGGAGAGGTTGAAAGGGGTGAAAAGGAGGGGAAAAAGCAAGCAATAGAAGGCGACCGCGAATTCTAATGCTTGTCTTTTCTATCTCGAGCAACTTAACACGAGTGTGAATGAAATAGGTAGCGCACGCAAGCGCTCGCAAGGTTGCGAGCGGATTCAAATATAGGTGACCAGCTCACACCCCTCAACATCCCTCCTTTCAGTCGAGGGTTAAAATGGGCTGGCACTATAAGAATATAGTCAAGATGATGGTGATGTGGCATCTAGCAGAGTAGAAACTCTGCTGCAGAAAATCATCTTGGCATTAATGTCCGTTTTCTTGCCTCGCGCACGAGAGCCCAGGGTCCGCGTTCACAATGATCCAGGATTTGGCGGTCAGGTTATTACAGTACAGCGACTGCCATCTGACCTTCAGTTACCTAAATGTACAGGGTTTCCCTCGCCGTTAGTGTTAAACCACTATGCATAACTCAGAAAAGGGTCATTTGTACATGGTGGCACAGGGGGTGAACCCGATTCCTCTCGGTTACGAGACGAACCCCTTAATCACTAGGCTCCGAAAGCTTTTATGCTCCGATACTGGATGTCACATCACATGCCTCAATAAGATATTCAGAGATATTAATTGTCATAAAATTGTCTACAGCCTGTTTCGGTACAGATTTTCCATTTCGAAGTCATTTGCAAGAGCTAGTTGCCTGCAACGTTCAGCCTAGCGTACCTAAGTATCACCGCCATCTTGGAAATTCCAAGGCTGACCCGCAATAACTCTTATTGTTATAATACTTACACATAACAACTCTCTGTCGTGTCGTGTCGTAAGTACATGTGCACTTAATTTTTATAAGGATTTCCCGTCATTTTGGACGTCACATCAGCGTTACGACTTAATGTGGCTCTGAAGGACGCTTAGTTCGTCCGGGTGACAAGAAGACCTTGCCTGCGTGGCCAGCACAACTGTGCGCTCGCACACTATAAGCAAGAAAAGGCGCGACATAGATACTGCTATCTCTTTCATCTTAGTATTGAGAGAAGGAAACAAACGCTCTCGCGCGGCGCGAGCTGTGTCGCGGGCACAGTTGTGTTAGCCGTGCAGGGTTCCTTGAGGCGTCTCGATAGGTTTTAAAGATAAAGGTAATGATTTTCTTGTGCGCAACTTTGTTCGCGTGCCGTCCTACCTCTATCCCTACCCTACACTACCCCTACACCTACCCTATATCTCCTCTACACCTACCACACACCCACATTACATCTACCTATCCTTTTTTTCTTGCTTACAAACCTTCCTCTTGAATAACTCTATCTATTGTCTATTTGTGATAAAATACTCTTGCAAATTACTACCTCTTCAGGCATATACACAGCTGTTTTCAGTTTATCATTAAAACATGTTAGGTATATGACAAATTCTACTAAGTATTATTTATTATAGTGGACCCGGCGCGAATTCGTTCGCGTACTTTACCCTTACCTATCTTTTTTTTCTTGCTTATAAACCTTCCTCGGGAATCACTCTACATATTGCTGTAAACCACATTAAAATCCGTTTCGTCATCTAAGCTTACTTAAATATATGAAGACAGACGGCGAGAAGCGACTTTGTTTTATACTATGTATAGATATAATGCATAGATACATTTTGGAAGCCCTACTTTTGCCGTCACATATAATTACCCAGAGTAAGAACCCAAAGGGACAATTGCACGGTTGCTTTGCCATTTGTGACGGCAACTGTACATGTGAGATACCTTGGCCAATTATCTGAGTGTGTCAAGTGTCGGATACGAGTTTTGGTGGTAGTTGTACCGCATCTTAGCAAAGAGTCTTTCAAGCGAGCCTTGGCAGTGGAAAACTAGAGCCAAGGGGACCGGTTAATATGTATGGATAACAGCCTATATGATCCATAATACAATTCGATATTCTATTCTATATTCTGGCAAAGGCCTCCCCCCGATTCCTCTACTCTTCACGATCAAGTGCCAATGTCTGCCAGTCACTATCGAAGGCCCGCAGCTCATCTGTCCACCTTTTCTTGGGTCTGCCGCGACGTCGTTTCCGAGAATTGGGTGTCCAAACTGTGACGGTTTCAGCCCATAACTCCTCCGACATGCGGCAAACATGACCTGCCCAGTTCCACTTCAGTTTTCCAGCTTTAATGGCTACATCAGCGATCTGCGTTTGGTCTACTCACAATTCGATATGTTGTTGGAAAAGTTTTCTCGTAACCTACAACTTTTACTCAGACGTCAAGTCCCGAATCGCTGTATGAAAAAATATATTACAGTCAAATAAAGTTCAACTTGAAACAATTCACTTGATACTGCCTAAATGAACACTAATTAATAGTCACTAGTCACCAATTAAGAAGAAGAGGAGCTTCAGGCGGGTTGGGATACCTACAAAAGCGCTGATAATAAAAAACTATAAATAAATAAATAAAATGCATTTATTACACTAACACATGGCACATTGGCTGACGACCTGAGTGGTTCAGTGGTCAACATGCCAGTCAGCCACGCAAGAGGTCCCGGGTTCGATTCCCGGCCGGGCAGAAATTTAAATGATGAATTTGACTGTCTGTTACGGGTCTGGGTGTTCTATGTATAATAAGTATGTATTTAAAAAAGTATTTATGTAGTACATCAGTTATCTAGCATCCATAGTACAAGCTTTGCTTAGTTTGGGGCTAGATGGCGCTGTGTGAATTTGTCCACGAATATTTATTATTATTAAATAAAAAACTATAAATAAATAAATAAAATGCATTTATTTCACTAACACATGGCACATTGGGCAAATTTATATAAAGAAAAGCAAATATGTAATCATAAACTACACTGACAGCAGTAACGACGATATAGTATAGTGTTGTATCGTTACCGTGCCATGTCCGAGACCATGTCTGTCCCTATGCACGCTTAGTTCACACTCAGTTTTAGAGACATATGGAATTAAATAAATACTTGTAAAAGGGCTAGCCCTATATTCTACTCTGCTAGATGCCACATCATCATTATCATCTTAGCGTTAATGTCTCGGTTGTACTCTTGCGCGAGGGCCCGAGGGCCGCCTTTACTATGATCCAGGATTTCATCCCGATTGGAGTTAGATGGAATGGACTCCTTTCGGCGGAAAACAAACACGCCTGAGTTTTGGTTGCGTTGAACGCCACAAGATTGGCTTCACCCCAATCAGAAACTGCCTTGAGAACTTTGTCCAAACGATCAACCATGCCCTCTCGACAATACTGAACTTGTTGTGAATTGAGTTGTGTTCTGAACTATCCACTGTACATTCAGTTCCTTAAATGTTTTCCCTCTACGAAAAAGCATGGTTAGTGTTCAACTAATGGAGGTACATACATAAGTCAGAAAATAATTATTAGTCATGCGGCACTGGGGTTCGGACGCGGTACCCTTTAGGCCACCGACGGGCTTATTCTCCGATGCAGAGTGCCACATCGCACACATCAATATCTATACTTCTATACTAATATTATAAAGAGGGAAAGTTTGATTTTGTGTTTGTTTGTATTGAATAGTAATACAGGACCGATTTCAAAAATTCTTTCACCGTTGGGAAGCTACACTATCCCCGGGTGACATAGGCTATATACCCGTGTACCCGTAGTGGTACACGTGCGAAGCCGGGGCGGCTGCTAGTCTTAGATATATTCAGAGATATTGATTTTGATTGTTTCAGGGCGCCAACACAAACACAGTAGAAGCGGCACAGTTCCTACGGGAATATGATCGAGAGGCGTCGGCTATGTGTTACAGGTATGTATAGAATAATCGCCCTTTAGAATAATCAGCCCATCTGATGATAAGCGGTAATTTTCGCCTAAAACACCTACGTTTCCTGCGTTTAGGTTGCAGGCAACAAATACGCATAACCGCAGGTGCGTTGTCACTGTGAGGATTAAGTGCGTGGTAACCTAACCTAAATCATCATCATCATCACCTTAGTGTATATCCTTCGTCAGGCAACCTTATATACATACTGAAAGACAGACAACATTATTTTTACTTATTTGTTCCGAGCTCAGGGGGCGACACGGGTAGGCCGGCTGGTGCGTGCGGGTGTGAGCGCCGGCGCGCGGCGGGCTCCCTGGGGCCGGGCACGCGCCGCACATCGCCTAGGCGGGTATGTGCGTGGCGTGTATCGTTGCCCGATGTCTCGCCAGAGTAAGCCCTCATACGCGCTGATCTGTCTGCATGCGTCGCCCCCTACCTGGATGAGCTCGCTTAACTTTCCCTTTGTTTTCCGTTAGATTTTTGACTTTTGAAAAGAGATTAATTAACGTAATCCTAATTCAATAAATACTTTTTCATTCATTTCATATAAACCACAGGTTGTCGGTCTCGAAAGCACGCTGCTACCGCGCCGCTTCAGTTTATATTTATAGCCCGCCGTGAGCTGAGTACTCCTCCCCTCTACGTAGACCCTCTGTTTGAAAGATGTTTATCGCTCGTACGATTCGGACGTGGAATGGGCTCCCAGCCACTGTGTCCTTTGGTCTATGACATGGGATCGTTCAAGAGGTATATTAGAGGTCTCCTTAGTGCCAGGCAACGCAATGGTAGCGCCCTTAGTGTTGCTCGTGTCCATAGGCGGCAGTGACCACTTTCCATCAGGTGGCCCCCATGCCTGTTCGTCTGCCGTATAACATTAAAAAAGAATCCAAACAAAACATAGGTTCTCGTCTCAAAGCACACTCATCATCATCATCATCACAGCCCATAACAATCCACTGCAGGACTTCGGGCCTCTCCCACGAAAGGGGGGGTCATTGCCATAATCTCCACGCTTGGCAGGCGGGTTGGAGATCGCAGTGCAGTTGATGTAAATCTACCCAGAAAGATGCTGCTGCCCATCTTGCGGATTTGTCCCTTAGTCGCCTCTTACGACACCCACGGGAAGAGATGGGGTGGTGCTATTCTTTTAGGTGGCGGCACCACACACCCCAAGCACACTACTACTGATTAATTAGTAAAAATCCATCTCCCTATTCCAGGGTAACAATGGCCCAGTGGAAATTCGTAACCAACATAACGGAGTACAACCGCCGAAGGATGCTTGAAGAACTCGCTTTGAGCGCGAAGTTCGAACGGGTCTCGTGGCGGAGGGCTGCCTCTTACGATGCCTCACGGCTGCAGGAGCCCCAGGGTCGGAGACAGCTCGTGAAGGTGGTGCAGGCGAGCAGGGCGTCCCTGCCTGACGATAAGTTCGCTGAGGTACGTGCTTTGGATTTTTGTGAGAGGTTTTAGAGGTCTTTCGTATAGTGAACAAAGACTTTTTATGGTACGCAGTGACAAACGAGCAGACAGCGCACGTGATGGTAAGCTGTGACTGTCGCTCATAACAACGAATTATGCATTTAAGTTGCAGGTAACAAAAATGCAGAACCGCAGATGCGTTGTTACTGTTATAACTTATGCCTGTAATTACGCTGTCTACCTTATCCTTAGAACCGGAACACAACAATGCAAGCATTGTTGCTTGGCGGCAGAAATAGATAAGGCGGTGGTACTCACCCAGGCGGACTCCTCAGGCTGGACAGAGTCCTACTACCTGATAAAATACTGAGAATAAATTATCATATCAATACAAGTATTTGTATGTCACACTATTGTTGTTGTCCTTTGATTGATGTGCCTTTTCATTAGTGTCCGACCGAAGCTTGGGCTTCGGCTTCGGCCACCTTTTGTTCGGTGGTTTTATTATTTTTCATAAATAAATTGCAAGGAACATTTTTTTATCATTTCTAGATCAACTTCTTATAATACACAGTCTATTTAAACCTTAAATTTTCTGCTTTGGTGTAAAATAATTTATATAATTAATTGTATCTTGTAGCTAATCTCGAACAAAGTTTCTTAGAGCTTTTAATCCATGGGAGCTATCCTAATTGGCCATGATGAGGACAGCGCCTTAAGGTTCGGCTACGGCTACGGTCGAAGGTTGTAATTATAGCTGATTAATCGGCTTCGGGCAGAAATTGACCTTCAGTCGGACACTACTTTTTATATTAAAACGTAAAACCTTACGTACTTGGCAGACTCCGCCGCTCATATGTCGCGATGATCATTTATATGGTGTAAAGTCTATTGGTCGCGAACTGTGCGGTTCCAAAGGAACTCTCTCCCACGCACACTAAGGTTGTGGAATGAACTACCTGGAAAGGTTTTCCCTGGAGAGTACAACATGGAGTTCTTCAAGAAAAGGGTTTAAAGGTTTTTACGGGGTCGGCAACGCGTGGGTGATTCCCCTGGTATTGCAAACGTTCATAGGCTGCGGTGACTGCTTACCATCAGGCAGGCCGCAAGCTTGTTTGCCACCATAGCGGTCTAAAAAATAAAACTACCCGATGAGCTAGCTATTCTATGTCATTTATTATCTGGAACATTTCTCAAAATTGTCTTTTAGAGAAAGCTCTAATAATTTATTTACCCTTTCACCCAAACCAGATCCAACAACTGATAGCAGAGATGAAGGAAGTCTACAATACTGCGAAAATCTGCCCATACGGCCAGAAGCCGTTCGACCCCCACATCCCAAGGATAAATTTCGAGGAGCAGACCTACCAATCATCCCAACAGTCGTACCAACTGTCCAACACACCGTTCCAGCACTACCAACCTTACCAGGACACCCAGGAGTACCCGAACTACTGCGATATGCAACTGGATCCGGAAATATCCAGGATTCTGGCGCATTCCAGGATAGAGAGTGAGCTCCTGTATGTCTGGAAGAGTTTCCGGGATCAGACTGGGCCTAAGTTGAAGAATAGGTTTATGAGATACGTGCAGCTTGCGAATCAAGCTGCTGAAAGTACAGGTAATTGGTGTTCTATCTAGCTTTTTACCCGACTGAAGGAAGGGTTATGTTTTTCGCGCGACTCTTGTATGTATATAATGTTTGTAAATTTCTTTATAACCTAAATTTCTTGTTAAGATATCATTACATTCGTCTCAAAAATCCAAAATTAGAAAAATAAAAATAAAATTTTGGGCGCCTTATTGTGAAGATAAAAAAAATTACGTCGGCGGTTAATAATGCAGGTCGGCTAGTTTGGGCTTCTTATTTCTTATTACTCTTTATTGACATATAGAACGAAGTCCTGTGAAACCAAACAAGTCGATATGCTACCGACATCTGTATATGTCGCATTTTTGAGGCTGGGAAGTCGGAACCAATATCTTTCCTACTTCTACCTGATACTTTTTAAATGAATGGAAGATTTTCCGAGTGCCGATTAAAAAGAAAAAACAGTTCAAATAATTGTAATAGACGGCGTTGATTAGAGACGATTCTCAAAAATAAATCTATACAAGACCGTTAGATGTATCAAAATTAAGACATTTTGCGCTTTCTTATCAAAAAAGGTGCTGAAACTAAGTATATTTTCACGAAACACCTTTCCGAGTAACTTCGTTTACCAAATCCAATACTTGAGAATCCTGTCTAAGCAGCGCCATCTAGTGAGGCACGCTGAACTACATTTTTTACTTTTAAAGTACTTGTCTGAAAATCGTCTATTTGTTGCGGGTTCCAATTTTATTAATATAAACAGTATTAGCTTGTCCACGGACGTACCTGAATGTAAAAATTCAGGTCCTGTGTATGGCCGCCGCTGTTCCTTGTTCGAATATTTTAGATAACCAGTGGCCTTAGCCAAGAGGTTTCGTTTATCTACAATCGTTTGTGGTAGAAAAAATGTATGGGATTTGACATAAGCTAACGTTATCTGACATAAGCAGTTTGTGGTAGAAATTCTTACAAAGGAGGCGGATTGGCGGATGATCTTACACAATCAAAGTCAATGTAGATGTTGGTAGAAATAGTCGAATTTCGACCTGTTAATTTTCTACCATACACGCATCACGCAAGCGGAGCTGTCAAAGATGGCTAGACGGCTGTATTCTACTAGGAAAAAATAATTCCTTCGCATAACCCGGCTACAGCAATAGCTCCTGGCCACACAGGAGTGACTGCTATAGCAATGAGTTTGAGCCAATATATAACACATCACCCACCAGTTCTAAACATCCCTCTCCATACCGCCAGGGTACAGGGATGCTGGAGAGCAAATGAGGGCCGCATACGAGGACCCCTCCTTCAGGGCGTCAGTTGAGGAGATCTACAATCAGGTGGCGCCGTTGTACAAACAGCTGTTCACGTATGTGAGGAGGAAACTGGTGCAGAGGTATGGAGAGTCTACCGTCAGGTCTGATGGGCCTATACCGGCGCATTTGTTGGGTGAGTACGTTGGGTAGTTGGAGTTTTTCACACTTGAGAAATAAATGTTTTATATAAAGGACGAGGATGATGATGGTGATGATGATGATGAGGAGAATGAGAATGAAGTACGGCGAGTCCACGGACAGGTCTGATGGGCCTATACCGACACATTTGTTGGGTAAGTAGCTTGGCTAGTTGGAGCTTGACGCTTCAGAAATAAATGTTTTATATAAAGGATCATGATGGTGATGGTGATGATGATGAGGATAAGGAAGAGAGTGATGATAATATTGAGAATGAGGATTATGATGATAATTATGAAGAGAATGAGCATGATGATGGTGAGAATGGGGATGATAATGAGAACGAGGATCAGGTTGACGACCTGAGTGGTTCAGTGGTCAACATGCCGGTTTGCCACGCAAGAGGCCCCGGGTTCGATTCCCGGCCGGGCAGAAATTGAAATGATGAATTTTAATTTCTGTTACGGGTCTGGGTGTTCTATGTATAATAAGTATGTATTTAAAAAAGTATATAAATAGTTTATCAGTTATCTAGCACCCATAACACAAGCTTTGCTTACTTTGGGGCTAGATGGCGTTGTGTGAATTTGTCCACGATTATTTATTTTATTTATTGTTATGATAATGATGACGAGAATGAAAACGAGGATGAGTATGATGATGAGAATGAGGATGATAAGGATGAGGATGATAATGATGATGAGAATTTGAATGAGATCGAGGATGAGTATGATGTTGATTGCCTCTACCGCTCGCTAAAGCTCCTTTCGGCTTATCTAAGGTTAGCTGGAAGAGATCCCGTTGTGGGATAAGTTCGCCTTTGCTTTGTAAGTGTTTCCTTTTGAAATGTACTATGTTGTTCCAATAAAGAGTTTAGATACATACTTGATGATGATGAGAATGATAACGAGGATGAGAATGATGAGAATGAGAATGAGGATGATGTTGATGATGAGGACGATTATGATGAGAATGAGGACGAGAATGAGGGTGAAGATGAAGATAAGGATGGGAATGAAAATGACGATGATGACGAGTGTGAAGATGAGAATAAGGATGAGGATGAGAATCTAATTAAAAATCTATATAAAACTTAAAATGTTTGCAAATAAAAAACTTTACGT
This sequence comes from Blastobasis lacticolella, assembly GCA_905147135.1. Lineage (NCBI taxonomy): Eukaryota > Metazoa > Arthropoda > Insecta > Lepidoptera > Blastobasidae > Blastobasis > Blastobasis lacticolella. Next base: position 2,073,544 of record LR990067.1, read on the forward strand.
CTATCCCGTAGAAATCCTAATAATTATTTTATCTTTTACACTCGTAAATGAATATAGTGTCGTAATATCTTCCAGGCAACATGTGGGCTCAAAACTGGAAGTCCATAATGGACTTGGTGATGCCGTTCCCTCAGACGCCAAATGTTGATGTCACAGCCGAAATGCTCAAGCAAGGGTTCACTCCTTTGAGGTATGTATTCTCAAAAATCAGTGGGAATTTTAAATTTCAGTTTTAGATTTTCAGATTCATTTATTGCCCAAAGTGAATACAAGTATATTTATGTACCTAGCAGTTAATACAGACTTAAAATGTGCATTTATTTAGGGTTTGTCAATAATAATAAGTGGTACAATATGTGTGTACAAAATGTACATGACAAACGTACAATAATGTACATAACACCTATAAAATCAAAATGTCAACTAAAAAAATAAATGGATCAAAAAATAAATTTAATAATGTTACAATAAAATTATGGTCATGTCAAAATTCAAATGTCACAATAAATATTAGTACAATAATAAAAAGATTCAAAATATAACAATATAATGTCGACCCGAATAAAAATGCCAATACCTTAATGGTAGAGCTCGTCTAGTCTAAGATGACGCGCCCCACTACTTAGTTAGTTGATTTCGATGTTGAGTGCAAATATTAATAACGACACTTCATCTTTGTGGGAGCGTCGACTGCTCCAATCGAACGACGCGAGCTCCTACGTTGGTGTCTCACCGGCAACTGAATGACAAATTACAACGGCATTTGTATATGTATTGCGTCCATATTTTAAACTTGCTAGTGAGCGTTAATGCGATAGTGGGGCGCGGCATTTTAGATTAGACGAGCTCTACCAACCTATTATTCATTTTGACATAATTTTATAATACTTCTTTTGCGGAGTACAACGGATTATCAAAGAAAAGGAATTAGGATAAATACTTATCAAAGTTATTATAATTATATCAGCCGCCATCATAACGCCCACTGCTGGGCTGAACCCAGGAGATCTCCACAAAGGCCGGTCCTGGACCTATCTTCACAATCCAGCAGCCCACCTTGTGGGACCCACGCTGCGTCTTCCGATACGTGGCCGCCACTCGAGATCTTTACTGTCCCTTTTGTTAAAGTATTAGAATATTTCATGTTTCTATTCATGAATCCGACCTGAGTGGTCCCGGGTTCGATTCCTGGCCAGGCAGAAATTGAAACTGAGACGAATGGTCTGGGTGTAGTATATATATTATTTACGTAATAAAAAAATGAATGTAAATAGTTTATCAGTTATCTAACACCCATAACACAAGCTTTGCTTACTTTGGGGCTAGATGGTGCTGTGTAAATTTGTCCAAGCATATTTTTTATTATTAACTTGATTTACCACCTCAACCATTCCACCCAGGATGTTCCAAATGGCTGAAGAGTTCTACGTGTCCCTGGGTCTAAAGCCAGCCCCTCCAGAGTTCTGGCGCGGGTCGGTTCTAGCGCGACCACAGCACCGCACCGTACAATGTACTGCCAGCGCCTGGGACTTCTGCAACCGGATCGATTACAGGTTGGTCATCGTTGTCATCGTCATTACATTATCATCGTCATCCTTCATCCAATATGCTGGATATGATGTAACCCGGGCGTGACGTACCCAAAAACAATGCAAATGCAACACTAAAAAGAAATGCAAATATCTAGTCAGCCAGGCATTTGACCGCCATATCACCTGATGGTAAATAACGATGCGGCCGGCGATAGAGGATGCCTGTCTAGGAACAGCCTATTCACTCTAGCCTTAAAGGCGTCCAGATTATAGTGATCAGGGAACACACTCGCAGTCAACGCGTTCCTTAGCCGTACGCATTATAAAGGTCGAGCCAAAGCGGCTCGGATAGCTGGAAGATCATCGACATAAATATGATGCTTTTTTATAATCTAAAGATCGTTTACAATCCTTATTAAACGCTACCCGATACCATACGGCCAAGCACTTGGTGCCCGGCGTAGTCAAGTGTGGCGTGTGGTGTCGGGCAGAGTAGAATAGCACAAACCCCTTACACTCGTGGGTGTTGTACAAGGTTGTATGTTTTCGAAGCAAAATATCTAGAGTCTCTATAGACTGGAAAACGGGCAGCAACGTTTTCCATTGTTATATTTATAACACTGCGATCTCCAACCCGCCTGCCAAGCGCGGAGATTATGGCAATGACCATCCGTTTCGTGGGATAGGCACTAAGTTCTGCAGTGGACTCATATGAGCTGTGATGATGAAGCTCTTCCTAACTGAACTTCTACCCTCCCCAGGATCAAGCAATGTACAGAAGTCACGATGCAAGACCTGGTCTCCACCCACCACGAAATGGCACATATCCAGTACTACCTACAATACGCAGACCAGCCCCAGGTCTTCAGGGATGGCGCCAGTCCTGGTGAGTCGTTCAGTTAAAAAAAACAAGAAAAATATTCCAGGCATGAGGCATTTCTTGTTATAATAGGACCACAATAAGTACGTATTGACTGTCAGTAGTAAAAATTATAAAGTGTGGATATGGCAATAATCTGGGGATAATCTATCCTTGACAGTCCTTCTTGTAAACATTCAGTTATTTGGTCACTTTTAACTTGAACTTGTACTTTTAGTTTGTCTAAATTATTAATCATGCTGAAAATTATCTCCCGCGCTTCCTTTTTGGTTGTTTTGCCCATTATTTAATTATATTCTTCATAACTCACGAAACTAAACAATCCTACAGAAATCAAATTGTTTGTTATGACTTTTATGAATTACGTTCTATAACGGTTAAAAAACTTGGCATAAGTTGCCATACAGAGGTTTTTATTTTATTTTTTTGAATTAGCTGTTCGGACATGACAACGCACTGTTGAGTCGCGAGCTAAATAATACGACGTCTGTAGCGACATCTATCGCTCCAATAGGGAAACTCAACAATACTCACATTAGGAGTACACGAACACAAGGTTGGCCATCATCCGCACATAGATGGTGTTGACCGTTTCTACATCGCGCTAGAGAAGTGTGCCAACTTTCGCTACATAAATACTACTTCCGACGATCAACTGTCGGACCCTCGGACCCTTGGACAATTTAGCCAGAACGCTTATATTATAAGCGTTTGGCGGTTAGGGATAAGGTTGCCGCCAATGTTGTCATGCGAAGATAGAGAAGGTAGAAAAGAGTACTTACCCACCTGGCCAGGTGTTGTGACCGGGTGGGACCGGGTCTGACAGCTGATCATCAGAAGTATTATATGTGCCGCGGAAATTGGCACACTTCTCTAGCGCGATGTAGGACGGTCAGCGCCATCTATGTACGGATGCTTGACAACCTTGTTTTCGTGTACTCGTAATGTGAGTATTGTTAAGTTTCCGTATTGAAGTGATTGATGTCGCTAGCCTATTAGGCGGGTTGTCTATTCATCGTACAAAGTTGTTAGCAAAACCTAGTTGGGAATGAACTACCTGGAGAGGTTTTCCCTGGAGAGTACAACATGGAGTTCTTCAAGAAAGGGGTTAAAAGGTTTTTACGGGGTCGGCAACGCGTGGGTGGTGCCCCTGGTATTGCAATCGTCCATAGGCTGCGGTGACTGCGCACCATCAGGCAGGCCGTAAGCTTGTTTGCCACTAAGGGTTGCAATACCGGTATATATTTTCAAAACCGGTATTTTCGGTATTAACATGAGGTCAATACTTTCAATATTTTTGTGATTTAGAGAAGTTGCTTGTAATTTATTATAAACTTTTAATTGTTTTATTCTTTATTGCATAAAAGTCATAGTCAAACTTTTCAAGAATTCATCCGAGAGGTTATTTTCTAGAAGAAAAATCGTCCCCCATCGATAAGTCTTTTTATTTGCTTATAGTATTTGAGAAAATCATACCGAAAATTCCGGTTTTTGTAAAATGAATACCGGTATTCATTTCGTCCGAAATCCCGGTGTTTTCGGTATCCGGGATCCCGGGTTGCGATCCCTATTTGCCACCTTAGTGGTATAAAATTAGCAATAATTGATTCCAGCCTTCCATGAGGCGGTGGCGAACGCAGCCACGCTTTCCGTGTACAACCTACAGCACTTACAACGAGTGGGACTGTACCAGAATAAGTAAGTTCTTTTTTTTTATTACTATTTGAAATCATCTTTCAATTCCAATTATCCTATTATTCTAATTAACTACATACCTACTGAATTTCACGAAATGGTAATAATAAAATAATGTAAGTTGAGTTTTAATTTATTTTTTTAAGGTAGAGCTCGTCTAATCTAAAATGACGCGCTCCACTATCGCATTAACGCACACAAGCAAGTTTAAAATATGGACGCAATACATATACAAATGCCGTTGTAATTGGTCATTCAGTTGCCGGTGAGATTCAAACGTAGGAGCACGCGTCGTTCATTGGCTCCCACACAGATGAAGTGTCGTTATCAATATTTGCACTCACACATCGAAATCAACTAACTAAGTAGTGGGGCGCGTCATTTTAGACTAGACGAGCTCTAACGGTTATAGACTTGCTAAATAACTTAGTGCCTGATAATTATTACTTTTATTTTGATTTATTAATTATAATTTATTAATAATTGACATTACCTACTTACATTTACCTTATTGACATTTCATCGTAATAGATACAAATAAGCAAATGTATTTACTTACCTATTATATTATTTAAATATTGACATTATGGGACTAAACCTGAAATAAAACTTATTTTATTTTACTTATTAAGTCCTGACACTCAGAAATAATGTACCTTTCTATTAGCGACAGAATTTTTCAAAATCAGTTCTGTAGTTTTGGAAATAACCACCAACATACCACCACACAAACTTACCAACTTACCTATTTTTTATTTTTTTGTAGGATATCCAACAGCCTATAAACTTTTCTTATTTATTCCCATCTAGCTAATGCTTTCAATTCTTTTATTCTATACTACAGGTCCCACGACCCGTACGAAGTCAGCATGAACTTCCTGATGACCATGGCTCTGGAGAAGGTGGCTTACTTGCCGTTCGCGTTTATGGTAGATCAGGTAACGATAATTATAATAAATCATCTTGGCGTTAATGTGCTCTGCCACTGCGGGCTGCAATGGCGGGCGACTGCCATCTGACCTGCACTGTAATTACCTGATCTGCCACGTCCTGGATCATGGTCAAGGCGGACCTCGGGGCCTCGTGCACGAAATCATAACCCCAAGATGATAAATATAATTATAGTAATCAAATTTACGAGTGTTCTATAGGCTAATTAAATGACGTAACCTATTGCTAACAATTTTCTGATTTCAAAGGTGGAAATGGTTACTGTTACTCTGATCGGTCGGATGATGATGATGACATTAAGTTACAAAAAAAATTTTCGGTTAAATTATTAACAAGGTTAAGTAATATGTATCTTATTTCCAGTGGCGATGGAGTGTTTTCAAAGATGGTGTGCAAAATATGAATAACAGATGGTGGCAGATGAAACTTAGATATCAGGTAATATAGCTTATTTTACTTTCAAGCTAAAATATGTCCTTTGACTTGTCTTATTTGGCATGGAATTTATGTATTTAAATAGATAATTTGCAGCAGTATTAGTTGAACATTGCATGTGTTTCTTATATTATTTACACAATGTACGTAGCATGTATGATACGGCATGTCGTGATTTTTGGTATTGTTTGTTCACCAAATGAGACAAGTCAGTCTGGACAGATCATAGTGTGTTCTTTTATCAGGTGGTAGGACTCTGTTAATCCTGAGGAGTCCGCCTGGGTGAGTACCACCGCCTTATCTATGTCTGCAGCCAAGCAACGATGCTAGCATTGTTGTGTTCCGGTTTGAAGGATAAGGTAGCCAGCGCAATTACAGGCATGAGGCATTTCATCTTAGTGGCACCTGCAGTTTGTTGCCTGCAACCTGAACGTACAAATTGTAGATGTTATGTTATGTTATCATTAACCATCAGGTGGGCTGTCTGCTTGTTTGTCACTAAATAGCATAAAAACATTGTATATGAAAAGTAAAATAATTACAGATAATAATAATAATAATGTTTTTTTTCAGGGCGTTATTCCTCCAGTTGCGAGAACTGAGGGCGATTTTGATCCAGGCGCAAAATATCACATCATTTCTGATCAAGTAAGTTAGCAATACCGTCACTAATATAGATATTTACCGATATGGATAATTAAAGAGATATCGATAGCGACGGATATCAATACCGATGTCGATACCGATACCAATACTCATGGTGATACCGAAGCCGTTCTCGGTACCAATACCGACCCCGAAACGAAAACCAATTCTGATACCGGTCCCGATTGCGATACTGATACCGATACCGATACCGATGATGATACTGATAGCGATGATACCGATACCGATATCGATACCAATACTAAGGTTGTAATGATTGTGACGAACAAACATGTAACACCCCGACCCCAACCCCACTGTCAGGCACTACCCGACTCTGTTTGGTATTGTCCAACTTACTCATCATCACCATAGACATAGACATTGACAGTATTTATTCGGATCCTCATCACATCCTTAACCTAAGGTGAGTACAGTAAATTATAATTATTGAAAATTACATAAGACCAGCCAGTGACGTAACGGAAACCGAAATGGACCAGTCTCAGCATAATGCTGTGAGGGCTAATGCCTGTCTGCGCTGGTTTTCAGAAAAGCCCATGCATCCCACGCGCGTTACGCGAACGGTTATAAATATTATTTAAATATCAAAATCATTTAAACAAATATGCTATTCTTTATTGATTAATCCAAAAATAAATATTTTATAATTACGAAGCTTAATAAAATATATATCTATAATCTTGACCATAAAAGCCTATATCCGTCCACTACAGAACTTAGGACCTCTCACAAAAGGGGAGATTCATGTCATAGTCTCCACGCTCAACTCGCGGGTTAGAGATAACAGTGCTATAAATATAACAATGGCAAACGCTGCTGCCCATTTTCCAGTTTATAGAGGCTCTAAATCTTTTGTCTGGAAAACATTAGTAGCTTTGTACGACACCCACAAGTGTAAGGGGTTGGTGCTATTCTACTCTGCCGGACACCACACGGCTAACGCACGTCCTACTCAATAAATAAATTTATTTATTTGTAGGAGTACCAACAGCTGTACATTACAATGTATAAAGTTCTAGTATAAAACAGTAAGCCAATTATAGGTCATCGCCATTTTGATAAAAATTTATTTATTTTAAAATATACATAAAATATTTAAAATTACAATACAAATATATCTATTTACATATACCTACCACTTCATATACCTATTCACTAATACATATAAAATATATACTAATATGATTTTGATTTGATTTGACAAATCCTCCCTATCAGGAATACATGAAGTACTTCCTAGCGACAGTACTGGAGTTCCAGGTGTTTGAACAGCTGTGCAGAGCAGCTGCGCATGCCGGACACTTACACGAGTGCGACGTTTACAGAAGTAGGGAGGCCGGTAGACTGCTCAGGTGAGGTTACTGCACTTTACTGTGCACACTGTGTTGTTTACTGCACTATATTGCGCCCATGGGACTGTTTACTGCACTATACTGTAGCCTGCACGGGAGTTTACAGAGCACGAGACGAGAGCCCGCATGAGAGTTTACAGTGCACGTTTACACAGTAGCACGGGAGCTTATACAGTATTATACTGTGTCCGTGGAAATGTTTACTTCACTATACTGTGGCCTGCACGAGTGCGACGTTTACAGAAGTAGGGAGGCTGGTAGACTGCTCAGGTGAGGTTACTGCACTTTACTGTGCACACTGTGTTGTTTACTGCACTATATTGCACCCATGGGACTGTTTACTGCACTATACTGTAGCCTGCACGTGAGTTTACAGAGCACGTTTACACAAAGTACGAAACGAGAGCCCGCGTGAGAGTTTACAGTGCACGTTTACACAGTAGCACGAGAGCTTACACAGTACTATACTGTGTCCGTGGTATTGTTTACTTCACAATACTGTGGCCTGCACGAGTGCGACGTTTACGGAAGTAGAGAGGCCGGTAGACTGCACAGGTGAGGGTTACTGCACTTTACTTGCCCACTGTACTGCTTACTGCACTATACTGTGAAGTTACTGCATTTTACTATGCCCATTGTATGGTTGACTGCACTATATTATGAGGTTACTGCACTTTACTGTGCACATTGTATTGTTTACTGCACTATATTGAGAGGTTCCTGCTCTTTACTGTGCCCGTGGTACTGTTTACTGCACTGTACTGTGAGGTTACTGCGCTATATTGTGCTCACTGTATTGTTTACTGCACTATACTATGAGGTTACTGCACTTTACTGTGCGCAATGTATTGTTTACTGTACAATACTGTGCCCGTGGGACTGTTTACTGCGCTATAATGTGACCTGCTTTGTATTGTGGCCTGCATGATTGCGAAGTCTACAGAAGTATGGTCGGCAGGCTGCTCAGGTGAAGTTACTGTACTCTACTGAGCCCACTGTATTGTTCACTGGACTTTTCCGTGCCCACTGTATTGTTAACTGAACTTTTCTGTGCCTACGCTGCTTTTTGCTGGACTTTTGCTAGCCCACTATACTGTTTACTGTACCATTTACTAGACTTTTCGGTGGCCACTGTACTGTAGTCTATACTATGTATGTTTAGTAGTATTATGCCCACTGTACTGTTTATTGTACTACACTGTGCTGTACTGTACTGTTTACTACGTCGTATTGTGCCTGTTTACTACATTGTATTGTGCCCACTGTACTATTTTGTACTGTACTGTCATTTTTGTACTGCCCCGTGCTGTAATTCACTGCACTTTAGAACATCATTACAATACGCATTTTTGGCGGGATGTTCCAAATTTTAGTCGCATATATACAACTCTTTTCATACATCTCCTTTCAGTCTTGCCACTTCGGACCCCAGTTTTTTTGATAACATTACTGATCTGATCAGTGCATGTTGTCCTGGGTCGTCCTCGTAAGGGCCGGTTTTCCAAATTCGCTTTCAACATGCCCTAACCAATTCAACATCCCTCTTTCTATACACCTTTAATTTCTATAAGCATATAAACAATTCATTATACAAAGGGCTACTGTATGCATGTGCTTGTAGTAACAAACAACTTTTACTGTGGCACCTCATCTCTAAAATCACAAAAGAAATCAGCTGTTTCATAAATAATTCGAAACGAATTCTGCCAAAATGAGCCATTATCAAGGCTCGCTTCTTACGAATTCCAATAGATGGGACGCTCTAACGACTGACGACATTAACATAATATCTTGGCTGTATGGTATTGATATTTTTCTTTATTTTGATGCAATTTATTTTAGATCTATTAATTTCACGGCTTAATTTAAAAAATATTAATAACGATTTCTGGTTGACTGGAAGATAAAGCTGTATAACTTTACATCCGCCTTCATACCTCATTGTACATGAAAAAAAAAAATTAGGTTAGAATGATACCACTTTAGCGAATATTAAATAATAACTAGCACTTTAACGCGGTTCTGAGGCAATGAATGATGACGTCACACTTAAGATTTGCCGTACAACTACAACAATAGTCCCGTAAACTCAAAATATTGTAATAATGTTTGAGTCCTTAGAGCGCGCCATCTTTATTAATTATTGATACGGCTCATTGGTATCCCTTGGTATCATCAATTCAAAGCGCTCTGTATTTTCTGTAGGTAGAAAATCAAAGTGTTCCAAAAATCAAGCGCAGTGCAAGCGTCAACATAAATTGTCGTTTATTTTAAACTTTTTATAACCAATATCCTCCCCTCCAGCGAGATCATGCAACCAGGATCTTCGAAGCCAGCCTCGGAGATCATCAGGACCATGACCAGGGGGAAGACCAACAGAATATCGCCAGAAGCGCTGGTCAAGTAAGTTAATTTCTATTGTTTTTTTCTAATTACTTGCCAGGCATTTGAGCGCCATCTCACCGGTAGGCTGTTGCCAACAATTCTCTGATTTCAATCATTGCAATTGTTACTTTACGATTCCATAATATCATCGATTTCATGGGTTTATTTGCTAATAAAGTTCCTTTGAAATAAACTTAAACTATTTTTTTTTATCGTTGACTATTTCATACAGCGCCATCTAGCCCCAAAGTAAGCAAAGCTTGTGTTATGGGTGCTAGATAACTGATAAACTACTTATATACTTTTATTAAATACATACTTATTATACATAGAACACCCAGACCCGTAACAGAAATTAAAATTCATCGCTTCAATTTCTGCCCGGCCGGGAATCGAACTCGGAACCTTTTGCGTGGCAGACTGACCACTGAACCACTCAGGTCGTCATTGTATTAAATCGATCATGAGTTTTCTAAAGTCATTCATTTCCTAAAGTCTCCTACTTTATTTTTTTATTTTACTTTATTTTGAATTTTAGTTTCTGTTACGGGTCTGGGTGTCCTATGTATAATAAGTATGTATTTAAAAGTATATAAGTAGTTTATCAGTTATCTAACACCCATAACACAAGCTTTGCTTACTTTGGGGCTAGATGGCGCTGTGTGAATTTGTCCACAATTATTTTTTATTATTTTATTTATTATTTCTCTTTTTGAAGTGTTTGGACAGTAGTGTTGTTGAGTGTGTTCAGTTTCTTGTTCTCTTTCTCTCTCTCTCTCTTTCTCTCCTGTTATCAATTTCGGTCTGTGAATGTTTGATATTGTTAATTTAAATTTAAAGTAAATTTTAGTATATTTTCTGATATTTTCTCATCTTTTTAGTTGCACCGCCTTGTAACTTTCGTTGTCTCTTAATTAGGGTTGTCTCTTTCCAGATACTTCAGACCTCTAGAAATGTGGCTCCGAGTGCAAAATCGTGATGAACATCTCATTGGCTGGAACTCAAACTACCAGGACACAATTTTATTCGCGCCTCAGAGAAGCGGCAGCCGCGTAGGCAGAATACAAATGCCACTTCTGTTCTTGGCTGCCTATTTGATCTTTGACGAAATTTTCTAATTCTCTTTTGAGTTTTTTTTTCTGTTGTAAATTTTTAGTTTTTGTATAGAAACAGTGCGGTTCCGAGTTTTGAAAGGGTTATTGTGAAATTTAAATCTGTGGAATCAGAGTAGTATTGGCGGTCCGTTTTGCAGCTGACTGTACTAAAATGTCTGCTAATGTTTTTGGCTTGAACAAGGTGTTACAAAAAGATCCATTTACTTGTATAGGTTGTTCTTTCTTCCCGTGATTTTCTTTGAATAAACAGCTTGTATTTCGATTTGAGAAGTTGTAAGTTTTATTGAACACGTTATTTTTTTTTTTCCTACTTAGTATGTCTGTCTTGTGTATATATAAATCCCATATTGGCTGTAGATAGTAGTAGTAGTATAGAGTCATTCTTTGGATATTTATATGTCGATAAAACGATATAATTAATCTAAATCCATAATACGCATGTTTTTCAATTTTAGGCTAAGTAACCCGCTCTTATGGTGGGTATCTAAAAATTTTCAGATACGGTACTACAAAAAAAAAAAAAAAATGCAACTAAAATATTTCAATACAAAATATTTTCCAACGTTAGATACCAATTTATATTATACACGATTTTGACAAGTTTGCATAGACAGTGGCGCCCTCATTTTTTTGTAGCACTGTATCTGGTTTGTTTAATGGACTGTGAGGGTGCCGTACGTTATCCTACGTCATTGAGTACAAGAAAAATTCCACTTACTCCACTCCACAGTAAGGTTTCCAGTGCTCCATGGGGTGGGGATTTGGGGAACCGTGGCTTTGGCAGTGGAGTGGCATTTGCCTTTTTGCTGCCAGAGCAACGTGTTATAGAGGTGGGCAACGCATTGGCGATACTCTTGGTGTTGCTAATGTCTATAGGCAGTGGTGACCACTTTCCATCAGGTGGCCCGCTTGCCTGTTTGCCTACCGTATGACATAAAATAAAATAAAAATTAATATAACTTTTCTATTTGTGTCGTCTCCTCAAAGAGGAATGTTTAGAATAAAGAATAACACTAATGACATTTATTGCCACTAGACACGACGATAAAAAATAAAAATAATAATACACAAAAAAAGGAGGAACAAACAAAATAAAATACTTTATTTTTCTTGTTCTCGATGTCGTACCATAACCTACGGCGCCCTCATAGTCTATAATTTTTAACTTTTAACATAGTTGTTCCTACGAATGTAAAATAATATATTATTTTAATATAAACAGTTGAAGTATAAACAGTAGGCCTACTGGAAGAGGTTTCTTTCAGAGATAAGTAGTGCCTGTTGCATCGTAACAAATCTGTACTTTCTGTTAAGTTTTCTTGTATACAATAAACTGTTAAACAAAAATAAATAAAATGAAGTTACTCTGTAACGTACCTACCTATGTATTCCAAAGAAAAATAATCCTTGTTATTGTTATTTAAGCATTTTTAAAGATGTCTAAGTGAAATAAGTTCTCAAATAAATAAAAAACATAGAAAGCTATCATTGCGCGGTATAGTACACATCAAGACTATTCCAAAGAGCTCAAACACGATGGGGTTATCTTATGGCGTTCAGTAGTATTCCTATGACCACCTTCCGACTCCATCATCAGACCAGCAGCGCTACCGCCGATCTCCGTTATCATGCCGCCATTTCGATTCCACCCTCTGGAATGTCGTCACAGAATTCGTACCGCCGAACTCAGTATCAGTTATAATGAACGAAATAACTGCCATTGAGAAGTATACAGTAACGATCTGTTTCACATTTTGATTTTGAACATCGTAATTTTAATTTAAATAAAATGATTAAAAAAATTACTTTAAAAAAAAAATTCAGATTATTTTCGTGTTTTGCTATTTTGAGTGTATCCTAAGTATTCTGCAATGTTAAATTAATTTATAAAACAAGATCAAATTAAAACTAAAAACCTTGAAAATTATGTAAGTAGAACGGAACACATAATTCACTCCCATGAAGTTAGAGTATAACCAACTTCATGTCATTCAAAATCGTACATTTCAGTCCATTTCATAGGATAGGCCGTATTAATAGGGCCTAGAGTAGAGCCCATCCGAAATGCATGTTGTGACGTCACGGGGTGGGATCAAAATGGCGGCATGCTGTCGGAGATCGGCGGTACCGCTGCAGCTGCATGTTACCATATTAATGCAGTGTCATCAAAGTTACATACCAAATTCCAGCTCAATCGGTTACTAACAAATGGTTGAAAAATTATTTGCAAATTTTGACAGACAACTTACATACAAAAAGAGCAAGTTAAATAAAAAAAATTATCCAGTTTTACATAAAAAATATTGATCATATTATGATAATGATAATAAATAAATATACTTGGACAAATTCACACAGCGCCATCTAGCCCCAAAGTAAGCAAAGCTTGTGTTATGGGTGTTAGATAACTGATAAACTACTTATATACCCTTTTTTCATGATAACTATATAATAGTAATTAAGGTGAAAATACAAGAACGACTATTGTAAAAATGTAGGTAATATAATTAAACGTAAGCTACAAATGAAATGAAACTAGAATGTACTTAGTTTTGTAATAAGATCCAAGTTAAATATGTACTAAACAATTAAAAATAAGTGGATGAATAAAGCTTTGATATTTGAAACCTGGCTATTTCTATGCGCTTTCCCTGAACCGCTGCGGTCTCTACTTCATCATCACAGCCCATAGCAGTCCACTCCAGGACTCAGGGCCTCTCCCATGAAAGAGGAGGTCATTGCCATAATCTCCACGCTTAGCAGGCGGGTTGGAGATCGCAGTGTTGTAAATATAACAATGGAAAACGCTGCTGCCCATTTTCCAGAATACGGGGACTCTATATCTTTTGGCTCGAAAATATTAGTCGCCTTCGACACCCACGAGTGTAAGGGGTTGGTGCTATTCTACTCTGCCCGACACCACACACTTTTGTATGAGCAAAGTGTATGTAAACATCCAATGCATCGTTTTCAAGTACAGCTTCTGAAAAATACACGTAGATGGCACTCTAAAGACTCAAATATTTATTTAATTTTTTGACATTTATTTGTTAGTTCATGTCAAAGTTTCACAACAGTTAAATACATATAAAATATAAGTACATTATAGTTTACAAGCAAAGGGCAAGCAGGGTAGCCTGTAAGCAGCTTAGAAATAGAAATAGAAATATTTATTTGTCTACAAATTAACAGGTTTGTATCAATATATTTTTAAAATAAAAGCTTCTAATAGACAAAATGGTCCATGACTCAGCGTTTGGGTGCAGGTAGTACCACACCCGCTGGTATTCTGTCATGGCCAGACTTAAGACAAAAAATTACATGGTAATGTTTACATATGTATACATACCTGGTAAGGATCGTAGGTACCAGCTGGATGCGGAAAGCACAGGTCCGGTCTTTGTGGAGATCTCTGGGGGAGGCCTATGCCCAGCAGTGGGCGTCTTCTTGCTGATGATGATGATACACAATTATACAATTAAAATGGCACAAAAAAATTAATTAATTCTTCAGAGGCGGACAACGCATTGGTGACTCCCCTGGTGTTGCTGATGTCCATAGGCGGCGGTGACCACTTTCCATCAGGTGGCCCGCATGCCTGTTTGTCTGCCGGATAACTTAAAAAAAAAAAAAAAAATTAAAATAAACTTACAGTCTAAAGGAAAGGTAAGGTAAATAAGAGATATACAATTATAATGGAACATAACGATTTAAAATAAACTTAAGGTATAACTGCATTACTAATAATTGCTAGCAGTTAGATACGTTATTGGCAAACAAAAAGAATAATAAATAAAAAACAAGGTAATACATGTATTCTGGTGTATGTATGTGTGTGTGCGTGTGAGTGTGTATGTGTTGTCCTAAATAAAATAAAATAAAAACTCCATCACTGCGATCGGAGATATCCCAGAACGCCCTTTGTAAATTGCACACGGCTCATATGGAGCGAGGCTATTGTTGTAGGTATATGGTAAATCGTATGTGTTACTGTCATCATTCATTGCCTCTGAACAAATTAAACTGCGTCAAAACATTAGTTTTTATTTAATATTCGCTAAACTGCTACCATGTTAACCTAAAATTTATTTATTTGTTACTTACTATACTTCAAAGACGATGCGGTACAAAAAGTTACACAGCTTTATCTTCCGGTAAACCAGAAGTCGTATAATAAATATTATAAAGTTGATTCCCAAGGAGCACTCACATTCAAAAACCGTTAAATTAATAGATCCATATATCCAATACCAAGAGATTATGACTAGAGCAGTAGAAATTGAAATGACAATTTTTAATTTCTGTTACGGGTCTGGGTTTTATATGAACAATAAGTACGTATTTAATAGTAGTTTATGCAACTGTCATATAAAAGGGGGTATTAAAACATGAGTGTCTGTTTATCACGAGTGTTTTATATGCAGTTGCATACACAACTTTATCTACACTCATATTTTTATGTTAAAATATCGTACCTATAATTTTCTCAACTTTGCTGGAAGTAAGCTACGAGTCAGTTCTGTTGTATCTACGCGTCGAGGATATCAAGCGGCGGGAAAATCACTTAATTACTTTCACATTTATCTATTTATTTGCTTTAAACAAAAAAAACATGCACAAACACAAATTACAACAATTAGAAAAAATATTCTGTTTAGCGGGAAAATAATAACACAGAATATAAACAGGAAAATTTGAATTTGTCAAAGACATTTAGGTATTCAGCCTACATTTCGCCGTGTCCGACAAAAAATTAAAAAGTATACGTGTTGCATAATGATTAAAAAGTTATTTTACGATACAGCTGTAATGAAAATATTATGGGAAATGCTGTATCGAAAAGTAATTTTTTAAAATTTTAAAGACTGGCGTGAAAAAAGTGTACCCTTAAACGACTGTTTTCGAATATGTAATTGAAACATTACGCTATGAGTGTAGATAAAAGTATATAAGTAGTTTGTCAGCTAACTAGCACTCATAACACAAGGTTTGCTTACTTTGGGGCTAGATGGCGCTGTGTCATTATTATTTTATTATTGGTCATTAAAAAAACTTGAGATTCTTCAAAATTAACAGGTACAGGCCGCTACTACATCATCTTATAGATTTCATGTTGTGGACACTTTCCATTAAGTAAACCATCTGACCATAGGGAGGCCCCTAGGCAATACAAAAAAGAAGTCGGAAGGCTAATAACGACCTTCAGTAAAAAAGCGTTGTCATGACAAGGCATTGCGTGCTGACAGCCCATTTACCGCGCCGAGATGCGAGTAAGTGTATACCTTTGTACCACTCTTTATACAGTGCTGGTAAAGTTATATTTATTTAGTTTTATTTGGATGTCTCACAGCGTGCAACAAAGAAAATTATATTTTGGCTGATCGATGTTATGCTATTGTATAATTAGGAGACACCACAATTAAATGTCATAAGTTACACAGAAAATAGTGTTTTAAAAGTTTACAACTTAACGCAAATCGGTGAGAGAGGCTAACAATAAAATACATAAGAAAGAATATAGTAAATCGAATCAAAGAAAATAATACAGTGCTAAAGTTAATTAGCGTAATATTTAGATAAAAAGCAAAAAAAAATGGCGCCGAGGGCTGGATTTTATGTTTATCAAGCAGTTTATATCTACAGTCGATCAAGTGTAAGTTGGCGTGAGCTATTCTTTTATTATTTAAGTACTTAAGTTTATAAGCCGAACTCTCTATCACCAGACAAATCTATCATGGGTTTGAGTGGCGGAAATTTTTTTAATGTTACACTAGATAGGCATTTGACCGCCATTTCACCTGTTGGTAAGTGACAATGCAGCTGAAGATGAAGCATGCCTGTATAGGAACAGTCTATTCACTCTATTCACTCTCATTTTAATAATCAGGGAACACACTCAGTAACCTGCACTGTTAGGTACTTGATAATGTTATCTATTGTTTTTGATCAATAAATAAATGAATAAACGTAACATGTTTTTATAACGATTGGTTGTAACTGGAAATGTATCTTGAAGGGTTGGCCCAAGCCTCGATAAAGTGGAGAAGGGAGTATTGGACGGTCCCTGGCAGTAGTCATGACTTCTAGGATGATATAGACTATGTTCTACAAAAAATGACTTTGAAATTGTAAAAGTTACACATGCATACATACATAAAGCTCACGCCTCTGTACACGAGGCTAGGCAGAGATATGGACCGCCACTTTGCTCTGTCCTGACACAACTCCCTAGCCTCGCATATATCCACAACGCTTTTCATACATCTCCTTTTATTCTTGCCACTTCGGACCCCTGCTTTTTTGAGAACAGTACTGATCTGATCGTCGTTTTCGTGGGAGGGTGAGATTGTAAAACTTAAAAAAAAAATTAAAATCGAAGCTGCCCGTGATTGACGCAGCTTGGCCGCATCTGGCTTTGGGCAAGTTGTTTTACAATTTTCGGCAGCGTGTTGGTTTAACAAAATAAAATATTTAGACGGTCTAGTTTTTTTAAAAATCGCTTTAAGAATGGGGTATCATTGTGTAGTTATTCTGATACAGTACAGGGCCTCGAGTCCGGTAATCTACTTCACCATAATCATCGTATACGTTTCTACAACAAAATACCACATACAATTGTAAATCTGTCAGAAACGAAATTTAAATGTACCGTTAAACGAATTTTGATCTCGAAAGGGTAATATAAGATAGATGATTGTATTAATGATAAGAGTGCATGGTGTGATGTCAACTGCAATCTATAATTTATTAAGTTTATAAATTATCTATATTCACAATATTTTATTAAGTATTTTAAATTGTAATAATATAAATCTTTATCATATTGTTAAATGAATTGTATATTCGACGTTCGAAAGCGATTTTCTAAATCCTACTCGAATAAATGACCATTTCATTCATTTTATTTCATCATATCAGCCAGAAGACGCCTACTGCTGGGCATAGGCCTCCTCCAGAGATCTCCACAAAAACCGGTAATTTACTTATATAAATAAATACTTATTTATTTGTTCGAATGGCAAAAATACAATGTACGAGAAACACATTCAACTACAAATTTAAAACAAAAATACTTATGACGACTAGAAGCGTCGGTGGCCGAGTGGTTAAGGTATCCGACTCGTAAGCGAGAGGTACCGGGTTCGAATCCCACTGCGGCCATGTACCAATAACTCTTTTCTGAGTTATGTACATTAGTTGAATACTAGCCGATGCTCTTACGGTGAGCGAAAACATCGTGATGAAACCTGCAGATTCAGGCGACTGAATGTGTAACCATGATCCAATCTCGTCAGGTTCCCCTGGTAGCAGGGTCACGGAGTTCAGATGGCTGTCGCTCCACTGTAATTATCTGAACTGCCACATCCTGGGTCATGGTCAAGGCGGACCCTGAGTCCGCGCGAGAGCACAACCGGTATATATTTTTTATACCACTAAGTTGGCAAACAAGCTTGCGGCCTGCCTGATGGTAAGCAGTCACCGCAGCCTATGGACGTTTGCAATACCAGGGGCATCCACACGTTGCCGACCCCGTAAAATCCTTTTAACCCCCTTGAAGAACTCCACGTTGTACTCTCCATGCAAAGTTCTCAATTGCTGTGCAGGAGGCTCAAACCCAGTGGGCTGTTTTTTTTTTTTTTTAAATATCCGTGGACAAATTCACGCAGCGCCATCTAGCCCCAAAGTAAGCAAAGCTTGTGTTATGGGTGCCAGATAACTGATAAACTGCTTAACCATTGAACTACTCAACCGCTGTTATTTGTGATATAGATATAGAGATCAAGTTTCCAAAAAACTTTCACCCACGTGCATAACGTACCCACGTGTATGCGTACATCAAATTCAAAAACGGACACTCCGTTTCAAATCCGGTTGCCGATTTGTGGTAGACAGTTTCGGCCAAATAAATCGTATGGTATGATAGTGAAAATAATCACTTTCTAATTAATTCTACAAGTGTGTCTATCATCGTTACATTTCAGACCAAATAAGAGATAAAATGAGGATTTATTTATTGGTACAAACAAAATATTTACAAAACTATAACAAATAAACTAAACAAAAATTAATACTAAAACGAAATCCTTAATAAATAAAACAGTCATCAACATCACTGCCCCCCGAATGGTGTCCAGAAAGCTGGCTACGTTGCCTTGTTGGATAGCAAAACTGTCCGAGGAACGAGCCAGCTCTCCGATCACCTGTGGCCGAGATAAATAAGTAAATATACTTGGACAAATTCAAAGCTTGTGTTGTGGGTGTTGATAATCAACTTAATACTTTTTTTAAATACATACTTATTAAACATACTACACCCAGACCTATACTATAACAGAAATTAAAATTTATCATTTCAATTGTGCGCGGCCGGGAATCGAGCCCAGACCTCTGCGTGGCGACCGGCATGTTAATCAACTCAAGCCCTCAGGTCGTCACGTATAAAGACAGAATATAATAAGTATGTATTTAAAAGTATATAAGTAGTTATCTAGCACACATAACACAAACTTTGCTTACTTTGGGGCTTGATGGCGCTGTGTGAATTTGTCAACGATTATTTATTATTTATTAGAATCCAGCGAACAACATAATGACGCACGCAAAACTACGCCATACACTGTCACGCGCACATCTTGACAACCGAAACTACCTCCTCTTTGGCCGATTGACAACCAAACTATGCCATTGCACACATGTTTATTAACCGGCCTCATGTTACCGTTGACAACGCGCCATCTTTATTTCTTATTTGATACGAACCTAGCCTACCTACCTTTGTGTACCTTCTCAATATTTTCATATCCGAAAGGATTAAGTGTTCTTGGAACGAGATCATAATTTTGTTAACACCAATTATTGTACCAACACTTACTGAAAATAAATATATTTATCTTTATATTTAACTATAAAAAAAGAAAAATCTCAATTACCTAAATAATCAGACCAAAGTTCATAAAAAGCAATGCCGGATTTTTTACAACCCGAAGATAAAAAGATACTTATAATTCAGGCTTACAAAAACATTAAAATTAAGACTATTTATTTCTGATTAAAATCCGCAGTCCGTTAGTTTTTGAAGCGACATTTTTAAAAACAACATTAAAGAGATAAGCATCTTGCTTAATAAAATTTTAATGCGGTTTTCAGCAATATACATATAGACTGATTCAAGAGGAAAGTTTATAATTAAAAAAAAAGGGGGTAAAGTAGGTGTATTACTTTATCCGGTGGCGGCCAACGAGCCGGAGGTACGGGGGCACCTCCACCTGCATTGCACAGGCCTCCACCTCCGTCGAGTGGGAATAGTTCGGCGCATCCGACTAAACCCAGCCGCCCCTCGCAAGGGGGGCATGGCGGGCGGTTGCCAGAGGTATCGTGAATGACAAGGCTTCGGCTACTCCCATGACCTCCGTGACCTCCGTGACCCTGCTACCAGGGGAACCTGACCAGATAGGATCATGGTTACAAATTCAGTAGCCCGAATTTGCAGGTTTCATCACGATGTTTTCCCTCACCGAGCATCGGTTAGAATTCAACTAATGTACATAGCTCAGACAAGGGTTATTGGTATATGGCGAACCGGTACCTCTCGCTAACGAGTCGGATACTCAACCGCCCGGCCACCCACGCTCCTGGTGCGGACACTGGACGGATACTACCCGACCTGAGTGGTTCAATGGTCAACATGCCGGTCTGCCACGCAAGAGGTCCCGGGTTCGATTCCCGGCTGGGCAGAAATTGAAATGATGAATTTTAATTTCTGTTAAGGGTCTGGGTGTTCTATGTATAATAAGTATGTATTTAAAAAAAAAAGTATTTATGTAGTATATCAGTTATCTAGCACCCATAGTACAAGCTTTGCTTAGTTTGGGGCTAGATGGCGCTGTGTGAATTTGTCCACGAACATTTATTATTATTATTATTATTATTATTATTATTATACTGGATCTAACATTGAATAATTGAACAATTTGTCAAATTTCGTGGCCTTGGTCATCTTAATGTGCTAGCTTTTTGCATGACATTGAGTCATTTGTGTAGCATTGTAACATTGACAGTTTACATTATCTACATGTCGAGGCTCCATCTCGGCTCTATGTCCAATCTCTTTGATATAACAGCTCATCGTCTTGACATTGACATTAAATTGAATAGTAAGTCAATGCTATACTGATCTAAGCGTGGAAATAGATAAGTACTATGCTTGAGTGTTCTGTACATTAGAAAGTATTGCTACACATCTACCATATGGAAAGCAATATAATATTTATCATGTTTCTTTATGAACTAGTGTTCTAGGACCAATAGTTTGGCCAATTGATATATTTTTCGATTGTCCGTTTACGCAGTTCAGTCTTTTCAAAATGTTCGGAGCGTCAGAGGCTGACTGGTTAAGGTATCCGACTCGTAAGCGAGAGGTACCGGGTTTGAATCCCACTGCGTATATACCATTGATTCTTTTCTGAGTTATGTACTGTGAGTTATGTATTGAATACTTTCTCTACTCTTGCGGTGAGGGAAAACATTGTGTGGAAACCTGCACATTCAGCCGACTGAATGTGTAACCATGATCCAATCTGGTCAGGTTCCCTTGGTAGCAGGGTCGCGGAGATCGGATGGCAGTTGCTGCACTGTAATTACCTGATCTGCCAAATCCTAGATCATGTTCAACTCCCGGGCACTCGTGCGCGAGAGCACAACCGGGACATTAACACTACGATTTTTAGCTTTTAATAATATACTTTTAAAATTGTTACCATTGACTCGTGGAACCCTAAAACTGAAACTGGTCTAAGACCAGTCAACTTCTACTAATCGTTTTTTCCTCTCTCTAATGTGTAGTTTGATTACCAATGATTTTTTGCTGTAGGCCTTTTCTTGCAAAACCACTTTCGACTTTTTATAATTATCTACAATGTGTCATTAACATCACTGTGTCAGGAGGTCTTTTGGCATATTTTATGTTAGGGTACCCATTTATAAATGTTTATACTACGTACTTAGATTAATTAGTAATTCATATTAATGTATCACCAACTTATCTGCAGCATTGCTGTTGTTGACATTGACATAACAATTCCAAATGGCGTCTCTTAGTTCCAGTATTGGCCCCAGGATCAGATAAGTTTTTTTTATACCATTATGGTGGCAAACAAGCTTACGGCCCGCCTGATGGTAAGCAGTCACCGCAGCCTATGGACGTTTGCAATACCAGGGGCATCACCCAAGTTTGTGGCACTCTAATATAAATCATAATCAGCATTTTCATCTTGGCGTTAATGTCCCGGTTGTGCTCTCGCGCACGAGGGCCCGGGGTCCGCCTTGACCGTGATCCAGGATTTGGCAGGTCAAGTAATCACAGTGGAGCGACTGTTATCTGACTTCCATGACTATGCTACCAGGGGAACCTGACCAGATTGGATCATGGTTACACATCCAGTCGCCTGAATGTGCAGGTTTCATTACGATGTTTTCCCTCACCGTAAGAGCATCGGATATTATTCAGCTAATGTACATAACTCAGAAACACTAATAATAATAACTCTAATATGAATCATAATATGAGACACTAATTATTAGACCCCTGCTCTTACAACAATGAATTTCTGTCAAACTGAGTACTTCTTCTGTCAGATTGTAACCTGGATATCAGTACAAAATACAAAACACATATCAGAGAGTCCTAGTCCTAAGAATCCTCGATTGGCAGGAGATGGCGCAGGATAGGGAGAGGTGGCGATCTCTGGTGTCGGAGGCCAAGATCCACTTTGGGTCGCTGAGCCAGCGCAGTAAGTAAGTAAGTATCAGAGAGTCTGGCGCGGTGCTGAGTCTAACTTCTCCACATTAATACAGGATTTCACTATAGGTATCTAATGTCTATAACTGGCGTCGGAACTGTATCGCGCGAGCCGCAGGCGAAACCTAGTTAATAAAATAATTATCATCATTGAACATACCATACTATCCAAAACTCATTTATTTCAACAACAATATATTCTAAAACACGAAAATATAGGTACCTTAACTAAAACTACGTTATTAAAAATAAACTTAATTACCTAATGTAAGATATACCTACAACAAATTAAAATAAAAACAGTATCACAAAAAAAAAATTGAATCCAAATTGCTGCCTTGCGGAAGTGTACCCAGGATGCTCGGCGTTACCACTTTGAATATAAAATAAAAATAATAATCTTAGCGTTAATGTCCCGGTTGTGCTCTCGAGGACGAGGGCCCGGGGTCCGCCTTGACCATCATCCAGGATTTGGCGATCAGGTAATTACAGTGGAGCGACTACCATCTGACCAGGGGAACCTGACCAAATTGGATCATAGTTACAAATTCAGTTGCCTGAATTTGCAGGTTTCATCACGATGTTTTCCCTCACCGTAAGAGCATCGGTTGGAATTCAACTAATGTACATAACTCAGAACAGAGTCATTGGTACATGGCCGCAGCGGGGTTCGAACTCTTACCGGTGTTACCTCTTACTAAACTAATTAAAACATCGGATCTAGTTTCTATGATTGCACTTCTTAGATGGTAGAAAAAGTCTTTCTCTTCCAATTTCCAATTTTGAAAATTGCCGCTAATGACATGGAAACGGTCGTGCGACGGGAGTTTTTGATATCTATTGGTCGGGCGACGTCCGTCGTACGACCTTAGTCGCACGACCGTTGCCAATTGGGACAGCACCTTACTGGGCCTATAGCCTAGCCTTCGTTTCAAACATGGAATTTAATTAATTTAGAAGACCTGAGTGGTTCAGTTGGTTAATATGTTGGTTGGGTTGGGGTTGGGCTTTGCCAGGAATTCCCGGCCGGGCAGTAATTTTAATTTCTGTTACGGGTCTGGGTTTCATAGGTATAATAAGTATTATTACAAAGCGTTCGCTGTCATCTGGAAACATAGACAAGGGTACGTGGAGTCATTAGTTTGAGTTGCTGTTTACGACTTCCTTGCCAGACTGTAGTACTTAGATGCTAGACTAATGTCGTATTAACTGCGCAAATAGTGGCAGAAAAAGACGCGTGTTATTTTATCTTATACGGCAGACAAACAGGCAAGCGGGTCACCTGATGGTGCGCGGTCACCGCCGTCTATGGACATCAGCAACACCAGGGGCGCTACCAATGCGTTGCCGCCGAAGAGACCTCTAATATACCTCTTGAACGATCCCATTTCATAGTTAAAAACACTGTTAGTGTTAATCAAAGTGGCAAAGCCAAAAACGGCATTCCTGTCTAATAACAAAAATTTTAACTAATGTAGTCTGCGCGTCTGACCTACTGCCACAGCCCATTAGCCACACGAGGCCGCCTCAGATTTGGACTTTTTTTAATTCCACTAAGGTGGCAAACAAGCTTACGGCCCGCCTGATGGTAAGCAGTCACCGCAGCCTATGGACGTTTGCAATACCAGGGGCACCGACCCCACGCGTCGCCGACCCCGTAAGAACCTTTTCACTCCTTTCTTGAAGAACTCCATGTTGAACTCTCCAGGGAAAACCTCTCCAGGTAGTCCATTTCACAACTTCAGTGTGCGTGGGAGAAAGTTCCTTAACTTCGGCGATTAGAACAAAAAATCAAAATAGCAATTTCTTTTTCGTTTCCGCAAACCTCTAGTGAAAGTATACGCATACTCTCACTAGACAATTTTCGAAATGTGCGGCGGGAGGTAGTTACAGGATGTCCGTCGGTTAGAAAGTCAAAAATGGCATAGTTATTTTGATGCGGATGTGTTTTTGTCTAGACAAGCACTTCCTACGCTTGTGATCAGTTTCCGTTCGTTTTGTGGGAACTATCTTTGGTTTAGAGAACATTGGTAGCCTAATGGTTAAGGGATCCGACACGTAATCGAGAGGTACCAAGTTCCGCCATGTGGCAATGACTCTTTTCTGAGTTTTTTACATTGGCTGAATATTAATCGATGCTCTTACGGTGAGGGAAAACATCGTAATGAAACCTGCACATTGTAACCATGATACAATCTGGCCTGGTTCTCCAGCTAGCAGGATCAGACGGCAGTCGCTCTACAGTGATTACCTGATCTGCCAAATCCTGGATGATGGTCAAGGCGGACACGGGGCCCTCGCGCGCGCGAGCACGGGAGCCTCCCCGGACTTTGTACCCATTACTGGAGGATAAAATTCGAATTTGCTTATTGAGAGACCAGTTTGCTAATTGTAGATTAACGTTATGGCTTAGCGATAGCGCAAAAACAGAAGTCATTCTAGATCTAGAATCTATTCTAGATCTTTGAAAGCGCACCATAAATGGAGGTGAAATGTTGATCGCCATCGTCAATTTTAAAGTCTTAAAAAGGTCGTTAACGTTGGTATTCGTATCTATCGCAAGATATTTATCCACGGCTAAGTAGGTGGGTACTTAAAAAATATCTAGATCTAAAAGAAATCTAGAGGAAAGCCAGGTAAAGTGGATAGCGCAGACAGAGCGAATTCTCCATATTACTCCCAATTTCCCTCAGGTTTTCCCTGGAGAGTACAATATGAAGTTCTTCAAGAAAGGGGTAAAAAGGTTTTTACGGTGTCGGCAAGTATCTTAAAACTACCGTCACGGGGTGCCAATCAGCTCTCGAGACTGTTCAACCAGTCTCAGGTCCCCAGCGGAAGACCTTGGCCTAACTCGCCGAGCCAACGGTAAGGAGGCACACCTAACGAAGCGAGCTCGTTGCTGTTCTGAATATTCGACTAGCCTCAAAATACGAAACGGTCTCCCATCCAGTTCCCGGACTGCGAACGTTGCTTAACCTTGGTTTTCGGTCTCGCAAGCACTGCCACTGGATCAGTGTCGCTTCGATTGATAAATCAATTCTAATAGCAATCAATCCATTTCACTCACTTACATACTCTATCAATGGATTGACAGACATACAAATAAGACTGAACTCTTTCATTCAACTCTACAAACGTTTTTATAATACCTACGTTTTTTTGCAATGGAATTAATCGTAGACGCTTAGAACCTGATCAATCATTTATCTCGAGCAATAATTTAGAGTTTCTATTTGTTTAATTAATATGTTTTGCAATAGCAATATAATTTGTAAGATTTGAGCCCGAAGTTTAGATGTATTCATCATCATCATACCAGCCGAACGACGCCCACTGCTGGGCATAGGCCTCCCCCAGAGATCTCCACAGAGGCCGGTCTTGTGCCTTCCGCATCCAGCTGGTACCTGCGGTATTTACCAGGTCGTCGGTCGACCTTGTGAGAGGCCTACCCATGCTGCGTCTTCCGGTACGTGGTCGCCACTCGAGAACTTTACTGCCCCATCGGCCATCTGTTCTTCGAGCTATGTGCACTGCCCACTGCCACTTTAGCCTGGCAATCCTTAGATGTATTATACCTACTGCAAACTCGGTTTGTTTATATGTTGTTAAAGGGTTTAAAGGTTGTTAAATATTGTCTAAAGGGTAGGTAGACGGTAGGGTACTTTAGACAGTATTTGTTCAGATTTGTAGCACTATAAAATGTTAGCGCTTTGAGTTATAGCTGAAAAACTGCCAATTATAGTCACTTTTTTAGTATTACGCAGAAAGGTCACAAAGACTTTTTTAAAGCAGACAAAATTCCCGTCAGTTTGAGCTCGAATTCCGTTTTCTAGGTCTAATAACTCCCAAGATATGATCCCCCAAAATCCCAAAATTTGCTTTATTTTCTAAAAATTAAAAAATTTGATTTTGTAAATTATCGAAAATGCTTTCTTAACTATAGGTATAATGAGGTATCTACGGGGAAAGTCATGGGAAATAAAGTTATAGCAAATTTAATTGCCTTCATTTACGACCATAATCATTATCGTCGTCCTAGCGCTCATCCCGGCCTCTGCCAGGGTCCGCTTTCCTACTCAATCTTCTCCACTTCGCCCGGACTTCAGGATAATCGCGTCGTAAGCCATTGGCTCTCGCAATAACAATAAAAACATAAAATTGAGTTTTTGAGTAGGGTAAATTGAAATTCATTGATGTCATGTCGGGCAGCGGCGCGTGGAGGCCCCTACCACGGTTTCTGATCTAGAAATCGGCGTGCGCGCCTCACAGGTGCGCGTGTAAGCGGAATGAGCAGTTTTCCAATAGCTATCTAGCTAGAGCATTCCTAATCACTAGTTATCGCTATCGCTAGTTGGCGCTAGATGGCGCCCCGACAATTATGGTAATTGTTGTTCGCTTGAAATGGGTACTCAGCAAAGACGATATAAACACTGGGTGCGTTGTACTGGATATTTTGGTTTTCAACTATCGCACCACCCGCCGTGGGCTGGGTACTCATCCCCACTACGTAGACCCTCTGTTGATCACCACGCGAAGGTTCGAAAGAACGTTTTTCGCTCGTACGATTCAGATGTGGAATGAGCTCCCAGCCACAGTGTTTCCTTTGGACTATGACATGGGATCGTTCAAGAGATCCCCGAGGGGTACGATCGTGGGATCGTATTAGAGGTCTCTTTAGAGGCGGGCAACGCATTGGTGACTCCGCTGGTGTTGCTGATGTCCATAGGCGGCGGTGACCACTTTCCATCAGGTGGCCCGCTTGCCTGTTTGTCTGCTGAGTTACATAAAAAAAAAATTTTAGAGGTTTAATAAATTATTACATAAACATCAATTAGACTTGAGTCAGTTCGTTTCAAAGACGCTAGGATCAAGAATGGACGTTGTTACACATCTTTCAACCTTTAAAAGTTATGTTTATATTAACAAACTTTTTATTTTTAAGGCAAGTATTAGTTAGCAGCATAACATCACTGCCACAAGCATACAGATTGAAAAACAAATACCAAAATTGTGGGAGCGCCATCTATTGATGCATTTTGAAACCAACTGACAGTACCTACTGGAAACTGCTCTTTGCAACAGAAATGATTATTGCGGTAAACAGTAGGTAGGTTAGGTTAGCTAATCAACATGCTAAAAATATACACCTTTTGGTGTGAAGGGGGCCGAAAGGTCCTTTTTTTGTTTTTCGTAAATATCTCGAAAACAGTGCGTTCCAAAGGAATATGGTCTATGACTAAATTACAGCTTATAAAATTCTGTACAAATTTTGCTTCACACACTTTTTCGAATTCCCAACTGCTTACGAGTAACACACTCCCGGTTGTGGCGGTAGGCTAAATACCCTTTTCTTAGATTGTATTAGTATAGCCAAATCTATTGGCCAATATATTATACAATATTTTAACAATACAGCGGCAACACTTTCTTCACTTTCACACTTTCTTCGGATATAATAGAAAAGCTATTTGGTAAAAATACACTTTTATTTGTATATTTTCCATACGGTGGCCGGGCGGTTGAGTATCCGACTCGTAAGCGAGAGGTACCGGGTTCGAATCCCGCTGCAGCCATGTGCCAATGACTCTTTTCTGAGCTATGTACATTAGTTTAATTTTAACCGATGCTCTTACGGTGAGGGAAAACAGGGTGTCATACAAATTGTAAAAACACATAATGCTTAAAAATAATAAATAAAGGATACTTACAATCTTTTTTACATGCAATTACATGTTTTTTGATACCCTAAATGGAACCTTAACAAATTATACACCTAAACCTTCCTCATTAATCACTCTGTCTATCGTTTAATACCGAATGAAAATAAGTTTAGTAGTTTTTGAGTTTATCGCAAACAAACAGACAGACGCGGTGTGGGACTTCTTCTTTATCTTAATCTTCATCGATACATAGTATAAAATAAAGGCACTTCGATAACTATTTAATTTATTTATTTTATTTATTTATTTATTCATACTTTTGTACAACATTACACCTTAAAACTAATGCGTTGCACAAATTAAAATTTTCAGAAAACATTGCTATTATTGTATGCATATTCAATAAATTATCGGCAAACAGATCGCAGTCTGGCACCTCACGCAATAATTTGTTAAGTTGGATGCGTGCTCTTACCGACGGGGAGTTAAAATGGGAAACAGTTCGCACAGACTCCACTTCGATCAATCGGTGACTGCGGGGACGCGTGTGTTTCCTAGGAACCGATAGACAATTTTAAGAGAGGTAGGGCATAGCGGGGTATCTCGTTCGAATTGGGGCCGCCCGACTGGGGAAGTACCTCCACCTTACAGAATATCGCAGCTAAATAATACTCTTTTAAATAGTATTGTGTTTCTGCCGGTGAGTAAGGTTTCCAGTGCTCCATGAGGTGGGGATTTGGGGAACCGTGGCTTTGGCAGTGGAATGGCATTTGTCCTTTTGCTGCCAGAGCAACGTGTTATAGAGGTGGGCAACGCATTGGCGATACTCTTGGTGTTGCTAATGTCTATAGGCAGTGGTGACCACTTTCCATCAGGTGGCCCGCTTGCCTGTTTACCTACCGTATGACATAAAAAAAGACAGCAAACTCGCTCAACCAGGTTGGGACAATCTGATTCGCCTCGTAACAAACTATGTACGCTTAGATATTTTAAACTACGCAACGGATTTTATATCCGCTTTTCAACAATAAATAGAGTTATTCAAAAGGAAGGTTTATAAAAAGTAAGAAAAAAGGGGTGGGGGGTAGGGGTAAAGTAGCTGTACGCGAACGAAGTCGCACCAAGTCCACTAGTACATAGTATAAAACAAAGTAGCTTCCCGCCATCTGTCCCTATGTAAATAAATAATAATAAATATTCGTGGACAAATTCCCCCAGACTAAGCAAAGCTTGTACTATGGGTGCTAGAGATAACTGATATACTACTTAAATACTTTTAAATACATACTTATTATACATAGAACACCCAGACCCGTAACAGAAATTAAAATTCATCATTTCAATTTCTGCCCGGCCGGGAATCGCTCAGGTTGTCAAAATGTATGTATCTATGTACATCGTTTAAACTGCATTTCTATGCAGTTTTCAACAATAGATAGAGTGATTTAAGAGGAAGATTTATTTATAAGCAAGAAAAAAAGGGTAAGTAGGGGTACAGTAGTCGCGCTGGGTCCACTTGTGTATCTATTTATTTCTTTCTTTTTCTTTATTTATTTATTTATTTAACTATTTATTGCACACAATAAAGAAATACAGAGATATAACATAGCTATAACTGACACAACAGACACTACTTATTTCTAAAAGAAATTTCTTCCAGCAGGCCTACAGAAAGGAAATGTTTAGCTAAGAATTGCAGATACGACGCGCACAATTAATGAATAATTATAAAATACATATGAATATGACTGATGACTCAGCTGCGGAAGACTTCAAGCGGAGGAAATACGAAAGTCTAGCGCAAGACTTCGTCTTTCAGCCGTTTCGTGTGGAAACGTTGAGACCGTGGGGCCCTAGTGCGAGAAAATTCTAAATAGAACTATCAAAAAAATTAAATGACACCACTGGTGACCAGGGAGCTGGCTCGTTCCTCGGGCAACGGATTAGCATCGCTATTCAACGAGGCAACGCAGCCAGCTTTCTGGGCACCATTCCGGGCGGCAGCGGTGTGGACGACTTTTTTAATTTTTAGTATATATTTTATATGTATTAGCGAATAGGTATATGTAGTAATATATGTATATGTATATAGATATATTTGTATTGTAACTGTAAATATTTTATGTGTATAATAGGAATTGTTGATGTCATTTTTATATATTATATCAATAAATACATACATATTTATACACTTAAATATGACTACATATCAGTCTATATCATATCATATCATATCTATGTAGGTAGGTGTAGAGAAGATGTAGGGCAGATGTAAGGGTAGGACGCCACGCGAAAGAAGTCTCGCTGGGTCCTGTTATGTTTTATAAAATATAGTAATTTCAAAGTTAATTTATAGAACTCGCACTAAATTGCCAGCTTTCTGTTTCAATTGAGAAATCAGTGAAGTGTTCACAGAATAGGTAGTTTACGTCAACCGCAAATCGTCCAAAATCAAAACCGCAGGAGTCAAGCCAAGTGCTCAATATTTTGTACATTTCAAAGACTGATTCACAATTTTGGCTTTTTAAACGATTTGTGTTACTTTGAACTCGAAAATTGCTTTACATTAGGAAGCGGACAATGTTTGAAAAGTGTTTAATACATTAGTACCCAATTAATACTGTAATTTGGTATAGGTGGATTTCTGCTGAAATTGCTTTTGCCTGGAAAGGCCTATTATTCGGTGAGGGAGTTCCTTGATGGATGAACACTAGATACTTAGTATTATACAATTTTAAGTATTGACTTTTATTATTATTTTGACATTGAAATTAACTATTGTTAATTATATTTATTAATTTGAAATGAACTGACATTTTTGAATGAGTTGATGTATTATGGATATTTTATTATATTGTGACATTATTACTAGAAATAATTAATTTATAATTCTAATAATATTTAGACTATTGTTCTATGGTATTTGCAATATTATAATTAACTAGTTTAGTTAATTCTATTCTATTAATTAGTGAAATGAAATCACGATGTATATTTAATACTATGAATAAATGAATATGAATATGAATATACATAGTATAAAACAAAGTCGCTTCCCGCCGTCTGTCCCTATGTACGCTTAGATCTTTTAAACTACGCAATGGATTTTAATGCGGTTTTCAACAATAGATAGAGTGATTCAAGAGGAAGGTTCATAAGCAAGAAAAAAGGGGAGGTAGGGGTAAAGTAGGTGTACGCGAACGAAGTCGTGCCGGGTCCACTAGTAGGTATTATACATAGCGAAATATTATACAGACGCATTATGTAACATGATTTTGATACACAGTTATTTTTTTTATTTTGATATGTATTCCATAATGTTTTAGTAAAGGTCAAGGTGGAGCACGGGCTCTCGCGCGTGTTAGAAAAATAGATAGAGTGTACCGATCTAATGTGTGAATTTAAGTATTTAGGGGATATGAGTTAGGTTGGCCTAGTAACTAAGGTTAGAAAGTTGAATGAAATGAAAAATAGGGCACATTAGTTAAATATAACCTTTTATTTATTCAGGAAAGGATATTCACATTCAAACACCGAGATCAGATCAAATGAGATAAGTTATTTATGTAGGATAGCCGTCACAGCTAACAAATTAACATGGGAAATATGCTAATATATTCTAAACATAATAAAACATAGCGAAATGAAGTATAGCGGCTATATCGCCTGAGGATTACACAAATAAATCATTTAGAAATCAGCAATAGGCACCAAAGTAATACAATACAAGTTTATACTTAACTGTGTGGCTGGTCTGGAGCAAAAGTCCCTTCGTCTGATTTAACTAGGTTTATATACCCAACGTTTAGCCGAAAATCGGAAGCCGGTACATATTTCAACCAATCATAAGACGTTAGACACTGCCAGTTAAATATGAAGTTATTGTGCCAAAATACTTAACCAAAGACATCGAAATAGTTCTTAAAACTATTGTTAATCATTATAGGATTTATTACACAATTACAAATATATCTTTCAGTTAATTAGTACTTAATCTGTTAAAGAGATTCGTTCTGAAATAAAGAACGAACATTTCGTTCGGAAACATTGAAAACTGTACAGAATATTAATTACTATACGTAAATACTTTAAAGGGAAATATTTACAAACTATATTCTATTAAATAAACCATCAAATTAACATAAAATAATTATAATATCTAACACGGCCATACTGACTGGACTTCGCTCTCGAAGTCTATAAACTTTCATATGTTAGGCCAACAAGGCATACATACAAAAATATATCATCAACAAAATATTATCTACAAAAAGATATTTCTTTGCACTTTCCACTGAAAGTACTTAATTTCCCAACTAAGGGTCAAATAAATCTTAATAACTAAAAACATTTACATTGTTCATTGACAAAATAACCCAATAATACATTATGATGAGCTATATTGTTTTCTTAATTTCAGTAAATAGTGTCACATGAAAGGATATTTCTTTAAATAGTTGTGCAGTCTCACCTTTCTTATTAGGGGACCCATTATGCACATAATCTTCCCACTTGAGGGTAATTCTCCCGTTAAGGGTAATCTTCCCACTAAGGGTCAATCAATGTTAATTTTTGTTATGTGTAAATAGTGTCAATCCTTTTCTCATTAAGGGACATTTCTTTATATGGTTGTGCAGTCGCACCTCTCTCATTAGGGGACTCCTATGCACATAAATTTCCCACGTAGGGTAATTTTGCCACTAGGGGTCATTTTCCCATTAAGGGACATAAACAAACTGACACATTACTACATCATAATGTGCAATTTTTTTTATTAATCTGTAAATAGTGTCTCAGACACATATCTTTACAAATTTTGAGTCGAACAAAATAACATCACTACATTATGATTTGTTATTTTATTTTATTAATTTATTAAATAGTGTCTCCTTAAGGGACATTAAAATTTCTTTACACAGTAATCAACCCATACATTACTAAGTATTTACGAACATGCTTAATACTTGTATAAGTATTCATGAAAAATAAAGTAATAACATTTATTAATTTATTCTTAATTTACACTAAGCCGCCACGTATTTAGTATGGCTTACTACTTAGACTAACCGACCCTAAGGTCGCCAGTGAGGTTGACAGACATCGGGATAAGAAAGCCGACCATTTAATTATTAGTACCTACTAATATAGTAATAGATACGTGGCCATTGTGCTCCTTAGTTCACATAACAATCAATCATAATTCGAATATAAAATCAGAGAGAGTAATTAAAATTGCACCCTCCGCAAATCGTTCGGCCAGCCTGATATTATGCTTATATTAATTAAATTTACTCAAATTGACCATGAAATATTTAATAATTTATCATCAAGCATCAATAATAACTTTTATCATTTACGACTCACATCGCGATTCCTACCTATAATCACCAATCAAATATCAGTTCAAAGAACAATAAGAAGCAGATTTTTATAGTAATTATTTTAATTTCTGCCCTGGCGGGAATCGAACCCGCTGTGCTACTCACGTAATATTTACGATACGATCGATCAACAAGAAAATACAACGCTATAAGGAGGATGATACAACATTTCCATCCAGTCAATGGTTTTAATATTTTCCAATGCAGGTAACTGAAATTTATTTGTTAAGGACAGATTAGATTTTTTATTTATTTACAAAAAGAGGAATTACGATGTGGTCTTTCGGTGCTAATTAATTATGCCAATCTCAAATACATGTTTTAATTTTCTATTCTTATGATAGATATCAAAAGCGGTGTTTCATATCAGTATGCAGTGCGAAGCGACACCGACGTGGTGAGACTCGACGAGGAAGGGAATAATTTGTGAATTCTATAGTGTCCAGGATGTATGCCATATTCGATGGAAAAGTCATCGACATAGGTTTTAAATGTGGCAAAACTGAAGTGGCAGTGAGCAGGCCACAAAGTTTACAGGTTCGATAGCCAATGGGGCACAAAGATCTTTGCATGGCGATCACAATTGCAACGTCGAATGGTCTCCAGGAGATAGTCGGAGCCGGTGGATATTGGGCACAATGCCTATTAGTGTGGAAGGTTTGGAGGAGGTTCCTATGACCTGCAGTGGACGTTTTTCGTCTGAAATATTGAATATGCAGAATCTTTCAGGGTGTTACCCGTTTCAGTTTTAGAGATTCCGTTCCAGGCGTCGATTTCAACAAGGTTGTTATGAGTCGGATGAACGGGTGGTGAAAACTGCTCAGCGCAAATCCTGGTTTAGGTCTCTCGACCTCTACTTCAAGAGGGGAAGTCCGTCCATCATTCAAGACGATGATCATACTGAGAGAAGCATGTCCTCGTGTGTTATCTGAAACATGAACACCACAGCACAGTACCTCGCTTGCTCACTCCTGACCCTACGTTGGTAGGACATCCGCTACTACCAGCTCTCTTCTAGTTATTAAAA
This sequence comes from Blastobasis lacticolella, assembly GCA_905147135.1. Taxonomy (NCBI): domain Eukaryota; kingdom Metazoa; phylum Arthropoda; class Insecta; order Lepidoptera; family Blastobasidae; genus Blastobasis; species Blastobasis lacticolella. The sequence goes on from LR990067.1 coordinate 2,108,423, forward strand.
ACAGTGTTATATTATGAAATAAATCACTTTTTGTACATTAATCCCACTTTATTACACAAATGTCTTATCTCAAGAAAATTCAAATAGAAATTAATACACATTGCTAACATATTTACTCAGTGACATTTATTCGTCACACTTTTGTAACCTGTAGGTTGCTCCATCGGCAAGAGTCCTCAGTTAAATTTATGACGATGATGAGGTACTTATAAGATTTACAACTGTACTAGCCGTAATTTTATATCGTGTATGTACACTACTATTAAACTATACAGTTTACCTCCCTATATGAAATTTCTAGATTCAAAGTAGTAACCGCTTTACTTTACCAATAGCTATCTATAGCCTGTCCGCTCATGGTTTAGCCTTGGACCAAACCTGTACCTTCTCAGTCAATCGGAGATACTAGTCATGGATAACACAGTCCATCGGCACCACACCAAAACAACTAAACACGAAAACTAATCATCATCGTTTACTTTATCATCATAGATTCCTTTTGAACTGTTACGGACCAGTCGAATGAAGTACTTAATTCACATTAACGTGACGTATTGCAAATAACCAACCAACAAAAATAATTATTGAACACTTAGATCCAGGGCAGGAAAATAATGATTCAGATCCTAATTTGGAATTTAACTACCGCCACCAACATAAAATTACGTCACCCAGACTATTTTTAATGTAGTAGGTAGGTGGTTTTTCAAAGCTTTTTGCAGTGTTGGCGGTCATTATTAAAATTCAATATCAAAGCATACCCTCATCAAACAAATAATTTACAATGTTTACTTTTGTGTTCGTAATCGTTTCTGGGCAGTAATAATTTAGGTTTTAAATTATGAAAAATTAAATGAAATTGTAACTCTGTTTTAAAGTTGGCGCACAGAAACTTGGTTCATTCACAGTTTATGGGGAAAAAAAGAATTTAAATTGGTTCTAATATCAACATTGGAAATAAACATTTTACGACTCACCCGACTAAAACAGGAGCTTCCAGTAGTTGTGAACCAAACATCGTAGTAGCATCTGCAGGTAAACGCCATTCAGCGTCATAAGAAGCATCCAGCTTCCACAGGCTCGTGCGAGCGGTGCGAAGAGATCACAATGTGACATGAAAAATAAAGGACAATTAGAAATATTGTGGTTGGAATCCTTTATCCCACTTCTGATGTTAGAAAAATAGATAGTGTACCGATCTAATGTGTGAATTTAAGTATTTAGGGGATATGAGTTAGGTTGGCCTAGTAACTAAGGTTAGAAAGTTGAATGAAATGAAAAATAGGGCACATTAGTTAAATATAACCTTTTATTTATTCAGGAAAGGATATTCACATTCAAACACCGAGATCAGATCAAATGAGATAAGTTATTTATGTAGGATAGCCGTCACAGCTAACAAATTAACATGGGAAATATGCTAATATATTCTAAACATAATAAAACATAGCGAAATGAAGTATAGCGGCTATATCGCCTGAGGATTACACAAATAAATCATTTAGAAATCAGCAATAGGCACCAAAGTAATACAATACAAGTTTATACTTAACTGTGTGGCTGGTCTGGAGCAAAAGTCCCTTCGTCTGATTTAACTAGGTTTATATACCCAACGTTTAGCCGAAAATCGGAAGCCGGTACATATTTCAACCAATCATAAGACGTTAGACACTGCCAGTTAAATATGAAGTTATTGTGCCAAAATACTTAACCAAAGACATCGAAATAGTTCTTAAAACTATTGTTAATCATTATAGGATTTATTACACAATTACAAATATATCTTTCAGTTAATTAGTACTTAATCTGTTAAAGAGATTCGTTCTGAAATAAAGAACGAACATTTCGTTCGGAAACATTGAAAACTGTACAGAATATTAATTACTATACGTAAATACTTTAAAGGGAAATATTTACAAACTATATTCTATTAAATAAACCATCAAATTAACATAAAATAATTATAATATCTAACACGCGCGAGTCCACAACCGGAACATTAACGCCAAGATGAGAGGCGCCGAATTGTGGAGGAACTGTAAGAATGTCGTAGAAAATAGTCACTACCACCACACACCCACTACCACAACATAGCACTCGCCAACCAATACTGGCCTCAAACTAGCTAGGAACTTTGTGGTAGTCATTAATGTCCCGGTTGCACACTCGCCCGCGACGGCCCGAGGTCCGCCTTCACGATGATCCAGGATTTGAGAGATCAGGTACTTACAGTGAAGCGAGTACCATCTGACCTCCGTGAATCTGTTAACAAGGAAACCTACCTGATTGGAATGTGCTGGTTTTATCACGATGTCTTCCCTCGCCGCAAGAGCATGGGTTAGTGGTTAACATAGAAAAATACTCCTGGATGTTCAACTAATATGCGTAACTAAGAAAACTCATGTACCCATGTACCAATGCGGCCATCCGCACTGGGGTTCAAACGCAGTACCTCTCGCTTACGAGTCGGGCACCTTAACTATTACACCCCCGACGTTCCCAGCTAGGAACTTAGTAAACGTAGAAAATGCAAAGCCTGCTGCATCATTTTATTCTGTTCAATTATTTCATCACAATTATCTCCAGCCCGTCTACCAAGAATGGAGACACGCGATCCGGGCGAGCGGTTCATCCTTATGTCGTGGATCTTCCAGCTACCCGCACGAGCCGCTTTGGTTCAACCTTTATAATGCGTACAGCTAAGGAACGGAACACGTTGTTTGCGAGTGTGTACCCTGATCATTATAATCTTCAAGGCTAGAGTGAATAGACAGTTCCTAGACACGCATACTCCATCTTCGGCCGCTCACGGTATGGATAAAGATACCTGCGATTTTCTTTTGTTACCACAAAAGTGGCAGGTATTCAAAATATTATTTTTTTAATTAGAAATAATAAACTACCAAAGTTGACCAAGGTCTTTACTGCGAACCCTGATACTGTTAGAGCAGTTTCGGGAGCCAATTGGCACCGTGAGGGTTTTACAAAAACCCTTATGGGTGCCCTAATCATTCTTGTGGCCACCTTCCGCCTCCATAATCACATCAGCTCACTGATAGAGCTCGTCTAGTCTAAAATGACGCGCCCCACTACTTAGTTGATTTCGATGTGTGGGAGCGTCGACTGCTCCAATCGAACGACGCGAGCTCCTACGTTGGTGTCTCACCGGCAACTGAATGACCAATTACAACGGCATTTGTATATGTATTGCGTCCATATTTTAAATTTGCTTGTGTGCGTTAATGCGATAGTGGGGCGCGTCATTTTTGATTAGACGAGCTCTACCATAATATTGTGTTGTCAGTTATCTAATCAAAATTTCTAAATAATAAAATAGTCAACATTTCAATTCCAATACCGGGAAGTCATCATCGTCATCTTGGCGTTATGTCCCGGTTGCGCCCCCGCGCGGCACGCAAGGGCCCAGGGTCCGCCTTCCTGCTATTCTTGGCCCACCTCGCTCGGTCTTCGGCATCCTTGACTACATCAAGAATAACGGGAAGTGGGTGGGTGATTTGAATGGCCGTGTGGTGTCCGGCAGAGTAGAATAGCACCAACCCCTTACATTCGTGGGTGTCGGACGAGGCTACTAATGTTATCGAGGCAAAACATCTAGAGTCTCCGTAGGCTGGAAAATGGGAGGCAGCGTTTTCAATTTATAACACTGCGATCTCCAACCCGCCTGCCAAGCGTGGAGATTATGGCAATAACCTCCCCATTCGTGGGAGAGGCCCTATGACCTACAGTGAACTGTTGTGGGCTGTGATGATGGCTGGGTGATGTGAACGCCGGTTTGTAACCAATAAGAATGGTGAACGTAATACCAGTACCTTAAAGTTAGAAAAAATAGAGTATAGCAACATCGATCACAATATGTGATTCATTATTGGATATGGAAATTTGACATAGACATTTGATAAGTAGAACAAGAGCCTTATACACCTTTTACAAATTAATAAACTCTTGAAAGGTAGGTTTAAAATTTGCAATTTACTTACAATACATTTCATTTCTCTATAAAATAAAATAAAAACATAATAAATGTGCTTGGATAATTCTCACAGCGCCATCAGTGCTGCAAGATCTGAGGGCCTATCGGCTATCTCAGTGGACAACTGAATTTGACATAAAAAAATCTGACACTACTCTAATTTGGTAGACGCTATTGCCAGTTTTCAACGTAGATGACGTGGTGTAGAATTATCTAGTGTCAAATACAGTTGTCAACTGAGTTAGCCAATAGCCCTGCTGTTTGAATATTGAGCGCTATATCAGTTCAAAAAATCGCTAAATTCCGCTAAACAAGTGTGATTTTAAAAAAGCGCCAGATTTTGACATTTAGGAGTTAAAAATTACGATCCACAACCACACCTACTGCTTGACTGATCAAGAAATTAATTAGTTAGCTTCTACTAGAGCTACACAAACAGCAGGTCGTTGCGCTCGCTCCGTCAGTGGTTATGTTACGTATCTATATCATATTTCCTCTTGGTCTTTTTAGCCAAAATTTGACATATTTCGGTATATTGTATGTATGGCTGAAAAACAGCGCTGTACGGAACCATACCGTCCCGTAACAACATAAGCTGAACCAGGTCCATTTGCTTTAGTTATTTTTATTGTTTAGATGTAGTGGTAAAGCACGATATTTTGTTTAAGGCAATAAATGATTCTTATTATTCTTATATTTTAGGTATTTAACACCACGAACGAACGAACGTTTAAGAACGTTTCTCACTCGTACGTTTCGGATGTGGAATGAGCTCCCAGCCACAGTGTTTCCTTTGGATTATGACATGGGATCGTTGTAGAAGTATATTAGAGGTCTCTTCAGAGGCGGGCAACGCATTTTTGACTCTCCTGGTGTTACTGATGTCCATAGGCGGCGGTGACCACTTTCCATCAGGTGGCCCGCTTGCCTGTTTTTCTGCCGAATAACATAAAAAAAACCTATTTCAATAAAGCGCTAGATTTTCCGCTGGCAGTCAAATATTAAGAATAAGAGAGAGAATAATTACCCTAAAATTCTGTTAGATCTAGCACCGAAATCGCTAAAATGGCTGCACTGAGCGTCCCCAAAGTAAGCAAAGCCTATGTTATGGGTACTAGATACCTAACTAATAAACTTTTACTATTACATATTTGTTTTAAACTAGACTCACCACCATCGGGGTCGTCTCGTGACCACGGTGGGTGTAACCCCACCGAAACGTCGGGAAAACAAATCGAAAAGGTATGTCGCGTGCAAGTCCCGTCTAATATAATAACTTTTACTATTATTGTATAGGTTAGGTTACCCTATTTATTAATGTAAAAATAAACGTACTGAAATCTGATTTGGAGATCTCCAATTAATATGACCCTAATTGGTTTAAAATGTATTACCTTTGCCATAATGCATTCACGAAAATGTTAAAATAATTGCCACCAAACGGCCAGTAAACGTTTTTGAACTATGGGTTCCTTCGGTTTTCGAATCGCCATTATCAATTTACGAGGTACTTTATAAGACAATGAAGATTATGAAGTTGTGAATTGGGTATTTTATAGTGTAAATCAAAAGAAATTAATAAAGCGGTCACAAAATGATTTATCCTCTACTTTATTTATTATAAAATGTTGCTGAGACAGCAATATAACACCGTAAACATTGTATATATAGGTATCTACGAATTTGTAGTTGCCTGTTATCACTGATAACAGGCAACCACAACTTCCACAATTCATTGTCATTATCACCGTCCTAGCGCTTATCCCGACCTCTGCCAGGGTATGCTTTCCTACCCATTCTTCTCCACTTCGCCCGGTCTTCGGCATCCTCGCGTCGTAAGCCGTTGGCTCTCGCATCCGACTCGGCGATGTCAATCCATCGCTTCTACAACTTCCACAATTATGAACCTTAATTAATTTTATTTTTTTTTATACCACCAAAGTGGCAAACAAGCTTACGGCCTGCCTGATGGTGCGCAGTCACCGCAGCCTATGGACGTTTGCAATACCAGGGGCATCACCCACGCGTTGCCGACCCCGTAAAAACCTTCTAACGCCTTTCTTGAAGAACTCCATGTTGTACTCTCCAGGTGGTTAATAGTGTACTTATTTAACTTAATTAATAAATCAATGAATCAACAACAAATGTCCGAGATGTCAATATTATCTTGCTTCATGACGAGACGAGGTACAGCGGCCTTAGCCAAGAGGTTTTGTTAATCTACAATCGTTTGTGGTAGAAAAAATGTATGGTATTTGACATAAGCTAACGTTATCTGACATAAGCTAACATACCACAAAGTAGAAATTCTTAGTCCGTAGACAATTTACGTACTTTCGGTGTAAAAAGAAGGCGGATTGGCGGATGATCCTACACAATCAGAGTCAATGTAGATGTTGGTAGAAATAGTCGAACTTCGACCTGTCAGTTTTCTACCATACACGCATCACGCAAGCGGAGCTGTCAAAGATGGCTAGACCGGCAGGTGAGTGTTTTCCAAGAGCAGTTCTGCAAAAAGGGACATGGAATAACGCCCGAGGTGTACGAGGTAATCTTGAAAGGATGCTTTTTTTGCGCAAATCAAAGGAAATAGGTACCCTCCGGTAGCGGTTGGGAGGGAGGAGGTGAAATCTCATAGAGTACCCGCCGGCCGGTCTGGCTATGCACAACAAGCCAATTGTCAGGTTTCGCCGGAAGCGACACCCCATCGGGACGGGATGCGCACAAGGGACACTTATGGAAAACTTATTAAGGATTGTTATTTATTGTTGATACATGCAAGTACCTACAACTTGTGTACTACTTTTAGATTTACAAATTATGTAAAATGCAAATACTATATTCATCAAGACAGCCCGTAACAGTCCACTGCAGAACTTAGGGCCTCTCCCACGAAAGGGGAGGTTATTGCCATAATCTCCACGCTTGGCAGGCGGGTTGGAGATCGCAGTGTTTAAATATAACAATGGAAAATGCTACTGCCCATTTTCCAGACTACGGAGATTCTTGATCTTTTGCCTCGAAAACATTAGTCGCCTTGTACGACACCCACGAGTGTAAGGGGTTGGTGCTATTCTACTCTGCCGGACACCAAACGGCCCAACCCACCAAACGGACAAATACTATATTAAACTGTACCAATTATATGGTACATATTGATAAAATGAGTGAGAAACTCTCTTGTTGATTTTAAAATCAACTGAATAAAAAATTTAAGAGGATCTTAATTATATCACAAGCCTGTACCTATCGCATTAAAATCGGCGAAAATAAGAATATTGACAGCTTCAAAAGCTAGCTCGTTTACCTTACCAGTTTTCAAAATTAGAAATCAGTAATTTTGAGTTCTTATTCAGATTTTAGTGGTGGTAACTGGTATGGCCGCCCCGGTTTTCATTTTCTATTGCATGCTACGAAATAGAAGGGATCTAAAGCAATTGGCCTACAATAAAGCCTAAGTGGTCTCCGGTAGCCACTATTCACTTTCTTACGCGCCTAAATTCACGAGTACAGTCTCAATTTTGAATCGGGAGCTCGCGTACGCTCTCTTTAAATTCAAAAAATTCAAATAAATTAAAAAACATGTTCACGCGCGCAACCTTGACTTTTTTCTTCTTTATTTGCGTTCTAAAATTCGGTTGCGGCGACAATGAAGTTGGAGTTCAGAAATCTGGTCAAAAAAGTTTTTATTCCGTGCTGGAGAATGTTTTGGAGGCCAAGGCGTCGGAATACACGAGTTCTTTGACAAGTATGTTGGAGGGTTTTAACGACAGGCATCTTCGGGATACTGCTTTGGGAAGGGCGTTGCACTATGAAGAAATGAAGAAGCAGTTGGATGCTGAATCTGGACGAAGTAAGCACTTCAAATCATTTTTATTTACTACGTTTAAATTGGTCATGGTTCTTAAGTAGTCTGGATGATCCCGTTTGTTGATATGGAGTTAGTTCGCTCATTGATGTCCATTTTGTCTAGTAGCTTCTCTTGCACCGCCTACCTTTTTCTTTACCCATTATCACCTGGTTGACTGGTAGATAACGCTATTTCAGCTTTAAGTCCGCCATCGTACTATTTTGTGCATGAAGATTTAATAAATAAATAAAAAATTATAGCCAATGGACACCGTCTTATCTCGGCATTCAATAATCCAATCTTAACTAATATTAGGTATTAGATAGAACCCGTAGTGACAGACAAACAGCATCTACTATCAAAGTGATTGTAATGTTTTAGGCTATTTCGGTTATTATCACACATGTATTATATTAACCTTTTGAGATCAATTAAATCGTTCTCTACTAAATAAATATTCGAAACCATTTTTCACGTCTATTACAAGTTATAATATTAATATTCTACTTAAGTAGAAAATTACAGTAAAACGAAACGGCGTTAAATATTTTTAAGTGTTTTTTTATTATTTTGTCATGTTTAAAGTTTTGGCTACAAACTGTAACGTTAATTAGCGAAGCACATGATGATCAAAACGTGGCGTCAAAACCATGGTTATGAGAGCCTTGACCATCCAGGATTTGGCAGATCTGGCACCTAATAACAGTGGAGCAAATGCCATCCGCCCTCCGTAACCCTGTTAACTAGGGAACCTAATCTTATACAATCATGGTTACACATTCAGTCGCCTGAATGTGCAGCTTTCATCTCGATGTTTTCCCTCACCGTAAAAGCATCGATCAATGTTCAACCAATGTTACTACATAACTCATAAAAAGGTCATTGGTTGGTGCATGACGGCACTGAGGATCGAACTGGATACATCTCGCTTACGAGTCGCACACACAACCCTCTAGCCGTCTCGCCCAGTGTATGAGTTTGATGGCAGTAAGTCATCAACGAAACTGGTCATTTATGATCTGTCCAGACTGACTTGTCAATGACGTGAATCACGACTTGCCGTATCAATCACGCTACGTACACTGTGTATAGATGTCTAGAATCATATAAGAAACACATGGAATGTTAATTTTAACTAATACTGCTGCAAATTATCCATTTTAAAATATGATTTCCATAACCAAATAAGAGAAGTCAGTCTGGGCAGATTTTATAAAGTTTAACTTTATATCATTCGTATCCTAATAGCATTTTGTAGCACATCTTTTAGTTTGTCTTATATTATGTTTGCTTTACGTCTTATGACAGTAGCAAAACCATGATGGAAGGAAAATATCCGATGTTCTGACCGTTTACATTACCTAAAATCCACGCAAATCGAGTACTTTTTAATAATACTCAGTGAAAAACAAGCAGACAGCCCACCTGATGGTAAATGATAACTGTCGCCCATAACATCTACAATTCATACCTTTAGGTTGCGTGTAACAAAAATGCAGAACCGCAGGTGCGTTGTCACTGTGAGGACTATGATGAAATGCCTCGTGCCTGTAATTGCGCTGGCTACCTTATCCTTCAAACCGGAACACAACAATGCAAGCTTTGTTGCTTGGCTGCAGAAATAGATAAGGCGGTGGTACTCACTCAGGCGGACTCCTCAGGCTTGACAGAGTCCTACCACCTGATAGGACCTGATGGCATGGATTAGTGAATGTTTCCGCGTGTGATTTGAGTCTCCGACTCGTAACTTAGAGGTACCCGGTTCGAATCCCAGTGCCATATAACCAATGAGTGAACAATGACTCTTTTCTGAGTTATGTTCATTAGTTGAACAATAACGCCGACGACATTCACGCCAAGATGATTTTTTTTTATATTTTCTTCAAGCTCTCATTAAATAAATATAAATTGAATTAATATTCGTGGACAAATTCACAAAGCGCCATCTAGCCCCAAACTAAGCAAAGCTTGTACTATGGGTGCTAGATAACTGATATACTACTTAAATACTTTCTTTTTTAATACTTACTTATTATACATAGAACACCCAGACCCGTAACAGAAATTAAAATTCATCATTTCAATTTCTGCCCGCCCGGGAATCGAACCCGGGACCTCTTGCGTGGCATGTTGACTATTGAACCACTCAGGTCGTCAATAGACCACCAATGAAGCGTCGCTATCTCAAACACTATACTGCTCGCTATAATTTACTGACTCAAATTACTCAAATCATAGTTTACATTCTACCCTAGAACTCTTTCCGGCACACTTTTATACAGAGAACAATTTCAAACTTTTTTGTTTATTTATGAGTACTGTACTTACAGATATTACGTTTTATCTTCGACATTACTTACTTACTTATTTGTGTACTGATTTGTATAAACTAAAGAATTCGTTTTAAAAGTTTTACATATAAAAAACAAATCAAAATACAAAAAAACAACCACAACTGAAAGAGTTATGGGCCGGTCAGGTCACAAATTCACATCATGACCTGTCAAACTTATAATATACTTTTCTAAAAGATCGCCATTAAAACTAACTGGAACATACTTACTTTATGATGCCTCGTAGACCTGAATTCCCAGCTTTCCTATTAGTACCTCAAATTGCTGTAATATCTTTAGGAAGCCCATAAGCGTTATATACGTGATTCTTATATGGCACTTTTATGGTGCATTTGAACTGTTCATGGTGTTTTTTCTATGTCAGTATTTATGTTAATTGTAGGTAGGTAATTGTGACCAACTGTGACGTGATGATTACTCTAAACAGTGTAACTATATTTAAGTCAGCGTAGGTTTGTGTGTCAGTTAAATACCTACGCTTTATCACGGATAAAAAAAATGATCATATTGGCGTTAATGTCCCGGTTGTGCTCTCGCGCACAAGGGCCCGAGGTCCGCCGTGTCTATGATCCAGGATTTGGCAGGTCAGGTATTTACAGTGGAGCGACTACCGTCTGACCTCCATGACCCTGCTACCAGGAGAATCTGAACATATTGGATCATGGTTACACATTCAGTCACGATGTTTCCTCTCACCGTAAGAGCATCGATTAGTATTCAACTAATGTACATAACTCAAAGAGTCATTGGTACATGGCCGCAGCGGGATTCAAATCCGGTACCTCTCGCTTACGAGTCGGATACCCTAACCGCTCGGCCACCGACGCTCCGGGGTCGTTTCTATGTCTTCCTGTAAATCACGGTAAGGTGGAAAGTGTTCCTTCCTGTCGTTGTGTTAGGTCTCCAACTTCAAGTTTTACTCTCTCACTGACTCATTTTGTTGCTTTTGAAAAGTTCTATACAGTATGCTTAGCGTCAACGGTATGATAATGGAGACAAGAGGTGGACAATGGAACACTTCAACCGTTACAAGTAATCCCGGCGTGGTTACTAGCAACGGTTGATGAGGTCCACTGTCCACCTCCTGACTCCGTCATCAGATCCTCAAGTATCATAATATTGTAGAGCTCGTCTAATCTAAAATGACGCACCCCACTATCGCATTAACGCACATAAGCAAGTTTATAATATGGACACAATACATATACAAATGCCGTTGTAATTGGTCATTCAGTTACCGGTGAAATTCAAACGTAGGAGCACGCGTCGTTCATTGGCTCCCACACAGATGAAGAGTCGTTATCAATATTTGCACTCACACATCGAAATCAACTAACTAAGTAGTGGGGCGCGTCATTTTAGACTAGACGAGCTCTACTATCACAGGAGTTCAGTATATATGCATAGTATCATAAGAATCGGTTTAGAAGAAGTACTTGAAAAAGCTGTCGCAATATAAAAATATGACTAAACAAGAAAATGGCAACTTTAGAAATTGACCTTATTCGAAAATGACCTGCCACGTCAAAAGGTCCAGTACTGATTAAAAACTTCCACCGACGTTATTAATTGTCCTAAGCTTCTGTCTAAATTTAATTTATCTGTACCCGCAAGTAATCTGCGTCATAATAATGTATTCTGCCTCAGCAGTGTTTCTATTAATTACACTCAGACACAAAGTAAAAAACTGTCGGGTGACTCAGAATACATTCCTCTGGCGTGCTTGTAGGAACTTCCATAACTTAGCATTGGAGACTGATATAGAACTATTTAACACGAGAGTTGTAGCGGCGAAACGTCTGTTAACGACAATAAATTAATAAATTGACATCCATTCAATAAATTTACATTGGTATTTTTCTTCGGCAATATGACATATATAAATGAATAATGAGGTAATTAATTTATAATAATTTGGATACTACATGTAATGTAATTTTATATTGTATGATTTTGACATTAATTTAATAATTTGACATGCGTACTAAGTATTTACATTGGAAATATTCTTGGGTAATTTAACATTGTTGACTTAAATGAATTATAATGTACTTATTAAATTGTAGTAACATGAAAACTTGTAATTTCATAAGAAATGAAAAAAAAAAGTACTAATGTTGACATGTAAATTTCTAATTTATGAAATAAATAAATGTAAATCTAAATCTAAGCGGGCCAGCTTAGTGTTTGGTGGTGAGATAGTTTTAAATTTAGTTTATAAGTAGTATATATATTAGTAGTAGTGCGGTAATCCCGCTGCGGCCATGTACCAATGATTTCTAACATCGTGATGAAACCTGCAAATCCAGGCGACTGAATTTGTACCCATGATCCAATTTGGTCAGGTTCCCCTGGTAGCATGGTCACGGAGGTCAGGTGGCAGTCGCTCCACTGTAATTACCTGATCTACCAAATCCTGGATCATTGTCAAGACGGGCCCCGGGCCCTCGTGCGCGAGAGCATAATAGGGACATTAACGATAAGATGATTATTTTGTTATTTATAATTGTTAAAAATGCTATATCAAAGAATCAACCCATAGTTTACAGACCACAATGAATGAAAGTCACGGGCGTAAGAAAAGCGGGAAATGATTTAGAATGCGTCGTTTAGAATACGCCAAAAACGGTAACGCCCGTGCCATGAGGCCTGCGGTCGTGTGACACTGACCACACCACAATACTGTTAGCCATTGAAGAGGTGGTCAGAGGCCTAGGTCTATGCCCGATTCGAGGTTAGACCAAACAATTGGGACCGACTTCTTTGTTGTAATGCCCCTAGTTGAGAGCAAGTTAGAGGAGGAGCAATTTCTTATCTGAAGCCGTTGGCCAATCCCTTCTTTTTTTTATGTTATCCGGCAGACAAACAGTCATGCGGGCCACCTGATGGAAAGTGGTCACCGCCGCCTTTGGACATCAGCAACACCAGGGGAGTCACCAATGCTTTGCCCGCCTCTGAAGAGACCTCTAATATACCTCTTGAACGAACCCATATCATAGTCCAAAGGAAACACTGTGGCTCTTTTCTCCGAACTGGATAATCTGAACTAGTTCAAGCCTAGATCAGTGTCTCCAACTAGGCCCTAATTACAGTTGGCCCTAATTACCATATTTTTTATAAATCTGCCACCTTTCATACCTACACGTGTCATTGCGGTGCCGCATTCTACCGTAATTTCTTTAGCAACACAAAATACACAAAAAAAATCTATCTTAGTATGGTCACACTACAGATCGTTCATAGCACACTGTCGCCTACCAACACCCTGCCAAAGACTTATAGCATCATTACTTATTACATAGAACACAATCTCATATTAAATCACAGATAAAAATGTTTCAATATTAATCTTTTAATTGTAAAAGCATTAAATTAAAGAATGTTTATATCCTGCAAATCTATAGTAGTGGTACCGTATCTTTTATAATTTATTTTTGTATAACTTTTTATGTCATACGGTAGAGTAACAGGCAAACGGGCCATCTGATAGAAAATGGTCGTGGTAAATTATACGTAATCGTAAAAGGAACATTTCAATTATTGAAATCAAAGAATTGTTAGCAACAGAGTTACGTACCTAATTAGCCTACTGGGCCTCGAGACCGCTTAATTACTTCGAGCAATCGAATTGTAATTGGTTTACAATAGCAGCTCAACGACAGTTTTAATTGTAGCAGAATACCAAAAACGCGAGAAACCATTGCGATCCAATTACAATTCAATCGCTGCAATTTTATTAGTAATGTTCCGGTTGTGCTCTCGCGCACGAGGGCCCGGGGTCCGCCTTGACCATGATCGAGGATTTGACCGATCAGGTAATTACAGTGGAGCGACTGCCATGTGACCTCCGTGACCCTACTACCAGGGGAACCAGATTGGAACATGGTTACACATTCAGTGGTTCTTTACACAAAGGTTGCCTGGTAGAGATCGCTTACAGCGATAAGGCCGCCTTTACCCACAACTAGTTATGGTTTTTTGTCGGAACTTTTTAATGTAATTATTCTTGTGTGAGCAATAAAGAATTTATCTATCTATCTATCTATCTTGAATGTGCCGATTTCATCACGACGTTTTCCCGCACCGTAAGAGCATCGGTTAGCATTCAACTAAATGTACATACGTTGGCTGGTCTAAAAGTTTTTAGCCAAGTTATGCATGCTATTGTTTTAATTTTTGTAAAGTTTAGAGGCACATTTTATTACAAACTCCTTGGTCAAAAATCAATAGCCGGCGACCATTACTTATTTTTTTATCGAATAATTAATCCTCCTTAAGATTAAGAAGTTGATCATGATGATGATGAAGTTAATACCGAAACGGGCTTTATGTTGTGGAAATAAGGTTCAAATTATCTTTTCTAGTTCTCATTCTAGTCTGTCATTTCTGTTAACTACTTTTAATGCCGTACTGTACTTATACACTTTTAAAAATAATACAAAATTAAAGTGGAGCAAGTGAAATCAGCATTTCAATACAATTACAAATTCAAATTACCTATTTTTTGGAAGAAGACTCCAAAATTTGGACTAGATTTGCGCTAATTAGTTAAATACATACAGTTCACACTATATAAACAGTTATAGAAACATGCAGACAATTAGTAAATAATGTATGGAACGAGTCAGTGGACGTAGGCACTTAGCTGCGCTGAATAAAGCTAAGATGATTTTTAAGCATCTATATGTCGCAGCCATATGGTTAAATTAGCCGGTTAACTAAACGGCTAGCTTTTTGAGCAATTATTTAGTTGAAAATTTGCCAGTTTCATAAGATTTTAAAGTGATGTTGAAAGAACGATATTGCCTCGAGTTTACGCAGCTCTTCCACACATTGTTCCAATGCTAACCTACCCACAATAACTTCAAAGTATAATAATAGTTTGCATTAGGTTTCTATTCGGTTAGTTTAGGTTAGCATTATGACAACGAATGGAAGAGCTCCGTAAACTCGAGGCAATATCGTTCATTTGACTTTACTTTCAAAGTTCATGAATTTGGCCAATTTTCAATTAAATAACTGCTTAAATAGCTAGCCGTTTAATTAACCGGCTAATTTAACCATTTGGCTGCGACATATACATAGCATTAAACAAAGTTGCTTCCCGCCGTCTGTCCCTATGTACGCTTAGATCACGCGACCGATTTTAAAACGGTTTTCAACAACAGATAGAATTATTCAAGAGAAAGGATGAAGATAGGGATAAAGTTGGTGTACGCGAACGAAGTCGCGCTGGGTCCACTAGCGTTTCTATGTATGGTTTTATGTACGCTTAGATCTTTTGAACAACGCTACGAATTTTAATGCGGTTTTCAACAATTAATATATTCAAATATTCTAAAAATTATATTTTTAAAATATTAAAATTCAACCCAGACTCGAGCAAAAAATCAACGCACGCGCATGCAATGGTATTCCAAAAATAATGATCTAGTTCCTCGTTAACAATTAGTTACAGAAAGTTGGTAAGTAATTAAATGTGCTAAGTAATAAATAACCACTGAATAAATTGCTTTCGACGAAGTTAAATCGATTAGGTAGGTGAAACTTTTTGTTTGAATTTAATGAATAGTTATGCACTTATTACATTTGACTGAATTCAGTCTACTTATTTCAGAAGCAAAAAGCGTGAGAGCAAATCTAAGTTGAATGTTTTGCTCCTCAAATAAGGTCCATCTTTGTATCACTCCTTTTGAATAGTGGAGCGACTCGTAAAATAATACAAGTTATACAAAAATGTGCCTTATTCTGTGATTAATACATTCCTCTTTGTTTCGCTCTCACGCTTTTTGTTTCCCAATTTGGAAGACTAAAAAATTTTTTTTGTTTTATGTGTAATAAGTACTAAATTTAGAAAAATGTGATAAGCACATTAAAGTCGTGTCTGCGACGCGTCCGCGCCCTGTCCGCGCCCTGTCTTTGCTGTATGTTTTGCGTTGCAACGTTTCTATACATTTTATATGAAAGTAAATTGAACGGGCGCCGCGTCTGCGACGTGTCTGCGTCTTACGTCTTTTCTGTGTGGCCGCTCGAAGCAGGAACTTATGTTTCCCGAGCGCGATCCATACAAAAGTAGTTTTATCATATATATATATATATAATATTACACTATCAAAGCCAATGAAATTTTGTAGACGTGATCCAGAAACCGATAACAATGCTTGTGGTTGTGTCATTCAAACCGCTGCACATACAAATCAAATCAAATCACAATGTTTTAAACTATCATGGTTATTATTACACATTTTAAGGGTATGTTCCGGGTTTCCTACCGCGTACCTTTGTTGACGAGTAGCCCGATATTTCGACACAGTTGCATGCATCATGGCCACGGGACGACTACGGGTCGTAGCCGGGTCGAAACCCGGAACATACCCTTAAAATCTAATCAAATAATTTTTATTCAGTTTGGGTTTGACAACACTTATGAATGTCAATATACTTTCAATATAAATAGTCACTTGACTGGTACCATGCGGAAAAGAAAAATACTCCTAGCGGAGACTGGAACGTACCAGGTATGTCTAGTGGTCATTGGCCAGTGTGACCCGACCATATATGGTCTATGGACCCGATTGTGGTCGATTCAGGCGACTGAATATGTAACCATGATCCAATCTGGTCAGATTCCCCTGTTAACACAATCACGGAGGTCAGGTGGCAGTCGCTGCACTGTAACTACCTGATCTACCAATTCCTGGATCATAGTCAAGCCGAAGCCCTTGTCAAGAGCGCAACCAGGATATTAGCGCCAAGATGACGGTCAGGTTCCCTTGCTGGGAGCACACATTGTTCCAATGCTAACCTACCCACAATAACTTCAGAGTATAATAATAGTTTGCATTAGGTTTCTATTCGGTTAGTTTAGGTTAGCATTATGACAATTAATGGAAGAGCTCCGTAAACTCGAGGCAATATCGTTCATTTGACTTTACTTTAAAAGTTCATGAATTTGGCCAATTTAATTAAATAACTGCTTAAATAGCTAGCCGTTTAATTAACCGGCTAATTTAACCATTTGGCTGTGACTATCGACTGCTCTGCTGCATTAAACAAAGTTGCTTCCCGCCGTCTGTCCCTATGTACGCTTAGATCACGCGACCGATTTTAAAACGGTTTTCAACAACAGATAGAATTATTCAAGAGAAAGGATGAAGATAGGGATAAAGTTGGTGTACGCGAACGAAGTCGCGCTGGGTCTACTAGCGTTTCTATGTAAGGTTTTATGTACGCTTAGATCTTTTGAACAACGCTACGAATTTTAATGCGGTTTTCAACAATTAATATATTCAAATATTTTTAAAATATTAAAAATTATATTTTTAAAATATTAAAATTCAACCCAGACTCGCCCAAAAAATCAACGCATGCGCACGCAATGGTTTTCCAAAAATAATGATCTAGTTCCTCGTTAACAATTAGTTACAGAAAGTTGGTAAGTAATTAAATGTGCTAAGTAATAAATAACCACTGAATAAATTGCTTTCAGCGAAGTTAAATCGATTAGGTAGGTGAAACTTTTTGTTTGAATTTAATTAATGCTTATTACATTTGGCTGAATTCAGTCTACTTATTTCAGAAGCAAAAAGCGTGAGAGCAAATCTAAGTTGAATGTTTTGCTTGTCAAATGAGGTCCATCTTTGTATCACATTTTGAATAGTGGAGCGACGCATAACATAATACAAGTGATACAAAAACGTGTCTTATCCTATGTTAGTCTTTTTGTTTCCCAATTTGGAAGACTAAATTTTGCCAAATGTGATTTAAGCGCATTAAGGAGGAACTTACGTATCCCAAGCGCGGTCCAAACAAAAGTAGTTTTATCATATTTTCAATATCACGCTATCAAAGCCAATGAAATTTTGTAAACGTGATCCAGAAACCGATAACAATGCTTGTGGTTGTGTCATTCAACCGCTGCACATACAAATCAAATCAAATCATAATGTTTTAAACTATCATGGTTATTATTACACATTTTAAGGGTATGTTCCGGGTTTCCTACCGCGTACCTTTGTTGACGAGTAGCCCGATATTTCGACACACTTGCATGCATCATGGTCACGGGACGACTACGGGTCGTAGCCGGGTCGAAACCTGGAACATACCCTTAAAATCTAATCAAATAATTTTTATTCAGTTTGGGTTTTACAACACATATGAACGTCAATATACAAACAACATAAATACAATGGCATGGTCGACCCGAGCTAGTCACTTGACTGGTACCATGCGGAAAAGAAAAATACTCCTAGCGGAGACTGGAACGTACCAGGTCTATGGACCCGACTGTGGTTCGATTCAGGCGACTGAATATGTAACCATGATCCAATCCAGATTCCCCTGTTAACACAGTCACGGAGGTCAGGTGGCAGTCGCTGCACTGTAATTACTTGATCTACCAATTCCTGGTACATAGTCAAGCCGAACCCCGGACCCTTGTCAAGAGCGCAACCAGGATATTAGCGCCAAGATGACGGTCAGCTTCCCTTGCTCCCAGTCGCTCCACTGTCATTACCAGAGGGCCTATCGGCTATCTCAGTGGACAACTGAATTTGACATTAAAAAATCTGACACTACTCTAATTTGGTATACTCTATTGCCAGTTTTCAACGTAGATGACGTGGTGTAAAATTATCTAGTGTCAAATACAGTTGTCAACCGAGTGAGCCAATAGCCCCGCTGATCTACTACCTACCTGATCATTGCCAAGGCGGACTCCTCCTGCGCGAGAGCACAACCGGGACATTAACGCCAAGATGTTGATGATAACAATTTTGTAGATTGCACATTCATTAATAAAATCATACGCTGATAGGACTAAACACTTTCGGCAGTCGGCGGGTAAGCAGTTAGACAAATCACTTCTGTTAAACAGCTGGCTACAAAACCTGTATATCTCAAAACTAACTACTTAGCAACGACTCTTACTTTCGTTTCGATTTCGCTGCTGCGGCTAGTTAATATTTTGACGCAACGGGATGGGTGTCCGTTCTGAATTTGTCTTGTCACATCTTAATTGTTTGGTGTTTGGACAAATAAGTAATTTTATCGCTTAATTGGAAAGTTCTTTTTTGTTATTGTTTGATTAATTAAAGATAACAATGTTGACAACATTATTGAAGTATAATTATGATACATTGCTATTTAAAGTCGATCAGTACAACAAATTTCCATAAACCTAATGGAAAAATTGCAGGACACCATTGAGCATTGGCCTAATGGTTAAGGGGTTCGACTCGTACCCCGAGGTGCCGAGTTCAACTCCCAGTAACGTCAAGTACCAATGACTCTTTTCTGAGTTGTGTACATTAGTTGAATATTAACCGATGCTCTTACGTGAGGAAGCCGCACATTCAGGCCACTGAATGTGTATGTAACCAAGATCCAATCTGGTCAGGTTCCCCTGTAAACAGGGTCAGGAAGGTCAGATAGTAGTCGCTCCACCGTAATTATTTAATCTACCAAATCCTGGATCATGGTCAAGGCGGACCTTAACTCCTCGCGCGCGAAAGCACAACCGGGCCATTAACGCCAATATGACCATTATTCGGCATTGAATTTTCAGTACCTATAATAAAAGAGAACCCAAAATTGAACCCTGTGGGACACCCATATAGACAACAGACTGAAGCCTTTGACTTAAGTATGAACTCAGCGAGTTTAGGGCTAAGCTATTTTTCCCTAATTATTACTTTTTTAATATTTTTATTTTATTGCCTTGGACGGACGGCCCACGCAATAAAATAAACTCTAAAGAGAGGTAGGGCATAGCGCGGTATCTCGTTCGAATTGGAGCCGCCCGACTGGGGAAGTACCTCCACCTTACAGAGTACCGCAGCTAAATAATACTCTTTTAAATAGTATTGTGTTTCTGCCGGTGAGTAAGGTCTCCAGTGCGATTTGGGGAACCGTGGCTTTGGCAGTGGAGTGGCATTTGCCTTTTTGCTGCCAGAGCAACGTGTTATAGAGGTAGGCAACGCATTAGCGATACTCATGGTGTTGCTAATGTCTATAGGCAGTGGTGACCATTTTACATCAGGTGGCCCCTTGCCTGTTTGCCCACCTGGTGGAAAGTGGCCACCGTCGTCCAGGACATCTGCAATCTAAGGGGAGTCGATGCGGTGCCAGCCAAGAGTGGTACCTGTAGACCCTGTTTTGAAGAACCACATGTTGTAGTGCAGAGGAAAGACTTCGGGAGGGAGCATCATTCCGCATCATGCTCGTGCGCGGTAAAAAGGCTCGTGATGCCTAGTAAGGTGGCAAACAAGCTTACGGCCCGCCTGATGGTAAGCAGTCACCGCAGCCTGAGGAAGTTTGCAATACCAGCGGCATTACTTTCCGAATCCATAATTAACGCAATCAAAGGCCACCGCCACCGCCACGCCCCTTCCAACATCCGGTCTAGACAGAGATAAGATTACGTGATTAGAAAGAGAAAGATAGTTTTGATTGACATTTTGACGTTTCAAGATCAAGGCGTGTTGAGTTGCCTTCGTTTTTTGTTATTGCCACTTACTGCGTTTTGTAAGTGAAAGTTTGTTATAGATTAGGTTTTGTAAGTATGGCTTATGCATAATTATTATTTTGTTACTGCTGAGTAGAGATGTACCGAGTTATGGCGGGTAATCTGTCGAAGAAACACGCTTTCTCGCACCATGAATCTCATGATAATATTTATTTATTTCGCAGTTTAACAGCAATATTTCAAAGAGATACATTATCAAGTTGTAGTGCCAATAACTAAACTTCAATTTCTAATTTAGGACTTAATGTAGCTCATACACCGAATGACGACAAACAAAATTGGTCTAGGTATAATATTACAATACAATTATATCTCTTACACTTACTGGCCGTGTGGTGTCCGGCAGAGTAGAATAGCACCAACCCCTTACACTTGTGGGTGTCGTAGGTACAAGGCGACTAATGTTTCTGAAGCAAAATGTCTAGAGTCTCCGTAGGCTGGAAAATGGGCAGCAGCGTTTTCCATAGTTATATTTACATCACTGCGATCTCCAACCTGCCTGCCAAGCGTGGAGATTATAGCAATAACTTTCCAATTCATGGGAGAGGCCTTAAGTCCTGCAGTGGACTGTTATGGGCTGTGATGATATCTCTTACAACTAAAGTATAAATATAAAAAGACCAAAAAAGGAAAAGATATAGGTACTTACTTTGTGAATGTTTGTGTAATATTTGTCCTAATCAAGAAAAAAATTATAAGTTTCAAGTGTCGAGTGGAAAAGTGAGGCTGCGTATTCACGAAGAGGTGAAGATAGGAAATCAGGGATGTCGTAGATTTTTTTTTATGTCATACGTTAGGCAAATAGGCAAGCGGGCCACCTGATGGAAAGTGGTCACCACTGCCTATAGACATTAGCAACACCAAGAGTATCGCCAATGCGTTGTCCACCTCTATAACACGTTGCTCTGGCAGCAAAAAGCAAATGCCACTCCACTGCCAAAGCCACGGTTCCCCAAATCCCCACCCCATGGAGCACTGGAAACCTTACTCACCGGCAGAAACACAATACTATTTAAAAGAGTATTATTTAGCTGCGATATTCTGTCTATTATTATGTATAATATTGGTCTAGATACAATATTACAATACAATTATATCTCTTACAACTAAAATATAAATTAGAAGAAAACAAAAGAGACAAGATACAGGTACTTACTTTGTGAATGTTTGTGTAATATTTGTCCAACACAAGAAAAATATTATAAGTTTGTCTGTCAAGTGGAAAAGTGAGGCTGCGTATTCACGAAGAGGTGGAGATAGGAAATCAGGGATGTCGTAGATACGATAAAGAAACATATTTCAGAGTATATACTAAAAGTTCCAGTACGACCGGCTTTTGGGACAATCTAGGTCATTTGAAGAAATTGATGTGCAAATTAATGTCCCCCAGTCGGGCAAATCGCACTAACGTTAACAAAATCAAGTTATTTAATTAAAATAAATTTTAATTCGAAAGTTATGTGTCCTTTATACATAGTTGATTCATTACCCGGTACAGCCGGGTACCCAGCGCTATTACCCGGTACCCGGCCGGATCCTTGCTAAAGTGCCCGATTCGCCGGATATCGAATCCAAACCGGATACCCGGTACATGTCTACTTATGAATGACTTATTATTATGGAAAACATCGTCTGGAAATCTGTGTATTCAGACGACTTTTTTTTTACCACTAAGGTAGAATAGCAAACAAGCTTACTACCATAAGGCAACCGAAAGTGTAACCATGATCCAAATTGGATATCTGGTCAGTTTCACTTGGTAGCAGGGTCTCGGTATCCGAATCGTAAGCCAGAGGTACCGGGTTCGAGTCCCACTGCGGCTAAGTACCAATTAATCTTTTCTGAGTTATGTACATTAGTTGAATACTAACCGATGCTCTTACGGTGGGGAAAACATCGTGATGAAACCGGCACATTCAGGCGACTGGATGTGTAACCATGATCCAATATGGTCAGATTCTCCTGGTAGCAGGGTCACGGAGGTCAAATGTCAGTCGATACACTGCAATTATCTGACTGCCAAATGCAGGATCGTGGTTAAGGCGGACCCGACTCCTCCGGCGCGAGAGCACAACGGGGACATTAACGCCAAGATGACTTATTTATTCATTGTATGTGCCCCCTAAAACTCATCCCTATTCCAGCAGCTCGCTCGAAGAAGGTGGCGATGACGCTGATGCCCCTCCTGTTCCACGTGGGAGCTTCATCGACCTGGATGCTGGTCACCGCGATCATGGCAGCCAAGTCAGTGGCCATCGGACTGACGCTGCTGGTCTTCAAGATCGCTGTCAGCTCCGCTAAGGTATGGGGTTTTGCTATTGCGTCCTCTTTTTTTTTATATCACTAAGGTGGCAAACAAGCTTACAGTTACCGGAGCCTATCCACGTTTGCAATACCAAAGGCATCACCCACGCGTTGCCGACCCCGTAAAAACCTTTTCACCCCTTTCTTGAAGAACTCCATGTTGTACTCTCCAGGGAAAACCTCTCCAGGCGGTTCATTCCACAACCTTAGTGTGCGTGGGAGAAAGTTATTTTAGAACTGCATAGTTCGCGACCAATTTGGCCTCTTTTGCTCTGGATGCTAAACTATGGTGTTCATCTTTGACATGTGTATGTTTGAGCAGCGTCGATGGCCTAGTGGTTAAGGGGTACGACTCGTAATCGAGAGATACCGGGTTCGAATCCCAGTGCCGCCATGTGCCAATGACTCTTTCTGTGTTATGTATATTAGAACACTACGTTAGGTGACGGATTTATTATATTTTTGGTGCGCATTACGGTTTAAGCGTTTCTATTTTATACGTATAGCGCCTATAAACGGTTTTTTATACGAAATCAAGATCTCTAACGCTCTTTTTAGCTGATCTAGCGCCCAACACATCAATAATTTCATACAATAGATATCAACGCACACGCCTGGTCACATTATTTTCTATAATACACAAGAAAAAAATACTTAAGCAATGGCGGCCTCAGATCACTTTCAGATATCTCTTCCAGACAATATTTGGGGAGTATTACGCTAAAAAAATATGTTAAATACCTAGATAGGACAGATGCACCACTGAACGCCAGAGAAATCCCCGAATCCTCCGCATGGAATATACCTACAAGAAAATCTATCTAACGACATATCGCTTAGTGTCATCGTTAGGTGCTGGGTACGTTAGTATATATTATATACTATTCTCTATTTTTTTTACCTATAAGGTACTGAGGATGAATACATGAATACGACATGCTCATTGGTTCATTCAAATTAAGTACGCTACGGCGGCTTTCACGGCGTGGATTAATTGGCGGTTGGGATTGATGGTTAATGTGAACACCGGCTTGTAACCAATATGAAAGGAGAATGTTATCCCAGTACTTTATAGTTTAAAAAATAGAGTATAGCCGTTCTCAACGGCTTTCACCTGCACGCAGTTCGGATCTCTCAAAACGATTAACTTTCCCGCGGGAACCTATTATTTTCCCGCGCCAAAAAGTAGCCAGTATTACTCAGTGATAATATAATGAAATGAATCTAAGAACTATCTCGAATAAACGGGTATCAAATAGAGACAACCGCATCAAAATCGGTCCATCTGTTCGGGAGCTACGTTGCTCAGCACACACACCTCCACACTTACACAGAGCTACATCTTATAAATAATAGCGCGTCAAACTTATAAATAATATTAAATTAAAATTCATTTATTTCAGACGAATTAGTCCATATTACATTAGAATGTCAACGTTATGAGTGTAATGATAAATAATAAAAATAAAAATTTTAGCTCCCAATTATTAGTTAATTCCAATTGAAATGTCAATTTGTAAATATAATATCATCGCCATGTTAAAAATGTCAATGTATTATATCACTCGATTAATGAAAGAATATTTAAAATCGGTCCACTAGTTTTTGAGTTAGTTAGTTTGAGTTCTTAACAAACAAAAATACAAATTTTCTCTTTGTACTATTATAAGTATAAATTTCGTGACACTGTACATTCTTTCCTTTTCCAAATAGGCATACAGTAGGTGATAGGAAGATAGGAAAAAAACCACTATAAAACGTCTCACCTTAGAATGAAAGCGACTATGGAACGAGATTTGAAAAGTTTTTTGTCCATTAACTACGCCTCACTAGCTATGCCTATGGGCAGGGTTGCCAAAGCTACTATATATTATAGTATCCTACTATATTTTGGGTCAAGCAAGTTAACTTGGCCGTGTGGTGTCCGGCAGAGTAGAATAGCACCAACCCAACACTCCTGGGTGTCGTCGGTGTATAAAATAATCATCTTGGCGTTAATGTCCCGGTTGTGCTCTCGCGCACGAGGGCCTGGGGTCCGCCTTAACCATGATTCAGGATTCGGCAGGTCAGGTAATTACAGTGGAGCGACTGCCATGTGACCTCCATGACCCTGCTGCCAGGGGAACCTGTCCAGATTGGATCATGGTTACACATTCAGTCGCCAGAATGTGCAGGTTTCATCACGATGTTTTCCCTCACCGTAAGAGCATCGGTTAGTATTCAACTAATGTACATAACTCCGAAAACAGTCATTAGTACATGGCCGGAGCGGGATTCGAACCCGGGAACTCTGGCGTCGGGAGTCGTATACTCTAACCGAGCGGTTAGATTTGGTTAATGTTATTGCCATAATCTCCACGCTTGGCAGGCACCTTGGAGATCGCAGTGTTATAAATATAACAATGGAAAACGCTGCTGCCCATTTTCCAGCCTACGAAGACTCTTACAAGTTTTCCCTCGAAAACATTAGTCGCCTTGTACGACACCCACGAGTGTAAGGGGTTGGTGCTATTCTACTCTGCCGTACACCACACGGTTAAAATAATAAATAGGACTATTTTATCGACACCCTGAATGCAAATCTTTTATATTCTTCTAGAAAAGTTTGTGGCAACCCTATCTATGGGGCAAAAAAGGTAAAAGTTATACTTTTAACGTCTTCATTATTGATAGAGTAGTTTGAATTTCCATTTCAATATTATAATCTGGCTCACGCCGCTGCTATGTCGATGCTTTTTATTTTGACGACCTGAGTGAACATGCCGGTCGCAGCATAGAAGTCCCGCGTCCGATTCCCGTCCGAGCAGAAATTGAAATAGTGAATTTTAATTTCTGTTACGGGTCTGGGTGTACTATGTATAATAAGTATGTATTAAAAAAAATTATTATATAAGTAGTTTATCAGTTATCTAACACCCATAACACTAGCTTTGCTTACTTTGGGGCTAGATGGCGCTGTGTGAATTTGTCCAAACATATTTATTTATTTTATTATTAATACCTGGTTTTGCCCGCGACTTCCTCAGTTTATCTATTACCCGAGCGAGAGCGAGCTGCGTAGGAGCGTCGGTGGCCGTGTTGTAAAGGTATCCGACTCGTAAGCAAAAGGTACCGGGCTCGAACCCCACAGCGGCCATGTACCAATGCCTGTTTTCTGAGTTACATTAGTTTAATGCTAACCCATGCTTTTACGGTGAGGGAAAACATCGTGATGAAACCTGCACATTCAGGCGACTGAATGTGTAACCATGATCCAATCTGGACAGGTCCCCCTGGTAGCACCCCCACGGAAGTGTGATGGCAGTCGCTCCACTGTAATTATTTGACATTAGACAACCTAGACACTAACGTTAAGACGATTATTTTGTTTTTATTAATGTTCTTGTTATTTCCAGCTGGCATCCTGGTTCACCGTGCTCAAAGAGAAGCACCATCATCACGGATGGCACGAGCACCATGGTACGTTGACATTGAAATCTTAGCATACAACATCATCATCATTAGCCGAAAGATGCCCACTGCTGGGCATAGGCCTCCCGCAGAGATCTCCACGAGGTCTCCAATGAGGCCGGCCCTAGCCGTCCTGTGGCTTCCGCGTCCAATTGGTACCTGCCACCTTTACTTGGTTGTCGGTCCACGTTGCCCTTGCATAAATATTAGTGCTCGCATAAACGTAATTAGCTAGATTCCACCCTAATCGGACCCCGGGCCCCCGCGTAACGCCCGGGAGCGCAACCGGGACATAGGGCCAAGATGATGATAATGATGATGAAGTCTTCAATTTTTTTCCATTTTAGATAATGTTTCGATTCCCAGTCAGCCGAGAATCTAATATTTTTTATCTCACTCGGTCCTTACTTTACACGCCATTGAAGAACTTCTAGTTGTGTTCACTTGGGAATACCTCAGCAGGGAGCTCATTCCACAATCTAAGTGCTATACGATTACTAATGTAAGTGCGTAAAGAAAGTTTCTCTGAAACCGCACAGTACGGGCCCATTTTGGTTAGAAGCGTGAGGATGAACTCCCTGTCGATATATGCTAACAAAATCTTATCTAAGATTAGTATTAATAAAATGATCTGTCTTTTCGTTACAGGTCATGACAGCTTTTGAGTCAGCGGTAAGGATTTTTCGTTATTAACTTGCGAATTGGGTGAATAAGATTTTGTTAGTAATGCCTAGGTGATTAACAAATGGTGAGGGAAAAATAACTAAAACTAAGCATGCCTTTCTCTTTCATAGTCTCTACATCTTCTGTCACTCCAATATTACACTACTTATGGACCCGACGCGACTTCGTTTGCGTTGCGTCCTGCACCTACCCTACTCTACCTTTACCCCTATCCTACACCTACCCTAACCTAACCCACGCCTACCCTACACCTCCCCATCCCAGATGTCCATGACGAATTTCCCCTGTCTACCTATTAAACAAAAACAAATCAAAATCCCTACACCTAATCCTACATCTACTTAACCCCAACTTACCCTTTTTTCCTGCTTATAAACCTTGCTCTTGAATCACTCTATCTATTGCTAAAAACCGCATTAAAAATCCGTTGCGTAATTTAATTTAAAACATCTAAGCGTACATAGATACATAAGGACAGACGGCGGGAAGCGACTTTTTTTTATACTTTATATATTTTATCTCCGGCACCCTGGCATACCCTCAGGCTCCAACTGAAAATATGATGACTGTAGCTAACTATGTATTTTCATCTTTCAGATTCACACGAGTACATACAACACGACGACCACCACGACCACATCAGCTACGATCACCATCCACACCATTATCATCACGACCACCATGATCACCACGACCATAATGATCACCACGATCACCACGACCATAATGATCACCACGATCACCACGACCATAATGATCACCACGATCACCATGGTCACCACGACCACCATGATCACCATCCACATCCACACAATGAAGATTGGAAATCATATCTGCCTGAATGGCACAACGAAGTGCCTAGTAAAGAGACCAGCTTTTCTCACGACTCCGGACCAGCTCACTTCGGACCGCCAACTCACGACTTCGGACCGCCTGCTCACGGAATCGGCCCCATACCTGGACCTTCGTCTCATCTAGCAACTGAACCGTTCTTACCGACGGTGTCTCACGACCATGAGTACCATACGATACCGACATACAAAAGTGGGGAGATAGATGTCAGTGCATTCAGTGACTTTGATCTTACTAAAGACGTCAAATCTAAAGAAGTGTTGAAATGTGGGGGGTTTAAAGGATGCTAAGCCAGCGACGCGGTCTGAATTTGCATGTATTGAATACACTTGGAGTTGGAGTTGGAGGAGGAGTTGGCAGAGACCACATCGTTCCACATACTATCCTGACAGATTTCTCTTGCTTCTCCCACATTTAGGCACACAATAAATTTGAAATTAGAAGAGCAATGCAACTTTTCACCTCTCCAGTATGAAAAAGGCACTATTGGTGTGTAAAAACTTGCAGCAAAAGTGCTTCTTTTCTGTGACTTACTTATTGGAGAAGTGTAAATAAAATAACTTATGATTCGTAAATAATTCATCTTAACTGTTTTTTAACTATGTTTGCACTATGTGCACCTAAGTTTAAGGAACTATTTCGTTTTTATTGATAAGTAGGTACTAGTCTCTATTTTATGATGTTAAGAGTAATTTTAATTAAACCACAATGAAGTAGCTGCTAAACTTGAAATGGGGGGTTATGGTTCCATTCTCAAATGATCAAGTTCCAAGATTGTCCGGTGCCAAATTGTCCCATCCCAGATTGTCGCGTTCTAATATTGTCCCGTGCTAATATTGTCGTGTTCTAATATTGTCCCGTGCCAAGATTATTGCTTCCTAGAGTGTCGTGTTCTAATATTGCCCCGTGCCAAGATTGTTCCGTCCCAGATTGTCGTGTCCTAATATTGTCCCGCGCCAGGTTGTTCCGTTCCAGATTGTCGTGTTCTAATATTGTTCCGTGCTAATATTGTCCCGTGCTAATATTGTCCCGTTCCAAGATTGTCGTGTTCTAATATTGTCCCGTGCCAAGATTGTTCCGTCCCAGATTGTCGTGTTCTAATATTGTTCCGTGCTAATATTGTCCCGTGCTAATATTGTCCCGTTCCAAGATTGTCGTGTTCTAATATTGTTCCGTGCTAATATTGTCCCGTGCTAATATTGTCCCGTTCCAAGATTGTCGTGTTCTAATATTGTTCCGTGCTAATATTGTCCCGTGCTAATATTGTCCTGTTCCAAGATTGTCGTGTTCTAATATTGTCCCGTGCCAAAATTGTCCCCTTCTCTGTTGGTCTTATGTGGGGCCATCTGGGAAAGGGATCACTTGCTACTAAACCTTTATAAAATTGGTTTGTAATTAATATTATTTAGATTCTTTTGTGCATTGATTAGCTAGATGATGGTTGGAACAACAGAGCAACCCTTGTCAGGCAATCAATGTAATATGTTCCTTATTACGCTGTAGATAAGTTACACTTTGCTACGTACTATAAACGTATGAATTACGCATTTATTTTAATTTTAAGTATTTATTTTAAATTATTAAAGCTATTGCGTGTTTAGTATTGAGATGTTAAACTGTTCCATTTGTCGGGACTCACACGCGACGTAATTTTGCGATTTGTTTCAAGACGATTCGCTACTGGGACCTTGGTCACCAGAAACCGGTCACAGAAATTGCAGCAGCGTGGACTCAGATAGACTTTCTGCCTGTGTGAGTACCGATAAATGTAATACTATATTGTATAAGAACACAATAATATGTGTTAAAATTAATTTCAAGAATAGTTAAATAAAATGAAATGCATTTATTAGATATAAATATAAAGTTATTCGTTTATTTATTCACGATTGTAATTGTAATAAATTCAGTATAAAATTGGACGAATTTCAGTTGTTAAAATGAATTATAAGAATAGCTAAATAAAATGAAATGCATTTATTAGATATAAAAAATATAATTTATTCACTATTGTAATTGTAATAAATTGAGTACAAAATTGGACGAATTTCATTTTCTTCATGAACATAAATATAAGATAATAGAATAATAAATCGATATTAAAATAGTTACTTCTAAGGTCTATCTCAAACCAATTTTCCATCGAAGAAAACAAATTTAAAAATTAAAATATGTATTATAATAATATTATTATTGCTGATTTGTAGACCATTTAAGTGGTTATTTGCTTACAAGACTGAAGCAAAATTAATGACCAATAGTGTAAATACACATATTTTTAACGGATTTTGTGCAATTAGTGTTCTGTTTACACCGATGCAAAACTTGATTGATACAAAGTATAGTTAAAAGATGTTCATACATTTTCAATTAAACTACTTTCTGGTGATCATTATAAATAAATAACTATGCTTGGACAATTCACACAGCGCCATCTAGCCCCAATGTAAGCAAAGCTTGTGTTATGGGTGCTAGATAACTGATAAACTACTTACATACTTATTATACATATAACAACCAGAAACGTAACAGAAATTAAAGTTCAATATTTCAATTTCTGCTCGGCCGAGAATCGAACCCGGGACCTCTTGCGTAGCAGACCGGCATATAAACCAACTGAACCACTCAGGTCGTCCCTGGATAATCACCATAGTACGTCACGCACTCATTGCCAAAAGTTTGCGCCAATATGTGGAGTCTCCAGGTGCAAACAAGCTTACGACCTGCCTGATGGTAAGCAGTCACCTCAGACTACCCGTGACCATTGACAAATGTATCAATGCAATGTAATCATATTGAAATGTAGTTTCCTAACTGAAGCGGCATACTGACAGACAGACGAGATTCTTTTTACTTATTTGTTCCGAGCTCAGGGCGCGACGCGGGTAGGCCGGCTGGGGCGTGCGGGTGTGAGCGCCGGCGGCTGGCAAGGGCCGGGCGCGCGCCGCACATGATTCGCCGGCGGTTATGTGCGTGGCGCGTATCGGTGCCCGGTGTCTCGCCGGAGTAAGCCCTCGCGCGCGCTGATCGGTCTGCATGCGTCGCCCCCTACCTGGATGAGCTCGCTTAACTTCCCTTTGTTATCCGTTAGATTTTTGACTTTTGAAAAGAGATTAATTAACGTAATCCTAATTCAATAAATACTTTTTCATTTTTCATTTTCATTTTTCCATGATAGCTGGAGCCCAAATCCGCTAATTTTATTTAATCACATGCTTTTGATATTCTATATTGACAATTTTGACAATCTCTGTTACGGGTCTGGACGTACTATGTATAATAAGTATGTATTTAAAAAAGTCCTTTTAAAATAGTTTATCAGTAATCTAACACCAGAAACACAAGCTTACTTTGGGGCTAGGTGGCGCTGTGTGAATTTGTTCAAGAATATTTTTTATTATTTATTATAATTATGACTCCATTGCGATAGTCCGCCAAAATATTTACCAATAGAGGTAATGGTATCGTAATCGACTCTTAATTCAATAGATTATTGATGTTGCCTTCTAAAATTTACCTAGAGACCTGGCTGTTTTACTCCACAATTGAGTTGCAATCAAACTAGGAAATAATCCAATGGCTGGTGCCATTAGTCTTAAATTAGTAGAGCTCGTCTAATCTAAAATGACGCGCCCCACTATCGCATTAACGCACACAAGCAAGTTTGAAATATGGACGCAATACATATACAAATGCCGTTGTAATTGGTCATTCAGTTGCCGGTGAAATTCAAACGTAGGAGCACGCGTCGTTCATTGGCTCCCACACAGATGAAGTGTCGTTATCAATATTTGCACTCACACATCGAAATCAACTAACTAAGTAGTGGGGCGCGACATTTTAGACTAGACGAGCTCTAACAGAAAACCAAAAACGCGTCAAAATTCCTATCGAGATTCAATTGAGCTATTCGTAAATTAGCAGACTTAAGTAATTAAAATGTTGAAAAGGATAAACAAAATTATCTGTTAAAATTCGTTTTATTTAAAATATTGAAATAATAATATTGTATAGACATCAATTAATTCACAACCTAAATCAATTGGAATTCATTTGGAATATTTTCGAATAAATCTAGTGCAAAATAGCCTTTTTATACAAAACAATTGTTTTTACCTATACAATACACAAAATAGTAAAAAAAATATATTTTTTTAATGGTAACAACTACGTTTTTTAACATTGGTATTGAGAAATTATTAATGGAATAAAAATTAATGTGCCCAATATCAATTGATAAGTCTTGAAATATTGCAAAAATCTATTGAGAATTGAGAGAAATTAGCATTACGAAATTGTTAAGTTATTTTCGGCATTATTTGAATGCTAGTACGGTCGATAATGCGTTCAGCCTAGATGGCTGTCTACTGAAATACGTAAGAGCATTATCCAGGTTACTCAATTTTAGTAATCCCGTTGTCCCCCAAATGTTGTCCCCCAAAGCTACTTATCTCTTTCACACACGTGATAGCTTTGGGGGACAACATTTAGTACAAGGAATAATCCTAAAAAAGTTATTTGATTCTGGCGTTTTTAAAATAATTCCATTTCACTTGTAAACTCCAAATAGCTTATAATTCCTAGTTTAAAATGTTCTGCTTACATAATATATTATGTATAAAAAGTAAAATATGAGTGTAAAAAAAATAAATGAGCTTAACAATTTTGTATAATACTTAGTTATCATGAGATTCATATATTTTTAAAGCTACTGAAGACAGCTATTTTAAATTTCTCTAAATTTATCACAGTGAGGAAACAATTTGTGACATATTTACACAAAAAAAATCAACAACGAAAAAGAAATATCTATACAAAAACAAATATTGGCAGTGATAATACTTTTCACAACATAAAATTTACACAAAAAAATCTCAAAAATATTTTCGTCTTATCGTCGAAATCATCTAAATAACTTGCTTTTACAGTAAATATCTTTACTGACAACACTCCGTACCCTAAAGGGTCAAAACAATCATGGCCGATAGAAAAAAAATCATCACACAACCAAAACCGTTGACAGTACAACTAGTGTCAAATAAGAAGAGACTTGGCGGGTCACGTGGTTCGACTTGCGCTGCATAAGATTACCTGCGCGAAATCCCCTCCACTGCCATTTGACAAGTCTCTTCTTTCGTGACGCGGGTTATACGAAATGAGGAGTTTTCCAGTAGGTATTGATAGTTGGTTTCAAAAAGCATCAATAGATGGCGCTCCTACAATTTTGGTAATCTTTTTATTAACTGTATGATGGTGGCAGTGATTTCATGCAGCCAACTAGTACAAAACTTAAAAATAAAATGTTTATTAATATAAACATAACTGTTAAAGATTTAACGAAGTGTAAAAATAAATATTTTATAGAAGTTGGCACTATGTTCCATTATTATTACAACCTCTAAAATGGTTGAAAACTATTGACAAATACAATATTGTCCAATACAACGTACCCAGTGTTTATATCCTGTTTGCTAAGAACCAATTTCAAGCGATTATCAATCACCAAAATTGTCGGGGCGCCATCTAGTGAGTGGTTAGGAATGCTTTAGATACCTATTGGAAAACTGCTCATTAGAAGAAAAAAAAAACAATTTTTTTTCACACATCCACATCCGCCAACTTCCTGAAGCACGCTCCCAAAAATATACACAGCGTAATCAATATCGAATCGCTGACCAAACCTAGTACGTTGTTACCAAACCAGCTATACTTCGTCTTCTTTTTGGTCATCCTTCTATCCAGGTTCTGTTTTTTGGGCCAAGACTCGAATTTAGAGTCCACTGTCTTACATTGACTCTGATACCACCTCCGCGCCAACATACTTGAGGTCTTAGTCTGAATGCAGATGTCAATCTTGGCAGTTTTCCTCAAAGCAGCTTCCATATCCTTGTCAATGGTTACAGTCAATGATCTAAGGTTATACGAAGGCTTATTGTTGAAATTCGTCAGGTTTTCGTTGGTTATTGGAGCGTTGTTCTCATCTCTGATGTAGACATAGAAGTCTGCTACATCTTTTGTGGAACGCACGAACCAGCTTAGATATATAGATGGTTGGGAACTGAAAATAAATTACAAAGAATGTTACTACGACCTGGCCAGATAGGATAATGTTTAAAAATTAATTAATAATAATAAATAAATAAATAAATCTTTATTTTCATTAACAAAGAGTACTTAAACCTATCGCTGCTGGAGTCTCCTTTTAGGCAAAGCCTGTGTCAGAAGACACTGTTTCTACATTACATTACAAAAAACAAGAATTTAAAAATGTTGCTAGGGAAAATGCATGAAACGAACATAATTTGGTTGGTGATTAAACATGCTAACTAAAGAAAAATAATATAGGAAAATTTATACTAATGAACTGAAATATTAAAATGTGTGTGTGTGTGAGTGAGGGTGTGTAAGAAATTCAGTCGCCTGAATGTGCAGCTTTCATCACGATGTTTTCCCTCACCGTAAGAGTATCGGTTAGAATTCAACTAATGTACATAACTCAGAAAAGTCATTGGTACATGGACGCAGTGGGATTCGAGTCCGGTACCTCTTACTTGGCAGACCGGCATGTTGACCACTGAACCACTCAGGTTGTCATAAGCTATCCGATAAGAAACAGAAAGCTACCGAAAGGCCTCTAAAACCGACAAGTAAGTAAAAAAACAAGCAAACTACTCACAACCGAACATCCCTGAAGGCCACATCAGGCTCTGCCTCATACAGGAACTCTTCATCCTTCAATTTCTCATCCAAATCCACCGAGCGAGCACACAGCAGTCTGTCCTCTTCTATCGTTATAAGACTCTGGTTAGAGAGAGCGGGAGGGAGAGTGCATGTCAGGTTGTATGGTGTCGTGGTGACAGCGGTAGGGGATAGGCTGTCTATGTAGTGACGGAGTGGGCGGACTTGGCAGTCGCAGGTTAGGTCGTTGCCTGGAAGAGATTCGAGGTTAAGACAGCCGATCAAAAAGAAAAAAAATCAAAATAATTGTAACAGATAAAATAAAATAATACAATATAGTTGGACAATTCAATGCAACTCATGCAATGTAACATGGCCGTTTACTATCTGAATAAATTAAATAAATAAATTCACACAGCGCCATCTAGCCCCAATGTAAGCAAAGATTGTGTTATGGATGTCAGAAAACAGATCAACTACTTATAAGTATACAGGGTGTTACATAATCCATCCATCTTCGGTCGCATCGTCACTCACCAACAGGTGGAATGGCGGTCAAATGTCTGTCTTGTATAATATAAAAAAAACACATGTATGAAGCCGTGAACTGGGTGGAGTGCTAACGTATTAAAACGATAGGATAAATTATTCCACGTACGACAGAAATAATTGTACCTATCGTTTTAAAACGTATAGCACTCCATCCAGTTCACGGTTTCATACATATATTATGTAACATCCTACATACATTTTTTTTTAAACATACTTATTATACAAACCACACCCAGACCCGAAACAGAAATGATAATTCATCATTTCAATTTCTGTCCGGCCGGGAATCGAGTCCGAGACCTCTGCGTCGGCATGTTAACCAACTGAACCACTCAGGTCGTCAGATGGCGTTGATTAGACACGACTCCAGAAATAAATCGAAATGAGACCGTTAGATGTAAATAAAAAAAATAAAAAATAAAATCGTGGACAAATTCACACAGCGCCATCTAGCCCCAAAGTAAGCAAAGATTGTGTTATGGGTGCTAGATAACTGATATACTACTTATATACTTTTTAAATACATACTTATTATACATAGAAAACCCAACCCCGTAACAGAAATTAAAATTCATCATTTCAATTGCTGCCCGGCCGGGAATCGAACCCGGGACCTCTTGCGTGGCAGACCGGCATGTTGACCAATGAACCACTCAGGTCGTCAAAAGATGACGATTATGATGATGATGTATAAAGATATAGTTATTTTGAGCTTCCTTCCCCGAAAAGATACTAAAACTAAAGTATCTTTCCACGAAGCACCTTTCCGAGTAACTTCGGGTACCAAATTCAATAGTTGAGAATCCTGTCTAAGCAGCGCCATCTAGTGAGGCACGCTGAACTACACTTTTTGCTTTTTAAAGCGACTTTTTGCACAAAAATTAAACAAAAATATAAATTATCTTGTTTTCTCGACACACTCGAAAAGAAATCCATACCTTGATACAAGACCTCCAGTCCATTTTCCTTCATCTTCTTCACGAGGTAAGGCTCAAAATTCTGCAACCGGTTATTCCTCACGTCCAGCATTTGAAGAGTCGTCAGGTTCTTCAGCTCTTCCATCGGCAACGATTCCAATTCGTTGTTTCCCAGGTAAAAGTGCGTCAGGTTTGGAGGCAGATGGAATTCCAGCTCAGCTGAAAAGAAAGTCTACATTATTTGCACACCTGGCTAGATTCAGTCTAATTAATTTAGCAAAAAGCGTGAGTGCAAGCTAAAGTGGAAGGTATTGCATATAAAATATGGTCCATTTTTGTATCATGTCTTTTGGATACGTATGAGAAGTTTTCCAGTAGGTATTGTCAGTTGGTTTCAAAAAGCATCAATAGATGGCGCTCCTACAATTTTGGTAATCTTTTTTTAATCTGCATGATGGTGGCAGTGATTTCATGCAGCCAACTAATACTAAACTTAAAAATAAAATGTTTATTAATAAATATTAACATAACTGTTAAAGGTTGTACGAAATGTAAAAAGAAATATTTATAGATGTTCCATTATTATTACAACCTCTAAAATGGTTGAAAACTATTGCCGAATACAATATTATCCAATACAACGTACCTAGTTGTTATATCCTGTTTGCTAAGAACCTATTTCAAGCGATTATCAATTACCAAAATTGTCGGGGCGCCATCTAGTGAGTGGTTAGGAATGCTTAAGATACCTATTGGAAAACTGCTCATTATATGACTTCATTGAATGAGCAATACATTCCAATTTGACTTGCTCTTGCGCATTTCGCTTCTGAATTTAGGCGAATGTTATAAGCGCATTACATAATATTATTGTTGGGGAGCTCGTCTAGTCTAAAATGACGCGCCCCACTACTTAGTTAGTTGATTACGATGAGTGAGTGCAAATATTAATAACGACACTTCATCTGTGTGGGAGCCAATGAACGACGCGTGCTCCTACGTGGTGTCTCACCGGCAACTGAATGACCAATTACAACGGCATTTGTATATGTATTGCGTCCATATTTTAAACTTGTGTGCGTTAATGCGATAGTGGGGCGCGGCATTTTAGATTAGACGAGCTCTACCAGTCACTCTGTTCTGAGTTATGTACCTACATTAGTTGAACACTAACCGATGCTCTTACGGTGAGGGAAAACATCGTGGTGAAACCTGCACATTCAGGCGACTGGATGTGTAACCATGATCCAATCTGGTCGGGTCCCCCTGGTAGCAGGATTACGGAGGTCAGACGGCAGTCGCTTCAATGTAATGACCTGACCTGCCAAATCCTGGATCATGGTCACGGCGGACACCGGGCCCTCGCGCGCGATTAGCACAACAATGAGGAGAACATTTGTATCGAAATTCCCATTACCTAACAATAATTTAATTTAACGTATATAGGTATTACGACGACGATTTGAAATTATCTGTGGTAAACGGTGCTGTTGGCACATTCATAAATAACTAAGTAAACCCACTGTTTAATTTTAGGATTAAATGTACCACTGTTTGTTTCCCCAAATAAATAGAAAAAAAATTATATATTCATATATTTAGGCTGCAGGTAACAAAAATGCAGAACCGCAGGTGTGTTGTCAACGGGTCTAAGATGAAATGCCTCATGCCTGTAATTGCGCTGGCTACCTTATCCTTCAAACCGGAATACAACAATGCACGCATCGTTGCTCGGCGGCAGAAATAGATAAGGCGGTGATACTCACCCAGGCTGACTCCTCAGGCTTGACAGAGTCCTACCACCTGATATCTACCACAGTATTCAAATCTCCCGTCTGAACCCATAAAAGGCATATTTACTTACAATAACTGGAGACCAAATCCGTCAGCTGGTTGTTGGACAAATCCAATACTTGCAAAGATGTCAAGTTGCCGAGTACATCTGAAACACAATAAGGTACATCATTTCATTTGTAATTACCAAATAATAAAGACATCTAAACAAACATCACAGCCCATAACAGTCCACTGCAGGACTTAGGGCCTCTCCCACGAAAGGGGAGGTTGTTGCCATAATCTCCACTCTTGGCAGCCGGGTTGGAGATGGCAGTGTTGTAAATATAACAATGGGAAACGCTGCTGCCCATTTTCCAGCCTACGGAGACTCTAGATCTTTTGCCTCGAGAACATTAGTCGCCTTCGACATCCACGAGTGTAGTGCTATTCTACTCTGCCGGTCACCACACGGCCAACGGTGTCAGGCACCATAAGCAAATCGCAAAAACTACTATGAATACTAAAGATATTCACATTAATATATATGGAAACCCACCACCACCTTAAAGGGACCAAACATACTGTTCTTTATATCATTGATACTGTTCCCTGCCAAGTACAGTTTCTTGAACGTTTTTCCGCCAACGGTTATGTCGAATGTCAAGACTGGTAGGGCGTTGTAGCTAAGGTCTACTTCGGATATCCGGTACGGGTACCAGGGGCTGGCTGGGAACATCTTTCTGGTTAGGAAGCCTATGTTGTTGTGACTCAGGTTCACCTGTGGACGAGAATGAAAAGATTACAATGGGTACTTAAAATTGACAGCAGATAGAGAAATGGTAGATTGATCATCAAAAAAGGATTCCCGACAGACTTAATGCTGTTTCCGCGTCAAATTAAAAATTGACACTTTTATGTATAAAAAATAATCATCTTGGCGTTAATGTCCTGGTTGTGCTCTCGAGCATGAGGGCCCGGGGTCTTCCTTAACCATGATTCAGGATTCGGCAGGTCAGGTAATTACAGTGGAGCGACTGCCATCTGACCTCCGTGACCCTGCTGCCAGGGGAACCTGACCAGATTGTATCATGGTTACACATTCAGTCGCCTAAATGAGCAGGTTTCAATATATTGTATGTTTTATAATTATAAATACCTGACTGATTTTTCTAATATTTGTTAAGTTCTCAACTCTACCTGTTCAATTTCTCTTCTACATTTCTGTGAAGGTTGCTTGGAAGAGATCGCTTGTAGCGACAAGGCCGCCTTTGCTCAACTGTCTTACTGATTTTGAACTGTATCTACAGTATTATGTTTTGTAAGAGCAATAAAGAATTATTCTATCTATCAAATGTAGGTTTGGATATGTTACATTGTTGTGTTTCGATATTTTTCTGTTGTATCCCATTGGATAAAACAAAGTAAAATAAAAAAATCTCCTTTCTACCAGGACAATGTATGCAGACAAATAATGCGTGTAACAGAAACTGACCGACGGGAGCGCCCAAAAAGTATATACGCATTACGTCCATAGGCTGCGGTGACTGCTTACCATCAGGCAGGCCGTAAGCTTGTTTGCCACCTTTGTGGTACAAAACAAAACCTGTAAAAGTACATATGCAAAGATGGCCACCTTCCGGACAAAAGAGTTTCTTACATCATTGGTATTAACCATTTCCTTGTTTTACTATGATATCCTAAAAAAGGGAATCCAAAGAAAATAATTTAATGTCCAAAAAACTAAGCTCTCACCTTCACCAAAGACAAACAGTCGTCGAGCAGTCCATTCGTACTGTTGTCTATTTTCTCCAAATAATTATGGGACAAGTCCAGTTCACTGAAATCAATGTTATGTAGATTGTAGAATACGCAAAATGTGTCGGAATAGCAAGCAACGCCAAGTAGGCCTACTGGAAGAGATTTCTTTTGGAGATAAGTAGTGCCTGTTATGTCATAACTAATCTGTACTTTCTGTATTTGTTATATTGTGTACAATAAACTGTTAAATAAATAAATAAACGGTGGAATGCCACTGACACCCCTCAGGGGACCTTTTCAAACCGCTCACCTCGATTCGAACGAGTTTCAATTTTGATTTTCGGCAAAACAATTACATCGTTTTTTTTTTCATTAATAAATATATACTATTTTAAAAAATTAATAATAAATTACACGGCAATATTTTCTATATTACATTGGCAACACCTGGTCCTAAAATAGGGAAAATCAATGTCCATTAATTACATGAGATGTTCTTTCTTCGAAATTTGATTCCCCCTTCTTTCTTTCTGATTAATTAAATATCTCAAATAAACTTGTGTCTACGCTCTAGTAACTATTGCAATGAATGAAATATTATTATATATTATTGACATTTCACTATTTTATTATTATTATATAATATGTAATATGACATTGCAAATGTATTTAATATGTAAAATATGACTTGTAACGAATGCTATGAATAAATTATTATTATGATTAACCAGCACTTACCTCAAAGCCACGAGGGTCTTAAAAGCCTCATTCGGTATGTGCCTAAGGCCGTTCCCTCGCAAAGACAAGTCTTGCAGCTGTTGCAGCCCATTGAAGGCCTGCGGCTCTATGCTGGATATCTGGTTGTGTGATAAGTCCAGCTGGAATGTGGTCCTTAGGATCCCGAAGGCGGACTTCGATAGGGATGTTAGGTTGTTTTCCTGGAGGGGGAAAGGGTATGGCTAAGTAAAACTAGTAACGCACGTTTCGATTTGGCTGGAGACTGACCGTCAGTTGCAGTTGATACTAATCTTTACAAAGTACAAAATAAAGTCGCTTGTGGATTAATTCGGATGCGCGGGCGAGCCGACCTTGGTCGGGCGTCCGACCACGTCCCCCGCACCCAAAAGCGACTTTATGTTATACTGCGTAAGGATTAGTATCGATTGCAACTGACGGTTGCTCCAGCCGGACTGCTCCAGCCAAATCGGAACGTCTGTTACTAGTTTACACACCGTCCTTTGCATAAAAAGGGCACATGGGCAATTTTCATACAATCGAGACAATTTGTAGACCCCTGGGAACTTTCTGGGCGCAACACAATCTGATTGAACTGAGGTTTTTGAAATTCTCGCAAACTTTCCCGCTGTGCCTCTCAAGAAATTCACTCAAATAAGTGCTGGAGATGGGTGATAAATAACGTCACGGTAGCATCACCGAGTTTTCTTGAAGGAACTATGGTACAAAACCACATATATCTTAACATATATCGGTGGCATGTTAGAACAATAACAAAAAAAATTATCACATGTTATTATTGTATTGGGTTAAAAATATTTTTAATTATTGAATCTGACATTTTAGTATTGTTAAATTATCATAAATTATTGCATGCCAGAATTTGGCGTGAGTCATAAAATGTTATATACTCGTATAAGAACCTTGTATACCACATTTTAAGCAATAAAGACATTCTATTCCATTCTATTCTAAAAAAGCTAGCACTTTATTCGAATGAAATTCTTGAAAAGCAGTAATATTAGCAAAGAAATCAGGTAGTACGCCAAAGCGGGAAATCTTGCGTCTAAATTTCAGACCTTCCCGTTCAGTTAAATCTGATTGCATTGCACCCCGAAAGTCCCAGGGATTCAAAGTTCCAAGGTCTCCAAATTGTCTCGAATAGAACGGTCAGCGACATACTCGTATATGTGCGGATCCTTACCAACGTTGTGTTCCTATACTCGTAATGTGAGCATTGTTTGTTTCCCTATTCGCTACACATCTGACCCACTTACTTGTATCTGTACCATTGACCTACATCTGACCCACTGACCTGCAAATACAAGTACTGCAAACTGCTCAATGTGTTGAGCGCCTGCCACGGCGGCCGGGACAGCCCGTTCGCGGACAGGTCCAGCGCTTGCAGAGTCAACAGGCCCGAGAAGGAGTCGCCTGATAGTCTGACAGGGCAAAAAGTTATGATATATAATTAAATAATGAGACAAGAACAATTAATGAAATAAATATATACGAAATACCTACATCCGCCAACTATGGCACTTCCGTGCTAATACTTTATATTAATTATTGATATCAAGGGGTATGTGGTGCTTTACTATGGCACAGACAGAAATTGCAAAAAGAAACTGATGTTCAATACATTTTGTATGTAACAGCTAATTTTATTTTCGCGATTCCAGAAGCGGTGCCATAGTAAAAGTTGTTTGTTATAAATTAGTTTCAGTTTATTGCAATGGAACTTTGTTAGCAACTGAACCCATGAAATCGACGATACGTTATCAAAAAATTCAATAATTAAAATCAGATAATTATTGGCAACAGTAATTAGCCGACTAATCTGCCAAATCCTGGATCACGGCGGACCCCAGACCCTCGCGCACACAACCGGGACATTACCACCAAGATGATTTGTTTTAACTTACCTATCTTCAAGGTTATTGTGTGACAGGTTCAAACGCAGCAACGCATTCATGACAGGCCAAGTGTTAGACTTGATCTCTGAGAGATTGTTGTGCGACACGTCCAGTTCGCTGCAATGGAGAATATATATCACTACATATTATTAAACAAAGTATTACCGCATTAAACATTCATGTTGGTTACTACGCAACACCACGCTTGGCACCACCTCGGCTACTACTGCGCATAACTGTACTACTCCGCAATGACTGCCACGTGTCAGATCTATGGACGAGATAAGGCTTTTGTGTCATCTGCATGGCGACAGAGTCAGGCGCGCAGAGGGCTTGCATTGACTTATGTTATTTTGGTTTCTGTGACTATAGCAGTGTTAGAACTCTAACACTACTATAGTCCTTTATTTACTGTTTTCTGCCAATTATTTTTTAAGAGCCTAACTAAATCCTACCATGCAGCAATCTAACCTACCAAATCTTATACCAAATCTTTACCTTCAGCCGAAATCACCTGTTTGTGCAAAATCCTGCTAAACATGGGTCTAACTTGTTCGTAACCTACCCTATACCCGAAATATAACTAATAAAATTCCTATCGAAATGGAAAAAAGATAAAACCTACCATGCATTCGCAATCATTCTAATTAAATTCCTACTTAAATCTACCATAGATTTACGGATTTCTATATAGGCATTTTCATATAATACCTAAATACTACCATCATAGGCTAATTTTTACCTAGCAGCAGTTTAACCTACCATACAGTGCAAAATCCTACCATACATATTCAAACTGACCTTTTACCGAAATATAAGTGCCGAAATCCTACCATTCACCGACAAAACCTACCTAAAATCGAAACTTACAAACGAAATTCCTACCAAAATCTACCATATATTTACGAAATCCTGTATACTATCCTATATACTCACGCGAGACTAATAGGTATCTGGAAGAGACTCTCCAACCGGTTGTAAGACAGCCGCAGAACGCGACAGGACGCCAGCGACGCCAGGGATCCTCTGGAAACTTGCCTCAGCTGATTATGCGATAGGTCCAGTTGTAGAATGGTCGGCACCGTACCAAAGGACGCAGGTTTGATTACCTCCATTAGGTTGTGGGAAAGGTCCACGAATCTGGGAAGTGAGGAAGAATAATATAAAACACAGCGATCGTCAAGGTCTTCAATTCTCGGTGTTCAGGTGAATTCTCAGTACTGGCCGTGTGGTGTCCGGCAGAGTAGAATAGCACCAACCCCTTACACTCGTGGGTGTCGAAGGCGACTAATGTTTTCGAGGCAAAAGATCTAGAGTCTCCGTTGGCTGGAAAATGGGTAGCAGCGTTTTCCATTGTTATATTTACAACACTGCGATCTCCAACTCGCCTGCCGAGCGTGGAGATTATGGCAGTAACCTCCCTTTCCGTGGGAGACGCCCTAAGTCCTGTAGTGGACTGTTATGGGCTGTGATGATGGGATGTAGGAAGAATAGTAATCATTCCACTCTGGAAACCGCCAAGGAACGGCATGAACTGGGATAAAATCATCATAATCATCTTGGCGTGAATGTCCCGGTTGTGCTCTCGTGCACCAGGGCTGATCCAGGATTTGGCAGATCAGGTAATTACAGTGCAGCGACTGCCATCTGACCTTTACAACCCTGCTCCCAGGGGAACCTGACCAGATTGGATCACGGTTACACATTCAGTCGCCAGAATGTGCAGGTTTCATCGCGATGTTTTCCCTCACCGTAAGAGCATGGGTTAGTGTTCAACTAATGTACATAACTCAGAAAAGAGTCATTGGTACATGGTGACAATGGGGATTGAACCCTGGGCCTCTCGCCTACGAGTCCTCTCACTTTACATTCAGATTATTTTATTTATTTATTTATTCTTATTTATTTTTAGCCATTTCTGTCCCACTGCAGGGCAAAACCCTTTCGATCTAATACAATCTCAGATAACTAATACATATTTTTTTATGTAATACGGCAGACAATTAACTCCTGATGGTGCGTGGTCACCGCCGCCCATGGACATCAGCAACACCAGGGGAGTCACCAATGCGTTGCCCGCCTCTGAAGAGACCTCTAGTATACCTCTTGAACGATCCCATGTCAGAGTCCAAAGGAATCTCAATATCAAACTAATTCTAAAGTTACTCACCTCAAAGAAAGCAGTGTCTGAAACACAGCATTGGCTATCTCTGTCAAATTGTTGTGTGACAGATCCACTGTATGGAGCTCATACAACTTGCCGGCAGGGAATGCAAGCTTCGGTATCGAGGTGATCTGGTTGTATGAGGCGTTCAGTATCTGTATGCCTGTCATGTTTTGGATCGGTATCTGTGGAAGAAACATAATGACTCATGTATTAATAAGAAAGCAATAACGGAATTGATGAAGGATGTTTGCGATTTCATAATCCATCAGATGTCGCCACTGAGGCGTAAGTACTGACAGGACCGGATTTAGAGGTCCAGAGGCCTCGGGGCAACGAAGGAGCGGAGGCCCCCTCGCCCCAAATTATTTTCCAAATAAAGTGAACCATTTTTATAAGTCGAGTTTTTCAATAAATAAT
Source organism: Blastobasis lacticolella (assembly GCA_905147135.1). Taxonomy (NCBI): domain Eukaryota; kingdom Metazoa; phylum Arthropoda; class Insecta; order Lepidoptera; family Blastobasidae; genus Blastobasis; species Blastobasis lacticolella. Next base: position 2,153,352 of record LR990067.1, read on the forward strand.
TTATTGTAATTAAGTGTAATTAAAAAATAATAAATTAAGTGTAATTATAATCAAATAATCATGTATGTACAAAGTACTGCAGGCTGTAGGTAAAGGTAAAAGAGCAAAAAAAAATATCAAAGGAAAAGATGTTTACTAGTGTTTACTAATTGGAATTTGAAAGATTTTTTTTTCCGAGGTCTCTATTGTGGGGGCCCCCCGTTTGTGGAGGCCCCGGGGCTTTCGCTCCGGTTGCCCTCCCCTAAATCTGGCCCTGAGTACTGACAACTACGGAGAATTAGTAGACTGTGAGCCTGTGAGGGCACCGGAGGTTATCCTACGTCAGGGATGACCTGAGGGCATGAACGGCGGCTTCGCAACCTCCTTTCGACCCATAACCCAGCTGGATCGGCTGGAAATATTCTTTTAGACTTGGCGCAGAGAACCTGCAACAGAGCTTAGCTGTCAGGCGACGGTAGGTGGTGCCAACCGCAATGGGACGAATGCCCCCGTCCTTTTTTTTTAAAGCGATAAGGTTGGCACCATACCTTTATTGGCGAACCACATTTCATAAAATCAAGTACAAATATGGCGTCAAAGAATCTTGACTTAGATTATATGGACAAACAGATTCAATGCGAATTTTTCATAAGACTCATTTGCGAAAACATTGACTCACAAGCACAAGATGAAAATATGTATAGTTTTACTTACTAAATATGGTAGTATTGGCATTTTGAATGTTATTGCCCGAAAGTATTTATATTATTATTGACGAACGAGTAGTCTAGGGGAGAAAGAGATGGAAGGATCTGTCACCTAACCTGGTTGGAGAATCAGTCGGGACCTGAACAGGAGGCTTGTTGAAAAAGATATAAACGTCACTTTGCTCGAGACTCAGCTGCGAACGGTTGTCTGATCAATTTTGAATTCTTTTTGTATCGATTTATTAATTTGTGCAATTAAAATCTTAAGTTCTAGCATTGAACAGTAATCTTTTACTTTACACTCATATTAGCTAAAATTATTATTAATTTAAACTCTTTCATTTTTGAATCTACATTGAACCAGACTGACACGTTCGGTACAGTGGAAGAGAATGTTGTTATTTTTTCGTGCGCCAGAGCACAACCGGGACATTAACGCCAACATGGTGTTTTTTTATATTTTTGAGTAGAGCTCGTCTAGTCTAAGATGACGCGCCCCACTACTTAGTTAGTTGATTTCGATGTGTGAGTGCAAATATTGATAACGACACTTCATCTGTGTGGGAGCCAATGAACGACGCGTGCTCCTACGTTTGAATCTCACCGGCAACTGAATGACCAATTACAACGGCATTTGTATATGTATTGCGTCCATATTTTAAACTTGCTTGTGTGCGTTAATGCGATAGTGGGGTGCGTCATTTTAGATTAGACGAGCTCTACCTAATAAACTTCACCGAAAGCTATATCTTACGTTAGACTTACCTCACTAAAATTCTCGATCAAATTATGATCCAACTTCAGCTCCGAAGCGAAACTTTCCTCAAACGCTCCACGAACAATCGTCTTCAGCTTATTATAACTGAACTCCAACAGTGTCATATTGTTGCAATTCGTAAAGGCATTCCGTTCTATGGTCTCCAGTTGGTTGTGGGATATGTTTACTACGGCATGGTAGAGGTCCGAGAAGGCTTGGCCTTCGATCGTTGTTATTTGGTTCTCTGCTAGGTTTATTAACTGGAAGAACGAAAGGAAATACATTTATTATACATAGCACACCACGACACAATAACAAGTACAGAAGAATGTGTTTTTATGTCGTACGGTAGACAAACAGGCAGGTGGGGGATCTAAAAAGGCCACATTAACGTTTCGTAATATTATTTTTTTTATACCACTAAGGTGGCAAACAAGCTTCCGGCCTGCCTGATGGTGCGCAGTCACCGCAGCCTATGGACGTTTGCAATACCAGGGGCATCACCCACGCGTTGCCGACCCCGTAAAAACCTTTTAACCCATTTCTTGAAGAACTCCGTGTTGTTCTCTCCAGGGAATACCTCTCCAGGTAGTTCATTCCACAACCTTAGTGTGCGTGGGAGAAAGTTTCTTTGGAACCGCACAGTTCGCGACCAATTTGGCTCCAATTTAATAATAATATGATTCATAATAGTTTGCAGCGTCGCTGTTGTTGACATTGATATGAGAATTCAAAATGGCGTCACTTAGTTCCAGTATTGGCCCACGGATCATATAAGCTTGTGGCACTCTAATATAATTCGTAATATGAAACGGTGATGTGGCCTTTCTAAACCCCCTGATGGAAAGTGGTCACCGCTGCCTGTAGAGGTTATAGTCTATTCGCGTTAAGAAAATAGTAAATAAGGCGCTGTCCTAATTGGCAATGGTTGTGCGACCATGGTTGTGTGACTGGCGGTTTTAAGCTTGTGGCCACACAGAAAAGACGCAGATACGTCGCGGACAGAGCACAGACGGGACGCGGACGCGACTTAAAACATACAGAAAAGACAGGGCGTCCGCGTCCCGTCTGTGCCCTGTCTTTGCTGTATGTTTTGCGTCGCGACGTTTCTATACATTTTATATGAAAGTAAATAGAACGGGCGACGTGTCTGCGTCTTACGTCTTTTCTGTGTGGCCGCTCGCTTAGGTCCCCTATTGGCCGGCTGACGTCCGTCGTACGATCATGGTCGCACGACCGTTGCCAATTAGGACAGCGCCTAGAGGTGTTTACACAGCGGAGAAGAAATTCAAAGAATTAATAAGTATTACGTATTAATACTGCTCGTTGGCTGTGTGGTGTTCGGCAGAGTAGAATAGCACCAACCCCTTACACTCGTGGGTGTCGAAGGCGACTAATATTTTCGAGGCAAAAGATCTAGTCTCCGTGGGCTGGAAAATGGGCAGCAGTATTTTCCACTGTATTATTTAAACACTGCGATCTCCAACCAGCCTGCTGAGCGTGGATATTATGGCAATATCCTCCCCTTTCGTGGGTGAGGCCCTAAGTCCTGCAGTGGACTGTTGCGGGCTGTGATGATGATGATGACGTATTAATAGTTTCAGTTAATGCAATGGAGCTTTTTCGCAACTGAACCCAAGCAATCGATGATACGTAATCGCAAATTTAACATTTTCAAATCAGAGAAATGTCGCCAACAGAGTCACGTGATAAGCCTACTGATGACAAATGGTCACCGTCACCCATGAACACCCACAACACTCCAGTCAAAACAACACTTCGCCAGCGCACCCAGTCAAGGAATCCTATGTCCAGCAGTGGACTAGTACAGCCTGATGACCTAACAAAGCCACTCACCTCAGCATACTTAGCAGCCTGGAACATCTGGAAGTCCACCTTCCTGATGAGGTTCCTCGCCAGGTCGATGGTACCTATCCTCGTCACCGAGCCGAAGGTGCCGCGGCCTACTTCTGCTATCTGGTTATCTTGGAGGTACAGGCGTCTGGGGGAATAATTGTTTTGATAGTAAGCTCGTACACAATACGCACACAGTGCTCGGCTGAGAACGCGAGGATTAGGGCCCTTTTTTTTAACCTGTCCCTTTCACATTCATGGTAGAGCTCGTCTAAGCTGAAACGACGCGCCCCACTTTCGCATTAACGCACACAAGCAAATTTAAAATATGGACGCAATACATATACAAATGCCGTTGTAATTGGTCGTTCAGTTGCCGGTGAGACTCAAACGTAGGAGCACGCGTCGTTCGATCGGAGCAGGCGACGCTCCCACACAGATGAAGTGTCGTTATTAATATTTGCACTCACACATCGAAATCAACTAATTAAGCAGTGGGGTGCGTCATTTCAGCTTAGACAAGCTGTAAGTTGCTAGAAAGAAAAGGCATTGTAAGGGAAGCGATTGCGTGGATGCGAACGATGCAAGCATCGATTCAAACGGTTTTTCGGCTCGGCACTTTTCAAAAATAGGGAAAATCAACATCATGCATGAAAATATCGAATTTTTCATGCCGAAAATTAAATCGCAAACCGTTCGAATCCAGGCGAACGATTCAAACATAGGGCCCTTGATGCCAAATTAAAGCCACGTCATTGGCTGCAATAGATCCGCCATTTTGCATCAGTTGTTACCGTCCAATTGCACGCCAGTATTTTGACAACGAACCTTACCTCTCAAGCGCCATCTTGTAGATTTTAAAATCATGAAAAGCCTCATTGAAACTGACCTCAAAAGACGGATTCCCTTGAAACTGTTGGTGTCCAACTTCTTGATCCTATTGTTGTCCAAATGTAGAACCTTCAACAGCGTATTGCGGCCGAACATAGCTCTGAAATAGAAATAGAAATACAAATACTTATATATTAACTCTGCCGTACAAATTTAAAATGCAGTGAGTGCATTTTTTCACCTTTTGGGTTTATTCTATTTTCGGAATCCAGGAAACGAAATCTACTCGAATCAGAGAACCGTTTTTTGATACCCACTCTGTTCTTTTTGTCAAAACAAAATTTGTTGCAAAAGAATAAAAACCTGTGCTGCAAACACGTTTTTCTCAAAACTAGATAAATGCACTCACTGCATTTTATTTTGTACGGCAGAATGCATCTTAGTCCTCACAGTGACAACGCACCTGCGGTTCTGCATATCTATTAAATGCAACCTAAATGATACATAAATCGTAGTTGTGTGATGGGACGCTAATAATTCAAATTTATATAACATAACCCTCCTTCTATCGCAGTCGGGTAAAAAAACCATTGGCGCCGTTCGAACGGCTAAGAGGCTAAACATTAACATGTGGCACTTACTTAAAATTCCGAAAACCAAAACCAATTTGTCACACGATATTATGTTAGTTTGAGTGAGCAATAAATTCCCAAAAAGGTTGAGCTTAATTACAAGGGTCACACTTGTAAGTGTAGGAAAAATAAAAGTTCGCATTCCAAAATGTGCAATAAATTCACGCTGAGATATCGATGTAAAAACAATACCGAGAAAACGAACAAGGCTAGCCTGAGAATAAAAAAACCTATCATAAAAACAAAGGTTTCAGATACTACATTTAAAGAAACCTATATTCTAAGTCTTACGACTTAGGGATGCTTTTCAAATATGTTATTACGCGGCAAACCCTTGACCAATTTCAGGTACGAGTCCAGGCAGTTGACGCTACCAAAAATGGTGGCCAACTTAAATGCGCGATAGCTATTGGGTGATCTGAAGAGACGCAATCGCGGGAAGCGACGGGATTGGCAGATTGCAGTTCCACCACGAGGGATGATGCGCAGGCGTCGATTGCCATCCATAACAACCAAAACACCAAACAACACAAGCAAAGAAGAACCTTATGTTAATTAGAGTAGACACTAAAATCGTAATTAGTAATTAACCTCTATTATAATTAAGTCAGCTAGACGAATCGAAGGGTAGAGGGAGGACACTTCTTATTTCGGAGCGGAGCGAGCCGGCTGTACGAGCAGTGGAGCATGTATTAAGACCAGATCTTAAAGTCTAATAATGTAAAATTATATTAAACTTTGATTTACTTATAAATTAGAGTCAGTGTATATTAGCAGCGGCGACAAAAGTTAAGTTGATACCTTTTATGTTTATGTAAATGGTTTGGGTTTATATTGAATTGATCTGATTAATTTCATAAATTTCCATTTGTATTCTCACTAGTAGAGATTTTAGTAACATAGTTTAACTTAAACAAGATGGAAAGTAAAAGTTACCTAATCATTTGCCACTTACATTCAATTTTAACTGTAATTCGTAACTATGAATTATCTCTGCGTAAGATAATTAGAGCACGGTAATATTTGAACAAAATATACCGAAACCTATGTCTATCATCATCAAATCAAGTAATTAATGTGCCTGATATACCTCTATACGTGATCATTATGTGCTATTGTTTCATTAAATTCAACGAAAGCCTGTGTATATGTATGTATTGTGTGTACGTTAACGCTCATCATCACGTTAACTCGTCCCTGTGTGAAATATCCATAATGTGGTATTATTTGAATAATATGATAACAAACCTACCTATGTCTAATCTGAGACGCTTTGGAGTTTGTAATGTACTTACATTGAAATCATCATCAATAACGATTACTCCAAGATATATATTGTTCGAATGTATTCTACATAAATATATGATTAACTATTGTTTTATATAGAACTGAACTAGGTTACTGACCCCGATATATTGGCGAAAAGTCCTTTAAGATGGCTTAAAGGACTAGTCAATATCATTAAGGAATTTACTTTGGTAATAAATACATCTAATAAACAAAACCAACGGTTTATTCATAATGTTATTAGACCAAAAGGCGTATGGGCTGTCCCAGCTTATACGACTAGTCTAATTAACGAATATACCTATACTCTATATTATTATTAGGCGAAAAGGCGTGTGAGTTGATCAATCCCCACATGACTAGCCTAATACTGACTACCTGTTGGTAACGCGCACCGTTAATGAGTCGAATACTTCACTGATAAGTTAGCATTTATATCGACTATTTGTTTCACATTAATTGACTTGATTAAGCTTATGTTTGATTATATGTTTTAACTTTGCAAACCAAGTATGACGCTTTGACTTTCAATTATGTAAATGTAGTGATTTGGTTTGAACGAATAATTGTTTAATTCAGATATTAATTAACTAATTAATTATAATTAGTCTTAATTGGGCGGAATGGTTTTTTCGTACTAAGGACATTTTTTTCCATTCCAATAGGTATTTGGCCCTAGGAAACGTGTCCTTAGCATCACGGATTTCATAATTATTTTCTAATCTAGAACTCCCTGGTGAAAATCACAAAATAGTTTCAATCGTAGAGTCACAATTAAGTAAATAAACGTATATCTATACCTTAAACTCTACCTGTGACTTTAATTCATATACCCGCATACCTTGACTAATTTTCAGTAAATTACATTCCAAGTTGACTGTATTCATCCAAACCTAATGAATGAGATGCCCAAGTAACTACTTTCCGAACTAATGGTACTTAAATGCCTTAAATAAACTCATTTGCTTTAAAGGAATTCAATAAGAAATATCCACGTAAATTCTTGCAATTTAACGCATGGCATTCGAGTTTTGATAATCAGATTAAACCAATAATTTTTTGTTGGTTCACCCTAGTTGGTGCTATATTCAGTAAGATTGAGACACCACAGTTGTTGCGATCCTTCATCTCGTAAAACGTAGGGAAAAAGCTGTCCAAAGGATCCTAAACTGATAAAAAGCATATACAGGGGCCCCATTTTCGGATGAAAAGTGGAGATGATTTGAATATATGTATATGATAACCTTACGGGGTTACAAAGAATGACAGCGGTATATCAAGGAATATACCTAGTTATCTTGCCAGGCCAAGGCAAGCTTAGGGAACCTTGGGGATCAAGAAAGCATCGACACCCTCCATCGTGGCAACCATTTGGAGCACGTGAAAGGAGACAGGAACACATTAAAAGGTCCTTGTCTGGACAAAGGTTCAGCTAGGGGACTGGCTCCTTTGTGACCCACTTCAGGGGGCTCAACTTGCTGTCTTATATTAAATTATATTTCTATTATATCACTCATCATTGCCATGGACGTAGCGGAGTTTTATTGCAAGTTTCTGTCATATCATCTTACATAAACACTAGAGAGCAATTAACATCACATTTTAAGGCATTTATAAACCAATCATCAAACCCGAATCTCATAAAGTTAAATAGACTGTCGTTGACGGTCTTTGTTCACCCATTTTATATTGTACTCACACACGACGGTGAGACCGCTTAACCACGCTAGGTTTGTGACACGTAATAAGTGTCTAGATCGACCCAGGATCGTTTCATCTAACTATACATTTAGCATCTGGAACACCTCATCGGGTGACCGTTGCTCCAGATAGCTTCATTAGGCGCGGGACCATCACAGTTGTTATGGGCGACAGTTACCACTTACCATCAGGTGGCCGTGTGGTGTCCGGCAGAGTAGAATAGCACCAACCCCTTACACTCATGGGTGTCGTACAAGACGACTAATGTTTTCGAGGCAAAAGATCAAGAGTCTCCGTAGTCTGGAAAATGGGCAGCAGCATTTTCCATTGTTATATTTAAACACTGCGATCTCCAACCCGCCTGCCGAGCGTGGAGATTATGGCAATAACCTCCCCTTTCGTGGGAGAGGCCCTAAGTCCTGCAGTGGACTGTTACGGGCTGTGATGATGATCAGGTGGACTACCTGCTCGTTTGCCACTAAATGGCATTAAAAAGAATTAGGAGAATTGTCATTTCAGCAAATTTTATCTCAGGTGGTAGGATGGGTGAGTACTTGAGTGAGCCTTAGCTATTTCTTCCGACCAGCGTCGATACTTGCGTCGTGTTCCGGTTTGAAGGATAAGATACTGTTCTGCTTTTCTGTTACCCGAGTGCATAAATCGCAGATGCAATGGACGATAGCTACCGGTTTGTCTGCCTGTATGGTATTGAGTAGCACAACATACAAAAAAATATGTCTACTATTACAGTTACATGTTTTCGAGGCAACAGATCTAGAGTCTCCGTAGGCTGGAATATTTATACAACTGTGATCTCCACATAGGCGCTGGAAGGGGGGGAGCCGGGTGGGCCGTGCCCACCCCAGAATGGTCTGGTGCCCACCCCAGGATGGGATGCTCACTGGCTGTAAGTACATTGGCGATTGACTCTGCTTCAGCGGCCACCTCAGGGGCCAGGGCCCCCATGGAAAATAGCCCTAGATACGCCAATGGATCTCCAACCCGCCTGCCGAGCGTGGAGATTATGGCAGTAACCTCCCCTTTCGTGGAGAGGCTCCTAGTACTTGAGGACTGTTATGGACTTTAATGATGATGTGCCGCCATACCAATGACTTTTTTGAGTTTTGTACATTAGTTGAACACTAACCGATGCTCTTACGGTGAGGGAAAACATCGTGACGAAACCTAACATTTGAGCGAATGAATGTGTATCCATGATCCATACTGGTCAGGTTCCCCTGTTAATAGCGCGGGCGCGGGCGTGCAAGGCTCCGCCGTGACCATGATCCAGGATTTAGCAGATCAGGTAACTACAGTGGTGCGACTGCCGCCTGGTAGCCACAGCCCTGTTAGCAGAAGAACGTGCCCAGTTCGAATCATGGATACATATTCAGTCGCCTAAATGTGCAGGTTTCATCACGATATTTTTCGTCATTCACATGCCATGTTTTCTATCTTACCGAAATAATATTGTAAGGATAAATAACTATTTTACTACGGTTACCTGGGTATGTCAGCAATCTGGTTGTGGCTGACATTACACCAGCCCAGTTTGGACATGTCGCCGATATGGGAGCCGTCCAGTTTAGTTATGTTGTTGTGGCTGAAATAAACATAAAATTACTGAATCAGGTCAAAAGTATATGTCTATTTCTATGAAGCATTGTTCACACGAGTATGAATTAGACATTAAATGAGAACGTTTACTTTGTCAGGTTTAAAGGCGCACTTATGGCTCCTAAAATGTATTTCTTTCAATAGAATAACCCAACCGACAGAAAATGTCGGATAACCCTTGACCAAGTTTATATTAACTCAAATATTTTTGACGTTTAACTACTGAACCGATTTTATTTAAACATCCTGAGAGGAATCTCGATTAAACAGGCTTTGAAATTTGCATTGCAGGTGCATCCGGTCGGAAGCTGAGATGCCACATACAGACACACACCTTCACACAATATTGGAGTATGTGTATATGTGGCAGCCAAATGGTTAAATTAGCCGGTTAATTAAACGGCTAGCTATTTAAGCAGTTATTTCATTGAAAATTGGCCAAATTCATGAACTTTGAAAGTAAAGTCAAATGAACGATATTGCCTCGAGTTTACGGAGCTCTTCCATTCATTATCATAATGCTAACCTAAACTAACCGAATAGAAACCTAATGCAAACTATTATTATACTTTGAAGTAAAGATATATAACAAATTACCTGAAAAGCTCCGAAATGAAACGAATAATAAAAAATTCACCCAGTACTTAAAAGAACTACTTCAGACTAAAAGTTATTACAGTGTAAAAGAATATTTAGAAGATAAATGAAAGTAATTCATTGCAATATACATATAATTTTACTATTTAAGATACTATTTACATATGTATATGTATTGTATTAAAAATTATTGATATTTACGTATATATATCCTACCTATTAAACTTCTCTATTTTAGATTTATAAACTTGTATATAATAAATAGAAAATAGGGCATTAGGTTAGATATTATAATATCGTAAATTATACTTACATAGATACTTATTATAGATAGGTACAGTTTTGGTCTGCCTATGTAAACTTTACCTAAAGTAAAACAACTGTTACTTATACCTTTTTGCGTTACTGCAGCATACACATGCGGCTTATGTTAGTAATTAGTTAGTTAGTAGTCCGTCGTCAGAAATAAATTTCTTCTTTTGTGTTACTTATAAGTTGTATGTGTATGTATGGAGTGCCAAATAAATTTTTTCTATTTCTATTTCTATTGTTTAATATTAAGCTTATTAAAGATTGCCTTGTTAATAGCCATCCGTAGGTAGATAATATACTCGTAACGAAACTGTTACTAAAATTAGAAAATAATATAACCCTAGTATTTTTAAGTTTTTAATATTGTAGTGCCTGTCAGGGTCATAATTGTAAATTACTTTTATGAAGCAATAAACATTTGAGTATTGAGTATTGAGTATTGAGTATTCTGGGTAGGTTAGTATTGGAACAATGTGTGGAAGAGCTGCGTAAACTCGAGGCAATATCGTTCTTTCAACATCATTTTAAAATCTTATGAAACTGGCAAATTTTCAACTAAATAATTGCTCAAAAAGCTAGCCGTTTAGTTAACCGGCTAATTTAACCATATGGTTGGACATATACATTTTCAGTCCGACAGAAAATGTAGGTATAAATTATTCTATTTACTCAGGTTTTATCTTTTTGAAAGCCAGTTTCTTCAAGATGGTTCCTAGCTTTGTTCCATTAAAATTGATTCCGTAGTTTAATTATACAATACAATACAATACAAAACTCTTTATTGCACACCATAGAACACAAGTAAAGATACAAAAAATATGGTAGATAGTACAAAGGGCGGTCTTATCACTAATGTGATCTCTTCCAGACAACCTTGGTATGGAGAGAAGCACAGGATTAAAACAACAGACAGGTAGTGCACACAAAAGCATCACTTATAACAAAAAAATATACAAAAAAAAAATACATACATCTTCACAACAAAATACCCACAGATCCATAAATAAAGAATAAAACCAGACTAAAACCCAGAACCACAGCACACACAATTACCCCACTACAGACATTAGATAATGCTGCTTTATTATCCGACTTTTTATAACCGAAATAATGAAATTATTATCATACACAATGAGCTATTATATCTCGATCTCTTTCTAACAGATTGGCCATCAGATGGCCTCATATAATCTAATCAGAGACTCGTTCCCCAAAAAAGACCTCTCACCTGATATCCAGCACCTCGGTATCCCTCAATCCTCGGAACTGGTTGCGCTTCAAGTTGCCCAACCGATTGCCGTGCAGGTCTAACACTTTCAGCTTTTTCAGGTTCTGAAATGTTCACAGGTGTTTTTACTCTTGAGCCGACGGTCTAGCGATCACATACCGGAAGACACATCATCATATCAGCCGAAAGACGCCCACTGAGACTCCCTCAGAGATCGTCCACGGCGGCCGGTCCCGTGCCTCCCGCATCCAGCTGGTACCTGCGATCGTTACCAGGTCGGTCCAACTTGTGGGACGATACCGGAAGACACAGCGTGGGTAGAATCGGAAATGAGGAGATCCACAAGCGAACCAAGGTCACCGACATAGCCCTAAGGATTGCCAGGCTATAGTGGCAGTGGGCAGGAGACCAGTAACAATGTGACTTGAAGACATGGCAATAAAGTGGAGTGTCCATTGACTTCAACCTTGCAAGCGAACCTAATACGTATAAAAAAAACAGCGCTATTAAAAAATTAATAAACAAGTAGGTAACAATGTCTTGGAGACTAGAATCGTGTGTGCGATCGTTATGTCAGACGGGCCTAAGTGTCATAATGATTTACCTTGTCAGGCAATGTAATGTCACTATCATATTTTCTGTGGAAGCGGCTCCTCAGAGGGTCACAACACGATTCACATGGGGCCTTCCATAAATTACGTCACACGAATTTTAGGACTTTTGAGCCCCTCCCCCCGTCCTTGTCACAGGTTGTCACAATTTTATAATCCGGGGGGGATTATATAACTGTGAGATCCTGATGTGACGTCACACATTTCTTAAATTTATCCATATATTTTAGAATAATTGAAAGAAAACAGCTATCGTCATTTTTCATAGTGAGATAATTTCATAGTGAGAATGCGAATTATTAATAAATATGGATCAAGTTCGTTAAATTTTAAGATTGTTTATTCACATCTAAACGTCGCGTTTGATTATTAATTTTTAACATGTGATGTCACAAAATTTTTGATCCCCCCTGCCCCTTGTCACATCATGTCACATTTCAGTAATACCCTCCCTCCCTATTAAGGTGTGACATAATTTATGGATGACCCCCATAAAAAAAAACTGAGATCGAATCTCAGTTTTTTTTTATTCTACGCAGTGACAAACGAGCAGACAGCCCACCTGATGGTAAGCGGTAACTGTCGCCCATAACATCTACGATTCATGCATTTAGGTTGCAGGCAACAAAAATGCTGAACCGCAGGTGCGTTGTCACTGAAAGGACTAAGATGAAATGAATCATGCCTGTTAATGTAATTGCGCTGGCTAACTGCTTGGCGGCCGCAATAGATAAGGCGGTGGTACTCACCCAGGCAGACTCCTCAGGCTTGACAGAGTCTTACCACCTGATAACTCGGAAAGTCAATGACCGATACGATAACAATAACAACGATTGACAGAATCTCATACCTGGAACGTCTCAACAGCGATGTCGGATATCAAGCCGTTCACAAGACGCAGTTTTTCAAGGCGGCCTGCCGCCTCGCTGCCTGCGAACATGTCCTTAGCCAACTTGGTCATGCGGTGTCCGTCAATGGTTAGTGTGGTTAAGCTGCCTAGAATCTGTAAGCGATACAAATAGTTTTTAAAATTTCGCTATGAAGAAATTCCGCCAATCTTTCCGCCATGAAGATGTTGTTACATTTGACTGAATTCAGTAACTAAATTAAGAAGCAAAAGTGAGAACACATCAAAGTGGAATATATTGCTCATTAACTAAGGTCCTTTTTTGTATCACGGCTTTTGAAAAGCGGAGCGACACATAATATAAGTGATACAAAAATGGACTTTATTCTTTGAGCAATACATTTCAGTTTGATTTGCTCTCACGCTTGTTGCTTCTGTATTGAGGCTGGACTGGAGGACTGCCTTGTTTTTGTTTCATTACAATTGGTTTAGTAGTTTTGACAATATTGTAGTATATTTAGACTTAGTAGGGGATGCTGTAGATCTTTGACGTAGAGGGCGATTCTAGCGCTGTGACATCTCAATTTTGACATTTTTTCTAGCCTAAAAACTGTAATCAAACGTCACTGAAATTGATCTTTGATATGCCTGATGAATATAGTTGAGACAATATTTATTGGCTGCAATAGACATTTCAAAGTCATTATTAATGGAGATTTGTGGCTAGAAAAGATGTAGAATATGCCTGCGATATCTAGGATAGTATATCACTTATGACATTGCGAACATACGAAAGACCGAAACTGAGCTTTTTTTTATACTTCTCAGGTGACAAACGCGTAGACAGCCCACCTGATGGTAAACGGTAACTGTCGCCCATAACATCTACGATTCATGCACTTAAATAAAATTAATTAATTAAATAAGAGCGTCGGTGGCCGAGCGGTTAGAGTATGCAACTCGTAAGCCAGAGGTCCCGGGTTCGAATCCCGCTCCGGCCATGTACCAATGACTGTTTTCTGAGTTACGTACATTAGTTGAATACTAACCGATGCTCTTACGGTGAAGGAAAACATCGTGATGAAACCTGCACATTCAGGTGACTGGATGTGTAACCATGATCCAATCTGGTCAGGTTCCCCTGGTAGCAGGGTCATGGAGGTCAGATGGCAGTCGCTCCACTGTAATTACCTGACCTGCCAAATCCTGGATCATGGTCAAGGCGGACCCCGGGCCCTCGTGCGCGAGAGCTCAACCGGGACATTAACGCCAAGATGAGATGATGATGAAATAAAATTGCAGAACCGCAGGTGCGTTGTCACTGTAAGGACAAAGCTAAAATGCCTCAAGCCTGTAATTACCTAATTACGTAGAGCTTACCTTGAACGCTTCTTTTGGGAACTCCTCTATCTTGGTATTAAACATATGGAGCTCATGCAACGTCCTGTTGACTCCGGAGAATGCATATTGATCAATTGTCTTAATCGGTGTATCGATAATGATGATCGTTCTAATCGTAGACCGATATAGAAGTGGACCATAAAGATTGGCTGTAACAAAATGAGAGAGATATTTTAAAATTTTGAGGTAACTTCTTTAAATACTTTTATCAACACTCGTATCGTAATGTTCCAATTACATATTCGAAAACAGTCGTTTAAGGAGACACTTTTTTCACGCCAGTCCATAAATTTTAAAAAATTACTTTTCAATACAGCATTTCCCATACTAATTTTATTACAGCTGGAACGTAAAATAACTTTTTAATCATTATGCAACACTTATATTTTTTTAATTCTTGTCGGGCGCCCGAACACGGTCAAATGTAGGCTGAATACCTCAATGTCTTTAACAAATTCAAAATTCAAATTTTCCTTTATATATTTGTGAGTAATTATTTTCCCGCTAAACAGAATATTCTTTTCTAATCGTTGTTAGTTGTGTTTGTGAATGTTTTTTCTTGTTTGAAGCAAATAAATAGATAAATGTGAAAGTAGTGACGTGAATTTCCCGCCGCTTGATATTCGTGACGCGTAGATACAACAGAACTGACTCGCAGCTTACATCCAGCAAAGTTAAAAAAATTATAGGTATTTTAACAATATTTTAACATTAAAATATGAATGTAGATAAAGTAGTGTATGCAACTGCATATAATTAGGTATTAAAACACTCGTGTCAAACTATTATCTACGAGGCATAGCCTCGTATGATAAACAGCCACTCATGTTTTAATACCCCCTTTTATATGACAGTTGCATAAACTACTATAAAGAAACCAGACCTTAGACGAAGTTAGGGTTGAAAAAGTCAATATCTAGATACCAAAGATTTTCAACTAAGATCACATCATATTATTGTAATATCAGCCAGATTTTCTATTAACACTCAAATAGATATTTCTAACTGAATCATTCTGATATTGAAGTTAAGATCGATCCACAAAATATACAGAGAATAGTGAAAGGTAATGTAAGAAAGAAAAGGTAAGAAAAGGTAAAGGTAAGGTCCCCAAGGTAAAGCTATAACATTCTAAGTTTTTGTAACTATTTTAGGATTTAAGAAAAAAACCTTGAGTACATTTATATTGCTAAATCTGAATTGCTATGGCTTGTAATAAAGATGGTGACTATAGCACAGGAGTTTCTTCTCCTTTTTTAGTCACCAGATTTCTGATGTAACCTAGTACATATACTGTTTTAAGCTTATAAGTATAGACGTAAGAATACCCTGTATAAGTATTATTATTTGGCGGTGAAGGATAAGATAGCCGCCAATGTTGGCAAGCGAAGATGGTGAGAAGGGAGAAAAGGGTAATTACCCACCTGGCCGGGTGTTGTGACCAGGGGATCAAGGGTCCGACAGTTGATCGTCGGAAGTTGTATATATGCCGTGGAAGTTGGCACATTTCTCTAGCGCGATGCAGGACGGTTAGCGCCATCTATGTACGGATGCTTGCCAACCTTGTGTTCGTGTACTCGTAAAGTGAGTATTGTTGAAGTTCCCTATTGGAGCGATAGATGTCGCTACAGTTATATTATAAAGCCAAAATTTTCCACCCTTCGTTTGAATGGCCTGGGATTTCTGCCTGTATGGGATTTGGCAGACCTCCTATAAAGAGAAGTATATGCCTGAATATGTGAAAATGTACTCTAAGAATTAGTAAATACAAAGGAGAAAGTAGCACAAGACTCAACATATGGGGTGGAAAGTTTATAACTGTACGAACCCTGGTGTGAGAAAATTGTTCTCAGAAAATTTTTATATTACCATTAACGTGACCAAAGAACTGATTCATTCCTTGGACAACTAATTAGCATTATTATGCAATGAGTCAACGAAGCCAGCTTTCTGGACACTATTCAACGGGACAGCACTCATCTTCACAGCTCGTAACAGTCCACTGCAGGACTTACGGCCTCTCCCACGAAAGGGGAGGTTATTGCGATAATCTCCACGCTCGGCAGGCGGGTTGGAGATCGCAGTGTTTAAATATAACAATGGGAAATGCTGCTGCCCCTTTCCAGACTACGGAGACTCTTGATCTTTTGTCCCGAAAACATTTGTCGCCTTGCACGACACCCACGAGTGTAAGAGGTTGGTGCTATTCTACTCTATATTCACTCAGTGCTATTTATTTTTATTGTAGGTGAGTATAAGCATGTATTATTGAATAAAGCTTTTTAAGGGGAATAAAATACGTATACTCACAAATATGACACTCTTTCAACGTGAGCTTTTCAATCGGAAAGCCGAGACCAGCCAAATTCCCGATACCAACACTCAGTATCGCTAGCCCTGTATTTTCACACCGTACATGGAGACCTGCATCTGTCCCATTCTCACACACACAGGGATGTATTAGCTGCTTCTGTTGGTCGTCTGGGCATCGGTACTTTGGGCCTGGCGGGATATATTCTGACAATACCGAATGGAGGTAAATTATTGTGATGAATACTATTATCCGTGACATTTTGATGGGGCAGCTATCTGAAAAGGGAATGGAATTTGGTTAGAGGATACCAAAGGGTGCAACTCAAAATAACTTAGAAATATTGAGATAAGATAATATCTCTCCCGGGTGGAAATAAAATAAATAAAGAGTTAGCGTTAGGGTGTGGAACATGTGAGTTTCAACATGAAGTTCAAGGAGACGGCAACGTGTGGGTGATGCCCCTGGTATTGCAAACGATAACTGCATTCCATCAGGCAGGCCATAAGCTTGTTTGCCACCTTAGAAGAATAAAAAAAAAATTTTTAATTGGCCTTTATTACGATTGTATCTACTTGTACCATAATATTGTATATAGCTATCAGTAAAAAATTATAATCCGTTCCCCTTAGATTACAGATGTCCTGGACAACGGTGGCCGCATTCCATCAGATGGACCGTCCATCCTACCTAGGCTACAAAACAAAAAAAAATATGTTGTAAATACAGAAATGCTGTAACAAGTTAAGATAATAAAGATAAAATACTTAAAAGTTGATCAGTACAGGAAATATAGATGTAAAAAACTAGTCACAAACTATGGTGAAGTGAAGGTCAAAAAACCAGTTTCTTTTTACAATACGACATCGTTTATCGATGTTACAACATTAATCAATACATTTAATAACAATTACACTGATCGACACTCCATTATGGCAGAGAATATGCAGCAATTGCAACATAATGGATTGAAGTTTTCGCACAAAGTTTCACAATTCACTTTCACCAAGAATAAATATTATTACTATCTCGCACCTGCGAATTACGTTTGACTCAGCTCAATTATAACAAATTGCGCTGTTTACAAACAATTTCGACTGTTCTTAACATAATCATTGCGCTAACTATTATCACGCAATTTCTTTGTTTTTAAATTTGGGAACGAAACTGCCCCATCGATACAGCAGAATGAAAAAGTTTTTTGTGCGTGAGTGCGTGCGTGCGTAAGTGCTGGAATAGGGAGGTAACAATTTCGTACTTCGATGTTATTCGTTCGAGGTATCGATATTTATTATTACGAAATGTCGATACGTCCAAATAGGATAGAAACTGAGAAACACTACGTTTCAGATACATCGATATTGTCAAGTATCGAAAACATTTCAAAACGACGCTTGTATAATAGGACCACGTAAAGACCGTATTGTTTAATTTAGACAAACTAAAAAGTTTGTCTGAATTATTAATCATGCTAAAAATTATCTCCTGCACTTCCTTTTTAATTTTTTTGCCCATTATTTAATAATATTTTCGAAAACTCACGATAATAAACAATCCTAAAGAAATCAAATTGTTAGTCAATCAATAGTCATCGATTTTTTTTAATAAGCTATTCGTTCTTTTCTTGTTCTTATTCTAGCCATGAACTAATCACTGTAAAGGATGATGAAAAAAGAGAAAATAGTTCTTGTAGTATTGAAACACTGTCTGTATCACTTAAATGTTATTTATTCATTTCCACATTAATTACAATATATAACCACACAAAACAATTCGTAACGTGATGCATGCACGACTGCCAGTTGCAATGACAACTATTATTGACAAGTGAGGGTATTTATAATATTTATGGAGGTACGGATGATAGAGACAGTTCCTATCGTTTACGTACCAATATAATGAATTTATACATTATTGTATCCAATATATTATTTTAATTGACTTATGGAATGTTCCTTGTCGGAATGCCAACACGGCTTCAGGCCGGGCTGCAGCACCATGGATCCAATCTTTGCTCTCACGGTCCTTCAGGAGTCCCATTGCATTAGGAATCAGGAATGCAGAGGGCTTTCGACAGTGTCTCTCGAGAGATAATGTGGTGGGCTCTGAGATCAAAGTCTGTGCCCGAAGCGTATATTAGTATTATACAGGATTTGTATGCCAATACTGGAGCCGTCGTCAAAACCATCGTAGGCCATACTAATCTCTTCCCGATTACTGTAGGTGTTCACCAGGGTTCTGTGCTGAGCCCTTACTTGTTTAGCATTGTGCTCGATGCCCTCTCAGCGGTAATTCAGGACATGCCTCCTTGGCTTATGAAGTACGCTGACGACATTGTACTGGTGATCAAGCTTAGGCAGGATCTAGAGACCAGAGTAAACATGTTTAAGGATATGTTAGAAAACGGTAGTTTGAAGTTGAATGTCGCCAAAACGGAGTATATGGCCAGCTGCAGCGCAGATCCCGAAACCATCCTTGTAGGTAACGAAGATGTCAATAGAACAGATAAATATAAGTACCTCGGATCCGTGATGCACGAGTCCGGCGATATCGGCCTCGATGTTAAGTCCCGAATCTCTGCAGCTTGGGCCAAGTGGCGGGAACTCACGGCAGTCACCTGTGACCCTAAAATTCCTTTAAAGCTCAAAGGGCTTATACAAGGGTATAATTAAACCGGTAATGCTATATGGCTGCGAGACTTGGCCAGCGCTGACGAAACACGTTTGCGAACTCCACGCCAACGAAATGAAAATGCTGCGGTGGATGTGCGGAGTTACGAGACTCGATCGAGTACGTAACGAGTACATTCGTGGTAGCCTTGGCGTGAAGGATATCGCAGATAAGATCGAGGAGGCTCGTCTGCGCTGGTTTGGTCACGTGTTGCGTAAGCCTAAGAGATATGTGGGAAATAGGCGCCTGAATCTACCGGTATCAGGAAAAAGGCCCCGGCCCAAAAAGCGATGGATTGACATCGCCGAGTCGAATGCGAGAGCCAACGGCTTACGACGCGAGGATGCTGAAGACCGGGCGGAGTGGAGATGATTAAGTAGGAAAGCGGACCCTGGCTGAGGCCGGGATAAACGCTAGGACGATGATGATGATATTATTTTAATTGACAAGATAAATATTAATATTATTCCTATACACTACAGTTCTTAAACACGAAAACAACTCACATAAAAATAGAAATAAATTACCTCCTTTTTAGTTGCAGCAAAAACTCCATTTACGAATTCACAGCGAATATGTCAGAATAATAATGTTAAAGTCCTACGGGGTGAACAAGGCCAATGAACCTGATGGTTTAGCAATAGTCACCGCCATATTCTATTAATAAGATTATGGAGCGTCCACTAATAACAAACTTCTGGCTCACGTTGAAGGTAACGATCTCCTCAGCGACCACCAGTACGGAATCCACAGCGGTCGATCGACGTGTAACCGGGGCTTTAATAGCACAAAAACATGTAATCAACTTCCTCCTCCGCCTCTTGCATACGTCGTACATTTTAGTTAGCAATCTAATATGGTAATAGCATTGACAACGCTAACGTGTGACGTCATTACGACACTCTAGTTTTAATATGGCGACCCTCGGAGAGATTTTGGTCAAATACATAGACTTCGAATAGCGTAGTATATTCTAAGACTATGGTCAAATGCCTGGCGAGTAAGTAAAAAAGATTTTTGTCTTAAAAATCTATGCGATATATCTGACGGCGCATCGAGTAATGAGGAGTTTTCCAGTAGGTATTGATAGTTTGTTTCAAAGAGCATCAATATATGGCGCTCCTACAATTTTGGTAATCTTCTTTAAATCTGTATGATGGTGGCAGTGATTTCATGCAGCCAAGTAATACTAAACTTGAAAATAAAATGTTTATTAATATAAACATAACTGTTAAAGGTTGAAACGAAGTGTAAAAAGAAATATTTATACAAGTTGGCACTATGTTCCATTATTATTACAACCTCTAAAATGGTTGAAAACTATTGACAAATATAATATTATCCAATACAACGTACCCAGTGTTTATATCCTGTTTGCTAAGAACCTATTTCAAGCGATTATCAATTATCAAAAATGTCGGGGCGCCATCTAGTGAGTGGTTAGGAATGCCTTAAATACCTATTGGAAAACTCCTCATTATAATGATGTCGGCTATCTAGACTCTAGGGCGCCGATATATCTATCTAAATCGATATTCTTAGTAACATCCTTAGGCGGATACTACACACACGATATATATCGTGATACGTATCATGATCCATATCGAGTAATATTTTGGATCGCAAGTCGATAAGAATCGTCGATATTTTCATTAGTCTGTGCATTCTTTCATTCATTTTGATGGCTGAATAGACTAAGTTGCCAATGCCTAGCCTAAAAAAAAGCATTTTTGACGCGTCGCTGGTGTATATTTACGTATTTTTACCAAAATGACTGATAAAGCTAGCGTTGCTATAGTATTAGCATTAGGATTAAAAAGACGCGTGAAGAGAAAAAAACGAGTAAAATTATAAGGATGAGGATCTTGTTGACTTTTTATACTTTTATAGTAACTGTCCAGCGGGGCTATTGGCTAACTCAGTTGACAACTGTATTTGACACTAGATAATTCTACACCACGTCATCTACGTTGAAAACTGGCAATAGCGTCTACCAAATTAGTACCAAATTAGAGTAGTGTCAGATTTTTTTATGTCAAATTCAGTTGTCCACTGAGATAGCCGATAGGCCCTCTGGTCCATAGTGGCCACAGCAGCTTGAAAATAAACACAAACATTAAAAATAAATTTGTAATTACGTTATTCATCTGTCAGTTTGACAGAAATGTCGTGATAAATATCGACTAGATACTAGACGCTCGATATATATCGCACGATAGTTGATACGGATCGTAGATTTCTGGATTTTCGGAAATCCTGTGATCCGTATCACGATTCGTGATACTCTAGGCTACACACTCGATAAATATCGTGATACTGCGTGAATCACGATATATATCGTGTGTGTAGTATCCGCTTTATGAAGCAGCGCCACAGACAATACATACAGATAAGACAAACTTTTGACATACATTCATTGCCATATAAAAAAATCTAACCAGAGATTAGAGATTTCTCATAATTGAAGGACTGCTGACTTAACAACGACGTTTTGGTATTCAAATCAATTTTAAACAAATTTCTTTCGCACTAATTTTATTTTAGTTATTTATATTATATTATTTAATTTATTTGTTAGGAAAAGACCAACGAATGAGTAATTTCATGATAAAGTACCAACAAAACAATTTTGCCAATCTCATAATTTATCTCTCGGCAGTGGTGTTCAAAAGAAAATACAAAAATGCCTCCCAAAAAAGCGAAGAAAAAGGCAAGTGTGGATAAGTGTAATATAGGAGAAGGAGGTCAGTTTTACATCGGCGCTTCCGATGATATGTTTGGTACGAATTGGTATGAAATTCTCTGCTTTCCTTACATATTATGCGGAAGAATATTTAGTTGTTTCATTACATTATGCGGCGGAGGAAATGGTTGCCTGCTCTACTGGATGGCGATACAATGGTGTTTGTGTAAAATCTCCATGCTGATTACACCAGATCCAGTTATGTTCCCTTATTTCTTCCACATGTTTTTCCAAGTGCTGGTTTTGACTTTTTTTTTCGGCTTCCTGTTTCGTTTTTTCGGAAAATCTGTATTTATACCTTACTTCATGGCTTTTTACGAGGCATTTCGAGGAAATGGTACAGAAGAAGAAACAACAACAAAACACAAAGGAATGGCTTTCAGAAAATACTGCTTTAGAAAAGGTGAAATATTTGATAGTCCAGTTGATAATAATGGCTATACACGGTATCCCAATTACTTAACTCCTTTAGTAGGTGCTGTCGTTGATCTTTTTCTATACGAAATTTTGAATTAAAATGTTATTTACATGAAAGTATGAACGTATTCGTGTTTTTTCTTTTTGATTTTTATCTAAGTATCTATACCTACCTCCTGTGCCAACTCCTGCCAACAGTCGGCCCGGAGTCGGATGGAACATCTTGGTGTCGGAGGCCAAAACTTATTTTGGGTCGTTGTGATAACATTGTAAGTATAGTAAGTAAGTACCTATACCTACCTAAACCAAACTAACTAAATAAACAATCCCCTTAGCGTTAATGTCCTGAAAGTGCCCGCGCGCGCGAATGTTCTTAAAAAAGCTGGGTTCAAAAGGAGATGTATGAAAATAATTATGGATATGTATGTATGTATGTAAACTCTTTATTGCGTATAACTACATAAAGAACAATAACAAAAGAAAATAAATATACATTGCAAAGGCGGGCTTATCCCACAATGGGATATGCAAGGCTAGAGAGTAGTGTCGTGGCCGAGTTGGCTTGTTCCATTTATCCACCCTAAGGTGGATACTCAGAAACGCGTGGCCATCTATCCACCCTAAACGGGGTGGATATTCGTAATTCATATAATATCTTTCTTCCGATTTACTCCCTCCCTACGTAGTATATTCATTTACAGACACATACACAAACCCGGTTAAGTTTTTGGAATGCGTGCAAAAAAACGCACAGTTCTTCGCTAAAACATCCACTGCAGCACAAAAATTTAGAAAACGATTGCAAATATACATTAAAAGGGACGAATTTATCCAAGATACACAACTACGTCTACTCAATAATTGAAAAAGTGTGGGTCATTTTCTGGAGATATTGCAAAATGTATAAAATACTACCAGCCCCGCCTCGGCTTCGCATGGGTGTAGTCTTTTTTAGTTAGTAGAGAAGTAATCATTATTTTTGTTTAGTGAAAAAGTTAATTTTAGAAATACAGGATGTAAGTTTTTATTTAATAGATAATTTTGTTCAAACTGTATTTGGGGTAAAAAGTCGGAAGAGCAATCAGATGTGAATTCCGGTTATCCACCCCGTTCAGGGTGGGTAGATGGACACGCGTTGCCGAGTATCCACCTTAGCGTACCTACCTGATTTAGGGTGGATAAATGGACCAAGCCACCGAGTTTCATGACCGCTTGCCTATTTGCCTACCGTATGACATAAAAAAAAAGCGTAATAAAGAACTCATCAAACCAATCGAATGAGTCAAAACTCAACTGAGTTACTAGTAACAATTATTTGAGCAAATTCATCACCAAGCATGTTGTATAGAACGCGTCAAAACAGAATGAGTAAAAACTCGACGTGGTTACTAGTAAGATAGGTACCTACTTGAAGGGGTTAACAATCTACTGACACCATCATTAGATAATCACGGAAACTCAATATGTGCAAAGTTTCATAAGAATCGGTGTAGAAGAAGTAGTTGAAAAGCAGTCGCAAAGTTTGAAGATAATAAATAAAACTTGTGGTGGTTTGGCTTTTTACGTGCACCTACTGCCAGCCTGACCCACACAACATGTTATGAAAAAGCCGATTCGCTAGAGCCTCGACCGTCTGCCAGCTAGGGGATCGCGATCAGGAACCATTGCAGATTCCTACTCAGGAAGTATTTGTGCAAAAAGACTAAATAGACTGAATAGACCTCAGAAAAATATTATACGAAAAAAAATATTGTGGATAATCTGGAAGATCCATTTGACTTCATATGGCAATACTCGAGCAGTTAAACATTTTTCTGAAGTCTGCTCCGCAGACCAATAACCGCAGCGAATAGGGATGTCCGAAAAAGTAATAGGAAGATGCAATATCGACATTTCCTAACGACCTGAAAAATATCGATTCAACGTCTAACTACATTTTAAGTCAGGCAATAAAGTAAAATAAAAATATTCTATTTGGGTTCACAAAACACTTATGCTATGAGTATTTATGAATCGGTACTTAATGTTTGAGTCAAAATCAACAAGGATGATCGGTTTTCATACCATCAGAAACATCAAATGATCACCGCCTCACATCAGCATTTCACATAGGTTGGTAGGCTCATTTTTTACGCACAAACTGACCGCCTTAGCACGGGTTTTCCTGGGGTTTCTCTATTATATTAAGCATGTAATAGGTAAACATAGGTACAAACATTCTAGTAGAAGTTCTGTAGATGATAGTTAAAACTGTATCAAAATCCGTTGCTTGATTTAGAAGTTAGCGAATACAGAGAGTAAATTTATACCAGGTAAGGGTTTTAATTTTGTGCTTGAAAGCCTCAAATGCGTAGGTAAATCGGCTCAGACCTATTGCTGTATAAAAGATAATTACATTACATGATGGTTTCTTGCTAAACCATAAAGACAGTAATCGCCTCCGCGCCTCTTTACATACAAAGTGACAGTATAGTTTGAGCTATAATAATTTAGTATGGCGATACCTCGAAAGGGGAACAAATGGCAGTTGCTTCTAATATGTCCCATTCCCCTTGATAAAATTTTACTGCTATAAACTCATAATTTTAATGGATTTAGTTTAAATGTGATAGTTCCGCTCGAATTCTACCGCTTTGTTTTATGGTATAATACTGACAGTAGAAAAACTTATAAAGTGTGGATATGGCAATAATCTGTGCTTGTCAGCCCTTCTTGTAAACATTCAGTTATTTGGTCATTATTAGCTTGAACTTCTACTTTTAGTTTGTCTAAATTATTAATCATGCTGAAAATTTTCTCTCTCACTTCCTTTTTAATTATTTTGCTTTTTGTTTATTAATATTTCTTATAACTTACGAAAATAAACAATCCCGCAGAAATCAAATTAACGCGTATTTAGGGCTATTTACCAGGGGGGCCTGGCCCCTGAGGTGACCGATGAAGCCGAGTCGATCGCCAATGTACACGAATCAGCAAGTGAACACGAATCAGAACGATTTAAGCTACCATAGAAGCCAAGCCACAGTCGTTATTTTTACATAATCGAGCTACGTATTTCTTTTTTGAATTTTTGATATATTGGCTCTTATAATCAGAATTGATGGGTGATATGGGCAATGTGAATGTTTGAAAAATGAGCGAATGTAGAGAGATCGAAATTATTTGAATCATGGCTCAAAAGAACTGGTGTGAACACATTGAATGAACGAGCTCACAATGTTTGGAATCGGAACACCGTACGCATCGTACGCCCCTCGCGTACGATTAAAAAAAATAGCGAAATCAAAATGATTTGGATTTTATTCTTAAAAGACCTAAGCGAACTTAATAGAAGTAATAAACTAGTGAAGGAGCGAGGTGAGGCTTTGGCTGAGGTGGTGTACTATAGGGGGCAATTGCACCCATTGCCCCCCCCCCCCCCCATTAATATATTAATATCGCTTTGACAACACCGCGCGTCTACACTAAACTCGTACAAACGATAAAAATATTGTGTTGTTTGTGCATGATCCAAAACTTAGTCCTGATCCGGTTATTTCTGCGCCTGTGCAGGATCTGCGCACTGTGCCTTACTTTTGGCCTCAAACAGGGCAAATACTGTTGGAGGCACCATACGACTTTGTGCCATTCACTGCAAAGACTGTGGGTGGGCCCGCAGTGCTCTAATCAGCATAAAAAACTGTATCAGGAGTTAGGGCGTCGGTTGAGGCGTAGGGTCTTGTTCTACGATCTGGACACTTTTTGGGTTAGCAAATATCGCTCGGTGTCCATCGGGGGAACATTTGACTGTATTATGTACTGATAGACAGAACAATTTTCTCTTTGGTTTTTATACCCGACTTTTAGAAAAATAACTCAATCTAGGTAGCTTTTATTCTAATTTAATTAATTATAATGAAATGTGGTTGTCCATTGAAAGGGCTAAGTGGTCTTATTCGACTTATTGCTTAAAATAATGCAATACAAGCTGAAAAGACCAAAAGTCAGGCAACCAACCTAGTGTCGAGGTGTTAGTCCAACACTATACAATATATACCTAAAATCCTTTGCAAAAAAATTGCATATAATATATAGTAAGTTTGTGGATTCCTCGGTTGCATTTCATTGAAATTAATAATTTCAATGGGCATAGTCGGTCACCACTGAGAGCGCTCAGTTTAGTTCATCATCCAATGGCGAACTAGTTCGCTCTATTAGTTCATTAGTTCTTTTTTTGAAATAATTTAGTAACAACAATAAATGAAGTAAAAAATATATTTATGATTATTGCAAATTCTTTTTTATTTTATTTAAAAAGTACAAAGTATTACATGAAAAGTTCACACTTCTATTTAAGCCACATAGAATTTTTTATTTAAATAATAATGAAAAAATAAAATAATTTTTATTAATAATTAGTCTACAACTAGTCTCGTTCTTAGTATAATGTGTAATTATATGACAATATTTAAAATATTATGGCACATAAGATCAGTTATATCACAATATGTACTTAGAAAGTACGAATTTTTACAATTAAAGTTGACTTTTTTTTTATGGCACATAAAATCTTTTACTTAAATAAAAACAAAATAATTTTATATTAATAATTAGTCAACAACTGACTAGTTGTGACAACGAGACTTCGTTCCTATTATAATACGTAATTATATGACAATAAAAATATTATGGCACATAAATCAGTTACACAAATAATAATGAAAAAATGAAAAAAAAACATATCATTTATATTTAATAATTAGATAAAACCCCGACTTATTCATAGTATCAGATTAAAAATATCACGATATTCATTACAAGTAACGAACTTTAAAGATTATTTTCTCCATATTACTATGTAAAAATAAGAGTGTTGAAACTTTATTCGGTTTCAATAATTTGCGGCGTTGACTAATAATTTGTCCTGCCCCTGAAAAAACTCGTTCACAAGGCACAGATGTTGCGACGATACAAAATCTTTTTAAAATATATGCATATAAGTGCGGGTATGTATGACGTCGTTCGTGCCACCACTGCAGAGGATCCATCTTACGATCTAAGTACTCCTCATTCAAATACTTATCAATTTCACGAATACCAGCCACAGTTTTGTTTTCAGGTCTTGTTATCCTATTTATTTCATTATCATATTCATCCCATATGCTCACACAATCTTTTTTATTTCCATTTTCATCTACTGATGATACCGGCACAAGAGCAGTTGTTGTGTTTGAAGAATTTTCTTGAATATTATATTGCAACGACTGCAATGGTGTTTTACCGACTTTAATTTTAAGGCCTTCAATTGCGCGCTCACGATAGTCTTGATTTTTCAATGATCTAGCTTTAAATCTAGGATCCAAAATTGTACTTTCAGCATATAAAATGTTATTTTCCAAATCTTTGAATCGAGTTTCCATACCTTTTTTCAAGGCTGATTGCACTGAAATAATTTTTTGATTCTGAGAAAAATATTTTCTCAAGTAATCTTGAATCAAATTGTTAAATACTATAACTTTAGATAAGGTTACATTTTTTTCGGCACTTATCTCAATTGTTACTTCATAAAATGGCTTAAGTAAAGGTAAAACTTGCTCTATGACCTCCCAGTCTTCTTGCTTTATATTTAAATCGGGGCGTAATAGAGCAATCGTTGTTATCACAGCATCCTTTACCTGTATTATTCGCTGAAGCATGTCATAAGTAGAGTTCCAGCGAGTTGGGACGTCTTGCTTAAGTTTAAGAACGGGTAAATTGAGTTGTTTTTGCGTGGTGGCTAATTTTTTTTGTCCTTGGGTACTCCGATTAAAGTATTCAACAATACTTTTAACTTGCACTAAAACATCAGATATTTCTTTAGTAGCAGTTTGGACGACAAGATTTAAAGTGTGAGCGAAGCAACCAATTGATCGCCACTTTCCAAGTTTAACAGCATTTATGATGTTTGATGCATTATCACTAACAACAGCGGTAACTTTATGTAAAATATCCCACTCTATCATCACATTCCTCAAAAAGTCACATTAATTCTCGCTTGTGTGTCTATCATTGAATGCTTCACAAGTGAGTAATATAGAACAAAGCTTGGTTTCATCATCTATAAAGTGGGCTGTTACAGCGATATAGCTTTCATTATTACTAGAAGTCCAACCATCAGTAGTCAGAGATAGTGCAACTGCAGCTTTAATCTTTACTCGAGCCTCGCTTTGGAGTTCTTGATGAACATTAGACATTAAATTAGTTGATAATGTTTTTCTAGAGGGAAGTTGATACCCAGGACAATTTGAAACTAGTTGAATTAGTTTACGCATTTCAGGTTCTTCAACTATTCTTAAAGCATGATGTCCCTTAGCAATCATCTTGACAACTTGTCGGTCTATTTCTTCAACTTTTCTAATGGGTGGTGGCTTATGAATATATTGAGTAATCGAGTTTTGAAGCGATGATACTGCTGATATCGACGACGATGATGAAATTGCTAAAGATTGAGAATTGCCATTCCTTGATGCAGTTTGACAAGGATCTGTATCAGATAAATTTATAAAATCTTGCCGTTCCGGAGCTAGAGAAATCATAGGATGCTTTGTTTTCATATGTCGGGTAAGATTGCCATTTGAACCGCCAGCAAAGCTGATATAGGACGAACAATATTTACATTTTGCTTTTTTACTCGCAGTTTCTTCAGTAAAATGCATCCATAAAGAACTGTGTTTTCTTTTTGACGTCATTATTACACTTATTCTGAAACTAATAAATTATATTAATTGAATTATAATTTTAATTAGTAGAACTTTCATTATGTTTATAGATATTAATGAAAATAAAACATAATTTGTACTAGATATTTCCTTAAGGAAATATAATATTGAATAGATAAATAAATAATCAAAATTAAGATGAGTTAAATAAATGTCATTCAATAAAATTTGATTTTATTTTGTAAAAATACCAACGATTTATTTTTTATGAAACTAAGTATTGAAGACTATTTGATGATATATGGAAATTGAAATAAAATATCATAAAGAAAATTAACTAAAAAAGTTTTCATATTTTTTGACTGAATCAAACCAATGAAAATAATACAAGCGAAATTTATAGGTTATATGTCGCTAATTAACGTTATTTACAATAATAATCAATTATTTATAACAATTAATAGAAATGGAAAAGTAAAATGTTAATTTTAATTAAACTTACCGTGGAATCAGATATGATTATTTAAAATTAAAACAATTACTTAAAGTCCGTTATTAGATGTGGATATGAAGTTGTTTAGTATCGATATGGATATATCGAAATATCAAGGGGCGCGCACAGTAAAAGTAAATAACTCGGTTGATCACATAGCGCCACTGCCTAGTAAAGTGGACGCTAAAAAAAATATAAAAAGAAATATAAAAAGAACTGACAGCGAGATCATCGATGAACTAGTTCGCATAGTTCACCTAAAGGAGCGCTCTTCCCACCTAGGTCGTTCACGAACTACCCAAGACTAGAAATTATGTTTGTGTGAAATTTTTTGTATCCGGCCCAGAATTTTGTATCGGTACATCCTGCGGTGGGCAGCAGACCATTCTGGGGTAGGCCGCATCCATGGATATTCCATAAAATCAAAAAATATGGTCACCCGATTAGAGAGAAATAATTAGCATCTGTTCTACACCTCTTGTTCGGCTCGTTTTGACCCGAAGAGTGCTCGCTCAGTCCATGGCGTGGTCTTATTGTTCGTGGTTCTGTTCTTCAATCTAATTATCTTTGAGTAAATCGAATAACAAATACGAAATATCGAACAATCATTCGTGTGAATCATTCATATTCGTCCGTCACTACACTATATATCTGCAACTCTAGCTCTTGAGCGGAGCAAGAGAGGTTGTTCTTGGTCCATGGTCGTCACGCACGTCAGTCAGACGTCCGTCCGTCAAACGTCACGTCAGTTCACTTGAAAATGGCGAAGTGTGTCGAGTCTGTTTCAATTTACAGTTTTTAAAATTATATTTTAAAATTATAATTCATGCCAAATTAATTACATTTGGCAATACAAAATACTGTATAGAAAATATTCGGACATATTACCCACATCTTATTACTATTGGTGAGTGTAAATGTTATTTTTATAGAAGTGAAAATATGACGATTTCACGTAACCAATTTTGGTGCACACCAATTTATTTATTTCCGAGGGCGATGTGTGTGTTGTGCCTAATTATTAGTAGACACGTATCTAACACAATTGTTGTAGTATTTATTTTATGGTGTACTTATTATTTAGAAAGATTGTGTTAAGTTTTTCTAGGTTGTATTCGCCCGTGATACTTTCGATACGATGAATTTAGTCTGTTCTATGTCGAATAATACCGTAATTTCATTCAATTTTGATTGATAACGTACAGTCACAAAAGGTAAATCACCCTAAACAAAACTAATTATTGAAATCAAACAATTATTTTAAAAAAGTAGTTTGACCTACTTATATTGTTTTCCAATTGACCTAGTGACCAACTTTAGGAAGTATCTTTGTTAGTAAACATTTAGGTTGGGCTCTACAAAAATAGAATTATAAAAAGCAATAACTATTCTTTTTTCTGTTACACAAATAAACAAAACTGCTTCATTTGGATTAACAAATAAACTATTTTTCAATTTGACAAATTTATAAATAAAACAATGTCCTTTATTGGAAAATTTCACCACAAAAATAAAATAAAACAAAAAGAAAAAAAACCAGGCACTGGAAAAAAACCCAGGATTTTTTTTTAAACCGAATGCTAGTGACATTTTGGTACTGAAATTTACCTTTTCAAGATCACCAATCCTTTATTATTATTGTCAGTAATAATTAAATAAGTTATGTAGCTTGAAGAATAACAATAAAAAGAAAATGTACAATGACATTATTCCATATACACCTACTTGTACCACAAATTTTTTACATTGAATTTACTGCCTACATTTTGCCTACAACTGAAATTATCAAGATCACAGGGAACCAGTAACCCCAGACACAATTTTTTGCCAAATATGATTGTCAGTGCATGGAATGAACTACCGGAATTAGTGACCAGTGATCCATCAATAAACTGTTTTAAAAATAGACTGGATAGACATTACAAGAACTAAATATCGTGAATTACACGCAAAACCTTAAAGCTGCTAGTGTTTAATAAAGTATAGTTATTGGTTATATCAAACTAACAATCCGCCCCTGATTTGCATGTCTGTTCACAGATTTTCTCATATGTATTAGACATTATTATCACTACATATTATAAAACAAACTCCCATTCCGTGTGTCTATCTGTTCGTGATGAACACAAAAGCTACTGATTTGAAATATTCTGTAAAAGACAGTGAAAACCGTATCAAAATCTGTTGTGTGATTTAGGAGGAGTTAGTGGATATGCAGACTGATGCGTAAAGTGACTTTAAGTTATACTGTGTAAGGATACATACAAGAGCTAGAGTTAAATACGACTGTCTATCCTAAATAGTGTTCATCATCACAGTCCATAACAGTCTACTGCAGGACATAGGGCCTCTCCCATGAGGTTATTGCCCTAATCTCCATGCTTGGCAGGCGGGTTGGAGATCGCAGTGTTTAAATATAACAAACGAAAATGCTGCAGCCCATTTTCCAGATTACGGAGACTCTAAATCTTTTGCCTCGAAAACATTAGTCGCCTTGTCCGACACCCACGAGTGTAAGGGGTTGGTGCTATTCTACTCTGCCGGACACCAAACGGCTTTGCCGGTTCTATCGGTAAATTGTGTTCAGTGCCTCTATATTAAAGACGTAACAATCACATACAGATCTTCGGAGAATTAGCATAATACATGGCAGTAACATACGTGATACAGATGCGAGGCATGCCCAGATACAATCTATACTTCGCTTCCTGTTACGACAAAGAACTTGCGTCATGGGTTTTATCTTGTACAGGATATTTATAGAATTGAAACATTTTGTATAAATTCTGCTTTCTTTGCAACCTGCACCCTGTAAGCATGAATTTGTTGGTTGTGTCTGGGAGGGTTGATGAAAATTACAAGTTGTTTGAAAAAAATTTTTGTCTGGACTCAATAAAAAAAATTTTTTGTTGTTAATTACTGCCATCTGTCTTTTTTCTCTTTTCGACATTTATCAGTTATTAAAGAGTGGGGTCTTGCTAGGTATCTCCATTCTGTAATTCTGTCATTCAGCGCATATTTAGATTTGTAGGGTTGAGAGATCTCTCGGAGATTTTGATTTAAATTTAGCTTTTTTATTTACATCAGAGTAATAGTGTTTGTTTTAAGATAGAAAGTAAATTATTGGTTCTACGTTAGACCACAGTACATGGACTTGATTGTGTTGAGATGACATGGTCTTGTGTTATTAATTAGCATCTGCTACAAGTTAAAAGTTTCATCTGGATGTGTTCAATAGATTTCTTATGAAAAGGAACATTCTGATGGCCTCTATCATTAGGGTATAATATTATAAAGTGAAAGGTTGTGTATTTTTGTTTGTAATAAATAAACTCAAAAACGAATGGATGTTTTAAACAAAATCTTTCACTAATAGCATGCTACATTGGTTAACATATACCACTTTTTTTCCCCGGGATAATCATAGCCTCCCATAGCGGAAAAGTTGATTGTTTACGGAGATCAGAACTGCGCGCGAGTGAAAGCCGATGATAACGGTCATACCAATTTGAGCGTTCATTGCGTTATGGCGCAATGGCTAGTGGGTCGGACTTGGAAGCGAGAGATACCGGGTTCGATCCCCAATGCCCGCCATGTACTCTGTCTTTTTCTGAGTTATAGACATTTTTTTATATCTAGCTAGACCGCCATCTTACCCGTTGGTACGTGACGATGCGGCTGAAGATGGCGCATGCCTGTCTAGGAACAGCCTATTCACTCTAGCCTTGAAGGCGTCCAGATTATAATAATCAGGAACACACTCGCAGTTCCACTCCTTAGCCGTACGCATGATAAAGATCGAACCAAAGCGGCTCGTGCAGATAGCTAGGAAATCCACGACATAAGGATGAAGCGTTCGCCAGGAACGTACATTAGTTTAACACTAACCGATGCTATATCGGCGAGGAAACCTGCACATTCAGGCGACTGATTGTGAAACCATTATCTAATCCGATCAAGTTCCCCTGGTAACAAGGTCATGGGGATTCAAAGGGCAGTTGCTCTACCTACCGTAGTTACCTCCAAATCCTGGATCATGGTCAAAGCGGACCCCGGGCCCTCGTGAAAGAAAGAAATAAAGAAAAGACATTTATTACACATAGCACACCACGACACAATAACAGTTACAATTACAGACAACGGACACATTAATACTTAAAATATCTTAATTAAAACAACATGTAGCCTCCCATGACACTGTCGGTGCCGCGGCCACCAGCGTAAATGGTACCCACTCTGCATGTCGTGCGCGAGAGCACAGCCGGGATATTGATGCCAAGATGATGATAACGCATTGGTGATACTCCTGTTGCAAATGCGTTTATTACATTTGGATAAATACAGAAGCAAAAAGCATGAGACCAAATCAAAGTGTAATAATGTAATTCTCATAGAATAAGGTCCATTTTTGTATCACGCCTCTTGAAAAGCTAAACGACGCGTATCATAATCTCCACCTTACAGAATACCGCAGCTAAACAATACTCTTTTAAATAGAATTGTGTTTCTGCTGGTGAGTAAGGTTTCCAGAGCTCCATGGGGTGGGGATTTGGGGAACCGTGGCTTTGGCAGTGGAGGGACATTTGCCTTTTTGCTGCCAGAGTAACGTGTTATAGAGGTGGGCAACGCATTGGCGATACTCTCGGTTGCTAATGACTATAGGCAGCTGTGACCACTTTCCATCAGGTGGCCCGCTTGCCTGTTTGCCTACCGTATGACATAAAAAAATATAAGTGGTAGAAAAATTGAACTGTCCTTTGAGCAATACATTCCACTTTGAACTTGCTCTCACGCTTTCGTTTCTGAATTTAGACGATTGAATTTAGAAAAACGTAATAAGCGTATACTACGGTGACCACGCGTGTTCCTCACACCTTGGAGCCAAATTGGTCGCGAAATGTGCGGTTCCAAAGGAACTTTCTCCCACACACACTTAGGTTGTAGAATGAGATTTCCCCTGGAGTTCTTCAAGAAAGGGGTAAAAAGGTTTTTACGGGATCGGCAACGCGTGTGTGACGCCCCTGGTATTGCAAAAGTCCATAGGTTGCTGTGACTGCTTACCATCAGGCAGGCCGTAAGCTTGTTTGCCACCTTTGTGGTATTAAGAAAAAGGTCGTTTCCTGTTTGCCTACCGATTGGCATAGAGCTAAATAACTAGATTGGATTCCACAAAAGGTCACAATAAATGTGTGATTTAAACAAAGGTCATTCGAGTCGTGTTCGGCAATTTGTATGCTAGTTTCGATTTTGTGAATATTAAGCTCCCATGTCGGTTTAGCTATGCCTTGGATTTGGTGTCTGTAACCTAACAGACAGGTGTCGGAAAACCACCGACGTAAACTCCAATATTTCCCGAACTTCTGGAGCGTCGGTGGCGTATTGGTAACGATATCCGACTCGCAATGCGAGAGGTATCAGTAGCCGTATTCACAATGGCTCGGAAATCGGATTCGGATACGGAATCGACAAAGGACCCCGCAAGAGTTCTTAGGAAAATGTGGTTTCAGTTAATTTTGATGAAATTTTCATATGTTATAGAGAGTAGAGTTTCCCTGGAATCTATCGGGATTCTGAATAACAGTTTTCGAATCGATCGACACGGATTCGCCGCTCACGAATTTCGTGTCGAATCGTTCGGAAACGGTTTCGAATCATTGTGAATACGCCTACAGAGGGCCTAGTGTGAGTTCCGCTTCGATTTTACTTTACTATCGCGTTTGCGTTTACGTCGAAATTAGTATGAAGAAAAAAACTTCATTTACGTACCACTAGGCGGAACCACACGCAAACGCGATAGTAAAGTAAAATCGAAGCGTAACTCACACTAGGCCCTCAGGTGCGATTGCCACCGCCGCCATGTATCAATTACTCTTTTCTGAGTTATGTACCTACCTACATTAGTTGAAAAGCTACGTAGCTTTAAGTCCGCCATTGTACTGTAATGTGCATGAAGTTTTAAATAAGTTTTAAATAAACAGATGCACCTACGGTGAGGGAAACATTGTGATGAAACTTGCACATTCAGGTGACTGAATGTGTAACCATGATCCAATCTCGTCGGGTTCCCCTGTTAACGTGGTCACGGAGGTCAGATGGCAGTTGCTCCACTGTAATTACCTGATCTGCCAAATCCTGGGTCATGGTCAAGGCGGAGCCCGGGCCCTCGTGCGCGAGAGCTTAACCGGGAGCCTATGTTATTCACTGATAATGTCGTTTCTAGGTGAATCTTTTCTCTTTATAATATTATTATAACACATGTACCTATAGCCTCCTTCATCTAAAAGAAAGAAAGAAAAGACATTTATTACACATAGCACTCCACGACACAATAACAGACAACGGAATCAATAATAATTAAAATATCTAAAACAATGTGTTTCCTCCCATGCCACTATCATCGGTGCCGCGGCGGCCAGCATAACTGGCCTAAAAGACATAAAATGGCAAAAAAGAACTATGCCACATGTAATGTAGCTAAGTTTTTTAAATTCACATGGCGAACTTTTTCGATAACCGTCCGTTCAACTGTTTTCCCGCCAAATTGGAAAGGTTCGGTTGAGCGGACGACCTTGCAAGGTCTATGCCCTCAGCCCTGATTCGTGCACAACCTTGTATCGAAGGCAAAAGTGAGTAGGCGTAGTGTGCTTGCGAGAACTCGCAGAGTCCGAGAACTGGATGGGTGAGCGTTTCGCACTTTGAGGCTGGTC
Organism: Blastobasis lacticolella; assembly: GCA_905147135.1. Lineage (NCBI taxonomy): Eukaryota > Metazoa > Arthropoda > Insecta > Lepidoptera > Blastobasidae > Blastobasis > Blastobasis lacticolella. The sequence continues at coordinate 2,189,731 of LR990067.1, forward strand.
GAACGTTCAGCACCGCCACGAGCTCGCCACTCGTTAGGCGTGCCTCCTAATGCCGTGGCGAAGCGAGGTTGACCAAGGTCTTCCGCTGGGGACCCTGAGACTGAACGGTCTCGGGGGCTGGTGGACGACGTGCATGGGCAGTAGTTACAGTAGCTTATGGACGTTTGCAATACCGAGAGTATATTCCAATAGCTTCCATCCGTCCATGTTCACGGCAGTAGCTGGGTCACTCGCATGTACCACGTAAAATCAGGCTTGATAATTATCAAAATGTTTGTCTTGTCAAACACGGGCAAGTTTTGCCTATAAGTCAGTAGTTTTAAACTACGTAACGAATTTTAATGCGAGTTTCATCAATAGGTAGTGATTCAAGAGGAAGGTTTATAGCAAGAAGAAAAAGGGTAGGTAGGGGTAAAGTAGATGTAGGGTAGGGTAGGGGTAGGACGCCACGCGAACGAAGACGCGCCTGTAGGCCTAGTACAAGTTGCTCTCGCGCGCGATAAGCGAGAAAAAGCGCGACATAGGTAATGCTATCTCTTTCGTCTTAGTATTGAGGGAAAGAGACAAACGCTCTCTCGTGGCGCGAGCTTTGTCGCGGACACACTTGTGCTAGGGCCACTGGCCCGCTAGTTTTATTTATAATTGTATTTATTTATTTATGTAACCTTTATGACGTGGGAATTTCAATCAACGGGATATTGCACTACATAATATAAAATATTTACGATCATTTGTTTGTTTAATGGACTAGAATGCTTGGCAAATTGCATTTATAACTGTGTGTGTGTCTGCCTGTGGCATAGCACCCTTCGTTTAATTGATTTCGGTAAAATCTGTTCAACTGCAGGTAGTATATCTATTTGAGGAGTATGTAGAACCAATGACGACACGAGTGGTTCACTTGGGTAACATCTCTGCCACGCAGAGTAGAATAGCACCAACCCCTTACACTCGTGGGTGTCGTACAAAGCGACTAATGTTTTCGAGGCAAAAGTTCTAGTCTCCGTAGGCTGGGAAATGGGCAGCAGCGTTTTCCATTGTTATATTTACAACACTGCGACCTCCGACTTCTATCTCCAGCTACTAGGTACATTCCGGACCCGTTCCCGTGGGAACCACATTAAATTTCGGGAAAGGCTACTTATAGCCTATGTTACTCGCTGATAATCTAAATTCTGGATCATGGTCAAGGCAGACCCCGGACCCTCGTGCGCGAGAGCACTACTGGAACATTAACGCCAAGACGATTATTATACCTCGCAGATAATGTAGCTTTCTATGAGTGAAAGAATTTTTAAAATCAGTTAAGTTGTTTTTGAGTATATTTACTACAAACAAACAATCCGACAAACAATCAGATCTTTTCTCTTTATAATATTAGTATAGATAAATAGACACAATGGGTGTTTTTATAATTGGTAACGTAACGATATTACCGTGCACGCTTACTATATAGGCGAGAGGTGGCATGAAGGGAAAAGTAAAATAAACGGTAAAATAAAAAACGTCTCGAGACGACCACATTTTTGTTCTGTGGCAACCCCGAAGCACAACCGTTCTAAAATGTCACACTCCTGTCATAAATAATGTCTCCTTCATACCACATCTCCCCTATATCGTGGACGTCCGCGATAATATTGTCACGTTTATTTATTTCCATACAGTTATACAGCAATGAAATTTTGTTATAAAAGTACAATTCAGGTTAAAGGTTTTTCCTGGAGAGTACAACATGGAGTTCTTCAAGAAAGGGGTTTTTACGGGATCGGCAACGCGTGGGTGATGCCCCTGGTATTGCAAACGTCCATAGGCTGCGGTGACTGCTTACCGTCAGGCGCGCCATAAGCTTGTTTGCCACCTTGGTGGTATAAAACAAAATTCAAAGTTGCAATGCCAATAACAAAACTGCGGTTTAGAATTTCGAGTATCAAACCATTTAGCAGTATGATAACCTAATGACTAAAGAGAAAAAAAACCTTTCAGTTCAAATGAGGAGTTTTCCAGTAGGTATTTATAGTTGGTTTTAAAAAGCATCAACAGATGGCGCTCCTACAATTTTGGTAATCTTTTTATAATCAGTATGATGGTGGCAGTGATTTCATGCAGCCAACTAATACTAAACTTAAAAAAATTTTTTATTAAAATAAACATAACTGTTAAAGGTTGAACGAAGTGTAAAAAGAAATATTTATAGAAGTTGGCACTATGTTCCATTATTATTACAACCACTAAAATGGTTGAAAACTTATGACAAATACCATATTATCCAATACAACGTACCCGGTGTTTATATCCTGTTTGCTAAGAACCTATTTCAAGCGATTATCAATTAGGTACCAAAATTGTCGGGGCGCCATCTAGTGAGTGGTTAGGAATGCTTTAGATACCTATTGGAAAACTGCTCATTATAAAAGCACTCAATATCAATATCAATTTATTTAATTAATCGTCAACATGGGTTACAAAGTTGGTTACATATATTTAACAGACTCAATCTCCTTAAGACCTAATAATACAATTGCGAACGTGTTTCCGACTAGCGCTTCGCACACTGACCCAGTTCCAACCGCCCAATAGCTGTAAACCGACCACTGGATTGGGAGCAAGGAAATGGTGACCGGTTCTAGAATCTTCTTTATAGGGCTAGAGATAACCGATTTTCACAACTAGTTCGCGCGAGACGAGGTACAGGAGTCAGCGCAGCGAGCGTGTAGGTCCTTTTTTAAAGCGCGACGAAATAAGTTATCAAATGAAAAAAAAATTTCGTATAGAGCTTTTATCCCGCGGTATTTATTTATTTATTTCAGTTTAACAGAAATCTATTTCTATTTAAACCTACAGTACCTACTGATCAAGACCATTCCAAAGAGCCCAAACACGATGGGGTTATCTTAATGCGTTCATTAGTTCCTATGACCACCTTCCGACTCCATCATCAGACTAGCTCCATGGTACCATATTAATGCATTGTCATCCAAGTTACCAAATTTCAACTCAATCGGTTACAGCTAGTGTCAAATAAGAAGAGACTTAGCGGGTCACGTGGTTCGACTTGCTTATGCGCTTATTACACATTCCTAAATTCAGTGACTAAATTCAGAAACAAAAAGCGTGAGAGCAAATCAAAGTGGAATGTATTGCTCATAAAATAAGGTCCATTTTTGTATAAGGTATTTTTGGAAAGCGGAGCGACACGTGTCATAATATAAGTGATTCAAAAATAGACCTTATTTTATGAGCAATATATTCCACTTTGATTTGCTCTCACGCTTTTTGTTTCTGAATTTAGTAACTAAATTTAGGAATGTGTAATAAGCGCATTAGTAGGCGATTGACATGCGCGAAATCCCCTCTATTGCCATTCGACAAGTCTCTTCTTTCATGACGCGGATTATACCAACGAAACGTGGTCGAAAAATGGTTTTACATACGAACAGTGCAAGTTCAATAAAAGCTTGTAAAAAGAGAAGTGTTATAAGTTTGACGTGTGTATCTGTGGCTTTGTGTATCTGTCTGTGGCAGCGTAGCTCCCGAACGGGTGGACCGATTTGGATGCGATTTCTCTATTCGAAAGCCAGTTTAATCGAGATGGTTCCCATCTTTGTTTCATTAAAATCGGTACAGTAGTTTAAAAAATATTTGAGTTTAAGTGAACTTGGTTGGAGGCCATCCGACTTTTTCTGTCGGTTAGGTTATACCATAATGATGTGATATATTCGCTGTCGTGTGTACCTACGTACCAGATAAAACCGGTTCTCGAACCAAGGCATTTGACGCGCTCAGATTAGGAAATTTCGCTTTTGAACGTCCTTGATTTTAATCAGTATTGGTATGCCAATAAAGCCGTGTTTAAGTAAATATGTACGGGCTTAAAAGAGCCCACGAAATAGGTATTAGCCAGACTATATTGAGATTCATGTATGTTATGTGAGTGGTAGGTCGTGTGGTGTCCTGCAGAGTAGAATAGCACCAACCCCTTACACTCGTGGGTGTCGTATAAGGCGACTAATGTTTAGAGGAATAAATCTAAGTCTCCGTAGGCTGGAAAATGGGCAGCAGCGTTTTCCATTGTTATATTTATAATACTGCGATCTCCAACCCGCCTGCCAAGCGCGGAGATTACGGCAATAACCTTCCCTTTCGTGGGAGAGGCCCTTAGTCCTGCAGTGGACTGTGTATGGGTTGTTATGATGTGAGTAGGTACGGACGGGTTCATAAGTGCATGATCTCCTTAAAGTACATATTCCTGTGCACATGTTAAAAGGTTTTGTAGCATGTAGCATATACTGTTCGAAAGAGAATAAAGTAGAAAACATTTTAAAATTAAAATAATATCAATATCGCTTGTAGTTATTTTTTTATTACAATTCCAAATCACTTTGTCAATTTTGTTTCATAAGTTGTACACTATTAGCTCTTATTACGGTGAGGGAAAACATCGCGATGAAACCTGCACATTCAGGGGACTGAATGTGTAACCATGATCCAAACCGGCCAGGTTTCCCTGCTGCCGGGGTCACGGAGGGAGGCTGTATAAGATGGCAGTCGCTCCACTATAATTACCTGATCTGCCAAATCCTGGAACATGGTCAAGGCGGACCCTTCCGCGCGTGAGCACAACCAGGAAATTCACGTCATGATCATCTTGGCGTTAATGTCTCAGTTGTGCTCTCGCGAGCGAAGTTCCGCGGTCCGCCTAGATTATGAACCAGAATTTGGCAGATCATTACCTCGAAGCGACGGCAAGATGATTTATTGAAATTAGTACATGTTCGTAATAATATTGAAATAACTTGAGCGGGTTTTTTCCCCATCTCAAGGCTAAATCGCAGAGCGTTCAATCACAAAAATTTATTGGCGTATCTTAAACCCCGAGGAAAAAAGAGGATTATATTAAGTTTGACATGAGTATTTGTGGCTCTGTCACTGTGTATCTATGACTTGTGGCATCATACCTCGTGAACGGATGGACTGATTTGCGGTTGCGGATGCGGTTTACTCTGTTCGAAAGCCAGTTTAGTCGAGATAGTTCTTAGTTTTGCTTCATTAAAATCGGTTCGTGTAAATATTTGAGTATATATATGTATAATCTGTCCAAACTGACTTGTCTTATTTGGTTAAGGAAATCATGTATTTAAATGGATAATGTGCAGCAGTATTCGTTGAAATTCACATTTTATGTATCTTTATATATATAATTCTTCTGTAATAATTCTGTGAGTGTGTATGTCACTGAACTTCTCTCAAACGACAGGACCGATTTCGATGAAATTTTTTGTGTGTGTTCAAGGGGATCTGGGAATGGTTTAGATTCACAATTTTGTCAGAATGTTTTAGCTTATTAAAAAAAGTTTGAAATTTTCAAATTAAAGACGTGTAGACAGGACAACGTCTGTCGGGTCCGCTAGTTTCTTATATAATTCTCGACGTCTATACACAATATACGTAGCGTGATTGATACGAAAAGTCGTGATTTTGGGCATTGTTTGTTCACCAAATAAGACAAGTCAGTTTAAACAGATCATAAACTTGGTCGCGGATTCCCCGACTATTTCTGTCGGTAAAGTTATTATCCCGGAAAAGTAATAAGACAGATACACAGCGCTACAGATACACACGTCAAACTTATAACTCCCCCCTTTTTTCGTCGGGTACCCTACGACTTTCGAATTTTCGAAATCGGTACAGTAGATTCGGATATAACTCCCAACACCGCAACTTACAAGATATATAAATACAATATTTATTGAACAAAAAATTCAAAAAAATAATTTTACAGTTATTTTCTAACATTGTGGGCAAAGGCAAATTTTCCTCTTTATAAGTGAGTAGGGACTAAACGTATTGATACATGGTCAGTTATATTTGGTGAATGTGCGAGTTGAACTTCGGCCTTGAAGAATTCTGTTTACTCCTTTCGTAAGTATACTATGTTCGTCGGTGAATCGTATACATTGTTGCTTATTTCGTGAAGATTGCCGTTGTTGATAAGGGCGATTTTCGCAGAAACCATACGTCATCCTCAAGTGGCCTAGTGGCAGATGCTCGGCCCAATTGTTGGTCGATAAGTTGATAAAGATATTGTAGGTTAAAACCTTAAAAGATTTTCGTGGTTGACTCATACTAACCGTGGTAGCAAACCCGATAATATGTGTAGTGAATGTGATAAAAATATTTCAATAAAAGTTAGATTTTTAGTCTGATTTCTTGAGTTTGCCAACCCAACGTTGGGTTTAGTTACTTATTTAATGCGTACGGATAAGGAAAGGAACACGTTGCCTGCGTGTGTGTTCCCTGGTCATTAGTAATTTGGACCCCTTCAAGGCTAGAGTGAATAGGCTGTTCTAGACAGGTATGCTCCGTCTTCGGACGCATCGTCACCTACCACCAGGTTAGGTTAGGTGGCGGACAAATGCCTAACTAGTCTTAAGTTAGAAAAATCTAAGTAAATAACAATAATATACCGTTAAGGCTCCCGAGACTGTTCAGCCAGTCTCAGGGTCCCCAGTGGAAGACCTTGGCCAGCCTCGCTTCGCCAACAGTACTAGGAGGCACGCCTGACGAGTGGCGAGCTCGTTGCGGTGCTGAACGTTCGACTAGCCTCAAAGCACGAAACCTCGAATTGTCCTATTCACAAATTGTTCTTTTCTCAGATTGCTCCATTGCCAATAGGAGGGTGCCTTTTAATTTTTTTTATAGTATATATTAGCATGACTCATCCCACTGCTGGGCAAAGGCCGCCGCCTGTTTTTCCATACTTCGAGATCGTTTGCTATGGTTTGCCAATCTCTGTCGAATGCCAACAACAACTGAAAAACAGTAAAAGGATTCCGCATTCCACGTATAGTAATTGGTAGCAGTTTCGGATTGATCGCGCGTAGCGGGTAGAAACAAGTCACCCATTTAAATTATATAAAATAAAAATTGATCCCCTATGACTCGCTCGCGAATCTCTTTTATCAGATGGTAAGACTGTCAAGCCCGAGGAGTCCGCCTGGGTGACTACTACCCCCTTATCGTTTTCTGCCGCCCAGCAACAATGATTGCATTGTTGTGTTCCGGTAGCCAGCGCAATTACAGCCATGAGGCATTTCATCTTAGTCCTCACAGTGACAGCGCATCTGCCGTTCTGCATTTTTGTTGCCTGCAACCTAAATGCATGAATCGAACCGTTTACCATCAGCACGTCATCCTCAAGCTATTTAATATGCAAACCTATTAATTTCATGCTGTAAAATAATTGCATCTATTATTAGTTTTATGAATAGAGAACAATTGGTACTGATTTATTTACCTATATTTCTGTGAAACAAGATTATCAATCTTATCATAAAATAACTTGTATGAGTAGGTATTGAGAGAATTTAATAAAAATGCGGGGCGTTGTATTTTCAAAATATTGAGATTTGATTCCTACAAGAGTTTAACTCTTTCAATAGATATGATGATTGATACTGGATATATCACATTATGAAAATGACTTTAAAACTAAACGGTGCTTTTTTAGAGGCGAACTTCAATGATGGAATGATAATATGTTTGAATATGATTCCGATCATATGGCTGTCGTGACTGGCGCGTAGTTTTTTTTTTACATTATACAAGACAGGCATTTGACCACCATCTCACCTGTTGGTAAGTGACGATGCGGCCGAAGATGGAGCATGCCCGTCTTGGAAAAACCTATTCACTCTAGCCTTGAAGGCATCCAGATTATATTGATCAGGAAACACACTCGCAGGCAACGCGCTCTACTCCTTAGCTCGATTAGATGATCCAATCTGGATATTCTATTTTGATACACCTAATAATTCATCGAATCTTGTTCGATCTTCTCTAGTTTATCGGTGTAGAAAGGTGACTTGACATATCTCCAACCAAAGAAAATAATGTAATCGAGATCACACATCTCGATAGCCAACGTGATATTATTCGATGATGTTTATTTCTTTCCATATACAATATTTTGTTCGGCGATGAAGCTCAGTTTTGGTTGAATGATTAAGTTTATAAGCGCACGACGGTCACATCACCGAAATCATATTCAAACATAAATTCCATTAAATTATCTTTCCAAAAAAGCTAGTTTCACTGATACTAAATACTTTTTTCTTTGTTTTATTTCAATTTGAAATTCTCAGCCTCTAAAAAACACACTATTACCAAAAACGGAAAATGAAATTAAAAGCAGTTGAAAACATAGCAGTTGAGAACTTATAAGATCTAAAAAAATATTTATTCTTTGTCTAGTTCTGGCAAAACGGTGTTGTGTATTTTAAATGGCGACACTCAACCACGGCCACGGTTGAGTGTCGCCCGCTCTCGCTCATTAGGAATTACAAATGTTTATTATCTTGCTGATTTTTTAAGATATTATAAATTTAAATTTTCTATTTGTTGAGTAAAACGCTATCGAATTAAAATATTTTTTTTGTCGTTGCCATACCTATTATGAGTATTCCAATATCAGCTATTTGACTGCAGTGAGGTTGCTACTTTAACTTTTCATATTGAAATGGAACAAACAAAAATCGAATGAAATGAATGAAAATGAAAAAGTATTTATTGAATTAGGATTACGTTAATTAATCTCTTTTCAAAAGTCAAAAATCTTACGGAAAAAGAAGGGAAGTTAACCGAGCTCATCCAGGTAGGGGGCGACGCATGCAGACCGATCAGCGCGTACGAGGGCTTACCCCGGCGAGACACCGGGCACCGATACACGCCACGCACATAACCGCCTCACAAACAAAGAGGAAAAGTTTGTGAGTTTGTTTGTATGTTGGTGGTAATCTCTGAAACTAGATACTGAACCGATTTTGCAAATTCTTTCACTAAAAGGAAGCTACATTATTCCCGAGTGACATAGAGTACCTACTTTTCATCCCGGAAAAATAATAGGATTCCGCGGTATAGTTGAATGTTTACAGAGATCCGATCTGCGCGCGGGTGAACACCGCGGGGGATGGCTAGTAAAATAATAGGGCTCTGAATAATTATACTTTCTACCAATCGGCTCCCGAACTGTTCAACCAGTCTCAGTGTCCCCAGCGAAATACCTTGGTCAACCTGGCTTTATCAACAATATTAGGAGGCACGCCTAACGTGTGGCAAACTCGTTGCAGTGCTGAACGTTCAACTAGCCTTAAAAGTAGGAAACTGTCACCCATCCAGTGTCTGGACTCTGCGAACGCTGCTTAACCTTGTCTCGAAGGCATGCACGCTGCCGCTATTTGACCCCGTTTATAATCTGCCTATCTTCCCTTCTGATGGATTCATCATAGCAGCCGAAAGACGCCCACTGCTGGGTATAGGCCTCCCCAAAGATCTCCACAAAAGCCTGTCCTGTGCCTTCCACATCCAGCTGGTAACTGCGATCATTATCAGGTCGTCGGTCCACCTTGTGGTAGGCCTACCCACGCCGCGTCATCCGGTACGTGGTCGCCACTCTAGAACGTTACTGCCCCATCGGCCATCTGTTCTTCGAGCTATGTTCCCTGGCCACTGCCACCATAGTCTAGCAATCCTGTGTCGGTGACCTCGGTTCGCTTGTACTTGCTTGGTGTATGTATATACCTATGTTGTAGTGTGTAGTGCACGCCTCACCCCGCACTTAGGCTAAGTAAGTTAGGCTAAGTAATTGAATCCAATATACGTCTGAACCTAAGACATTGAGTATCATTCAATACATCCCGTAAGCTCCACATTGCATGGAGACGTATTTAAAATAGTATTTCTAAAAGTGCCATGATAAATTAAATAAATAAGGAATGTGGATGTTCCTGAAGAAATTGGATTGACCAATATGTATCTCCATCGGCAGACCACAGCCGCCACGATGCGCGTGTGGGGCGCCCACGGCGAGTTCTGCGCGCGTCACCAGTGGGAGGTGATCATCGCGACGCTGGCGCTGCTCGCGTGCGCCGCTAGCGTCGAGCGACGCGGAGCCGGTGGCAGGTGAGACTCCGAGCGAGATGCAGGGATTAATAATGAGACTAGCGCACGGTGGCGCCTACAGGCGCATACTAGTGCACACTGACGCTCACAGGCGCTTGTTTACGTATACAGGCGCACGCTGACGTACACAGGCGTACGCTGACGTACACAGGCGTACTCTTACGTCAAACAGACACATAAGTGCACGCTGGAGGACACAAGCGCACGCTGACACACAGTCAGTGAGTCCAGATGTGTATGCACACACCTGGACTCACTCACACAAACGCTCGCTTACTCACAAATACAATCCACACGCTACTTACCTTGCTCGAGCTCCGTAAGTGGCGGGGTTTGGGTCTATGGCAGTAGTGAGACAGTTACTTACGAACCCCTCGTATGGGGCGCCCACGGCGAGTTCTGCGCGCGTCACCAGTGGGAGGTGATCATCGCGACGCTGGCGCTGCTCGCGTGCGCCGCTAGCGTCGAGCGCCGCGGCGCCGGTGGCAGGTGAGACTCCGAGCTAGATACAGAGACAAATAGAGACACACAAGCGCACGCTGGCGCATACAGGCGCATGCTGATGTACATAGGCGCACGCTGACGTATACAGGAGCACGCTGACGTATACAGGCGCACTATGACGTATACAGGCGCACTCTGACGTATACAGGCGCACTATGACGTATACAGGCGCACTATGACGTATACAGGCGCACTATGACGTATACAGGCGCACTGACGTATACAGGCGCACGCTGACACACGCAGGCGCGCTAGGACTCACTACACACACACACCTGCTGACTCACACATACAATGCACACACCAGTTACCTCATACGACACCGCTAGCTGCTTCTGCGTCTACGTTCGGCCCTAGCCTGTAAGACGGTCTCCTTGCTCGAGCTCCGCAAGTGGCAGTAGTCCGCTGTAGTGAGGCTGTCGGCTTCGAAGCCCTTGTGTGAGTTCTGCGCGCGTTACCACTGGGAGGTGGTCATCGCGACGCTGGCGCTGCTCGCGTGAGCCGCGGCGCAGGCGGCAGGTGAGACTCATGCTAGTAACAAACCAAACGTCAGTTGCAGTTGATACTAATCCTTACGAAGTACAAAATATAGTCGCTTTTGGATTAATTCGGATGCGCGGGCGAGTCGGCCGTGGTCGGACGTCTGACCAAGGTCGACTCGCCACGCACCCAAAAGTGGCTTTATTCTATACTGCGTAAGGATTAGTATCAACTGCAGCTGACGGTTGGTCGACTCTAAACGGAACGTCTGATGCTAGTTTCAGAGCGAGATACAGGGAAAACAGACACATTATAGTGCACGCTGACGTATACAGGCGCACGATGACGTACACAGGCCTACTCTGACCTCAAACAGATACACAAGCGCACGCTGGCGGATACAGACGCACGCTGACACACGCAGTCGCGCCTGGACTCATTCACACAATCACCCGGTGACTCACACATACAATGTACACGCCAGTTACCCGTAACGGATAGTTACAGTTACCACCTGTAGCTAATTTCCTGGTATACGTTCCGTCCTAGCCTCTAAAACTAACATTACTACTACCACAAGACGTCGTACCTAAATAGTAATACGTCATCATCGTTATATCAGCCCTAAACGCCCTAGGGATGCGCGATCCAGATCATCGATTCGATTTTAAAGGATCGGACCGGATCGTAATGCGTCGATCCGCTCGTAGATTGGATCGCATGCCGTCGATCCGATATCAAGAAAATCGATCCGGATCGGATGCAAAAAAGCAAGCCAATTATTATTAGTTATTTATTATTTAAAAAAAACATTGCATGCACTTATAAATACGAACAAGTCTTGTGTCCGCCTTTTTAACGTAATGTGAGTGTCACATGACACAATAAGTACAAATCGCGAAAAAATAATCGTTTATAGAGGGAAACTAATAAAGTGGATAATTATGAACAAAAAATCCTTTTTTTTTATTAACTAGCTTTCGTCCCGCAGTCTCACTCGCGTGGACTATATTTTATATCGCGGGAGGGATGATCCATGCCCAGAAGCCTATGGAGCATACTATCTCTGTACCAAATTTCATTAAAATTGGTTCAGTAGTATAGGCGTGAAAGCGTTACAGGCAGACAGACAGAAAGACAAGACAGACAATCGCCGCACAAGTTTGGAACGTAACGTAAACAAATGATCAAGTTCGGTCCTAACCGGTCGGTCGGTTTCGATGTAGGTAAACACCGCCATCCAGTTTATACGATCCATGCGATCCGATCTTTAAAGTTTTGTATCGATCCGCCAAAAAATCGTATTGTCTCGATCCGATCCAAAAATCGACGGATCGTATGGCTTTCGATCCGATTTTCTAAAAGATCGGATCGGATCGGCGCATCCCTAAAACGCCCTGGGCATAGGCCCCCAGAGATCTCCACAAAAACCGGTCCTGTGCTGTCCGCATCCAGCTGGTACTTGCGATCTTTACCAGGAAGTAATACTAAACCCCTTCATCATTATTTCCAGATCGGAGCACTGCGCTGGCTGGGCCCGCGCCTGTCCGGGACTCGAGGCTGAGTACCAAGCTGCTGACGCTGTTATCATGACCTTCGTCAGGTGCACTGCCCTTCTATACGCCTACTACCAGATCTCAAACCTTCAGAGGATAGCTTCAAAATACCTGTTGATCATCGCTGGAGTGTTCTCCACTTTCGCCAGCTTCATCTTCACTTCAGCTGTCGCCAGTCTGTTCTTCAACGAGGTGGCGACCATCAAGGATGCTCCATTTCTGTTCCTTTTAGTGGCAGACGTAGCAAGAGGCGCCAGGATGGCGAAAGCGGGCTGGTCCGCTGGCGAAGACCAGGGAAAGAGGGTCGGGAAGGCGTTGTCTCTACTCGGACCTACAGCGACGTTAGATACACTCCTAGCTGTATTACTAGTCGGCGTTGGTGCCTTATCAGGAGTGCCGAGACTCGAGCATATGTGTACGTTCGCCTGTCTGGCGCTGTTGGTAGACTATTTAGTCTTCGTGACTTTCTATCCGGCCTGTTTATCGTTGGTGGCGGATTTCGCGTCCGGACGCAAGGATGTGGCGCCGGACAGTCCGTTCTCTGAAGCAGAGCTGAAGCCCAACCCAGTTGTACAGAGGGTGAAGATGATAATGGCAGCGGGGTTGTTGTGCGTCCACTTGACGAGTCGATGGCCTTGGGCTGGCAGCACCGGGATCATGGAAGGCCCTTTGAGCGATAACTTGAACCCTACATCGCAGGACAACGTCTTTCTGCACTCTTACGTGAAATGGTTCTCTGTCAGCGCAGATTATATAGTTATTGCGACGTTGCTGTTCGCCCTGATAATAAAGTTTGTCTTCTTCGAGGAGCAGCGCAATTGGGTGATCGACATGAACGATATGACCGTCAAAGAAGTCGTCGACGACAAGAATAGCCCGCGAAAGCCAATGTTCTCCCTGGAGGAGGAGGTGACGAACGATTCCAGCACACAAACGGAGTTCTTGGACGCCGAGAACGAATGGCCGACGCTCTCGCCCAGTTCCTCTGCAGCTAAATTGAACGCCAAGAAACGTCCAATGGCAGAGTGTCTCGAAATATATCGCTCAGAGGGAGATTGCACAACTCTCAGCGATGAGGAAGTAGTTATGCTTGTCGAGCAGTCCCATATACCTCTACACAGACTGGAAGCGGTACTCAATGATCCTCTCAGAGGAGTCAGACTCCGAAGACGCGTGGTCTCCACCAGGTTCCAGACGGAATCCGCCATAAAACAGCTCCCATACTTGAACTACGATTACGGGAAAGTCTTGAACGCTTGCTGCGAGAACGTCATCGGATTCGTAGGTGTTCCCATCGGATATGCTGGTCCCTTAGTGGTGGATGGGAAAGCTTATATGATACCCATGGCTACGACTGAAGGGGCTCTGGTGGCTTCGACCAACAGAGGAGCTAAGGCGATCGGTCAGAGAGGGGTGACGTCAGTCGTGGAAGATGTCGGGATGACCAGAGCTCCAGCCGTGAGGCTACCCAACGTGGTGAGGGCGCATAAGTGTCGACAATGGCTGGACAATCGGGATAATTTTGAAATAGTTAAAACAGCCTTCGATTCGACATCCAGATTCGCTCGATTACAAGAAGTGCATATAGGTGTTGACGGAGCCACGTTGTACCTCAGATTCAGAGCGACGACAGGCGACGCTATGGGAATGAACATGGTCTCCAAGGGCGCTGAAAACGCTCTAAAACTCATGAAGACGTACTTCCCTGACATGGAAGTCATTAGTCTATCCGGGAACTATTGTTCCGACAAGAAGGCGGCAGCGATCAACTGGGTCAAAGGCAGGGGGAAGAGGGTTGTCTGCGAGACAATCATCTCCAGCGAGAGCTTGAAAACGATATTCAAGACTGACGCGAAGACTTTAGCGAGATGCAACAAGATAAAGAATCTATCCGGATCGGCATTGGCCGGATCCATTGGGGGGAATAACGCTCACGCTGCAAACATGGTGACTGCGATCTTCATAGCTACAGGTCAAGATCCAGCTCAGAACGTCACAAGCAGCAACTGCTCAACCAGTATGGAAGTCTGCGGAGAAAACTACGATGACTTGTACGTGACCTGTACCATGCCTAGTTTGGAAGTGGGCACGGTAGGTGGAGGAACCATTCTGCCTGCCCAGGGCGCTTGCTTGGACATCTTGGGTGTGAAGGGGGCCGGGGCACGACCAGCCGAGAATTCTGCAAGGCTTGCATCCCTCATCTGCGCGACAGTATTGGCTGGCGAGCTCAGCCTCATGGCGGCTCTAGTAAACTCCGATCTAGTCAAGTCCCATATGAGACACAACAGATCGGCGTTGAACGTGCAAGCAGCTGTACCTGAAGTTTCAACCGTGACCCTCAAAGTGCCGAAGTTATAACGGTTGTTGGTCAACATTCTCGAATACATTAGAGGCTATAACAATGTTTTGAAGTGCCTTGAGTATATTGTGCGTTTATAAGCTTTCTATTTGTTGATTTAGGTTTTAAGGAATTCACCGGACGTGTTTATGTGAATCTCAGACGGATTGTTCGGTGGCTTTTGTTTTTTGACTATTTGGTGATTCGTACGCGAGACACCAAGCTAATTTGTGATTGACACAGATATTGCTCGCGAGTCTGCTACATGCAATAAAGGTTTTCGCTATACGAAAATCAAAGATCGATTTTACAGCAGGTGTTTCTGTCCAATAGCGCGGCAGTATTTTGACAACGGACCTCACGACCTAGTAGCGCCACCTGACGCGAAAACTTACAATTACAAAGTTGAATTTTATTGCTATTGCCCCAACGTTTGGCACAAGTGACAATTATCTCATCAGCTCGAATAGCTTCGTTCTTCAGCCTAAAGTTTAACTGCTTGTTGAGAACTTGCAAATAGAAAGTTGAATTTTACTGCTATTACCCCAACGTATAGCACAACAATTATCTTGTCAGCTCGAATAGCTTCAAACTTCAGCTTAAAGTTATGCTACTTATTGAGAATAGAAATAGTATTAATTTGTATACTGTCACAAATGTATGTAGGTATCTTATGGGCTTAAGACGTGTGAAAGTGCTGTCAGTTTGAGTAACCACAATAGTTATCAAAAATCTTCTCAGTTCAATGCCTAGAAATAGAAAGGAAGCTTTTTTAAATATACACAAGTTTTCGTAAGCGACGTCGTTGAAGACGTAAAATGTTAATTGTCTTAAAACTGTCGTCTTCAAATAGTTAATTGCTATTTCTAGATATTAAGCCCGGCTTCCACCAAATGCCTAAACGCGTTAAAGAATGACGTTAAACGTTTTTTTGTATGATATTTTTTGTTTAAAAATACGTTTAAGAAGTTGGTGCAAGCCGCCCCTAATTGAGCAGATTTTTTGTCATTATTATTTTTTTCCTAAAGTGGCAAGACTTGGGCACCTCTTAAAGACTACTTACAGCACTGCAGCAGGGCCGATCTAGGAGGCACCTAGACAGTTGACACTATTCTTTACGCTGTGTAAAATACAGTCGCTTTTTTGCTGCGCGGATGAGCCGATCTTGGTCGGTCGTCCGACCACGTCCTCCGCATTCGAAAACAAACTTTATTTATACTACGTAAGGATTAGTAACAACTGTCTGGCTGCCTCTTAGATCGTCCCTGTGGTAGTGTCGTATGCAGCCCCCTGAGGCCATAAAGAAAAAGTATAACAGTATTTTGGGATGGTGTGTTTTTCTGACGATATTCCGCGCCTTATATTGAACTGTCTATATTTTAGTTTGTCTTATTTATATTATATTTTCTATCTACCAATGACAAATGTTATATAGAGATTATGACACTCACAAATTTTGTATGATAAATGATAATATGACGACCAAGAAAAAGAGGTGATAAAAAATGATGATGAAATGTGTTATTGATAATTGAAAGAATTCTTTTAATATAACGCAAAGTTATAAGAACACCCGGCTTGCACAAAATTCATAAACATGTGTAACGTTTTTTTGTATTAAGTTTTTTGTTTAAGTATCAGCTTAAATGCGTTTAGGAATTTGGTGCAAGACGCCCTTAGTGTAGACTATTATTTGAAACAAAGTCACACAGAATGTACACAAACAAAAACAACTAATATCATAAAGAGAAAAGGTTTGTATGTTTTGCATAAACTCAAAATTACTGGTCCAATGTTACTGTCCTTTTCAATTGATTTCACTTCACTACATCACACATAACAGCTGACCACACAGGTCAATGAACTCTTATTGTTTACCCTTTGATTGAGAGATAGTTTGGGTACAGTCAGCTGCAGAGTGAACATATACAGAGTATCATATATTTAGCTCCTCTTGCGCCAAATTCTTAAACACCTATAACTTTTTATGTATGAAGTTTTTTGTTTAAGTATCATCATAAATACGTCTAAGATTTGCTACCAGCCCTTAATGTATGATAAGAGGGACCATTTTCACTCTTAAGCTGACTTTACCATTATAGAGTTAATCAACACTTTGTAGGAAAAAAAAATATTTTTTTCAGTGTAATTTGCTATTAGTAGTTATTGTCCCAGTTCTGAGTTGTTTAGTTGGGTCTGGTCACATACTGTCAGTAGTTGTTTCTGTCATACTGTCAGTAGTATTCTAGTCATAGAGAAAATATTTACTAAAGTAATAGAGGAGACACCGCAAGCATTTTCTTTGAACCACGCTTTGCGGTCCATGGACAACAGTGGCCGCAGTCAGTTCTGAGACATTGCGCGACGCGGACCAATCTGACAGTGGCTTGGATATTCAAAAAAACGCCATCTTGTGCATTAAAAACTGTACGAACCATTCGAGGGCCAAAAATTAAGAAAATGATAACATTTCATCGGTCATTCTATGACTTAGCAGCCTCCCCCCGCACCTCCTGCACGTGACAGGTTGGTACAATATTTTTGTTTGTAATGGCTGCTCTATTACGTTAGTAAATATTTTCTCTATGATTCTAGTAGATATATTAGTCAATAATTTTAGTATCAATAACAAAAGCTATTGTGTGCGACGAAATATTGTCGATTTATATTTGTTTAATAATTTTATAGAACACCAATGTATTGTTAATATTTATTATTAGATTAAAACTAAGCTAATCATGGTGTAGGTTGTTGGTAGGTATATTAATAATTGAAATATCATTTTTTATTATTATTCATACGACCCTGTGTTTATAAATATTTTTAATTTTAAAATGGAAAAGTTTGACAAATGCGAAAACTAATTTAGACGCGACATTGTCATGGCCTACCCCCACCTGTGGGACAGAGGCATGAGCTGTATGAATGTATGTATGGTCACGGGTAGAGGGTAGTCATACGAAATCGTTAGTTGACTTTGGTGGTGAAAAATTTGACATGTTATTTGTGTATCACAATAGATTGTTTAATTATGTTGTTGTATTAATTCGTGAAACAGTTTTATATACGTTTTTAATGTTATTCTGTTCCATGAGCCGAGGTGTATAATATATTGTTAGCTGTACTTAGGCTTCTTCAATCTTATATTGTAACGTTTTCTTTCCATTGCTTTAACTATAGTGCTATTTCAGTATTCCTTCTGAAAATTAAATTTTAATTTGAGTCAATAATATTACAAGCGGCCCAAGAGCGCTATTTTTGAACCGCTCGTATGCGCTAGCTATCTCTTTCATACTCGTGTTAAGTTTTTATAGATAGAAAATACAGACATTAGCGAGCGTGGATGTGAGCGGTTTGAAGAATATGGCGCCAGTCCCCTATTTTTGAATCCCTTGCCCTGATTCGAACGGTTTTCAATTTTGATTTTCAACATGAAAAATTCGAGATTTTCCCTATTTTTCAACGTACTCTTTCGGGAAAAAATATTTAATCTTTATGCCGAAAATCAAAATTGAAAACCAATCGAACCGAGGCGAACGATTCTAAAATGGAATTCCAGGTCTAGTGGCAGCGCGCTTGCGAGACCGAACACCAAAACTATAATCCAATTCCAATTGTATCTGAAACATTTCGAAACATTGTTTCTACTGCTCCCACACCGGGTGTTTTCAAATATTAAAACTTTCTTAGAGCCCGCCGGTGTACCGTACTGCTTGTTTTTACTGACTCAAATTAAAATTCAATTTTGCTTTATTTACTAGTCATTCTTAAGGATCTGTAGACCTAGGTATAAGGTGCTCCCACATCGGTTCTTTACAAATATCGCAAAAAAATTACGTTTGTTTGTAAAAGTTTCTAATTGTATCTGAAACATTTCGAAACCTTGTTGTCACTGCTCCCACACCTGATGTTTTCAAATTATTTACGAATGTTGCTCAACTCTGGTGTGGGAACACCAGCTGCAGTATAAACGAAACCGCCTGGCATAGATTAAAAGGTACGGGGCTCTATTCTTGAACCGCTCGCATCGGTTCAGTTTAGATTCATTCAGTTCAAATTTTAACATGTAAAATTCAATATTTTGATGCGTGACGTTGATTTTCCCTATTTTTGAACCGTTAGCTTTCGTTATTGCCAATGTAAATTAAAAAATATACAGCTTTTCATGCTGAAAATCAAAATTGAAAACCGTGCATTTCGAAGTGAGCGCTCGCGTGCGCTACCTGTCTCTTTCACACTCGTGTTAAAATTGCTAGATATAGAAAAGACAGGCATTAGAAGGCAAGCGCTCGGATGCGAGCGATCCAAAAATCGAGCCCATGGTAGACGTGTCCGTTCGCAGCTGACTGTATCACGAGTTTCGCATGCTTTTTGTTTAAATAATACGGTTGTGCGATAGGTAGGATTTCTGACAAAGATCTTTCATTGCCTTATTCTTGTTAATCTTAGATGAATACGCCTATTTATTTAATGTTTATCGCTCATGTATGTACTTAATAATTCCATATTTGTGTTAGAGCTCGTCTAATCTAAAATGACGCGCCCCACTATCGCATTAACGCACACAAGCAAGTTTAAAATATGGACGCAATACATATACAAATGCCGTTGTAATTGGTCATTCAGTTGCCGGTGAGATTCAAACGTAGGAGCACGCGTCGTTCATTGGCTCCCACACAGATGAAGTGTCGTTATCAATATTTGCACTCGCACATCGAAATCAACTAACTAAGTAGTGGGGCGCGTCATTTTAGACTAGACGAGCTCTACTATGTTATTTTATTATATTGTATTAATTTGTGTTGGGGTGAAACTGAGAACTAAGGACACCACAAGCGACGCTACCGCTACGCGACTGCCTTAACTATCTCTTATTGCTATTTTCACTTAACTTAGGAATCGCCCAAGTTCTTTCTTATCTCAATTTGGACGTTGTTTGGCTAAAAACTAGTTAATGCGCTAATTATATTTGACTAAATTCAGAAGCAAATAACGTGAGAGCAAATCAAAGTGCTATTGCTCATAAAATAAGGTCCATTTTTGTATGCATTATTGTGGCATGTCTTATTTGACTTGCTCTCACGCTTTTGGCTTATGAATTTAGTCGACTGAATTTAGCTAGGTGTAAATAGACTGAACTTAGACGATCCCTAAATTTAGGGAAATAGCCATTACAATTTTAATGTATCGAATCATAGGACATCTCCATTTTTTAAAGGTTTTGTTAGCTAGATTGTTAAAAAATTGTAAAACAATAATTGTACTGTCTTCCAGTGGTTTAGTAGCAGGTGGCTCTAGTACGAGTTTATTCGTATCGACTTAAGCTATGGACTATCGATAACTATTTATGAAAAATATACATCAGGTTTTATCCGAATATGAGGATCCACCTGCTAAAAATCTCCAGTATCAATGTAATATATATATGGGCTTAATTGTATCATAAATGAAATATTATTACTTGATTATTATATAGTTTTTATATACTATCATTTTGGTTTTTATTATTCGTCCCAATGTAGTTTTTATGATTCCGTATTCTACGGCGAATAAGCTTTGCCGATGGTTCCGTACTCTACAGCGAATAAGCTTTACCTATAGTTCCGTATTCTACGGCGAAAATTCTGGAAACTAATATTATCAAAATCAAACATTGCAAATTGGACCAAAACACTCACCGATGGTCGTAAGACCGTAAGCTGAGGTAATACATCGTGACGAAACCTGCCTGCATACAGGTGACTGAACATGTAACCATGATCCAATCTGTAGCCGTATTCACAATGGCTCGGAAATCGGATTCGGATACGAAATCGACAAAGGACCCCGCAAAAGTTCTTAAGAAAATGTGGTTTCAGTTAATTTTGATCAAATTTTCATATGTTATAGAGAGTAGAGTTTCCGTGGAATCTATCGGGATTCTGAATAACAGTTTTCGAATCGGTCGACACGGATTCGCCGCTCACGAATTTCGTGTCGAATCGTTCGGAAACGGTTTCGAATCATTGTGGATACGGCTACTGGTCAGTATCCCCTGTTAACAGAATAACGGAAGTCAGACCCTGCGGTCCGGTCCGGGCGAGTGCTTCATCCTTATATTGTGGATCTTCCAGCTCCGCACGAGCCGCTTTGGTTTAACCTTTTTAATGCGTACGGTTAAGGAATTGAACGCGTTACCTGCGAGTGTAAAATAAATAAATAAAAATAAATATTCGTGGACAAATTCACACAGCGCCATCTAGCCCCAAACTAAGCAAAGCTTGTACTATGGGTGCTAGATAACTGATATACTACTTAAATACTTTTTAAATACATACTTATTATACATAGAACACTCAGACCCGTAACAGAAATTAAAATTAATCATTTCAATTTCTGCCCGGCCGGGAATCGAACCCGGGACCTCTTGCGTGGCAGACCGGCATGTTGACCATCGAACCACTCAGGTCGTCGTGTGTTCCCTGATCACCATTATCTAGACGCCTTCAAGGCTAAAGTGAATAGACTGTTGCTAGACAGGCATGCTTCATCATCGGCAGCATCGTCACTTACAACCAAGTGAGATGCTGGTCAAATGCCTGGCTAATCCAATTGTTAAAAAAATATGGTAGTCGCCCACTGTAATTGCCTGATCTGCCATATCCTCGATCATGGTCAAGGGTTGCCATTACCGAGATATCGCCAAGATGACCTCCAATGACGACGGATTCTTTTCTAAGGTTAGCTGGAAGAGATCCCGTAGTGGGATAAGCTCGCCTTTGCTTTGTGTTTTCTTTTGAAATGTACTTTGTTGTTGCAATAGTTTACATACATATGGATGTCGAGAAGCAGTGGGCTTAGTGTGAGTTTCGCTTGGATTTTACTTTACTATCGCGTTTGCGTTTACGTCGAAATTAGTATGAAGAAAAAAACTTCTTTTACGTACCACTAGACGGCGCTATATATTTTTTCATACTAATATTCAAGTAAACGCAAACGCGATAGTAAAGTAATATCGAAGCGTAACTCACACTAAGGCCTCAGGACATGCACACACATCCACTGTTGAAATAATACACTCCCTAAGAGGAATCGTACGCATTGCTGTTAAGTTCTCACTTTTGGATTTTCCGCTAATATCTCCAAAATTGCAAACGTCCATAGGCTGCAGTGACTGCTTACCATCAGGCAGGCCGCAAGCTTGTTTGCCACCTTAGTGGTAAAAACAAAAATCTCCAAAATAGTGCGTCGTGTTCTTCAACCGAATGAAAGCTAATTCTAACAACTTTTGCATTAAAATTTTGTTCAAATGCCAACCATTTACGAACAATACTCTGGATTATGGCGGTAGGTATAATTGTATGAAAAATGTAGCAGACATTAGATAGGTACAGAACGGTCTCAGCATATGTTAGACCCGTAACTTTGTCACTCACTTTTCATTTTTCAACCAAGTAATACCCTTTACGAATGGGCAAAGGCTCTGCCTAAACCTTATGCATTAAACATAATTGATAAAACTACTACAAAGCAGTGTTATTTATGATGTTTATATAGTGTAACGTCAGTGCTAATATAACCCTTTACAGCGTTTTCGATGTTTAATTTTCTCACCCAAAGGTTGCAGTTCAATCAAATGCTTCCATCATCACAGCTCCTACCATAACTTACTTAATTTCAAGGAATCAGAGAAAAACGCAAGATTCAAAACGACCTTTTTATTTTATTGTCACTCTTTGAAGCACACTAGAAATCACAACATAATTTATATATCTGTAACACAAATAACATTAACATTATAATTAATAAATTTAATATTTTACCACACACTGATCGCTGTATAACTTTCTGCAACCAGTGAGTTGCACCAAAATATTATTTGCATATATATATTAGGTCCTTACCTATGAAATTGGCGTTTTGTGTGGCGAAAATAAGAACTGAAATTTTCTTACAAGCAAAATTTTCAATTTCATGAAACTTTGGAGGTATAATCAGACAACACAAGCTATCTGGTGCATACCATTTTATTTTGAAAACTATCTTTTTCCCGTAATTACATATTGTTTAAAGAGGTAAAACTGACGACATCTCAAAAGGGGTATTTTCAAACCAATACAAAAACTTTAAAAAATTTTTTTTTTTTTAATTTTAAGGACTTATTTACATCTAAACGTACTATTTTCGAAATCAAATATTAATTTAGATATGTTACGTACATTTAAAAATATTTGAGCAAATGTGTACTTGCAAAAAAAAAAAACGCCAATTTCACAGCTAAGGACCCAATATTATACACCACAATAATATTTTTACAAATAAACAATTCAAAAGGTACAACCAGGAAAAAAAATACTGCACATTTAACAACCATTTCATTACATTATTATAGTTATAATTATAATAATCTCACATTATTTAAGGCATTTTATATTTATTATAAAAAAGAGGCCTTTATAATTATATTAAGACCACAAATCTAAAGATAGAAATAATGGCATTGTGTGTACTGTTTATATATTATGATTGAGTACTACTTACATAGTTATTTTTCAAATTTTCAGCCCGGCAACAGTATCAGTTTCAACTTACAAAAATAGGTCACTTATCATTACAAAAAACGTGGAATGTATACGTTATATAAATATATAAATAAGGTGCCATACATATTACATATGTATGTATAATATTAAATTTTCATTTCAGAAAAAAATTATTAAAACCTAGAACACAAGCCTTAATTCTACATAAATTTCAAATTATTGCACAAAAATATCGTTAGAATTTTTGGGAACATTCTACGATATAAAAACTTAAGTACCAAGTCTTTTAGTTTTGGGAAGACTATATTAAGGTTTGCACCACAATTCAAGATGAAATACACGATGGCGAACATAGTTCAGTCCATCTTTTCCTCTAGTCGATAGAAATTTCGAGGTAAGATAGGTAAATTATTATTATTTTTATTAAGTATGGTTATTGTAACCTAGATCTGGCCAATATCAGTTCCAATGAGCAGTTTTCCAATAGGTATCTATAGCTTTCCTTACTACTCACTAGATGGCTCCCCGACAATTTAGGTAATTGATAATCGCTTGAAATAGGTTCTTAGCAAAGGGGATATAAGGACTGAGTACATTGTATTGGATAATATTGTATTTATGCTTTCAACCATTTGAGAGGTTGTAATAAATTTTTGCAAACAAAACAAACATCAATTTGACTGAGTCAGTTCGTTTCATAGACGCTAGGATCAAGAATGGACGTAATACAAATATGAAAGGTTTGTTTTAAAATTGAATACGGTGCCTTCCTTAATAATTATTCTTTGTACATTTGGTTCAATCTTTAAAAGTTATGTTTATATTAATAAATATTTTAGTTTTAAGTTTGATATTAGTTGGCTGCATAACATCACTATGTGTTCTATGTATAATAAGTATGTATTTAAAAAGTATTTAAGTAGTATATCAGTTATCTAGCACCCATAGTACAAGCTTTGCTTAGTTTGGGGCTAGATGGCGCTGTGTGAATTTGCCAAGAAAATTTATTTATTTTATTTATTTATTGCTGCCACAATCATACAGATTTTAAAAATAATTACCCAAATAGTAGGAGCGCCATCTATTGATGGTTTTTGAAACCAACTGACAATACCTACTGGAAAACTCCTCATTGCCGGAAGCCTACAAATTACATAATCTAATCAAAATTTTAACTGACAGTTTTCTATTAAGTATGAAGTTGAGCATATTCTTAACATCACTAGTAAAAATGCAGGCACAATGAAAACTAGGCCTTCGTTGTCCAAATTGGAAGATACTGGACCACTATAAATTATAATGGGGTGTACAATAAGAACCTCAACAATCACCTGAAAGTAACGAAAGATTTTCCGAGAACCGATAAAAAGGAAAACCAGTTCAAATTATTGTAATAGATGGCGATAAATAAATCAAAGACCATTAGACGTATAAAAATGTAGACATTTTGCTACTAAAAGTATCTTTTCACGAAACACCTTTTTGAGTGACTTCGGTAACCAAATTCAATACTTGAGAATCCTGTCCAAGCAGCGCCATCTAGTGAGGCATGGCCGAACTACACTTTTCTCTTTTTAAACTAGCTGCCTGAAAATCCCCCATTGCCACAACTGGGGCCTTACCATGAACTCTTATAGCAGGACCTAAACAGAACTGCCTTGCTTAGAACGAGACAGCGCTATACGTGTTACATAAGCTTGTCTCGTTCAAACCGAAAGCAATTCTGTTTAGGTCCTAGAGCTCGTGGTAAGCCCCCTGATACTAAAGTTTGATAGGAGCTGCCATTGCTGTGTGCATCCATTGAGATGCTACCTTGCTTGATACTCTACAAAACCAGTATAAAAGGAGCTATCATTGCCATGGGCGTCCATAAAGATGCTGGTTCACTTTATACTAGACAAGCCAGTATAAAAGGGACTACCATTGGTATGGGCCTCTATATGGATACTAGCTCACTTTATACTAGTCAAACCCAATTTAATAGGAGCTACCATTGCTATATGCGTTAATAGAGATGCTAGCTCATTTTATACTAGCCAAAACCAGTTGAATAGGAGATTGCTGTGATATATAAAAACCAGTATAAAATGACCTACCATTGCTATATACCTCCATAGAGATGCCAGCTCACATTACACTAGTTTCAGATATTTTATTATACCTTCTATATAGTATTTCCCGCCAACCATACCTTCCAAATTGGACCCCGAACGCCTTCAAACCCCTTCCAACCCCAATCTACAGCTCATCCTTATCGTCATAGTTGATGTTATCTTCGGGCATGTCGTCCATGGCTTCGTCGACATCAGCGTCGGGGAATCCACCCCCCATGCCTTCCATGCCTTCCATTCCTCCCATGCCTCCCATTCCTCCCATCCCCCCCATTCCTCCGGGGGGTTGGAAACCGCCGAAGCCGTAGGGGTCGGGGCCGTGGATCTGAAAAGTTGAATTATTGAATTAATAGAGGAGTTTTAGATTATGGCTCGGTCGGTAGGTAAGACATTGGTTATTGTCAAATTTCATTTTTTTTTATGTCATACGGTAGGCAAACACCTGACGACCTGACTGGTTCATTGGTCAACATGACAGTCTGCCACGCAAAAGGTCCCGGGTTCGATTCCCGGCTAGGCAGAAATTGAAATGATGAATTTTAATTTCTGTTACGGGTCTGGGTGTTCTATAATAAGTATGTATTTAAAAGTATATAAGTAGTATATCAGTTATCTAGCACCCATAGTACAAGCTTTGCTTAGTTTGGGGCTGGATGGCGCTGTGTGAATTTGTCCACGATTATTTATTTATTTATTTAAGATGGGTTAGCATCGCCGAGTCGGACGCGAGAGCCAACGGCTTACGACGTGAGAATGCCGAAGATTGGGCAAAGTGGAGAAAGCAAAGCAGGAAAGCAAACCCTGGCAGTAGCCGGGATTGACCGCTCGGATGATGATGAATTTAAATTAGAGACATAGGTTTTAAGACTTTCGTGGTTATTCATTACACTTTCACCAGGGTGACGCATGCAACTGCGTCGAAATATCGAGGTAAAAACAATACTAGCCGTGGTAACAAACCCGATATAACATGTGTAGTGAAAGTGTAAATTAGAGACGTCAAAGGGGAAGTCAGTCCTGCGTTCTCCCATTGAAATACATTGTTCAATGCAAGAGCATTAGTACAGTACCACTACAAGAAAATGTTCCTCTGCCGCTGCAGCAACATTCACGGCATTTGGTGTATCTTTAGCCAAAATAAGTTTGCTAAAAGAAGGGAGCATTAGCTGTCCCTTATGCCCAAAGGACTCGCCCTTTACCACCAGAGTATGTTTTTACATAAAAAGTAAAAATTTGATTCATGAATGCCATTAAAACTGTTTAACAACTGCACAGTAGTACAAAGGAATATGTTTCTTAAGGTGATAATGAACTTATGCTGTGGCATTGTACGTTCTCGTATTGTGTTGTATGACTGAGATCTCCAACCCGCCTCAACATCACATCCCATAACAGTCCCCTGCAGGACTTAGGGCCTCTCCCACGGAAGGGGAGGTTATTGCCATAATCTCCACGCTCGGCAGGCGGGTTGGAGATCGCAGTGTTGTAAATATAACAATGGGAAACGCTGCTGCCCATTTCCCAACCTATGGAGAGTCTAGATCTTTTGATAGATTTTGTATAATAAATGTGGCATAGTATTGGTGATGAAGATGCGTCTCGTAAGCGAGAGGTACCGGATTTGAATCCCACTGCGGCCATGTATCAATGACTCTTTTCTGAGTTATGTACATTAGTTAATTTCTAACCGGTGAGTGAAAACATCGAGATGAAACCTACAAATTCAGGCAACTGAATTTGTAACCATGATCCAATCTGGTCAGGTTCCCCTGGTAGCAGGGTCATGGAGGACAGATGGTAGTTGCTCCACTGTAATTACCTGATCGCCAATTCCTGGATCAAGGTCAAGGCGGACCCCGGGCCCTCGTGCTCGAGAGCACAACCGGGACATTAACGCCAAGATGATTCATCACCACAGCCCGTAACAGTCCACTGCAGGACTTAGGGCCTCTCCCACAAAAAGGGAGGTTATTGCCATAATCTCCACGCTTGGCAGGCGGGTTGGAGATCGCAGTGTTATAATGTAACAATGGAAAACGCTGCTGCCCATTTTCCAGTCTACGGAGACTCTAGATCTTTTGCCTCGAAAACATTAGTCGCCTTGTACGACACCCACGAGTGTAAGGGGTTGGTGCTATTTTACTCTGCCGGACAACACACGGCAGGACTGGATGATTATTTTTATTATTATTGGTGATGTTGATGTTGATGGTCCTCTCACCTTGACATACTCTCGTTCCATCTCCTCGGTCCACGTGGTGTCCTCCTCGGTGGGCAGCATCCATTGCTCGCAGTAATTGGTGTGCTTGAAGCATATCTGGAAGGGAACGCGACGTGGATTAGTGATTTCTTCTAGGCACGCATGCTACATCTTCGACCTCATCGTCGTTTTCCATCAGGTGAGTTGAGGTCAAATGCAAGCATATTAAGAATAATAAAAAAACCATTATGGCAGCTGGTAATAATAATCAAATACCGGTCACAGGGTGGGAATCAGCTCCCGGGACTGTTCAATATTAAATTCATTTCAATAGGTTTTAAAGTTTTCAATATAAAATTTACGCTTTGTATATCGAAAACGACAGAAACTGTAGTGGTAAATGATCTTTTCCTAAACTTGCAACGTATTCGTCAATGGTCTTAAGGCCGATTTACACATTTACAGTTAAGTAATTAACTAAATATTAGGCCACCTAATGCATGTAAACAATGAAGTTAGTAACTAAATTAAACTAAATCCGTTTTTACATGCATTACGTAATTTAGCTAGACTTGCACAAAATTCTTAAGTAACGTTTAAGAATGACGTTTATTTGTATGAAGTAAAGTTTAAATGCAAGCCTATTAATAAAAAATATGTTTTTGTTTTAGTATCAACTTAAATGCGTTTAACAATATCAAGTTAATATTTGGTGAACTACTAAACAAATTTACACATGAAATTACACATTTCAAAAATAACGATTCGCTATGTACATGTTCTGCTATACAGACCATCTGTCTGATAGTTGGAGATCTTGCTACATGGACTTTTTGCTAATTTTGCTTGATGTTTCTGCTTATGTCGTGTCGCGCTGTTTGTCATTTGTATACTACTTAGATGCTTTAGCTTACTGTTACTGCTTATATGGCGAGGTTGGAACCAGAGTGGTCTAAGTGATTTAAGTCTAAAAGTACTTAAATCAGTGTGGGATGGAAGAATTTCTTTTTCTGTGTCCCGTAGTGTATTAAACACGATATTATTTAAAATGACGCTTAGATCACTCTGGTTCCAACCTCCCCATATGTCGTTTCGAGTGGTTTTGATGCAAGTTAGATCAGCTGATCGGTGTGGGAAGTTTTGAGTGGTTTTTATGAAACTTAGATCAGCTGATCGGCGTGGGAACTGACCTCCTTTTCAGCGTCAGGCATGACGTCATCCTCTGGCCGGTTCTTGTACAGATCCGTGATCTCGTCTTCGTTCTCCTCAAACATGCGTTCGCACTGGAATGGTATGAGGAAAGGTTGTTATAGGTAAGAATTAAAAGAAAAAACCTAAAAAATTAACACCTTGGCCATTGTAAGTTAATAAGTTAGTTGAGTAGGTAATAGAAATATTGATATTAAGTGTCTAGCATTCACTAAAATTAAATTATTAAATGAATTTAATTTAATTGGCCTAGTGACGAAAGAACAGACCGAGACAGACAGAGCATATCGGAGTATTCTCCAAATTGTAAAGTGAAGTGCTTGAAGACTTTTATGATGTCTTGTGACCGGATGTGTGTGTGTTTTAGGAGGTGGATCTTGAATTTCATCTCCGAGTTTAGTTTCGAATTTAAATATGAAATTGGATGGTGTAACAGTGCCCTTTCATTACCTTCATTGAACATTGAAATTCAACATTTTAATTCCGGCCGGGAATCCAACCCAGGACATCTGCGTGGCAGACGCCGGCACATTAACCCACTGCACCACTCACCTCGTCAAACTGTCGTCAAAAAGCTCGTCAATATACTCACATAGTACTCAAGACTCTTGTTCAGATCGTCGTCGGTGACGAACTTCGTCTTCGAGAAGTCCGAGTTCATCTTCCCGTCGGGCATCACCAGCTGCATGATGGCCAGTTTCCCGGACGACTTGTAGTGCACTCGGACGTAGTCGTCCATTTTCTTGCCTGGAAGAGAGCGTTTCGGGGGATCATAATCATCATCATCACAGCCCATAACAGTCCACTGCAGGACTTGGGGCCTCTCCCACAAAAGGGGAGGTCATTGCCATAATCTCCACGCTTGGCAGGCGGGTTGGAGATCGCAGTGTTGCAAACATAACAATGGAAAACGCTGCTGCCCATTTTCCAGTTTACGGAGACTCTAGAACTTTTATCTCTAAACATTAGTCGCCTTGTACGACACCCACGAGTGTAAGGGGTTGATGCTATTCTACTCGGCCGGACACGACACGGCATTCGGGGGATAAGTCCGGCTTCTTTGCGTAGTATAAAACAAATACAAAGAAAGAAAGGGGTGGAAAGGTTTTTACAGGGTCGGCTTGTAGTGGATGCGGAGGTAGTCGTCCATCTTTTTGCCTGGAGGAGAGAGTTTTGCGAGGGATAAGGGCGGCTTCTTTGTGTAGTATAAAACAAAGTCGATAACTGCCCGGATACAGTGGGACAGATATTAATAAGAAAAAACTCTTTGTTGCACAACAGAAGGAAAAAAATCAATTTATATGCGCGCAAAGGCGGCCTTAACGCTATAAGCGATCTCTTCCAGACAAACTTCGAGATAGTGTTTGGGGGGATAAGTCCGGCTTCTTTAAGTAGTATAAATTTAAGTCACTTCCCGCCGTCTGTTTCTCTGTATGTGTGTAGACTTAGATCTTTTCATGAGACAGTGTCATGGGAGACTACAATATATTGTCTTAATTAAGATATTTTAAATGTTAATGTGTCCGTTGTCTGTAATTGTAACTGTTATTGTGTCGTGGTGTGCTATGTATAATAAATGTATTTTCTTTCTTTCTTTCTTTTAAACGGATTTTAATGTGGTTTTCAACAACAGATAAGAGTGAATCAAGAGAAAGGTTTATTTATAGGGTAGGACGACACGCGAACACAGTCACGGCGGGCTAGCTATTTTAATAATAGTGGCGAGTTAGTTGCGGTGCTGAAGTTCGACTGGCCTCAATCTACGAAACGGTCACCCATCCAGTTCCTGCACTCTGCGAGCGTTGTTTAACCTTGGTTATCGGTCTCGCAACGCTGCCACTAGATCAATGCCGATGGCTGCGGCGACCGTTTCTTTTTATATAAAGAGGGTAGGTATTTGACTGCCATCTCACCTGAGGGCCTATCGCTATCTCAGTGGACAACTGAATTTGACATAAAAAAATCTGACACTACTCTAATTTGGTAGACGCTATTGCCAGTTTTCAACGTAGATGACGTGGTGTAGAATTATCTAGTGTCAAATACAGTTGTCAACTGAGTTAGCCAATAGCCCCGCTGATGTTAAGTGCAGATGCAGTCTACGATGGCGCATACCTGTCTACATACACTATTGTTTTAAAGAGACCAAAGTTGTACCGCTCAGGGACACCTTGTGCAGTCTTAAGCTGAATTCCGAAGACTACGCACGTACGATTCGGATGTGGAATGAGCTCCCAGCTACAGTGTTTCCTTTGGACTATGACATGGGATCGTTCAAGAGGTATATTAGAGGTCTCTTCAGAAGCGGGCAACGCATTGGTGACTCCCCTAGTGTTGCAGATGGCCATAGGCGGCGGTGACTACTTTCCACCAGGTGGCCCAGCTTGCCTGTTTGTTTTAAAACTTACAGATATCGTCAATCATTTCGGAGATATACACCGCCGAGCGATGAGCTGGCACTTTCTGCTGCATCAGGTTCCCGCTGGCATCCATTCTGAAGTTGCCCACCTGAAAGATAGGGATTAAAAATAAATAATTGTGATTTATAGTAATAATGGAGCGTCCATGGCCGAGTGGTTAACGTACTTGTAGCCGAGAGGTACCGGGTTCGAATCCCACTGCGGCGACTCTTTTCTGAGTTATGTACATTAGTTGAATACTAACCTATGCCCTAACGGTGAGGGAAAACATCGTGATGAAGCCGTGCATGTTGCTAAATGGTGACTAAATGTCTGGTCAGGTTCCCCTGGTAGCAGGGTTACGAAAGTAAGACGGCAGTTGCTCCACTGTAATTATCTGATCTGTAATCCTGGACCATGGTCAAGGCGGACTCCGGGCCGTCGTGCGCGAGAGCACAACCGGGGCATTAATGTCAAGATGATTCATCATCATCATCATCACAGCCCCATAACAGTCCACTGCATTGAATTGATTGAATCTGTAGTGTCGGTCACAAATTATTTTTCTAATAAAACGGCTTCTATGGGCTTAAAGCTTTCCATTTTAACACATCCCAATCATTTGCTTCATGTACTTCAACTACAATTAGAAATTACAATTATAAAGCTTGCACCGAGGATGATTTCTGAAGTTTAAACACACTCTCCAACACGACTTCCTTTTGTACATAGTGTCCGTCACATTTACATTTTGTTAAATAAATCATATTTAACAGTTTTTAAGCAAATATTTATTACCACACAGGTATGAAATACACACACATACTAAAATTGATACAATAAAAATAGTAGTATTTGTAAAAAAATACAAAACAACGAAAGTTGTATCAAAGGTAGTGTCAGTCACATATGGAAACATCCCGTTTATTCTTTCCTTCGCGGATCCAGGATTTTGGTTTGGGGGCTCTTGACCGATTGTGAATATTAATGTAATAAATTATTATTATTATATTAGCCTGAATCATCCCACTGCTGGGCAAAGGCCTCCCCCCGATTCTTCCACTTGATGAGCCGAGGGCCTTTGAAAGTGACTGGCAGATATTGGCACTTGATGTGCCAAAACATAATAATAATAAATATTCGTGGACAAATTCACACAGCGCCATCTAGCCCCAAACTAAGCAAAGCTTGGGTGCTAGATAACTAATATACTACTTAAATACAAACTTATTATACATAGAACACCCAGACCTGTAACAGAAATTAAAATTCATCATTTCAATTTCTGCCCGGCCGGGAATCAAACCCGGCACCTCTTGCGTGGCAGACCTCTTGCGTGGTTGACCATTGGACCACTCAGGTCGTCAATAAAGGTAAACATAAATGAATACATAAGTCTACACAGTATGAGTGTGAAGGTAGTAAATCAGGGACGACGATGATACTATAAAGAAACATATTTTACGTTGTATACTAACATAAGATTGTGTACAACCGGCGTTTGCAACAATGTACGTCATTTGAAGAAATTTATGTGCAAATTAATGTCTCCCAGTCAAGGAAATCGCACTAACTGTCAGCAAGTTCAATTTATTTAATTTGAAATTTTACAGATTAACTTTTGTCGGTTTTAAGTTTTAGATTTGACTATGTAAATTTTGAAAATATTAAATAAAATGCCTATTAAATATTAATAGTTGGATAATTACCCAGTACCCAGCCGGATCCCTGAAAAAGTGCCAGATCCGCCAGGTACCGGATTCAAACCAGCTACCCGGTACATTTTCACTACACATATTATCGGGTTTGTTACCACGGTTAGTATGTGTAGTGAAAGTGTAGTGAATAACCACGAAAGTCTTAAAACCTATACCCGGTACATGTCTAGTCTTTATCTACAAAGCTAGGAACTGGTGAACAACATACTTTGGTTTACATAGCTGAGAGAACACATCCAGTTTGGTTTCCTAATTAAAGTCACAAATTAACTTTCAAAATTAATGGCTATTTAAAATTACAGCTAACACATAAACCTGTGGTACTTACTTATCTATTATCAGACATATGTATAATCTGTCCATTCAGAATTGATAAAAAGGCTTACAACACATTAAGTATTTAACTGCTGTTTCTAGGGTAAAGATAATTTATATTTACACATTGACTTATTTGACTAATAATAAGTCAACGGTCCAGTGATATAGTTTCAAGATAAGGTGCAGAAAATTCTAAGAAAAATCTTTGATCTCAGGAGTTAGGTACTTGTATACTATTCTGGTTTAAGAACTTTATTCGCATAAAGAATTTAACAAATTACTTATATGATAAAGATTTCGGGTGCCTTTTCTCGACTTTTCAAAGTCTCTTTGAGTTGTACCCTTTGGTATCCTCTAACGGCTAACTTAAGATATGAGAATTTAAACTAATCTCAATATTAATTTTGATGACTTTTATCATTAACGTGTATAGAAGTCATCTATTAAAATGAAGGGCTAGATATTTTTTTCTTTTTCCATAGCCTTTTTTTTAGGTACCTCAACACATTGTTAAGAAATTGAATAAATTCAAATAATTCGTGGAAAAACGTGGTATTTAAATTAAAGTAAATAGCCTTGGAAACATGAATGCTGTATGAAATAATATTGAAATTGTATTTTTTAACTTACATCAACTTTCTTCCATTTGTCAATATTCTTTATAGACCTATGAAGTTCATCGAAGATTGTCCGGCACACTGTAATTAATTTTGTGAAGTTAATTATCTAAAACATTTAATAAAATACACAAAATAAAGATACAAATATACACACCCAAACATTTCAAGTTCTTCGGGTCTATTTTTGCGGATACAGCAGCAAATAAAACTATAACGCCTAGGATAAAAATTGTGGACCGCATTTCTTTTATTACAACAACTTCCTACAGGTAAAAATGTGTAATTTTAACTGAAATTCTTCCTAAAATGCCATGAAAAATACTTCGACGTGTAAAAATATTTATCTTTAGTGTCAAATACACGCACACGTTTCGTATTGGTCAGCCAGTTTATCTTTTTTTTTAATACTTGTGTTCTATTGGCTGACGACGCTGATGTATAATACAATTAAGGAAAGACGTAGGTTTGTACAGAAGTTTTCTGTTACCAATAGTTTGACTTTTATATTGGTCGCCTAATCAAAGAAGTTACAATAATGCTCACGTTCGCACTTGTTGTAAATGTAATATTTTTTTTATTTTTTAAAGATATTAAATATTCTAAAGAATAACTTAATATTTATCAATAACAGTTTTACAGAAAGCTATATATTTTTTTAAAACTTCAAACACCATGTAAAGTTGAACTTACTAATTACGAACACATCATTTACGGCTTTTTTTTTCATATTTAGATGTGTGCAGTGTCTGTGTGCTCCTCACGGATGCTTGGCCGTGGCCGTAGCCAGAGGGGGTCTAAGCCTCCCCGAAATCTATTCTAACCGATCCAAGACCCCGACACAAAATTCAATTAAAAAATTGCTTTAGAACTTTTGTTGCATTTCCTGTAATCAAGTTTTTCGGTATCCAAAAAGAACGCCGCGCTCGCTCATGAATTTGTTTATTCATATTTACGTTTACAAACCTTAAAGTTTAAAATGACATAATACATATTTTTGTATTTGTTTTTTGTTCAGGTACTTTCTTTATAATTTTTTAAATACATACCCATTGAAAGTTTCAAAAGATTTGAGCTCGCTATTCTGGGTTAATGTTTTGGAACTGATGGAAAGCTGCCGACATCTACTATTCCCATATATATTTCCTGTTTCCAAATACTAATAGGTACTAATCAATCATTCCAAAAATGATCAAGCTTGCTGCGCTCTCCAATTATTTTGCTTGGTAATAGTAAGAAATCATCATCATCATCTTGGCCTTAATATTCCGGCTGTGATCTTGCGCATGGGGACCCGGAGCTTTGCCATTTGACATAGGTACACTAGCAGAAGTTTTACGAGATAACTTTCATGGTACGACTCCTGAAGTGTGGGCCGTGCTGTGTTTCTGGGCCGTGCATCAGAACAATATCATGTTTGCCCCCCGAAGTCAAACTCTGGCTACGGCCCTGCACGTATGTCTCTGTGTGTGTAATTGGTGTGTGTTGATCAGTTGATGGTAGGTTGATGGATGATTTTTTTTCTCTGTGGACAAGCAGAATCAAGTGCAAATGTTATCAAGACAAAAACTTATTCCGGTCATTTTCAACAAACCACTTGTTTGTCCAAATAAATATAACACTGAAAAACAATATTGTATTTACAAATTAATATTTACTCGCAATCTATGTTATATAGGTGCGTTTAAAATTTGTAATTTGCCCTTTCTGGCTCCCGCGACTATAGGTTCTCCGGTTTTCCGCCGCCCGCCCGCCCCCCGCACCCCATCCACGCCTATCAACCGAACGACCCAAACCCAAGCAAGCAAAGCAAACCAACAGTTCGCATTCGATCTCTCTGCGTGCAGCACGTTTGCTTCGCGGAATGTATAATTTTTTTGTGGATGTCAAATCATTTAAAATCCTCAAAATACCTTAGTATTCTTGTTTATCGCGTCAAGGAGTGACGTTCCCGTGAAAATTGTGAAGAAATACGTCGATTTCAAGTAAAAATACAGGTAAGTGACTCGTTGACAGATTGCGTCGTTTCATAGTTTATGCTTATTATCAACATATTTTGTTGATTTTGATTGCTTTTATGTGTAGAAACACCTTTCCTGAAACGGCGAACGCGTTGTATGGTAGCATAGTTGCCGTACGACGCGTCCGCACCTGTATCACTACCATACGCTACACGTAGACAAAGTACAATTCCACCTATTTTTTTTCATTGCACTAGAGTAAGATTCTTATCAAAACATAATAGCGCTGTGTTCAATTTGAAAAAACTATAATGCTAATTTCATAATGTTGACCGCGCGTTCTGTAATCATCGCGCGACTTGGCAATGCAATCCTACTCAAATCACCTAATAAAAAAAGTTGATTGTGTGACGAAAATATGTTATTTTCCTTTAGCCGGTGTTTCTCTTTGTTTTCCATGTGAAATAGGCCCTTTGTCCTTCGATAGGGAGCGCTGGGCGCGTCGCGCTGTAGGAATTTCGACTCTAGAAAAGTGGCATAATACTTTGTGATATACCTCGATCTCTGGGCGCGCTTCGCTCGCCGCTCGCCCGCGTCGCTCGCCCGTGTGTATAGTACGTAGATACGTGCTACGTCAGTGTGGTCGTGCGGCAGTTTGTTTATAGTGGTTATCGGCCGATTGTGGCCCCTATTCGCTCCTGCATAAGGGAGAATGTAGTATGTGGGTCGGCGGCCTCGTCGCTGTTTGCCTATCGATCTCCGCGGTGGCCAATGGCACATGGATGTTGCGGACCTGCGCGGCTCAGTGAAAGCCGGGCGCCCCGCTCACAGCCCGCCCGACATAACGCTACCTATACCTATGTATAAAACTCATTATCTTATCATTGATGTCGTAGGTGTGTGTGAGCGAACGCTCTCCCAGCCCCGACCGAAGCCGACTAGATGTTTGAAAATTTGTTATAGATAGGATTGGATGTTTTGTCGCTGCTGGCTGCGGGGGCGCGGTGGGAGGGGGGTGCCCGCCAGAAATAGAAGTGCGGATCGGAACGCTCGACGTGGCAACGTCGCTTGTCCGAACGCGCTCAGTGTCGGTTCAAAATGGCGGCTGTGCGTGATCGATACTGTGGAATTTTAGTTGAAAATGTTCATATTAGTGATGTATCTAGTTGTGGGTCGGCCAGAGCGGTGCCCTGGGAGCTGGGGGCGTCTGCCCTTAACCCGAAGGTGGCTCCCGACCCGCGCAATGTACGTATCCAAACCATATTGCGCCGACACAAGTCCTCCCTACATACGTAGCTAGCGATGTATCTCCCGCATAGGCTGCGCGATGCATGTATTCGCGACGATCCAAACCTATCGTTCGCGTATCCATAACTGCCGGGATATCCTAGCTAGACTAGACTACCTATATCTACATTTGTAGATGAAATCTGGAATGCATTGACCACGTAGGTACCTACCTTTCTTTCAGGTTACGTAATCACTTTTATATTATGCATCTACAAGCTAGGTGGTTGGCTCAATACTTATAGCAGATTGTTATTTCCTATAGTTTCATTTTGCAATCTGATAAGAAGAGAGTCTGTAACAATGTCGTCATCTATGAGGTGCATCTGATATATCGAAACAAAATGGCGGCCACGTTGTTAAAATTAAGACGCAGTTGCGCACCGCGGAACTTTGGCAACGTCGCTTTGTAATTGTGTTGTGAGCAGAACAGTCACTTGCTCGATAAGAAGTTTCAAGGCTATCTGTATCCTCCGTTAATAACAATGGATAAAAAATACTTGCGATAAATACATTTTTCGCATCGTTTGTTGCTCCATCTTATATTTTTGATTCGTCAACATTTTAGTAACTGTCCACGCACACATCGGTGGTTAATTGAGGTTACATACGTTGTAGTCTTGATGTTTTAATAATGCGTGCGCTTGTGTTAGTTCGCATGTCTCTGACACACACAGATCGTTGATTGGGAATGCCTAACCTAACCTACACATCAGTTCGTAATACGAACACATAACACTGGTTCGCGTCATTTTGTAATATACTTGCAGTGCAAGCTTCGCCGTATTGTAAACATCGTATTTTTACAAAGGATAACGATGGGCTTTATATTTATAAGCATGTGATTGTTATTCAGGTACCTACGCTTGACATAGCTTGTTTGACTATGTACTATGTACATTAGAATAGACGCACACAGCCAAGATTTTATCGAGCTAGGTATTTTGAGGTTGAGGTCACTCGTTTTTACATAAAATGTAACACTCGCATTCGTCATTCTTTGTCTGTTATTCAATAACCGCACTCTTAGGTATAGTTTCTAATTGAAGGTTTTCTCGTGAAACAATGATTAAATATTATTTCACCGAAATCGATTCAGTGCTCTTTAGTTACAACGGTGTGCATAGATGGCGTTACTAGTATCAACTTGCAACTAACAACTAATCGGAATGTTACGCTCTGTTATTATTTTAATTTTAACGATAATGCCAACCTTTTTTGTTATGTTTTCGAAAACGTCTTTTAGTTTGTTTTAGTATTTTCCAAACAGTGATAACGGATAATAATACTACTTGACCATTTTTTTACCCTAAAATATGAGGCAATACTTAGGTGCTTAGAGGTAACAAATGTTTTAGGGCTCCCTATTCAACAACAGCTGACTTTCAGGTAGTTTGTTGCTATTTTTTTGTTTGTTTTGTAAACAGTCTTGCGTCGGTTCAGGCTGTGGGTTCCGAGCGGTCACCATTGTTTAGGGTGCTGACAAGTCCAGTTAATCGTGAATACTACTGTCCCTCTTCAATTTATTCGGTACCTGATATTTGTGTACGATCCTTTTCTCGAAATCATTTAGAGCATTTTGGACTAAAGACATTTATCAGTTTAAAAACTAGCCATACTCAGCGGCTTTCTCACGCGCGATGTTCGGATATCTGTAAACAATCAACTTTCCTGAGGGTATTTATTATTTTACCGGGATAAAAAGCAGCCTATGTTACTTAGTTATAATGTAGCATTCTGCTAGTTAAATAATTTTTAAAATCGGTCCAGTGGTTTTTGAGTTTATTCATCACAAAAATACAAATCTTTTTTAATATAATATTATAATATTGTAGATGGAAGAGTGGTGTTGCTAGGAAGGTGTCCAATTTGATATACATTCAATTTTCGGTTAGGAAAGTCAGCTGTGTGATCGACCACGTCCCAAGAGCAAGTTTGTTTGGTTGTTGTGATGATCTATATGCTATAAGTATTTCATTTATTCTCGATATAATCTCTTATAGCTGGAACAATATGTCCATCAAGCTTTATGGCAATTGTTGAAGGTCAGGGCGCGTTCACTGCAATTCAAATTCGGTTAGACGATCGGTTTCGGATCACATCTTTTCTCTGAAAAGTAGTATTGTTTGGCTGCGGTACATTTCCAGAAATTTCTTTGATATTTAAAATATATTGTATCATTTCTTTCACTATTATTCTTTACTTTTGTCTTTATGTATTTTATTGTGTGCAATGAAGTATGAAATAAATAAATTAATGTTTTATTACGAAAGTAATGTTATAAAATGGTCAGTTTTAGAGCACATGCCTACAACCTTGATGTAGTAAAAACTGTTTCGTTTACCTCTCAAAGTTTTTGTTAGGTTTTTTGAGAACGTCATTTCTAAGTTTGGAGCTGTGGTTACTTATTTCAGTATTTTGTTTGTTTGTTTTTGTTTACAATTTTTATCGAATTGTCTTTCACGTTTTCTTTAATTACATTTTGCCTTTATTATGCATACTAATGTCTGTTATCTTTGTGAGGGCTTAACTTGTTTATTTTGATGGAATTTGGTATGGATAAAGCTATATAATACCTGTTTTATGTAAGGGAAAAACCAATCTTCTTATTTACATATCTTACTATATACAGAACAAATGGTTTATCGCGTTAAAAAGAGTCTCATAATAATAAACAACCACAAATCAACACAACACAATTCACTAATCGGTTTACAACAATTGTAATTAACAATGTTGAACTACCTTACATAATAGAGTTATGCATACGTGTACTTGTATGTGTGTATAATACCTTGCATTGATTAAATGGTAAAAATACCAAAACACATTGTTATCTTGTTTATTATGACTGGTAGATTAGAGTAAATGCTTTGTAGTTTCTTTTCCATTTCAGTGTTGCTTCTAAAATAAATTAGTATATTGCTAAATTAATGAAATAAAAGTAGTTAGCATAAATAATAAATTGAATAAACTACTTCTGATCTATCTACATCTTGTTTGGTTTTACTTATTCTCCCTTCGTAAAGTTTTGTTATATATATATTTTATTATATGTAATTTCGCATCGTTTCTAAACAAATTACATAAGTTAGTACAAAAATAAAAAAAGATGCCTTTATAAGTTTATAGACAGGCTTCATTTAAAACCTTGTTTCGTTCACGTTCATTCAGTTTCACGCATCCAATCGTTTTCAAGCATTTTGTGACCCCATCTAGTCACATGACGTCCTTCACTACGTTCGCCCTATCTCTCAGGGATCTCTACTCGAGAACACGTCCTGCCCAAGATTATCCGTTTTACGATGGATGTATATGCTTTATATGCTTACGATATATGTACAGCCCACTACCACTTTATCTTACAAATGTCAAAATTTCGATACGCATTGGAACTTGAGAACTGATCTCAGTGTGCACTTTTCGACTCCGTAGGGCATACCGGTTAGGATGCACTAACAGAGCCGTTGTTAAATGAACGTAGTATATAAAAAGTTAATGTTCGTTATTTTCCGCGTGGGTCCCGCAGTCCCAAATTCCGTAGGCCTGAACTCCATGCGAAATCCCTAAATCGTAGAAGTTTGACAACGTACAGCACTCGCCAAAAAAGAACAGTGCCGCAGACCCTGGCAAAGATTATGGAACGTGCACTGAGCACCAAACTCTTGTCCCACTTTCTAGGTAGCGCTCTCCTGAGCGACCATGAATGATTCCGCCGTGGTCGGTCGACTCTTCCTCTTTATGTAAACCATGCCCATATGTACTAAGGCCGTGAGAAGCATGGCGAGACCCTTTCCAAATCTCGATATCTTCAAGGCCTTGGACAGGGTTTGGCATACATGCCTTTTAAGAAAACCTCCATTATCAGATATGCCTATTGGTTTATGCACCTGAATATGGGATTTCTGAATAAACACCGTAGTTCTCAATAGCTACTCGTCTGATTTTCATTCAATCGACGTAAAAGTTCCTCATAAATCGGTTCAGTTGGAGACTCTTTCCTCCTGCACCTTAACGATATGTTTGTGCCGCATATTTTTAAGTACGCGGATAACCAGCACAGTAACGGACAGATATCTATTTAATCCAAGAGCCAGCATGGACGACATTCAGTCTATCGAGAGGCCATGGTTAGTTGTTTGAACGAAGCCCTCAATTCGGTCGATTGGGCCGAAGCCAATTTGGTGGTCAGTTTAACTCTACCAAAACCCTGACGTATTTGCTTTGTGCCACACACATTCAATTTTGCTCTAACTTTACGGGACGAGCCTGTTCTATTGACCGAACCTTAATGAGCTAACATCTAATCTCAACTTCGGCCGGTGAAAAACTCGGCGTCCTTTCATACGTTGTCTCCTTTACTTGGGACAGCTGCTTCAGCTCCATCAAGAACAAGTTCCGTCTTGTATGTATTGCTGCCATCTCCGGCATTGATCAGCCAAATATTAACTGCTGCTAAGTCTTGAACATGGCGTCAGGAGGGTTGCAATGCAATCTATTTCTGCAAGCGTGCGAAGAAATTCTACGAGTTAATTTATCTATGCACTTAATTCATGACAGAAGAGTCAGGATAACAAAATCTGAAACGAAGCTAGGGAAAATTATCATAATTAGGTAAATATACAAAAATAAATTTACCGTACAATTATGTTGTTTTAGGACTATTGTTTGTTCATTGAAAAGTTTGACCTGACAAGACAAAAAATAAAATCTGTATGCGAGTTTTTCTAAGGTGAAGCACTATCAATTTGCTCACAGCCACGATCCACATTATTGAGATTTGAGACAGCGCTTAACCGCTCAAATGCAGCTATCCCCACTGCAACCTTATTGTCCCCTCCGCATTTAACAGCTTTCTGCATCGCTCTGTGGTCAAGGCAACCCATTCCAATACATAAGTATCTATCCGGTGTATAGCCCATCCCATAACCAGTCTTTGTATTACAGCCAGACATGGTTCCCTCGTAGCGTAGCACACACATCTTTGATTATACTCTACCTATCTATAGGGTAAATTCTAAGCGCACGTCAATGTTTGTCTATCTACACAATGAAATGAATGACTAACGTCAATCGTTCACGTATTAGTTATGATGATGTACAAGGCACTGTAGGTATATGTTCCAAACCAACAATGAGGTCATCTATTTCGTTTTGTTTACCCACATTACAAAATTAATCTGTTGGCGGGAATCGGACGTGAAATGAAGCTGGTGCCGCGCGCCGTCGCGCTCTCAATCGCAACTGTTGTATAATTTTATAGAGAAAGGAGATTTGTTTTGGTCCACCACCTCCTCGGTGGAGGTTCGCCGGTCGTGGCATTCTGTATCACGTCCGCTGTATCGGCGCGCCGTTGCCGCTCCGCCGCGGGGCTCAGCTCCGGGCTCGATTACCGCCCTCGGCCGCCGCGGGTTGGAGCAGTCAGTCGGCCGCGCAGCTCTGTGCGCGACGTTCGTTCCTACGCGGAAGGCTCCGGTCGCCTCCCTCTAGTCCCGGCCCACGAGTGCGAGCGAGACAGTGCACCGCGCGACAGAGACGGCACTATGGCAGTGTCGCAACCTCGCCCACCTGACCGTGTTGACGCCGCGCTCGAAAAAGTTGCGCCGTTGCGCTATTTGGAGGCGCACGAATGTGCCCGCACGGAGCGTGCAGTGACGCTTTATTATCAGAAAACCTTTCTCTACCATTTATTGAGTTATAAAAGACATTTTTCGTATAAAGTTGGAGATTTTGACACACCTGCACAAAGGATTCAGCGGTATGTAGTGGTTTTCTTTAAATTTTTAAACGAGGTTGCGAGCGTTGCCCGAGGTGAATTGTTATCTCTACTGCCTAGATAAGTAGGTGCTCACATCTTGTTTTGCCTTATTATGTGGGTTAGCTTATTCACTTTTGAATAACATTAGGTTAGCATTGACGTTGAATCGCGCGATGTAATTGTTGGTATTTAGTCGCCATTTTCTACGTCGGTGACGAATACCGCCGCGCGCCGTTCCGTCCCCGTTTCCCCTAGTCCACAGCAAACCGGACTCTACCGCTCTACTCTGAAAGGTGATTATCCTCAATCTGCTTTAACTTTTTCTTCAAAACGAGATCCGCTCGTTATGATTCATTGTGGAAATAATAATCGTACTTCTTGAGAGAAGTGTGCACAATAAAAGACCTAAATCGACCGGTCCCATGTTTCAGAACGCACCTACCTATTGATAATTTCAGAACGTTCATACGCGCGCGGTAAAGTAAAAATGGCGGGATATGGAACGAATGTCATGTCGTTTTTTGTTGCCAAGTTGAAAGTTATCACGAAGCGCATTCGCGCCGCGTTTCGCTGGTAGTTGTGCACCTAGCCGCTGTTTTATCGATTTGTGTACGTTTTCCGCTATAAATAAGTACGAGTTTGTGTCATCGGCACTGCGTCTCGGGACCGGTTTATGAACGAAAACCTGTGTAGGCGATCGGCTATTCCGAATTCAAAAGGCTTGCCCCGCGACTCCCGAGCGAAGCGAGTGACTTTCATATTATACTATACGCTGTCTGGCCCGTGAGTACTTGAAGATTTTCGTTTTT
Source organism: Blastobasis lacticolella (assembly GCA_905147135.1). Taxonomy (NCBI): domain Eukaryota; kingdom Metazoa; phylum Arthropoda; class Insecta; order Lepidoptera; family Blastobasidae; genus Blastobasis; species Blastobasis lacticolella. The sequence continues at coordinate 2,233,475 of LR990067.1, forward strand.
GTTGCGTAATTTGTTTATAAAGCCTCTATATGAAGCGTTGGTCACGCTTCGCTGCTCTTTATTTAGCTCTCCCTACGTTTCACGACGTGACGTCACCACGTTAGGTGGTTTCATTTGTTTTTTCTCTGTATTCATTATTGTTTTTGCATGTTTGTGTGGCAAATTAACGCTGATATCGATAAAATTCTTGTTAGGTACGTTCCTTATCAAATTTCATTCACATACCACGTTTTGCATATTCTAACCTCATTTGTGTCATCCTGAAGTTGGCTCCTGAGGTAGGTTTCCATGTTATATACAATATCTAATGCTAACACAGTGATATTTTACACCAGTTACTTTACCCAGTCTTGTAAGTAAGCTGAATTAATTTATGGACTCTACATTCAATGTAGTTTGAACTGTTCACAACAATTCATGGTATGATAGTGCATTTATAACAACTACTTAACTTTATCTCAATAATATCTAAATAATACAGCACTCAGTATATCTAATCTTTTCTTGGGTATAATTAAAATCGATTTAATTGCAAGTTATCCAAATTGAGATCGATTTTTGCATGTCATTACAGTAGCAATGTACCTATACAATTTGATACCTTTGGAAGTGAATTATTGGTGTTTACTACATTTGATCATTTTGACAAGTAAGTCTACTTGATTGGTTGGTGTATGAGTGTATTTGGTTATAATTAGTGAAAAGAAAAACTCAGATTGGGACTCTGAAGTGTTTGGAGGCCAGAGTTTATTGTGCAATAAACATCTATGTCCAAAAAGAATTGCTGATTGTTCATTCAGCTGGCTGGTCATGGTCAATTTGAGTTTGCCATATTAGTAGCTGTTTACAAAGTTGTCCCAAAATAACTAACTAGTTAAATTGTTGAAATATATACAGTATTTTTGTACATACAGACTTTTGACCTACACCTAATCTTGGCCTTTTTATAAATATGTTTGTCATCATACGTTTTCATTGCAATGCTAAATATCATCACATATTTATGATCAAACCTGGCTTATGCCGAAATCCACTTTGTTACTCTTCCTTCTCCATCTGGCTCGAACTTCAGCATCATAACAATGTTAGCCATTGGCATTGGTTCCTGCATCCGGCTCAGAGATACCATCCTTAACATTTCATAATTTGAGCAACTGACTATTTTGTAATGACATAGCTCCAATTAGACACAGAGCTGTAACAATCTAAAGTTTTGTTTTGACATCACATTGATCTTTGCCTGAAGGACGTTATAGTACTACTTAAATTGGATTATAAAATCATAAGCAAAAAGTGCAGGCAGCTATTATCGTATTAATAAAAGTATTAATCCAAAGTGTGGCCCCCACATCCCGTTGGCTACCTCCATAGGTCTCTGACTGCGTACATGGGGGCATATCAAAGCCAGCATTGGAAGCATCAGAGTTCTTTGTAACTTATGGTGTGCCGAAAATGCTAGAACATGTCATCGTTTGTAATAGTAACATGTACATACATAGATGTTAAGAGTTAGGTAGGGAAGTTCCCTTGTGACTAAGACTTAACTGAAATAAAACTCAAACTGAACTAAACAATTTATTGATTATGGTTTTTTAAAATACAAATCTTAACTTCATTTTATCTATTAAGATAATCTTGCATTGTCTTGTAATCTATAAATTATTAAAAAATAAATTTTATGGTTTAACTAAACTTATCAAATTTGTTAAAAAGCGACATCGTGGCTATTTGAAATATGACATGTAGCCTTAATATTACATATATGCATAACATCGTACATCTTGATTAGTCGGCAGAGACTGCATTGTTCCACTTGCTATGGTCCTGACAAATGTCTCTTGCTTCTTCCACATTCATCAACCTTTCATTTATGCACAACAGTTTAGGGTACTCTTGCACTGACTTTTGTTCAATATTACCTAATCTTAATATTACTATCTACATGTTTGTGATGTGTTTATTATGAAAATGCCTTATTCTAGGTGGATTTTTATCAATACATTTAAGTGAAACACAGTGGCTATCAAATTACAAGTCGCATAGACATACATAACTAAATTACTGTACTTTTGTGCATAAAGCTTTAATAAATAAATTAGGCATTATCTTTGAAAAATAAGAAATAATACTCATTTTGGCGTCTACATCCCGGTTGTGCTCTCAGGTGTTTGGGCCCAAGGTCCGTCTTGACCATGACCCAGTATTATGATTTAATGTGGTGCAACTACATTGGAGATACTGTCATCTGAGACCACAGGGTCACAGTACCAGGGGAGTCATCACAGATTGGGTCATGGTACGAGAGCACAACCGGGACATTAACGATAAGATGACCAATTATGCAGGTTAAAGCCATATTTTAAAAATAATACAAATTGAAATCCCCAAACCCATACATCCCCACGACCAGTGAATAATGAAACCTTCCTCGTTGCAGGTGACTGTGTAATGGGCACGCTCTGAGCGAGGATGATGAAGCGAACGGGTCCCCAGAGGCTGGCGCCGGATGAGCCGGCGCCGCTGCCTCCGCAGGGAATATCCGCTCAGGTTGGTACCATTGCTTTTTTAATTATCAAGATTAAGCACTCGCAATATTCGGGAACTGGATGGGTGACCGTTTCGTACTTTGAAGCTAGGCGCAATAAGCTCGCCACTCGTAGGTGTGCCTCCTAATACTGTTGGCAAAGCGAAGTTGACCAAGTTCTTCCCTTGGGTAAATAATTTAGGGCCCCGTGACGGTTTAAGAAATTTATTTATTAAGCAGTCTAGTGGTGGTGTGCGAGACCGACGACAAAAGTTAAGCAATGCATGCCTTATAGTGGCCAATTACGAAAGACCTAGGGTTTCTGTAGGCTAGAAAATGCCAACAAATTTTTCTATTGTTAACACTGCAATCATCAACCCGCCTGCCCAGTCTAAGGATTAAGGCAATAACCTTTCCTTTCGTGGCAGAGGCTCTAAGTCCTGCAGTGAACTGTTATGGGCTGTGATGATGACGATGATGAATCAGAAATTCTCTTCTATTATCATTTTGCACTTCACGTATTTATAAAAAGAAACCAAAATGGCCCCCACATCCAGTTGGCTACCTCTATAGGTCTCGTGACTGCGTACATGGGGGCATATCAAAGCCAGCATTGGAAGCATCAGAGTTCTTTGTAACTTATGGTGTGCCGAAAATGCTGGGACATGTCATCATTTGTAACTCATCAGATTTATGTTCCGTATATGTAAAATAAATAAGTATAGAGATAGGTGTTCAGGTTAGTTTGGGGAGTTCCCTCGTGATTATGACTTAACTGAAACTCAGCTCATACAGACAATTTAATAATTTTTTGTAAAATTAAAATTTACAATCAAATGTTCATGCTTATTAGAAACAAAAATTCAATTTGGCTAAACATTATTCTTTTACCATACATATTGAATGAAATTGAATACAAATTCGGAATGTAACAATGTTATTATTACGAGTATTACTTAAACCATTCATAAAATAATGTTACCTTAATTACAATCAATATTGATCATGATTTTTTAAATTTTCATCTTAAATTATTTTTTTCTGTTAAGGTAATCTTGCATTGTGTTGTAATCATTTATGGTATAACTAACTTTTTAACACATCAATTGTGTTAAAAAGTGACATTGGGGCTATTTCAAGATCACATGTAGCCTTGAAATTACATACATACATAAGAGCAATAACATCTAAATCATGATACTTGAACATCTTTATCAGAGGTCATCGTTGTCAACATAATTATCCCAGCCCAGTATCAAGTCCACTGCTGGATTTGAAGCTCCTCTACAGCAGTGGAGGGCTTTGATATAATTGCCACACCTGGCACGGTTGGAGATTGCAGTGTTTAAAAATATTTAATGTAAGAAAACGCTCCTGTCTTTACTGTTGTTCGGTGGTCCTAGCCGGTATAGTTCGCTTGACATGAATAAGAAAAACTATAACAAAGACATCTAATTAAATAAATCATTGCATATCTCTTCTATAGGCCTGCTGGAAGAGTATTTCTTTTCGGAAATAAGTTGTCGGTTTTAATTTTGTAATGTGTACAATAAATGAATAAGTAATTTATTTTTGATCATAATTAAACCAATAAAAAATTACAGAAGCATTACACAATAATTTCAAATAATAATTTATGCTACAAATTTTGTGTCCAAAAGATTAATAGCAACAAACAGTACTTTTTAAATTTTTTAATGTTTTGATTATTTATTTTAACAACAATATCCAAATTGGTCATTGGCTACTGCAACCACACCAATACCTAGTGTAGAAAACCTGAAATCACCTCAGTGACCTAAACACCCACGAATCTAGAGCCTAATCTATTCACTGCAGCCTTGAAAGCGTCCAGATTATGAGCAGAGTCCTAAAACATACTTTAAATAAATAAATAAAATATTCGTGGACAAATTCACACAGCGCCATCTAGCCCCAAACTAAGCAAAGCTTGTGCTATGGGTGCTAGATGACTGATATACTACTTAAATACTTTTAAATACATACTTATTATACATTGAACACCCAGACCCTTGACATAAATTAAAATTCATCATTTCAATTTCTGCCCGGTCGGGAATCGAACCCGGGACCTCTTGCGGCGTTTACTTTTCACAACACTAGCTCGTTTAGGCTACCCCTGCTTTCGTACCCCTGTTTTTACGTCGGGGACCTCTTGCGGCGTTTACTTTTCACAACACTAGCTCGTTTAGGCTACCCCTGCTTTCGTACCCCTGTTTTTACGTCGGGGCAGAGACTAAGCCGTGGCGCTGTCACATGGTGACACATCGACCATCGATCAAGTCGCGTGCTCCTTTGTCGTAACGATCCTGACCTTCGTATGTCACGCGATTGATGCCCCCGGTGTTGCTAAACTGCTTACCTTTAGACTGTATAGTTACCGTCTTAGTTACCGTCTAAAGGTGAGCAGTTTTGCTGTCAAGCTATTTAGTTTAAGTTTAACGTCTGTCACTAGTGTAACAGACGTTCCGTCCTGGCTGGAGCCGACCAACAGTCTGATGCAGTTGATACTAAAGTCATTTTGAATATTTCTATGTTTTTAAGTTAGGAGAGATATGGTTCCTAAGTGTTCGAATTTGCTTCGTACACTGATAAATTGAAATTTAAACTGATCTTCATATGTTATTTAATTTTTTTATGTTATACAAGTGATTATACAAGTGACGTCCCCAGCTTCGCACGGGTTTTTTGTCTTTTCTTTACTTTAATAGGCATGTATTAAATATATAACCTTTCCGGATGAAATTATCTAATTGATAGTGAAAACCTCATGAAAATTTCTTCAGTCATTCATGTGGTATCATAAGCTAATGGAAAAGTCAGTGAACAAAAATCGCATATGGCGTTTTAATGTAGGTAATTTTTTTTATCGACTAAAGGTTTTTACAATATACGTGACAACCGAGGATGACAATACATTAAAATTTGTTTGATAATAGAATTATCTTGATAAATATTATGCTATTTGCGGCGATTGTGTGTATAGACGTTCGTTGCTCTTTCACTCAAAAGGTACTGGAAGCATTTTGATGAAATTGTTGTAGCTTATATCCCAGACTACTGCGATCTCTCCAACCCGTCTGCCCAGCGTGGGGATTATGGCAATAACCTCCCCTCCGTGGGAGAGGCCGTAAGTCCTGCAGCGGATTATTATGGGCTGTGATGATGAATCTGGAGTACGATAACTTTAAACTACTTCAAACGTTAAAGCCTTTAAGCGCTATTGTCATCATTATTGGCAACATAATGTTAGACATAACTTTATTATTTAGTGTATGTCCGTGGTGCGTTTCTCCTGATTTCTGGCATTGACTTGGCCTATTTTGTTTTACGCTTTTTGAGGGAGGAGGTCGGTACACTATATTTCCTACACCTATCTGTTACTTCTAAATTCAATTTGTTGCGGGTACCAAAACAGCTTGTCCTCGAGCGTGCCTGAGTGTCAACACTCAGGACCTGTGTTGTCGCCGCTGTAGATCCTGGCTACTGGGTGGGAATGAGTGATGGGGCAATCCCTTTTTAAGCTGGTCCCAACTGGCCTGAAGATTTCGCCTGTGACACTGGAAAACCTCCCGCCCATATTATTATAACGCGTTTAAAACAACCATTGTATAACACAGATTGTGGATACTGGCACCACGATAAAGCCGGTACACTTTGTTAGAACAATGTCTTGATAAGATTGTCGTCTGGGATTGAATAGGTTCTGTTATGTCTCTCTGGGTGCGGACTGATAAGATAGTGGCGGTCAGAGGAAGTGTTTGTGTGAAAATATTTCCCGTCAAGTCTTGCTGGTGTGTCTTGTCAGACGTATTACTTGATGGAACAGTGGCAGCGTGCTTGCGATACCGATAACTAAGGCCAACGCTTGCAGAGTCCGTGGTGGGTGACCGTTTTGCAGTTTATAGCTAGTCGAACGTTCAGCACCACAACGAGCTCGCACATTAGCGTATCTAGGGCTATTTTCCGTGGCCAAAGAAGCAGAGTCAATCGACAATGTAAAGTCAGTGAGCACCCGATCCTGGGGTGGGCACTAGACCATTCTAAGGTGGGCACGGCCCACCCGGCCCCCCTCTTTCTACGCCTATGAGCTCGCCACTCGTTCGGTGTGCCTCCTTATACCGTTGGCGAAGTAACCTTGAGTAAGGTCTTCTGCTGGGGATCTTGAGACTGGTTGAACAGTCTCGGGAGCTGATTGGAACCCCGTTACGATATATACTATTACGGATGGGTTTTAAACTATCTCCATCGATCCTGAACTTTGTAGGCTTTGTATAACCCGCGCCACAAAGGGTGGAGGGGATTTCGCGCAGGTAATCGTATGCAGCGCAAGTCGAACCACGTGACCCGCCAAGTCTCTTCTCATTTGACACTAGCTATACTCCTTTTGTGGAGGCAGTGGCTTTTTGTGGGCTGCCTGAAAATGCTGTCTTTCATAATGCCTTCTAGACATTTAATTGGGTACATTTTTGATAATGGACATCACAGCAGTACACACGTACATAGGTCCATAAGGTAACGCCCTTTTTTAATTTGTTGTCTATGGAGGCACACAGACGGACGGTCCAGACTCCTGAAGTCCATACAAACCACAGCAATCAGCAGTGTTATGTCGAATGCATTTTGTTTTACATTATTATTATTGTTGTTATGATGTGTAGTCACTGCACTTGTGTCTAATGTTTATCGAGTCTGTTTTTAAGAGTTCACTGAAGGAGCACTTATGACAGTTTGTGGTAGTTTGTACCATGCACTCACTACGCGATGAGTGTATGGAACTGTACACATCTTTGTTTCCTGCTGTTGCAATCATAAATTCGTTCACCTTCCAAGAACGCAGTCCCTGTGGGCCCTAGAGCTTTCACGTGTGCACACAATAACAATGATACGTGTATCGGCCCCACGTTATTATTTGTTTATCAACCTTGAACGATAGTAATGGCGTGACGTAATTATCGTATAATTGCATTGAAGTCTTATTTAAATAAATTAACTGTGTACAATGTACACAGTTGGCAATGGATGTGTCGAGTCAATAAACGTTAAAAGGCGTACGATTTGTTTTTACGTATGTTACCAGCTTGATTATTTACAACAATATTGTAATTAGTACTACTGGAGATCAATATTGGAATATGTAGGCAGCCATAGATTGACTCGAGGCAGCATTTATATATAATATATCGAACGCGGTCCGGCTCTGCCTGGCATTGTCGAGCACGGTTCGGTCGTGGTTGGCGTGGGGTGGGTTTGCTGTGGCCATAGGGCGGTCAGCGTGTCACTGTGTGTTTCCTTCCTACTTTCCTACCCCCCTCCTTTTTGACGATTGATAGAGATATTTAATGTCCTAATCAATAAAGAAATTTTGAATTTTGACATCGTTAAGTTGCGATTTTGCATTTTTGTTATCTGCAACCTAAATGTATGAATTGTAGATGTTATGGGCGACAGTTAACCACTTACTATCAGGCGGGCTGTCTGCTTGTTTGTCACTAAGTAGCATACATCAAATGATGTGAGAGTCAAGGAGGGCTTATGGCGCGCGGATGCCAAAGACCGGAGTGGAGAAGAAAGAGTTGGAGGGATCCTGGCAGAAGCCGGGATTGATCGTTATGATGGTGATGGTGTGATAACGGTGTTGGTTCTAGGAGGCCAGACTGCGCCATTTTTTCCATACGATATGTAGGTTTCGCAGTCCCCTTTTTTCCTCCCTGGGTTTAAACACGAAGACTTCGGACGCAGCCTTTCCTCTTTTTTAACCCTCGACGAAAAAGAGGGGTTTTAAGTTTGACGTGTGACGATTTGGATGCGGTTTTCTCTATTTGAAAGCCAGTTTAATCGAGATGGTTATAAGCTTTGTTTCATTAAAATCGGTACTGTTGTTTTGAAAATATGTGAGTTAGAATAAACTTTGTCACGGGTTATCCGACTTTTTCTGTCGGTTTGGTTATCAAGCTCTCGGGTAAGCAGGCTAGGATCTCCACAGCCTTAATTGGTCACATCGATTGTGCAAATATCCAACACTACAGTGTCCAACGAGATAGCAAACGCGCGACAAAACACATAAAACATAGTAATTTATACCAGAACAAAATAACACTTAACCACCGATAATAACTGCAGACTGTGCTGTAAATATGAGGTTATCAAGGCCTTTATCAATACCTCTAGTACGGTATTGAAATAAACAAGTTCAAATTGTGATGCATGCACTGTTTTGCATAGTTTTCTCCCGGGGTTTATGTAATATCAAGTAATAAACGGTAACGGAATCATTCAAGATTTGGGTGTGGAATGAGTTCTCAGCCACAGTGTTTCCTTTGAACTATGACATGGGATCGTTCAAGAGGTATATTAGAGGTCTGTTCAGAGGCGGGTACCGCCCCTGGTGTTGCTGATGTCCATGGGCGGCGGTGACCGCGCACCATCAGCTGACCCGCATGCCTGTTTGTCTGCCGTATAACATAAAAAACGAAAAAAACAGTCAGTTGCAGGTGATACTAATCCGTACGCAGTATAAAATTAAGTCGCTAAGGGTGCCGGGGACGAAGTCGGACGCCCGACCAAGGTCCTGACACTTCCACCAGCCTCAGGGTCCCCAGCGAAAGACGTTGGCCAACCTAGCTTCGCCAACGGTATTAGGAGACACACCTAACGAGTGGCGAGCTCGTTGCGGTGCTGAACGTTTGACTAGCCTCAAAGTACAAAACGGCCACCCATCCAGGACTGAAACGCTGCGTGCGTTGCTATCACTCTCGCCCGCAAACTACCCTAACATTTATAATATTGGTGTAGAGGCGATATTTTCCGCAATATTACGTATAGTGGGTGGGGAAATGTATTTTCGCCGTGGCGGCGTGTTCGCGGCTATTTTTGACGCGAAGCTGAGTCATTGCGCGCTGCGGCGTTGGCGGGAGATAGTCGTGGCCATGTTGCTTGCTTGGTTTGTTGTGGTTGCGTTTTGGGGGGAAACGGTGGGGTTACCGGCGGCCCTGTAGCGAAAAAGCTCAGTCGTGTACGACTGTACAGTCATGTTTAGTATTTTCTCTACATAATGATATCGTTGCTTGTGGCACTCGATCGATAGTCTCTGCCTATTCTTGCGAGATGCCGGAGTTAATGTGTATGTATGGCTGTAATTAATAAAATACCATCACAGAGTGCCAATCTGCTCCAGAGACTGTTCAATCAGTCTGTGTCCCCAGCGGACCTTGGTCAACCTCGCTTTCCCTCCGGTGTGTAAGGACTGGTTCCTGTTTTGTACTGATCTCGTAATGAACAATTATCAAAATCACCATTTCCCAAAATGACTATTATCTAGTAGCCAAATTGATATTTGTACACAAAACTAGCCAACCTTCGCCTTAGCCAGGCTTCGCACAGGTTCTCAACCAAAATTTATAGGTTTACCCCAGTGGCTAATCTGACTAAAATTGTCTGAAGATTTCAAATCGCGAATCTCAGCCCTGAAGGGATATCTTCACCTTTTTGTGTGGGTTCATAGTAGGGATGTTACGGAGGTGGTTTTATCGGACCCGAAGTCGGAGTCGGAGTTTCTAAAATTGGTTTTTCGGAGTCGGAACCGGAATCGGAAGCGGAATCGGAGTCGGAGGCGGAGTTGGAGATAATAGCGGTGAAGAAAGATGTGAAGGGCAGGCAATAAAATAAAATAGTAAAAACATTAATCAATCTGCCTCTTTAATTTCAATTAAAAATTGTAAACCTATATCATATAGGCGTCACAAATAAAAACAAACAAATTTTTATGACAGTTAGCAAATTAAATCAAATTAATTGACACCAGAAGGAGCAAATTATATTTAATAAACAACAGCTTTGCAGCTTTGTCTCCGTCCAATCTATTTCTTAACGGATCATAGATTAGGCAAGTACCACTAAAAAGTTGTTCGCTTGCTACTGAACCTGGTGGACACGATAAATATTGGAGGACAATCGGTTTAAGGGATTGGAATTTTGTATTTCCATTCACTTTCCACTAGTTCCAAATCAAAAACAGATAACTTTAATTGACACAACGCACAAAACAAAACAAACCATCCGTATTGCGTAACAACAAGTGAAATATTAATCCATGACCGAACGCGTGCTTTTCCAACGACATGCATTAACCTGTTCGTACAGTTCGTACACGTTGACAACAGCCGCCGCGCGTCGCCGCCGCCGCTATCTGCTATGGTTTGACCTCCGATTAAAACCTCCGATTTAAAAATATCGGAACCGAAGTCGGAACCGGAGGTGTAAGATCAATCGGAAGCTCCGACTTATCGGAGTCGGAGTCGAAGCTCCGTAACATCCCTAGTTCATAGCAACTCGTCCCGTTTGTAGCTCGTCCCATTCGCGACTTGAGTACGCAAGCAAGGGATATTAGTTTCGTTTTGCACGTCTCTCTTACGTATGTATAATAAGTATGTATTAAAAAAAGTATATGGTAGTTTATCAGTTATCTAAAACCCTTAACGCAAGCTTTGCGTACTTTGGGGCTAGATGGCGCTGTGTGAATTTGACCAAGCATATTTTAAATAATCGTTAATGGGACGAGTTGCGAATAGGACTCGTGTCTCAATTTTACTTTATCGCCATATACGAGACACAGGATGTCATTTATGTTATGGACAACAGTTACTACTTTCCATCAGATCATGATAAAAAGTGTTTAAATACAAAATTAAGTCTAAGTAAATATTAAATTTAATCGCAATTGGTTTTTCCAATCTCACCGTTCTAATGTCTCTAGTTATTGTTACAGATACAGCAAGCTGGAGCCAGCAACATGCACACCCTGGCCCAGTCGGCACAACCACAACTACTAGGTGAGTTGCACTTTACTTTAAAATATATTTAAGACATTTCAGCAAATTTATTTCATAAAAATATCTGCCAAATAGAAATATACCCATGTCTTGTGTCTGGTAGAAATTTCAATGAACTGCGACATCATCTTGGCGGTTGTGCTCTCGAGCACGAGGGCCCGGGGTCCGCCTTTAACATGAAACTTGACCTTGACTCGTAAAGTTTTGTCGTCTATTTAAGTAAAATATTGCACATGAAGGTCTCTTGGTCCCTTCTGAGTTACAACTCATTTTTATAATGCGTGACGTGCGCAGGCGGTGAGAGGGACGCTTACGCGTACTGGCGATTACCTCGTCATCATTATTGCACCTAATCAGCCTTTTAAACCGCTACAGGACAAAGCAATATCGCTTACTTATAATGTGGAGTATCTCGATAATAAAAATACATGCATACATGACGTCACGCCGTTTCCCCGAAGGGGTAAGCTGAGGCCAGGCTACGTAGAACAGTCTTGACAAACGTCTCGCTTCTTCCACATTCCGACCTGACGACGACCTGAGTGGTTCAGTGGTTAACATGCCAGTCTCCACGCAAGAGGTCCCGGGTTTGATTCCCGGCCGGGCACAAATTTTAATAATGAATTTAAAAAAGTATATAAGCAGTATATCAGTTAGCTAGCACCCATAGTACAAGCTATGCTTAGTTTGGGGCTAGATGGCGCTGTGTGAATTTGTCCATGATTATTTATTTATTTTATTCATCAACCTTTTAAGGTGCTCTTTACCCCTTCTTCTCATACCACAAAATGGCAAACGAGCTTTCGGCCTGATCGTAAGCATTTGCCGCAGCCTACGTGGTAATCTTTCAGGGGTTTTCCCACGCCATAACTCCTGCTCATTGCCTCCTTAATTCTATCGGACTCAACAACAAACGTACGCTTTAGGAAACCTGTGATAATAACCGCGATAGATTAAAACATTATGTTCTCATTGTTTGTCATCCAGGAGCGAGCGCGATGCTCTCAGTGGGCGGCGGGTTCCGTGCGGCCCGCGCCGCCGGCGGCCCGCCGGTCATCAACTACCTGAAGGCGGGCGCCGTGCAGTACGCCGGGAAGCAGCCCCATCCACACCCCACGCCGCACCCGCCCAACCAGCCCAGGATCAAGGTAAGACCTCCCATAGGCTCGTCATTGCACAGCCAGACCAGCACCCCACAGCTTGTCTGGCATACCTCCCCATGGATCAAGGTAGGACCTTCCATAGCCTCGGTATTGCAAAGCGCTTTGGCAGTAGTCCGCCCGTCATCAACAACCTGAAGGCGGGCGCCGTGCAGTACGCTGGGAAGCAGCCCCATCCACACCTCACGCCGCACCCGCCCAACCAGCCCAGGATCAAGGTGAGAGCTTGGAGAGACTCGACACTGTATAGTCAGCACTCCCCCAGGAGCCTGGTAAAGATCGCAGGTGGCAGCTGGATGCGGAAAGCACAGGACCTTTGTAGAGATGGCTCAGGCGCAAAACGCCCACTTCGCAAAATGTCGCTTTCTCACAATGCCTCTCGCATCACTTTCGCAAAATGTCTCTTGAGATCTCTGGGGGAGGCCTATGCCCAGCAGTGGACTTCGTTCGGCTGATACGGAGACGATGATGGACTACTTCAGTGGGATGTCGACCCAGAAACCATACCAAAATCTTGAAACTTAATCTTCTTGATTCTGTGTTTTATTTATTACTTACCAGGTAGAAATATTGCCGCCGTCTCATTTGGTGGAAAGCGACAATGCCCTAAGACGATGCCCCGTCTAAAAACGTCTAAACAATTCCACAACAATATCTAACGCTCTCACTTCTCCCCCACAGTTCCAACACCAACAACAACCCCTGCCGACGCTGCCGACCCCACTGGAGAGGCAGTCGCCGGCCCCGGCCCCTCTCCCTCTCCCTCTCTCTGGCCCGCCCGGGCCCCCGGGCCAGCCAGGGCCCCCGGGGCAGCCCGGGCCGCCCGGGGCCGCCGGGGCACCAGGGCAACAGCCCCAGGGGCAATTCCAACGACTGAAGGTGGAAGACGCCCTGTCGTACCTCGATCAAGTCAAGTTCAAGTTCAACGCGCAGCCGCAGGTGTACAATGACTTTCTGGACATCATGAAGGAGTTCAAGAGTCAGACGTGAGTGTTTTGATTAAGTTGTTTTTTGTGCTACGCAGTGGTAAAACGGGCAGACTGTCCGCCTGATGGTAAGCGGTGGCTGTCGCCCATAACATCTACGATTCGTGCGTTTAGGTTGCAGGCAACAAAAATGCAGAACAGCAGATGCGTTGTCCGCTGTAAAGGCCATACAAATTAAATTTCTAAACCCTGACAAGAAAACGAAGGGTGTTATAAGTACAGTGTTTCCGAACGGATGGACCGATTTCGATGCGGTTTTCTTTGAAAGGTAGTTCAATCGCTATGGTTTTTAGCTATGTTTCAGTCGGAGGTAGGGAGTCGGGCTGTTTCATTTTTATTATCGTTTAGGATATTACTAGCTTTCCGGTCGCGTCGACTATTGAGCCGATATCATGCTAGATTGTAGAGGAGGGGAATAAAAACTACACTGTCCATCATCTAAATTGTGTGCTAAATTATTTCCATATCGATTTCATCAAAATCGGTGCAGTGGTTTAGCGTTGAAAGCGTAACAGACAAGCAGAGTCACGTTCGTAGTTACATTCATAATATTAGGCAGATCGAGTAATTACAGTAGAGCGACTACCATCTGCCCTCCGTGACTCCGTACCAGGGGAACTTGAATTACACATTTAGTCGCCTGAATGTGCAGGTTTAATCACGATGTTTTCCCTCATCGTAAGAGTTCGGTTAGCATTCAACTAATGTACATAATAGTCATTGGTACATGGCCGCAGTGGGCTTCGTACCCGGAACCTCTCGCTTACCAGTCGGATACGTTTACCACTCGGCCACCAGCGCAGTTGTTTTAATTTCATGTTTTTAAATGATGACAACAATTACCGTTTGACCTCACTATGAAAAGTGTAATGGCTGCTTTTTTCACTGACTCCACCTTCGTACTTCCCCAGTACAATATACTCCATGAGAAATCCACTAAACAGGCGTCTCTTCCACAGCATCGACACGCCGGGCGTCATCACGAGGGTATCCAATCTCTTCAAGGGGAACCCGGAGCTGATTGTGGGATTCAACACCTTCCTGCCGCCAGGATACAAGATTGAAGTGCAGAGTAATGGACAGGTATGTGTCGTATGTGCCGTGTGGTGTCCGGCAGAGTAGAATAGCACCAACCCCTTACACTCATGGGTGTCGTACAAGGCGACTAATGTTTTCGAGGCAAAAGATCAAGAGTCTCCGTAGTCTGGAAAATGGGCAGCAGCATTTTCCATTGTATTATTTAAACACTGCGATCTCCAACCCGCCTGCCAAGCGTGGAGATTATGGCAATAACCTCCCGTTTCGTGGGAGAGGCCCTAAGTCCTGCAGTGGACTGTTACGGGCTGTGATGATGATGATGTGTCGTGAGTGGGTTCTAAATTAGTTATGGATTTATGTACGTGGGCCAGTGTCAATGGGTTGTTCTGAGCTATGATCAGATTTTAATTAAGCAAGAAGGAAACCGTTCAGAATCGACATGAGTTGCGTTTTTTGGTGTCGGGGGCCAAGGTCCTCTTTGGGTCGCTGAGCCAGCGCAGCAAATAATTTAAAGAATTAAAAGTATTCTCGATATTGTGATTGTCTTTGATATAATAGTTAAAAATTAATATAATTAAAAATAAATATCTTGGACATTACACATAGGCCATCTAGCCCCAAAGTAAACATAGCTTGCGTTGTGGGTACTATACAACTGATCAACTACTTATATACTTTTAAATACTTATTATACATATAACAACCAGACCCGTAACAGAAATTAAAATTATCCTTACCCGGGACTTCTGCGTGGCAGACGGTCTTACTACTAACGATGTTAACCACTGTCGTCTTACTACTAACGCTAGGATGATGGTGATAAATATACTAATTCCAACCTCTGCCCCAGGTCTCAGTCTCGATGCCATCACCCACCGGGCTGGGAGGCAACCAAGGCGCTGCCGGAGGATTGGTGCTGGGAGTCCACCACCCACCGCCACAGCCACTAGTACACATCCTGCCTGTGCCACCGTGAGTAACATTAGATATTTAGGTATACCCACCAGCGTGGGTAGGCCACCCAGAAGGTGGACCGATGGCCGTATTAATTCATTCATATCAACCTACCCAAAACCAGTATTAGATGAGGTAGCGTCTATTGTATTAACGTAGCGACTACATTGCATATTAGGCGACGCCTAAGCTGATTTTACAGATATTCTTAAAAAGAAAAAGCACCAACACAAACTTCAATTAAGTGAAAACTAAACATGCTAAGGCATATATTTTGCGAAGCCTAAATGCTTAGGCATATCTTAAGGTGCCAACTTAAGCGTCGCCCAAGTTTGCAAGCGGGCATTACATACAGATATACCAGCGTGGGTAGGTCTCCCACAAGATGGGCCGACGACCTGGTAAAGATCGCAGGTACCAGCTGGATGCGGAAGGCACAGGATAAGCGTTTGTGGAGATCTCTGCCGGCTTGAGTTGATAGCAATTGTTAGATCTATTACCTATTTTGTTGTGTTTTACAGCTGTTACAGAAGAAAACTTTTTTCTCTGTTTTTTAATCCTTAAATAAACCATATTTATTTATTTAAAATTCATGCCCATTACAATACAATGACGAGCTTAAACGTCGTAACACTTTCTACTAGCATTCATAATATAATACGGAAGGCATTTAAAATGGTAATGCGGGCAATATCCAAACTGTCATAAAAACTATTTCCACGCGGACGAAGTAGCTGGCAAAAGTTATTTTATATAAATGGAGAATTTTTTTGCATTTCATAGTACTTGCCTGTCCGACAGGCAGATAGATAGATAGACAGATACACTCTTTATTGCACACAAGATTACAAAAAAGAGAAAATTTGATAATTTGCAGATAATTTTCATCTGAGAATAATTGATAAGTGTTAAGAATTCCAAAATCCCAGCTGTAATATAATAAAAATCTCTGTATAGTAACTTATGCCAAGTCATAGAACCTCATTCATAAAAGTCATAACAAACATAACAAACAATTAAAAAGGAAGTGGGGCAGATTATTTTCGCCATGATTAATAATTTAGACAAACTAAAAGTACAAGTTTACGTAAATAACTGAATGTTTACAAGGACTGACAAGGAGAGATTATCACCAGATTATTGCCATATCCACACTTTATAATTTTTACTACTGTCAGTCAAAACGGACTTATCGTGGTCCCGTTATAACACGTATGGGCGCTTGTCGCCGACATGTCGGCATGGACATGTGATGTAGGAACATGTCGCGACAAGATTCTATCCACATAAAGACCGTGCTGTGCCGGCTGTGTCGATAGGGCGATGGCTTTTGTGTGTACTAGAACCCATAACATACTGCATATTCCTTTTTTTTATACCACTAAGATGGCAAACAAGCTTACGGCCCGCCTGATGGTAAGCAGTCACCGCAGCCTATGGACGTTTGCAATACCAAGGGCATTACCCACGCCCAGTTTATTTTAGTAGTAGCTATATTCGCGAAAAGAATGCTTGGTTCGCCGACAAATGCTCGCAAATATTCGACCTCATCGTCGCTTTCCATGAGGTGAGGTCAAATGCAAGGATATTGGACGCTTTTACAATTTGTATCGTGACGATATTATCGTCGACGTCCTCGATATAATAAATCAATAAATATGCTTAGACAAATTCACACAGCGCCATCTAGCCCCAAAGTAAGCAAAGCTTGTGTTATGGGTGCCAGAAAACTGATATGCTACTCATATATTTTTTAAATACATACTTATTACACATACTACACCCAGACCCGTAACAGAAATTAAAATTCATCATTTAAATTTCTGCTTGGCCGGGAATTGAACCCCGGGACCTATGCGTGGCGACCGGCACCTGAATGAGAAGTCTACATTAATCAATATTGTCGTCTAGACACTTTCTTATTTTACCGATTATTTGACTTATCCCTTTCAATTCGTGTCCCTTTCATGCCACCTCTCTCCTATATCGTAGACGTTCACGATAATATCATCAAGTTACAAATTACAAAAGCGCCAATTGACAATAAAAATAGACAAAAAGAAAACAACCAGTTCGATATACACCTTTCTAAATCACTGTACAAGTACAAAGACTTGTCAATTGAATGGAGACAGCTGTGCTTGGCCAGTGAAGCTGATTCATACAGCCTTGTCACTGAAATGGGTAGTTTTCTTTTTCGTTTGTACCGTATTTTTTTTCTTACACCTTTTTGGGGTTGCATTCCGTAACTTGCTACGGGCTGCAGGTAAATTTGGACTACATCGTGCACCTTTCCTGTCTTGTTTTTATTGTAAGCGTAGCCTTTATCGGATAGTTATTTTGTTTTGTTAGTTATTCCATGGAACAATAATACGGAAAAAGAAATTTTGCATGTTTTCTTGGAGTATTGGGGCATTTCACAGTATTAGTGCTTTTCACAGCTTTTGTTAGGCGCTAACGTCCGGACAGAATGCTTCACTAGTTTACAATAGTATTTATTTTTATTTTTGTGGTTTTTCAAACACATTTAAAGCCACAAACATCCTGTTACATTGAGTTTGCTTCTAGATAAACAATGTTTGGGTATATTTTTATGAATATTAACATTCTAACTCCTTTAGTATTTTTAACACCTGTAAAAAATTGAATGTTTGAAGTCTTCAAAGGCCTTCATTACATTAGAAAACATACAATTTATATTAAATTACCCACAATCCTAGTATATGTTTTGGATAGCTTTAGAAATCCTACCCTCCATTATTATTTCAAATGCAAAAAGTTTACGTCAAAGTCCGCCACGACAATAGTCAGTTAGTGTTATTTATTTATTTAACAATAATATTTTAATATACATTCCAAGTGTTCAATAAATTTTACTTTTACGAAATATTTTGATCAATTGACACAAGAAAACGAAGTTTATTTCTAAATGATTATTTCTTGTGTGGAATTCAACATATTGACAAGTGAATGTGTAATCCTGATTTAACAAAACTGTTGGACGACTAATGCGTTGTTATTATCAATGGTGAGTGTTTCTCTTTTAACATCTGTCGAAAAAGGGGGTGTAGTTTGACGTGTGTATTTGTGGCTCTGTGTATCTGTCTGTGGCGTCGTAGCTCCCGAACGATTGCACCGATTCGGATGCGGTTTTCTGTATTCGAAAGCCAGTTTGATTGAGATAGATCTTGGATTTGTTTCATTAAAATTGGTTCAGTAGTTTAAAAAGTATTTGAGTATATGTAAACTTGGTCGGGTGTTATTAACCCTCGGCTTGAAAAGAGGGGGTTATATGTTTGACGTATTTATCTGTGGCTTTGTGTATCTGTGTGTCTGTCGCATCGTAGCTCCTGAAAAGATGGACCGATTTCGACGCGGTTTTCTTTATTTCAAAGACAGTTTAGACTCATTAATATCGGTTCAGTAGTGAAGAAAACATTGAAGAATATTTACACTTGGCTATCTGACGTTTTTCCGTCCGTTAGATTATTTAAAGACTGATTCTGTCACTCGTAGTTACGCGTGTTTATTGGGTGGCCGTGTGGTGTCCGGCAGAGTAGAATAGCACCAACCCCTTACACTCATGGGTGTCGTACAAGGCGACTAATGTTTTCGAGGCAAAAGATCAAGAGTCTCCGTAGTCTGGAAAATGGGCAGCAGCATTTTCCATTGTTATATTTAAACACTGCAATCTCCAACCCGCCTGCCAAGCGTGGAGATTATGGCAATAACCTCCCCTTTCGTAGGAGAGGCCTAAGTCCTGCAGTGGACTGTTACGGGCTGTGATGATGATGATGATTGGGTGGAAATGGGCATGTACTGTTCCTGAACCAATTAGTGTTAAAATGCTAAATTGTCATAAATGACTTGTACTACTGAAACGACGAGGTTCGGGCGCACTCTCCCAAGTAAATTATATAAAAAACCAAATGACACACTATATCTTTTGAATTAAATTTGTAACCCATTGATAAAATACCTTTTTACTAGATTTTTTGTATTGTCGTGGCGTCTTTAATGTAATAAATCTTTCCATTATATTCTTTCCTAATATAAAAAACCTCATGAAGATCTGCCCATAAGGTCAATAAAGTCAGGGTGGACAACGTTGATAATAAAATTGTCGTTGCTTTTTGAGACACATCACAGCCCATAACAGTCCACTGCAGTACTTAAGGCCTCTCCTATGAAAGGGAAGGTTATTGCTATAATCTCCACGCTTGGCAGGCGGGTTGGAGAGTTGTAAATATAACAATGGAAAACGCTGCTACCCATTTTCCAGCCTACGGAGGCTCTAGACATTATGTCTCAGAAACATTAGTCGCCTTGTACGACACCCACAAGTGTAAGGGGTTAGTGCTATTCTACTGCCGGACACCACACGGCCAAGAGACATATTAAGAATAAAAAAAAAGATACGAATCTTGGCGTTAATCTCCCGGTTGTGCCCTCCCGTACGAGGGCCCGGGGTCCGCGACTCCGTGACTCTGCTACCAGGGGAACCTAACCAGATTGGATCATGGTTACACATCCAGTCGCCTGAATGTGCAGGTTTCATCACGATGGTTTCCCTCACCGTAAGCGCATGGGTTAGTTTTCAACTAATGTACGTCATCATAAAGAGTCCAATCATGGCATAAGACAGTACCTAGACACTTACACAAATTTTTATATCACTCTTGCTACTGTTAATAACCACATTGAAATTCGTTACGTAGTTTAAAAGATCTAAGCGTACATACATAGATACATAGGGACAGACGGCGGGAAGAGATTTTGTTTAATATTATAGATATAAAAGATTACTTCACTACTTACTACACAATTTGTTACTCGGGGTCGCTCTATGTGTAGATCTTACTAAAAGTACGCAACATAAATATCCTTAGCACCTAACCAAACAGACAGCGAAATTAGGTCCCTCCAGATAACGTATTCCGATCCCCACTTACGGAGCACCGGTACAGCTGATCGGTGGCGAGGTCGTCGACCCCTACATAGATAAGCCGCGCAATCGGGTCGCCCGTGGTGTTTCTAATACGTATTAATAACCACAGTCTGTCGCGACAGTTCAGTAGGCGTCTTTCCGTTGTCGTGAGCAGACGTGTAGTATAGTTTACGGCATATCTGTCTGTATTTTTTAATTTTTTTATGCCACTAAGGTGGCAAAGGAGCTCACGGCCTGCCTGATGCGTGTATGTGTCCTAGTACAGTTTTGAAGAGACATGAGACACTTAAAGGCTTTTGAAGCTGTCGAATGTTGGATGGGAGTTGGATTTTGTTGCACATAAAATCGACACGAGGGCGTTAAAATGAGTAGGTAAGAATGGTTACAGATGAAGGGTGACGTATATTAGATAGAATTAACAAACATAACAATTAACATGTGACTGTACGCTGACTATCAAAGGGTATTTGGTTGGTTAGAATAATGTTACTAAATGTTCATCATCATTTCAGCCCGTAACAGTCCACTGCAGGACTTAGGGCCTCTCCCACGAAAGGGGAGGTTATTGCCATAATCTCCACGCTTGGCAGGCGGGTTGGGGGTCGCAGTGTTTAAATATAACAATGGAAAATGCTGCTGCCCAATTTTCAGACTACGGAGACTCTTAATATTTTGCCTCGAAAACATTTGTCGTTATTTAACAGTTATTATTACAACATCTTTCTGTAACCTATGGAATGCAAGAAATATATTGAGTATTGAGAATAGAGCCACATAGCTTTTGCCTGCGGCTTCGTCTGCGTTAAACTTGGTTATAAGGTCCCAGACCCCTTCTCGAGGGAACTACATTGAATTTCAAAATAAAATATAGTCTGAGCTATAAACTACATTACTACCAAATTTTATCTAAATCCGTTTAGTAGTTTTTGCGTGAAGGAGTAACAAACATCCTAAGTTTCGCATTTATAAACTAGCTTTTGCCCGCTATTTCGTCCACGTAAAATTCAGTTATAACGTTCCAGACCTGATCCCGCGGGAACCACACGGTGCGGAAACGCATGGCGCGTATTTCTAATGGCCTAGTTGCCAGAGCTTTAAAAAAAAAAAGCTTCGGACCGTCTGTCACTGTCACAATGACAATTGACTTTCCCGCCCGGATCCACGTTGCCGTGCCGCGTGCTTCACGTGTAAACAAAACAAGAGCAATATAACAAATACACGAAACAAAACATTCTCAGTGTAAATTAATGACACAGTAATAGTGATATTCAAGTTGCCCTGCTTATATCATGACGTAAGTGTTTCTAATCAACAATTTATCGATTTCATTTTTTATTGTAACAACCTCAACAAAATGACCAGTACATTTATGGTGATTTAGTTATCACAACAAAATTGTATGCATCAGTTAGCTTAATGCTGTCTGGTTAAACTTACAAAGTTTCATTGTAATCAAATTTGCTATTTCCAAGAAATTATGCTTGTATGAAAATTACAGTTTTCCTCATTTTCGCCATACAAAAAGCCAGTTTCATAGTAAGGACCTAATTTAATGAAGATCAACAATATAGGTTGTCATCAATAATATGTCCTTTTTGTTTGTTATATTAATTTTCATATACTTAATATAATTAATTTTCTACACTTTTTAACATAACACAATATAGGTAAATAATTTAATAAACTATATCCTAGAATACAAAAGTTATAAGAAAATTAGTGTGCTGCAGCTGCTAGATTGGATTGCAACTGGGTGATAACCTTTCTCCTCTTGGTAAATAACTGTTTTTCAGTTAACAGCTAACGTATGGTCTAATTTGGTCCAACATTGTAATATTAATGCGTTTTTAATTGTTATGATTTAGTTTAGTAAATCTACTAATTCTACTATTAGTTTTAGTACACAGATTTTTTTTCCATCAAATTGCAATATAGGCTTGACAGAATTTTTTTCCACTGCTTATTATAGGCCTCCCCAGCGATCTCCACAAATGCCGGTCTTGTGCCATCCACACCCTGGTACCTGCAATCTTTACCAGGTCATTGATCCACCTCTGCGTCACCATTCTTCAGTAATCCCCAAACATGATGATAAAAATTACCGTTTGACATCTTTGATATTAACCCTCGGCTGCTCATTTGAGTTCTGATTATCCTGTCTTTTACCATACTATGCTTTTTATCTTTTCAACAGTAGTAACACCATACTTACTTCCACAGGTCCGTACCCAGTGCTATCGTCCACAACCTGTCAGTGAGCACAGCACCGGCGAACACTTTGCATCATATCTCACAAGCCCATCAGCAGATCGAGGCAGCCTCCATTCATCATCAACCAGGTATGTTATTATTGGCTAGTGATCATTTTTTTATATAAGTGGTTAAAACATTGTCAAATTTACCACTATTTTATATTATATTGGTTCGAGGTTAGGAGATGAATTTTGTCAATTTGTATAATATTGTCAACTACGAAAGGGATACTTAATAGTTTATTTTATCGTAAAAATATAACCGACGTACTTTCTTTCACTTCAATAATATTGATTAGAAGATGAATTTTGACAATCTGTAAATAATTATCAATTATGAAGTGTTTAATACGTTTCTTTTATCTTAAAAAACTTAAAATTACTACTGTTCTATTCTTATCAACGAAGTTGAGACTTCGTTATTCGGTGGCCCTTTTGCCTATCCTCTACAGATAAATAAAAAAAAAATCTTGACCACCACCGCCACAAACACAAATGATGAAACAAATTACCGTTTGACAATAAATGATACTATCAATTGGCTGCATTATTTGCACTGATCCTTCCCCCTTACACCCTACCACCCTCTATTTCCTTACCCCATTGTAATAAGGGTCATTTTTCCAGGTACAGGCGCCGGGCCGCACCCGCCCGCCGCCCCCTCCGGCCAACCGGTCGAGTTCAACCACGCTATAGAATATGTTAACAAGATCAAGGTGAGTTTGGGTCTTTTGTATCTTCAAGGTGATTTGGCAGATCAGAAAATTACATTGGAGCGATTGCCATCTGACCTCTGTTACCAGGGAACCTGACCAGATTGGATCATGGTTATACAGTTTGCTTATATCAGACACTTTTATTTATTAGAAACACACATTTTTAAAGAATACTAGCAGCCGCCCCGGCTTCGCACGGGTACCGCTACGGGTACACGGGTATATAGCCTATGTCACCCGGGGATAGTGTAGCTTCCCAACGGTGAAAGAATTTTTGAAATTGGTCCAGTAGTTTCGAAGCCTATTCAATACAAACAAACAAACTAAAAATCAAACCTTTCCTCTTATAATATTAGTATAGATAATAAATTAAGACCTACAGTTCTAGATTGATACTAAAATACAAACCAAACGATCTCCATTACTTATACATAAAATATAAAAATAAAAATAAACTGCAACAATTAGATGTGTATCAACAATTCTTTAACATACTTTTTAAACTTTGATAAAGCACCCAATAACATATCCACGTCAAGAAGATGCTCATTGTGATATTTGCACTACACGCACGACGAACAAAAGCGTTTTACACGTTATACTTTCTGGCAGATTTCTTTTACAGTTTTATAATAGTAATAGTGCAATAAATGATCTAACCACCATCTTCTCTCCACAGTCCCGGTTCTCCCGGCAGCCGGACAAGTACAAGCGGTTCCTGGAGATCCTGCACGCCTACCAGCGCGGCCACCGCGACGTCAAGGAGCCCAGCGCCAAGCAGCAGACCGAGCAGGAGGTGTACTCGCAGGTGGGTTGTCATTATCACTATCATCATCACGGATCGCGTGCGAGACCGGAGGCCGCTTCCGTACTGGTCCACGTGGTAAGATGAATCCTGGCTTATGATGGTCCGCTTTCCAGCTCTCCACTTTGCCCGATTTTCGGCAACGTCACGTCTTAGGCCGTTTGCACTCGACTCAGCGATGACAATATTTATATTTTCATCGCTTTTGTTATTGTTATTTATGTAGTTATACGCAATAAAGAGTTTACATAGATACATACAATCCATCGCTTTTTAGGCGTTCCGCGATGTCTTTTTCTTGATATCAGCCTGTTTAGGCGGTTACCCACCCTGTGTTCTAAATATGATCTAAAATTACAAGATTTAAGGGGAAAAATATGGGTTTATCATGAAATTTGTTTACTACACTTGAAAAAAAGTTGAGATGTCTAAATAGACGCCTATTTCTGTAGCACATCTGCTGTTTATCTACCGTTTGCCATAGCCTTCAATTGACTGTATCCTATTATGGTCAGGTGGCGTAATTATTCGAGAACTATCACGCAGGCTGTCTATAATTAAAAATAGGCTCCAATCACCGACTATCGTATTATAGTCAGGTGGCGAAACTGTTCGAGTACTATCACGTATTACCAGGTGTTTGCCATTAAAAAAAATATCCCCTCAACTAACCATACCATATCATATCAGGTGGCGAAGCTGTTCGAGAACCAGGAGGACCTGTTGGCGGAGTTCGGGCAGTTCCTGCCGGACGCGAAGACTGTTGCCAAGCCGCCGCCGCACCCGCCCCGGGCTAGGAGTCCCCCACACCATCCACATCCGGTTGTTGGGATTCCGCCACAGGTGAGTTTCAATATAAATGAAAATAAACACTATCACATAAAAGGGGGTATTAAAACATGGGTCTGTTTATCATGACACGAGTGTTTTAATACCTAATTATGTGAAGTTGCATACACCACTTTATCTACACTCATATTTTTATGTTAAAATTTCGTACCTATAATTTTCTCAACAGTAGCAACGAATCAGTTCTTTTGTACCTACATCGAAATAAATTATTTTTAATTTAATTGAATAGTCCACTGAAGGAGTAAGGGCCTCCCTTTTTAGACTCCCTTTTTCCCCTTTTGGATTATTATTTGGTCCTTTCCACGTAAGTAGGGCGTATAAGCCAGCCCAGCTCCCTCCAAAAGTCTAGTCTCTTTAGTCGCTCGCAGAACATGTATCCTAATATTGATTTGTATTGCAGCGTCCGGAGGGCGAATGCGAGCGCTACAGCGCGCCTTCGCCACCGCACCATGCGCCGCCCACGCACCATCAGGTAATACATACATACATTCATACATACACACACGTTTCATCATATCAGCCAGAAGACGCCCATTGCTGGGCATAGGCCTCTCCCCCAGAGATTACACACCCATATAGATAAACCTTAAAAATAATTTGTTTTCATCTTTGACATTTTGTATTGACAATGTTTATTTATTTTATTTATGACATGTGAAATTTTAAATATTACTTAGCTTATGTGAGTAGGATTACATTAATATTTATACATTTATCTTGTTTGTTATTTATTTATGTTGTTATTGACCACATCATTGTTAATTGACTTACAATTAATGTAATATTATGTACATGAAATTTTCAATGATAGATAAATAAGCTAAACTTAACACATACTTATACTCATACATAGATTAAATTAGATAATTTATTTATCAATGAAATTTACATCATATTAAGCGCATGTCATAATATAAGCAAGTCACAAAGGCATCGTCGAAGAGTATTAAAATTAAATCATACAAAACATCGCAACAAAATTAAATAATAGTAAAATGTCAAATGAATACAAATTAATTTAATAATGTCACAGTTTACACAATATTGCAATAAATAGTATTACTGTCACACACTTAAGACATACACAATTTTTGTTGCCCTGCTTCCCAAACTAGGAATCGGTGAAATCTGCCATGGCGCCACATCATATTTTAGATTATGATAAATAAATAAATAATAAATAATCGTGGACAAATTCACACAGCGCCATCTAGCCCCAAAGTAAGCAAAGCTTGTGTTATGGGTGCTAGATAACTGATAATCTACTTATATACTTTTTTTAAATACATACTTATTATACATAGTACACCTAGACCCGTAACAGAAATTAAAATTCATCATTTCAATTTCTGCCCGGCCGGGAATCGAACTCGGGACCTCTTTGCGTGGCAGACCGGCATGTTGACCACTGAACCACTCAGGTCGTCATGTGGTCGTCATGATAAAACTTGAAAGTCTAAGTTGACAATATTTATTTATTTTATTTATTTATTCTTTCCCAGCAGGTGGCAAAGCACCCGCCGGCCGCGCCGCCGCCGCACCATCTCAAGCGGTCGCCCAGCTTCTCTTCATCTACGCAGCTCGGTGAGTGATACATACCGTTTAGATTAGTTTCTTTTTATTGCCTGGGGAAGCTCCCTATACAATTAAAAATAAAATTAATGGCCGGATATATCTGGCGCGCCCTATGAACTCGGAAACATTATTATTATATTTTGAATGTATGGTGCTATTGTGTCATCACATTGCCTCGGAACAAATTAAACTGTATTAAAACGCCAGTTTTTATTTGCTAAATTACTACAATTCTAATCTAAAGTTGAGCCGCAAAGAGCGCCAACATCGAAAAATCGTTAACAATAAATAGATTTATAATAAAACATGGTATTGATATAAAGATATTATTGAGATTATAATGATGTTTTGAGTCGTTAGAGCACGCCATTTATGGGAATTTTCAGGAATCGTGTCTTGAAATCGGGTTGTATTGCATTAAAAATATTAAGTACCCGTTCTGAATCCTCTAAGAGACGTATGATGAAACCCATGCGATGTGCTTTGCCAGACTGTCTGTGGTGATACACGCATGCTGCCTTCCTACTGATGTCTCTGGCTCACTAACCGACTAGATTATTACTAAATTGCTTCTTAATCTGTCTTTCAAACCAAGTCACCACCAGGTGAGATGGCGGTTAAATGGCTGACTAGACTAACTAAAAAAAAGTTATAGAAAAGATAAATGTGTATCTGTGTGTAATGTCTGTCTGTAACATCATTGCTCCCGAGCGGATGGACCGATTTCGACGCTATTTTTCATTGAAATTGGCTCAATACTTTCGGAATTTTTATTTTTTATCTTTTCTGTTACTTAATTGAAAGTAGTAATATGCAGGTTAGGTATTTCCTGAAGAGATGTCATGCTCGTAAGATCTATCATGACAAGTCAATCTAACTAGCCTTTCCCCCTTCTAGGCCTAGGCCCAGCCGCCAAGAAGCCCCGAGTACACCCGCCGGCACCACACTCCGGTTCCCTGCGAGACGTCTCATACGCGGAAGCAGCGCGGCTGGCCACAGCACACGACTACAGCTTCTTCGACAAGGCACGGAAGGCGTTGAGGACACCGCATGTTTATGATAACTTCCTAAGGTAATTATACATATATACAGATACACTCACGCCCGCATCGTGTAGAGGTAGGCCTCTGCTCGAGAGCCACAAGGTATCTGACACAATTCTCTTGCCTCTTCCACATTTTTTTATACGCAGTGACAGACAGAAAGATGGAGCCTCGGTAGCATGGTGGTTAAAATATCCGACTTAGCGAGAGGTACCGGGCTCGAATTCCACTGCGACCAATGTACCAATGAGTCTTTTTTTTAAAGTTTGTCCATTAGTTCCTGAATTTATTCATTACATATCAAAATCCAAAAAACTACAGATCTGTTCTCTTTATATTATTAGTGTAGATTAGGAATAAGGCATTTTAAAATACGTTTTAATGCCCCAATGAGATGAACGTCTTAAACCTACGTTAGGATATTTTGATGACAAAAACTGTTCCTCTGTACCCCTAAAGGCCTAATTTTAGCAAATAAACCTCTTAAACCTACATATATTAAAGACATATTTATAAACAAGCCCATTCCCCACCCTCAGATGCCTGATGCTGTACATCCACGAGATAATCTCCGCGTCGGAGCTGTCCGTGGTGACGGCGCCCTTCTTACGACGGGCACCCGAACTCCAGCGCTGGCTCCAAGACTTGCTGACCCACGACCGGAGCCCGCCCACCACGCCCACGCCCACGCCAGCCGCGACGCCCACGCCCACGCCCACGCCGTTCCAGCCGGCGCACGCGTACCATCCGCATGGTGCTGGTGAGTTTGTGGCTGGTTGTGTTTAGCTTGTTTTCATCTGATGTAAATTCCAGAGATAGGTGGTGAATCCGACGTGTTCAAGTCTAAGAAATACTTGCCTGTATCAGGAAAGATATCGCGTGGGAGAACGAAGAAGTGATGAATGGGGGATTTTTAGACATTGACTTTAAAAATGTTTAAAGTTTAGTTTGGCTTGCCTCGCTAGATGGCGGTGCTTAGATAAGATTTTCAAGTATTGAATTTGGTAACCAAGATACTCGGAAAGGTGTTTCGTGAAAATATACTTAGTTTAGTATCTTTACCTGCGATATGCGATATATGCGATATATGCGATCGCAGGTACCAGCTGGATGCGGAAAGCACAGGACCGGTCTTTGTGGAGATCCCTGGGGGAGGCCTATGCCCAGCAGTGGGCGTCTTCTGGCTGATATGATTAGTATCTTTAGTGATAACAAAGCGCAAAATGTCTTCATTTGTATATTTTGTACATCTAACTTACAACTATTTGAACTACTTATTTTTCTCAGTGTCCAATTCACACAATTTTCGCATTTTGGACATTTTGCGCCTAAACGAAATCAACACATGAGGCGTTTTCCTAATTCACAAAGGTCGTACGCTTTTAAGGTCTATTGGTCGGGCGGCGTCCGTCGTACAGCCATGGTCGCGCGACCGTTGCCAATTAGGACATCGTCTAAGTGTGAGGTGATTGATGAGTCGAAGTGTTGTGTGATGTTTTCCTTTTTCGATCACATCTTTACACGGTTGGCTGCTAGATAAGGCTACTTAAACTTCAAGTCCACCAATGCACCTTTAGTGCATTCATCATCATCATCATCATATCAGCCAGAAGACGCCCACTGCTGGGCATAGGCCTCTCCCAGAGATCCCCACAGAGGCCGGTGAAGTTAGTGCTTTAAGTTTTAATAAAATATGTGTAACTAATGTCAATTTCTCTCCCATGCAGGCTACAACATATCGATATCTAACGAGGAGCCGCGAGCGCGATATGAACCAGTGCCAGCGCGGGCGGTGGCGTTGAGACACGACCGGCCCACTGGGGACCTCGCTATGGATATCGGTATGATATACACCTGCTATTTTTTATAATAAATATATAAAAACAAATATTTCAGTTATTTGTTCACACAATGGTTACATAATTTCGTTATAAATCTTGTGAGAACCTGGAGTCTGAAAAGGGCTGACTACCTGACTTATTATAACTAGCGATTCGCCCCGGCTTCGCACGGGTAGTAGTAACCTTAACCTTCTTGTCTGTTGGTGTAAATCGCATGAAAATCCGTTTGGTAATTTTTCAAAGTTTTTTTTTTTTTTATTATTATTATTTTTACATTTTCTATAAACACTTATACTACTACAATTACGTAAAAACCAAGGAGGTTTGTACCCGTAACATAGCAATGAGTCTTATCTTAATAACATAAATGTGTTGTGGCAACATTATTATTTCTAGGTCATTATATCTAGGTCTAAGTTAGTCTTTGAGTAAAACTGACGTAACTACGACAAAATGTAAATAAGCAAAAAAAGTACGTATTAAAATTTCATAAGTTTGTTGTAGTAGGCTGATTCCCAGGTTAAGAACCTCGTGACTGCATTTCTAATCATACTTTTAGCGTTTCGAGATATGCAAGACCCACGTAGATATTGCAAAATGTATGAGATTAAGTTTAAATTTAACAGTCGGGAGCAATTTTATAACTAAGGTTATGTCATGAAACGGATATAATAAAATAATGATGTCAAATATACTTAAATATATCAATATATCATTACCATATCTATTGAAGTTTTTACCTAATAACAATTTTGTACAATATATTATACCTATTTGTGCGGGTCATACCTGTGTGCGTAAATCACGAACAGGATTCAATCCAATAACACCCGGATAAGAACAATCGTCAAAATATAGGATCTCAATTTTTTATATCTTTTCCCTACAGATCTAAGCACATGCAAGCGACTGGGGACGTCGTACTGCGCTTTGCCACGGGAGGCGGCCGCCCGGCGGTGCTCTGGAAGAAATGCGCTGTGTCGGGAGGTAAGGACTTACATACATTATATACATACACTGCTGTCGGGAGGGAAACATACACACACCGCTTCCGAGCTGTTGGAACTGTTGTAATATACAATGCGAATGTGCATTACCGCTTCAAGAAAATTTTCCTTTGCCGCTACAGCAATATTCACGGCATTTGGTGCATGTTTAGCCGAAATCGGTTTGCTAAGGGAAGAGAGAATTAGCTGTCCCTTATGCCCAAAGGACTCATCCTTTACAAATAAAAATTTAATTCATGAACAAAATATAGGTTATTGGATAGAGACGTATGATGAAACACATGCGATGTGCTTTGACAGACTGTCTGTGGTGATACACGCATGCTGCCTTCCTACTGATGTCTCACCAAAAACAATGCAGAATTTTATTAAACAATTTTTTTAATATTGGGATATTTTCCGAGAGCCGATTAAAAAGAAAAAAATAGTTCATTTAATTGTAATCTTGTCAGAAAAGGTTCTAAAATCAAGTCCAAGGTACCAAAGCCAGTTGTTAACAAGATGTTTCTTAGCTTTGTTTCATTAAAATCTGTTTTATAGTTTTGAAAATATTTGTGTTTAAACAACTTAGTCGGGGGCTATCCGACTTTTTCTGTCGGTTAGGTTGTTCATGCATTCCATATTAAATAATAATAATAAATAGGCTGCGCTGGCTGCTTACCATCAGGTAGGCCACAAGCTTGTTTGCCACCTTAGTGGTATAAAAAAAATGGTTTAGTTCGTTATTAAGATTTACACATCTTATTTAGGTGGAGACTTCCTATTAAATATATATAAATACTTGTAAGAGGAGAATCCTGCTCCCATTGAACATGTCGTTTCTCCCATTCAGGTGCTGAACGATACCTGGGTTTCATTCCCCACCTGGAGCGAGGACTCCACCTTCGTGACGTCACGGAAAACCCAGTATGAGGAGTACATCTATCGCTGCGAGGATGAGCGATTTGAGGTTAGTACATAGACTTCTACTTTATTTATTTACTAGCTTGCACGGCGCGACTTCGTTCGTGTGGTGTCCTACTATTATTCTACCATACCCAACCCTTACCCTATTAAATTACGGTTCCTTATTGACTCCATCGGATTGTGTTCGACTACAATTATCATCATCATCATCATATTTCGACCTTTTCCCATCTTTGTTTCCTTTACCATCGCACACCATAAGTGGCGTCCTGACCTAGTTAGGAGTATCTAGGTTTTCTATGATTGCCATTGACTTCTACATTTTCAAGTTCAAATACATTTTTTTTTAGATTATGCCATTTGGTAGAGCTTGTCTAGTCTAAAATGACGCGCCCCACTACTTAGTTAGTTGATTTCGATGTGTGAGTGCAAATATTGATAACGACACTTCATCTGTGTGGG
This sequence comes from Blastobasis lacticolella, assembly GCA_905147135.1. Lineage (NCBI taxonomy): Eukaryota > Metazoa > Arthropoda > Insecta > Lepidoptera > Blastobasidae > Blastobasis > Blastobasis lacticolella. The sequence goes on from LR990067.1 coordinate 2,265,396, forward strand.
AGCCAATGAACGACGCGTGCTCCGACGTTTGAATCTTACCGGTAACTGAATGACCAATTACAACGGCATTTGTATATGTATTGCGTCCATATTTTAAACTTGCTTGTGTGCGTTAATGCGATAGTGGGGCGCATCATTTTAAATTAGACGAGCTCTACCAAAGTCCTTGTCGACTTTTTCAACATTACTAACTGTACACTTTTCCCCCGCAGTTGGACGTAGTGATCGAGACAAACGCGGCCACCATCCGCGTCCTAGAAGGCGTACAAAAGAAGCTATCCCGGATGTCGTGCGAGGACGCGTCCCGACACCGGTTGGACGACTGCCTGGGCGGGCACTCGCCGACCATACACCAGCGGGCGCTGCGGCGGATATACGGTGATAAGGTGGTACGCGATGATTGATGACACTATACGCATGATACTGGGCAGTTTAGCTGGGTGGGGCTGTATTCTCGAGGGTACAAACCCTTGAGAATACAGCGGGATACAAGGGATAGAGCACTGGGTGATACGGTGATGTGCGCAACGATTGGGACACTCTACGCATGATAGCAGGCGGTTTAGCTGGGGCTATATTCTTTTGGAATTTAGGGGGATAGATAGATTGCTGTAGAGAGGAGTTTGGCTATATTATTGTGGGGTTTAAAGGGTGATAATAAGGTACTAAGATGGTAAGCGACGATTGGCATACTCTACGCATAATAATGGGGGGATAAATCAAATATTGGGTGATACATTGAAGTATGTAACGATTGATATACTCTATGCATGATACTATGGCGTTGGGTGGGGATGGATTCGTATGGGGTTTAGGCGGATAGATCGGATATTAAATGGTAGGGTGGTGTACGCAATGATTGGTATACTCTATGCATGATACTGGGGATTAGATGGGGCTGGATTGTCGTGAGGTTTAGGGGGATAGATCGAATATTAGATGGTATGGTGATGTACGCAACGATTAGCACACTACGCATGAACTGATAGGTTTTAGCTGGGGGGGGGGGGGGATTCTCGCGCTACATCTTAAATTCGACATATTCTTTGGCCAAAAAAGTGTACTAAAACGGCACTGAAATTGATCTACAATAATATACGACTGTCGAAGATAGTTGTGAAAATATTTTTTGGCTGCAATAGACAATTCAATGTAAAAATTGATTCAATAATAAAATAAAATAAAAATTATATAATAAAATATGGAATTTGAGATGCCACAGCGCGAGATTTAGGCCCCTCTGGGTTTGAATTCTCATAAGGTTTAAAGGGGTAGATCGAATATTGGGTGATACAGTTATGTACGCAATTATTGGTATACTATACGCACGATACTGGGGATTTTAGCTCGGGCTGTATTCTCATAGCGTTTAGGGGAATTTATAAATATGTGTTTTGCTCTCTTGTCTAATTTAAATGTAAAATTATGCACATATTTCTTTTCTGTCCTTAGAGATCTCTTTGTTGGAAACGTAGTTGTGCGCATGCCTGCATATTTATGCCTGAAATCCACTGTTACACATAAATGTTTAGTATGTTTATGTATGTTACACAAAATATATTTTCAGTACACACAATGAACACTGCACAAATTTATTTAGCTTGTATTTAGCTTTAGTTTTGAGGGGTGGTCAAAATATGTTATTGGTTGATATTCTCGCTGTATTTTAGTATATTCTCATATGATTATTTTGCTGTTACAATCCAATCTGTATTTCGGCCATCTCTCCACACACATTTCTATACGTATATTGCATGATACACCAATTTCTGTTACTATTTGTTGCTAGTGTAGTTCCAAAACTATGGAGGTTCACGTACTTATAAAAATAAAAGATTAGCAACCAGTTGCGATGGAGGAAATACTGTCCCTTTGTTCGTAACTGGTTGCGGTTAAAGACTATTGGTATTACATTAAGCTGTTATTATTTTATGATACTTTTAAATCTTCTACAATAATGAAATAAGAAGATACACGTTTAAAAACCACCATAGTTTGAGTCGTATACTTTTTAATCTAGCTTACAATATTTAGCTGTACAATAGAGCTGTGCGTTGTTTTTCCATTGCTATTTCCTAGCCTCTACCACGCAATATAATATATCGGTAACGACGGAAACTGACTTACGCCCAGTTTCTGAAACGCTTGTCAATGTTAATCATCGATTAAGAAAACTCTTTCCGTCTTTGTCTACAACACACCAAAGATAAGGGTGGTAAATTATAATTAATGATTATCAATAGATTGTCCTACGAGAAACTGGCCGTTAGTATTAGACAGAATTGCTCGGAAATGCCGCGTCCCTTGTCCTAATTTTTATAAGAGTCGATATAGCTTTTCCCCGCGACTTCGTGTAAAATTCTCACTGCAATCTTGGTTTTGTGTCCGTGCAGATGTCGCAATACATCTGCAAAGGTATATTGTAATAGTATTGACGATACTAACGCTGACTTTGGTTTGTCTTAGGCGGTGGATATCATTGCCGGACTGAAGAAGAATCCGGTGGTCGCAGTGCCAGTCGTTCTAAGGAGGCTCAAAGCTAAGGAAGAGGAATGGCGAGAGGCGCAGAAGGTAAGCAGAATACTCCAAAATATCTTAATATCACTGTTGTGCTCTCGTGCGCATGGTCCAAGAGTTCGTAGACCATGTAATTTGAGTGGAGCGACTGATCTCTGACCAGGGGAACCTGATTGGATCATTGCTACACATTCTGTCGCTGGAATGTGTAGGTTTTCTCATCGTAAGAGCGGAGTAGTATTGCAAATTTGCTCGTTTGGATTTCAATGTGGTCTCCGCTTATCCCTACGGGGAAAGGGCATGACTGTGTGTATGTATGTGTAGATTATGTAGATGTCATTTTATAGGTCATGGTCAAAGTAAGAATTTAAGTTACCCTTTGACAACCCTAAGTAGGTTCAATCGTAAAAAAATCACATTCAAGCCTAAATAAAAACCGAGCCTTTTGCTCTAGTCTTTGAGTCGGCAATGCGATCCTGATACATATCTTTTGCCTGTTCTACATATTTTTTTAAACCACTAAGGTGTCAAACAAGCTTGCGACACACCTGATGGTAACCGCATCCTATGGACGTTTGCAATACCCCAGGAGTACTCACGTATTGCCGACCTGCTAAAACTCTTTCGTAAAATACATACATACTAACCTAACCAAAGGTACGCGACAGAAAACCCGAAACATACTTTAAAAATATGTGACAACGACCTCAATACTTTAAAATCCAAACATGTTAAATCAAAATACACACCATACTACAACCATCAATCTTCCCACAGGGCTTCAACAAGCAATGGCGCGAGCAGAACGAGAAATACTACCTCAAGTCGCTGGACCACCAAGGGATCAACTTCAAACAGAACGATGTCAAGGCTATGCGATCGAAGTCGCTATTCAATGAAGTGGAGAGTGCTTACGCGGCGAGACGACCCGGGCCACATGTTGTCGTCGACTACGGCATGCAGAATAGGCAAGAAGGTGAGATTGGCATTTTTTAATTTATATTAGGTTGAATTTGGCGTTTTGTGCGGCAAAAATGGCGGAAACTATAATTTTCATCATCATATATTTAAGAGTATAACTCTAGTTGGTCGAGCAATCAGCAACTCCTCTCTCCTCTTCATCTCCTTATATTTTTTATAAGGAGATGAAGCATTATGGCAAGTGCAATTATAATGAAACTTTGTAGGTTTAATTGATCAGATAACATGCTTACTGAAGCATAATAACTAACCTTTTGATAAAACTTTTCACGAAAAGAGGCGAAACTAAAGACGAATGCAAACAAGAGGGTATATTCAAACCCTTATAACAAGTTAAGAAAATATTATTGATTAATTTTAGAGGCTACTGATATCTAAGCCAACTCTAATTTTGATTATGTTATGCTTTTCGCGTCTGTCTGATTCGCAACGGATTTTGATGCGACTTTTAACATCAGTTAGAATTTGTTTTGTGGAAGGTTTATTTGTATAGTATAATATATGCATAATTATTATTACACTAAAGAAAAGAGAAGAAAACACGTGGGAAGTCTAATTTCTGACTATGGTCCATAGTTTTAACTATCGCAGTTATTATCTGACATCTTTTACGATAAAACAGCGCACCCATAAATTCCGTCCGCATATTGCAATTAATTATAAGAGAGTTGAGCTCATTGACCTATAAATCAAACTGCAATTAAAAACCGATTACAATCAGTTTCATTTGACCCAATTACACTTAAAGTCATTAAATGAACGTCACCGATTACAAAATTGACTACCTGGTATTGCGTACGCGCTTTTATCTATATGTTATTGATTATTGTGTTTATGTACTGATAATGACATTGAGGTTCTATAAATTACTAGCGATCATTCATACAAATGACAGTGGAAACCGCATCAAAATCCGTTGCGTGGTTTGGGAGGAGTTAGCGGATGTACGGACAGATAGCAAGACGCGGAAAACGACTTTATTTTATAGTACACAAGCGACCCGCTTTGGTTTCGAACGGGTAACCTTAACAAATTATACATCAAAACGTTGCTCATGAATCACTCGTGTCTATTGGTGAGAACCGCATGAAAATCTGCTCAATAGTTTTTGAGTTGACAGACGCGTTTTATTATATATAGTGATACATAACATACACTCCCGCCTATAGGGGAGGCAGAGAATACAGAGTGCCATAAGTCGGCCGGAGTACTTCAGTTGGTTAACATGCCGTGTCTGCCACGAGGAGGTCCCGGGTTCGATTCCCGGAATAAATGATGAATTTGAATTTCTATTATGGGTCTGGGTGTTGTATGTATAATAAGTATGTATTAAAAAAAAAGAGAATAAGAGTATATATACCACTAACCACCAGGTGAGATAGCGGTCAAATGCCTGGCTAGTCCAATTATATAAAAAAGCAGGGTATTGATTATCTGACACTCATAATACAATTTTCTTTGCTTACTTTGGGGCTAAATGGCGCTGAGCCTTTGTCTAAGCATATATTTTTTTATTTTCTCATTTGTTTAAGTTTATTCTTATTCCTATGTTTGTATTATCAGCGAAATTACTAACAATACTTTTCCTCCCCCAGCCATCGCCATAGTCCGCGACGCGTGCGACCTGCTTTTGCACCACGCGCGCCGGCAGTCGGCCATCCAGAAGGCGGAGAAGAGACGCATCAAGCAACTGCTCAGGCAGTTCTTGCCGGATCTCTTCTCGCATCCCCGGTTGCCGCTGTCGGACGACGAGAGGGATGATGGTGAGTGGAAACTGAGTAATATACTACATATCGGATTAGATGAGAGTGTCGGTGGCCGTGTGGTGAAGGAATCAGACTCGTACGCGAGAGGTTATCATCATCGCAGCCCGTAACAGTCCACTGCAGGACTTGGGACCACGAGAGGGGGAGATTATTGCCATAAGCTCCACGCTTGGCAAGCGGGTAGGAGATCACAGTGTTGTAAATATAGTAATGTAAAACGCTGCTGCCCATTTTCTAGTCTACGGAGACTCAAACATTAGTCGTTTTGTACGACACCCACGAGTGTAAGGGTTGGTGCTATTATTCTACTCTGCTGTGCTGTAGATTCTTATTGAAAGAAAATAAAATTACTCTGCCGGACACCACACGGCCTGTAACGGGAGGTATCGGGTTCGAATCCCACTACGGTTATGAACCAATGACTTTTATAAGTTTTATTAATTAGTTTAATACTAACTGATGCTTTTACGGTGAGGAAATCGTGATGAAACCTGCACATTCAAGCGACGAATGTGTAACCCTGATCCAATCTGGTCAGGTTCCCCTGGTAGCAGGGTCACGGAGGTCAAACAGCAGTCGCTCCACTGTAATTACCTGATCTGCCAAATCTTGGTACATGCTCAAGGTGGACCCCGGGCCCTCGTGCGCGAGAGCACAACATGTAAAATGTCTAGACAATGATGAAACACATGCGATGTGCTTTGCCAGACTGTTTGTGGTGATACACGCATGCTGCCTTCCTACTGATGTCTCACTAAGAAATTACGATCTCAAGTCACACTTTTTCGTAATAAAAACAGAATAATAATTTTCAATGCGTTTGTTTGTCCACACAGAAGAGAAGGAGGAGCCGGTGAGCCCCGCCAGTCCAGAGGCTACGGACAAAGACACGGATGCCAAGAATAACTTGAAAACAGAAAAGCAGGAGGTGAGATAATTTATCTTTTTACAATGTATGTATGTAAGTTGCCCTTCAAAAGTTGCAAACCATTTTTCGACCTTTTGTTGGTATCCGATTGTACTGAAATTTGGTATACCTATTGAACTTGGATGACTATGCATTGATACGGTATCATCGAGCTGGTCAGATAATGGAGTCGGAAGGTGGTCATAGAGTAGTTAGATTTGATGAACGCAATAAGATAATCCCATCGTGTTTGGGCTCTTTGGTTTTGATGAGTAGGTACTATACAGCGCGTTAAAAGATTGTTATGAAAAAACATTTTTCATTTAAGAACTTTTTACTAACTTCTATAAAAATTTTGCTGTTTTTACTTAGAAATAGTGGAATTTCCAGTTTGCTAAATGGGAATGACTTGTGGCGGGCTTTGTCAAGCTAATTTCACTTTCTAAGGATTATGAACTAAGTCGCCTTTTTCCATTGCAGTCGTCTGAATCGGACAACGCGTCTGACAAGAGCAGCAGAATAAACAAAAATGACAAGGAGAATAAGCCGAAGAATAATAATAACACTGATTCTAAAGGTAAGTTTCTGTCAGCGTAAATTAGAGTTTGAATGTATTACCACTTAAAGAAAATTTTCCTTTGTCGCTACAGTAACATTTACGGGCATTCGGTGCGACTTTAGCCAAAATCAGTTTGCTAAAAGACGGGAGCATTATCTATCCCTTATGCCCAAAAGGACTCGTTCTTTACCCCAGGGTATTTCTTTTAATAACAAATAAAAATTTAATCTATGGATGCCATAAAAACCGTTGAATAAATGCACAGTAGTACAAAGGAATATGATTCTTAATGTGGTCGTGCACTTATGCTTCTGCATTGTATCTTTTACACAGGCCTTTTATTAAGCTTGGAATTGGCTTTTTCATAAGTATAGGTTCTTAGAAAGAGTGCAAAGTTATCAGTTGAAGACCCTATTTAGTGTAAGCTACATATTTTGTGGTTAAATATACTCTGAATATCATGGCATAGTAAATGCTGAAACTAGACAAATATTTTGAGCAAAATACTTTCGAGACGTATGATGTAACACATGCGATGTGCTTTGACAGACTGTCTGTGGTGATACACGCATGCTGCCTTCCTACTGATGTCTCTGGCTCACTGGCCAACTAGATTATTCCCAAATGATTGCTTGAGATGCTTCTTATGTGGGTTAGATATGTCACAGTAAAAAATATAGATCTTGGCGTTAATGTCCCGGTTGTGCTCACGCGCACAGGGCCGTTCGCCTTGACCATAATCCAGGATCTGGCAGATCAGGTTATTACAGTGGAGCGACTGCAATCTCACCTCCATGAGATTAACCTATTAACAGGGGAACTTGAACAGATTGGATCATGGTTAGACATTCAGTTGCCTAAATGTCACAGTAAGATTGTCAAAACCGTTAGTTGTATCCCTTGAAAACTGCGACAAAGTTCATTAAACCATTAAGAATTGAACGCATTATTTTGCGAAGAAACGCAAACTTTAGGTGTAAATTCGATTAGGTTAGGTTAGTATGTGTTGTGTGACAGTTACGAGGAGCTCCGCACAAACACGACCCTGTGATGAATTGTGTTCCACAATCTTACGATGATAGATATTTTCTTGAGCAAAGATTGTATGCTCTATTATAAACATAGTATGTAAAACGGGCATTAAGTTAGCCACAGTAAGGAATCCTGTATTCACGTAGCTACACGACCAGAATAACAGGACAATATTAATAATAATATGTCCAATCCTTGCCCACAGACATTGCAAACTCCGTGACGACCAAGCGTGTGAGTGACGACGGCCTCGTCAAATCTGAAGTCAAAACCGAGGATTTGGAAGACGATTTCAGAGATCATCCGCCCAATGTGAGTGTCTAAGTTCATTGGCATAATTTTTTTATGTTGTACGGCAGACAAACAAGCAAGCGGGCCCTATAGCACCTGATAGAAAGTGGTCACAGCCGCCTATGGACATTAGCATCACCAGGGTTACCAATGCGTTGCCCGCCACTAAGGAGACCTCTAATATAGTCCTGGATAGAAGGCGTCTAGATTATAATAATCGGGGAACACGGTTGTAGGCAACGTTTTTCATTCCTTAACTGTACGCGAATTATGAAGGTTGAACCAAAGCGGCTCGTGCTGATAGCTGGAAGATCCACGACAAAAGGATGAAGCGTTCGTCTCCAGACGATCCATCCATCCAGCGATCTATCGCGCGTCAGGACAAGCAAGCCTATCATTATCATCCTTATTACATTAAGAACTGAATTTTCAACAGTCTTGACATTTTTCCGATGTCAAAACTACCAGAAATAGCGTACTTTCAAAGAAATTTTGTCCAAATAGCGTCATTACTTTCAGAGATTACTTTACTCCCGAAGATCGCTTTTTAATCACAGCCGAACCCAAATGATGAAACACATGCGATGTGCTTAGCCAGACTGTCTGTGGTGATACACGCATGCTGCCTTCCTACTGATCCCACTCCATATCTTCCAACCCAAATTCTGTAATGTACAACATGTACTGAAACATACATTTTTCATCCCACAGGAGGCCCGTTTCGTATGCACGTCGTCCTGGTATCTGTTCCTACGGCTGCATGGGACAGTGTGCCAGCGGCTGGCGGCAGCGAAGCGAGCGGCGATGGCGCTCGCTGCAGAGAACGGCGAGGGGAGGGAGGGAAGAGATAAGAAACCGGCGGTCGCTGCGGCGTTAAGGCTTAAGCCTAACAGTAAGTACAGCCCTGACAATAGTACGCGAGATACCTCTACGAAGCTACTAAAAATGCGAACCAAATTTTATTTATTTATTTATTTATAACACTTTATTGTACATTAAAGGATATCGTAAAATACAGTTTAAAACAATATAGGTACAAGGGCGGCCTTATCGCTGAGAGCGATCTCTTCCAGGCAACCATTTACACATAATCTAATCACAGAATATTAACATTTTAGGCAATGTACAAAATATAATACTAACATAAACAATAGCAACTACTTAGATACATATCCAATAACAATGTAATAATCAATGTCATGTATTTTGCTATCGACTCGCTGAGTACAGCTTACACGGGGGAATTTCTAGATCAGCATCATCATCCGAGCGGTCAATCCCGGCTTCTGCCGCTGTCCGGCTCTTTTTTTTTAACCCACTATGGTGGCAAACAAGCTTACGGCCTGCCTGATGGTAAGCAGTCACCGCAGCCTATGGGCGCTTGCAATACCAGGGACATCACTGAAGCGTTGCCCTTTGCGAAAAAGTGCTAAAAAAACTGCATTGCGATTCTCTAAGCAACATCCTTGATCGCAATTATAAAATGTAGGATATGCCAAAATTTCAATTGAAATTTGCGCGTTGCTATGGCAACTCACCGCGATCTGTCACATTTCATCATCGCGCCCACGACCGGCTGTAACTAACACACGCCTTCATCCACAGACCTACCCGCATCCGTATCATCCCCATCGGAATACTACGGCGCCCTGCTCGAGCTCGTAAAAGGCGTATTAGACGGCAACACCGAACCTGCTGCCTATGAGGACGCCGCCCGAGAAATGCTGGGCATCCGAGCCTACCCTGCCTATACCCTGGACAAGCTTGTCTCCATAGCTGTGAGGCAGTTGCAACACTGCGTCTCAGAGCCATGGTCGGTGAAGTGCTGGGAGTTATGTGCCAGGGCGCCGAGATCGGCTGCCGCAGCCCGAAGGGCGGCCAGGTACCTGAGACAGGACCATACCGCGTTTCTTGTTAAGGTGAGAGATTAGATGTTATTTATTTTCGTAAGTTTAGTCTTGTATTTTACTACATTTGCGCACTATAGAAGGGAAGAGTCAATTTTATTGCCATGACTTATAAATATGATTGGACAAACCACACAGCGCTATCTAAACCCAAAGTAAACAAAGCTTGTGTTATGGGTGTTAGATAACTGATAAATTACGTATATATTTTTTTATAGCCTCATGCATTTACTTCTTGCACACATATCGATTGTATCTACGACATTCAAATACAACGTTTTTTGTAAACCCAACTAAATTAAAAAATGTTAACGTTATTAAAATAAAGCACGACTAGTCGAACCTGCCATTACTTACGAAACCATATTCCCCAGGTCTATGGCGGATCAGAATGCCGGGTCACCTTCGAACTGCTAGAAGGCGCTGGCGAAGGCCGCGCCTCGCCCCGACAGGACCCTAGCATGTCTCCCAGCGCCGCCGTCTCGGGACAAGCCCGTCCCGGGCCCACACCCGGCGAAGCCGCCGAAAGACTAGCCGCCTGGTCTCTATACACAGAACGATACGCCAGACCCGATACCGGCCCAGGCGAGACCCCAGTCGCGAGAAACAAGCCAGTGTTTCTACGAAGGAATGCGAGGCGAACGGGAGGCTACGGGCATAATGTTGCGGCGGGAGGCTCGGCCGCTGGTGGGCTAGCCAGTACGCACGCGAGGCGGAAACCGCCGAGGATACACGATAGTCAGGAGTGCACACTGGCTAATACCCTACGTATACGGTGAGTTTGCGAGTTGAAAATTTGTATGAAATTATGTAGTGTCTCGTTTTTGTGTACTTTTTTATGTTAAGCGGTAGATAATCCAAGCGGGCGTTGATGGATAGTGGTTTCCGCCGTCTGTGGACATGAGCAACACCAAGAATACCATAGTTGCCCACTTTTAAAAGGTACTTCTTGAGCGATCCCTTGTCATAGTCCATAGGAGACACTGAGACACTGTGGTTGGGAGCTCATTGCACTGAAAAGTACGAGCGAGGAATGTTCTTTCGAATTTTCACGGGGACACCAACAAAGTGTACGTAAATATTGCTACCCCTTTGTATTATCCATCATTTTGTAATCTGTATAATTGATAGCTTACGCGTAGAACATCACGAAAGCGCATATACTGGTGAAAACGACACGGCAGCGATTTATTAGGATCACATCTAGACTCCTTTATCCCCTGACAGGCGTATCCGTCATCTGTGAGTGCCCATGAGGTCGGATCACCGCTATTTTTTGGTAATTATCTTCTTTGAAGTAAGCGTAGTCTTTATCTTCGAATTGGCAGAGTTTATTATGGTTTGCCATAAAGTCCATCCAATACTGATCCAAAAGGCAAATCCGCTTCTTGATGTAAATTGGTGTTTTACGATCTTTTCCATCCTTTTTGAAGTTGATGAAAAGGGTATCCATGGCTTGCATGATTTCATTTTGGTTTTCCAGCAGGGCTTCCATCTTGATGCTTGATTAAGAAGTCACTACAGGGGATAGTTTTCACGATGAGATTAACGGGTACTGGTCGCCGCCAAATGGATTAGTGATATTATTTTTCTTGCTGTTATCTTCGAATTGAAGACTGGTTTCTTGTAGGTTGGTGGTTCAAAATTGTCGAAGGACCATAAAGATGTACGGTTTATGGTGGCCGTACAGTCTGTAGACGATGGTGATCTTGGTAGCTTGGGGTTGGTAGTAATAACACACCGTAGTTTGAACACTGACTGATTTACTGGTTATTTGTTTGAGATGTACACCTTTTGGTGTGTAGTGGACAACTGCCTTAACAATACGTAATCTAGCTTATAAATAGAATAAAATATAGCGCTGACTCGGCAGCGCGCCGAATGCACGGTGTTTGCACCGTACAGCACCACAACCAACTATTGTGTCGTCTATTTTCAATAAATGACCCTGTCCTTAACCTACCCAATCATCCACAGGATGGTGTCGTCGCGCCCTCACCAGCTGTACCGCTCCGGCTGCCTGTCGGCGGCGCGGGCGTCGCTGCCGCGGCTCGCGCAGACGCGCCGCCAGCGCTGGAACGCGTGGCTCGACCGGAACCGGGGCCGCGGGCAAGACTGAGCCCGCGCGGCCAGGCGCGCGAGGACCGCCAAAGACTGAACCAGCGCAGCCGACGCAGCAAGACTCGGGCAGTGATACAGTGATACAGTGACAGTGATAACATGCCCAAGGGGGCAGGGAGTATTGTACAGTGGAGACCGGGAGTGTTGTGGTGGTTATGGAGCTTGAGAAAGGTGAGAATTGATGAGAATTGAATGTGTAGGTCGCTGAATCGAAAGTTTGCGTAATTTTGAATTTTCTATGTGTGTAAAAGCCTTGTAGTTGAGATGATACAGGCCAACCCCAGTGCATAATATAAATAGGGAAGGCGAACGTAAAGTTGAATCCCACACCACGACACTCCAATGGGCTCAATCAAAGACAGTATTGTCACAAGTTAGCAGTGGAGACGCACCAGAGTTGTATATGGGGGTTGTATAAAGTTTGTACATGGTGATGTAATTATTTGCTGAAGACTGTTGAATTGGTCCTCATATTGTAGCTCTGGGGTGGAACTATTTGTTCTTGGGTGAGAATATTTGGCTAGGCAACCAATTTTATAAATAGAGAGTGCTTCGTGATCTATGCTTGTAAATATTTTCCGCAAATGTAATTTGTTTTGTCAAGGTCGATCATATGTTACAGGTGACTCATAAGTTTTTATGAGATAAGGCTACCCCCTATGAATATAGTTTATAGAGCCTTTATCGGAAGACTGTTTTATGTGATGTCAATTAAGATTTAATGTTATTGTCCCGAATGCCCAATGTAACATATTGTCGGTCTACAAACTGTCCAAGGATAGTTGTGTAAAAAGAACTCATTAGATTGTAAAGTTATCAAACTTAAATTAAAATATGTTTATAAATATGTATAAAGTGTCTTGTTAATTCTTTTTTTTTTACACCAAAATTTTACCTACTTTAATTCTGTCACTAATTATGACACAAAATTGCCCGCAATATTTTATAGTATTCATTTTATAAGTTTTGAGCAATATTTCTACCCAAAATGTAGTTCGAAACTACTGAAAACTATTATTTATTATTATTAAATAAATATTCTCACCCTGAAATAAGCTCTGTTCTTTTTAATAATTTAATGTAAGATATTTCACCACCATTGGCGTCTGTACCGATGTCTATTAGGGAAACAGGGTAATTTACTGTGTTTGTGTTGTCTCGAATATTGTTTTGCCCGATTTGGGTCTCAAATTCAGTTCTAAATTCTATATTCTCGGCCATCAGTGCAGGCTTCAATGGTGTTGCTAGAGTGATATAGCATTTTGAGAAATCTCAATGTATGGGTCAACTTTCGTCGAGCCACGTTTTAGGGGCGAGGCAGCCCTCTAGGGCGTACATGGGTTTGACCCGATAAGCTACTGCTACCCGATTAATATAGCAAACCCCAAGTTGATTAGCATTCCCAAATGACACGGATCAAGATGCCTCGAACAGTTGGAAATGCTCTTCAATAAAGAATTAATCAATGTTAATACTTGAAGAGAATTAAAGTAATACTTTGTTCTACTTTTGTATTGATTTGATGATGAATTAGTTTTTCTCGCAAGTGGGCATGAATGTTACTACATTTAACATTTTTCTGCAGCCACGTTTTATGTATTGTCACTATCTTCTAATCTGTGCTGTCGCAATGAAATTTCTTAAATCCTCTGCTCAATGGACTTGACTTATCTAAGAGGAAACCTCTCTACTGAAATTAACATTTTTAATCTTTAGTTCATGCCCTCTTGCGACAAATTTGACAGCAACATTGACCCAAACCGTGGCGAGGCATTCATCGGTTGTTTGTTTTATAAATGGCGACGAATGACTACCGTGTTTGGGTCTATCTGTACAGCATCTAGCACTAAAGTGGCAATAGTCATTGTCTGTAAGATTGAAGTTAATCGCGTAGTCAGTACATCCAAGATCTCCTATGTTTAAAGTACATTGTGTGTAATTATAGATGAGTATGATGTACGACGGAGTGCAGTGATCTAGAGTAACTGTTGATGAACCAATATTGTTATTTGTGAAAAGAAATGACTTGTCAAGAAGGAATAAATAAATATTATTATATTTATAATAAGTGATGTTGTTTTTTTGTTGTTTTCCCATAAAATATTGTTATACAGGGGTTGCTATACTCTTATGCGGGGGTCGGCACTGTAAGTGTTGTAGTTGTTGATAAACAAACCCGATCCGAAGCAATCACTGTGTGTTCGGCTTCATTCGGCTTGTGCCAATCGGGTAGTTCATTCGGGTCGAATCATCGTTCGATTCGGCAGTAATTGTAGAACAACAAAGCCAAAGAAATTGCCTTACATATCTAATACATTTTCGGCTTCATTCCTAGTGTATATGTGCAGCAAAGCCAAGCGACTTTTCCCCTGAACATTCATCTGCTTATATTCAGCTTACCGCCCGGGATAAACTTGCCAATCTAGAGCCAATCTTAACAAAATACAGCTGTGGTATAGGCTATTTAATTTTGTAGATTTTATTCTCTAAACTGATTAACAATTTTGCATTTTCGTTCAAATCAAAATCTTTATTATATCTGCATTCTACGTTATAGTATTTTTTCTCAATTATTGAATGGCCAATATTTCTAACATTTGACTTCAACCACCAAGAAATTTTGCCATTTCGGTGTTCTTAACGCCTTAATACCGTCCCGTTTATTTGTGACCAGAGTACAAATGCTGCTACAAAATTTTAAGAGAAATATCTCATTTCTAATTAATAATTAATTCTGTTTAAAGCCTAACAATTTAATCGAATTAATAATTGAAACATTAATTTGAAAATTATCTGTTCCACCGTTCCCCCCATGCTTATTAATGCTTCCTCTTTGTTGCGAGGTAGTGTTATAAACTTTTCCTTACACCCACATATAGAAATCGGGAGCAGTCAGATCTAATAACGCGCTATTCTCAGCAGTCTTCATAATTCGCAACGGAGTACCTACATATTATTTCGACACAACATTTCTTGGCCACGACTCTGCAAGCGTAATCACAGAATGTCTATATACCTTGTCTAAAATAGGATGATAATTTTGACAGCTCACAAATTGTTGGTCTTTGGCGCACGCCTATGAAGTTTCGTGTTTTTTTTTCGGTAAATGTACTACGGAAAATGTCGTACTTCATAGACAGACCCCGCCCCTTTAGTGAAGTGTCACGAATAACGAATAATAACAGACAATCGAAAATCGGTATTGATATAATAAAATCGAGTATTTAAAATTAATATTTAGGTAACCTTATTATTTTTTGTAACTAAACTCTTATTCCTTGTTTGGAATTCACCCTAAGAGACCTTTTACAATAACGAATTCGAGTCGCGCGTATTCTACGTAATAGGATGACTGACCGAATAGTGATACGCACGGGTCGAAATCGTCGTTGTGGAAGGGTTTTTAATGTCGTATTAATAAATTATTATTTCAAAAGTAAATAAATAGTTTTTTTTGTATAACATGTACTGAATACCCATGCAACTATCGATTCCAAGTTCTATGAGAATGATAATCGATAATCGAATAGATTCATTAACGATTTTACATTACCCCATCCCTACTGTGAATTGTCAAAATTATCATCCTATTTTAGACAAGGTATAGGTACTGAGCGTTATGTCCGACTCGCAATGCGAGAGCTACCGGGTTCGAATCTCTTGACTCTTTTAACCTACTAATGACTCTTTTCTGAGCAAAGATTTTGACATAATATACATAGTCTTGTGAGTTATGTATTTTCATTAGTTGAATGCTAACCGATGCTCTACGGTGAGGGAAAACATCGTGGTAGCCGTATTTACAATGATTCGAAACCGTTTCCGAACGATTCGATACGAAATTCGTGAGCTGCGAATCCGTGTCGATCGATTCGAAAACTGTTATTCAGAATCCCGATAGATTCCACGGAAACTACTCTCTATAAAATATGAAAATTTCAATCTGATTTCCGAGCCATTGTGAATACGGCTACTGTACTTGTAATCATGATCCAATTTAGTCGGGTTCCCCTATTAACAGGGTCACGGAGTTTCTACTCCACTGTAATTACCTGATCTGCCAAATCCTGGATCATGGTCAAGGCAGACCCCGGGCCCTCGTGCGCGAGAGCATAACCGGGACATTAACTCCAAGATGACCAGCAAGCGTTGTTAAGGCTCCTCCGGCCAGGTTGAGTGACGATTTGAGAAAAGCATCATATCAGGTGGATGGTGGCCGAGGGCACTGACGCTCGTTGGGAGAGACCTATGATAAAGCTGATGATAATGAAAACGTTTCAAATGTCCATGCAAAATATTGCGTCAGCGCCACCTATCAAATAAAATCAACAACAGAACACTCGTGAATAAGGTTGTCATATGGTTGCCATTCATGGATAAGGGTTGCACGGGGACAGCAGTGTTTTCATACATGAGTTACTCACTAGATGTCACTACGTTATTGCTCTACCATTGCAGTCTACTAAAGCTCTACATCCGCTCTACTACCGGCTATTTGCAGAATTTTTTGTCTGTTCAAAACAGAGTTTGGTACAATTGTTCAAAAACAGTGCAAGGAAATAACTTATTTGCAGCTACCTACAGCTGTCATCGAGTAGGTATTAGTAAAAATCCACTTTTTAATGATGGTAGATGAGACGAGAGAGAGCAGTAGACAAAACGGTCTGCCCGTGCACAGCCTGGCAGAATATTTTTTAGAGAGTTCGACTCGCGACGTGACGCGAGCATGACCTGATTGCCACATGCTATTCAGTCGACTGAATGTGCAGATTTCATCACGATGTTTCCCTCCTCACCATAAGAGCATCGGATAGTGTTCAACTAATGTACATAACTCAGAAAAGAACAGCAGTTCGTGGCGACAAAGTGGTTCGAACCCGGTATCTCTCGCTTACGAGTCGGACCCCTAAACCAATAGGCCACCAACGCTCTATTAGGAGAAGAGCATTGCATGGTAGGTTATTATTTAGAAACAAATTCTTTCATCTTTGAATGGGCTAAACTACCGACCTGCTTAATCCTCTTGACACCATACAGCGCGCGTACGAATTGTCGACGATTCCATACCAACAAGTAAATAAATAAAATAAAATAAATAATCATGTACAAATTCACACAGTGCCATCTAGCCCAAAGGTAAGAAAAGCTTGTGATATGGGTGCTAGATAACTGATAAATTACTTATATACTTTTAAATACATACTTATTATACATAAAACACCCAGACCAGTAACAGAAATTAAAGTTCATCATTTCAATTTCTGCCCGGCCGGGAATCGAACCCGGGACCTCTTACGTGGCAGACCGGCATGTTGACCACTGAACCACTCAGTAAATTAAAACTACTGGCTGTTCGAAGAGACTTAGCTCCTTGTGTGTATTCTACCGGCTGTACAATGGGCACCATGTAACATGAAATAAATATATTAAAATTGAAACTAAGAGCTATAGAACAATTCCGCCATCGTACCACCCGCGGCGAGCTGCGTACTCATACACATTACGTAGATCCTGTGCTGGTGTCCACGCGAAGGTACGAATGACCGTTTCTCGCTCATACAGTCAGCTGCAGAGGGATCTGACCCCACTACCAAGTATTTATAGTATTCTAGAGGGGACATTTTACTCTGCAGCTGACTGTACAATTCGGAAGTGCAACGCGCTTCCAGCCACAGCGTTTCCTTTGGACTATGACAGTGCATCGTCCAAGAGGAGTATCTGTCCAGAAGAGTAGAGGACTTGCATTAGTAACACCGCGTGTTGCTGATGTCCTCTAGGCGGTGACCACTTTCCATCAGGTGGCCCGCTTGCCTGTTCGTCTGTCGTAGTGTAACATGTGTGCTCTGGCAGGCCTTAGGTTAGGACGGACTCTAAGGTAGGCTTTCAGGATAGGTTGGTGCTCCAATGGGGTGGCCTGGGCTTTAGTAGGTTAAGCAGGTTGTAAGTAGGATGTAGGTCTGTAGGCTGCCTCTATGACCACTAGATAGGAATTCAAATGTGTTCCATTTGAATTAGAAGTAAGATGTATTTACACATTTTAAGGGTATGTTCCGGGTTTCCTACCGCGTACCTTTGTTGACGAGTAGCCCGATATTTCGACACACTTGCATGCATCATGGTCACGGAACGACTACTCGGCTACTCGTCAACAAAGGTACGCGGTAGGAAACCCGGAACATACCCTTAAAATGTGTAATAATAACCGCGATAGTTTAAAACATTAAGATGTATTTAGTATTTTAATTCATTCGATAATATAGTCTCAACTAAATAACTTGTGTTTTTTAACTTAATCAACGATCCTCCCCGTTGTTACAGTACCTACATAATGAAAAAGGACAAGTTGCGTTGTGAAAGACCTGGCAACTCCTACACCGTTCGCTATTACAACGCAAAAGCATACAATCTAGCATTTTAGCACGCTTTAGAAGAATATTAACAAGCGAACCAGACAATGAGTCCGCCGCAGAATATACAATGGCTGTGAAAGTAAATGGTGGGATACATAGCGCGGCGCGCGATTAAAGCAATTAGTCCGCTCCGGAGTCGAGAGATGGCGCGCGGAGTGGGGCATAGGCGGTGACGTTTTGCGTTTTATTGTTTTCGATAAGGAATATAATCGTGAATTATGTAATTTTTCTTCCTTTAGGTTCATATGGTCAACTTTATTTAAATGTCTACTGAATCAGAACGTCTAGTTCGTCGGAATGTCCACTGTTTCAAAACGTTCACGCCATCAGTAGCCGTATTCACAATGATTCGAAACCGTTTCCGAACGATTCGACACGAAATTCGTGAGTGGCGAATCCGTGTCGAACGATTCGAAATCTGTTATTCAGAATCCCGATAGATTCCACGGAAACTCTACTCTCTATAACATATGAAAATTTCAATCAAAATTAACTTAAACCACATTTTCCTAAGAACTTTTGCAGGGTCCTTTGTCGAATCCGTATCCGAATCCGATTTCCGAGCCATTGTGAATACGGCTACAGGATGTCCACTGTATCAGCTGCTGATTCCACAATTCCGCTATGGGGGTCACTTTACTCTGCAACTGACTGTACTAGTCGGATGTGAAACGCGCTTCCACAGTGTTTCCTTTAGACTATGGCATAGGATAGTTCATGAGGAGTATGTATCAAGAGGAGTAGAAGTCTCTTTAAAGGCGGGCAACGCATGCAACAAGGCAAAAGATAACATAAACGCAAATATTTCCTAAACTCCTAAACCGATTTTAATGAAACAAATCTAAGAACTATCTTCATTAAACTGGCTACCAAATAGAAAAAACCACAACGAAATCGGTCCCTCTGTCCGCGAGCTACAACCAGACAGGCACAAATACACACATACCGAGTCACAGATACGTCAAACTTAACACCTCTTATAGCGTCGACGGTTAGAGGAAGTAGCGTAACCCGCTCCGCTTGCCGCCCCGCCGCCGCTCATGGCGCACGCGGTGTACGCGGCGCGCGGTAATTCGGCGGGTAATGGCTCCCCCGGCATATCTTTAATCTGATCGCTAATTGGATGGCGGCCAGGGCCGGAGCCAGGGGTGGGTTAATGGTTGGGAATATTTGATTTTTTAAATTAAAATTTGATTTTTGAATAATAAAATTACAAAAACTAGCGTTGGTTTTTATTGATATTGACGTATCTACAATATAGAGTTAAGTAAATAAGTCAAATTAATGATGAAAACCTGCGTGATCTTTAATATTAACGTTATTATTATGCAACCGTATCGGTCTATCCAATGAAAACCGAACGAAAACCTAGTTTAGAAAAAGTAATCGCACAAATAGGTCCTAGGTAAGAGTGTCATAAATTTGACGTGAGTATATATCTCTGGCTTTGTGTCTTTGTCCATAATAAATAAGTACAGGAATGACAATACAAGTACAATACAATATAATTTAATACAAGTTTTACATACCTATAATCAAATATTTCCTAAACGATTTTAATGAGACATAGCTAAGAACTGACTTTCAAGCAAAGAAAACCGTATCGAAATCGGTCCATCCTTTCGGGGGCTACGATGCCACAGATACACACACACACGTCAACATTATTACCCCCCGTTTTATCGTCAGAGGTTAAAAACGCCCTAGTCTCTTCCAGCGAAATCTAGATCTCACCCCCCACCCCCGTTCCACCCCTACACGCAGAAAAGTAGCTATAAGTGACAATTTCTACTAATCTAAGCAATTAGCAAGGGGACGACCCGGCCTGGCTGTAGTCGAGGAGTCGTAAATCTGAAATACCATGCCATGCCATGGCATTTTACAAGCAGATGGATATCGTTTTTGTTTAAAGTTTGACATGCCATTTAAATGAATTAATTTAGCTATTTTAGATAGATGTTTTGACATGAAAATATTAAGTATGTAATTTAATTGTATAAAGTGTATAATTTTATTTAAGTATGTATAATTTCGAACACAAATGAATATTTGTAACCAAATTGAATTGAATTATAAGTATTAATTTGATTTAATCCTCATATTAATCATCATCATCATATCAGGCGAAAGACCTGGATCAACCGGGATATTGACGCCAAGATGATTATAGTGAGATGGCTAGAAGCTAGACATCAATTAATCTTAAGGCTAATGCGGTATCAGTCAAATTTTTGCTAAGATTTGAATTTTTTATGTTTTCACCATTATATCAGCCGGAAGAGGCCCACAGCTGGGTATAGGCCTTGTGGAGATCTCCACAAGGGCCAGTCCTGTACGTTCCACATGCAGCTGGTAGCTGTACCCTTTACCAAGTCTTACGACTACCTTGTGGGAGGATACGTGGTCGCCACAAGAGACCTTAACTGTCCCATTGGCCATGTTCTGCGAGTCAGATATTCCCTCTGACTCGGACGTTTAATTTTATTTTCCTAGAATTCTTCTTCTTCTTAGTCGGACACTCTTGTCAGAGTCGTCGTAGTTGCGTCGTGGTCCCCAAGGATTGCTTTCTCAGCGATTTGCTTCCATTTTTGCCGGTTGGAAAATTCTATCATATATCATATTCATTTATTTCTCGAAGTACACTTTTAATATTTGAGTTTTACATAAAACACAAACCAATGCACTGAGATCGTCATTAGTTAGTACCCCAGTGGTACCATTATCATATAAAAAATTTAAAAGATTATTAACAATTCTCGTAATTTTTATAAAATAGAGTATTTTAAATACAATCAATTTAAAAATTAATTTCCTATAAACTATCTTTTACTCGCGACAGCTTATAATATTGGCCGGCTCCTGGACTACCTACAATCGTCAGCTCGAAGAGGGCAAATTAAAGATAGAAGCTCCGTGTTACTTACTACGGGAAGAGACCAATGATGTTCGATTCCTGATCATGATTGCTTGCTTGCTTGCAATGGGTAGTTGGTGAAAAACGCTTTTGTGGGTACGTACAATAAGATAATTAAATAAGTATTAAGTATAGGTTAGTACTCGACGACCTGAGTGGTTCAATGGTCAACATGGTCTGCCACGCAAGAGGTCCCGGGTTCGATTCCCGGCCGGGCAGAAATTGAAATGATGAATTTTAATTTCTGTTACGGCTCTGGGTGTTCTATGTATAATAAGTATGTATTTAATAGTATATAAGTAGTATATCAGTCAGCTAGCACCCATAACACAAGCTTTGCTTAGTTTGGGGCTAGATGGCGGTGTGTGAATTTGTCCACGAATATTATTTATTATTATTATCAATATTATAGGTCTAGAGTCGAAATATTATGAAACAAAGCAAAAATAGGCTGGTTTAACGTTGAATCGTAACTCCCGAACAGATGGACAGATTTCGATACGGTTTTCTCTATCAGGCTCTGCGGAAATATTTATTTACCCGTAAAAATGTACCCTATTACGAAGCGATAATTACCAGGAAACTAAACGGTGTAATTAGTTGAATGCTAACCGATGCTCTTACGGTTAGGGAAAACATTGTGATGAAACCTACATATTCATTCGACTGAATGTGTAATCATGATCCAATCCGGTCAGGTTCCCCTGGTAGCAGGGCCACGGAGGTCAGATGGCAGTCGCTCCACTGTCATGGTCGAGGCGGACCCCTAGGCCTCGTGCACGAGAGCACAACCGGGATATTAACACCAAGATGATTATAAGCACCGGAAAACAGTACACAAATTTAGATAACCAACAAAGGAGACAATTGCCCTATCCCACCACTGTACCTTGAAGAGATCTCTTCCAGCGACAACCCAAGTATCCAAACAAAATCCCACCCTCAAATACATAAAATTCCTCACATTTACACCCCAAATTATACATAACAATACATAAACACTCACTAAGTGTAAATAAGCCAAACTGAGGAGCTAGGGAGCCCAATTGCTGTGGTAGCAGTGGATGCCAATGAGTGCGAGCGAGTCGGAAGATAACCTAGTAACGTGTGCGAGCGAGACGGCTGCGGCACCAACGTTAATCAACTCTCTGTTGTTTTCGATGGGGACACAGATACGGATTTGGGTAGAGCATTTGTTTGATAGAAAAGGTCAGATAAATCTCGCTTAAGATTACTTAAAGTCGAATGTTTTCAAAAATACTGAATCGATTTTAATGAAACAAAGCTAACAACAATCTTGATTAAACTGGCATTCATACAGAGAAACCGCATTCAAATTGGTCCATCCGATAGGGTGCTACGATGCCATAGGTAGCAGGTCTGTCTGTCACAAACCTACAGATACACTCGTCAAACTTACTTGCTGTTGGCTTTCTTTAAGTATAAAATTAAATAGTAAGTAAAGAAGTAGTAATAAAATACAATGAAATAAAATAACAAGTCTCTTTTTTGTTGGGGGTTAAAAAAAATCCTATGGGATCTGGATGGGTGACCGTTTCATATCTCGAATTTAGTGTGCCTTGCCTCCTAATACCGTTGGCGAAGCGAAAAATCAGCTGTTCCATATTAGTAGAATTCGTTTTCAATTTTGTATGGAACAGCTGATACTTTTTCCGCGATTTCAAAGTTGGTGCTATAGTAAAACTTGTTTGTTATCACGATCACTTGCATACGGTACCCCTTGGTATCATCAACACACTGAAGATGCCTGCACATTGCATACATAAATAACTCATTTATTATAACTAGAAACGTCACAACATAAAATAAACCAAAATGAAAAAGATGTATATCAACACATACAGACTGACTTTATATATTTATTTATGATGACGTGTGCAAGCACATCTTTTAGTTATTCCCCTTATTTGTTCTTACACTACTATGAGAGACTGTGATAACTTACCTCTTCCCAAAGGTTGTCTGGAAGAGATCGCTTAAAGCGATAAGGCCGTCTTTGCGCGCTTATAAATTGTTTTTCGTTTGTTCCTGTCATGTATAATTTTGGTGTGTGCAATAAAAAGTTTTTACTTACTTACTGTTTTAAATGATTCTAGTTGGTAAAAGGACCTCGCTCAGCATGAGCCGTAGTCCCCGTCCCCACGGGGTGTCGCGTCCGATGAAACCTGGAAAGCCTTCACGGCTACAGGTGCTCCCAGGGGGTGTTTAGCACGTATGCGCCTAGGTCCCTTTTTGGCGAGTCGTGCATAACCAGTCGGGCCGGCCGGCTGGTACTCATGAGAGTTCACATTCTCCCTCCCAACCGCTACCGGAGGGTGCCCATTTCCTTTGCGTTACTTACTTACTTACTTCGCTGGCTCAGCGACCCGAAGTGGATCTTGGCCTCCGACACAAGAACCCGCCATTGGTCCTTATCCTGCGCCACTTGTTCCCAGTTCGTTATCTGGAGTTCGCGCAGGTCTTTCCGGACTTCGTCTATCCATCGGTACCTGGGCCGTCCAACCGGGCGTTTGCCGGCTATTCGTCCCAGGTAGGCACGTTTGGCTGCACGATCCTCTCCCATTCTCTTAATGTGTCCGAGCCAGCGAAGTCGAGCAGCTTTTATCTCTCCGATGATATTAGGCTCGGACACGAGCTCTTCTATTTCTATATTCTTTCTCGTCCTCCAGGTTCCATCTTCGCCCCTGGTGGGTCCCAGAGTACGACGCAAAATCTTCCGTTCCGCCACTAAGAGCTTGTTTTCCTCTTTCTGGGTTAACGTCGTTTCCTTTGCGTTGGGCGCAAAAAAAAGAATAAAAAAGAAAACATGATGTGTGGCCAAAACCCTTGCAACCCTGCAACCTTGAGCACTCGTATCATAATGTACTGTAATCGCACCCAAACTCAAATCTATGCTCGTATCTATATTTCTACAGGGATCTATATTTTAGTGGGATTTTTATTGGCATATCTCCCTAACTGTTGATAAAAACTAAGATAAAACGGTTTATCACTATCCAAACAATGCAGTAGCATCACTTACTGTCCATTAAAGTTTGGTGGATTGTCAATATGGATGAATTATCGCAAAGAGCGCTTCTGTTACTGATTATATTCGGTTTTGTAGGACTAGTTGGGACGTGTGGTTCTACCTATAGACTGTGAGGGCGCCGTAGGTTATCCTAC
This sequence comes from Blastobasis lacticolella, assembly GCA_905147135.1. NCBI lineage: Eukaryota > Metazoa > Arthropoda > Insecta > Lepidoptera > Blastobasidae > Blastobasis > Blastobasis lacticolella. The sequence goes on from LR990067.1 coordinate 2,289,987, forward strand.
GTCACCAAGTACAAGGAAAATTCCACTTTTTTTTATGTCATACGATAGGCAAACAGGCAAGCGGGCCACCTGATGGAAAGTGGTCACCACTGCCTATAGTCATTAGCAATACCGAGACTATCGCCAATGCGTTGCCCACCTCTATAACACGTTACTCTGGCAGCAAAAAGGCAAATATCCCTCCACTGCCAATGCCACGGTTCCCCAAATTCCCACCCCATGGAGCATACCCCACTTTGTAGTGATAGTAGACGATTAGGAGACCACAACACGTTAGTCTGCCCGTGTACAAACTGGCACAATTTTTTTATTTTATTACCCACACGCCCCAATCGAATTCGACTTTTCGAAGCGATAGTACTTAAAAAAAAAAAATGGTAATGTTCTCTAAAATGTTACCTAAGTAGTAGGTAGTTAGTATAGTCATCATCATCATCACAGCCCATAACAATCCACTGCAGGACTGCGGGCCTCTCCCACGAAAGGGGAGGTCATTGCCATAAACTCCACGCTTGGCAGGCGGGTTGGAGATCGCAGTGCAGTTGATGTGAATCTACCCAGAAAGATGCTGCTGCCCACCTTTCGGATTTGTCCCTTAGTCGCCTCTTACGACACCCACGGGAAGAGATGGGGTGGTGCTATTCTTTGAGGTGGCGGCACCACACACCACAGTTAGTATAGTAGCTGTAATATATTACCTAATTTGTGCTATACATTAGTTTTTCACTGTAATGTTGTATGAATTGTAGCGAGATCTATCGCTTCACTAGGGAAACTCAACGATACTCATATTACGAGTACACGAACACAAGGTTGGCAAGCATCCGCACATAGATGGCGCTAACCGTCCTGCATCGCGCTAGAGAGATGTGCCAACTTCCACGGCTTATATACAACTTCCGACGATCAACTGTCGGGCCCTTGGTCCCCTGGTCACAACACCCGGCCAGGTGGGTAATTACCCTTTTCTACCTTCTCTCCATCTTCGCTTGCCAACATTGGCGGCTATCTTATCCTGCATCGCCAAATGAATAAATAAATAAATTATGTATCCTCTTGTGTGGGTTCTATAAGTAAAGAAACTAGACTCCCTCACAGCCTCTTAGCAGTTTCGCTTTTCAAACACATTCATCATCATCATCATCATCATCATCTTGGCGTTAAGTCCCGGTTGTACTCCTGGCACACCTCGCTCGGTCTTTACCATCCTTAGTGGTGAGCTTTTGGCACGCATATCATTCTGACTATGTCAAGCCATCGCTTCTTAGCTTCTTCGGTGGTTTTTGAGCCAAATTATAGTTACAAAAAATAAAAGTGACTTTCTGACGTCTACTACGTTGGTGATTTCTTTAAGTACTGGGTTAAATAAAAAATATTATTGAAAGAATGGTGCCTGACCAGAAACATCCTATTCACTCTGGCAAAGATAAATAATGAGTATGTACTAGATTTTAGCCTTGAAGGTGATAAGGAATATCAGTGACCGCGGAGATGACAGCGGATACGGATGGTTGGAGAAAGAGAACCTACTTTACCGATTCCAAATGAATGGGATAAGGGCAGGCTAATGATGATGATCTTGACGATGCCCATGCACACATAAGAAAGGTAGGGCATAGCGGGGTATCTCGTTCGAATTGGAGCCGCCCGACTGGGGAAGTACCTCCACCTTACAGAATGTCGCAGCTAAATAATACTCTTTTAAATAGTATTGTGTTTCTGCCGGTGAGTAAGGTTTCCAGTGCTCCATGGGGTGGGGATTTGGGGAACCGTGGCTTTGGCAGTGGAGTGGCATTTGCCTTTTTGCTGCCAGAGCAACGTGTTATAGAGGTGGGCAATGCATTGGCGATACTCTTGGTGTTGCTAATGTCTATAGGCAGTGGTGACTACTTCCCATCAGGTGGCCCGCTTGCCTGTTTGCCTATCGTATGTTATAAATAAAAAATTACGTCCTACTTCCTACTCGGAGAGCTAGCGCGTAATAGTTTGAAGCCGTTCCTGATGTTTCGGGACCTGCTGCCTCTTCAACGAGTCTCCAGCAGGAAGGTCACTGCCACCTTCCGCATCAGGACGCATAGTTATACTTGACTTAGGGCCGATTTTTCAATCCTCAGACAAAATTTATCTGCACGATAAAGCAATATACAGTCAAATTAAAACAGACTATAATCCTTCAATTATAAATGAAATAACGATACAATTTTATTTTAGTCGCACGATAACTAATCAGACTGATATGTTTTATCTGAGGATTGCAAAAAAACGGCTCTTAGACGAGTATTGTTTGTGAATAGGGATGTAGATAAGTAGCTCGAACTCTGTTCTGAGCTTTGTTTCATTAAAATCGGTTTAGTAGTTTAGAAAATATTTGAGTTAATGTAAAGTTTGTCGGTTCGACTTTTTCTGTCGGTTACTTTATATTTCGCACTATTTCGTACAGACAACTCCACCTACTACCATCCATATATAAAATTAAGCCGAAACAAGTGTACGGCTGTTTGCTGTCACTTACTGTCAATTAGCAAGCTCAGATAAAGCCAGATAGCCATAAAAGCTACCACTTTGTGCCAACAAATCATTTAATGTACGTGCTACTGTAGCGAATAGAGATAAGCAAGTAGGTTGCTTCATTTTGGTCAAACTTTCCATGGTATAGGCACAGATCTGAAAAAAATATAGACAAGATTTTACACTAATGAGATGTGAAGCATGCAAGGTATTAAATTTTTGACAATTTTGCTATTCAAATTCACACAGCGCCATCTAGCCCCAAAGTAAGCAAAGCTTGTGTTTTGAGTGTTAGAAGACCGATAAACTACTTATAATCTTTTTCTTTTTTTTAATAAATACTTATTGTACATACTACACCCAGACCCGTAATAGAAACTAAAATTCATCATTTAAATTTTTGCTCGACCGGGAATCGAACACGGGACCTCTGTGTGACCGGCATGTTAACCACTTAACCACTAAGATCATAATACAGATACATGGTCTGATGGATTTTAGAGAGTTAAAAAATAGTAATAACCATCTTGGCGTTAATGTCCCGGTTGTGCTCTCGCGTATGAAGCTCGCGGGCCCAGGGTTCGCCTTGACCATGATCCAGGAATTCGCAGATCAGATAATGACAGTGGAGCGACTGCCATCTGACCTACGTAACCCTGCTACCAGGGGAACCTGACCAGATTGGGTCATGGTTACACATTCTGTCGCATGAATAGAATAGAATAGAATAGAAATTCGTTTATTTTATACTTCATGCACACACAGACAACTTAAACTTAGAAACTACTTAATTAAAAACATTCACATAGAGGTAGACTGATTAAATAATTTACTATGTAGGTATTATGAAGTAGTACAGCATAATGAAGCCGCATGTGTGTGCTGCAGCACAAAAAGGTTATGGCTCAGCACAGTGTTGCCTGGGATAGCAACACACTGGTATTCTGCCATAACCCGAGTAGGTACACGATAAAATGTGTAGGTCTCATGTTTTCCTCACCATAAGAGCATCGGTTAACTCAGAGAACAGTCATTGGTACACGACCGAAGTGGGATTCGAACCCGGTACCTCTCGCTTACGAATCGGATACCGTAACCACTCGGCCACCGACGCTTTACGATGACATGCACATCATAGTTAAGAAATGACGAGAAAACCCGTGCGAAGCCGGGGCGGGTCGCTAGTTGTGTATTTAGGACTTCCGCGTCTGATAGACCCCTAACTAACCTACGACCATTAGCGTATCTAGGGCTATTTTCCAGGGGGGGCCTGGCCCCTGAGGTGGCCGATGAAGTCGAGTCAATCGCCAATGTACAGCCAGTGAGCATCCCATCCTGGGGTTGGCACAAGACCATTCTGGGGTGGGCATGGCCCACCCAGCTCCCCCCTTTTCTACGCCTATACCTACGATCGACTTTAGTTCTACCTTTATAATGCGTACGGCCAAAGAATGGAACGGGTTGCCTGCGAGTGTGTTCCCTGATCAATATAATTTGAACGCCTTCAGGGGCATCACTGGTGGTGCCGCCGACGTCCAGGACATCTGCAACCTAAGCTTTTTCAACCTTTATAATGCGTACGGCTAAGCGAATAAGCTGATCCCAGACAGACATGCTCCATCTTTGACTGCAGCGTAATTTACCACCATGAGATGGCGGTCATACCTGCTACTTTGTATTGGGTGAAACCTATGAAAATGGCGTTTTTTAGCAATTACACATTTGGTAAAATATTTTTAATTGTAGACAACATATCAAAATACTTGATTTCGAAAATAGAGTATGTTTATATGCCAGGAAGTTCCTAAAATTGAACAAAAATATTTTCTTTTCAGTTTTTGTAAGGGTTTGAAAATATAATTTTTCATTTGTAATTGTTATTTTAGTCCTCTTTAACTCGATGTAATTTGATGAAAAGAGCAGCTACGGAAATAAAATCATATGCACCAGTTAGATTAATGTCGTCTGATTATAACTACTTAGTTTTATCGTAATCAGATTGACCATTTCCAAGAAATATAAAAATGTTCATGAAAATTCCAATTTCTGTCATTTTGCCAAAGAAAACGCTAATTTAATAGAATAGAATATAAAAAATATTTATTCACACAGAAAAACACCACAATAAAAAATAACATTAAAAGGACAAGAACAACTCATAATGGGTAACGAACCTACATTAACAAACGAAGAAACAATATCAAGGTACAATGCCGTTGCATACGGGTGTGTTTTGAGTATTTTGTGTGCGAAAGGGACCTCACTCAGCTTTTTCCTCCGGCGTAAACCGAAGCGCTGGTTTTCTGAGGACATACCATGAGCTCTTAAAGCAGGACCTAAACAGAACTGCCCTGCTTAGAACGAGACAGCGCTATGCGTGTCACATAAGCTTGACTCGTTCTAAGCAGGCAGTTCTGTTTATGATCTGTTTAAACTGACTTGTCTTATTTGGTGAACAAACAATTCCCAAAATCACGACTTGCCGTATCAATCACGCTGCGTATATTGTATATAGATGTCGAGAATTATACAAGAAACCCATAGAATGTGAAATTCAACGAATACTGCTGCACATTATCCATTTAAATACATAATTTCCTTAACCAAATAAGACAAGTCAGTTTGGACAGATTATACAATGCCGTTGCATACGGGTGTGTTTTGATGTATTTTGTGAGTGAAATCTCGACCTCACTCAGCTTTTTTTCAAGCGCTGGTTTTCTGTGAGTCCTGCTGAGTGAGGCACGGACAAATATGCAACAACATATGTGACATGACGTCAATTTAATAGGTAAGGACCTAATATAAAAAAAATTCTTCACATTACCAGCCCAGGTGAACGCCCTGCCCACACAATGATTCTCCCACGTGTCCAGCTTATCGTCGATAATGTGTTTGCTGTTTGCTCTCGCTGTGTCCGCGTGGCGAATGCGTTATCGTTCGGCGATAATCCAAATTCACACGCGAGTCTGGCCGCTGCGGGTTGCCGCGGGTGTGTGGTTGCGGGTTGAGCGAGTCAATGTTTGTATTGGCACTTCGCGGGGTTGGTTTGCATGCCTATAGGTAGGCGCAGTAATTATAGGGATGATTGCTTTAGACAGACTATAGGCACTGTAGCCAAAAGCGACGTAATTAGCGACTAATGGCCGTGTGTTGTCCGGCAGAGTAGAATAGCACCAACCCCTTACACTCGTGGGTGTCGTATAAGGCAACTAATATTTTCGAGGCCATAGATCTAGTCTCTGTAGGCTAGAAAATGGGCAGCGTTTTCCATTGTTATATTTATAACACTGCGAACTCCAACTCCAAGCATGGATTACGGTGGTGCTCGAGTAATTACGGTGTTCGACTCGTAAACGAGAGGTACCGAGATCGAATCCCACTGCGGCCAGGTACCGATGATTTTTTCTGAGTTACGTACTTACATTAGTTGTGAAACAAAACAAAAACATCGTGATGAAACCTACAGCAGCGTCTATTTCGGCAAGCAACAGTGCCGGCATTTTTGTGTTCCGGTTTGAAGGATAAGGTTGCCAGCGAAATTACAGATATGAGGCATTTTATCTTCACAGTGACGCACCTCTACGGTTCTGACTGCATTTTTGTCGCCTGCAATCTGATGTTAAAAGCTATACTTACCGATTACCGAACTACAAATGATCGATTATCGATAGATCGACGGATCGTTGCATCGACGAATTATTTTTCGAAATCTAATTTGTGCGACAAACGTTTGTACAAAACGATGTACATTCGATTTATGTACTCGTAGAATCGAATGAATAGTATTGAGACGAACGTCTCATCAATGAATTAATCCTCCAGTGGCTCTAGTTCTAGCCAAAGGAGTAAATACTTACCACATGGAAATCAATCATCAAAATTCAAAGTTTATTTATTGATTAGGACATTAAATATCTCTTTCAATCGTCAAAAAGGACGGGGTAGGAAAGGAGGTGGGGGTAGGAAAGTAGGAAGGAAGCACACAGTGACACGCTGGCCGCCCCATGGCAGCAGCAAACTTACCCCACGCCAGTCACGACCGGACCGTGCCCGGCAATTCCAGGCAAAACCGGACCGCGCTCATTATATTATATAAATATGTCTAGTAAAATTAAGAAAAACCACCTAATCCTATCTTAAACATTCTACGTAAGTGTTAAACTAATGTAGATACATTATCAGAAAAAATTTTTGGTGCATGGTGACACTGCGGTTCGAATTTCATAGGGTTAGCTTACGAGTTGGCTCCGCGAGTCGTTAGACCATCGACGCTCCTATTCACCTATTCTTATACTTAACTCAATATTATACAGCTTTACGTCATACTTACATACGGTCTATTGGGATTTTCTAAGTTAAAAATAATCATCTTAGCGTTAATGTCCCGGTTGTGCTCTCGAGGACGAGGGCCCGGGGTCCGCCTTGACCATGATCTAGGATTTGGCGATCAGGTACCTACAGTGCAGCGACTGCCATCTGACCTTCGTGACCCTGCTACCAGGGGAACCTGACCAGATTGGACCATGGTTACACATTCACTCGTCTGACTGTGCAGGTATTTTCAGGAGTTTCTCTTACTGTAAGAGAATCGGTTAGTGTTAAAGTAATGTAGATTCTGAAAAAAAAATTTTTTCATGGTGACAAGAGTTATACGCTTAAATATATTATGATGACTTGGCTACCCTGGGGAGCGAACTCGGTACATCTCGCTTGCGAGTCACACCCTTTAGCTACTAGACCACCGACGCTCCAATAAACAGGGTGTCCCAAAAAATAGTGTCAAGCGAAAGTCCAGAGATAGAGCACCCCTTGAGGTATCCGAATCACCCCCATGTATGTTCCGCGATTTTCCATACTTTTCGAGTTATGACGTTTTTTCTATGCCTAACTCCATATTATGAAACTTTACGTCATACCTACATACGGCCTATTGGGTATTTCTAAGTTATTTCAGAGATAAGAATATTTATCCCTCACCTATTTTATTTTATAGATAGGCATGACTCATAAAAAGTGGCTTAATAAATGGCAACTCATAAAAATATTTCAGTAAACACATACATTGTGAAACACAAATTACAAGCATCTTCACCCTCTTATGTACCAATCTCTTTTTCTGTTATCAATTTTGTTCTTATCACAGTTTTGTGCCTATTTCATGATGATATTATCATATGCTATAAAATTTAAAAAGGGACTGTTTGTATATCTATACATACCTATAACAAGCTTTTATTTAGTTTCACATGTCCCATATCTGTTCGTAATAAAAAAATGCAAGTTACTTTTGACCCATTTCCCAGTTTCCGATTGAGCTGGAATTTTGCACACTCATGTAGCAGCAGCAGGGTCATGGAGGTCAGACGGCAGTCGCTCCACTGTAATTACCTGACCTGCCAAATCCTGGATCATGGTGAAGGCGGGACATTAACGCCAAGATGATGATGATGTAAGTTCTGCGACAATGCAATGTTAGGATACCATCGAGCTGATCTGATGATGGAGAGGAAGTACGCATGGTGAGCCCATCTAGTTTGGGCTCGTTTGTTTAGTACTGACAAATACTGTAACTGATCATAGAGCATGGTAGCATGCTTTGAAAAAATATATGATACTAGCTGACCCGGCAAACGTTGTTTTGCCATATAAATAATAGTGACACCTGTAGACATCTGGCGGGGATAACTAATTAAATGACGATTGATCAGTTTTCGACCGGAGAGGAAAAATGATTCAATTACTAAAATGGCTATTAAAAAATAAGGGTTGATCGTAGAAGGGTGAAAATTGAGGATTGTATGTATTTTTGTATGTTGTATCATAAAAAAATAGAAATTAAAAATTTTGTCTAAAAAATAAAAAATAAAATTTAGGGGTGGACTACCCCTAACATTTAGGGGGATGAAAAATAGATGTTGGCCGATTCTCATAGATACCGGATAAGCACAAAAAATTTCATCAAAATCGGTCAAGCCGTTTCGGAGGAGTATGGCAACGAAAACTGTGACACGAGAATTTTATATATTAGATTAACTAATCTGCCGTCATTTGACTATCCCACGGGAACATATTAATTTTCCGGCGTCAAAAGTACCCTATGACGTTTACTGACTTCTGTAAGTTATCGAATTATCGAAATCGGTTCAGTGGTTTCAAAGATTACCCATTAATACCCAATTATAAAAACTTTTAGTACATTGGCATAGCTATTAGGAGCGTCGGTGGCTATTGGCAAAGGTGTCTGACTCGCAAGCGAGAAGTACCAGGTTTGAATCCCACTGACGCCATGTACCATGACTCTTTTCTGAGTTATGTACATTAGTTGAACACTAACCGATGCTCTTACGGCGAGGTAAAACATCGTGATGAAACCTGCACATTGCCTGCTACAGGCCAAACCACGGGGGTAAACTAGTACAGCAATCGAAGCAACATCTCCTCAGTGAATCACTCTGTAATTTCCTGACAATCGTCGTGACCGTATGACATCTGTCACGAAACCTGACACGCGCTGTCAGATAGTGTCAAATCGGAATGAATTATTTACTTTTTATACGACTGTTATCGACAACTAGATGACGGCCCGGCGTCGCTTGGATATTGTATGTATTTGTAGTTGTTTTTAGTTAGTACTAGCTTTTGCCCGTGACTTCGTTCGTACGTATACAATTTGTCAAAAATATAACATTCCAAACCCATTTCCACGGGAATTTATGTATGATGTTTCTCTATGTATTTAACATTAAATGTATGATGTTTTTTCTATGTATTTAACTGTGTACAATTAAATGTTAAATAAATAAAAAATGAATAAATTTAAGATTGAGATAAGTTATACTGGGTTGTGTTGCTGTCAAATTTCATCAAAATAAGTTTAGCAGTTTTTGAGTGAAGGAGTTAGTTATAGCTAGTGTCAAATAAGAAGAGACTTGGCGGGTCACGTGCTTCGACTTGTATACGATTACCTGCGCGAAATCCCCTCCACTGCCATTTGACAAGTCTCTTCTTTCGTGACGCGGGTTATACAAACTTTTGCATTTATAATATTAGTAGTACAATCACTGGGTGGTGGATCTCTGTCAAGCCTGTGAAGTCCGCCTGTGCGAGTATCGCCGCCTTATCTATTTCTGCCGCCGAGGAAGACTGCATATTACAGCCGTATCGGTTTGAAATTGTAGGAATCGTGAGCTCTGGGACTCGAAAGCTTTCAGAGAAATTTAAAAAAGCTAACGGTAAGACATTAAGGGTAACCGGAGACACGAATCGTTTCTCGGCAAACGATGTTTCTTCAAAATATTGTGTTGTTCAATTAGATGCTTATAAGTTTATTACAAGGTGATGAAACCTGCACATTCTATGTGCAACAAATAACAATGTTCCTCTGTTCACTGGGTCACGGATTTCAGATGGCATCCGCTCTACTATAAATACCTTATCTGCCAAAAGCCAAATCATGGTCAAAGCGGACCCTAGGCCCTCGCTTGCGAAAGCACAACCCACAACAACAGTGAGATAGCTAGCGGCTAGACCACAATAAATCTTTGGGCTAATGCGGGATGTCTCAAATTGTTGCTAAGATTAGATTTTTTATGTTTTCTCTTGGAACACGCCAATTGCTGGGCATAGTCCATATCCAGAGATCTCCACAAGGGTCGGTCCTGTAAATCACATTCATCATGTCTCAAATTGTTGCTAAGATTAGATTTTTTATGTTTTCTCTTGGAACACGCCAATTGCTGGGCATAGTCCATATCCAGAGATCTCCACAAGGGTCGGTCCTGTAAATCACATTCATCATCATCATATCAGCCAGAAGACGCCCACCGCTGGGCATAGGCCTCCCCCAGATATTTCCACAAAGGCCGGTCCTGTGCTTTCCGCATCCAGCTGGTACCTGCGATCCTTACCAGGTCGCCGGTCCCCTTTTTAGGAGGCCTACATTGTCACCACTGAAATAGTATGGTTCAAAAATAGGGAAAATTAACATTGTGCATCCAATTTATCATGGCGAAAAACAAATTTGTAAACCGTTCGAATCAAGGCTAGCGAATCAAAAGTAGGGCCCCAGGTCGTCGGTCCACCTTGTGGGTAAGGCCACCCATGCTGCGTCTCCCGATATGTACCTAGTCGCCGCTCGAGAATTTCACTGTCACATTGCCATTTGTTCTGCCCTGCCCACTGCCACTGTTCATGTTTTTACCCCCGTCGAAAAAAGAGGGATGTTATAAGTTTAACATGGCGGTGTGAATCTGTCAGTGGCTTCGTAACTCCCGAACGGATGGACCGATTTCGATGACGTTTTCTTTGTTTGAAAGCCAGTTTTATCGTGATGGTTCATAGCTTTGTTTCATTAAAATCGGTGTAGTAGTTTCAAAAATATTTCGGTCGGGGGTTGTACGACTTTTTCTGTCGTTGGGGTTATCATCATCATCATCATCATCATCATAACCTATAACATTCCTCTGCAGGACTTAGGGTCTCTCCCACGAAAGGGGACATCATTGCCATAACTAATTAGTGTTAGAGAGCACCGTGTTATAACAATAGAAAACGCTGCTGCCCATTTTCCAGCCTACGGAGACTAGATCATTTGTCTCGAAAACATTAGTCGCCTTGTACGACACGAGTGTAAGGGGTTGGTGCTATTCTACTCTGCCGGACACCAAACGGCTACCTGAGTGGTTCAGTGGGTTAAAATGCCGGTCTGCCACACAGATTCCCAGTCCCGGGTTCGATTCCCGGCCGGGCACAAACTGAAATGATTAATTTTAATTTCTGTTACGGGTCTGGGTGTTGTATAAATAATAAGTATGTATTTAAAAAAATATGTAAGTAGTTTATCAGTTTTCTGCACCCATAACACAAGCTTTCTTACTTTGGGTCTGTGTGAATTATCCAAGCATGTTTATATTATTTTCTGACGTTGAGGTTCCATTTTCCTGTACCTCCTGCAGCGTATCTGCTGGAGGAAAGCGCCTATCGCAACTCTCACGCACCAAATCGCTCGATCGATTGTAAATCAATAAAAATCGAGGATGGGAACCGCTTATCGATCGTGTCAGATCATCAGTCTGTAATAGATAGATTATGTGAAACGAATGTGTTTGCATAAGCGCTATCAGCAACTTGTCGTGTTTATTTGTTGTTCTGTCATTTGATGTTTTTTAGAGATGTAGGTATGTTTTAGTTGGTGTGGTGTCCCGCAGGGTAGAGTCTTGGGCCAACTACATAGAGGTTGCTCTGTCGTTTGATGCTGACTTTTGATGTATTTTTTTAGAGATATAGGAATGTGTTGCTTGGTCGTGTGGTGCCTCGCAGGGTAGAATCTAGGGTCAACTACATCGTTTAGGTAGATCATAGCCATAAAATAATAAATTAGGTCCAGACAACCCAGCCTATATGACCAATAACGTTGAGGTATATGTACTCGTAATTGGAGAGGATTTTTCATTTGCTACGACTTTTACTATGGGGGTTTGTGGGAAAAAAATGATGGTCGTATTGACGTACAAATCGAAGTTTACATTAATTGACCATAACTCTGGTTTTTAACGTAATTGTAGTAGTATAAGTTTTTAACAAAATGTGAAAATAATGAATGAATAAAAAAAATAGTTACGTACATGCTAATTATCGTGAAACTAGATACCTAAACTAAGTAAGCGAATTTACCTGTATCTTAGGCATCAAGGTTAGGTTAGGTTAGTTATAAATGTAGGTAAAAATAGATAGATATGCTAGATATTTTTGTTGCTTGTCTGACTCTTGTTTACATACATACATAAAGCTCACGCTTGTGTCCCACAAGTGGGGTAGGCAGGTATTCTTGTTTATCTTATTCTCCTTTTAGACAAGGGTTGCCTGGAAGAGATCGCTTGTATAAGGACGTCTTTGACCACAATGTTTGAAAAGACCTTTTTTGTGATTTTGTATGCAATAAAGATTGTATCTATTCACTCTTAAAAGACCGTAATGTGTCACCCTTTTCTTGGTTATATTAACGGTCACTTCAAAGACATTCATTTTCAACAATTTCTAGAATATGGGATAGATGTCATACTGTTGAGGGAGGTGTCCTTTATACTGTGCCAAAGCTTTACCACAAAATATTTTTGCCATTTAGGACAGCGCCTCAGGCAGGCAGCAATCTTGTTTGCCACCTTGTAATAGTTTAAAAAAATAGTGTAAGTATTAAAAATAAAATTGTGACCGTAATGGGAATCAAACGTAGGTCGTCCGCTACAAGGCGGACACGCTCACCACTCGGCCACCACAGCTCTAAATCCAAAGCTGTATCGCGTACTTTCCCTCCGAGCGCAGTTACACAACTTTTCCTATAAATTAAATGGGGAGGCCATTTTGTTTTTGTGACGCGCTGGTAATGGCAATTGGTTGGGGTGGTAACAGAGTTCGGATGAGGATTATGATGGTTACTGGTTGATTAGTGCTGTGTCTGGGTCGCAGTTGGGATTAAATTAAATTATATTAAAAATAATTTATTTCAGACATTGTCCATACATTTAGGTCAAATAATAGGTAATACACAATGTCAAATATATGTAAGATTTTTTTTTTTTTTTTATGTCATACGGTAGGCAAACAGGCAAGCGGGCCACCTGATGGAAAGTGGTCACCACTGCCTATAGACATTAGCAACACCAAGAGTATCGCTAATGCGTTGCCCACCTCTATAACACGTTGCTCTGGCAGCAAAAAGCAAATGCCACTCCACTGCCAAAGCCACGGTTCCCCAAATCCCCACCCCATGGAACACTGGAAACCTTACTCACCGGCAGAAACACAATACTATTTAAAAGAGTATTATTTAGCTGCGATATTCTGTAAGGTGGATGTACTTCCCCAGTCGGGCGGCTCCAATTCGAACGAGATACCCCGCTATGCCCTACCTCTCTTGAAGTTTGATGATAATAAAAAAGCTGACACTAATTACGATAAAATTAAATAAGAGTTATTTAATTACGTGTGTTGTAGTCGTTCAACAGACAGTATCTTAGTGGTGATCAGTCAGCATAAGTGAGCAATACAATACAACCTCTGTTGGTCACCACGCGAAGGTTCGAAAGAACGTTTCTCGCTCGTACGATTCGGATGTGGAATGAGCTCCCAGCCACAGTGTTTCCTTTGGACTATGACATGGGACCTCTTGGACATGGGATCGTTCAAGAGGTAAATTAGAGGTCTCTTCAGAGACGGGCAACGCATTGGTGACTCCCCTGGTGTTGCTGATGTCCATAGGCGGCGGTGACCACTTTCCATCAGGTGGCCCGCTTGCCTGTTTGTCTGCTGAGTAACATAAAAAAAAACATAAATAACGAACAATAAATATTTATTAAATTTAAGTATACTTATAATGCAGCCAGCCTTATTGGGGACATTTAGCTGTGACGTTGGGGACAAATGTATCATCAAATGTAATCTACATTTGTCCCCAATAAGACCAGCTGCATTCCCATCCATTGGTTTTGGACTGAGTGGTTCAGTGGTCTGCCACGCAAGATGTCCCGGGTTCGATTCCCGGCCGGGCAGAAATTGAAGTGATGAATTTTAATTTCTGTTACGGGTCTGGGTGTTCTATGTATTATAAGTATGTATTTAAAAAAAAGTATATAAGTAGTTTATCAGTTATCTAGCACCCATAACAGAAGCTTTGCTTACTTTGGGGCTAGATGGCGCTGTGTGAATTTGTCCACGATTATTTATTTATTTATTATTTATTTATTCCCCCGCTGAATGCGTACCTATACGTTGACCGAGGAATGTAATGCGAATTTAAATTCAACGAATACCATCACATACATCATAATATCGGGGCTTCTAAGGCTTTTCAACCAGTCTCAGGGTCCTCTGCTTTAGATCTTGGTGAACCGCTTCGCCAAAGGTATTAGGAGGCACCAAACGAGTGGCGAGCTCGTTGCGGTGCAGATGTTCGATTGACCTCAAAATACGAAACGGTTACCCATCCAGTTCCCGGCATCAGCGTGGTTGCTTGACTTTTGATAGCAGTCTCGCAAGCAAGCTGCCACTATAGACTGTGTATGTGTGTATTTTTTCTTTTTATATTTTTTTTAGTTTATTGTGCATAATAAATTGTATACAGTGTACATATTGTATTGACATAGAGATAAAATCACAACAGGAACAGCTTATTTCTAAAGAAATATTTTTCAGCCCGCCAACGGAATAGAGAGTGGGCAAAATCGAGAGAGGCAGATGGCCTAATTTGTATGAATCAATAAAACTATTAAATTTTTTTTTTTTATCTGCAACTTCGCCAGCGTAAAATTCGGTTACTACGTTTCGGATCTGTTCCCGTGAGAACCATATTGAATTTCGGGATAAACTATAGCCTATGTTTTTCGCTGATAAAGTAGCTTTCTATGGGTGAAACATTTTTTAAGTAGTTTTTGTGTTTATCCATTACAAACAAACAATCAAATATTTTCTCTTACAGAATAATCACTAAAAACAAAGCCTCTAACATCTTACCACATGCATCAGACCATCTGAAGCATAAATAAAACGGTTGAATTCTCAAATTCAGAACGTCAACTGTCTCTTTCCGACGGCGCCCGGGATTGGTGGAAAAACTTCGGGCCCCGCCCCCCTCATTACGTAGACAATGGCGCGAGGAAAAATGAAAGAGTCGTGTTGTCTCGGTCTGGTGATGAGGGCGGATTCAGGGGTTGAGGCCCTTAGTCCAGACCGGTGTGGGCCTCGCTGGACTTTTTATTAATTTTTTTATGTTTGAAGATCGATTATAAGAGAATAATAATGACATAGGATTAAGTTAAAACTGACTATTCACTTTAAACTATGGACAGCAAATTGGTCAAAAATAAATTACCAATTTATTTATTTCATAATAATTCAAATCGATTCTTCAAAAAGTTTCAAAATTTTGGGTTTTGTTGGAAGGAGCATAGTCTTATGGTACATACAGTCTACGGTGGAGCATCATCATCATCATCATCGTCCTAGCGCTTATCCCGGCCTCTGCTAGGGTCCACTTTCCTCTTCATCCTTCTCCACTTCGCCCGATCTTCGGCATCCTCACGTCGTAGGCCGTTGGCTCTCGCATCTGACTCAGCGATAATTCTGAAACGACCCCCACACAAACAGCCAGAAAAATATTTCCCAAAAGTTACTAGAAAAAAAATGTAGTTCTTACTGGTTCTCTACTCCTCTGACTGCTCATGTCAGGGCTACCATTTCAGGCAGAGCACAATCGAGTATACCCACTTTAAGTATTAACACAAAATGTTTTATACAAAATGAGAATCACTTTATCAATCTTAGATTGCATCAACTATGTCTATATTGTGAATTTTTTGTAATTTCTGGATAATTTTATCCATAAATATATTTGCTGAACTTGTTAAAATGTGAATGTCGTTAAAGTTATCATTGTACACCTTTAAGATACGATTAATCGGGGCTCGTCTTCCTGCATTGGATTTACTATCTTTAGGCATAAACAAAATATGTTCATATGCATTTCTAATACGCTGTAAGCTACTGGGTACATTGTACATTATCTAGTTGTTGAGAGTGCTACAATCAAAACTGTTATGCAATAATTTGTATATACACATCAAGAAGCAACCTTCTCATTTTCAATATGATAATATATATTTTCAATTCTCATTTTCATACATAGGCAGTAAGAATTTATGGCGCGTCAATCAGGGAGTCCAAAGTAATCAAATGATATATGATGATTGTTGTATATACTTTTCCAGCTATTAAGATTTATGAAAGTTGCCAGTTCAAAGGAGACGGCAGTATCGTATTACTATTAAATGCACATCCATAGCACGCAAAACGAAATGCCTTGGTCCTCATTGAGGTCCATGATTTACTCCGAAATAATGAGGACCCCTCAATACCTGAATACCTCCCTGGACGATGCCAATGGTCGTGAATGGTGTGCAAACGTAGTTTTAAGTAGAAATCTGCTCTCGCAAATGAAATTATTAGATTGTTTTGAGCTGTGTGATTTCAGAGGGGCCATTTTGCGTTTTCCGAAGAGGTTAGGCAATAAAGTGGAATAGCTCGAGCTCTATTTTTTATTATAGGTAGGTATCGATACTCTTCAGCAGATTAATAAAACTTTAATTTGAGTTAAATCACTTTTCGTACACTAGTTCCACTTCGATTCAATTGCAAGTGGTTTCGAAGGCAAGATGCCTGACTATAAGTAATTCTTTAAACCATGTTTGTTAAAAAAATTCTATCATGAAGTAGTATTTATCTTAGAAAGGTAGGTGGTTTGAAAAGTTTTAAGTAAGTACCTATCTACCTAACAAAATTAGACTAGATAAGTATTAATACTTCCCTATTGTATTATATTTGAAACTTAAACGTTAATATAAGGGTAACAAATTCTAACTACTGCAACAACTCTGCATTGCAATATGGGGTTCTTCAAAACGCATGTCTACAAGAATCTCAAAGGCCGGCACCGCATCCGCTCCTTTAGGTTGCAGATATCCTGGATGATGGTGGCCGCTTTCCATCAGGTCGATCCACCTGATGGAAAGTAGAGTGGGTAATTAAAAAATCCACTAAATTAGTGGGCATAAGGTAAGTCATAGTTTACCAATATCTAAAAGGCTTAGCAACTTTTACATTTTAACTATCTCACTTTTATTTTCATTTATTTATTGTTCGACCATACAATCATCTCCCCCTGTTTAGAAATTAGAAAAAAAACACTCTTCTTCGCAACTCAGAAGCTGGACGTGCGAGTGAGACAACACACCAAACAGAGATAGACATATAGGGAGGGGCTTTCGAACCGTCCAGTTGAATAAGACCTCCTTCCCCCCGTGTTTATGAAGAAATATCGCTGGTTGACAAGGTTTTGTATGGGGTTGTATGGGTCTGTGTTTGCTGGTGGTTTAGTACCGCCCTTTATCTCACATATGGGTAGATAATAAGCGATAGCACCAGCATTAATAGCAAATGATTCAGTCGTAACATGCCACCGATAGCTATCAGGTGAAGTGAAACGCGCGGGAAGTCTACAATTTGACATTTCGATCTTTTTCAAATTACGAACTGTTCTTTGAACGTCTCGAAGGAGATCGCGTTTGAAATAGGAAGGCTAAAGAGACGTGTGCGTGATTGTGCTTTGAGGTTCTAGAAAGGAGTTTTTAATTGTTCGTTTTTTAGAGGAAGTTTCGAGTGCAGTGTAGAGTTGTTAGTATTGGGTTTAGTTTTGTTCGTTTTTATTGGTAAGTTGTTTTTCTTAAATCGATATATAATAATACTGATATTAATGATAATCGATATAATAATTTAAAATACCTTTAATTAATCTAAGGTAGATCTTAATCTAAATCACCTACAATTTTCAATAGAGAATAAAGGCACCGAGTTCAAATACCACAGCGGTCATAAACCAATGACTTTTTTCAGAGTTATGTACATTTGTTGAATGCTAACCGATTCTCTTACGGTGAGGGAAACATCGTGATGAAACCTGCACATTGAGGCGACTGAATGAGTAGCCATGATCCAATCTGGTCAGGTTCTCCTGGCAGCAGGGTCACGGAGGTTGGATGGCAGTCGCTCCACTGTAATTGTCTGTCCTGTCAAGAACTGGTTCATGGTCAAAGCGGACCCGGAGCCCTCGCGCGAGAGCACAACCGGGACATTAACTCCAAGATGATTTGAATTATTTTCATGGCATAAAGTTTGTGGTTGACCGAGAGATCAAGGCACGCTACTGCCAATAAATTTGGCACAAACTGTAAAGAGTTTTTTTATAGGTAGGTACCTAACTAGATATACCTACAGAGATTGCAGCGATGATAATTGACAGTTGAAATAATGCTGTACATTTTCTAGTCTAGCTTATTTTCTAGATTGTCTACCTCTAAATCAATTGTCCTACCTGAGTAGAGTAAGAAGTGGAAGAGACTTGTACTACTCTGTATCCTATAGACTCTATAGGATACCAAAAATACAGCGATATATTTTACAAAACAAAAAAAGCCTTTTTGGTCAATAAAAATATCTACTTTGAAAACTTTTAACTAAAAATACATAGTTTAGGCAAATTAACAATGATAACTAGAAGACTTTATTTTAGAGCTATTAAATTAATAAAAAAAAATCCTAATCTCCATAAAGAATTAGAATAAAAACTGCCTGTGAATAATTGTTCTCTGGTTGACTGGTAGAAAAAGCTATGTAGCTTTAAGTCCGCCATCGTACTGTAATGTGCATGAAGTTTTAAATAAATAAATAAATAATATGTAATAATTATTTACGGAATTGCTAAGTTCCATAGAAAAGACATCAACGCGCTCGAATCGTTCTTCCCTATTGAAGTAAACTTTGGCGACGCTTATGTTGTCGCTTTAAGATATTTCTAAACACTTAGAGGTCACAAACATGCCGTGTGGTGTCCGGCAGAGTAGAACAGCACCAACCCCTTACACTCGTGGGTGTCGAAGGCGACTAATGTTTAGAGACAAAAGATCTAGAGTCTCCGTAAACTGGAAAATGGGCAGCAGCGTTTTCCATTGTTATGTTTGCGACACTGCGATCTCCAACCCGCCTGCCAAGCGTGGAGATTATGGCAATAACCTCCCCTTTCGTGGGAGAGGCCCAAAGTCCTGCAGTGGACTGTTATGGGCTGTGATGTGAGAGGTCACAAAATCGGTGTCATAAAGTTGAGAGTGACTGAACGTGTTTAGTTTTCCCGTCGGTGATGGTGCAATGCTTTGAAAAATATGCTTGGACAACACAGTGCCAACGCACCTGAGGTTCTGCGTTTTTGTTGCCTGCAACCAAAATGCTTGAATCGTAGATGTTATGGGCGACAGTTACCGCTTACCATCAGGTGGGCTGTCTGCTCGTTTCTTACTCATCATCATCGTCCTAGCGCTTATTCCGGCCTCTGCCAGGGTCCGCTTTCCTACAAGTTCTTCTCCACTTCGCCCGGTCTTCGGCATCCTCGCGTCGTAAGCCGTTAGCTCTAGCATCCCTCTCAGCAATGTCAATCCATCGCTTCTTGGGTCGCCCGCGGGTCCTGTTTCCTGATACCGGCAGGTACAGGCACCTATTTCCCACGTATATTTCCTGCTCGTTTCTCACTGAGTAGCATAAAAAGATATACACTTCGCACAGCTCCAAAGTAAGCAAAGCTTGTGTTATGAGTGCCAGAAAACTGATAAACTAGTTACTTATTTATTTTTTAAATACACACTTATTATACATACCACACCCAGACCCGTAACAGAAACTCAAATTCATCATTTCAATTTCTGCCCGGCCGGGATTCGAAACCGGGACCACTGCATGGCAGACCGGTATGTTAAGCAACTGAACCACTCGGGTCGTTAACGGCTCTTTCTTGTTAAAAATATTTTAAATCAACTAAACTTCACGTTTAGTTTAGTTGGGCATAAATTATACTAAACCTAAATAGTAATTTTTATTTATGAGCCCCACGGGGCTATATTTTTGAACCTCAAGTCGTATGCTTTTCAATTTCGATTTTCACCACGTTTCTCGCTCGTACGATTCGGATGTGGAATGAGCTCCCAGCCACAGTGTTTCCTTTGGACTATGACATGGGATCATTCAAGAGGTATATTAGTGGTCTCTTCAGAGGCGGGCAACGCATTGGTGACTCCCCTGGTGTTACTGATGTCCATAGGCGGCGGTGACCACTTTCCATCAGGTGGCCCGCTTGCCTGTTTGTCTGCCGTATAAAATAATAATAAAAAAATATTTTATGATTACTTTCGCAATCAAATCCGAAATTGATTAACTGATAACGACGGAACCAAATCAAATAAATTGCTCAAATAAACGTTTATTAATATCCTTATTAGGTTATCGGATTAATATTGTTAGTAAAAAGTCGATTAAATCGGGGTTTATCGATATATTAAACCGTTATCGAGTGGCGCGTGCCGGTTCATATTGACGATAGTTTTCAGAAGAAGCCAGTCTTCTGGTGACACCCTTTGCTTATGATAAAGAGATTATAAAGTTAGGCGCGGATTGTATGAAGCGTTGTAGTACGGTCACCCGTGGACATTCAAATTTCTAAAAAGGTTACCGTTTGGCATTGTGACATTGTTCAAGTTCATTCCATTTTACAAAATAAACCGGAGACTACAAGACCGCAAAACGCCGTTAACATATGTGTACATTTGAAGCGGTAGCCTCCAAGTGTAATAATAATAAAATTTTGAGATTTCCAACTTAGCACGTTACAGCCAGCCTTACAGCGGGTTATGATCTTTAAGACTCCAGTTTTAGTATGTCAAATGGGGAGAACTTTAACAATATCACATGCCATCTTGTTAAAATTACGGCCGACCATACTATTATGCTAACAATTCATAGTTGTGTGAAAGTTTAATGCGCGTGCCGACGCGCTTTGCCTGCGCTAGCTATAATCCGCGCCCTAACAAACTAGTCTTCCGGCATTTCGTTAGCAACAATTTTTAACGCTCGACGAAAAAAAAGGGGTGTTAAATAGTATCTGTGTATCGGTCTGTAGCATCGTAGCTCCCCAACGGATAGTCCTATTTAGATGCGGTTTTCTCTATGTGAAAGCCAGTTTAATAGAGATGATTCTTAGCTTGGTTTCGTTAAAATCGGTTTGGTAGTTTAGATAATATTTGAGTATATGTGAACTTGGTCGGGGGTTATCAGACTTTTTCTGTCGGTTGGGTAATTATGTCAATTAGCAGACAAACAGGCAAGTGGCCCGCCTGATGGTGCTTGGTCACCGCTGCAAGAACATTAGCAACACCAGGGGTATCGCTAATGCGTTGCCCACAACTAAAACCACTGTTCAACTAGTGTATATGTACACCAATGCACAACTCAGAAAAAGCAATTGGTAGCTGGCACTGTGGATCAAACTCGGTTTATGGTATTCGCGGTATTCCTTTCTTATGACACCTGTCATATTTGTTATACGGCTTTCTACCAATTTTATTTTGATTGTTTCGGTGTGTTTAGTAAACAAAGGCGTACCACAGGGGCCAATTTTGGGCCCTGTATTGTTTACTTTGTAAACCATGTCGGTTGGCTTATTATGGTAAATTATAGCCGAAGCGTTATTCTGGGTTTTAATTAAAGCTACAATATGGAAAATTACATTAAATCTATTCAGTAGTTATTGCGTAAAACGGTTACAAACATCGATCCAAACAAACTTTCGCATTTATAATATAACTAGCTTCTGTTAGGGCTTCGGCCGCGTAAAAGTCGATTATTATCGGGAACCCGTTCCCGCAGGAAACACATTGAATTATGTAATATATTATAGATGATGTTCTATTCTTGGATATAAGCTTCAATTAAAATTAAAATTGTACGTATTACACCCCGACATTATGGTCTCTTCACGGATTGTGAGGTTGGCTGGAAGAGATCTCTTATAGGGATAAGCTCGCCTGTGTACTTTGTATTGTGACTATGTTTCTAATGTATTTTGTGCAATAAAGTGTAGCGACATTACCGCGAAATTTCATTAAAATCAGTTTTGGTCAGTAGTTTTTGCGTGAATAGTGACAACGCAACTGCGGTTCTACATTTTTGTTGCCTACAACCTAAATGCATGAATGGTAGATGTTATGAGTGGCGGTTGCCGCTAACCATCAGGTGGGCTGTCTGCTCATTTGTCACTTGCTAGAATAAAAAATAAGACATTTCTAACCATTTAGAAGACTCTATTCATTTGTACTACTTTGGATAACGTAACAAAATTTACATGACTCTGCTAAATGTAAAAGTTATGCGTATTTTTGTAACCCCTTACGCTGAAATAGTTATTTTTTATGTTATACGGCAAACAAACAGGCAAGCGGACCTGGCAGAAAGTGGTCCCCGCCGCCTATGGACATCAGCCACACCAGGGGCGTCACCAATGCGTCGCCCGCCTCTGAAGAGACCTGTAATATCCTGGAACGATCCCATGTCATAGTCCAAAGGAAACATTGTGGCTGAAAGCTCATTCGACATCCGAATCGCGACAAGCGTCCTTTTGAAACTTCGCGTGGTAACCAGATTTGAATGAAAGTTTACGCTGTTGTACCTAATACATCCGAATAACCATGAACTGTCATTTATCTAAAATCTAAAGTAGATCCCACAGGACAAAGTTTTAAATATTTTTTTCGCCATCTGACTATGAGATAACTATACATTTCTTATACATAATTTAGATGCCAACACGTACGTGCATTGCGAGCCTTTTATCGCGCATGTGCTAGATGTTGAATAATGAATCTTCCATCTCGATATCTTTCCATTGCAATATAACTTGGGGTTCTTTTTTATGGACCCCGGGCCCTCGCACGAGAGCATACATCTTCACAGCCCATAACAGTCCACCGTAGTACTTAAGGTCTCACCTACGCAAGGGGAAGTTATTGGCATAATTTCCGTGCTTGACCTCCAACCTGGCAGGTTGTAGATCGCAGTGCTATGTGGAAAACGCTGCTGCCCATTTTCCAGTCTACGGAGACATTAGTCGCCTTGTACAACTCCCATTAGTGTAAGGGGTTGGTGCTATTTTACTCTGCCGGACATCATACGGCCAATTAACCGGGTTTTTGACGAGAAAATGATTATTTTTGCAACTTTGGGTCTTTCAAAGGGCACGTCTGCAGGTTCCTTCCGCAGGCCGGAACGCACCCACTCAGGTTGCTGTCCTGGATGCCTGTGGCCACTTTCTATTAGCACAGCTAGCACAAGTTGCTCTCACGCGCGATAAGCGAGAAAAATCGTGACATAGATGCTGCTATCTCTTTCGTCTTAATATTGAGAGAAGGAAACAAACGCTTTCTCGCGGCTTTATAGTGAACACACTTGTGATAGCCATGCAGGTGGACTGTCTGATCATGAACCTGCCTGGGCAATAGTCTAACTGATAGATGTCAAAAACCCTCTGATAAAATACTCAAAATACACAAACTACTGAACCAGTTTTATTTCATTATTATTAATGTTACAAAGCTAAGAACCATCTCGATTGAAGTGAGTAATCCACTTCGAAATCGACCCATCCAAACACATCAAACTTGTTACATACCTCTTCTTGCATCAAGGGTTAAAATTATATAGGAGCGCCGGTGTCCGTATTGTTAAGGTATCCGACTCGTAGGCGAGAGGTACCGGATTCGAATCCCACTGCGGCCAGACTATTTTCTGATTTATGTATAAATTAGTTGAATGATAACCGATGCTCTTACGGTGAGGGAAAATATCGTGAAGAAACCTGCACATTAAGGTGACTGACTATGTAACCATGATCCAATCTGGCCTGGTTCCCCTGGTCGCAGGGTCACGGAGGTCAGATGGCAGTCGCTCCACTGTAATTATCTGATCTGCCAAATCCTTGAGCATGGTCAAGGCGGATCTCGGGCCCTCGTGCTCGAGAGCACAACTGGGACCAACTAACGCCAAGATTATTATGTTATTTTATTAATACAAGCAGAGTATCGGTTGCAAACTATAATATTATAGCAAATAAATACCTACATGTCATAGGCTCATTGCCCGACAATACGAATAAGCAAATATTTAAACACAACACTACTTTGCATATTACATGATATTTTAATAATATCGACCGTCTATTTGTATTTGTTTTGCTGTGTTGCCCATTGGTTTATATATGTACACACTTTTGCGATGATTATGCTCGAGTGGATGGAATAAATTTGTCAGTTGATTGATAGTATGAATTAATGCTAGTATTTAAAACTTCATAATAATTTCTAGTCATCATCATCATTATCATCTTGGCGTTAATTCCCGGTTGTGTTCTCGCGCACGAGGGCACGGGGTCCGCCTTGACTATGATCGAGAATTTGGCAGATCAGGTAATTACAGTGAAGCGACTGCCATCTGACCTTCGTGACCCTGCTGCCAGGGGAACCTGACCAGATTAGATCACGGTTACACATTCAGTTGCCTGAATATGCAGGTTAATATGACGCCAAAATGATGATTAAATAATCTCTATTTGTAGACGTGTATTAGGTATATGCTACTGTTTAGCAGTGGACTAC
Organism: Blastobasis lacticolella; assembly: GCA_905147135.1. NCBI lineage: Eukaryota > Metazoa > Arthropoda > Insecta > Lepidoptera > Blastobasidae > Blastobasis > Blastobasis lacticolella. Next base: position 2,314,571 of record LR990067.1, read on the forward strand.
AAACATAACTATTATTGAAAAAAAAAAGTATTTCACGTACAAAAGAGTCACCAAGAAAGGGGTGAAAAGGTTGTCAAGGCCACCAGTGGTTTATTAAAAAAATCTGCTATTTCTATTTTGAATGGCCTCCTGGAACATTTTATCCCCATGTGTCTATAAACATGTGAACATAAAGAAAAAGTTGTAGCATATGATTCCGAATAAACCCTATTTATTTAATTTAAAAAAAGGATCAGAACAATTTAAAATTACCGTAGTTTTTCTGACCACATAAATTTTTTGGTACCCTGTATTCATTTTGATTCTGATCTAACTTCCCAAATCAAACTTCAACTTTAGATATCCACAGCGCAATAACACGACCGTTTTGTCCACAGAAACATGTTACCCCGAGACAGCTGAGCCAAAACCTGAAGCATGTCCTCCCAAATCCTCTCACACACGATGTACCGTCGGAACTCCTCCGACCAGGAGAAGCCTCTAGAAATAGACCACGACTCCAAATCCGACAGTCGATCGAATAGTCCGAAAAACATGAAATACTACGAGGAGAAAACTATTCTAAACAAGCAGAGAAAGTCCTTCTGTATCGACGCCCTGCTATCAAAACATATAGAGCCAGAATCCACATTACAAGAGAAGATATCCCAGCAGAAGTACTTAGCCCTGATCCAGAACAAGAACTACATAACACGGTATCAGAACGAAAACTATGACACACAGATTGAACAGAACACTATAAACAAATACCAGAGAATTGAAGACAGTCAAAACTATGAGCAGAGAGGGGCAGGAAGTCCAAAGAGCGGGCAGAGCTCACCTAGGAGTGGGAGTCCAGTGTCGGATGATGGGAACCGTTCAGGGAGCTACAGTCCACCCATTTCGCCAGGAGTCGAAGGTGGCAGCGAAGAAATGGAGCACTATCGACCTGGTGAGTTCACTTCTGATTACAATAATATAATCAAGGGCCCGGTGTCCGCTTTGACCATGATCCAGGATTTGGCAGATCAGGTAATTACAGTGGAGCGACTGCCATCTAACCTTCGTGATCCTGCTACCAGGAGGACCTGACCGGTTTGGATCATGGTTGCACATTCAGTCGCCTGAGTGTGCAGGTTTCATCACGATGTTTTCCCTCACCGTATGACCTTGTACCACCATGGTGCGACCTTTTTATTCCATAGGATTAAGTAAGTTGTGGGATTCCCAAGAGAGTTTTAGTTGGAAATCGTCAAGTTCTGATTAAGCGACAGGTACCGGTTCAATCCCCTGTGCCGCCGGTCCCAACTTTTTCTGAGATATGTATAATTGAACACTAACCGATGTTCATACGGTGAGGGAAAACATCGTGACGTTACCTGCATATTCAGGAGACAACGTGTAACCATGATCCAAACTGGTCAGGTTCCCCCGGTAACAGGGTTACGGAGATTGCAGTCGCTCTGTTGTTACCTGATCTGCCAAATCCCGGATCATCGTCAATGCGACCCTCAGGCCCTTGCGTGAACACAACCGTGGTATTGACACCAAGATGATTGTTATTTTCCGATGCAGTGGATGCGGTCGCACAGTTTCACTACTTAGACGTAGACATCGACATAGATGTATCTTCATTTGAACAAATAATATATTCAAAAACTTGAAACTAACAGGCCAAGTACATAATAAGCAGATCAATGCGTCACGAACCGAATTAGACCAGCTGAGGCTTATGGCAGCAGCCAATCACAGCACTGGTTTTCAGACTGACTCATAATAGAGCTCGATGCGCGCACTACGCGAATGACTTGCTAATACAGAAACTATTAATACTAAATACAAAAAAAAAGAAAAAACACTAACAAGAGCCCTCTCATCCACAGGCATAATCCCCAAACCTGGTCTGCTGCCTCAGAACCCATCATTCGTACCCCAAACTTCGATCTTCAACTACCCCCAGCTGGTAGCACCAGGATCTCTGCCTCCAGCCGGGATCTCAGCGTTCCACCATCCTGATAGAGCTCTCCATCAGATGCAGCTCGAGTGGCTGGCGAGGTCTGGAATGCTGTATCACAGGATACCGGAACTTGGCGGTGAGTGATGAGTCTGCTTTTTGCACTAAAACGGTTTTTTTTAGTATATAGGTTTTAAGGCTTTCGTGGTTATTCACTTCACTTTCACTACAAAAGTTATCGGGTATGTTACCACGGTTAGTATTGTTTTTAACTCAATATTTCGACGCAGTTGCATGCGTCACGAGTTGACTGGTGCCGCTGTGTGAAATCGCTCCTAAGGACAGACATATCGGACATATCGGTTTTTTTATTGCCTTGTAGGCTTAGGGATTGACGGTCCATCTAATGGACTGTGGCCACAGTCGTTTTTCCGTTTGAAGAATAAGGTAGCCAGCGCTTTTACAGGTAAGAGGCATCTAGACCGCACACCATATAACATCAACAGGCCCAAACCGTGCATAACATTTTTTGTGATTGTAACTGAAAATGTATTTTATGTAAAACCTCAAAAGATTAAAAATATTTGACTTGATAGCTTCTCAACCTACCCTGTTTAGACTGTGGATCATTTGCGGTTGTATGCGCATCGCAACCTAGTCGGTGGATAGGTTGATATGCTGTTTCTGTACACGCAGGAGACGTATTTGCTGGTAAAAAGCAAACTCCGTTCCGTTCATGTACGACACCAACCAGAAATGCTTCTGCAAGCGTGTATGTAGATCATATCAGCAAGAACCAGGTATGGCGTTGCCATCATCGGTGGTTCCGTCGTCTGTACTTGTATTTCGAGCAACCCAGCCCAGCGGATACTTTGATACGGATACGGATCTTTGGGTGTCACGGGTGTCACCGAAAGAGCTAGCTTGCTCCGGATACCGTATCTATGGGAGTTGTTGATGTTAAGCGACACCACACCTCGTCCTCTACTGATTTTCGCTACCTCCGAGATCTATTCGCTGGTAAAAAAATTCCCCAACAACAAAAAAGGTTCGAAAGAACGTTTCTCGCTCGTACGATTCGGATGTGGAATAAGCTTCCAGCCACAGTGTTTCTTTTGGCCTATGACATTGGATCGTTCAAGATGTATATTAGAGGTCTCCTTAGAGGCGGGAAACGCATTGTTAGCGCTCCTGGTGTTGCTGATGTCCATAGGCGGCGGTGACCACGCATCATCAGGTGGCCCGCATGCCTGTTTGTCTGCCGTATTACGCAAAAAAAAAAGGTTTAACACCGGCCATGATCCGTCGGGGTTGACATGTGCGCTCTATTCAACCGACCCCCTATGTCAACAGTATTAACACTTGCTAGTCGGGTAGCTGACGCACTACGTGTTTTTGTGAACCCTATTTCAAGTTACATGTGGGTGCTTGCTTGGTGCGAAGCAATTTTTTATCAGATAGCATTAATCTGAGTCTAAAGCAAAGACGTTTAGTAGAAATAAATTCGTTCATTGGCTTTTTTTATGTTACGCCGTGACGAACGAGTCGACAGCCCACCTGGTGGTAAGCGGCAACTTTCGCCTATAACATCGGTGATTCATACATTTAGATAGCAGCCAACACAATGTAGAACTGCGGGTGCGTTGTCACTGTGAGGACTTAAATGAAATGCCTCATGCGTGTAATTGTGCTGGCTACCTTATTGTATATGATGCGTCCTAGAATAGCGCGAGGTTGATGCAAATGTATTTACGTGGGAGTAACAGAGACCGGTAACAAGTCAATGTACAAATTTCTTTATACTGAACGTTAAAAAGCCTGAAGGCATCATTCGGCTTGTCAAGTGACTTACGTGCGCTAAAAACTTAGGTGCGGATTTTTATTACCAAATTATTACCACTCTTTTCTGAGTTATGTTGTTGAATACATACATTAGTTGAATGCTAACCGATGCTCTTACGGTGAGGGAAAACAACGTGATGAAACCTGCACATTCAGACAACTGAATGTGTACCTGTTCATGATTCAATCTGGTGGCTGTCGGTCCATTGTAATTATATGATCTGCTAAATACTAGATCATGGTCAAGGCGGACCCCGGACCTTAAAGCCAGCAGACAGAGTTATCCATAGCAATTCGAATTGACGAAATTATAGACTTTATTTCGTCACTGATTCTGCAGAGGTGACAAATATTGATCTAAAATCAAGAATTACATTGCTGATAAAACGATATGATAGTAGATGTGCTTTCGTACTCGGAATCAATATAGTTCCACACAAGAAACGAGTGTTTGGGATAAAAAAATATCTAATGCTTATCACGATAGCGAGCGTTATCAAGAAAAATGAGAATGGAACGATCGCTGGATGACATATTATTTTGTTTTTAGCGCGCTCGAAATAAAAGCGATTCAGTTAAGGCGATTTGGACATCTTAAACCAACCTACCCTTTTTTTCTTGCTTATAAATGTTCTCTTGGATCACTCTATCTTTTTTTTTATGTCATACGGTAGGCAAACAGGCAAGCGGGCCACCTGATGGAAAGTGGTCACCACTGCCTATAGACATTAGCAACACCAAGAGTATCGCCAATGCGTTGCCCACCTCTATAACACGTTGCTCTGGCAGCTAAAAGGCAAATGCCACTCCACTGCCAAAGCCACGGTTCCCCAAAACCCCACCCCATGGAGCACTGGAAACCTTACTCACCTGCAGAAACACAATACTATTTAAAAGAGTATTGTTTAGCTGCGGTATTCTGTAAGGTGGAGGTACTTCCCCAGTCGGGCGGCTCCAATACGAACGGGATACCCCGCTATGACCTACCTCTCTTAACTTATATCTCTTACTTATCTAATGTTGAAAACCGCATTAACATTAAGATCTAAGCGTACATAGATACATTTGTAGAGATAGACGGCGAGAAGCGACTTTGTTTTATACTATGTACTCATAGATATAGATATTATTATTATATTAGGCTGAATCGTCCCACTGCTGGGCAAAGGCCTCCCCCCGATTCTTCCACTCTTCACGATCCAGTGCCAATGTCTGCCAGTCACTTTCGATCAGTCAGATAGATATGATTTATTTTGAAATCACGAAGTCTAACAAATGCTTTACATATTAAGAGGGAATTTTGGAACACTTCAATACTTAAGAAAGTAGGGCAAAAACAAACACCAACAATATATTTTAATCATGGTGGGTAACAAGTTTTATTTAGGTAAATATTGTATGATTATCACTTAGTTAGTTATAATTTTTTTTTATTGTTGTTTTTATTTTAAATAAACGTAAATGAGAAAAATTTTATAAAATGAAATAAATCTTTGTCCATATTCATGCTGATGCATGATGTTAATACGACAGCCGTAATGTAATGTTAAGGTATTCGTATAACCACATAGGGCGCTGTCCTATTTGGCAATAGTCACCATGCCGCCATGGTCGTGCTTCGGGCGGTATTTGAGGTCCCCAATTGGTCGGCCGAAGTCCTACGACCATGGCCAATAAGGACAGCGCCGTCCTTGTCTATGCCGTATCTTGATCATGGTGTAAGGAAAGCTTAATAAGTCCTTGTCTAAGATAATGGTGTAAGGAAATTAGGCCTTCACGTATCAGCATTTTTCCCTGGAATAAAAGCAAGACAGCTAAGATCATGTCCTTAAACGATTTCGAAACCAAACTTCGACATCAATTTATCAGCGAACCGATAAGACAAGCCGATCGAGACAAATAGGACGATTGATCTTACGGTGATCGACGAATATCTCATCTCGGCCGTGTAACTCGATTTTGATAAGTGATAATAAGTGCTTAAATAACGAAATAGGTAGACACTTATTTAGGTAGATACTTTAGCAATATATTATTGAATGGCAGGTTCTTTGCCTCGATTCTGGCAGATAATAAATATACAAACTAAACACTGATATAGCAATCTACAAATACATATAATGTACATACAAAATTGATCTATTAATATACATAGCATAAAACAAAGTCGCTTTCCGCCTTCTGTTCCTATGTATCTATCTATGCTTAGATCTTTTAAGCTACGCAACGGATTTTAATGCGGTGTTCAACAATAGATAGAGTGATCCAAAAGAAATGTCTTTGAATGGCTTAGGTTCTTTGCCTAGATTCTGGTAGATAATAAATATACAAAGTAGGTATTACAATACTTAAGCAGATAAAGAAAGTAAGTAAAAACGCAGGGAAAATTGCTGAATTGCCACTTCGCTCATACAATTTTTTATTTTACGTACCGATGCAAAATTAATACTTGATTTCAAAAATTGAACATCTAAGAAAAGACAACTTAATAAAAAAATACTTAAACATATGGTTGAAAGCGTCTTTAACCATAATTTTTCCTAGAAATTCTAAAGTTTCTTAAAAAATTAATATCAAAAGGTCACATTTTTAGGGTATGTTCCGGGTTTCCTACCGCGTACCTTTGGTGACGAGTAGCCCGATATATCGACACAGTTGCAGTTGAAATATCGGGCTACTCGTCAACAAAGGTACGCGATACATACTCTTAAAATGTGTGGAAACCGCGATAGTTTCAAACAATAAATTAAAAGGTCGTTTAGTAATATCGATTATCATTCAAATAATTTTATTCAATTTAAGTTTTTATATAAAACGTTTTTTGAATGTCATTCCATGAATCACATAAATAAAAAATAAAATTATGTAAAGTCTACCGCTTCACAACCAAGCAAATTATAACAAAAATCGATATTCAAATGGGCGATATTAGCAATAATTGTCCGCTCTCAAATTGCCCCGACTATCATGTTATGGGCCTTTATGGGCCACACATATGCCGAGGGCACCTGTTCGCTATTTAGGGCCCTTACCCTAAGTGAAGCGTCAAATCTGCAGTTAAATATTGCAGTAAAATTCGTGGGGAGCGTCGGTGGCCGAGCGGTTAGGGTATCCGACTCGTAGGCGGTACCGGGTTCGAATCCCGCTGCGGCCACGTACCAACTCTTTTCTGAGTTATGTACATTAGTATATTAACCGATGCTCTTACGGTGAGGGAAAACATCGTGATGAAACCTGCACATTCAGGCGACTGGATGTGTAACTATGATCCAATCTGGTCAGGGTCATGGAAGTCAGATGGCAGTCCCTCCACTGTAACTACCTGATCTGCCAAATCCTGGATCATGGTCAAGGTGGACCCCGGGCCCTAGTGCGCGAGAGTACAACCGGGACATTAACGCCGAGATAATCATTTATTTATTTTACCCTAAGTGAAGCGTCAAGGCAGTTAAATATTGCAGTAAAATTAGGGCGCACTTAAAGTAGGGTGAACGTAGGCATAAAAATAGGTTTGAGATTAATTACGCTTATAATTTTTATTGATATATAATTTAAATAAAGTTTCGGGGATGTTAGAAGAAATTGCTTTAAGCGACAATGGGGGGCAATTTGTATTTGACGTGTGTGCCTGTATGCATGGACCGATTTGGATGCGGTTTGCTCTGTTGAAAAGCCAGTTTAATCGACATGGTTTTTGGCTTTGTTTCATTAAAATTGGTTTTGTAGTTTAGAATATATTTGAGTTTAAGTGAACTTGGTCGGGGGTCATCCGACTTTTTCTGTCGTTAGGTTATCTTTATTTGAATTAGGGCTGATTTTTCAATCCTCAGATAAAGTTGATTTGCCCGATAAAGTAATACACTGCCAAATTAAAACAAACTATAATCCTTCACAATTATGAAGTAATGATATAATTTTATTTTAGTCGCATAACAACTTATCAGACTGATGTGTTTTATTCGAGTATTGAAAAATCGGCCCTTAGAGATGCATTGTAGTTAAAGGTGCAGTGTCCATCTGTAAATAAATAAATAAATAATCGTGGACAAATTCACACAGCGCCATCTAGCCCCAAACTAAGCAAAGCTTGTGCTATGGGTCCTAGCTAACTGGTATACTACATATATACTTTTTTTAAATACATACTTAATATACATAGAACACCCAGACCCGTAACAGAAATTAAAATTCATCATTTAAATTTCTGCCCGGCCGGGAAATCTATACTTACTACAAAACAAAATGGCTTCCCGCCGGGTCCACAATTTTTTTTTGTGACTAACAAACAGCCCACCTAATGGTAAAACGTAACATCTACTTTCATGCATTTAGGTTGCACCATAAATACAAAACCGCAGGTGCGTTGTCACTGTGAGGACTAAGATGAAATGCCTCATGCCTGTAATTGTATGTTGACTCATCATCATCATCTTGGCATTGCACACGAAGGCCCAGGGTCCGCCTTCCTGCTATTCTTGGCCCACCTCGCTCGGTCTTCGGCATCCCTAGTGGTGAGCTTATTGGCACGCATATCATTGCAATTTTTTTTTATTTATTTTTTTGCATCCATTGCAAAGGAAATGGGCACCCTCCGGTATAGCGGTTGGGAGGGAGGAAGTGAACTCTCATGAGTACCAGCCGGCCGGCCGGACTGGTTATGCACGACTCGCCAAAAAAAGAACCTAGGCGCATACGTGCTAAACACCCCCTGGGAGCACCTGTAGCCGGAAGGGCTTTTCAGCTTTCATCGGATGCTACACCCCGTAGGGACGGGGTGCGAGCATTGCAATTGTATGTTGACTAAATATAACTTTACCAGTTTAGGGTAGTAATTATTATTTTATTTAAAATTTATATACATTACAACAGGGTCGTGTGGTGTCCGGCAGAGTAGAATAGCATAAACCACTTACACTCATGGGTGTCGTACAAGGCGACTAATGTTTTCGAGGCAAAATATCAAGAGTCTCCGTTGTCTGGAAAATGGGCAGCAGCATTTTCATTGTCATATTTAAACACTGCGAACTCCAACCCGCCTGCCAAGCGTGGAGATTATGGCAATGACCTCCCGTGATCGTGGGAGATGCCCTAAATCCTGCAGTGGACTGGTATGGGCTGTGATGATGATGATTATGACACATTACAGTATAACGGCGGACATAAAACTACGTAGATATTTCTTTATTTGTCACGCAATTCAGCGTACACAGTCAACTTCTACACACTCATGCCTAATCCCTCTCTCATTAAAGGCGTAATGAAATAATTACTCTGGAAATGGTGACTTGTTTTCAGCGGACTTGATTCAAAAATCCTCGGGCTGGGGTAACTGAATTAGTGGGTTGGGGTCGCAGTTGCGGCGGGGTTAGCACCCGTTATCGTGATGGATTTGGATGGGTGACCGTTTGGTAGTAAGAGGAGTGTCCACGGAGTGACCATATGAACGTAGTTTGAGCATGTTTTCAATATTAAGCTATCAAAGCCAATGGAATTTTGTAGACGTGATCCAGAAACCAATTTTTTTTTTATTCATTATGGGAAACAAACAGCTTAAGATATTACATTTCAATTTGTTATCTGTGCTATACACAAGCCAATAAAGTTTCCACTTAGTTCTAGTGTACACTTGTCATCTACATTGCCAACAAGAATTAATATCTAAATATCTTTATTACTTTGAATCGTAACTTAACATTTTCTTAAAAGTAGTTTGTCAGATTTTCGTTAAAATATAACGTTTTAAAGTTACACGGGTTTTAAGATTTCCATACAAGTTTTAAACACCAACAATTTACATTAGTTGGACACTAACCGATACTCTTACGGTGAGTGAAAACATGGTGATGAAACCGGCACATTCAGGCGACATGAATTTATAACCATGATCTACATTCCCCTAGTAGCAGGGCACGGAGGTCAGATAGCAGTTGCTCCACTGTAATTAACTGAATTAACGAAGCCACCGCAACATAAGCTTTGCTTCCTTTGGGGCTAGATGGCGCTGTGTGAAACGCGTGAGTGCGTAAGTGCCAAATTCTGGATCATAGTCAAGCCGGATCCCGTGCCTTCGTTTGCAAGAGCCCAACCGGGATATTACCACCAAGATGATTACACCTTACCTTACCAAAAAAGCCCATTTAAGGGCTCAATCAGCCCGCCCGCCGCCACTGGGTCCCCGCCCGCTCCCAGGGGGCCTTAAGCCAATTATCAGCGTGCAATTTGTTCTCGCAAACAAAGGGACGGCCCTTCACTAATTAGATCCACGTGGATAGGGATGGGGCGTCGCGTCGATGTCGATGATTTATAATTATGTATTTTATTTAAGCCACTTCTGTCCCACTGTAGGACAAAGGCCTCCCAATCCAACTTCCACAACTTACAGTCGGATGCATTCCTCGGCCAATCCTTACAAAAGGCGTCTAACTCATCCCGCCATTTATAATTATAATTTACATACATTTATAAATAAATAAAAAGCATTTACACAAGCATTGACGACCTGAGTAGTTCAATGGTCTGCCACGCAAGAGGTCCCGGGTTCGATTCCCGGCCGGGCAGAAATTGAAAATATGAATTTTAATTTCTGTTACGGGTCTGGGTGTTCTATGTATAACAAGTACGTAATTAAAAGTATTTAAGTAGTATATCAGTTATTTAGCACCCATATTACAAACTTTGCTTAGTTTGGGGCTAGATGGCGCTGTGTGAATTTGTCCACGAATATTTATTTACTTTATTTATTTATTTATTTATTACACCAAATCACATGACACAGTAGGTACATGGTGGCGCCATCTCGTCCTGTCCTCGGCGATGTGGATAGCATCACAGACCGTTGTGTTGTGTTTAATGAGTTTAATAGCTTGACTTCGGCCTTTCGACCGTGATCCCCTCACTTTGCCCGACATAGCTTTTTCAGGTTGTCGCCGCTCGTTCTGGCCATGTGACTAAAGAAATCCCGAAGATTCAACGAAGACAGATGGTGGAGAGCCGCTATCGCTTCTGTCGGTTAGGTTATTCGAAATTAAAAGTAGCCTATGCCCTCCCAGCTTTGCCATCCATTTCTTGCTAAATTTCATTCAAACCTGTTCCAAATCTGTACTTGCTTTTGGGACGGCTAATATGGTCACTGTGTTTTCTTCCCACTTCGATATCACTATCCTGTTTGACGATTGAAAGAGATATTTAATATCCTACTTAACCTAACTAATATTAAAGGTAAAAATTTGCCCCAGGTCCCTAGATTGCGGAAAAGTGCCTAGACGGCTGGCCGTGTTGCTCCGTTGTTGTTTATCATAGGTAAATAACTATTATGTAGATATTGCTGTTAAAATTAAATAAATTTCACGATGTCCCTGGTATTGCAAACGTCCATAGGCTGCGGTGATTGCTTACCATCAGGCAGGCCGTAAGCTTGTTTGCCACATTGGTGGAATAAAAAAAAGCTGATTTTGCTTCATTCAAACCAATCTATCGATAAACACCATCCCATCACTATACAAGCGTGAGGCTGCCCGTAAACGGGCTTCCACAGGATTCCACGAGAATCTATTTGCGCGCGACTGTACCGGGCAGGCCGTTAAACAAATTTATGGTGACAACTGTACTCCATTAACAGACTGAGCTACCATTCCGATTCTACTGTTGGGTGTTGAGTGACCAGTTTTTTTAAATATGACTCGTGACTCGCCCTGGCTTTGTATGAATGTGAGGTGTCATCATCATCACAGCCAGTCCACTGCAAGACTTACTCTCCCACTAATGGGGAGGTAATTGCCACAATCTCCACGCTTGGCAGGCGGGTTGGAGATCGCAGTGTTATAAATATAGCAATGGAAAATCCTGCTGCCCATTTTCCAGCTTACGGAGATTCTAGATATATTGTCTCTAAAACATTAATCGCTTTATACGACACCCACGAGTGTAAAGGGTTGGTGCTATTCTGGCGGATATCATACGGAAAATGTAAGGTGTATTAGAGAAATATATTCCGTGAAGAGAGCTTTCTGCTAGTGTGAACCCCGTGGAAATCCGTTCAGAGGTTCTGGAGAAAATTGTATGTTATACATGTAGGGTCGTGACTCATTTGATATCCTACGTTTCGTGAGTGTACCTGATTTCATTCTAGACGCCTTCAAGGCTAGAGGGAATAGGCTGCTCCTAGACAGGCATGCTCCATTTTCGGCCGCATCGTCACTTACCACCAGGTGAGATGGCGGTCAAATGCCTGACTAGTTTAAAAAAAATCAAACATACAACTCAAAAACAAAAAAAATTACACCTAATGAGCTTTAACAGCAACATAAAAACTCAACAAACATTCCAAATGCAAATTTAGCAAAAAAAATATAATTCGTCTATTTTTTTAACAGCTATTATTCTAATCACCCCATAAGTCGCCCCACACCAGTTATCTGGCCAATTTGGAACATACTGTACACTTGTCACCACTTCGGCGACTATAATTCCCCCTGTATTAGAGCAACCATTTTAGTTTGACCTCCGGCTTTTTGACGCCATACAGATATATGATGATTAGTTTTAATTATCGCAAATCATCACCATCTTGGCGTTAATGTCTTGGTTGTGCTCTCGAGAACGAGGGCCCGGGGTGCGCCTTCACCATGATCCAGGATTTGGCGCTCATGGCGGTTATTACAGTGGAGCGACTGCCATCTGACCTCCATGACCCTGCTACTAAGGGAACCTGACCAGATTGGATCATGGTTACAAATTCAGTTGCCTGAATTTGCAGGTTTCATCGCGATGTTTTCCCTCACCGTAACAGCATCGGTTAGTGTTCAACTAATGTACATAACTCAGAAAATAGTTAATTATCGCAAATACATCATGTTAAATTATGTATCCTACTTAATTGTGTATGTGTCTTACGGGTCGGCAACGCGTGGGTGATACCCCTGGTATTGCAAACGGCCATAGGCTGCGGTGACTGCGCACCATCAGGCAGGCCGCAAGCTTGTTTGCCACCTTAGAGATATAAAAAAAAAGGTATGTTTTAGAAATTATAAATCCTAAAAAACTATAAAAGGACTCCTTCAAGGCCAGAGTAGTAGGCCGTTTATGGACAGGTTCTTTGATTTATGCTACTCGGAAGAGTATATGTAGGTTTCAGGTAACAAAAATGCAGAACCGCAGGTGCGTTGTCACTGAGAAGACTAAGATGAAATGCCTCATGCCTGTAATTGCGTTGGCTACCTTATCCTCCAAACCGGAACAACAATGCAAGCAATAAAGTATGCAACGGTCATCCATCCAGTTCCCTGACTCCGCGTAGCTTAACTTTTGTTATCGGTCACACTCTACCAGGGCCGCGATAAAGTACAGAACGGTCACCCATCCATATCACAGACTCTGCGTAGCTTAACTTTCGTTATCGGTCACACTCAACAGGGCCGCGATAAAGTACAGAATGGTCACCCATCCAGTTCCCTGACTCCGCGTAGCTTAACTTTCGTTATCGGTCACACTCAACAGGGCCGCGATAAAGTACAGAATGGTCACCCATCCAGTTCCCTGACTCCGCGTAGCTTAACTTTCGATATCGGTCACACTCTACCAGGGCCACGATAAAGTACAGAACGGTCACCCATCCAGTTCCCTAACTACGCGATGCTTAACTTTCGTTATCGGTCACACTCTGCCGCCAGATATCAAAGTGCCAAATTGAACCTCGAAACTATAGTTTGCTATACCTCGTCTAAACTATAGCAAACGAATTAAATAGGGTGGTAACAATGCCCCAGCTTAGGGGATGGTTATATTTAATATTTATTGCGGTGATTAGCTAAAATAGGGGTGCTAGTTAAGGGTGGCGACAATGGCCTCTAATTTTTATTTACACTTACATTTAATTTGTTTGTTTTCTTGTCCGTCTGTGCGTGAAATTTAAGCTCGGGATTAATGTTAGGTGGTGATTGGAAGATGTTTAGTTTGGATTGGTTTGGGATAAAACTAGGTTGTTTAGGTTAGATAGAGTTATACCTAAGCGAGGCACTGACATATTTCTTGTATAATTTGTTATTTAGATATTAATTAATAGATGGACACAGGTCATCTGGTCATTTTGGCGATAATCGCACGCGAGGTTCCGCCTAGAATATGATTTTTTAGATCTGACCCCTGTCATCCTTCTTCAGGGGAACCTGATCAGTTTGGACTAGGGTTGTACGATAAAACCTTCACATTCAGGCGGCTGTTTTCCCGTAAGAGCATCGGTTAGCATTCAACTAATGCACATAACTCAGACAAGAGTCATTGGTACATGGCCGCAGCGTGATTCGAACCCGGTACCTCACGCTTACGAGCCGGCTACCTTAATCACTCGGCCACCAGCGCTCCTTTAGAACGATGTCTGAATAATTGAAAACAAATTGTAATCCCGTAACAAATGTAATCGCAAAACAGCATCGAAATCGGTCTGTTAACAGGCAGACACACAGATACACAGAGCCATAGATACTAACGCCAAACTCATAACACCCCTCTTTTTTCCTTGGGGGTCAAAAAAGAAACATATCACCCGCCGTCCCCCGCAGCCAGTTCCAACTTCAAAACCGAGAACACAGATTATACAAAATCTCGCGTGCCAACGACACTGGCTCCCTCATTTTTGCCCAAGACATAAATCTCTGGGAAAGTAGGAAGCTGTTTAGGTAATTGGCAGCACACATACACACATACACACACCCCCTTTGTGGAGGGGGGTGAATGGGCGGGGCTAGCGCATGCGTGAACTAAACAGGATTGTCTTGCTGGATATCGCGTATTCAGGCCAAATTCGATTTAAAAAAGATTGTGTCTGTTTTTTTCTTGATTTTTTGTATAGGGACAAACAAGCAGACAGCCCAACTGATAGTAAGCGGTAACTGTTGCCCATAGCATCTACGATTCTTGAACTTAAGTTTTATTGCACACAATAAATAGTTTACAGATATTACAAAATGACAGACGACACAACAGGCACTACTAATAAGTAGTGCCTGTTGTGTAGAAATATCTAAGAAGAAATCTCTTAGAAGAGAGACATGGTAGAGTATAGGGGATGAGACGTGCGCAACAGTTATAATAACTAACTACTTAACCGCCTAAATTACAAATAATACACCAAATACACAAACACACGTAACAAAAATTTAGAATGGCAGGTGCGTTGTCTCTGTGCCTGAGAGTACCAAAATATCTTGTGCCTGTAATTGAGCTGGCTATCCTTCAAACCGGAACACACCAATGCAAGCATCGTTCCTTGGCGGCTGGAGTAGATAAGGCAGTGGTATCCACCTAGGCGCACTTCTCAGGCTTGACAGAGTCCTACCAATCGATAGTGCTACTTAGATATCTTTCTACCTTGATTTAGAGTTGATTTTAGAATGTAGGTATCTCATCTGACAGTTTGGATGGGATATTCAAGGTTTTTAAAAATTGAGATTCTGGTATTTGACTGATCATCGGTGGCTAGAGATAATGGGGTTAGAGAGTGTTCGAACTCCAATACCGCCATGTACCAATGCTTTTTCAGAGTTATATGAGGTTTTATATTGAGGGAAATCATTAGATGAAATCTGCACATTCAGGCGATTGAATCATGATCCAATCTGGTCAGTCTTCCCGGTTAACAGGGCCACGGAGTTTAAGGCAGTATTTTAATTTTAATTTATAAGACAAAATATGGAAAATAATTACAGCAATTTTCATTTATTAAATAAAAAAACTTGCAGTTTAACAATCAGTTATTGGAGTCTAAGGGACAGCTAATAGGCCCTTTCAGCCAATTCCATTTGTTTAACAATGCACCTAATACCCTGTATATGGCAGAAGCTACAAATTATTTTTTTCTAAAAGTGGTCAAGCACTGAACGCGTACTGTACATAACACACAAAAGTGTCCCAATCCGTCCGTCTGTCAGGTACGATATCCACCCTATCTATAGTGTGAAACCGAATTAGTGATGACACGGCTTACAAATGCGTCGAAATCAGCCCCAGGGGTGTCACGGTGGTACCGCAGTAAAAATAAAGTGCGACAACCATTACATATGCTGGTTTTGGGTTTATAGATCCTATGGCGGCGAACTGGGGAGAGAAATATTTTTTATTTATTTTGGTGGCTGATAAACAAATGCAAACAATGAAATTATAATTATTGGTAATTTGTAGATCGTTTTAAGAGTCTATTTTTGATATGGTACTGTAGCGTGTGTGCTCATGCAGGCCTTAAGTAAGGACGGGTTCTAGGACAGGTAGGTGTCGGAGGCCGTATGTAATGCGCTTAGAAATTCTGTATATGATTTCCCGTAAACAATCACGTTGTCCACATAAACGATGGCGTTTTTGAAACGTAAATCACCAATCACCTTATCCATCATCCTTTGGAATACCGCCTGGCTAGTCTTCAAACCAAAGGGGACAACTGTAAATTCATACGGCCCACCTCATGGTAAACTAATTCACAATCATGCTTCGTCCAAAATGAGGGTAATTAATGAACGTCAAAGAAATGAAGAAAAAAGAAACCTGCAATATAATTATAATGTGCTGTGATTAGACATCGTCAAACAAAGTTGAAAACTGTTCGAATAGTCCTCCCCAAGTAGTGCCACGCTCAAAAGTGCGTTCAAAGGTACACTGTAACTGTCGCCCATAACATATACGATTCGTACATTTAAGTTGTTCAACAAAAATGCAGAACCGCAGGTTGTCACTGTGATTACCAAGAAGAAATACCTAATGCCTGTAACTGCGATGGCTACCTTATCCTCCAAACCAGAACAATTGTACATTGTTGCTTAGCAGTAATAGACAAAGTGTCCTCCGACCATCACCCTGTAGACTCGTATTACCCGAGCACCCCGTATAAGCGTAAATCCAGTTATCTGATTGCTTCCTTACGCTCCGCGGCGCGTTCTAACTCCATTGTCTGTTTTAGCATCACCCTGTAGGGGTGACGGACGGTAGATGCTGTGCTGGTACGTAGGAATTGTACGAACATTTTGTAAACCTGATCGAGAATTAGGTGCTACTGTATTTTGAATATTTTAGAAAGCATTTCTTATACTGATAAGCTAACAGAGAAAAAGAGTTGGAGGACTCCCGACCAAGTTTACATATACTCTAATATTTGCATAGGCGTAGGAAGAGGGGGGGCCGGGTGGGCCATGCCCACCCCAGAATGGTCTGGTGCCCACCCCAGAATGTGCCGATTTAATCCGGCTGATTCGTATTCCCATTGTCGATCGACTTGGCTTCATCGGCCACCTCAGGGGCCAGGCCCCCCCTGGGAAATAGCCCTAGATACGCCAATGAATATTTTCTAAACTACTAAACCGATTTTAATTAAACGAAACTGAGAATCATGTCGATTAAACTGGCTTTTATATAGAAACCGCATCCAATTAGGTCCATCCGTTGGTGAGCTACGACGCCACAGACAGACACACAGCTACCAAACCAATTTAGATGATTCTTAGCTTTGTTTCATTAAAATCTGTTTAGTAGTGTATAAAATACTAGCGGACCCGACAGACGTTGTCCTGTCTACACGTCTTTAATTTGAAAATTTCAAACTTTTTTTACAAAATTGTGAATCTAAACCATTCCCAGATCCCCTTGAACACACACAAAAAATTTCATCAAAATCGGTCCAGTCGTTTGAGAGAAGTTCAGTGACATACACACTCACAGAAGAATTATATATATAAAGATATATATAAAGATTTGAATAAATGCAAAATTAGTCGGGGGTTATTCGACTTTTCTGTCGGTTTGGTTATATTGTTCTATGGTACGGTACCTATGAAATCTCAGTATAAAGTATAAACTTCCCTAAATAAAAATGTACCAAAAAGTACGTGATTCTGTCCAGCCAGTCTCGCCAAATAGCCATCCCCGCCAAATAATTTAAAAACTAAAACATTCTTATTTCAAAAAGTCAAACAACAATGTCTGCCAATTTCGTTCCCGCGTTTTCTTCCGAAACTGCAATAAATATCGTTCGGGTCTCTCCCGGCGCCGGAACCCGAAAAATATGTTCCCGCCCCGGATAATTTGTCCGGGCTAACCGGGGAAAACGTATAATTTGTCCGGGCAAAGGATAATTCATCCGGAAAACGGCGCGACGCATCGTTGGCTGGTTTACGAGTAGCTAGCGATTACTTTTTTATCGATTTCCAAAAGGTTGTTTTGTGGCGGTGTTTTCGTTCTTTTCTATATTGGTTCCAGGGGTTACTGGCGGTTGATTAATATACCTATATCTTGGAGTAGCTTTTAGAAGAAGAAGAAAGACATTTATTACCTTTATTTTAAATATGCCTGTTATTGCTTAAGGCCAGAATTGAAGTACTTACCAGAATTTGAGATTTTTCAAAAAATCTGAGACGTTGCAAATAGCGTATTAAAATCTTAAAAAATTAAAAAGTTGAAATGAAATTGATTTATGTTAAGATTCCAATCTAGACAACTGTTACAAAAAAGTTACGAGATTTAATGAATTTCACTCGTTAAATAAAATCGCAAAGATGTCTTCTACTTGCGAAAGAATTGTCTTCAAAAGATTATAATTAATATGTTAGTGCTAGTAACAAATGGGGTTCGACGATCGTTCATACGTACATACAAGTCTCTTTGCCACCACAGCTTGTACCACAGCTTCGGTACAAGGGGATAAGTACTTCCATAATGAGCCAGTAGGCTTTATTTGAGTCATGGAAGCAAACATTTCAAGTTTCTTTTTTCTGCCGATGCAGCCAGGCAGCGCAAGCACTCGTTGAAGATATTTAAAAATAAATTAAAAAAGGAAAGCATCCCGTGGTCAAACAAGGGTACGTGCCTAAGTACCGAAATCAAAAATCAATAATGAAATAAAATTATTGTAAAATGTTTACTGAACGTGATCTTTCCTGTCCGCCATCTTGGAAGCGGAACGATTTCGGTTGTGTTTTGTTTGTTGTCGTTATAATTTATGTGTACCTACATGTCGAGGTAATGTGTGTTTGTTTCTGACCCTATAACTCGAATAATTATTGTATCGATTCAATGGAACTGGGATTTGTTTTTGTGCGTTGATACATAAGTACAAGTAAATATAATAAGGTATTGGTGTCCGTTTTCCTAGGCGCACGAGTAGGTAGGGCAGAAAGAAAAGATAAAAAGGAAAACTCGACCTATATGGTCGTAAGATATTTCTAAATACCTACTTCCCTCCCTGCGTCGTATCTCTTCAGTGCTGAGGATCGGACCTCGCTGGAGCACTTTCCGGACTATTTGGCGCCATTTCGTCCTGTCCTCAGCGATGTGGATAATTTAACATCCACCAGCAAGAACGAAACCCTTAAATTTATGATGTTGATGATGATATTTAAGATTCTTTTCTCAGCAGTTAAATTATTAGCACACATAAGGAATCATAAACAATAAATAAAATGGTACCTACCTACCTAAATACCAGTTCTATCCAACAAATAAACGAAAGCCAGTCCTCAACCAAACTCAATTACGGTAATAACTTAAAAACACATCACCAATCGCAAACCCCAACTCGTTTTCAATCCAATTACTCTATTACACGCGCGGCCATAATAAATTCGGCCAATAAACAAACCGGCAACTATAAAAGACCTTCTAAACGTCAAAGTGACATTCCGTTTGCCGCCAAAAGTGACAGATGGGGGTTTATCGGCTTGTGCAAATAGGCGCCAACTGGCAAAATGGCGCGAGCTGTTACGCTAATTGATAATTATCATTTTTATGGGCTTAGTTGGGTGGGCGGCGCGCTTTCGTGATAAATTGTATTAAAGTGATTCCGATTTGTCATGCACTCGATTGGCTAACTAATCAATACTCGAGGCAAATTCTTTTTATAGTTTCATTTCGTTCGATAAAGCAGTGATTGTGTGTTATTGGGCGATGTAATTTGTTCGATTGTTGAATTTGTGGTATTTTGTACGGTCAACCAGGGCTGTTATACGATTTATAGATTTTCAAAACCTTATCTACCTAAATAATCAAATAACTTTCAAAGTCCTTTCCAAAGACAGTGTTTATTGTTTTTGTGATATGCTACGGCGTCACTATGAAGCGAAGAGTCGCCTTCGCGTTGGCGCGATAAAATGTTGCCTGGATTTGAGATGGGTTCCTATGTGTTAGATTTCTCCTAGAGCTAAATATAGGCGAATTTTTGCCTGACTGCCAAGGAAGGGTTTTTTGCGCGTATCTTACACATAGGCGGGGACTTATTTTAAATATCCATAAATATTAAGTATTTGTGAATATCTAAGAATATGAAAATGGGTCCGCGACTGCTTTCAAGTTGTAATTAAACTAACATTTGCACTATACACAGCCATTTACTTCCAACATTCGGCTTATTTTTACCTTTTCAGTTTTTAATAACAGACGTGGTTTTTAGTTTTGAACTATTTTTTTATAGATGTAGTGTGTAATAATTTTAAACACTTTCTTAGATAGAAATCTAAGAAAACATGTCGAAGAAACGTTTCTCAATAGTAACATATAAAATACCAACAGACACATAAGCCCAATTCCATGTTCAAGGCATTGTTTTACAGAGCCAAGAGTGAAAAAAACAAAGAAAATAATTTATTTTTTTGCTTAATTGCATAAAGTGAAAGGGAAAACATCGTGACGAAACCTGCACATTCAGGCGACTGAATGTGTAACCAACATCCAATTTAGTCAGGTCCCCTTTTACAGTGTCACGGAGCTCCACTGTCATTACCTGATCTTCCAAATCCTGGAGCATGGTCGAAGCGGACACCGGTCCCACGCGAGAGCCCAACTGAGGTTTTAACGAATATTTTAGTAATATGATTATTTCTATTCCCAACAGGCGCCCCCCACGCCCTCCTAGGCAAGACCAGGAGGCCGCGTACGGCGTTCACCTCGCAACAGCTGCTGGAGCTCGAAAAACAGTTCCGCATGAACAAGTACCTCTCCAGGCCGAAGCGGTTCGAGGTGGCCACCAGTCTGATGCTGACTGAGACGCAGGTGAGGGTTGGATGGTTTTGAGTGGTGTAAATTTGTGACACTATGGATTCGAGCAATGGAAGTGTGATTATTTCAAAATTGATTGGTTCAAAATTTCATCGAATTCCGTAGAGTAAAATTCATACTTCAATTTCTGAATCGAATCCGGGACTGCGTCGACTGTATATTCTACTCTCGAGATTACAGTATCAGAGATTACAAATAATATAATAAAATAAATTTATTTTAGACAATGTTCATGTTAGTGTTAGTAAAACATTCATGACTTACAAACTACATTAGTAAATCCTATTTATTTCTAAAATTAAAATGTCAAAATTCATAATATATCAAAGAAATTACTAAAATATAGACATAGACGTATATTTATGACGTAGACATGTCCAATAACACATTCAAAAACATGAAAGAAATGGCTCAAAACTCAACTCAAACATCGACAGAAACGTAGAGCCTTCAAAAATTTGGCTCACCACAATCCCGCCACGAAGGCGGCCTGATAATATTTCACCCCGAGATTCCCAGCCAACCCCGCTGTGGGGAAAGTCGGATTGAATTTGGGAGTCTAAACAACGTCAACCACTCTTGAGATTAACTTTACATGTTATTATAGCGTACTATGGGCTGAGGAAAGACAGATATGTGAATGCGTTTTTGTGCTGAGATTTTTTGAGGGTGGATATTGGATACGGTCATAATATTGGGTGTTCTCGAAACACCATTCGATAAAAACGGTTTCGAAATGATATAGGAACGAGAAACTTAGCTGGTAGGTGCCCATGAAAGAGAATAGCATCCTTCTACCTCTTCCATTTCCTTTTCGCGAGATTGGTCTAATGATTAAAAAGTCAATTTAAAAGAATGTCATTGTAGGTGTAATACAAGTCGACTAATTGCTTAGAGGCAAACTGGCTAATAGCTCTGTGGATCACAAAATGGGCCACATCTTTAATACTCTACACTACACTGACTCACTCACCGCTGACTTACATGTAACGTAATTCTGGCCTAAATTCGCTTAAAGCATTAAAATATAAATACAACCTTTCATTATCATCATCATCCGAGCGGTTAGTCCCGGCAGACCCTGGAGAAGCAGGGTCCACTTTCCGACTCATTTTTGACGTTTCTTCAGTGGTGAAACAATATTCTTCGGAAAATTAAACTGATAGAGCAGTCCCAAGAGTCCCAACTAATACGACTCAACAAAAACACTCGAGATATTAGCTCGAAGAAATCCAAAACTCGTACGCCTGACTCACCCTCTACAAGATTAATCTTTAAACCCGCGTAAAGGCGGCAATAACGTTTACTGCGCCAGTTTACCCTCCGTTTTGGCGCCCCTCTGTCGTTTTAAGCGCCCCGCACGCCGTTTTAGCGCCCTGCCCCGGACATTTGTAAGCTCAAATCCGGACATCGCTCACCTCTGACAAGTGTTTCCCGCCATTTGGCAAACGTCAAAACGAGGTTGTTTTTGGTGTCGGCACCCGGGTAGTTCTACGGCGTAGGTGTTTTATGAGGGACGATGTGGTGCGCTAAGGGGGTCGGGCAAAAGGGAAGCCACGTTTTATGTGTTTTTAGTATATATTGCAGTTTAGAAGCAGTAATAACAAGTAGAGATGGCGTCGTTGGTTGTGTTTGAGTTATAACCTGAAAATGTCGACTGTAGCCTTGTTTTTGAAAATCAGTCAATAGAGCTACTAGTATTCTATAGTAGAGCACTATAACGTGCATTATAACTTGGAACGAGAGAGTCACTGAGGATACTTCCTTGAAATATCTAACCCGGCTTCTACTATAGAAAACCAAACTTATAAAGGTTGTTGAAGATGTTGAGGACACTATTTTTAATTCAAACGCATTTGTCCTCAGGTCAAAATCTGGTTCCAGAATCGAAGAATGAAATGGAAAAGATCCAAGAAAGCCCAGCAGGATTCCAAGTCTAAAGACAGCCATTCCTCGCACCAAAACGAAGAGAAGAAACCAGCCAAAGAACCACAGAATGTGCCCGAAAAAGAACCTCCACCAGTGGCGGCAGATTTGACAGCTGTCAAACCGCCCATGTTGGACAGGGACAGGATTATCGCGCTAGAACGAGAGAGGGCGATGGCGGCTGCGAATTTCAATTCAAATATGGATACCCGTCGCGGATTGGTCGTTATGAACCATGGAAACCAAGATGGCGGAAGGGGCATGGATATGTTTAGACCGTACGTGGTATGAGAATAATATAATTTTTGTTTGATAAGGTTGAAATGTTGTAAAAATTGTTTGTAAGTACCTATGTCCAGCTATTTTAAAGTTAGCTAGCAGGTAAGATTGTTCCTTTGTATAATCGTATTGTAATCCTAAGAGACTGCAGACTTTTTATTGGCCAATAGTTTAGTTTGAATGCAATCGGGAAGACCATCAAACTTATTTATCGGATTTATCTTCATATTGATTAAGAGCTCGACAAATTGAGGGCTTTTCAAGCAGCTACTTCAAAAATAAAAAGTGTGGTTCCGCGTGCCTCACTAGATGGCGCTGCTTAGACAGGATTCTCAAGTAATTGAATTTGGTAACCGAAGTTACTCGGAAAAGTGTTTTGTGAAAATTGACTTAGTTTTAGTTTTCAGAGAAGAAAGCGCAAAATGTTTACATTCTAATACATTTAACGGTCTCGTCTTGATTAATTTTTGAAAATCGTGTCTGTTGTCATATATTATAATTATTCGAACTATTTTTTCTTTGTAATCTGCTCTCGGAAAATCTTCCATTATTGACCGATAAAAATGTATGCAGTCTGTGAGGGCCCTAAATCAGTCCAGTGGAGCGATTATTTGTTTCCGATTCGTTTTCGGGTCTTTATATTTTTTACGGGTAGATACCATTCCGTTAAGATTGGTTAGCGTCGATGGCCTAATGGCTAAGAGGTCCGAGTCGTAAGCGAGAGGTACCAAGTTCGATCCCCAGTGCCACCATGGAGCTACTAATGTTTTTTCCCAGTTATGTACATTAGTTATACAGTAACCGATGCATCCAATGAAAACTGCACATTCAGGTGAATGAGGTGTTCCCCTGTTACTAGATCTGTCAAATCTTGCATCACACTTATGGCGGGCTCTGGTCCTCACGCGGGATATCGAAGACATTCGGGGCGCGTTCTCGAGATTTGGACGCTAGTTGTTAGGGAGAATGTCAAAATTTAATCGACATCTCTACTGGTACGTGCGTATGTAAAAAAGATAAAAAATTAAAATTCGAACTATTTAATTTTTTTTATTATTGTGTGACTATAATGTATTATACTATTTATACGCTATATAATTATGATGATGAATTAATGTGTTATGGGTCCTTTCTAGTATTAAAAATATTAATTTTAAGATGCAGGCCAAAAATATGATAGCAATGTTGTCTAGGTAAGTTTTTATATTGTTTTTATTATTATTTACTAATAATATTTTTACGTGTATAAATTATAAAGTATTGCCAAATATAAATAGTTTTATAATTTAATGTACACAAAAAATAAGTCTGTATTTTTCTTTACTGAAATAGGTAAGTACCTACCTAAAATTAAAAAGCCAAAGTCTGACAATTTCTCGACGATATCTTGAAATTGAATACCAACTGCAAGGAATGTACCTATTATGTTATTATTTAAGTTTATAATTGACACAGGCATCTAAATACCAGTATCAGTATTATTAAATTGTAATGTTTAGATGTTAGTTTTATTTTAAAATTGAACGTCACTAGTTCATAACACACAAATACAGAAGTTTATGTTTGTTGCATTATCTATTGAAGGTGGAGCCATGAATTTGGGTAAATAACTTCATACAACTTGTCCAATGCATAGCATGATTATAGGCACAGTTTCTTAGTTGCTGTCCTAATTACCAACAGTCCTACGACGGATGTCGCCCGACCTTTGCCAATTAGGACAGCGCCTTACGCTGAGGGAAACATCGTGGCTGAACTGTTAAAAAGATATGTAAAAATCCTTCATTTGAAGTTATTAACAAACCAGCCAAGTAGCCAGTTGAATAGTTACTGAATACTGATCTCGAATTTATTAATTTATTATGTCCTTACTTATTTTATTTATCTTCCGTGTACATTGTTGCCAGTTGAATAGGAATTCATACCTATCTTCTTAAATTAGAGTATTTTAGGCATAGAGAAAATATTTACTAAAGTAATAGAGGAGACACCGCAAGTATTTTCTTTGAACCACGCTTTGCGGTCCATAGACAACAGTGGCCGCAGTCAGTTCTGAGACATTGCTCGACGCGGACCAATCTGACAGTGGCTTGAATATTCAAAAAAAACGCCATCTTGTGCATTAAAAACTGTACGAACCATTCGGGAGCCAAAAATAAAGAAAATGATAACATTTCATCGGTCATTCTATGACTTAGCAGCCTCCCCCTGCACCTCCCGCACGTGACAGGTTGGTACAATATTTTTGTTTGTGATGGCTGCTCTATTACGTTAGTAAATATTTTCTCTATGATTTTCGGTTATATAGTAATTGAAGTGTAAATATAGGTAAGTAGTATTGATAACGTATACCTACAAGTATGAACATTTTGAACAGCAAAATGTAGTTACATATTTCTTGTAAGTTATTCGTAACTTTCCTAATTACATCAGTCCATCAAAATTATTTGTAACTAGTGACCCGCCTCGGCTTAGCACGAGTACCTAGTAACCTTCACAAATTATACATGAATCACTATGTCTATTGGTGAAAACATTCAGTAATTTATGAGTTTATTGCGAGGAGACCGACAGAAAGACGCGGCGTGGGACTTTGTTTTATAATTATGCAGTGATTGTGATATCTGTTTCAAAAAAAGAGTTCCTCTTGATCAACTAAATGTTTGAAATATTGATTTAGTTAACAATCTGATGATAAATATCTGCTACTTACTTTTAAAGGATCTTATTTGATGATAGAAAATTTTGAGAAATTAGGTTTAACAAAACATGAAACCGACGTGAACACGATAAAGATATGTATCTACAATATTTACACTGTAAAATAAAACGAACAAAATCACTATTAATTTCTGTTTTTATTTATTTTAATTGTTTGTTAATTTTATTTGTTAATAAACAAATAAAGTAACATAAACAATTGATCAATAAGATAATTGTATAATTATATAAATAAGAATTAAATTAAGTACACCTACCTACATAATTTCTGTAAGTGATATAATTGTAATAATAAATTAAACAATTACGGTATGAAATAATAATTGTAATTTAAATATTATACTTAATTGTAACGTGCAAGACTATTAATATTGATGAAAAATATAGATGGTATGTTAAAAGTTTGTATTTTTATTACTTTAATCCTAAAAATAGCCCTATATAAATACTGGCTTTAGTGTAAAACATCTTTTCATCATCATCATCATCATCATCATCAGCCTATTCTAGTCCACTGCTGGACATAGGCCTTCCCCGCAGAGCGCCAATGCACCGTGTCCTCAGCTTGCCGCATCCAGCATCCACCCACACCACACTACGCTTACCGAGTCGCAGTCACCAAAAGACCTTTTAAACCAATTTTAATAAAAGGAGATTGGGCAAAAAGTCTATGCCCCAGCAGCATTACGGTGGTGACCTATAGGTTACCCTTAGCAGCATATTTGCACAAGAGGGCATCAAAATCGGTCACGGCAGTTTCAAGAAAAAAGCATTTATTTGTCACATTTGCATGACAAGAGCCGTATTCTTTGAAACAGCAGCGACATGGTTACGGAATATAGGTTGAGGACCTTAAGCTATGTTCTCATGCCGCACAACATCAAAATCGGTACCGGCAGTTTCGAGAAAATGGATGTCTTTCGCACATTTGTATGACAATTACCGTATTCTTCGACCCAGCAGCTACATAGTTACGGAGTATAAATAGAGCAGCATCAACTATGTTCTTATGCCGCACAACACCAAAAATCGGTCTCAGCAGTTTCGAGAAAAAAGCATTCTTTTGTCACACTTGTATGAAAAGTGCGGTATTCTGTGAACCAGCAGCGACATGGTTACAGAGTATAAGGTGAGTTGAAGGTGTTCAACCCCCATATACTGTAACGATACCTCCATTGGTTCATAGTATAAGGCACTTCCCATACAAAATGTAAAGTAAATATCTGTTTTTTTTTAAGAAATGCCTGTCATGTTTTGATGCCCTTCTCTACAAGTATGTATTTGAGGGGGCTAAATGTAAATACTATACCGATGTTGTTATTTGGCCATAGTCCACTTCCCCTACATACTTACCCAGTCTCCTTTGGCATTGAAATAAACTACAAAAGTAAGTACAAGATTGAATGAGCCAACTTCTGAAATATTTCATAAGACCTACTACTTACCTACTGAACCGATTTTAATGAAACAAAGATACGTTTTTATTTTTTAATAAAGATAAAATCGATTACACTGTCTTTGGAATTAACAAATTGCATCGAAATCGATCCATCCGTTCGGAAGCTAAAAGTGACAACAAGTCAAGACTAAGTAAGCCTGAGAGGAGAGATACCCCACAGGGTCATCCATCCTGCTTGCTGAGTCCCTACCGCCTGGACAAAACCTGCCTTGGCCGACTTGGAAGTTTGAACAGGTTCGGTGGGGCTACAGCTCGGAGATAGTTTGCCTGTGTGGTGTCTCCCCCCAGCCAATGGCACATTTATTGGTTTGTACAGCATTCCTTACCACCTGGACGCGCGAGGATTTGTACGCGGCCACGAACAACGCTGTATCAGTGACGGACTACTGGTCCTCGCAAATTTAACCCGCCACGAGTCGACACGCCAAGAAGAAGAAAAGATTGGAACTAGAATCTCAAAAAGTAGGTTGTGTAAAAAGATGCACCATCAGATGCGAATCAATAAGATCGAAATTTTCGGTACCTAACTGATCTTAGATACAAAGAGATTTTAAACATTTTGTCATTAAATTATTAACCGTAAAATAAATGATTTCTGAAATAGGCTTGAAACGGTAAAGATGTATCATATTAGTAACACAATGTTGTTTTATGAGGTGGTAGGACTCTGTCAAGCCTGAGAAGTCTGCCTGGGTGAGTACCACCGCTTTATCTATTTATGCCGCCAATTGACAATGTTTGCATTACTGTGTTTCGATTTTTAAAGGATCAGGTAGCCATCTCATACAAACATGAGGCATTAAAACTTAATCCTCATAGTGACAACGCATCTGCGGTTCTGTATTTTTGTCATCTGCAACCTAAACATATGAATTGTAGATCAGGTGGGCTGTCTGCTGAAAAAAACAATTTACTGGTTATCTTTTAAATTACAAAGATGGCAAGTCATTTACATAGTAAGTAACAAATGGATCCAAGTTTGAGCCCTGTGGGACACCCACGGAGAGAACTGCATATCATACTATATTTCTCATCATTCACATCTACTTTCTGAATTCTACGATTGAAGTATAAATTTAGCAAGGTTGAGGTTTAAGTCCTTTACTCCAAAATATTTTAGTTTGCTGTTGTATCACAAATAACATAATCAAAGGCCTTGCCACGTCTTGCGCAGACCGGAAAATTACGTGGGGTAACAGATGTCTGGCCATACCATCCCGGCCAGGTACGGGAAGGAGAGGCCGGCCCAAGAAGCGATGGCTGGTCGACTTTAAGAGTGACATGCATGCCAACGGACTTACCACTAAGGATGCCGAAGGCCGAGCAAAGTGGACCAAGAAAAGCAGGAACGCGGACCACGCGCTACCAGAATTTATGATGACGCCAAGATGATGATGATGATGAAAAACCTTCTACAAATTACAGAAAACCCTTAAGACATTACGTGATTCATCCCATTCTACCACAATATGTTTAATTTGATACCTATAGACTTTTTAAAAGATATTAAGTACCCAATTAACTTTCAATAAAAAAAAAACTGTGTCGTATTATTACAGTGGAGCGACTACCGTCTGACCTCTGTGACCTTGTTAACAGGGGAACCTGACCAGATATAATCATGGTTACACATTCAGTCAGCTGATTGTGAAAGTTTAGTGCTGTTCTGATTTGCAATGGTCATAAACCCATGGTCGAGCGACGGGCGGTTTTCCGGTCTCCTATTGGTCGGGTGACATTCGTCGTACGACCGTTGCTAACTAGGACAGCGCCTAAGAGCATCGATTAGTGATCAACTAATGTACATAACTTAGAACAGAGTCATTGGTACATGGAGGCACTGGGGTCCGAATTCGGTTACTCTGTGTACGGACTCCCCACCGGCGCCCTAGGTAGGTACTTCACTGTATACAAAGCTATATAGCCAATGGAATTAGGTAATTATGCGACATTTACCTCCAGCCAGCAGACAGGCGGCGGTAACAGCGACATTGTCACCCAAACAACCGCTTTTTGGCGCATCTACGATGGAAGCTTGTGGACAAGCTTAATTGTTTCTTTTTTTACGACGACTTAACCTTAAGTAAGTCTGGCACACAGGCAAGTAGGCCACCGGATGGAAAGTGGTCACCGCCGCCTATGGACATCAGCAACACCAGGGGCGCTACCAATGCGTTGCCCGCCTCTGAAGATACCTCTAATATACTTCTTGAACGATCCCATGTCATAGTCCAAAGGAAACACTTCGCAGTCCACAGCACAGTGATGCCGAAGACCGAGCGAAGTGGGTCAAGAAGAGTACGAAGGTGGACCGTGCGGGGGCGCAACCGAGAGATAACGCCATGATGATAATGAAGATGACTTAATCTTAGGTAGGTATAGAAAAGTCGGACAGAATTTGGATGCTACTGCGTAACCTGTCATAGAAATAGTAGGTAATGTGGCTACCTCGGAGAGCTTCGGAGAACATTTACTTGGGTTTCGAAGTAATTTGGAAGTAATTAATCTCTTACCAAACACCAAAAACGACAGTAAAACAAGGGGATCGTTAAACGAGCTCATCCAGGTCGGCGGTGACGCATACAGACCGGCCAGCGTGCACGAAGTGGAAGCACCGAGTGCAACACGGCCTTTGCAAGTACGAGCTGCCGTATCTAGGCCGCCGCCGACGCACCCATCAGCCGGTCTACGTGCGACGCTTCGTGAAGAAATATGTGTCTGTTAGTATTGAAGCTACCACAGTTTCATGGTCAGCAGCAATGCTCTCACGCGTCACGCTCGGATCGCTGACACTAAATCGATGTATTTCGCCTTGGTCGGAAGTTTTCACTTCTATCCTTTGGCAATAAGTTGGGAGATGCATAGTTGACATGCTTTATTTTTCTGACTTGATCATTGCTTGAACAGAGATGACATATGATGTTTTTTTTATGGTGAGAAGCTTGACTTTTGTATAAATGTTATAAGATTGCAGTAAAAGCAATCTTTTGCAGACATGTTGTGCTTCCTATCTGACATACCGCCAAACTAAATAAGTATGTTCAAATGCCTGATTTCTAAAGACATGTTGTGATTATGAATTTCATGTATTTATAAATTTTTGCTAGACAACACTTATATTGAATAGAAAAGCTACTGTTTCAGTGAAGCCGTATCCACACTACCCCCGTCGCACCACAAACGAGCAATCAGCGAGCGATCGCCAACACGACAATACCCCCCGCGCCCCCCTCCTTGATTCCAAATTCAATTTGCACCAATCAACGGGCGGCGTCTTCCCGCCTTCTGCGCCGTTGGGCAGCCGCCGGACGTGATGGCTGTGTTCGCTTTTTGAAATTTGTTTTCTTCTTTTTTGGGACGAGCTCGCTGCGGCCAGTTATATCGGGCTGCCAGTTTTGTTTTGATGCGCCCAAATTGGATGTATGCCAGTGGATGCGGAAATTGGAAATCGTTCGCATCTTTGCCGTTTGTATTGTTTGTTGGGCCGTCATTTTGACGTTGTAGGTACTTACATTGTTGATTGTACACACTACGCTCATTGTAGTGTTAGGTACGAATTTTAGGAAGATAAAATAATTATGTCGTTGTTATTTACTGATATTAAATGCAAAGTGCGTTTGCTGGTTGGTTCCTCCTGACAGAGTGATGTCACAGTGACGTCATGTTTTGCTTAAAATAAGTTATAGGCCAAGTTAGCATTTAAAAGAAATGCTTAACGTATCAAAGTAGGTGGTTATATATCACGGAGAAAGAAGCTGATCTAGTCAATATGTTTCAAATAACACTTACACTCAGATTTTTCACAAGAATATACCTATATCTAACCAAATACAAAATCCGAAATCACCACATGGCATTATGCAGTCGTCAGCCTTTGCTACGAAAAAACGTAAGTGTCAATTCGTCAATTTGCCGCCAAGACAACATGGCCGCCCGGGCGTCGCTCCAAAATCAAACATCAAATATTGATATTCTCTCTCTCTGTATTCAGTGAGAGATATTGTTTGCATTTCCACTTGCGATAGCGTAGCGTTTCAGCGTTCGGTTTGCGAATATTTTAGCGGGAAACATTGCTATGCGGAAACCATTTTGTTAGCGATATTTTCCTTTTTTTTTTTTCGGGGAAATATTCGGCTCGGCGTCAAATCACAAGGCTGTTGGCAGAGTGATTCCGAGTTTCAACTATGAGGTATTTAAAATGCGTCTTGCCAATTCAGAGAAAGAACCAATCAGTTCGAAACTGTGGCATCTGCAAAACAGGCAGGATTTTGATGGATTCAAATGGGTAGTACAGTTTTCCGGGGTTCAATATCACTCCGACTTGTCCGACTTTAAACTGCAGAGATAATGGCAAAGGCCTCCAGACTTGGAGAAGGGTCATCTCCGGTAAATCACTTCCGATGTACTTTATGGCTTTATCGTAACCTATAAGGTTTGCTTTGGTATCTTATCATTACTAATATCAGTATGAGACCTGACGGCCGTCGAATACCTGACCATAAATTTTTGCAGTCATGTACATTAGTTGGACACTAACCGACGCCCTTACTTTGAGGGAAAACATCGTGATGAAGCCTGCACATTCGGGCGACTGAATGTGTAAATGATCCAATCTGGTCAGGTTCCCCTGTTAACAGTGTCACGGCGGTCAGACGGCAGTCGCTCCACTGTAATTACCTGATCTGTAAAATTCAATTGAGTCAAGGCACATGGAGAGCACAACTGAGACATTAACGTCTGCTATCCATAGGAAGCAGTGACCACTTTCCATCAGTGTTTGTATACTGATTGACATATAAATATGCCATACATGCATTTAACTACATAATTCGTGTCATCGAAAACCAGCAAAGTATTTAAAACTCTACTTGGTATTTTCATCTATTGCGGCTATAGTGGCACGAAAACCATCTGAGTACGGCCCTGGCCGGCTAGCCCTCTCATCACCACGAGCCAGAATCCCGTCGGCAACAATCAACTAACTTTTGAGTTGATAGTGCCTTAGGGATACTCGTACAGAGACGGACTGAGCACTTACTCTTATTATTATTAGAAAATTTAATAACATTTTCTTAATTGAGAAAAACAGTAAATATCTTTTTAATCGATAGTAAAGTAGGAAGGAAAAACACGTGGTTAAAAACTGGCTTCCCAGATCGGAAGCACACCATCCCACGCTGACATTAACTACAGTTGGCATTGGCATAGCCGGACTGTGTTTTTTTTTGCTACGCAGTGGTAAACGAGCAGACAGCTCACATCATGGTAAGTGGTAACTGTCACCAATAATAAAAATGCAGAACCGCAGGTGTGTTCTGTCTGTTAGGACTAAGATGAAATCAAACCTGTAATTGTGTTGGCTACCTTAAAATAATTGTAGTAGTCAACTAGTCTAGTCAACATCGGTGCAGTTATAGCAACTTTACCCGATGTGTTGTAAAGCAGATTAATAAATTTATATGACATTATTATGTATTAGCTAATTTTGACATTGCTATTATCTATTTAATCTAAATTATAACTCGCATATTTTTATTGGACATGCCAATGATTATTATTTGTAATATATTTGTTCAATTATATTTTTGGATTGCTTAAATTAATTGTTAATTTTATACCATTTATTATTATGACGATGTAGGTGTGTATAATACTATAAATAAATATGAATATGAATATTCAACCTGATTCCAGTCCTGTTTAATTAAAGAACATAACTCGAGATGATTGGGTCGTTACTGCTTAAAGCGGCTCTGTCTCTTTATTACGCTTTCAAGGCTTCATTGCTGAATGTAATACCGTTATTTTAGACATTTGCATCAAACGTTGTGAAAATTCCTTAAAAATCGGTTATTTTTACTAGAATAAGACCATGATAAGCTGACGTCGCTTAAAAAAAAAAAAAAAAAATTAAAATCTCTGTATGACAACTTATGCCAAGTTTTAGAACGTCATTCAAAAAAGTCACAACAAACAATTTGATTTCTGTAGGATTGTTTGTTTTCGTGAAATATGAAAAATATAAAATAATGGACAAAATAATTAAAATGTGAGCTCGGGACATAATTTTCAACAGAATTAATAATTTCGACAACCTAAAAGTAGGTACAACTTCAGGGTTATAGTGACCAAGTAACTGAATGTTTATAACAAAGACGGACAAGGACAGATAAACCAATCGATATTGCCATATCCACACATTATAATTATTACCACTGTCAGTCAATGCCAACTTATCGTGGTCCTATTCTAGCTGTCATTTAGTCGAACTAAATACAAAAAAAATATTGTATATTAATAGTAATATATAATAAATACATAATTGGGGTCAAGCGTAGAATTATTAACAACTGGCTAACTGCAACAACATAGAGAGAGGTAGGGCATAGCGGGGTATCTCGTTCGAATTGGAGCCGCCCGACTGGGGAAGTACCTCCACCTTACAGAATATCGCAGCTAAATAATACTCTTTTAAATAGTATTGTGTTTCTGCCGGTGAGTAAGGTTTCCAGTGCTCTATGGGGTGGGGATTTGGGGAACCGTGGCTTTGGCAGTGGAGTGGCATTTGCTTTTTGCTGCCAGAGCAACGTGTTATACAGGTGGGCAACGCATTAGCGATACTCTTAGTGTTGCTAATGTCTATAGGCAGTAGTGACCACTTTCCATCAGGTGGCCCGCTTCCCTGTTTGCCTACCGTATGACATAAAAAAAAAAAACATAGGTTAAGTTTTCATATTAAATTAAATTTGTTATTGTATTTGTGGAAACAGAGGTAAAAAGATGTTGCATTAGATATAAGTTGTATATATAATGTACAACAAGTGTCAAATATGAAGAGACTTGGCGGGTCACGTGGTTCGACTTGCTTAGTAGGCGATTACCTGCGCGAAATCCCTTCTACTGCCATTTGACAAGTCTCTTCTTTCATGACGCGAATTAACATCTTTTATGTATGTAATGCTCAACTGTGACCTGCCATTCGGCTTAATTATGATTTTATAAAGCAATATCAAATTGTAATTAATTATGTAAATAATAACTGAAAACAACATAAACACAATGAATATTGATTACATGTTTTCCTCGTAACAAACTTATTTATTCTGATTTTATGCCTATGTAAAACTATAATTGGCTCATTGTAGTCATGGTTGTAGCTATTGTTATGTAAATGCTGTTGGATTTCCAAATAAATAAATAAAGATATATTTAGGAAATAAGGAAATAAAATATCTTTATCTACACTCATAGCGTAATGTTCCAATTACATATTCGAAAACAGTCGTTTACGGGTACACTTTTTTCACGCCAGACTATAAAATTTTAAAATATTACTTTTCGATACAGCATTTCCCATACTATTTTCACTACAGCTGTATCGTATAATAACTTTTTAATCATTATGCAACACTTTTACTTTTTAATTTTTTGTCGGGCGCCGGGACACGGCGTAATGAATACTTAGATGTCTTTAACAAATTCAAATTCAAAATTTATATTTCCTGTTTATATTCTGTGTAATTATTTTCCCGCTAAACAGAATATTTATTGTGATTGTTGTAATGTGTGTGTTATTTTAAGCAAATAAATAGATAAATGTGAAAGTAGTAAAGTGAATTTCCCGCCGCTTGATATCCTCGACGCGTAGATACAACAGAACTGACTCGCAGCTTACTTCCAGCTAAGTTGTGAAAATTATAGGTACGATATTTTAACATAAAAATATGAGTGTAGATAAAGTAGTGTATGCAACTGCATATAATTAGGTATTAAAACACTCGTGTCAAACTACACTCATGTTTTAATACCCCCTTTTATATGACAGTTGCATAAACTACTATTATTCGACGACACGATGTTACAAAAACGTTGTTACGTCATAATTTTATTTACACTTCTTACTTACATAAGTACATGTTTCCATTTGATACAAAATGTTAGTCCAGATCCAGTAGGCGCACACTAAATTGTATCACGAGGTGCCAGTCGGCTCCCGTGACTGTTCAACTTGTCTCAGATTGTCCCAGCGGAAGACCTTGGCCAACCTGGCCTCGCCAACGGTAATAGGAGGCACTTCTGACGAGTCACAATGGAACATTGGACTTCAGTGCCGTAAAGAGCGTAATAGAGCGTCGGTAGCTGGGCGGTTAAGTATCCAACTCGTAAGCGAAAGCTGCCGGGTCCGAGTCCCACCCTTTTTTTTATACCACTAATATAATGTATGTAATATACCGTCTTTCAGACGTAAAAATGAATAAAAAAATAACATTGATATGCAGAGCTACTTAACATGGACGTGAGATGGCGCTGCTTGTATTTTACATCGCGCTAATGATACTGCCCGTCATAGTGGTACATGTAGGCTGTCAAATTTCGTTGTATTATGGTGTACATGAACGTGAAAACAGCAAATGTATTAAATTATTAATTTTTGAATTCGTATCAATTTGATGGTTCATATTTGTGTTATGAGTATGAATCATCGATACGATCTTAAACTAAGCGGACCCTTGGCCCTTGCGTGCTGCGAGGGGCCGCAACCGGGACATAACGCCAAGATGATGATGATGATGATAATGATGATACGATCTTAAACTAGCAGCGAGGTTTTTTTATACTAGTAAGGTGGCAAACAAGCTTACGGCCTGCCTGATGGTAAGCAGTCACCGCAGCCTGAAACCCCTTTCTTGAAGAACTTCATGTTGTACTCTCCAGGTAGTTAGTGTAGGAAATAGGTACATGACGGAAAATGCTACTATTTACTACTCTATCAAATGTCTAGCTCAGCGGTAGCTACCTAAGATACTCAAACTGGGGCTCGTGGGCTGTTTGAAGTGCCTAGGGTACTCAACCCTGGGGTCCGCATGTTTTATGAAGTACCTTAGGTACTTAACCTGCACCTGGAATTTGTAGATACCTACCCATTTATCAACTCTGTGAGTCCCAGTTTGGGCGCCAATATTGAGTCCCACGTTGGGCGCCAAGCATGAACTCTACGCCAACGAAACAGCTTTACATGAACTACATACTAGGTGTACATAGGTATTAGGTAAGGTCACGTAGCGGATTGGTCTACATAGTGGACAAGTCTACACTTGGGTGACAGATATGAGTCCCAGTTTGGGCGCCATGTTTAAACGCTCAACTCTACCCCAACGTTTCGTTTATTTTTCTTTATTAAGGAATACAAACATCTTACTACAATATTACTTACAAAATAAGATCATAATTCACAAGTTAGCCAGTGAAGTTTCAACAGGATAATTTTACGAAAGTCAATAAACTATTTTAAACTAATAATAATAACATATAACGCGACTTGACAGAGTACGTCACGAGTAGATCCACAGACACCGCGGATAAGATCGTAGAGTCTTGCCTGCACTGGTTTAGTCACGTGCTGCGCAAGCCGCAGGGATACATGGGAAATATACGCTTAAACACACACACGCACAAACAGGTCGCATGGGATAGGCCTGCATTTCTATTTCTGTTTCTGTATTTTTATTTTCACCTCATATTTATCTAATGTAACTCATAAATGGAACGGTAGGAGCTATACCTGCTGGACTGCAATATGGTTTGATTTTCAAAATTTTAAACTGCAGTTTTGTTATTGGCATTGCAATATTATATTGTACAATTATAACTAAATTTTATTGATGTTAAACTGTATGGAAATAAATAAATAAATAAATGAATGAATGAATGAATGAATGAATGAAAAATTCTTTATTGCTTATACATAGAATAAAACAAAAACAGAGGGAAAAGAAACCTGCCAGTATCGGCACAGAGGTCCCACAGGAGGCCCAGGAAGCGATGTATAGATATTGCTAGGTCGGATGCGAGAGCCAATGGCTTACAACGATGCCGAAAATTGGGCGAAGAGAAGAATAATGAGTAGAAAAGCCCTAACAAATCCCGGATAGACGCGAAGATGTAATTCACGCACTAACTGTAGGGGTCTCACTACCTACAGCATATGCTGAGCTGAGCTCTAGTTTGGCATGATACTACAATATTTATATTTAAGATGTATATCAGTGGCCGTATTCACAATGATTCGAAACCGTTTCCGAACGATTCGACACGAAATTCGTGAGCGGCGAATCCGTGTCGATCGATTCGAAATCTGTTATTCAGAATCCCGATAGACTCCACGGAAATTCTACTCTCTATAACATATGAAAATTTCATCAAAATTAACTGAAACCACATTTTTCTAAGAACTTTTGCGGGGTCCTTTGTCGATTCCGTATCCGAATCCGATTTCCGAGCCATTGTGAATAAGGCTACAGGTCGTAAGCTTGTTTGCCACCGTAGTGGTACGACAATAACGCATGCTGTTTAACCCCCTACGAAAAGAGAGAGGTGATATGGTTTTCTCTATTTGAAAGCCAGTTTGTTCGAGATGGTTCTCAACTTAATCTGAGGTCTCTTGTTTCAATAAAATCGGATGAGTTGTTTAGAAAATATGTGAGTTTAAATAAACTTAGGAGTTATCTAAGTTTTTCTGTCGATCAGTAAAGTAAGTAAGTAAGTAAAAACTCTTTATTGCACACACAAAAAATTATACATAACAAGAAAAAAGAGAAACAATATATCTGCGCGCAAATGCGGCCTTATCGCTTTAAGCGATCTCTTCCAGACAACCTTTGGGGAGAGGTAAGTTATCACAGTATCTCATAGTAGTGCAAGAGCAAATAAGGGGAAAAAACTAAAATATATGCTTACACATGTCATCATAAATAAATATATAAAGAGAATACTATAAATATATTAGATTGGGGAAAAGGTCTTTTCGCATATAGTGTGTATGTACTTGTAATAAAACCTCTTTGGCTATACTATTTGTACCTGGCTAGTTTTGGTATCATTTAAATTACATATAAAAATAAATTCAAATTATGAAAATGCGTGATTTTCATTTGTTTTTCTTACCGTCAAGATGAGTGAATTTAATGAAGAAATTAGATACATTTTAAAATTTTACTACAAAAAAGGTAAAAATGCAACGCAAGCCGCTAGACCGCACACATCTTTAACCACTCAGCAAAAATTAAGAGAGTTTGGCTGGGAGGTGTTAATGCATCCGCCATATAGTTCTGACCTTGCACCTTCAGATTTCCACCTGTTTCGGTCTCTTCAGATTTCTTTAGGCAGTGTCAGGTTAATATCACGAGAGGACTGCCAAAACTACTTGACGCAGTTTTTTTTATCAGAAGCCCCAAAATTTCTATAGCAATGGGATCATGTCTCTACCTATAAGCTGTCAAAAAGTTATCGAACAAAATGGTACCTACATACTTTAGTTAAATGTAAATAAACTACATTAAAAAATGTTTTGAATTTTCATATAAAATGCGAAGAAACTTTCTCCCCAACCTATTATTATTATTAAACTATGGATAAACATAATTCTATACAATATACATAATTTTATATGCACAATAAAAGAACTCTAATTATTGCAAAGAAACAGATTAGGTTATTATAAAATAAATAATTATCATCTTAGGATGTTTTCCCTCGCCGTAAGGGCATCGCATAGAGTCAAACTAATGTCATGTATAGTTGGTATGTAGGTACATGTATGGTGGTAATGGGATTCGAAACCGGTACATCTTGCTTACGAGTCGGATACCTGTGGTAGAGCTCGTCTAGTTTAAAATGACGCGCCCCACTACTTAGTTAGTTGATTTCGATGTGTGAGTGCAAATATTGATAACGACACTTCATCTGTGTGGAAGCCAATGAACGACGCATGCTCCTACGTTTGAATTTCATCGCCAACTGGATGACCAATTACAACGGCATTTGTATATGTATTGCGTCCATATTTTAAACTTGCTTGTGAGCGTTAATGCGATAGTGGGGCGCGTCATTTTAAATTAGACGAGCTCTACCACTAGTCCTATGCGGATCTCACCATCAGTTAGAGCATTTCTTTCAGATGGTTAATATGTATACATAATATTGAATGAATAAATGAATGAATTATTGCACAATCAAACGTATACAATGGGTACTTAAAATTAGCAGCAGGAGAAGCAACAGGCGGCCTTATCGCTTAAACCGATTTCTTCCAGGCAACCTTTTATTTTATTGCATATTACTATTATACTACAGAAAATCCGAGAAAACCGCCCGTAGCTTTGCGCGTCTTACTGTCAGCATATTCGCTAACCCTGGCTAAACTACCCAACGGACATAATATTTTTATATTACATAAGTATGGGACTGTTCCTGAAATAAAGAAATTAAACGCAGCCTAGGTATAATTGCTCCAGGAACAATAATGCAACGAAATGAGTGCAAATATCTAAGAAGCACAGACTATTCATACTAAACAGAGCTAAGTCCGAAACCTCATGCAACCATCCGAAACGAGCTAGATACGTTCATTTATCCACTTTCTAACAACGGCCGAATGGAATCAAAAGTGTCTGTAGCACAAGACATTAAAGCGGGAAGGAGATACAGTCCTCTCGCTCGCGCACGAGGGTAGAATGCGCAATGAGTTTTTCCAGTGGAATTTATGCCGCCCCCACCACTCAAGGAAAAAGTGTGGGGGGACCATGGTTTGTAGGTTTCTCGGACGGACCTGCTTGGCTATTGTCTAACTCAGTTGGCAATGACATTAAATAATTCTACACTACGTCGTCTACGTTGGCCACTGGGTATAGAGTCTACCAAATTAGAGTAGTGTAAGATTCTTATATGTCAAATTCAGTTGTCAACTGAGATAGCCAATAGCCTGGACCGCGAATACGCTAATTTACTAATGGCTCGATCTAAGTGTCATTGGGTTGCAATAGCAGCGCAATGGCAATTTCATACGTTTTTGGTATAATGCTACTGTTACTAATGGCTCGATTGAAATGTAATCGAATCGCAGTTCAGTGATAGCTTTACGTGATTTTGATATTCTGTTACAATTAAACTGCCGTTGAGCCGCTACTGCGATCCAATTGAGATAAGTGTGACAGTTCTTTTTGTTTTGCTTTAAATTTTTTGCCATCGGAATATTTTCGGTGGCTACTTCAGTTTTCCCTCTATACCAACCTATAATATTTCCTTGTGCATGTAAATACTATGCTATCTGCTAACTTTATTTATTTGAATATTCTTATTATTGAGTGCACTATTACGATTTTCAATTTTTAAAATACACCTAGCGAGAGGTTTGGGTAAGTACTTAGTCGTACTTTGTCACCTTATACGAAAATAAATTCAGTATTTTATTTTAAAATAATACATTTTTATATTATCCTTTTCAACTTTAAGGCCTTTGCAAGACGAGCCACAAGATAACTTAGTTGAAAGATGAGTCTCACAGACCACACAACCGATGGCCACCCTACCCCCCTAATTCGCCTCTGTAAGCGATCCGTTACCGACGAGTTTGAGCTCCTGGCGCCGCGTCCTGTATATGTACCGCTTTATATTGTGTACAGGGTGATCAGTTTTGTCGGATCTATTTTTTATTTTTATTTGTTGTACTTATGTAGGAATCAATTCTAACTATAATGAAATAGTAAATCGTTAGTTGAAAAGGGATAAGTTAGTCTCTTATTAAACATCAAATATAATTAAAAAGAAACACTCCATGGTCTGGTTTCTAGTTTTTATTAGATAAATCCATTTGTCATTTTACGATCATCTATGCATGCTCTTAGTATAGGTATAATAAAGTTGCTTGTTGCGTCT
The DNA here is from genome assembly GCA_905147135.1 of Blastobasis lacticolella. Taxonomy (NCBI): domain Eukaryota; kingdom Metazoa; phylum Arthropoda; class Insecta; order Lepidoptera; family Blastobasidae; genus Blastobasis; species Blastobasis lacticolella. The sequence continues at coordinate 2,355,469 of LR990067.1, forward strand.
GTCTGTCTGTATTTCTATGTATTTCCGCTTACTCCTCCTGAAAAACGCAACCGCAACCGCAACGGATTTTGATGTGGTTTTCACCATCTGTTAGAGAATTTCATCCGGAAGTATTATTCATATTATAGTAAAGAGAGGCGAAATACGAGTGCGAAGCTGGAGGGAGCGCTAGTTTAAATAAATTTTAGATTTCTTTTTACATAACGTCACACCCTTTTCCCTTTAGGGTAGAGAGAGACCACATTAGTATAGTTGTCGGATGAAAATAATACACATCGGCTAGTCAGGTTTTGCAGAGAGTCTTCTCTGTCGCACGCGTGTGATTTAATACGAAGCCGAAACTTTGGCCCACCACCACCCATGGTCCTACCGACCTCTCGGTCATACGGACCGCGTCAGACCGAATCACGGGAGGTGCGCGCAGTACTTGCCAGAGGCTCTTTCCACACGCGCACTGCTTGACTCCCTACAATTTTTCCTGAGTCCTATTTGTAACCACTCTCCCCTTTCTGGGGCTCGGACTGCACAAATAACGTTGTCCCGAAGCCGAAACTATCCGACGTGCATTATTTACAGCCTTGTACTGTAGGCTGTAACGCTTTGATAGGTGAGATATAGATGATAGAGAGATGCCGTGCCGCCATGTATCAATGACTCTTTTCTGAGTTACGTATGTTAGTTGAACACTAACCGATGCTCTTACGGTGAGGGAAAACATCGTGATGAAACTTGGACATTCAGGCGACTGAATGTGTTACCATGATCCATTGAGGTTCCGTTGTTAACAGGGTCAGATGACAGTCGCTCAACTGTAATTGCCTGAACTGCCAGATCGTGGATCATGGTCAAGGCGGACCCTGGGCCCTCGCGCACTGACATTATTTTACTTATGTATTTATTCATTTATTTCAAGCAACAGCCCATATTGATAACACACATACAAATGCTTATAGATTATAAACTAATACATACAATAAAACTTTAAGCTTAAAAACATTTTTATTAACGTCAAAACGACCACTGCAAGCATACCTTTGAAATAAACCCGCGACAATACACTAGTGTTCCCAACAAAGATTAAATAGCTCCGAAATGTGTGCTAATAGAACTAGTAGTGCCATCTAGCGGAGCGCATGCATACAACATGAGCGAGGAGCGCTGGTTACTTGTTTATTGCCACTCCTAGTTTTATTGTAACGACCTGTGGGGCGGCCATGGGGTGAAGGGAAAACTTGGATTAACAAAAAATTCAATTAGCTACGTTGATAGTACTTAGTAGACATCTTGACTGGAATACTGACTTAGAGATGCACAAGGGTGCTTTCGCGGAGAAAAGGCGCGACATAGATACTGCTGTCACTTTCATATTTGTGTCAGAGAAGGAAACAACGGCTGTTTCGCGGCGCGAGCTGTGTTGTGGACGCACTTGTGCTAGCGGTGCAGGTACCTATGGAGCCCAAATCAACAGTCGAATCTCCTACACAGTTGCGGAAATAAATATCAGAATTCTTTTTTTCTTTCTTTAATATGAAGGTAAGGTAAGCCAGTATAATCATAGGCTTGAAGTAGATATATCAGCTTAGACCTCATAATGTAGGCCTGCTGGAAGAAATTTCTTTTAGAAATAAGTAGTGCCTGTTGTGTCGTCTATATATATGATGTTTCTCTATGTATTTTACTGTGTACAATAAAATGTTAAATAAAATAAATAAATAAATAAAATAATTATAACGCTATTGACGAGACTGTACAATCAGTCTCAGGCTCCCTCGTCAAAGACCTTGGTCAACCTCGCCCCACCTCGTTATTAGGAGACACACGTCACGAGTGACGAACTCGTTGCGGTGCTGAAGTTCTATTAGCCTCAATGTACGAAACGGTCACCCATCAAGTTAAGCATCGGCGTGCTTTGCATAAGTTTTATTATCGGTTTCGCGAACACACTGCCACTTTGACCGGCAACTGTATTAAGAGGCACCACCTAACGAGTGGTGAGCTTGTTGCGGTGCTGAAGTTCTATTAGTATAAATGTTCGAAACGGTCACCCATCAAGTTACCGTCATCGGTGTGTTTCACAAACAACCTGCCACCTAGACCGGGCCTCATTAATGAACCGAAAAAAAAATTGCAATTCCTAACCTAACCCGCTACCGGGTAGGTTTCCAGGTCAGGTAAGGAATAATTCGAAGTTTGGTTTGTGTGTGTTCCCTAATGTGGGTGGTGTGTCATGGTCACCCTACTCGATGGTACTCCCGCGGCTTTTTGTGGCTCTTAGCTAGATTATACCCATTGCCAGAAGCATTATTGCGTTTAAACATATTTCGTTGCGAATCTCTTTGGGCACAGTGCAGAGGAGTTGGCAGATAGACAAGGACGTTTGGAAGGATAATGGGCGTTTTCTATTATCTAGGTAGGTGTAATAGGACCACGATAAGTCCGTATTGACTTTACTATTACTGTCAAGTAGTAAAAGTTATAAAATGTGGATATTACAATAATCTTTGATTAATATGTGCTTGTCAGTCCTTCTTGTAAACATTCAGTTATTTGGCTCGAACTTGTACTTTTAGTTTGTCTAAATTATTAATTAGGCTGGAAATTATCTCAAGAACTTCCTTTTTAATTGTTTTGCTTATTATTTAATAATATTTTTCATAACTCACGAATATAAACAGTCCTACAGAAATCAAATCGATTGTCATGACTTTTATGAATGACGTTCTATGACGTTTAAAAAACTTGGCATAAGTTGTCATACAAAGGTTTTTTTTTAATAATCTATTCGGACTTAGCATGGTTTTATTATACCACTTTTTGGCAGGATTCGTTTTTCAATTTTTATGAAACTGTACAGCTAGCGCAAGTTGCTCTCGCGCGCGATAAGCGGGAAAAGAGAGAGGCGCAACATGGAGATTGCTATCTCTTTCATCTTAGTATGGAAAGAAACAAACTCTGTCTCGCGGTGCGAGCTGTGTCGCGGACACACATGTGATAGCTGTGCAGCTCATACTTTTTTTGCTATTTCATATAGCTGTTTGTTATTAAAGCTGTTTGTTATTGACGAGCACATGCATGTAGGTACCTCCTGATATAATGTACTGTTTGTGCATGAAGTATAAATAAATAAATAAATAAATAAATATCGAGAATTAATTTAAAGTCTAATAAACTAAAAAAGTGCAAATCGTTAGAGATTGCTAGTTTTCTCGCTCTCACGCGCGCGATAAAGTCCTTCATACTACGCGTGCAGGTATAATCGCGATGGTTCTATTCTTAGCTTCGTTTTATTAAAATCGATTCAAATGTGTCATCATCATCATCACAGCCCGTAACAGTCCACTGCAGGACTTAGGGCCTCTCCCACGAAAGGGGAGGTTATTGCCATAATCTCCACGCTTGGCAGGCGGGTTGGAGATCGCAGCGTTTAAATATAACAATGGAAAATGCTGCTGCCCATTTTCCCGACTACGGAGACTCTTGATCTTCTGCCTCGAAAACATTAGTCACCTTGTACGACACCCACGAGTGTAAGGGGTTGGTGCTATTCTACTCTGCCGGACACCACACGGCCAAATGTGTAAATCGGTAAAAATAAACATTGATTTCAGGCGGTTAACCCATAAAATTCATTACAAATGGTGATGTAATATGTCAGTTAAAGTACAATAAGTAATGTTGTAAAATTTGTGTTAATCTTACAATTTTTATTAATTGTGTATTTACGTATTAATAATCTTTCTTAGAAATATGAAATTTAATGCTACTTACAAGCAAGTAGTCACTATAGTCTTAATCATATTCATAACTAACCCGGCCATAGGCGTAGGAAGAGGGGGCCAAGTGGGCCGTGCCCACCCCAGAATAGTCTGGTGCCCACTCCAGGATGTACCGATTCGCAATTCTGGGCTGGACACATAAAAAACTTCACACAACTCGACTATGTCATCTGGATGGAACATAGTTGAGAATAAAACTGGATCCGCGTTGGGTGTCTTTAATCGTGCTGATTTGTGCTCACTGGCTGTACCTTGGCGAGCGACTCGGCTTCATCAGCCACCTCAGGGGCCAGTCGCCGTATTCACAATGATTCGAAACCGTTTCCGAACGATTCGACACGAAATTCGTGAGCGGCGTATCCGTGTCGATTGATTCGAAAACTGTTATTCAGAATCCCGATAGATTCCACGGAAACTGTACTCTCTATAACATATGAAAAATTCATCAAAATTAACTGAAACCACATTTTCCCAAGAACTTTTGCGGGGTCCTTTGTCGATTCCGTATCCGAATCCGATTTCCGAGCCATTGTGAATACGGCTACAGCCCCCCCCCTGGGAAATACGCTAATGACCCGGCGCTATGTCGTTCGCGTATACCTATTTTTCCCATACCCACACTTTATCCTGCTAATAAACCATCCTTTTGAATTTGTATTAATAACTTAGCATTAACAGTGAGTAATACTTTACTCGATGGCTGACGACGAATGCCTTCACCTCAACGTGTGGCAGCCAGTTCTCTTTACAGCTGACTGTACAATGCAAGGGCATAAGTGTATGACCACCTTAAGAATAATATTCCTTTGCACTATTGTGCTAAACATTGTTAAAAGGTTCTCATAGCATTCATGAATTAAATTTAAATTTATTATATAAAAAATACCCTGGGGGCAAAGGACGAGTCATTTGGGGCATAAGGAGCAGCTAATTCTCCCTTCTTTTAGTAAATCGATTTTAGTAAAGATGTTTCAAATGCCGTGAATGTTGCTGTAGCGACAAAGGATTTTTTCTTGAAGTGGTAATGCACTTGTACTGTACCTACAGGTGTAATACCCATCACAATCTACAGTTCAGTTTACCTACCACACGCAAATTTTGGATAAAAGCCAGTTTTCCAACTAAAACCAAATAAAACACAAAAACATTTTCCTAACCTCAAACACTGCGACGTTTTCCCGCCATAATGTTTACGGAGCGTCTGTCATTCGCGTTTAGCGTTCCTAATTTCGCTAATGCATCATAAAGATTTTCGGCCAATTTGCTCCCTTGGCTGAGTGGGCGATGCCTTTGCCTCGGAGTAAGAAAAGTATATGTAAAGAGCCAGTTACACGTTGTATTAATTTCAAGCATAAAAACATGTTAATTTTGATCAAGAGTTCTTCAAGAAAGGATTTTACGGGGTCGGCAACGCATGCGTGATGCCCCTGGTATTGCAAACGTCCATAGGCTGCGGCGACAGCTTTCCATCAGGCAGGCTGTAAGCTTGTTTGCTACCTTAATGGCAATAAAAAAAAAGTAGTATATATAAAATAGTACTAGCTTTCAGCATGCTTATAAGTAGGTAAGCATGCCGATAACTGATATGTGTAACTGAGGCTTCAAGTATTAATAGGTAGACATAGACAAATAGTAGAGAGAAGTGGAGTTGGTAGTCATATTGGGGAATTCGCTTTAAAAATTCGTTTAAAAGGTGAATTGTTTTTATTTTATTTACTAGAGAGGACGGATCATCCACCTGATAGTGTACGGTCACCATCGTTCAGGACATCTTCAACCTTAGGGGAGCGAACGCGGTGCCGGCCTTTGAGGTATTCGAACCCGGTAGAGCTCGTCTAGTCTAAAATGATGCGCCCCACTACTAAGTTAGTTGATTTCGATGTGTGAGTGCAAATATTGATAACGACACTTCATCTGTGTGGGAGCCAATGAACGACGCGTTATCCTACGTTTGAATCTCACCGGCAACTGAATGACCAATTACAACGGGTTTTGCACATGTATTGCGTCCATATTTTAAACTTGCTTGTGTGCGTTAATGCGATAGTGGGGCGCGTCATTTTAGATTAGACGAGCTCTACCTCCCGCTCACGAGTCAGATGCCTTACCCACTCCCGCGGTTACCGATGCTCCCGAAGTACCTTAACATTATATCAATAGCTTATACTGATAAATTTGTGAACAGTACTAGCTTCAACACAACGGCAACGAATTCGAAAACAGACATCCTCGAACGCCATGAATCCTACAGATTTGCACAAAAACTACCAATCTGCCGGATTTACGGATGATTTTCGACGGAACACGCATTTGTTGGGGCATTTCGGCCAATTGCGAGTACTTTATATGTCGGCGGAATTGTTTTTTTATGTTAATCCGAGCCTAATATATGTAGGAATGGGGTTCGGTGCGATTTCTTCGTACGGGGTGGTTCGGGGTTGGATGGTGCGTTTTTATGGAGCTGCTATTGCCACTTGTCTTGGTACCTACTTAAATTTTTTCAAGCCGCCGTTTTCAAGGGTCGCTTCCTACAAATTCCTATAGATGGCGCGCTCTAACGACTGACGACATTATCATAATCTTCTGGCTGTATGGTATTGATATTTATGTTTATTTCGATGCAATTTATTTTAGATCAAAAGGTTTTTGATGCTCCTTGGGGCTCGATTTTATAAATTTTAAAAATCGATTTCTGGTAGACTGAAAGATAAAGTTGTGTAACTTTATGTCCGCCTTTGTACATCATCGTCCATGAAGTTTATATAAATAAATAAAATTAGGTTAGCATGGTAGCACTCTAGGAAATATTAAAAGATAACTAGCGTTTTAAAGCGGCTTAATTTGTTCTAAGGTCATGAACGATAACAGTCATACATTATGATTTGCCATACCACAACAACATAGCCCCATATAGTCAAAAAATTATAATCACGTTTGAGACCTTAGAGCGTGCTATTTGTGTAAGTTTTGGAGAGTAAGGTGTTACTGCCGTCTCCCGATGGAACAAGCGACGATGCGTCCGAAGATGGAGGATGTCCTTTAGAAACATAAAAATAAAAATAAGCATAAGTTTGAAACAAATATAAGCATAAGTAGGTACATCTAATAATAATAATAATATTTGTGGACAGATCCACACAGCGCCATCTAACCCCAAACAAAGCAAAGCTTGTACTATGGGTGCTAGATTACTGATGTACTACTTAAATACTTTTATCTACACTCATAGCGTAATGTTCCAATTTCATATTCGAAAACAGTTGTTTAAGGATACACTTTTTTCACGACAGACTATAAAATTTAAAAATGGTGGTGATACAAAATTAATATATTTTCAACAATGTTATATACCTGTGTTTACAAATAAAGACATTATGAATTATGAATTAAAAAAAAATTACTTTTCGATACAGCATTTCCCATACCATTTTCATTACAACTGTATCGTAAAATAACTTTTTAATCATTATGCAACACTTTTATTTTTTTATTTTTTATCGGGCGCCGGGACACGGCGTAATGTAGGCTGCATACTTAGATGTCTTTAACAAATTCAAATTCAAAATTTAAATTTTCCTGTATATATTCTGTGTAATTATTTTCCCGCTAAACAGAATATTTGTTGTAATTGTTGTAATTTGTGTTTGTGAATGTTTTTCCTTGTTTTAAGCAAATAAATAGATAAATGTGAAAATAGTTAAGTGAATTTCCCGCCGCATGATATCCTCGACGCGTAGATACAACAGATCTGACTCGCAGCTAACTTCCAGCTAAGTTTAGAAAATTATTGGTACGATATTTTAACATAAAAATATAAGTGTAGATAAAGTAGTGTATGCAACTGCATATAATTAGGTATTAAAACATTCGTGTCAAACTATTATCATACTCGGTTACGCCTCGTATGATAAACAGACACTCATGTGGCTCTTCTTGATGTTGCTGGTCCAAACTCCAAGATTCGCAAAATCCAACTTAAGTCAGTAACTGATCACAATTCCGTCTTGTCTGAGGTTGCAAAAGTGGACTGGTCACCTGTTATGACTGCTGCCGATGTGAATACTGCTGTTCGGATTTTTACCTCCATTCTAACTAAAATTATCACGAGGAATACACGCTCAGTGCATCTCAGTAGATCTAAGCTAGTCCTAAAGCCATGGATAACCCCAGGTCTCATTCGTTGTATGAGGTACAGGGATAAGCTACACCAGGAGCATACTTCGGAAGCTACACGGAAACTCATATACCACAGATATAGGAACTTTCTTACTAATCTACTGCACAAACTCAAATATGACTATGAGGCAAATGAACTCAAAATAAATAAGGGCAACCCAAAAAGACTATGGCAATCGATTAAATCAATCATACACACTCCGAATAAGAAAGAGTCCTCCCTAGACCTATTATCTGTTTGTGGCACTTCCAACGATTCCGTGAACAAGTGCAATGAGTATTTCTCTACCGTCGGCAAAACACTCTCGGACAAACTACTAAAGGCGTCGAATATCTCAGAATCGTTATTGGCTTCTAACTTAAATCTAAAAGAAAAGTCTCAGCATAGCTTCTTTCTTCAGCCAACGGACGAACAAGAAATTATTTCGGTCATAAACTCAATAAAACTGGATAGCGCACCGGGCGCAGACGGCATAAAGGCTGAACTGATTAGGCACATCGGCAGGGAAATAATAACTCCACTCACCTATATATTCAATCTTAGTTTGTCCACGTCGACCTTTCCTAGTGAGTGGAAAAAAGCAACAGTTATACCAATTTACAAATCTGGCGAAAAAATATCTCCCTCAAACTACAGGCCTATCTCTCTGTTACCTATTCTCTCCAAGATCCTAGAGAAAATAGTAAATCTTCGACTGAGGAAATACCTGGAGAAATTCAAACTACTCGCTGACAACCAATTCGGCTTCAGACGCAATCGCTCCACCGAAGATGCTGTGAGTCTCCTTTCCGGATCGGTATCCGACTATCTCGACAAGGGACACAGCTGTATAGGTGTCTTTCTAGACCTAGCTAAGGCATTTGACACCATTTCAGTGCCAATCCTTCTCAAGAAACTCGAGGCCATTGGTATAAGAGGAGTGGCGCTGGAATGGTTTCAAAGCTACCTTAGTAACAGATCCCAGCATGTGAGGGTCGGTAACCAAACCAGTGCTGATCTGCCAATTGATTTTGGTGTTCCCCAGGGAAGTGTGCTCGGACCAACCTTATTTATTATTTATATGAACGACATTCACCACCTTTCTACTCAAGATATGAGGCTGATCTGTTACGCAGATGATACTGCCATTGTGTTTCACGCTCCCTCCTGGAAGGAAGTCAGAGAAAGGATGGAGCTCGGTATGAGAACTGTCAAGAGATGGCTCGATAACAATCTGCTGACACTAAACCTCCAAAAAACAAAATATCTCTGTTTTTACAAGACTTCAGCATCAGCTCCACCAACTCTAGACGAAATTCAAAATCACTCCTGTTCTGTCTCTCCCTGCAGCTGCGAGGCGGTAACAAGGACCGAGTCCATAAGGTACCTGGGAGTTCAAATGGATGATAGGCTCTCCTTTAAGCACCACATTGGCTTGCTCGCCACTAAGGTAAGAAAGCTAATCAACATCTTTAGAACCCTCCGCAACTCGGCCGATCCCACTCTCCTCAAGTCCATCTATAGAGTATTATGCGAGTCGATCCTTACTTACTGCATACCTGTCTGGGGTGGGGCTGGTGTCTCTACAATGATCTACGTTGAAAGAGCGCAAAGGTCCATTCTGAAGGTAATGTATAAGAAGCCGTTTAGATTCCCAACCAAGGATCTTTATTCGGAGGCCGGTGTCCTGAATGTCCGCCAACTGTACATCCTTAAGGTGTTCTCAATTGCTCACCGAGACACTCTAAGATCCGCTGAGTATCCAGCATTACTGGCAAAGCGGGTTTACCGTATTCCACCAAACCCTGTAAAAACTGTCTTTGCAAATAAATATCTCACCTTCAAAACTCCCTTTATATATAATTTAGTTGCGCGTAAGTGCGACATCAAATCCTCTTCAGTTTGGGAGGCGAGGAAACGGGTAACTGCGTGGCTACTTACATTATCATACTCGGAGACTGAAGATATTTTGAAAGTAATCCAATAAAGACAGTACACACACGCACGTACGCATTCAAACATACACACGCACACGCACACACACACACACACGCACACGCACACGCACACGCACACGCACACGCACACGCACACGCACACGCACACGCACACGCACACGCACACGCACACGCACACGCACACGCACACGCACACGCACACGCACACGCACGCGCACGCGCACGCGCACGCGCACGCGCACGCGCACGCGCACGCGCACGCGCACGCGCACGCACACGCGCACGCACACGCACACGCACACGCACACGCACACGCACACGCACACACACACACACACACACACACACACACACACACACCATAATCTTAATTTAAGTACTTATTTATATTTCTTCTTTTTATTTTTGCTTTTTAATTACTTGAATGTAACCCAATTATGAAATTGTTATGTTGCCCAAAGTATAGTTTTCCTAAGCATAGATGAATCCATAAATATATTCCGGCCCCACGATACAGGCCTGCCCTAGTGTGGTGGCTAAAATAACCTCTCAATTTATCTGTAGCACTAGCTGATGTACTGAAAACGTGTAACAACATAATATGTATTTTTGCTTTTTTCAATAAACATATTTGTATTTATTGTATTTGTATTTGTATGTTTTAATACCCCCTTTTATATTACAGTTGCATAAACTACTATTAATACACACTTATTATACATAGAACACCCAGACCCGTAACAGAAATTACAATTCATCATTTCAATTTCTGCCCGGCCGGGAATCGAACCCGGGACCTCTTGCGTGGCAGACCGATGTTGACTGTTGAACCACTCAGGTCGTCATATAAATAAACATAAGTAGTTTTCTAAATAACAGCTCTATATTTGGCGTTGACTCTGGTTACCATTTCATCTGTTTAATGCGGTTCTGATTTAGAATTCCCGATTTGTTAGGTATCTACTTAGCTGTAATCATGGACCTGAATGGTTCAGTTGGTTAACATGAGGCCGGCTGCCACGCAGAGGACCCAGGTTCGATTCCGGCCGGGATTAACTTAAAATGATGAATGTTAATTTCAGTTACGGGTCTGGCTGTAGTACCTATGTATAATAAGTCTGTATTTAATAAAAGTGTATAAAGTAGTTTATCAGCTATCTAACACCCAAAACACAAATTTAGCTTACTTCAGGGCTAGATGGCGCTGTGTGAATGAGTCCAAGCATGTTTATTTTATTTTACTTTGTGCTAATACGATAAAAATTATTAAAACGATAGGTAAAAAGAAAGCACAAAGGGTTCAGTTGCAAGTGTCATAGTCCCATAATCGAATGGTACCCAAAGGATAGCATTCCCAGATAACAAGATCGTTTCGTTCTCTTTGAGAATGGGACCTTTTGCTACTAAACACAGCAGCTGGTCTAGCCATCTTTGACAGCTCCGCTTGCGTGGAGCGTGTATGTTAGAAAATTGACAGTTCGAAGTTCGACTATTTCTACCAACATCTATATTGACTCTGATTGTGTAGGATCATCCGCCAACGTTAGCTTACGTCAAATCTCATACATTTTTTCTACCATAAACGATTGTAGATTAACGCAACCTCTTGGCTAAGGCCGCAGTACTATCATAAGAATTTAGTATCTGTGCATAGTCTCATAAAAATCGGTTTAGAAGAAGTACTTGAAAAGCTGCCGCAATATAAAAAGATGACTAAACCAGACAGATTAGGTCCTATGACATCTTTAAGAGAAATATTTAAAGAGATAGGTATTTTGACTCTTCCTGGGCAGTACATTTATGAAAATTTTATGTATGTTCGTAAAGATATTGCATCATTGACAAAGGCAAAGGATCTCATAACCGAGACACAAGAAATAAATACAATCTACTAATTCCCAGAACTAGATTAACAAAAGTAAATACATCTTTTGTGGAAAATACCGGAAGACGTATTAAATATGACTGACAATGCATTTATGGGATATATAAAACAATGACTAATTAAAAAGCATATTATAGTGCACAGGATTATCTTGAGGACAAAAATCCTTAAGAGAAATAATTATTTTATGATTTTATTTGATAATTGACTTTATTAATTTTATTTATAATTATTTTAATTAAATTTGACATTGTAATTTTATTTGATATGCTATTTTAATATTAATTAATGTAATATTTCATTTTAATGACGTGACATTTTTATTTAAATAATTTAATTAAAATATTATATTACATTTATTGTATTTTGATAGTCAGAACTATAATGCGAATTTTTAAGAAACTGATTTACCAAATTTTATAATTTGTTTATTAAAAATATTCAATTACTTTAATGTTATATTAAGTAAGTCACATACTAATGACTAAACACATGGTAGCCATATCATACATGAAATTTGTAATTTTGTGATGTGTATTTAATTTCAATTAAGTATTATTATTTACATTGAATAAAAATTATTTGAATTGAATAAATTTGACAAAGACGTCCCTCAAAATTGATCTACGCAGAAAATTTGTTGGAACGAACATGACGTTTGCTTTGTAAAATTATATTTTTCTACCTACTGTATTTCTTTTTAATTGCAATAAAGAGTTTACATACATACATACGTTCTTCTAAATTTACTATTCAAGAAAATGACCTGCCTCGCCTATAGGGAAGGTTCTATATGAATCGCTGACTGATAAACAAATATATATACCTTAACACTTAACACTTAAACACTTTATAATTATCTTGGCGTTAAATCCCAGTTGTGCTTTCGCGCGCTATGGCCCGGGGCCTAGACTGTGATCGAAGATCTGGCAACAGTGGAGCAACTGAATCTGACTATCTATTGTTTACAAAGCGGACCTTGGATCCTCGCGCGCGTGATCTGGGAACTGCGATATTGACTCCAAGATAATTATTTTCATAATCCTCCCTCCTTGCGTCGTTTATCCTCAATGCTGAGGATCATGGCCTCTTCGAAAGACTTTCGCGTGGACTATCTTGCGCCAACTCACTCTGTCTTCGGCAGCATGAATGGCATCGCACCCCGAGGTGTCTAGGGCAGAGCAGCTATTTTTATAGCGGCCCTATTTTTAATCGGTTTACAATTCTGATGTTCCACATAAAAGATTGGATATTTTGATGCATGACGCTCATTTTCTCTATTTCCTAATCGTACTCTTTCGGATTTGATTAAAAAAAATATTGAAGTTTTGATGGCAACAAAATTTAAACCGTTCAAATCGAGGCGAACGATTCAGAATGGAGCCCCTGGGCTGACCAGGGCATTGGGCTTCTACCTCTAGGCTTCTGTCCGCTCATCCTGCTCTTTATCAGCAGCTTCTGTAAATTGTCACTTCTTTTCCTGGCAACGTGGCCGAAGAACTGGAAACTCCTCCGCAGACGTAGTGCTGAGCCTCATAGGTAACTTCAGTGCGGTTTTTGAACTATATATCCAATGATTGCTTATAATATGTATTTATATAGTATATTATATATTATGATTGGTATTTACGTATAGTAGGTAAAACATACACAAAGTTGTTTATTCAGATATACATATAGTGCACATTTTCTACTGCTTCCCCGTTTATTACTGTCTTCCACACCCGGTAGGGTTGGCTGGAAGAGATCTCTTACAGAGATAAGCCCACCTTTGTAAACAACCTCTTGTAATAATTGTTTTTAACTTGTTTCGTGTGCAATAAAGTATATAAGAGAAATAAATAAGACAGAGTGATGACGGATGACTATAATGTTAACGAGTCGTTTGCTCGATGGGAACAACTCTTGGAAATTCATCGCTTCTAAATCAAAAGCGGAGGATAGAGTGAAATGGCGATTTCTAGACCAATCCAAAGTGGACAGACAAGGAAAAAAGAACACAAATAACAACGAAATAATATGAAGGTATAGAATATATAAGTATTTTATTATCACAAAATCTACACCTAATGTTAAATAATGTCTACTTACTAGCTATAGATATATATGTTATAGCGGTATGGTACAATGGATTAGGCGCTCTCCTAATTGGCACGGTTGTGCTACCATGGTCGTACGACGGACATGGCCCATCCATTATAAGAGACCTCAAAACCGCCCGTCGCATTATCATCTTCACACGACCGTTGCCAGTTAGGACAGCACCTAACTAAAATCTGTCAAATTGAACCACAGCCGATAGCTCCCCGTAATTACTCTATATCGTATATATTAGTCTAGTATTCTTCAACCGTTTCGGCATACATCGTCAAACAAGCCCCAGTGTACGGATCCTGGTATCTGTCCACAGGGCACGGGGAGGTCCGAATGACTCCGCCTTGCGCCATCGCCGTCAGGCAAAGGAAGAGCACCGTAAACAGCCAGAAGTAGTGCATTTTTTGTCTGTGGATAAAAAGAATTTATTAATTACACTAATTATCATCACAGCCCACAACAGTCCACTGCAGGACTTAGGGCCTCTCCTGCGAGAGGGGGAGGTCATTGCTGTAATCTCCACGCTTGGCAGGCGGATTGGAGATCGAAGTGTTATAAATTTAACAATGGAAAACACTGCTGCCCATTTTCCAGCATACGGTGTTCAGACGACTACACATTATACATAAAGGTAACATAGAGTGTAGTACTTAAGATTGCCACTAGATGGCGCTGTTACAATTTTGTGTACTTTCTACATCGCGGTAGTAAGTTGTCGACTACAAAATTATATATCATATTTAGTTTTTGTAATAAATGATCCATTTTGAACCTAATTTATTTTGTTTTATTTTTATTTTATGGCCATAAATAAAGTATTGCGACTTGGTGGTTTATTAATATTAATGTTAATAAAACTGGTAATTTTAATTAAGAAAAATGTTTTCTCCTTCGCAACAGTGATTGAATAAAACCACAAACAGTTGTCAATAAGAATGATTGAATATGAATAAAAAACCTTCTGGGCACTAGTACCTTTTTTATACAAATTTTATTAATTTGCAACCGATATAGAATTACTCATCTTCAGGCAATAATTTTATGTTAGGCAATGATTTTATATAAAATAAAATAATTGCCTAACATAATGACTAAAGATGGGAAATCGAAACCGCTTGCAATTTATTAAAATTTATAAAATAAAGTGGAACTAGTGTAAAAGGTGATTTAATTCCTAATAATTGAGTTCCATCACGAAGTCACAACACAAAGTGTTAAATAATTATTGAGTAGTAGTGCATTTTTTTATGTCAAACGGTAGGCAAACAGGCAAGTGAGCCACCTGATGGAAAGTGGTCACCACTGCCTATAGACATTAGCAACACCAATAGTATCGCCAATGCGTTGCCCACCTCTATAACACGTTGCTCTGGCAGCAAAAAGGCAAATTCCCCACCACTGCCAAAGCCACGGTTCCCCAAATCCCCACCCCATGGAGCACAGGAGACCTTACTAACCGGCAGAAACACAATACTATTTAAAAGAGTATTGTTTAGCTGCGGTATTCTGTAAGGTGGAGGTACTTCCCCAGTCGGGCGGCTCCAATTCGAACGGATACCGCGCTATGCCCTACCTCTCTTGCATTGGCTTACACACTATAGTACAAGTTTTACAGTAAAGCTTAAGGTAAATCTAAGAATAATTATCAAACAAATAATCTCTTATTTATAATTTTAGAGACTATCACATAAGGTTTTAAGGTATCGCGGGCTACTCGTCAACAAAGGTACGCGGTAGGAAACCCGGAACATACCCTTAAAATGTGTAAGAGATTATTGCTTGAATATCATCAGCTATTTCATTTCAATCATTATTTTGTGAGAAATAGAGAGTGTATTTATCTATTTAAAGGTATTATTAAATTGGCATTGTAAACGTACCTACGTGGACTGCAGAAACAAAAGGTAAAAACGGAGTAAAAATAGGGTCATGTGTTTTAAGGGTATGTTCCAGGTTTCCTACCGCGTACCTTTGTTGACGAGTAGCCCGATATTTCGACGCAGTTGCATGCATCATGGTCACGGGACGACTGAAATGCAACTGTGTCGAAATATCGGGCTACTCGCCAACAAAGGTACGCGGTAGGAAACCCGGAACATACCCTTAAAATGTGTATTAATATCCGCGATAGTTTAACATTAGGGTCATGTGGCCCTATGTGTGTGCGTGTGTTAGTAGTTCTTCACAATACATTTGGAATTTTAATTGTTTTTCAACTAAAAAAGTCGGAACAGACTTGTCCAAAATGGAGCCCAAAAAGACGGAGAGTTTCTTCACTGTAATTTTTTGATTCTCGGGGCTTTTGAGGCAATTGTTATAATTTCAGAATTGTTAATCTAATTTAGGTCCAGTTGATATTAGCACCCATGGAGAACCTTAGCTCTGGTCTACCAGCTTGTCTAGTATTTTAGAATCGCTCGCCTCGATTCCAACGGCTTTCAATTTGGATTTTCGACATGAACAGTTCAGTATTTTTAAAATCACAATGACTATACCGAAAGAGCATGGTTCAAAAATAGGGTAAATCAGCATCATTCATTAAAATATAAAACTTTCCATGCCAAAAATCAAAATAAAAACCGATTAAAAAATAGGCCCCAGGTACCGACTACATAAGATTATGATTCTAATTCGATTTATGTAAAAGTTTTATTGTGTTCATAATTTCTATTGTCATATATATGTTTAGATTATAAAGAGATGAAGAGGTTGGCAGATAGGAGGGTAGAGTGACGGTTGCTCCACCGACAAGAGTCATACTCAAAATTATATGATGATGATGTATATGTTTATTATATTAAATGGGTCTTGTTATCTAAAATAAATAAATAAATTACATAACCATGGGTTCGTTAATGGAGCTTACTTACGGTTAGTCAGTGTGTAATTTATAAAACCAATTATATTTCACAATTAAACTCTTTTTTGAACGCTAGGTATTGAATACCCATGTTGTAATACGATTGATTAATCATTGTGTACGAACTACCTACGACGTCCGAAGCCTGCGACACTGGAACTGTAATACGTCAGCAAGTATAATAGTAGTTTATGCAACTGTCATATAAAAGGGGGTATTAAAACATGAGTGTCTGTTTATCATACGAGGCGTAGCCGAGTATGATAATAGTTTGACACGAGTGTTTTAATACCTAATTATATGCAGTTGCATACACTACTTTATCTACACTCTAATATTTTTATGTTAAAATATCGTACCTATAATTTTCTCAACTTAGCTGGAAGTAAGCTGCGAGTCAGTTCTGTTGTATCTACGCGTCAAGGATATCAAGCGGCGGGAAATACACTTAACTATATTCACATTTATCTATTTATTTGCTTAAAATAAGGAAAAACATTCACAAACACAAATTACAACAATTACTAAAAATATTCTGTTTAGCGGGAAAATGATTACACAGAATATAAACAGGAAAATTCAAATTTTGAACTTGAATATGTTAAAGACATCTAAGTATTCAGCCTACATTACGCCGTGTCCCGGCGCCCGACAAAAAATTAAAAAATAAAAGTGTTGCATAATGATTAAAAAGTTATTTTACGATACAGCTGTAATGAAAATGGTATGGGAAATGCTGTATCGAAAAGTAATTTTTTAAAATTTTATAGTCTGGCGTGAAAAAAGTGTACCCTTAAACGACTGTTTTCGAATATGTAATTGGAACATTATGCTCTGAGTGTAGATAAAGAAACCCTTCGTACGTAATTAACTAAAAATAACTTAAAAGTAGAGAACAACTTGGCATTACTCATCGAAGGAGGATAATGTTACCTCAAATATTATACTACGTACATACTAGTAGGACATATATACAAACGATGACGTAGATTTGTCTTCCGAGTATGGAGTGAACAGGTATTTCTCATCCCTGACAGGTTATATTACGTCAGAAGGATGTCAACAGTACCTTATATCGTCATCTCTAAAGCACGCGAGTGAGTAAATAGAATAGGTAGGATAGAAAAGAATATCGTTATATTGTTGAACTGTGTTATCACCCCACAACAGTCCACTTGTTGTAAATATAACAATGGAAAACGCTGCTGCCCATTTTCCAGGCTGCCGAAACTTAAATTTTTTGCTTCGAAAGCATTCGTCGCCTTGTACGACACCCACGAGTGTAAGGGGTTGGTGCTATTCTACTCTGGCGGACACCGCACGGCTAAAACTGGAGTGAACAGGTGATTCTCTTCTCTCCGAAGTTATATTATTGAGTCACAAAGATGTCGGCCAATTTTAATAAAAGTAATCTAAAAATGGACGATAGCGGCGATCTTGATTGACATTCTGGTGTGGAGAATAGGTAGGTATCATATAAAAAAAATACTTTGCAAACATTAATGTGCGAACGCAACAAGCTACATATTTCGGGCATTTTGGTTAGATATCACACACACACTAGCATAAAATAATGCTATTTATTGCTTTTAGTTTGTAAGTTTAATGTTATCTTTAAAAAGTACTGTTTGGCAAAATGAAGCTTATATTTGTTAGCTATTTTACCTACAGCTTGATCAATTGTGAATGATTAAGTACTTGCTCAATAAAGATTTTATTATTATATCAAAAGCTTCTATAATTAACTTAAAGATCGTCGTCATAATGAAATCCTCTAGATGTCAATCTGACCTCGCCGATAGGACTGAAAAATATTAAAAAATTTCATGAAATTTTTGACAAGTAACGAGTGAGCGTGGAGGGCGCTGACTTATATTTTTCCGTCAATGAAAATGGACTGAAATGGACGAAAACGGATTTTAGGTATCACTGAATTCCAATTGCTTCTTTAATGGACTTCCCCCGACTCTGGTCAAAAATTCCCTATTGAATAATTTATTTTCCGGGAAGAGTTTAACTTAAATTGTGGATAACATTTTCCGAATTTTTGCTTATACACGTTTGCAGTCCCGTATTCTTTCCCTCTGCTCCCTGCCCCGCGCCCCCGCGCTCAGCCCCGAAACGTCACATGACGTCACCCACCTCATACCGCAGGCGATACACAGTTATGTTGTCGACCTATAGCATGAAATTACGACATGCGACACTAATTTAGAAATAGAAATAGAAATATTATATTTGCTTATAGTTTACAAATTATAATTACATTAGTTGTATAAAACATAAGACTTTTATAGACAAAATTGTCTAAGACTCAGCGTATGGATGAGGGTGAAACCCACACCCGCTGGTATTCTGTCATGGCCACCATTATTTCAGCTTTGGCCACCGGGTCAGATAGTTTGTAGAGTTATTATCTCGAAAAGTCCGGCGTCGATAGTCGGCTTCTGTCTAGTTACACACACGTCTTCCACAAACTTATTTCCAAAACTGGAACTGAGTGTCGCCAATTCAAGTATCCTTTAGCGGCAATACTAAATTCTACAACAGTGACGCCGTCATTGGGCCAGACATGTTTGTCACGCCGTGTAACTAACGACTGTGTGTATCTACAGGCGTTCAACGCTTGTTGTTCAGAACTTTTTTATTAGTAAGACTGTTAGTGTCATTTTTAGTTAGGTACTTTATTAGTAACTGAGAGCGTAGAGTTCAGTTCATCATAATCTCAGCCGTCGGACGCCCTGCTGAACATAGGGGAGGCCCCCACGCTTTGCAAACCGATCAAATCTGTGCCACTTTTTTTTTTTTTTTTTTTTATTACTTTACTAGCCAGGCATTTGACCGCCACCTCACCTGGTGGTAAGTGACGATGCGGTCTATGATGGACCATGCCTGTTTAGGAACAGCCTATTCACTCTAGCCTTGAAGGCATCCAGGTTATATTGATCAGGGAACACACTCGCAGGCAACGCATTCCACTCCTTAGCCGTACGCATTATAAAAGTATCCACTTGTATCCATCGACTCCCTACAACCTTTCTTTATGATATGTCAGCCGTCCATCTCGTGGGAGAGGGGGCGTCCTACGCTGCGATTGCCAAAGCTGGTACCGCCTAACTCAGTATCGGTCACGAATGAACAAAATGAATGCCATTGGGGAGTATAGTAACGAATCCGTTTCGCATTTTGATTTTGAAAGATCGTACTTTTTACAGTTTTATTACACATATTATCGGGTTTGATACCACGGTTAGTATTGTTTTAAGTTCGATATTTTGACGCAGTTGCATGCGCTTTCACACTTTCACTACACATATCACACACTCGTTTTTAAGTACATACATTAGTGACATAACTCTATAAGTAAATGTGGTTGTTAAAATTATAGTAATTAAATAGCTTCTACGGCAGAACACTGACATCCAAGATACAGGCTATGGCCTAGTTTGGATCTCAGGGTTTAAAAATAAATTTGTGCAAATAGTCTTAGCAATTTACACTAAGTGAACCCACTGTAACACTGTTTTTGTACAAATCTTTCCTCAATAAATATATTTTATTATATTATTATATTATCGGGTTTGTTGCCACGTAGTATTGTTTTTATTGTTTTCTGATGTTGACTGATGTCGGCACACGAGACAACTCGTGACCATGACTATAACACGGGTGCCTATCCATTTTAGGGATCATGATTGTTTTATTTGCTTCCATTTTATATAACAATGGGACAAGCATAGAGAAAAAAATTGCTAGTCTATGAAGGTAGCTAAGTTTGTAATATTTTTGGTGACAAGTGACTTTAATAGGGTTTGACGGCCTGAGGTTTAGTTGGTTAACGTGCCGTCTGCCGCGCAGGGCTCGATTCCCGGTCGAGCAGTAATTGATGAATTTTAATTTCTGGTCTGGGTGTTATATGGAAAACAAGTATATATTTAAAAGTATCTAAGTACTCACATATTATGGATGATCGTGTCTGGATTTTCACTTTATTTTTATAACGCACAAAACTTTCAGCGTAAATGTTGCGGAATACAATGGATATTGTTCTGTGACAAATATTGTGTGGTTTGCCCTTTTATATTGTAATGTGACTAAGTATGAACTAGCAATGTTTATCCTCATTTCATGACCTAAGCCTTGTTTTCCTGCATCTGTGTTGTAGCGAATTTATTGTATCGGAAACTAAGTTATATTAATTAATACCTATCTAATTTAGGAATATGTTAGATAGATACCAGGGGAGCTTTTCAAGTCGAAACTTAGAATTTCGAATGTAAAAAGCTCATTAATTTTAATTCGTTTTTTTTTGTACAAGCAAAACTGCATGTCAGTGGAAGACCTAATAGTTTTTAATATAAAAGTGCTTTTTCCTTTTAAATTGTACCTTATTTACACCCTCTTCTACACAATTATTAATAAATTTGTCTCTCATTTTGAAGCCTGGTTTTCTCTAATTAATGCGATATATAGCTGACGTCAATTCTTATCACTTTACAATAATTTCTTAATTTATTTTCAGAATGTGACTTCCAATGACTCTAAAAACAAATATTTTGGATCCTAAACTGATTTCCCCGAGCTCAAAGTACTGTTAAGTTTTAGTGCCAAACACTACAAAGTAAACGTTTGATTTACTACCTATACATTATTTAATCTTTTGATTTCTAGAAGACATTTGTTCATTTCTACAAAAAAATTTTGAAATGGAAGGCACTACAGGCCCAGATGCCTATAAAATCTCTCTTATGGTGACTTATAAATTATGGTTAGCAATAACATGTAAGTACTGTCGATACTTTTATAAGTCGCAAACATTACCACTGTCCCAATGTGTCAGGTAAGCCAGTAAGTAAAACTGATCGATAGTTATTAATAACTCTCTTTGATGGATTTTTATAACTTCCAGAGCTCAAGCTTTTTTTTTTTTTTTTTTCCATACGGTTGGCAAACAGGCAAGCAAAAAGGGCCACCTGATGGAAAGTGGTCACCACTGCCTATAGACATTAGCAACACCAAGAGTATCGCTAATGCGTTGCCCACCTCTATAACACGTTGCTCTGGCAGCAAAAAGCAAATGCCACTCCACTGCCAAAGCCACGGTTCCCCAAATCCCCACCCCATGGAGCACTGAAAACCTTACTCACCGGCAGAAACACAATACTATTTAAAAGAGTATTATTTAGCTGCGATATTCTGTAAGGTGGAGGTACTTCCCCAGTCGGGCGGCTCCAATTCGAACGAGATACCCCGCTATGCCCTACCTCTCTTAAGTTAAGAAGTCCCATCAACATCGGCTGCCTCTGGTATAACATCGGAGATGGATCCCTTTTGTCGTTTTCGACAGATATTCTAAGTCAGTTTCGAAAGTACTCAAATCCGTGTCTTTACAGCTCAAGTTTCCTAGTACAGAAAGATCACATTTCCTAAATGTTTTGGGAAAAGGGTGTCGCATGTTCAAACTATAGGCAGATATTCTGAATAACAAGATGAATTCATTCTTTAAACATTAAATGTTGTTCGGGGTGTGATTATGCTAATAATATACGTTGTTACAGGTAACGGAAATACAACTGGTCGATGATTTTATTTGTTGACTATGTATTCTTTCATTTTAACAACTTTTTTTTTTTGTTGTCTTGAAATTTTTTATTTGATTAAGATACTGCTGTAATGATTTATAATAAAAACTTCTAAAATATTTCTACATTTGATTTACTCGCATTCCATTGCGATTATGGCTTACAACATAGTAAATAGAAACTATTATAGTTTCAATCTTGTAAGCATAATAGTACTGTAGCTTTACTGCTTTCACTTAGTTTTATTACGATAAAGAGAAATAAAAAAGGTTTAAATAAATAATCTTTCAATAGTAAATATTAGACATTAACGTTATAATTAAGTTTACACACATCTGGGGTTAAATCGATGTCCATAATAACACTTAGTTTCTACCTACATGCTATGAAACTTCTTAGTACTATCAATAATTAAGAAAAACACTTATAACCCTAACTTTCACTGTTTCTATCGCTACTACGAGAGTACGGCTGATCACAATCTGCATCGTATTTCAAAAATATATCCATCATCTCGGTATCATCTCGCTTATATGCCATCTGGTAAGCCGTCAACTCAGCATAGTTTCTAGCTTCTAGATCCACGGTAGGCTGTTGATAGAGCCAAGTCGTCAGCTCGTAATCCTTATAGAAGACGACGATATGAAGTGCATCCCCTCAGGTTATGTCCCGGGCGTTCAAGTCTGCTCCTAACTCCAACCAAGATTGCCAGTAGTCTCACAGCATCTTGCTGTCTATATCTACTTGCAACTATGTGAACACCCTGATTCCCTTCATAATTAGTTTTAGTTTTAAGCTGTAATGTTGTACAAAAGTATGAATAAATAAATAAATAATAGTATTCAGTCAAGGGCATTGAACTATTAATTGTGTTCATGTGGTGATTGGGTTTTACAGAATCAGTAAGGGTTTATTTTAGGTACCGCATAATAATCGAACACTATTTTCTTTTTACATATTGATTACATTGTTTGTAGCTATTTAAGGTCTTGTAAAAGTATTCCAATGACTTTAATATCAATATCAAGTTAATATCAAGTATTCCAATTTCATAATTATTCAATTTCCCTATTAGGAATTTATAATTAAATAAAGACTTCCATTTTCCTTATTCAAAATACATTATGGTAGACCTATCAATAACTTTTCGGTAATATTATATATAATGCGTCGATAAATCGTATTATTCTCAACTCCAAAGTCTCCGATAGAAAAAAATATATAATCACATAGGTAAAATTATCTAAGACCTAATGACGTCAATTTATTAAGTGAAAGATTATTTGATTTAGCAAAATTTTAGTTTTAACTGTCGCGCGGTATTAGGTACCCTACACTCATGCAACGGAACTATTATGGGACTTGACAGCTGGTGTCAAACCTGTTAGATTCGGTTCACTTTTTAAGTCTTGTAGATATTATTAAGATTTAAGAAGTATTAAAAGTCTCAGCATTAAACACCCTATAGACTCAAAGATGTCTCATCAAAAAGCGCTGCTCCGATCGAAAGGCTATTTACTAAGTAATGAAGCGGACCCTTATACTCTTATCACTAACTAACTTAACTGTTATCATTATAATTCAACGTATACTCGAAATACTATGTAATATTTATCGCTTCATTGATAAAACCCAATATACTTAAGTTTAATGGGGTTATTATATAAAAGCATTTATATAACTTAATTACAGGGCAGTTTGGTGAGCAAAAAAATAAAATAAAAATTATACAGTCAATAGTAATATCAATGTTAAAACTTGAACCATTCTAGTATACACCATATTCGAGGATCCCAAGATAACTTATCAGCTTTTTTACAAAAATACCAGTCAAAAAGCCCTCGCTTCTTTCTAGGAGACCTGGAACTCTGAACCTGATTTTCTTGACCACCCGACATGGTAAATTCGGGGATACCTTGTGTGGTTTTAGTGTTCACCAACATTGTTTGGGTTTTTTGTCATACGGAGGTCTGGCTGATAACGTTTTCAGGTGGTTTTGCTTATATAGGCGCTGTGTGTATCCCTAAAACAATTTTAACAATCAAATAATGCCATTTAGTAGCTACAATAAAGAATATATATTCGAAATTTGGAAACCGGGAAGCCGAAAAGTAGGTGATCTTCTCAATGGGAATCTAGATGAAACGAAGAAATATTCAGATAGCTCGGACTAGAAATAGAACCCAGACCTTTTCGATATCGGGCAGAATGCTCTTCGGTATGATGTACTCCTAGATACCCTATTGTTCCTGCCATCCTAACTCTTCCAGAAAACCTTTCAGTTCTACAAATGTCTCCGGAAGGGTTCATGGTTGTCAGAGATGCTCAAGCCACCTGATGCCACCCCCTCGCATGTTTGCAGAATGTGTGCTGCTGTCTCCTCTTCCTTCAGGCAGGTTCTGCACATGGGGCTGTCGGTGAGACCTATGGTGAAGAGGTGTTTATTAAAGTGACGGTGTCCCGTAAAAGTTCCGGTTACCAGACGGCGTTGCTTTTTGGTTAGTTTTAAGAGCCTTTCAGAAAGTGAGAGGTTAATTCTTGGTAGAGCCTCCTTGGCTTGTCTGCATTTCTTCAGTCATACTACTAGGGATATGTTAAAGTAAACTGTAGTTAACTTAAGTTAAAGCCGGTCCACACAATACAGACTTAACGCTGAGCAAAATATGGCACAATCAAAAGTCTGTGAAAGTCCCATCGTCCATACGACATAAGCAACTCATTTCATCGTTGGCAGCAATAGTGTACCTAGAATGTGGATCTCAAAATGTAGATCAAACTAACTTTTGCGCGCGACTTAGTCCGCGTAAAACGATCTAACGTTATAACGTTCCAAAACTTCTTTCGGGCTATAAGCATCATTCCTGCCAAATTTAATTAAAATCCCTTTCACTACACATATTATCGGGTTTGGTACCATGGTTAGTACTGTTTTTCCTTCGATTTTCATCCGCAAGAGGGTGCACCGATATGTCTGGCCTTAGAAGCGACTTCACGCAGCGTCACCAGTCAACTCGTGACCATGACGCATGCAACTGCGTCGAAATATTGAGGTAAAAAACAATACTAACCGTGGTAACAAACCCGATAATATGCGTAGTGAAAGTGTAGTGAATAACCACGAAAGTCTTAAAACCTATATTTTATTAAAATCCGTTCAGTACTTTGTGCGTGTAGGAGTAACAAACTCCTTACAAACTTTCGCATTTATAATATTAGTAAAATGTATGCGTAGATGGTTTTTATTATTAGCCGGATCGGCCTTTAGATGGCACTAATGCCCTACGCAAAATATGGACAAGGCCAAGACCATTCAGTCTCAAAAAACAGTGCTGCAGGGCTTCAGCCCTCGGCCTACACTGAGATGGTGCCCTTCGATACACTAACTATTTTCATAAGTTATAGAACTAAGTACCTATTTTCAGTTCGTAATTATGTTCTGAATATTACTTTTATAATTTAGCTAAAGCTCTTTGTACCTATGTTTGTGTGGAATAAATTAATTTGAAATTGAATAAATTTGAATTTAGACGGCGTGTTCGATCGTCCGCCGCATCATCACTTACTATCTGGTGAGAGGATGGACAATGAAATGCTTGTAAGAAAGAAAGAAAGAAAAGAAAAAAAAACCAATTTTTTTTAACATTTAAAACAATGAGTAGCCTCCCATGGGACTATCGGTGCCGCGGCGGCCAGCGTAAATGGTACCCACTCAGCATGTGCTTGTCTAGTATAAATAATAATTTTGGCGTTAAGGTCCAGGTTGTGACCTCGCGTGCGAAGGCACGGGGTCCGCCTTAACCATGATCCAGGATTTAGCAGATCAGGTAATTACAGTGTAGCAACTGCCATCTGACCTCCGTGACCCTGTTACCAGGGGAGCCTGACCGGATTGGAATCATGGTTACACATTCAATCGCCTAAATGTGTAGGGTTCATCACGATGTTTTCTCTCACCGGTTAGTGTTCAATAAATCTACAGAACTCAGAAAAAGTTATTGGTACATGGCGTCACTGGGGATCGAACTCGGTACTTCTGGCTAACGAGTCGGCCTGCTAGCCATTAAGCCACCGACGCTCTTCACTAGTCATCAACTAAAGTACATAACTCAGAAAAGAGTCACTGGTACGAGGCAGCACTAGGATTCAAATCTCCTCTCGCTTACTATTCGGACTCCATGACTGCGCTGTTGTGATTGTTTGTAAGTATTATTTGTAACTTGCTGTTGGTGTTCTGAATAAAATAAAATAAGTAAAATATGCGCTTATTAAACATTCCTAAATTCAGTGACTGAATTCAGAAACAAATAGCGAGAGAGCAAATCAAAGTGGAATGTCTTGTTCATAGAATAAGGTCCATTTTAGTATCTCGGATTTTTGAGAAGCGGAGCGACGCGTGACGTAATATAGTACCTTAGACTAATAATAGACTTAGTATAATACATCTGTGAGGCGATGACCTAATTAGCAACGGTCATACGACCATGATCGGCGGTTTTGGTCGGGCGACGCGACGTCCGTTTGTGCATTCTCCTCCTCCTTCACCCGTTATGCTCGTCTAAGCTGAAATGACGCGCCCCACCATCGCATTAACGCACACAAGCAAATTTAAAATATGGACGCGATACATATACAAATGCCGTTGTAATTGGCCATTCAGTTGCCAGTGAGACTCAACGTAGGAGCACGCGTCGTTCGATTGGAGCAGTCGACGCCCCCACACAGATGAAGTGTCGTTATTAATATTTGCACTCACACATCGAAATAAACTAATTAAGTAGTGGGGCGCGTCATTTCAGCTTAGACAAGCTCTACCGAAGCGTTTACATTACCTACTCCATCACTGCGATGGAAATGGTGCTGAAACCGACGCATAAGAGTGATACGTCGTAAGTATATCATATATTCTTAACGATTTACGCCTTAATCACGTCATAAGCCATAAACCAACGCATCTACCCATCTAAAACCAATCATTATAAACGGTCTGTCATAAATTTTTATAAGTACAGTGTCATAGAGGTCATAAACTGATCGTGAATATTGCTTTTATACGTCGGTTTCGTCATAAAATATTATACGGTGGAAGGTCACATTGGCGTTAATCGATTTTGAACGAATCTAGTTCTCGATGTTGGTTTTGTACAAAGAGATTGGAAAGTTAGCTACCTTCATGGTTGATACTGACAATTTCTTTTTTGCTCTGTGGTTTTCTTAGAAGAAAAAATTGGCTTCGCTTAAATCTATATGTTGATAATCAAAAGTGGTTTAATCATCAACATTTCATCATAGTTTGTGATCAACATCAAAGACGCCCACTGCTGAGCATAGTACTCCCCCAGAGATCTCCACGGCGGCCGGTCTCGTGCCTTCCGCATCCAGCTGGTACCTGCGATCGTTACCAGGTCGTCGGTCCACCTTGTGGGAGGCCTACGCTGCGTTTTCCGATAGGTGATCGCCACTCGAGAGTGGTTTTATACTTACTAGCATTATGTCCATGGTTACTATTCTAGTGACAAGCGAGCAGACAGCCTACCCGATGGTAAGCAAGCGGTAAATGTCGCCCATAACATTTAATATGTACGGTGCAAACACCATACATTCGGCGCGCTGTCGTTTCAGCGCTATTTAGTATAATATACTTTAATAATAATATTTACGTACATCTAAGTATTATTATTCAAGTATTTATTAAATAATAAGGAGCGTCGGTGGCCGAGCGGTTGGGTATCCGAATCGTGGGCGAGAGGTGCCGCGCGGGTTCGAATTCCGCTGCGGCCATGTACCAATGACTCTTGTCTGAGTTATGTACATTATAGGTTTTAAGACTTTTGTGGTTATTCACTAAACTTTTACTACACATATACTACACATATGAGGTAAAAACAATACTAACCGTGGTAACAAACCCGATAATATGTGTAGTGAAAGTGTTATGTACATTAGTTGAATTCTAACCGATACATTTACGGTGAGGGGAAACTGAATTTGTAACCATGATCCAATCTGGTCAGTTTCCCCTGGTATCAGGATAACGGAGATCGGATGGTAATCGCTCCGCTGTCATTACCCGATTGCCGGATCCTGGACCAAGGATCAAGGCGGACCCAGGGCCCTCGTGCTCGAGAGCACAACCGGGACATTAACGCCAAAAGATGATTTTTATTACTTTTTATTTATTTATTGCACACAATAAAGAAATATAGAGATATGACATAGATATAACTGACACAACAGGCACTAATTATTTCAGTACTTTCCTACTTTTTGTTATTAACTAATATTTAGGTACATTTTAGTTATTAGTTGTCCACTGAGTCGGGGAAAAATAGTACGGTAGGTACCATAAAGTTTTTCTGTGACTGTTCTTAAACCATTTTTAAGGACATTTGTAACTGCGAACCCAAACGCCTGTCGGGATATATTAATTTTAATGCATCAGTCGTTTCGGCCCGCGGGCCAAAACCAGGAAGGCCGAAACGCCTGAACACTCAGTATATTAAAGTATTTCTTGTTCAAGGGAGTGTGTTATTACCATTAACAAACAACCAAGCCTACCAGCTCTCCAGTAACACCCATCTTACTTAGAACACATCACCAAGATACATCAAGATTAGTCAAACTGTCAAAGTGACAGCCAGTCCGATTTCTAGGACCAAGAAATAGGTCCCTTCCAAACAAACATTATCGGCTCAATGATGCCATGGCCCGCGGCCCAATTTCCATAAATGTATTTTGTAAAATTGTAGTTTTATGTCGTTCATAAGAGTTTTGTAAACACTTATCATCACAGCTAGGGCTTGCAATCGAATATACGAATACTTCGAATATTCGCCTCATTTCAATATTCGAATAGTAATTTAGGTAATATTCGAATATTTTTAAACAATCTGAATTTACGTACTCGTGTCTTAATTTTGTGGTTTTTAATCATACGGATCGTGTGAACGCACCCACCGAATGGTCGAGGACTCGTGCCTGAGTATTCTGCTATGCGAGGCGCATTCTGTCTGATATAATGTTTTAGTTTATATATAATTTGATTTTAATTTGTATCAGTTATGTCATGATATAAAGTTTTTTCCTTTTTTCTTGTTAAGTCAAAACTCGTTTAGCGTACTAATCTCGTAAAATACCTGATCTTAGGATCTCACTGACCTAATGCTACCTTCTCACTCTCACGAGGGCCTCACGAGGCGACCTCGCGTGAGGTAACACGAGGCGAGGCGGGCCCTCTTCACTCTCGCGAGGCTGGTACTTTGTATTTTGCTGTGTTTAGGACTACACGGGAGGGAATCGCGAGGCAAGGAGACCGAATACACTCTCGCCTAGCAAGAGTTAAGGGGATTCGATTTCCATAATAAATATTTTTTTGTTAATGTTCAGTAATTGAATTATGGTTTATACTATTAATAAATGTTCAAAGGTGCGGCAAATCGCTTTCTATAGCTTAATGATATAAAATAATGCAGTTAAATAAAAGAAAACATATTCGCCGCTAGGCGGCGTTGTTTTGTAATTTTGTGATTTTTATTTTCAATGCTTTGTTTTATATTATTAACATGTATAAAATCCATTTCACGCTCATTTCGATACATTTACTAACGGCCAATTGCTCAAACTTACATTAAACACGTAGTTAATACCCTGATTCTAGATTTCACAATATTTCTATGTATTTTACTGTGTGCAATAAAATGTTAAATAAATTTCTAATATTCGAATATCACCAGCAAAAATATTCGAATACTTAAATTTTCGAATATTTGCAAGCCTTAACACAATTTGAATAAAATTATTTGACTATAAACCATCATCTAAAGACTGTGCCATGGGTGCCATAAACTATTCATGCATTTAGGCTGCAGGCAACATGGATGCAGATCCGCAGGGGCGTTGTCACTGTGAGGACTAAGATAAAATAGCGAATGCCTGTGATTGCGCTGGCTACCTTATCCTTCAAACCGGAACAAACGATGCAAGCATTGTCGCTTAATGGTAGAATTACATAGAGAAATTGGACATAGAGGCATAGAAGGCACTCACATCTGAAGTCACAATCTACATTCTGTTTCCTTTTTTAATGGTGCATATAACGTGTCCAAGAGGGACGGCAATAAGTTGTCAAATATTACTCAATAACCACTACTATTGTCAAATTTGGTGGCCTTGGTCACCTATATGTTCTAAATTTTTGTATGACGTTGAGTAATTTGTTTAGAGTTGTGACAGTGTACATTCTCTATAGGTAGAGGCTCCATCTACGCTCTATGTACTATATCCAATGGGGTACCCCATCACCATAGTCCGGGGCGACGTTCAATGAGTAGTTTTCCAGTAGGTATTGTCAGTTGGTTTCAAAAAGCATCAATAGATGGCGCTCCTACAATTATGGTAATTTTTTAAAAATCTGTTTGTATTTGGCAGTGATATCATGCAGCCATCTAATACTACACCTAATAATAAAATGTTTATTAATATAAACATAACTTTTAAAGGTTGAACGAAATATACAAAGACATATTTTTATGAATAGGCACTATGTTCCATTTTATTACAACCTCTAAAATGGTTGAAAACTATTGATAAATACAATATTATCCAATACAACTTACCCAGTGTGTATATTCCCTTTGCTAAGAACCTTTTTCAAGCGATTATAAATTACCAAAATTGTCGGGCCGCCATCTAGTGAGTGGTTAAGAATGCTTTAGATACCTACTGGAAAACTCCTCATTGTTTGTTTTTCTCTATTGAAACATAGAAACACACTACAGAATTTAAATTTAATTAAACAAAATCCATCCAAATAACAAAGTTTTTATTTTATATAATTTGAAACATAGGTATTGTTTATAACCATACTCATTAACTTATCATTTAGCTAATTACCATTAAGAATTATATGAAAACTGTTTAGATTTTTTATGATTTAATAAATACCAGTTTATACTGATTGTAAAATTTTGACTTAGGGGACAGACAATAACAAAGGTAAACAAATTTTATATAATTAGAAACATAGATAATTGTTTATAGCCATACCAGATAACTTATCATTTAGAAAATTACCACAAAGTAACGAAAACTGGATTTTTTAAATTATTGAATGCCAGTTTATAATGATTTTCATTTGATATTATTGTAACATTTTGGTTCGGTTTCGTAACAAGTAGGAATCCTCGATTGGCAGGAGATGGCGCAGGATAGGGAGAGGTGGCGATATCTGGTGTCGGAGGCCAAGATCCACTTTGGGTCGCTGAGACAGCGCAGTAAAGTAACATTTTGACCTATGCGCTTATTACATTTGGCTTAATTCAGAGCAAAAAGCGTGAGAGCACAAGCAAATCAAAACGGAATGCATAACTCTTAAAATAAGGTACATTTTTGTTACACGTTTTGTTAATTATAGTTATTTTATTGTGTATATAGAATTATGTTTATTGTATAGAATTATGTTTATCCATAGTTTAATAATAATATATTTATAGTATTCTCTTTATATATTTATTTATGATGACATGTGTAAGCACATCTTGTAGTTTTTTTCCCTTATTTGCTCTTGCACTACTATGAGATACTGTGATAACTTACCTCTTCCCAAAGGTTGTCTGGAAGAGATCGCTTAAAGCGATAAGGCCGCCTTTGCGCGCATATAAATTGTTTTTCTTATTTTTTGTTATGTATATTATTTTTGTGTGTGCAATAAAGAGTTTTTACTTACTTACGCCTTTTGAAAACGCGACGTGTAACATATTATGTGATACAAAAATGAATCTTATCCGAAGAGCAATACAATCCACATTGATTTGCTCTCACGCTTTTTACTTCTGATTTTAGTCCACTGAATTTTGCCAGGTGTAATATAAGCGTATTACCGCTCTCTGTCTGAAAGATCCCTTGAATGACGATACTTACACGTGACGTTGTGAGTACCTAACACTCCTCTCAGCTGCATTAGTTTCAGACATTCTTGTATTGCTCGAGGATCCAACACCACCTACCCACCGACCAAGGAAAGAAACGTTGGTCTGACACAGTAGAACCTGGCTGGCTAGCACAAGTTGCTCTCGCGCGCGATAAGCGATAAAAAGCGCGACATAGATATTGCTATCTCTTTCATCTTAGTATTAAGAGAAGGAAACAGACGCTCTCTCGCGGCGCGAGCGTTGTCGCGGTCACAGATGTGCTAGGGCCTCAGGTAACGCCCCGTATGGAAAAGTGAAGCTCGTATATCCGTCACCACAAAAGGGGCCAAGCCATATACTGTTCATTTTTTCGAAAAAATCTCTGTTCGACAATTATAAAACACCTAAAGTCTTACTACAGTCTAGTCCGGCGACGGCGTCGCTGTTGGTGACAGCCATATGACATTTCAAAATGGCGACATATAGTTCGAGTTTTGGCCACCGGGTGAGTTAAGTTTGCGGCAATGTAGAGGGCACGTAGATGTTCAAATAGGATGTCATTTTGTGTTTCAGATTCAGAGATATCATGTCAAACTCAACAATTCACACTTTTTTTTTTCAAACAACAATACTTCAATAAAATTCCTTGTGATGTTACTTCCATTCGACATAAATAATTTATTCTAAGTTTTCCAGTTTAAATAAGTACAGGCAGTCGAGTTCACTTATGTATTAATATCTAAAAGTATATAAGTATTAGAAGTCGTCTCTTGGTCATAGGGTCAACAGGGGGAAAAAAAGGAAAAAAAATGTAATTTTTAACTGCGGGCCCAAACGCCTTAGGGTACACATTAATTTCAATGTATCAGTACTTTCGGCCCGCGGGCTTAAACCAGACCGGGCCGAAACGTCTGAACACTCTCATCATGACTAAATACCTAGAACTTACGTTTTGATTAACAATACTTCAAGCATTGTTATCATTTCTACACGTTATCCTAATTTACATTTAAATGACGATTATACGATTATTATATCAATTTTATTGTATGTATTAGTTTATAATCTATAATAATTTGTATGTGTGTATGTATAAATATGGGCTTCAGTTTCCCGAAACTAAATACATAAATAAAATTTTATCAAATTACAAGGTCCCGTGATCTAAATAAAAGATGCTTGATTTAGATGAACCGTTCATTCTCAGATCGTTTTATTCCCAGATGGTCCTAGTCCCAAAGGGTTTCATTCCCAGATGATCCCAACTGGTCGATCAGAGGGCCTATCGGCTATCTCAGTGGACAACTGAATTTGACATAAAAAAATCTGACACTACTCTAATTTGGTACTAATTTGGTAGACGCTATTGCCAGTTTTCAACGTAGATGACGTGGTGTAGAATTATCTAGTGTCAAATACAGTTGTCAACTGAGTTAGCCAATAGCCCCGCTGGGGGTCATCTGGAAATACTACCACTTGAAACCTGCGGCCTTAGCCAAGAGGTTTCGTTAATCTGCAATCGTTTATGGTAGAAAAAATGTATAGGATTTGACATAAGCTAACGTTATCTGACATAAGCTGTTTGTGGTAGAAATCCTTGGTCCATAGACAATTCACGTACTTTCGGTGTACAAAGGAGGCGGATTGGCGGATGATCCTACACAATCAGAGTCAATGTAGATGTTGGTGGAAATAGTCGAACTTCGACCTGTCAATTTTCTACAATACACGCATTCCGCAAGCGGAGCTGTCAAAGATGGCTAGACCGGCTGGTCCGAGTCTGACAATGGGATATTTGCTAACTCACGTTCGACACCGATTATCATTTAATTATCATAAAGATTATAATCATAAACCCTGCCAACTGTTATTTTTGTTACATTTGCCCCTTACGGGAAAAGCCAAGGGATCTTGCTCGTACAGCCAAGTCTTCTGTTATAAAATGTCGAAGCTTTAGGGACTCTGAAAAATAACGTTCAATGATGTTCATTACAAGGCCGTAGCCATGTCTTGGTGATCATTATCCCCTCAATATCAAGATAGTACTGATATTGTTGGTGCTATTGCGACTTCTTGGATCCACCAGAAAGCTTAGTTCCATGCTTTTTTTTATGTTATACGGCATACAAACAGGCAAACGGGCCACCTGATGGTGCGTGGTCACCGCCGCCCATGGACATCAGCAACATCGGGGGAGTCACCAATGCGTCGCCCGCCTCTGAAGAGACCTCTAATATACCTCTTGAACGGTCCCATGTTACAGTCCAAAGGAAACACTGTGGCTGGGAGCTCATTCCACATCCGAATCGTACAAGCGAGAAACGATTCGAACCTTCGCGTGGTGACCAACGTGTTATTGCATTTCTCCATCACTATACACTTTCACAGGCATTGCAGGGTTTTACAGGTATTTCACAGGTGTATTGCAGAGGTATTTAATAATGATAACAAAATCCGAAATATACAATAAGAGAGTAATTGAGTAACAACCATAACCTCACTCCACAAATTCCCGCCAACAAGTCTCTCACCCTAAACACAGAATATTAATACTAACGTAAGTACAACGTAAGGTTGAATTTCAATTGCACACCATAAAGCAACAAGGTCGAATGTCCCTTGCATTCTGATAGTTAACAGTGGCGGCCTTAGCGACATGGTTATATAGGAAGTTTTGTCTAAACTGATAAACCACTTTGCTTGCCTGACTGTACATTAAAAAGTATATTGATCGCAAAACCAGTATAAGATGAGCTACTATCTCTATAGATGCACATAGCAATGTTAGCTCCTTTTATACTGGTACTGCGTAAGTCCAGCATATCAAGCTACAAAAAACCAGTATAAGATGAGCTAGTGTCTTTATAGAGGCACATAGCAATGTTAGCTTCTTTTATACTGGTTTTATTAAGTTGATAACCAGTATAAGATGAGCTACCGTCTCTATAGGCGCGCATAGTAATGTCAGTTCCCTTTATACTGATTGTATTATACTTGTTTCCTTTGGATAATGGCTTAAAGAACTTGACTACATACCGATTTACATCAATAGTTATATCTAATTTCTAATTTAATACTTCAATAAGCTCCAAACGTTTTCCCATTCTGGCAACCATTTTTTTTCTGTCAAAAATTGTATTAAACCAATGTAATCTCTGAAACCATAGTGTATAGTACACTGGGGTCGGATATTTCATTGAATTATGCGCATATTACATTTGGCTACATTCAGTCTTTTAAATTCAGAAGCCAAAACCGTGTAGCAAATAAAAATGGAATGTATTGCTCATACAATAAGGTACATATTTGTATCAGGCTTTTTGAAAAGTGGAGCGACGCAAAACATAATATAAGTGATATAAAATGGACTTTATTTTATGAGCAATACATTCCACTTTAACTTGCTCTCAAGCAAGCATTTTGCTTCTGAATTTAGCCAGGTGTAATAAGCGCATTAGTTCAATTTTTGACAAAAAAAATCTGTTTCAGAACAGCCCTCCCTCCCCTATTTTGATAAACGTCAAACTAGAATCGAACTCGATTATGAAGTGTCCGTATTATTGTTAGTCGATGGTTCTCAGAGAAACAAATATGAAACGGTTGAC
The DNA here is from genome assembly GCA_905147135.1 of Blastobasis lacticolella. NCBI lineage: Eukaryota > Metazoa > Arthropoda > Insecta > Lepidoptera > Blastobasidae > Blastobasis > Blastobasis lacticolella. The sequence continues at coordinate 2,391,290 of LR990067.1, forward strand.
AGATAAAAATGCCACGGACCAACTCTCGACACTGCCGTTTGACATTTCATAATTGTTTTCGCCGCGTTTGACATTTATCGAAATCCCTCGGACCCATAAGCTCAAAAACCTACGATGTCAACACAGCGAACCCGTGGCTGTACAGAAGAAAAATTACATTACATCGTTTAGATATGGCTGATAATTTTATTTTATTAATTTAATTTATTATTTATTTGGAATTGACTGTTCACATCTGCTGCGTGGAGTTGCCGTTCCATGTGTTGTTGTCGTCCTCGCCGGCGCGCTCGTTTGGCAGTCTGGGGAGGGAAATATAAGTAGGTTTTTAGGTTTGGGGCTCCCATTTTCCGTACTTGGACTCAAATTTGGTCCTTTATACGTGACTGAGAGCCGGCTATTGCAGCCAGCCTAGCTCCTTCCAGAAGTCTATTAGTCTCTTGGGACGTTCACAGACTTCCCGAAGGGATATACATACATAAAGCTCACGCCTGTGTCCCACAGGTGGGGTAGGCAGAGGCTATGGACCGCCACTTTGCTCTGTCCTGTAGCCGTATTCACAATGATTCGAAACCGTTTCCGAACGATTCGACACGAAATTCGTAGCGGCGAATCCGTGTCGATCGATTCGAAAACTGTTATTCAGAATCCCGATAGATTCCACGGAAACTCTACTCTCTATAACATATGAAAATGTCATCAAAATTAACTGAAACCACATTTTCCTAAGAACTTTTGCGGGGTCCTTTGTCGATTCCGTATCCGAATCCGATTTCCGAGCCATTGTGAATACGGCTACTGAGACAACTCCCTAGCCTCGCATATATCCACAACTCTTTTCATACATCTCCTTTTATTCTTACCACTTCGGACCCCAGCTTTTTTGAGAACATTACTGATCTGATCAGTGAATGATTTTCTGGGTCGTTTCGAAGGGACCTTGTGTAAGTATACTATGTGTCGTCTTCTTGCCATTTACACCAACAATATCATTATTTAGTTGTTGAATTTGAGTGGAGGTAGATATAGAGGTAAAAGATCAAGAGTCTCCGTAGTCTGAAAAATGGGCAGCAGCATTTTCTACGCCTGCCAAGCGTGGAGATTATGGCAATAACCTCCCCTTTCGTGGGAGAGGCCCTAAGTCCTGCAGTGGACTGTTACGGGCTGTGATGATGAGATATAGATTTATTTTTTAATTAAGAGCGAGGTTTTCTATGGTGAACGTAAGTTTGCTCATTGGATTTACATTTAAGTGTTTACGAGATTTCATGTAATATTTAATGCAACAAAAAGTGTAAATCTGTTGGCAAATAAATAAATAAATATAGTACTAGACTGTGCATGGTATAGTAAAGTTCATTTAGTAGTTTTTGCGTGAAGAAGTAAGAAACATTCAAACATGTTAGACTGTGAGGGCGCCGTTGGTTATCCCACGTCATCAAGTACAAGAAAAAATCCACTTTGGAGTGATAGTAGACGTTTGGGAGACTCACACAACGTTGGTCACTTAATTTAAAGTCACTTATGGTGACTACAATGCGGCTGAAAAGCGAAACTGCAAAGAAGATTTGACGCAGACCAGTTTTTTTTTACTTCCAAAACTCACACAAGAGGATATGTAAAATGTAAACACTATTGCTACGAAAAGTCAAAGTTTGGTTGTCTAATGAAAAAAAAAACAAATTTTTTGTTCCACATTGTGCACGGGCAGGCAGGCCAACATTTTATGGCTCTTTTAAAAGTTACAAAGTGGAACTATTCGCGATGACGTAGGATAACATGGTTGGTTGTTCAGTCTAATATGGTTGATTGTTTGTTACTCGTTCACGCAAAAACAACTAAACGGATTTCGATGAAATTTGGCAGCAACATAGCTTATAGCCCAGAATAGCACATAGGCTATAATTTGTCCCGAAACTCAATATGATTCCCGCAGGAACGGGTCTTGAACGTAACCTAATTTTACGCGAACTAAGTGGCGGGCAAAAGCTAGTACCTAGTAGCTAGTAGAAGAGCTGATACACAGGCTACTTAGCTTACAAGAAGACTTCAATTACAGTAGTTCCAAGGAATTTGTAAAAAATATACACATTTTAAATTTTTGTTTTATAATATTACCTGTGAACATTCGCCCGCCGTCTCAGCCCCAAAGCGTCCGCGTCCGGTCTCGCGGCCGCGGCCCCGCCGACCCCGCCGACCCCGGCGACCCCGCCGACCCCGGCCCCGCCGACCCGGCCGCCGGCCCCGCCGCCGAACAGGCGGGCGCGCACCCACACCACGGCCTGATGGCACGGCGTCACCACCAGGGTGGAGAACAGGGATGTGAAGAATGCTGTGGAGATAGATAATAAAATAATAATAAATATTCGTGGACAAATTCACACAGCGCCATCTAGCCCCACACTAAGCGAAGCTTGTAGTATGGGTGCTAGCTAACTGATATACAACTTATATACTTTTAAATACATACTTATTATACATAGAACACCCAGACCCGTAACAGAAATTAAAATTCATCATTTCAATTGCTGCCCGGCCGGGAATCGAACCCGGGACCTCTTGCGTGGCAGACTAGCTTGTTGACCACTGAACCACTCAGGTCGTCAAATAATGCATGCTCTCTCTCATTTGTTTGTAATGCCCTAACAGGGTGTCACATGTAAGTACTACATGATATTGTGATATCTTTTGAAAACTGAGATACGCAATAAATGAAATGAAATGAAAATGTGCCCGCGACATATCTCGCGTCGTGAGAGTGTTCGTTTGTTCTCTCAATACTAACATGAAAGGGTAATACGTGCCTGCGGTCCTATTTTATTGAATCGCTCACCTCGATTCGAACGGTTTTAAATTTTGACTTTTGTCATGAAAGATTCGATATTTAGAGATGCTTGATGCTGATTTTCTCTATTTATGAACCGTATTCTTTCAGTGTCGCCAATGTGATTGAAAAAATATTGAATTATTAATGCCGAAAATCAAAATTGAAAACCGTTCGAATCGAGACGAGCGATCCAAACCTAGAGCCCCTGGAATGTCAACATATGAAAAAACTTAATAACAAATAATTTTGAGCCGCCTTTTTTGGGCTAGTTTTGTCCATGGATCCATTCTAGACATGTTTGGACCTAAGATTTCTACTCACTGATAAGCCAATAGGGCAATCCCATTGCGAGGTAGCTCCAGCAGTTCCGAATAACGTCAATTCGAGTGTGTTTTGTTTTTGAGCCGACGAAAAACAGTGATTTAAATGTTTTTTGATTTTGTGCAGACGAAAAGAGCCGATTCGACTGTGTTTTGTTTTTGAACTTACGAAAAACGGTGATTCGGTTGTGTTTTGTTTCTCGACGTCCATGAGTAGACAGATTGTTGAAAGGATTTGATAGTGTATTTTGTTCTTCCGGATGTTGTTCCTAGGGAATGCCTTACCGACTTACCAGACCGTAATAGCCCAAGGCCCGAATGAATAGGCTGTTCCTAGACAGGCATGCCGCATCGTCACTTACCACCAGGTGAGGTGGCGGTCAAATGCCTAGCTAGTAAAAAAAGAAAATGGTTCCTACTCACCGATAAGCGAGCTCACAGCACTAGGCTGTGCCACAGTGGCGGCCCCGTGCCGCGGCAGCACGAGCAGCGCGGCGGAGGGCGCCAGCGCCAGCCCGCGCAGCGTCTGCGCCGGCGCCGTCAGCTCGCGCCGCGGGAACGCCGTCCACAGCGAGAACTGGGAGCTGGGGAGCTGGGGAGGGACACAATGCTGAGCTCCTTCTTGCACAAACACCCCACCACAATGCCGTACAAATTTGTGGCACAAGTAACGAGATTAGAGTATCTTTTTTCTGTTTCTTGTTTTGTTATTGTCTCTGTTAGATTATATTTTTTAAATTTAATTTTAAGAATTTTGTGCTGTGTGTTTGAGTGTAATAAATGTGTTTTACTTTACTTTACTTTACTTTAAATTTGAAATGCAGTAAGTGCATTTTCTCACGAAATGTACTCGAATCAGAGACCCGTTTTTTGATACCTATTCTGTTCTTTTTGTCAAAACAAAGTTTGGTACAAAAGAATAAAAACCTGTACTGCAAACACGTTTTTCTCAAAACTAGATAAATGCACTCACTGCATTTTAATTTTGTACGGCAGATTATACTGTATCAATTACACTTCACAACAAATACAAACATCAAGTGGGTATATACATCGGCGCTGTGTAGTCTCCGCGTATGTTTTAATAATTGTGTTCTTTTTACGTCTTTTTGGTTTTTTTTTTATGTTATGGTGTTGTTGTTTGTGTCAATAAATGTTCTTTCTTTCTTTCTTTCTTTCAGTAATATTGGCTTCTTAAGGGTATCTTCCGCGTTTCGTACCGCGTACCTTTGTTGACGAGTTGCCCGATATTTCGACACAGTTGCATGCACCGTGGTCGCGGGACGACACGCGGTACGCGGTAGGAAACCAGAGGGCCTATCGGCTATCTCAGTGGACAACTGAATTTGACATAAAAAAATCTGACACTACTCTAATTTGGTAAACGCTATTGCCAGTTTTCAACGTAGAAGACGTGGTGTAGAATTATCTAGTGTCAAATACAGTTGTCAACTGAGTTAGCCAATAGCCCCGCAGGAATGTACCCTTAAAATGTGTGGTAATAACCGCGATACTTTAAAACATTGTAATATGGGCTTTTTTAACAACGAGCAGACAGACACCACAATTATTGCGCTGTACTTTCGACACTCGAGACTGGAAGAGTCTGAAAGATACCAGACAGATACATTTGGCTAAATTCAGAAGCAAAGTGGAAGTTTTCGAGTTCGTCGAGTTACGGAAAAGACCCTGGGTATATCTGATCTATCTAGGTATTTAACTCGTAAGCTAGTGGTACCGGGTTCGAATCACAGCACCGCCAAGTACCAATGACTCCTTTCTAAGTTATGTACATTAGTTGAACACTAACCGATGCTCTTACGGTGAGGGAAAACATCGTGATGAAACCTTCACATTCAGGCGACTGAATGTGTAATCATGATTCAATCTGGTCAAAGTTCACAGGATTCATAGTCGCGGAGGTCAGTTGGCAGTGACTCCACTGTGATTACCTGATCTGCTAAATCCTGGATCATGGTCAAAGTGGACACCGGGCCTTCACAACACAACCGGAATATTGACGTCAAGATGACAGACTAAATAATCTAACAGATGGCGGTTTCAACAACATAAAAGGAAAATGAAATTATTGCGATGTAGCTTCGACACTCGAGACTAGAGAGTCTGAAATTTCGAGACTAATGCGCATATAACATTTAGCGAAATTCAGTCGTCATAATTCTGAAGTAAAATCGTAAGAGCACTTCAAAGTGGAATGTATTGCTCAAAACATAAGGTCTATTTTTGGAAACCTGTTGTGTAGGTCTGTTTGAATTGACGGGTGTTGCAATGACTAATTCCCTCCTATTTTTCCTATGTATGTCATGCTCATGACTTAATTTGTATTATGTAAGTTGTAATTGTTAATATTGTAATTGTGACTAATAAAGATTATCTAATAATAAAATTTAAATATGTTTTGTATGTATCGTGACTTGCAGTGGTGAACATTCGATTAGTCATTCGACGTAGCGTGTTTCGATTCGCAGTTAATTTTCGACGACGTGTGATTTAATGTAGTGATTAGTGATGGGACTCGAATCGAAAATTAATATTCGAATGAATTCGGATCGATATGTTGATTCGAATCATCATGTCGATTCGAATCCATTCGAATATTAATTTTCGATTCGAATAGATATAAATAAATAAAAATACGTTGTTGAAAGCTTCGATAGACCTAATTGTGAATTTACTTTACCTTATTGAAGTCAAGGTATTTTTACGCGAAAAATTTAGTTTAAAACGAAAAATACTTGAACGAATCCCTATTGTCTCATCTAAAAGGTGAGTTTGTCGAGCAATGAAAGATTCGAATCAAAGAAATTGATTCGAATCAGCTCGCGGATTCGAATTAGATCGTGGATTCGAATCAACTCGACAATCAAACGGTGATTCAAATTAACATAAAATCTCATTCGAATCGAGTTTTGACCGTCATGATTCGAATCATTCGAATCAAATGTGAATCGAGTCCCATCTCTAATTCAATGTAACAAATTCGACATCCCGTATCACACTCGGGTAGCGAATAGGGATTGGATCTTGAGACTTTCAGGTCAAGACTCTCGAGTCTCGACTATTGTCGAAACTGCATAACAATTAATTAATTTTCCTTTTATTATCTTCTCGTATTGTGTTGTTCCTTGCCCTTCCTTATTCGTCGAGTTACGGAAAAATCCTGGATATATATTTTTTTTTTTTTTATGTCATACGGTAGGCAAACAGGCAAGCGGGCCACCTGATGGAAAGTGGTCACCACTGCCTATAGACATTAGCAACACCAAGAGTATCGCTAATGCGTTGCCCACCTCTATAACACGTTGCTCTGGCAGCAAAAAGCAAATGCCACTCCACTGCCAAAGCCACGGTTCCCCAAATCCCCACCCCATGGAGCACTGGAAACCTTACTCACCGGCAGAAACACAATACTATTTAAAAGAGTATTATTTAGCTGCGATATTCTGTAAGGTGGAGGTACTTCCCCAGTCGGGCGGCTCCAATTCGAACGAGATACCCCGCTATGCCCTACCTCTCTTTAATATATCTAATCTATCTAAACAAAAATCATCTTTTGGCGTTAATGTCCCGGTTGTGCTCTCGAGCACGAGGTGCGCCTTGACCATGATCCAGAATTAGGCAGATTAGGTAAGTACAGTGGAGCCACTGCCCTAGGCAGCGACGGAAGCGAGGCACCAGAGCCATAAATTTCTCAAATCATTCCCCATTGTATAGCCGGTAGAACACACAGGGAGTCAAAGTTCCTTCGGTCAGCCAGTGGTTCTAACTTGCTTGTTAGTATGGGGTTGTCGATAATTCGTACGACGAATGACGATGACCAAGACCATGGACCAGGCAGATCAGATAATTACAGTGGAGCATCTGCCACCTGACCTCCGAAACCCTGCTACCCGGGTATCCTGCTGCAATCTGGTCTGCTGCCTCTGGGAAGCAGACCAGATTGAATCATCTAATATATCTAATATATATATATATATATATAAGCGAGTTAAAGAGTATTATCTTTCCATTTGTTATCCATAGTATATATGTATGTATGTATGTATTTAAGTATGTATGTTGTATGTAACTTTGTATTTAATTAGGTATTATAATTTCATTGTGGTATTTTTTTTGTGGTAGTGTTATGTAGTTTAGGTATTTTAAGGTGCACGCCGTCTGCCTTTCTGATTATGCCCTGTCTCTTCCGTAGGTCTGCTGTAAGATATTTCTTATGAAATAAGCTGTACCTGTTGTGTTGTTTTCCTTATGTCAATATTGTATAAATGTTATTGTGCACAATAAACTGTTAAATAAATAAATAAATATCTAAATTGACATAGAAGTATTTTTATTTGGTCCAATACCACATTCAAGAAACATAAAACTAACAGAATAAGTACACAATAAGGAAGCAGAGCGATGCGTCATCGGTTCAAATTGGACCAGCCTCAGCTTAATGCTCTGACGCTTAATGCTCTGACGCCTAATGCTCTGACGCTTAATGCTCTGACGCTTAGTGCTCTGACGCTTAATGCTCTGACGCTTAATGCTCTGCCGCTTAATGCTCTCACGCTTAATGCTCTGCCGCGTAATGCTCTGACGCTTAATGCTCTGAGCTTAATCTAACATATCACACTCGGCACCAACCTGCAAATTATCCGCGACGTATCTAGTGACTTCTGAAAGCGGTGCGTCGGCGTCAAACGCAGCCGTGTGCGAGGACCCGTCCGGCAGCTTGAACTGGATGCGGGCGCGGGGGCCGCCGTCGCCCGACGCTGGGTATCATCATCATCATCATTACCGCAGAAGTAAAATGGCGACTCAAGCCTTTCTCACACTTTCTAACACTTGCTAAGGACATGCCCCGGTCAATACGGTTGCCTTGTCAGTCTGATCGTTAAAGTTACTCCGGTCGTTATAGTGACTTCGGTCGTGTTTGTCACTTCGATCGCTGCAGTGACTTCGGTTATCGTAGTCACCCCGATCGGCCTAGTTACTCCGATCGCCACGGTCATTCCAGTCACTCCGGTCGCCCTAGTCACTCAGTTCGCCTGGTACCTTCGGTCACCCTAGTCACCCCCATTATCCTAGTTAGCCCATCACTCCAGTTACTCAGATAACCCCTTATCATCCCGGTCACTACAGTCGCTCCAATCACCTTAATCACTCCGACCACCCACCCTAGTCACTCCACCCACCCCCAACCCCGGCACTCAGTAGGCACCGCGGCACCCCAGGCTCAGCGCGGTGCTGAGCGATCCGGTCCAGGACGCGTTGGCGGGCCAGGTTGGTCTCATCTCCTAACATACTAGTGGCGCTGGTTACCATAATCGCCCCAGCCACCCCCATCGCCAAGGTCACTTAGGTCGCCAAGATTACTTATGTCGCCCCGGACACTCCGGTCGGCCTAGTCATTCCGGTCACCCTAATCATCCCTATCACCTTAGTCACTCCTATCGCCGGGTCACCCCAGTCACAATAGTAACTCCGGTCACCCAAGTAACTCCGATCGCCATAGTCACTCCGATCACTCTAGTTACCGCTACCACCCTAGTCACTCCGGTTACCCTAGTCATTCTTATCACCCTAGTCACTAGGGTCATTCCGGTCACCATAGTCAGTTCGATCGCCCTAGTCACTTCAGACACCCTAGTCACTCCTGTCGCCATAGTCACTCCAGTTACCTAGTCACTCCAGTCACTCCTGTCGCCATAGTCACTTCGACCACCCCGGTCACTCTAATCACTCCACCCACCCCCAACCCGGTCACCCCTACCACCCCGGTCCCCCCACCCACCCCCAGTACACTCACTAGGCATCGCGGCGGCCGGCACCCCGGCGGCGCCATCCGCGCCCTCGGCGGCAGCGGCGCTGGCGGCGCTCTCCCGCGCCCTTCTCTCGGCGCGGTCCTGAGCGATCTGGTCCAGGACCCGTTGGCGGGCCAGGTTGTTCTCGAGTTTCTCGCGTTTGCGTTCCTCCTGGGGGTTTTTGGAGACGGTCATTAAAAATATAACTAATACTTACTACCAGAGCTTAAATCTAGAGAGCTGCTAAGCTTTCTTTTTAGAAATAAGCAACGCCTGTTGTGTTTTTACTGTTATAATTCTTTGTATAAGATAATTGTGTACAATAAACAGTTAAATAATCAAATTTAAATGTACATATTGACATTCGGATTGTCTATAAATAAATTGTAACCCGATAAATTGTCTTAGACCGCTATTACGCCATATTTATTCACCAAATAAGACATAAATTAATTTTAAAGTGACATTGTTATTGTAATACTAAATATAAATGTTTTTAATATTACAAACTACATATTATTGAATATAAGAAATGTTTCTATGACTCTGTAAAACTTAAAATTAATATATTTTTTAAATATACACACTGACCTGTATCTGCTTAAGTTCCTGGTCGGCCTGCCAGCGCTTCAGCTCGGCCACGCCCTTCCCCTGCGACCGCCGCTCTATCTCTTTCTCCTTCTCTTGCTGGGGGAGGAAGAGAGATGGGTTATCTATAATCTATTTCAGCAGAGTATAAAAACACCTGTCAGATCCGACGCGATAAGTAAAAAAGGCCATATATGGCGAGGTTGGAACCAGAGTGATCTAAGTGGCATTTTTACCAAGAGTACTTAAATGGTTTGAAATATAATTCCAATAAGAGTGAACTACTGGTTTTTCAGGCTACTTATTTCAGGGTACTTATCGCCGGAACCATGTGCCACCCGTGTCTCTGTATGGGGTGCCTTTGGTTTAAATACTTGGGCCACATTGTCACCTCAAATCTAAATGATGATGAGGATATAGAGAGGGAACGCAGTGTTGTCGGTGAAGAGCAATATGATAGCCCGCAGGTTCGCACGGTGTACTGACGAAGTAAAGATAACACTGTTCAAGTCATACTGTCAGTCGTTCTACTCCAGTGCCCTGTGGGTGTCATATACGCGACGTGCCTACAACACTCTGCGAGTTCAGTACAACAACGCCTTCAGGATGTTGTTGCGGCTGCCCAGGTTCTGCAGCGCCTCAGGAATGTAATCATGCGCAAGAAAACCGCGTCGTTGCTGCATCGCCTCAGGAGTAGTCGCAACAGCATCCTGAAGACTATTGCGGAGAGATTGGACTGTCCGATCCAAAACCATTTAATAAAAATAGCCATTGGCGTTAAAAAATAAGCTTAATTAAATTTATACTAACAGTACTAACAAAATTACGTTAAACTGTCAACTAACACACTTTTACTAAAACTCTATGGATTTTTAAGTCTGAAATAAAGATATTATTATTATATCAGTGTGGCATAGAAGCATTTATTTTTCTGTGTCCCGTAGTGTATTAAACTCAATATTATTAAAAATGACACTTAGATCACTCTGGTTCCAACCTCCCCATATAGGACATATATTGTTGTCTCTTGCGTCTTAGTATTGACAGAAGGAATATCTCTTTCATCTTAGCTTTGAGAGAAAGAACCAAAAGCTGTCTCGCTAGCACACTTGTTCTAGCCGTGCTGGTCATAGAAGAACCAGCCATATCAACTATGCAGCATGGAGATATAAGCCTTCTTCACCTGGAGACAACGCTGCGAAGAAAAAAAAACAAATAACCTCTCTATCCTTAGCGGCCTTCTCCTTGTTCTGCGCCTCGATCAGCTGTTTGGCGCGCAAGAAAAGAGAAAGAAAAAGTAATCAACATCTTTCTTCTTACCGACATTTTCTTTCCTCAGTGCTTTGAACAGCTTTAGCGAGAGCTAGCGCAGTAAAAAGAAAAAGTGAACCAATTTTTTCTTTTCATTCCTGGTAGGCAAAGGTATCAATGTAGAACGTAGAAGAACCTGCTATATCACCTATGCAGCGTGGGCATTAAGTCTCCTTCATCTAGACACTTCACATATCATAACTTGGGTACTACTTATGATATATTTTATTTCATATTATTTTCTGAACGGCCATAACTTATACTAAAAGACATTTCAAGGTTATCCATCCATTCATTACCGGATATCCTGTATATTATGATTCGCATAGCTTCACTTTTTAAAAGGCGTGATACAAAAATTGATCTCATTTTGATTTGCTCTCACGCTTTTCGCTTCTGAATTTAGACGAATTTAGAACCATATGGAGTTATAAACGCATATGGAGTGGATTAAAAAAAAATTAATAGTAACCTCTTTATCCTTAGCCGCCTTCTCCTTATTCCGCGCCTCGATCAGCTGTTTGGCGCGCAGTAAAAAAGAAAAAAAAAACTTCATTGACAAAAGAAGTGAACATCATTTTTCTTCTTTGTAGCTTTCTCTTCATTTCTGGTAGGCAAGGGTAATTATGTAGGGCGTAGAAGAACGGTCTGCTAATCACATATGTAGCGTGAGAAGCCTATATCTCTATCTGGAGCCTACACACCGAGAAAAAATAAAAATAAAAGAAGACCTCTTTATCCTTAGCGGCCTTCTCCTTATTCCGGGCGTCGATCATCTGTTTGGCGCGGTCCATCTTCTCATCGACGCTCTCGCTGCTGCCGGAGGCCACGGGGGCCGCGGGGGGCTGCGGGGGCTGGGAGGGCTCGTCCTGGGGCGCGGGGAAGAAAAAAAATTAAAAATATATCGAAAAAAAAAAACTTGGCAGCCGTATTGAGGATTCAAATGATTTGGCTTAAAGGACTTAGATTCCAGGCCATTAAATCTTTAAAAAAGTCTTGATATAATTTGACTTAAAGGACTTAGACACCACGCCATTAAATCTTAAAAAAGGCTTGAAATTATTCGGCTCAAAGTATTTAGATTACAGGCCAATAAATTTAAAAAAAAAGGATTGAAATCAGGGCGAATCACAGTTCCACAATGTGTCTTAACTGGAGTGTGAGGTTCTATTGTCATAACATAACAGACATAAAAAGTAGGATAACCCATGACCAAGAAAGAATGAAACAAAGCTTAACCATTTCGGCTTTCGAATAGAGAACACCGCACCCAAATCGATCCCTAAAACTGTTTCGGAACCTGCAACAAATTTAATCAAAAAATAACACGAAGGACTAGGAAAGTCAATGATCCCAGCTCACCTGAGGCACAGCATTCGCATGGCTAGGCCCGGGGTCCTGGGGCCGCGGCCGCCGCACGCAGACATCTCCCTCGCACACCACCTCGTACTCTTTCCCGGATTTGGTGATCTCCAGGTACGTGCCCTGGGGCAGCCGGGTTGCTTGGCCGGATGAGGTCTCTGGATGGGGTTGGGGTGTTTAAAAGTAGTACAGAAGGCGGTACATAAACTAACAAAACACCAGTATAAAATGAGCTTTTAAAGCGCGTACAAACCGGAGATGGTCTAGAGTCGTAAACAGGGTAGGTTAAACTGCTGGCTTTATTTATTCTTTTTTCTGAAGTTTGGTTTTTATAAAAATGTAAGCAGTGCAGTTTCCGAACGCAACATCTAATTAAAACAATAAACTTACATAAAGTTTTTACAACAATACAAGTACCTATTATATTCTGTGTGGTCTGTGGTTATTGAGTATTTTACTGTTGACTATATTCAGAAGCTAAAAGTGTGAGAGCAAATCAAAGTGAAATGTATTACTCATAAAATAAGGTCCATTTTAGTATCACGGCTTTTGAAAAGCGGAACGACGCGAAACATTATTTAAAATATACAAAAATCAACCTTATTCTATGAGCAATACATTCCACTTTGATTTGCTTTTACGCTTTTACCATAAACCTAAAATAAAATTTCTCTTACCCGGCTGCTCGCCCGGCTGCCTCACGATGCAGGCGGGCGCGGCGGCCAGCGGCGCCACCGACGCGCCGGAGCCCGACGGCGCCACCGCCGGCTGCTTGTCCTTGTCTGGGGGGGACCGGTTAGAGGTGACTGCTTACCATCAGGCAGGCCGTAAGCTTGTTTACCACCTTAGTGGTAAAAAAAACATGAGGGGGATGCGGAGGAAAGAAGTGCGTAACCAGTACATATATACACCTCAGTTTCGGATTAGAGCGGTGTCCGGGTAGAGGAAAGAAGGGGGGCCTGCGTGGATGTATGTGCGGAGCGGCTTGACCGAGTACGTAACTAGTAAATACATACACCCTATTTTCATATAGGTTATTTTATAGATACTTAATATTTATAGAAACACGGCGCCACTGCCGGCTACTTGTCCTTGTCTGGGGAGGGGAGACCGGGTGGGGTTAGGGTGGACTTGACCGAGTACGTATCGAGTATAACCTGCGTCACGAAAGAAGAGACTTGTCAAATGGCAGCCGCGCAGGTAATCGCATGCAACGCAAGTCGAACCACGTGACCCGCCAAGTCTCTTCTTATTTGACACTAGCTATACATCTGTGGCTAGCTAATACAATTAAGTAATGTAATAGGTAAACACAAAAGCAGTGGTAACTCCCCTGGGTCCTAATTCTCGCGCTAATTCTCTAATTCGAAACCTCCATTAATAATAAAATTGTTATGTCAAATTGCAGCCAAAACATATTTTGTCAACTATCAGTCGTATATTGTCGAAGATTCATTTCAGTGACGTTAACTACAGTTCTTAGGCAAGAGAACATGTCGAATTTGATATGTCACAGCCCGAGAATCGCCCGCCAGGTGTTCCTGATGTCAATAGACGGCGGTGACCACTTTACATCAGGTGGCCCGCTTGTCTGTTTGTCTGCCGCATAACATAAACAAACTACTTAATAGATTTTCCAAATGCTTTCACCTATATCTACATTATTAGCGAGTATCGTAGACGATAGATTATCCAGAAAGTCAATGTGGTTTCCACGGGACGAAATCCGGCAAAAACTAGTCGTTGAAAAAATTGAAGTTTGGTCACGTTTGGCGTAAGCCCCAGGAATTCGCGGGAAATAGGTCAGATGGCAGTCGCTCTACTGCAATTACTTGATCATGGTCAAGCTGGACATCGGGCCCTCGCACTAGAACACATTTATGCCAAGATGATCATAAGGGACTTTTGATACGGAACAAATAACAGGATCCCCTGGGGTAGATTATAAATTGTTGCCTGAAATTAAGAATTATTATGTCTTACTAGGCGGTGTTCTAATGAGGAGTTTTCCAATAGGTATCTAAAGCATTCCTAACCACTCACTAGATGGCGCCCCGACTATTTTGGTAATTGATAATCGCTTGAAATAGGTTCTTAGCAAACAGGATATAAACACTGGGTACGTTGTATTGGATAATAATGTATTTGTCAATAGTTTTCAACCATTTTAGAGGTTGTAATAATAATGCAACATAAGTAGTGCCAACTTCTATAAATATTTCTTTTTACGTTTCGTTAAACCTTTAACAGTTATGTTTATATTAATAAATATTTTATTTTTAAGTTTAGTATTAGTTGGTTGCATGAAATCACTGCCACCATCATACAGATTAAAAAAAGATTACCAAAATTGTAGGAGCGCCATCTATTGATGCTTTTTGAAACCAACTATCAATACCTACTGGAAAACTCCTCATTGGCAACAATTGACTGGCGGTTTTGAGGTCTTCTATTGGTTGGGCGACGTCCGTCCTACGACCATGGTTGCACGAAAGGACAGTACCTCACTATACTTACGGTGTTGAGCCAATATCCGATCCATCCGTTCACCAAGGCTCTCTGGCTGCACGCCCGCGCACACGACCTCCAGCGGAGTGCCATTCCTCCCGATGAAGAACAGAGATGGTACCGGCACGAACTGGTCTGTGTTATGAGTTAGGGAGGGTATTGCAAGGAAGGGTGTTTTTTTCTTTATTCTAAATAAATAATAGAATTGTGTTCCTGCTGGTGAGTAAGGTTTCCAGTGCTCCATGGGGTGGGGATTTGGGGAACCGTGGCTTTGGCAGTAGAAGGACATTTGCCTTTTTGCTGCCAGAGCAACGTGTTATAGAGGTGGGTAACGCATTGGCGATACTCTTGGTGTTGCTAATGTCTATAGGCGGTGGTGAGCACTTACACACAAAAAAAGATTGCAGGCAACAAAAATGAAAAACCGCAGGTGCGTTGTACTCAAATATTTTCTAAACCACTAACCCGATTTTAATGAAACAAAGCCATGAACCATCTCGATTTAACTGGTTTTAAAATAAAGAACGGCCGTTCAGGAGCTACGGTGTCACAGAAAGTCACACACCTCCACAGATACAAGAGCCACAGATACACAGACCCACGACTCCACTACGGAATTTCGATATATGAAACGTGCTTGTGTGTGCGTGCATTTAAATTAAACAAATGTGCACATTTGTTAAGGAAAATCCTGAATATTTTAAAACACAGGGAGAACTTCTCAATAGAGCGACAAGGAACAAAAATCGAATATATTTACCGCAAACGCGTCTGAATGTTCACCGCGATAACTCCTTCTTAATACAATAGTTTACCAACGTATAAGGACTGCCCGTACAATCAATTTTAAGTACCTTAACAGTATGGCTTCTAAGCAAATGCTTTTACTCCATAAAAGAAATGTTAAATCAACAGTTTCAGCACATACTTAATAAAGGCAACCTAGGTACATTTTTATTTTATTATTTTTATATTATTTTATTGGTTTACCAACAGATGTACACTACATCTATCATCTAAATCTAAGGTATTACAATATTTTTTACAATTTGCATGTTTGAACATATATGTTCAACCAGCAATGTGTATGCACGTTGATGTAAAAACCACCTAATTGTGTAACTATGTTCTTGCAAATAAATTATTATGAAATTTCGCAGTTTTATGAGACCTAAAGTATACGAAACTCTGAACTCCACTTCGGAATTTCTTCTTCAAAAATATACTTTAAAATAATTCTCACGGGTACAGGTAGATCATCGCGACAGTGTAATTTTGAACTAACGTAGGTATGTACCTATACTTTTAGTCCCCGACGAAAAAAGATCTGTGGCTGTCTGTGGCAACGTGGCTCCCGAACAGATGGACAGTTTTTTTTTTATTGGTCTTACCCACAGATCACAACAAACAAGTTGTTTGTGTGTGTTTGTGTTTGTTTGTTGTGATCTGTGGTCTTACCATTCAACAGCTCTTAAAACTTTTACATCAAATACTTATTCGTAAATAATAGAAAGCCAATAACAGAGTCTTGCTCTATAGAAGTAAATTATAAATAAAAAGTTACCATCACATAGAAAAGGTTATAACAATTATCTATATTTCAGTTTTATATATTTGAAAGCCAGTTTAATCGGGACGGTTCTTAGCTTTGTTTCATTAAAATCGGCTCAGCAGTTTAGGAAATATTTGAATTTATGTAAACTTGGTCAAGATTTTCCGATGTTTTTGGGTTCGTTAGATATCAGCAGGAGAAGGGGCCCACTGGCGGGTCTCATTGAAATTCTGTGTAAGCCACAAAGCCCGCTGAGAGTTCCCAAATTAAAAAAAACCTACCTAGCATAAAAAAAAATTGTAGCTGAATCTGTGTCTCGTATATTTTAGTTTTACCATCATCACAGCCCGTAACAGTCCACTGCAGGACTTTGGGCCTCTCCCACAAAAGAGGAGGTCATTGCCATAATCTCCACGCTCGGCAGGCGGGTTGGAGATCGCAGTGTTGCAAACATAACAATGGAAAACGCTGCTGCCCATTTTCCAGTTTACGGAGCCTCTAGATCTTTTGTCTCTAAGCATTAGTCGCCTTGTACGACACCCACGATGTAAGGGGTTGGTGCTATTCCACTCTACCGGACACCACACGGCTGAGTTTTACCATACGAATAAATATATTTTTCTTTTTGTTATGAGCCTTAGACTGCAAAAATATCGATGGGGCATCCCATATCCTGCTAAACTAGAACTAATACCTACTGGCAGTTAAAATCCCTACTCCCTACTATATACTGCTCTGACTGTTACACTTTCAGGGCTAAACCACTGCACCGATTTTGATTAAATACTGTGCACGTCTTAACTAAATTTAATTGTCACGATCTCTCTGCTGTAGGCCTGCTGGAAGGAATTTCTTTATAGAAATAAGTTGGCCTGTTGCGTCTAATATATTATGTCATATACTTTTGTAACAATCTTGTGTGACGATCTGAGTGGTTAAATGGTCAACATGCCGGGTCTGCCACGCAAGAGGTCCCGGCTTCGATTCCTGGCTGGGCAGAAATTGAAATGATATATTTTAATTTCTGTTACGGGTCTGGGTGTTCTATGTATAATAAGTATGTATTTAAAAGTATTTAAGTAGTATATCAGTTATCTAGCACCCATAGCACAAGCTTTGCTTAGTTTGGGGCTAGATGGCGCTGTGTGAATTTGTTCACGAATATTTATTTATTTATTTATTAATCTTGTGTACAATAAATAAAATAAATAAATAAATAAATTCGGCATGGATATAGTTTAGCACCTGAGGATGGACATCGGTTACTCGTCCACGCGGGCAGGAAGCAAGTGTTAAATTAAAAATTATAAGGAACTCAATCATTGTTATCTAACAGGTAGGCAGTTGAATAACTGATTAGCCTGTTTCTTGTTTGTTCTTACTGTACGTGTTCACTTTTTAAATAGATTAATAATAAGGGGCCAGTGGCTTCACAGTTTTTAAGAAATGTGTATTTATTAGAGAAATATGTGTAGTAGACATAATAAAGACGTGAATAAATTATAATACAGAGGCAAAGAGGTCAAACCAAATTTGACGTCAAGTATCACACTTTATTATTCCCACCAGAATTTGAAAGAATAAATAGAGAAAATTGGTGATTAATAGGGAGGATTTTACTGATAATTTTGGAATATTCTAGTTTTCGGTAAATTAAGGTTAAGGATGTTTGTGAAAATTTAACTTTGTGATGTAACTGTTGCCCGATTAAAGTACCTAAAGTTACATAGACTGCATCTGTATTAAAAAATGTTCAAAAGTGTTATCTCGCGAAAGTGAAAAATATATTTTTGAATTAGATTACGTTAATAATTAATCTATTTTCAAACATTAAAAATCTAATGGACAGCAAAGGGAAAGTTAAGCGAGCTCATCCAGGTAGGGGGCGACCCATGCAGACCAACCACCGCATTTTATTATTATTATGTGTTAATAGGCGAGCAGCCAAAGGCTGATGCATATATCTGAGCTGGTGTGTTTGATTATTTTGGTTCCTGCCATGAAATAATTTAGGATATTGGACAGTTTTTCCAGTTACCCCTGATCCATAGTCAGCCCATAGGCACAGGATCCCATCCTGTCACCTGTACGTCTATAAACAGCAAATAAATTCCACATGAACCAAATGCATAGGATTCACGGGCAGTCAAGTCGCAAGGCAAAGGATACAGATTCGTGCAAAGTGTGTGTAGTTGTCGGAACCACTCTTCAGTTTGATCGCCAGGAAGTTGGTCTGGTCCGCGAGCCGCTTATTGACGGCTTCGTCTTCAATGGTTCTCGCCATCTCTGTAGATTGCTCATTGTCTCCTGTTGGAAGAATTTAATGGGTATAATATTGTCATCATCATAATCGCAGCCCATAACAGTCCACTGCAGGACTTAGGACCTCTCCCACGAATAGGAGGTTATTGCTTCTAACAATAAGTGTATGTAAATATAACAATGGAAAACGTTGCTGCCCATTTTCCAGCCTACAGAGACTAGATCATTTGCGTCGAAAACATTAGTCGCCTTGTACGGTAAGGGATTGGTGTTATTCTAATCTGCCAGACACCACATGGATGAGATTGGATAATATTGTGTCATGTTTTAATCTGGTTAGGTTACCCTGGCCAGGTTAACAGGGTTAACGAGTAATACTCAGTACGTGATCTGCCAAATTCTAAATCATGATCAAAGCTACTGATCCAGGGTCCTCGCGCGTGAGACCTCAACCGGGATATTAACGCCAAGACAATTATTATATAGTTCTGTCCTGATAAAGTCAACTTGGCCGTGTGGTGTCCTGGCCGTGTGGTGTCCGGTAGAGTAGAATAGCACCAACCCCTTACACTCATGGGTGTCGTACAAGGCAACTAATGTTTTCGAGGCAAAAGATCGAGTCTCCGTAGTCTGGAAAATGGACAGCAGCATTTTCTATTGTTATATTTAAACACTGCAATCTCCAACCCGCCTGCCAAGCGTGGAGATTATGGCAATAACCTCCCCTTTCGTGGGAGAGGCCCTAAATCCTGCAGTGGACTGTTATGGGCTGTTATGATGAAAGTCAACTGGGCAACGCATTTGCGATACCCCAGGTGTTGCTCATGTGTATAGACAGCTGTGATCACTTTCCAGCTGGTGGCCCGCTTGAATGTTTGCCTACCGTATGACATGAAAATTATTGAACGAATTGGTGTAAAATATGATGTCATTCTTTTTGCAATAGTTTAGAAACGACCCAGAATGACGTAAACTGCTTTCAACTTTTAGTTTTCGGCAATTTAATCTTGGTGAAGGATTTCCTATGGTTATTAGGCAAATTGAAAATTGTTTTGTTTGTTATTTTACCGTAAAAATGTGTACAATAAGAGGAAAAGATACGAGACAGGCTGATCAGGCTTACCTTCGACAAACACCACGAATATTGCATTTTTTTGTTTTGAAAGTGTCACCGCTTCGGCTATACTGCCCCCGTACCAATGCATATTGCCAACTTTATTTGCCGCTTGTCTTATAAAGTTATAAACGTTCCTATTGCAATTTTTTTGTTGTTTTCCAACACGAAACGAAAATATTAGAGTGACATGACACAACAAATTTTGACATAAGTTTGATGATCTGACAGCTGATGATGACAGCAGCGGTGTGCGGTTTTTTTCGCTTTGGTTGGTCCACGTAATATTGCCTATTTTTTATACAACTTTTTAAAATAATAACTTGTTTGTAGGTTTCGATTGGTTAATTGATTATTTCCTACTGTATTTTTCTAGATTGAATTGTATATTCCCTATTTTTGACTTTACGTAAAATCAATCAATATTGATACGAAACTGTAGGATCTGCGCCATCTATGGTGCAGTAGCGAGATCACTCACAACGAACAGGGAGAGCAGTTTAGCAGTTCTAAAAATGTAATACAGATGCCACTAGTTATATTTGCAATCTGTGTTTTAATTTGTAATGTTATTTTCAGGAATTGGGACTGATGGTTGGGGGTAGTGATGAAGACTAAAGATAACATCAAAGGAGATTTTGTAAAACATAACCCGGGGTGTACCCCAGACAAAAGCTGCTACAGTTTTTCATACAATGTTGTACCTACCAAATTCTCTATGCAGAGCTCGGTAACGCCAAAGATAGAGTGCCTTTGCCTTTGATGTAGAGTAGAATTAAAACATAGAAACACGGTAGGTATCACATGGTAGTCCTATACCTATCACATCATTGTAAAGACTACTTCTTCTTACCGAATTTGACCAAACTCGAACTTACATTTTATCCGCCCAGTATTCGGCGACGCATACCGCGTTTGAACCTCGAACAAGTCCTCCATTGTGCAAGTTTTAGGACACGCCGAGCATGAGACGAGGTGGTCCATGGTTTGCGGAGATATGCCACAGTCGCACTGAAAACTGTCGTTTGTATATTCCCACCTGTAGAGGTTCTCCTTATGATGTAACATGGGTTCGTAACACGTAGGTATATCCTACCTGATATTTTTTATTATTTTGTTTTAATTGACATACCATATTTAATTCACATGTATAATATTATGTTTACCATATCTACTTAGGCTAGACCTGACCTATGGACATGTTTATTTTAATTTCTTTTTGTAATTTATTGTGTTGGACATTTAATGTTCCATTTTTCCAAAGATTTCATACAATTAAAGTGTCATACAATTAAAGATTTCTCTATTGATAGGTATTCCATTACGAATAAGTACCTAAACACGCAGTTGACATTTCATTGATATTTTTATTTTCATTTAACTTTTGACATTTCTTTTTATTAATAATGTAATTACTTATTTAATTTCATTGTAATTATAATTATTTGTATTAAGACGAAATCTCTGTGAATTGCTTATATGAATGTGTAGTATATTGTAATTTTCATTGATTAATAAATGAATCTAATCTTCCTAATCGCCTTCCAGGTTCAAGCGCGGATCCAACTCTTTAAAAAGGTTGTGGGCACCACCACCTATACATTACTCTGGCACCTTCTGGGTCCTTGTTGCTAACTTAAGATTTCTTTGTGAGTCCAATTCGCATATAATACGACACCACAAATTCGTCTGACCCGGTGGCCAAAACCGGAATTAAGTGTCTCCACTCTGAAATGTTCTGAATTCTGTTGCACAGGTTTTTTTTACTTACTAACTATAGTATTAACGTTAGCCTATGGACCTCAATTAAGGTTATGGGCCCACAACGGTAGATCCGTGATTGTACAGGTTGGCCAAGGAAGTTTCCGGGAGGGAGCCTTCTAGCAGTGGGGTTAAAAGAGGGATGGGAGTATTTACTAATCCACAGATTTTTCCTGGCTGTAGGGTCGTCGCTTTCGCAGATAGTTGTCGTCGCCAGGAAACTGGATCGCATAGCTCTAGGTTCTTGACCATAGAGAGGATGCCGAGGGTCCGTTTCCTATTTCGTTTTGCAATTGCAAATTGCAATCGGGAGCGGCCGAGTGGTTAAGGTAACAGACTCGTAAGCGAAAGGCACCGGGTTCGAATCCCACTGCCATGTACCAATGACTCTTATCTGAGTTATGTACATTAGTTCATGCTCTTACGGTGAGAACTTGCACATTTAGGCAGCTGAATGTGTAACCATGATCCAATGTCAGGTTCCCCTGGTAGCAGGGTCACCGAGGTTAGACGGTCTACTGGACACAGTGGGGTCCGAGCGAAGAGGGAGCCTGCACCACATCAGCGGAGCCTCACGCTGCAGTTCACGCTGATCTGCCAAATCCTGGATCAAGGTAAAGATGAGCCCCGGGCCCGCGCGTGAGAGCACAACTGAGATATTGGTGCCAATGTATTCGGAATTGACTATCTAATGTACTAACTTAGGTATAAGACATACTAACAAAAATGAGTCCTTTGTTACTTGATAAATGAAATTGAAATGAATTTTTTTGAGCCAGGCATTTGACCACCATGCATGCTTGTCTAGGAACAGCCTATTCACTCTATTCAAATCCAAACTCTATTTAGTTCCTAATGTTTTAAACCTCAAACTCACAGCGTTTCAAATGAAACTCTAAATTCCCATCAGTAAGCGTTGAGAGGCATGTCTGCGTTTATTTAGTCACGTATTGCGTAAATCCCAGGGACACATGGGAAATAGGTACCTAAACCTGCCTGTATCAGGTAAGAGGTCCTGCGGGAGACCCAAGAAACGATGGATTGACATCTAGTCGGACGCGAGAGCCAACGGCTTACGACGTGAGGATACCGAAGGTTGGGCAAAGTGGAGAAAACAAAGTAGGAAAGCGGACCCTGGCAGAAGCCGGGATCGAACGCTCGGATCATGATGATGATGAGTGTCACACCTAGTGCTACATAGGTACATAATGTTTTTTTTATTACAGCCTAGACAAACGACCAGACAGCCCACCAGAAGGTATAATAATATACTGTACTAACTACAGAAGGTACAAAATAACTTCTAAGATACATGCATTGCATGCATGATTAGAATACGCGGGTGGGATATGTCAAATGCTAATTTTCAAAAGAATTTCACGAAATGCCTGCCTTGCATGCTCTGTCACTCAAAATTAGTTAAATTTCTTCTCAGAAATGGAAGGCTGGGTAGTTTTAGGGTTCAGTGTCTAGCAAGGTAAAATTGAATTCCTCAGTCAGTAGGATCACTCTGTCTGTCGGTCGCTGTTTGGTCTGTCATAAGTAATCCTACGTCACCGAGTACAGGTAAAATTCCACTTTGTAGTGATAGTAGACTTTTAGGTAACCCAGAAAAC
The DNA here is from genome assembly GCA_905147135.1 of Blastobasis lacticolella. NCBI lineage: Eukaryota > Metazoa > Arthropoda > Insecta > Lepidoptera > Blastobasidae > Blastobasis > Blastobasis lacticolella. The sequence continues at coordinate 2,414,318 of LR990067.1, forward strand.
GTTGGTCTGCCTTTGCACAACCTAGGATAATAAAACGATTTTGTTTTTAGTTGCCCAAACAACGACTTCTCATAGCAATAGTACCTACAAATCCTCTTGAGTGGGTTCTCCCTGACGACCTGAGTGGTTCAGTGGTCAACGTCATCATGCCAGTCAGCCACGCAAGAGGTCCCGGGTTCGATTCCCGGCCGGGCAGAAATTTAAATGATGAATTTTAATTTCTGTTACGGGTCTGGGTGTTCTATGTATAATAAGTATGTATTTAAAAAAAAAGTAGTAGTATACCAGTTAGCTAGGACCCATAGCACAAGCTTTGCTTAGTTTGGGGCTAGATGGCGCTGTGTGAATTTGTCCACTTTTTTTTTTCTGTAACAAGAAAGTGGTCAGCCTTACTTAAATTCGCTTTCCAGACACATTATAGTCATAAAAACGAGACATTTTAGACAAGAAAAGTGATTGTGATAGCACACCTTACAATCATAGGTGTCGTACAAGGCGACTAATGTTTTCGACGCAAAATATCTAGTCTTCGTAGACTGTAAAATGGGCAGCAGCGTTTCACTCACGATCGCAGTCCCCCTGCTGGCAGACCAATGAGGCTCTGGCGAATCGGCTCCACCCTAGCCCTAACCCTAAGGTTGTGCGGATCGGATGGCAACCGCCGCTTGCCTGTTTGTCTACCATATGACATTAAAATAATAGTGGTCCGTAATTTCTGCATAACCCACCTGTGGGACAGAAGCGTAAGCTTTATGTATACCTATATGTATGAATGTATGTAAGAGCGTACCCTGGCTGGCAGGTTAAACGCTAGTCGCTGAGCTGGGGTTCCCCGTAAGGCAAAATCAGAAAGATTGTAGAGTACCTACTCGAAGCCCGATAGATCTTGCTAGCATCGGTAACGAAGCAAACCAAAATTCATCTAGATTTGGATGTGGAATAAGTTCCCAGCCACAGTGTTTCCTTTGGACTATGTCATGGAATCGTTCAAGAGGTAGGTATATTAGAGGTCTGCTTAGAGGCGGGCAAAGCGTTGGTAGCGCCCCTGGAGATGCTGATGTCCATTGGCGGCGGTGACTATACTTTCCAGCAGGTGGCCCGCTTGCCTGTTTGTCTGCTGTATTACATTAAAAAAGACGTTTGGTGACCCATGCCAACTTTAAAAATAATTATTGTATTAAGCGAGACTCACACGCGACCTACTTTTTCGATTTGTTTTCCCTTTACGAGTTTAGTTTGAAACAAATATAATTAAACCGATACGGGCCAGAATATTAAAATTTTAATGTATTACCTACGGAATCGTTAAGATACGAACTCAACTCGCACTTGACCGCTTTTTTAAAGATAATTGTAAAAGGGCGTCCCACTTTTACATCCTGCTTTTCAACAATGCACGAAAAACAATGACCAAAAACGCGAAAAGCTTTCCAAGAGCGCGCACACTTATCCGTGAATAAACAACAGTAGAAAAGAGTTGTACGCAAATTGCGTAAACTCTATTTGCTATTTAGATGATCTCTTCAGTTTTGTAAGCGAAGGAAGTAAGACCCGGAATGCCAACTGGCTGGACATAAGCGAAAGTTATTTTCAATATATTCCGTGTAGCGGTGAACGGTGGGGTTGCCAGAGGTTTTTGTGGAAAATGTTGATTTTGTTGAGAATGCATAGTATGTACATTTAGTCGTTTAAGTAAGTAGGTTAAACTGCTTGCTGTCTTTCTTCAATTACATAAATATGCTAGGACAATTCACACAAGCAATCTAGCACTATGTAAGTAAAGCTTGTGTTATGGGTGCTAGATAACAGATAGACTATTTATATACTTTTAAATACATACTTATTATTCATATAATACCCAGACTCATAACAGAAATTAATTCAATTTCTGCTCGGCCTGGAATCGAACCCGAAATCTCTGCTAGGTAGAGTGGCATGTTAACCAACAATTCAATTTCTGCTCGACCTGGAATCGAACCCGAGATCTCTGCTAGGCAGAGTGGTATGTTAACCAACTGAATCACTGGTTGTCATCATTATTCGATTTATAATATGTATGTCTTTCATTACTGAATCAAAGAGGTTATGGGCCTAATTTGTAGGCCATAGGTACCTAAGTCGAGTTTAGACTCATTTGTTAAGTTTTGACGAGTTCTATACAGCACGCTTAGTGACGAGGGTCTGATAATACTGTCAAGATGTGGACCAAGGAACTCTTTAACCATTTCCTTACTTTTGACGAGTTCTATAAAGTATGCGTCGTGAAGAGGAGCTGATGATAGTGTCAAGAGGTTGACAGTAGAACTCTTCAACCGTTACTAGTAACCACGCCGGGGTTACTAGTAACCACGCCGGGGTAACTAGAAACCACGCCGGGGTTACTAGTAACCACGCCGGGGTTACTAGTAACCACGCCGGGGTTACTTGTAACGGTTGAAGAGTTCCATTGACCACCTCCTGACTCCATCATCAGATCCTCAAGTATCTAAAATAATCTTGTACTACCATATGAGTTCGGTATGTTTGCATAGTATCATAGGAAACGGTTTAGAAGAAGAACATGAAAAAGCTGTCGCAATAGAAAATGACGTCCCTCGAATTTGACCTTGTGCGAAAATAACTTCCCTCGCCAAAAGTACCTAATAAATAATACTTTTTAGGAGGTATTAGGCCAGAATGTTTATGCTACTCTGTGACAAACGAGAAGATAGTTCACCCGATGTAAAGTAAAATCTACGATTCATGCACTTAGTCTTCAAGTAACAATTTAGAACCAGATGGATTGGAAAAAGATTGGAACAAGAAAGATGGCATGCTTGAAATAACGCTGGCTAGCCTGTCCTTCAAACAGGAACACAGGAATGCAAGCATTGCTGCTTAGCGGCAGAAATAGATAAGGCGATGGTACTCACCCAGGCGGAATCCTTTGGCTTGACAGAGCCCTATCAATGCTAAATTCCTTTTATCCAGATTTGTGCGAATGAGGTCGGTGTTTTCTCCATAATCGGGTAATTAAAAAAGCTATGATGATGATTGACAAGTTACCAATCCAATCCGGATAATATCGAGAGTCACCGTAGAAATCACGCGAAAAAAAGCATGAGAAAAATCTACAGTAGAAAGTAAACAAAAAACAGCTACAATCACAGGTATTGTTGGTCTAGCAACACCGGTGAAAGAAGAAATGGGACAACCACCTTTCGCGCCAATACCTACAAGCGAGTATCATGGCTGCCAGTGCGCCCAAGTACATTGCCGCGCGATGACGCGGTCAAATAACTGGTTTATTTACGAAAAACATCGCATCGTGTACTCAAAACGTGTCAAAAATAATACGATAAATCTAATTTTAATTTATTAAAACAAAATGATGGACCTAAAAGAGATAATAAGATGGTTCATCCCGTGCTTCCATATTATTCCCGCCAAAAAGAGAAAAATGGACGCAGCGATGACTTTTTTGTTTTTTATTTTATTTTTTAATTTGTGCGCCGGAATGGCGGCAAAAGTAAACAGTGAAGTGCCAAGTGAAATTGTAGAAAGTGACAGCCTGGATTTTAGTTTAGATAAATCTGTAGATTTAAGTTATGTTAACCAAAGTGTAAATAATTCTAGTAGTTCCACTTTCGATGAGGATCGGAGTATGGCTGTCAACTCAAGAGGTAAGCTAAATGTTTACATACCTATGTTAATGTACGTATCTACTCTAACTAGGCGGGTCGGTTCACTCTGCAGCCATATGTACGTTAGGCCGAAGTAAGAAAAGACTATACTTAGCAGAAAGCATAATTAACCCTAACCTTAGTAAAAACCCCTCTGTAGCCTGCTGTCTATTCGACTGTAATTAGTCACTTTTTAGGGTATCTGCAGTTAGGATATACAGCTTGGGTAATATGAACAGAAAGTTAATATGCCCCCCCCGTAATTGGTACTGGTGAGATAGGTAATTAAAAAAATTTAAAATGCAAAAAGTTTCTTTTTGAAAAAAGAAAAGGATGATTTATGAACGGATCTTATTCTTATTTGTAATAGAGATAGCTACATACTTATCTTGAGGCCTAGTTAAATATCTAGAACTAGGTATCGATAATATCGTATCCATGTGGTTATCGAAATGCGGTTACGGCAATGTAAAAAATAATAATCTCGGCGTTAATGTCCAGGTAGTGCTCTAGTTCACGATGGCCAGGGTCCGCCTTGACCATGATCAAGGGTTTGGTAGAGCAGATAATTACAGGGAGATTGCTATCTGACCTTTGTAACCCTGCTATCAGGGGTGCCTGACCAGATTGGATCATGATTACACATTCAGTCGCCTGAATGTGCAGGTTTCATCACGATGTTTTCCCTCACCGTAAGAGTATCGGTAAGCATTCAAATAATGTAGTTACATAACTCAGTAAAGAGTCATTAGTACATGGCCGCAATGGGATTCCAACTTTGTATCTTTCGCTTACGAGTCGGATACCTTTACAACTTGGCCATCGACGCTCCAAAACAGAAGGAAAAAGCTCCGGAAAAAATCATCATTATCTTGGTGTTAAATCTTGGTTGCTCTAGAGCACGGCACGCAATGGCCCGGGGTCGAGAAAAGAATCGCAAAAAAGAATGCACAATAAAATAAAATCGGTACGACTTGTTGATTGTCGATAACTACTTCGAAAACATCGGTTGAAACTGTTGTTTTGGTTGAACTTCATACCTCTGATGTTTTTAAAATATCGTAGAAATGTTAGAAAACAATCGGTATCCGCAATAGTAAACAATTTTATGAGAAACTGCTCAATGGTTCATAAACTGGTCAATTTAAGAAACACGAATGTATCGCTGCTTGTCAACATTGATGAGAGTTGCATTCGCATAATGAATTCTTCTGAATCATGTTTGAAATATCTTAGAAATTACATACATTTTTGTAGTTACACTCACACGAGATTATACGAGATATTGTGATATTATACGAAAGGCCAATAATATGTGCAAAAATCCATGTAGCACCTTGAATGTTGGCCGTGTGGTGTCTGGCAGAGTAGAATAGCACCAACCCCTTACAGTCGTGGGTGTCGTACGAGGCGACTAATGTTTTCACGGCAAAAGAAAAATGGCAAATGGGCAGCAGCGTTTCCATTGTTATATTTATAACACTGCGATTTCCAACCCGCCTGTCAAGCGTGGAGATTGCGGCAATAATCGTCTCATGGGAGAGGCACTAAGTCCTGCAGTGGACTATTGTGGGCTGTGATGATGATGTAGCATCTTCTTTAATTAACGAAAATTTCCTGATATTCTGGCCACTGTCCTTAGTTAAGTGATGCAATATAAATAAATATTTAGGCGTCAATATCCCGGTTGGGCTATCTCGCGTGAGGGCCCGAAATCCGCTTTGATCACCTTTCCCCTTCATACTTCCACCTGTCCCCTTCATACAACCTCCCCCTTATATCGTGGGCGTCCACGATTATATCGTTACGTTACAAAATATAAAAGCTGCCATTCAATGTAACCTTGAAGGTATTCCGACTGTGTAATTACATTTAGAATTCGGTAGGGCCATTCAAATTCGTTACACAGTACAATTAAAATGTATGCTCGACTAATTTGTGAGCATTAGCTTTGGCATGCATCATTGTCTTTTTTACGGCGTGTGACGGACACGTACTTGACCGTTTTTGGTGTCAATGTTAGGTTTGCTTTCTGAACGATCGTTCAGAAGTTCGTCGATGGAGGCGGTATCACTTTATCCTTTTGTCTGGTTATGCATCGGTGGCCGAATGGTTAATGTATCCGACTCGAAAGCGAGAGGTACCTGATTCGAATCCCACTCCGGCCACGTACTAATGACTCTTTTCTGAGTTATGTACGTTAGCATTGCTAACCGATGCATTTACGGAGAGAAAACATTGTAATAAAACCTACACATTCAGGCGACTAAATGTGTAACCATGATCTAATCTGGTCAGGTTCGCCTGGTCTACCCCCGTCTGCTGCTGTTCCCTGCTGGTCACAGTCAGATGGCAGTCGCTCCATTGGATCTGCCAAATCCTGGAACATAGTCAAGGCCGACCCCGAGCCCTCGTGCGCGAGAGCACAACCGGGGCATTAACGCCAAGATCAGATGACTTTCATACCCGACTCACACAAACTAAAGTCAGATCACTCTCGCGACCCTAAAAACCAACATTCACAGCAAAAACGTGTCTCTACGCAACCGCGACTCTACAGCGCCGCTACTATTTATTCTTTTTAGTATCGTATCGGCCATAAAAAAGGTATCGGTCACACTAGTAACGTTTACTCGGCTCTATGTGTGTCAAATCGGTGTAAAAACATCACTTTCACTGACTTCAATCGTTACGGAAGCCAGATGCTTTCCTGCTATGTTATTCTCTGACAACATCCGTAAGCGCAACGATGAAACATGACAGATCGTCGCTAGCAATACGCAAATTTATGTTGTCATCCGACAGATTATCCTTCATTTGTTGCGATCAAGGATGATTCTTAAGAGAATTGCACCCCTGGGCTCAGTTTTTGGTACTCTACGCTGTGACGACAAACGAGCAGACAGCGGTAACTGTCGCCCATGACATCTATGAGGTTGCAGGCAACAAAAATAAGGAAACGCAAGTGTGTCGTCACTGTGAGGACTAAAATGCGTCATGCCTGTAATTGCACTGACTACATAAAACCTACACAGCAATGCAAGCATTGTTGCTTGGCGGCAGAAATAGATAAGGCAGTGGTACTCACCCAGGCGGACTCCTCAGGCTTGACAGAGTCCTACCACCGGATAATTAGTTGATCTACTTTTACGTTAGGCTCTAAGAGTTTTAAGATTTGTATTGAAATCATACCTAAGTCCCTTGCAACTTTAAACTTTTTTTGTGTTATACGGCAGACAAACAGGCAAGCGGGCCACCTGATGGAAATTTAACGAAAATCTGACAATCTACAGAAATAGATATTAACATTTAAATCGCGTCTATAGAATTTCATTGGCTTTGATTGGTAATTATTGAAATTATGATCCAACCATGATGATTATGGATGACGACCTTAGTGGCTCAGTGGTCATTTGTCAAAATGATGAATTTTAATTTCTGTTGCGGGTCTGGGTGTTCTATGTATAATAAGTGTGTATTTAAAAAAGTATTTAAGTAATATATCAGTTTTCTAGCACCCATAGCACAAGCTTTGCTTAGTTTGGGGCTAGATGGCGCTGTGTGGATTTGTCCACGATTATTTATTTATTTTAACTTCGATTGTATGTAGCGCGCTCGGGGGACATACTCTTCATTGCTAAAACTGGACCACAATTAAAAACTTATAAAGAAACCTTAGAAGAAAGATTAATCTAATTTTTAGAGCATTTCAAATGGAGTAAGCGCCCGTTACACTTAAATCTGGGGCACTTACATGCGCTATACAATCTAATTTTAGTTGTTATCCAAATTACAGTTATAAGCCAAAGTTATAGCCACATAACATACGGAAATCCGCAATCAATAACTTTCTTTTATAAGAAATGAAATAGATAGGAGCGTCGGTGGCCGAGTGGTTAAGGTATCCCACTCGTAAGCTAGAGGTACCAGGTTCGAATCCCACTGCTTCCATGTACCAATGAGTCTTTTCTGAGTTGTTTATATTAGTTGAATGCTAACCGATGAGCTTACGGTGAGGGAAAACATCGTTATGAAATCTGCACATTCAGACGAGTGGACGTGTAACAATAATCCAATCTAGTCAGGCTTCCCTCGTAGCAGGGTCACGGCAGTTGCTCCACTGTAATTATCTGATCTGCCAAATCCTGGATTATGGTTAAGGCGGACCCCGGCCCTCGTACGCGAGAGCACAGCCGGGATATTAAAGATGATTATTTTGTTATTAATTGGAGTATAAATAAATAAATGGCGTTATGAAATCGGGAATCAAAATCGACAGATAACTTAAAGGTAACATGATTAAATATGGCCAGATTTATACAGGACCACGGAGGTCAGATGCCAGTCTCTCTACTGTCGTACTACTGCTCTAAATAGATCTGAGCTTGAGCCCATACCCATGCATAAATAGCACAGTTTTAAAAATACAAAGCAGAAGAAATGTTGCTGCTCATTTTCTGATCCACGGAGATATTCCCTAACATACCATTGCAAACATTATATTATGTACAGTAGTGCGAGGGGGGGCCTGGTGACCTGAAATACAGGCTTCTTGCCTAGCTTAGGCATCAGTCTCCCATAAGTGTTTAAATGAAATGTAAATTGTGATCTGTAAATTAATGGGAGAAAATAAACGTTTATTTTATTATTTTTAATTATTTATTATTACCAAGGCCTCAAGTCCGATATTTTAGTAATACCTTGAATGCATTGTAATTGAATTGCGATCGCAGCTCAATGGCAGTTTGACCCGTTTTTGGTAGTCTGCTACTGTTACTAATGGAATGATTCCAGTGAATGGTAATTGAATTGCAATCGCAGCTCAATGGCAGTTTTATGCGTTCTCGGTATTCTATATCAATTAAAACTGCCGTTTCGCTGATAATGGTGGTTTTCGAATCATGCCACCAGGACACGAGCTGCAGTGACCAACTTGGAAGTCACTTAACCGTTTACGAACGCAGGTTGGCTGCTGCAAAGACTCTCTGGCTAAGTGGGGCTTCATCGACCAGACACAGCAGCGATGCGACTGTGGAGCTCCATTCCAAACCATGGAGCATCTGCTTTCTTGTCCTCTTTGTCCTGCTACCTGCATAAGGGAGGAACTTTACCTGGCGACTGATAAATCCGTTGCCGTTGCCAACTACTGGGCAAGCCAGATCTAGGGTTTACGAAAAATTGACTCGACGAAGTAGAAGAAGAAAAAGCTGATAATGTTATCCAATGACATTTCTCTTGTTTAGTAAATTAGGCGACGGAAGGCCCTGGTCACCGTATTCAGAAACGTTACTGTGAGGTCCCACATTGCGCGAACGCACAGGGTTCCTGACAATACTGGAGTGGCGATCTGCACTATGAGTTTGTAAAAATAAACGCATACCGAGCAAGATTGACCAGGGAGTTCATCCTCACACCTTGGAGCCAAATTGGTCGCGAACTGTGCGGTTCCAAAGGAACTTTTGTCCACGCACACTAAGGTTGTGGAATGAACTACCTGAAGAGGTTTTTCCTGGAGAGTACAACATGGATTCTTTAAGAAAGGGGTGAAAAGGGTCGGCAACGCGTAAGTGATGCGTCTGGTATAGTAAACGTCCATAGGCTGCGGTGACTGCTTACCATCAGGCGGGCCGTAAGCTTGTTTGCCACCATAGTGGTATAAAAAAAATGATAGAGCCGCATAGAACGCAATACGTTTACTTAGCAAAGATCCGCTAACTAACATATGAGGCGATTAGACAACCATTGTTTGTGAATCCGGGTGTTAATTCAATTGGCATTTGGTAGTAGCCCAGGGCCTCGAGTCTGTTAATGAATTGTAATTGGATCGCAATAGCAGCTCGGCAATTTTAATGGGCGATTTCCGAACAGCTATTTTAGGAAGTAAAAAGTGCATCTCGGCGACCCTCGCTAGATGGCGTTGCTTAGAGAGGATTTTGAAGTATTGAATTGGACAACCGAAGTTATTCGGGGCGCAAAAATAGTTAGATCTTGTACCTTTCCAAAAGTGCTATAAGTCTACCTTTTTAAACATTTAACGGTCTCATAATGTTTTAAACTATCGCGGTTATTATTACACATTTTAAGGGTATGTTCCGGGTTTCCTACCGCGTACGTTTGTTGAACATCGTCCGGCGCTCGCAGCTCTCCAGTCGTCCCGTGACCATGATGCATGCAACTGCGTCGAAATATCGGGCTACTCGTCAACAAAGGTACGCGGTAGGACACCCGGAACATACCCTTTTAATGTTTAACGGTCTCGTTTTGATTTACTTGTGACAATCGTATTTAATCAACGACATCTATTACAATTATGGTTTTTTATTACCGGCTGTCAAAAATCTTCCCATTGTAGCTGGTAACTGTCATTCAGCTGCAATTGCGATACGTTAACAGTTCAATCGAGCGACTAATAACAGTAGCAGAATACCAACAACGTATCAAATCGCCACTGACCTGCATTTGCGATCCAATTACATTTCAATCGATGTATTAGTAAATTAGCGGACTTGACGTCCTGGTAGGCCGATTTAACGGGCTTCCTTGAGTTTCTCCTTTGCCACTTAGAAGTGGAATACGTAGACGCATTGTATAGATTAGGAAAACACAAATTTATATGCGCGCCGAGTCTGACTCGACTGCGGCGGTCGCATGCAAAATGATAAGGACCTAAAGGACTTGTATCGTGTCGTTTTTTTAAAGCATACCTTACTTGCGGCTTGTTTATAGATAAAGCTTAAGCGCACAGCTGTCGAGTGAGAATGAGAATAAATTTATTTAAGTTCCAAATTCAAAATTTATTTATTGATTAGGACATTAAATATCTCTTTCAATCGTCAAAAAGGAGGGGGGTAGGAAAGTAGGAAGGAAACACACAGTGACACGCTGACCGCCCTATGGCCGCAGCAAACCCACCCCATGCCAACCACGACCGGACCGTGCTCGACAATGCCAGGCCGAGACGGACCGAACTTAATAGGTAACATACCGGTTAGTAGGTACAAACAACAAGTATAGTGTTAGGGCATCATCATCGTCGTCCTAGCGCTCATCTCGGCCTCTACCAGGGTCCGCTTTCCTACCCATCCTTCTCCACTTCGCCCGGTCTTCATCCTCGCGTCGTAAGCCGTTGGCTCTCGCATCTGACTCAGCGATGTCAATTCATCGATTCTTGGGTCGCCCACGGGGCCTCTTTCCCTGGACCCAGCACTAAAGCAATCTTGTATCGCAGAAGCTCGTATGTTTAACGTGGTTTAAAAACTATATCTCGGGATTCTTGCTCTATAACTTTTAATTTGTACTATAACTTAGTCATAGGTACATACAACTCGGTACCTCTGGCTTACGAGTCGGACCCGCTACCCAATAGCCACCGACGCTTACCGCATTGAAGATTATTATGTTACAAAACACATCATCATCTTCATCTTGGATTTAATGTCCCGGTTGTGCTCTCGGGCACGAGGACCCGGGGTCCGCCTTAAAAATGACTCAGGATTTAGCAGATCCGATAATTACAGTGAAGCGACTGCCATCTGAGCTCCGTGACCCTGCTACCAGGGGAACCTGGGCAAATTCGATCATGGTTACGCATTCAGTCGTCTGAATGTGCAGGTTTCATCACGATGTTTTCTCCTACCGTAAGAGCATCGGTTAGCAAAGTACATAACTCAGAACACACTAGGATTCGAACCCGGCACCTCTCGCTTACCAATCGCATACCATCACTCGGCCACCGACGCGGACGCTCCAAAACACATAATAAAGAGAAAATCAAAGTGCCACTAAGTTGATGTGTGTATGATGTGTGTATGATGGCTAGAAACACCATCAAGGTTAGTTGACCAAGTGACCACTTCATCCATGGTAAACCGGCCATGGAAACGGGGGTAATCCAACGCATACTCGTATATTATTTAAATAATCGTTAGCGAACGTTATATTTGTATGTCGGTACATCTTTACGTCGCAATGAAAAGTTTGTTAAATAAATAAGTCCATGTTGTTGACTTGCCTGTGTATCAAGCGGTTCTTTACACAAAGGTTGCCTGATAGAGATCGCTTACAGCGATAAGGCCGCCTTTGCCCACAACTAGTTATGGTTTTTTGTCGGAACTTTTTAATGTAATTATTCTTGTGTGAGCAATAAAGAATTTATCTATCTATCTATCTATCTAAGATCATCTTGGCGTTAATGTCCCGGTTGTGCTCTCGCGCGCGAGGGCCCGGAGTCCGCCGTGACCGTGATCCAGGATTTGGCAGGTCAGGTAATTACAGTGGAGCGACTGCCATCTGACCTCCGTGACCCTGCTACCAGGGTAGCCTGACTGAATGGAACATGGTTAAGTTGTTAAAGTCTGTTTAATTGGATATTAGGGTAATAAATATTGCCTACTTGGGTGGATAAGATCAGAGGTGGGTGTTATAAGTTCAACGTGTGTGTCTATGGATCTGTGGAGGTGTGTGTCTGCTGTGGCATCCTAGTTCCAGAATGGAATAACCGATTTGGATGCGGTTTCCTCTGTATGAAAGGCAGTTTAATAGAGATGGTTCATAGCTTTGTTTCACTAAAATCGATTCAGTAGTTTAGAAAATATTAAAGTTAGTATTTGTAGACTTGGTTGGGGATAATTTAACTTTTTCATATGTATCAAAAACAGGCGCGGATCCAGGGTTTGGTTGAGGGGGGCAAAAGTCAAAGTTATAGGTATCTTCTAATTATAGGTATTCTCTACTCAATGAGCGAGAGCCCTGAGTAAAAAAAATAAGCCATTTTTATGGGGGTTAACAAAAATGGAATGAGCGGAGCGAGCTCGGAAGTTTTAGGTTTTAAAACCTGGGGGAGAACAACGAATGTGTGAGCGAGCAGAGCTAGCTCAAAATTTTGACAGTTTGCGTCTGAAAAACTGCGGTGATCAATGAATGAGCCACCCGAGCGAGCTCGACATTTTTTACGTTTGATGTCTTAAAAGCTGGATGGAATTGATTGAATGAGCGACCGGAGTGAGCTTGTAATTTGTGATAGGTATTTTGGGTTATAAAATCTTGAGGTAATCATGAAATTAATAAGCAAGCGAAGCGAGCTCGCTATTTTTAGATATTTTTGGTCTTAACCGCAACGAGACAGATGAATGATAAGAAAAGTTTCTGAAACCTATGTATGAGCGAGGGAAGCGACCTTGAAACTTTGACAATTTGGGTCGAAATTTAAAATATTTTGGGTTATTACAGCAATGGGTGATCTTAACAAAAGTAAATTAGGGAGCGAGCGAAGCGAGCTCGATATTTTTGATATTTTGGGTCTTTTTCGTCGAATGTTCATATTGTGCCTACTCCAGTTACAGTTGGAGGCACTCCACTAGAAGTTGTTGACTACTATCCTAGGACAAATAGTCCAGATAGGTAGGTCCAATTTAGAGAAAGAGGTCAATCGACGAATCCAACTCTGTTGGGCAGCGTTCGGGGAGGTACGCCATATATTTTCGGCTTAATTACCGCAGTGTCTCAAGACAAAGGTCTTTGACCAATGTGTGTTGCCAGTTATGACGTACGGAGCTGAAACGTGGCCGCTCACTATGGGCCTTATAAGGAAGCTCAATGTTACCTGAAGGGCAATGGAAAGGGCTATGCTCGGAATCTCGTTGCGCGATCGAATCAGAAATGAGGCGATCCGCAAGCGAACCAAGGTGACAGACATAGCTCTAAGGATTGCTAGACTGTAGTGGGAGTGAGCAAGGCACATAGCTCGAAGAACAGATGGCCGATGGGGCAGTAAAGTTCTCGAGTGGCGACCACGTACCGGACGTCGCAGCGCGGGTAGGCCTCCCACAAGGTGGACCGACGACCTGGTAAAAATCGAAGGAACCAGCTAGATGCGGAAAGCACAGAACCGGCCTTAGTGGAGATCTCTAGGGGAAGCCTATGCTCAGCAGTTGGCGTATTCTGGCTGATATGATGGGTCTTAAAAGCTGGGGTGAGCAATAAATTGATAAGCGAGCAGAGCGAGCTCCGAATTTTTGTCATTTTGGCTTAGGTGCTGTGTGATGCTGATCGTAATAAAAGACAATAAAAGGAATCAAAATTATTGAATGAGCAATCGGAGCGCACACGAAACGTTTAACATTATGGTTTTTAAAGGCTTGTGTGATTGTTAAAATTAATATGAATTTGAGAATTTTAGATTTTGAAATATTGGTGAATAGTATGACAAAACTAAAGGCAATGAATGAGTGAGCGATGCGAGCATGAAATTTTTTACATTTCTGTTCTAAAATGTAGGAGTGATTGATAAAATCAATAAAAAAATTGTGCGAGCGCAGCGAGTTTCGAACTTTTTGCCTTTTGGCTCATAAAATAGTAGGTGATTGTGAGTTACAGTCGGGGCTGAGGGGGGAGGGGGGCAATTGCACCCATTGCCCCCCCCCCCTGGATCCGTGCCTGATCAAAAACGGAAAACCGCAGGTGCGTTGTCGATGTAAGGACTAAGATAATTATATAGTGCTGGCTACCATATCCTTTAAACCTACACACAACAATGCAAGCATTGTTGCTTGGCGGCAGAAATAAATATCTCATTAATATCTGTCATAATCAGTCAGATGTTTGTGTTTATGTTGCATCCAACTGGAAGACGTTAAGGGAAGTTAAACAAACAAAGCCGAAAATTATGATATCGTTATATCAGTCCTCTGCTTACAAAGATTTTTATACCACTAAGGTGACAAACAACCTTACGGCCTGCCTGATGGTAAGCAGTCACCGCAGCCTATGGACCAGGGAACACACTCGCATACTTCCCCAGTCACCCGACTGGGGCTCTCAAACATGTAATAAAATTGCCGATTACTAAAACAATACGTGATATTTCACCAACCACCGTTAAGTTACTACAGTGGTACGAGTTACCACTAACCGGTAGTCGCGTGACAGTATACGGACAATGACCACGGTTGCATGTGCGTGGCTGCGTTCACTTTCTAGACGTGGTTTGTCGGCCGTTAATTGTGGGTATTAGTCATGATAAATAGGTAGTCATGATTGGATTATTCTAGTGGACCCAGCGCGACTTCGTTCGCGTGGTGTCTTACCCTACACTACCCTACACTACTCTACACCTTTTTTTTATGTCTTACAGTAGGCAAACAGGCAAGCGGGCCACCTGATGGAAAGTGGTCACCACTGCCTATAGACATTAGCAACACCAAGAGTATCGCCAATGCGTTGCCCACCTCTATAACACGTTGCTCTGGCAGCAAAAAGACAAATGCTTCTCCACTGCCAAAGCCACGGTTCCCCAAATCCCCACCCCATGGAGCACTGGAAACCTTACTCACCGGCAGAAACGCAACACTATTTAAAAGAGTATTGTTTAGCTGCGGTATTCTGTAAGGTGGAGGTAATTCCCCAGTCGGGCGGCTCCAATTCGAACGGGATACCCCGCTATGCCCTACCTCTCTTAAAACCTACCATACACCTACTTTAAAGGTTTAAAGGTTCTCTGGAAGTGATAGCTTAAAGCGATAAGGCCGCCTTTGCGCGCATGTACATTCTCCTGAATCTAGTTTCTTGTCAAATGTGTGCAACAAAGAGTTTTAACTTACTTACTTACTTTACTTTACACCTACTTTACTTACCCCTTTTTTTGTTACTTATAAACCATCCTCTTGAATGAGTCTATATATTAAAATCCGTTGCACAGTTAAAAGGTCTAAGCGTTCATATTTATAGACGGCAGCACGAGAATTTGTATTATATTTTGTAAAGGTATGTACTAGTGGATTTCGTTCGCGTACACTTACTTTACCCCTTCCCACATTTTTTTATAGCTTGTAAACCTTCCTCTTGAATCACTCTATCAAAATCCGTTGCGTAGTTTAAAAGATATAAGCGTTCATAGATACATAGGGACAGACGGCGGGAAGCGACTTTGCTTCATACTGGTACTTGTGGACCCGGCGCGACTTCATTCGCGTAAACCTACTTTACCCCTACATACCCTATCTTTCCTTGCCTATAAACCTTCCTCTTAAATCACTCTATCTATTGTTGAAAACCCCATTAAATCCGTAATCCTCTGCGTATTTGCCTTCATAGATAAATAGGGACTAATTGCGGAAAGCGTCTTTGTTTTATACTTAGTAAAGAAAGAAGATTTCATTAGGAAAGAAAGTGGCCCTGGACTTAGTGGCAGCCTGCTTGAAGAACCGATACCCGAAGGAACCCGCCGGTAACTGGATGTGTGACCTTTTGTACTTTGAGGCTAGTCGAACAGTACCGCAACGAGCTCGTCAAGTGTGTCTCCTAATGCCGTTGGCGAAGCGAGGTTGGCCAAGGTCTTCAGCTGGGGCAGTCTGAGGCTCGTTGAATAGTCTCGGGCTCCGGAGCCGATTGTACACCTATTAAGTATATACTGGACAAAAACTGGCATAAAACACTTTGATAGCACATGTTATCGATAGGCTAATTAAATAACCCTGTTGCCAACCATTCTCTGATTTCAATGATTGAAATTGTTACTTTTGCGATCGTATGATCGATTTAATAGATACAGTTTACTGTGAAGGAACTTCGATAGCAACTGAACCCATGAAATCGATTATAACAATTTCAATAATATTATCAGAGAATTGTAGGCAACAGCGTATCGAAATCAGCCTACGGGTTTATTATCACGGTTAGTATTGTTGGTGATAACATGTGCGATGAAAGTGTAGTGAATAACCACGAAAGTCTTGATAAATATAATAATAAATAATCGTTGACAAATTCACACAGCGCCATCTAGCCCCAAAGTAAGCAAAGCTTGTGTTATGGGTGCTAGGTAACTGATAAACTTCTTATATACTTTTTTAATACATACTTATTATAGAACACCCAGACCCGTAACAGAAATTAAAATTCATCATTTCAATTTCTGCCCGGCCGAATCGACATCTTGCGTGGCGTTGACCACTGAACCAGTCAGGTCGTCGAAACGAAGTCGAAGTCTTGCAACGTATACTGGCATATACTTCATTGTAACGTTTGTATGCAATGTTGACTTTATCATAAACACCGTTTCGGTCGATGCTTGTGACTGTTGTCATAACGGTAATTCATGATAGAGGTTTTTTATACCACTAAGGCGGCAAACAAGCTTACGGCCTGCCTGATGGTAAGCAGTCACCGCAGCCTATGGACATTTGCAATACCAGGGGCATCACCCACGCCTTGCCGACCCCGTAAAAACCTTTGCTTAAAGTTAGAGTTGCAGCATGCAGAACCCTTCATGAGAGTGCGACTCGCACTAGACTTGTTTTTAAAAATATCGTTGTATATACAAGATAATTTCCTAATTGTTTGAGTTTTAACTTTTAACGTGAAGATTGAGGTCGTAAAGGTGATTAGAGGTCAGACAAGTTTGTTCTCCTTCGTTATTGCGGTCAAGTTAAGTCGTCATAAGTAGTTTAAGTCATACATACATAATATAACTGTTCATTATAGAGGTAGGTGCAAGAGAGTCGGTGGCCGAGTGGTTAAGGTATCCAACTCGTAACCGAAAGGTACCGGGTTCGAATCCTACTGCGGCCATATACCAATAACTCTTTTCTGAGGTATGCCCATTAGTTGAATGCTAACCGATGCTCTTACAGTGAGGAAAACATCGTCATGAAATGCACATTCAGGCGACAGAATGAGTAACCATGGTCAGGTTCCCCTGGTTGCAGGATCACGGAGGTCAGACGGCAGTCGCTCCACTGTAATTATCTTATCTGCCAAATCTTGGATCATGGTCAATGCGGACCCCGGGCCCTAGTTCTCGGAAGCACAACCGGGACAATAACGTCAAGATGATTATTTCGGCAACGCGTGGGCGATGCCCCTGGTATTGCAAACGTCCATAGGCTGCGGTGACTGCTTACCATCAGGCAGGCTGCAAGCTTGTTTGCCACCTTAGTGGAATAAAAAAAAATCTGACTTAAATTTTTATGGTTATTTATTTTACTTCAATTACGACGTTAGGTTATCCAAGGACCCTGGCAGAAGCAAGGACTGATCGCTCGGATGATGAATATGATGATTTATGATTGATCATGATGGTTATTATCCATTTCCAGGCCGCACCTTTGGGCCTCCCTTCAAGAAGCTGGTGGGAGCCCTGATCCCGCTGGTGTTCCAAGCGGGAATGGCATCCACTTGGGCGATAATTGCCGCCCTAGTGGGCTTCAAGACATTGCTCGTCGCCTCGGTCATCCTGAAACTGCTGCTCGTCGCTGGTGCAGCGAAGGTGAGGATCCTTCAACTAAGAGCCCAACATTAAGAGCCTATAATAGCTTACTCCACTGCTGTATTTAAACCTCCTCCACAGTAGTGGAGGGCATTGCCATAGTCTCCAAGCTTGGCAGTGTTGACAATATTAAACCAAAAATGCAGGTTCCCATTTTTTAATGTATATATTTTAGATAAGCCAGGCATTAGACCACCATCTCACGTGGTGGTAAGCGACGCTGCGGCCGAAGATGGAGCATGCCTGTCTAGGAACAGCCTATTCACTCTAGCCTTGGAGGCGTCCAGATTATAATGATCAGGGAACACACTCGCATACTTCTCCAGTCGAGGCTGGATAACAATAATAATAATCCTGGCGTTAATGTCCCGGTTGTGCTCTCGCGCACGAGAGCCCGGGGTCCGCCTTGACCATGATCCAGGATTTTGCAGGTCAAATATTTAAAGTAGACTGCCATCGATTTCGCGGTTAATTTGATACATTTACTAAAAAACGTCAAGCCCTTACAAAAATGGTTACCAACATAGAATTTGTATGACAAACGTACCACATTAAATTTGTTGTTTGGTATGTCTGTCTGTGGCATTATAGCTCAAACAGGTGGAACCCGACTTCGGTGTGGTTTATTTTATTTGAAAACGAGTTTATCGAGATGTTTCTTCGTCTTTGTTTAATTATAATCGGTTCAGTAGATTGGGAAATATTTTATGATGATTTATTATTACCAAATACTTCTAGACTTACAGTTGAATAATGATAATGATGCTTACTTGATTAGATATGTGACATTGATAGCACCACGACACCCCAAATCGAACCACTACGAGCGAAAACAAGTATACGTAGAGAACGTCGATATTGACCTATAATGTTATAGACTGTATAACAACATTGTCAAATACTAGGTTTTTATTCTAAATATGACATCCTTATTTGTGGTACGAAAAGCACATATTATTTACAATTAGAAATAAAATTAAACACTAATACTAAAATATTACAAATTAAAAAAATCATCCACACCGTTGTCCCGCGGAATGGTGCCCAGAAAGCTAGCTGCGTTGCCTCGTTGGATAGCAATACTTATCCTCTGTCCGAGGAACGCGCCAGCTCTCCGGTCACCTGTGGTGTCAATCAGCTTTTTGCTTAAGACTTTAAAAAGCTTTAAAGCATCAGGGCCCCACGGTCCCAACGTCTCAACCCCAAACGGCTGAAGTATGAAGTCCTGGGCTAGGCTTAATTAATTTTAATTTTAATTAAAAAATTACATGTAAAATTCAAAATTTTACATGTCATTTTTTAAAATAAAAAGTATTTGAGTATTTGAAAACTTTAAATTGAAATAACACAAAGAAAATAGCATTTAGTATGTTTGAACATGATATCGGTTATGTGGCTGTCGAGGCTGACGCAAAGATTGCCCGATCTGGATATCCTATTTTCATATACTTTTCGCAAGAATTTCGCTAATAACTAATCGAATGTTGTGTTCGATCATCATCATCATCATCATCATCTTGGCGTTATGTCCCGGTTGCGCCCCCGCGCAGCACGCGAGGGCCCAGGGTCCGCCTTCCTGCTATTCTTGGCCTACCTCGCTCGGTCTTCGGCATCTCTAGTGGTGAGCTTATTGTTGTAGGATGTTGTGTTCGATCGTCTCTAGTTTATCGGTATAGAAAGGACTTGACATATCTTCAAAGAAAATAATGTAAAAGAGTGTGATTGACACACAAACTCGGTAGCCCACATGAAATTATTCGTCGATGTTCATTTCTTTCCTCGTACAAAATTTTGTTCGGCAACGAAGCTCACTTTTTGAATGATTAAGCCCCGCTTACACCAAATTCTTAAACACGTTTATCGATTTTTGTATGATTTTTTTTGCTTAAGTATCAGCTTAAATGCATTTAAGTATTTGGTGCAAGCCGCCCTTAGTTATAAGCACACGACGGCTACATGACCAAAATCATATCCAATAAATTTTGTTTCGCTGATACTTTTTTCTTTGTTTTATTACAATTCAAAGTTGTCCGCCTCTAGAAAACAGCCTATTCCTACTCAATAAAAGGCAATTGACAAGGAAGGCACGCTTGTTAAAAATATTGATTAACATGGCGTAATAACTGGTTTATAAACCACTTCGTGATTTCCTAGCTTTCCCTCTAGCTGGCAAATCCAAAAATTTTGCAATTCAAATAGACGGGTTTACTATTATCTAATTTTTATCGTGTTTTTTCTGCAAAGATGTGAAATTTCTACGCTTGTTACGATAGGCAATTTTATTAGATAACGCAGACAACGTGGTCTGACTTTGACAATAGGTCAACATAAAAAATAAAATACACAAGCCAGGAGGAGTGTCGGTGGCCGAGTGGTTAAGGTATCTGCAGCCATATACCAATGACTCTTTTTTGAGTTATGTACATTAGTTGAACACTAATGGATGCTCTTGCGGTGAGGGAAAACATCGTAATGAAACCATGCACATTCAGGCAAATGAATGTGTAACCATGATTCAATCTGGTCTGGTTCCCCTGGCAGCAGGGCTACGGAGGTCAGATGGAAGTCGCTCCACTGTAATTATCTGATCTGCCAAATCCTGGATCATGGTCAAGACGGACCCCGGGCCATCGTGCGCGAGAGCACAACCAGAATATTATCGTACAGATGATTATTTTTAACGATGCCGCGTGCCAAATGATCGTAAAATTTTATAATTACAATGGTGAATTGCCCGTAAACAATTATGTATGACTCGATCACTGTATTTTCACACAATTTCGGCCACCAAGTAATTTTACACAGTACCTACAGCTTGTTTTGTTTGTTAAGCACCTAAAAGTATCAGCAAAAATAGTCAAATCTGACAACTCAGTGTAAGTATTTCTCACAGTGACATCCACCTAAGACCTTGTCTGCCTTTCAGTTATTTGTATTGTGCAAAATTATATTAATTAGATAACATTAATTATATACATAGTTACACTACCATA
The DNA here is from genome assembly GCA_905147135.1 of Blastobasis lacticolella. Taxonomy (NCBI): domain Eukaryota; kingdom Metazoa; phylum Arthropoda; class Insecta; order Lepidoptera; family Blastobasidae; genus Blastobasis; species Blastobasis lacticolella. The sequence goes on from LR990067.1 coordinate 2,435,236, forward strand.
TGTACAATCTTAAAACTACCATTTCAAAATCAGTAGCCGTATTCACAATGATTCGAAACCGTTTCCGACACGAAATGCGTGAGCGGCGAATCCGTGTCGATCGATTCGAAAACTGTTATTCAGAATCCCGATAGATTCCACGGAAACTCTACTCTCTATAACATATGAAAATTCCATGAAAATAACTGAAACCTCATTTTCCTGAGAACTTTTGCAGGGTCCTTTGTCGAATCCGTATCCGAATCCGATTTCCGAGTCATTGTGAATACGGCTACTGATTCGAGATCGCTGCTATACGGGAGCGTTCCCAGAATGCTGGCGGCGCTACCTCGTTGAATGGCCAAACTAATACGTTGTCCGAGGTACGCGCCAGCACGTGGGTCTCCGGTAGCCTCTATTAACCTGGTAGATACCTCTTGGAACGCCTTTTTGGCACTAAGACCCCATGGCCCTAAAGTTTCAACCCTAAGTTGTGCTAAATAGGTAATTAGGACCAAACTCCGCGCGTACGTGTAAACAGACAAGTCTTTTCAGCTTTTAAGCAGGATTCTTACGTGATTTTCACTATTCTGAACCTCTAAAAATAACCGACTTATATAACCATCCGGTAGCGAAATACAACTATATAAATAAAAACGCACGCACGACCAAAAATAAACCAAAACACCTTCTATACTGCCTTTCAATACCGCTGCGTGCAATAAAACTATCCATTAAAGTTACCTTAACAAAAAGACCTCAACACAAGTAATATCCGGCCATTGTAACAAGAACATCCGCGGCCTACATTCCTGGCTACAAGAACAGCTGGCACCCATTATTAAAAAAATCTATCACGTGGTATGACGTCATTAGAACTAATAAGATGATAAAAAATCTACAACACGCGCGGAGAAAGTGACTTTCTAGGGCCTTTGGATAGAAAAGGATGTAAATACGATAATGTGATGGAAGGAAAAGAGACAGCTACGTCAATGATATCATTTGCTAGCTAAGTGCTCATATTTTGGGTTACTTAACAATTTTAATGAGTAATTTCTCCAAATTACGCTATTGTTGTCTAGTGTGGCTGTTAAATAGCTGTTGGGTCTGTTAAATACTCGTACATGTTATTGCGTAACTGTGCATACTTAGTTACTTAATTAATGTAACTTAATGAGTAGACGCAGCGTGTAGGCCTCCCCCAAGGTGGACCGACGATCTGCGGGGCTATTGCCTAACTCAGTTGACAACTGTATTTGACACTAGATAATTCTACACCACGTCATCTACGTTGAAAACTGCCAATAGCGTCTACCAAATTAGAGTAGTGTCAGATATTTTTATGTCAAATTCAGTTGTCCACTGAGATAGCCGATAGGCCCTCTGGTAAAGATCGCAGGTACCAGCTGGATGCGGAAGGCACGGGACCGGCCGCCGTGGAGATCTCTGGGGGAGAGATATGCCCAGTAGTGGGCGTCTTCCGACTGATATGATAATGAATGAGTAGACGAACTTAGTTTTTAATTGTCGCGATAGCAATAGACATATAGTAAGGTCGTCTGGAAGAAATCGCTTTAAGCGATAAGACCGCCTGTTGATTTCTCTATTACTACCTTATCGGTAGTACCGGCTGCAATAAAGTGTTCACTCATTCATTCACATTCTAATGGCTTTGGAATGGCTGTCAGGACTTAGAAAATAAAGGAATATTATGAATTAGGTGTTGATGAAAGGTGTTATGTTCGCAAGAGTCAAATTCAAGACCTTCAAATTGGCAGGCAGACAGTGTCACTCGCCACCAACTTACCTAAAGGCTACTAGTCAGAAAGAAACCTTGCCCTATTCCGGGTCAAACCTAAGACCTCCACATAAGCAGGCAGGCAATGTCAGTTGCTACCAACCTACCTATCACTATCTGTTATGCTACTATCTATCTAGTCTTCTTCTTCGTCGAATCAATTTTTCGAAAACCCTAGATCTGGCTTACCCAGTAGTTGGCCACGGCAACGGCATTATCAGTCGCCAGGAACAGTTCCTCCCTAATGCAGGTAGCAAGACAAAGAGGACAAGAAAGCAGATGCTCCATGGTTTGGGATGGAGCTCCACAGTCGCATCGCTGCTGTGTCTGGTCGATGAAGCCCCACTTAGCCAGAGAGTCTTTGCAGCAGCCAACCTATCTAGCATTGGCGTATCTAGGGCTATTTTCTAGGGGGGGGGGGGGGCTGGCCCCTGAGGTGGCCGATGAAGCCGAGTCAATCGCCAATATACAGCCAGTGAGCACCCCATCCTGGGGTGGGCACCATGCCATTCTGGGGTGGGCACGGCCCACCCGGCCCCCCCTCTTCCTACGCCTATGCTATCTAGTATCCATTTAGTAGTTAAAAAGTAAGAATACTAGCCTTATTTTATTCCGGTTTGCGAAATTTCATTCAGTTATTATCTAGTTATCTGTAACTTAGACAATATACGAGTATAAACAACTTCGTATCTAGGTATTTAGATGCCTTCGTTTATCACACTTAATAAAATGGTTTAAAAAATATTTATTATGTAAGTACATAGGCAGTTATTATTTGTGGAAAAAGTTACTTTTTATCAAATAGCTCTCATTATTTCCTACCTGAAGAAAGTGTGCCGCTTTATTGCTAAAATATAGTAAATTTGGCTACTACTCATATACAGGGTGTTACATAATATATGTATGAAGCCGTGAACCGGATGGAGTGCTAAATGTATGAAAACGATATTTACAAAAATTTCACGAACGACAGAAATAATTGTACCTATCGTTTTAATATGTTAAGCACTCCCTCCAGTTCACGGCTTCATACATATATTACGTAACACCCTGTATATTTCAAACAATAATAGTATTTTGACCTAAAATATAGTAGGATACTATGTTATATACAAGATTTGGCAACTCTACCTCCCCCCAGCCATCGCCAAAGCTATGGTTTCCCAAATCCGAATTAGACAATGTGCATTACTTACTGTTTACATCTGTAATATGTATGTGAGAATGAAACAGGAAGGCACGGTTAATTTTGGTGACGCTTTTTTTTATGTTATACAGTTAAACAAACAGGCAAGCGGGCCACCTGATGGAACGTGATCACCGCCGCCGGGAGTCACCAATGCGTTGCCCGCCTCTAAGGCGACCTCTAATATACCTCTTGAACGATCCCATGTCATAGTCCAAAGGAAACACTGTGGCTGGGAGCTCATTCCACATCCGAATCGTACGAGCGAGAAACTTTCGCGTACATAGATATTATAAACGGGCAAACGGGCCGGTTATTTCTGTAATGACGATGATGATGATGCAGCGATTTAAGCGTAACGCAATAAAGACTCAGCGAAATTTCCGTCCGTCTTTGTGTTCGAACAATAGACATACACCAATGCTTTTCTTATTCTTTAATCGAACTTTTTAATGATTTCGTAATAAAATTGTAGTGATAGGTACTAGGTACATTTTAAGGGTATGTTCCGGGTTTCCTACCGCGTACCTTTGTTGACGAGTAGCCCGATATTTCGGCGCTGTTGCATGCATCATGGTCACGGGACGACTGGAGAGCTGCGAGCGCCGGACGATTTTGTTGTCGGACAAAGGTACGCGATAGGAAACCCGGAACGTACCCTTAAAATGCGTTATCATAACAGCGGTAGTTTAAAACATTAGGTACTAGGTATAAGTATAAGTATAAGTATTTATTTCACCAAAATTGTACAATAAACTCTAAAACCGGGGAACTTGGAGCCTGCTCTAGGTTTATCCTGTATTGCAGGTCTCCAGGAACCCTCCATGTATCTTATATAAAAAGGTAATTAAAACTAAAAGTGTGTATGGTGTGTGTGTGTGTGTATGTATGTTTGCGTGTGAGTGTATGTATGTATGTTTGTATATATTTGATGTGTTTGAGTGATTACAATAATAGTACCTTAAAAGTTTGTTTGTACATTTACTACATCTATATAAAAGTACTAGTTGTACTTCGTTCGCGTACACCTACTTTAGCTGTACCTACTCTTTTTTCTTAGTTATCAATCTTCGTCTTGAATCATTCTATCTATTATTGAAAACCGCATTAAAATCCATTACGTAGTTAAAAAGATCTAAGATATGATACATAGGGACAGACGGCGGGAAGCGACTTTGTTTTATACTATGTACAGATAGATAGGCTAGTCTTCTGTATCTGTATCTAGTCCTTACGCCATAGCGAAGTTTAGGAAGAGAAGGAAGGGTACCTAAGCAAGGTTAAGCGGGCCCCGGCAGAACCTGGGGCTGACCACTCGGCCTTGAAAGCCAAGCTGGTTAATAATAAATATATAATCGTGGACAAATTCGCACAGCGCCATCTAGCCCCAAAGTAAGCAAAGCTTGTGTTATGGGTGCTAGATTACTGATAAACTACCTAATACTTTTAAATACATACTTATTATACATAGAACACCCAGACCCGTAACAGAAATTAAAATTCATCATTTCAATTTCTGCCCAGCCGGGAATCGAACCCGGGTCCTCTTTCGTGGCAGATGTTGACCACTGAACCACTCAGGTCGTCAAATGGTTATCGCGCTAAACTTGTGTGCACAATGATAAAGATACGAGTAGGTTATATCCCACAATAAGTAGTCTTCTTCATGTTGAGATTGGTTGGTTGGAAAGTTGCATATTTTAAATGCCTTGTGTTTTTACGCACAAGGAAAACGATGACGACAGATGTCTTTAAAAGTAGCGTGATTAACATCATACACCACTTTCTCTATATATATATCTGTTTATGACTCATCTTGGCGTTAATGTCCCGGTTGTGCTCTCGCGCACGAGGGCCCGGGGGTCCGCCTTGACCATGATCCAGGATTCGGCGGGTCAGGAAATTACAGTGGAGCGACTGCCATCTGACCTCCATGACCCTGCTATCAGGGACACCTGACCAGATTGGATCATGGTTACACATCCAGTCGCCTGAATGGGCAGGTTTCATCACGATGTTTTCCCTCACCGTAAGAGCATCGGTTAGTATTCAACTAATGTACATAACTCAGAAAACAGTCATAGGTACATGGCCGGAGCGGGTTTCGAACCCGGGACCTCTGGCTTACGAGTTGCATACTCTAACAGCTCGGCCACCGACGCTCTTATATATCTGTTTATGACTAACGCAAGCTTATTACACTATAGGAAAACTTTACAACCGGGACTTGCTTGACCCACTCCGGGATGTGTCCGTACTGAGAACTGACCCAGCTTTTTGCCATAAACTTTACGTATAATTTAAACTTTAGGCGTAACTTAGTGAACATACTGACATAATAACAGACAAGACATACACAAAGACATTGTATAGTGCATTTTACTCCCACATTGTGATCGATCATGCAAAAGACATCAACGAGTGCTTTTTGTAATTTTCAAAATTACAAATTCAAATTCAAATTAGGTTTTTTCAGTTATTAATCAAATTGTTTGTGGTGCTTCGCATAATTTGTAAGGGGACTCTATTTATGAACTGCTCGCTTCGAGTAGAAAGGTTTTCAATTTTGAATTTTTTTGTATGAATAATTCTTAAAAAATAGGAAAAATCAATGTCACATGTATCTAAATATTGAATTTATCATGCATCAAAAAAAAGCGGAAAACGTTCGCCTCGACGCGAGCGGTTCAAAACTAGGGCACCAGAATTTTGATAATGTAAGGTAGGTGTCGATCCCCAAGGTGCCATGGAGCATTGTTGTTCTTAATGAAGTGCGTGGTGCGTACTTGGCGGCATATAGCCAAACAAACCTCTATTAGTTAGATCATTCCATTTCAAGGTGAAATACCTTCTCGAATCAGCCAAGAGTCTACTAATACATATATTATGGACAGTATTACGTGTTAAATACGATGCAAAAATATTTATTAAAATTAACTCTGCCTTTTCCAGCTTGGCGCTATCTTTGCAAGCAAAGGCCACCACAAGGAGCACCACGAGAGCTGGCATCCGGAGAAGCAGATTCATCTCCACATCCACAATGGCCAGGGTCATGAGCATCATGAGGAGCACGCACCGTATCGTAAGTTCTCGAGATTGTAAGCTAACTAATTAAATAAAAGAGAATCAACCCAACAATACATTTTTTAAAAGGCAGACATTTTTTGTTACTGCGACATCTTACGGCAATTAGACGAACTAAAAATCTAAAGTGTGACATCTATCGGCGAATAGTTTACATTTTAATTTAGCGCCACCTATTATCACGTAGAAGTACTTTTAAAGAGGCTTCATCTACTATCAAGTTGGAGCATTATTTTAATTTAGCGCCACCTATTATCACGAAGAAGTACTTTTAGCGCAGCGCCATCTATTACCAAATAGGAGTATTATTTAGAACAGCGCCATCTCTTGCTGTGTAGTAAAACTAATTAGTACTGGCGTATGTGTCTAGATGTCGCTAATATGATTGAGCGTAGAAAAAAACTCTTGGGATGTGTTATAATTATTCCTCTTGAATTTACAATATCGTTGTTTGTGGCTTACAGATGGAGTTCATATCATTAATATCTTTCCTATATTTGCAGCCACATGGAGTAGAGGAGACGGCCAAGCAGCATCAGCAGCAGCGTTGCCTGTAGTACCCGCGGTGATACCGGGGATGAACAATATTAATATAGTCTACGAACCTTATAGGGGAGGGCCGCAAACTATCAGTACGCCTTTTGGTAATTACGTCAAGGTGGGCCCTACAGGTACCAGTTAACGACAGCAACACATGTAATTTAGTAGATTCTTTAGTAGAAAAAAGGGTTTAGACCCTACGTATATTACAAAAACCTACCTTCAAACGAATACAGCGCCTGGCAGTACCCGAGTGGCTGCAGTAGGCTAATTACGTAACCCTGTTGCAAACAATTATGTGATTTCAATGATTGAAATTGTTACTTTTGCGATACTATTTAATAGTTTCAGTTTCAATGGAACTTTGTTTGCTAATGAACCCATGAAACAAATTATACGGAAACGCATAAGTAACAATTTCAATCATTGAAATCAGATAATTGTTGGCAACAGCGTTACGAAATTAGCCCACGGATCCGGTTGGTGGTAGTAATTCAGTATTAGTGTTGACTTTTGTATGGGACAGTTTGTTTGTACCTAAAAACCTTTAGTAGGTTCACATGGTCTACTGTGTCAAAATGTCAACTTTACCAAAATGTCCACTCTACTGATACGTACACTGTACAGGAATGTCCACAAGTTCACTATAACAAAAATGTGCACTATATCGTGTTGTTCACTGTATCGCACTGTCCGCCAAGCACAACCTCTGGCCCATCGAAACTAGACCAGCGTCGACTGTGGTCGAACCCGGTACCTCTGGCTTACGAGTCGGATACGTTAACCACTCGGCCCCCGACGCTCCATTTCAACTATTGTTAATATTTAATATTAATTAAGTAGATAACTATTTATTTGTAAATATTAACTTTTAGCTACAGCTGTTAGTTTGTTTAGTCCTGTAACTAATTTAAACCAAAACTAAATAAAACTGATTTTGTAATTATTTTGAATATTTTATTTTCAACAACTTACATTGAAATTTATAGTTACATCATTTTGACTGGCCTCGAACAAGTCCTCCATTGTGCAAGTTTTAGGACACGCCGAGCATGAGACGAGGCGGTCCATGGTTTGCGGAGATACGCCACAATCACAGGGAGAATTTTCCCATACATATCCCCACTTAAAAAGGTTCTCTTTGCATCGACCCACCTGAGTCCGCAGCCTGTTAAGCGCCTTCCAGATAGGCTACGGAAGTTGGTTTCCGGGTGGAAGCCATTCAGCAGGAAAGCTGCGGCCTTGGGGCGGCCAGCGTGTCACTGCGTGCTTCCTTCCTACTTTCTTACCCGTCCTTTTTGACAATTGAAAGAGATACCTAATGTCCTAATCAATAAAGAAATGTTGAGCTTGAGATCAAGGACTGATGGCAAAAATTACGGTTGGTCACTAAAAGACTGGGTATCTACGCATCTACTTGTTATCAAGCTAACCACATTTATTCATCAAACAGGAAAAACCGGCAGCATTTGGAGTAAGACAAACATGATTTCACTTTATGGTCTTAAAGAAGTGTCTAGAATAAGCGTGTAAGTATTCCTTAAAAAGCCAAGTTGATTTTTACTTTTCTTTTCCTATTCCCTTATGTTTAGGTAAATATTGACATAGGCATACTCTACTTTGCAATAAGACAACTCAGTCTGGAGATCATACAATTACCTACTGTTACATGCTGTTGTAAGAAAATGTGTTCTAAAAAATTCCGCCCGGATTCAACGAAAAACAAAATTTATCATAATTATCGATTCAAATAATATCGATCTAAGGTAAAGCCTCGAGTTCTCAGACTCGGTCCTAACGCCATTAGACCTCGTGTCAAGGGCAGTTAGACGTGATGCCGACGCGGTGACGTCACCAAGCACGTCGCTTGACGACCAAGGTTTCCCAGACTGCTTCGATGTCCGGTAGAAGTTAACGTGTCGCCATAGTAGATATGTCTATTTAATTCACTTTTACATTCGTCTCAGGGACCAAAAAACCTTAATTCTTTAGGACTTAGACATAGACATAAACGTTTCTTTATTTGGTCCAGTAACACATTAATTAATTCATTTATAGGCAGTCTAGCTTTTTTTTTATTATTATCAATAGGCTTGCATTTGCTTAACTAAACCAGTTAAACTTCAACCCGCCGGCCAATCATAGACATAGACATATATCAAAGGGTGAAAAGGTTTTTACGGGGTCGGCAACGCGTGGGATGCCCCTGGCATTGCAAACGGCCATAGGCTGCGGCGACTGGTTACCACCAGGCAGGCCGTAAGCTTGTTTGCCATATCTTTACGCTTGACGTATCTTTATTTAGTCCAATAACAATAAACTTAAAACTAACAGAATAAGGAAGCAGGGAGATTCAGCTTTCAGGATTCAGGGAAGAGAGGGCAATAGTGGAGATTAGGTATGGCAAAACCCTTCACTGACGTGGAGGACGAAGTGGACTATCCTGGAGTTAAGTTCAGTAATGGACTGGTGGGTGAAGTAGGTACTTACTCATAGAAGATTTGGCAATACACAGTAACATGATAGACTTGACAGATTGACATGGGGCTCTACTTTTGAACCACTGGCCCCGAGTCGAACAATTTTTAAATTACATTAACAACACTGAAAGCGGACGGTTCTAAAATAGCGAAATATGCAAAGTATTGAACTTTCCATGCCGAAAAATCGTTCGTTTCGAGGCTAGAGCGGTTCAAAATAGTTCCCATGATCCTGTACGTATAGGATCGATTACGGCGCCTAATTATTTCATAGGATATTTTAGATGAAATATTAATTAATACTATGAGTCAAAGCCTTAATTCTAAACTGTATTACGAACATAGCATCTCAAATAGTCCAGGGCCTATTATTATATTAGACGGGACTTGGACGCGACGTACCTTTATGATTTGTTTTCCCGACGTTTCGGTAGGGTTACACCCACCGTGGTCACGAGACGATATAATAATATGTGTAAAGAACGCGAGTTTAGTTTGAAACAAGTCCAGGGCCTGTTTAGAATTCGATAAAGCAATAATTTTATTACACGATTTTATTAGAAGTACTTACCTAGATACGTAGATATGACGTGGACATAATAATAATTGATTATCGCATTCTTAGCCGTGGGAGCCCTTTTTACAACCAATGAGTTACGAGTATACATTCCTGGCTGCAATTACTTTTGCATTGGCATTTGCAGTGTCAATGGACAATGGGCGGGCCTCGCTGAACTGATGGCTGGTGGCGTGGAAAGGTTCTCTAGTGGCGACCACGTACAGTCAGCTACAGAATGGATACAGCAGACATTAAACGTATGGTAGGGGTACGGTTCTGGCTGCAGGTGACTGTTTTTTTTATGTTATACAGCAGACAAACAGGCAAGCGGGCCACCTAATGGAAAGTGGTCAGCGACACACTCATCAGCAACATCAGGGGCGCTACCAATGCATTGCCCGCCTCTAAAGAGACCTCTAATATACCTCTTGAATTATCCCATGTCGTCGTCCCAAGGAACAGTGTAGCAGCCCGCGGCGAGTGGTGCGATGGCGGAATTGTGCTGTAGGTAGAAAATCAAAAAGTTCCTCAGAACACTTCTTATTGTACAGCCGGTAGAACACACACACAGAGAGCCAACGGTACGTGCACGATTTCTGTACGAGTTGTTATCCTATTTGTTGCCCCCCGGTACTCCCGGCGCAATAGTACTCACATCAGCCAGGCAGGCGGACTTCAAGCCTAAGAAGACTAGGTGTAATATATCCATTATTTAGATGTTAAAGCTAACAAAATACATCCATGATTTAGATAATCGCTGCCATAATGAAGAAGTTAAAGGTGAAGCTAGTCAATATCGGTGTTTGGAGCTGTATATTCCTTATTAAGCGTCGTGGTGACATCATAGTGAGGTCAGCGCCTACATTAAATGAAGGCCTATTACTTAATTTTGAATCATAAAATGCTTAGTAGACCCTAGTCTATGATGCAACCACGACAGCAAGGTTTTTATAGATCTATATGCTCACCGAAATTTAAAATGCGTGAGTTAATAGGCTTTTGCTGGTGGAAGGTCAAGCGAGTTTTCCTCCTACATGCAACGTGATATCTACATAAATGACGTCACTTATCTATCTTTCCCGTAGTTTTATATCGAGACTCCGTTTGTACATTGCTATGGTACTGATAAACGTCTTTCGCTGCATCATAAACATCGGGGCGGAATAAATCTCAAAATAGGTACTCTGTAGTTGAACAATTCATTATCAAAGAATATTTGTTAAGGATTAGGAGCGTCGGTGGCCGTGTAGTGTCCGGCAGAGTAGAATAGCACCAACCAATTACACTCGTAGGTGTCGTACAAGGCGACTAACGTTTTCGAGACAAAAGATCTAGAGTCTCCGTAGACTAGAAAATGGGTAGCAGCGTTTTCCATTGTTATATTTATAACACTGCGATCTCCAAGCGTGGAGATTATGGCAATAACCTCCCCTTTAGTGGGAGAGGCCCGAAGTCCTGCAGTGGACTGTTATGGGCTGTGATGATGATGATGAGGAGCGTCGGTGGCCGAGTGGTTAGGGTATCCGACTCGTAAAGCGAGAGACACCGGGATCGAATCCCACTACCGCCACGTACCAATATTTTCTGAGTTAGGTACTTTAGTTACTAACCGATGCTCTTACGGTGAGGGAAAAGACGGTGATGAAACCTGCACATTCAGGCGAGTAAATGTGTTGTAACCGTGATAAAATGGTCAGGTTCCGGAGGTCAGATGGCTGTCTTCTACTGTAGTTAGCTGATCTGCTTAATCCCGGATCATGGTCAAGGCGGAACCTGGGTCCTCGCAAAGCATAACCGGGACATTAAAGCCAAGATGAGATGAGATCTGTAGTTGAACAATTAAAAAAAAAATTCAAAGAATAGTAATTCAGGACTAAATCTAACATAAATAAGTACAAAACTAACATTACATGTTTACGAGCAAAATTGAGAGCCCTCGCCCTACCTCTGTTCCCCACTGCTCTCTTCCATTTTACCATCCATCAGCATCTGCGTTCAGATATTTGTCAAGAACATATTGAGCGTCACGAGCGCCTTCAGAAAACATCTATCACACATCAACAACCTTAGTACTAGGATAACGAAGACGTTATAAACCACTCCGTAATATGTCCCTCAGCAATGCTTAAGTGGCAGTGGGCAGGACACATAAACAGAACAGACGGCCGACAGTCTTTCGACTGGTATGAAAAACCGAACCGATGATTACGGTGAGGGAAAACATTACGAGAAAACCTGTACGTTCAGCCGACTAAATGTGTTGTAACTGTAATCCAATTAAGATTTCGGAGATCAGATGTTGGTAGTTCTACTGTATTTACATGATCTGCCAAATCTTGCCATGGCAAGGCGGACCATGAGTATCATCATCTTGGCGTTAATGTCCCGGTTGTGCTCTCGCGAACGATCCAGGATTTGGCAGATCATATAATACAGAGGAGCGACTGCCATTTGACCTCTGTGACCCTGCTACCAGGGGACCTGACCAGGCACCGCCGGAATATTGACGCCAAGGTGACATATTGTATTAAGAAACACTTTGAGCCAGTTAGAACGAGTTGGATTCTCGAGATCCTGTTAATAATACCAAACTAAGCTATAATCTTGCTCAACAGTGACATAGTAACGTATATTATACATATAAACGTTTCTGATTTACATATTTATGTAAAAAAACTTCCACGATTTGACTTTTAAATACCACAAGTAGATAGGACCGGGTTTCAAGGTGCTATAAAAGATGTGATTCGAAATATCCTTGACTTTTTTCCTCGGTTTTAGATAGTTCTTCTGTCGTGCGTGCGTTTGAAGTATTATCTAAATTAAAACGATACTTTGCCTAATGAGAACAGCTGTGGCTTGAGAGCATGTTTTTTCGAAGGTAGTGCGTAACGACAATTTTATTTCTAAGCGGCATATTTTTCAACTTACGGTCATGTCAGATGGGGTATGAAGTGGTAAGAATCAAAGGAGATGTATGAATATAGTTAAAAAATTCCTCTCCATGTGGATATATGCGAGGCTAGGAAGTTGTGTCAGGCAGATCAAAGTGGCGGTCCATAGTCTCTGCCTACCCCACCTGTGGGATACAGGCGTGAGCGTTATGTATGTATGTATGTACGTACGTTTATGTCATAAGCTTGAAGAATATGGAGGTAGGTCTAGAGCAGGGATCCCCAAACTATTTTGGACAAGTGACCCCTTTTCCAAAATGAACTGTTATCTCAGACCCCCATGGCCAAATTACCTACTTTTATGATCAACCCCCTTTTTCATAATGGTCCGCTAACTTAAAACAGCGGCTACAGAATGTTATTTTTCATTCTGACTTAGGTCAATAGAAGAAGACAGAGTGAGAATTAGCAATGCTTTAAGTTAGCAGACTATTATAAATAAGGGGGCCTATCTTTAGTTTTTTCCTATTGATACAAAATACCTAGGTACTAAGGTACCAATTGGAAAGCTTTGCACTTGGTTAAGTGAGTAAAGTTGACGTCGTTGAGTATACTTGTACACACAGACTTGCCGAGTTTTTCATCTTGTACGAACTTGAGACTTTACATTACTACAACAATGCTATTTCCTACAAAAATATTAATTATTCTTAGTACACGTAACACAACATAAACAATACAGTACCTACTTATCTTGAAAGTTTTAAATAAGAACTTGTGTTCATTTAATAGGGGTCGATTTTTAGACCTCGTCGACCCCCAAAATCAGTTTTCGTTTATGTCGACTCCTAGGAAACCGATATCGACCACTTTGGGAATCCCTGGTCTAGAGTTTAGCAAGTGGAACAAGTTGTCTCTGCCTATCCGTACGGGAAAAAGGCGTGACATCATACAGAAAAAAAGTACGAGACATTATGTAGGTATGTATTACGTCCGAAACCCAGACCGGACCCGTGGTCGGACCAAGGGCTCTACGCCTACGCTTGCGAATTCATTTAAAAGGAACTTTATTTTGTACAATGTAAGGATAAGTATCGACTGCAACTGACGGTTGGCCGGCTCCAGCCATAGCTAGCGTCTGTAACTAGTTTTAATGTGATAAATCGACTGTAACCCCATCGTAACTGAAAATGCGTTTTTCCATCTTCCAAATGAAAAACCGCCGCTAGGTTTCATTTTTTTCTCAATCCAGGGCGTATTAGGGCTCAACCAAAAATTGGTATCAAGATCAGATTGAGTATAATGAGTAGCAGATTTTTTGAAATCTCCGGGTGCCTTCCTTCGGGTTTCTTTGTAGCCACAGGGCAGAGCCGTGGAGATGTAACCACCGGATCCTTTTAACCGGAACACAATAAATCAAACGTAGAAAAGGCCTGTCCTGCTGAACGTTTTACTAAATACATAACACAGTGCAACACACATACACTCACACACACAGACACACGCACACACGCATATACACACACATAAATTAGCATAAAATAAAGCTATTGAAATACTATTAGTTTGTAAGTTCTTTTAAAAGTACTATTGTCAAAGTGAACTTTATATTTGTTAGCTGGAGGTATAGCACAGGTTGTTACCTATTTTACCTACAGCTTGATCAATTGTATATGATTAAGTTCTTGCTCAATAAAGATTTTATTTTATTTATTTATTTATTTTAATTTTTACCTATCCAAGCAAACTCCTCAGGCGCTTTACTACCACCGGTAAAAACAGTTTTTTTTTATTAGACTAGCCTGAAATTTGACCGCCATCTCAACTGTTGCTAAGTGATAATGCGGCCGAAGATGAAGCATGCCTCTCTAGGAACAGCCTCTAGCCTAGAAGGCGTCTAGATTATGATCAGGAAACACACTCGCAGGCAACGTGTTCCATTCCTTAGCCGTCCGCATTATAAAGGTTGAACTAAAGCGGCTCGTGCGGATAGCTGGAAGATCCACGACACAAGGACGATGTGCTCACCCGAATCGCGTCTCCTGATGGCGGAAAGGAGTCGTGCAGCTGCTTCGTTCACTCTCCGAAGTACAACCTGTAGAAGACCGACAGTCGCGCAAACCTACGCAAATAAAAACGCGGTAAACAAAAACATGTAGATATAAAGTCCAACTTTTGACGACCTGAGTGGTTCAATGGTCAACATGGTCTGCCACGCAAGAGGTCCCGGGTTCGATTCCCGGCCGGGCAGAAATTGAAATGATGAATTTTAATTTCTGTTACGGGTCTGGGTGTTCTATGTATAATAAGTATGTATTTAAAAGTATTTAAGTAGTATACCAGTTATCTAGCATCCATAGCACAAGCTTTGCTTAGTTTGGGGCTAGATGGCGCTGTGTGAATTTGTCCACGAATATTTATTTTATTATTTTTATTTTATTTATATATTGACTTCTAGTAGAGGTCATCTTACGGTCACCTGTTTCCTGAGGATGCTCCGTGGAGGTGCGAAATATGTAGTATACTTACCAGTGATAGTTAAGTGGTGGCACTGGTGGTGTTGGTAGTGGTGTAGTGTGGTGAGCCTTTGACATTTACGTAATTTTTCGCAGCTACACATTGGCTCATATATTTTTAATTGTATACAACATAACAAATATAATACTTTATATCGAAAAAAGAGTATATTCATGCAATTTCCTTAAGAGATGCAACTTCCTCAAATGAAATAAAATTTTTATGGTTTTATAGAGATTCAAAAATACCGTTTTTCTTTTGTCTCAGTCAGTTTTATCTTAATAGTTATCGAAATGAAAGTTAAATGGGATGCCTCAGTTAGCTTAATGTTGCATAATTTATTAGTATACATAGTAATCGCATTGGCCATTTCCAAGAAATTAAAAATGTTGCTTACATAAAAATTTTAGTTTCCGTCAGTTTCGTCATACATAACGCTAATTTCATAGGTAAAGAAGGACATAATACTCATTTTTTATGATCACACGAATTGATTATTTCAAATCATCATTTAGTAGACTACAAATACTCTTCATATAGTCATCTGAACGTGATATTTGACGCATCCTGTACACCCAAGGGCGTCAGGTCGCCGTCGTATGACGCTCTATCTAAATTTATACGATGTTTAGCGACTCCGAGGATACTGCGCGTCACAAAACGCTCGCTCGGATTCTACCTGAGATGACTGACTCGGATTTTTAGTGCCTCCGTAGATAGCAATCTTATTGGATCCTAAGTCGCATATCTTTTTTTATAAACGGGTTAAACATAATTTATTTGTTATTATAAAGCTTATATAGTAATATGATACAAAAAGTAAAGAAACATTAGCCTAATAATAAAAATAAATTATTACAATGACGATCTGAGTGGTTCAATGGTCAACATGCAAGAGGTCCCGGGTTCGATTCCCGGCCGGGCAGAAATTGAAATGATGAATTTTGATTTCTGTTACGGGTCTGGGTGTTCTATGTATAATGAGTATGTATTTAAAAAAGTATTCAAGTAGTATATCAGTTATCTAGCACCCATAGCACATGCTTTGCTCAGTTTGGGGCTAGATGGCGCTGTGTGAATTTGTCCACGAATATTTATTTATTTATTTTATATTTACAATAAATCAAATAACCCGCCCCTGATTGTTCCCGGCGCAAAGGTACCCATTACACCAGCAGCATTACCGCGCTGTATGGCAATGGCTATCCTCTGCGCTAGGAACCAACCAGAGCGGGGGTCACCGCTGCTATCCTTAACTCGGCTGCCTAAATCGCGTACCAAGCTTTTCGCCTCTGAACACCAACTGCCCAATGTCTCCACAGCGAAAGACACAAAAAAGTATTTTTTTTGGTATTCCACTAAAGTGGAACAATGTCCCACCGAAACTTTGGCCTCGTCTTCGGCTCCGAATTAAATTAAATTAATTAAATCAAACCTTGAATTGAAAAATTAAATGTGTTGCCCTCTAAAGCAACCTCTCATGTACCTCTTCAATGATTTTTTATACTACATAGTGACACACAAGCAGCTAACTTGAAGGTAAGCTGTAACTGTCGCCCATAACATTCAGAAACTCAGAACCGCAGGAGCGTTAGCACTATGAGGACTAAGATTAAATGCCTCATGCCTGCGTGTCATAGTCTAAAGGAAATGAAATTGCAGGCAACTATTTTTATCTGCAAATAAATAGAGTTTTATGCGGCCGAAGTCACGGACACAAGTATAACGCATACATAAAATATATTAAACGAAATCGAAACACGTTTACACAAAAATACACAAAAAAATCATCTTCATTCTTCTGTTCTAGTTCTTCTTATCTTCCGAATTTCATTACTATCTGTCGAGCCGCTGGGAGAAAACGTAACCTCTAACAGGCTATGTCTGAATCTCATCGACAGACAAAGCCAAGGAGAGGCTAGGTCAACGCTCCCATTCAATACTTCTTTCTATATCTTCTTGACTTCTTTATTGCTTCTTGGTGTATTCTTCTTATGATACTGGATTTGTATTTTAAATAAATCAATAAATAAATAATCGATATTTCAATGCGGAGCGTTACACCCTACACACCAAAGCCTGCTTCGAGAGCAGCCAAGACTTACAGTGTTAAATGAATGTAGGTTTGGTGACTCTGACTAGCCCCCGTATATCATTATATGCCTAGACACAATGTAGAGTGCCATACTTATATGACCAGAGGGCCTATCGGCTATCTCAGTGGACAACTGAATTTGACATAAAAAAATGTGACACTACTCTAATTTGGTAGACGCTATTGCCAGTTTTCAACGTAGATGACGTGGTGTAGAATTATCTAGTGTCAAATACAGTTGTCAACTGAGTTAGCCAATAGCCCCGCTGGTGGCCAAAGCTGGAACTAAGTATCGCTATTTAAAACTGTCATGCCAATTTCAACAATAGCGACGCTGTCACCGGGTCAGATAAGTGTGTTGCACTATATTACAGTATTCGTAAGAAATACTAATATTATAAAGAGAAAAGATTTGTTTGTAATGGATAAACTCAAAAGTTACTAAAACGATTTTAAAAATTCTTTAACCTATAAAATAAATAAATAATAAATAAATATTCGTGGACTAATTCACACAGCGCCATCTAGTCCCAAACTAAGCAAAGCTTGTACTATGGGTGCTAGATAACTGATATACTACTTATATACTTTTTTTTTTTTTTTAAATACATACTTAATATACATAGAACACCCAGACCCGTAACAGAAATTAAAATTCATCATTTAAATTTCTGCCCGGCCGGGAATCGAACCCGGGACCTGTTGCGTGGCAGACCGATATGTTGACCATTGAACCACTCAGGTCGTCTAAAAAGGTACATTATTGGCGAGTAACATACGCTATAGTTGCTCCCGAAATTAAATTTGGTTCGTATTGTATCGTTGTTCATACTGCAGTCCGCGTGGCTCCCAAGACAATAAAAAAACAATAATTGTGACGCCCTTGAAAAATTATTATATCTATTATAAAATTTCATAAGTAAAACAGCACTTAAAACTTATATACTAGTGGGACATTGACCTTAGCACACATTTTACCGCTATATCATCATCACAGCCCGTAACAGTCCACTGCAGGACTTAGGGCCTCTCCCACGAAAGGGGAGGTTATTGCCATAATCTCCACGCTTGGCAGGTGGGCTGGAGATCGCAGTGTTTAAATATAACAATGGAAAATGCTGCTGCTCATTTTCTAGACTACGGAGACTCTTGATCTTTTGCCTCGAAAACATTAGTCGCCTTGTACGACACCCATGAGTGTAAGGGGTTGGTGCTATTCTACTCTGCCGGACACCACACGGCCACCGCTATATCACCTGATGGTAAGTAACGATGCGGCCGAAAATGCAGCATGCCTGTCTAGGATCAACCTATTCACTCTAGCCTTGAAGGCGAAGTCGATGAATCACATCGCTCGTTGATGTCTTTTGTATGACCATAATGTGCACCAATGAAATGTAATAAACCACCTCACAACGGGAAAAAATAGCAAATTACCTACAACTACCTACCTAGATATCTACTACTTAGGATCGGAACTTGTGTGGTGCAATTTACGTACTTCCCTTCATGAAGTAAGTAAGGTGGTATACGTTTTAGATATATGTGTGTGAACTGTGTCACATAAGGAGGAAAGATTCGAACTTTTGGTAAAAAGAAACAGTCAAATGTGACGTCTCATGTTGATGATGGTGCCAAATTGAAAAACGTGGACAAAATTCGTACAGAACTGACATTTCGGGCGTGGATTGCGAGTTTTGCCCCATCATGCAGTGCGCCGCGCGCCGCGCGGCACAGTGGAACATTTCGCCACCTGTCAATGTACTTGCATACAAATTGCTAGGCGTGTAACAATGTTTGCCACATCATACGAATACATCGAGATTTCATTAAAGAAATCTGTACAAGATTACAACTTTCGTTTACAAAACGTTTTTTGTGTAGGTACTTATGCCTTTGCGTCAGGGTAGATCTCCTTCTATACAAATACACTATACAACGATATTTCATATAATAGTATAGATAGCTTCATGGGAAAGTAAGTATATTAAAATTAGTTTCTTTTTACACATGGAACGCCTTTTTATATGAAGAAAAACACTAGGTTTTATAGAACACTGTTCATATTTCGTGTGCTACCCGTGAGTAGTGTGCTAACCCGAAAACGTATGTTTTTTGCCAGTAAAATGGGATCTTGGCTTCCATTCAATGTTGTCTTTAGAGTTATACAAAGCATGTAGCAATCAGTGATTGAAGAGAGACCCCCTGTTATCAAACACTGCTTATTTTAAAGGCAAGGAAAATAAATATTCAATGTGGCACAAATATTTCAGGCTTATTAGATTAGTTTCTCAGCTTTACTTCAACCTAGTTTTAGTTAGTTAAGTTTTTGTTGTGTTTGTGTATTGTTATTTATTTTACTGTACTATTATAATTGTTAGAAATAAGTAAAGATTAGCAACGGATTTGCATCGCTATTCAACGAGGCATCGCAGCCAGCTTTCTGGGCACCATTCCGGGGGGCAGCGGTGTGGACGACTTTCTTAATTTTTATTATTATTTTATATGTATTAGTGTATATTTTTGCTATTTTAAACGTAGGTATTAATGTATGGGTATTTTTATTATAACTGTAAATATTTTAATGTCATTGAATAAAACTTATATTTTTGTTACTTAGATATTATAAGTAAAGATCATTAATTTCAATTAAAAAACTAAATTGTTCAGATTTACATAAATATATATTCTTGGGCAATACAATGCTCTGACTTCGAGGGTTCCTTATAAAGTTTATTGTACCTGATGGCCACTAGACCACTCGAAGGCCAATTTACAGGATATTTCTAGGCTAGCACCAGGTAAAATGCCTGTAAAGTTTTTCAAAAAAACTTTGTATATTTCTATAGATATTATTTATTAATAGAAACATTACTACTAAATCATGTTAAATGTAGCCCAAAAACTTTTTAGTGCTATTTAAATATAATCTCTTAGAACTTAAAAAAGAAAATGATCAGTATGACCCCATCCCAATGTGATGAAATCGGTGGTAATGTAAGTAGCGCATGTATATCTAATGGAGTACCACAAGGAAGCATTCTCGGACCTGCCCTCTTTCTTATATACATAAGTAGTTTTTTCCTAAAATAACTTTTAGGGGTCTGGGCCATAAAATAAATAATTTTACTAACATAATACAATATGGACTGTTAAAATTTAATTTAATATGATCTGAAATAAATGAATATAACAATATAACAATCGTCGAGATCTATATATTATCAGGTGACAGCTATCAAATTTGAACTCGTTGGTGTGTTGTGGCAATAAATGTTCTTATTCTTATTCTATCGAAAACAATTGGTTTTAGAATTAGAACACCAAGGTTCTAAAGAGATATGATAGAACTTGTCGAGATCTACATTTCGGATGACAATTATCGAACTTTGTAACCATTATCATTCAGAAACTATTGCTCATAAAACACCAGTTTTAAAGTTAAATTACAATAGGTACTCGTCGAAATCTACATTTTCGGTGACGTCAATTTTTTTTTTGTTACGTTAGGCAAACAGGCAAGCGGGCCACCTGATGGAAAGTGGTCACCACTGCCTGCACATTAGCAACAGCAAGAGTATCGCCAATGCGTTGCCCACCTCTATAACACGTTGCTCTGGCAGCAAAAAGGCAAATGCCACTCCACTGCCAAAGCCACGGTTCACCCCATGGAGCACTGGAAACCTTACTCACCGGCGGAAACACAATACTATTTAAAAGAGTATTGTATAGCTGCGGTATTCTGTAAGGTGGAGGTACTTCCCCAGTCGGGCGGATCCAATTCGAACGAGATATACCGCCCTACCTCTCTTAAAACTAGACTATACTTCCTTTATGAAATAAGATCATTTTCAGTGCGCCAGAGATCACGGAAGCAATATATCTATGGATTTTCTATAGCATTTGGGGAACATAATGAAAATTATGAGTCCAATAAAAAAGAAGGGCAAATAATCAAAATCAAAATCCGTGACATGAATTTCTTTCCCCTAAAAATATTCCTAGAGCCACTAAAATGTTTTAACGCAGACAAATGTGGTAGTGTGCGGCGATACTATTATCTGTCGCATGTTTGCTTAGCTCAAACGAAATAGTACACATGAAGTAGATGCAAGATTTGTTAACATTTCACTGAGACTTAAAATAATAGTTCCTATAATAGCGGTTGCATACTTGGGTTTAAACTTAAAAAAAAAAAAAAAAAAATTAAGCCACTTTGAAATCACGAAAATGCAAATAATAAACTTTTCAACATACAATACAAGTAAGTTAGGCATCAAATATTTTTGGAATAGCATAGTTGTGGTATGGTTTTATGTGGTGAGATGAAGATAACAACAATATACTCGAACATAGAACCTAATCCTTCTTTTGTTTTAGAAGTCGCTTAAAATGGAATTCTACTAAATACAATCTACAAACACACACAAACAAACATACAATCGTCTATAACGTCAGTAGCCAGAAGTTTGATACAAAAACTTGCCCATTAAAATTCGGAACGCAACATAGTCCAGTGGATACGTGTTTTGTATGGAAAATTACTAAAGTGCCTTGTTTGGGTAAACACTTACTATGGTGACATGTTAAAATCTAGTAACAGACGTTCCGTTTTGGCTGGAGCCGACCAACCGTCAGTTGCAGTTTTTTTATTTTATAGGAACGGCAGACAAACAGGTAAGCGGGCCACCTGGTGGGAAGTGGTCATCGCCGACATCTGCAACACCAGGGGCGTCACCAATGCGTTGCCCGCCTCTGAAGATACCTCTAATATACCTCTTGAACGATCCCATGTCATAGTCCAAAGGAAACACTGTGGCTGAGAGCTCATTCCACATCCGAATCGTACGAGCGAGAAACGTTTTTATGAACTTACGCGTGGTGAGCAACAAAGGGTCCACGTAGTGGGGATGAGTACCCAGAGCTGTGGGTACCATATCGAAAAGATCCTCAGAACTCTCCCCATTGTACATCCGATAGAAAACACACAAAGTCGTTTTAGTTAGAAATTGGTAGTAATCCTTAAGCAGTCTAAAATGAAGTCGCTTTTGGGTGCGGCGGACGTGGTCGGACGTCCGACAAAGGTCGGCTCGCTCGCGCATCTGAATTAATCCAAAAGCGACTTTATTTTGTACAGTGTAAGGATTAGTATCGACTGCTGCTGATCGTTGGTCGACTCCAGCTAAATCAGAGCGTCTGTTATTGCCTTAAATTCCTCTGAATCTGGTGCATTTAGTGCTTTAGCCATATACACAATCGTCCACGCACTCTTGGATAAAGTTATATAGAGTTATCTATACATATTAAAAACAAAGCCGCTTCCCGCCGTCTGTCCGTATGTATCTATGTACGCTTAGATCCTTTAAACAACGCAACGGATTTTAATGCGGTTTTCAACAATAGATAGAGTGATTAATGAGGAAGGTTTATAAGCAAGAAAAGGGTAGGTAGGGGTAAAGTAGGTGTACGTGAACGAAGGCGCCGGGTCCCCTAGTAGATAATTAGTTGCGCTCTTGCGGGCGAGGACCCAGGGTCCGCCATGACCATGATCCAGGATTTGGCAAGTCATATAATTACAGTGAAGCTACTGCCCTTTCTGACCTCCGTGAACTTGTTAATAGGGGAACCTGACCAGATTACACATTCAGCCGCCTGAATGTGCAGGTTTCATCACGACGTTTTTCCCTTACCGCAAGATCATCGGTTAGTGTTTAACTAATAAGGACATAATTAAGGAAAAAGCAAGATTTTTTTGTGATTTTTATATGTTAGTCGTAAAAAATTATTATTCTTTGCCCATTGAAATGTAACCATCTTACAAAGAATTATAACGAAATAAGCTTTATTTTAATTTAAAAGTGCATTTTGTAAGTATGTAATTTAAGGTCATAATAGAAAAAGATTTTTGTAGATACTGCCAAATACAGGATATAAGGTGCATTGTTAAACAAATGGAATTGACTAAAATATGAACCTATTAGTTGTCCCTTAGACACCAATAACTAATTCTTAAACTGCAGGTTTTTATAATATTTAATAAATGAAAATTGCTTCAATCATTTTCCATACTTTGTCTAATTAATAAAAATTAAAATATTTTTTAATAATATCTAAGTATAGCATCAATTTAAAAAATATATATTGAATTTTAAAAGGAAAACTGACAATGTGATTTTGAATTGTCATAAAAACTAAACAAGCGATTTAGATAATATTTTTGTACTTTATTCTTTCTTTACTTCGAAGAGTACGCTAATTGCGAAATTTTGTAAGGATGGATTTTTGTTAGTGTCACGCAAAAACCACTGCCGGATTTTAATAAAATTTTGTAGCTTATAAACCGGAATAACACATACTCTATAATTTGTCACGAAATTCAATATGGTTCCCGCGAAAACTGCATATTATAATCGAATTTTACGTGGACAAATTCGCGGGCTATCTGAGTAGAAATTGAGTTAAGTAATATTGACAGATAAAGTTCATTTGTTTGACTGCTAAAATGTTTTTTCTAGTGTTTTTGAAAACCACCCCCAAGTGACAATATTATTTATGCCTAGAAAGACCTGATGGCAAGCGGCCACCGTCGTGAGTCATTAGTAACCTAGCGGAGCGGATGCGGTGTTGACCCTCAAGGTATCTGAATCCTAAGTTATAGCAAAGTAAAGACTTCGGGGAAGAACATAATTTCACATCTTACACGTGCGCGGTAAAAGGTTGGTCATGTCCATACGTCAGGAGGATCCAGATTCCAGGCAGATGAAATCTATCCCACGGTTAGTGTGCGAAAATGTGAGAAAATACGTAAAGTTTCTGGACGAATTCTACCTATGTTGCTTAATCACACCAGTTTATCCACTTATACTGCGATATCATACAATAATTATCGCATATTATTTTATTTTAACCATATAGTGCCAAAAGACACACTTTCGATACCTATCCTACGCATTTGATACAACTACTTTGGAGGACAACAACTTCACATTCAGCTATGTAACAAAAATACACATTAATAGTACTAAACACATTCAGCAGACAAGTAAAACATATTTAATTAGCGGTAAAGTAAGAAAAAACTTATTAAAACTAAATAATTACCTACCCAAGTCGCTCCAACTAAGCCTTGGTCTCACATCGAAACAAAACGGTTAGATACAGTTTTAGAATTCGAACGCACGTCCTATTCGCACAGTCACACAATTCAAACTGCGAATCCGTTCGTTGCACACAGCGAGATCGAATATTCAAAATTGATTAAAGAATCCGCGGGGTCGATTAGACTTTGAGACTGGCCGGTTTTGGGTTTTTAATTTATGCAGTCTGTGGCGCCATTTTGCCCGGTGTCCGCGCACTGGCTGGCTGCGAGCGTTAGTCCGATGGCGGATTTAAAAATAAGTTATGAGAAAAAAAAGCGCGAGGATCGCTCGCTTATGGCATGTGGAGGATTTTTTGGCGGGAAGACGGGTGACGGGTTCCGTAGCGTTGGATATTGTAATAATCTAGACCAAACCGTTGGTATCCCTTGGACAAGACACTAAATAACAAATGTTTACATTGCCTAAAATGTTAATATTCTTTCATCAGTTTATGTGTAAATGGTTGCCTAGAAGAAATCGCTCTCAGCAATAAGGCCGCCCTTGTACCTATATTGTTTTAAACTGTATTTTTACGATCTCCTTTAATGTACTATAAAGAGTTATTTTTTTAAATCAATTTCGCATTTACCTCAGCTCACCTGATGGAAAGCGACGATGAGGTCGGGGATGTAGCATGCGTGCCTAGAAGATACCTATTCACTCTTGACTCAAACCTACTTATCCGGATAAATTATATCCTACATGCTATTCTGCGCTGTATGCTATTTTCCTCATAATCCGTTCAGTAGTTTTTGAGTGAAGCAGAAACAAACATACGTACATACATCGTTACAAACTTGAATAATATTAGTGGGATGTATACTGGTCTGTCAAAATGTCTGATTGAAGCAAAAAGAATAAAGATGGCTTCCAGAATCTGTTCTTATAACTAGATTTTACTATTTCATTTTAAACATTAAGCTAGATTTAAGGAAATATCTATTAAATACAGCAGACGAGCACAGTAAGAAAGCATAGTTAAGCTACTACGCTTTCTCACAGTTCAATATCCCATAGTAGAGTTTCATTCATTTCATAGGAATATTCTTTCTATTTTACACGACACCACATCGCGGTCGCTCAATAGTTTGTCTTTTGCTTTGGTATTTTACCTTATTTGTGGACATGGACATCAGCAACACCAGGGGAGTCACCAATGCGTCGCCCGCCTCTAAAGAGACCTCTAATACCTCTTGAACGATCCCATATCATAGTCCAAAGGAAACACTGTGGCTGGGAGCTCATTCCACATCCGAATCGTACGAGCGAGAAACGTTCTTTCGAACCTGCGGGCCCCTAACGCCGCTCACCAAATGTCAATGTTCAAGGGCACAACTAAACTCGACAAATGTCAAATGCAAATAAAACCCACGCATGCTAACGCTCATGCTTAGGTATGGTATAGTGTGGTACTAACGCGCTTACTTAGATACAGTATAGTGTGGTATACAGTCGGCTGGTCTATAGCAAACTCCAACGGTCGTGTGAGCTTAGTTTTGTCTCGAGTAGTCGGTTTAGATCGCTCAGGACTTGATCTTACTATGGAATATACTCAATTTTAGCGTGGAACATACTCTCAGGTGGTCTAAAAATGCCACATTATGATTCATATTACAAACTTGTATGATCCGGTAGCCAATACTGGAAGTACGTAATGTAATTTTTCATTGTAATGTCAATGTCAACAACAGCGGAGAGCGTCGGTGGCCGAGCGGTTAGAGTATCTGACTCGTAAGCCAGAGGTCCCGGGTTCGGATCCCGCTCAGGCCATGTACCAATGACTGTTTTCTGAGTTATGTACATTAGTTGAATACTAACCGATGCTCTTACGGTGAGGGAAAACATAGTGATGAAACCACATTCAGGCGACTGGATGTGTAACCATGATCCAATCGGGTCAGGTTCCCCTGGTAGCAGGGTCATGGAGGTCAGATGGCAGTCGCTCCACTGTAATTACCTGACCTGCCAAATCCTGGATCATGGTCTCGTGCGCGAGAGCACAACCGGGACATTAACGCCAAGATGATGATGATGAATGTCAACAACAGCGACGTTTCAGATAAGTTTGTGTCAAATTAATATGAATCGTATGAATCGCTAATGTTGTGTTTTTAGACCCCAGGTCTTCAAAATCTAGCTCTTATTAGGTAGGTAACCGATTTACGGTGAGGGACAACATCGTGTTTAATCCTGCAGATATAGGCGATTGAATGTGTAACCAAGATCCGGTCTAGTCAGGTTCCCTGGTAACAGTATCACGGCACGAAGGTCAAACGGCAGTCGCTCCACTGCCAAATCCTCATCATCCTTCATCATCATCATGTCGTGGATCATCCAGCTATCCGCACTAGCCGCTTTGGTTACGTGGTACGGCTAAGGAATGGAACACGTTGCCTGCGAGTGTGTTCCCTTATTAATTTATTCTTAATTGTACACTAATAATAAATACAATTTAACAGAATGTAACTTAAGTACAAAGGCGAGCTTAACTCAACAGTTGAGTTTTCTACCAGCAAACCTTGGAGTCAAAGAAGCTGTAAGCCAGCATTTAGGCATAGGTAGTGCACACAAGTAAACTAAAATATAATACTATAAACAAATAATTATATAAATAATAAAGAATACAATAAATATATACGTATTATTATCTGGACGCCGATAATTTTTAATCGCAATGTTGTATATGTCGCAGCCATCTGGATAAATCAGCCATTTAATGAGTAGGCTAGCCTGTTAATTGAACGCCGACATACAATTGAATGCCTAGGCCGATAGTTGATAGAACAATCAACGCTTAACGTTTAACTGGTTGGCTTATTGTAAGCCAGCCCTTTGAAGACGGCTGACGTAAAAGCAGGCAGGTGATTTAAATTTAGTTCACTGCAGCACTGGTAGTCATTAAAACAAATATGGCGTCAGACAGCTCGCACAGCAAGCAATGTTTTTGTATTTTTATCGTTTGAACTTAATTTAAAGTGTGGTACCTAGATGTTTTTAAGTAAGAATAAGGATAACTTAATTTGTTCATTTTCTTTTCATACTTACAATTAGAAACAAATGTCTAAGAAAGTTTCGTGCCATTTTATATTTAATATTTTAAAATAAGAAAGTGCATTCTTCCTATACTACATTGTTGCAAATAGTTAATAAGTTATAAGTTTAAAGTTATTATTGTGGTATATACTATAAATTTTATAGGTACTCGCAATGCAATTACTAATTGAATTTGTTGCCACTAATATTTTCATTTCTAAATAAAATTATATTTATTAATTCGTATTTTTTATCTTAAGTAAAGTTATCATATAATTTACGAATGGTCGGTCACTCAAACATATATATTCTACTAACAAAATGACTAAATAACGTTCAGCCAAGTAGCTGCACGTTACATTCAACTACTTGGCTAGTTGTACTTTAGCCATTCAATTGAATGCCGGCGTTTAATTAACGGGCTAGCCTTCTAATTAAATGGCTAATTTAACCAGATGGCTGCGACATATATATAGACGGCCTAAGTGGTTCAATGGTCAACATGCCGGTCTGCCATGCAAGAGGTCCCGGGTTCGATTCCCGGCCGGGCAGACATTGAAATAATGAATTTTAATTTCTGTTACGGGTCTAGGTGTTCTATATATAATAAGTACGTATTCAAAAGTATTTAGGTAGTATATCAGTTATCTAGCACCCATAGCACAAGCTTTGCTTAGTTTGGGGCTGGATGGCGCTGTGTGAATTTGTCCATGAATATATTTTTATTTTTATTATTTATATAACAATGGAAAACGCTGCTGCCCATTTTCCAGCCACCGGAGACTTTATATCTGTTGCCTCGAAAACATTAATCGCCTTGTACGACACCCACAAGCGTAAGGGGTTGGTGCTATTCTACTCTGCCGGACACGCCCAAAGTAAGTACATACGAGTTCACTTTGAGCGTGTACGTGTGTACAAATACTACATGAGTACCGCAAACTACATTAATGACACACCTATTTTGCCTCTTCCACACTCAGAATTCACACTGCGGTTGTAGACTTATACTTAGGTGGAACCCAATTCTCACGACCGGATGTGAAGACATTCCTGAGTGCCGTGTCATCATTGCGGTCTAACATCTAAAATGCTTTTAAATAAGGGATCTTAAGGATATTTTTTCTTTAATTACCGCATTTATAATCACGCACATCCGAAGCCAAATCGTCAAACATTTTGGTCATGTTGTCAAAGTATTAAATAAAGTCGCTTCCCGCCATCCACCTATATGTATCTGTGTACGCTTCGATTTTTTAAACTACAATACGTATTTTAATGCGGTTTTCAACAATGGTTAGACAGGAATAAAGTAGGTGTACGCGAACGAAACACATTAAAGAAACACATACAAAAATATATAGTTAATATCCCGGTTATGCTCTCGTGCTTGAAAACCTGGGGTCCACTTTGACTATGGTCCAGGACTTCGCAGGTCAGCTAATTACAGTGGAGCGACTGCCATTTCTGACCTCCATGATTCTGTTAAATAAATGTGCAGGTTTCATCACGATTTTTTTTATTTATGTAATAGTAGAACTTTTATATCGACCACCTAGCATCCTCAGTTTATTATAAACTTGCCTCGTAATATACAGTTATTAAAAGAGTAACCTATTTTACTTCGTCATTAGTAAGAAAAAACTACAATACCTTGAATTGTTAGACAACCTTGCATGATAGGGCCATTGCTAGACCTAAGACTGGTTAGCGATAATGACTTACGTACCTAGATCACGATTTGTCAATAATTGTGTTTCTGTTTCAAGAATTACCTATAACTAGTTATATGGTTAAGATAAATACTTATGCAATAGCACTATAGTAATGATATTGCAGGTCATGGACTCTATTTTTGAATCGATTCGAAGGGATTTTAATTTTGATTTTTGGCATGAAAAATTCAATTTTATTTAAATCACTATTTCAAATAGGTGCCTGAACCTGCCGGTATCAGGAAAGAGGCCCCGTGAGCGACCCAAGAAACTATGGATTGACATCGCTGAGTCGGATGCGAGAGCCAACGGCTTACGACGAGAGGATGCCGAAGACCGGGCAAAGTGGAGAAGATAGGGAAGGAAAGCGGACCCTGGCTGGAGGATGATTGACAATACCGAAGAGTACGGTTCAAAAATAGGGAATATCAGCCTCATTCATAAAAATCAATATTGAAAATCAATAGATAGGCCATGGGGGCTTATTTTCTTATTACAGCCGTTTTTTCGAATTCACCCCCAAATCAATCGTATCGCCGTAAAGTTTCGATCACGAGTTTGCCATGTCAAAGCCAAATGTTTCTCACTGATGCTGAAGTTCGACTATCCTTAATCACACGGTCACCTATCCAGTTCCTGGACTCTGCCTGCGTTAGGTAGCTTTGGAAAGCATGCCTGCCATTAAACCACAGGCCAAGTTCTAAGTTAAACCAGTAACAGACGTTCCGTTTTGGCTGGAGCCGACCTACCATCAGTTGCAATTGATACTAATCCTTACACAGTTTAAAATAAAGTCACTTTTGGGGGCGGGGGACGTGGTCGGACGTCCAACCAAGATCGGCTCGCCCGCGCATCCGAATAACCCAAAAGCAACTTTATTTTATGCATCGCAAGGATTAATATCAACTACAACTGACGGTTAGTCAAATCCAACCAAATCGGAGCGTCTGTTGCTGGTTTAAAATAAAGTGTTTCCTCTTCAAAATCATTCCACATCGCAAAGTCACCTCAAAATCGGCAAAACAATAAAAAAGGCGCCAAAAAAATGCAACGTTTATTACGCTAAATGCACGTCTGGGTCGATATCCAGGTAGCCTAACTCGAGTCTAATGTCCTAAAAGGTTAGCAGACATTCTAGGTCATCAAGTATTCGCGTGGGCAAAACTTGTCTTTGGTTTTTTTATTGGTACCAGTTGAAAAAAGTTTTTGGGTCTGTAGTCGTTTTTTTGGTTAGTCACCCACGCGATTTTGGGACTTTACGTAGAGTTGTTGGCATTGATCAAGATTATAAATCCGTAGCTGTGATTAATTTAGTTAGTAGGGGACTTTTTGGCGGGAATTGGCCGTGTGGTGTCCGGCAGTGTAGACTAGCATCAACCCCTTACACTCGTGGGTGTCGTAAAAGGCGCCTCCAGTATTCGAGGCAAAAGACCTAGGTCCTAGAGTATCCGTAGTATAAATGGGCAACAACGGTTTCTCTTGTTATATTTATAACACTGCGATCTCCAACCCGCCTGCCAAGCGTGGAGATTATGGCAATAACCTCCCCTTTCGTGGAGAGGCCCTAAGTCCTGCAGTGGACTGTCATGGGTTTTCATGGGCGGGAACTTTTGTTTTATTGAATTTTTTTATGTTACTGCAAACAAACAGGCAAGCAGGCCGCCTGATGGACAGTGGCCACCGCCGTCTATGGACATCAGCAACACCAGGTATAATAAGCAAGTATTTAAAGAAGTATATAAGTAGTTTATCAAATATCTAGTACCCGTAACATAAGCTTTGCTTACTTTGGGGCTAAATGGCGCTGTGTTAATGAGCAGTTTTCCAATAGGTATCTAAAGCATTCCTAACCACTCACTAGATGGCGCCTCGACAATTTTGGTAATTGATAATCGCTTGAAATAGGTTCTTAGCAAAGAGGATATAAACACTGGGTTAATATTGTTTTTGTCAATAGTTTTTAACCATTTTAGAGGTTGTAATAAATTATTACAAACAAAGCAAACATCAATTGGTCTGAATCAATTCGTTTCATGGACACTAGGATCAAGAATGGAGACAATGCAAATCACAGATAATATGAAAGGTTTGTATTTAAATAAATAAATATTCTGGAAAACTCCTCATTGACCAAGCATATTCATTTACACATATATTCATATTCATAAACTTTATAGACACATCTAGCCAGTCCGTGAATGCCATTCAAAAACCTTTCCGCTCAAGGCTATCTGTTCTATTTGACCTGCCCATTGCTACTATAATACAGATTCAAAGATTAATGTCCGTTACTTTAATATTAATTGCTTAATTTGGAGATAACCTATCGATTCCTCGTGCGAAGGCTACAAGACATTCAAATCAAGTTGAGAAGACGTCATACAAGCTAATTTTCTTGGCTATTTTTGCGGCCCAGGGTCCACCTTGACCATGATCCTGGATTTGGCAGATCAGTTAATCACAGTGGAGCGACTGACAACTGATCTGTGTGATCCTGTTAACTTCAATTCAGTTGCCTGAAAGTGCAGGATTCTTCACGATGTTTTTCCTCGCCGTAAGAACGTCGGTTAGTGTTCAACTAAAGGACAAAGTAGGCCTAGATAAGATCCTATGGTGCATGGTGACTTTGTTGATCGAACTCGGCACACCTCAATATTAATAATAATATTAAAATTAACGAATTAGGTAGGCATATATAAACAGACATATCGTTTACCATACTATTGGTATATGTGTACAGTGTCGTCCGTGACTGGTTTGACCTCGCATTCCAAATTTGAGCAGCATGAAAAAAAAAACGTTCGCCACCAAAAAGTTTGGCGTCTAACAGCTGATTTCAAAAAGGTCTCTTTGGTGAAGGCAAGATTAGGTATGGGTTGTAATTTAATGAAATTAAGTAGATTCGATTTCCATTCCTACTAAATTTGTATGAGTGATTAGTGATTGAATTATGGTTTATAGGCACTGTTAGTACCTAAATGTTTTTAAAGGTGCAGCTAATGGCTTTCTTAAGCTTAATGATATAAAATAAATTAGTCAAATCGAAATAACCTCAATTCGCCGCTAGTTGGCGGTTGTTTTGTTATACAATTTAATTATTTTTCTTTTTCATGTCTTTGTTTAATATTTAAATGTAGAAATCCATTTCACGCTCATCTGGATACATTTACTGACGGCCAATTGTACAAACATACATTTAAAATGTACAATGTACTGTGTCATGTAGTTAGTTAGTAATGAACGGTTTTTATTGATTAAATATTATAATAAGATTACATAAAATTTGGATGAAACTTAAACGAGTAAAGGATTGGGAACCGCAAATTATAAAAAATCTGATTTATAATAAATGTTAATATTTAATAAAGGATACTATATTTTTTGGTTTGGGCCAGAAATTGACTGGAAACTACATTATAAAATCTTTAAAGAAAAATTAATATACGCTTTTATATATTCGCATGTAAGTGTATATTTCTACTTTCCATATCCATCCATCTTTATAAGTCCATGTTGCTGACTTGCCTGTGTATCAAGCGGTTCTTTACACAAAGGTTGCCTGGTAGAGATCGCTTGCAGCGATAAGGCCTCCTTTGCGCACAACTAGTTATGGATTTTGTCGGAACTTTTTAATGTAATTATTCTTGTGTGAGGTACAAAAGGTGTATTATTTTACCAAATGGTTCTTAATATGGCTAAAATATAGTAGTTTTGGCTATTAAATATTTTTCCAACAGATCTTGACCCAAAATATAGTAGAATACTATAATTCTAATATCCATGATCTAATCTGGTCAGGTTCTTCTGGTGACAGGGTCACAAAGGTCAAAAGGCAGTCGCTCCACTGATCTGAAAAATCCTGGATCATGGTCAAGGCCCCCTGGCTCTCGTGTGCGAGTGAACAACCGGACATGAATACCAAAATTTTTTTTTAGTTTTATTATGCTAGTGTAGTAGATTTGCAACCCTCACCATATCAGTTGACCTACTAATTAAGAGGCACTACAGAGGTCATCGAGCATATTGCCCAAGTCTTCCTTCCAGGGTTTCAGCCATGACTACGATATCGTCAGCAAATCTAAGGTGAGTAAGGTACTCGCCGTTAATATTGATGCCAAGTCCGTCCCAGTCCAGAAGCCTAAAGATATCCTCCAGTGCAGCGGTAAACAACTTCGGAGATATGACATCACCTTGTCTAACACCTCGCTGCAGCTGAAAAGGCTCTGTGGTTTTGTCTTGGAGACGAACTGACATAGTGGCGTTTTCGTACAAACATTTCAGTGCTTCGATATATTCATAGTCAATTTGGTACCGCTGTAGAGACTGGAGCACCGCCCAAGTTTCGATCGTATCGAAGGCTTTCTCATAGTCTACAAACGCCAAGAATAATGTCCGGTTATACTCTTCGATCTTCTGTATAACCTGCCGCAGCGTATGTATGTGGTATATGGCACTAAAACCTTTTCGGAATCCGGCTTGTTCGGGAGGCTAGAAGTCATCAAACCTGCGTGCGAGACGATCCGTAATGACTTTCGAAAACAGTTTATACACATGGGTGAGCAGCGATATTGGTCTGAAGTTCTTCAAGAGAGCCTAATCACCTTTCTTGAAGAACAATATTACTATGCTTCTGTGCCATGCTTCCGGCGATTTTCATTCGATGATGATAGAATTGAACATCTTCTGAAGGGTCTTAAGCACAGGTTTGCCACCAGCTTTCAGAAGCTCAGCCGTAATTCCATCATCACCCGGCGCCTTGTTGTTCTTAAGCTGTTTGAGAGCCAAACTAATCTCGTACAGGCTGATGTCCATCCCGGATATCTCATCTTCGGTGTAGTGTCGGGTTAACTTGGCTCTGGGGTCTTTTGCCATACTGGTAACAGGTGCCCGTGTTGTCGTGTATAACTGTCCATGAAACCTCTCGACTTCCTCAAAACCGGACTTGGTCTAAACAACTCTGCCGTCATCCGTTTTCAGTCTCGTCAACTGGCTCTGTCCAATCAACAGATATCTCGCAAAGACTTTGTTCCGCTCGATCGCCGCCTCAATATTGGTAGTATTGAAGCGGCGTATGTCGTGAGTCTGTCGATTATAGAGATTCAGGGGGTTTCAGAGTCATTCCGCGTCTTTCTTCCATGAGTTTGAGGGTATCGTCAGAGATTTTGTTGTTCTTTTTCTACGGCAGGCCCTATAAAACTTTGACCCAACAGTATAGACAGTTTCCACGAACCTGTTATTGTAGTTGCCCACGTCGACGCACTCTCCTAGGCACTCGAAACGATGTTTTACTTGTAATTCGAGTTGAAAGCTCTCGGGGTTATGGATTTGGATGGGTGTAGGCCGGAGCGTAGACTTCATCAATCTCGATCTTTCTAGCTGTGGATTAATATTCAAGTTCCTCTTACCAATCCAAATTGGATTTGCAACCCTAGTGGTAACAAACCCGAAATTAAGTGTAATGAAAGTATACATCATCATCATCATCACAGCCCATAACAGTCCACTGCAGGACTTCGGGCCTCTCCCACGAAAGGGGAGGTTATTGCCGTAATCTCCACGCTTGGCAGGCGGGTTGGAGATCGCAGTGTTTAAAAATAACAATGGAAAATGCTGCTGCCCATTTTCCAGACTACGGAGACTCTTGATTGTACGACACCCACGAGTGTAAGGGGTTGGTGCTATTCTACTCTGCCAGACACCACACGGCACGCAATGAAAGTATACCACACTGTATAATTCTAGGTAATATTGAATGACACATTACCATCATATCTAAAATTAAATACACGATAATTACACGTTTGGCTAACAGCTGATCTGTTCATGTATTATGCATGTAATTCTGGTGATCTACCTCCCCCTTCTCGTCTGAAGGATATTTGGGTCTGCTAGGTGGGGAAGTGAGGCTAGATAGAGGTCTGCTTATACTGGTTCGGTGACCCGGATGTTTGTAGTACAGGAGGTGGAGGCTATTTTATTCATACTATCGAAATAATTTTGATTACCTTGGCGTAAATATCTTGGTTGTGGTCTTGCGCACGTGGGCACTCGTCCATCATCCAGCATTTAGCAAATTAGATTATCAGTTATCTAGCTACATAACTGACAGTAGAGCGACTGCCGTCTGACCTCTGTGCCCCTGTTACCAGAGGAACCTGACCAGATTGGTTCATAGTTACACATTCAGTAGCCTGAATGTGCAGGTGTCGTCACGATAATTTCCCTCACAGTAATAGTATCGGTTAGCGTACTGTACATAACTCCGCTATGTTAATATTATAAGACTAAGCTAAATATGAGACTTGTCCGTGTGGTGTCCGGCAGAGTAGAATAGCACCAACCCCTTACACTCATGGGTGTCGTACAAGGCGACTAACGTTTTCGAGGCAAAAGATCAAGAGTCTCCGTAGTCTGGAAAATGGGCAGCAGCATTTTCCATTGTATTATTTAAACACTGCGATCTCCAACCCGCCTGTTAAGCGTGGAGATTATGGCAATAACCTCCCTTTTCGTGGGAGAGGCCCTTAAGACCTGCAGTGGACTGTTACGGGCTGTGATGATGAAGCTAAATATAGTATCTAATATTTAGCTAAGTATCACCTGTTAATAGCTCACAACACTACCCCACTCACCACCACCACGATCTCACTCACGACAGTCGTTGATCAACGATTCTGACTAACGACACACTAGTATTTTAATAGTATTTTTGAAACCGTTCGCATCGACTCGAGGGCTCGACTTCTAATGCTTGTCTTTTCTATCTCTAGCAATTAACCGCGAGTGTGAAAGAGATAGATAGCGCACGCGAGCGATTTAAAAAGATATTTCCAGATGTAGTGGTTTGTGAGACTAATAACCAAGTTGAAGTAAGCAACCTCTCCAGAGTCTAGAAACTGAATCGGTGATTACGTACCTTGAGGCTAGCCTCGACTAGCCTAGCGACGAGCTCGCCACTCGGCAGGTGTGCCTCCTATAATACTGTTGGCGCAGCGAGTTTGACCATTGTCTCCAACTGGGGACCGATTATACTATAATCTATTACCTGTGAGAAATTAACTATATTAAAATAAGAGTGAGAATCTGTGAGCGTCGGTGGCCGAGCGGTTAGAGTATCCGACTCGTAAGCCAGAGGTCCCGGGTTCGAATCCCTTTCCGGCCATGTACCAATGACTGTTTTCTGAGTTACGTACATTAGTTGAATACTAACCGATGCTCTTACGGTGAGGGAAAACATCGTGATGAAACCTGCACATTCAGGCGACTGGATGTGTAACCATGATCCAATCTGGTCAGGTTCCCCTGGTAGCAGGGTCATGGAGGTCAGATGGCAGTCGCTCAACTGTAATTACCTGACCTGCCAAATCCTGGATCATGGTCAAGGCGGACCCCGGGCCCTCGTGCGCGAGAGCATAACCGGGACATTAACGCCAAGATGTTTTTTTTTTACCTGTGAGAATCTGTAATTGGCTTTTTGATACTTAAGTTTACTTCTAATCCATGTTACAACAGCTGTTAATTTTCCTAAGAATAAATAAATAATTTATTTTTAATCATTGAGCGCGACCAGCAGATCCATTCAAAGCGCAAAACACAGCCACCTCCCGGCCTATACAGTCTGCGCGCGCAACGGTTCTCTAACCGTTGGCGCGACAAAAACCATGGTCACCTTGGTCGCCGGCGCCTGCGCAGCCCGTGATTATGACTTAATTGATAGGGAGACCTTTGTATACTTATTACTTTCAAGTAATGTTAGGTACTTACTTAACTGTTAAGCTGTGTTTTGGCCTGTTGCGTTGATTGTAATTTTGTACTTTTCTTTCAAGATTATGTGTACAAGAAACCGTTAAATAAGTAACTAAATAAATTTATTTAAGTTTGGCCGTGTGGTATCCGGCAGAGTAGCACCAACCCCTTACACTAGTGGCGATCTAGAGTCTACATAGGCTGGAAAATGGGCAGCAGCGTTTTCCATTGTTATATTTACAACACTGCGATCTCCAACCCGCCTGCCAAGCGTGGAGATTACGGCAATGACTTCCCCTCTTGTGGGAGAGACCTTATAATTGCAGTGGACTGTTATGGGCTGTGATTATGTATTGTATTAGGTAGCTACTTAAATAAAGACGAAAGAGTGTCAGTGGCCACATTCGACCATAGCGCCGCCATCTACGAATGACTTTCTGAGTTATGTGCGTTAGTTAAATACTAACCAATGCTCTAATGAGCAAAGTGAGGGAAAAATTCATGTCTATCACCTCCGCTGTAATTACCTGATCTGCCAAATTCTGGATCAAAATCAAAGCGGATCCCAGACCCTATCGCGCGAGATCACAACCGGGACACGCCAAGATGACCATTATTTTTCTCATTATCAATTTCTTCTAATATTCTACAGGGTTTGGAAATTAAAGCATTGGGAAATTTATGTTTTTCTCAGCTTACCTAAACGGTACCAGGTACCTCATCATCATCGTCATTGGCTTTAGACATCTATTACAGATGATTTAAACAGCGTCACTGTTAATGGAACGGCTCTTTCTTTGATGGCTGTAGAGGCCAACACGGGAAAGATAGATTCGGTCACACAGTGAACAGACTAGATAATTCGCCCTGGATGGCAAGGCATTGTAAGCGCGTACAGGTAGATACCTTATTATTTATTTAACTACAATTTTATCAGAGATACCTCTTTATATGTCTATGTATTTAATGAAACAAGATTTTAGTGATCAACAAGGAAAATCGAATCAATGCCTACCACTTGCAAACAAAATATCACAAGGAGATGATACAAAATAAAAGTTCATAAGTAGGGTATACGTATTAGGTATTTCTATTTTGATAATTGATACTGATTTTTCCTATTCTTGAACCCTTTTGATAATACTAATGGTTTAAAAAAAATGCCATTTCGCGCCGAATCAAAATTGTAAACCGTTCGAATCGAAGCGAGCGATTCAAAATTAGAGACAACGGTGGCCGCCAACCATCAGGTGGACTGTCCGCCCGGGTGCCTCGCCACCCTAGGCAGTAAAATAAGCTATAAATATTGTCATTTAGCTTAGAAGTCCTAAAAAAAATCTAAATAATGCGTGCTGTCGAAATTGCTATAAGTAATAATTTTGTTGCCTGGCACCAAAGACTTCTTTAAGTATACTGAAGTATACTTTTTAGTCTCGCGATCCACCCCATTATCGAAAAACTAAATTCTAAATTTAACGTGTGGTACCTTGACGATGGAACTCTAGGAGGTGAAGCGAGCACAGTATTACGGGATCTGCAGCTCCTCATTCGAGAGTTCAGTGCCATAGGCATGGAGTTGAATTTCTCGAAGTGTGAGCTGTTTATCTCTGAATCTTGTCCGACGCCTGGCGCTATCTGTACTGCTTTTAGCGCTTTAGCTCCTAACATCACAGTCGTCGGCAAGTCCTCGCTTCACCTCCTAGGCTCCCCAATTTTTGATGATTCCTTCCAAAATTTTGTTGACAAAAAAATTCAAAATTTTAATGATGTTTCGGACCGCCTACTCCAAATCAACAGCCACATGGCTTATGTCATAATTAGATACTGTTTATTTGTTCCTAAATTTATGTTCGTTTTGCGGTGTTGTCAGCTGTGGAAACATCCTGCTCTTTTAGAGTTCCTAGACAACACCGTGAAACAAACCCTCTGTTCTGTTATAAATATAAATTTTGACAATTCCTCCTGGGACCAGGCATCATTGCCTATTCGATATGGTGGTCTGGGCATTCGGAAAGTGTCGAATGTTTCTCTGCCAGCCTTTTTGTCCTCGGTGAATAGCTCGCAGTCCCTAGTAAATAAGATTTTGTCAAAACTGGGGACGTTTGAGTCGGCATTCTCCACCGAGGCCAAAAATGCTTGGCAGTTGGCTTGCCCGGAGTCGGACCTTCCGGCTAATCCTTGCTCGCAGCGGCTTTGGGACGAGCCGCTCTGCAGATTGGTGCGAAACAACCTTTTGAGCGCATCAACCAATTCTGCAGAGCGTGCTCGCCTCCTGGCAGCTGGCGAGTGGGAGTCGGGTCTCTGGCTACAGGCAATGCCCTCTAAAAACATCGGCACTTTACTCGACCGTGCCACGTTTAGGATTGCCACGGCCCTTCGTCTTGGTGCGCCCTGTAGCGCTCCTCATCAATGTCGTTGTGGTCGTCCTGTAGATCAGCTCGGCCACCACGGCTTATCTTGCGGCAGGAGCGCTGGTCGCATTCCTCGTCACGCGGAATTGAACGATGTCATCCGCCGGGCTTTTACCACCGCTGGTGCACCCGCGGTGCTGGAACCGATTGGGTTAGCCCGCGATGACGGTAAGAGGCCCGACGGAATGACACTCACTCCGTGGAAGCTGGGACGGCCTCTGGTATGGGATGCTACTTGCATCGATACCCTTGCGCCGTCTCATCTTCCAGTGACCGCGTGTCAGGCTGCGACGGGTGCTGCCGCAGCTGAGAACGCCAAGCGGTGCAAATATGCTAGTCTCAGTGGCGATTACATATTTGCGCCATTTGGCGTTGAAACACTTGGGCCGTGGGGACCAGGCGCACATTCCTTATTTCGGGAGTTATCTAAGCGCCTGGTCCAAATTACAAATCACCAGAAGGCTGGCCTCTTTTTGGGTCAGCGTTTAAGCCTCGCTATTCAGCGGGGCAACGCGGCCAGCCTTCTGGGGACTTTTCCAAACTCGGGGGACCTGGGTCAAGTTTTTTATATTTAGTTTAGTTAGAATTAAGGTTGGTGTTAGAGTAAGCTATTTTTTAATTTTTTTATCTTAATAATTGTAAATTGTAATTTAAATTGTAAATAAAAGATTTTAAAAAAGTATACTGATATATAAATAAATGTCCGGCACTTATTTTTGGTACTTTTTGGATGGCCCGGTATCATCATCATCATCATCCGAGTGATAAATCTCGGCTTCTGTCAGGGTCCACTTTGCTCCTTCGTTTTCTCTTTGCTCGATTTTCGGCAGTCTCACGTCGTAAGCCGTTGGATCTCGCGTCTGACTCGGCGATGTACTCGTATACGGTATATTTTAGTTCCAATTTCAGCCACTACCGCAAAGTTATTTTGCGCGCACTTTGTAAAGACCTTATCCGTTGTCCACGATGGTAGGTATAACTAAGTAGGTACCTAAACATGTGACGTCATGCATACCTGCTGTGGTTCTGAGAAGGATTCGGCTGCCGTACAGCTCAGATGAAGTGGATGCGGCGTTTTACGTTGTGCTAGTTTCCTCCTAGAACATGTAAGTTGTGGCTTGCCATTCGATAACGTGAATGTAGTTTCGTAGGAGCTAGCCCATTATCTAAACTAAACTTTAGTATAAAGAAGCTTTATCGATTTTATCTTAATTGTTATTCATAAAGTAAAAACCTAACCTAACATAAAGTAAGGTTCTAACCTAGCAAATTATGTTAAATTTAAATTACTTATTAGTCTTTAGGCTAGATTGTAATTGCAATGCTCTACCTACTTGTCAAATAGGTAGATCATCTTAGAGAAAAAAAAAAAAAAAAGTAAAAATTAACCGAAACAATTTTTAAATATAGGTATAACATACATAACGTCAAACCTTTTTCGATCCTCCTCCTTCTTATGAAGTCGGATCTGTAAAGGTAAGTAAAAGTCTGCAGTATGTAACTTAAATGTTAAGGAATGTTTATAAAAATTTTAATTGTATAGCTAAATCAGTGTCACATGTGTTTGCATGTTGTATAAGGTTTTCTTTTGGTTAATAAAACTTTGGTTTTCCATCTGAAACATTATGAAACTCCGCGTCCCACACAGGCTTGCAAAATGATTACAAATCTAATCTCAACTCAACACCGGTGTAGGAGTTCCTTCAAAAGCGTGTCTGTTGACAATCGCAGTCCAAGCCCTAGGTCCCTCATGCTTAGTTAGCATAATATTTTTATTATGTACTAACCTGGAAGTTGCTTTAATTTGCCGCACAAAAAAATCCACATTTTATACCATACCACATCAAGACGTGTTCGTTACTCGATGTTGTGTTGTGAGAGGTAGTAGGTAGAACGGCAAGGTTGTATCATCGGTATTTCGGGACGAACCGTCCTAGCTCTAGCAGACAGACTGACAAACCGGTAACGATGTTCATCTTTGTATGTAGACGGAATACTAATCGTGCAGCCAAATGTGCAGCGAAAACAAGCAGCGCCTCTATCGAATTTCTATAGGTACAAATCTATAGAAACAAGTTACAAATAAAAAAGACGATAATAAAATAGGCAACTGTGTGAATTTACGCCCAAAATGCTCAGATAGGCTAACCAAATACTACCTATATAAACGTAATAGCGAAAGACGGATAGAATAGGCGATTTTTGGCCCAATATTTGATGAATACAACGCCATCTAGCGTTAAGTAGAATTATTACTTACTATTTTAGCTGTCGTGAATTTGGTATAGAACTAAAAAGGCTAAAAGACGTCGTAGCAGTTAAGGAAGTCGTTGTAGATGTCACTACCACCGCATTATTTTTGCAATGGAGTGCGCATGTCAAAAACACTTGTCATAATGTCATTTTGCTTCACTTCAGTCACTCTCATTTTATTTTGTGAAATCACAATAACGTGTTGGATTCAGTGAAAATATTGACCGAGGCTGGATCTTCGGTCATGTTTTTGTCTACTACTGTGCGGACCATTGTGATAAATACAAAAGTATGCGTTAATTATTTGTGTTAGTCTGACTTTTCTTGCCAGGACGGTGGTCAGAAAATTTGTGCAGAATTTAATTTAGTAGTTTATAACTTTACGCTTGTATAATAAGTTTTAGTGCTCGTACTGTGTATTATAATAATAATTTGCTACATTCCGGACATAATGTGACTGTGTTATCGGTTTACAATAGTGTTCAATCAGTGCGCTTTTCTATTTTTGACTTGCATTTTACGTTCTAAAAATATAAAAACAAGGTGTTCGTTTTTGATGAATTACTGAAGACGGAAATCGTTAAAATTGCGTAAGTACTAATATATTTTATTATCTTTAGCCTAATTTAGAGTTTCAGGGCACCAAACTTTCAAAATTTAATTGAAATTCAAGTTGGCTAAGTAATGTTGAATCTCGCAACTTTATTCTAAATACCTTCCTTATTTTCCTCAGCGTCTAAAAATTATTAATTTTAAAAAGATAGGTACTTAACTCGAATATCCAATTTCCAATTGGAATCTTGTAAGCAGAACTTTTAGGTACCTACCTACCTACATAACGACCAATAATCAAAGAATTCTATTACTTACCTAAGTTTATTCTATTTTTGTTAACAACTAGCTGTGACTTTTCTCTGTGCATTTTTGTATTTTCAGTACACATTACATAAAATTTGGGTAGCGAGGGGTCTTCAAATTCTTTGGAAACAAATTAAACATATGTCAACATTAAAATTCAACACTGGGGCCTCTGATACTGGTTGAAAAGTAATAGGAGCTGATTAGCACCCTGTCCAGTTTGTTATTATTATTTAATTTAAATTTGAGCATAGAACTAAATACTTAAAACATGTTGATTCTCTGAAATATTAAATAATTATTATTACATTATACCAAACAAAGCACCGTACATCAATAAACTGAGCATTTCCAAATTGGTAAAGCAAATCTAGAACCCATTCCGACGGACGAATCACTGTTTATTTCTGTTCGTACATTAAAACTGTAACCATTCCGCTGTTTGCAACTCACTCCTATGTTACGCTGACATCAAACAAATAGAAAGCTGGTAGTGTATCTTACCAGCGTAAACTCTGCAAATAGATTTAGTGTACACATAAGTCTGATAATGTCTTAGGAATTCTGCAGTCAGACTCAAAATTATCGGAACAAAGATGAGGTCACACTCATTATGGGCCTTATAAGAATGCTGTCACACAAAGGGCAATAGAAAGGGCTATGTTCATAGTAGTTTCACCTGTAAAGAATCTAGTGATCAGGGATGGGAAACATTTTCTTTGTGTACAAATTTTTTCTAACGAAATCCTAGGTGGGCCTGGTGTTTGAATATTTGGCTACCTATATTTTGTTTTTGAGAAAAATATACAGGTTATAAGTATACATGACTGATGTGTCACATGGAACTGTTGTTACTGTTTATTTTCGTAATGGAAGTAGTCACCTGAAAGCCAATTTTCATGGCTGGATTTCAACCATTCGCGGGCCATTAGTTTGCCATCCCTGCCAGTTCGTGTGACTAGGTTTAGGTTTAGGTTAATGGGCTCCTTTTTCCGCACTTGAACTCAAACTTGGTCCTTTGTACGTAGTTAAGGCGTGCTAATTTAGCCAGCCCAGCTCCCTCCAGAAGTCCAGCAGTCTCTTCGGACGCTCGCAGATCTCTCGGAGGGACCCTGTTCCTAATGCGATTTTTACCCTGTGGTCCTTAAGTCCCTCACACTCCAGGACCACATGGGCCGCTGTTTCCTCGTCTACTAGGCATCCCCTGCATAGAGGGCTGTCCGTAGCTCCTATCATGAACAGTAGTTTGTTCAGGGGGAGGTGTCCTGTTATTGTGCCAACTACTGTCCTGAGTTCTGTCCGTTTGAGATCTAGCAGTTTATTAGTTAGTTTTGGCGATCGTTCGGTCACCACCAACTTTGACTGTCTACATCCAATTGTGTTTTGCCAACGTTTATTGTGCTGGTCCGTTGTGTGTTTGCTCACCCATGCTCGCAGTGTGTTAAAAGAGAGGGGTAGGGACGGAGGGGGACCAGCACTTTCCATCCCTGATCCCTTTCTTGCCAGCTCATCGGCGGCGTCGTTCCCCATTGAATTGCTGTGACCCTTGATCCATTGTATCGTAACCCTGTTTGTCAGGGAGATATCTTCAAGCGCCTG
The DNA here is from genome assembly GCA_905147135.1 of Blastobasis lacticolella. Classification (NCBI taxonomy): domain Eukaryota; kingdom Metazoa; phylum Arthropoda; class Insecta; order Lepidoptera; family Blastobasidae; genus Blastobasis; species Blastobasis lacticolella. The sequence continues at coordinate 2,479,125 of LR990067.1, forward strand.
GTGGCACTCCAGGATTAGGGCAGAGTTTATACTGTTCTTTCCCAATGCCATCAAGACCGACATACTGTCCGATAAGATTCGGATGCCCTGGTCTCTTATACCGAGTCTCTTTACTCGCATGGCAGCCTGTGTGATTGCTACACACTCGCATTGGAATATGGTACTATGTTCCCCTAGTGGTATGGAACTCTTAATATTCAGATCCAGCGAGAAGATTCCTGCACCGGTGCCTTGGTCGGTCTTGGATCCGTCCGTGTAGATACGGACTTCTCTTATCCCAGACCAGTCCGCCTCCGTTTCCGCAGTTTGTATCTGGTATCTTTTGCCGAAAGTGAACTGTTTCGCGATTCGGTCACACTTGGCTTCAAACATAGGGTTACTCTGAACCATTGTTTCCCATAAGGTTCGATGGGAGCCAAGTTTATTGTTCCATTGTTTTGTTATCTTAAGTCTTAGAATTGCCATCTTTGCCTCCTGCTGTATATGCAGATCAAGAGGTGGCAGTCCCAGTAGTACTTCAAGTGAAGCTGTTGGTGTCGAGCGCATGCAGCCCGTTATGGCAGAGCATGCCATTCTCTGGAACCGTTGCAGCCTGTTGACCGCTGTATTGAGCTTGGTTCTGGACCACCAGGCCACCGCGCCATAGGCAACGAAGGGCCTCACCACGGCTGTATACAGCCACCTGGCAATCCTGGGGGAGATTCCCCATGTTTTGCCAAGAAGTCTGCTGCACTGCCACAGCGAGATGCTGGCTTTGGCCAGTTTGTGTTCCAGATGTTTGTTCCATAACAGCTTTTTGTCGAAAATGACCCCAAGGTATTTGACCTCGTCTGTTAAGGATAGTTTGGTACCGAATAGCTTGGGGAGTCTGAGTTCTCCCAGATTCCTCTTGTGTGTGAACAGGACCATCTCTGTCTTAGATGGATTGACCGAGAGGTCGTGCTCACTACACCAGCTTTCGACTATTTTTAATGCAGACCCCATGAGGTCGCATAGAACGTTCTCGAATGGTCCGCTAATAAGTATGGCTATGTCATCTGCATAGCCAATTGTATGGAATCTGTTGTCATTTAACCGGCTTATCAGCTCATTGACTACAATATTCCATAATAATGGAGATAAGACCCCACCCTGTGGGCATCCCCTAGCGACCACTGCTCTGGTTGTGTTATTTATCGTTATTCGAACGGCCCTGCGTCTCAGCATTGAGTCGATCCATCCGGCTATGGTATCCTTGACTCCGTGCTTAATCAGTGCCTGATTGATGCTCCCAAAGTGTGTTTTGTCAAAAGCACCTTCTATGTCTATGAAGACTCCTAGAGTGGATTGCTTAGACGTCATAGCGTGTTCGATGTGAGTCGTTACGCTATGCAATGCTGATTCTGTGCTTTTACCTGCAGTGTAGGCATGCTGATTTTTGTGGAGAGGGTACTTTATTAGCGCCGAGTCTCTAATGTCTCTGTCGCATATTCTCTCTAGCACCTTCAGCAGGAACGATGTCAGGCTGATGGGCCTGAAAGCTTTGGGTTGTGTATAGTCACTTTTGCCGGGCTTCGGAATAAACACAACCCTTACCTCTCTCCACTTCAATGGTATATATCTTTTAGCAAGGCAGGCTCGGTATATACTGACCAAATGATCAAGTAGTCTCCCACCACACCATTTCAGGAGGCCGGGGAATATTCCATCCGGGCCTGGTGCCTTGTATGGTAGGAAACTGTCCATTGCCCATCTTACCTTATCTCTGGTCACAACTTTCTCAACTTGTTCCCATTCTGCTTCACTCGGGTGGTGTTCCGCTGTCTCACTCCATGTCTGCTCATTTTTAATTTCGCAGCCTGGAAAGTGCGTGCCTAGCAGTAGTTCACATACATCCGAGTCCGTTTTGGTATATGTTTTATCAGGTTTGATTAGTGATCCCAGGTTGTGGACTTTATCGTTACTGAGTACGTTTTTTATCCTAGCAGCCTGGGTGTTCGATTCTATACTGGAGCAGAAGCGTCTCCAGCACTCCTCCTTCCGTTGCCGGACACACTTCTTATATTTATTCTGGGTCTCCTTGTAGGTATCCCAGTCACTGTCGCATCTAGTGTTTTTGGCCCTATTGAACTGTTTCCTAAGTTTCCTTTTAAGTTTCTCCAGCTCAGGTCCCCACCACTGGTGTCGCGGTTTTGGTCCCGACTGGGGGGAAGTTAGGGGGCATGTCTGTTCGTAGGCGTCTGTTAGAGTCAACGTTATCTTGTCAACCTGTTTGTCTATGTCATTGTCTGTATGGTAGGTGGGTGGTATTACTATCTTCGCTAGGGATTTCTCCGCACCGATCGCGTACCTAATACGGTCAGTTTTGCGAGGATTTCTGCTCACACTCCTTTCCCGGTTTTCTATGTTCAATTTAAATCTGACCCAGCGGTGGTCAGAGCATGAAGCCTCGTCAGACACATGCCAGTCCGAAATTAGGTTAGATGCCCGGTCCGATGCTAATGTCAGATCTATTATTGTTTGAGCCCTTCGTGTTACAAAAGTGGGTTCTGCGCCCCGATTTATTAACGAGAGTTTGGTTGTCATAAGATAATTAATGAGATCCTCACCTCTGCCGTTCGCGGTCTCGCTCCCCCACAATGGGTGGTGCGCGTTTGCGTCCGTTGCGATGATTACCTCTAGGTCCTCTGCTTCGCAGTGCTGGATCAGACCTGCCAGCTCCGGTGTGGGTGCCTCAGCGTCACTCGGAAGGTACGCCGACGCGAGCACCATCGGCGGCAGGTTGCTGTTGGGCGCGTTCCTGGTCCTGACAGTAGTCAGATTCCTGGAACAATACTCTGTTAGGAGTACGGCGCTGACATGCTTGGGGACGTATATACACGTACGAGGATTACCCACCGTGGTGTCATAAATTAGGTCGCCTCCCAAGCTGCTCAGACCGTAGACCCTCCCCCCCCTGATCCACGGTTCCTGGATCATGGCTACGGTCGATGTTTGTACCTCCAACAACCTGCGTAGGGAAGCCGTTGCAGTCTGACTGTGTTGGAGGTTGATCTGTAGTACGCTTATAAAGTTAAGAGGAGCTGGAGTCATATGTAGCGAAGCCATCACTACCTAACAACTCCCTCTCCTCTTCGGACGAGGATTCCCTGTCCGCCGTTAGCGTAGCTTCCTGTCGCTTCTTAGAAGCATCAGGAGGCCTCGCTGTGGTCGAGACCTGGGTAGGAACAGCGGTGACGCGGCCTGGTTTCCCCTGGCTGACCTCAGTCGTGCGACTGGGTTTGCCTTGAGGATCCCCCTCGCCCCCAGGGAGGGCCCCAGGGTCGAGGTTTGGCTGTATCTGCTGCTCCTGGGGAGGCACGGGTGCGTCAGCCGCACTAGCGCTCTCCTCATCCCCGTACTTGACGTACACGGAGCCGACTCTGTAGCACAGTCGTCTCCCGTTCTTATCTAGAAGGGCTACGTCGGCCTGCAGTATGCCCAGTATCAGACGGAGTTGCCCCTTCTCCTCCTGCACCTCCGAGTGATACACGGCCCACTGGTCGACGGCATGCCACGGGTTTTGTCCTACGAGGCGACGCCGGACAATGTCCAAGCCTTCGCCCCCGTACTTTGGTATTAGGACGTACGCCTTGACCCTTTTCGGCAATTCAGACTGGCGTTTTACCACCAGTCTGGTACCAGGGTGTGGTGTTTTGAACGTCTCCACATTGTTGCGGAGCCATTCCACCGAGCGATCGTCCCAGCACCAAAGCTTGACAACCCCCTCGCCTAGTATAGGTCGTCCCCTAAAGCCTGGGGCCGAGGTCGCCGAAGCACTGCCGCTGGGAATCCCCAGTTGCCGGTCAATTGCCTCGTCGATCTCGGCCTCAATGGCCTCGAGGTGTTCCGCCTTGAGTTCGCGGAATGGCTCCGTGAGTATCGCCATGCACAAGTCTTTTGACTTCAGCGCGTCGGCGTAGTTCACGGAGCCCTCCGGATGGCGTTTTGTTTTTGGCCGTTTTGCAACGTCCGTTGGTGTTATTGAATCGTCCGGGCGATTCCGTTTTGCGGGCTTGCTGCTGTCGTCTTTCGTCTCGACGACCGGGGTCGACTGACGTGACGCCACTTGCTTCCCTGCTCTTTTGCCTCTATACAAGCGGGCTTTAAAAGGCTCTGGTCCTCCTCTGGCTGCTGGCACTGCCTTAGCACTGGCCGTCGCTGCTACCACTGAGGTTGCTGCGGCCGGCAACGCGCTTGGGCTCGGGGTCGCCTCCACTGATGAAAGCGCCCTGTTGCCATCTGCCTCGAGATCCCTAGCCTTCTTCGCCTTGGCTTTCGCCTTCTCGCGCCTCACTTTGCTAGAGACTCGCTTTTTTTTCTTTTTTTGCTTTGTTGATTTGGCTGATGCCGCTGTCGGCTGTGGTCCGGGTCCGCCCACGCCCGAGATATCCCTCCTTAGAGACGATGTCTTCCTCGGAGTGACGCTCGGCATGGCCTCCTGTAGGTCGGATAGGTCCATTGCCGTACTTGCAGCTTCAGCCGCTGGTGATGTGGGTACATCTCCTGGTGCTACCAAAGTTGGCGCAGGAGCTGCTGGTATTTGTGATACCGAGCCTGTACAGGCTGCGGTTGTTGTTGGCGCATTAAGGGATGCTGCCAAAGGGTTTGGGTTGGTTTTGAATTTATTATCCATAAAAAGATCGATCAAAAATTCGTCTCTGGCGGCGTTCCACCCTCCTTGGAGCCCGCAAAGTGGGGACGGCACGCGAAAAGTTCACGCACCGCCAGAACTACCCCAGAGATATAGGTCCCTTTTTGCAGAGAGTGTCGGGCCGGAACTGGTCAGGTGCCCTGACGCGACTACCGCAGTGGAACCGCAGCTGTCGCACAGAACGCCCATCCGTCCGTCCGTCCCCCTACAAACCGGCGACCTAGCCTAGCGGCCCTCTTACGGGATGCCTCAGCCGATTGATCATAGGTGGCTAACCTACAACCGCCCGTTTGAGGAGAAATCCAGGCCGAAGAGGAGTGTTGCGTTTAGGCGGGCACTTAAACCAACGACCGGCCCACCCAACGCTCAGCCTCCAGGATCCCTTCATCCCCCCGTACGGGTCTCCACGCACGGCACAAACACGTGGGTGGCACAAGTTGCCCTACCTGCTGTCTAGCTGGATGACGCGACAGAAGGCCCCCGACTGTTGTGCCACATGCCAGTCGGGGTAAGGACGAGTTGGAGGGGACCGGTTATGGCGCCGGTTGTTCGCCTTCGCCACATCACATGTCCGCTACTACGGCTCCGAGCGGAGTTTGAATCTCCAGGTGTGGACTCGTTGTGAGCCGCAGCATTACCAGGGTGGACGACGCGGACGTCATGTGAGGACTTGATGATAGGTGCCATTGCCCGGGTCCACTTCCCGGGCATGCACTGGGCAAGATGTTGTTTCCTGGTGCTTACTGGTGGCTCTCCCCCCAACTGGATTACCACCCCAGGGCCCAGACTATCACCCCCACCCCGTTCGTGTGACTATACCGAAAGAGAAGAGCATGAGTTCTCTCAACATTACTATCTGAATACCTTTAAGCATAGGCGTAGGAAGAGGGGGAGCCAGGTGGGCTGTGCCCACTCCAGAATGGTCTGGTGCCCACCCCAGGATGGGATGCCCACTGGCTCGGCTTTATCGGCCACCTTAGGGGCCAGGCCCCCCCTGGAAAATAGCCCTAGATACGCTAATGCCTTTAAGGCTAGGGTTAATAGGCTGTTTCTTGACAGGCTTGCTCCATGTTCGGCCGCATCGTCGCTTCCCGCTAGGTGAGATGTCGGTCAAATGCCTGACTAGTTCTTCCTTAACTACAGTCGCCTTCCGCATCTGTCTATATTATAACTCCACTGACTCCTCTTGTAAAATGGTTTTTGATGAGGTTTTTTAATGATCTTATAGACTATTTATTCCAGGTTAATATGTATAATAGCATATTATAATATATACTGGTAGAGACAACCCGAAAACACTGTGCGAAACCGGGTCGGGTTTTTAGTATAAAGAAAGGTTGATCAACCAACAAATACCGGGAAAAACGCCACCAGCTTATCAAAGCCCTACGGCGTAGGGCGCGTAGCTGACGTAGGGCCTACGGCTACGCTACGCATTTGTAGTCCATTGCTAATGTAGTACAGGACAGTATGTCGACCTACCCAAAACCAGTAAAAAAGGAGCTACCAATGCTAGGCGCGTCTATAGAGACGCTAGCTCATCTGATAGTGGTTTTGGGTAGGTTGATCATTATCGTCGTAGCGCTTATCCCGGCCTTTGTCAGGGTCCGCTTTCCTACTCTATCTTCTCCACTTCGCTCTCGCTTTCGACTCAGCGATGTCAATCCATCGCTTCTTGGGTCGCCCATGGGGCGTCTTTCCTGATACCGGCAGGTTCAGGCACCTATTTCCCACGGATCCCTGAGGCTTACGTATCACGTGACCAAACCACCGCAGGTAAGCCTTCTTGATCTTGTCTGCGTTGTCCCTCACGCCAAGGCTGCCACGGATGTACTCGTTACGTACTCGTTCGAGCCGCGGGTGACGTGCCAATAACCTAACCTACCCGACTGAAACACATCAGATAATCTCCGACCAAAGTATTCAATATACTTCAGTATTTTCTAAACCACAACCGATTTTAATGAAACTTAAATAACCATCTCGATTAAACTGCGTATCAAATAAAGGAAACCGCATCGAAATCGGTCCATCCGTTCGGGAGCTAATGCCACAGACATTTGCACACATCCACACACGTCAAACTAAATAACATCCCTCTTTTTTCATCGGGGGTTGAAAAAGGTAGACGCACAACTTATTGCAGTCGCTATAATAAGGCGTGTTAGATAGAGATAAACACTTTATTGCTCATAAAACATAACAGTACCAATCAGTTATACAGTATAATCCGCGTCATGAAAGAAGAGACTTGTCAAATGGCAGTAGGGGGTATTTCGCGCAGGTAATCGTATGCAGCGCAAGTCGAACCACGTGACCCGCCAAGTCTCTTCATATTTGACACTAGTTGTAACAAGAAACACATATGAGCGAAGGCGGCCTTATCGCTACAAGCGATCTCTTCCAGGCAACCTTTACAGAAATTGAGAGAGGAATTTTACAGCAGGTAGTGTTGAGCCATAGGATACAAGAGAATGCGCTGTGCATTTATCTAAACACGAACAAATAGTTAAAAACGTGGAATAATCGTACTTATGTACTGTTTTCTGAGTTATGTACATTAGTTGAATACTAACCGATGCTCTTACGGTGAGGGAAAACATCGTGATGAAACCTGCGCATTCAGGCGACTGGATGTGTAACCATGATCCAATCTGGTCAGATTCCCCTGGTAGCAGATGGAGGTCAGATGGCAGTCGCTCCACTGTAATTGCCTGACCTGCCAAATCCTGGATTATGGTCACGGCGGACCCCGGGCCCTCGTGCGCGAGAGCACAACCGGGACATTACCGCCAAGATGATTATTTTTTATGTAGGTATACTAAAATAAAGTTTCACAAATCTTTCGCTAAAAGGCCTGTTATGTCGTGCCTGTCTGGGGGCCATAGACTGTGTGGGTTTCACGTACTTGCTTACCATCAGGTGGGTTGTAAGGTTGGCACCTTTTTTATTGCCCAGGGAGGCAGACGGCCCACCTGAGTCCGCTAATTTACTTGGTTCGATTAAATTGTAATTGGGTCGCAATAGCAGCTCAACGGGAGTTTAAATTGTAGCAGAATACCAAAAAAGGCGTAAAATTGTCATTGAAATGCGATAGCGATCCTATTACTATCCAATCTAGCCATTTTTAACAGTAGAGCTCGTCTAATCTAAAATGACGCGCCCTACTATCGCATTAACGCACACAAGCAAGTTTAAAATATGGACGCAATACATATACAAATGCCGTTGTAATTGGTCATTCAGTTGCCGGTGAGACACCAACGTCGTTCGATTGGAGCAGTCGACGCTCCCACACAGATGAAGTGTCGTTATTAATATTTGCACTCACACATCGAAATCAACTAACTAAGTAGTGGGGCGCGTCATCTTAGACTAGACGAGCTCTAACAGAATATGAAAAACGTGTCAATCTATCATTGAACTTGCGATTCAATTACAATTCAATCGCGGCACTTTAAATCAGCGGACTCGAGGCCCAGGCCATCTGCAACCTGAGAGGAATTCGGTGCCGGCCTTTGAGGTACCTGTGGACATGTCTTTTGATGAACCCCATGTTGTAGTGTAAAGCAAAGACTTCGGACGGGAGCTCATTTCACATCTTTAAGGTGCACCTTAGTGGTTGCACGACTTCATTCCGCCGGCACCTTTCCGCCATCGGGAGACGCGATCCGGGCGAACGTTTCGTCCTTATGTCGTGGATCTTCCAGCTATCCGCACGAGCCGCTTTAGTTCAACCTTTGTAATGCGTACGGCTAAATGGAACACGTTGCCTGCGAGTGTGCTCCCTGGTCAACATAATGTGGACGCCTTCAAGGCTAGAGTGAATAAATAGGCTGTCCGTACGCAGGCATGCTCCATCTTCGGCCGCATCGTTACTTACCCCCAGGCGAGGTGGCGGTCAAATGTCAGGCTAGGCTAGTCTGAAAAAAAAAAGAAAAGGGGCTATTGGAAAATTATTGAAAACCTCTGTAATACCCATTTCTTACAAATAAATCTTTGAATCTTGAATCTTGGCTTTAGACTACGTCGTAATTTACGATGTTCTTTATATATTTCTTTATATTACATGATCTCATCGAAGTTACTCACTCAATCTCAGCCGAGATTTTAAGCCTCCAATCCAAACTGGAACAATTAATCAAACCTCCGTGGCTACAGCCAGCTGTGTTACACAAATTATGTGTAACAAAAAAAAAAGTACGCCGGCATTATTCTGTGTTTGCCTTTGCTCTATATTTCCGGCGGTATCGAGGCAAAGGTCACACTTTACGGCCAGCCTTTCGCGGAACCGTGTACGGTGGGCGTTACAGGTCTATGCATCATCGGTTGCCCACGTTCAATGTCGTAGGGTTCAGAATGGTAGTTTCGTGGCCAGGTGCTGTGTGGGCGGCCCACCCCCTGACTCATGCCGGGTGACCTTAATCGGGCCTTTTCACGGGTGTTTATAATCTGTGCTGGTTTATAGTACAGGTGGTGAGTCGTAGGTCTTGGCTTGGGGTGATGACGCTAGGCTTTAATTGTCTGTCTATACCTATTAATATTATAAAGATATAACCTAACTTCCATAAAAAGTCGGATACCTACTGACCAAGTTTACTTCAATTCAGACCATTTTGATTAAAGTGGCTTTCAAATAGAGACAACCGAATACACGCGTCTAACTAACTCCCCTCATTTTTCGTAGGAGGCCTAAAATATTGGATTTTATGGATGATTAAAGGATAAACTCAAAAACTACTTAACCGATTACATAAATTCTTTCACCTATTGAAAGCTAAATTTTCAGCGAGTAACGTAAGCTATATAGTTTTTCAAGAAATTCAATGTGGTCCCCACGGGAACGGGGCCGGAACGTAGGAACCTAATTCTACGCGGTTGATATCGCGGGCAAAAAGCTAGTAAATAATATGCTTGGACACACAGCGCCATCTTACCCCAAAGTAAGCAAAGCTTGTGTTATGGGTGATAGATAACTTATAAGTAGTTTTACTTATACATAGAACACCCAGACCCGTAACAGAAATTAAAATTCATCAATTCAATTTCTGCTCGGCCGGGAATCGAACCCAGGACCTCTGCGTGGCGACCGGCATGTTTACCAACTGAACCACTCAGGTCGTCGGGTATTGTTGTATATTCAAACCCCCAAATGCCTTATGAGCGTTGTCGTACGCGATATTTTTATATAGTCTATCTGAGACCCAAGGTTCTACCGAAGCGACGTAACTAAACAATAGAAAATTTTAAATTAACTTCAAATGGTTATTTTCTTACAATACTGAAGCAAAATTAGCGGGTTCAAATTCCACTGCTGCCTTTTGACTTTCCAATGACTTTTAAATACAAATTGAGTTGAATACTAACCGATGCTCTTGCGGTGAGGGAAAACATCGTGATGAAACCTGTACATTCAGGCAACTGAATTTGTAACCATGATCCAATCTGGCCAGGTTCCCCTGGTAGCAAAGTCACGGAACGTCAGATGACAATCGCTCCACTGTAATTACTTGATCTGGTAAATCCTGGATCATGGTCCAGGCGGATCTCAGACCCTCGTGCGCGATAGCACAACCGGAACATTAATGCTAAGATGATTATTATGAAGAAGAATCATCCGTCCTTACGGACTGTGACTGCTTACCATCAGGCAGGTCGTAAGCTCGATTGTCAACGTTGTATTAAAAAAACATTCGCGTTTAAGATAGAAGCAGGAAAAGTGTTTTCATTAATAAACAGTTTTAGAACGAACACAACTTTTCTTGCATGAGCTAAATATAAGTGTATTCCAGTAGAAAACTATATTGTCTCTGTGACAGCGTTATTGCGTACCTCAATAGATGGCTTTCACACTTATTTCACGCTAATGCACTAGTGTTGGGAACCATAATGTCGATAGATTATTATTGTTATTTATTTATTCGTATGGAAAAAATACAATACATGAGAAACATATTTATTACACTTGCTGACTTCGCTTGATTTAAATTTGTAGCTTGTAATAATGATCATGAGAAGCATCATAAGTCAGCCATTTAATTGCTTCGTCACTGAGGGTGATCAGAGGGCTGAGTGTAAGTTTTGCTTCGATTTTACTGTACTATCCCGTTAGCGTTTACGTGGTAATGTCTCTTTCATGCCACCTCTCCCCTATATCGTGGAGATCCACGATAATATCGTCACGTTACAAATTATAAAAACGCTTAATGTCTGCCTCGTTAGCGCGATCTACCAGACATCCAGTGCCATCTAGCGTCATCATCATCATCAGCTTATACTAGTCCACTCCTGGATAGACCTCCTATCCTCGGCTTGCCGCAACCAGCATTCACCCGCAGCCTTTCGCAAATCGCAGCCATCTAGCGTGACGTGTCACAACCAATCCAATCGTTAACATTAAATTATAACTTAAGCTAAACTCTCGTTTATCGACTGCCATTCCATCGACAAGTCGATAAGCCACCGCCCATCCCTAGACAGCCTCGACATTGACCGTGTATGATGTAACCGCGTCGCTAATGGTGCGGTGACGGCCGCGACACCTGCGATTGACAGCTGGAGCTGGAAATGTTGGAATTCAGCCGCGAATTAGAGTGAACATGAAGCGGTCAAGTCTGCACAAAAAACCAGATACGAAATTAAAGTATTTTTCTATAGTGAAAGCCAGAATTGAGCGCGGCGACGATTATACTGAAATATGTGATAGTACAATCGAGAAAACTGAATGTTTTGCAAGTTGACTTATGTCTAAAATTGGCCGTGTTTCTTCCTCATTCATACATACACCTCGATTTAGTTAAGGTATACACACTCTTGCCATGACCATAAGCAATGGGACCTATGGGGCCCAGTCACCATCTCATGGGCCAAGCCAACCTCACCTGCCCGCGGTCCCTGCCGATAAGACGGACGAGGCTCTGGCGAAACAGCTTTTCCTTAACGGGTTGGGCGGGTCGGATGGTAGTCGCCGCACACAGCCTCGGCATTGACCGTGGATGGTGTAACCGCGTCGCTAATGGTGCGGTCGCGACACTTGCGATTGAAAGCTGGAGCTGGATATGCTGGAATTCAGCCTAGAATTAGAGGGAACATGAAACGGTCAAGTCTGAATTAAAACAATTGATACGTAATTTAAGTGTGTTTCAATATAAAAAGCTAAAATTGAGCGCGGTAACGATGGTCACACTTGAAAAAGTATAATAGTACAGTCCAGTAACTTGGCCGTGTTACTATTTTCTTATGTGTGGTTTGTCATTAATGCATATATACTATGCGATGTTTCTAATAATACGAAAAAGATAAGAAGACGAGTAAACTGATAAACATTCAGTTTCCTCAACTGTACCTATAGGGAAACTGTATGGAAGAAAAGGCAAGTGAAGTCTGAAGCTACGGTCATTATCAAAGACCAGATTATCATCATCATATGCCTGCCGTTATTCCATTTAGTTAGGGTCGTCACAGTCCGCTGTCATCTCCACGCTCACCTCTCGCTAGCTCCCTCATCACACAATCCATTCATCTTTTCTTTGGGCTTCCCCTTCCTGTGTATTCATCCACTTTCATATTCAAGGAGCGGATATTAAGCAACATAAAAACCCCAAAACAAAAATAGCTGAAATATGCACATAAATTCTTAAAAATGGCCAAAATACGCAACATGAAATCATTAAAAAGTCATATTTTTCAAGGTTTCTTATCCTTAACTGCTACCTATTAATACTGAAAGACAACAATCGTATTTGCGATTGCAAAATATTTGAACAATGGAACTTAAGTCGGTATTTAACACTAGTTTAGTTAGGTAGAAGAATATTATGAATATAAGAGAATATAAGCAGGTGGAACAATATGGTAACCCTTGCGAGAAAATGGTATATAGAAATCAGTAGCCGTATTCACAATTATTCGAAACCGTTTCCGAACGATTCGACACGAAATTCGTGAGCGGCGAATCCGTGTCGATCGATTCGAAAACTGTTATTCAGAATCCCGATAGATTCCACGGAAACTCTACTCTCTATAACATATGAAAATTTCATCAAAATTAACTGAAACCACATTTTCGTAAGAACTCTTGCGGGGTCCTTTGTCGATTCCGTATCCGAATCCGATTTCCGAGCCATTGTGAATACGGCTACTGGGCTTTCCTGTCAGCACCCAGCTAGCACTACACACATTTTAAACAATAACATCAGAGACGGAAGATACCGTTCCGGTGATTCGTAGCAATTCGTTTATGAGCTGTAAGTCCGGAATTGCGGTGTTGTAAATGCGGTTGCACGTGACGAGTGTGTCCGCCGATTTCCCGGGGTAACACGCCGATTTCCCGGGGTAACGCTTCGATTTGCCGCCCGAATTCTGGCGATTAGCAGTCTGTGGTTCCGGTGGTGCCGTGGTACCGTGGTAGAGCTCGTCTAGTTTAAAATGACGCGCCCCACTATCGCATTAACGCACACAAGCAAGTTTAAAATATGGACGCAACACATATGCCGTTGTAATTGGTCATTCAGTTGCCGGTAAGATTCAAACGTCGGAGCACGCGCCGTTCATTGGCTCCCACACAGATGAAGTGTCGTTATCAATATTTGCACTCACACATCGAAATCAACTAACTAAGAAGTGGGGCGCGTCATCTTAGACTAGACGAGCTCTACCGCTTTACGTCTGTGGTGGTGGTATTCTTGGCGTTTTATTACATTATATTAGCTTGAATCATCCCACTGCTGGGGGTTTACCATGAGCTCTTATAGCAGGACCTAAACATAACTGCCTGGTTTAGTACGAGACAAGCTTATGTGACACGTATAGCGCTGTCTCATTCTAAGCAGGGCAGGTGCTGCTATAAGAACTCATGGTAAGCCCCCTGAACTGTCTTGTCGTTAAAACATTATAAAAGAATCATCTAAGCGTCATGTCACGGTTAGCGATGGCCCGGGGTGCGCCTTGAACATGATCTAGGATCTCGCGATTGAGTCATTACAGTGGAGCGACTGTCGTCTGACATCCGTGACTCTATTGACAGCGGAATCTGAACAAATTTGATCATGGTTATACATTTAGTCGTCTGAATGAGCTCAGATTCAACTAATGAATGAATTAATGAACACTTTATTGCATAAAGGATACAGTCGGTCATGTAGAAACTGAGAAAACTAAGGGCGGCCTTAACGCATAAACCGATTTCTTCCAGACAACCTTTGAGTAGCGAAACTGAGAACAAGCCCGTTCAGCGAAATGACACGTTGGTCTATATTTTTTAGAATGTACGTACAGTCTAGGGACTCGACCCTAACCTAACACTCTCACCACCGCCAACCCGTATCGATCGAGACTCCTCCACTCAACCGCGTACACCGTCCGAAACAGCTATGGATATTCGCGAAGAGATGACCGATTAGCCCGGTGTGTGTGTCCCCGAAATATCCTGGCCAGAAATAGGTGGTGTGACGCTGACGCGCGCGTCGTCGCGCCGACGCGGGCCACATCGCGACGCTGTAGAGATGAGAGGAAAATGTTTCTTGTGTCAACACATAGTACGCTTCATTTATACTTTTTTTTTGACGGTTATAAGCCAATTTATTCACACAGCCGTGTGGTGTCCAGCAGAGTAGAATAGCACGGACTTCTTACACTCCTGGGTATCGTTTAAAGCGATTATGTTTTTTAGGCAGAGATCTAGAGTCTGTAGGCTAGAAAATGGGCAGCAGCGTTTTCCATTATATTTATAACACTGCGATCTCCAACTCGCCTGCCAAGCTTGGAGATCATCTCGTTCGAGAGGCCCTAAGTCCTGCAGTGGACTGTTATGGGCTATGATGATGAAGCCAATTTATTCACACAAAATCTAACATCATTAAAAAAGGGAAATGTCTTTTTAGAAGAAGAATTCGAAAAGGCTTCGTTCAAAATGAGGGTAGATATTTCAACTTACGTTAAAGAAGAGGATAAACAAAACCAGCGCATTATTGCGCATAACGCAGTGTCAAATCATTTCTATTGTCAGTGTCTACGACTACACTATAGGGTCAAACAAAACTTATCTGAACCTCGCCAGCGTCGCCGTTGTTGGAATTGACATGATATTTTAAAATGACGACACTTAGATCCAGCTTTGGCCACCGGGTCAGATAAGTTTGCGTGTGCGACTGTGGTGACAATGTCAGTTCATAAATAACTTGGTTGATCTGTAATGGGAAGTTTTGTGCCAGAGAGAAAGAAAAAATAAAGTAGACCTGAATGCAAATATTTATAATGCTGGGACCAACCTTTAAGGGCGTTGTAGAAGACGACTCACGAGTCATGACAAAGACTAACCAACTAGTAACACGAAAAATGGGCAGCAGCTTCTTCTGGTTGTTTTATAAGCTCCGGCCGTGTGGTTTCCGGCAGAGTAGAATAGCACCAACCCCTTACACTCGTGGGTGTCGTACAAGGCGACTAATGTTTTCCAGACAAAAGATCTAGGTCTCCGTAGGCTAGAAAATGGGCAGCAGCGTTTTCCATTGTTATATTTACAACACTGCGATCTCCAACCCGCCTGCCAAGCGTGGAGATTATGGCAATAACCTCCCCTTTCGTGGGAGAGGCCCTAAGTCCTGTAGTGGACTGTTGATGGGCCGTGATAATGATGATTATAAGCTCGGCGCAATCAGAACGTAAAAATTAACTATATTATGACCATAGCCTAAAGAATAAAGTGGTATGGCGCGCGATCTACACAGACATTCGGACAGCTTTTTATAGTGATGACTATAAACACCAAACTATATGGTTATCGTTTGGCAATTTAGAAAAAAATAATTATTATTCAAAAACCGGGCAATACCACGAAAAGTTGGAAGTATTTTTGAATAAGAAGAAGCCCCTTGATACAGTTTGAGTTGAGTTTCGCTCTGAGCCAAGAGTTAACTCATGCGTCACAGGAGTGAGTTGGCTCAATTGCGCGTCTCACTAGTGCTGCTCGTCTCTATATTGGAGTATTGTCGTCTCGCACGTTTGCTGGATAGGTATTTTGACTTTTATTGTGAGGTATGGCGGCTGTCTAAATGTCATACCTAGATATAGCTCAACTAAAAAGAGCGCTGACCGCTTCTTTTTATAAATATGTATGCACTAGTCCTGGCGCGACTTCGTTCGCGTTGCGTCCTACCCCTGCCCTACCCTACACCCTACCAACCCTTTTTTTGAATTACCCTGAAAATTACAAACCCAACAAAAATAATATATAGCTGCAGTCGTTCTGAAATTATGCGCGAACATGAAAAATTATTATAGCTTGGGTTATATTATTGCAATTTTCCTAGGGTTGTCTAGTTTTTTTATGATTTAATGAAATTAAGCCTATGTTACTCGCTGATAATGTAGCTTTCTATTGGTAAAAGAATTTTCGGTACAATCGGTTAAGTAGTTTTAGAGTTTATCCTATTATAAACACACGAGCAGATGTATATGTCGCAGCCAAATGGTTAAATTAGCCGGTTAATTAAACGGCTAGCTATTTAAGCAGTTATTTAATTGAAAATTGGCCAAATTCATGAACTTTGAAAGTAAAGTCAAATGAACGATATTGCCTCGAGTTTACGGAGCTCTTCCATTCATTGTCATAATGCTAACCTAAACTAACCGAATAGAAACCTAATGCAAACTATTATTATACTTTGAAGTTATTGTGGATAGGTTAGCATTGGAACAATGTGTGGAAGAGCTGCGTAAACTCGAGGCAATATCGTTCATTCAACATCACTTTAAAATCTTATGAAACTGGCATTTTCAACTAAATAATTGCTCAAAATGCTAGCCGTTTAGTTAACCGGCTAATTTAACCATATGGCTGCGACATATACATAACGACATGACTTTTTTTTTAAATATATCAAATTCAACAGTTCGGTCAGCGTTAATGTCCCGGCTGTGCTCTCGCGCACGTGGGCCCGGGAATCGCATTGATTATGAACCAGGATTTGGCAGATCAGGTAATCACAGTGGAGTAGGGAATGCAATCCCGCAAGTTAATTTCAATCCATGTATTTGCGGGTTTTAACCATCTTAGTCCCGCTGTATTCAGGTATTTGCGGGATCCAGCAAGGTGGACTTAAGACTTCAGAAATCAATCGTAATAAATACCTTATAGACCTGGTTTTAATGGTTTTAATTTGAACCTTCGTTAAGAAAGTGGTTTGGTACATTTTCAAAGGTTTATTAATACTTTAGGACATAAAGATCAAGACAATGATTAAATTTTTTTAGTCTGTTAGGAAGATCATAAATAAATATTAGAAACGTATGTTTTCTTGCGTTAATTAATAAAAAATAATGATACAGTGTGTGAAATGTTGCGTGACGTTACGCCTGAGGTAAATTTTTACTCAGAAGTGACGTCGCGAGCCCCGACTCAGAAAATTTAATAGATACGAGTACGCTTTATCTTTGTAATTTTTATTTATTTGATAAACACAAAAATACGTTTATGATATTTTTTATAATCTGAGGGACCATTTAGAATGTTAAAATGTTGACCCAGTCATCAGTTCACTTCACGCGCCGCCGCGTAACATGTTTAAACTACGCTTCTCTAATCCCGCCAGTCCAGCGGGATCCCGCAAGATTTTCGACCGAAATGGACTAATCTCGCAAAATGTACGCGGGATCCAGGTATTCCGGGGTCCAGGTATCCCGGTATTGCATTCCCTACAGTGGAGCGACTGCCATCTGACCTCCGTTACCCTGGTAACAGGGGAACCTGAGCAGATTGGGTCATGGTTACATATTCAGTCGCCAGAATATGCAGGTTTCATTCGATGATTCGATTCCCTCACCCTAAGAGCATCGGTTAGTGTTCTACTAATGTACATAACTCAGTAAAAAGTGGTACATGGCGGCAGTACGCGGGTACGAGTTGGACCTCTTAACCGTTAGGCCAACGACGCTCCAAGCAATCATCATCACATCACAGCCCGTAACAGTCCACTGCAGGACTTAGGGCCTCTCCCACGAAAGGGGAGGTTATTGCCATATTCTCCACGCTTGGCAGGCGGGTTGGAGAGCGCAGTGCTTAAATATAATAATGGAAAATGCTGCTGCCCATTTTCCAGACTATGGAGACACTTGGTATTTTGCCTCGAAAACATTAGCCGCCTTCTACGACACCCATGAGTGGAAAGGGTTGGTGCTATTCTACTCTGCCGGACACCACACGGCCGAGGATTCCAGCAGCCAATGTTGGCAAGCGAAGATGGAGAAGGTGGAAAAGGGTAGTTACCCACCTGGCCGAGTTGCTGTGACCAGGGGACCGCAGTCCATTGGACGCTCTTTGGATCTTGTATATAAGCGTTGTAGATGGAACACTCCGTTAGCGCGATGTAGATATGACAGTTGCTGTCATGCTGATTGTCTTGCCAACTCGTGTGTGCGAGCTCTCTTTGATTCACTACGGAGATCGCTACATAACTCAGAAAAGAGTCATTGGTACACGGCGGCTGGGGTTCGAACCCGCTACCTCGGCGTACCAGTCGGACCTTTCAACCACAAACCCACCGACGCAGTAATGAGGAGTAATGACGGATGACTGAAAATACGAAGTAAACACGATCGCGACGCAAGTTCGGAGAACTATAATAAGACGCGTGTAGTCACAACAGATGTTCCGATAGTTGGCTGCGATTCCGATTCCGATACGCTGTGGTGGAGACTACATGCTCCCGCTTATCCTATCCTAGTATAATCCGCGTCATGAAGAAGAGGTACAATGTATAGAAGGTCAAGACTGTCGGGTGGCGATACCCCTGGGGTTGCTAATGTACTCCTATAGGCAGCGGTGACCACTTTCCATCAGGTCCGCTTACCTGATTGCCTACTGTTATAACCCGCGTCACGAAAGAAGAGACTTGTCAAATGGCAGTGGAGGGGATTTCGCGCAGGTAATCGTATGCAGCGCAAGTCGAGCCACGTGACCCGCCAAGTCGCTTCTTATGTGACACTAGTTGTAATATTATGTGTAAGTTACTTATCAATATTTTACTCCCCTATTGAAAGCGCACATGTCTGTTTTCTTGTTCAAATATGAATTGGAGCGCTTGAACTCTTTGTTACAACCAGGTACTTTAGTTAAGTCAGCGTTATGTCTCAATCTGCTCTTTTAACATTTATTTATTTATTATTTATTTATTGAGGAAAACAAACAGTCTTACACAAGTATTACACATAAACAAAACATATCAACAGACTTACAGTTCTATAATTCACATACAAAATTTTACTTTTATCCTTGAGCTTACAGAATACAGCGCAAGAAATATTGAACTTAATAAAATGATTAACAATGAACATATTAATCTGCGCAATAGTACCCAACGAGATGATGTTGATGGTGGTGAACATGTCTGGCGTATGCGCAGTGGCGTAGCGTGCCCTTCGGGGGCCCCGTATCAATTATTGTGTAGGGGCCCCCCTAGCAGATACCCCCAACTACATGTACTAATGAGTAACTTAAATCCTAGTCTCAGCTTAAGTCAATAAATGGACTAGCATAGCGAGCTCTACATTTGTGTGATAATAGTCTCTAACCTTGCGCGATTATAACATATATCATTGAATGAACGAGCGCAGCGAGCTCGAAATTTTTGTAATTTATCCATTAAAGCCTTGCGCGATTTAAATAAAAAATTCCGTAAAATCAGCAAAATGACGATAGCGCCGGGATATCTCGAAATTTTTGACGAGAATTTATAATAAATATAACTTCGTGAACATTAATGAGCGAGCGTAAGAACTTGAAATTTCTTGATATTTTGGCTATCAAAACGTTCCATTATTAACTTGAAAACAGACAAATTCAAAAATTGATTGCATATGAGCCAAGACGATTATGCGTGTGGGCGTGTGGGCCAAGGTATATTATGAACCAGGTCCATATGACCCGTTTAAGAAAGAACGGAGTAAGGAGTTTCTTAAGCCTTTGGTGCTACCGATAGTTCTGAAAGAATGAAATTTTCAATATGAGATCAAAATTGTTACCATTTTTGCCATCTGATAGGCGCACATTTTACCCAAAATTCAATGAAGCAATAAATGAGTGCGCATGGAGGGCACTACGTTGTCTTGTTTTTTTTTAAATAATTAATATCTCTTTAACGAAAGGTGAATGAAAACGGATTGTATCACTTTATTTCAATTGTCTTTCGACCCTGATCTGAAATTCTATAAAATAATTATTTTTATCGGGAAATAGGGAAAGTTTAACTGAAATTATGGATAACGATAAGCAAAAAGCTTACACACGTTTGGGGGCCCCTATGGCCCGGGGGCCCCGTATAATTGATACGGCAGATACGGCGGTAGCTACGCCCCTGCGTATGCGCTTATTACACATTTCTAAATTCAGTGACTGAATTCGGAAACAAAAAGCGTGAGTGCAAATTAAAGTGGAATGTATTGTTCACAGAATAAGGGCCATTTTTGTATCGGGATTTTTGAAAAGCGGAGCGATGCGTGACTTAATATAAGTGATACAAAAATGGACCTTATTCTATGAGCACTTTGATTTGCTCTCACGCTTTTTGTTTCTGAATTCAGTCACTTGTGTAATAAGCGCATTATTTACAAGGCTCGTTATGTTACATTTCTTTTGTTATCAATTGATATTCCGCACTATAGGTCGGTAAAATATAAAATAATTTAATTATAAATTTAAAAAAATTATAACTAGTGGACCCGGCGCGACTTCGTTCGCGTACACCTACTTTAAACCTACCTTCCCTTTTTTTATTACTTATAATCCTTTCTATTGAATCACTCTATCTATTGTTGAAACCCGCATTAAAATCCGTTGCGTAGTTTAAAAGATCTAAGCGTACATGACATGACATGGATCGTTCAAGAAGTATATTAGAGGTTAGCCGTGTGGTGACCGGTAGAGTAGAATAGCACCAACCCCTTACACTCGTGGGTGTCGTACAAGGCGACTAACGTTTAGAGGCAAAATATCTAGTCTCCATAAACTGGAGAATGGGCAGCAGCGTTTTTCATTGTTATGTTTGCAACACTACGATCTCCAACCCGCCTGCCGAGCGTGGAGATTATGGCAATAACCTCCCCTTTTGCGGGAGAGGCCCTAAGTCCTGTAGTGGACTGTTATGGGCTGTGATGATGATTAGAGGTTTCCTTAGAGGCGGGCAACGCATTAGTAGCGCCCCTGGTGTTGCTGATGTCACCACTTCCCATCAGGTGGCCCGCTTGCCTGCTTATCTGCCGTATTACAAAAAAAATATCCTATATATTCTCCCAACCAGCCCACCTTAAGTCGAATCGCGTTTCGTCAACAAGCAATTCGTTAAATTCTGTAATTCTGCTGTGGAATGTGTTTTATTTTGGCATTTACACTTGTTAACGGTGCATTCCTGTTTGCACATTTCGGCCATCGATGGTTCGTAGATTTTTGCTGGGTTTGCGTGGACTGTGGTCGGTTGTCGCGTTTTGGGGTTCTAATGTTGGTGTATAATAATTGTAATTATCAAAAAAATAGTAAGAGTAGTGTCGTCGGTGTCCGAGTAGTTAAGATATCCGACTCGTAAGCGAGAGGTACCGGGTTCGAACCCCAGAGCGCCCCCATATACCAATGACTCTTTTCTGAGTTATATACATTAGTTGAACACTAACCGATGCTCTTACGGTGAGGTAAACTTCGTGATGAAACCTGCACATTCAGGCGACTGAATGTCTAATCATGATCCAATGTGGTCAGATTCGCCATATAACAAAGTCACAGAGGTCAGATGGTAATCGCTCTACTGTCATAATCTGATCTACCAAATCCTGGTTCATGGTCAAAGCGGTCTCCGGGCCCCCACGCGCGAGAGCGCAACCAGGACATTAACGCCGAGCCGACCACTGTCACGGAGTTGAGAGACGTGTGCAGAGCAGACGGACACCACCCAACACGTCGTCTACGTCAATCCTCCCGGTGATTATATCAATTATTTTCGGCGCACCAACACATCTGGAACAGGCACAAGCATTGTCTGGAGATCCGCGCCCGGCTCGCTCAATAAACATTATCTTTACGAGCCCAATAAAATGTGCAGACTTCAGACGCATTCCGCGTTTAGTTTCGCGAGCGAGTTGGTCGTAAAACATTTTGAACTCTAAAAATTCGATTCGTATGCGAATTAGTTGCCTGTCTCTTTCACAGTCGTGGTGAGGTGCGAGGAGTGTGAAAGAGATATGGAGAAAGAGAATCCAATTCGAGCGGTGCAAGAATAAGGCGCCTGTAAATGCGAATGGGATTCGCGCGGTGGCTCGGGAAAAGCAGACTAACTATTAGTATCTATCGATGTTTTTGGCAATATTGTGTCCAGTATACAATAAGCACCAACTGTGCCAGCAAGCGCCAGTGTAAATGAAAGGGCTCCTGTATCTTTGAGAGATAGATATTGGCCATCTACGTGTGCCAAAACTAAAGCCTGTTGATAAGCAGTTTCTCTGTATGACAGCAGAATGTAGCACACTTATGTTTCTTCGCCGTGAGATGCCCAGCAGACTAAAGTGCTGTCGCGGAGCAGGTAGAAATTGTACATCTTCATTTCTGATCCTAACAGGTAGAAAAACTCCCGAGTTTCATTTGACGAGTTAGGAAAATGTTACATTTAAAAAAGGTACCAGTTTGCGAAAATGACGATGGCGCCCAAAATGCTTCGTACGGAGAGCGACTTGAGCTTTTTGAGCACCTGGATGTGGCCGTTCGGGGGAAGTGGACGTTTAATTTCGGATTGCTGGAAATGACTTCAGTTTAATTTAAGCTAAAGCTATTTTTGTTATATGCTCCAATGTGGCAAACAAGCTTACGGTCTGCTGCCTGATGGTACGAAATCACCGCAGCCGTTTACAATACCAGGGGCATTACCCACGTGTTGCCGACCCCTTAAAAACCTTTTCACTCCTTTCTTGAAGAACTCCATGTTGCCATGACTCCACACTGGGACTCTCCAGGTAGTCCATTCCACAACCTTAGTGTGCGTGGGAGAAAGTTCCTTTGGAATCTCACAGTTCGCGACCAATTTGGCTCCAAGGTGTGAGGATGAACTCCCATCATCATCATCATGATCAACCAAACGGTCAATCCCAGCTTCTGCCACGGTCCGCTTTCCTACTTTTTCTTCTCCACTTTGCCCGAGCTTCGGGATCCTCCCAAGCCGTTGGCTTTCGCGTCCGACTTGGCGATTTAATTATAATATCATGTCCATGACAATCCATCGCTTTTTAGACTTCTTGCGGGACCTTTTTCCTGATAGATTATTGCTCATAGTTACAAAACATAATACAGCAGAAATTTGTTGAAATCAGTGATACAGTTGAGCAAAGGCGGCAAACAACCTTCACAGAAATTTAGAAGAGAAATCGAACAGCAGGTAGAGTTACACAAGTGATACAGGCAGGTTTAGCCACCAAATGTTTGCTGATGCGTAATTCCCAAAAAAAAGCGGAGCAAGCGGGAGCGCACCACCGCCGCGTTCATTCACAGATGGCGAGTGACGCGCACGCGCGCGCGGCCTTGCGCGTTTTAGCTTCCTGTGACGTCACGCTCTCTCCGCCGCGCGCGGTGCTTTTGGCGGGAAACGGTCGAGAGCGTGATTTTGTTGTCGAGTGTGTGGGAAAAGTGGAGGGAACACGGAGTATGGATATTGAAGGAATGAGAGGGTTTGGTACCTGTATGTAAGGACCGATTGAGACTGTATTTTGACTGGAGACAGAGAACGAAAGAAAATTTGATTCTCAAACGAGACTGATAATAAATAATAATAAAATAAATAATAAATCGATGTGCTTGGACAATTCACACAGCGTCATCTAGCCCCGAAATTAGCGAAGGTTGTGTTATGTGTGCCAGAAAACTGGAAAAGTACTTATATTTTTTTAAATACGTATGACACCCAGACCCGTAACAGAAATTAAAATTCATCATTTCAATTTCTGCCCGGCCGGGAATCGAAACCGGGACCTCTGCGTGGCATACCGGCTGTTAACCAACTGAACCAGGTCGTCAGAATGGAAACATTCTCTTGAGAAAAATATTGAAATCTTGATATAGAATATTTGGCACCAGCATTCATAGACGTACATGAGACTTTGTGTGACCTAAACACAACTTTCAAAAGTAAATCATCAAATTTGTATATTCTTACTGCTAAGTGTGACATGTTCAAGAAACTCACGATACCGAGAGTCGGCCCGATCGGTCATCAAGACTTGTTAGCGAGTAAGGAAAACTTTTCGTTGTTAAGTATGTTCGCACACGAGTGGCATAAGAGAAGGCGTCAACTAGAACTGGAAGACCAATAGTCAGCTAGACCGGATGCAACGAGTTGGTAGGAAACCGAAGTCGTCCGTAAACTGTGGCGTACACGCCCCATTAGGGGAGCAGTGACATCGAAGGGACAAGGATAAAGAGAAGTTGTAGGGAGTGAAGAAAGTACGCGTCTTGAAAGAGCCTCCATCAAGTAGGGCGCGCACGGGGTTTGCTAAGTGTGACATTTCGGGTGTTGTGGGGTCTGGGCCTACTCCAACAGAGATTCTCAGGTCTCGGCAGGAGTCTCTGCCGATTTTAGTCGAAACCAAGACCGGTCGATCCTTATCTATATCACCTGTACGAAAAAAAGAATTACGGAGAATTTGGTATTCGGTAACTCCCACGGCTCAGCGGCGACTGTCCCGATTTTGGGAAGTCGATATCAAAATGTTTCATGCTTCTATTGGCGGGTTCCAAGGCTTCTAAGGCGTGTGTGTGTGGTGCCGCCACCTCAAAGAATAGCACCACCCCATCTCTTCCCGTGGGTGTCGTAAAAGGCGACTAAGGGACAAATCCGAAAGATGGGCAGCAGCATCTTTCTGGGTAGATTTACATCAACTGCACTGCGATCTCCAACCCGCCTGCCAAGCGTGGAGATTATGGCAATGACCTCCCCTTTCGTGGGAGAGGCCCGAAGTCCTGCAGTGGATTGTTGATTTTGCTCGTGTTCTTTTACCTAAATCGGTAGACTAAGAGGCGAGGACTTTCTACCAGGATTGTGGTGGAAGAAGGTGGTATTGCAAATGTCCATAGGATACGGTAGCTGCTTACCCATACGCTTATTTGCCACCTCTGTGGTATATTAATCTAACCGACAGAAAACGTAGGATAACGACCAAGATTACATATACTCAAATATTTTCTAAATTACTTAACAGATTTTAATAAAACAAAACTAATAACCATCTCGATTAAACAAGCTTTCAAATACAGAACACCGTATCCAAACCGGTTCATCCGGTCGGGAGATACGATGCCTTAAAGAGACACCTATTTCACAAATTGTAGGATTTAGCCCTGATTTACTGCTTACCGTTGTTAGTAAACAACTGTTGTACTAATTTATATCCATTCCAATACTCGCATCTTACATGTGCACATGTTAGATGTATGATTTTATTTTCTGAGATGAGTGGTTTTCACGGGTAAGTCCTTCTGGCTTTGGTTTATCATACTTTCCTGGAAGATGAGTATTTATAAGATGAGAGAAATATGTAGGTGGGACTACGATCTACTCATTATTTATTGCGTTTCGTTCTCGTGTTTTTTATTTCGACTAGAGTATTTCTTTTTGTTCTCTAGATAGATAGATCTCTCGTTATGTATTTACTTTATTTGTAAAAGAAATACTGTCTATTGGGGTACCACGAGTTCAGGTTACTTTGACAGATTGCGGATAAATGAGTACACTAAATTTATTTTACTGCGTATAAACTATATGGAGGAAATATAACTCGACGCTATTGAGTATTTTATAACCAATAAGCCGCCTTCGATATTGTACACCATTTAAAATTTGTCGGTTTAAACTGTCTAACTTTGATGTCAACGTCTACTACGTCAAAAGAATACTACACAGTTCCGGTGTTCCTACATCTATATGCCTACTTGTCTCACAAATAAATGCCTTTGACTTGAAAACGCAGAACTAGCGCCACAATTGACAGGTCATCTCTGTCGCGGTCAAGGTATACTATATTGGAATTATCTAAACAGTACTAAAATCTATAAGTGTCCGGTCCAAAAATATTAATCTTAATTTAATTCAACCAAATTTCCAACTAAATATGGCACACGGTTGCCCAATATAATTTGAATCTTTCGCCACAGTCTTGATGAACTGTTTATTTGCGGCCTTCTCTTGCGAAATCCACGATTAACTTTGTTTTCCTGCTAGGACTGAGTTTGTGTTTTGGACTGATTTAAACTTTTAACTTTTATGCTTTACCTTGTTTATCTAAAAATAGCTTATATGCTCGTTTGCTTCCCTCTGGAGCTTTTTTATACTAAAACTAGTGGACCCGGCGCAACCCTACCCCTACCCAACACCTACCCTAAAACTACCCTCCACCTACTTTACTCATAGGTACCCTTTTTTCTTGCCTATAAACCGTCCTCTTGAATCATTGTAATCCTTGTTGAAACCGTACATATTAAAATTCCTTGCGTAGTTTAAAAGATCTAAGCGTACATAGATACATAGGAACAGGCGGCAGGAAGTGATTTTTTATACCTATTCTATTCTTTTTTTTTTTATACCGTGTTATAGAGGTGGGCAACGCATTGGCGATACTCTTGGTGTTGCTAATGTCTATAGGCAGTGGTGACCTCTTTCCATCAGGTGGCCCGCTTGCCTGTTTGCCTACTGTATGACATAAAAAAAAGCACTAAGGTGCCAAACAAGCTTTGGGCCACCTGATGGAAAGTGGTCACCACTGCCTATAGACATTAGCAACACCAAGAGTATCGCTAATGCGTTGCCCACCTCTATAAGCTTGCCTGTTGGTAAGCAATCACCGCAGCCTATGGCCGTTTGCTAAACTAACGCTATCACAAAGTTTGCCTAAATTTATCCCTATGAAAAAAAGGTCGTGTTATAGCCTTGTAATATTGTTAATATCAATCATTGCCTTGACCTTTCAAAAAACTGTATGTTGTCTACAGTCAATTTTCATGGAAATCATTAGGGTGGTTTCCGAGGAACCAATTACGTATTTTGAATCCGTTGTGTAGTTTGTGGCACCAAAAGACAGATGGTGGCAAGCTACTTGTTTTTATACTCTGTGTATAGAAGTGTAAGTTACTGTCTATGTCTAAGTATAAAAAGCCGCTTGCTGTTTTCTCTATTCCTCGGATATGTACCGACTTTATCTGTTATTAAATCTTCTATTATTAACAACTATACAACTTTTATACTAAACTTAAGAAACGAATCTAATAAACCGCTGCCACTAGGCAAGGCCCCCAAAATGCTGGCGGCATTGCCACGTTGAATGGCAATGCTCAGTTGTAATTTATGCAATAAGGTCATTCATTCTTACTTCCATACTCTGTTAGATTATGGAACGTGCACTGAACAATAATCTTCTTGCGCATCTTGAAAGTAACGATCTCCTCAGCGATCACCAGTACGGATTCCGCCGTGGTCGGTCTACTGGGGACCTTCTGGTGTATGCCACACAATTATGGAGTGAGGCCATTGAGAGACATGGCGAGGCCCTTGCTGTGTCTCTTGATATTTCTAAGGCCTTTGACAGGGTTTGGCATGCTTGCCTTCTAACCAAGCTTCCTTCATTTGGTATTCCTGTTGGCTTTTGCACCTAGATATCAGATTTTTTGAGTGAACGTTCAATCCGTGTAGTTATCAATGGCTACTCGTCTAATCTCCAGGCTATCGACGCGGGAGTTCCTCAGGGATCTGTACTGTCCGCGACTTTATTCCTGCTGCATATTAACAACCTGCTTGTACCAGGTACCTTTGGGTATGCAGATGACAGCACGGTAACCGATAGATATCTGTCAGAGGCAAAAGCCAACAGGGACGATATTCAGTCTTGTCGAGAGGCCATGGTTGATCGTTTGGACATAGCTCTCAAGGCAGTTTCTGATTGGGGCGTAGCCAATCTGGTGGCGTTTAACGTAACCAAAACTCAGGCGTGTTTGTTTTCCGCCAAAAGGAGTCCATTCCATCTTACTCCAACTTTTCGGGATGTTCCTGTGGAAATTACCGACAGCCTACAGCTTCTTGGTGTTGAGTTATCTTCAAATCTCAACTTCGGTCAGTACATCGAATCCAAGGCAAAGACTGCAGCAAAAAACCTTGGTATCCTCTCGAAGGTTAGGCGGTACTTCACTTCTAAGCAGTTGCTTCAGTTATATCAAGCACAAGTGCGGTCCTGCATGGAGTACTGCTGCCACCTCTGGGATGGATCAGCTAAATATCAACTGGCGGCTTTGGATTCGGTGGAAAAACGTGCAAAGAAGATAATTTGTGACCTGCGGTTGATTAAGGCTAGGATGCAAAGCCTCGAACATCGGCGTAAGGTTGCGCGTCTGTCGGTCTTCTACAGATTACATTTCGGAGAGTGTGCGAAGCAGCTGCACGACCTCATTCCGCCGGCCCCTTTCCGCCATCGGGAAACGCGATTCGGGCGAGCGCTTCATCCTTATGTCGTGGATCTTCCAGCCATCCGCACGAACCGCTTTGGCTCGACCTTTATAATGCGTACGGCTAAGGAATGGAACGCTTTGCCTGCGAGTGTGTTCCCTGATCAATATAATCTAGATGCCTTTAAGGCTAGAGTGAATAGGCTGTTCCAAGACGGGCATGCTTCATCTTCGGCCGCATCGTCACTTACCAACAGGTGAGATGGCGGTCAAATGCCTGCCTTGTCTGTTATAAAAAAAAAAAAATTCATTTATGATTCTGTTCTATGGACGTTTGCAAAACTAGCGCTATCTCTCAGTTTTCCCAATTGTATCCCTATCAGAGCTGAGGCGTGACAGCGTGTTAGAGCCTTATAATTATGATAACGTCAATCAATGCCTTGACCTTTCGAAAAACTGTATGTTATCTATCGTCAATTTTCGTGGAAATCATTAGGGTGGTTTACGAGGAACCAATTACGTGTTTTACGATATGAAATTGTATCACTAATATTGTAATTACGTGGCCGTGTTATCTTTAGATATTACACGTAATAAATCAGTAAAAGTGTTTGGATATTGAACATATTTACATAAAAAATAATTGGGCGGTGAAGAAATAGTAATGGTAATAGAATAAAAAGTTTTTAAATGTTTGTCTGTTTGTTTGTTTACGCTAATCTCCGGAATTACTGCACGGATTTGAATGAAACTTTTTTTGTTGTGTAGCTATTAAGCCTGGGCAACATATAGGGTATTATTGATTTTGGAAATAAGAACACCTGATGTAGAACCATAACGGACCAGTTAAACTTTAAGAAGTATGAAAATGGCGCCTAATGGATTTTGATAGGGTTTTCACAGTTTGGTAGTTTGGAGTCTAACTTAAAATGTAGGCCATGTTTCATCTAATTCGGCTAGAAAAAAAGCTAGTGATACTAGAAAAACAAAATTTTCTGTTTTTGATACCGTCAATGCCGTCACGGTGTGGTACTTGTTCCCTGTCCGAAATCCGGGCTACGATTATTCGAAACTTTTTGATCTCTGACGCCTTGGGCTTAAGTCCCATGTACTTTACTTATAGTTGAAAGAGCTTATGACCCCCCTGTAGACCGTAGGCTGGATCCCACTATGCCACTGCTGGACTTGATTACTTTCCTTTTTTACATAGCTAAAATTTGAAAAATTGCGAGCTCGCTGTGCTCGCTCATTTAAGTTATGTTTTATTAGCTGCTGCTTACATAGAGAAAAACTTAATTAATTGTACTTCTTTTTATTATTAATTTATTACAAATACGCGAGCTTCATAGATAGCCAGAATTATATAAATTTTGAGCTCACTGCGCTC
Organism: Blastobasis lacticolella; assembly: GCA_905147135.1. Taxonomy (NCBI): domain Eukaryota; kingdom Metazoa; phylum Arthropoda; class Insecta; order Lepidoptera; family Blastobasidae; genus Blastobasis; species Blastobasis lacticolella. Next base: position 2,508,633 of record LR990067.1, read on the forward strand.
GCTTATTGACGCTGATAATGGTAATACCGACATTGTCCTAATGCAATTGCATGTCATGTTGATTCACAGCATTGATGCCATAATTTGCCCAATTTCAGAATAGATACCTAAATTAAGTTTATTTTGGTTACTTAGGATTTTTATTTTAGTTCTTGGTGCGAACGGGAATGCACCGGATTTGCAATCTGCATAAAAACTGTGACTACACGAATAAATTTATCTCTAAATTCAGTGCAGTTACCAACTTCAACTTTAAACGAATTCTAAGCTTCCGGAAGCTAACCACAAATCAAACACTCGCATTGTTTTGATGTTTTAATTATTAATGTCTCCCACGTAACTGTTATTGTGTCGTGGTTTGCTATGTGTAATAAATGTATTTTATTTATTTCTTTCTTTTTTCATTCCCAAGACATTCTTCGCGACTGAAACGACCCCTTTTGTCTCCGGTAACTCCGGTTTTCAGAAATTCGCGGGCAAACTTATGATGGACTCCATTCCATCTACGATGCGTTGACCCAGTTTACCGGTCGGCTGCGTTCGGCATTGATCGGGCGTTTCCGCCTATCGAGAGGAAAGGGCGACAGTAGGGAGATGATTCTTTGTGTTTACATGCTTTTCTTTTCTACACATTCGTCGGTTTTTCACAATTTTGGGTCTTATGGTACAATGTATAGAAGGTGGGGGGCTGTCGGGTGGCGATACCCCTGGAGTTGCTTATGTACTTATATAGGTAGCGGTGACCACTTTCCATCAGCTCCGCTTGCCTGTTTGCCTACTGTTATAACCCGCGTCACGAAAGAAGAGACTTGTCAAATGGCAGTGGAGGGGATTTCGCGCAGGTAATCGTATGCAGCGCAAGTCGAACCACGTGACCCGCCAAGTCTCTTCTTATTTGACACTAGCTATACCGTATGACAATTTAAAAATGTCTGTTAAGAATCTTGATACAGGATGCTCCATTGTATATTGTGGACTATCTATACATCGTATAAAATAAAGTCGCTTCCCGCCTTCTATCTATCTTCTATATTTACGCTTAGATCTTTTAAACTAAGAGCGTCGGTGGCCGAGCGGTTAGAGTATCCGACTCGTAAGCCAGAGGTCCCGGGTTCGAATCCCGCTCCGGCCATGTACCAACGACTGTTTTCTGAGTTATGTACATTAGTTGAATACTAACCGATGCTCTTACGGTGAGGGAAAACATTGTGATGAAACCTGCACATTCAAGCGACTGGATGTGTGATCCAATCTGGTCAGGTTCCCCTGGTAGCAGGGTCATGAAGGTCAGATGGCAGTCGCTCCAATGTAATTGCCTGACCTGCCAAATCCTGGATCATGGTCAAGGCGGACCCCGGAACCTCGTGAGCGAGAGCACAACCGGGACATTAACGCCAAGATGATGATTATTATTATTTTTAAATCTTTTAAACTACGCAACAGATTTTCATGCGGTTTTCAACAACAGATAGAGTGATTCAAGCGGAAGGTTTCTAAGCAAAAAATAGGGTAAGCAGGGGTTATGTAGGTGTACGCAAACGAAATCGCGCTGGGTCCACTAGTCAATTATAATAAAAAAAACAACTGCGCAGCCGCCAGCTCTTGTAAAAGTAACCCTAACGACCTAAATGAGGGGGGTAGCCATCTATTTATAGCAATGTGACCTTATGCCTACCCTCTTACTAATAATATTTACCGTTAGGTGTCAAAATAGAAAGTCAATATTTTTTAGTACCTAGGGTTGCCGTGTGGTGTCCGGCAGAGTAGCATAGCACCAACCCCTTACACTCATGGTGTCGTACAAGGCGACTAATGTTTTCGAGGCAAAAGATCAAAAGTCTCCGTAGTCTGGAAAATGGGCAGCAGCATTTTCCATTGTTATATTTAAACACTGCGATCTCCAACTCGCCTGTCAAGCGTGGAGATTATGGCAATAACCTCCCTTTTCATGGGAGAGGCCCTAAGTCCTGCAGTGGACTGTTACGGGCTGTGATGATGACCTAGGGAGGCACACGGTCTGATGGTCCGCCTGATGGGAAGTGGCCACCGTCACCCTGGATGTCTGCACGCTGGGGAGCGGATGCGGCCTTTGAGGCTTTATCTTCGGCCGCATCGTCACTTACCAACAGGCAGTCAAATGCCTGGATAGTCTGAATAAAAACCTGTAGACAGGCGTTTAGAAGAACCCCTGTATTGAAATATACGTTATAAGTAACACAATTATTCTTTCAGATACTTAAAATCTCTATGGTATTTTGAGTCTGAAAATAAAGTAAATACACACTCACGCCCGTACCTATCCAAACGGCCTATGCAATACACCGGTTGAAAATCATCAATCAATACATTTTTTTTTACCAATAAATGATTGAATTGAATTGTAATAATAATAATAATGTTTGTGACATCTGAATTTGTAATTAACTCCCTTGGACAAAATGCGGTAATCTGTGTAACAAACCTCATGACATTAAGATTGTGATTTTTTTATCTGTTGTAACATTATTTTAAGAATAATGACTACTCAAGAATTTAATGACATTTGACGTGTAAATTTATGTTTTTCAAAATAAATAAATTGAATTAAACATTAAAAAAATATTTTAGAACGTTTTTTTTATGGAATTGAAACCTAAGCAAGTAGCTACAAACTCGACTCGCTCTGCAAGAAACCATATACACTTTAAACAAAAACTCCTTTCTTCGTGAAAAGTTCCGATGCCATATAAAGTATTTCAAAGAAGGAAAAAGTTTCTATTGTTGAATTTATATTTTTGCTGTTTTCCAGGAAAGTTACTGAAATAGCTCACAGAGGGCGCTGTACAAATACAGTGACTGCTTTATTAACAATATTATTTCTATTTTTAACCGGAACGCAAATAGCCCCTCTGTTTAGAATCTGTGTGTTTGCTTCGTAGCTCCCAAGCGGAAGAACCGATTTCGATGCGAATTTCTTAATTTGGCTTAAAGGTAGTTTCATCGAGATAGTTCTTAGCTAAAATATTTAGTTATGATTTTTAGTAAAGAAAGCCGAGGAAACCCGAGCAAAGCCGGGGCTATGTTATATAAAACAACTTTGGGTTAAACTGTTATAAGTTCTGCTTCAAGTCATTTTATGCCACCAACAACCTGGCATCTGACCGACGACCTGGTTAAGATCGCCGGTACCAGCTGGATGCGGAAGGCACAGGACCGGCCGCCGTGGAGATCTCTGGGGTAGGCCTGTGGGCGTCTTTCGGCTGACACCACCAATGTACCTACACAGTTTTACAATAAATTTATACTGATTCTGGTTCTGAAAGCTATTTTAAACCCACTGAGACCTCGTTAGTCACTAGGGACAAATCAAGCCATATCTATCCAGGCCACTACAACACTTAACCTTCACCATTTGTTCGTGTTTTAGGGTTCCTTGAACAAGTGACTAGAACGGAACCTTTGCGTATAGGTAATATAATAATGATTAAGCTTGTTAGCGTTAATGTCTCGGTTGTGCAATCGCGCGTGAGAGCTCGGGATCCAGGGTTTGGCAGATCAAGTAATTTTTTTTATCATGTATTATTTAAGTCCAACCAAGATTTGCTGGTAGAAAACTCAATTAATGAGTTAAGCTCGCCTTTGTACATCTCTGTTACTGTACTGTATAATTATGTCATGTTTGTGTACAATAAAGAATAAAGTAAAGTAAAGTATTTTCACATTTAAAAAAACTTATCCTACTACAATTACGTAAAAACCAAAGAGGTTTGTGCCCGTAACATAGCAATGAGTCTTATCTAAATAACATATAAATGTGTTGTGGCAACATTTTTTATTTTTAGGTCTAGGTTAATCTTTGCGTAAAACTGACGTAACTACGACAAAATGTAAATAGGTAGAAAAAGCACGTGTTACAATTACATTTGGCATTACAGTGTGGCGAGTGCCATCTGGCCTCCGAGACCCTGTTGACAGGGGACCCTGACCAGATCGGATCGTGGATACACATAACATAACTTTCGCGTACCTATGTAGATATTTTTATTCCTTTTACATCCTAAATGGTTCAGTTAAGTAACATGTCACGCAGAGGTCCCGGGTTCGATTCCCGGCCGAATAGAAATTTAAATAAATGATAATTTTTTATTTCTGTTACGTGTTTGGGTGGTATATGTATACCTTTAATAAGTATGTATTTAAAAATTTATAAGTAGTTTACCAGTTAACTAGCACCCATAACACGAGTTTTGCTTACTTTGGGGCTCAAGCCATCTGGGGCAGGCGCTGTGTGAATTGTCCAAGCATATTTATTTAATAACCCCTATTTATTAGAATTTAGAATCGGACAAATTATAGAATCTGTCAAATGCAGAATTAGTCAATTATAGAAACGGTCAAATGCAGAATTAGTCAATTGTAGAATCGGTCAAATGCAGAATCGATGTCGACCTGAGTGGTTCAGTGGTCGTCTGCCACGCAAGAGGTCCTGGGTTCGATTCCCGGCCGGGCAGAAATTGAAATGATGAATTTTAATTTCTGTTACGGGTCTGGGTGTTCTATGTATAATAAGTATGTATTTAAAATAAAAGTATTCATGTAGTTTATCAGTTATCCAGCACCCATAGCACAAGCTTTGCTTAGTTTGGGGCTAGATGGCGCTGTGAGAATTTGTCCACGAATATTTATTTATTTATGTCAAACGTAGAATCAGTCAAATGTAGACTAAACGATTTAGGCGCCGTTGTCTATAGAGATGCTAGCTCATTTGATTCTAGTTTCGCTTTCGGGAAGGTCGAAGTTGATGGTAAAAATCTAAGGGTTCTCGTATACGCGACTCGCACTTGGCCGTTTTTTTTTTCGCTATCACCCCTTCCCTAACGGTCTGCCATCACGCACGATACAAGACGGATGGTCGGATCGTAATCTGACCTTTGGGCCGGCTCTTTTGGAGGATAAGGGCGCCTGAAGATGGGTTCTAGATTAGAATGCTCGATCAAGGAAGCCTTGGCATATAAGGCCCGAGTGGTTCAGTTGGTTTACATGCTGGTCCCGGGTTCGATTCCCGGCCGAGAAAAAATTAGTAGTATTAGTATAATAAGTATACTACATCCAGACCCGTAACTGTATAAAAAATAGTATATATATAGTTTCTATTCCCATAACATAAGCTTTGCTTACTTTAGGGCTAGATGGCGCTGTGTGAATTTGTCCAAGCATCTATTTTAATATTTTCTCTACTTATGTCTATGGGGAGCTCATTTAATAATATTTGACGTGTAAATTTATGTTTATCAAAATAAATGAATTGAATTGAGCGGATGTGGTGCCGGCCTTTGAGGTAGAGCTCGTCTAATCTAAAATGACGCGCCCCACTAACGCATTACCGCACACAAGCAAGTTTAAAATATGGACGCAATACATATACAAATGCCGTTGTAATTGGTCATTCAGTTGCCGGTGAGATTCAAACGTAGGAGCACGCGTCGTTCATTGGCTCCCACACAGATGAAGTGTCGTTATCAATATTTGCACTCACACATCGAAATCAACTAACTAAGTAGTGGGGCGCGTCATTTTAGACTAGACGAGCTCTACCAGTAGACATATCTAACCATCCATTCAGCCATTGGGCGTTTCCTCATTGGCCGATCTGGCACGTACCCACCACCAGTATGAAATGAGCTATCATCACTAAAGATGCGGTACAAATCGGACACAGTCCAAAGTCTGTGGCAAAACCCTCCGTCACTGTGGAGGAGGCTCAACTCCAGCAGTGGACTGTTACGGGATGATGTGATATGTTTTTTTTATACTTCCAAGGTGGCAAACAAGCTTACGGCCTGCCTGATGGTAAGCAGTCACCGCAGCCTATGGCCGTTTGCAATACCAGGGGCATCACCCACGCGTTGCCGACCCAGTAAAAACCTTTCAACCCCTTTCTTGAAGAACTTATTTTTATTTATTGCGTAGCTTACTTATACGGTTTGATACATCGACATCGACACGGTCGGTGCCGGGCCGAGCCAGTAAGACCAGAATACCATTGAAAAGTTAACATCAAAGACGACACGATACAATACAAAACAAATCTCGTCAAAAAAACGTAAATTTATTTATTTATTAAAACTTTATGCACTAAATGTACATTGGCGGACTTAAAGCTAAAGTAGCCTTATCTACCGTCAACCGTGAAAAAACAATATGAACGAAAACAGTAGACGGTGCGGGATAAACAATAAGATAAGGTGAAGGAAGAGATACTTTACATAAAAAATTAAATGCTAAATTTATGTATTGACATGGTTAAATTTATGATTTTATGAAATTGTTTGACATTTATATTTTTAGTTAATTGACATAAGTACGGAACTTGACATTGTTATTATTTTTATATTTTTGGTAATGAATTTAATTAAAATAGATGTAAAATTGTAAGATTGTAAAATCTAAAAAGATATGGAATTGTAAATTCTGAAATAAATGATTATTTATTTAGTTATTTATTTATACGATTTTACAAAGATACAAGAAAATGAGCTCTCATCACTATGGATGCGGTACAAATCGATCTAATACAACAGAGCTCACACATACGACTGACAGTAACTATGCCCTAGACCGTTCCCAATGGCATCGTAGGCGTCGCGGCGGCCAGTGTAAAAGGAACCCTCTCAGCATAATGCTGTGAGCTACGAGACGTGCCTCACAGCGCTGGTTTTACGTAGGCCCTTGAGACAACCTGCACTACCTACAATCATATAGAATTATGTGTCCACTGATGAAAAAATAGACGTTTACTGCATGGCTGAAGCGTTTCTACCTAAGGACTGTTAGGTAGAAAGAGACTCTTTGTTTTTGTCGCTTAGTACATCACTAAATTTAAGTGAAATAAGCTGGGTAATAAAATACATCACATCAGCCTAACTGCAGTCCACCGCAGGACTGAGCCTCCTTCACATTGACGGAGGGTTTTGCCGTAGACTGTGTCCAATTTGTACCGCATCCTTAGTGATGATAGCTCGTTTTGTATTGGTGGTGGGTAGCGTTGTCTCCTGTACCTATGTGTAAATATAGAAAATTCTATGATGTGAATGGATGCGTGTACAAACCGGAAAAGGTCAAGTCTAAACAGGGTGAGTTGGGATGTTGTCTTCTGTATTTTTCATCTAACCTACTTAATAAGTTTTTCTGTGTCCTTTTTAGTTCTTCTGTATGTTTCAAATCATAGTGGTGTTTTTGCCGCGTGTATAAATGCTTCCTATTCTATTCTAAAATCCGCTAGATATAGCGCAGAAAGCGCTACGGCAGCACGGTTGCCGGTACTTGCTTTTTATACCACTAAGCTGTCAAACAAGCTTACGGCCCGCCTGAAGCCAAGCAGTCACCGCAGCCTATGGCCGTTCGCAATACCAGGGGCATCACCCACGCGTTGCCGGCCCCGTAGAAACCTACTGTGCCTAGAATTTGTATTGGCCTCGCGGTGACTCAGCGGCCGTGACCCTCGACCGCGATGGCTCGAGCGGGGTGCATTTCGGGGTATCTTAACCTCCAAGGACAGATGGGGGTGTAAGGTTGATGTGGGTATCTCTACTCATGCTACAAAGTGGTTTTTTTCTTGTGAGAAAGAAAGAAAGAAAGAAAGAAAGAACATTTATTGACACAAACAACACCACAACATAAAAAAAAAAACTTGTACTTGATGATGTACAGGTAACCTGCAGCGTCGTCAGTCTAGATGCTCTAGTTAGGTACTCGGACAACACAGAAACACAATACCCCAAATTATAAGCTGTTTCGTACATTGTGGCAGGATTCGTTTTCAATTTTGTATAGGTATAGCTAATGTCAAATAGGAAGAACCTTGGTGGGTCAATGGTTCGACTTGCGCTGTATACGATTACCTGCGCGAAATCCCCTCCACTGCCATTTGAAAGGTATCTTCTTTCGTGACGCGGGTTATACCTTGCTGTTTTTTTTTCGCGATTTCAGAGTTGGTGCCATAGTAAAAGTTGTTTGTTATCACGAGCAAATGCATACGGTACCCCTTTGTATTACCAATTTGAGGTCAAACTGTATGTCAAAAATTATAGGTCAGGACGGAAACTGGAGAGTGTTTTTTATGCTACTCAGTGATAAACGACCAGACATTCCACCTGATGGTAAGTAGTCACTGTCGCCCATAACATCCTCAATTCATACGTAACAAAAATGCAGAACCGCAGGTTGTCACTGTGAGGACTAAGATGAAATGCCTCATGCCTGTAATTTCGCTGGCTACCTTATCCTTCAAACCGGAACACAACAGAGGGCCTACGCATAGCCCCCACTAATTATGATGATCTGTACTTAGTCGATGGTTTTCCGTTAGGTTTGCACCTCGATGCTGCATCCCTCGCCATTGCGTAACCGTGTTCCGATTAGTCCCGAAGAGTCCCGACCTTACCCGAACGCGGGGTGGCGTCCCGGCCCCTGCGGCCCCGGATCTAGGGCACTGGGATGCACCGGGGCGGCGGGGCGGGGGGTGCTGTGTCCTGGATAGGCTGGACCTAGCTTGGCTGAATTGTATTTTTAGATTTGCAGGAAATTGGTGACCCGCTCCGTTGCGTTATTGGTTTCATATGAAACTCATCATCATCATCACAGCCCGTAACAGTCCACTGCAGGACTTAGGGCCTCTCCCACGAAAGGGGAGGTTATTGCCATAATCTCCACGCTTGGCAGGCGGGTTGGAGATCGCAGTGTTTAAATATAACAATGCAAAATGCTGCTGCCCATTTTCCAGACTACGGAGACTCTTGATCTTTTGCCTCGAAAAAATTAATCGCCTTGTACGACACCCACGAGTGTGAGGGGTTGGTGCTATTCTACTCTGCCGGACACCACACGGCACACCACATCTACTATTATGTATGAATTATACATAAAAATAAACCTTTCGTGACAAGTTTTGTATCTGATAATGAAAACCGCATTGAAATCGGCTTTTATTTACCTATTATTCATCATCATCATCATCTTGGCGTTATGTTCCTGTTGCGCCTCCGCGCGGCACGCAAGGGCCCAGGGTCCTCCTATTTACCTGTATACATTATACATATAATGCATGTATACCCGCATGTATTCCACATATAAACCTTCTGAATAAAATTCGCTAACTGATTGTAAAAACCGCATCACGTCACGCCGTTTAGGAGTTAGCGGAAATTTTTTTTTTTTTCATGACAGCCAACAAGACTTACACTAACAAAGTTATAGCATCTTATAGCTAAAATATTTTCTCTTTCTAAGTGCAGCCTTAATTATAGGTTACCACGACATTATAGGTTTTGACATATCCATTGATTTTGTTATTGACATTGTTGTAATTATTTTTGTTATAGACATTTAATCTTAAATATTGAATTTCTTATTTGTATTCTTGACATTTGATTGTGTAATTTACCAATATTGACATATATTTCATTTATTTTTTTATTGAATATTTTACCTCCTGGGTAATTTATTAATTAGAGAAAATTCTTATTTATATTTTATATAAAACTTCGGACTATTAATTTATTTTTTGACATTTATACATTTTTAAATAAGTTTTACAATTATGTAATTTTCTATAATATTGTATTCATTTTGACGATCTCTTTTATAGATATATGATGATAAATGTAATATTATTATGTAAACTGTAGAAGAGTAATAAATAAATCAAAAATCAAAATCAAGGAATATAGACAACTTCGTTTAACATATTACTTAACGTACATTATTGTTTAACTTACTTAAAGTATTTTAAATATTTTTTTTTGGAAAAACGATGTTAAGATGTTGTTTTGCATCCAGTCTCACCCTGTGTAGCCTTGTATCTGTTCGTTTGTACCTCTCCAAAATGAAGGGTGGGAGTGGGGTAGGGGTAGGACACCACGCGAACGAAGTCGCGCCGGGTCCACTAGTAAATAGTATGAAATAAAGTCGCATTCCGCGTCTGCCTGTCTATTGCCTAGAGAGGCACACGGTCCAACGTTCCGCCTGATGGAAAGCAGCCACCGTCATCCAGGACATCAGTAACCTAATAGGAGCGGAAACGGTGCGGGCTGCGGGTATCTAACCTACCTGTAGACAAGCATGGTTTGTTAGAGCTTCTGTGTAGCTTTGTTTGTTCTACTGTATTGTTATATTAAACGTTGAAAGTACGAAGTCTGCCCCAAAATCTCCGCGCTCCGCGTCAGTACTGATGGCAGTTTTCTCATCCGACTGATGACATCACTCAAAAGTATGTAGTCACACAAAATTAATGCATCAAGCATATCGTCTTAGACCTCTTTGTGACGCGACCTGTGATTCTACATTTTCGTAACATTCGGCAGATCAGGTAATCACAGAGGAGCGACTGCCATCTGACCTCCGTGACACTGCTACCAGGGGAACCTGACCAGATTGGATCATGATTACACATTCAGTCGCCTGAATGTGCAGATTTCATCACAATGTTTTCCTTACCGTAAGAGCATCGGCGAGAATTCAACTACTGTACATAATTCAGAAAAGAGTCATTAGAACAGGCCGCAGCGGGATTCAAACCCGGTACCTCTCGCTTACGAGTCAGATACCTCAACCGCACGGCCACTGACGCTCCAATTTCTGCATTTTCATAACATTAATAAAACCCACTATAAATATAATTACTAAAATCTTGACGCCTTCAAGGCTAGAGTGAATAGGCTGTTCCTAGACAGGCATGCTCCATCTTCGGCCGCATCGTCACTTACCAAAAGGTGAGATGGCGGTCTAATGCATAGTCTAAAAAAAAAAATGAAAAAAAATAATTCCAAATGCATCTTTTGGAACGTGGAAAATAAACTATTTCAGTTCCATAATCCTCTTCGCTTGTTTATTTATTTTCTTTAGTAACGAAAACATTCAGCTTCACAATTTCACATTCATAACACATCGAAGCTACCCTTCCCCCCTCCACAACGGCCCCACCTCCATATCCTCAATAGATGCGCGCAACTTGCATCGCAACGACCGAAATTATCAACTATCCGCCCGCGATCGATACAGGGATAGCCGGGCCGTGCAGACTGCACCGGACCCGGGCCGGGTGAACGCCCCGGGAACTGGGTCACCCGGTTGCCGGGATAACCTGGTCGGGAGGGAGCGGGGAGAGTGCAGGAGTGCGTTCCTTACGTAACTTGTTGATTCTATCGGGGTTGGGGTTGCGTTGGGAATTATGTGTTGCTTTGTCTAGCGACTGTTTCGAGATATAATGTTTTAAACTATAATAATCATCTTGGCGTTAATGTCCCGGTTGTGCTCTCGAGGACGAGGCCCCGGGGTCCGCCTTGACCATGATCTAGGATTTGGCGATCAGGTAATTACGTGGAGCGACTACCATTTGACCTCCGTGACCCTGCTACCAGGGGAACCTGACCAGATTGGATCGTGGTTACAAAATCAGTTGCCTGAATTTGCAGGTTTCATCGCGATGTTTTCCCTCACCGTAAGAGCATCGGTTAGAATTCAACTAATGTACATCACTCAGAAAAGAGTCATTGGTACATGGCCGCAGCAGGATTCGAACCCGGTACCTCTCGCTTACCAGTCCGATACTCAACCGCCCGGCCACCGACGCTCTTACATATAATATTTTAAACTATCGCGGTTATAATCAGACTACTCGTCAACAAAGGTACGCGGTAGGAAACCCGGAACATTTCTTTCGAGATAATACCTAAACGATAGATGTTGGAAAATCTCCGAAACATCAGGAGTTTTCAAATAAATTTCGGCCATACATTGTCACTAAAATCGGGTTTGTCACTACACCTTGGAGCCAAATTGGTCGCGAACTGTGCGGTTCCAAAGGAACTTTCTCCCACGCACACTAAGGTTGTGGAATGAACTACCTGGAGAGGTTTTCCCTGGAGAGTACAACATGGAGTTCTTCAAGAACAGGTTTTTACGGGGTCGGCAACGCGTGGGTGATGCCCCTGGTATTGCAAACGGCCATAGGCTGCGGTGACTGCTTACCTTTAGGCAGGCCGCAAGCTTGTTTGCCACCTTAGTGGTATAAAAAAAAAACGTACTTACTACGCTGGCTCAGCGACCCGAAGTGGATCTTGGCCTCCGACACAAGAATTCGCCATTGGTCCCTATCCTGCACCATTTGTTCCCAGTTCGTTATCTGGAGTTCACGCAGTTGTCACCACGGTTTTGATTATTTGTACCTGGATATTTCGGAACGGTCGCACGCTCCATGGTCCGAAGCAATCCTAAGAACGATTTCGAACAATCTGTAACTTAATTTTTTTTATGTCATACTGTAGGCAAACAGGCACGCGGGCCACCTGCTGGAAAGTGGTCACCACTGCCTATAGACATTAGCAACACCAAGAGTATCGCTAATGCGTTGCCCACCTCTATAACACGTTGCTCTGGCAGCAAAAAGCAAATGCCACTCCACTGCCAAAGCCACGGTTCCCCAAAACCCCACCCCATGGAGCACTGGAAACCTTACTCACCGGCAGAAACACAATACTATTTAAAAGAGTATTATTTAGCTGCGATATTCTGTAAGGTGGAGGTACTTCCCCAGCCGGGCGGCTCCAATTCGAACGAGATACCCCGCTATGCCCTACCTCTCTTTTGGAATTAAGGAAACCGTATCGAAATCGGTCTATTTGTTCGGGATATGATGCCACAGACAGTCCCACAGATACATAAGTAAAATTGCAAATTGCATATGTCTTGTAAAGCCCTCGAAAAATGCTAAAGATCGGGAGACAACAAAGCACAGACGTTGAATGAACTTATGCCCACGCAGGACATCTAGCGCCCATAGAAAACCAGCGCTGTGAGACGCGTCTCGCGGTTCACAGCTTAAGCCGAGTGGGTTCCTTTTGCACTGGTTGCCGCGACATTGACGATGCCATTGGGTATCATTGTAGGTGTGCGTGTACTTATGTACTACCTGGGCACATACACACACACGCACGCCACATAGGTACGCATTATTATTGACTAGTGGACCCGGCGCGACTTCGTTCGCGTGCACCTACGTTACCGTATTTACTCTTTTTTCTTGCTTATAAACCATTCTCTTGAATCACTCTATCTGTTGTTGAGAACAGATAGAGTGTAAAATCCGTTGCGTAGTTTAAAAGATGTTACTTACCTACGTAACATTATGCTTTTTCTTTTTCTGTACAATGCAACTTAAATAATAAAATTGTTTATTTGTGTCGTGTCATGGTGTCTTGTAGCAATTCATGTTCTCATTCTTATTCTATGCTGGGTGGTATAATGTGGTCATTCTGCAGCTGACTGTACACTAGGTGATTCCATCCCCGTCCGGATAGCCCCAATATCTGCAAACACTTTGCGTTGCATTCACGGCCCAAATCGATACCGCCTCCCCGCGCTACAGGCACTGAACAAATAGCGCTCCAGGGCTTTTACGCAGAAAGCGACCTGGTTTCTATATAAATAATAATATTGAGTTCTTACCTATGAAATTTGCGTATTTATTTGCTTAAATATATCTAATTGTATAGGATAAGAGCGTCGGTAGCCGAGCGGTTGAGTATCCGACTCGTAAGCGAGAGGTACCGGGTTCGGATCCCGCGGCGGCCATGGACCAAATCGATAACACCCTCCCGGCGCTACAGGAATAGGCACTGAACAAATGGCGCTCCAGGGCTTTACGCAGAAAGCGATATGGTTTCTATATAAATAATAATATTATAAAGAAACAGAAGACTTGCAATGTAAATTAACTTAGGTGTCTATTAGATATATCTGCACAAACACAGACAAACACACATACGCACACACACGCACGCACGTCACATAGGTACGCGTTACCCTTTAACCCCTACCTACCTTTTTATCTTGCTTATAAATTTTCCTCTTGCATTAATCTATCTCACAATTCTTTAGCGATTCGATTACATTTAGCATACAAGTGGAGAAATTGGATATTCATCAAAAACTTGTAGGTAATCGTAATGAGCAGTTTTCCAATAGGTATCTAAAGCATTCCCAACCACTCACTAGATGACGCCCCGACAATTTTTCTAGCAAACAGGATATAAACACTAGGTATTGGATGATATTGTATTTGTCAATAGTTTTCAACCATTTTAGAGGATGGTAATAATAATGTTTCATTTTACACTTCGTTCAACCTTTAGCAGCTATGTTTATATTAATAAACATTTTATTTTTAAGTTTAGTATTAGTTGACTGCATGAAATCACTGTCACGATCATACAGATTATAAAAAGATTACCAAAATTGTAGGAGCGCCATCTATTGATGCTTTTTGAAACCAACTATCAATACTTACTGGAAAACTCCTCATTCAGTTGTAATCGAAACGACGCTCTCCTTGGTGTAGCCATCCAAAATCTACCTACCAAGAGACTGAACAAATGAACGTGAAATTTGCACGATAGATTTGCTTTAATTTACTTATTATTCCTTTTTTTTTTACATAAATTAATTTGTCCGCCGTGTGGTGTCCGGCAGAGTAGAATAGCACAACCACTTACACTCGTGGGTGTCGTACAAGGCGATTAATGTTTTCGAGGCAAATGATCTAGTGTCTCCGTAGACTGGAAAATGGGCAGCCGCGTTTTCCATTGTTATATTTTTATCACTGCGATTTCCAACCCGCCTGCCAAGCGTGGAGATTATGGTAATGACCTCCCCTTTCGTGGGAGAGGCCCTAAGTCCTGCAGTGGACTGTTATGGGCTGTGATGATGAAATTGTCCTCAAAGAAGATCTTTGTCAAATAAGGGGAGAATACAATTATCACACAAATCGAGCTACGATTGTAACACCACTCAAAAACCAATCGAATTTGATTGATCTTTTATTAGTAGCAGAATACCAAAAACGTGTCAAACTGCGGTTGAGCTGCAGTTGCGTTCCAATTGCAATTCGATTTCGATTCGCGCCATTAGTAAATTTGCGGATTCGAGGCCCAGGTTACCCACAGTTAATATGGGTCATTTCTATTTGCAAGCAAGGTTAGGCTTTGCATGGTCCTGATTTCGCCAATGTCGAATGGATTATAAGTAATTTATTTATATAACTAGATTCAATAGCGTTGTGTCGTACTACCGGCTACCCATAACCTGTCTCTTGTTAGTCGGACACTGTGGACAGTGTAGACGAGGTACCCGGAGAGATGTTCACTGCGTCCGCAGACTTTCCCGAGGATTGCTTTCTCAGCGATCAGCTTCCGGTTTGATCGCCACCCCTACCCCCATGTTAAATATCCCTCATAGGAAAACTCGGCTATTACCTACTAACAATGTTTACTAGGCCAGTCGATAGAATTTGTTCGACCTTGACAGGGGATGATTCACTTTCCAAAGCCACTAGCGAAATACGGCCTTCTGTACGAGCTAATAAGGTGTGATTTTGAACACGCGACGTTCCGAATCAGATCCGTATCTTGCAAAGCTTTAAGGGGGTGCGTCGGGGGAGGGAGTTTTATTGCTTGGAAATTGTTATACTATAATGTGATTCGTTTTAGTTTTTTTTCTTTTGTAGGTGTAGGCCAACGAGCCACAGAATCTGACGGAAATAGATCTATGGATCCCCGGGTTGGGAGTCGCGTGTGCGTTGCCGGCCTTTGTTTGAGATTGGCTTCTTGGGGGCAATTAATTACGTAAGGTGTTCTTGTTTGGAAGCCCCTCCCCTCGTTTTTGGTGAGATTTGGGAGACCTCCGCTTCCCCATCTGATCACATGGGATTCACCCTATAATTTTTAAGCAATTAAATGTATGTAAGATTTATGTATTTTGCTTCATATCACTTTAAAATAACTATATAAGCGTCATGAATTTCAAAGCGTTATCTATGTGCTATATATTTTTCTGTGAAAAATTTTGAAATTTAGATAATAATGTTTATTATCCAAGTTCAAAAGTTGACGTGAGATGTTGATTGACCCCCCCCCCCCCCCCCCCCAAATGAGATTTGGTGAGATTGTGCTGGGCACCCCCACCCCCCATTTTTCGAGCTCAAGTAATTAATGGATCCACCATGGACATCCATGGCGTTTGGGTTTAGGTCCGACTATCCAAATCCCGCAGCTTTCGGGTCTACACTCCCGAGTCTGGCAGTTCCCAGTAGGCATAGTTACAATCTGTAAGGTAACTGACGTCAGCACCTCGCTAACCGCAGTGCTAAGTCCACGGCGGTGCGAATGTTTATCTGTTATATTGTTCAAAATTTGGGCCCTTTTGTGAGATTTGGTGATATTGTGTGAGAGGTCCCATCCCCTCACGGGAGAAATACGCTATATTTTTTTAATTTCATTTGATTTTATATTAAATATTTTCATGCATGTTGCTTCTTGTCACTTTGCCTTTGACGATTGAAAGAGATGTATAATGTCCTACTCAAAAAATAAATTAGAATTTTGATATTTTTGGAACTCTATTTTGCTGAACCTCCCCCTCCTCCCTTCTCCATTTTGAGCTCACATAATTAATGGATCGATCGCGTTTGGGTTTGGGTCCGACTATCCAAATCCCGCAACTTTCGGGCCTACACTCCCGAGTCTGGCAGTTCCCAGTAGGCATAGTTACAATCTAAGTCTACAATAGAGTTACCGACGTCAGGACCTCGCTAACCACAGTGCTGAGTCCACGGCGGTGCGACTGTTTGTAGTGATAAATGACTTCCGAGTCTGGCAGTTCCCAGTAGGCATAGATACAATCTAAGTCTATAATAAGTTGCCGACGTCAGCACAGTGCTGAGTCCACGGCGGTGCGACTGTTTGCCTGTGCCACGTCAAGGGCGGGGAGTCACGGTCGCGCGTTTCCACTGTGTAAGTCGGCCGAAAAAACTGAAAATTTAAATGTTTATTTGCTTTGCTTAGGTAATAACACAAAGAGAAAAAGCATTTGTATGAAGAATTGGAACATAAACTATAAATGAACCGCGTGCCGCGCGGGGGCGCAACCGGGAAATAACGCCAAGATGATGATAAATTAAAACATAGAATACAACAAAGGAAACTGGTCCAAGGCTCAGTTATGGCAGCTTGTGAAATCAGCAGCCGCTATTATTCTGCTATGGCCGTGTGTTATCCTAGTCTAACCACATAGTAGCAAGGCTATGATGATGAAATGTGGTTCATCAGTTTTCACAACACTTCCCGTGAAACCAAAATATCACTAAAGCCTCGAATATTATTTACAATGGAAAATCAACCTTAGGTTAGGGATAAAAACACTTTTTGGTCGACCGTACTTTCGACTTCAGTGACTGTTGGCGTATTAAAAATATAATTCAATAAGGAATATTAAAAATGCGAAAGTAACTGTCTATTACGCTTTCACTAGCGGGGTATCCCGTTCGAATAGTTCGTTCCCGACTGGGGAAGTACCTCCACCTTACAGAATACCGCAGCTAAACAATACTCTTTTAAATAGTATTATGTTTCTGCCGGTGAGTAAGGTTTCCAGTGCTCCATGGGGTGGGGATTTGGGGAACCGTGGCTTTGGCAGTGGAGGGGCATTTGCCTTTTTGCTGCCAGAGCAACGTGTTATAGAGGTGGGCAACGCATTAGCGATACTCTTGGTTTTGCTAATGTCTATAGGCAGTGGTGACCACTTTCCATCAGGTGGTCCGCTTGCCTGTTTGCCTACCGTATGACATAAAAAAAAAAAAACTAAAGCACTGCCCCGATTTTGATTAAATTCGGTATGTAGATTGTTTATCACTTATAAATGCCATAAACCTATCTATTCAATAAAGCTAGTTTTACTGATACTAAATACTTTTTTCTTTGTTTTATTACAATTTTAAAGTTCTCTGCCTCTAAAAAACCCTTTTTATATATTTACAAATCGCGCCATAGGTCGTCTCGTATCGTACCGCTCAACGGAGACGGTGTCAACCCGTGATAGGTGCGGACTGACGTCGCTCGCTGATTTACACCCCTGCAGACAGCGGCCCTGACACTGACGGCGGTGGTGGGTGCAAGGCCTCGGCTTTCCGGGAGGCCTTTGCTTGACCTTCACGGGACTAGCCTACACCTTTGCGAAAGCCTGTGGCCTCGAGGGTGTCTATGGGCCGGTTTTATAGACATAGACAAAGATTTAATTATAACATTCTTTTCAGGTCATAAGAATAATAATTACGCTAATCCTCCTTTCAAAATAAATGTTTTGAGTTCTAACTTGCCATGACACTACAATATTCACCAGTAATTTTAATTTAATGTTAACCCCCTAGTTTTAACATGTTATACCTGTATTTGTTGATATTGAGAGCGTCGGTGGCCGAACGGTTAGAGTATACGACTCGTAAGCCAGAGGTCCCGGGTTCGAATGCCGCTCCGGCCATGTACCAATGACTGTTTTCTGAGTTATGTACATTAGTTGAATACTAACCGATGCTCTTACGGTGAGGGAAAACATCGTGATGAAACCTGCACATTCAGGCGACCGGATGTGTAACCATGATCCAATCTGGTCAGTTTCCCTTGTTAGCAGGGTCATGGAGGTCAGACGGTAGTCGCTCCACTGTAATTACCTGACCTGCCAAATCCTGGATCGTGGTCACGGCGGACCCCGGGCCCTCGTGCGCGAGAGCACGACCGGGACATTAACGCCAAGATGATGATGATGACCTTTATTTGTTGATATTGTTACAACTTGTTTGATATAATTGTAGTTATTGCCAAATAAAATCTGTTTATGTCTTATAATAAATAAATAGATAATTTGTCCAAAAATATTTATTATTTATTGATTTATTAATAATATACGGTAATGTAAACAAAAGGTACGCGTGTTTACAATGCTACGGAAGTAAAATTATTGACCCGTGGTGTGAATTCACATCTGGGGGTCTAAAAGGCCACATTAGCGTTTATTTGTGTATATCTAAACTCTTTATTACAAAATCAATAAGTACAGAAATGACAAAAGTATAATTTGACAACGCGAAAGAGTTTTTTTTTTTTTTTTATACGGCATAGAAACAGGCAAGCGGGCCACCTGATGGTGCGTGGTCACCGCCGCCTATCATCACAGCCCGTAACAGTCCACTGCAGGACTTAGGGCCTCTCCCACGAAAGGGGAGGTTATTCCCATAATCTCCACGCTTGGCAGGCGGGTTGGAGATTGCAGTGTTTAAATATAACAATGGAAAATGCTGCTGCCCATTTTCCAGACTACGGAGACTCTTGATCTTTTGCCTCGAAAACATTAGTCGCCTTGTACGACACCCATGAGTGTAAGGGGTTGGTGCTATTCTACTCTGCCGGACACCACACCGCCAGCCACCGCCGCCTATGGACATGAGCAACACCAGGGGAGTCACCAATGCGTTGCCCGCCTCTGGAGAGACCTCTAATATACCTCTTGAACGATCCCATGTCGTAGTCCAAAGGAAAGACTGTGGCTGGGAGCTCATTCCACATCCGAATCGTACGAGCGAGAAACATTCGAGCATTTTATGTTATGATTCATATTAATTTGTCTCAAACTTATATGCAGCGTCGCCGTTGCTGGCATTGACATGACAATTCGAAATGCTATCACATAGTTCCAGTTTTGGCCACCGGAGTTTATGGCACTCTATCAGGAATCATAATTTAAAACACTCAATGTGGCTTGATGGCCTTTTTCGACCCCGTTCTTTTATTTTGACAAATTTTCTTTGCCTTGGTAGTTTGTTTACATCGATGGATTTTTTTTTGGATAAAGTTCACATTGCAAGCCAAAAATCGTTTAAACAATGGCAAAAAGTAATACTGTAAGAAACTCCCAGTAAAAACTATAAAAAATACAGTCACTAAAGTCGCTGGAAAACAAGTGTCGCATACTGGCAAGTACTCGCAACGAACAAAAAATTAAAACAACAAAAGTTCCTCACTGTTATTTATACCCCTGCAGACATTTTACGGCCCTGACACTGAAGGTGGCTGTGGATCGAAGGCAGTGGAAGGCCTTGGGACTTTCAGGAGGAGTATAAGTCGACTTTTTATATATATATTTTTGTTTTATACCACAAAGGTGGCAAACAAGCTTAAGGCCCGCCTGATGGTAAGCAGTCATCGCAGCCTATGGACGTTTGCAATATCAGGGGCTTCACCCCAACGCTGCTGACCCCGTAAAAACCTTTTCACCCCATTCTTGAAGAACTCCATGTTGTACTCTCCAGGGAAAACCTCTCCAGGTAGTTCATTCCACAACCCTAGTGCGTGGGAGAAAGTTCCTCTGCTGCACTTTCTGTTTGGAAATAGCTTTCAAGTTCAAAGTATTTATTATATTCATGAGGTGTACATAGTTGTTACAATTATAAAATATGTACTTGAAAACCATGAAACCCACGTCGACGCCCTTTTGCCCGCGACTTTAACCGCGTGAACTAATATCTTGTCTCTTACCCTAACTTCAGATATTATAACTTATACCTGTATGATGATACGTAGGAGCGAGCGAGGTACCGAGTTTGGATCCTAGTGCCGCCATAGTTATACCAACGACCTTTTTCTAATTAGTTGAACACTAACCGATGCTCTGACGGTGAGGGAAAACATGCACATGACTGAATGTGTAACCATGGTCCAATCTGGTCAGGTTCCCTTGTTGGCAGGGTCAAGCAGGTCAGACGGCAGTGGCTCATTTGTAATTATCTAATCTGCCAAATCCCGGATCATGGTCAAAGCGAACCTCGGGCCACCGCGCGAGACTTGAACCGGGATTATGTGACATAGTGAATTGAATTGAGAATTTCTTTTTTTCTATTTAAGTTTATAGTGACGAAAGGATAACTAGCTGTGGTGTGCCACAGGGCGGTGTCTTAGGTCCTACAAAACTGCCCTGTGGCACACCTCACCCTTACTACCCTGTGGTACACCTAAGACTTTTGACATATTTACATATTATTACATATAAAGTATTGCCACCGGTAAATGTTGTCGATAGCCATAAGTGTAGTTTATTAACTTATGGTTGATAATATAACGAGTTTCAATCGGGTTAATTAAAGCTTATCACTTAGTCGTAACGTGATAACAATAGTTATTTGCGGCACATACCTATTAATTAAAATTAAAACAGTGACGAATACCATCGTAGTATTCTGAATAGTATTATGAAATATGGCAGTGTATGTTCATCTGTCTGTTCGAACACGGCGCAAGCATTGTTGCTTGGCGTTACAGATAAGTTACTAGTGACTTGCCCCGGCTTCGCACGGGTTTTTTCGATTTTCCTTTACTATAATATACGTGTATTATACTTATAAACCTTACATAAGAAATTCTATAACTAATGGTGAAAAAACGCATTAAAGTCCGTTGCGTAGTTTAAAAGATCTAAGCGTAAGTACAGAAGGACGGACAGCGGGAAGCGACGTTGTTTTATACTATGTGAAGATTCTACACGTGTACGGCCCGATTTTTTAACCGCCTCCACGCAAGACCACGTACCGGAAGACGCAGCGAGGGTAGGCCTCCTACAAGGTAGACTGACGACCTGGTAAGGATCGCAGGTACCAGCTGGATGCGGAAAGCACAGGACCGGCCTTTGTGGAGATCTCTAGGAGGCCTATGCCCAGCAGTGGGCGTCTTCTGGCTGATATGATGATCCACGCAAGCGCTCTCCTTCTAATACCTGTCTCTTCTGTCCAGCAAGTTATCGCTAATGTGAAATAGATAAGTATCGAACACGAGCGCTCGCGTAGATGCGAGTGGTTTAAAAATGCGGCCCCAGGCGCACTTTTAAAGATTGACATAGTTTTATCACCGAAATTTTACCCCTTTTTTAAGTTATATAAAAAACAAATAGGCAAGCCACCTGATAGAAAGTGGTCACCGCCGCCTATGGACATCAGCAACAGCAAGGGCGCTTCCAAAATCGTTGCCCAGCTCTAAACAGACTTCTAATAGACCTCTTGAACGATCCCATGTCATAGTCCAGGAAAACACTGTGGCTGGGAGCACATTTCACATCTGAATCGGTTGAGAAACGTTTTTTCGTACCTTCACGTTGATACCAATTGAGGGTCTACGTAATGGAGATGAGGACCCAGCCCGCGGCGGGTGGGGCAATGGCGGAATTGTGCTGTGGGCACCAGATCAAAAAGTTCCTCAGAACACGGAAGCCCACAATATTAACAGTTTCATTGTCATTGTTACAGATATGGCGTCCGGTAAAAGGAAAACTCTCCGCCAAGAAAAGCACCGACCACTTGCCCAGTCTTCTCCTGTCGTCGTGTGTTAAGAAAGTAGAAAAAAAATGCGATCCGTCAAAATCCGTCCAAACAGAGAGGAGATACCGAAACCGGACACTATAAAAAACCTGAAAATTAAAAAGAAAACCCACGAGCTTATTCGAAAATTGAATCTGGACGCTCTATAGTCGCCATTTTAGATTGTCAAGTTTTTTAAAATTCAAATTCGTTCGGAAAACAAACTGAAAGCTTTAAATCTTTTTGGATGAGAATCCTCTTTTTAATAAAAAAAAATCTAATAGATGCCTTCTCTAGTTGGAGTAGTTTAACTGTTGTCGGTCCAAATCCTCCTAATAAATAAGATAATAATTACTTCCCTTGTATAGTATACAGAGTTGATGTTAATAATAATAACTTTCTAGTGGATTCTAATTTAAAATAGGTACGTAAATGCTTTTATTTATATTATTATCTATTATTATTACATTTTTTTTTATACTACCTACTTACAGAGCCCACCTGATGGTAAGCGGTAATGCGCTTATTACACATTCCTAAATTCAGTGACTGAATTCAGAAACAAAAAGCGTGAGAGCAAATCAAGCATTTTGTAACTCGGATTTTTGATAAGCGGAGCGACGCGTGACTTAATATAAGTGATACAAAAATGGACCTTATTCTTTGAGCAATACATTCCACTTTGATTTGCTCTCACGCTTTTTGTTTCTGAATTCATCTAAGCCTAATTCTTGCGCTGTGACGTCTCGAAATCTACATATTTTCTCGCAGAATGTCTCAATAAAAATGAAATTTACAACAAATTTCGCTTATAAAGGATTAGCGAAAATCTTGAAGAATACGTTTTTTGCTTGCAATAGATAATCAGTAACTTTTTAACAGATATTTGTGGGTAGAGAAAATCTCGAATTCTAATGTCGAAGCCGCTAGAATCGCCACCCAGAACTACGATTCGTGGACATAGCTCAGGTCTCGACTCTTAGGCCGTAAAGTCTCGAGTCTTAGGCTTTACATTGGTCAAGTGTTTAGCGAAGTTGACACGTTGCCTGCGAATGTATTCCCCGATCATTACAATCTGGACGCCTTCAAGGCTACGGTGAATAGGCGGTTCCTAGACGGACAGGCTCCGCCGCATCGTCACTTACCACCAGGTGACTGGCAAGTTTATTAAAAGAAATAAAAAGAAGTAAATTGAGGAACTACACCGGTGTCAACCGATAGGACAGCAGCGTTGCCGGATCGTACCTTTTAGTACGATTTACGTACTATTTGGCCGACTGTCGTACCTTAAGCGTACTTTGCTCCACATCGTACTATTTAGTACGTTTTTACAAAATGCTGAATTTAGCTGAGGGGGTAGTCACTTCACCTTTCCTGTGCGCAAAATACTGAAAAATAATGGGAAGGAAGGGTTGATTTTAGCCACCGGCAACAAAATAACGTCATTAATTGACTAAAAATCATCCCCCCCCCCCCCCAAGGCCGATAAAATATAGAAGATAATAAGAAGAAATCGTAACTTTTTAGCCATTTTCGTACTATTTTAAGAGCCCAGACGTACTTTTTTGGAAACTACTGCTGGTAAAACTGTAGGACAGTAGCCAGTCCGTACAGCGTACTGTCGCAAGCCACTATCCTTGACCAATGTGAATGAGCCATGGCAATAAAATATTTCCTGTACCAATACTGTATAGGCGAAGTTTTGTAGATTGTTAATGCGATAGAAATGTCTGACTCACACTTATAATTAACTTTCCTAGAATTTAAATGTCCCCGGAATGCTATGACCGCAGATTTTGGACATGTATATGTCGCAGCCGGATGGTTAAATTAGCCGGTTAATCAAACGGCTAGCTATTTAAGCAGTTATTTAATTGAAAATTGCCAATTTCAAGAAATTTAAAGTAATATTGAAATAATGATATTGAATGATATTGCCCCGAGTTTACGGGATTCTTCCAAATATTGTCACAACGCTAACCTAACCACAATAATCTTAAACAATAATAATAGTTCGCATTCATTTTTAATGCGGTTGAGTTATGTTAGCGTTGTGACATAAAGCATGGAGTAGCTCCGTAAACTCGGTACAATATTGTTCATTAGACGTTACTTTCAAAGTTCATGAATTTGGCAAATTTTTAATTAAATAATTGCTTGGAAAGCTAGCCATTTAATTAACCGGCTAATTTAACCATTTGGCTGCGACATATACAACACAGTCGCTTCCCGCCGTCTGTCCCTATGCATATGGGTACGCTTAGATTTTCAAACTACTCAACGGATTATTTTGCGGTTTTCAACAATAGATAGAGTGATAATGAGGAAGGTTTATAAGCAAGAAAAAAAGGGTAGGTAGATGTAAAGTAGGTGTACGCGTACCAAGTCCACTAGTAAAGTATAAGGTGGAGCCTACTCACAGCTGACTGAAAGTCGTGTAAGAGCGTCGGTAGCCGGGCGGTCGAGTATCCAACTCGTAAGCGAGGGGTACCGGGTTCGAATCCCGCTGCGGCCATGTACCAATGACTTTTCTGAGTGATGTACATTAATTGAATACTAACCGATGCTCTTACGATGAGGATAAACATTGTGACGAAACCTGCAAATTCAGGCAACTAAATTCGTAACCATGATCCAGTCTGGTCAGGTTCCCCTAGTAGCAGGGTCACGGAGGTCAGATGGTAGTCGCTCTACTGTAATTACCTGATCGCCAAATCCTGGATCATGGTCAAGGCGGACCCCGGATCCTCGTTCTCGAGAGCACAACCGGGACATTAACGCCAAGATGATGATGATATATGGTGTCCAAAAGGGACGGCTATTAATTGTCAAATATCCCTACTTTGTCAAATTTGGTGGCGTTGGTCACATAATGTTCTTGCTTCTTATATGACATTGAGTTCATTTGTATAATTTGTTTCAACATTTAGTACCAACAAAGTGTGGCGCTGTTGTTTCTAGCTTAGCTATATAGTCTAGAATTCTTTTTTGTAGGTCCGCTGATAACCACGGGACTTTAAAGATGAAGCGTAGACTAGGAGTGATGACAGAGTGACAGTATACAGACAGAATATTCTCTATAGGTCGAGGCTCCATGTATGCCCTATGTCGAAAATCTTTGGCTATGACCCTGTTCCAAATACAACGAAAAAATATCCTATAACTCTAATCTATGTTTCTGATCTCAATCCAGCAACAGTTGTACAGGTCAAAGTAGTAAATATTAGGTATTATTGCTTGGTTTCTAACCTTGTTTTACTTAAAATTGTATTATGTTTTTTACGGATGTGGAATTAGGTCCCAGCCACAGTGTTTCCTTTGGCCTATGGTCGTTCAAGAGGTATATTAGAGGTCTCTTTAGAGGCGGACAATGCATCCGCACGGCTGTTATTGGAGTTTCTCTGCTATAATATACATGTATTACACATTTAAATCGTAGAAATGCATAATTAGACAGAGCGAGCGATATAAAACGTGACGTCACGGTTGAGTATCATTATTTAAAATACACGTGAACTCCGTTTTGCGAGAAGGAGACAGAGAATAATCTTTATGTACTTACAAGTCCTATGTTTTTAACTGATTTTAAAATAGTTTTTGTAAAGTTTTGAAGCTATTTTAATATTTAGTTCA
The DNA here is from genome assembly GCA_905147135.1 of Blastobasis lacticolella. Classification (NCBI taxonomy): domain Eukaryota; kingdom Metazoa; phylum Arthropoda; class Insecta; order Lepidoptera; family Blastobasidae; genus Blastobasis; species Blastobasis lacticolella. The sequence continues at coordinate 2,534,470 of LR990067.1, forward strand.
TAAATATGACATATTTAGTATCAGTCATCTTTCTTGTTCTCCCCTAGCGAACACGAACATCCCACTATAAAGCTTGATTTTTATTTATTTCGGACCAACTGTCCATTTGTAGCCGTATTCACAATGGCTCGGAAATCGGATTCGGATACGGAATCGACAAAGGACCCCGCAAAAGTTCTTAGGAAAATGTGGTTTCAGTTAATTTTGATGAAATTTTCATATGTTATAGAGAGTAGAGTTTCTGTGGAATATATCGGGATTCAGAATAACAGTTTTCGAATCGATCGATACGGATTCGCCGCTTACGAATTTCGTGTCGAATCGTTCGGAAACGGTTTCGAATCATTGTGAATACGGCTACTGATAGAAAGCGGCCACCGTCGTCCTGAAGATCTGCAACCTAAGGGTAGTGGATGCGGTGCCGGCCTTTGAGGTACCTGTTGACATGCCTTTTGAAGAACTCCATATTGTATAGCGACGGAAAGACTTCGGGAGGGAACTCATTCCACATCTTGCACGTGCGCGGTAAAAAGGCTCGCGATCTTCTTCATATCGAGTCGATGAACTAAACTCTGACTTCTACTTTATTCGCCCAGTATTCGGCGATGCATACAGCGTTTGAACTGGCCTCGAACAAGTCCTCCATGGTACAAGTTTTAGGGCACGCCGAGCATGAAACGAGGTGGTCCATAGTTTGCGGAGATATGCCACAGTCGCACTGAGAACTGTCATTTGTATATCCCAGCTTAAAGAGATTCTCTTAACATTGGCCCACCTGGGTTCGCAGCCTATTTAACGCCTTCCAGGTTGGCCACGGAAGTTTGTTTCCGGCTCGCTATGTTCGTACTATAGTTGGATTAGTTAGTTGGACAAAATGAATTAGTTTTCATAGTGCTTATCCTTCTATTACAGTGTTAAAACAACACAGCCATGGACAACCCAGAGGAGAAAAGCGGCACTGAAGACACTGCCCTCACCAGAAATAGAGTAAGTGCAAATAATACTCGGTTGATCGAAAAGTATTAAGAATCGGATCATCATCGGAGACGCCTTATCGCTATCATTATCTTCAGCGTATACTAGTGCACTGCTAGTCGTAGGCCAGGCTTATTTTTTTATTATTATTTTTTGTTGTTGCAACACATACTCTGTCAAAAGTTCAACTGTCTAGCTACTGCTGATCCAAAGATATAGTCACCAAGAGTTCAGTGTATGGGTAGCGCCATAGTGGCGGCCGGGCTGCCGGCTTGGTGACGTCATGCACGAATCCGCGGTCCTAACGAAATTATTCTTGAAATCGCAATTTTGAAGTCTCATAACATTTTACTTCAATTAAAATTTCACCGTTTTGTTTCATTTTACTCAGATTTTTATACACAGTTAATAAAAATTAGGAAACTTCCTCATTGGACCCACACCTAAGTGGGAACTGGCCGCCGCGACATTACTTTTCTTTGTAGGACAAATTATTTCTTTTGTTTACTCCATCTTTTTATAGTATTTTTTATTTTATTTTTATCGTTGCGCGGTGTCTTGTGGCAATAAGTTTCTTTATTCTTATTCTTGCTGAACACTGTGAAGACGACCTGGTAAAGATTGCAGGCACCGGCTGGATGCGGAAGGCACAGGACCGGCCTTTGTGGAGATTTCTGGGGGAGGCCTATGATCAGCAGTGGGCGTTTTATGTATAAGCAATAAATAATTGTTCATTCATTTCATTCATTCATTTTATTCATTCATTCATTTTATTCTTTCATTCATTCGTTTCAATCATTCATTTTATTCATTCAATCGTTTCATTCATTCATTCATTTCATTCATTCATTCATTTCATTCATTCATTTCACTCATTCATTTCATTCATTCATTCATTCATTCATTTCATTCATTCATTGATTTCATTCATTGATTTCATTCATTGCTTTCATTCATTCATTTCATTCATTGCTTTCATTCATTCATTTCATTCATTAATTTCATTCATTAATTTCATTCATTAATTTCATTTATTAATTTCATTCATTTGTTTCATTCATTCGTTTCATTCATTCTTCTGGCTACATGATGATGATGATGATTATCCTTATCCAACCCGCAGAGCTTCAAATCGAAGCAACTCGTGCGCAGCCAGGCGATCCGCGAGGCGGCGTCCCCCCCGCGCGCCGCGTCCCCCGCCGCCCCCACTCCCCCGGAATCCCCCGCGGGCGACGACCACTTGTCAAGCGTCGCGCTGGACGACGGATACGAGGGGCCTGAGGGGGGCAGGGATGATGTCGATGGTGAGTTTGCGGTGGAAATGTTGTTTTTATACAATGTTTTATGGCACTAGTAGCTTTTGTGTCCGCGACTTCGTCCTCATGAAAATTGTTTCTAGGACAGTTTAGGTTTTGCCCGCGTTACCATTTTATATGACCTCTTTGATGTGTGAATGCTAGTACTACCGAGAGGTCAATCTGTATCTCTGGTCCCCCGCCGCCCGCACCTCTCCGGTATCCCCCGCGGGCGACCGCTTGCCGGAAGTTCCGATGAACGACGGGTACGAGAGGCCTGAGGGAGGCAGGGATGATGTCGATGGTGAGATTGCAGTGCAGTTGTTGTTTTTATTTTCGTGTACGCTACGTTTTTTTATAGCACTCAGGTGGCAGACATGATTACGGTCTCAGACCAAAATAGAAATTAAGTATTCTGCGAACAACAATGATTTAGATTTTAACTTTTCAAAGACATGAAATTTTTTCGCGTTTCTTAAGATCGTAAACTTGTATAGCTATGCTAGCTTTTTTCCGAAATCGTTTTATGGCAGTTTAGCTTTTGCCCGCGCGTCCATTTTAAATGACCTCTTCGATGTATGAATGCTTGTACCACTGAGAGGTCAAGCTGTATCTCTGGTTCTACCTAACCGAATTAGATGAAACATGGCTTACATTTTAAATAATGTAATGTACTGCGTACCTTTGTTGACGAGTAGCCCGATATTTCGACGTAGTTGCATGCATTATTATGTTGTAAAAAACAAGTTCCCAATCCACCATTCTCCACTGCAGACACCGAGCCCACCGACGCCGCCGACACTTTGCGGTCGGCCGACGGCGACGACGCCAGCGTCGGCAGTCCGAAGGCCAGCGACGAGGACTGCAAGAGGGGGCAGCAGGTTGAGATACAGGTTGGTGGATATGGCTGTCACTTCTTTTTTTAACTTACTTACTTACTTCGCTGGCTCAGCGACCCAAAGTGGATCTTGGCCTCCGACACAAGAACCCGCCATTGGTCCCTATCCTGCGCCACTTGTTTTTAACTACTCATCGGTATCTCTCATTCCTGTAGTGCAGGTTGTGTACAAACTATAGCAGGCGCCAGTCTCTTCACACTGTTTTGTGTTAAAAAATCTTAATTTGTGCTACTTAAAATGTCTGTATAATACCCACTACGTGACTACACTGTGTGAAGAAAAACAAATTTATATTATTATTATTCGTATTATGTTATTTCTTATTTTTTTTAATATGCAGTGACCAAACGAGCATACAACCCACCTGATGGTAAGCCGTAACTGTCATCCATAATTTTGTCGACTTTGAAAGACGTAGAAAGGAACTGAAATGTAGATATTAAGTTTAAAATTTTATTGTATGTATTAGTTTATAATCTATAATAATTTGTATGTGTGCATTTATAAATATGGACTTCAGTTGCCTGAAGTAATGAATAAATGAATGAATAAATAAAAGTAAATAACATACAACAAAAAATGCAGAACTGCAGGTGCGTTGTCACTGTGAGGACTAACATGTAATGCTTCATGCCTGTAATTGCGCTGGCTACCTTATCCTTAGAACCGGAGCACAACAATGCAAGCATTGTTGCTTGGCGGCAGAAATAGATAAGGCGGTGGTACTCACCCAAGCGGACTCCTCAGGCTTGACAGAGTCCTACCACCTGATAAAATATTACTAGGCCAGTGTAATGCTCTCCTTGAGTTTCCGTATTACTTACTCGAGCTACGGCAATGATAAGCCATAAGCAACGCTCGATAGGCTAGTTGCCTAGAATTATATTAAGTCATTTGTAAAGAGCAAAAATAAAATGTGAATGGTGTAATATTTTTGTGTACAATAAAACATAAAGAAAGACGAATGAGCAAGATACAATCGTTTGAAATTCCTAATTAGACAGGGCGGGTAATATAAATCCGTGACGTCACGGTTGAGTATCGCCATTTAAAGTGAACGTAAACTCCGTTTTTGCGTGATGGAGAACATAATAATTTATAAGATCTTATAAGTCCCGTTAGAAAACAAACCAATTTTAATTTGGTTTTTCGTTATTGTTGTATTTTAAAGCCGTTTTCATACTTTGTTTATCAATACGAGTATGACATATTCAGTATCAGTTATTATCTCTATTTCGATAGACAGACGTCCAAGTCTAAGGAGGCAAAAAATTCAATTATAGTCGTCACGGGACGACTCTCCGGGTCCCGTGACCATGATGCATGCAACTGCGTCGAAATATCGGGCTACTCGTCAACAAAGGTACGCGGTAGGAAACCCGGAACATACCCTTATAATGTGTAATAATAACCGCGATAGTTTAAAACATAATGGTATTTCATTACACTTACAAATTAGTTCTGACCAATGTCCGCTGTTGCCAATCCATTTGGCCCGAATTATATATAACGCTATAAATCAGTTTCCATATATTTTTCCAACCTAACCCCGGTTGGCCGTGAGCTCAATACACTTTATCCAACTATATCTACACACCATCGCTGCCCAGATAACCGGCGCATCAGCGCCCTGGTCCCCGCCCCGGGTCCGCGCCCGCCGCTGGGCGCAGGCGGGCCGCCGCGGCCTGCCGCCCGGCCCACGCCGCGCGTGCGTCTGCGGCGCCTGCGGGGACTGCCCGCACTGTCGGTGAGTGCCCCCTTGCTGTGTGGATATGTCTATTGTCTATGTGACGTCATACAAGACGACAGCAGAACGTCTGACTGAGTGACCATTCACTGTCTGAAAGATCACTGAACTTACGGCATCCTTTGATGGCGCTTCTAACAGCTCAGTCTTCGCCCAATATAAAAAGTATAGATATTCTTTGCGCATAATGATCAATTTAATTACTTGATGCTACAAGGATCCTTTCGCACTTGGGTGACATTGAAACGAAGGCGTGGTATGAAACAGATTTTTTTTCAAATCACCGTAATTCCAGAGTGGCTATTTTTAAACCGTTTTCATCCACGCCACCGCTCGCGTGCGCTACCTGTCTCTTTCAAATTCGTGGTAAGTTGCTGCAGATAGAAAAGACAGGCATAAGAAGGCGAACGCTGGTGTGGATGCGGACGCTTCAAAAATAATGAGCCCGTAAAAATAGGCAAAATTATGTATTTTGTCTTTCGTTACTTAAACAGAATGCGTGCGTTGTAATATTGCGTGACGTCACGCCGGTGGAATTTTACTCAGAAGTGACGTCACAAGCCCGACTCCGAAACTTTGATACGCTTTATCTTTTGTCATTTTTTATTGTTCAAGTTTAGCGCTCTCTGTCTTCTTCTCTATCAACATTTCGCCGTCCAACTTTGGACATATGCCTCTCCCAGTCTCTTTCATCCTGATCGACAGGAAATCTCCCTCATCCACATCCACCTTGGTAATGTTGTAGGACCTTTAGTCTACCAGGGTTTCGTGTATTTGTTCTTGGCCGCCATAAAATTACTGAAACACATGCTAATGTATCGAATATTTCCTTCCACAGTGGCCGACGATGGAAACCCACGTTCGAGGATTCGGGGATAGTGATATCGGACGACTGCCCCGACTGGTCCGATAGCGAGGCGCCCGGTAAGCATTTTGAACTCTATTACTTGTGCGTGAAAGTCGGAAGTTTGCTTGGACGTAACTGGATTTTTGACTCGATTGTTTTTAAACCCCGACGTAAACGAGGAGCGTTATAAGTATGACGTGTGTATCTGTGGCTTTGTGTATCTGTCTAATGCGCTTATTACACATTCCTTAATTCAGTGACTGAATTCAGAAACAAAAAGCGTGAGAGCAAATCAAAGTGGAATGTATTGCTCATAGAATAAGGTCCATTTTTGTATCACTTTTATTAAGTCACGCGTCGTTCCGCTTTTAAAAATCCGAGATACAAAAATGGACCTTATTTTATAAGTAATACGTTCCACTTTGACTTGTTCTCACGCTTTTTGTTTCTGAATTCAGTCACTGAATTTAGGAATGTGTAATAAGCGCATAAGGCGTCATAGCTCCCAAACTGATAGACTGATTTGGTTGCGGTTTTCTCTATTTGAAAGCCAGTTTAATTGAGATGGTATTCAGCTTTGTTTCATTAAAATCGGTTTTGTAGTTTAGAATTTTTTTTAAGTAAACTTGGACGGAGGGTTATCGGTCGGTTTGGTTGTTGACCTAACAGTTATTTGCAGATATTTATTTATTTATTCGTATGACATTAATAGTCGAGTCGCTAATTATAACCTAGGTAATTAATGAACACTAAAACTACAAGTAAATATTTAAATGCTTTACCCATTTGGAGATATTGATATCTGACGACGATACGACCACTGATTGAGCGTCGGCCTAATGGTTAAGGGGTCCGACTCGTGTGTTCGGTCCCCACTGCGGCCATGTAGCAATGACTCTTTTCTGTGTTATGTACATTAGTTGAACACGAACCGTCTCTTACGGTGAGGGAAAACATCGTGATGAAACCTGCACGTTCAGGCGTAACTGAATATGTAACCATGCACCCTGTTAATAGAGTGAAATTGTCAAAGCATATTTATTTATTTATTCATTCGCGGATTTATAATAGTATTTATTTTTATTTTATTTATACATTTATTTCAGGCAACTGAGGCCCATATTTATAAATACACAAACAACATAAATACAAAATAAACTAATACAAAATACAGACAAAGATAAAACCTATACCTACATACAAATTATTATAAATTATTATAATAGTATGTCTGTCTGATTATCTCTTCAGGTATGAACAAAGACGGAACCAAGAAGGCTGTGAGCCTCGACTCCGATGAGCCGACTTTCTACTGCAGGTAACTTGTTATGTCAAAATTTACACTACAGGGTAACTTCAAACAGGGATGATGACTGGGTCAACATTTTTAAATTCTAATTAGTCCGTCAGTTAGATTATGGAAAAATATTTCAACGTATTTTTTTAATTTATCATATCAATAAAAAATCACAAAGATAAAGCGTATCAAAGTGGTTCGTGACGTCACTTCTGAGTAAAATTTCACCTCAGGCGTGACGTCAAGCACTATTTATTAGATTTACCAACATTTCAACGCTTTGTATCGGCGTTATTTTTCGGTTAAGTAACAAAAGAAAAAATGCGTGTCCAATATATTTTGATAATCTACCGGACGGACTAAAGAAAAATGCTCAGTCTTCATCCCTATCGATGATACCAAATGCCATGCAAATACCATGTGCTCGTGGTAATAAACAACTTTTTCTATGGCACCAACTCTGGAATTGCATAAAGAATTAGCTGTTCCATACATTTTGGCAGAATACGTTTCCAATTTAATACAAATAAGCTGATTTTCTTTCAAGATGGGATGGGAAGATAGGTGACTTGAATTAGTGAATGGTTTAATTCTTTATTTTATTTTATTTCTTTATTTCCATACAGTTATTTTTACAGCAATGAATGGTGTTTAAGACAAGTTTATTTCATCAACAGATGCCCCGAAAGGAAAGAGAAACCAAAGAATATTTCATTGAACAGAACTGATTCAGGTGAGTGCCTCTTTGACTCTTAAGCTGATAGAAATAAGATTTAAAATCTTTAATGATATTCTGCCTTCAGTGTTCATTTATGAAACTGTATTGCGTTCAATCACATATTGGGGTTTGTTAACCTAACGCCTAATACAGGTTTTTGACATTTAGGAAGTTTATCTTTTGGGTTATGGGCATCGGTGGCCGAGCGGTTAGAGAATCCGACTCGTAAGCCAGAGGTTCCGGGTTCGAATCCCACTCCGGCCATGTACCAATGACTGTTTTCTGAGTTATGTACATTAGTTGATACTAACCGATGCTCTTACGGTGAGGGAAAACATCGTGAAGAAACCTGCACATTCAGGCGACTGAATGTGTAACCATGATTCAATCTGGTCAGGTTCCTCTGGTAGCAGGGTGGGTCATGGAGGTCAGACGGCAGTCGCTCCACTGTAATTACCTGACCTGCCAAATCCTGGATCATGGTCAAGGCGGACCCCGGGCCCTCGTGCGCGAGAGCACAGCCGGGACATTAACGCCAAGATGATTATTTTTTATTTTTTATCTTTTGGATTATTCATAAAAATACCTTATAAAAGGTATTTTAAAATGTATTATTCATAAACGTTCCATAATCGTCTAATAGCTAAAGGTCTGATAAAGTACAAATTTGGTATCATCATGTTGTCGCTCAGATGAATTTATAGCCAAAAACATGGAATCGCTTGTCGCCAAGTCTCAAAAAAGTTAATTGTGCTGAAAGGTCTTCAGCAAAAAAGTCAATATAAATAGTATAAAGTATCTTTATTTTAAATATATGTATGTATGTATAGTATTTATTATAATATAATATATGTTTATTCTATCTTGATGTAGTTAATATTGTATTTAGGTAAATTACAATCTATCATTACGCTTTATAAAGCACCTACTTACTCACTTTCTGCGTTGTCTACTGGTGGACTGGAAGATAAAGCCTTAATGGCTTTAAGTCCGCCAATTGTATTATTGTGCAATAAAGTTTTAAATAAATAAAATAAAATAAAGGTCTTGGCTAAAAAAACCCAGAGTCGCCAGAAATTTTATATATGCCGTTATTATATTCATAATCATATTCATTATCTAGTAATGTACATACATCGTCATCATATACGTAATTCATTGAGAATATAAATAAAAATTAACAAATGTTAAATTTGAAAAAGAAAACGAAAGCAGTAATTTCTGTACGGATGGCGGCCTATCTTCTTCAGGATAAAGGTTAAGAATGGAGTCACGAGCCAATCACAATCAATGACTTAGTGAATAAAATCAGCTGTTCGTGTGACGGCAGCCATGTTTGTCACAGATTTTATTGGAGGTTTATAAAAGGGATCAGCCTTCTTTAAGTTATGAAGCCGTTATTGAGCGTTTTAGTGTGAATAAATAAATAAATAAATATTCGTGAACAAATTCACACAGCGCCATCTAGCCCCAAACTAAGCAAAGCTTGTACTATGGGTGCTATATAACTGATATACTACTTTAATACTTTTTAAATACATACTTATTATACATAGAACACCCAGACCCGAAACAGAAATTAAAATTCATCATTTAAATTTCTGCCCGGCCGGGAATCGCACCCGGGACCTCTTGCGTGGCAGACCCGGCATGTTGACCATTGAACTACACAGGTCGAATATTCGTTTATTATAGTAACCTTTATGTAGTTTACGTAGTAAATCTCCCATAACTTTTTATAAATAATACCGTCAGTCTTTCTCAAAAGGCCTAGACGCCATTCGGATACTTACATAAGTGATACAAAAGTGGACCTCATTCTATACGCAATACATTCCACTTTGATTTTGGTCTCACGCTTTTTGCTTCTGAATTTGACCAATGTAATTAGTCTTTTTATCATCACAGTCAATAGGAGTCCACTGCAGGACTTAGGGAGATTATTGTCCGAATCTTCACGCCCGGTAGGCGGGTTGGAGATCCCCATCCCGCCAGCCAAGCGTGGAGATTACGGCAACGACCTCCCCTTTCGCGGGAGAGGCCCTCAGTCCTGCAGTGGACTGTCACGGGCTGTGATGATGATGGTGACGATGCCATCCCCCGACCCCGCAGACGAGTCTTGCGAGCCCAGCGGCCCGGAGCTGGTCCGGTTCATCCAGCAGATGCTGAACAAGAGTCCGCGCGACCGCACCGCGCTGCTCAGGATCGAGAAGGAGCTGCATGCCCTCGTCATGGACGCCGGGTGAGTCATCATCATCGTCATCGTCATCAGCAGACGCTGAACATAATAGTAATAAAATAATGAACACCGTCACGGTTTTTTTTTTTATTGTACAAGACAGGCATTTGCTCGCCACCTCACCTGTTGGTAAGTGACTATGCGACCGATGATGGAGCATTCCTGTCTTGGAACAGCCTACTCACTCTAGCCTTGGAGGCGCCCAGATTATTATGATCATGGAACACACTCGCCGGCAACGTGTCCCATTCCTTTGCCGTAGGCATTATAAAGGTGGAACCTAAGCGACATTAAAAAGATGAAATAATAGTTTTACCAATTCCGGATTCCCAGCGGAATACCTTTTTTTTTTTTCACTGGGAATGCATTACGTACGTTACCCGCCGTTAGGGGACGAAGGGCGTGTGTGGGACTCCCGGCGTTCGCCGGTCTACATCCACTAAACCCCGCGGCGCTCCTACATCGTCCAAATGGAGGTGTCATGAGAGCAGCCGAAGCCTTGTCATCCACGATCCACGACACCTCCGACGACCGGCCCGCCTTACGCGGCAGGCCCGCCATGCCCCCCTTGCGGGGACCGGTGGGAATAGCCGGAAGCGCCGGGCTGGATGGAGGCCTGTGCAATGCAGGCGGAGATGCCCCCGCACCTCCGGCCCGCTGGCCACCACCGTGAGCGAGAGTAGAACGGTCGTACATCCGTGTTCTCACTCCTCTTCTGCGTCTGCGGAGCGATGGAGCGAGAGGGTCATCCTCCCTCTCTCGCTCCGCTGCCTCTTTCTGCGAGATTAAGTCCTCTCAGAAGGCGGCCACGGCTCCCCAGGCCCTCTCACTTCCGAGCATGGCTTCCAGCGGAATACCTAGGTCAACCTCGCTTCGCCAACGGTACCATGACCTCTCCTCACCTCCACATTATCTATATTACTTATACATTACATTTTTTTTACTAGTATAAGCAACGTAGCGAGACACGCTGGAATCAGGTCAGAGTGCAGCGACACTCGATTGATCGAACCCCCCTCAACCAAAATATATAATATGAAGGATTGACGACAATGCTGTCTTGACGAGTATGTCGTTCGGGGAATACAAAGCCAAGGCTATCTTTAACCTTGCAGCCTTGTTTCGCGACGATGCCTTCCTACGACTCGCTGTTAGTCCTTTCAGCTGCGTTGTTCCAATTATCTCACTCTAGCTATCCTATTGCAATTGACTATCGGAACTTGTTGGCTACTTTCGGCCAGCTACGCAGCAATAGCAGCACTTTGTTGCCTGAAATAATATAATTAATGAAATAATAATGAAACTCGCGTTTTTTCGATCTTAATTGTCGTTTAGCGATCGCTTTTGACACTTGTGTTATGTAGGGCTAGAACAAGTTGCTCTCGCGCGCGATAAGCGAGAAAAAACTCGACATAGGTGTTGCTATCTCTTTCGTCTTAGTAATGAGAGAGAGAGACAAACGCTCTCTCGCGGCGCGGGCTTTTTCGCGGACACACTTGTGCTAGGGCCACTGCTCATGTCAAACCCCATACATTTTCCTTTCTATGAAATTTCGTATTTTTCGAAAAACACATTAGCAAGCGAAGCGTTCCATTCCTTAGCCGTACGCTTTAGTGACTCTGCCAAGACGAATGAACCAACCCATGTCATGGTCCCCTGCAGCCGCTGCCTTTTCCCGGCGACACCGAATGCCCTTCCCTTAGGTTATTCTGGTGGACGGTAGCCGCGCACTATCAGGTGGACCGTCTCATCATGTACCGAGAAACGGCTAAAAAAATATCCTAAAGCTCTTACAGTGTCATGGTCCCCTTGACGCACTTCCTTAACTAAACTGTTATACAGCTGGTCTAGCCAAGACGCCAATCGATTCTTAGCGATCCTATTGCGATTGACGATCGGAACTTGTCGGCCACTTTCGGCCAGCTTCGCGGCAATGGCGATCTCTTAAATGTCGTTTAGCGATCGCTTTTGTCAGTTTGATAATGCTTACGTTTTGACGTACTCATGTTCCTTTCTATTTTAGTGTCAATCGCGAAAATAGAATGCCCTTCCCTTAGACACTGTCCTAATTGGCAACGGTTATGCGACGGGCGGTATTGAGATCTCGACGTCGCCCGACTATGGTCACGCGACCGTTGCCAATTAGGATAGCGTCTTCAGTTGCTGCTATCCTGGTCGACGGTGGCTGTGCACCATCAGGCGACCGTATGACCGTGTGCATTGCGACCAACCTTACCTAACCGGACCACGGTCCTTCCAGCCGCTGCGTGGTCCGCTTCCCAGCCATGGGTTCCTACGGGCGTTTGCTCGTCCACCGAGCTGCAGCGCTGTTCCAGCTGACGCACTTCCTCGACAAGAACGCCCGGAACGCGGTCATCGTTACTAAGAGCGGTGAGTGGATGTTAAAGAGCTTGTCAGGAGTGAGTATAACCCGCATCACGAAAGAAGAGACTTGTCAAATGGCAGTGGAGGGGATTTCGCGCAGGGAATCGTATGCAGCGCAAGTCGAACTACGGGACCCGCCAAGGCTCTTCTTGTTTGACACTAGCTATAATAGATATACGGTGTTATTCATAAAAATACCTAATAGTACGTTTAAAACGTTCATTCACAAACACTAATTGGGTTTTTAAAACGTAAATTACGTTTTAAAGGCCTAATGAGTCCTTATTCATATAGGTTCCTTAAACCTCTATTAGCTAAAAGTCTGATAAAATACAGATTGGCATCATCTTGTTGTCACTCTGATAAATTTATAGCCATAAAAGTAAAATCACTTGTAACCTAGTCCCAAAATAAGTTTTTATGTTGAGAAAGGAGGACCGGCAGAAATGTATGGACCCCAGCCTATATGACCAATAACGTTGAGCGATATGTAATTTCAAAGGATTTATCATTTTCTACAAGTTTCACTATAGCGACAAATCTCGAGAAAATTTAGAAAAAATGTATTATCAATTTTCCCGACAAAGGCCGAATTTTCCAGTGCAAAATGAAGTGTACTTTAATTGACCATAACTTTTTCCCGCAGCGATTCGAGAGTTGTCGCCATAGTGAATGTTCTAGAAAATGAAAAATCCGTTCTAATGACATATAGCTCAACGTTATTGGTTAGGCTGGATTGTCCGGACCTCCTTTGCTATCAAAACGGAGTGCCAAGGAAAATTACAAGTCGTGGCTATATGGATGCATCCTCTTTGCCTATCCTCTTCCGGATGAAAGTCAACAATAGAGTCACTAATCAATCACTGAGAGAATAAAATCAGCTATTCGTGTGACGACGGCTATGTTTGTCACCAATTTTGGTTTATCAAAGGTATCAGCATTTTAGTAGTTATAAAGCCGTCATTGAGCGTTTTATCGCTAATATTCGTTTATGAATCGTTTCCAAGAACCATATTATCTTACTTCTACGGAATATCTTTACAAGAACACACAACTTTTTAACCTTAACCAAATCTACACTTATAACACATGTTTACTTATTAGGAAAATATTATCAGGTACCATCCATACAGATCTTAAATTTTCTAAGAGAGTATTTAGACATAATCTGAGAGATACTAACAAACTCCAGCTTCCACAACCAAGAACGTTAAAATACGGATACAAGACCATAGTGTTTGAGGGAGCACAGCTTTATAATAATTTACCAAGTGAAATAAGAAACGCTGAAACTTTAGGTGAATTTAAAAATAAGTTAAAATGTCATATACAAAAGTGAAGTAAATATACTGCGTGCTTTGTCATAAGTAACTGTAACTTGCAATATAATATTGTATAAGCGGCTCCTTGTGTTGCAACTGATATGTAGTGTAAAACTATTAATTTGTGTAACCTTGTTTTTAAGTGAACCATGTTGTTCTTATGAGGAATAAAGTTCTTTAAACCGATATTATATACATTCTATAACTTACCATAACTTATTATGAATAAGAGGGTTAATGTGTGCTTTTAACAATAATCGAACATCATTTTAACTACACAGAAAAGACGCCATCCTAATTAATCCAAGCTTTCACTACAGTTGTGTCATCTATATCGTCTAACGTCAAATCAGCCATAATGTTGGACCATATATTCGATTTCCTAACGTCAAGCCTGTTCCACCCTCGACGAAATAAGAAGGAAATATAAGTTTGACGTATGAGCCATAGATGGATCTATGTATGTGTGGAGGTGTGTGTCTGTGGCATTGGAGCTCTTAGTGGTATAATGAAAACTATCCTCCCCCCCAGGCACCGCAGGCGGTCGGGTCCCATGCACCTCTTTCCGTGCGTGGTGCACCTCCGCGTTCCCGCCCGCCGCCGGCAGCCCGCCGCGGCCCGGCAGCGGCGCCGGCTGCGACACCAGGGCCAAGTGAGTGACCCTACACTACACTGCACCACCCTACACTACCCTACCCTACATGACTATTCTAGGGCGGCAAAGGACGGTATAGGTGGCTGTATACCACGATAGAGACAGGTGTGTGGGCGTTTTGGCGTCCTACAAGGCTCTAAGGCGTATCGACGTGCCTCAAGGTAGCATTCTCGGCGCTGACTATTCTTGGGCGGTATTAGTTGCGGCAGCGACACAAGGGCTAAGTGAGTGCTACCCTACCCTACACTGCACTACCCTTGTACACCAGTTTAGGGCGGTATTAGCAGCACTACCCCTGGACTCGACACGGTATTAGCAGCGATAGACAGTGGCTACTCTGAGGTATATTGGCGTGCCGCAAGGCAGCATTCTCGGCCCCAGGACGGCTTAAGGCGGTATTAAAACACCACCCTGTACTCATCGCGTCTCTCGCGGCCCAGGAGCAGCGCTATCAGTGCCACGAACACCCGCGCTAAATGAGTCTGGCTACCGTACCTCACTACCTGACTCCACAAACACAGGCGATTCTTGGGTGTATTGGCGTGCCGCAAGGCAGCATTCTCGGTTCTGACTACCCTAGGGCGGTATTAGCAGCACCACCCCTGGACTCTAAATGCAGCGGGACCTGGACAGTTGACAATAGACACTGGGTACTCTAGGGCATATAGGCGTACCACAAGGCAACATTCTCAGCACCACCTTGGACTCGACACGCAGCACAGGCACCGCGGGCGATCGCCTTTTTTTTGGTCGCCACAATTGTCTTTGGTCGCTAGTACGCCATATTTGTTTACCAGTCAGTCTGGACAGGCAGAACATACACACTTTGTTATTTAAACGCCCTCTCCCCCCCACAGATCGATTCTGAAACGCAGCGGCACCACCCTGGACTCGACTGGCAGCAATGGCGTCGGCGTGCGCTCCCGCAGTCTGGAGCAACGCGAGCGCGACTACGAGCGAGTGAGACGGCGGATATTCAGCACGGTGAGTGTGAATGGGACACAGATATAGGGAGCGATAGAAGGCTATTGGCATATTGGCGTCCCGCAACGTAGCTGACTTCTCTAGGGGAACAGAGCGTATTACCAGCACTATACCTAAGGAATCGACAGGCAGCAGTTGCCTCGTAGTCTGGAGCAACGCGAACGCGACTACGAGCGAGTGAGACAGCGTATATTCAGAACGGTGAGTGCGAGTGGGACATAGATATAGGGAACGATAGGAGGCTATTGGCGTATTGGCGTCCCGCAAGGTTGCATTCTCGGCCCTGACTTCTCTAGGGGAACCTAGAGCGGTATTAGCAGCACTACTTTAGATCTCGCCTGGAGCAGCGCGAGCGGAACGGGTCTATGAACGAGTGAGACGGTTGATATCAAGCACGGTGGGTGCGAGCGAGCCACATAGCGAAGACAGTGGCTACACTACGATATTGGCGTGTACTCTAAGGCAGTCTAGAGCGGTATTAGCAGTCGTGTCTTAGAACTCGACAGGCAGCAATTTCGTTGGCGTGCGTTCTCTCATATCGAGTAAGATGGCGGATATTCAGCACGGTGGGTGCTGTAGGTGGGTGGGATGGGAGACAGTCGACTGTCTAGAGCAATAGACAATGGCTATTCTAATTCTAACGGCGCGCTTAGGCAGCTGTCGTATTAGCAGCACCATCGACTCGACACGTTTTTTTTATTTAGCAAATTATTAAAATATGACAGTCAAAGGCCACCTGAATTAATATTAAATGTGCTCCATCCAGGATAATTGCACGTCGCAGGAGGAGTCCCAATGGCCGTGGCAGGGCTCCGGTCCCGTGCGACTGCTAGCTCCAAACGATGGACGGAACAAACTGCTCAAGGTAAGGTTTTTAACCCCCACAAAAACAGTGGGATGCTATAAATTTGACTTGTGTATCTGTTGCGGTGTGTGTCTGTCTCTAACATCGTAGCTCCCGAACGGATGGAAAGATTTGGATGCTGTTTACACTATTTGAAAGCCAGTTTAATCAAGGTTGTTCTTAACTTTACCTCATCAAAATTGGTTCAGCAGTTCAGAAAGTATTTGAAGTATACACACATAGTATAAAACAAAGTCGCTCCCCGCCGTTTGTCCCTATGTACCGTTTAGATCTTTTGAACTACGCCACAGATTTGAATACGGTTTTCAATTAACATAGAGTGATTCAAGAGTTCGTAAGCAAGACAAAGCTGCGGATGCGGTGCTGGCCCTTGTGAGGTTCTTGTAGACATGTAGCGACATCTATCGCTCCACTAGGGAAACTCAACGATACTCACATTACGAGTACACGAACACAAGGTTGGCAAGCATACGCACATAGATAGCGCTAACCGTCCTGCATCGCGCTAGAGAAATGTGCCAACTTCCACGGCGTATATACAACTTCCGACGATCAACTGTCGGACCCTTGCTCCCCTGGTCACAACACCCGGCCAGGTGGGTAATTACCCTTTTCTACCTTTCCACCATCTTCGCTTGCCAACATTGGCGGCTATTTTATTCTGCACCGCCAATGACATGCCTATGTTGTACTGCAAAAGAATGACTTCGGTAGGCTCATTCCACATTTTACACATGCGCGTTAAAAAGGCTCGCGATTCTCGTACGTTAGGGTTGCCTGGAAGAGATCGCTTGTACCGATGAAGCTGTCTTTTCCCGCAATGTTTAAAAGTTCCTTTGGACTATCACATGGGATCGTTCAAGAGGTATATTGGAGGTCTCTTCAGAGGCGGCAACGCATTGGTGACTCCCCTGGTGTTGCTGATGTCCATGGGCGGCGGTGACCACGCACCATCAGGTGGCCCGCTTGCCTGTTTGTCTGCCGGATAACATAAAAAAAAAGTTTAATTTTCTTTTTTTGTAATTTTTTGTTTTTAAAGAGTGTAGCTATCCACGTTGGTTGAACGCCAGGCACCTATATCATCATCACAGCCCATAACAGTCCACTGCAGGACTTAGGGCCTCTCCCTCAAAAGGGGAGGTCATTGCCATAATCTCCGCGCTCAGCAGGCGGGTTGGAGATCGCAGTGTTGCAAACATAACAAGACCTGACCGGAGTGGTTCAGTGGTCAACATGGCCGGTCTGCCACGTAAGAGGTCCCGGGTTCGATTCCCGGCCGGGCAGAAATTGAAAATTTTATTTCTGTTACGGTGTTCTATGTATAATAAGTATGTATTTAAAAGTATATAAGTATTTATCAGCTATCTAGCACCCATAGCACAGGCTTTGCTTACTTTGGGGCTAGATGGCGTTGTGTGATTTTGTCCACGAATATTTATTTATTTATTACATCAATGGAAAACGCTGCTGCCCATTTTCCATTTTACGGAGACTCTAGATCTTTTGTCTCTAAACATTAGACGCCCTATACGACACCCACGAGTGTAAGGGGTTGGTGCTATTCTACTCTGCCGGACACCACACGGCAGGCACCTGTATGGTGTGGATGAAATCTATCCCATCGTCGGACGCTGCGCCTAATTCCACGTTTTGCACGTGTCCAGCAGTGGGCGTATTACACCTAAAATGTCGTTCATCCCCCCCTTTCTTCTCCCCCAGGTGCAATCCCTGGAGACGGCCTCCCCCCCTGTCCCGGGGTCCGGCCGCGGGGCGGTGGCCAAGAGCCACAGCTTCGGCGGCTACGGCGGCGCCGACCCGCCGCGGCTGCTCAGCCGGCAAGGTAGGGCAGATACATACACACACTACACACCCACACCACATACAGACATACCACGGTGGCCAAGGGCCTCAGCAAATTCATTTTACTACTTTCAAATCAAATCAAATATGTTTATTGTAACACACAGGATATACATTAAATGCAGGTCTTATATAAATAGAGACACACATTTATCTATTTATTGACTAGGCCAGTCAAATTTTACAAAAAAATGGCCCTAAAACGCAAAGCGCGATGTGACGCTGCATTTTTGGTATGTTATTTGGACCCCTTGAGAGGGTGAAACTACATTTTACAAGCAAAAAAAAATTGTGCTTCTGGTACGTGAAGCACAAACGTGAAAAACTGCGAAATTTTGGGACTATTTTCACTTTTTGGTCTAAATATCAAAAACTATGTATTTTTCGATCAATAAAGCTTAATAGCTTTTAAAGTTCATTATATTTGCCACTATTTAAGCCCAAACGCAGCTGTACAAAATGTACAGTGACCAAGTTATAAGTCTTCAAAGATGGTCAATTTTTCCGGAAAATTTACAATTTTAAGTTTTGCTCCCGTCCCGAGCAAACTATTGATAAAATCGCTAGTCCTATGATAAAAGTAACTAAAATAAAGTCGTAGTACACTTAATTTACTTTCATTGAAGTACAAAACGAACTAAGTGAGACTAATAGTTTACTCACAATTTTGAAAATGGATTTTTGAAGAATTTTGTGATTACTTATTTGTGTGAATGGTACCAAAGGAAATGTGTTTAGCCAAATATCAGTATAACCACATATGGTTATAGAAAATTTATTAGAAATTAAGTTTTAAGAATAATAATATACAAGCACAGGGTGCCAATCAGCTCCCGAGACCGTTCTATTAGTCTCAGGGTCCAGCGGAAGATATTGCTCAACCTCGGTTTTGCAATTGTATTAGGAGGCACCTAACCATAGGCGTAGGAAGGGGCCAAAAGTAAAAATTTTAGGACATCATGAGCAAGCGCCCGAGTTAAAAAAATTGCCTTTTAGTGGGGTGATCAATAAATGAATAAGCGAGCGGAGCGAGCTCGGAAATTTTGGGTTTTAAAACCTAGAGGATAACAACGAATGTATTAGCGAACGGAGCGAACTAGAAATGTTTGTCATTTTGGGTCTTAAAAGCTGGGGTGATCAATGAATGAGCCACCGGAGCGAACTCCACAGTTTTGACCTTTCAGGTCTTAAACGCTGGGGTAATAAATGAAAGATTGAGCGAGTGGAGTGAGCTTGAAATTTGTGACATTTAGAGTTATTAAATCCTGAGGTGATTATTGAATGAATGAGCGAGGGAGCGAGATCCCAATTTGGGATATTTTTGGTCTTAACAACAATGGGTGATCTTCACAATAGTAATTGAAAGAAATCAATGAATGAGTGGCCGCAACGAGCTAGGTAAATGATAAGAAAAGAACCTGAAACGTACGTATGAGCGAGCGAAGCGAGCTCGAAATTTTTGTTTTCTTTATCTTAGGTGCTGTGATGAAGTGTGATGCTGATCGTAATAAAAGTAATATAAATGATTGAATGAGCAATCGGAGCGCGCACAAAACTTTTAACATTATGGCTTTTATAAGCTGGGGTGATTGTTAAAATGAATATATGAGCGAGCGTAGCGAGCTCGGAATTTTATGTTTTGAAAGATTTGTAAATAGTATGAAAAACCTGTAGCAAATGAATGAGCGAGAGATGCGAGCTCGGTACCACTCTAGTTACGCTACTGACGGCGAGCCTCAAACAGGGCAAATACTGTTGGAAGCAGCATACGACTTTGTGCCGTTCGCTGCTGAGACTGCGCGGAGGCCCACGGTGCTCGAATCAGCATAAAAAACTGCATCAGGAGTTGGGGCGTCGGTTGAGGCGTAGGGTCCCAAGATCTGGATACTTTTTGGGTCAGCAAATATCTCACCGTCCATCGCGGGAACATTTGACTATATTATACACTGGTGGACTGAAAAATTTTCATTGTAATTTAATTGTAATGAAATGTGGTTGTTATTTGAAATGGCTAAGTGTCCCCCTTTCAGAATACGAAGTTTTGTTTAAATAATGCGGTACATGATGAAAAGAGCAAAAGTCCACCACTATACAATATATTTGTTTATTTAGGACTTACACTAACAAATTTATAGCATCTTATTGCTAAAATAAATATACCTACACTCCTTTGCAAAAAAAAAATTCTGTGTATTCCTTGGTACAACCATTTTATTGAAATTATGTATTGGTGAAGTTTTTTATGTGTCCAGCCCACAATTTCATATTGGTACATCCTGGGGTGGGCCCTAAACCAAATGCTGTAAAAACCAACATATAAAAAATCCAAAAAGAATTACAGAGCTCGACTATGTCATGTGACAACTGAAAACTAACGCCTAACTTAAAAACTGGATCCGCGTTGGTTTGCTTTAACTGTGCTGATTCGTGCTCACTGACTGTACATAGCGTTAAACCTCAAAGAGGTTTACCAATGTGTTGTATTGAAGATTGTAATGTTTTTGTGAATAAATAAATCTAAATCTAAATCGAAATATGTGATCGACTCGGCTTCAACGGCCACCTCAGGGCCGGGCCCCCCCTGGAAACTAGCCCTAGATACGCCATTGGACTAGCCTTAATGATACGAAACGGTCCACTATTCAGTTCTCGGATTCGGTAACCGTTGCTTAACCTTGGTTATCGTTCTCGCAAGCACGCTGCCGCTATACCAGGGGCCCTATTTTTTAATCGCTCGCCTCTATTCGAACGATTTTTAATTTTGTCACCTCCGCTGGAGCACCCGCGAAACTGGAGCCGGGTGGTGTCGCCCGTAATGACGGTAAGAGGCCCGAAGGGATGACACTCCCGCCCTGGAAGCTGGGACGATGTTTGGTCAGGGACGCCACGTGTAGCGTACCCTTGCACAGTTCCATCTTGCAGTAACGGCGTGTATGCTGGGTCCGATGCCGCCTCCGTTAAAAGCGTTAAACGGTGCGAATACGCAAGTGTTGGTGAAAACCACATTTTTACGCCGTTTGGCGTGGAAAGCCTTGAACTCTAGGGACTATGCTCACACTCCCTATTTCGGGAGCTACCTAAGCGTCTGGTCGATATTACTAAAGACCATATGGGTGGCTTCCACTTCGGACGGAGGGCATTGCGGCCAGCGTCCTGGGCAGCATTCCTAATAGTTCTAATACCGTTGACTTTGGACAAAATTAGTGATTGTTTCATTAAGTTAGTTAGTTGTTATTTGTATTATGTCCCACCATAACAAATGCTTTATTCTTCATAAATACATTTTTATCTTCCCCTCATTTTTTTTAAGATTGTGAATGGACCATCAGTCTCACATAGTTCGTCCTGTACATCAATTAAAGAAAATTAAATGTTCTACAACTCCCTCTTAATTTATTTTATCATAGAACTAGCAATTTTACCAATAATTTGCTCCGGTCGGGAGCAAAACCTTAAATTCAAATTTTTCGGTAAAAATAGTCCATCTTTAAAGAGTCATAATTTGGTTGCTATACGCTTTATAGAGCTGTGTTTGAGCTTAAATCTTTGCAAATTTAATCAATTTTAAAAGCTATTAAGCTTTGTTGGTCGAGAAAAGCTTAGTTTATGATTTTTAGGCCAAAATGTGAAAGAAGCCCCGAAATTTCGCAGCTTTTCACGTATTACGCAGGTAGCACAATGTTTTTTTGCTTGCAAAATGTTGTTCCACACTCTCCTAAGGGGTCTCAATAACATACCAAAAATGCAGCATTACATCGCGTTTTGCGTTTTAGATGTAAGATTTGACTGGCCTATACTTCAAACAAGGAAAAACATTCACAAACACATATAATTAGTAAATACTCGGTTTACTGGGAAATAGTTCCATGGATGCTCAACCTCAAGCATAAACAGTAAAATTTGTATTTTGAATGTGATCATGACATATTTAGGTATTCAGCCTACATTTCGCCGCGCCCGGGTGACGGCATCAAATTAAAATAATGAAAGTGATGCGTAATGATTAAAATAGTAGTTTATGCTACTGTCATATAAAAGGGGGTATTAAAACATGAGTGTCTGTACGCCTCGTATGATAATAGCTTGAGACGAGTGTTTTAATACCTAATTATATGCAGTTGCATACAATTAGAGCGTCGGTAGCCGGGCGGTTGAATATCCAACTCGCAAGCGAGAGGTATCGGGTTCGAATTCCGTTGCGGCCATGTTCCAATGACTGTTTTCTGAGTTATGTACATTAGTTGAATACCAACCGATGCTCTCACGGTGAGGGAAAACATCGTGATGAAACCTGCACATTCAGGCAACTGAATTTGTAACCATGATCCAATCTGGTCAGGTTCCCCTGGTAGCAGGGTCACGGAGGTCAGATGGTAGTCGCACCACTGCAATTACCTGATCGCCTAATCCTGGATCATGGTCAAGGCGGACCCCGGGCCCTCGTTCTCGAGAGCACAACCGGGACATTAACGCCAAGATGATTTTTTATGTTTTTTTTTATATGCAGTTGCATACACTACTTTATCTGCACTCATGTTTTCTCATTAAAATTTCGTACCTACAATTTTGTCAACTTTGCTGTACCTATAATTCACAAAAAGAAATTACAACAATTGTTTGTTTAGCGGGAAAATAATTCCATACATGTATAACCACAAACCCAAACAAGAAAGGAAGGAAGGAATTTGGAATTTGAACTTTGAATTCGACAATGACATATTTAGGTGTTTATAATTTTCTTCATTCTAACTTTATTTGATTTGATTAGTGTAAATACTACGCAAAATTAGGAACTATAGGTCTACTTACAGTAATTTAAATTTACATATATATTCGTATAACTGTTTGTTCCGAAATAAACAAAAAAAAACGGTGTTTCGCCCATCAGGTGACCTGGCGTGTTCCCGCTGGCGAGCCTCGCCTTCCAGTTCCGGCTATCGCACTCTCAGCCTGCATAGCGCGGATTCTGTCACGCCTTCGCCGACAGGTCAGTATTGCTATTGTGTTACAGGCTATAGTCCCTTGGCAGACAGGTTTTGTCACTGCATTAGACGCTATAGTCCCGTAGCAGACAGGTTTTGTCACTGCATTAGACGCTATAGTCTCTTGGCAGACAGGTTTTGTCCCTGCATTAGGGGCTATAGTCCCTTGGTGGACAGGTTTTGTCACTGTATTAATGGTAAACAGAGGCGGGTTGGAGACAACAACATACTATTGTCAGACAGGTTGTGCGGCTACCGAACGCTCAGCCTTCACAGCGCGGATTTCGTCACGCCCTCGCCCACTGGTCTGTATTGCTATTACTTGAGGGGCTATAGTCCCTTGGCAGACAGGCTTTGTCACTGCATTAGAATAGTATTCTGCAGGTTATAGCTGATAGGTATGATTCACCTTTATGACAAGCTTCACGAATGCCTACCATATAGGTAAATCCTACTTATATGATAGGCCAAATGCCAAAGGTTGTCAAATAGGTGAATCATTTTTAATATTCCTGTATTAAAAGGTTTCTGTATGTTTTACTGACGTAGATTACAAGCTTATTGTACTACTAACAAACTAAAAAATGGATCATTGTTGTCTGAATGAAATAAATAAATTGAATTAGAGGCTAGTCCCTTGGCAGACAGGTTTTGTCACTGCATTAGAGGCTATAGTCTCTTGGCAGATAGGTTTTGTCACTGCTATAGGAGCTATAGTTTCCTGACAGACAGGTTTTATCACTGCTTTAAGAGGCTATAGTACCTTTGTAGACAGGTTTTATCACTGCATTACGGGCTCTAGTCCAGTGGCAGACAGGTTTGCTGTCAGGGCCCTGGTGTTTCTGATGACCATAGGCGGCGGTGACCACTTTCCATCAGGTGGCCCGCATGCCTGTTTGTCTGCCGGCTAACATAAAAAAAAAAGATTTTGTCCCTGCATTAGACGCTAAAGACCCTTGGCAGACAGGTTTAGTCCCTGCATTAGGGGCTATAGTCCCTTGGTGGACAGGTTTTGTCACTGTATTAATGGCAAACAGAAGCGGGTTGGAGACAACAACATATTAACATCAACCTCAGTCATCTCTGGGACGGATCAACCAAATACTAACTGGCCGCTTTGGATTCGGTGGAAAAAGGTACAATGAAGATAATTTGTGACCCACAATCGATTGAAGCTGAGCTGCAGAGCCTCGAGCATCGGCATAAAATGTATCATTTTTTTCTTTCATTTCCTAACAGATTAACACTTTCTGTTACATTTAAATCTTACATGAAATATCTTTAACACGTATCCAGTCAAAATAATAAGCATACAGATAATCTGCAGGTAAACGGCAACTGTCGCCCATAACATCTACCGATTTGTGAACTTTGTTTTCAATGAGGAGTTTTCCAGTAGGTATTGTCAATTGGTTTCAAAAAGCATTAATAGATGGCGCTCCTACAATTTTGGTAATTTTTCACCAAAAGGTTCGACGAAATGTATTTTAATACAAACCTTTCACATTTGTATGACTCAGTCAAATTGATGTTTGTTTTGTTTGTATTAATTTATTACAACCTCTAAAATGGTTGAAAACTATTGATAAATACAATATTATCCAATATAACGTACTTAGTGTTTATATCCCTTTTGCTAAGAACCTATTTCAAGCGATTATCAATTACCAAAATTGTCGGGGCGCCATCTAGTGAGTGGTTAGGAATGCTTTGGATACCTATTGGAAAACTGCTTATTAATCAAAAGTGCAGAATCGCAGATGCGTTGCCACTTCAAACCGGACCACAACACTGCAAGAAATATTGTTGGGTGGCAGATATAGATGAGAGGATGGTTAGCCAGGCGGATTTCAGACGGGTCTAGCCAAAATGTAGCCAAATAGCTTCGGAGCGAATCTGTGGTGACTGTTCGATCGGAGCTAGTCGGCTACGTTCGGCCAGTTACGAAACGTTTTTTTTTATGTCATGCGGTAGGCAAACAGGCGAGCGGGTCACCTGATGGAAAGTGGTCACCACTGCCTATAGACATAAGCAACACCGAGAGTATCGCCAATGCGTTGCCCACCTCTATAACACGTTGCTCTGGCAGCAAAAGGCAAATCCCAAATCCCCACCCCATGGAGCACTGGAAACCTTACTCATCGGCAGAAACAGAATACTATTTAAAAGAGTATTGTTTAGCTGCGGTATTCTGTAAGGCGGAGGTACCTCCCCAGTCGGGCGGCTCCAATTCGAACGGGATACCCCGCTATGCCCTACCTCTCTTAAACCTCTTACCTCTCGTGCTCTCTCAGCACGGCTGGCACAAGTGTGCTCTCATGCACGATAAGCGAGAAAGCGTGCGACATAGATATTGCTATCTCTTTCGTCTCAGTATTGATAGAAGGAAACAAAGAATCTCCCGTGGCGAGATCTATATCGCTGACACACCGATGCTAGCTGTGCAGTTCTATCGCTCTATCAATCCCAAATGTCATTTAGCGATAGCTTGTGTCACTTTTCTAAGATTTATGTGAAATCCCATACATTTTTCCTGTTCATCCTACTGTTGGTCGCGAAAAGAGATGCGTCTGCTAGACCCGCAGGCTTGCGGCTTGACAGGGTCCTACAAAATCAGATTTGGGGGTATTGGACTGCCTGTCCACTGGAGCAAAGAGGAATGGAGCTGTGCCAATATTAACTAATGGAATGAGGAGTTCTCCAGTAGGTATTGATAGTTGGTTTCAAAAAGCATCAATAGATGGCGCTCCTACAATTTTGGTAATCTTTCTATAATCTGCATGATGGTGGCAGTGATTTCATGCAGCCAACTAATGCTAAACTCAAAACTAAAACTTGTTTTTATTAATATAAACATAACTATTAAGGTTGGACGAAATGTAAAAAGAAATATTTATAGAAGTTGGCACTATGTTCAATTATTATTACATCCTCTAAAATAGTTGAAAACTATAGACAAATACAATATTGTCCAATACAACGTACGCAGTGTTTATATCCTGTTTGCTAAGAACCTATTTAAAGCGATTATCAATTACCAAAATTGTCGGGGCGCCATCTAGTGAGTGGTTAGGAATGCTTTAGATACCTATTGGAAAACTGCTCATTGCATAAAATCTCCGCTCCGCTTCAGTGATTGGTTTTTTTTTTACCACTAAGGTGGCAACAAGCTTCCGACCTGCCTGATGGCAAGCAGTCACCGCAGCCTATGGCCGTTTGCAATACCAGGGGCATCACCCACGCGTTGCCGACGCCGTGAAAACCTTTTTAATTAATTTCGGTTCAGCTCGTCTCAGCTTCACTCCTCTCCGCTCCAGTAGACAGGCAGCCTCAGTGGTCTATACTTTCCTGATAATGATAATGATGATGATGATGATATTATCAGGCGGCGCGAGCCCCGAGCCGGCGGCGGAGCGTGCGCTGGTGTGGGCTGTCACCGACATGGCCGAAGTGCCCAAGGGGGCCTTAGTCATACATCCGCAGGTGAGTTGGTACTGTCCTACTAATATATAAACTGGAGGGTCCTGGAGGGGCACGACGGTCAGCACGAGCGACCATCAGCTCATAGTGTTCGATGTCGAGGGGAGTGGGTCCCCAGCCCCACGAGCCAGCCACGTAGAGCCCGGCGGGGAGCCGATGAGGTTCAGGGATCGGGGAGTGGACTGGACTCGCTTTCAGGGCACGCTACAAGCGCGTGTGGGTAGGCTAAACCTACGCAAACCCGCGGAGCAAGCGTGTGCCGACTTTACCGCAGCCCTGACTCGTACAGCCGCGGAGTGCCTGGGGGTTAAGCGGGATCGACCGCAAACCGGTTACGAATGGTGGACCGGGGATCTGGACGCACTGAGGAGGCAGCATAATCGGGCTAGGAGAGCGTGGCAAGAGAGTAGGCGCGCAGGAGGGATAGTGGAGGAAGAGTGCAAGGCTCGCTTCCATGTTGAACGCTCCGAGTACCGAAGGGCCATGCGGGAAGCTGAATCTGACCACTTCCGGCAATTGGCGAACAGTGGGAACGACGATCCTTGGGGGTTGGCGTACAGGGCTGCTAGCGGTCGTGTGCGCCCGCCCGCAAACGTCGTAAACGGACTAAGGCTAACGGACGGTTTCGCCGGGGACGCCGTTTCGGCGTTAGGTGGTATATTGAAGGTGATGTGTCCGGATGACGCACCAGCGACGGACTCTGAATATCACAGGGAGGTTAGGGTAGCAGCATCTTGCCTACCATCTGGTCGGGACTCTGAACCGCTGAACGGATTAACGATAGGACGTATCGTGAAGGACCTACCAAATAAGGCCCCAGGGGTAGACGGGATCACCGCGCGCATTATCAAGGCGGCTTGGAAAGTATCCGCCGCTGAAATCACGGAGCTCATGGCGAAGTGCGTGCGAGAAGGAGTCTTTCCAAGTATATGGAAAGTAGGTAGGTTGGTGGTCCTTCCGAAGGGGAATGGGAAGGCTTTGACTGACCCCAAAGCCTATAGACCCGTGACCCTCCTTCCCGTCCTCGGGAAGGTGCTCGAAAGGGTGATGTGTGAGTGTACGCCGGGTCTCTACACTCGCATATCCGACGGCCAGCATGGGTTCGTTAGGGGACGATCTACCGTAACGGCGCTTAACGCCATACTTGAGACAACACGGGCGTCTTGTTGCAAGTACGTCCAGGCCATCATGCTGGACATCTCCGGGGCTTTCGACAACGCATGGTGGCCCATGGTGTTGCTCAAGCTGAAGCAGGGTGGCTGCCCACCGAACATGTATCGCATGTTCGGCTCGTACTTCTGTGATAGGCGCGTGGGAATGTGGGCGGGGGGTCAGTGCGTTGGGAAAACTTCCACAATGGGGTGCCCCCAGGGCTCGGTCTTGGGGCCCACATTGTGGAACATATTGATGGACGACCTGTTGCGCCTTCCGTGGCCGGAGGGCGTGCGGGCCGTGGCCTACGCTGACGACGTGACACTGCTGATTGAGGCGAACTCCAGAGCGGAAATTGAGCGGCATGGGGCTGAGGCCCTGCGCCTGGTAACAGAGTGGGGCCTCAGGAACAAGTTGGCCTTCGCTCCGGCGAAGAGCGCAACGATCACCCTTAAAGGGAAGCTTAAACGTCCTCCTGTGCTACGCCTCGGAGGGAAATCAATCAGGAGTGTCACGACCGTCAAGGTTTTGGGGGTGACGTTGGACGAGACGCACTCGTTCGCGGCCCACGCGCAGGATATGGGGGATAGGGCGGCAAGATGCTTCGGGAAGGTGGCAAGGGTATCGACGTCGTCGTGGGGTATTAGATTCAGGGCGCTTAGGATACTGTATTTTGGCACGTACGTCGCTACGGTGGCGTACGCTGCCTCAGTATGGTGCGGTAGAGTTGGGTTTTACGTGGTGAAGAGCCGTCTGCTCAGAACTCAGCGCCCGGCACTGATCCTTCTAACGAAGGCGTACCGTACCACAAGTACCGCCGCTCTGGCAGTGCTTGCTGGTGTACTGCCCGCGGACCTGGAGGTGGGGAGGACGGGAAAAGTGGAAGCGAGTCGTGACAGGCTGGCGGGGAGGGAAGTTACCGCATTAAAGAGAGCCGCCTACGATGAGGCGCTTGACGCCTGGCAGGAGCGCTGGGATGCCGAGGAGAAGGGCGCGGATCTCAAGCGCTTTTTCCCGTGCGTGCGTGGTAGATTGGGGGCCACGTGGGTGGAGCCCGATTATGTTGTTTCCCAGATGTTGACGGGTCACGGCGCGTTTAGAGCGCGATTGTGGGCGCTTGGCTTGAGCGACTCAGCGGAGTGCTCATGCGGGGAATTAGAGAGTAGGGACCACGTTCTGTGGGATTGCGAGATGTACGAGCGGGAGCGCAGCATCATGCTTGCTGGGTTAGAGCGGAAGGAGGCGGGCCCGGTTTACTTCACGGACCTTGTGTCCTCGGAGGCGAACTTCGCAAGGTTGAAGGAATTCGCGTGCGCTTGGTATCGTGCGAGGAGAGTGGAGGACGAGGAAGAGTAGGAGCGTTGGAGAGAGGGGAGAAAGGAGAACGGGAGCTGGCCGACGGGGCAGAATTTTGTGCGTGTGGTGTCAGCCCAATAAGGGAGAGTGCTAGGGCATTATCAGGATTTGTGGGTGTGAAGAAATGCGCACGCCTAAAGAGCCACCGGCAAGTAAGCGTGCGCATCACCCGTGATTAGGTCTGACGCGGTCCGTATGACCGAGAGGTCGATAGGATCCTGGGTGGAGGTGTCCTACTAATATAGTCATCATCATCACAGCCCGTAACAGTCCACTGCAGGACTTAGGGCCTCTCCCACGAAAGGGGAGGTTATTGCCATAATCTCCACGCTTGGCAGGCGGGTTGGAGATCGCAGTGTTTAAATATAACAATGGAAAATGCTGCTGCCCATTTTCCAGACTACGGAGACTCTTGATCTTTTGCCTCGAAAACATTAGTCGCCTTGTACGACACCCATGAGTGTAAGGGGTTGGTGCTATTCTACTCTGCCGGACACCACACGGCCAATTTAGTCATAGACATTCTTTATTTTGACATCACAAATAGACCTCTCATCATTTAGAACACTTCACTGATGACTCCGTGATGGGCCTACGTGATGGGCCTACGTGATGGGCCCGGCCGTGTGCAACCGGCTGCCGCCCGAAGTTGTCGCGTCCACCAGCATGCCTATCTTTACTAACAGGCTGCGCAATTGGCTTATCAAGCAGGCATTCTATAGTTATAATGAATTTTTAGAACTAAGGATATTGACTTAGATGTGTAATGTATTACTATTATTTTATTATTAATGTATGTATGTATGTATGTAAACTCTTTATTGCAATTAAAAAGAAATACAGTAGGTAGAAAAATATCATTTTACAAAGCAAAGGGCGGGCTTATCCCACAATGGGATTTCTTCCAGCCAACCTTAGACCCTCTGAAAGGAGATCTAAAGAGCGGTAGAGGCAATATTGAGCACTTATAACTAAATTTACAGGTATTAATTAACTTAATCATTATTGTTATTTTTGAAATCCATAGATTGACATACTTATACTGTTATTGACTTGTAATTAACAATTATCAATAAATCATGAATGAATCAATGAATCAATGCTGAATAAAACATAGTAGGTACAAACACACAAATACCAATACCATTAATAATCATGGAGCAATGAGATGCGGAAAAAGGCCCCATTTCATCATTTCCAGTGAAATTGTGACGGTAAGGAAAATAAATAAAATTGTATACATTAATTTTATTTATTTTCCTTGCCGTAACATTAAGGACAAAGTTCATTAACCGTTTTAGTGAGATATAATAAATCATTTAAACACTACATAAGCTAATATCACATAGTAAGATCCGTTTTTTTTTTGGTGACATGGAGAGAACCTGCGGTCCAGGTCCCACCCAGCCCTTCAGGGGAAGAGCTGGGTTAAGATCCTGCTAAAATCATGAATGCGAAAGTTTGAAGGAATCGATGGATGTATCTTTGTTACTAATTCACGCAAAAACGACAGCGGATTTTGATAAAATTAAGTAGCACATAGGTATAGCCTACATTTTTTTTACCACAGAGGTGGCAATCTGACGGCATGCCGGTTGGTAAGCAGTCACAGCAACCTGTGGATGTTTGCAATAACTCTGTAAATTTTTTCCACCATTTGGGGTAGGTGTAGACCTACACCACCTACATGTTGTAGAACGCCACCCGATCGCCATCGAGCCGGCTTCACTAGGCTCTAATAAATAAATCCCTATTTCAGGCAAAGTAACGAATTACACCCATATCACAAAATTAAAATTTAAAAGATATAACGTATCATAAAAATAAATAATAAAGATAAAAATTACTTAAATTCATGCCTAAGTCTTGATAATAATTTTCCGTCTTATAACGAATAAATAAATAAATAAATAAATATTCGTGGAAAATTCACACAGCGCCATCTAGCCCCAAACTAAGCAAAGCTTGTACTATGGGTGCTAGATAACTGATATAATAAACTTCTAAGTTATATTTGCATGTACAAATGGCACCGCACACAAAACTAGAATCAACCAGCATAAGATGACCTACATAGTCTATAGAATTTATTAGCTATGTTAGCTCCTTTTATAGAGAGCGTCGGTGGCCGAGCGGTTAGAGTGTCTGACTCGTAAGCCAGAGATCCCGGGTTCGAATCCCGCTCCGGCCATGTACCAATGACTGTTTTCTGAGTTATGTACATTAGTTGAATACCAATCGATGCTCTTACGGTGAGGGACAACATCGTGATGAAACCTGCACATTCAGGCGACTGGATGTGTAACCATAATCCAATCTGGTCAGGTTCCCCTGGCAGCAGGGTCATGGAGGTCAGATGGCAGTCGGTCCACTGTAATTACCTGACCTGCCAAATCCTGGATCGTGGTCACGGCGGACCCCGGGCCCTCGTGCGCGAGAGCACAACCGGGACATTAACGCCAAGATGATGATGATGATGTTAGGACCTTTTATACCGGTTTTGGGTAGGTCGATTGATGTGCTGCGTTCTGTACTCTATAGGTGTTTGTATAAAGATTGTCTATACAGACTGGGCGAGCACTCACGAACGCTGACGGCTCGCTGTATCTGTTCGATCCTGCGCGCCCGCCGCCGCTCGCCACCACTCAGCATCGGCCACAGGTGAGTTTAGAACTAGCTTTATCATTGCGAGACGCGACGAGTGTAGCCTGGCGCTACCCTCGCCCATCTCTACGTAATATTTAATATTAATATAACATTTACCTAAATATTTACCTATTTAAATAATATATATAGTAAATGCACCAGTATCTTCTTTTATGTGTGACGGCGAAGGCGGAATTATCGTTGACACAAACCTCAACCTCAGGCGGGTTGGAGATCACAGTGTTATAAATATAACAATGGAAACCACTGCTGCCCATTTTCCAGCCTCCGGACACAGCCTCGAAAACATTAGTCGCCTTGTACGACACCCACGAGTATAAGGGGTTGGTGCTATTCTACTCTACCGGACACCACACGGTGTACCGGCCTATAGGAATACATATATATAAATGCCTTCCTTGTATACCTGTTGTAGAAAAAAGTGCATCATCCAAGTGACCTTGTCTTGACTATTTTTATTGCACGCTTGGAATGTTGAAGGAAACTTAGTTCCAAGAAACCTCACGAGAACTGTTGTAATATTGACCTAGGGTTATTTTCAGTGCGCCTTTACGTTAGACAGGATAAAGGCAGGTGTTTCAAGGTCATTTAGTTGGATTGGATGCTGGACACTCATTCCATTCTACAGTTCTGTAATGGATTTGCAACGGAGTAAAGCTGGAATATAGAAAGTTAGGTCATTCCCGTTGTCCCCCAAATCTGCCTATCTCTTTCACACTTGTGGTAAGTTACGACGTGGGAAAGCGATAGGTAGATTTGGGGGACCACATTTGGGGGACAACGGGAACGATCGGGGAAACGAGTCGTTCCAGTTGTCCCCCAAATGTTGTCCACCAAATCTACTTTTCTCTATATCGTATTTTTTATCAATTGAATAAAATGCTAGAATTTTACTTTATAATAGTAGATTTTTAAATTATATTCGTACTTTGTCATTTTGAGTACATCAAATGTAATCTGCAGCGCTATGTTTACTCGTATTTATAAAATCAAAATTAAAACGCGTAAAAATTATGTTAGTGTTCAGTGTCAGTGGAACATTGACACTGAACACTAACATAATGTTAGTAACATATGTTAGTGTTCAGTGTCAGTGTCATTTACTCCCGTTCTTTGCTTTATGGCCGAGTTTGGCTCTTTTTCTGCTAAGAACAAGAAAGTTTATAAAGTGTACCAAGGTATGTATCATGTATGTACAAATTATTGTAGATAATTAAATAGGCGCATAGGTTAATATATGGGCCAGCTAAAATTTCCCATTCAATCTCTCTTCTCTACTTTGTGGTCGTTCAAAAGTACATTTTCACGGGATAGATAGGGCCTATCCAACATGCATGTTGTGACGGCAGTCCTGTGTTATGGTATCATGCGATTGGAGTTACGCGCTACCGTTGCTGGAATTCTTATCACTTAGGTTTTTTGGGAAGTCTATATATTTGTATGTCTGGTATTTTCCTCGTAGTCATTAGATTTCCAAACGCACAACAGCCTTGGAAGCTGCGTGCTGTGGTATTTTATAGCCATCCTCTGGTTTGCCACAGTGTCTAAAGCGGTACGAATAGGAGTTCATATAGACTTTTCTGAATTCCTTTGTTGGATTGAAAATTTGCCGTACTCTCTATCATATTTAATCGATTAGAAAGCATTCAGAGGCTTTACTAAATTGGCCCGTAATCAGGTAGGTTACTTTATCTGTTTTTACCTGCTAACCGATGCTCTTACCGGTGAGGGAATATATCGCGATGAAACCAACACTGAATGTGTAACCATGATCCAATCTGGTCAGGATCTACTGCAGGATCACAGAGGTCAGATGGCAGTTGCTCCACTTTAATTACATGATCGACCAAAGCCTTGATCATGGTCAAGGCGGACCCCGGGCCCTCGTGCGCGACAGCACAACCGGCACATTAACGCTGATTTTGGATAACTATTTCGAAATGTTCCATGCACCAAAATGGTGGTACTTCATGTCTTAGTGTCGCGAGCGAGCGACCTCGAGTCGGCGGTTGTAGTAGTTCCAGCAATCTCAATCGGACACTCAACTGATCGTTTGTACAGGTGTTTTAGAAAAGTCGTAGGTAAATATTTCCTTATAAAAACGGGAGTGCAAAACTGCAGAGGCTTCCCTACTACCTGCGTTGCAAGTTGCATTTAACCCTGTTGCATAATTTCCCATAAATGCCACTGCATTCGCGGAACACCATGGCCAGGAAAGTCTACGTCAATACTACGTCATGTCTTTATTAATACTGAGTATAAATTTCTATACGCATCTCCAGCGTCGTCAGTCAGCCTTAGAAGTTGCGTGCTGTGGCATTATTGCCATACTCTGGCTTGCCATAGTGTCTAAATCGGTTTGAAAAGGAGTAAATATAGGCTTTTCTAAATTTCTAATATTGGATTGACATTTGATTGATCTTCGGACCGAAATAAGGTATGTTAATACTATTTCTATTTGTAATTATCTGATCTGCCTAATCCTGGCTCATGGTCAAGGGATATTGACGCAAAGTTGATTGAGTCATTATTATTCATTCATTTATTTATAGTAAATATTTCACATCGTCATATCAATATACATTATGTTATCATTATTATAACATGTCAATATAAACCCAATAAAATTATACATAAATAGCATCAACTAGGTAAGTAAATTAAATAAATGTCAATTTTATTATCAAAATAATGTCAATATAAGAATTAATTAACACATAAACATATCTTGTCAAGCAGATAAAAAAATAAAAAAATAAAAAAAAAATTGTGTAAATGTCAAGTAAACAAATTAAAAATTAATTAATATGTAAAATATACAGATAAAAATATAAATTATTATGTCAATACCTCCAATATATGCCAACTCACAAGGTCGCGGAGTGGTCCCGTGCCAACGGAATGCAGTTGAACGTTACCAAGACTAACCTCATGGAGTTCTCGTTGAGGTACGGCTCCGGGCCAACCCTATCTGTGTGCGTGGATGATATACCCATTCCAAACGTTGACTGCGCACGCTTCGTTGGTTTTGACTTCGATTGCCACCTTCGGTGGCAGGACCACATGGAAAGACTGTGCTCGAAACTCAACTCAGCGTTTTTCGTCATCGTCCGACTGTCGAGGACACTTTCACGAGAAAACCTAATAAATACCTATTATGCCTACTGCCACTCTCACTTGACTTATGGGGTAGATTTGTGGGGACAGGCTGCGGACAGGAATCGACCATTTTTACTGCAGAAAAACATAGTACGTGTTCTGTCGCATGTACCACTTGATACACCTGCAAAGCAACTATTTACGATATAAATATATTTATCTACACTCATAGCATAATGTTCCAATTACATATACGAAAACAGTCGTTATGGATACACTTTTTTCACGCCAGACTATAAAATTAAAAAAAAATACTTTTCGATACAGCATTTCCCATACTATTGTCATTACAGCTGTATCGTAAAATAACTTTTTAATCATTATGCAACACTTTTATTTTTTAATTTTTTGTCGGGCGCCGGGACACGGCGTAATGTAGGCTGAATACTTAGATGTCTTTAACAAATTCAAATTCAAAATTTAAATTTTCCTGTTTATATTCTGTGTAATTATTTTCCCGCTAAACAGAATATTTTTTGTAATTGTTGTGATTTGTGTTTGTGAATGTTTTTCCTTGTTTTAAGCAAATAAATAGATAAATGTGAAAATAGTTAAGTGCATTACCCGCCGCTTGATATCCTTGACGCGTAGATACAACAGAACTGACTCGCAGCTTAATTCCAGCTAAGTTGAGAAAATTATAGGTATGATATTTTAACATAAAAATATAAGTGTAGATAAAGTAGTGTATGCAACTGCCAATAAACTCATTAACCGAGTAGCTTCGCTTCTGGGGCTGGTGCTAGCGCTTCGATTTTCGAAATGTCGGGGATAGATGGCGCGCTAGTCCGACCGAGTTTTAGGGTTTGCTATTTGACCTGATTGCTCACTAATCACTGATTCTAAAGCACTAATTCGCGTCACTAGGTTCGTCACGGTTTTAGACAGGTCACGAACTAAACTTTCTAGTACTTTCGTAGCCATATTCTATGATAGATTTAAAATTTCAAGAGCACTTTCTGATTACTGTTGACCTCTCGGGGGGTGAGGGGGAACTCTGTCTTACGTTACTGTCACCAATCCATTTTACTTTACAGATAATCATTATTGAATTGCCCACAATGAAATACACTATCATTGTCATCGTTTACGTTTGTGTGGCGACCGTTTTCTGCTCGCCACTGCTTCAGAACCTCGTCGTTCAGAAATCAGATATCCCAGTTAAGAGACATCGTATGCCTCCACACAACCCTGCCTTGAAGAAGTGCCATCTAGACATATCTAAGACGCAAGGGCGTTCGGGCTATGCTCCCGACTCCGAGGCTGTCGGGTCAAATCCTACCACGAGGACCCGAAGACGCGCTGACCCGAAGAAATGGGTGGACCTTTGCAGAGAACTTTTGGCCAGGGAACGGCGTATAACTAAGAAGAGCTGACCCGAAGAAATGGGTGGACCTTTGCAGAGAACTTTTGGCCAGGGAACGGCGTATGACTAAGAAGATGATATTTACATTATTTTTTTTATGTTGTACTAGAATAGGAGTTTATACTGTAATAATTGCGGGATGATCATCTAATTCTAATTATGCTATATTAGGGGGTTTACGAGCTGTGGCTCAAACAATTTCTTATGAAGTTAGATTAGCATTAATTATAATATCTAGAGTTATTATAATTATAAGTTTTAATTTAATAAATTTTAAAAATTATCAGGATATAATTTGAATAATAATTATAATATTACCATTAAGAATATGTTGATTATCTTCTAGATTAGCAGAAACAAATCGAACTCCATTTGATTTTGCTGAGGGGGATGAGGGATTGGTATGAGACAATTTAATAAAAATACATATAAAATCAAAAATATTTATATTGGTTTTTTTTCATCACTAAAGATTGGTAAAGTTGTCAGTATCTTCGGTAACATAGACAGAACTAGCAGCATTTACTGCAGTATTGCCAGAATTGGCAGCATCTTCTACAAAATTGTCAGTATTGGTGGCGTCACCTGTGGCTTTAGTTGAATTGGCAACATCTTCTGCAGCATTGACAAAAATGTTGTTATCGTCTGTAACGTTGATCGAATTATTAGCATCTTCTACAGCGTTAACAAAATTGAGGGCATCGTCTTTAACGTTGGTCGAATTGGCAGCATCTTCTGCCGCATTGACAGTAACGGCAGTTTCTTCTGTAGCATTATCAGAAATTGAATATTCTGTACGGGGAACTTGCACTGTTTGATATTCTCCATACTCATTCGATAGCATGGAGTAAAATAAGTGTGACTCAATTAGGGATTGGGTGATTGCGGTCGGTATACTGAGAAGCAAGGCACACACGAGAAGCTTCGGTGATATTACCATCTGAAATGCGATATTGAAAATTGGTAATGTAAAATTTTTTATTCTAGTCGGTAGGGAAACAGGCTAGAGGGCCACCTGATGGAAAGTGGTCACCGTTGCCTATGCACATTAGGAACATCAGAGGTAACACTAACGCGTTGCCCATCTCTAAAATGCCGAGTCACGTTGCTGGGGCAGCAAATAGGCAAATGCTAGGCCCCTACATTGATAACGCCATGATTCCCCAGGAAGCAGTTTTATGTTCAGTAGCTGCTACTGGCGAAGTCACAATTTTCCATCGGATGGACTATCTGCTCATTGATCAACCAGAAAAGCACCCCCATATATGATGAGAAGACATTCAAAACAGGATGGAATCGTGTTTAGTGTTTTTTTCCTTTCGAGAGCTAATGACGTACAGCGAGGATCCGAATAACAGGGCGACGTGGAAGAGGGAGAATACGGAAGCGGCGGCAGAAGCTGTAATGGACCGCTAGGATGATGATGATGATAATTTTGTCGACCTGAGTGGTTCAGTGGTCAACATGCCGCTGGTCAGCCACGCATTAGGTCCCGGGTTCTTGCTTCGAATTGAAATGATGAATTTTAATTTTTGTTACGGGTCTGGGTGTTCTATGTTTATACATATTATTAAGCATGTATTTAAAAGTATATAAGTAGTATATCAGTTATCTAGCACCCATAACACAAACTTTGCTTACTTTGGGGCTAGATGGCGCTGTGTGTGAATTTGTCCACGATTATTATTATTATTATTTATTTATTATACAAAAAAAATTAAATTGAAATAACCAGAAACTTATTACAAACTGCTTTTGAGCAGGACAAAAATTTGTAAAATCACATACCTTTTTCTTCGAATTAATAAATTATAATCCTGATATCACTTTGAAATGTGCTACACGCTTTGATCACGTTTTGAGAAGTGTCGTTGTACGACAATTTAATATCAAATAGCAATATTATATTTACTTAATTAACATATACATTAAGATATGCCAAGTTTTCCTCAATTAATTCGTATGCGGTGATTAAGACATATCTCTATATGCCCTAATAGGTTATGTTTTTAATATTTAGAAAGTGCTTCCGCTACCGGCCGATGCAAGTTAAAATATTTGTTTGCGCCGCCACATAAAATAGAGTGGTATAAAAAAATCATCTAGGTACAATACCTTTATTGCACACCAAAGTACATGTGCATAAGAAAAATACAAGAAGACACAGTACAATTGGCGGTCTTATCACTAACCTGATCTCTCCTAGACAAACTTGGTATGGAGAGAGACCATAGAAATTGTGACGGATACAGGTTGGTACGTAATGCACACTAAAGCTTACCTAACTAACCTAAGTACGTTGCATAAACATTCATAAATGGGCACCTTAACGTAGGTTATTGTTGTAAAAAAGCCTAGAGGTCCACCTCTAGGTGAAATTATGCATAGGTATAATTTTATTCAAATCTAATCGTCTTTTGGTAACATTGACTAAATTACTAGCTTCATTTGCAGCTTTGCTAGAATTAGGAGCATCTTCTGGTTTATTGGCATCATCTGCAGTACTGGCAGAATTGACGGCTTGTTCATTAGTATTGGTAGAACTAAAGGCGCCTTCTGTAGCATTGGTGGAACTAGTGGTATCATTTGCAGCATTTCCAGAATTAGCGGCATCTTCTGTAGTATTGGCAGTAAAAGTGTCATCTTCTGTAGCATTGGTAGAGCTAGTGGCATTATTTGCAGCATTGCCAGAATTAGCAGCATATTCTGCAATATTGGCAGTACTACTGGCATCTTCTGTAGCATTGCTGGAATTAGTAGTGTCCGTACTAACTGAGATGTGAAGTACCTCAAAGAAAACCTGTTTAAGATCTTCTGATTTCAAGTCTCCGTTCTCATCGTATATTTCGATGTCTGTTGCGTTGTCTACTAGCTCAATATTACTGAACATAGATTGAAATATGTGAGACTGAATCCTGGATGCCATCGTTGCCGGTAGACTGAGTAACAGTGTCCACAGACGTAACTTCGGTGGCATTGCGATCTGAAACGTGGTAACAGTAATGTTTAAAAGCCTTGAACATCGGCGTAGGGTTCTATCGGAATCCCACAGGTTATACTTCTCCGGGTGATTCCGCTGGCAGCATTCCGCCTTTGGTTCCCAAGAAGCGGGCGTACAATGCAAGAGTAAGGGCATGACCCAGCTTGACAAGGGTTTTTATAGCATTCATGAATTAAAATTTTATGCAATATTAAAAAAATACCCTGGGGTTAAAGACGAGTTCTTTGTGTTCAAGGGACAGCATGCCCCTATTCTTTTAGCAAACTGGCTAAAGATACACCAAATACCCTGTATGTGGTGTGGTAATGGACTTATATTCTTGTACTGTACGTTCCAAAAACTCTTATAAAGGATGACCTTATAAAACTTTTATAAGGTTTTAAAATTGAAATTAGACAAAGAAAAATGGTTTTAATATCGGTGAAACTAGTTTTATTGAAAATATAATGAAATGCCATTTATGTTAGAGTGTGATTTCGGCCGTGTAGCCGCCACGTTGGTCCAATCTGGACGTCCAATTTTCATACACCTTTTGCAGCAAACGGACGTATTTTGCTAATTATTCACCAAATGTTGTAGAGCAAGAGCCCATGAGGGCCAGACCTTCCTATTGTCCGTAAGTATGAAAGTTTTTCCATGTGTGTCCCCAACACAGGTAAGAATGATCCCCACCCATGAAACCTGGACGGTGGTTCCTTTGGCAGGTAACAGGTAACAAAGGTGTATAAAATCTTATTTCCAATTTATTAAGTTAGCAAGCTCAATTTTTTTGTATTTTATTCGTAACAGCATTAATACTCACGAATGAATTAATGCTCAAATTGAGCTTGCTAACTTAATAAATTGGCGATAAGATTTTATACACCTTTGTTACCTGTTACCTGCCAAAGGAACCACGATCCAGGTTTCATGGGTGGGGATCATTCTTACCTGTGTTGGGGACACACATGGAAAAACTTTCATACTTACGGTCAATAGGAAGGTCTGGCCCTCATGGGCTCTTAGACTATTGTGTTCTATTGTCTCTGATTTATCGGCGTAGACGTATCCCCAAAGAAAAACACGCAGCGGCCGCATTCTCGAAATAATGAATCATGAGCACGAGCCGCGTTAGTTCAACCATTATAATGCATACGGTTAAGAAATAGAACGGGTTGCCTGCGAGTAGATTCCCTGATCATTATAATCTAGACGCCTTGTATAGAGTGAATAGGCTGTTCCTAGACCTTCGGACACATCGTCACTTACTACCAAGTGAGATGGCGGTCGCATGCCTGGCTTGTCTAACTATACAAGAAAATAATATATTTCAATTTGAAAACCATAGGTTTAAAATATATCATTGACCAGCCGCACGGCCTTGACTCGACCTTTCTAATGCGTACAGCTAAGGAATCAAATGGAACGCTTTGCTTGCCATTGTGTTCCCCGAACAGTACAATCTGGACTGCTTCAATGCCAGTGTGAATAGACTCTTTTCTGAGTTATGTACATTAATTTAACACTAACCGATGCTCTTACGGTGAGGGAAAACATCGTGATGAAACCTGCAAATTCAGGCAACTGAATTTGTAACCATGATCCAACCTGGTCAGGCTCCCCTGGTAGTATGGTCACGGAGGACA
Source organism: Blastobasis lacticolella (assembly GCA_905147135.1). Taxonomy (NCBI): domain Eukaryota; kingdom Metazoa; phylum Arthropoda; class Insecta; order Lepidoptera; family Blastobasidae; genus Blastobasis; species Blastobasis lacticolella. Next base: position 2,575,346 of record LR990067.1, read on the forward strand.
GACGGCAGTCGCTCCACTGTAATTGCCTGATCGCCAAAGCCTGGATCATGCTGAAGGCGGATCTCGTGCTCTCGAGAGCACAACCGGGACATTAACGCCAAGATGATAATTTTTTTACAGTGTAGTAAACCAGGTTATCTTTATAAATGCCTAGTCATTCTCAGCGGGCGAAAGCACGTAATTCGAATCACTTTCCCGCGGGTACCTATTATTTTCCCGAGATAAAAGTAGCCTATGTTACTCAGCAGTAATGTAGAATGTAGATGTTGCAAACGTCCAAAATTCTTAAACTAAAAACTAAATATTATTTGACCAAATAAAGATACGTCTATGTCGATGTACCGCCATTTTTCTTCAGCTCAAGATTTGCCCACCGCGTGAGATATTAGTAAGTTTGTGGCACTGTAAACGATCCTATTGCACTTTTGATATCAACCTGTATTTAATAATAATCGATACGCCAGGAGGTAAATTAGGAGAATTATTTAAATAAATAATCGTGGACAAATTCACACAGTGCCATCTAGCCCCAAAGTAAGCAAAGCTTGTGTTATGGGTGCTAGATAACTGATAATCTACTTATATACTTTTTTTTTAAATACATACTTATAATACATAGAACACCCAGACCCGTAACAGAAATTGAAATTCGTCATTTCAATTTCTGCCCGGCCGGGAATCGAACCCGGGACCTCTTGCGTGGCAGACCGGCATGTTGACCACTGAACCACTCAGGTCGAAAGTATTATTAAAGCAGGAAATATGAACAAAGTGAAGACCTTATTCCGTTGTTATTATAACATATAATCGCCAGTCAACTCGTGACCATGACGCATGCAATTGCATCGAAATATCGAGGTAAAAACAATACTAACCGCGGTAACAAACCCGATAATGTATGTATGTAGTGAACGTGTAGTCAATAACCACGAAAGTCTTAAAACCTATATTATTACTTATAACATTTTAATCTCGCATCACTGTGAAATTAATAAAATGTTCAAAAACTAAATTGAAACTTGAAAGCAGGCGAGACCCATTCTAAATTTCTTTAACCCTTTAACCGCCAAGGTCGGATATATCCGACAAAAATTTTCGTGCTCATTTCGCCAAGGACGGATATTTACGACCAAATACCACTACTCGGTTAATCTGCCTTTTTGTTTGATAGCACTGTATTATATTAAAATTATGTTCATAATTTGGTAAATAGTTGATGAAGTAATCATATACAATTGCTTACACTTTAGTTTCTTAATTAGAAGACTTAAAAATAATGTCTAAAGTTGAATAAATTACTGATAGTATTATTCGAAAAGTGTATTGGTGTCCAGCGCCAGTGACGGAAAAATCCGACAATAAGGATGGGACATAAGCAATGATTTACTGGTAGAAAAATCCACATAAATTAAATTATTTCTGTTTATACTTACTAATTTATTATAAAACAAATAAAGCAAATGTTACTCTATAGTAAACACATTTATTTCTATAAATATGTGTTTATTTTGTTTTATTTATAATAAATAAAGCTTAAAAATGTCAGTGACTGAATCGACAATTCCCATCCCTAGTCTGCATGTTTAGAAACTAATGTTGCTAGTACACCCAGCGCCACGGACGGAAAAAGACGACCGCTTCTGACGTCATAAACGAGTGCCGCCTTCTGGATTTTTCCATTGGTGTTGTGCTTATGCGTGTTATTATTATGTTCGTGTTATCGATTAATGTGATTAAACATGATTACAGCTGAAGAATTAATACGTATTCTGGAAGGTGATCTGTAGTTAAATATCATTAGAATCTGTCAAGGTTCGATTCGGTAAACTGATATTAATATTGTTGAAATAAGTATAATCATGTTTGTTAAAAAACTGACCAATGTTGTTTGTTAACTATTGCATTTAGATAAAGAATACTCTATAGGACTGCATTGAAAAATAAGAATAACAAAATTCTTTTCATGACCAATTTTATTGTGCGGAAATCAATAAATCTTTCAATATCTGTAGACGCTTTTTGTTTCATTGTGTTACCAAAATACCTGCTAATATTAGAAATAAAATTACAAAGTAACGTTTTCTATCTACTGTCTGTTACGATATTTAGATGAAATTGTAAGCGTTTGAAGGGGAATTACCCATATCGATATACTATTGAACATCACTATTTGTTGTAGGTATTTATTTTTCGTTTTACTGTGCGTGGCGCTGAGGGCACGCCAACTGATTCTAAGAGTGGCGGTTAAAGGGTTAAATATTAAGTAGGTATAAGTATCCACCTATACGAAAGTGGGACCCTGACTGCTTTCAAGTTTAAATTAAACTTACATTTGCACTATAGCAATTCTTTACGCCGCCCGGGGCAACGACCTCTCCTATATAAGGCTCAAGTCAGACCCCATTTGGAGTGTTGCTCCCATCTATGGGCGGCAGCAGCTTTGGTCCTTGTGACTCGATCCAAAAGCGCACTGTGTCAGAAAATTTATGGCAGCGTTATCTGTTAAGCATTTTCAGTATTGTAATTTCTAACCAGCCTGCTTAGAGTGGAGTTTAACGCGCTGTTGAGATGAAGGAAAGTGAAACTATTTACAAAAGGCAAACCATTTTAATATAAATAAGACAAAGCTATATTTCAATCGGTACCGATAAACACAACGTAATTGGTAAACAAACAAGCAAAATATAGTACCTAACATCCATATCTATACATGTAATAAAACAGTAAAAAAGTGTGTCTGTACATTGAATATATATTTACAAAAAATAATTTAGGGCGATGAAGAAATAGTAATAAATATAAAACAATACAAATTACTTAATTATAATACTGCTTAAATACCGATAATTGCAGTAGTGTTTAATTTATAAGTTTTAAAATACGCAAATACAATATTATACCTATATAAATATCATCATATCAGTCAGAAGACGCCCACTGCTGGGCATAGGCCTCCCCCAGAGATCTCTACAAAGGCCGGTCCTGTGCCTTCCGCATCCAGCTGGTACCTGACCAGGTCGTCGTTCCGCCTTGTGGGAGGCCTACCCACGCTGCGTCTTCCGGTACGTGGTCGCCACTCGAGAACTTTACTGCCCCATCGGCCATTCGTTCTTCGAGCTATGTGCCCTGCCCACTGCCACTTCAGTCTGTGGCCCTGGCACAAGTGTGTCCGCGACAAAGCTCCGCCGCGAGACAGTGTTTGTCTCTTTCTCTCAATACTAAGATGAAAGAGATAGCAACACCTATGTCGTGCTTTTTCTCGCTTATCGCGCGCGAGAGCAACTCTGGCAATCCTTAGAGCTATGTCGGTGACCTTCTTTCGCTTGCGAATCTCCACATTTCTGATTCGATCACACAACGAGACTCCTATATAAATATGATAATTATTAATATACTACTTGCAGGGAATAATAAACTCTCTAGCTTTTTAAAAGTATAGTGGTTATGAGTCTTCAGGGATTTCGTTCCAAAAACTTTAAATAGCCGATGCAAGGTCTTCGATACCACAACCAATAACCACAAATAACCTGGCAATGCCTTGCCAGTAGCCGTGGCCTCAAACAGCCACATCACCTCCTCACCACCACCACCTCCACACCACCTCAGCGCTATTACTCGCATACTCTATCAGTTCATCGGATTTGACTTCACATTGCTCAGTAGCTGGATTTAATACTTTATCAGCCGGGCATTTATAACTTGGTAGCACACCATCATCAGACATATCATAGGATTTGTCTTTACATTGCCCAGCAGATCGACTGTATACTTTATCAAACGGGCATTTCTTACTTGGTACCAATGACTTGCGCTTGCCTACCTTGTAGTGAGCGTGTCTTTTGTTTCTGACGTGCGTCATTTGTTTCGCTGGCGTTGTTTCTGACGCGTCCGATGGATTTCTGTTTTTGTCGTCTGTCCTTTGGTTCGTCGTTTCGTACGTCTCGGGTATTGTATCGTCGTCGTGCGTCATTTGTTTTTCGTCGGCTTCTGGGTGTGTGGGCCGGCTGTGGTCGTCTATGGGTCTAGGTGTGTGGTGGTGGTCTAGTGATGTAGGGCTTGTCGTCGATGTGTGCCGCCCGTAGCTTGACGTGAGACAGATTGTCAGCGTCACCGCGAATATCGTCGTAATAGGCGACATTGTTGCTTATTCCTGCAAAGGTGACTGTATTGGATTATTGGTCACAGGCTGCGGCAACCGCAATATGGTTATGCCGTAAAGATAAAAATGAAAAAAAATATTGCAATTTTAAACAAACAAACAACTCATTACGTAAATTCCAAGTTAAATAACATATTGTGACATATTCCATTGTTACATATTGCGAATGACACTTATCGATACTAAGAATTAAAAGTTTGTTTTGACATAACTATTTTAGTCTTGCTTTTTATTAAAAATATAAATTATAAACACAAAGTAACACTAAAAAATCATCTTGGCGTTAATATCCCTATTGTGCTCTCGCACACGAGGGCCCGGGGTCCGCCTTAACCATGATCCAGGATTTTAGCAGGTAATTACAGTGGAGTGACTGCCATGTCATCTCCGTGACCCTGCTACCAGGGGAACCTGACCAGATTGGATCATAGTTGCACAATGTTTCATCACGATGTTTCCCTCACCGTAAGAGCATCGGTTCGTGTTCAACTAATGTACGTAACTCAGAAAAGTGTCATCGGTTGGTACATGGCGGCAGTGGCATTCGAACCCGTTACCTCTCGCTTCCAAGTCTGATACCTATACCACTAGGCCACTGGTGCTCCTGACACAATGACTAACACTATTGCATATTACTATCGGCAGCAAATCATTAGTTCTAGAAATTACCGTGACAACATAGTATAAAATACAATACGACATTATGAGAACGGGTGTTTCACAGGAGTCCGCCTGGTGAGTACCACCGTGCCTTATCTATTTCTGCCGCCAAGCGTCAATGCTTGCCTTGTTGTGTTCCGGTTTGAAGGATAAGGAAGCGAGCGAAATTACAGGCATGAGGCACTTCATCTAAGTCCTCGCAGTGACAACGCGGTTTTGCATTTTTGTTACCTGTAACCTAAATGAATTGTAGATGTTATGGGCGACAGTTACAACTTACCTTCATGGTTGTCTGCTCGTATATCACTGAGTAGCTTAAATAACCAGCCAATGTAACTGGGCGACATTCCGTTTAATGGTGTCACACACAATTCTACATAACATGTAACTCTGTTACATTATTGTATGAAAATTCCCGAAAGCGCTGGCCGTACACTTGTACGTCGAGCGTACACTTTCCAGTCCAAAATCGTGACGAATAGCTAATCTAACCCCCCGACCAAGTACACAAATAGATACGCAAATTTACCTAAACTACTGAACCGATTTTAATGAAACAACAGCGAAGAGCTATCTCGGTGAAACTAACTATGAACACACAAAACACGCATCGAAATGATTTCGGGAGCTACGATACGTCACACACACTGTTGCTCTGTGTATGGGATACAGAGCAACAGACGTGAAACTTAAAACCCCAATATTTTTTAGTCGAAGTTTATAAAATACCTTCAAAGTCGTAAGCAAGTCCCCACAGCGCCATCTAGCCCCAAACTAAGCAGAGCTTTGTACTATGGGTGCCAGATAACTGATCCACCAATGTAAATAATTTTTAAAATATACAATACAAGTCAAGTTTATAATATTGCACAATTTACCTTCCAAGGACAATAGAACCAATCCAACACTTGTAATTATTATTTTTTTCTCCGTTTTTTATTTTATTTCCCCAAACTGTAGAATTAGTTCAATGTTTCAAAATGAACCAATTACCGATAGTTTACACGAAGTACTAGTCGAATGCGTTCCGAGGGATCGACTTATATATCACCTATTGTTGACTACGTACGCTGTCAAAGTAGACTCAGAATGAGATCACTGGAATATACAAAAAAAAACAAAAATTTCCCTACAAAGATTTCCCCGATGTCGAAGGAAGTGCCTTGAGCTTGTTATAATCATCGTGGCGTTAACGTCCTGTAATTCACGTAGCAGGATGGGTAATCGAAAAAGTAACAATTTCATTAGAACCTTTGGAATTTTTAATAACAGAGTTTACGTAATTAGCCTACAGATGGCAGTCGCTCCATTGTAATTATCTAATCTTCCAAATCCTGAATCATGGTCAAGGCTGACCCCAGACCCTAGCGCGCGAGACCAAGACACGAAGATGACTTGAAGAGCTTCTGTTGGCATCGGTTCGGGATCGTATCGCATAGGCGCTTTCTTCTTTTTTCTTTTTGTTTGTTATTAACTACTTTCCTAGACTTCGTTTGTGTACCTAAGTACTGTGTGAGCAGTTTTCCAATGGGTATACAGGGTGGGGCCTGTAACAGGGGCACAAAAATTAAACGCCGACTAATCAGAGTATCGGAAGTTACCTTGACTAGATCCTAATCTTGAAGACATACGATGTGGCAAAACTTGTTACACGCCGAGCAATTTGTATGCAAGTACATTGACAGATGGCGGAATGTCCCACTGTGCAGCGCGCCGCGCGGCGCACTGCATGATTTGGCAAAACCCGCAATCCAAGCCCGAAATGTTAGTTCTGTATGAATTTTGTCTACGTTTTTCAATTTGGCCCCATCGTGTAGCGTGCGGTGCGATGTCAGTAGATGTCAACATGAAACGTCACATCTGACTGTTTCTTTTTACCAACAGTTTGAATCTTTCCTCTTTATTTGACACAGTTCACACACTTATATCTGTCTACTTATTTTAGTACAGATTCAACGCGTGTGAATGAAATAGGAAACCGACCTTGTCAAAGAAAGTTTGACCGCTGATGCGTAAGCCCCTCCTCTTTTTCTGATTCTTTAACATTATCGAAGTTGTTTCGCTTTCGTGATCCTATCGTCATTCTCTTCTCAGTTCATCCCGAATCATAAATAAGGCATGTTTGGTTCTAGAACTCTAGTTTCTTAAAAGAAATGCTGGTACTCGTAGAAATCTACATTTTGGATGGCACCTGTCAAACTTAAGTCTGTAATAACTCTTAAACTATTGGTGCTAGAATACTAGTTCCTAAACAGAAATGATAGTACTCGTCGAGATCTACATTCCGGATGATAGCTGTCAAACTTAATACTGTAATAACTCTTAAACTACCGCTTCTAGAACACTAGTTTCTGTAGAGAAATTATAGTCAAGATCTACATTCCGGATGACAGCTGTCAATCTTAAAACTGTAATAACTCTGAAACTATTTGCCTTAAAACGCTTGTTCCAGAACAGCAAATACTTATAGATATCGACGGGCACTATCATTTCTTTTTAGGATCTAGTTTTCTAAGAGCAATGGTTTCCGAGTAATTTAAGTTATATACACTCTCTTTATACTTACTACTGATGTTATACTTTGTAGTTATAGTTTTGAATGAGCCACCATGGTATACACTCAGTTTAAGTAAACATTCGTAAAGGACAGAAATAACTACGTTTTAAAACATTTTGTCGTAATATTGTCCCAAAATCATGTCTTCAACCAGTTGAGGACAAATTTAAGCAGTGCGGTTTATCCTACAACAGAATCAATCAATGTGAATAAAAATTTCTAACATGACCGAATCAATCTTCTGAATTTAAAAATGTTGAAGTTTTAATGTTCTTATATCCTCAAGATAATTTAATTGAATGTATTATCATAGATCCTGTAACCATCGGACAATCAATACGCTTTTAACGAAAATCGGCCAAGTAGTTTTAGAGCTAGAATAAACATCCATATAAACATTCATATCAACATATATCCGGTCATGTATGGAGTACTGTGGTCACCTTTGGGATGGGTCCGCCAAGTATCAGCTAGAAGCTCTTGACTCTATCGACAGACGTGCCAAAAGAGTGATTGGTGATGATTCGCTTGTCGAGTCTCGCCTTCTGGGTCTGGGACACCGTCGTAGAGTAGCCGGCTTGTCGGTCTCTTATCGAATTCACTTCGGTGAGTGCTCCCAGGAGCTCCACAACCTTGTTCCATCATGCCCTTATTATCATCGAACAACGAGGGGGACAAAAAATCGTCTTCCATTTATGGTAGATGTCCCACCATCTCGTACTAAGCGTTTTGCATCCACTTTTCTTATGCGCACTGCAAAGGACTGGAACTCTACCTGAGTCATTGTTCCCCGATACGTATAACCTTGGGGTCTTCAAATCAAGAGTGAATAGGTATCTTCTAGGCACGCATGCTACATCTTCGACCTCATCGTCGCTTTCCATCAGGTGAGTTGAGGTCAAATGCGAGCCTATTATTAATAATAAAAATAAAAAAACATACGTACAAACCCCTTTCTCTCGCAAGAGTACGACATTGACGACATACGACAGAGACGACATTGTTCCACTTGCTATGGTCCTGACAAATCTCTGTCGATTCTTCCACGTTTATCAACTTTACATACATAGATTGTTAACTTCATCACCCCCCTTAAGCTCCATCGTAGTCGGGTAAAAAGTATCAGTTATAGTATTACTTCCCACACTAACATACGGTAGTGAATGTTGGGTATGGCAGAAGACATATGAAAGTAGAATAAATGCGGTGGAAATGAGATATGCATGAAGATCCTTTGAAATAGGTACTTAGCAACGAGGATATAAACACTGGAAACGTTTTACTGTAAGTACATTAGGATAACATAGCTAGAGTAATTTCAGGCTTGAGTCACTGGCGTCATAAATATTGAAGGTAAATCTATTCATACGATTTAAGAAGCAAAATCTTTTAATTATAGGAAGCTAAAGGAGGAGCGGCGGTGGCCGAGTAAGGTGTTCGACTCGTAAGTGAGAGGTACTGGGTTCAAATCCCACTGCGGCGATGTACCGATTACTCTTTTAGTTATGTATATTAGTTGTATGCTAACAGATGCTCTTACGGTGAGGGAAACATCGTCATGAAACGTGCACATTCAGGCGACTGAATGTGTGACAATGATACGATCTGGTCATGTTTTAATCTGCCAAATCCTGAATCATGATCAAGGCGGACCCCGTATCCTCGCGCGCGAGACCACAACCCGGACATTAACCCAAACCATTTTTTTATTGAAAGCTAAAGCTCACTATTCCCTGTAAGTCCTGTAACATAGGGTGCACTGTTCCCGGGAAAGCCCCAAGTGGAATTCAAGGCTTTCGTACCTTGACTCCTGGATTTTCCAAGGAAATTACCTATTATACATACGTTCAAACAATATTAAGGAAAATACCAGATACTCAAAATACATAGCTCGCAGAATAAATTTATTTATTAATTATTACAAGCATTCTCATTACAGCTAATACAACAGGATAATGTTGACGTCAGTGTTAATTAATTTAATATTTGCATAATTTTTACAATACTATTAACTAATATGTTCGGCGAACAAAGTGTAACAAAGTGTACAGAGTTAGGTCCATCGACTCGATGAGAAGAAGAATTAATGAAATGTGAAGTTACATCAGATACAATAAAATTATTGAATATTATTGATAAATATGTTTACCAATACTAAGAATATGAACTAATTAATAACATATTCTATATTATCTTCACATTACACATTGCAGAAAATACTGCATCATTATATTTTTAGAATTGATTAGTGGAACAAGTCAACCGATTTTCCTGCTTCATTTAATATTATTAGAAACCTGCAAATTCAGGCCATTGAATTTATGATCCAATCTGGTCAAGTTCCCCTGGTAGCAGGTCCACGGAGGTCAGATGGTAGTCGCCCCACTGTTATTACCTGATCGCCAAATCCTATATCATGGTCACGGCGGACCCTGGGCTCTCATGTTCGAGAGTACGACCGGAACATTAACGCCAAGATGAGAGAATGTGTGACGTGTTCGAGAAAGTGTCTTTATGCTTCCAAACCGTATCATAAATGGCACTACAATGAAGTGATAGCCTTTTTTCTTTTATATATGTCATACGGCAGACAAACAGGCAATCGGGGCACCTAATGGAAAGTGGTCACCACCGCCTATGGACATCAAGAACACCAGGGTCGCTACCAATGCGTTGACCGCCTCTAACGAAACCTCTAACATACCTCTTGAACGATCCCATGTCATTGTACAAAGGAAACATTGTGTCTGTGTGACTATAATTTACTCGTAAATATACAATTACTCTATTACTGTTCTCATATTAGTGCCAGCTGGATGCGGAAGGCACAGGATCGGCCTTGGTGGAGAGATGCCCAGCAGTGGGCGTCTTTCGGCTGATATAATTATACAATTCCTCTTCTTCGTCAATATCCTCTACGATTGTTTCACACTGCTGGCTCGATAGATTCATCACCTTCCCCACTGGACACACTCCATTTCCAAATAATCCGCCCTGTTTACCGTCATCGCTCTCCGTGTACGGTGCAAGCAGCGCTTTCAGAAACGTTCGCAATGCCATTGCGTCCTGGTCTGTCGCGGTGGTAGGCGACACGTCTTTTTCCAGCGGATTGCCGGTGGTGCTCGACACGGATCGCTCTTCCATCGGCGTCTTGGGTCTTGGCGTGCTAGTAACCGATGTTCTGTTCAGTTCTGGAAGTCCCGACCTTGCATCCTCGTCTGTTTCGATGTCGCCAATGCGCATCTGACTCGACTCGCTGGTGATTACGGCCAGTATTGCAACTGTCAGTAACGCTGGGGATCTCATTGTTGGCTCTGGGTTGCTGTGTCTGTGAAATGATTTGGTTTGTTGCGTTAGTAGAAGGAATTGTATTTGTTGTGGAGGAGTTTCAGGTCCATGGACTGTTACGGAATTATTTTGAGGCTAATCTTTTATTCGAAAAAATTCATGCGGTCATATGGAAATCAGATATATATTTATAATGAATGTAAATAAACTTTCACGATGTCTCTTACACCAGACGCCTTTCGACTTCCACCCATATTACTTAGCCATTTCAAAGTGAACTTTAAAAAACTCTTTCACTGGGTTTCATTGACCTAGATCTAGACCTATAAAATTCTACCATTTGCAAAATAAGCTGACCAATCTGTTAGTGTTGTCTTAATGGTGGATTTAAAAGTGGTGTCCGGCAGAGTAGACTCGCACCAATCCTTTGGGTGTCGTACTAGGCGACTAATGTTTTCGAGGCAAAAGATCTAGTCTCCGTATGCTGGAAAATGGGCAGCAGCGTTTTCCATTGTCATATTTATAACAACAACCCTCCTGCCAAGCGTGGAGATTACGGCAATAACATGCCCTCTCGTGGGAGAGACCCTAAGTCCTGCAGTGAACTGAGGGCCTAGTGTGAGTTCCGCTTCGATTTTACTTTACTATCGCGTTTGCGTTTACATGAAAATTAGCATGAAATAATATATAGCGCCGCCTAGTGGTACGTAAATGAAGTTTTTTTCTTCATACTAATTTCGACGTAAACGCAAACGCGATAGTTAAGTAAAATCGAAGCGGAACTCACACTAGGCCCTCTGTTATGGGCTGTGGTGACGACAGAATTAAATAAAGTTTAGGCAGCCGAGTCATCGCAGTTAGATAAAATTGCTTACAAAATATCATTCAGCTGACCAGTTACTTAATAATTTTTAGATTTACATTTATTTATTTACAAAAACATTAAAATTTTTTATATAACACATTGGTTAACCTCTTTGAGGTTTGTCTTAACGATGATTTCGGCTTCGCAATCACACATACAATATTAATAGGTACTTATGCTGTTAATATATTATTTCAATAGGTACTTCATTACATAATTTCTACACACCTACAATATTACTATACACAGTTACACACATACACTTAGTAAGTTACGATAGGAATATTATTATTATAATACCTGGTAATCAAAGCTGGTTTTCCAATCCAATTGATTTTATGAAGTGGTACACAATAACATAAACTGTCCACAGTTGCACAGTTGCAAATTGAGACTAGTTGACTTGTACTGCGTACGTGTTTAATATGCCTGATACACAGGAAAAAGCTGGGTTTATTCGTCGTTCAGGGATGTGTCAGTGACAATGTCATAGGGCCTTTTTTCTGCATTTGGCGTCGAACTAAAGCATTGTTCAAATGTCTATATACAGGTGTCCGGTAATGAATTGATAACCTTGAAATGTCTTATAGTATAAGTCATGGCCGTTCAGAAAAATATATGAAACAAAATATATCATAAGTACCTAAGTTATGATTATTTTTAAAGAAAAGTCTATTTTTTTACCTTATTTTACTTTTATGAACCGATTCCAGAAATGAATGGATTCCATCGGTTTTTTGTTGTTTTATTACACTACGATCAGAAATGAATGTATTCCATCGGTGTTTTGTTGTTTTATTATTATACACTAACTATGCTAATAGATAAACAGTAAATAGTATGTCTAGCTATTGCACTTTTTTATAAAAAATTAGCAAATTAATTATTAAAAATAAAAATTGCAAAATTTATTTTGTAAACAATGTTTAAACATCTTGGGTATTAAAAAATATGTATGAATACATGAGTGGCCAATAATTTTAAAATAATAAAATAATCAAGTAGATTTTATAATGGTACAATTTATTAATGTATCTACAATAAATAGTGAGTTACTGCCATTAATGTAGAAAAGGAGAACATTTTACTAAATAACAAAATTTGTAATATGGAAACTTTTTTCAATTTAATTGTACCTGAACTTTGGGGATTAATATAAAACAATATTTAACATAAACAACACTTTATTTTACATTAATTTATAATAAATGTTCAAACTGTTGGCCTCCCACTCTTACGCAAATTTTACGGGAAATTTAACAGGGCAAAGTTATTTAAAGTTTCTTCAATATGATCTCCCCAATTTGTTAGCCTCGAAAACGTCAGCCGCCTTGTACGTCACCCACGAGTGTAAGGGGTCTGTGCTCTACTCTGCCGGACACCACATGGCTAAGTTACCTATTGTTCTTTTATTAAGAAATAAATAACATAATGTTTTAAACTATCGCGGTTATTATCACACCCTTATTTCGACTCGTTAATATCGGGCTACTCGTCAACAAAGGTACACGGTAGGAAACCCGGAACATACATTTAAAAACGAATAAATAACTCTTTTGAATAGTATTGTGTTTCTGCCGGTGAGTAAGGTCTCCAGTGCTCCATGGGGTGGGGATTTGGGGAACCGTGGTTTTGGCAGTGGAGGGACATTTGCCTTTTTGCTGCTAGAGCAACGTGTTATAGAGGTGGGCAACGCATTGGCGATACTCTTGGTGTTGCTAATGTCTATAGGCGGTGGTGACCACTTTCCATCAGGTGGCCCGCTTGCCTGTTTGCCTGCTGTATGACATGAAAATAAAAAATATTTAGAATAAAAATAGTAGAGGTTATTTTACCCCACGGAACCCTCCAAGCTTTGGACACTCACTTGCCCGTGTGTCGACCGGCATGGATATCCCAGTTTTTCTACGCGTCACTACATTAAACTTCCAAGATAATGGCCAGTGTGTAACCTACCTACAGATGTTGGGAAATCCTCGACAAAACCTACGACCAACCTATTATTCAGACCACTGAACAGATTTTAATGAAACAAAGCTTACAATGATTTCGATTCGACTTGCAATTTTTGTCTCTATGTAAGTACGAACGTATTTTCGGGGCAAATCTTGCAAGATTAATTTGACTGACTTTCCGTTGAATTGAGCTGAAATTTGGTATATCTTTGTTACTTGGATGACAATGGCGTCTCCTGCCGCCTAATGACCTGCAGTTTTCGTTGCCTACATATCTCCGATTGTAAGCCGCCATTTTGATGCAATTGAGTGTTGACCAATCGCAGCAAGCCAGAGCCAGAGCTATCTTGCTGCGATTGGTTTAAACTCAATTACATCAAAATTGCGGCTTACAATCGGAGATAGATAGTACCACAGCAGGGGTATCACTTGCGTGTTCACGGCCCTGTAAAAATCTTTTCGTCGCGCTTGCTCATAACTTGGATGATATTGTATCACTTTTAAGCACATAATCTAAGAAATTACCCGTAGATTTCTAAGGCCCATGATGATGATGCTTCCTTTGATACTTGTACGAGTCACATAAAGTGAATATAACATTATTTTTATACAACTTCCATCCACAATACGCGCTTATGTCAGTGAATATCTCTGGGACATTCTAAAAAAAACATCCTGGCGTTAATGTCCCGGTTGTGCTCTTGCGCACGAGGGGTCCGCCTAGATCATGATCCAGCATTCGACAGATCAGGTAATTCAGACTGCCATCTATCCTCCGTGACCCTGTTACCAGCGGAGCATGACCAGATTGGATCATAGTTACACACACAGACGCCTGAATGAGCAGGTTTCATCACGATGTTTTCACTCACCGTAAAAGCATCCGTTAGTGTTCAACTAATGTACCTACATAACTCAGAAAAGAGTCATTGTTACATGGCCGCAGCGGGATTCGAACCTTGTACCTCTCGCTTACGAGTCGGATAAACTAATCGCTTGGCCACCGAGGGCCTGACATTTGACATTAACTATCTATCTGTACCGTGTCTGGCCGTGCCGTGTCCGGCAGAGTAGAATAGCCACAACCCCTTATATTCATGGGTGTCGTACAAGGCGACTAATGTTTTCGAGGCAAAAGATCAAGAGTCTCCGGTAGTCTGGAAAATGGGCAGCAGCATTTTCCATTGTTATATTTAAACACTGCGATCTCCAACCCGCCTGCCAAACGTGGAGATTATGGCAATAACCTCACCTTTCCTGGGAGATGCCCTAAGACCTGCAGTGGACTGTTACGGGTTGTGATGATGATCTGTCTGTATATTTGTTTCAGATCGAGGAGGCTTGCGAGAAACGCCGCAGCCGACTGGAGAAGCAGCAGTCCTTCATTGAGAACGGTTAGTAAGCGGCTACCGACCTGTGGGCTAATTACATAACCCTGTTGCCAATGATTAAAATTGTAAAATTTGCGATTACGAATGATCGATTTAATAGTTTCACTTTAGTGCAATTGAAGTTTGTTAGCAAGTGAACCTATTAGATCGATGATACGAAATCGCAAAAGTAACAATTACAATCGTTGAAATCGAAGAAATGTCGGCAACAGCGTTACGTCATTAGCAGACTAAAAAATTTAGAGAGGTAGGGCATAGCGGGGTATCTCGTTCGAATTGGAGCCGCCCGACTGGGGAAGTACGTCCACCTTACAGAATATCGCAGCTAAATAATACTCTTTTAAATAGTATGGTGTTTCTGCCGGTGAGTAAGGTTTCCAGTGCTCCATGGGGTGGGGATTTGGGGAACCGTGGCTTTGGCAGTGGAGTGGCATTTGCTTTTTGCTGCCAGAGCAACGTGTTATAGAGGTGGGCAACGCATTAGCGATACTCTTGGTGTTGCTAATGTCTATAGGCAGTGGTGACCACTTTCCATCAGGTGGCCCGCTTGCCTGTTTGCCTACCGTATGACATAAAAAAAAAAAAAAAAAAATACGAATGGGGATACTCTCTAAAATTACGAATGAAGCATCAAAATGGTCGCCCATTATCATAGCCTCCTTCATCTTACAGGCTAAGCCATTATGCGTGCTTTGACACTGTCACTGGCGTGACAGCGCGGTACAAAATCAAACAAAATAGCGGCGGATTGCCAGACCAGGACCTCCGAAAAGGATTCATATTAGAGTGCCAAAACTTATCTGATCCAGTGGCCAAAACTGGAACTGAGTGACGCCATTCTAAATGAGGAGTTTTCCAGTAGGTATTGATAGTTGGTTTCAAAAAGCATCAATAGATGGCGCTCCTACAATTTTGGTAATCTTTTTTTAATCTGTATGATGGTGGCAGTGATTTCATGCAACCAACTAATACTAAACTTAAAAATGAAATGTTTATTGATATAAACATTACTGTTAAAGGTTGAACGAAATGTAAAAAGAAATATTTATAGAAGTTGGCACTATGTTGCATTATTATTACAACCTCTAAAATGGTTGAAAACTTTTGACAAATACAATATTATCCAATACAACGTACCCAGTGTTTATATCCTGTTTGCTAAGAACCTATTTCAAGCGATTATCAATTCCAAAATTGTCGGGGCGCCATCTAGTGAGTGGTTAGGAATGCTTTAGATACCTATTGGAAAACTCCTCATTGTCATGTCAATGTCAACAACAGCGCTGCTGTAGATAAGTTTGTGACAATTTAATATGAAACGTAATATGAAACGCTAATGTGACCTTTTTAGACCCCAGGGCCTCTAAACAAACAGATCAGACTCATTTACTGTACATGCGGCTAGGCTATGGAACACGCTGCCGCATACTGTTCGTAATAGTATGTCACGTAACAGTACCTCACACATGAAAATGTAAATGCATGTCATGTCGCATGATCGTCGAGGGACCACTTTATAATATGGCTCTCAAAACATGCATGATTGACTTGAAAAAAAAAGCATACTTGCCTTTGCTTGGGCGGAGCCGAGATTGGTCCATTTCAGTTTCTGTTACATCACTGGCGGGTCTTACGTAATTATCAATAAATATGTTTTACTATACTCACCAAGGATATAATGTGGAACCGAATAAAGTGCTGTGTATGTCTATGTCTACTTTGAATCCCCCGTAGTCACCCCCGGGTTCGGAAACGTTGCCTTAGTGGTATGAACAATAATCGCACATTCATAACTGCCATATTTTTGTTTGGTCATCAGAAGCCGAGTGCCAGGTGTCGGACGAGTGCACCGGCAAGTGCTGCTGCGAGTGCCGCCGGCAGCCGCGACAGGAGGTGAGACCAAAACACACACCACACACTCTCACACACACGCACACTCACATATAAGTGTCATCTTGGCGTTATGTCCCGGTTGTGATCTCGCGCGCGAGGGGATTGGCGTTATGTCCCTCCCGCCTTGACTAGAATCCAGGATTTGGCAGATCAGGTAATTACAGTGCAGCGACTGCCGTCTGACCCCTGTGACCCTATTAGCAGGACCATATTGGATCAAGGTTCCACATTCAGTCGCCTGAATGTGGAACCAGGTTTCATCCTCAGAAAATAGTCATTGCTACATGGCCACAGTGGAATTCGCACCGGGTACCTCTCGCCTATGAGTCGGATACCTTACCACTCGGCCAGCGACGGTCCTAAAAAACCAAGCAGACCGTTATGATGACCATGAAAAAATTACCACTTCTCTGCTTAATTCATCAAATGTCGCCTTACCAAAAACCCATAATCATATCACAAATTGGCGATCCATAGTCTCAACCTACCATATGGGATAAAGGCATAAGCCTTATGTGTAAATGTATATAATGTACGTTACAAACGACGTATACTCCTCCAGGTAACAGAGCAACCCGACCCCACGCCCACGGAAGATGAAAGACCAGAAAGTCCTAGCAAAGTCGCTTACCAGCCAATCGAAACAGCTAATCACAGCACGCCGCCAGAGCCAACCAATCACATGCCGTTCGAACAGCCCAATCAGAGCGCTCCAATCGAGACCAATCAGCTGTATGAAACCCAGAACTACACTGCGTCGCCAAGTAGACCACCAAGGCAAAACAGCGCGAACAGATACGAAAATTGGCGGCAACAGTCGTACGAATCGAACAAGTATGAATTGGCTAATCACAGGGTGGATTACACCAACCATAGACAGCCGTACGTCAGTCAAGAGAGTCAGGAGGTGCAGTATTTGCCGCAGTATATGCACTATGGGCATGAGGAGGTAAGATTTTTTGTTTATTTTCAAGTTTTTTTACTATTGTTCCATGCAAATTGTTCTACAGTTGTGTGATCTAATATGATGATGTATTTTATCTAAACTGTTTTGTCGATACGATAATATGAATGTAAGGTTCGGCAAGAATTCATCCAGGGATAGGAGAGCCTGGAGTCCGCCTTGACCATAACCCGGGATTTGGCAGATCAGGTAATTACAGTGGAGCGACAGCCATCTGACCTCCGTGACCCTGTCACCAGGGGAGCCTGACCAGCTTGGATCATGGTTACTTATCGAGTACGTTACGAGTCGCTTGAAAGATAATTGTTAGGATAATGATGTTGGGAAACAATACAATTTTAAATAGTATTGTCTTCCTGTCGGTAGGTATGGTTGCCGGTGCTCCATGGGGTGGGGATTTCGAGAACCGTGGCTTTGGCAGTGGCTATTTGCAGCCAGAGAATTTTCTCGAGGTTTTAGAGATAGGCAACGCAGGGCTACCCTGACGCATTAGTGGTGGGCCCTAATTGCTTGCTTCTTCAGGTGGTAGGACTCTGGAGCCTGAGGAGTCCGCCTGGGTGAGTACCACCGCCTTATCAATTTCTCCCGCCGAGCAACAATGCTTGCATTGTCGTGTTCCGGTTTGAAGGATAAGGTAGCCAGCGCAATTACAGGCATGAGGCATTTCGTCTTAGTCCTCACAGTGACAACGCACGTGCAGTTCTGTATTTTTTGTCGCCTGCAACCTAAATTCGTGAATCGTAGATGTTGTGGGCGCCATTTTACCGCTTACCAACAGATGGGCTGTCTGCTGGTTTGTCTCTGGTTTGTCCCATAGGCTAGACATAGCGTAGACTCAGCACCATCAGATGTCCGGCGTTGCCTGTTATGTTAGTCTACTGATTAACAAAACAATATTAAATTTTAAGGGTATATTCCGGGTTTCCTACAGCGTACCTTTGTTGACGAGTAGCCCGACATTTCGACGCAGTTGCATGCATCACGGTCACGGGACGACCGGGACCGGGCCCGGGACTACTCGTCGACGTCACGCGGTAGGAAACCCGGAACATACCCTTGAAATGTGTGATAATGACCGCGGTCGTTTAAAACATTATGTTAAGAATGGAATCGTTGCAGCAGGCCGCAGCCGTGAGCGGTGCGTACGCAGGCGCGGTCCAGTCTCCAGCCATCGCCAAGCCACAGATACCTGAACACGCTATGAGTAAGTCAAGATCGCCTGTTTGTCCTCCTACTATACTCTATCTTAACTACAAAGTACTGGGATAACTTTCTCTATTCTTATTGGTTACTCAAGTGGGCGGGTACACAGTTCCCGGTAATCAATTGAATTTGCAAATACTTGTAAGTTAGATGACAATACCAGACATTGGTATCAGTAAGCTGATCTGATGAGGGAGACGAAAGGTGGCCACAGGAACCATTGGCGTGGCCATAGTGTGTTTTAAACCCTCAAGGGGTGCCAAGTGGCTGACAAGATAATTGGACCAGTCTCAGGGTTCCCAGTGAAAGATCTTGGTTAACCTTGATCGTTAATTCTGATTTAAAAATCATTTAATATTTTAAAGAATCACAGACATCGGCGATAGTAACACATAAGAAAGTCGGAGGTATCTTTATGCACGCCGCAAAAGCCGCCTTATCATACCTTATTTAAATGAACCAATGAGCACGGCGTATTCAGCTTCAGAACTTTATAGTTATAAAAATAGAGTATTGGAATGATGACTGTGTGTATGAATGAATCTTCAACTTATCGTGTCATTGACAATTTCCATAATGTAGTGGCCAAAAACTTAGTTACATTGACAGCACTCGGTGTCTGTCATAGTGAATGATGCAATAAGCTTCAAAATACGGTACAAAAAAGATAGATAAATTATTTATTGCTCACACGAGAATAATTACATTAAAAAGTTCCGACAAAAACCATAACTAGTTGTGGGCAATGGAGGCCTTATCGGCAGGAATAAATTGAAATTAACCTTCCAGCCGAGAGGGCCTATGGTGAGAGGTGAAGGCAATTACGAGTAACTACTTTAATAGCTTAAAATTATCATAAATTACTGTCTTTCGGGCCGTGTGGTAAAGTACAAAAGCACCAACCCCTTACACTCGTGGGTGTCGTACAAGGCGACTAATGTTTTCGAGGCAAAAGAGTCTCCGTAGACTGGAAAATGGGCAGCAGCGTTTTTCATTGTCATTTTATAACACTGCGATCTCCAACCCGCCTGCCAAACGTGGAGATTACGGCAATGACCTCCCCTTTCGTGGGAGAGGCCCTAAGTCCTGCAGTGGACTGTTATGGGTTGTGATGATGACCGACTGTCTGTCCTCAGGGCCGATGTCCATCGGCAATGTGCTGTACCCTGCGCCGATGCCGCAGCCGTACCCCTACGTCAACCAGTTTCGGACGGTAAGTTGTTTAAAATCAGTCGGGGTTTTTAGTTTTTGTACTGCTTACTTGCGACGCAGCGTGGGTAGGCCTCCCACAAGGTGGACCGAAGACCTGGTAATGATCGCAGGTACCAGCTGGGTGCGGAAGGCACGGGACCGGCCGCCGTGGAGATCTCTGGGGGAGGCCTGTGCCCAGCAGTGGGCGTCTTCTGGCTGATATGATGGTGATGATGACTGCTTGTTACCTTTATGACACAGATCATCATAATATATTAGAGGTATATTAGAGGTCTCTTTGGAGGCAGGCAACGCATTGGTAGCAGCCCTGGTGTCGCTGATGTCCATAGGCGGCGGTGACCGCGCACCATCCGGAGGCTCGCTTGCCTGTTTGTCTGTCGTATTATAAAATAAACATATATTTAGGAGTATAACTCTTGTCGGTAGGGCAATCGCCACTCCCCTCTCCTGTCTGCCAACCTCTCCATCTCCTTATAATACCCGACGCGATATTTCCTTCACGTCCTTCTAATATTCTAATCTTTTTCTTCATCATTATCTCTTTCCCTCTTTCCCTATTATCACATACAACATACGGGCGGGAGCGTCGGTGGCCGAGCGGTTGAGTATCCGACTCGTAAGCGAGAAGTACCGGGTTCGAATTCCGCTGCGGCCATGTACAAATGACAGAGTTATGTACACTAGTCGAATTCTTACCAATTTACAAGTACAGTGAGGGAAAACATCCTGATGAAACCTGCAAATTCAGGCAACTGAATTTGTAACCAATCTGGTCAGGTTCCCCTGGTAGCAGGGTCACGGAGGCCACATGGCACTCGCTCCACTGTAATTACCTGATCTGCCAAATCCTGGATCATGGTCAAGGTGAGCCCCGGGCCCCCGGGCATAGGCGGCGGTGACCACGCACCATCAGGTGGCCTGCTTGCCTGTTAATCTGTTGTATAACATAAAAAAACGTGCGTTGATTCCAGGACCCTGGGTTGGTGTACCAGCCCACCCTTGAGGAGAAGCCGATGACGCCTTCCCACGCTGAAGGTGGCTTCAGAATCGGTGAGTCTATGATGCTGTAGTTGTCTGATTACACAGTGAGCAATGCTCGCAGTGTCCGGGAACTATTGGGTGAGTGTGATGGGTGACCATTTCGTGCTTTGAGGCTCGGTTTCGTTTTCAGTTTTTGTTATAGTTTTAAAGCTATTTTCAAGCTTTGTTTGTTTACTAATATTTATAAGAGGAAAAGATTTGAAAGTATTTTCGACTGTTTGTATTTTTTTTTGTTTGTAACGAATAAACTCAAAAATGACTGGACCGATTTTGAAGAATACTGAACTGAATAGAATCCTACATTATCGCTGAGTAACATAGGCTACTTTTTATCCCGGGGAAATGATAGGTTCCCGCGGGGAAGGTGTTTGTTTACAGTTATCCGAACTGCGCACGGGTGTAAGCCGCTGAGAACGTCTAGTATGACAATATTCAGTATCATCGTCCCTATTATAACAGAACCCGGCGCGACTTCGGTCGTGTACACCAACTTAAGCGCTACCTACCCTTATTGCTTATTGACCTTCTTCTGACCATTGATAGTGATTCACTATCTATCATTGAAAACCGCCTTAAAATCCGCAGCGTAGTTTAAAAGATCTAAGCATATCTAGGTAGAGCTTGTCTAAGCTGAAATGACGCGCCCCACTACTTAATTAGTTGATTTCGATGTGTGAGTGCAAATATTAATAACGACACTTCATCTGCGTGGGAGCGTCGACTGCTCCAATCGAACGACGCGTGCTCCTACGTTTGAGTCTCACCGGCAACTGAATGACCAATTGCAACGGCATTTGTATATGTTTTGCGTCCATATTTTAAATTTGCTTGTGTGCGTTAATGCGATAGTGGGGCGCGGCATTTCAGCTTAGATGAGCTTTACTTTTAGATCATTTAAGCTAACGTAACGCCCTATGTCTGTCCTTGTGTATCTACATAGTACGAGGACCATAAACATGTACAAGCTCTTGGTAGCTCTGCACAGTGTTTATTTATTTATTTAGGACAACCAACAAGACTTACACTAACAAAGTTATAGCATCTTATAGCTAAATAATGTGCAATAAAGTGTAATAATGTGTTGTAGATGATATCTTGATAAGATGAATAAAACTTGTATGTTATGTAAACAGATTTTGTTTGAGTCCTTAACACGTGAATACACTGTCTGATGGTATGTAGTGAACTGGCTGGCGTACGGGCTTAATGCCTGTATCGCATAAATGCTGACACGGAATATTGTGCGGTAATGAGACCGTACGCAAAGGGACAGACGGCGGGAAGCGACTTCATTTCATACTCATCATCCACTATGAATAAATAAATATTCGTGGACAAATTTACACAGCGCCATCTAGCCCCAAACTAAGCAAAGCTTGTGCTATGGGTGCTAGATAACTGATATACTACTTAAATACTTTTAAATCAGACTTATTGTAATATAACACCCAGACCCGTAACAGAAATTAAAATTTATCATTTCAATTTCTGCCCGGCCGGGAATCGAACCCGGGCTCTTGCGTGGCAGACCATTTGTTGTTGGCCAGGTTGTTGGCCATTGAACCACTCAGGTCGTCAAACGCCTCTAGGCGTTATGCCACGCGAGGGCCCGGGGTCCGCCTTCCTACTCTTCCCACTTCGCTCGGTCTTCATTTTATAATATGCACAGATAATAATGTCTTTCTCTGTCCCTTAGACCCGAGCTACCCGTACCCGGCCATGGACTACTCGGCGTGCTGCCCCGCCAGCTGCGAGCCGCGGCTCAGGTGAGTGGCACATAGGCAGATACACAGCACATTGACACACACGCACAGAGAGATCGAGTCACGGAATGGTGGGATGCGCAACTCTACGCCGATGCCTAAGGCGGATGACTGAAAAAAGGTAATAAGTTTCGTTCGACCGACAGTCGACAACAATGTTTGCGAGATTCGCAGAATCCACTTCGGGTAGCTGGATTCCGATCATTTTAACCGATCGCATCTATTCGAGCGCTCGCCTTTTAATAAAAAAAAGCAAGTAACATTAACTTCACATACTTGCCACGACACGATAATTTTGCAAAACAAAACATTACACTGTACTGTTGTGTTGTTTTCCTTATGTCAATATTGTATACATGTTATTGTGCACAATAAACTGTTAAATAAATAAATAAATTTGAAAAAATCGATACTTACATAAAACACTGAGACAATGAGCAGTTTTCCAATAGGTATCTAAAGCATTCCTAACCACTCACTAGATGGCGCCCCGACAATTTTGGTAATTGATAATCGCATGAAATAGGTTCTTAGCAAACAGGATATAAACACTGGGTACGTTGTACTGGATAATATTGTATTTGTCAATAGTTTTCAACCATTTTAGAGGTTGTAATAATAATGGAACATAGTGCCAACTTCTATAAATATTTCTTTTTACACTCCGTTCAACCTTTAACAGTTATGTTTATATTAATAAACATTTTATTTTTAAGTTTAGTATTAGTTGGCTGCATGAAATCAATGCTACCATCATACAGATTATAAAAAGATTACCAAAATTGTAGGAGCGCCATCTATTGATGCTTTTTGAAACCAATTATCAATTTTATTTTATATTTTGTGTTTCTCTAACTACTACTTATGTGCTAGTTTACTAAGTAAATTCAACGAAGTCTTATGAATTCTTTCCGCATTACACATAATTTTGTTACCTACAGGCGGAGACTTGTAATTGGCTTCCTGTTAACTGTATAGAATATAAATTGCAATGTTATGTAAGTCTTCCGAAAATATATAAATAAATAAATAAATACCTACTGGAAAACTCCTCATTATTGGCTTCCCAGTGGCATTGTTCGTCGGGATTTTGACTCTTCTGTCTCCACGAGTGTGAACGCGAGCGCTCGCCTGGGTGTAAGCGATTAAAGAGTCGGGCGCCTGAGCGCAGTTCAAATTCAAATAAGTTTATTCAATTTAGGTTTTTACAAACACTTATAAGCGTCACACCTACATAGACAACATTTAATAAAAATCTATAATATTTTTAACGTTTTTTTTTATACCACTAAGGTGGCAAACAAGCTTACGGCCTGCGGATGGTAAGCAGTCACCGCAGCCTATGGACGTTTGCAATACCAGAGGCATCACCCACGCACTGCCGACCCCGTAAAAGCCTTTTAACCCCTTTCTTGAGGAACTCCATGTTGTACTCTCCAGAGAAAACCTCTCCAGGTAGTTCATTCCACAACCTTAGTGTGCGTGGGAGAAAGTTCCTTTGGAACCGCACAGTTCGCGTCCAGTTTGGCGCCGCGGCATCATCGAGCGCATTTCCTTGGCCGCGTTTCGAATTCAAACTCAAAATTATTTATTGTGTAGGACGTTACATCTCTTGCAATCTCTCTCTGACAATGAGGAGCTTTGACGTTAAGACAGACTGACCGACCAACGGGGTTATTGTCTAACTAAAATGGCAACTGAATTTTACATTAGATAATTCTGCACTACGTCATTTACGTGGGCCACTGGCTATAGCGTCTGTCTATGCTTTGTCTAATATAGATTATTAGACAAACTAATATATGATTATTTTGACAACTAATTATTCTTGATCTTTGGCGCACGCCTATAAAGTCCCGTGTTTTTTTTTCGGTAGAATGTACTACGGATAATATCGTACTTCATGGACAGGTACCGCCCCTTTAGTGAAGTGCCACGAATAACGAATAACAGAAGGCAATCGAAAATCGGTATTCAAAGAAAATAATCGAACATTTAAAATTAACATTTAGGTAATTATATTATTTTTAGTAACTAAACTCTCATTCCTTGTTTGGTTTTTACCCTAAGAGACCTTTCACAACAACGATTTCGACTCGCGGGTATTGTACGGAATAGGCTGACTGAACGAATAAAAATACGCACATGTCGAAATCGTCGTTGTGGAAGGGTTTTTATTGTCGTATTAATAAATTATTAATTCAAAAGAAAATAGATAATTTATTTTGTAAAATACATACAGCATAACCATGCAACTATCGATTTCAACTTCTATGAGAATGATAATCGATAATTGAATAGATTCAATAACGATTTTACACCACCCCATCCCTACTGTGAACTGTCAAAATTATCATCCTATATTTGACAAAGCATAATTAGGAGTGGTGTGAGATTATTTAATGTCAAATTCAGTTATACACTGAGCTAGCCAGTAGCCCCGCAGGTCAAAACAGCCAGTGAGTGTACCGTTTGTTGGCAGGCTCGGCGCTGGCGTCCCAGTGGCTGCCCCGGGTGCGCCGACTGGCTATGGGACTCTACCCGGGTATGCAGTGGACCCATCCTGCTTGCCCGCCATGAGGGTACCCCATTATCCGGTAAGTTGTACAGGCGGCTGCAGAGAGAACTGACCTCCACAGTACCCCTACATACCACATAGTATATGCCGGGGGGTCCAATCACTCTCGAGTCCACCTCGAACGGTCTCGCAGGGGATTTTCTTGTACGCAATGACCGCATTGGTAAACGGAGAGGTGGAGTTGCGATATAAATAATCGTGGACAATTTCACACAGCGCCATCTAGCCCCAAACTTGCGCACATTGAAGTGCGTGCGTTGGGGAGGATGGGCGTGGATGAACTCGACTGGAGTGCGTGTTTTGCGGCATCTTCAATTGATGAAAAGATTTCCATCCTCAATGACAATATTACTTCTTTATTTGATAAGCATGCACCTACGCGTACTATAAGGGTTAGGCGACCGCCCAGTCCATGGATCACCGAGGGAATCCGTAAGGCTATGCGGAACAAGGCCTTCCGTAAGTTCAAAGGGGATCGCAGTGAGTCGAACTGGGACTCCTGCAAACTCGCTCGTAACGTATGTACGAGAATGATCAGAAACGAGAAGCGCCGTTACTTTCACCGATATCTGACTGATTCTCCTGCGGCAAAGGTATGGAAGTTTCTCGGTTGGAGTTGGTAAAGCGTCAACTCCACAGCGAAAGTTGCCTTTTTGTCCTAATGTTTTTAATAAATATTTTTCTGACACAGCGCAATTGAATCCTAATACTAAAAACGAAACCATTAATAACATTGCTTCCCTACCTGTGCAGTCGAATCAGACCTTTGTCTTTTGTCCAGTCACTGAGGATGAGGTTAGAAAAACACTGTCATCAGTCGACTCCAAAGCAGTGGGTTGTGACGAAGTCAGCAGAGTCATGGTTATACATATTCTAAATTCGGTTCTTCCAGCCTTGACGCACATAATAAATTTTTCGCTTTCCTCCTCAACGTTTCCTTATATTTGGCGTAAAGCATTGTTTATCCCTCTTCCCAAAACTTCCTCTCCCTCATCCTTAAATCATTTCAGACCCTTCTTTCCTTTTTGTCAAATATTCTAGAGGCCATTGTTCATAAGCAATTGTCAGCTTTTGTGTTCTCAAATTCCCTCACAAGCCCGTATCAGTCCCGCGACTGCACTACTCAAAGTCACTGAAGATAGGAGATAGAATATGGAGAGCACTAAGCTGACGATTCTTGTGCTAATCGATTTTACGAATGCGTTTAACAACGTGGACCATGACATCTTGCTGGCTGTCTTGGCTCACCTCGGGGCGTCGTCCTCTGTGATGGATTGGTTTGCGTCCTATCTCCGAGGTCGTCAGCGGGCAGTGCGAGCGGATGGGTTATCCTTCAGCTGGTGTGATCTCGAGACTGGCGTTCCGCAAGGAGCTATTCTTGGCCCGCTTCTCTTCTCGCTATTTATAAATCAGATGACTCAAAACCGAAACTGCTCCTATCACTTGTATGCTGACGACCTGCAGATGTATGCGACTGCTGAAACTGCAAGTATCTTGGATACGGTGAGTGCACTTGTCAATGACCTTGACACCATCCGGGATTGGTCGAACAAGTTCGGTATCTCCGTCAATCCCGCTAAGTGCCAAGCCATTATCTTGGGTAGCCATTATTTGATTAAACGCCTGAACCTTCACGTTGTTCCTCCGATTCTTTACAACGGTGTACTGGTTCTGTAGTCTTCTCAGGTAAAATATTTGGGGCTCTATATTGACAATACATTCAGTTGGGCTGCATATGTAACAGAGGTTAGCAGGAAGGTTACGGGTACTCTCTGCTCTCTTTACAAATTTAAAATTTTCCTCCCTCCTGCTACCAAACTCTTGCTTGTGCAGTCCCTAATTTTGCCAATCTTAGACTATGCTGACGTGTGTTACCCCAATATCAACCAAAATCTTTTGCAGAAGCTGGTCCGTCTCCTGAACAATTGTATTAGGTACATAGTCGGCTACGCCTCGTATGATAATAGTTTGAGTGTTTTAATACCTAATTATATGCAGTTGCATACACTACTTTATCTACACTCATATTTTTATGTTAAAATATCGTACCTATAGTTTTTTCAACTTTGCTGGATGTAAGCTGCGAGTCAGTTCTGTCGCGCAGATGCGTCGAGGATATCAAGCGGCGGGAATTCACTTCACTACTTTCACATTTATCTATTTATTTGCTTTAAACAAGAAAAAACATTCACTAACAAAAATTAAATTAGAAAAAATATTTTGTTTAGCGGGAAAATAATAATACACAAATATAAACAGGAAAATATGAATTTTGTATTTGTCAAAAACGATAAAAAAAAAAAAAGTGTTGCATAATGATTAAAAAGTTATTTTATCTACACTCATATCGTAATGTTCCAATTACATATTCGAAAACAGTCGTTTAAGAATACATTTTTTTTCACGCCAGCCTATAAAATTTTTAAAAATTGCGTTACGATACAGCATTTCCCATACTATTTTCATGACAGTTGTAACGTAAAATAACTTTTTAATCATTATGCAACACTTCTATTTTTTAATTCTTGTCAGGCGCCCGGACACGGCTGAATACCTAAAATGTATACGGCCAAATGTAGGCTGAATACCTTAGATGTCCTTAACAAATTCAAAATTCAAATTCTAAATATAATTTTCCTGTTTATATTCTGTGTAATTATTTTCCCGCTAAACAAAATATTTTTTGTAATTGTTGTAATTTGTGTTTGTGAATGCTTTTTCTTATTTTAAGCAAATAAATAGATAAATGTGAAAGTAGTAAAGTGAATTGCTTGATATCCTCGACGCGTAGATACAACAGAACTGACTCGCAGCTTACTACCAGCAAAGTTGAGAAAGTTATAGGTACGATATTTTAACATAAAAATACGAGTGTAGATAAAGTAGTGTATGCAACTGCATAGAATTAGGTATTAAAATACTCGTGTCAAACTATTATCATACTCGGCTACGCCTCGTATGATAAACAGACACTCATGTTTTAATACCCCCTTTTATATGACAGTTGCATAAACCACTATTACGTTACAGCTGAGCGTTATAAGTTGGAGATGAAATTAAAGATTAAAAATGTAAACACACAACTGTCAATATCAAATAGACTATCCAGGGGTATTAAACCTTTGGTTTGCATAACCAAATGGTTATGCATCATGCACACTTTTCAGTGTGCTTTACAATGGCTGGGAAACTTTCGAAATCGAAACAAATCGAGTTACCCCCATTTATTCAATTGATTAAAAACGTAATAAGTAACTCGGAAACTATTAGTCCAAGACATAGAGAAAATATTTACTAAAGTAATAGAGGAGACACCACAAGTATTTTCTTTGAACCACGCTTTGCGGTCCATGGACAACAGTGGTCGCAGTCAGTTCTGAGACATTGCGCGACGCGGACCAATCTGACAGTGGCTTGGATATTAAAAAAAACGCCATTTTGTGCATTAAAAACTGTACGAACCATTCGAGGGCCAAAAATAAAGAAAATGATAACATTTCATCGGTCATTCTATGACTTAGCAGCCTCCCCCCGCTCCTCCCGCACGTGACAAGTTGGTACAATATTTTTGTTTGTGATGGCGGCTCTATTACGTTAGTAAATATTTTCTGTATGGTCCAAGAACACTAGTTAGAGAAGTCCAAAATTAGAAAGAAGTGAGAATTATTGGAGAAATCATTTAAATGTGTCTCGGAGTCGGTCAATCCCTTACTTTCGACTTCCCTTGCTTTAGATTTGTCTTATGTCTATATATGATGTTTTTTCCCCAGCAGTACCACCAAGACGCGATGCCGTGGCTGGGCGCGATGCCGCCCAAACTCCTGATGCCGGAGTTGTGTCCGATGGTGCCGTGCGGGTACCCGCCGCTGCAGCTCTACCCGGCCCTGGCCGCGCAGGTGGGTCGGTGGGGAGCGGGTGGGAATAGGGTGGGGACTCGGTAGAAATAGGTGGGAACGGGTTGGGAGTTTAGGACTAGGATTCACTAAATGAAAATAGGATGGGACTTTGTGGGAACAGAGTCGGATTTGATGAAACCAGGCTCGGACGGGTCGTACTTGGTAGGACCCGTATTGTACTCTGTGGGAATCGGGTGAAACTTGGTGGGACCCGGGTGAAACGTGATGGGACCCGGGTGAAACGTGGTGGGACCCGGGGGAAACGTGGTGGGACCCGGGTAAAACTTGGTGGGACCAGGATGGGACTCAGCTGGAAAATGAAAAAAGTATCATACTTGGAATATGATGGGATCGAGATTGTACCGGATTGATCGATGTACAACACAATCGCAATTCTACCTATTCGCGATTCTACACAATATTAATTCCACACAACTGCTGCGATTCACCAGATTCGCTATTCCACATATTCGTTACATATTTTGAATCATCTCGTTATCTTGGCGTTAATGTGCAGGTTGTCCTCTCGCTCACGAGGGCCCGGGGTCTGCATTGACCATGATCCAGCATTGGCAGATCATGATCATGATTCAGGATGGGATCGTTCAAGAGGTATATTAGAGGTCTCTTCAGAGGCGGGCAACGCATTGGTGACTCCCCTGGTGTTGCTGATATCCATAGGCGGCGGTGACCACGCACCATCAGGTGGCCCGCTTGCCTGTTTGTCTGCCGTGAAACACAAAAAAAAAAGAGCTACTGACTGAGTTTTTTATTAAGATTTGTCTGTCTATCTGTCCGCAGGCGGTTGGACCCGACCTACGTCGCACCGCGCCGCTGCGCCGGCCATCGCTTACAGGTATATTTGAAGCTTCTAGATATACACAAGACCACACACACACACACACACATGCACATACACACGCACTGTATCTATATAAAATAATAAATAAAATAAAATAAAATAGTTATTTATTTCCATATACGTTGCACACATTAGTATACACTGAATCCCGGGCTAGGTACAGACCTGTATTACGGGAGACAGTTGCATCTTCCCATAAATTGCAATTACGTTATGAAGAAAAGAAAACTTATGATTTATGAACTAAGTTAGCTTTTTGCCATTAACATTGTCATACAGTGAGCAGTTTTCCAATATGTATCTAAAGCATTCCTAACCACTCACTAGAGTGCGCCCCGACAGTTTTGGTAATTGATAATCGCTTGAAATAGGTTTTTAGCAAACAGGATATAAACACTGGGTACGCTGTATTGGATAATATTGTATTTGTCAATAGTTTTCAACCATTTTAGAGGTTTTAATAATTATATTTCGTCGCTTCATTCTTCAGATATAAGATAATTCACAACGTAGTCCCTTTAGCCTACAAGGTAGCTTCGCACGTTTATTTAAAGTAAAATCGATTTGTTTTCAATCGATCATTTTTATTTTTTGTCGATCCTACGTATCGATACAGCCAGCTGCCATTTTTACGTCATTCCTTTTTCGTGCGAGGTAGCGAGCACATCGTGCACACGTGGTGCACAACAAATTGTTAAAATTTTATTTCAAAAGTAGAAACGCAGCGCCGAAAACAAGATTCGGTATTTTAAAAGAAAAAGCAAAGAACCTACGATGTCACAAAGTGGCGATATTCTCGGATTCCACTTCAGATTCCGATAAAAATTCATGTAAGTACCTACAATATTTTCGCCGAATGTAGTTACTTTTATAATGTATGCATTGAGTGTATTAATACAAAACCGGGGGGTTGGCCGTGAGTCAACACGACGGTGATTTAGCTTTAATGTATATACAATAAAAAATGAATATAATTAAAATTTCATCTGGAGGTTGGTCGAGAATCAACACGACGATATCAAATAACTACGCATACACCGCCTGGGGGTTGGTCGTGAATCATCACAAAGGCAATATGCAATAATCTAGTTTCTCAAGCTGGTGATGATCGAGGTTTTTAGATACTTTAGATTCCGATTAAAACTAAGTAAGTTTCTATTTTACGCGATTTTCGCTTAATGTGATACGTGTAATTTATGCATCGAGTGCTTCAATGTAAAACCTGGGGGTTGGCCGTGAGTCAACACGATGGTACAAACCTGGACGTTGGTCGAGAATCAACGCGACGGTAAAATTATACACCTGGATGTTGGTCGAGAACCAACACGACGGTATCGACACAGAGCCTGGAGGTTGGTCGTGAACCATCACGAAGGCAATGTGCATATTCACCTGGATGTTGGTCGAGAACCAACACGACGGTATCGACACAGAGCCTGGAGGTTGGTCGTGAACCATCACGAAGGCAATGTGCAATAATCCCAAGTGTCTCAACCTGCTGATGATCAAGAATCATTTAGAGGTCTATGACATCTACCTACCCGCCACCGTCGATCGAGAATCGGCAGTGCGGATTTATTTTGTGGATATACCCACATTCTTCACATATCCGTGGTTTTATCTTCGGAATGGTTTTTCGTTGATCGGGGATCAATACAAACACTTTAATATATTATGAACACTCGATGAACGATGAGAATAATACTTTAAACAGTGGGGGCATTAAGTACCTACTAGTAAAGTAGGGGGTGTAATCGACCACTCGTTCGTAAACTCGTTTGTTCTAAAACGGACATACTATGAATTTGTCTGCGGTTGTAGACATCGACACACCTCCGAATGCAATTACTGAGAGGTATTACTTGCTACTGAGGCGTCAACAGACCTGCCCCAGGTTGCCGTCGCCGCTAGAGTAGCGAAAGAGCCTTCGTCGGAGCCGTCCGATGCGCCCGCGCACAGTTAGACCCACAGCTGGTGCGGGTCCTCGAAGCCAATATCCATAACGAACCCGAGCACGGGAACAAAATACATAATACAAGTCTATTGTGACTCCCTTACAAGGAAAATATCCTTAAGAGTTATTTAGTGCCGGAAAACATAAAGTTACCCAGGCTCAAAAATAAAATTTCGTAAGCGGTCATCTGCGCCGCAACACGTACTCCAACGAGGAGAATACCATATTCATCGCCGTCAAATATCTGAGTGACGCTCGCCGCATACTCTTGCGATCTTTATTTTATGGACTCGAAATCGAGAATAAAACTGATAATAATAACGCTCCTAACGTCCGTAACACTCACCGAAACGAAACGCTATTCGAAAGTACTGTGTGGGAATTGGCTCCATCGACATACCCTTTGCTCGCCTACGCGAGCCCGGGAAAATGGCCGGCGCGCGGGCATCCGCAGCGAGCGCCGGCCAAGCAGCCCCCGCGCCGCGGAAGCCGCCGGCGCCGGCCCGCAGCCGCACCTACATAGTCACCTAAGTGACTCAGGTGCGCCACGTTGGTCGCGGACAATTACCTTATAATTAATTGTTGGCATTGATTCGGGACGGTTTAGAAGTCCCATTCTATAAGTCCGTGGCACAATATCTATGTTGCCCCTGGTATAGACAAGTATTCTGTCTCCTGACCAATACCAAACCTTTTGCTCCTGACAAAAAGAAGGAGTCCCCTAGTCCATTAAAATGTTAGTAGATTCGGGTACGATTTTAGTGTTCAGCCGAACGCCTTGCATTGGGCAGGCGGCAGCCCCACATACCTAATCAATTTTCATCTAAAATATTCCCGCCACCTGAACCGATTGGGAAAAAAGATTCACCATTAATCTAAAATCACAAATAAATTTATACCGACCGATACGATATACGATCGGACCACAGAATCATTTCAAAATAAATTCCAAGAAACACATTTTTAAATATGATAAATTTAAAATTGTGAACCATAAAAGCTTTAATTCGATGGCAGAATTTACAACTTTTCAGCCTTACCGTATTAGTATCTCGGTTGCCCCGCGAGGGTTTACTAAAGTGACGACTAAGGTCTTCACCTTCTTAAGGTCTCAAGGCTCAAAATCCGTGCTATAGCACGATATAGCTATAGTATACTTAGACGATATAATTTGCATTGGCAATGACTTCGAGGAATGTCTAAGCAATGTTAACGAGGCCCAGATTACTTCAATGTCTCGTATTCATAGTCAACGTTAACAAACGCAACTTGCAACCTAAAAATATGTGTAAAATTCTAGTGTTTATCTGTTTTAATTTTGAGAATTTCACTTAATTTTTTTTTTAACTGGAGAAAAGTGACATTATAGTACAATCAGTGTATATATTTTCGTCTCTTCCCCGTTGCACAATATAAGTTCGCTCAACTTATTGCGCTGTCAGTAGCAGCTTATCTAGCGCTACAATACAGCTGATTGCACACAAAATTTTTGATCTATTGTTAAAATGTATTTAAAAATATAATAGCTACATAAACTTTAGCATAAATATCCCCCCGTTCTACGTTCTTTGAGGATCTTAATTGATGGGCGCAAAACATTGGCCCTTTATTGTCCCGCAGGCCTTCATTATGTAAACGAGAACTTTACTTATGCCTCTCGTACTGACTGGGGAACCGTCTATGGCGACGATTGGGTCAACGGGTGTTGGAAGCAATGTGAACTCAAGTATCCCATTAACTGGATTTACTAAACCTAAAAATGTTGCATCATACGATCATAATTGTGATATATTGGTACGAGTAGATAACACCACAGCTATCAGCTATGTAAATTGTCAAGGAAGTATTGAATACCTTCATGCAAAGAATCTAGCGCGGCATATTTCGTTATGTGATATTAAGGTTGACGAGGACTCAAGAGAGCAAAGGACATAGAGTGGAAACTCTCTGACTCGGCTTACCGATAGATAGTCCACACTTTTAGACAGACTATGACTGAGGTACCGGTAGATTACCGGTTTCATGTCTCGCGTCAATGCCGACTGTGAGCGCTATTTATCCTGCAAACAGGACTCGGAGGCTATCGCAGTAGATGCGATTAATCTCATGCATTCTCACTTGCCGCACTTCTCTCGATTTGCAATTTTGATTGCAGAATAATACTGATCCATATGAAGATTCTAACGAATTTGTGATAACATTTTAAGTAATCGTTTTAATACGAATGCTTCGTATGACACTTTGAACAATCATCGTTCAGCTCCGTATCCCATTTTGGTCCCAGTTAGGATGTTCGAATTAAACGATCACTAAAAAGAGCTTTCAAATTCAATCCAAGCGTGCCTAAGTATATTGCCACTTGGAATTCACGAGAGTGTATATAACATTTCAAATTCGGTCCCGTCCGAATAAATAAAACATAATAAAAAGTTAACCAGAACATTAGGAATATTGGCCCTGTGTACCACACACACAGGGTACAAACGCTATCACTTTTAAGGATTATAATATTAATACCACCTCAAATAGCATTAAAATCATAATTAGTTACAACATTAGGGTCAGGTCGCTAGTATCCAGGGCTCTTTCGTACCTAATTTACGCATAACCCCTTCCATCACACTCGATGAGTATCTGATTAGAATCGAGCAACTCAGTACTGGCACATACTAAGTATCTCTTTCTGTCGTGCAAACCACACCATAAACAAGTCACGGACAAACCATTAGCCAATGGATTGGCAGGGTGATGACAGAGAGCAGTGTGTCATGGGTCCATGTGCTGTGGCTCGGTGTGCCCGGCGTCCGGTGTCCGGCGCTGGGCCGGCGGCGTCTCCGCGGCGGGGCCCGCAATGCGGTGGCCGCAAGGACCAGCACATCGCGTTTTCGCCAGATATTATATCAGGCCGATCGCTGATGTCGGCCGATTTGTTAAACCAGTTTGCTTTCTTAATAATGAATTAACCACAGTGTCCATTATGTTATATGTTTAATTTACGGTTGATACCGTATAATTAATACATTGTTTAAAATGTATGAATAATAAATATTTTGTTTAAAATTTGCAAAACTTCCCTCTCCAAACATCTACGTTGTGAATTATCTTATATCTGAAGAATGAAGCGACGAAATATAATATATGATCAAACGAACTTCGCGAAGTTCGATCGATATTATATGAGTCGCTTCATTCGAAGATATAACACCCGCCCGCCCATATTCCCAGGCGTGGGGAAGTTTCGCATAGCATCTCTAAAAAGAATGACGTAAAAATGGCGGCTGGCTGTATCGATACGTAGGATCGACAAAAAATAAAAATGATCGATTGAAAACAAATCGATTTTACTTTAAATAAACGTGCGAAGCTACCTTGTAGGCTAAAGGGACTACGTTGTGAATTATCTTATATCTTCGAATGAAGCGACTCATATAATATCGATCGAACTTCGCGAAGTTCGTTTGATCATATATAATGGAACATTGTGCCAACTTCTATAAATATTTCTTTTTACATTTCGTTCTACCTTTAACAGTTATTTTTATATTAATAAACATTTTATTTTTAAGTTTAGTATTACTTGGCTGCATGAAATCACTGCCACCATCATACAGATTAAAAAATGATTACCAAAATTGTAGGAGCGCCATCTATTGATGCTTTTTGAAACCAACTATCAATACCTACTGGAAAACTCCTCATTCAATATGCTACACTTGTATGTGTTTGCAATAATGACATCTGTATTAAGTATGTCATTATTGTTTTTGAGTAAACCCGTTAAGAGTTATTATAATTTACTGCACTCACCTTAGGTTAAGGATGTTATGGGGATCTGAATAAATACTGTCTATATTATGGAAGAGCGGGCTCTCTTCTAAGCTTAGATCTTAGCTGAGGTCGTCAAGTAACGTAACCAACCTCTGTCCAAGGCTCGGCGCGCGCGACCCCGCACCAACCGCCGCCGGAAGACAAGAAAGTGCCTTACGACAACCACAGCCATGTGAACCACAACGCGAACCACAACCACAACCATCATTACAACCACAACCATGGGAACCACAGCCAGAACCATAATAACAACAACCGAGCCGGCGTCTCGGAGATCGCTATGCAGATACAGCAGATTAAAGATCAGGTGAGGGATTTGTTTTTGTTGGAATCGGTACGGTCAAATGCAGAGTGAAATTGAATACATTAAGGGCGGATTTTTCAATCCTCAGATGAAGTTCATCTGCCCTAATAATGAAGTAGAGCTCGTCTAGTCTAAAATGACGCGCCTCACTACTTAGTTAGTTGATTTCGATGTGTGAGTGCAAATATTAATAACGACACTTCATCTGTGTGGGAGCGTCGACTGCTCCAATCGAACGACGCGAGCTCCTACGTTTGTGTCTCACCGGCAACTGAATGACCAATTACAACGGCATTTGTATATGTATTGCGTCCATATTTTAAACTTGCTTGTGTGCGTTAATGCGATAGTGGGGCGCGTCATTTTAGATTAGACGAGCTCTAATACAGTTATATTTTAGTCGAATAAGAGCGTCGGTGGCCGGGCAGTTGAGTATCCAACTCGTAAGCGGGAGGTACTGGGCTCGAATGCCGCTGCGGCCATGTACCAATGACTCTTTTCTGAGTTGCCCTCACCAATGCCCTTACGGTGAGGGAAAACATCGTGATGAAACCTGCAAGTTCCGGAAACTGAATTTGTAACCATGATCTAATCCGGTTAGGTTCTCCTGGTAGCAGGGTCACAGAGGTCAGATGGTAGTCGCTCCACTGTAATTACCAGATCGCCAAATCGTGGATCACGGTCAAGGCGGACCCCGGGCCCTCGTTCTCGAGAGTAGAACCGGGACATTAACGCCAAAATGTTGATTATTATTTTGTTGTATATTTATTTATTAAGGAAAACAATCAGCTTACAATATTACTTGCAATATAAGGAAATGAGTCATAC
This sequence comes from Blastobasis lacticolella, assembly GCA_905147135.1. Lineage (NCBI taxonomy): Eukaryota > Metazoa > Arthropoda > Insecta > Lepidoptera > Blastobasidae > Blastobasis > Blastobasis lacticolella. The sequence goes on from LR990067.1 coordinate 2,612,547, forward strand.
TTCGTAGTTTCCACAGGATAATTTTACGAAATTGAAGTAATAATATAAACTATAGGTATTAGGCAGGTAATAATATAGTACCTGCATTTAAGTTAAACCTGTTCCTATGACTCCGAGGTTTGCTGGCAGAAAACTCAATTAATGACTTAAGCTCGCCTTTGCAGATCTCTTTTACCGTACTGTATCATCATGTCATGTTTGTGTACAATAAAGAATAAAGACATAATAAAAGAATTATCAATATCAACTATTATTGGTACGTAAATCATCAAAATCATAACCTTGAGAGGTAGGGCATAGCGGGGTATCCCGTTCGAATAGGAGCCGCCCGACTTGGGAAGTACCTCCACCTTACAGAATACCGCAGCTAAACAATACTCTTTTAAATAGTACTAGCGGACCCGACAGACGTTGTCCTGTCTACACGTCTTTAATTTGAAAATTTTAAACTTTTTTTACAAAATTGTGAATCTAAACCATTCCCAGATCCCCTTGAACACACACAAAAAATTTCATCAAAATCGGTCCAGTCGTTTGAGAGAAGTTCAGTGACATACACACTCACAGAAGAATTATATATATAAATATGTGTTTCTGCCGGTGAGTAAGGTCTCCAGTGCTCCATGGGGTGGGGATTTGGGGAACCGTGGCTTTGGCAATGGAGGGGCAGGCATTTCCTTTTTGCTGCCACAGCAACGTGTTATAGAACTGGGCAACGCATTGGCGATACTCTTGGTGATGCTAATGTCTATAGGCAGTGGTGACCACTTTCCATCAGGTGGCCCGCTTGCCTGTTTGCCTACCGTATGATACAAAAAAAAAGCTGGACCATGATCTGAATATGGCACAGTTTCCACAAAACATAATAATATTACATTCCGAGGTGTTGAAATACCTTGGGCTTGGCTAAAACTAATTATAGTAAAAGAAAAATTGTATTTGTACAATATTTTGTTTCTAAAATACTTATTTAAAGGACTGTTTGTTTTCTAGATGAAACTAATAAAAAATAATGTCTTGGCGTTAATGTGCTGGTTGTGCTCTCGCGCACGAGGGCCCCAGGTCGGCCTTGAGCATGATCCAGGATTTGGTAGAATAGGTAATTACAGTGGAGCGACTGCCGTTTGACCTCCGTGACCCTGCTACTAGGGGAACCTGACCAGATTGAATTTTTGTATACGTAACTATTATTTATAATGTACCTACTTCATTATGATAATTCGTATGACGTATAATTTTCCATTATGATTGGGATTACAATATCTTATCTAAAATACTTATTTAAAGGATTGTTTGTTTTAAATAAAACTAAATAAATGAACTGAACACCCCACCAGATGGCAGCCCTAAACACCGGGCGCGCCGAGCCCCCCAGGCCCGCGCCGGGGCCGGGGGCGCTGGCCCCGGGGGCCGGGGAGCGCCGCGAGTGGCGCCGCCGCAACAGCGGCTCCGGGCTGCTGGGCACCCATCCTGCTGTTTTGCAGGCGCAGTGAGTAATTTGTGTAATATGTAAACGCAAACCTACCCATCCCAAACAAAAACCAGTGTAAGATGAGCTGGCGTGTCTGTAGACGCGTATAGCAACGTCAGCTCCTGTTATGCTAGTTGTCGGTAGATCCAGCATATCGAGCTACCTGAATCCAGTATAAGATGAGCTGGCCTCTCTATAGACACGCATAGCGATGTTAGCTCCTTTTATACTGGTTTTGTACTACACAAAACCAGTACAAAATGAGCTGGCGTCTCTATAGATGCTTATAGCAACGCTAGCTCCGTTTATACTATACTTACCTATATCGTAGGACACGTTTCGACGGAGCATGAGTGTCAGGACAGAGCAAAGTGGCGGTCCATAGTCTCTGCCTACTAGAGATGGGACTCGAACCACATTTGATTCGAATGATTCGACTCGATTCGAATGAGATTTTATGTTGATTCGAATCATCACTTGATTCGAACTGTCGAGTTGATTCGAATCCACGATCTGATTCGAATCAAGTTCTTTGGTGCTTGAGTTGAGTGATTTGATTCAAGTTTTTCTCGTAAAAATTCCTTGAGTTCAATAAGGTAAAGTAAATTCACAATTAGATCTATCTAAGCTTTCAACAACGTATCATTTATTTATATCTATTCGAATTGATTGATTTGATCGACATGATGATTCGAATCAACATATCGATCCGAATTTATTCGAATTATCATGTCGATTCGAATCATGATTCGAACTTTTGTCGGATGATTCGAATTGATTCGAATACTCATTTTCGATTCGAGTCCCATTACTACTGCCTACCCCACCTGTGGGACACAGGCGTCAGCTTTATGTATGTATGATTTCGGAAACGGACGCGGACCATCTCTCACCAACGCACCGTGGAAAGAGTGTCGTCTGGAGCGCGGACATATCACAATCTTACCAGTGGCCCTAGCACAAGTGTGTCCGCGACAAAGCTCGCGCCGCGAGAGAGCGTTTGTCTCTTTCTCTCAATACTAAGACGAAAGGGATAGCAATATATATGTCGCACTTTTTCTCGCTTATTTAACTTGTGCTAGGCCTACTGGGGCCTATTTCTCGCCCTGTGACATCTCGAATTCGACATTTTTTTCTAGACACACGTCTCCATTAATAATGACATTGAAATGTCTATTGCAGCCAAAACATATTTCGTCTACACTCATAGCGTAATTTCGAAAACAGTCGTTTAAGGATAAACTTTTTTCACGCCAGTGTGACTCGTCATTCGTTGCCTCCGAACAAATTACCTAAACTGCACTGGAACGCTGGTTATACTTTGTTAAAATGCTCCCATTCTATTCTAAAGTTAAGTATTTTATTCTAATGTATTCTGTTGTGTGCTCACGATGTTTTCTCAGAATATTTGCAGAAAAAGTCATTGGTGCATGGCGAGGTTTTACTATACATTGTTATGTAACCTTAATGATTGCTAATAATAATAATAATCGTGGACAAATTCACACAGCGCCATCTAGCCCCAAACTAAGCAAAGCTTGTTCTATAGGTGCTAGCTAGCGGATATACTACTTGTATATATTTTTAAATATATACTTATTATACATAGAACACCCAGACCCGTAACAGAAATTAAAATTTATCATTTAAATTTCTGCCCGGCCGGGAATCGAACCCGGAACCTCTAGCGTGGCTGACTGGTATGTTGACCGAACCACTCAGGTGTCTGCCATATGTATTTTTAGGAAGGGACATTTTTTGGAAAAGGTCAAAATAATACCAAGGGACATTTTGGAAAACATATATTTTGAGACCAGATGACATTCTGTGAAAGGGACATTGGTGACTGAACGTCTATGTGTTCCTGCCGGTGAGTAAGATCTCCAGTGCTCCATGGGGATTTTAGGAACCGTGGCTTCGGCAGTGGAGGGGCATTTGCCTTTTCGCTGCCAGAGCAACGTGCTACAGAGGTGGGCACCGCATTTGCGACACTCTTGGTGTTGCTAATGTCTATAGGCAGTGGTGACCACTTTCCATCTGCTTGCCTATTTCCCTACCTTATGACATGAAAAACGGTTTTTTTTCCCACCCATATCTGCCTAGACGCAACGCGCTGGAAGCCCAGGCGGCCGATGTCGGGCTGTCTTCCGCGGCTCGAGCCATCGTGCACTCCATACGATCCATGCAGTATAAGACTCAGTGTGAGTATCCCTGTATCCCAAGTGTTTTAAACTGTAAATTCAGATGTATACGATGTTTTTTTACAGGCGGAGAACTTTAAATTGAAATAAAATGAAGAAAAAAGTATTTGGTAGCAGTGAAACAAGCTTTATTGGAAAGATTATTTTGTGACATTTATGTTTAGTTTAGAAAGTTAGTCAACATCTTTTAGCCCTCAAAATCTGAAGCAATTTGTATCCCTTTTTATTTATTTATTTCAAATAAGTTTAAGTACATACACAGCTAAAGAAAAAATGTAAATAAAAAAAGTAAAACTAGATACCTATATAAAGAACAAAATATAAAAAAACAATAAGAAGTAAATTAACTAAACAACGTAGTTATATTAATTTAGTTGCGTGACGTTTCTGCGAATTGTTGGGTTTTCCGCATAATGTCACACCATGTTTCGGCAATCATCAAAACTTGGCGTTGCTACCCGTAGGGCCTCGAGCCTCCTAAATATGCAAAAAAATAATGCTATTCTCTATATTAAAGAGTGAAGAAAAAATTGCAGTGGCCTCTTATGCGTATGGGCTATTGATATTGATTTGACTATTCCCCTTTAGACGGCGATCGCGGCTGGCGCGAGGGCGCGGGCCGCGGCCGCCGCCCTGACCGCGGGCCCACCGTCTATCGGCAGGTAACACACACACACACACACACACACACACACACACACACACACACACACACACATACACACACACACACATACACACACACACACACACACAGGCACACACACGCTCACACACTCAACATAGACACACGCACGCTAGCACGCACACATCACACACACACCACGCACGCGCACACATGTACACACACAAACACACAGAAAAATAAACATCGTGCCGTGAAATGCTAATGATATTTATTACATATAAACTCAGGTCACACACACTCACAGAGATACACGCACGAAGGACACTCTCACACACACGCACACCTACAGTGAAATGCTTACTGATATTGAATATAAGTAACAACTCTCTATTGCACACAATTATTTATTTATTACTAAGGGGTGCCAACTGATTGCCACCCTGATAACAGGCAACCATAACTTGCTCATTAAAAATAACAGAGATAGGTACCCAAAAAAAACATAATTACTCGAAAAGGCGGGCTTAGTTATCTCTTCCAGACACCGTTTGGGAAGAGGTAACCAACCACGTTAAATCGCTGTAAGTAGTGCCAGAGTAGGTAAATACGGAAAATTAACGAATATAAAAATCTAACAAAAACAGTTTATAGTGATATAAAAAATAATAAAACACATTGTTCCAGATGTCGCCAGGAACGTGGTGCAGGCGGTCCCCAGGGCCCGTGCATCCAGGTCAGTTACACCACCATATACTTCATACATTACACACATTCATACATTTCATTTATACTCACTTAAAATAGGCGATAGACTGCCCCCTATCACAATGAGAGCATCCTTATGCTTACCAGTTAGCATAAATGTCCCGGTCGTGCTCTCGCGTCGGCCCGGGGCCAGCCTTGACCATGGTCCAGGATTTGGCAGATCAGGTATAACTAGTGTCATGTAAGAAGAGACTTGGCGGGTCACGTGGTTCGACTTGCGCTGCATACGATTACCGGCGCGAAATCCCCTCCACTGCCATTTGACAAGTCTCTTCTTTCGTGACGCGGATTATAATTATAGTAGAGCGTCTGCCATCCGACCTCCGTGACCCTGCTGCCAGGGGAACCTGACCAGATTGGATCATGGTTACAAATTCAGTCGCCTGAATGTGCAGGTTTCATCGCGATGTTTTCCCTCGCCGTAAGAGCATCGGTTAGTGTTCAACTAATGTACATAACTCGGAAAAGAGTCATTGGTACATGGCTTCAGCGGGATTCGAACCCGGTACCTCTCGCTTACGAGTTGTATACTTAACCGCCCGGCCGACGCTCTAGATAATACTTATTCATTGTTAGAGATAAATGGAACATTGTTTGCGCCGGGATCCATGAGTTAGGATCATGGTACTAGATTTTGTTATCGCCTCTGTGTAGTCTTATGTTTAATTTTGTAGCTGCAATATTTTTTTATTTCAGTCTTCAATCCCCGCCGCCCCCACCCGGACACGAGGCAACCCCGCAGATAGACATACACGCAGACAAACATATTAATTAGAACAATAAATCTGTAATACAATATCGTTGGTACTCGGTCCATTGATACCCTAAGAACATCTGAACACCAATGCTTTGGGATAATAATTACACAGAAATATAAACAGGAAAATTTGAATTTTGCCTTCAGCCTACATTTTACCGTGTCCCGTGGCCGACAAAAATTTAAAAAGTAAAATTATCTTGAAGTGGTAATACACTTGTGCTTTTCTACTGTACACTATTATACAACAGAAAAATCTAATTAAATCGCATTCTAAAATATGTCTTACTCCACTCTGATAAGGTTAATTTTACATCAATGCAATGATTCAAACCTTGTACCAACGATATTGTATCACCAGACGAGACATACCAACAGAACGTTGAAACCAAAAAAACATCCAGCTGTTATGGAATTCTGGTATCCAATACTGGAATAGAAACTTATTTATTAAATAACTTATTTACCAATTGAATAATACGCCTTGCGTTTATTACGTTTGACTAAATGCAGTAGCCCAAATTCAGAAGCAAAAAGCGTGAGAGCAAATCAAAGTGGACTCTATTGCTCATAGAATAAGATCCATTTTTGTATCACATTATGTTACGTTTCGCTTTTCAAAGGCATGAATTTGGGCTTACGACATGAATTTAGGCTACTGAATTGAGTCAAATGTAATAAGCGCATTAGGGATGGCGCAGACTAAACGGAAAAAGCCTCTCTTTTGATGTCATTGACAAATGACCCATATCGTCAACGCCTAAAGTACAAAATCGTACAAACGCACACAGACGTCAGCGTCATGCTATTTTGTACCTTAGACAATAGTGACAAGGTTCTTTTTCCGTTCCCTCTGCGCCGTCCCGCGTTTTTTTTGTGACCCTAGGTCGAGAATGTTTGATTTTGTCACTGGATCTGACTTCGCTTTTACAGCGTCCGACCACGACACGACAACGATTACTGAATAATCAGCCGGCCTCAGCTTTGTTTAAATTAAAAGCTGGATTTTAAAATGAGTTAAGGTTTTTTTTTGTCTTGCCATTTACTGAGAGCGCCATCTCTTGATCATTGTTGATACCATCTGATAGTACCTACTGGAGAATTGGTCATTGAACGATGATCGCAGAACGACATCCGTATCACGCTAATTATTTGATAAGTAATTAGGACGAGAATTCATTCATGACTGTACTATGTCAACATCAGTACGCCAATAACGTAACCCTGTTGCCAACAATGATCTGATTTCAATGATTGAAATTGTTACTTTTGCGATTACGTATGATCAATTTTAATAGTTTAAGTTTATTGCAATGGAACTGTTGTAAGTAACTGATCGATGAAATCGATGATACGGAATCGCATAAGTAACAATTTCATTAATTGAAATCAGATAATTGTTGGCAACAGCGTTACGTAATTAACCTACAGGGGCCTGATTTTAAACCACTCGCATCCCGCGAGCGCTCCCCTAACTACAGCGTTATGTATATAGAAATTAAAAAAAAGGATTTTCAAGTGAAAATATTTTTGATGTTTATTGTTACGTTTTCAACTAACCGTTGTTTTGTTACTGTTGTTGTCAATACTATTAATTATGATTAATTCTTTTTGGACGAGCAGGCGCCTATAATAATTGTACCTACAGTCTGGAAAGATATATTCTACTAGGTGGCGCTACTGGCGCATTAGGTCTGTCAAACGACGTCGTGACACCAATACACTCACAAACTCATCTGCCCGTACGCTAATTCCATAACCGTGTTGCCAACAACTGTTGTTCAATGATTGAAATTGCTACTTTTTCGATAACGTATGATCGATTCAATAATTCCGGTTTATTGCAACGCAGTTTTGTTTATCAAATGAACCCGTGAAACCGATGATACGGAATCGCAAAAGTAACAATTGCAATCATTAAAATCAGGGAATTGTTGGCAACAGCGTTACGTAAGTGGCCTACCGGTGGCCAAAACTGGAACTAAGTATCACCCCTTTAAAATGTCACTTCATAATCAAGTTTACTGTCAAGTGCTACGCAGCGGGTTGCGCGTTCGCGCTAGGGACGCTCTTGCCACAAAAGAAAGCGATTCAATTTAGAATTGTAGATGTTATGGGTGATAGTTACCATTTACCATCAGATGGTCTGTCAGCCCGTTTGTCGCTGCGTAGCATAAAAAAAAGGATCTACTTGCAAAACAGCTTGCAAGCTAAGTTGACTCGCTACTGTCCGATCGGTTCACATCACTGCACTTGTTTAACTTCAATGCAAATCTCGGGCATAGAACTGCATTATTTTGACAGTAGCAAGGCCTCCACCGACCCCAAGTCTGCACAATCATCAGCCTTATTTACTATAATAATCTGTAATCGGTCGTGAAGTCGTGTCGTTGTCGGTGCGTGTAAACGTAGACGTTAACTCGAAGAATACTTCTCACTACTGTAGGCGATTCTCGGCGTTAGGTATGGGTGGTTCTCGAACCATTATCGTGTGAACTGTACATGTTGCTTGCGACGAGTGTATTTCCAAAACATCTAAAAACCTTCGAGGCCAGAGTGAGTAGACCGTTTCTAGACAGGCATGTCCTATCTTCGGTCGCATCTTCACGTACCATTAGGTGAGATGGCTGTCAAATGCCTGTTTATCTTGGTATATTGAAAAGGTTTTTACGTGGTCGGCAACGCGTGGGTGATGCCCCTGGTGTTGCAAACGGCCATAGGCTGCGGTGACTGTTTACCATCAGGCAGGCCGTAAGCTTGTTTGCCACCTTAGTGGTATAAAAAAATTAAATGAAGTTTCAAGTTATCAAAAACCGGGCACTCGGGCAATTTTCATACAATCGAGTCAACTTGGCGACCTTGGATCTCCATCGGGAATTTTCCTATAGAAGGTCTAGAGTTCTTTAGGTACCTAATTGAAAAGGCCGTTTACTCCACAGCTGGAAAGAATGCGTCGGAATTTCGATTCCAAACAACCGGTGTATGAAATCAAAACTTTGATGTAGACTTTCACCATCCACGCTCTAAATGTGCATAATAATATTGCACCCAGAAAGTTCCCAGGGGGAGATGCAAGGTCTTCAAATTTCCCATGGGCCCATTTTTTTCTTACAACAGGATTGTACACTTGCTATCAGATGGCTCGCTTGCCTGTTAGTCTGCCGTATTACAAAAAAAAAGTTAAATCTACTATTATTTATCAACATTTTTTTACGGTGAGAATTGCCATTTGTCTAATAATATACTAGTTTTTTATCAAGCAACTTTTTTTCACCCCGAGAATTGCCCATCTGTCTAACGAACGTCCGAGAGTCGCACGCCAGGCAAAGATCTCAAACGTAAGTTGACTAGTCATTTTTAAAATAACACTCAGAGCTGCAGCGGGTTGCAAGAATGTGAGACAGTTGCTTTTTTTGTGTAGGATTTTGTATTGAAAGCGGAACTATATTGAAATCGAATGTTCTAAATTCTAATGTAGCGGTTATTATCACGCATTTTAAAGGTATGTTCCGTGTTTCCTACCCCGTATAACCGCGTCATGAAAGAAGAGACTTGTCAAATGGCAGTGGAGGGGATTTCGCGCAGGTAATCGTATGCAGCGCAAGTCGAACCACGTGACCCGCCAAGTCTCTTCTTATTTGACACTAGTTGTACCTTCGTTGACGAGTAGGTATTTCGAAGCAGGTACGCGGTAGGAAACTCGGAACATGCCTTTAAGATATTGAAATCTGTTCGACTGTTAGTTACTTCTCGGGTGGCAATAGGCTGCCGAGAATGTTCAACCACCCTATTGTAAAGTGCGGTCGCGGAGCTGGAAAAAATCCGTACATTGACCTGTTATTACTTGTCTCTGTTGCTCCTGTGCAAATATAATGCATCTCTCTTTCTCTCACGGAATCTGTGCGAGCATGATGTAATATTACGCGGGAAAAACAGAGACAGTAACAGATCAATGTACGAATTACTGCCTGCTCTGCGACCGAAATTCAGAAAACATCTTCATTTATCATTTATACGATGCTGTCTTGCAATATTGTATATTGTTTTTATCTGTTGCCGTGGTCCAACTGCGTAATCCAACTGGTAGAATAATGGGCGATCTTTTGTCCGTTGTACTACCAAAACGGACTACGTGCAAATAACATTGGCTACTCGTAAACAAAGGTACACGGTAGGAAACCCGGAACAAACTGTTAAACATTATTTTGAAATTTGAAAACTTTTTAAATTTTGATTTTGTAATAGCGAAAAAGCGTATCTCCCAGCAACTCTGTCTCCCATTCTTGCCAACACATGTACGTTTTAGTCGTAGAGAACGTTAATTTAATCATTTTAGTTTTGTTTTTGTGCCGCATTACTTGTAAGTATAGAAAGTTTTCTTTGGTTCCCTAAATGTATAGTACACTTCTTACTTTCTCTTCGTAGATTGTGTTCACCTCGTATGGCGTTTATGATCATCTTGTATAATGTTATTGGTAACTCCCTAAGGCTAATTCCGTAACTCTGTTGCTAACAAGTCACAGATTTCAATGATTGAAATTGTCACTTTTGCGATTACGTATGATCGATTTGATAGTTTAAGTTTATTGCAATGGAACTTTGTTAGCAAGTGAAAAAGTAACAATTTCAATCATTGAAATCAGATAATTGTTAGCAACAAAATTGCGTGATTGGCCTCCTGGTGTTGCTGATGTCCATAGGCGGCGGTGACCACGCACCATCAGGTGGCCCGCTTGCCTGTTTGTCTGCCGTATAACATAAAAACAAAATGTATAATGATTATTAATTTTGTTACTAATGTTATTGATGGAAATAGGGAATAAGTTTTTGATCATTCAATACCACTGTATCATACATATACCTTCGGCGTGTCATTTCAAACAGTGTTTCTATCGGTAAGTAAGGTCTCTAGTGCTCCATTGCGAACCGTTGCTTTGGGCTTATTTGCTATCAGAGCAACGTGTCCCGACATTTTTGTGTTACCCCTGGTGGCGCTTATGTACTTAGGCATCGGTGACCATGCACCATCAGGCACGCTAGGAGGGCCCGGATACTTAGGAGCCGACAGTACTCGCAATGTGAGAACTAATGAGGCACCGGTGACCACACACCATCAGGTGGCCCTCTAGGAGGGTTTGGATATTCTAGATCCGACAGTAAACGCAATGTGAGAACGTTATTAGACACGGGTGACCACGCACCATCAGGTCCCCTAGGAGGGCCCCGAATGTAGCCGAAAGTACTCGCAATTCTAGAACAATAACGTTTGAAAGCGGTACATGTTTTCCCAAGCTTATGTGTAAATATTCTTGATAATAATGTCCATGCAAGCGTTGAATGTTGGGCCTCCTACCGCCTGGTAATTTGGTGGTCTCTTTTGTACATAGAAAACGGTTTTACCCATAGAATTATATAAATAACTCATTCGAATATACACTGTAATATTTATTATATATACTGTAATATTTATTGAAATAGGCTTAAGTAATCTCTTATCAAATGTCAAAAAGCTACGGGAAAACAAAGGTATCTTTTAACGAGGTAAACCAACGGGGCTATTGGCTATCTCATTGTACTCGTACAACTGAATTTGACATTTCATATTCCTACACTACTCTAATTTGGTATTCGCCAAAGAAATTAGACATAGAGGGAAGGTGCCTATTCACATCTGAAGTCACAATTCTATATTTTGTTTCCTTTTTTAATGGTGCATATAACGTGTCCGAAAGGGACGGCTGTAAGTTGTCAAATACCCCTCCGTAACCACTGCTATAGTCAAATTTGGTGGCCTTGGTCGTCCTTATGTACTAGATTTTTGTGTGACATTGAGTTATTTGTATGGAGTTTTGACAGAGTGAGTGTATCTATAGGTCGAGGCTCCATCCATGTTCTATGTCTAATATCTCTGGTATTCGCTGTGGCACCATTAAATTTGAAACACAATATAGATTATGACTTTCACTACACATATTATCGGGTTTGTTACCACGGTTAGTATTGTTTTTACTTCGATATTTCGACGCAAAAAAGTGTAATAACCACGAAAGTCTCTAAACCTATTCAGATTGTGACTTCAGCTGTGAGTAGGCTCCTATGCCTCTTAGTCCAATTTCTTTGGCTGTGACCAACGTAAATGACGCAGTGTAGAATTACTAAATGTCAAATTCAGTTGTCAACTGACACAGAATATCTCTATGGCACTAAGTTAGACAATAGCCCCGCTAGTGGCGGTGACGCAAGTAGGCACTGAGTACCGATACGTACCATGTACAGTCAGCCGCAGAGCAAACCACTCCAGCCCATATTATGTATGCTGAGGTGGCACGCACGGGACCCCAACACCGCGCCACTAAATTACATACAACTGCAGAGTGGGTCAACATTCAAATGTCCCGATGGTGTAACCGCTGTAAAGAAGGCAGCACAACCTACCCACCTGTATAAAATGAGCTGGCAGCACTATGGATGTGTGTACAGTCGTCTGCAGACAGAACTGACCCCTCTACCATTCATTTAATGTAAGTTATGGGGATCTATTGGGCTCCATTCACTCTGCAGTGGACTGTACAAACCGGAGACGGTCCAAACTCTGAACTGGGTAGGCTGAGTTGCAGTCTTTAGTACAAATGTCTAGTTTTAAATATAAATAGTTGACTATGTTCTTGAAAATGCCATACGAGGAATGGAACACAAAAGGTGTTAGCGAGAAACCAGTAACCTATCAATTTCTAAGGTACTTCCTTTTATTCTATCTGTGACATACCACCCTATGTTAAGTAAGTGTGAAAAGTAGAGTATATCGTTGTTATTAAATAAAGATTTTAGCGTATATTTGGGTCGTTTCATTTATTAAAGCGTAGAAAAAAGAATAATGTGTAAGATCATCTAGATTGAAAATTTATTAAAGTAGCATCTATTTCTCAATCAGTCCAAATGATTATTATATCATCATGGCGTTAATGTCCCGCTTGTGCTCTCGTACACCATGCACCAGGATTTGGCAGATCAGGTAATTACAGTGGAGCGACTGCTATCTGACCTCCGTGATCCTGCTACCAGGGGAACCTGACCAGATTGGATTATGGTTGCACATTCAGTCGCCTGAAGGGAATGGGCAGGTTTCATTACGAAGAGCGGTTAGTATTCAATAATGTACATAACTTAGAAAACACTCGTTGGCACATGGCCGCAGTGAGATTCGAACCCGGTATCTCGCTTACGAGACGAATGCCGTAACCAACACTCCTTTCGACGTTTCATTGATTTATTTATTTAACAGTTTATTGTGCACAGGAAATACATAATGAATAACAGGCAAAGTAATAAATGGCACAACAGGCGCTACTTATTTCTAAAAGAAATCTCTTCCAGCAGGCCTATAGAAGAGAGACATTTAGATTATAGGGGATGAGACGTGCGCAATAGTAAAATATATATGTATATTTTAAGTAAAAAGATCTATTATTTTGTAGATTATTAGACTGTATCTTCTCTCTCTACGATTAGTCTAGATATTGTCGTAAGTTCCCAGTGGGTACGACCGGGAGTAAAGGTTTGTGATTACTAAACTAGAAAATCAAATAAAAACCAAAAAACACGTGCAAAAATTTACATTTATTTTATATTTTTTTGGCAAGAAATAACACGATATTAATAACCTACTAAATAATACAACATTTTAATTATTTTAAACAAGGACTAAACAAGTTTTCTTATACTAATTAACTGTAATAAGATGCATTTCCCTAAGTTAAGCCAGGTACAAAAGTAGGTAAATATAATAATTGAAATAAATGGAATGGTATACTCAATGCTTCATTAACTCATTATAAAATCTATACAATATAAAATTACCCTGTATTGTATATATTAGGTCCTTACCTATGAAATTGGCATTTTGTATGGCTAAAATTACGTGAACTGTAAATATCATACACACAATTTTTTTAATTTCTTGGAAATGGCTAATCTTATAACAATGAAACTTTGTAAGTTAAATCAGACAACATAAAAGTAACTGGTGCATAACATTGTGTTGTGATAACTACAAACTTCATAAGATTACACTTGTCCAAAGAGGCAAAAGTGACGACAACTGAAAAGGGATGTTTTCAAACCCTTATAAATACTTAAGAACATATTTTTTATTTCATTTTAAACACTTATCGGTATTTAGACATACTCTATTTTCAAAATCAATTATTAATTGTGACATGATATTTACAATTAAAAATATTTGAGCTAATAATATACAGTTGCGAAAAATTGCCAATTTCATAGGTAAGGTAACCCAATATAATATATAATTCACATATCAATTCATCATGGCTAGCTTCTTTACATACATGCATACAGATCCTATCAGTACAAACCGACTGTCATATTAAAATCAGTCTATAATAAAATTAACTGGTATATTTTTGCATGTAAATGATCTTTGACTATATTTTATTTTATGCTTAGCTAGACATGGAAGGAGGCTGTAGCCAAACCTGATTAGAGGTGACATAATATGTTTAGAAACCATTATTTACTTCAAACTAGTACAAAAAAGATTATGCGACCTACAAAAACCTACGTCATGCTTGGAATTTATTTATAAACCAGTTATTTTATCAACACAACATGTGGCCACCATTTGAAATATAAACCTATAGTCGGAGATGAAATTCAAGATCAAAAGTATAAACAAATTGACACTATAAAACATAAACTCAAGGGGTGGATTATTTAAATATAGATAAAAATTATCACATTCAATATGAAATAAAATCGTATGAATATTTTAAAAAACACTGTATTAAATAATATTTTGATCTTCGAAATTGCACTTTTGATCTTGAATTTCATCTCCCGAGTTTGATTGTTTCGTTGGAATAGTTGTTCGTTGAAATTATCAGGAAATCTTCCCCACTTTCGATAGGGGGTTATTCATCTCACCCCCCACCCCATACGGGGGGTCCTTCTCTATTTAAAGCACTTCATTAATTAAGCTATCTAGATGCTAATTTGAATTTTTTGCTTGCTTAAGTTTATTTTTCCAAAAAAGTTTCCAAACGTAGTTTGAAAATAATAGGAGAATAGAGAAGTTAATTGAGTTCCAGCCAAAACTTCTCATTCGGGAGTTATACGAGTAACAGACGCTCCGATTTGCCTGTACCCGACCAACCATCAGTTGCAGTTGATACTAATCCTTACGACGTACAAAATAAAGTCGCTTTTGCATTAATTCGGATGCGATGGCGAGCCGACCTTGGTCGGACGTCCGACCACGTCCCCCGCAACCCAAAAGCGAATTTATTTTATACAGCGTAAGGATTAGTATCAACTGCAACTGACGGTTGGTCGGCTCCAGCCAAATTGGAGCGTCTGTAAGTACTTTTAATCCTGCTGCTACGGCCAGAACGCAAACGTGAATCATCGCTTCATACTGTGGCCAAAGCATTAGGACTAGCTCCTAGCCCAGCCCCTAAGACTTCCCTTTTAGCCCCCAGGACTCCTTAAATTAGAGTTTAACAGTGTTTTAGTCCCAGATACTCTTTAGTTTTGATCTTATTCCTTAGGGAACGCGAATTTTTCCTTCGTACTGTGGCCGTAGCATTGGGGCTAGCTCCTAAGCCCCCTCTTTTTAGCCCCAACGACTCCTCACATTAGAGTTTAACAGTGTATTAGCCCCAGAAAGTCCTGTTTTGATTTTTTGTTTCATAGTGCGGCCGTAGCATTAGGACTAACTCCTAGCCCAGCCCCTAAGCCACTCTTTATAGCCCCCAGGACTCCCCACATTAGAGTTTAACAGTGTTTTAACCCCAGAAACTCCTTAGTTTTGATTTTTTTCCTTAGTGAACGCGTATCTTCGCTTCATAGTGTGGCCGTAGCATTGGGACTAGCACCTAGCCCAGCTCCTAAGATTCCCCTTTTAGCCTAGGACTTCCAACATTAGAGTTTAACAGTGTTTTAGCCCCAGAAACTCCTTAGTTCTATATTTTCCTTTTTCGCTTCATAGTGTGGCCGTAGCATTAGGGTTAGTTCCTAGCCCAGCCACTAAGTTTCCCCTTTTAGCCCCTTTCACTCCCCACATTATTTTACCAGTGTTTTAGCCCCCAAAACTCCCACGTTTGGGGATTAAAGGGTTGAAACCTAACAGCACATGTTCCGCGGAGTTTCACCGTGGGGCACGCTATGCTCCCTGATATAGACTGGTAGCTCGACCGTTCCCATATGTGTGGCCGCTTCGTCTGTGGCTGTTCCTGGGAATGTGAAAAAACATACATAGTTATAGATGCAGCGTGGGTAGGCCTCTCGCAAGGTGGACCGACGACCAGTAGGCTAATTATGTAACGCTGTTGCCAACAATTGTCTGATTTCAATGATTGAAATTGTTACTTATGCGTTTCCGTATCATTTATTTCATGGGTTCAGTTGCTGACAAAGTTCCATTGCAATAAACTGAAAGTATTAAATCGATGATACGTAATCGCAAAAGTAACAATTTCAATCATTGAAATCAGACTTGTCGCCAACAGAGTAACGTAATATTTTCTTTCTTTCTTTAATTAGTCTACTGGTAAGGATCGCAGGTGCCAGCTGGATGCGGAAGGCACAGGACCGGCCTTTGTGCAGATCTCTGGGGGAGACCTATGCCCAGCAGTCTTTCGGATGATATGATGATGATGATGATGATAGTTAGTTAAACTTAGGCAATTGATTGATTGATTTAATAAATTAAGGATTTATATGTAATATTCTAATGCAATAAAGATGATTGGTACATCACGTAATTGAATATGTGTTCATGGCAATTTCGATGTCTCTACCATAATTTTCGATTCCTCTGCCACCCTTTTTGATTACTCTGCTATACTTTTCGATTCCTATGACACAGTTTTCTCTTCCTCTACCATAGTTTCCTATTCCTCTACCATAGTTTTCTCTTCCTCTACCATAGTTTCCTATTCCTCTACCATAGTTTCCTATTCCTCTACCATAGTTTCCTATTCCTCTACCATAGTTTTCGATTCCACTACCATAGTTTCCTATTCCTCTACCATAGTTTCCTATTCCTCTACCATAGTTTTCGATTCCACTACCATAGTTTCCTATTCCTCTACCAAAGTTTCCTATTCCTCTACCATAGTTTCCTATTCCTCTACCATAGTTTTCGATTCCACTACCATAGTTTCCTATTCCTCTACCAAAGTTTCCTATTCCTCTACCATAGTTTCCTATTCCTCTACCATAGTTTTCGATTCCACTACCATAGTTTCCTATTCCTCTACCATAGTTTCCTATTCCTCTACCATAGTTTTCGATTCCACTACCATAGTTTCCTATTCCTCTACCAAAGTTTCCTATTCCTCTACCATAGTTTTCTATTCCTCTACCATAGTTTCCTATTCCTCTACCATAGTTTTCTATTCCTCTACCATAGTTTCCTATTCCTCTACCATAGTTTACTATTCATCTACCATAGTTTCCTATTCCTCTACCATAGTTTACTATTCCTCTACCATAGTTTACTATTCCTCTACCATAGTTTCCTATTCCTCTACCATAGTTTCCTATTCCTCTACCATCGTTTTCGATTCCTCTACCATAGTTTACTATTCCTCTACCATTGTTTACTATTCCTCTACCATAGTTTACTATTCCTCTACCATAGTTTACTATTCCTCTACCATCGTTTTCGATTCCTCTACCATAGTTTACTATTCCTCTACCATTGTTTACTATTCCTCTACCATCGTTTTCGATTCCTCTACCATAGTTTACTATTCCTCTACCATAGCTTCCTATTCCTCTACCATCGTTTTCGATTTCTCTACCATAGTTTTCGATTCCTCTACCATAGTTTCCTATTCCTCTACCATAGTTTTCGATTCTTCTACCATAGTTTTCTATTCCTCTACCATTGTTTTAGATTCCTCTACTCGGTTCAGTAGTTTAGCAAACATTTAACTATTCATGAACTTGGTCGTGAGTTATCCAACTGTTTCTCTCTGTGAATGAATGAACGAGTGAACGACTGACCGGTACCGGCGAGCATTCGGTCGTCGTCGCTGGAGTCGTAGGTGCGGAGGGAGGCCGGCGCGGGCGCGGTGGAAGATAGTCGCAGGAGAGCGGCTGCTGTGCTCAGGAACACTTGGTCAATGCCCTGAGTAGCGGGTTAAAAGACAAAAAGTCAATACTCAAAATTTCTTTATTGAGTTGGACATTACATATCTCATAATGTTTTAAACTATTACGGTTATTATCACACATTTTAGGGGTATGTTCCGGGTCTCCTACCGCGTACCTTTATTGACGAGTAGCCCGATATTTCGACGCAGTTGCATGCATCGTTGTCAAGGGACGACTGTCGCCGAAATATCGGGCTACTCGTCAAAGGTACGCGGTAGGAAACCCGAAACATACCCTTAAATTAATATCTCTTTCAATCGTCAAAGAGAGGGGTAGGAAAGTAAGAAGAAAATTCACAGTGACATGTTGGCCGCCCCAGGACAGGAGCACATCCACCCCACGCCGACAACGGCCGGACCAAGTCCGACAATGCCAGACTGAGCCGGTCAGTGCCCGACAATGCCAAGCAGAGCCGGACCGCTTGGAGTAACAAGCTTTTATCAGATGGTAGGACTCTGTCAAGCCTGAGGAGTCCACTTGGGTGACTACCGCAGCCTTATCTATTTCTGCCGCAAAGCAACAATGCTTGCGGTATTGTGTTCCGGTTGGAAGGATAAGGTAGCCAGCGAAATTACAGGATGAGGCATTTCATCTTAGTCCTCACAGTGACAACGCACCTGCGGTGCTGCATTTTTGTTACCTGCAACCTAAAGGTATGAATTGTAGATGTTATGGGCGACAGTTACCGCTTACTATCAGGTGGGCTGCTCGTTTGTCACTGAGCAGCATAAAAAATCTAACTAAACTCTTTGTTCATAGATAACTAACAAAGTTAGAGGCGGGAGAAGCCTAGGCTATGTCCAGCAGTGGCCTAGGCCGATGATCTAACCTGGTCATGCATTGATGCTGGATGCAGCCGAGGACAGTACATTGGCGCCCTGCGGGACAGTCCTGTAGCGACATATATCGCTCCAATAGGGAAACTCAATAATACTCACATTACGAGTACACCAACACAAGGTTGGCAAGCATCCGCACATAGATGGCGCTAACCGTCCTACATCGCGCTAAAGAAGTGTGCCAACTCCCGCGACATAAATAATACTTCCGACGATCAACTGTCGGACCCCTGGTCACAACACCCGGCCAGGTGGACCATCTTCGCTTGCCAACATTGGCGGTAACCTTATCCCTTCACCGCCAGTCTTATGTCCAACAGTGGCCTAGCCTGACGATCTTACCTGATCATGCATTGATGCTGGATGCAGCCGAGGACAGTACATTGGCGACCTGCGGCAGAGGCCTATAGGCTATGTCCAGCAGTGGGCTGAAGATCTAACCTGGTCATGCAGAGCCGAAGTCTCGCAGTACAGCGCGCCGATCCCCTCAGCGAACTGCGTGGCCTCCTCTTCGGCCACTGCCCGCTGCGACGACAGATCACACTTGTTGCCGACCAGAGAGAGGACCATTGCTTCTGGTACGTTGCTGGTGAGAAACGATGATGGTAAGAGATCGATGAGGGTGGTAGTCTGTCAAGACTGAGGAGGTGGAAGAGGAGTGGTCGGATAGTGTTTAACTAATGTATATAACTTAGAAAAGAGTCATTGGTACATGGTACTGTGGTTCAAACCTGGTAACACCTGGAACTGGGCACCGTTAATCAAATAGTTAACTTGTTTAATCGCGAATCCGTTACTAAATAAGTTAACTTTAAAGCGTTACATTTAGGAACAAATTTACGGAAGTGAATATTGATCGTTAATCCGTTAATCATCATCATATCAGCCGGAAGACACCGACTGCTGGGCATAGGCCTCCCCCAGAGATCTCCACGAAGGCGGGTCTTGCGCCTTCCGACCCAATTGTTGAGGCGACCGCAGCGAACGAGCTAAATTGAACCTCACCTCTGCAGCTCATGCACCCAACCCTTGATGGCCTGGAAGCTGGCGGCGCTGGTGATGTCGAAGACCAGGAGAGCGGCGTTCGCGTTCCGGTAGTACATTGGTGCCATTGCACGGAAGCGCTCTTGGCCTGCTGTGTCCCAGACCTGATAAAGGGTACATAGGGTATTATATAAGCTGCGAACACAGGTGGGCCCTATGTAAAGATAATCTCTTTAGGAGGGGATATACAAGTGACAGTTCGTAGTGCGACTGTGGCATATGTGACGACCTGAGTGGATCAATGGTCAACATCGCCGGTCTGCCACGCAAGAGGTCCCGGGTTCGATTCCCGGCCGGGCAGAAATTGAAATGATGAATTTTAATTTCTGTTACGGGTCTGGGTGTTCTATGTATAATAAGTATGTATTTTAAAAAGTATTTAAGTAGTATATCAGTTATCTAGCACCCATAGCACAAGCTTTGCTTAGTTTGGGGCTAGATGTCGCTGTGTGAATTTGTACACGAATATTTATTTATTTATTTATTTTATTTATATCTCGCAAACCATGGACCACCTCGTTTCATGCTCGGGCTGTCCTGAAACTTGTACCAAGGAGGACTTCTTCGAGGCCAGTTCAAACGCTGTATGCGTCACAGAACAAAGTGTAAGTCAGAGTTTAGTTCTACGATTCGATAAGAAGAGTTAGTAGTTAGCATAAGTATGCACTTAGTACGATGAGTCTTTTGTAGGCTGGAAGAGATTTCTTTTATAGATAAGTAGTGCCTGTTGTGTCGTAACTAATCTGTACTTTCTGTATTTGTTATCTTGTGTACAATAAACTGTTATATAAATAAATGAGTAGAGCGTCGGTGACCTAATGGTTAAGGGGTCCGACTCGAACCTCGAGGTATTAGGTTCAAACCCCAGTGCCGATATGTACCAATGACTTTTCGGAGTTATTTACGCGTACATTACTTGAATACTAACCGATGCAATTACGGTGAAGGAAAACATCGTGATGAAATCTGCACATTCAATTGACAGAATGCCAAGGATCCAAACTGGTCAGGTTCCCCTGTCCACTGCAGGACTTAGGGCCTTGCCCACGAAAGGGGGGGTTATTGCCATATTCTCCAGGCTTGGCTGGCGAGGGAATCGCAGTTTTATAACTATAACAATTGAAAATGCTGCTGTCCATTACTACCAGATAATTTGTCTCGAAAACATCAATCGCCTTATACGACACCCACGAGTTTTACACTCGGGTTGGTGCTATTCTAGTGCACTGTACAAAAGAGATATTTCTTGCATACCTGCAGTTTGACGCGCGCGTCATCCACGCTGATGTTGCAAGTGAAGAATGACGCGCCGATGGTGGGCGATATGTGCTTCGAGAACATCTTGCCGATATAGCGGACGACCAGGCTGGTCTTGCCCACGCCTGCGGATGGGGTGCTCGATTAGTCTACTTCTCATTCTAGCGTTGAATCGCGTTCGATATTAGAGCTTTCAGATTTATAGAAAGCGAGTTCCTATTATACACTCGCTGGTTACTGAAGTTAGATAAGATTAGATTAGATAAGTCAGAAAGCCAGTTAGTCACCCCATTTATTCGATACACGTTCATACATTTCTAGCGTTACAAATCAGTCTATAACTTCTTAAATGTCACATTAGGAACGGGGTCCGTCTGAGAGATCTGCGAGCGTCCGAAGAGACTGCTGGACTTCTGGGGGAGCTGGGCTGGCTAAAGCATGCCTTAGCTACGTACAAGGGGCCAAGTTTGAGTTCAAGTGCGGAAAAAGGAGCCCATTAACCTTAACGTTTCATAAATGCCTAAGTGATTTTAATTATGACGTTTTTGCGGTTCGATAGCCAATAAGACAATGATTACCTATGTATTTATTAATCTGCGATGTTTCGCAGTAACGTGCGTCGCGGTCTTGTAACATTGACTATTAGCTACATCGCTATAAAATGACATAGCCGTTTGGTTAAATCGGTCGGACGACCGACCAAAGTTGGCTCGCCATCGCATCCGAATTTATCCAAAAGCGACTTTATTTTGTACATCGTTAAGGTTAGTATCGACTGCAACTGACGGTTGGCCGGCTCCAGCCAAATCGGAGCGGCTGTTACTAGTTTAACCGGAAGACGCAGCGTGGGTAGGCCTCCCACAAGGTGGACCGACGACCTGGTAACCATCGCAGGTACCAGCTGGATGCGGAAGGCACGGGACGGAGATCTCTGGGGGAGACCTATGCCCAGCAGTGGGCGTCTTTCGGCTGATATGATGTTACTAGTTTAAATATCAATTTGACCGACAGATTGCCAATTAATTGTCCAATATTTAACCTTGAAGTCGGCGATATCATTGTCCAGTGGCGCTGAAAGCCATACATACATAAAAGAATACCTAAAAACCCTCACGTAGACAAGTAGATAAGGTCGCCTGTACTGACAAAGTATTGAATTGGTTTCCGCTATCGCATCATATGCTGTTAATAGATAGGCTATCTAGGGTTGCCACCCTTTTTTTGGAGAAAAAATTGTATTTTTCGTTTTTAATAGCAAAAGTATATAGTACCTACTTTTGGTAAATTTAGGTAAAAATATAGGACACATTTAGTTATTATTATTAGGTAGATACTTATAAATTTTTCCATAGGTAAATATTTTTGATAGCATTTGGCTTTGGCCAACAAATGGAACAATGTGGTTACTTCCTACCCCTGCAGGAACGAGGCGTGACGATGAATGTTTCCTTCTGAAACTCGTGGCGTTCCTGTTAGAGCTCGTCTAGTCTAAAATGACGCGCCCCACTACTTAGTTAGTTGATTTCGATGTGTGAGTGCAAATATTAATAACGACACTTCATCTGTGTGGGAGCGTCGACTGCTCCAATCAAACAACGCGAGCTCCTACGTTGGTGTCTCACCGGCAACGGAATGACCAATTACAACGGCATTTGTATATGTATTGCGTCCATATTTTAAACTTGCTTGAGTGCGTTAATGCGATAGTGGGGCGCGTTATTTTAGATTAGACGAGCTCTACAACTTAATATAAAAAAGTTCGACAGTTGTATTATCGATGAAAATGTAGTATTTTTCGTACTATATTATTTTTCTATAATCTATAGTATTAAAATATAGTACGATACTATATAATATACTACGGGTGGCAACCCTAAGGCTGTCTTAAGCAATTGTAAACAATCATACAAATCTACGTCGATTCCGATACGAGATTAGATGTCTGATGCAATGCACCGCGTGTTGTTTCTGCAATTTTGTTATATGTTATACTATAGGAAAACGAAATTTTGAACGGTCGCGTAACGCTGACTAATTTCGGTGCCGTTTTCCTTATCTGAAAACTAGTTTCATCGAGGTTTTAGCTTGTTTCATTAAAATCGATTCAATAATTATTGTTTTTATTTAAAACAATGTATCTGTCCAAACTGACTTGTCTTATTTGGTTATGGAAATTATGTATTTTAATGAATAATTTGCAGCAGTATTAGTTGAAATTTACGTTGTAGGTATGTGTTTCCTATATAATTCTAGACATCGAACATTTACGAAGCTTGATTGATACGGCAAGTCGCGATTTTGGGTATTGTTTGTTCACCAAATAAGACAAGTCAGTTTAAACAGATTTTAATAATGTAATTATATTCTCTGATTCGGTTTCGTAACAAGTCGGTTTTTCGCGGGCGAATTGTCAGCACGCCGCACACCCCCAAAATGCTGGAGGGCCACACCCGTAGGAAGAGGTGGCGATCTCTGGTGTAAGTAAGTAATAATGTGGTATCTTTTTAGTACACGATAAGTTTCAGTAAAAAGAAATATCATTTTGGAATACACGTCCGCCATCTTGAATTCTGAGCTTCCGGTCTAAAATCAGGAAATCGAATCAGAAAAAAAATACGGCTGGCCAAATGTTAAAATGGCCAAGTGAACCAGACGATATCCCCAGTATTTAAAAACATTACATCTACAACCTATTTAAGCCCTACTTATTAATACGAGCTTGGTAACCGAGAAACACTGTTGATAAATTGATAATCCAGGATTACATACCTACTCTAAGTAGACACACTAATCTGTCTGACACTAAGTCTGACAAACAAACACTTATTGAGCCGCTAAGTTAGCGGAGGGATTTCGCTTCCCTTTGTGTTCTACCGCTTGTAAAACGGTGTTTGTTCTCAAGAACTGGTTGACATGATGCCTACAGCAATTTCTTTATTTATTTATTTAAGTAAGGTACACCTGCAGAACACATATTGTTACGTCATAAACAGTTTACATTAAAGTTATTCTAATACGAGTCCCATATTGGTGTCACAACATTCTCGTTCAGTGTCATTTAAAACAAACTTTTACAGCTACGTTCTCTCATCGCACCGCTCGCCACCGACAGGGTTCATCCTCACACCTTGGAGCCAACTTGATCTCGAACTGTGTGGTTTTAAAGGAACTTTCTCCCACGCACACTAAGGTTGTGCAGTGGATTACCTGGAGAGGTTTTCCCTGGAGTGGACAGCAACAACATGGAGTTCAAGAAAGAACAATAAAGAAAAAGTGGGTGAAAAGGTTTTAACGGGGTTGGCGACGCGTGGGTGATGCCCCTGGCATTGCAAACGTCCATAGGCCGCGGTAACTGCTTACCAGCAGGCGGGCCGTAAGCTTATTTGCCGCCTTAGTGGCATAAAAAAAACTTATGTACTTTTTAAGAAATTGGTTTACTTTAATAAGGGACGGCATCTTGTCAAAGTAAATCGAATGACAGCTCTCGGGCGAATAAAGATTAGAATAAAAAGTAACTTTAGGATAAGGTAATTATTTATTTAACTTAATGCACATTACAGTACAATGGCTGACTTTTTTTTATTATCAATAGGCTAGCATTTGACTTTAACTCGACTGATGGAAAGCGACGATGAGGTCGAAGATGTAGCATGCTTGAACCTCTTCTAAGTATCTACCTATTGAACTGAATGCACAGCTAATATTTAAATAAAACCTACGACACACTTATCACCATCACAGCCTAATGCAGGAGGGCCCTCCCCTCTTCCACGAAAGGGGAGGTCATTGCCATAATCTCCATGCTTAGCAGGCGGGTTGGAGATCACACACCCCGCCCGACTGGGGAAGTACCTTCACCTTACAGAATACAGCAGCTAAACAACTCTTTTAAATAGTATTGTGTTTTTGCCGGTGAGTAAGGTTTCCAGTGCTCCATGGGGTGGGAATTTGGGGAACCGTGGCTTTGGCAGTGGAGGGACATTTGCCTTTTTGCTGCCACAGTAACGTGTTATAGAGGTGTGCAGTATTGGCGATACTCTCGGTGTTGCTAATGTCTATAGGCAGTGGTGACCACTTTCCATCAGGTGGCCCGCTTGCCTGTTTGCCTATCGTATGACAAAAAAAACACTTATCCCGCAAAAGTAAATCCCCCAGTCAACCATCCTACGCTAACTCACTTGAAAAATACAGTCGTTTACTTCAAAATATTGATAAACAAACTTTATCCCAATGAATTATCTCTGACAACTAAGCTTCTGTATTCTGTTATGTCCGATAAACATTGTAAGACATACAGTTAAAATGTTGATTTACGTACCGAAGTGATAAGATAAATGAAATATTTTGTACAAATACTTACAGTGGTTTAGCAGATTAGGCGACACATTTAAAGAGAGGAAGGGCATAGCGGGGTATCCCGTTCGAATTGGAGCCGCCCGACTGGGGAAGTACCTTCACCTTACCGAATACCGCAGCTAAACAATACTCTTTTAAATAGTATTCTGTTTCTGCCGGTGAGTAAGGTTTCCAGTGCTCCATGGGGTGGGGATTTGGGGAACCGTGGCTTTGGCAGTGGAGGGACATTTGCCTTTTTGCTGCCAGAGTAACGTGTTATAGAGGTGTGCAACGCATTGGCGATACTCTCGGTGTTTGCTGATGTCTATAGGCAGTGGTGATCACTTTCCATCAGGTGGCCCGCTCGCCTGTTTGCCAACAGTAAGAAAAAAAAAAAAAACATGGAAAAAAATTATTCTTCGCCTCGACCATGATCCAGGATTTGACAGATCAGGTAATTACAGTGGAGCAACTGCCATTTGACCTCCATGACCCCGCTAGCAGGGGAACCTGACCGGATTCGTTCATGGTTACTTGTATTGTTACAATCTGTATTGTTACAATCTCCTTTAATGTACAATAAAGTGTTATAATTTAAATTAATAGTAGTTTATGCAACTGTCATATAAAAGGGGGTATTAAAACATGAGTGTCTGTTTATCATACGAGGCGGAGCCGAGTATGATAATAGTTTGACACGAGTGTTTTAATACCTAATTATATGCAGTTGCATACACTAGTTTATCTACCACTCATATTTCTATGTTAAAATATTGTACCTATAATTTTCTCAACTTAGCTGGAAGTAAGCTGCGAGTCAGTTCTGTTGTATCTACGCGTCGACGATATCAAGCGGCGGGAAATTCACTTTACTACTTTCACATTTATCTATTTATTTGCTTAAAATAAGAAAAAACATTCACAAACACAAATTACAACAATTACAAAAAATATTCTGTTTAGCGGGAAAACAATTACACAGAATATAAACAGGAAAATTTAAATTTGAATTTGAATTTGTAAATGACATCTAAGTATTCAGCCTACATTACGCCGTGTCCCGGCGCCCGACAAACAATTACAAAATATAAGTGTTGCATAATGATTAAAAAGTTATTTTACGATACAGCTGTAATGAAAATAGTATGGGAAATGCTGTATCGACAAGTAATTTTTTAAAATTTTATAGACTGGCGTGAAAAAAGTGTATCCTTAAACAACTGTTTTCGAATATGTAATTGGAACATTA
Source organism: Blastobasis lacticolella (assembly GCA_905147135.1). Classification (NCBI taxonomy): domain Eukaryota; kingdom Metazoa; phylum Arthropoda; class Insecta; order Lepidoptera; family Blastobasidae; genus Blastobasis; species Blastobasis lacticolella. Next base: position 2,639,273 of record LR990067.1, read on the forward strand.
AGCTATGAGTGTAGATAAAATAAATTATGGTGATAATATTGGTGTATGTAGTTAGTTAATAGTAAAACTAACTAACTACACTATGAATAGAATTAACCGAACAGAGTAAAATGATTCTGAAAAAATTAAATATTTTTAATGCGAAAGGTTGAAATTCGACCGTAATTACCTAATAATTAAGAGATTGGCTGGGTAAAGACAAGAGCCCCGATTGCTCTCTGAAATTTTAAAGCAGGCTGAGCCGCAGTTCCAACACTCTCCTAAGCGTGCTGGCCGAATGGTGGGACTCGCACGCGCTATAGGTAAGGACGAGGTATTTAAAATTTACTAACAATAGTAAACTATTTATATAAATAAGTTTTGCATTTTACTAACAAATAATAGAACCATGTTTTCTGAATAAACAAATACTTAACACTTAATATTTGTTGATTATTAGAATAAATTTACATAACAATGTGACGTAATTTTTTTTATTTCATATATTTTACTCTGCCCGGAATAAACTTACCATCTACTAGCGAGAAAAAAAAAATACTGGTATGTGTAGAAATAATAACAACTCTAACTAACCATGTAATGAAGCATGCTGACAACTTAGTAAACCACTCCATGAGGGCCTACTTCCAAGGTAGGAGGTGTATTAAATTACCTGACCTTGCCTGATTCAGTTCACTGAGTTTAATGCCCATAAGTAGTAAATTAGTACTATGACTGGTGGAGCATACCTCTACTTACGTAACTTACATACTTAGTTAGCTATGTATGAGGCTAATGTTTTAGGTTGTGAAAGGTTAGGATGGTTTGGTACTTGTTTGTACTGACATCAATGAATAAAAAAAGTGTATATTTAAAAAATTTAAAGATGTGCTTCAGTTTGGATGAACTAGGTACCCTAGATAGGTAGGTAGGTTCTTAAGTAAGTAGGTGAGGTAAGCAGAGGTCACAGGTTTGATTCCCGGCTGAGCAGAAATTGTAATCGTTAATTCTATATATTTCTGTTACGGGTCTGGGTGTAGTATGTATTAAAATTTCAGACCCACACGAACTAGGTAACTTTGGGTGATCTCAAATGATAAAATTCTCATCATTATCTCACCACAGTCTAGTGCTGGACATAGCGTGTAACGAAAGACCATTCCTCCGTTTTGCACAACCCAGTCACTGTCATGCCAGCCGTTTTGAGTAGATTTAGAACATCTTCCTTAATATGTTGGTTGTAACCAAAAATATTAATAAAATAGTCTCATTTGTAAGGTACATTTTCACTGTATGTATAGACAACTGTGTTTCATATGATAATTTTGCTATGGAGGATTAAAGCTACTGAGAAGTTATGGCCAACTTTAGGTGATATAAACTATAAAAACTCTTGTATCTATTCAATTACTTATCATCTGTCAGACTATCAGGAGGTATTGATTAATTTTTGTTTTTTTCGCAGTGGTGTATGTACAAGGTAGGTAGGGAATTTAATAATCTAAAATAGAAACGGATTCATGAATTGTGAAAATGGTAAAATAGCATAGAGGCAGAGATTAATTACATTCTAATCTACACGACATCAAACAAAAAGTTTTGGAAAACTTTTAAAAATTGCGGGCAGTTTCAGAACTAATAAAAAAGGTGATTTCCCTAAGTCATTAGATAAACCTAAAGAAAGAACCGTAAAGAAACATGTTTTAAAGTTATATCATCAAATGTAAGCAATGAATAAGTATTTATTACGTTGAACTGAAACTTTATTGTCCGGTCTTGTTACATACCCTGTGAACCGAGGACAACTATTTTAGCTTCAACGACCTTCATTTTGGCACTACTATCGCACTAATTATTCTTTTATATCACTAAAAACACATAACAACCAAAACAAGTTTAATAAACAAATGAAAACACAAAAAATTTTTAATCACGTCATGTCTTTTCCAAGACACAATTTGAACTGATGTAACCATATTCATTTAAAATATCTTCATTACGGCAATACACAGATACAACGACCGACATCTGAACATAGCCGGGTTATAATGTACCTCAAACAGCGTCATCTATGGAATTCCTAGATTACCTTTATTACTAGCATGGTACGAGACAGCTTGTGTTCGAAGTAAAGCTGTAGATTTTCGCTAGATGGCGATAAAATACCTACCATAGTATTAGTACTTCCTACGGCGAAGGATACCTAACTTTTTATAATCGCTTTTCTCAAGTATTCCTTAGCGACAGATTTGGGAAAACTCCCGACAATTTCTACATGTTACCCTACTGAACCAAGTTTGATGAAAAAAAAAACTAAAAACCGTCTTGATTCTGCCTTACAAAGAAAATCGCATCAAAATCAGTAAATCCGATCGGCTCCAGGCGCTGCGATGCTGCAGACATCCAGACTCCCAGTGCTCCATTAGGTAAGGATTTGGGGAACCGTGGCTTTGGCTGTGAAGGGGTATTTGCATTTTGCTGTCAAAGCAACGTGTTATAGGGGCGGGTAACGCATTTGCCTGTAAGTGCCGTTTCATATAATTATTTATTTATTTATTTAACCTTTTTTTATGCTACTCAGTGACAAGCGAGCAGACAGCCCAGCTGATGGTAAGTGGTAACTGTCGCCCATAACATCTACGATTCTTACATTTAGGTTGCAGTAAGTAACAAAAATACAAAACCGCAGGTGCGTTGTCATTGTGAGGACTAACATGAACTTCTTTATGGCTGTAATTTCGTTGGCTACCTTATCCTTCAAACCGGAACACAACAATGCAAGAATTTGTATATTTATTTTACACTAATGATCGACCAATGTTATGTAGAAGTCATTGGTTATAATTTATATTATTGAATAATTAAGTGCCAATTTTTTATTTTTGACATTTACAAATTTATTATTTATGGACATGTTTATTATTTTTAAATTCATTATGAAATTATTGACTTATTTTTGTTTGATTAATTGTCACAAAGACACGAAATTAATATGTTTGGATGCTCTGACCTAATTTAATGCTATGTATATAACCTATTGTGCCCATGTAACAACAAATAATGATTTGTAAACAATTTTTACGAATAAAATTATGTCTATGTCTATGTCATTGTTGCTTGGCGGCAGAAATAGATAAGGCGGTGGTACTCATCCAGGCGGACTGCTCAGGCTGGACAGAGTCCAACGACCTGTAGCCGTATTCACAATGATTCGAAACCGTTTCCTGATTCGAAAACTGTTATTCAGAATCCCGATAGATTCCACGGAAACTCTACTCTCTATAACATATGAAAATTTCATCAAAATTAACTGAAACCACATTTTCCTAAGAACTTTTGCAGGGTCCTTTGTCGAATCCGTATCTGAATCGGATTTCCGAGCCATTGTGAATACAGCTACAGATAAACTATACTACAAAAGATAATTAAAGAGATAATATGTGTAAAGAGTTTAGTTTTAAACAAATACTATAATAATTTTGCTGTAAAATCACGTAAATTTTCGATGCCATCTCATTTACTTACTAAATTGCTAGGTACGTAAGTAGACGTGTCTACTGTTGACAGTAATCGCCATGTCATTGCTCAGCTGGTAACCAAATAAAATAACAATCCCGCTGTTTTCATTAGCCATTGATTTGTTTAAATTGTGGAGTACAGAAATAAGTTTATCGCGTAACTCACAGTTGTCAAAGCAAGATATTTTTAGCGCGCATCGGGGAAAGAAACTTGTAGGAGGAACCTTGCCGACCGCTTAATGAGGGATTTTCAGGTACTCTAAAAAGTGTAGTTCTTCGTACCTCACTAGATGGCGCTATTAGACAGAATTCTCAAGTATTGAATTTGGTAACCGAAGCTATTCGGAAAGGTGTTTCGTGAAAAGATACTTACTTTTAGTACCTTTTCTGAGAAGAAAGCGGAAAATATCTACATTTTTATACATCTAACGGTGTGTGGACAACGAGGTAGTAGAGAGTATGTTGTAACGTCAGCCCGTTAAGGAAGAGTGCTTATGGACAACTGGGTTTGTGGGTGTCAAGAAGTGCGCACGCCCAAAGAGCCACAGGCAAGTAAGCATGCGTATCACCCGTGATTAGGTCTGACACGGTCCGTATGACCGAGAGCTCGATAGGACCCTGGGTGGAGGAGAGCCGTGCTCAGTCACGACGTTAGACAAAAAAATTACTGGGATTTATCATCATCATAGCGCATAACAGTCCACTGCAGGACTTAGGGCCTCTCCCACGAAAGGGGAGGTTATTTCTATCATCTCCACGCTTGGCAGGCGGGTTGGAGATCGCAGTGTTGTAAATATAACAATGGCAAACGCTGCTGCCCATTTTTCACGGAGACTTTAGACATTTTGCCTCGATAACATTAGTCGAATTGTACGACACCCACGGCTGTAAGGGGTTGGTGCTATTCTACTTTGCCGGACACCACACGGCTAACGGCCTGGGATGTATGCTGCATCCAAATAGTTTCTTTCCCCCGCAAGAGGCGGCAAAGGCGTGAAACCGTCCAAAGCCGCATTTCGCGGCCCATTTCAAGTTTAGAACGCAATTTTCGGTTCCATTTTCAAAGGGATGCTAAAATGTTGCCGGAGCAATAAAATAAAGCAAGCCGAGCGTAGTGTTGCCAGTCGTTTGCACTGAAAACAAATTGGTTAATTGCCTTTTGGTGTAAATATATCTCGGGAGGATGTTGTTGCGTGTCTGTCGTGTTTTGCAGACTACTTTCTACCTATAGTTTACTGACTAATTGACATGTTCCTTTTTCTACGGCCGTCGTCATTCAGGACATCTGTAACTTAAGGGGAGCGAAGTTCAGGTGCAGTCAGCTGCAGAACCTGACTCCCTTAGCATGGATACGTGGGTCGGTTCTTTCTGCAGCAGACTGTATCTGTCACACGACGTGACTTTTGTAGAACCAAGTTGTCGTGTAAAGGAAGGAAGGAAGCAAGCGCATAAAAACCGATAGGTATGTTATACCGACGAAGGCATAAGCGGCCTTTCGAAAAAAAAATTCCACTCTCCCTATTTCATCTCTTCAATCTTAAATGTTCGTGATAAATAGCTGTCGCTTCCATAGTCCGTGGTCTCTGCTCTCTATCAATACATCTTATTCTAAGTATCTTCATCTCACTAATAATTCATCATCATCATCATCTTGGCGTCATGACCAAGATCTAGGTTGCAGGGTAGACCTTGTGTCCTCGTGTGCTTCCTTTCCTACTCTTTTTGGCCCACTTCGCTCGGTCTTCGGCATCCATGATGGTGAGCTAATTGGTACGCATGTCATGAGGACGTCAAGCCATCGCTTCTTGGGCCGACCTCTCCTTCCCGTTCCTGGCAGGGATGGCATAGCCAGACTCATCATCATCACAGCCCGTAACAGTCCACTGCACGACTTAGGGCCTCTTCTACGAAAGGGGAGGTTATGGCCATAATCTCCACGCTTGGCAGGCGGGTTAGAGATCGCAGTGTTTAAATATAACAATGGAAAATGCTGCTGCCCATTTCCCAGACTACGGAAACTCTTGATCTTTTGCCTCGAAATCATTAGTCGCCTTGTACGACACCCATGAGTGTAAGGGGTTGGTGCTATTCTACTCTGCCGGACACCACACGGCCATAGCCAGACTGTTCCCTACTTAATTTGCCGGTCTGCGCAAGACGTGACCATACCATCGAAAGCGGCATTCTCGCAGATCTGTGATGTCATGGACGCCAAAGCTACCGCAGCATCTTCATTTCCGTGACGCGCAGCTCCTGATTATGCCGCTCTACATGTTACTGACGAATCATTGATAACCCAGAAAATAAGGATGGATGAACGGATGTAGGTGTTTTATGTACCTATGATTGTTTGTTACTGTTTTACGCTAAAACTACTGAACGGATTTAAATGAAACTTGAATACAATTACAAAGCTTTAGCTTCGTTTGTGGGAAGAAAAAGACAAGCTTTTTATTATAAGTGCCCAGGAACCCTGAAATTAAAAGAAGGGATCACACTATAGGTAATCCAAAACGCGGGCGCAACCACGGAGCTTCTAGTATCTAAATAAATAAGTTCTTATGAAAATTATTTTTTCATAGCAAGTTTTTATCGCGCGTTCCCCTATGATCAGTCAGAGTGTTAGCAAGACTAATCAACTGAGCCCAAACTCGATGGGTTTACCTAAATAGTTTAGGAGTTCCTATGGCCACTTTCCGTCTCCATCATCAGATGAGCTAGATGGTATCACAATATTGCATTGTCAGCGATCTTACATGAGTATACATTTCAGGAAATGGGTCGAATTTAACTTGCAAGATTTTATTACGAACAGACATGGCGACATGTGAAATTAAAGAAAAAATGTATATCATGGCGTTAATGTCCCGGTTATGCTCTCGCGCATGAGGGCACGGGGTCCGCCTTGACTATGATCCAGGATTTGGCAGATCAGGTAATTACAGTGGAGTGACTGCCATGTGACCTCTGTGACCCTACTACCAGGGGAACCTGACCAGCTTGGGTCATGGTCATTCAGTGCCTGAATGTGCAGGTTTCATCACGATCTTTTTCCCTCATCGTATGAGCTGCGGTTAGTATTCAACTTATGTATGTGTATGTAGGATATGTGAAACTAAATAAAAACTTTAAATAAAGTTGAACAAATCACTATTAAAACAGTTGGTTTCGTCGGTCCGTAGTCTCAGCCCCTCGGATGCATCGTCGCTTTCCCGCGCAAAACGACGTCAAAAATCCCGCCCATTCCGATCTGTAAAAGTGACAGCTCGCTTGCCAGCCGTTCCGGCAAGGGTTTGTTTCTTCTTATTGCACACTCATCAAGGGAAATGAGTGAAGAATGCCTTGCTTATCGATAAATTAATTGATTATTTGGTGTATATTGCTCTGCTTCGGTTTATGTAGGTAGATATAAAACTTAAGTATTTCAGTTGGTTAACATGACAGTCTGGCACGCCGAAGTCCTGTGTTCAATTCCCGACGAGGCAGAAATTGAATGTATGAATTTTAATTTCTGTAACGGGTCGAGGTGTTGTATGTATAATAAATATGTTTAAAAAAAAAAATTAGTAGTTTATTAGTTTTCTGGCACCCATAATACAAGCTTTGCTTAATTTGGGGCTGGATGGGCTGTGTGAATTGTCCAAGCATATTTATTATAATTTGTGGTGTGGTTGTGGTAAGACATCGTGATGAAACCTGCAGTCAAGCGACAGAGTCAGGTTTCCATATTTTAAAAGGGTTACGTAGGTAAGACGGCAGTCGCCGTACATAATTTACCTGATCTGCCAAATCCTGGATCATGGTCAAGGCGGACCACGGGCCCTCGCACGCGAGAGCACAACCGGGATTATGACTGGACGTAGAAATAATGAAACCACGATGCTTTCTTCTGGACATCTTCTAGACTAGAGATGTTGATCAAATGCCTGGTTAGTCAAATAAAAATAACATCAGAATTTGTTCATCAGGATAATCAAATAGGCATTCAAACCGCAACTAAATACACGTGTTCACCATCATTATCCAGTAGATTTTAGAGTGGGACGCGGGCTGTCAACATCGTCCACTAAATAACACTCGACATCGATACAACTGTTTCCCGCCCCTAGCAGCTAATGGCGGCTCGTTAGGCATTGATGACTTCGTTAATTGTCATTTGGCACGAAATTAAATTTAAAATGTTTACCGACCACTTTCAGAGCCGCTCAAATTAATTGTGCTGTCTGCTGAGGCGCGTTAATTTAGATTCCTCACGTCGTTCTGTGGCTGTTTGTTTTTTTGCCTTCGCCACTTCGTTAGTCTGTGGTCGCTCTACCGTGAAGATGTATGGCGTGCTTTGTCTTTTTTGCTTGTAAAATGCTACTTACTGAAAGTGAAAAAAAAAAGACATCACCGTCCGAAGCTCGTAAAGATTGGTTTTAGACAGACAAATGTCGGAATACTATGACAAAGTGTTTTTGAAATATTACCTGAATTCAATGAAACTACTGAACCGTAGGCTAATTACGTAACTCTGTTGCCAACAATTCGCAGACTTCAATGATTGAAATTGTTACTTTTGCGATTACCTACGTATAATTGATTTAATAGTTTCAGTTATTTGCAATAGAGCTTTGTTAGCTACTGAACCCATGAAATCTATGATCCGGAATCGCTAAAGTAATTATTTCAATCATTGAAATAAAAGAATTGTTAGCAACATAGTTACGTGATTAGACTATAGATTTTAATGAAACAAAGCTATGAGCTATCTTGATTAAACTGGTTTTCTAATAAATAAATAACTATCTAAAAGAAGCGACGGAAAGACACACAGATAAGTATGTAGATGCAGGCGTCAACCTGGTCAAAGGCTTCCCGGAAACATACTCCCGGGGTCAACCTGTAGCCGTATTCACAATGGCACGGAAATCGGATACGGAATCGACAAAGGACCCCGCAAAAGTTCTTAGGAAAATGGGGATCAGTTAATTTTGATGAAATTTTCATATGTTATAGAGAGTAGAGTTTAAGTGGAATCCGTCGGGATTCAGAATAACAGTTTTCAAATCGATCGACACGGATTCGCCGCTCACGAATTTCGTGTCGAATCGTTCGGAAACGGTTTCGAATCATTGTGAATACGGCCACTGGAAGGCGCTTAGTAGATTGCGGACCCAGGTGGGTCGATGCAGAGAGAATCTTTTCAAATGGGGATGTGTAAAGGATATTTGGAACATAGACCTTGTCCCATGGTCGGAGTGTCCTAAAACTTGCACAATGGAGGACTTGTTCGATGCCAGTCCAAATTCTGTATGCGTCGCCGAATACTGGGCGAACAACATCTAAGGGGGAGTTAAGTCCATCGACTCGATTAGAAGATAAGTACATAGAGCTCGTCTAATCTAAAATGACGCGCCCCACTATTGCATTAACGCACACAAGCAAGTTTAAAATATGGACGCAATACATATACAAATGCCGTTGTAATTGGTCATTCAGTTGCCGGTAAAATTCAAACGTAGCAGCACGCGTCGTTCATTGGCTCCCACACAGATGAAGTGTCGTTATCAATATTTGCACTCACACATCGAAATCAACTAACTAAGTAGTGGGGCGCGTCATCTTAGACTAGACTAGCTCTACCTACATACCCCTTGGTTCCTCAGAGGTAGGCAGAGGTCTCTCTTGTGTTGCTGCACCTTGACAAGGTCCATAGAGAACTATATGAGTAGAATAATGTTACCTAAATGTTATTTCACAGTTATTATTGTAACATCTTTCTGTAACCTTTGGAATGCAATAAATATATTGAGTGTTGAAGTCATCTTTTTACACTTGCTCTGTAAAAATATCAATTTCATAGCAAAGATTCATCTCAATTTCACAAATAGTTACTGTGTACCTAACCGTGTGACTAACAGCGACCGCCACAAACAAGGGGTAAGTCCGCCCGTGGCTACCCCTAATTTGGTGAGGGGTGAGTCCACCCCAAATCGATGGACAAACTTGGAAATGTAACCACTTATTAACAAATTATAGGCTATAGGACAGACTTGAAGAATGGTGGGTACGGAAAGTTGTAGAGGTGACTTTTTAGTTTTAACTTTTAGGTAGGTATTACCTTAAAGTTAAAACCTTAAAGTTTAAACTAATTAGAAGGAAAATACTTTTAATAATATATAGTAGCAGGTACTTTAAACAATATATAGATACACAGTAGATACAGTTAAAACCAGTGAGACAGTTAAGCAAATGCGGCCTTATTGCTACAAGGGATATCTTCCAGGCAACCATCACAGAAATGTAGAAGAGAAATCGAATAGTAGTTAGAGCATTTAGGTGAGACAGCAGTGTCTTGAGTCACGGGCGGCTCATTGGATCCTGAGCGTAGCGAAGGATTCTCGAGTTAACTCCTAAGCGAAGCGAGGGAGGTAGAGTCCTAGAGAAGATGTAGAGTCCTGAGTGAAGCTAGGGGCTTAAGCCACCCAAGACTCCCAGAGGCGAATACTCTACTTTTTACACCATCTGTGAGACAAAAGGTAAAAAACAGTAGGCAATTACAGCGTTTGCTTCAACAAACTCTGGAATCAATGTGTTTTCGTGTCAACGGAAAAATACAATTTGGAAAGGATTTGAAACTGTTAAAATTATTTTAACAAGAAACACTTTGAAGTTCACATTTTTCTGCTTTTTTCAACTACATGATTAGTCTTTAATATTTATTATAGATGATTTATACAACGTCAAATGTTATACTGTGTAATAATTACCGCGGACCTCTGTGTGTATTTTATGATTGCAATAATAACCGCCGGGTGCTGACCTCTGCACATATTTGTTAGGCCACCTCTGTCCATCGCTAGCTCTATGGGCTCAGTGGCAACATCTAATTTGTGAGTTTTGTGACCTGTTCAATAAAATAAACGAATTAGTGGTGTCCAAATAACCGGCGTTCGATACGAAACAAGCAATTATCGGACACAAATTTGTATGGAATTAGCACGAAGAGCCCCGGGGGGTGACGACGTTTTGTGCACCTACATACATACTGTTGTTTCGGGACAACAAATTAAATAAAACATATAAGTATTTTTTTACTTTTGTAAAATATGTTAAAAACTAAGCTCATTTTTATTTCAAATGGAATACATTTGAAGTGCTATGTGTGCTCAACCAAGCAGCCTGCAGCCGTTCCGATCCCCAGTATGACTAAATCTAACCGAAACGCACTCACACCGGATGAGTGCGATTTGCGAGTACCCTAGCCAGCGGATTTAAACCTACCCGAGTATAATCTCAAATAAAGCCTACATCTAACGACCCAACCTTCTTAACCTACTAGAGCCTCGGCCACACTATCGGAACTATAACCCATCCTACTACTACTACGCTACTAGCGAAGACCTGTAATGAGCAGTTTTCCAATAGGTATCTAAAGCATTCCTAACCACTCCCTAGATGGCGGCCCGACAATTTTGGTAATTGATAATCGCTTGAAATAGGTGCTTAGCAAAGAGGATATAAACACTGGGTACGTTGTATTGGATAATATTGTATTTAAACCATTTTAGAGGTTGTAATAAATTATTACAAACAAAACAAACATGAATTTGAACTCAGTCAACTAATTTGTTTCATGGACACTAGGATCAAGAATGGTCGCAATACAAATATGAAAGGTTTGTATTAAAATACATTTCGTTGAACCTTTTGGTAAAAATTACCAAAATTGTAGGAGCGCCATCTATTGATGCTTTTGGAAATCGATTGACAAAACCTACTGGACAACTCCTCATTGGCTTATTGATTCGAATATATTACTTATTATGTTTTATATAGCTGTTGGTACTCCAATAAATAAATAAAAACCTGCCAATCCTAAAGTCCGACCTAACCTAGGTCTGCCTGAGCTCACATGCTACAATACACACTCGCATTCTCATCTTATCGGAGTAGGCAGAGCCTGTCCAGTGCCTTATGCTATCTATACGGCTCTGACTCACCTCTTTTGCCTCTTACACATTAATGCATCTTCTCATACATTTGTGATGGTTGAGAGTGTAGTTCACATGTCGTTTACCTATAGCGATTCAGAGCAGGGATGGCGAAGAGGTCACTGGCGGTATACCGCGAAAGATAATTAAGAGAAATAGAAAATTGTGTAACAATAACATTCTTTTAAAATAGGACAGACTAAGACCTAAGGTTTTAAACTGAATGCCGATAAATCCCACTGCTGCGGATTGTAAATCCAAGCGGTAAAACTCTCATCTACTTACAAACTTATTACAAAAATGTTTAATTCTCTATATATTTTTTGCATTCCATAAGTTACCTACAGAAAGATGTCAAAGTAAGAACTGTTAATTTTTTTTAATTTTTTTTTATTTCATACGGTAGGCAAACAGGCAAGCGGGCCACCTGATGGAAAGTGGTCACCACTGCCTATAGACATTAGCAACACCAAGAGTATCGCTAATGCGTTGCCCACCTCTATAACACGTTGCTCTGGCAGCAAAAAGCGAATGCCACGCCACTGCCAAAGCCACGGTTCCCCAAATCCCCACCCCATGGAGCACTGGAAACCTTACTCACCGGCAGAAACACAATACTATTTAAAAGAGTATTATTTAGCTGCGATATTCTGTAAGGTGGAGGTACTTCCCCAGTCGGGCGGCTCCAATTCGAACGAGATACCCCGCTATGCCCTACCTCTCTTACACATAATAATGTAATAATAATAATGTTACCTAAATAACATTTAGGTAACATTATTATAGTCATATAGTTCTCTATGGACCTTGTCAACAGTACAGCACAGTAATAATAATAATATCTCTCTATTGTAGACTGCAAGAAATATTTTTGACTAGTAGACCTCACAGGTCAAAAGTTTGGCCACCCCTGATCTATAGCAATCCCCCGCGGTTTTCACCCATGATCAAATCCCCGCAAACATTCGACTATCCCGCGGGATACTGATATTTTTACAGGACACTCAGGAGTAATGTAGGTAATAGGAATTAGAGAAAGAATATTCGAAATCGGTTCAGTAGTTTCGGAGATTTGCGTGTTCAGAAAAGAAACAAAAATGAATACGACAGATGTCGGACCAACAGAATCTAATGTAATCCATCCGTTCGGGAGGTAGGTTATGATGCCAAAGACAGGCACACACCGTCACACAACAATAGAATCACAGGCACAAATACACATGTCAAAATTATAATAACCCTCTTTTTCCGTCGTTAGTTAAAAATCATGTGTTAGATACCTACAGTCGAAGAAACTGAATGTTTAGCAGTTTAATACTCTCCTTAATTTGTTCGTACTTATTAAGTAATATGAGACCGGCAAGTTATGAGGGGAACAAGTGTCTGGCCATGCCGCCCCCGGGCTCGGGAAGGAGAGGCCGGCCCAAGAAGCGATGGTTTGACGTAGTTAAGACTGATATGCGTGCCAATAAGCTCACCATTAAGGATGCCGACGACCGAGTTAGGTGGGCCAAGAGTAGCAAGAAGGCGGACCCTGGGCCCTCGCGTGCCGCGCGGGGGCGCAACCGGGACATAACGCCAGGATGATGATGATTATTAAGCAATATAAGAAACATCGCTTAATGAGAAACCAAATGTAGGAAAATAATAACACGGCCAATTTCAGACTTAATTATGTCAACTTACAGAACATTGAATGTAACACGTTGCCTGCGAGTATGTTCCCTGATCAATATAATATAGACACCTTCAAGGCTAGAATGAATAGGCTCATCGTCACTTACTACCAGGTGAGATGGTGGTCAAATGTCTAATGTCTTGTCTAATACAAAAAAAATAGTTCCTCGACTCTACATTTCAGACGAATATGGTTCAAAGGCTTGAAACAAAATCGTTTACGTGCTGAAGCGAATATGAATGATTACTTAATCATCACCATAGCCCATAACAGTCCACTGCAGGACTTAGGGCCTCTCCCACGAAAGGGGAGGTTATTGCCATGATCTCCACGCATGGCAGGTGGGTCGGAGATCGCAGTGTTCTAAATACGTTAACTAGAGAAAACGCTGCTGCCCATTTTCCAGTCTACGGAGACTCTAGATCTTTTGACTCGAAAACTTGTACCTTGTACGACACCCTAGAATGTATGGGGTTGGTGCTATTCTGCTTGACACCACGCGGCCAATTATTTAATAACATCAATTAATTTAGTAAAATGAATGACCACGCTTTGTCGTTCAGGGAAAGTCCATTTAGCATGGCATACTTCAATGGGGGCCATCTTGGCCATCCTTGCGGCGTCCAGCCGGAAATGGAGGCCACGCCCCTTCCGGCTATCTGTCAAAGCTACGCCGTAACTCATTTCTGGCGGGAAATTGATTTGGTTTTAGGTTATTCTTGTTGTAATTGATATTTAGGGGTTGCACTGGGTTCTTGTAGTAAGTATTTTTATAGTAATTGACTAGAAACTTTGCTTACTTTTGGACTTAATGGCGTTGGGTGCAAGCATTTTTTTTTGGACTAAAATACTTGGGTTATGTATGCTGATTGCCGAATGCAAGTATATTACTAAGTATTTAGGAGCCACAAAATGGGTTTTATAGAGATAAGGGTGACTTAGAGAGTTTAGCTTTTAACAGTTTCTAATGTTGGTTCAATTCTTTTCTTGTTAGGAATATTTTAAATACACATAGGCGCGTTCTATGTTTAGTAAGGGCAATTACTGGGATTACAAATAGGGAAAATCGGGCAAATTATTAGTTTACTAACCCGTACATTAATATTTAGGTACTAACAATATATAACTTACCACCAGGTGAGGTGGCGGTCAAATGCCTGGCTAGTAAAGTAATAAAAAAAAAAGTTTTTTGTGTAATAAAAATTACTTATGTAATTTTTGTTTAAATAAAACTTTTATTATTATTGTTATTATAAGTGCAATCGGGCATACGTAAGTGTCCTGGTGTTTGTCATAAGTTTTGCTTATAAGTTATGAATAAGTATATTTTGAGTTGTTGGATCGTTGCATAGGTACTTTGGGGCTTATCGAACTTCAGCACCTCAACAAGCTCCCCACTCGTGTGCCTCTAAATACTGACAAAGCGCCGAGGTTGACCAACTGCTTCCGCTGAGACTGGTTGACCTCAACTAACTTCGTGCTCGTTTGGTGTGCCTCCTAATACAGTGTGCGCAGCGAGGTTGACCAAAGTCTTCCGAGGCTGGTTGAACAGAGAAAGCCGTTTAACACCCCGTGGCGGGAGTCCGTAACCTTGGTTCGAACTGCAAATGATCGCTTATAGATAATTCGACGGTTCGCTGCTTCGACGAAATATTTATCGAAATAAAGTTTGTGCGACGAACGTTTGTGCGAAAGAACGATGACGCTCATAGGCGTAGGAAGAGGGGGGGGGGGGGGGGTTGGGCCGTGCCCACACCAGAATGGTCTGGTGCCCACCCTAGGATGTACCGATTTAATCAGGCTGATTCGTGTTCACTGACTGTATATTATAGATCGACTTGGCTTCATCGGCCACCTCAGGGCCGATGGGGCCAGGACCCCCCTGGAAACGAGCCCTAGATACGCCAATGATGATGCTACAAACCTAATATAGTTCGAATGAATAGTATTCCTCATCATCACCATCACAGCCCTTAACAATCCACTGCAGGACTTAGGGCCTCTCCTACTAAAGAGGAGGATATTGCTATAATCTTCACGCTTGGCAGGCGGGTTAGAGATCGCAGTGTACCATATATCAATGGAAAACGCTGCTGCCCATTTTCCACCCTACGGACACTCTAGATCTTTTGCCTCGAAAACATTAGTCGCCTTGTACGACACCCACGAGTGTAAGGGGTTGGTGCTATTCTACTCTGCCGGACACCACACGGCCTAGGTAGTAACGTAATAACGTAAGTATAAAAGTACAAAATATGCATTATCGCTATTATCGTGATATTGTGCCGTGGCGGTGATAGTATCAAATCGTACTTCTAGGCGCTGTCTTGATTGGCAGCGGTCGTACGACCGTGGTAGTGCGACCGGCTGTTTTAAGATCTCTTATTGGTCGAGCGAGCTTGTCGCCAACCGTTGCCTTAGAGTTACGTGCCTTTTATTGATAATATGAATCTCTAGACTCTACACCAACAATGTACCTACCCATAAATTTAAAAAATAACAATTAAAAACCTTCTAAGTCAACCCTCACAACATTAAATACCAAACTTTGTCCGGATAATGAACACTTACTAACACTAGAGCCAAGTTAATCCATACCGCATGGGGTGCGGAGGGAAGCGAGGGAAGCGAGGGAAGCGCAGTTAAGTGGCGTAGCGATCTCGCTGTCATAAATCTGAATCGGTTTGTCCGTCTGTCGCTGGGGACGGGTAGGGTGGCCATGTGGTTGGTGTTAGTGAGAGTGGTAAGGAGATTTTTAATTTAAGAGAATGGGTGTATGTTACAGTCATTTTTTATGTTATACGGCAGACAAACAGGCAAGCGGGCCACCTGATGGAAAGTGGTCACCGCCGCCTATGGACATCAGCAACACCAGGGAGTTACTAATGCGTAATACTCTTAATCAGTCAAAAGTACTTTAGACCGGAAACTCTCGAATAAGAATAAGGACATTTATTGCCACAAGACACCACGACACGACGATAAAATAAACAAGGCTAATAATAATAATACAAAAAAGGAGAAACAAAGAAAAAACATTGTTATACGTAGTCTCGACAATAGTACTTTTGACTGATATTACAGTGAAAACTAGTTTTGTCCAATAGAGCCGGTCAAAAGTAGTTTTGACTGGATTTAAAAGTCAAATCTCTGTAAAGGTTACAGAGGTCGATAAATACCAGAAACCGACATTAACAGACACAACACCATGTACAAACATAATAATAGACAATAACACCATTATGTTATTTGAGAAACCAGCGGTGAAACAAAGTTAATTATCATTAATTCATAATTAAGCCGACAGGCCACCAATAAATTAATAGAAGCTAATACACATAGAACTAATAAATAGAACACATAACATAGGCTTTTCATTTGGAAAACCCTTGGGGAAAAGCTTGGTAATTTAACACAAAGTGGTTGAGTCGGTTAACATGCTGGTCTGCCACGCAGAAATTCGATTCCCGACCGGGCAGTTTAAATGATGAATTTAAATTTCTATTACCGATCTGGGTTTTTTTTTAATGTAAAGTATCGTATTTAAAAAATATGTTTCCACCAGCCAGCCCAGGCAGGCAGGTCCGCTTACCATTACGCAGGCCGGAAGCTTGTTTGCCATCTTAGTGGTATAAAAATAAGTATTAAAGTTAAAAACACGGGTCAGACACAAACGTGTCCATAACACAAGCTTTGCTTACTTTGGGGCTAGATGGCTCTATGTGCATTGTCCAAGAATATAAAAAAGAAATCGAATCCCAAATTCCTAATTCGCCAACAACGTGTGCGCACTCCGCGGTTAAACTTTTGATATTTATGGCTGTCCCCTAATAGCTCAGTTGTGAAGTTTGCCCGCTCGCATTCACGGGGACCGCCGTTCGATCTGCTGCTAAGTATACTTCATTACATAATATGGTATGGTGATTGATGGTGTTATCAAGTAGACTAAGAATGGCGGTAATGTCCCGGTTGTGCTCTCGCACACGGAGTCCACCTGTCATTTACCTACCTAGACTGCGGTAAATTTTATAATCAACTTGGCGTTAATGTTCCGGTCCCGCGCACGAGGGCTCAGGGTCCGCCTTGGCCATGATCCAGGATTTGGCAGAGCAGATAATTACAGTGGAGCGACTGCTATCTTACTTTCGTGACCCTGCTATCAGGGGAATCTGACTAGAATGGATTTTGGTTACACGTTTAGCCGCCTGAATGTGCAGGTTTCATCACGATGTTTTCCCTCACCGTAAGAGCATCGGTTAGTGTTCAACTAATGTACATGTCGCAGCCAAATGGTTAAATTAGCCGGTTAATTAAACGGCTAGCTATTTAAGCAGTTATTTAATTGAAAATTGGCCAAATTCATGAACTTTGAAAGTAAAGTCAAATGAACGATATTGCCTCGAGTTTACGGAGCTCTTCCATTCATTGTCATAATGCTAACCTAAACTAACCGAACAGAAACCTAATGCAATCTATTATTATACTTTGAAGTTATTGTGGGTAGGTTAGCATTGGAACAATGTGTGAAAGAGCTGCGTAAACTCGAGGCAATATCGTTCTTTCAACATCACTTTAAAATCTTGTGAAACTGGCAAATTTTCAACTAAATAATTGCTCAAAAAGCTAGCCGTTTAGTTAACCGGCTAATTTAACCATCCGGCTGCGACATACATAACTCAGAAATGAGTCATTGGTCCATGGCCGCAGTTAGATTCGAACCCGATACCTTATGTTTACAATTCGTATACTCTAACCGCTCAGCCACTGTGGTAAACTCAACACCTACCTAAAATAGATATCTCACTTAACGATAGGCATCTAATTAATCTACTTACTTAGATCTAATGATTACCAAAATAGATGAATATTGGGGGCTTATTTCAGGCCTGTCAAATTAAGGTTGTGCTAATGACGGTATGTTGACGAAGGGAGTTCATCCTCACACCTTGGAGCCAAATTGGTCGCGAACTGTGCGGTTCCAACGTAACTTCCTCAAACGCACACTAAGGTTGTGGAATGAACTACCTGGAGAGTACAACGTGGAGTTCTTCAAGAAAGGGGTGAAAAGGATTTTACGGGGTCGACAACGGGTGGGTGATGCCCCTGGTATTGCAAACGTCCATAGGCTGCGGTGACTGCTTACTATTAGGCAGGACGTAGGCTTGTTTGCCCCCTTTATGGTATAAAAAACCGATAGCTTAAGGTAGGTAAGATCTGTAGGAGGCGTGAATAATCAATGGCGATTCCTGGTTTGGAATCTTGAGTTGGCGCGAGGATAAGGTAACCTACATATTTTTCACAAAAAATTTGCTATTGAATAACAAATTATAAATTTTTTGTCAAACGATTTCGTTGTACATACTACGCATCACGTAGGTACCTCACATCACAACCTCTGATGTGGCACTACCTTTTTTTTTTTTTTTTAATAGGTTAAATCTTCGGAAATACCACGTCAGCCGGGGGAATGACAGTGGACATGTGGGATTGCCCGAAAAGGACCCTAACCCCTCTATGTATCCACAGCCGCTTTTAATCGAAACACCATAGGACCTCATAGATAGTTTTCGCTATGGTGTTCCAGCGTAAACCCAAGCAGTGTTGGGTCAGTCAACACATACAGGAAACGTCCTGATACACTAGGACATCTCCCAGTCATGTGGAACCGTGCAATGCAAGGAAAGAGACCCCCGTCTCTTCCCCGCTACTGTGGCACTACCTACCTTTAGCCCTCCAGGTAAGTAATTTAACAAATTCCTACGATCAGCAGGTTATTAAAAATAGAATAGTAGGTAGGTACCTATCATCAATTAATAATAACTATTCTAACAACAGTAAAAAAGAAATCGGAACGCGTTAAAAATTATATTCCCGCCCTTTTCATTGCCCTGTCAAAAATGTCACCCAACTGACATTTTGCAACGCATTTCACCAAAGAGTTTGCACTTCACTGGGGCTGACAACCGTCTCGAATCGAAGAAATGTTTATTCCCCTTTAAGTTTTTTCATTCGTTTTTGAAAGTTAGGGTAAAATTCAAAATTCAATTCAATTATTAATTATCAAGTAACTAAGTATTATTGAAATAAGTTTTGAAATAGCACGGTTTTATTTTAAGGTTCATAGGATACCTATTAAGTAAGTAGATAGGTAGGTCTGTGAAACTCTACAATAAATGTAGAATTCATTTTTTTATTCATTGTTTGTTGTTAGTATGTTATTAT
This sequence comes from Blastobasis lacticolella, assembly GCA_905147135.1. Taxonomy (NCBI): domain Eukaryota; kingdom Metazoa; phylum Arthropoda; class Insecta; order Lepidoptera; family Blastobasidae; genus Blastobasis; species Blastobasis lacticolella. The sequence goes on from LR990067.1 coordinate 2,658,646, forward strand.
TTATTTCGATAACCTGAGAGGTTCAGTTGGTTAACATGCCACGCAACGGTCCCGGGTTCGATTTCCGGCCGGGCAGGAATTTAAATGAAGAATTTTAATTTCTGTTACGGCTCTGAGTGTTATAGGTAAGTAGTTTATCAGTTATCTAGCACCCATAACACAAGCTTTGCTTACTTTGGGGCTAAGTTGTGTGACTGTGGTAATTGCTCAAGCATAGTTATTTATTTATGGGTTCAGGATCTCTGGTTCGGGCTTGGGATCCTTGAGGATAATTGTGAGTGAACGTTTGGATGTTGAACTATCCGTTTATAATGTTTTTCTAAATCTGTAAGTACGACACTAGGTTGTTAATATTACACAATCATAACATTAAACACTGCAATAAATTGCAATTAAGATCCAATAAAAATCCTCAAGAGAACCATAGGCTGAACGAGACGCGTGCCGCTGCACTAAAACACCGAAAAAAATTAACAAAAACGCGCGAACTCATTTCAAAACTAGGAACGCCATTTAAATTCAACCAATCCCGGCTCACGAGACTGATTGCTGGGCGTGACCGCGCTCATTACTTACGAAGCGAACAGCCTGACGCGGCACACCTATATCTATCCCGCTCGGATGCTTAGGACACGACGCAGTGGGAAAGGGACGGGTAGACTTTGATTGCAGAAAGCAATTTGGACGGATCGTTGAGCTCGTTCTACAGGGGGTGCTTATTTAATTTTATGGTGATATTTTGTTGGGATTATGAATAAGGTTTATTCTATTAGAGTGGATTTATGGCGGCATAGTTAATGATGGGAAGGAGGTTGTAAACTAAATGGAGGGTGTCGTCGTTTGAAGCGATTTGTCGGAAATGTGTATTTAATGCAGCAGCGTTGCAGATTTGGGCTATGGGACGTGAAGATTTTTGTTAGGAACTAACTTTGTTGTGCGACTTCCTATGTTGCTATCCATGCAAGATAAGAACAGCTGGCTAATTAAGTAATTTTTCTGATTTCAATGATTTAAATTGTTACTTTTGTTGATACGGATCATCGATTTCATGGGTTCAGTTGCTAACAAAGTTCCATTGCAATAAACTGAAACTATTAAGTAGATCATACGTAATTGCAAAAGTAAAGAAAGAAAGAACATTTATTGTCACAAACAACAACACCACAACATAAAAAAAACAGTAAACCAAAAATACATAAAAAGAACACAATTATTAAAACATAAAATACACGCGAAGACTACACAGCGCCGATGCATATACCCACTTGGTCTTTGTATTTGTTGTGAAGTGTAATTGATAAAGTGTTGTGGTGGTGTGTTTGTGCAAAAAGGACCTCACTCAGCATTATGCCCCGGCGTGAACCGGAGCGCTGGTTTTCAGTGAGACCTGCAGTACCTACTTACCTATCTATCAATTTCAATAATTGAAATTAGATAATTGTTGGCAACAAAGTTAGTCTACTGGGGGCTTATTTTCTTATTTGATACGTTTTCCCGAATTGTTCTCGAGCGATCATTTCCGTAAGGCGAGTCAATCGTATCACCGTATTGTTTTGATCACGAGATTGCAATGTCATGTAGGTATGTATAAAGGATTTAGGTCACTCATTTGTGTGTATGTGAGTGAAAAGGTTAGTAAATTGTATATCTGCAATCGATTCGGGAACATGGCGATTTTGCAAAATAAGCCTCCAGGAGCCTAAATCTCGCTCTGTGACATCTCGAATTTGACATTTTTCTAGTCACATATCTAAATTAATAAAAATAAACAATTGAAATGTCAAAAATGAGCCTAATAATATTTTCTCAACTATCTTACACAGTCAGTCAGATAGTAGTACCTATATTATAGAAAATCGTGACGTATTAATACAGTTTTTTGTTGAAAATATCGAATTTGAGATGCCACAGCAAGAGAATCGACCCCCAGGACAGAGTTCATTAGTAGTTATTTCTTTAATTATTTATTAAATCTTCATACACAAACTAGTACAAAGGCGGACTTAAAGCTAAAATAGCCTTATCTACCAGTCAACCAGGAGATAAAGGGTAAAGAAAAAGGTAGGCGGTGCAAGAGAAGCTACTAAACAAGATGGAGGAGGGGAACCGTTTATGCAATTATAGCCGAACCAGAGATAACTGTACAGATAAATAGATAGATAACTGAAAATAAATTAATATAAATATAATAAAGCTAGAAATAAACGTGAGTGAGGATTGTCACACTCTGCTATCTTACCTAGAGTACCTATCTATAGGTAGAAGTAATTCAGCTGAAAAGTATCGCGAATAAGTAGGTAAGTAGGTATCTAATAAAATAGTTAAACTTCGCAACAAACATGTTCATTCCAAAATTTTTCTGTTTTCTGGAATTGTTTTTCAATGTTTCCCTTTGGCACAGAAAAAGACCTAGGAAAAATATCGTGAGGAAACCTAGACATTCAGGCGACTGATTGTGTAACCATGATCCAATCTGGTCAGGTTCTGCTGGTAGCAGGGTCGCGGAGGTCAGATAGCAGTCGCTCCACTGTAATTAAATGATTTGCTAAATCCTGGATTATGGTCAAGGCGGACCTCGGGCCCTCGTGCGCGCGAGCACAATCGGGACAATAACGCGAAAATGATTATTTTATTTTACTTAGGTACCAAGTAATACATACCTACTTCTAGGTTGGTACAAGTAAAAGTCGCTTAACAACAGCTATAACCAGTCTAGATATTTCACAAGGCAAAACACCCCAGCAACTAAGTAAGAAAATGCATTCAAGTCATGTCTCGTGCTCCAGCGATTGATGTTTTAAAGAAGCCGCGGCTTCGAAGATTTATCGAGAAACAATAAAGAAAGAACAATGGAACATTATGGGCTACCGGTATTGAGACACCGTTGCTTCATGTAATCATGACTAGTCTGGGACTATTTTTGAACCGCAAGCCTCGAGACGAACGGTTTTCAATTTAGATTTTCGCCATGAAAATTCAATATTGATATGATAAGTATATAGAAGAAGTATGTAAGAAGTTTATCAGGTGTTTAGCACTCTTAATACAAGCTTTAGACTTGCCCGAGCATATTTATTAAAAAAAAATTATTCTCTTCTGACTGTTTTCAACCCCTAATCAGATCTGCGCTGATGTGCACGAAGATGGCTTGCATAACCAATATTCGCGGAGAACTCCCGGGCAAAATAAAAATATTTGCAAGAAAATTCGATATTTTGATACATGACTCTGATTTTGTCTATCTTTGGCCTTTTCGGTTTCGATGCTACTAACGTAATTATAAAAATATTGAATTTTTCACGCCGAAAATCGTATTTCTGAACCGTTCGCGGTTACTAGCGGTTCGAAAATAGGGCACCTGACAGCAACTTGTGAGGGAACGTTGTATTGGATTAAGATTATAAACAATAGACAACTCTATCTTTTTATCTTGGCGTAAATATCCCGGTTGTGCTCTTGCGCGCTAGAGCCCGGGGTCCTTGACCATGGTCCAAGTTCTGGATTATACGAATGGATTTCAGAAAAAGTAATTACAGTGAAGCGACGCCATCTGACCTTCGTGACCCTTAATAGGGAAACCTGGCATGGAGCACCAGAGGTTAGTGATCAACTTATACCTACTTACTTAACACAGAAACAGTGGGTTAGTAGGCCTCACTGGGATTCGAACTCGGTACCTACCACTCGCTTACGAGTCGGATCCGTTAACCATTAGTCCACCGATGTTCATTCCAGAAAAATGAGGGTCGCCAAGTCGCCAAGGTCGCTTAGCCCCTCTAACGATGGGTAGATGGGAATAGTAGGTTTACTTTAATTTTCCGCTATTGTATCTTCACCGTACACCACTTTCTCCCAGATGCCTAGCATTCAACTAAGTTATCCGCATCACCAGCCTTTCTAACGCACGCGTGCAAGTATTTCTATTAAGAAGTATTTACTTTGGGTTAAAACTTGGGGTTCTTCGAGACATGTCTACATAAGTTCTACAAAGACCGGCAGCACATTCGCTACAGGTTGCAGATGTGGTATTACGGACAGTGGCCGCTTTCAGGCAATAAAAAATCTGTCCCGGTAGCCCCGGCTACGGTGTTTAATGGGGCGAATGGCACAGATCAAGGTTCTCATTTAGACAACCTGGTATTTCTGCTCCGTTAAAGCAAATACATCAGGGGTCTTTTGATCAGCACCATTCACCTCGTTACACTCGGGGTACCTGGGAGAGAGCAAAAAAACGAGCAGAAAGTTTGCTGATGGACAGCGGTAACTGTAGGTCTGTGCGATGTAATTGGAGAACTAGGTGTACCTTGTTCTATCCTTGTAATTATAATAAATCTGTGGCTTCTGTACCATTTTAAAAACCCGGACAAGCGCTTATACGTCTTATCAGATCTCGTCAGGACCAAATTTACTTAAACCCAAATATTTTCTTAACTACAGTACCTATTTAATGTTTTTTAATTTTTATTTAAAAAACTTTATTGCACAAATTACCAACAGCAATTGGCGGACTTAAAGCCATTGTGGAATAAAAAAACAAACCTAAGAAACATATCGATTAAACCGGCTTTCAAATAGATAAAACTTTATTTAAATCGGTTCATCTGTTCGGGAGGTATGACAGACACATACAGACACAGATACACACGTCAACCTTATAATACCCCTCCTTTTTGACGGAGTATAAAATACTCAAAAGAAAACGCTGCACGGTTTACGGATAATATAAACGGTTTGCAACTGACATAAAAACCATCTTGAAATTGATATCATGATTGTGTTCTCGCGCTAGGGCCCGGGTCCACTTTGACCATGATCCAGGATTTGGCAGCTACGATGCCACAGACAGATACACAAAGCCACATATACACACGTCAAACTAATAACACCCCTCCTTTTTGGTCGGAGGTTTAATAATGACCATCTTTCCTCCACGCGACACTTTCAATTGAACAAATAAATTGGTCACTACACTACAAGGATATTTTGCACATGGCCGAAATCAGAACTAATGCAGCCACCTTGCAAAGCATCACTTATGACAGACAGCTGGAGTTGATGTTTGATAACCACGCCCTCATCCAAGTGCCAAAGGATCCTTGTAGGTCTATACACTCAACTGACGCTATCAATTACCTGCGATGACATCCTTAATAGAGTCGAGTCTTGGCTGTACGCGGCGTAGTTTACTCTGTGGTAATGCGCCGCAATCAATTTTGGCGGGAACTGAGTGGGAAGCGGGGGTGCGGGGGGAGGACAAATTGCTCTCTAATGACTTCGCTGGCTGATGCCTGTTTTCACTGGCCGGCTATTTTCTTTTGGTCGTGAGGCCGAAGGGTAAAATGGCTGCGGGAAGGAATACAATTTAGAAAATTTTAAGTGACAAGACGTATTTAATATACAGCAATTGTCACACCGTATACTGTATCTATTATTCTTCTTCTTCTTATCGTGTCAATGATAAATGGGTTATATGTATAAATAATTTTTTATTATATTATTACTACTCATATTTTTCCAGCCAAAAGCCGAGCGACGCGGATGGCACTGTTCGAGGCTTTAAATAAGTCTGCTAGTGAGCATGAGCATGAGCATCTGTTATTAACATCAGGTGAGATGTTAGTCAAACACCTGTCTATTATTATAATAACCTAACCGACTAAAAAAGTCGGAAAACCCCGACCAAGTTTACATCTAGATTTTAATAAAACATACCTAAGAACTATCTAGTAACTAAAAGTGACTTTTAAATAGAGAAAACCGGTCCATCCGTTCGGGAGCTACGATGCCACAGACAGATGCACAGATACACATGTGAAGCTTATAATACAGGGATTTAAAAAAGAAAATATTTTCGGTATTACTTGGAGGCGATGGATTCAAAATTCGTAAAATCAAATTAATACATTATACAATTATATGTATTTAAAATATAATAATATTTTAAATACATATAATTGTATAATGATCCCACTTGTACTTATTTTTGAGAATTGTCCTCCGTATCTTTTGTGATCGTTCTTCAGATTTACAAAGACGAACAAAAAAAGCGGAACAGTAGATGCGTTTATTTATATGATTCTCGAAGGAGACCGGTTCGTTTTGGAGGTGACTGTACGGTGCTGTTAATTATTTATATTTATTTAGCACCTCTTTCTCCCTGGTGGACCTGAGCTGTCGCCACATATCCTTCGTATTGCCATTATCTCTATGCTTCGGGTTTGAGATCTCAGTGTCGATCACCTAACTGACTGAAAAAGTCGGATATCCCGCGAGCAAATTTATATATACTCAAATATTATCTAAACTAGTGAACCGATTTTAATAAAACAAAGCTAAGGAATCATCTCGTTGAATCTGGCTTCCACACCGAGAAAACCTACAGAATATGTACCTATGCTCCTTCGTAGACTGCATCTGTTATTAACATCCGGTGAGATATAAGTCAAACACCTGACTATTATTATAATAACTTAACCGACTAAAAAAGTCGGAAAATCCCGACCAAGTTATATTTTCTAAACAACAAGACCAATTTAAAAAAGCTAAAAACCGTCTCGATAAAAGTGGCTTCCACACAGAGAAACTCATTCCAAATCAGTCCATCCGTTTGGGAGTTACGACGCCACAGACAGACACACAGATTGACAAATACACATGTCAAACTTAAACCACCCCTCTGTTTTCGTGAGAGGTTAAAAATACTCAACAGGAAACACTGCAGAGTCAATTTTCTGGTTCACGGAAGGACATGAAAATGGGCTTTGCTGCCCAAAAAACCATAAAACCAGTAAATGTTTATAATGTCAGTTCCATACCATCGTGTGCAACTGCCATTATAATAATCCTTTTGACATTAATATCCAGGTTGTACTCTCGCGCGTGAGGGCCCGGATTCCGCCTTTCCCATGATCCAGGATTTGGCGGATCAGATAACTATAATGAACCGACTATCATCTGAGCTCCATGGCCCTGTTAACAGGGGAACTTGACTTGGACTATGGTTACATATTTATTCGTCTGAATGTGCAGGTTTCATCACGATGTTTTCCCTCACCGTAATAGCATCGGGTAATGTTCAACTATGTAATTAACATACCTCAGAAAAATCCATTGGCACATGGCGGAAGTGGGGATCGAACTCGGTACCTCTTGCTTACGAGTCGGACCCACTAACTATTTTGTCACCAGCGCTCCCCTATAACAGTAGTCGTCTGTTTTTACGAAACTCATCAAAGGGTTGGTGCTACATTTTACTCTGCTCAACAAAGAAAAATATTACTTAGATTGTGAAAAATATTACTTGTGAACTATCTTCAAGTGAAACATACTTGGTCAAAACGGAGCTTCCAGCAATGAATTTGTATGAACCGCTGACACTGGAAAACATTTTGATCACCACCAATTACTGGCTGTAGTCTCCGCAAATATCCCATCCCCCACCCTGCTCTAACATGCGCTGCTTGGGTACGGCTATCTCGGTCGCACTGGCCATAAAAACTCTTCTTTATCATTCTTTCGCTTATGTCAAAAGGCTTTCTCGAAGACGACGGATGTAGGATTTTTCTCTCTATTATGTTGTAAATGTAGTTTGAAATGGTCTGGCAAGGATAAAATAATTTGGCAACCCAAAGTCAGCACAAATTCAGCCGAAACACGACCGCTTAGAGTCGATTATACGTTCTCTGGATAGTAACTTAGGACGTTACACAACCAAACGGTGAGATAATGACAATGGCGCTTTCACAGTTGTAATAGGGCTTATATTTGCCCGACAGAGATATTAATAAAATAAAACTGGGTTTTGACTACACCCCGTACGTGGGCGTGGCGACGTGCTTCGTCTTGTAGCGAGTGTAGTATAGAATGCTGAGAACGACGCACGCGTGGCGCGTTCCATTCACTTTAAATTTCGAACGAATCGGTGCCTTTTGTTTTTCAAACGTTTTATTTTTCACGAACCAAATTCTAAGGTGCCAGTGCTACGGACTTGCAATTAGACGCAGAAAAAGCAATCAACCACAGAATAAAGTTAATCGTGATTATCGTTACTTTGTAAACAAAAATTGTATTAAGTAAAATACGGGAACAATTGGTGTAACAATGCAATAAAATATAGGAAAACAAATATTTATTTAGTGTACTTAAATAGGAGCAAGTGCTAAAAGAGTCCAGCTTGTGTGTAACAATAAGGTGCAAAAAAGAAACAAGAACGTTTATATTTTTTAAATGAAGAACATTTTATGAAGTGACAAGAAGTGCGATTGTAATTAAAAAGAAAATGGAAGACGTAATAGAAACGAAGACCCAAAAGCGGACCCCAAAACCTTTCTCAATCGAATCGATCATTGGAACAGACAGGAAATCACCCGAAATCGATATAGAGAACAATATTTCCGAACATTCTAGAACATCAGAGGAAGATATGAGTGAAAGATTGGACGGATTAAACAGGCTTCAGTATTACGCGCCTTTTTTGCAGCAAAATGGCGCGCTCCCATTCCTCCTAGGTTATCCTGAGCCGTGGTTGAGAATGCTTGGGTCTAACCCTCCGACGGGAGAAAGGGAGAGCAGAGAAGAGAAGCGAGAGAGTCCTGTCAGTGTAGGAAGCGAGGTGGAGAGTGATGGTGGTGAAGATAATACACAAGGTAATTTTGAAACTAACCTTCTTTGCCTACGGTAATATTCTATCAAGCAGGAGTCCAACTGGAACCTTACCACCGCTTTATCTATTTCTGCCGCCAAGGAAACATGCTTAGGTTGTTGTATTCTGACTTCATGTAAGTAGGTATCTCTACTTAGTTTAAAAACAAGTTCAAACGAAATATATGTTTCATATCAAGCTTTTATCGCGCGTTCTCTATGATATGTCTGAGTATTTGTCAAGACTAATCAAACGAGACCAAACTCCGATGGGTTTACCATGCGATGTTTAGGAGTTCCTACGGCCACCTTGCGTCTCCATCATCAGATCAGCTCGATGGTATCATAACACTGTCACCAGACTTACATGAGTTTGCAAAACCTCTCTGCCCAATCAGAAACCGGAAAATGGGTATTTAACTTGAAAGATTTTATTACATGACATGTGAAACTAAATAAGCTTGTAAGTCTCTCTATGTATCCTCGTCAATCAAACGATATTTGATCAAATTTTGATTAATGGAATACTTCTCTACCCCGCGTTACATAAGGTTATCTAATTTAATTTAGTCACTCGAGAGCAAAGAGTTCAACATGTTCGAGAATATTCATATTCATATTCATTTATTCGTAGTAATAATCATACATCGTCATTTAAAATAGTTTCATGAATAGAATTAAGTACTAATAGTTGATGTCAATGTTAAAAAACAATTAATTCAATAGTATCAAATTATCATGATTCAAAATCTTCAAGAATTAAATTAGTAAGTATAATAATATCAAATAATAATTAAGTCAAATGTTAAATTAAATAATTATAACGAATACGAATCAAAAGGCTGCCGCCGTCGGCTTTACGCTGTGTATCGCTCGTTGCTACCAAATGGCGATTCTAGCTGTCTCATCTGCTAGAACTGGCTGGACCTAACTAAGGCTTTGTATGGGAGACCAATTTGTGGAGAAGAAAGAGCTGGAAACGGACCTTGGCAGAAACAACTGTTGACGTCTTTACAATCAGATTCGATCTTGTACCTAGAGACAATAATTTACGTCTTGGTATCACAACATTTCTAACAATTAAATGCAAATATTCCGCTGTTTAATCAATTCCGGTAAAAAAAGATTATCTTGGCGTTAATGTCTCGGTTGTGCTCTCGCGCACGAGGGCCTGGGGTCCGCCGTGACCATGATCCAGGATTTGGCAGGTCAGGTAATTATAGTGGAGCGACTGGCATCTGACCTCCTTGACCCTGCTACCAGGGGAACCTGACCAAATTGGATCATGGTTACACATTCAGTCGTCTGAGTGTGCAGGTTTCATCACGATGTTTTCCCTCACCGTAAAAGCATCGGTTAGTATTCGACTAATGTACATAACTCAGTAAACAGTCATTGGTACATGGCCGGAGCAGGATTCGAACCCGGGACCTCTGGTTTACGAGTCGGATTCTCTAACCGCTCGGCCACCGACGCTCTAAATTCCGGTATTTATTATTATATTTTTTAAATTTTTTTCTTGAGATTTCTTTTTGAGAAACACATCAGTTATTGTACGCCACGAAATGTAAATGAAAAATATACCACCCAATATTATTTCCGCCGGAGAATACGGGCTAAGATGATGGCAGACCATAAAGAAAGTTGTTAACAATCACCGCTCATCATCACAGTCCATAACAATCCACTGCAAGATTTATGGCCTCTCTCACGAAAGGGGAGGTTATTGCCATAATCTCCACGCTTGGCAGGCGGGTTGAAGACCGCAGTGCTGCAAATATAACAATGCAAAATGTTGCTGCCCATTTTCCAGTCTTGATCTTTTGCCTCGAAAACATTGACTAAAGACGACTGCCTTGTCCGACACCCACGAGTGTGTTGGTGCTATTCTACTATGCCGGAAACCACACGGCCATCACCGCTCATGACATCTTCGATTTCCACGCTAATTCATTTTGTGATTTTGTGGGACAAAAATTTTGAGCATGATATGGCAGTCGCCGCACGTAAAAACAACCACATTTTATTAAAGGATTCTGTTAGGATACAGCTTTCAGTAAATCTGAAAGGGTTTTTGTAGTGGAAGTGATTCTGGCTAGCAGATCCCACTGAGAAGGTTTCTTTTTATGTAATACGGCAGCCAAACAGGCATGCCGGCCATCTGATGGTGCATGGTCACCGCCGCCTATGGACATCAGCAACACCAGGGGCGCTATTAATGCGTTGCCTGCCTCTAAGGAGACCTCTAATATACCTCTTGAACTATACCATGTCATATTCCAAAGGAAACACCGTTTACCGTTACGATGGTGAAGATGAAGAAGATCATTATTACAATATTATTTGTAAATATTATAATAATAGGATTAGGTTTAGGTTTTTCATATAGACAGTTATGTTGTAAATTATGTCTTAAATAAAATACAGTATAGCGACTCAAAAAGAAGAGAACAAAAGTGTAGAGCCTCAAACACCGCATCTGTAAATAATGTAGGCCTTCTGAAAGAGATTTCCTTTTAGACATAAGTAGTGCATATTGTATGTGTGTAGATTGTTCTTAACACCAGCGTACAGCCAAGAGCTAGAAGCAGGCCACCAGCCTAATGGTGGTCAACTATCGCAAAGGACCTAAAAAATAAGTAAAAGTAAAACCGAAAACCTGGCACCGATGACAAACCGGTTTTTTTTTATGTCATACAGTAGGCAAACAGGCAAGCGGGCCACCTGCTGGAAAGTGGTCACCACTGCCTATAGACATTAGCAACACCAAGAGTATCGCCAATGCGTTGCCCACCTCTAAAACACGTTGCTTTGGCAGCAAAAAGACAAATGCCCCTCCACTGCCAAAGCCTCGGTTCCCCAAATCCCCACCCCATGGAGCACTGGAAAGACGTTCCTGGCGCAAGAGCACAAGGTGGCCCGACCCTAGCTTATCGGGGATAAGGGCACGAGAAAGAAGAAGCAGTAGTAGCATATTGTGTCATAACTAATCTATACTTCCTTTTAAGTTTTCATGTGGACTTGTAAAATATTGTCCAACTAACGCAAGGGCATCGCGATCCTTTTTGCCGCGCAGGTGCTAGTTATGGAATGAGCTCCCACCCGAAATATTTCCTTTGCACTACAACATGGGGTTCTTCAAAAGGCATGTCTACAGATACCTCAAAGGCTTACCGCTTTCGCTCCCCTTAGGTTGCAGATGTCCTGGACACGGTGGCCGCTTTCCATCAGGTGGACTGCCCGTCCGTGTGCCTCTCTGGGCAATAAAAAAAAATTATTCATGTAAAACTCAAGCCTTAAATTACATCTACTTTCTTTTGTACATAATATGATAAAGTCTAAAACAATTCGTTACAATAAACCTAATCTGGGCAAAATATAGGTAACTACACTTGCAAATTATCGTTGAAATAGCGGACTCGGTGCGACTTCGTTCGCGTACACTTAACCTCTACCTACCCTTTTTTCTTCCTTGTAAGCCTTTCTCTTGAATCACTCTATCTATTGTTGAAAACTGCATTACAATCCGTTGCTTAGTTTAAAAGATCTTAGCGTACATAAATACACAGGGACAACTAAGGATGCAACTAAACTAAGTAAGTAAGCAACGCATAGTTGTCACTCGTCATCATCCGAGCGGTCAATCCCGGCTTGCGCCAGGCTTCCTTCTTTCTCTCTTCTCCACTTCGCCCGGTCTTCGGTATCCGAGATCTGCTTGTTACCAGGATTATACTAGGCTGAAATGCTTCATATCCGTAAAAACAGTCTAGATCATCGTTCCAGATGGATAACAGCAACGCGAGTTCTCGTAAGCAGAAGCAGTTTTTTAAATTCCAAGCATTGACAAACGTGCATACAACCCACCTGATGGTAAGCGGTGACTGTCACCTGTAACATCTACGATTACATTTTAGCTATCTCATCCTTCAAACCGGAACACGACAATGCAAGCATTGTTGAGGCTAAAATAGCTAAGGCGGTGGCACTCACACACACCCAGGCGGACTCCTCAGGCTTCACTTCGAAATCTTCGTGGTAAAATTTAACCAGAATCGGTTCACCGGTTCAGTCAGAAATTATAACAAAAAAGTTAATATTTTCCGTTTCTGAGAAATTATGACAGATAAAATAAAAAGAAAGCGACTATGATGACTAAATATCCGGTTCCAATAGACATTCAACGAACTTCGTAATGATGCAGATCTTCGGATTGATGGTTGAAGAACAAAGCCCCAAAAATAAATTACGAGTATTTATACAAAATTATAATGGCCGTGTTGTGTCCGGCAGAGTAGAATAGCACCAACCCCTTACACTCATGGGTGTCGTACGAGGCGACTAATGTTTTCGAGGCAAAAGATCAAGAGTCTCCGTATTCTGGAAGATGGGCTGCAGCATGCTCCATTGTTATATTTAAACACTGCGATCTCCAACCCGCATGCCAAGCGTGGAGATTATGGCAATAACCTCCCCTTTCGTGGGAGAGGCCCTAAATCCTGCAGTGGACTGTTACGGGCTGTGATGATTTAAACAAAAATATCAACCTGAAAAATTGCCAAACCAGTTTCCGTGTCCCCAGCGGAAGACCTTAGTCAACCTCGCTTCGTCAACTGTATGAGGGCACATCAGCAACATTATTTTGCAAAAAAAATATGCCAATATTAGCACAAGCGTGATTCCATTTGATTGGAAAAACTTATCATAGTATTGTCTTCTGTTTACCCGATGCCCAGACATCTAAAATAATTATTATTTCGGATTAATAACGCGTTTTTTTATTTATATTTCCTCATAAATATTTAGGACATTTCATCCCGATATTTACTTCTCTCATGGTCACGTGTCAGGTGGGCTATAAAATGACATTTGTTTTTTAAAAGTAACATAAAAATTTTTTTTTGTATGAATTTAGCAAGTTTAGGGCAAGGCCTTTATTCCATAATGTTGTAATTTCCTGACCATTAAGCATATACATTTAAGTAGGTATATGCGGACTTTATCGGAGATTTACCGACTTCACTGTCGGTTACGGTTAGGTTATTGTCTGTAGGTCCACGTCGTAATCACGTCAGTTAGGCATACTAAAATCTTAACTTTAATTTAAAGTAATGTAAATATGTTTATTGCACTTACTTCCAAGGCACAAAAAGTACAAAACATATAAGACATATAATATAATATTTTATAAGAGAAAAGCAAAACTTATTTAAACAAAAATTCAAATTGTCATTAGCCGTGCCATGGAGACGTGGCTGGCTACTTTCATTCTACTATGGATAGAGTTCAGCTGATCTTCCTATCATATCATTCATAACGACAAGAAACAGCAGATGTCTCCGTCGACGACAGATCTCCTTAAGAAATCTATACCAACAATAAAATCACAAAAACATAATAAGTGGCATAACAGATCCAATTAGTAATGCCTCGTACGCGGTGTTTAAGAAAAAACTGTCACGCCACTCCATTGCGCATCTGTGGCGTGAAATTGTCTCGTTTCCGAGTGCACGGCGGATGACAAATGTCAAAATTTGGCGCGCATTTGACAGCTGGCCGGTATGGGGCGGCCATCTTTATTTCACGCAATTTCATGGTGCTAATTCCTTTTGGCAAGGTAGGTAACGAAACGGTTTGAGGTAGGTACCTTAAAGTAGAGCAAGGGTGGCTAAATAGTTACGTGCTCAACGAGACAGCATCTATATTTTTTGCTGCGAGACATCATCACAGCCCGTAACAGTCCACTGCAGGACTTAGGGCCTCTTCCACGAAAGGGGAGGTTAATACTCTCTATAATAATACTCTCTTTATTTATAGAAAATACAGTAAGGTACATGTTAAAATGGCAGGTGTGATAAGTACATAACAATTTTTGTTGCCCTGCTTCCCAAACTAGGAATAACCTGTATCTTGGGAATCAGTGAAATCACCCATGGCGCCACATCATATTTTAGATTATGGTAAACAATTATTAAACTTAAGAAAGAAAGAAATATGAGATTGCAAAGATATACTACATAATCTACATAATCGTGCGTGTGTGTGTGTGTGTGTGTTAGAACTGAAATATTCATTGGTTTGAGTATAAATAAGTCAGTAGGTGAGTAAGTTTTCTGTTTCAATGTAAGTACTGTTTTTAAGAGAGGTAGGGCATAGCGGGGTATCCCGTTCGAATAGGAGCCGCCCGACTGGGGAAGTACCTCCACCTTACAGAATACCGCAGCTAAACAATACTCTTTTAAAAAGTATTGTGTTTCTGCCGGTGAGTAAGGTTTCCAGTGCTCCATGGGGTGGGGATTTAGGGAACCGTGGCTTTGGCAGTGGAGGGGCATTTGCCTTTTTGCTGCCAGAGCAACGTGTTATAAAGGTGGGCAACGCATTAGCGATACTCTTGGTTTTGCTAATGTCTATAGGCAGTGGTGACCACTTTCCATCAGGTGGCCCGCTTGCCTGTTTGCCTACCGTATGACATAAAAAAAAAAAATGTTAGTTTCTGAAGCCATTTCTCTATTTTGTTTTTAGTTTCGAACTTATTCAACTGATTAAAATTAATATTTCTGTTCAACTTGTTGTAGAGTAGCGAATTTATGACATAATATTGCCTAGAAGAGCAGGTGGTAGAGTGATGAGGAACTGAACAAATGTCTCTCCTTCTCCGCTTGTTCGGGTCAAATGATGGAGGATCCTTTGTATGCCTTCGCAAAACTACTCGAAGAATGAACAGCTGCCTTACTGTGAGGACGTTACTTAGCGCGTATAAATCTGTGGTCGGAACTCTAAAGGGCTTTTGATACATGACCTTTAGGACAGCTCTCTGGGCCCTCTCCAGCTGCAGCATATAAGTTTTTGGCGCTCCACCCCAGACCACTATACAATACCCAAGCAAGGACTGGCATAGTGCTGTGTAGGTTAATCTAAGAGTGTCAATATCAGCTGAATATCTAAGGGTCCTGAAAATAAAAATAAGACGACGTACGCGGGTAGTGAGTGAGCTTAAATGTTCTTTCCAATTTAGATTTTGGTCAATATTTACATCTAAATACTTAACATGCTTAACTCGATGTAGAGTTAAGCAGCTACACTGCCTGCCATCAAGTGTGGATTTTACACAACAAGTGGAACAAGGTTATTGTCATAATCTCCACGCTTGGCAGGCGGGTTGGAGATCGCAGTGTTTAAATATAACAATGGAAAATGCTGCTGCTCATTTTCTAGACTACGGAGATACTCTTGATCTTTTGCCTCGAAAACATTAGTCGCCTTCTACGACACCCACGAGTGGTTGGTGCTATTCTACTCTGCCGGACACCACACGGCTATTGCTCCGAGTGCTGGCTTTAAATTACAAAGTAGCGAAGTAGCACAGTTTGTAAATTAAAGGCACGGGATATAAAAAATTGCTGTCGTGTGAAACATAGATCCTACAAATGTTCACCTCTCCAACGAAAAGGGCACTTATGGCACTTACCTATGTACAAACTCGCAGCAAAACTTTTCTTTGCTGCGAGCATGATGAAAAGTGATGATTACTTTTTACACTCAAAACATAGATCTGTGTTGTGGTGATTCTAAACACACACAGCACAGGCCCTGTGATAAAAAAAAGAAATGTCAAAAAAGCTAAAACATGTCTTGAGAGAGATAGTGCATAGTGGGATATCCCGTTCGAATT
Organism: Blastobasis lacticolella; assembly: GCA_905147135.1. NCBI lineage: Eukaryota > Metazoa > Arthropoda > Insecta > Lepidoptera > Blastobasidae > Blastobasis > Blastobasis lacticolella. Next base: position 2,674,955 of record LR990067.1, read on the forward strand.
GGAAGCGGCTGACCGGGGTAGTCCCTCTAATAATAATCTTGGCGTTAATGTCCCGGTTGTGCTCTGGCGCACGAGGGCCCGGGGTCCGCCTTGAATATGATAAATGATTTGGTAGATTAGGAAATTACAGTGGAGCGACTGCCATCTGACTAGATTAGATCATTGCGCATTCAGTCGCCTGAATGGGCAGGTTTCATAGCGATGTTTTCCCTCACCGTAAAAGCATCGGTTATTAGACGCATTAGTGTTCAACTCACATTCATTTAGCCGAAAACGGACCTTGATATAGGTAGTAGCCAGACCATTTCGCGCCAAGTATTCTCCAAGCACAGTCATAAAGCAAATAACTTGGGCAAACAAACACGTCTCCTTTCTTATTGCCGATCTGCAAGCAATTGACAGCTATCGACGCGTCGAACGAATCGTAAATATTACAATGTTAACACTGCGAACAAGCAAAGGGGGAAATGTACGCGCAACAAGACGTTTTTAACGGCAAATGCAAGTTTGTTATCGCACGAAAATGGCGTCGGGACGAGCACTGAATTTCAAATTGAATTTAGAATGCGTTCGTTCGAAAGTAGGGTGGCCGTTTTTGTACAAATTATTGGGACGAAATATTGAGATCTTTTTGGTTCTGGAATAGGACATTTGTGCTACTTGGATAAAAGGGAAAATGAGTAAAAAATTATGTTATGAATCAAGTATAAATTGTGATGTAATGGTAATACATCAAAAATACTTGATCTTGAAAATAGAGTATGATCTAAATGACACTAAGTCGTTAAAATGAAATAAAAATATTGTCTTCGGTTTTACCCTTTTTCATTCCAGTTTTACTTATTTTAACACATGTAAGTTATTGTACAAGTTAGTTATCAACATGAAATTATATGCTCTCGTTAATTTAATATAATGTGATTATACCCGCAACATTTCGTTGTAATCGGATCTACTATTACCAAGAATTAAAAAAAAAAATTCTTGTTTGAAAATTACTGTTTCGCTCGTTTTCGCCATACGAAACCGCAATTTATTTTTTAATTTTCTTTGAATTTATTTTTTATCTACAAAATACAATGTTAGTTTACAATAAGGAAGGTCCTGAATTACAAATTTAAATATTTTTGTGAGAGATTGGAGCCCAAACTTTTATAGGTATAAAGAGTAGTAAAGACCTATATTCTATGAAATGCCTACACTATCAGAATTTGTTTTCACTGTAAGATGGAATTAGAAAAGTAGAGCCCACGACATAAAGTTAATTGTTTATTATTCGCCGTGACACGTTATAGAAAAAGAACATTGTCATGGAAATAATATGTCCAAGACAATTTTATTCAGGAAATTATGTCATCTGTCAAAGTGGGCCTTTAGAACTTTAGGTTATAAGAATTACTTCCGTATGTAGGTAATAATATCTTAGGATTAAATAATATTAAAACAATACACACAAATGTCTGATCAATAAAAATTTTATCCGAGGATTCCCAAAACCATGGCTTCCCTACTGGAAAGCGAGCGGCAAAGTTAAATCGTCCGCGAACATGTAAATGCATTTTCATTCGAAACGGATATTTATCGACGCGTTATCGATAATATTTCATCGATATAACTCGCTTCACTACGTACAATGGTCACGTACTGTTTTGGTTTAAATTTTTTTTACATTCTTCAAGGAAAAATGCGTGCGCTGGCATTTTTATTGGGAAAAAGGATGGTTTGTTTGATATCTTTGACGCATTGGCTACTTCACATAGTAGAAGATTGGATTGTTTGTCGGTTTGTTTGTTTGTCAAAAATTATTTAACGTATTATAAGAATTCCTTCACTGTAGAAAGCTACATTATCAGCGAGTAACATAGGCTGTATTTTATCATAAAAAATTGTTCAACAGGAAAATAGCATTAATATAACCATCCATGTTTGCGTATAAATTCAGAACGGCTGTACCAATTTAACTAATTCTTTTTTGTTGTGTTTGTAATTGTCAGGGTAAAGTTTGTACCTATGTAAGAAAAAAGGTAGGTAGGGGTATGAGTTGATTGCCACGCGAAAGAAGTCGCGCCGAGCCTACTAGTTGTATAAGAAAAACATACCTACCGCCAACAGGGTGCCAATCCCTGCTTCCGAGACAACCAGTCTCCACTTAACGAGTAGAGAGCCTCAAAGTACGAAACGGTCACCCATCCAGTTCCCGGAATGCGTGCGATGCTTAACTTTTGTTATTGGTTTCGCAAACGCGCTGCCACTAGATCAGTGCCGCTGTTCTAATGTGCATTTATTATCCAAAATTCAAAATTCAATTCCAAAAATTCAAAATTCAATTCATAAATTCAAAATTTATTTATTGATTAGGACATTAAATATCTCTTTCAATCGTCAAAAAGGAGGGGGGTAGGAAAGTAGGAAGGAAACACACAGTGACACGCTGACCGCCCTATGGCCGTAGCAAACCCACCCCACGCCAACCACGACCGGATCGTGCTCGACAATGCCAGGCAGAGCCGGACCGCTCGATACAAATTAACTTTCCGGATGAAATTATGTAAATGATAGTGAAAAGCACATCAAAATTCGTTGTGTGGTTTGGAATAAGTTAGCAGATAGAATTACATACAATACAGACCACGCGGAAAGCGACTTTATTAATCTCTGTTTTGTGTATCTGTGTGTGTCTGTCTGTGGCATCGTACCTCCAGAACGGACGGATAGATTTGGATGCAGTTTACTCTATTTGAAAGCCTGTTTAATCGAGATGATTCTTAGCCTTTGTTCATTAAAGTCGGACCAGTGGTTCAGAAAATATTTGAATTTAAGTAACTTTTTCTGTCGGTTAGGTTATCTTATACTATCTATGGGCACTGGCGAGCTTGTTGCGGTACTGAAGGTCGACCAGCCTCAAAGTACGAGACGGTCCTCCATGCAGTTACCTTACTCTGCGGTCAATGCTTAACTTTGGCTATTGGTTAATATAAAAGTCCTGACTATTTGCGTGAAGAAGTTATTCATTCATCCTTATAAACATTCGCATTTATAGTTTTGCTCTCGCGTGGACTAGCTAAGTTAAATCGCGCTAGTGAAAGATAATAAAAAGTAGCCTATGTATCTACCGAATTTTATCAAAATCGGTGCAGTGATTTAGCTGTAAAAGGTAGCGTTAGCTGTTTTCACATTTAATTACTTAGGCCTGCCGGGCGGCCTTTCGCGCGAAACTTTCGCAAATTCTCGCGAACTATCGTGTTTTTAACGGTGTCGAGGTCAAAACAACAACTTTGTTTGCCTTATTTTTAGACGGGACATATTTGTTTTATGTTTGTTGCATAAAGTTATGAGCGTTTCTGTATAAATAAAAATAGTTCTTAAATAATCTTAAATTCCGTACGTCAAAGGATTCTTACTCCGCCACCAACCAGTACCATGCAAAAAACCTTACTCGAGAAAAGAAAAAGAAAAATCGATACCCACCCACACCACCGCGCCGCCATCGAGGGGGCAGCGAAAACAATAACAGTAAATGCAGTGATGTAGGTAACAAATGATCTCGTCTCCTTGGTCGGTTGATGGTCAATAAAAAAGTTGGCCGGCCAGCGCGTCGTCAGCTGCCCGCCCCAACGCTGTTTCCCGCCAAATGATGACGTCACACTCCGTAATGACAATCTGTGGCGGGAAATGGCCGAGTCACCGATTCGCGCGTTCAAATTGCAAGTTCCATTATTTTGGCGGGTAGCGTGGTTTTTGGAGAACATTTTACTGTTATTGATATTAAAAGATTGTAGATTTTTGTACGAAACTTAGACTGTCTGATAGGTTTGGGACTGATCATGGAGCTAACTAGATACACTTGAGCGGTGTGTCACAGAAGTTTTGCAATGGGTGGCAATGATTTTATATTTTAATAACTGGAATAATAAAAGTTTTTAAAATCTCTAATAATTTTTTTTTATGTTATAAGTACGGCAGACAAACAGGCAAGCGGGCTACCTGATGGAAAGTGGTCACCGCCGCCTATGGACTTTTTTAAATTATCTTGGCGTTAATGTCCCGGTGCTAATGTTATTGAATAACTAATGCGCATAACTCAAAAATGAGTCACTGGTTCATAGCGACACTGGGATTAGAACCCGGGACCTCTCGCTTATGAGTCGGACTCCTTAACCACTAGGCCACCGACGCTCGCTCCCCTAACTGGTAAATCTATACCTACCTAATTTACTAAGGCTTGATTTAATTGTATCGCACCTCAATGACGCGTTTTTTGGTATTTTACTACAATTAAAACTGCTATTGAGCTGTAATTGCGATCAAATTACAACTCAATTGAGCCTTTGTAAATTCGCGGCCTTAAGGCCCAGGTGATAATAAAAGTGGTATAATGTGTCTCTATTGATAGTTCACTACCCTACGGTTACCTGGAAGAAATCGCTCTAAGCGATAAGGTCACCTATTGTTTTCTCTGTTGCTACCAATATGTACAGCATGGCTATCAAAAGTGTGTCCGCGACACAGCTCGCGCCGCGAGAGAGCGTTTGTTTCCTTCTCTCAATACTAAGATGAAAGACATAGCAGTATCTTTGTCGCGACTTTACTCGCTTATCGCGGGCGAAAACAACTGAGCGATTGTATTCAATACTTTTTTTATCACACTCCACACACATACAGCATGTGTGATGCACGCTCGCTTAAAAGTCTGTCTGGCGGCGGCGTGGGGGCCGGATCGCTCTTTTCCCTCAAATATGGTTGAATTGGACGATGGCTGGGCCCTGCGTTATACTCGTGAACGGGTGCTGCCTTGGTGGACTGGCTTACTCTTGCTGTAGTTTTAGGTGGTTTTTCTTAATTACACTAGACATACCTATATAATATAATATAGCGTTTCGGCTTTGCCTGGCATTGTCGAGCATGGTTCGGCCGTGGTTGGCGAGGGATACGTTATCTACGGCCATAGGGCGGTCAGCGTGTCACTGTGTGTTTCCTTCCTACTTTCCTACCCCCCTCCTTTTTGACGATTGAAAGAGATATTTAATGTCCTAATCAATAAAGAAATCTTGAATTTTGAATTTTGACCAGGCAACGACTCAGAAGCCGACCTCGAAGACAGCGCCGACAACCCCCGGGAGACCAGCAAGGCCAGGAGACGGCGGACCGCCTTCACGTCGGAGCAACTCCTCGAGCTGGAGAGGGAGTTCCACGCGAAGAAGTACCTCAGTCTTACAGAGAGGTCGCAGATCGCTAGCGCTTTGAAGTTGAGCGAGGTTCAGGTGGGATACTAGTTATTTTGTTTGTTTGTAGGAGTACGAGGCAGGTGGTGATCAAAGAGGATGGAATAAGTAGTAGACGACGCTCACTGAATACATGGACGAAAAGTATTGTCTTTAAAAAAAAAAAACACATATTTGGCGTCAATGTTTCGGTTGTGCTCTTGTGCTGGGCCCGGGGTCCGACTAGACCATGATTCAGGATTTGGCAGATCAGAAAATTAAAGTGGAACGACTGCTATCTGACCTTCGTGACCGTGCTACCAGGGGAACCTGACCAGATTGTATAATGGTTACACATTCAGGCGCCCGAATGTGCAGGTTTCATCACGGTGTTTTCCCTCACCGCAAGGGCATCGGTTAGTATTCAACTAATGTGCATAACTCTGAAAAGAGTTGGCATATAGCCGCAGTGGGATTCGAACCTGGTACCTAACGCTTCATCATCATCATTATCATATCAGCCGAAAGACGCCCACTGCTGGGCATATGCTCCCGAGAGATATTCATAAGGGCCAGTCCTATGCCTTCCACATCCAGCTGGTACCTGCGATCTTTACCAGGTGGTTGGCCCACCTTGAGGAGGCCTGGGTAGGCCTCGTGGCAGCGTGGGTACGCTGGGTCTTCCGATACTTTTCACTTACGAGTCCGATACCTTAACACTCGGCCACCGACGCTCCTGTCAATAAATAAAATACTAGAGCTTAAAACAGAGATGACTCAAAATCGCCAACAATGGTGTAATATATAAATTGTCGTGTCTCATTATTACCCCTAAAATATACTTCTCTTCTATTTTGACCTTAACTAACCCACAAAACCTGTTGCAGGTCAAAATCTGGTTCCAGAACCGTCGGGCAAAGTGGAAACGGGTGAAGGCTGGCCTGGCTTCGGGCAGTCACGCCGGCAAGACAGGGTCCGGCACGAAGATCGTCGTCCCCATACCCGTACACGTGAACAGGTAGGTCCTTTTCGCACATGCATTACACCACTAACACACCCGTAGATATACTATATCTACCTACTACACCACACATACCTACTACAGTTCCACAAACTTTTTTGACCTGGTGGTAAAAGCTGGAGTAGCCAAAGCGCCGCCATTTTTAAACATACGTATCGACACTGCTAGCTTGTCTGTGCTTTTGTTTTGGATATTATTATACTGCTACAAACTTATCTGACCCAATGACGGTGTCGGCGTTGTTGTATTTATGTATGGTCGCACGTGGACATTCAAATTACTAAAACGATGACCGTTTGGCAATGTGATATTGTTGAAGTTCTTCTCATACCGCGTCTTAAAATCTCAAACAGCAACAGGAATGGTCTAGAAATTGGTATATGGTTTGCTCAGAACACATGTGTGTTTTGAAGCGGTAAACTCCAAATGTATTTTATTATCAGATTTGGAGATTTTTGATTTATTACGTTACGGCCTTACGGTGGGTTACGATCTTTAAGACTCCGGTTTTAATGATAATGTAAGATGAAGAGAACTTGAACAATATCACAATGTACCGTACTAATTAGTATTGCCGGTATATCCAGTTTTAGGCACCTGGTCAGATAAGTTTGTGGCAGTTTATGTACTTTTTCTTTGCTACTTCTTTGGTTTTTTGCTATGTTTCAAATACCTATATTGTGTCTTCCTAATTATGTTATTTCACTTGCTGTGTCATGATATTTCTGTTCGTATAAATAAATATTTCTGAGTCCTATTATTTTTAACAGATTCGCCGTACGAACACAGCACCACCAGATGGAAAAACAGAACCTCCAGTTCAGGCTGGAACGGACCAATCCTCTACCAGGGAGCCTGATGCAATCCCAGACCTCTGCGTTCTTGTCCAAGCTACCAGAACGACAGGTTCACAGCCAAACGCCGTTCGATCCTAACGTGTCAAGGCTAGGGCCTTTAAGCAATTTTAGGTATAACCAGAGTGGAAGGAACAGTTAGGTTAGGAGTTGTGTAAGTGGGGTTTTAGTGTGGGATGGTGGAGTTGAATGGTGGGATCATTTACCATCAGGTGACGCGTTTGCCTCTATCTAGTGGAAAAATGGGAGGGTTTCTCGATCGTGTAATAATATTACAAAGTCCCAAGGCCGTAGACAGGATTCTGTGTAGCCCTCCCCCCTAAGTGCAAAAAAATTTAAGGTACTTATGCCATACCGACAGAGGCCTACGCTTTTTGTTAAAGGTCTTTTGAGACAGACCCTTTCCTCCTACAAGCTGAGGTACATAAATTAAAAGTAACCAAAATAAATGAATGAGTGATTATGTCTTTTTTTCTGTAAAATTTAGCTCAAAAGTCCTGTGGCGACCATACTAAAAATAACAGAAACCAATGAATGAACCAGTTTGTTATGTATGGTATTTTTCTCTTAAAATCAAGAAGCGAGTTAGATGCAATGCAATTTTTTTCTCTTATTATTTTGCCCTTCGGTTCATACACCTTGCTGGAGGGAGCTAATGTTATTGGCCTATGGTATTACATAAAATGGTAGGCGCATGGATTTATATATGGTCTGCACTCCATTCAATACCGCCATCTCACTCTAAAAACTCGGTAGGGTTACTTCTTTGGGTCTTGGGTTAGAGCTGCTTTGGGTGTAACAAACTATGCAATGTCAACTGGATCTAATATTACTGACTATATTTGGAAGGAAAGACAACGTGTGGACACAGAAGGTATCGGTAAATATAGTGCACATCGGTTAGTTTCCACTTTTAATGTACAGTACAAGAACAAACGTGCATTACCACTTCAAGAGAAAATTCCATTGCAGTTAGAGCTCGTCTAGTCTAAGATGACGCGCCCCACTACTTAGTTAGTTGATTTCGATGTGTGAGTGCAAATATTGATAACGACACTTCATCTGTGTGGGAGCCAATGAACAACGCGTGTTTCTACGTTTGAATCTCACCGGCAACTGAATGACCAATTACAACGGCATTTGTATTGTGTCCATATTTTAAACTTGCTTGTGTGCGGTAATGCGATAGTGGGGCGCGTCATTTTAGATTAGACGAGCTTTACAGCAGTATACTGGATACGAGGTGCATCAGTGGTCGGTGGAGTCGAAATAAGTTTGATAAAAGAAGGGGCATTAGCTGACCCTTAGGCTCAAATATCCCCTCCTTGAGGCCCGGGTTTTTCTTATTTTATAAATAAAATTTTATTTCATGAATGCTATAAAACCTTTTAAAAACTGTACAGTAGCCGTATTCACAATGGCTCGGAAATCGGATTCGGATACGGAATCGACAAAGGACCCCGCGAATGGTTCTTAGGAAAATGTGGTTTCAGTTAATTTTGATGAAATTTTCATAAGTTATAGAGAGTAGAGTTTCCGTGGAATCTATGGGATTCTGAATAACAGTTTTCGAATCGATCGACACGGATTCGCCGCTCACGAATTTCGTGTCAAATCGTTCGGAAACGGTTTCGAATCATTGTGAATACGGCTACAGGAATAGGTAATATGATTATTAAGGTAATGCACTTTTGCTCTTTAACTGTATATTATTTACCTTGACATTTATCCACATAAAAAGTTCAAGCAACATTGAATAAATTTATGATGGATAACAGTTTGAATTCGAATGTAACGAAGCTAGTAAAATACGCTGTCACTGTTATTCTATTGAGCGAAGTTCTAAGTCTTAAATCAGTTTAAACCTAAGACCTGTAAAATAAGCAATATTGCCTAAAGATATTATTATTGGATAAGATCTAGTTAATAATAAAAGAGTGTGATTATTTTGTATTTTTTTTTACACCTGTGCTGGTTTGGTCACGTGTTGCGTAAGCCTCAGGGATACGTGGGAAATGGGTGTCTGAACCTACCGGTATCAGGAAAGAGGCCCCGCGGGCGACCCAAGAAGCGATGGATTGACATCGCTGAGTCGGATGCGAGAGGCCAACGGTTTAAGCCGGATCCACACGACACCAACTTATGCTTGCACAGCACAAACGAAGTTTGCGCAAACGGTTCGTGTATACGTTAAATTTTAAGTTGGCGTAAAATTTTCTAATTTAAAATTTGAACTTCGTTTGTACAAACGCGCTGTGCTAGCATAAGTTGGTGTCGTGTGGATCCGGCTTTACGACGCGAGGATGCCGAAGACCGGACGAAGTGGAGAAGAATGAGTAGGAAAGCGGACCCTGGCAGAGGCCGGGATGAGCGTTAGGACGATTATGATGATTTTATTACACCTTAGAGCTTCGGCAATGATAGTTATCCCACAAAAACATTAATCACAACGGTTTCTCTGTGAAAAAGTGATATCGGCCCTCAAAACAATGATCGGACTTCAAGTGAAATGAAAAATATTTCACATTTTAAGGGTATGTTCCGGGTTTCCTACCGCGTACCTTTGTTGACGAGTAGCCCGATATTTCGACACAGTTGCATGCATCATGGTCACGGGACGACTGAAGGTACGCGGTAGGAAACCCGGAACATTTAACACAAATTAAAATTCATCATTTCAATTTCTGCCCGGCCGGGAATCGCCGGGACCTCTTGCGTGTCAGACTGGTTGATCACTAAACCACTCAGGTCGTCAAACTACAACATAATGAAACGGTATTTAATTTTATATTATTTCTATTCAATCACAAACGAGCAGGCTACCTTATCCTTCAAACCGGAGCACAACAATGCAAGCATCGTTGCTTGGCGGCAGAAATAGATAAGGCGGTGGTACTCACCCAGGCGGACTCCTCAGGGTTGACAGAGTCCTACCACCTGATAAGTTATTTACTGCTTGACATAGACATAGACAGTGATTTATTCGGATCCTCATTACATCCTTAACGTAAGGTGACTTACAGCGTAATAATGATGGTACGGCTTTCAAGGCTAGAGAATAAATAGGCTGTTCCTAGACAGGCATACTCCATCTTCGACCGCATCGTCAATTACTACCAGATGAGATGTCGGTCAAATCATGAATGAGCTCCCAGCCACAGTGTTTCCTTTGGACTACCTACGACATGGGATCGTTCAAGAGGTATATTAGAGGTCTCTTTAGAGGCGGGCAACGCATTGGTGACTCCCCTGGTGTTGCTGATGTCGATAGGCGGCGGTGACCACGCACCATCAGGTGGCCCGCTTGCCTGTTTGTCTGCTGAGGAACATTAAAAAAAAAAAATATCTAAATCATCTTGGCGTTAATGTCCCAGGTTGTACTCTCGAGCACGAGGGCCCGGGGTCCGCCTTGACCATGATCCAGGATTTGGCAGGTCAGGTAATTACAGTCGAGCGACTGTTATCTGGCCTCCATGACCCTGCTACCAGGGGAACCTGACCAGATTGGATCAAGATTACACATCCAGTCGCCTGAATGTGCAGGTTTCATCACGATGTTTTCCCTCACCGTTAGAGCATCGGTTAGTATTCAACTAAGGTACGTAACTCAGAAAACGGTCTTTGGTACGGCCGGAGCGGGATGGCGATCAAGTGACTGGCTAATATGACGCGAACACCTAACCGAGACTGTTCAACCAGACTCAGGGCCCCAACGCAAGACTTGCTCAAAAATTTTCCGTTGTTAACGGCATGCTATTATTTTTTTACTATGCCAACCGTATTAGGATGCACACAGCCTAGTATGCTTTGCACTATAATATAAGGTTCTTCAAAAGGCATGCCTATAGGTACCTCAAAGGCCGGCAGCGAATCTGCAGCCCTTAGGTTCCAGATGTCCTGGACGACGGTGGCCGCGCACCATCAGGTGGACTGCTTACCATCAGGCAGGCCGTAAGCTTGTTTGCCACCTTAGTGATATAAAAAAAGACCATCACCTAACGAATGATGAGGTCGTTGCGGTGCTGAAGTTCGACTAGCCTCAAAATACGAAACGGCCGCCCATCCAGTTCTCGGCAGGTGAAAACGAATGAGGTATTGCAAACGTCCAGAGGCTGCGGTGACTGCTTACCATCAGGCAGGCCGTGAGCTTGTTTGGCACCTTAGTGGTATAAAAAAAAGGCAACCCCAAGTTGAAATCAAAACAACAACAAAGCGGTAATAGTCACGAATTATAATAAGCTTATCCGAGTATTCTTCTACCTAGTATAATAACGTTACTGATATTATGTTCGCCCTACTAAACTGTTTGTGGGCGTTCCCGCCCTTTCATACATTTATGGAGCACAACAGACCAACACAGACGTAAGTATGATCGAAGGTAAAAGAAAATCAACTGTATTGAACTCGTAATATAGTTTAAATTTGCTTGCATTGATTCGTTTTAAGGAAACAATCCGGATAGATGACGTTTGTTTGAGTTTGGAACAAACTTCGAATTACGAAGATGAAAATTAAAAGGATATTAAAGTAGAACAGTTTAAGGTTGCTTAATCGACTTTGTTCCGTTGTCATAGAGGCGTATTTGCAATGACAAATGGTGGCTAAGGAGAATCAATAACGCTGCCAAAGGCACAGTATGGGCACAGTATTAATGCGAATGCCCTCTGACATTTCTGACAATAAAAATGACGTATGACACTTTCATTGTTTGCCTTTTGAAAGGGAATCTGTCGATAATTTGGCTGTAAGTGTTTGTAGGGCTAGCAATATTTTATGCGGCGAAGGTATACCTAACTAAGATCAAGGTTTCTCCGTAGGCCCTCAAAATGGTGAGCTGTGTTTGAGTGCAGTGAACACCTGGAATATATAATCATCATCATCGTAAAAAGTCCCAAATATCACTTGAAGGACCAAAAACAGAGAAACGAAAATACTACGTAGTCAGTGTTTTGGGATAAGACAGATGCTGCTAATTCCCAATTGCACAATGCGACTTCGTTCGCGTTCACCTACTTTACCCCTATCTACCCTATTTTTCTTGCTCATAAACCTTCCTCTTGAATTCTTCTATCTATTGTTGAAAACCTCATTAAAATCCGTTGCGTAGTTTAAAAGACGCGTACATATGGACAGATGACGGATAGCGACTTTGTTTTATACTATATACAGATGCTATGTTTTAATTGTTGCCCAAAATTGCCCTTTTGACCCCTTCCGGCACAGATTAACAAAGATTAAAAGCCAATGAAGCATAACGACTGGCTGGGTAGGCTGGTGTTGCCAGAAAAAATAACAAAGCGACAATTATTAGGGACAGATGCGCATTTGACGCAGCGATGTGTCGCTAATCTGTGGGCGTGGTGGCTCTGCCGTTTCTTTGGGATAGGGAGTGACCGACAGTAAGCAATTTAATGTTGACTGCGCTTTGTCGCAAAGAAAAAAAATACAATGATAAAAAAAACGGTTTAGTGTGAGTTTTGGTTTGGGTAAAAGAATTGGGTTGGGATACCGTTAAGCTGTTTATTTGCCAGTCTGATGTTAAGCTGTACTGATAATTATAATACCTAAATGCAAGTTAACAATATGTTTTAAATATCTAACTTTGCGCTTCATCATCATCATCACAGCCCACAACAGTACACTGTAGGACACAGGGCTTCACCCGCGAGAGGGAAGGTCATAGCCATAATCTCCACGCTCGACAGGCGGGTTGAAAATCGCAGTGTTGTAGAAATAAAAATGGAAACCGCTGCTACCCATTTTCTAACCTAAGGAGCCTCTCGATATTATCCTCGAAAACATTAGTCGCCCCTTACGACACCCACGAGTGTATAGGGTTGGTGCTATTCTACTCTGCCGGACACCACACGACCAACCAACCAACCAAAACGTTGCGTAATTTTTTTTTATTACTTACGGTAGGCAAATAGGCAAGCTGGCCACCTGATGGGAATTGATCACCACTACCTATAGACATTAGTAACATCAAGAGTATTATCAATGCCCACCTCTATTACTCTTATTACATACAATTGGCTAAATTCAGTAACCTAAAGTCAGAAGCAAAGAGCGTGAGAGCAAATCAAAGTGCAATGTATTGCTCTTAGAATAAGGTCCATTTTGTATCACGTCTTTTGAAAAGTGAAGCGCCACGTAACATAATATAAGTGATACAAAAATTTACCTTATTCTCTGAGAAATACATTCCATTTTGATTCGCTCTCAGGGTATTTGCTACTGAATTTAGAGAACTGATTTGGAAACTGATGTAAAAAGCACATTAGATATTAGAAAAATGAACCGTATCCTTGTCATGGATGCCCGGGTAAGTGTAGAACGGCCTGCAGAACGCTGCAAATCATCTATAACGAAATGGTGGACTTTGTAAGAGCCAGTTCATGGAGGCAGCCAAATGCATCGATGACAGCTAAGGGCTAAGTAATGAGCTGTACACAAGTGTTTTTATACCACTAATGTGGCAAACATGCTTACGGCCGGCCTGGTGGTAAGCAGTCACCGCAGCCTATAGACGTTTGCAATACCAGGGGCATCATCCACGCGCTGCCGACCTCGTAAATTCCCTTTCTTGAAGACATGTTGTACTCCAGGGAAAAGTGTGCGCACGAGAGTGACAAGCAAGAAAAGGCATGCCAGGAAAATGATTACTGCAGTTGGTGCTGTTACTTCAGACAACTGTTATGTTCGTTAAATCCAACAAGTGCAGCTGGTCTAGCCATATTTGACAGCTCCGCTTGCGTGATGCGTGTATGGTAGAAAATTGACAGCTCGAAGTTCAACTATTTCTACCAACATCTACATTGACTCTGATTGAGTAGGATCATCCGCCTCCTTTGTACACCGAAAGTACGTGAATTGTCTATGGACCAAGAATTTCTACCACAAACAGCTTATGTCAGATAACGTTAGCTTGGCTAAGGCCGCAGTAGTAGTAGTCTTCTTATTTTCGCCTTACACCTAGACCATGATCCAGGATTTGGCATGTCAGAGAATAACACTGGAGCAATGCCATCTGACCTCCGTGACTTTGTTAACGGGGGAACTTCACCAGAATGGATCGTGGTTGTAACTACCTCATTCAGTCGTCATGTGTTGGTTTCCTATCATTTCTTCCAGCTTCGGTTTTTTTATACCACTAAGGTGGCTAACAAGCTTGCGGCCTGCCTGATGGTAAGCAGTCACCGCAGCCTTTGGACGTTTGCAATACCAGGGGCATCACCCACGCGTAGTAGGGGGTAAAAACCTTTTAACCCCTTTCTTGAAGAAATCCATGTTGTACTCTCCAGGGGTAACCTCTCCAGGTAGTCAATTCCACAACCTTAGTGTGCGTGGGAGAAAGTTTCTTTGGAACCGCACAGTTCGCGACCAATTTGGCTCCAAGGTGTGAGGATGAACTCCCTGTCGATGGCGAGCGGTGCGTTGATAGAATGGTTAATGGCTCTACTGCGTAGGTGCAGTTAATCAACATACTCACTCAATGGGCCCACAGAATACCAGCGCTGTGAGTCGTTTCTTGCGCTTCACAGCACATGCTGAGTGGGTACCATTTGCGCTAGCCGCTGCGGCACCGACAGTGTCATGGGAGACTACATATTGTCTTAATTAAGATATTTTAAATGTTAATGTGTCCTTTGTATGTAATTGTAACTGTTATCGTGTCGTGGTGTGCTATGTGTAATAAATGTATTTTCTTTCTTTCTTTCTTTCTTTCTATAATAATACCTATACCTCCATGAGGTACCGATAGGCTCCCGAGACTATTCAATCAGTCCCAGCTCCCCAATGGTAGACCTTGGTCAACCGCGCTTCGCCAACAGTATTAGGAGGCAAATCCTAACGAGTGGCGAGGTCGTTGCGGTGCTGAACCTTCGACTATCGTCACTCAAAAGACGAAACGGTCACCCATCCAGTTTCCGGACTCTGCGTGTTGCTTAACTTTGGTTATCGGTCTCACAAGCACGTTAAGTTCGACTAAAGTCACTCAAAATACGAAACGGTCACCCATCTAGTTTCCGGACTCTGCGTGCGTTGCTTAACTTTGGTTATCGGTCTCACAAGCACGTTAAGTTCGACTAAAGTCACTCAAAATACGAAACGGTCACCCATCCAGTTACCGGACTCTGCGTGTGTTGCTTAACTTTTGTTATCGGTCTCACAAGCACGTTTAGTTCGACTATCGTCACTCAAAAGACGAAACGGTCACCCATCCAGTTCCCGGACTCTACGTGCGTAGCTTAACCTTGGTTATCTGTCTCGTAAGCCCAATGCCACAATACCAGGGCCGCTTTTCCTTGCACAATTAATGATATTAAGTACATCCTACGCCCCTAAACACGACGCTAGCGACAAATGTTGGGGTGTAATCTGTTTAAGCCCACAAACAACGATTAATATTAAAGTCTTTTGTGCCATTTTATTGAATTTGAAAGGCAGCTATTAAATATGATGTGTCATATGTGTAATGGAATAAGTATAATAGGTATTAGGTAGTGTGGCTATAGGCTGTAGGTAGGTAAGAGAAATGGGTGGTTTCGATTTTGTGATTTTTTAATACCACAGGCCATTCTGACGGCTGGTGGTAAGCAGATGGTGACACATGTCTTAAGTACGTAATGAAGCTTAGTTACGGTATCCGACACGTAAGTGAGAGGTAGAGCTTGTCTAGTCTAAAATGACGCGCCCCACTACTTAGTTAGTTGATTTCGATGTGTGAGTGCAAATATTGATAACGACACTTCGTCTGTGTGGGAGCCAATGAACGACGCGCGCTCCTACGTTTGAATCTCACCGGCAACTGAATGACCAATACAACGGCATTTGTATATGTATTGCGTCCATATTTTAAACTTGCTTGTGTGCGTTAATGCGATAGAGGGGCGCGTCATTTTAGATTAGACGAGCTCTACCGGGTTCGAATCCCGCTACGGCCCTGTAACAATGCCTCTTTTCTGAGTTATGTACATTAGTTGAACACTCACCGACGCTCTTACGGTGAGGGAAACATCGTGATGAAACCTGCACATTCAGGCGACTGAATGTGTGACCATGATCTAATATGAGCAGGTTCCCCTCGTAGCAGGGTCATGGAGGTCAGATGGCAGTCGCTCTACTGTAAATACCTGATCTGCCAAACCCTAGATCATGGTCGACGCAGATCCCGAGTCATCGTGCGCGAGAGCATAACCGGCACATTTACGCCGATGTTTCCCTTCACCGTAAGAGCATCGGTTAGCATTCAAATAATAAACATAACTCTGAAAAGAGTCATTGGCACAAGGCCGCAGTGTCATCGTACCCGGTACCTCGCGTTTGAGTCAGATACCTTAACCACTCGGCCACCGATGTTTCCAACCCATTTATCAAGTACTCTTCAGAGTGAGGTTCAAGTGGTCTCTTCAGAGGCGGGCAACGCATCAGTGACTCCCCTGGTGTTGCTGATGTCCATAGGCGGCGGTGACCACTTTCCATCAGGTGGCCCGCTTGCCTGTTTGTCTGCCGTATAACATAAAAAAAAAGTAGGCATAAACACAACACCACCGTTTTAGCATCGGCAAATAAACAAATGACTCGGAATCAAATCGAGCGACACCACAAGCGTATCAAAGTCATTATCATCATCATTATCTTGGCGTTACTACCCCGGTTCTAAGCACAGTATTCAAGTAACAAATAAAGTAATAGCCCATTCCAGCTTAACACTCTCTAGCTTGCACCCTCAGAACCACCCTTAATAATAAAATCCCTAGTGTAATAGATATGCGTAATCCACCCTTTGCTATTTTGTAATCCGATAGACATTCCGCCCACCGAAATTTGGTGATGTGATTTCTGTGGATTTTTGTGAAGTTCAGTAAAATTAGGTACAATATAATTTGACTTGGCGTTAATTGGAGCGACTGCCTACTGACCTCCATGACCCTGCAACACAATCTACTTCTCCTAACACCCGAAATTATTGGTTAATTGCGGCATTCGGGATCGAATACTCTTTTAAATGGTATTGTGTTTCTGCCGGTGAGTAAGGTTTCCAGTGCTCCATGGGGTGGGGATTTGGGGAACCGTGGCTTTGGCAGTGGAGTGGCTTTTGCTTTTTTGCTGCTATAGAGGTGGGCAACGCATTGGCGATACTCTTGGTGTTGCTAATGTCTATAGGCAGTGGTGACTACTTTCCATCAGGTGGCCCGCTTGCCTGTTTGCCTATAGTATGTCATAAAAAAAAACGCGGTACTTCTCCCTTACTAGTTGGACCAAAGCTCCGATACCAAACTATCAATGTCGCGCCATTACCTTTCTTCCCGTACACTACTGGATACGATTGCGATTTTTATTCTTTTATTTAATTTGCCAACAGATTTACACTTATTGATACATAATAATAATCCAGTAGAGCTCGTCTAAACTAAAATGACGCGCCCCACTATCGCATTAGCGCACACAAGCAAGTTTAAAATATGGACGCAATACATATACAAATGCCGTTGTAATTGGTCATTCAGTTGCCGGTGAGACACCAACGTAGGAGCTCGCGTCGTTCGATTGGAGCAGTCGACGCTCCCACACAGATGAAGTGTCGTTATTAATATTTGCACTCACACATCGAAATCAACTAACTAAGTAGTGGGGCGCGTCATTTTAGACTAGACGAGCTCTACTAACCTTTGTTAGTGTGAAGTGTGCGCTTGACGCACGCCGCCTTTGTCGTACAAAACATGGAACATTTATATGCATTTCAACTTTTTCTGGGCATTAGTCAAGTAGCACTACGCCATCGCTACGTTACCGCTACGGTACATCTACGCCGCCGCTACGGCTCCACTACGCCACCGCTACGCTTGAACCACTTGGAGGCGACTGCCATCTGACCTCCGTGGCCATGGTAACAGAAGAACCAGACCAGATTGGATCATGGTCACAATTCAGTCGCCTGAATGTGCAGGTTTCTATGACGATGTTTTCCCTCACCGTAGGATCATCGTTTAGTGTTCAACTACTGTACACTCACTCAGAAAATATTTATTGGTATGGCGACAGTCGGACCCCTTAACCATTAGCCATCGACGGTTGACAAGCTTAGATAAGCTTTGAATAAAGGATTAGGATTCGCAAGAACATTGCTAGTAGACCAGGCTTTTAAGTCCGCTAAACTACTAATAAGCAATTGCATTGTAATTGGATCCCAATCGTAGCTTAATAGCAGTTTGACACGTTTTTGGTTTTCTGCTGCAATTAAAACTGCCGTTGAGCTACTATTGCGATATAATTAAAATTCAAGTATATTAGTCCATAATCCCTGCCTACCCCACCTGTGGGGCACAGGCGTGAGCTTTGTGTATGTATGTATGTATGTAGGTATGTTTTTTTTTTATACCGCTTAGGTGGCAAACAAGCTTGCGGCCTGCCTGATGGTAAGCAGTCACCGCAGCCTATGGAGGTTTGGTTTATGTCAAGTAAATTATCAGACTCGAGCCCCTGGGGCGAATTGAACATCGCCATATTTAAGCAATAGTTTGCTTTACGATCGTATTGATAATTTTGCTTTTGCTTATGCATAAAGATTGGCCGTGTGGTGTCCGGCAGAGTAGAATAGCACCAACCCCTTACACTCATGGGTGTCGTACAAGGCGACTAATGTTTTCGAGGCAAATGATCAAGAGTGTCCGTTGTCTGGGAAATGGGCAGCAGCATTTTCCATTGCTATATTATAACACTGCGATCTCCAACCCGCCTGCCGAGCGTGGAGATTATGGCAATAACCTCCCTTTCGTGGGAGAGGCCCTAAGTCCTGCAGTGGACTGTTATGGGCTGTGATGATGAAATATTAAGGCGACGTTCAGTTCGAGTCAGGATGCAGGCCTGCTGTTATTGTTTTAAAAAATATTGTGTTCCAAAATTTAAAATTCAAAAACAGATTTGTGACTGATCGGTCTCATTCCGGTGTTGAGTTGTTACCCCACCATTATGGCTGCCTATTTGCAATCCGCGTGGCTGCTAAATCTATTTTCGTGTACTATTTGTAATGCTAATGCCCCGGATTGCGGTGGTGGCGGTCTAGTGATGGGACGCGGTTGTCGATGAGTGGGAAAATTGATTTGGTATCGACAAACACATATTGTATTTATAAGTATTTAACCTACCCGCTTTGCACCTATATTGATTTAAATTGTATTTTTATAATCTGTTTTAATGTACAAGAAATAGTTGCAAAGCAATGGATAGACTTCGGGAGTCTCATTCCATTGTTACTGTTAACTTGCTGTACTTTTTGAATTTTTTATCAGTGTAACATGGATGCGTACCTACATACAACAAACGATTTGAAACCACTGATTTTTTTACACTACTAAGGTGGCAAACAAGCTTATGGCCTGCCTGATGGAAAGCAGTCACCGCAGCCTATGGAATTAAATATATAAGTAGAATATCAGTTAGTTAGCACCCATAGTACAAACTTTGCAAGTTTGGGGCTAGATGGCGCTGTGTGAATTTGTCCACGATTATTTATTTATTTATTTATGGAATTTAGGTGTAGACCCATAAAATATAGGTTTAGGTTAGAGGCTCCCATTTTCCGTATTCATCATCATCACAGCCTATAACAGTCCACTACAGGACTTAGGGCCTCTCCCGCGAAAGGGTAGATTAATCCCATAATCTCCACGCTTGGCAGGCGGGTCGGAGATTGCAGTGTTTAAATATAATAATGGAAAATGCTGCTGCCCATTTTTGAGGCTACGGAGACTCTAGATCTTTTGCCTCATAAACATTTGTACGACACCCATGAGTGTAAGAGGTTGGTGCTATTCTACTCTACCGGACACCACAAGGCCATTCCGTATTAGCAAAAGCTATTTAAAAATAAAACTGTAACTTATAGTTATATAGGTATTAAATTTAGGACACACTATTACACCAAAACACTGTTATTGTTTTGGTGCTGTTTACTTTTATGCCCCAGTGATTAAAATTTTAAAAGCGATGATTCTTTAATTAAGAATTGTTTAAGGAAACTCCCAACGAAAATAATGACAGGGACACCATAACCTAAGTGTAGATCTTTCTATCGCATACTCTAGCAGAAAATGAGGGTATTTACAAAGTAACTTTTCCGTCAAACGCACCCAATAAGAATACAATCTGAGGAATTGTTTGGACTACTACCTGCAAAATTTCACCACCGTACCGCAAATTGAAATTCAATCAATTCCACAACCCGGATAAATAAAAAACGTTTTTTATTAATTTTAATCTTGTTTAATACACTGAGCCACAAATACGCAGACATACACGTCAAACTTACAACATCCCTCTTTTTTCCACGCGGTTAAAAACCAGAACATCGATATTCGACACCCAAATTCGCACATCACTACGAGATACGGAAGGAGAGTCATCGATGCGTTAAATTCATACGGCACGCCGCCCCAAGCGATGAATTTTGACAGCGCAGCCCTATCTGGCAAAGGGAATGCTCTGTTATGCCATGAATTTTGACAGCAGCCCTATCTGGCAAAGGGAATGCTCTGTTATGCCTTTGACAATTGGTTTGATGGACACACCACTTTACGCTTTTAATGCTGGGAATAAATTACTGTGGAGACGCTAGTTTTGGCTGTAGGGGTTCAGGTTTAGGTACTTTTATTTATTTATTATATTATAGTGATGGAATAAAAATCGATTCTAGGATTGATGCCAGACTTATGAAAAAAAAGCTTTTTGTTCGGCTTGGATCGCATTATTAAAGTGGACTAAGGGCCGATTTTTCAATCCTTGGATAAAACATACATCACCAAGATGCTGATGATGACCTAACTAAATTCATGCTAGCTAATTATCCAAAAGTTTGTATAGCAAATTAACCCATAACTCAACTGTAATTCTCATATTTCTTAGGAGCGAAAGGAAAACGGGCAAATGAAGTTTTTACGCGCTCTCTCTCTTCTCTTTCTCTTTCGTTCCTTTCGTTTCAGCGCTATATTGAATTGCTTATACTTGTACAGTCGAGTTCATTAATATGTGAACATTGCCAAGGCTTTAAATATAAATGTACATGGAAGGGTACTTATATATCTAAGCAGATGTACATATGTTTGATTGATGAATCTGCTCAGATATATAAGTACCCTTCCATGTACATTTATATTTGAAGCCTTGGCAATGCTCACATATTAATGAACTCGACTGTGCCATAACCACGTTTTGTTTTAACACCACAAAGATTTTAAATGATCAAACAAATTTGGAAAAGAGGCGCCAACCAAAACACCTTATGAATACGTAAATTAAATCCTCAAAGAGTTTTTAATCCGATAACTCAAATTTGGAATCACTTTTTTGTGTGTCTATTGTTTTATTTTTTCACAACCTGGCGCCCAACAAAGGGATGAAATAGTTTGTAGACAAAAAATGAATAGTTATTTAAATATGTATACTATTGTGTTATTTTTTTGGAAATCCGGCGGATTTAATGTTATTTTTTACACAAAATCCGTGGCGCCTTACTCAGTTCGTGATAATATTAAATAATTACGTAGATAGATATATAATAAAAGGGCAGGTCAGGAGTACCTTTAATTAGCGTAAATGTATTAAAGAGAAAGGCAAAAGAGGTGAGTCACGCCGGATCGTAGCTTGTGGTACCCCTGTGGGATGTATGTATAGTAATATGTTTGACTCTACACTGGATTATTAACATTAAATGTTGGTACATATCATCAAGATTTATTTAATGTAATACAGCAGACAAACAGGCAAGCATGCCTGATGATGCGTGGTCACCGTCGCCTATGGACATCAGCAACACCAGGGGCGCTACCAATGCGTTGTCCGCCTCTAAATAAATCTCTAATATACCTTTTGAACGATCCCATGTGATAGTCCAAAGAAAACACTGTGGCTGGGAGCTCATTTCACATACGAAACGTGCGAGAGAGCAACGTTCTTTCGAATCTTCGCGTGGACACCTACGGGTCTACGTAATGGGGATGAGTCCGGCCCGCGACGGCGGGTGGTGGGTCAGCCTATACAAGTTAGTCCACTGTTGGACATAACTTTCATATACTGTTATGGCGCCGTAGTCCTACGTCATCGAGTACAAAAAAAACTCCACTTTCTAGCGCTAGTAAAGTTTTAGGAGACTTACAAAACATTGGTCTGCCGGTGCACAACCTGGCACAATCTTTTTTTATTGTTACAAATGTTTATGATTGTGGTGTGTGGTGCCGCCACCTCAAAGAATAGCACCACCCCATCTCTTCCCGTGGGTGTCGTAAGAGGCGACTAAGGGACAAATCCGAATCCGACAGATGGGCAGCAGCATCTTTCTGGGTAGATTTACATCAACTGTACTGCGATCTCCAACCCGCCTGCCAAGCGTGGAGATTATGGCAATGACCTCCCCTTTCGTGGGAGAGGCCCGAAGTCTTGCAGTGGATTGTTATGGGCTGTGATGATGATGATGATAATATTCTATTTTTATCTCATTCAGCCAACACACGCACAAACTATTTAGTTAAACAAATTCGAAGAACAAAATCAGACAGACATTCCAAAATCGAATGCAACCCACGGCGCGCACCACGCATGCGCGGCGGCGGCAAAAGGAAAATTAAAAAGAAATAAGGACGCAGGCAACGGCATGCATCGGCAAACAGCCGATCGTTGCGGCGTAACAAAAGAGACCCGTTTGAAATTATAATTAGCATTGATTGGTTTATTATTAAGTAGTTACAGTGTGTACTTACTTCGCGTGGACGTTAAGTCGGCGGCTTCCGCTGTGGGTACGTACACGTGATATGATGATTTAATTGTTTCATAAAGGTATGTCTTATGGTGTCCGGTTCACGGGGCGCTGTCCTAAATAACAAGAGTCGTTTAGTCAAATGAAGTTAGTTACATTTTACTAAATTCAAAAGCAAAAGGCGTAAGAGCAAATCAAAATGAAATGTATTGCTCATAAAATAAGATCCATGTTTGAAATAATTTTGAAGATTGTTTATGATGATGTATTAGATCAGGTAATTACAGTGGAGCGACTGCCGCCTGCCCTCCGGGACCATGCTCCCGGGGGAACCAGTAGCCGTATTCACAATGATTTGAAATCGTTTCCGAACGATTCGACACAAAATTCGTGAGCGGCGAATCCGTGTCGATCGATTCGAAAACTGTTATTCAGATCTCACGGAAACTCTACCCTCTATAACATATGAAAATGTCATCAAAATTAACTGAAACCACATTTTCCTAAGAACTTTTGCGGAGTCCTTTGTCGATTCCGTATCCGAATCCGATTTCCGAGCCATTGGGAATACGGCTACTGATCGGCTTGGCTCATGTTTACACATTCAGCCGCCTGAATGTGCAGGTTTCATCACGATGTTTTCCCACACCGTAAGAGCATCGGTTAGTGTTCAAATCAGAAAAGAGTCATTGGTAAATGGCGGCAAGTTCGAAGAACCCGGAAGAACCGAAAGACGCAGCGTTGGTAGGCCTCTCACAAGGGGACTGAAGACCAGTAGCCGTATTCACAATGATTCGAAACCGTTTCCGAACGATTCAACGCGAAATTCGTGAGCGGCGAATCCGTGTCGATCGATTTGAAAACTGTTATTCAGAATCCCGATAGATTCCACGGAAACTCTACTCTCTACAACATATGAAAATTTCATCAAAATTGACAGAAACCACATTTTTCTAAGAACTTTAGCGGGGTCCTTTGTCGATTCCGTATCCGAATCAGATTTCCGAACCATTGTGAATACGGCTACAGGTTAAGATCGCAGGTACCAGCTAGATGCGGGAGGCACAGGACTGGCCTTTATTTAGATCTCGGGGGAAGCCTATGCCCAGTAGTAGTGCAAGTAGTCTTTCGACTAATATGATGACATGGGGACACTGGGGTTCGAAGCCGGTACCTCGGGGTATGAGTCGGGCCCCTTTACCATTAAGCTACCGACACTCTCGTTATTATTAAAGTTATAAGGTCGAAATACCTCCTATATCTGTGACGCACTATTTGCAATATTAATGGTATTCACAAGGCATACCAAACATATTAGGTGCGGATGTCGTTAACTTTTAAAATGTAATCAAGTATTTTATTAGACCCAGGTGCGGCTATAAAATCCAGTGTTCTTTTTAAAACGTATTTTATAGTAGTCAGATTGTCTCTTTATTGAAATTTGATTGTTCTATAATTTTTACGGCGTTTCGGTTGCTTTGTTTGTCTTCTAATGCCAAGTATACAGCTAAATGTTACGTGTCTGGTATTTTTGCTGATTGTTATGACCAAGGTCACCACATCACCAACCCATAAGGCGCTGGCCTAAAGGTCGTGCGATGGGCGGTTTTAAGGTCTCCTATTTTTCGGGCGATGTTCGTCCTACGACCATAATCGCACGGCCAATGCCAATTAGGACAGCGCCTAACAGTCGACTACTGAACTTGAGCATTTCTAATTGAGTGTATAATTTAACTTACCAAGATCTCCACGCCTTGCAATGCGCGCTGTTGAAAATAGAGAACAAGAATCCACGCACAGATGTGAAATAGGTATAAGATAATGGGTACACTATGCCACTCTTTTTCAATTGAGAATAATAGATAGAAGGCAATGTTGAAGGTGGGCAAGGCTAGACACTCATACATTGATGATGTCACTCATCAATGGAAGTTGGAGCGACAAACTGTCAACTGCCGTAGACAATTTGAAGTGCATGGCGTGCATTAGAATGCATGGCGTGCTTAGAATCGTAGCTTTGAGACTGGCCGCTTGGACGCATCGCGCATACGCCTTCGCCGAACAGAAGTCGCCGCAATTAAAAAAACAATTGTCATATTTTTGGCGGGAGATGTTTGTTGAGTTATCGATCAATGTTCGATAGAAATATCACGGACTACGGAAAGTCTGAAAAAATTTTACAAGCTTTTAATGTCTGTATGTTCAGATCAAATCTAGCAATACCAATTAGACACTTCCACTTCAATTGAGCTAAAATTTGGCAAACCTAACCTATGTAACTTAGATGACAATGTGTTGTTGTCGTACTATGTAGCTGGTCTGATGATGGAGTTGGAAGATAGTCATAGGGACTAAAAACGCAATAAGATAACTCCATCGTATTTGGGCTATTTGGAATTGTATTAATGAGTTCTATACTCGAAATATCTCCCATTCAGTAGAGATATTTTACCGGTAGACTAAATAACGACGAATAACGTTCTCTTTACTGTAAGCCTGCTGGAAGAAATTTCTTTTCAGAAATAAGTAGTGCCTTTTGTGTCATGTATATGTATATTTGCCATATCTTTGTTACCATTTTTGTGTAACTATTAAATAAAATAAATAAATAAATGACAAACCCTTTTTTTTTTATAAATTCCTTTAGCAACTCCTATGACAGGACAATAATGTTTATGCTAATATAATAATTGGAATCTGTTTGTCGGTCGATCAATGAAGGCAACGCGAATACATTACCTTACGGATTTCTTTTACTTGTATTTTTCACACGTCCAGTTCCAGGTATTGTGTGGGAATGCTTTTGATGCGTCTGTCTGCAGTCCAGTTTGAGAAATAACGTAAGTGTTTCTGTTATTAAGGGGAAAATCGTATGTAACTAGTAAAAGAGGTAAGAGGAAAGTGGCAGGATATCATATTATTATTCATAAGATTAAACATAGATATATTACGTCAGATATATTACGCAATGACTAGACCACAAAACATTTCATGACATTGACAAACTTATGAGTTATGATTGTTTAACTTTTTTGTGGGTCACTGTTCGACACCCCACCCTACACGTTATGTTACAGAAGTATAAGACACAACAGGCACTGCTTATTTCTAGAAAGAAATCTCTTGCAGCAGGCTTACAGAAGAGAGATACAGTAGCCGTATTCACAAATGGCTCGGAAATCGGATTCGGATACGGAATCGACAAAGGACCCCGCAAATGTTCTTAAGAAAATGTAGTTTCTGTTAATTTTGATGAAATTTTCATATGTTATAGAGAGTAGAGTTTCCGTGGAATCGATCGGGATTCTGAATAACAGTTTTCGAATCGATCGACATGGATTCGCCGCTTACGAATTTCGTGTCGAATCGTTCGGAAACGGTTTCGAATCATTGTGAATACGGCTACAGATATACCTAATCGATTTCTGAAAATCATCATCATCATATCAGCCGAAAGACGCTTAAAGTTGGGCATTGGCCTCCCCCAGAGATCCCCCCCTCCCCCACAAAGGCCGGTCCTGTGTCTTCAGTATCCAGCTTGTGCCTGCGATCTCGATCTCTCCAGGTCGTCGGTCCACCTTGTGGGAGACCTACCCACACTGCGTCTTTCGGTACGTGGTCGCCACTCAAAAACTTTACACGGTTACTAAACGGAAACCGCTTTCAGAATTAGAAGAAGGGTAGACCCTATCTGGTTGGGGAGGAGGATCCGGATCTAATGACAGCATCTGAGAGAGTCGGATTCGTTACCGAGGTTCCGGGTTCGGACACCAATGCAGCCATGTACCAATGACTTTTTCTGAGTCATCATCATCACAGCCCATTACAGTCCACTGCAGGACTTAGGGACTCTCCCACTAAAGAGGAGGTTATTGCCATAATCTCCACGCTTGGCAGGCGGGTTGGAGATCGCAGTGTTTAGATATAACAATGTAAAATGCTGCTGCCCATTTTCCAAACTACGGAGACTCTTGATCTATTGCCTCGATAACATTAGTCGCCTTGTACGACACCCACGAGTGTAAGGGGTCCATCATCGTTTTTCTGAGTATCTAGGTACATTTGCTGAACACTAACGTCAAAGACATTAACGCCAAAAGATTATTATTGACATTGTCGAGTGCGGTCTAACCTTGCCAGCCATCGTCGGTTGCTCAAGACTGCTCAAGAATTTGAGCCAACGCGCGCAGCACAAGTTGCTCTCGCGCGCGATAAGCGAGAAAAGACACGACATAGATACTGCTATCTCTTTCATCTTAGTATTGAGAGAAGGAAACAAACGCTCTCTCTCGGAGCGACCTGTGTCGCGGAGACACTTGTGATCGCCGTGCAGAAATGCCGAGGCTACACAAGCATACAGCCACACACTTAGCATTCAATTATTTGAAAGAATCTCATCAAAATCGATTAGATTCGTCGTAATGCCCGTAATAGATATTCATAATATCCTCCGGCTCAAAAACAATGCACGAATGAGTTAGAAAAAAGGCGACATTATCATAATAAAGAGATTTGTTCACGCGCTGGGGGACCGGACGCTGGCGGATTGTATGGATAACAAAAAAAGTGTTGAGGAAAGTTACGATTTCGTTTGTATTTTTTTATTTTTATATAAGACTAGACAGGCGTTGACAGCCATCTTACCTGTTGGTAAGTGACGATGCTGCCGATGATGGAGCATGCACGTTTGCAGAGGGCTAGAAATTGTTGTATCGTCGATTTATTTTTGCTTACGGCCCGCCTGATGGTAAGCAGTCACCGCAGCCTATGGACGTTTGCAATGCCAGGGGCATCACCCACGCCTGATACATCTTTTCAACTGACAGTGAGTCCTTGAACAGACGCCTTCTTGAAACGACGATTTAGCATTACTTTTTTTGGTCAGTTTAGTAGGTATTATTTGTGAGCACTTGCAGAATATCATTATCTATCATCATCATATCAGCCAGAAGACGCCCACTGCTGGGCATAGGCCTCCCCCAGAGATCTCCACAAAAGCCGGTTCTGTGCTAAGCATCCAGCTGGTGCTTGCGATCCTTACCAGGTCGTCGGTCCACCTTGAGGGATACATACCACAAAACAAAGTCACTTCCCACCCTCTCTCCCTATGTCTTAGATCTTTTAAACTACCCAACGGATTTTAATGCGCTTTTCGACAATTCGCCGTCGGTGGTTTTCCGACGTTTTCCTGTCGGTTTCTGCGGTTTCTGCGGACGCTACCGCAGCCGTGAAGGCACGTAAAGCCGGTGATCTATCACCCACTAATAACTCAGAGTCGAGTATGTGGTCACAGTCACGCCACGCCACCTCGAGACAGCTTAGTAGATTCTTAGTAGTCTAGTAGTTTAGCCTGTTAGATGGAGTCGCAGAACCTAGGTACAGAACTCCCACGTAGACTTGTAGAGCTCGTCTAGTCTAAAATGAAGCGCCCCACTACTTAGTTGGTTGATTTCGATGTGTGAGTGCAAATATTGATAACGACACTTCATCTGTGTGAAGTCTGTGTCTTCATCCTACGTTTGAATTCCACCGGCAACTGAATGACCAATTACAACGGGTTTTGTATATGTATTGCGTCCATATTTCAAACTTGCTTGTGTGCGTTAATGCGATAGTGGGGCGCGTCATTTTAGATTAGACGAGCTCTACTTGGGTATTATTTTAAAGCTCCGACGAAAAGGGGTGTTCTGAGTTTGACGTGCGTATGTGTGGCTCTATGTATGTGTGGATGTGTATCTGTGTAGTATGTGTGGAGATGTTTGTCTGTCCCGCATCGCGCCCGAACGGTTGGACAGGTTTCTTTATTTCAAAGGCAGTTTAATCGAGGTGGTTCTTAGGTTGTTCCACTAAAATCGGTTTAGAGGTTTAGAAAATGAAAAAAATGTACTTAAATTTTTTGTATTAAACATACATTGTTACAAAACCCTGGTAATTTATCTGCAAATAAAGTTTTAGGTATATCTATAGCTAAGTATCACTCCCTTTAGGCTGCAGAGTTGTTCCAACATATCTAAATTAATTATCAGTTATACATTAAAATTACACAATAATAGCTTCAAATACGTATTTAAGCATATCACACGCCTATGGTTTTATACATATATTTATATTATTAGTTATAAACACAACGCCACATAAAATTATGGGCAAATGTACAGCACTACGTTACCTGTCTGACCACTTGGCGAGTAATTCACGCACTAACTGTAGGGGTCAGCTGATAATCAGCGCTGTGGTCTCACTACCTACAGCATATGCTGAGCTGAGCTCTAGTTTGGCGTGACACTACAATATTTAACCTAATCTATGTTAGTAAGAAATATTTTGTTAATTTATATTGTAGAAATTGCCAAATAAATATTATGTCTATGTCTAAGAAACAGCCACAGGCCATCTTCCCCGGTGGTCTGTGGTGACAGCTCACCTGATGGAATTAGGCGCTGACTGTTGCCCATAACCCCTCAGGACTAACTGACAACCGAAATTGACTTGATCATGATCCAGGATTTGGCAGGTACAGATAGGGTTGCCAAAAGTTTTAAAACGGAATATAAAATACTAGTGGACTTGGTGCGACTTCGTTCGCGTATACCTACTTTACCAATACCTACTCTTTTTTCTTGCTTATCCCTTAAATCACTCTATCTATTGTTGAAAACCGCATTAAAATCCATTGCGTAGTTTAAAAGATCTGAGCGTATTTAGATACACAGAGACAGACTTCGTTTTATACTATGTATAGATTTGGAAACTCTAGGTACAGAAAGCAGCATACGACATAAACCATTATAAAATGAGCTGGCGTCTGTATAGACAAACATAGTAATGTTAGCTCCTTTTGTCCTGGTTTATTTAGGCCTATAGGCTCTCTTCTTTAATTACAGTGAAGCTGCCATGTGACCTCCATGACCTTGTTAAAGGTGAACCTGACCAGGATATTAATGTATCTGCTTATTATTATTCAATAAACAGACTTGAAGACAGACACAGCCAACTAATTGTTGCCAAAATGGTTGATCAATTATAAATTAGTTGTTTATGGTACAGTAATATAATATTGGGCCGCCATTGTTAGCAAATTAGGATGGAAACAATACTCAAATGAGTTCGTGCCGATTTTGGCGTTCTGGGGGGCTATTACTGACGCTGGTATTTATTTATTTATTTCACTATTAGTTTGTAAGTTTATAGTTCTTTTAAAAGTACTATTGTCAAAGTGAACTTTATATTTGTTAGCTGGAGGTATAGCACAGGTTGTTACCTATTTTATCTACAACTTGATCAATTGTATATGATTAAGTACTTGCTTAATAATGATTTTATATTATTTATTATTATTATATTTTATTATATTGACGACCTGAGTGGTTCAGTGGTCACGCCACTCAAGAGGTCCCGAGTTCGATTCCCGGCCGGGCAGAAATTAAAATGATGAATTTTAATTTCTGTTACGGGTCTGGGTGTTCTATGTATAATAAGTATGTATTTAAAAGTATATAAGTAGTTTATCAGTTATCTAGCACCCATAACACAAGCTATGCTTAATTTGGGGCTAGATGGATTTGTGTAAATTTGTCCACGATTATTTATTGTTTATTATTATTATTTATTTATTTATTGATATCAGTTTGAATCATCCTACTGCTGAGCAAAAGCTTTAAGAATTAGATGCTTTATAAGTAAATAACGTTTACACATAAACTTATGGCACACTGTCACCCAAAGGGCAATGGAAAGGGCTCGGAGTCTCGTTGCGCGATAGAATCAGAAATTTATTTATTAATTATTTTATTTCACAGTTTAACAGCAATGAAATACATATAAAATATGGGTACATTATGCTTGAAATGCCAATGACAAAACTGCATTTTAAAATTTTGTTATCTACCCACTAAGCAGCTTAGACATAGACATAGACATTATTTATTGGTAACTTTTCATTACACGTCATAAAATTATGATAATATTCAAATTATTTAACGTAATTAAATGAATTACCATTTTAAGTTACATAATCAATAAAATGTGATACAAAATTGTATTAATTAATGGAATTACTCATACAAATTAATAAATGTCAAGATTATAAATAAGCATATTAATCAAAATGTCAGTAGTAGGTTTATTTAGCTAATAAAAGTAGATACAAGATGTCATTCAATAATAATCATAATGTCATTAATTATTTACTTACAGTAAATAAATAATAACAATTAAAGTATGAAATGCATTGTAGGATTTCTCTATTTAATTTTTAGCGCGTAAAATTCGTCCATACTATAAAACGCCTGCTCGATTAGCCAACGACGTAATTTGTTTTTAAACGAACCAATACTAGGCGCATCGGTTATTTCCGCTGGAAGTCTGTTGTAGACTGCGGGGCCCATAACACGTACTGTTTTTGCAGTTTTTGCGAGCTTATGTGTAATAGCAGATAGATACCCAAATTGACAAACAAAAAGAAGAATAAAACAAGGTATTTACATGTACACTGGCGTGTGTGTTTGTGTGTGTGTGTGAAAATGAGGAGATCCAAGCTCACTAAGGTCACCAAGGCAGTGGACTGGGCACACAGATCGAAGAACAGATGGCTGATGTTTCAGTAAAGTTCTCGTTTCAGCGTGGCCCAAACCGTGGTGGACCAAAGACCTGGTATAGATGCAGGTACCAGCTGGAGGAAGGCACAGGACCTTTGTCTGGGAGGCCTATGCCCAGCAGTGGGCGTCTTTCGGCTGATATGATGATTATGACAATTTAAGGATATATAACGGAGCCGTACCATAGGACGTACAAGAGGGTCACACCTTAAAGTGTTACAGTGTGATAGCGTGGTGCTACTTGGGGAGGGCTATTCGAGTAGTCATTGTCGTTCTTTCACGATGTCTGGTCACTTATGCAGGTTATTTTGGTTGTGCTGCTGGTTTTTCTTTTTCCCATTTCTTTGACGTTACATTATTTACTACCCTCATTGACTACCCGCATTTTGGACGAAGCAGTATTGTGGATAACATTGTGTTGACGGTTGTATTATTATTTAATGGTATTGATATTTGTTGACCTTAATTTATTTTATAATTGAAATGTATTACTTATTTGAAAATAGGTTAAGTTATGTTGTTATTGATTTATGTTGATTTATGGTCTTCACAGTTAAATAAAACTAATTGCCTAGCTAGCGAAATACTAATACCGCGAGTTTTTTTATTTAGATTTTTAAAGTTAGGCTCCGGGACGGGACGGAACGGAACGGAAAAAATACTTGCGCTCCGGCTTTAATCCGGCTTTACTCAGTCTGCCTCTACCACTCGCACTGTAGGCCTAGCACAAGTTGCTCTCGCGCGCGATAAGCGAGTAAAAGCGCGACATAGATATTGCTATCTCTTTCGTCTTAGTATTGAGAGAAAGAGACAAACGCTCTCTCGCGGCGCGAGCTTTGTCGCGGACAAACTTGTGCAAGGGCCACTGAACAGTCGAAAATGTAAAGTTAATAAAGAAAATTGTAGTTGGGTTTTCGTTAACTGTCGGTTTCAGATGTCGGCGACAATTAATAATGCAGATCGGCTTCTCCGGTCTCGTAGCGCGTCGTCTCTGTCGCACATCAGTAAGTAAATACGAAGCCGAAACTAGCCGATGTGCATAAATAAATAAATAATAATAATAATAATAAATAATCGTGGACAAATTCACACAGCGCCATCTAGCCCCAAGCTAAGTAAAGCTTATACTATGGGTGCTAGCTAACTGATATACTACTTATATACTTTTAAATACATACTTATTATACATAGAACACCCAGACCCGTAACAGTAATTAAAATTCATCATTTAAATTTCTGCCCGGCCGAGAATCGAACCCGGGACCTCTTGCGTGGCTGACTGGCATGTTGACTACTGAACCACTCATCATCACAGCCCATAACAGTCCACTGCAGGACTTCGGGATTCTCCCACGAAAGGGGAGGTCATTGCCATAATCTCCACGCTTGGCAGGCGGGTTGGAGATCGCAGTGTAGTTGATGTAAATCTACCCAGAAATATGCTGCTGCCCACTTTTCGGATTTGTCCCTTAGTCGCCTCTTACGACACCCACGGGAAGAGATGAGGTGGTGCTATTCTTTGAGGTGGCGGCACCACACACCACACTGAACCACTCAGGTCGTCATAATTATAATAAATATGCTTGAACAATTCACACAGCGCCATCTAGCCCCAAAGTAAGCAAAACTTGTGTTATGGGTGCTAGATAACTGATAAACTCCTTAAATATGAGTATTTATCATTATAACCTATCACGTTCAGAATAGGGGCCACATTAGAACAGTTCCAAAATGGCGGAACCATTGCTCGGTTCCTATTTCGAATGGGGACCGATTGTATGCAAAAATTGGACAGAGACGTACTCAGGTGGGTTGTTGTTTTTGATTTGAATATGTCGTCGTTGGTTTAAGTGGCTCTCTTGGAACGGCGGGGCTGATTTATATTTTTATTTATTTAAATTATTTATTTATTAATTCTACACAATATACAAAAAAATATAAATGACAAGAGTATAAAAGAGACAACAGGCCTGTCCTACCTACCTATTTCTGTGGTCTAGCGTCCCTTTCATTCTCTGATGTGTATAATAGTGTCGATTTAAATAACGCTTTCAGTCAATTCTATGATGTACTTTGTTTGCTATATAACCTATGTTTTCCAACAATAAAAATTAAAATTAATAACAGAAATAAAAAAATTAATTGGTTAACAAAGGGAATAAAAAAATCATGTAAGGTCAAGCGAAAATTACATTTAAAGAACAAACATACACGCAACAGCCAAATGAATCGTAACCAAATTAATAAGTACAACAAGATACTAAAAAAATGTATCAAAATGTCACAAAAAAATTGTAACCAGAAATACATATATTCCAACAAGAATAAGTGCAAAGCCACGTGGAACATAATAACAGAGACCGTGAGTGAGAGTATACATAGACATGACATTAAATCTATTAAATCAAATAATGACATATGCCATAATCCTATTGAAATTTGTAATATAATTAACAATTTTTTCAATGACATTCCTACTAATACAACATTTAATAATCCAAATTTGACATACACATCACATAATAATGTACATTCTTTATTTTTAAGACCAGTTGACGAAAATGAAATAATTAATATAATAAGGGAATTAAAAAACAGCCAAGCCACTGGTATAGATGACATCACTACAAATATAATAAAACTAAGTGCTAAATGGTTATGTAAACCACTAACACATATCATAAATTTGTCGTTTACTCAAGGAATATTCCCTGAGCAGCTCAAACACTCAATTGTTACTCCTATATACAAAAAAGGTGATCGTACAGACCCAAATAATTACAGGCCAATTACTAAAGTTTCTATTATATCTAAAATAATAGAAAAGGCAATGTGTGTTAGGTTGAACGAGTTTATTGCCAAATACAACCTGCTTCAGCCAGACCAATATGGGTTCAGGAAAGGTTACTCTACGGAGAGAGCATGTTTTAACTTTGTCAAGTATATCACTGAATCCTTAAATTGTAAGACGCCAGTCACGGCTATATTTCTCGACATGAGTAAGGCTTTTGACTATGTCAATCATGACAAATTGCTTTCTAAACTGGAAAATTATGGTGTGAGAGGTAATGCGCTACAATGGATTAAAACTTATGTAAAGGATAGGGAACAGTGTACAGAGATAAGTAAATTGGTCAATGTGGAAAATAATGTAATTAAACAATCCTATCGGTCAGATTTTGTAAAAAAGACTTCAGGAGTACCACAGGGAAGCAATCTGGGACCATTATTGTTTCTCTTGTATATAAATGACCTTCCACAAGTTACTAAACACAAATCTTTATTGTTTGCCGATGACACGACTGTCATAGTAAGAGATGAAGAGCCATGTGAATATGAAAACAATATAAATAATTCCCTGACTGACCTTGTAACATGGATGAACAAAAATAATCTTAGCATTAATATGACAAAAACTAATTTCATACAATTTCAATCTTATAATTCTATTCCAATTAAATTAAATGTAAAATATAATGACATTTTAGTACAAGAATCTGACAGCACAAAGTTTTTAGGTTTAATACTTGACAAACATCTAAATTGGAAAGACCACATAGATTCCATTGTTAAGCGATTGGATCGTTTTGTATTCGCGCTGAGTAGATTAAGAAGTTCCGTATCAGTAGATGCAGCGTTGACAGCTTACCATGGACACGTTTCATCAGTGTTAAACTATGGATTAATCTTGTGGGGAAATTCAGTTGATGTAATAAGAGCATTTAGGTTACAAAAGAAAT
Source organism: Blastobasis lacticolella (assembly GCA_905147135.1). NCBI lineage: Eukaryota > Metazoa > Arthropoda > Insecta > Lepidoptera > Blastobasidae > Blastobasis > Blastobasis lacticolella. The sequence continues at coordinate 2,710,122 of LR990067.1, forward strand.
GTATTCGTGCTATTACAAACACATGGTTCAGAGACAGCTGCAGACCATTGTTCTTTAAGTTAAGGATTTTGCCATTGCCATGCATGTATATCCGAAATATCTGTATGTTTACAAAGAGTTATCCAGAGTATTTTAAGACAGTCTCAGAAGTAAGTACCAGGACTCAAAGGGCACAATACGAAAATCTGTTGCATAAACCTCCATGCAAATCTTATATATATAAAAACAATGTATACAATATGTGCATAATCTTGTATAATAATTTACCGAATGAAATTAAAATATTAGAGGAGAGGCAGTTTAAAGTAAAGTTAACTGAATGGCTTCTACAATATTGTTTTTATGATACTAAAGAATTTTTTAATTATAAAAATATGGTCAAAATGACACAGACTTTGTAGAAAAAAGTGATAAATTAATATTATAAGTGCTATTAATTATTAATTTTGTGAAATGTGTGAAATATGCTTATATACCTACTAATTTAATATTTGTATGCCCAAAATAGGGCTAGACATAGAGAGACATTCAACTTTCTAACAACTAAGTTATGTATACACACCTATGTTACAAATAAATGACTTTGAACTTTGAACTTTTGAGAAATATCTTAGAAGTATTTTTATGATTACTAAGTATTGCACCAATTTTAGTATGAATCGTGTCTGTTTATGAAAATAAAGGTCTTCTAAAGGCTACTTCAAAAAATTCATACACTACCTACTTCAAATTCAACTTAAAAGAAAATGTTTGCTTTTTGTTTTTAACAGCAGTCGGGATTTTTAGTCTTTGTACTTCTTAAAGCTTGTCGGAAATCGCCATGAGGTATAGCTAGTGTCAAATAAGAAGAGACTTGGCTGGTCACGTGGTTCGACATGCGCTGCATACGATTACCTGCGCGAAATCCCCACCACTGCCATTTGACTAGTCTCTTCTTTCGTGACGCGGGTTATACAGATGTGTGCGAACCGAAGTACATCCCTGCCCCCCACACCAGCAAGCCTGCATTCGATTCTCGCATGCGAATCGTTGCGTTATCGATTGTTGATGATCGACTTCTAGAAACAATTTAATGATTAGCGGATATTTTTATTAGTTTATATTATTTCAGGTTTTTATTAGTTTTTTATTAAGGATGCGAAACAGACAGGATGTGACTCACGACGGTTAGTGTTTCCATGATCTAGAATTGAAATTGCTTGAGAACTTCTTCGTTGTTTTTTTCTAATAGTTGATATGGGGGTCTAAAAAGGCCACAGTAGTGTTTAATATTAGGTATTGTCATAAGCGAGAGGTACCGGGTTCGAATCCCGCTCCGGCCATGTACCAATTACTGTTTTCTGAGTTATGTACATCAGTTGAATACTAACCGATGCTCTTACGGTGAGGGAAAACATCGTGATGAAACCTGCACATTCAGGCGACTGGATGTGTAACCATGATCCAATCTGGTCAGGTTTCCCTGGTATGGAGGTCAGATGGCAGTTGCTCCACTGTAATTATCTGACCTGCCAAATCCTGGATCATGGTTGCTACCAAAGAGTTTTTATTTGTCGTTCTTGACTAGTCGTCGTGGTCGTCCAAAGAAATTGGACATAGAGGCATAGAAGCAACCTATTCACAGGTGAAGTAACAATCTATGTTTTAAATCATTCTTTATGGTGCATATAACGTGTGTAAACGGGACGGCTAATAAGTTGTCACATATCCCTCAATAACATAGCCTCCTTTAGTAAGATGAAGGAGGCTATCCTCCATAACCATTGCTACTGTAAAATTTTGTGGACATAATGTTCAGAATGGCAACACTTAGTACCAGGAACTGCCAACATCAAAGAGATTGGAAAGTTAGCTACCTACATGGTTAAGACTGGCAATATTTTCTTGCTGTGTGGCCAACATAGTATCATATATTAGATATGTTATCCTGCAATGACCTATATCCGTAAAGTTCTGATTTAAACGATAAGCAGATATAGGTCTGTGAAAATACATAACTGTAACTAAACATGTCTGAAGAATTGTAGTCAAAAATAATAATAACATTGATATTAGTTGCTAATATAATTTAATTTTAGTTAGATAATTAAGTTCATTTATTTAGTTAACTATTTTTGTGTGTTGTCCTTATTTAATAAATGGTTTTAAATACAGAAAAAAAGATAATTTATATTTAAAATATCTATGTACCTGGAAATAATTGGTTTTTGATTATTTTCAGATGTATACAAAATTGTTCTACCTATTGTTAAGTTTTATTATTTCTCACCTGAAACATAGGGTATCCTAGTTCGGGGACATTATTTATTATAATTTACCTTTTACTTATTTTAGATGTTACATTGAAATGTGTTCTACAAAGATTTAATAATAAAAAATTATTTATTTATCAAAAATCGGGAGCGGTTAATAGTTTACACTGAGCCGTCACATGCATATGTAAACATGACGTCTGTGCAGAACTGCCCTACTTAGAACGAGACAGCGCTATACGTGTCACATAAGCTTGTCTCGTTCAAACCGAAGGCAATTCTGTTTAGGTCTCTGTGCTCGCCCATCTTCACTCGAATCACGTGCCGTCATTTGTTTCTAATGAATCGGTTATCAATGGAATCATCGTCATCTTCCGAGCTCCCGTCTACACGAGCTACTGCCAGGTTCCGCGGAGTGGACGGACTGCTGGAACGAGTGTATGCCAAGTTCTTATAAAATGTACAATATCTGCATGTTTCTCGCTCGTACGATTCGAATGTGGAACGACCTCTCAGCCACAGTGTTTCCTTTGGACTACGACATGGGATCGTTCAAGAGGTGTATTAAAGGTCTCTTCAGAGGCGGGCAACGCATTGGTGGCACCCTAGTTTCGCTGATGTCCATATGCGGCGATGACCACTTTCCATCAGGTGGCCCGCTTGCTTGTTTGTCTGCCGTACATATTACATAAAAAATAACCGCTAGCGGTCCCATAACCGCCTATAGGACCTACTTAGTAACACTCTGACACACGCCGTCTGCGCGCACCCATCTTCTTTCGTGTCACGTGCCATCGCTTGTTTCTAATGAATCGACCATCAATCACCTCCCGCGCTGTATCGGTCGACTTAATTGGCTGCCGACGGTCCTTAGGCAGGGAGGCACTCAGGCGGGGGTAGGGGGTCATGTAAGTAGAGGAAAGTAGTTTGTTGTACTTACTTCTAAGGCATAAAGAGTATAAAACATACAAGACTTATTATTGTAATTTTATGTACAATAAAAAGATTGTATCTATCTAACTATCTATCTACAAGACAATAATAAAAAGAGAAAAGCAAAACAATATTTATTATCTGTCCAAACTGACTTGTCTTATTTGGTTAAAGAAATTATGTCTTTAAATGGATAACGTGCAGCAGTATTCGTTGAAATTCACATTCTATGTCTTATGTAACTCTCGACGTCTACACACAATATACGTAGCGTGATTGATACAGCAAGTCGTGATGTTGGGCATTGTTTGTTCACCAAATAAGACAAGTCAGTTTAAATAGATCATAAACAAAAAGTGCCATGGAGTAATTCAATGGGCCACACTCAACATAATTCCACTGACGTAGTGGCGCTGCTTTCAGTGCGCCCCATAATAATGGTCGTGGATTTTGTAGAGTAGTTGTCAGTTATTATTGCTAGTGGACTTGTGGCACTCTAATATGGCCGTGTGGTGTCCGGCAGAGTAGAATAGCACCAACCCCTTACACTCGTGGGTGTCATACAAAGCGACTAATGTTTTCGAGGCAAAAGATCTAAGCGCCTCCGTAGACTGGAAAATGGGCAGCAGCATTTTCCATTGTTATATTATAACACTGCGATCTTCAATCCGTCTGCCAAGCGTGGAGATTATGGCAATAACCTCCCTTTTTGTGGGAGAGGCCCTAAGTCCTGCAGTGGACTGTTATGGGCTGTGATGATGATGATTGCTCGTGGATGACAAAGGAACTAAATTTGATAGATAGCCAACAAGAATAACTCATAACATAAACAATGACAGGAATGCCTTGAAATTTCTGTTAATTGCTCTCTGGTTGACTGGTAGAAAAAGCTACGTAGCTAATGTGCATGAAGTTTTAAATAAAAAAATAATAAATAAATGCCATAGGTAACCTAAAAGCAGAAATAATTAGCGCTGACCCTGCCACTAAGGTGGCTAATCTTGTGGCCCGGCCTGATGGTAGGAGGTTAAAGCTTATTGGACGTTTGCCAGGCATACCAGTCATATTACTCCCGTGTTGCTGACTCTATAAAAATAATTCCCTGAAATAACGTTACAAACAAGATAAATATATAAATATGCTAAATATAATAAATATGCGAACAAATTCTTTGCCAGTATAGAATCTTTTTGCTGAAAAATATTACCTACTTTTAGTTTCTAAGTTAATTTATGATATAATATATGTGTACTTCGTCATATTTTGCTAGTGATTGTTTTAATATGCACAGAAAACCATTATTTGTTAATTTAAGATCTGTAATTTCTCGCCTGAAACACAGGGTATCATATTATCTTAGGTCAGGCAAAAAATATGTTTTATTTTCACCTTTTACCTGCTTTTTTACATCTAAAATTAAAATGTATTTCACAAGACTTAATAAACTTTTTATTTATTATTTATTTTATTTATGCTTTGACAAATTCACACAGCGGCATCTAGCCCCAAAGTAAGCAAAGCTTGAGTTATGGGTATTAGATAACTGATAGACTACTTACATAAGATTTTTTAAATACATCTTCGTTATACATAGGTACTACACCCAGACCCGTAACAGAGATGAAAATGCACCAATTCAATTTCTGCCCGGCCGGGAATCGAACCCGGGACCACTGCGTGGCGGCCGGTATTAACCAACTGAACCACACAGTAGGCCTAGCACAAGTTGCTCTTTCGCGCGATAAGCGAGAAAAGCACGACATAGGTATTGCTATCTCTTTCGTCTAAGTATTAAGAGAAAGAGACAAACGCTCTCTCGCGGCGCGAGCTTTGTCGCGGACACACTTGTGCTAGGGCCACAGGTCGCGATGTCAAGAACATGTAACAGTAGTGCGAGGGGGGACCTAGTGACCTGAAATACACGCAATGTTTCTTGCCTAGCTTAGGCATCAGTAAGTGTTGTTAAGCTAACCATGATGGAAAAAAAAGGTTTTTTTTTATGTCATACGATAGGCAAACAGGCAAGCGGACCACCTGATGAAAAGTTGTCACCACTGCCTAACGACATTAGCAACACCAAGTGTATCGCCAATGCGTTGCACACCTCTGTAGCACGTTGCTCTGGCAGCAAAACGGGCAAATGCCCCTCCACTGCCAAAGCCACGGTTCCCCAAATCCCCACCCCATGGAGCACTGGAGACCTTACTCACCGGCAGAAACACAATACTATTTAAAAGAGTGTTGTTTAACTGCGGTATTCTGTAAGGTGGAGGTACCTCCCCGGTCGGGCGGCTCTAATTCGAACTTGATACCCCGCTATGTCCTACCTCTCTTAAACTTATTTACGTCTGTTTTAACAACTTTCCAAAGCATGCAAGCCGTAAGCACCGTAGTGAGAGTCGACGTAGATAGATTGGACACGAAGGGAATACTTCGATTTTTCGTCAACGATAGCGTATTTACCGCAAAATAATACTTTTGTGGTGTTTCGTACGTTTTAGATAATTTATGGGGATGCCATTATCGGGATTGTTAGCGTGGATATTGGTAACGACGTCCAATTCCGTAGTCTACTAGGTTGATAATGGTCAAGTTAGCCTCTAGAACACGTGAAATTTTATATTCCAGGTTTTAAGGAACTTTTAAAATTTATACATATATTTTCTCGAAAATTGCTTGTTTTATACTATAGGTACATCCATATTTAGGCGTTAAATAGGCTGCGAACCCAGGTAGGCCGATGAGAATCTCTTTAGGTGGGGATATACAAATGACAGTTCTCAGTGCGACTGTGGCATATCTCCGCAAACTATGGACCACCTCGTTTCATGCTCGGCGTGCCCTAAAACTTGTACCATGCAGGACTTGTTCGAGGCCAGTTCAAACGGTGTATGCGTCGCCGAATACTGGGCGAATAAAGTATAAGTCGGAGTTTAGTCCATCGACTCGATAAGAAGATGATTTATTAGGAATAAAAAAAGCTAATGTAAAAAAAGAAAAGGGAAGAAATAAGAAATACTGAATGCGTATCTGTGCATGAGGGGATCATTTTTAAGTATTTGTGGCTCTTTTGTTCTAAGAAGGTTGTCAATGGACAACTACTAAGCAATCACAGGTGATGACCTATGATTATCTAGTACGTAATAAGCAGGTATGATCGTTTAAACTGCCTCGTCTTATTTGGTGAACAAACAATGCCCAAAATCACGACTTGCCGTATCAATCACGCTACGTATATTGTGTATAGATGTCGAGAATTATATAAGAAACACATAGAATATGAATTTCAACGAATACTGCTGCACATTATCCATTTAAATATATAATTTCCTTACCCAAATAGGGCAAGTCGGTTTGGACAGATTATAGATACACTAGTCGGCCGTAAATACTGCACAATGGCACCAGAATATTGATACTAACGTAAACATTGGCTAAGAGACGACACAATACGAAGCACAAATAGAATATGTCCGTTATTTATTGTTGACCATAGATTTAAAAAATACTTACATGTATGGAAGTTCCTAGTATAAGGCGCTGTCAAAATTGGCAACGAGCGTGCGACCATGATCGTACGACGGACGTCGCACGCCCAATAGGAGACCTCAAAACCGCCCGTCGCATGAACGTTGCCAATGAGCAGTTTTCCAATAGGTATCTAAAGCATTCTTAACCACTCACTAGATGGCGCCCCGACAATTTTGGTCATTGATAATCGCTTGAAATAGGTTCTTAGCAAACAAGATATAAACACTGGGTACGTTGTATTGGTCAATAGTTTTCAACCATTTAAGAGGTTGTAATAATATTGGAACATAGTGCCAACTTCTATAAATATTTCTTTTTATATTTCGTTCAACCTTTCAGTTATGTTTATATTAATAAACATTTTATTTTTATGTTTTGTATAAGTTGGCTGCATGAAATCACTGCCACCATCATACAGATTAAAAAATGATTACCAAAATTGTAGGAGCGCCATCTATTGATGCTTTTTGAAACCAACTATCAATGCCTACTGGATACTCCTCATTAAGACAGCGCCTGAGTGTTCAACTAATTCCTACCTACATAAATCAGAAAAAGTAATTAGTAGGTACACGACGGCACTCGGAATCGAACTGTAGCCGTATTCCCAATGGCTCGGAAATCGGATTCGGATATGGAAACGACAAAGGACCCCGCAAAAGTTCTTGGGCAAATGTGGTTTCAGTTAATTTTAAATGTGGTTTCAGTTAATTTTTATGCAATTTTCATATGTTATGGAGAGTAGAGTTTCCGTGGAATCCATCGGGATTCTGAATAACAGTTTTCGAATCGATCGACACGGATTCTCCGCTCCGTGTCGAATCGTTCGGAAACGGTTTCGAATCATTGTGAATACGGCTACAGGGACGAGTCGCTTACGAGTCGGCCACGTTACCCACTAGGCCACCGCCGCTTTGCTTGGCATATTGATAGTTAATCCTAATGTCATCACAGTCCGAAGCTAGGCCAGAAAAGCGATTGAATAGTCAAACACGGCTGTACGCGTTAGGATCCGTTGCCAAACGTGTTCTATGCAAAGTGGCCAGTGATACCATCATTATTGTCTATGGTTGCGGTGTTCCAATTTCAAAATGCAGATCGATCACACGGGTGCGGTGGAGTTGTTGTCATACATAAAATTCATTATTAAGAAATGAAAACAGTACTACAGAAATCTATCTAATATGATGTCGGGAACTTATAAGCAGCTACCTAGGTGGTGAAACAGGCATTGATTTAATTTTTGGTTTAATTTAAGGAACAGGTTAAGAGCGTAGCATATTGTAACAGTCCACTTGTTTACTGAACTGAAGCCTTTTCCACTATACTTAAGAAAATTGTCATAGGTAATGTATATGCTTGGCAGCTGGTTTTACTAAAATATGCATGTATTATACATGCGTGGTGTAGTAGAAGCTAACAGAAATACAGACAGACGCGGCAAGCAACTTTATTAACCTCCGACAAAAAAGAGGGGTGTCAGAGTTTGACGAGTGTATCTGTGCTGAGGCTTTGTGTATCTGTCTGTGGTATCGTAGCTCCCGAACGAATTGGTTGATTTGGGTGCGGCTTTCTCTATACGAAAGCCAGGTTAATCAAGGTGGTTCCTAGTATTTTAGGTTATTTGTATTATTAAAATTGGTTGAGTAGTTTAAAAAGTATTAAATTGCTCGGGAGCTATCCGACTTTTTCTGTCGGCTAGGTTATTTTATACTATATACCTATGCATGAAGATAGATGTTTTGCTTCATAAACATTATGCAAATTAAGCTTTTTAATCAAAATTGAGTGAGACAAAGTCTATGCTCCTATGCAACTCCACAGCCGCCCTGTCCGGAACAAATCAATAAAAGAACCCAGCCTCTCGAGCGGCCGACAAATTGCTTGCATGACTTGGCGGTAACTGCTAAATAATGATATTTACATATTGTTTTGTCACTTTCCACCTTTATTATTTAGTTGGTATTGTTTTTTTTTGTTATACCTATCTCTGAGGTGGGGTTGAGTTTGGAGGCTGGCTGGTGGTAAATTTGACTTCTTTGAGAGTTTACGAAGTATAGTAAGTCTATGCTTCTTCCTGAATCACATCAACAGCCCATGACAGTCCACTGCTGGACTTAAGCCTCCTCCATATCAGTGGAGAGCCTTGCCATAATCTCCACGCTTGGCAGTCGGGTTGAAGATCGCAGTCTTTAAAAAACAGACCAGGAAACGCTTTTGGCCGTTTTCTGGTATAAGACGGTTAGTCGTCTTTTACGACACTCAGTCGAAGGGTTGGTGCAATTGTACTCTGCCGGACACTATGATCTAAAAAGGTGTAAATAATCACTGCGACTATTTAGTTGAGTTTACCGTGATCAGACAGACAGACACGGCGTGAGACTTTGTTATATATCTAATAATAAAAAAATAACATCTTAGCCTTAATGTCCTGGTTATGCTCTCGCGCACGAGGGCCCGGGGTCCGCCTTGACCATGATCCAGGATTTGGCAGATCTGATAATTACAGTGTAGCAAATGCCATCTGACCTTCGTGATTCAGTTGCCAGGGGAACCTGACGAGATTGGATAATGGTTACACATTCAGACGCCTCAATGTTTTCCCTCACCGTAAGGGCTTTGTTTTATAATATGTAGTGATTATTCTTCGCTACGAACTTCTTAGGTCTGTCTCAATAATTGTTCTTCATAGCCCGACTCTTGCTTTTTAGACGTTGTTCGACTTTTTTCAATTCCACTTTTCTGGAAAGTGAAGACACTTACCTACTTCTTCTTTCTTGCGACAGATGCGCCACTGGCGTGATAAATGACGAAGAAAGCTCTTTTCTCCTTAAAGAGAAAGGGCCCTTCAAAGTTAGATGTGCTTACTAAGGCTGTCATGGAAAAAATGGTCAGTGCCTGGAGATAGTCATGCACCATCTTCAGCCGCATCGTCACTTACCACCAGGTGAGATGACGGTCAAATGCCTGACTAGTTATTTTAATAAAAAACATAGAGATACCTACTTAGGTAGGTAATCTATACATATTATAATGTTTACATGTAGGTTTGTAGTATTTTTTTCTGTCTGGCATAATAAAGTACCTTGCAGCGTCTGTTTGTCTATCTGTATGTATTTCCGCTAACTCCTCAGAAACCACGCAACGAATCTTGATGCGGTTTTAACCATCAATTAGAGAATTTCTTCTGAAAGGTTTGTATGTATTCATCACAGCCCGTAACAGTCCACTGCAGGACTTAGGGTCTCTCCCGCGAAAGGGGAGGTTAGTGCCATAATCTCCACGCTTGGCAGGCGGGTTGGAGATCGCAGTGCTTAAATATAACAATGGAAAATGCTGCTGCCGATTTTTCAGACTACGGAGACTTCGAGACGAACATTAGTCGCCTTCTACGACACCCATGAGTGTAAGGGGTTGATGCTATTCTACTCTGCCGGACACCACACGGCCAGTATGTATAATACAAAACCCTTGCGCAGCCGAAACAATATCTAATTCTAATGTAGCCTCCAATAGAAATATTTTTCCCGCCATTTTCGATTATAATCGATCGTTTGTTTGGTAATTTAGCGTGTTCAGTCTGTGGTCATAATGTTATTGTTTCTTTTATTTTTTGCTAGTCATCACTATTGGTTTCACACCATGGTATTTAAAGTATAGATAACGTACCTGTTACTACGTTTCACATTCATAGCTATTAGTCACTAAATTACATCCGGTTTTATTGTTTCTTTTTTTTGTGTTACTTATGACTCGGACGGTGTGCTAAAAAACTTAGCCCCACTCTGTCTAGACTCTATGCGGTAGAGCAGGGATAGCGAACCTTTTTTGTCAAAGGTACATACATACCTACATAGTATACATATAGTATGAAACAAAGTCGCTTCCCGCCGTCTGTCCCTACGTATCTGTGTACGCTTATATATTTTAAACTACGCAAATTTTAATGCGGTTTTCAACAGTAGAGTGATTCAAGAGAAAGGTTTATAAGCAAGAAAAAAAGGGTACCTAGGTAGGAATAAAGTAGGTGTATGTAGGGGTAGGACGTCGCGCAGGTCCACTAGTATTTAATAAAATCAAATAATAATGTACCATCAATGAATTATTAGTGATGAATGGACCGTGTGCCGTGTGGTGTCCGGCAAAGTAGAATAGCAACAACCCCTTACACTCGTGGGTGTCGTACGAGGCGACTAATGTTATCGAGGCAAAAGATCAAGAGTCTCCGTAGTTTGGAAAATGCGCAGCAGCATTTTACATTGTTATATTTAAACACTGCGATCTCGAACCCGCCTGCCAAGCGTAAACATTATGGCAATAACCTCCCCTTTAGTGGGAGAGGCCCTAAGTCCTGCAGTGGACTGTAATGGGCTGTGATGATGATGATGATGATGATGAATGGACAAAAGGAGAACAGGGTTAGGTTATAGACTATGTTTATGTCAATACCGGTACCTATATGTTTTCAAAACCGGGATTTCCGGTATTGACATGAGGCCAATACCGGAATTCCGGTATTTTTGGAATTTGGTGAAGTTGCCAATAATTAATTATAAACTTTCAATTATTATATTCTTTATGGTATTATAATCTTATAAACTATTATTAGTAAATTTTTAAAAGCTAAATCTGATTGCACTTCAAGGCAAAGTTGCGGTCCCACTCGTTTTGGGGCGTTATAGGCTACGGTTACCGCTTACCATCAGGTGGGGACTGTGTACTCGTTTATCATTGCGTACCATAAAAAAACTTATCGTTAAGGGGATGGTAATGCCCTACCTCTCTCATGGGTCAAAGTCAACCTAAACGTTTGCGGTCGCCTTGCTGGCAGACGTACGAGGTCCCTTGGACAAAATATTATATTAATCTGTAAACCGAGGCTGTGGCGAGAGAGTCGGTCTTTCCCTAACGGGTTAAACCTATTTAGTTTGAAAGGGGATAAACTTTATAATTTTTTGCAATGAAATGTTGTCCGAGTTTTTCTTATTGTCCTGCCATCTAGCGGTAAATAGAAAAACTACAAGGAATATTGTCAGAGAAAACTAAACAAGCACATTATTGAGCAAATTATTTTGTCTTTTAATACTACATCATTTTGTTTTTAATGTAATTTTTTTATCACTATATTATAAAGATAATAGTAATAGAATAATATAACAGTTTGTACTTTCAATGATAAGAAGTTTTGGTACACGACACATGGCGCCATCTAGTAATAGGTGAAATAACTAATTTCTATAAATAAACATAACTGACCTTGATTACTAGTCTATGTTATTGGCAAAAATTCTTGAAATAGTGATGTACATAACATCATACTAGTTACTTAAACCTAGTATTTACTACTTATAGTGACAAATTTTTATAAAGAATTTAATTTCTTATTAATAGTACGATGAAGCTAGTTGAGTGAAATCTATAAGTTATATTAATAATCAGTGTATTTTAATAATTTGTATTATTTAAATAATGTATAAAACATTCACAACCTAAGTTACTTATTTATTTATTTTAAAACGATTTCAAACTAAAATATATTTGTTTAAATTAAGTCATAGTAATGGTGCATGACTAGCAGAAGTATGTTATAAATAAAGCTAGTTTATTTAAGGCATTATACAGTATTACAAAGTTTAAAACAATGTTAAAAATGAAAAAAAAAAAGTAATATAAGTACCTAATAGCTCGCGCCACGAGAGTCACTTTTTTCCTTCTCTCTTTTGATGTCACGCCTCTTCTCGCTTGTCGCCCGCGCTTGCATACTTGTGCCAGCCGTATTGGTATAACTTATGTTGCCTAGCTACGCATTACAGTTGTCGCAGTAAGCCACATTTGACAGCTGTCATAATTTCGTTATGCCCTTTCCTTTCCTTATTTTTAAGAGTGGTAGGGAATAGCGGGGTTTCCCGTTCGAATTAGAGCCGCCCGACTGGGGAAGTACCTCCACCTTACAGAATACCGCAGCTAAACAATACTCTTTTAAATAGTATTGTGTTTCTGCCGGTGATTAAGGTTTCCAGAGCTCCATGGGGTGGGAATTTGGGGAACCGTGGCTATGGCAGTGGAGGGATATTTGCCTTTTTGCTGCCAGAGTAACGTGTTATAGAGGTGGGCAACGCATTGGCGATAGTCTCGGTGTTGTCTAAATGTAAAGCTAATGTCTATAGGCAGTGGTGACCACTTTCCATCAGGTGGCCCGCTTGCCTGTTTGCTAATCTTATAACATAAAAAAAAATGCCCATGACATAAAGTTCGTTTTATAATTATGCATAACGGCTCGACCGCGAAAGTGGACTTTGGAACAGCTGTCAAATGTAGTCTACTAAATCTCGACAACTGTAAAGTAGGTACTTGCTTTAGACTACCAGCCGCAGTACGTGGCCGTCCGTCCTGCTGTAACGTTCTGTATGAAAAACTGTTTCAGGAGGGTCGGCTACCCCTGTAATACTGACTATTTTTGACATGAAATCAAGGCATTGAATGCTTATAAAATACTAGAAGCAGTTTCAAACTAATTCAAATGATCCAAATGACATTAAAATACTACCTAGATTGTTACATACTTGTACCTATAGCATCCAACTTTTGTATTTGCATTTCATATTTAGTAGAAGTGTTTACAAAGATTTTGTACAGGAGTAGGCAGTGGCGTAGCGTGCCCTTCGGGGGCCTCGTATCAATAGTTGTGTAGGGGCCCCCTGGCAGATACCCTCAACTACGGGGGGGTACTAATGAGTAACTTAAATCCAAGTCTTAGCTTAAGTCAATAAATGGACTAGCATAGCCAGCTCTACATTTGTGTGACAATAGACTCTTAACAGTCAGGTTCGCGAGGCTAGGTAGGGCTAGGAATTTTTGATATTGATTGCCTTTGGCTTGGCTATATTAATACCTTACGCGATTATAACTTATATCATTGAATAAGCGAGCGCAGCGAGCTCGAAATTTTTGTAATTTATCCATTAAAACCTTGCGCGATTTTAATAAAAAATACAGTAAAATCAGCAATATGACGATAGCGCCGGGATATCTCGAAATTTTAGATGAGATTGTATAATAAAATCAACTTCGCGAACAGTTAATGAGCGAGCGTAAAAACTCGAAATTTCTTGATATTTTGGCTATTAAAACGTTCCATTATTAACTTGAAAACAGACAAATTCAAAGATTGATTGCGTGTGAGCCAAGACCATTATGTGTTGGCCCACACGGCCAAGATTATTATGAACCATGTTCATGTGACCCGTTTAGGAAAGAACGGAGTAAGGAGTTTCTTAAGCCTTTGGTGCTACCGATAGTGCTGAAAATATGAAAATCAAAATTGTTGTCATTTTTGCCATCTGATAGGCGCATATTTTACACAAAGTTCAATGAAGTAATAAATGAGTGCGCGTGAAGGGCACTACGTTGTCTTGTTTTTTTTTCAATAAAAATAATAAATATCTCTTTAACGAAAGGTCAATGAAAACGGATTGTATCACTTGATTTCAATTGCCTTTTTTGCGGAGGGGGCCCCCAACCCTGGTCTGAAATTCTCTATAAAATTATTATTTTTTTCGGGAAATAGGGAAAGTTTAACTGAAATAATGGAAAACGAATTTTTGTTTACACACGTTCGGGGGCCTCTATGGCCCGGGGGCCCCGTATAATTGATACGGCAGATACGGCGGTAGCTACGCCCCTGGGAGTAGGAATGTTTGTAATAGGCGCCCACGTCAAACGTTTCTAAATGTTTACAATCGTTTCTAAACACCAGTGACGAAACATATTAAGGTAAGTACCTACTCTATAACGGGGCGAACATGTGCTAAGCATAGCAAATATCGGTGTTTCGGTGTAAAGCAAGAATAATTATAGTTACCTGTTCAAGTGATGGGTGTCGAAATGGGAGGAACATCAACTAGAACTTTGGTAGTAGCCTCTTTTGTTGAATGTTTTTATTCACTGTGGTAAGTATATCTACCATAAGTCCTTTGAAAGTTCATTTTAAATTATCCTTCCAAATTTAATTTTCTCTAATATTAGCTTCTTTCGGTCTAGCTGGTGCGCTCGGTAAACAGCGCTTTGACGTTTTACGTTAAAAAAGCGCAGCCTGACACCCCTAACTTCTTTTTCTTAAGTGAAACATCTACTGGCTCACCTTGGGGAATAAATAAAACCCACTTTGTGTTTGATGTGTTAAAGTTTCAATATGTAGCTTATTGAACTCAACAATCAAGTGAACTAGTATTTCCATATACTAGTATAAAATATCGTCACGTGACTCGATATCGATTACCACACCGCATCCCTATTTGAACTTCAATTTTGACAGTTGTAATGTAACCAGTGGTCATCTTATTTTTTTCGCCTCCTTGCATTTTGATACCAAAATATAAGTTATTCGTAAGTGGTATTACGTGAACAAGATGAAAATAAGATCCCACGCACTTCTTGAAAGGTGGAATGCGGATCGCTAGCATCGGTAAGTAGCCGCAATGCCAACCAAAAGTGCCAATTGTGGATGTCCTTTATATTTAACTGATTAAAAAAAAGTGTAGTCAATTGCCTGTTAACCTTTTAACTACAACTAGAGACGCGTAATTTGACGCTATGCCGTGTATAATTTTATTACGGATCGGTCGCCGCTGCATACATTACCATAGTATTGTGCCAAGTGGTTAGTGCCATTCTGTACACTATAAAACACCTAGGTAACTATTTTATAAAAAGATTAATCGGTTACTTATCATACATAATTGTCTCGTTATCTGTACAAAATTCAATTTTAAACCTTGATTGGTACTAACTACATGATAAAATAACTGTTTAGGCATTGTTTTATCTGTACAAAATTATTTGAATTAGTCTTGTGTTCGAATTTCGAATATTCGAACATAGGTGGCCAGTGGGAACTTGGGAAGTGATTCTGTGAAGTGAAAAAAGGTTTTTCTTGTTACATTTGATTGCCAGCTTGAAATTATAATTCTGCACTTGTCTATAATTTTTTTATGATGTTTCAATACTAATAATGCAATATAATAATAATTTGTATGGCAATTTAATATATGAATAACAATAACAAAGCGGTAAGTATATCTTTTACCATAATTATTTGATTTACAGAGTTGATCTATTTATTAGCCCACTTTACAACTTATTTGCTCATCTTTGGATCAGTTCCAGAAAAATGTAATATTCTTGTGAATTAGGTTTATAGTTTTATATATCATAAGAAGATATTATTTACCTAAGATACCATCATATTTTATGAACTTAATAATAGATTTTTAACAGATTCAAATGTCTAATAGGCATGTAATTTTAATTGTTCACGACACTAGACAGACTATGCATCTGATTAGAGTAGACCTTATGAAATTTTAGTTGTCACAGAGTTTTATAGAGCAGTAAGACTGGTATTTGTAGCATGCACTATACTTGCCACAACCAAAAGTAGCCTATGATGTCATCTACCAAGAGCAGAAAATTTTTATTCAAAATATTTTATTAAGATTACATACATTTACAAATGAATGTGTAGTTATTTGATCACATCAACAGCACATAACAGTCCACTGCTGGGCTTGAGCCTCCTCTTTATCAGTAGAGGGCTTTGCCATAATCTCCACTCTTGGCAGTGAGTTTATGTTGAAAATACTAAACACAAAACACCCATTTTCTGGTTTACAGAGTAATCGATTATAATACTGTCTTTTACGATACCTGCCAATTTGGGTTGCCAAATCTACTATATAAAATAGTATCCTACAACATTTTCGGTCAAGATACTATATACTGTTGGAAAAATATATAGTAGCCAAATCTACTATACTTAAGCAATACAGCAGTAACACTTTCTTCGGGTATAATAAGAGCCATTTGGTCAAAAACACATTTTTTGCTCATATAAAAAGTACCACCTAAGTAAGTACCTTATCTACTTACATAATAAAATTAATTTTAACTATATTATCATGTGGTATCTGGAATAGCACCAATCCATTCAACAAGGGTGTCATATAAATTGTAAATTTGTTTTTAAACTATATTTTTTATATGGATAAGTACTATTTTAGGGCACCCTAAATGGACATCTATATTCTTATTGAACTCTTTGGTAACTCTACCACCAATGGATGGAGTATTATATTATATTATGTATCTGCAAACACATCTTTCTATCACCAAAAAGCAAAGACAAACTTATTATGAGTTTACCCGATTCCATCGGCTTTCACTCACCTGCAGTTCGGATCTCTGTACATATTCAACTTGCCTACTATTTTCTGACTTTATATTTATATTTACTGACCCTATTATTTTCCCGGGATAAAAACCAGCCTGTCACTCGGGGAGTCATGTAGTTTCCTATTCATGAAAGAGTTTTCGAAATCTGTTTTTTGAGTTTATCCATTACTAACAAAGAAACTGACAAACAAATCTTTTCTCTTTATAATATTGTCAGTACTATAGATAATCACTTAATTATTAGATAATATCTTTCTTAACTTGGCCGTGTGGTGTCCGGCAGAGTAGAATAGCACCAACCCCTTACGCTCATGGGTGTCGTACAAGGCGACTAATGTTTTCGAGGCAAAAGAGCAAGAGTCTCCGTAGTCTGTAAAATGGGCAGCATTTTCCATTGTTATATTTAAACACTGTGATCTCCAACCCGCCTGCCAAGCGTGGAGATTATGGCAATGACCTTCCCTTTCGTGGGAGTTACGGGACAGTCCAGTCTCAGCAGTGGACTGTTACAGGATGTGATGATCTTTCTTAACTTATCTGCCATTTGCAACAAAGCAGCCTACATGTTGAATTTTTATGGGTCATACTTATTGTTTACTAGTGGACCCGGCGCGACTTCGTTCGCGTACACCTACTTTGCCCCTACCTACCCTTTTTGCTTAGAAACCTTTCTCTTGAATAACTCTATCTATTGTTGAAAACCGCATTAAAATCCGTTGCGTAGTTTAAAAGATCTAAGCGTACATAGAAACATAGGGACAGACGGCGGGAAGCGACCTTTTTATACTATTCATAGATTTCGATTTTTATAGTTCTTACATAATGATAATATTCTTATTAAAAATTGCATCAGTTCAATAAAAGAGATCGTCAATCGAATTATTACATAGATAATTGCTTTCATAGAAGAAAGCCATTTCTAATATTTAATAAATTAAAATTATATAATAATCAATGTCAATATATAAAAATGTACATAAAATTACTAGATTACTACTAATAAGATACTATTAATAAATTTTAAAGTGATTGGCTTATCTAATACAATAATGTTATATGTATAGATACTAAAGAAATCCTTAGGAGCGTCGGTGGCCGAGCGGTTGAGTATCCGATTCGTTAGCGACAGGTACCGGGTGCGAAACCCGCTGCGGCCATGTACCAGTGACTTTTTTCTGAGTTATGTACATTAGTTGAATTCTAACTGTGCTCTTACGCATTAGCGTATCTAGGGCTATTTTCCAGGGGGGGCCTGGCCCCTGAGGTGGCCGATAAAGCCGAGTCAATCGCCAATGTACAGCCAGTGAGCACCCCATCCTGGGATGGGCACCAGACCATTCTGGGGTGGGCACGGCCGCCCCAGCTCCCCCCTACGCCTATGCTCTTACGGTGACGGAAAACATCGTGATAAAACCTGCAAATTCAGGCAACTGAATTTGTAACCATGATCCAAATTGGTCAGGTTCCCCCGATAGCAGGGTCACGGAGGTCAGATGGTAGTCGCTCCACTGTAATTATCTGTCAAGCGGACCCCGGGCCGTCATCCTCGAGAGCACAACCGGGACATTAACGCTAAGATTATTATTTATTTTTTACTAAAGAAATACTTCGCAATAATAGCTGCTAACATTTTACTTACACAATTTTCTAATATTACATAAAAGCCGAAACCTACACCAACCAGTCTCGTGTTGGCACTTTGACATTTTCTCGAATCAAATATCCAGTTTGTGTTAAAATTCCAAATGGGACAAAAAATATAACAGCTCCAAGACCAACTGTGGTTCTACCTAGTCTTTATATTGCTATGTATGTATAGGAATACCTAAACTGTTGATTTGAATTTTATACCAGTCCAAGAAACCAGTTAGTTGATGCTTTAATGTGAAAAGTAATACCAGTTGTAACTATGCATGTAGACATTGATATTTTAACTTGTTACCTATTTATGGTCTCAATTTTAACATGCTGATGTAGTGATTTGCATAAAAAAATTGCTGTTTTGATGTAGCTGGCATGATTTGGTCAACTTTTGGTAATCACAAATCAACATTCATAAAGGTTTAAAGGCAAAAGCCAGGGAAAGTTTTCCGGATGATTCGGGAAAACTGAACGTGCATTGGCCGTGTGGTGTCCGGCAGAGTAGAATAGCACCAACCCCTTACACTCATGGGTGTCGTACAAGGCGACTAATGTTTTCGAGGCAAAAGATCAAGAGTCTCCGTAGTCTGGCAAATGGGCAGCAGCATTTTCCATTGTTATATTTAAACACTGCGATCTCCAACCTGCTTGCCAAGCGTGGAGATTATGACAATAGCCTCCCCTTTCGTGGGAGAGGCTCTAAGTCCTGCAGTGGACTATTACGGGCTGTGATGATGAACGTGCATTTTGTACAGAAAAGTATAATAATCATCTTGGCGTTAATGTCCCGGTTGTGCTCTCGTGCACGAGGGTCCGGGATCCGCTTTGACCATGATCTAGGATTTGGGCGATCGGGTAATTACAGTGGAGCGACTGCCATCTGACCTCCATGACCCTGCTACCAGGGTGACCAGAGTGGATCATAGTTATATTTAGACACGATATTTTCCCTCACCGTAAGAGTTGGCATTCAACTAATGTACATAACTCAGAAGAGAGTCATTCGTACATAGCCGGTAACCCGGTACTTCTCGCTTACGAGTCGAATACTTTAACCACTCGGCCACCGACGCTCTTCCTATTTTGAACAGAAAAGTATGACCAGGTTCAATTCGTTATGTATCAAATTGGCCCCTTTTTATCGGCATTAAAATCAATTTACACCTTCGAAACTTTTATCTCAGTTATCAGCCTATACGAGTCCACTACTGGACATAGGCCTACTCCAATGAGCGCCATGGCATGTGTCCTCGGCTGGTATCCAACCTCCACCTACAGTCTTTTACAAATCGTCGCACCACCTGGCTGGAGGGCGTTCTACACTGCTCGTTCCAAGTCGTTTACTTCCTCCAGCGGTGGTCGGTTCTGGCAGATATGGCCAGCCCACTGTCATTCATCATCATCGTTTTAGCGCTTATCCCTCCCTCTGCCAGGGTCCGCTTTCTTACTAATTCTTCTCCACTTCGCCCGGTCTTCGGCATCCTCGCATCGTAAGCCGTTGGCTCTCGCATTCGACTCAGCGATGTCAATCCATCGCTTCTTGGGTCCCCACGGGGCCTCTTTCCTGATACCGGCAGGTTCAGGCACCTATTTCCCACGTATCGAGGCTTACGCAACACGTGACCAAACCAGCGCAGACGAGCCTCCTCGATCTTATCTGCGTTATCCCTCACGCCAAGGCTGCCACGGATGTACTCGTTACGTACTTGATCGAGTCGCGTAACTGCCAGCCCACTGCCATTACAGCGTGCTAATTCTGGTAGAGTAGTTCATAGGAAAATTGAAAACTATTTATTTATTCAACTGTTTATTGTACCAGAATGATATACAGAGAAATATAACAGAATAAAAGACACAACAGGCGCTGCTTATTTCTAAAAAGAATTTCTTCCAGCAGCCCTACAGAAGAGTGATGTTAGACTAAAGTAACGCATATACGACGTGCACAATAATTGAATATATAAATATATTATATTATAATATGTAGGTAGGTATATATGGTGGCAGTTATGCCTTATGTTCTCCTATCAATAGGGCCATAGATCTATATGAGAAGCACGTCTCCGGTACTCTCGATATTTTCCATCTCAGTCGTGTGCAATTTTCGAATGGTGTTCTTCAGTTTTTCCAGTCGCAGTGAAGGATCTTACACACAAACAAACGCACACTCACACACACATACACACACTCACACACACATATGCACGAACACACACACAGAGTCAGTGGGAGAAAGACAAATATTTGGGCGCATGTATCTACCTATGTATATGAAAGCTTTTTCTTTTGTATTTTGTCATTAGGTTATCATACTGCTAGATGGTTTGATATTCAAAATTTTAAACCGCAGTTTTGTTATTGGCATTGCAACTTTGAATTCTACAATTGTAACTAAATTTTATTGCTGTAAAACTGTTTGGAAATAAATAAATAAATAAATAAATAAAGCTAGACATATTATTAAAACAAGCTATATAAAATACATAAATATGTATTATAATGTTTTAAACTATCGCTGTTATTATTACACATTTTAACCCCGTCGTCCCGTGACCATGATGCATGCAGCTGTGTCGAAATATCGGGCTACTCCTCAGCAAAGGTACGCGGTAGGAAACCCGGAACATACCCTTAAAATTTGTAAATATGTAAGTTATGGACTATCATGGATACAAGTATGTTTATTTTCATGGGTTGTAGAGTTCCCTGGTCTGTTTTGTGTTGATCTGCCTGCTTTCGGCGGTTGCGTCTTCGGGAAACAACGCTTGACAGAGGCTACATTGTTGAAAAAAAACCGATAAGGAAAATTGACAGTTTTGGTATAGTGTTAGAAGAGTGACATCTCCCACTCTGAAAAAAGTTACAGCGGTTGTGTCTTCGAGAAACTGCCCTTGAAAGAGGCAAAGTTTCAACTCCATTATTTTTCCATACAAATGTATGATATGTTTGCTAAATCACCTACATTGACACCCGTGACAGTATAATAATAATGATCTTGGCGTTAATGTCCCGGTTGTGCTCCTGCGCGCGAGGGCCCGGGGTCCGACTTCACCATGATCCAGGATTGGGCAGATCAGGTAATTACAGTGGAGCGACTGCCATCTGACCCTCGTGACCCTGCTACCAGGGGAACCTTACCAGATTGGATCATGGTTACACATTCCGTCAGACTGCAGACATAATGTGCGGGTTTCGTCACGATGTTTTTCCTCACCGCAAGAGCCTCGGTTAGTGTTTAACTAATGTGCATAACTCAGAAAAGAGCCACATGGCCGCAGTGGGATTCGAACCTGGTACCTCTCGCTTACGAGTCGGATACCTTATCCACTCGGCCACCGACGCTCGTGACGGTGTATTTTTATTGTTTAAAGGGAGGTCCTCACGCGATTCCTAACCTAAGTTTATCGCGAAATTCCAATTTTGGACGAAACATGCTTGCATACTAAATTACTATACGGTGTGTGGCCTGGAACCGGGGAAAATATTAAAAACGGAGGCTCTATAGGTCACCAGTAAGTAACTAAATCATCAAAATCAAAAGTTAACATTTTGTTTTTTTCTAACATACTTAATAGTAAATTAAATGTAATGCAAACAAAACAATAGTTCCGCTCAACTCGATCGAGTTAATTCTGCATCGGAGTTACTCGGAACGTCTCGTTGACATTTCGTGGATTATGTCCCGTACCACGACATTGACTATGTTAGCGATAATATCGTTTTGCATGAATCACTGATTATGAATCGTAACTTTCAATTCTTATTGTGGGTAATGTATGGGTTTTATTAACTAGAAACTTTAAAGAAAAAATACTAAAACTCTGGAGTCTCTATTTTCAATATTAGCCCCGGTTCTAGGCCACACACTGTATAATACCAAACGTCGCCTCCGTGTTTGTGTGTGTATTAAACCAGTATTTGCAAGAAATAAAAATATAATCTCTTACATAAGTGATATAACTTGTAATCTACATAAATACTTAAATATACAATACACAGCTATACTGCCTAGGTAGGCATATCTTGTATCAGTTCGTAAATTGAGCCAGTTTTAGCAATCTGATAAGCAGAATATGTATGTATATGATATTATATGTTACGTATTTGATTGTTTCACTTGATTCTTTGTCTTTCGATGGCGACCCATGTAGCTCGGTAAGCGATTTATAGATAAAAAGAATGTATGGGAGATATCGCGAACGATTTCGTGCGTACAAGAGCAGGCCCACCTGGGGCCTCGAATGCGACATATTTTCTAGCTAAATATCTCAATTAGTAATGTAATTTAATGCTATCTTCAACAGGAAAGGATTATCGAAAATCGTTGAGAATAAGTTGTTTGCTTGCAATAGAGATTCAATGACCTTTTGAAAGATATTTGTGGCGCTCGCTCTTTCGACATTGATTTTGACATTTTCCCAAGCCATAAATATCTATTAAAAAGTAACTGAAATCTCTATTGCAGCCAAAAAATAATTCTCAACGATCTTCGCCAATATTCTATTGACAAAGATTGTTTTCAACGAATTTTTTTCATAGAGTTATTTAGCTAGAAAATATGTCCAATTCGAAATGTCACGGAATCGACAAAGGACCCCGCAAAAGTTCTTAGGAAAATGTGGTTTCAGTTCATTTTGATGAAATTTTCATATGTTATAGAGAGTAGAGTTTCCGTGGAATCTATCGGGATTCTGAATAACAGTTTTCGATTCGATCGACACGGATTCGCCGCTCACGAATTTCGTGTCGAACCATTCGGAAACGTTTCGAATCATTGTGAATACGGCTACAGGTATGTCGCAGGTTTATGATGAAATCCCGCTTTTGACCAACAACCGGATGAAGTAAATTATTAGCTAATCTTGTCATAGACCTGAGAAATTCCCCGTCAATAACTATGTTCACCCGTTATGATAAGCCCAGCGTATATCTAGCCAGAGGCTAACGATCAAGAGTCTCCGTAGTCTGGAAAATGGGCAGCAGCATTTTCCATTGTTATATTTAAACACTGCGATCTCCAACCCGCCTGCCAAGCGTGGAGATTATGGCAATAGCCTCCCCTTTCGTGGGAGATTCTTTAAGTCCTGCAGTGGACTGTTACGGGCTGTGATGATGATATCCAGTTTGTCACTTTATCTAGATATATTAATGTATTATGCTGAAGAGTTTTTTCTTTGTTTCTTAGAACGCACTAATATCTGAACCTACCTACAGAAGTCAAGTAGGTACTTATTTAATGGCTGATAATCTATACTTACCTACATAACGAAAGTCGCTTCTCGTCGTCTGTCTCTTTCTAATCAGTATTACGTACCCACGTAGAGCTCGTGTAGTCTAAGATGACGCGCCCCACTACTTAGTTAGTTGATTTCGATGTGTGAGTGCAAATATTGATAACGACACTTCATCTGTGTAGCCAATGAACGACGCGTGCTCCTACGTTTGGATCTCACCGGCAACTGAATGACCAATTACAACGGCATTTGTATATGTATTGCGTCCATATTTTAAACTTGCTTGTGTGCGTTAATGCGATAGTGGGGCGCGTCATTTTAGATTAGACGAGCTCTACCTACGCTTAGATCTTTTAAACTGCGCAACGAATTTTAATGCGGTTTTCAACAATAGATAGGGTGATTCGATAGGAAAGTTTATAAGCAAGAAAAAAAGGGTAGGGAGGGGTAAAGTAGGTACGCGAACGAATTCGCGCCGGGTCCACTAGTTATCTATATTAGCGTATTAAGCTAAAGAGATTTTTTGTTTGTTTGAAGGCACTAATATCTGAAACTATCTACTGAAGTGATTTCGGAATTTCTGACCACTGGGTCAGTAAGTATTTAATAACTATTTGAAATTACTGGTTAAGTACTTATTTTGTGGTTGATTATCTATACATTGTGTAAAACAAAGTCGCTTCCCGCCGTCTGTCCCTCTGTAATCAGTATGTATAGACCTATCTAGATCTTTAAAACTAAATAAATAAATAAATATTCGCGGACAAATTCACACAGCGCCATCTAGCCCCAAACTAAGCAAAGCTTGTACTATGGGTGCTAGATAACTGATATACTACTTAAATACTTTTTTTTTGTAAATACATACTTAGAACACCCAGACCCGTAACAGAAATTAAAATTCATCATTTAAATTTCTGCCCGGCCGGGAATCGAACCCGGGACCTCTTGCGTGGCAGACCTGCATGTTGAGCATTGAACCACTCAGGTCGTCAAGTGAACTACGCAACGAATTTTAATACAACATTAAATAGAGTGATTCAAGAGGAATT
The DNA here is from genome assembly GCA_905147135.1 of Blastobasis lacticolella. Taxonomy (NCBI): domain Eukaryota; kingdom Metazoa; phylum Arthropoda; class Insecta; order Lepidoptera; family Blastobasidae; genus Blastobasis; species Blastobasis lacticolella. Next base: position 2,734,995 of record LR990067.1, read on the forward strand.
ATGTATTTAGATCTTTCTTTTGCTTAGATGTCAATGAAACTGTAGGGCGATTTTCGGTGAATATTTTTGCTCGATTGTTAATTACCTAATGTTTTTCCAATTTGTATCCCATACCCGTCTCAGACACAGACAAAAAAGTTTAATGTTGTATTTTATAAAATGCTGTGGAAAGAATTAAACGTAACATATAAGTTATTTTTGTTTCGAACTTTGTCAAACGTTTTTTGTTACTTATTGCAAATTTGGCTACACCTCAATAACCAAAAACCATCAACTAAACTGGTTTAGAACAAGGTTTGAATCTGTATCCAGTTAGGAGATCGTCTTTAATTATTTTAAATGTTACCTGCATGGTAGAAAAACATGCAATCAGACCTGATGAAAAGTGGTCACCGCCGCCTATGGATATCAGCAACATGGCCTTCATGGATGCTTTGCCCACTACAACTGAAACTTCAAACATCATTGGACAACATCTATTTCATAGTATAACACTAAGTCGCTTCCCGCCGTCTGTCTCAGGTAGACATGACGCCTATGTACGCCTAAATCTTTTAATTCTTGCAACGGATTTTAATTCGGTTTTTCAACAGTAAATTTATGAGCATTCAGTAGGTTTTAAATTTAATTTATGCACATTGAAAGACAGGAGATTGCTTCGCGGCACCATGGTGCTATATAAAATATGTAACAATAAAGTCGATTGTAATGACTCAGTTAATAATATGTCATATCTTTTGCCAAGTAACTCACTTAGAATATTTGATAAATATTCACAACATATCTTTGCAACTAAAACGTGAAACTTGGACATTTTTTGATAACTGGACATTTTGAAACTTGGATATTTTGCGACTTGGACATTTTTTTACCAGTGGACATTTTGCAACTGGGACATTTTGAGACTAAACGGCATTGTTTAGGCATAATGTTGTGGTCGCTTGACATGTACTACAACGCTGGTTTTCAGTGGGCCCACCAACCACCCGGAAACACCGCACAGTCAGCAATATACCTGCTCTTTTCGTATCGTTGATAAATAAATATATCATCGCACCGCTCGCCACCGACAGGGAGTTCATCCTCACACCATGGAGCCAAATTGGTCGCGAACTGTGCAGTTCCAAAGAAACTTTTTCCCACGCACACTAAGGTTGTGGAATGAACTACCTGGAGAGTACAACATGGAGTTCTTCAAGAAAGGGGTAAAAAGGTTTTTACGGGGTCGGCAACGCGTGGGTGATACCCCTGGTATTGCAAACGTCTATAGGCTGCGGTGACTGCTTGCCATCAGGCAGGCCGTACCTAAGCTTGTTTTCCGCCTTAGTGATATAAAAAAAAAATATATAAATACGCAATATATCGTGAAATTTATAAATATAAGCGGCAACTCATGAGTAGTAAGTGTGTACAACATTTAGCGACTTATATAGTGATATTTTACAATGTGGACATTTTGCGACCTGGACATTTTGCAACCGGGACATTTTGCAACCTGGACATTTTGCAACTTGGACATTTTGCAACTGGGACTAGACTAGGCTGATTATGATGGTGATATATCTTGGGACACTGTATCTTATGCGTATGGAGAGACGTGGTCGCTCTGTGTGTTCTGTACCATTTGTACAAGGGGGAATGATCCGAAAAGTTTTAGCTTGGTGCTTTCGTCACTTTTCCACCACACACCTTTTCTTACCACCAGGTGAGATGGCGGTCAAATGTCTGATTAGTCTTATATAAAAAAAGGCCTCAAAGTACGAAACGATCACCCCTCCAGTTCCTGGATAATACACGCCAGCATTAAGCTTAAACTTAGCCGGTCTCGCAAGCTACCACGACAATACTTGCTTAAGATTCATCGGTCTCGCAAGCTACACCTAGGCCGCTGCCTACCCTAGTTCCTCACACTTGTCCTCTCTCCCTCCATCCAGGCTGAAATGTCAACGCGCAGCGGCGCGCCGGCGCTGCGCCCCCGCCGCGGGCACAAGGAGCGCTCGAAGAACTTCACGGAGTTGGAGAAGCGAACAGTGCTCGAGATGATCGCGCGACACCGCGACGTGCTGCGACAGGGGCGCTCCAACAACGCCACCAACCGCAGCAAACAGGTACGGTATCATTGTCAGCATCACCATCATTATCATCCTCATTAAAAAGGTTTTTACAGGGTCGGCAACGCGTGGGTGATGCCCCTGGTATTGCAAACGGCCATAGGCTGCGGTGACTGCGCACCATCAGGCAGGCCGTAAGCTTGTTTGCCACCTTAGTGGTATAAAAAAAGTCTTGGTGGTTATATCCCGGTTGTGCTGTCGAGAACGAGCACCTGGAATCTGCCTTGACCGTGATCCAAGATTTGGCAGATCAGGTAATTACAGTGGAGCGACTGCCGTCTGCCCGCCATGACCCTGCTACCAGGGGAACCTGACCAGCAGGGCTATTGGCTAACACAGTTTACAACTGTATTTGACACTAGATAATACTACACCACGTCATCTACGTTGAAAACTGGCAATAGCGTCTACCAAATTAGAGTAGTGTCAGAATTTTTATGTCGAATTCAGTTGTCCACTGAGATAGCCGATAGGCCCTCTGATTGGATCATGATTACACTTCCAGTCGCCCAAATGTGCGGGTTTCATCACGATGTTTTCCCTCACCGTAAGAGCATCGATTAGTATTCATCTAATGTACATAACTCAGAAAAGAGTCATTGGTACATGGCCGCAGCGGGATTCGAACCCGGTACCTCTCGCTTATGAGTCGGATACACTAACCGCTCGCCCACCGACGCTCTCATCATCATCATACTCCTTTTATCAGGCGGAAGGACTCTGTCAAGCTGAAGAGTCCGCCTGGGTGAGTACCACCGCCTTATCTATTTCTGCCGCCAAGCAACGATGCGTGCATTGTCGTGTTCCGGTTTGAAGGATAAGGTAGCCAGCGACATTACAGGCATGAGGCATTTCATCTTAGTCCTCACAGTGACAACGCACCTGCAGTTTTGCATTTTTGTTACCTGCAACCCAAATGTAAGAATCGAAGAAATTATGGGCGACAATTACCGTTTGCTCGCTTGTCACTGAGTAAAGTAAAAATATAAATAACATCCGAGCGGTCAATCCCGGCTTCTGCAAGGAGGGTCCGCTTTCCGGCTCTCGGCTTTTCCGCCATTTCGTCCGGTCTTGGGCATCCCCGCGATGCAAGCCATTGGCTCTCGTATCCGACTGGACAGACAACCCCCGACTAAGTTTGCTTCAGCATCATCATCATCATTCGAGCTGTCAGTTCTGCCAGTGTCCGCTTTCCGACTCATTCTCCTCCATTTCGCCCGGTCTTGGGTCTCGCGTTAGCATTAGGCACACTGTAGTCTTAAAAACGCACTAGTACTATTTCCGGGATCAAAACTGGCCTATGTCACTAGGAAACGCATTTTTTTAAATCGGTTCCGAAATTCACAAAGAGCACAGATCACATTTCTGGCGTTACAAATCAGTCTTTAACTTCAACACGATTTTCCGTAAACTGGTTTTTTATAGGTTGTTCATATCAACTGTTTTAGTATGGAAAAAGGCTCATAATTGTAACCCATATAAAAAACAATCTACGGAAAAAAGCTTTGTTTTTTTCAACAGTGTTGAAAAAATAAATTATATTTACAGCTAATCATTGTCTCATTGGCTATCAAACATTGCAACTGGGACATTTTGAGACTAAACGCAGCAAAGACCTAATTAAAATCGTTTAAGTATTTAGGAAGTTAAAGACTGATTTGTAATGCTAGAAATGTATGAGCGTATACGGAAAAATATGGGGCGAACTTATTATCCCACCGAGTGTATAACGGCTACTACAGGATGGATATCTATATGGAAAATGCACAGCATTCGCATTGAAAATTATCTTATCTAGCGATTCTAATTGCATCATTGACGGTAAATATTTTATATTTTTTCGCAAACCGGTAAATTGATAAACTTTGTGACCTTTGGAGTAAATCGATCGATCGCTTTCTTGTCTATAGCTGAAATTAAACTAATCAGTTAAAATGTTATCTCTTGGTGCGTAGTAATTGCGCTTAGTAAATCAATCTAGCTAAGTTGATTTAGTTCAGTTTAGATATGTCAACGCGATACTTCGGGTACATGGAATCGGCAGATAAAGCGTTGCTGTATAACGAATTTTTATTACATTCTAAACGGGTTTACAGCCCACTGTTGGACGGTGGTGACTATCGTCTATTACATCTACAATTCGTGCATATAATTTTTTTATTCTACGCAGTGATGAACAAGGGTCTCGAGTTCTCAAATTTACTTAATTTACTTTAATAATGGCGCTATTGAATTGTAATTGCATCTCAATCGCATATTTACACGTTTTTGGTGTTCTGCTACTAACAAAAGACCAATCAAATACAATTCGTTTTCGGTTGGTTTTGCAATCGTAGCTTGATTCGATTGTGTGATAAAACGGTATTCCCCTCTTATTCGACAAGGGTCGTCATTGCGGACAATTTATTTTTCGTAAAAAATAATACGGAAAATGAAACGCAGATGGTTTTCGGGCTGCACTACATATTATAAAAAATATCCCAAGCCGCGTCTGTCTGTCTGTTCGCAATTAACTCAAAAACTACTGGACGGATTTTTACAAAAACTTTTGGCGGCTTTACATATTTTTTAATTAGGACGACCTGAGTGGTTCAGTGGTCAACATGTAGCGGTATGCCACGCAAGAGGTTCCGGGTTCGATGCCCGGCCGGGCAGAAATTGAAATGATGAATTTTAATTTCTGTTACGGGTCTGGGTGTTCTATGTATAATAAGTATGTATTTAAAAGTATATAAGTAGTTTATCAGTTCACAAACAGTTCAGTTTGGTGCTAGATGGCGCTGTGTGAATTTGACCACGATTATTTATTTATTTATTTACTTTTATATCTGTCAAGTACATAATACATAAAGTAAGTAAATTAGATTCACAGAGAACAAAGGATTCATTTGGCCAGTACCGAACATTAGGTAAATAGATTAAAATTTATCGCTAACAGTTTTCAGCAAAGGTATTTTATCTCTCATATTTTTATAAATGTCATGCCTGGTGCAAACTTTAAATTGCAACGCCCGATTTTTATCTATAAATTAATTAACCGAACCACCTATACTTGTTTATTTTTCGCATACCGAACCTCATCATCGTCCTAGCGCTTGTCCCGGCTTCTGCCAGGGTCCGCTTTCCTACAAATTCTTCTCCACTTCGCCCGGTCTTCGGCAACCTCGCGTCGTAAGCCGTTAGCTCTCGCAACCCGAACACCGAACCGAATTGGCCGTGTGGTGTCCGGCAGAGTAGAATAGCACCAACCCCTTACACTCGTGGGTGTCGTATGAGGCGACTAATGTTATCGAGGCAGAAGATCTAGAGTCTCCGTAGGTTGGAAAATGGGCAGCAGCGTTTTCCATTGTTATATTTATTACACTGCGATCTCCAACCCGCTTGCCACGCGTGAAGATTATGGCAATTACCTCATTTTCCAGCCTACGGAGACTCTAGATCATTTGTCTCGAAAATGTTTGTCGCCTTGTACGACACCCACGAGTGCAAGGGGTTGGTGCTATTCCACTCTGCCGGACACCACACGGCCAACCTTTTTACTTTGTTCTATTTCAATTTAAAGTTCTCCGCCTCTAAAAGACACCCTATACTTACCTAATTTTAATAACTCGTCATAATCGTTATTGTTCGCAGATAAACTGTAACGAAACAAATCTATAGTGATAATCATTAACCGAATTTGTATTAGCGCGGTTGATAAAAGCGATTAAATACCATTGGAGCGGTTACGAAGGTCGATCCAGTTTTAAGTTGTTCGATTAATTTGCATATTTTTGCGTTTGTTGGGTGCATGTGCGTTAAAGGATCTACAGAAGGCATCGAGGCAAGCGTGCAGTTGATACTAATCCTTGCGTAGTTTGAAATAAAGTCGCTTTCGGAGTGAGGGACCAAGGTCGCCCGCGAATCTGAAAGCGAGTTTATTTAAGGATTAGTATCAACTGTCGCTTGGTTTCTCGATCGGCCCTACGTAAAGCCTACCTACAGAAAACTTTGTCGCTTGTCTTTTCCATACGTATACGTATTACGTCCGTACATGTCTCTTCCTCGATGCTCTTACGGTGAGGGAAAACATCGTGATGAAACCTGCACATTCAGGCGACTGGATGTGTAACCATGATCCAATCTGGTCAGGTTCCCCTGGTAGCAGGGTCATGGAGGTCAGATGGCAGTCGCTCCACTATAATTACCTGACCTGCCAAATCCTGGATCATGGTCATGGCGGACCCCGGGCTCTCATGCGCGAGTGCACAACCGGGACATTAACGCCAAGATGATTTTTTATGCATGTCTCTTCCTTGTCTCATTTGCCAAACAAAGTCCCACGTCGCGTCTCCGTGTCTGTCTGATCGCTATAAACACAAACTACTGAACGGATTTTCATGCGGTTTTCACCAATATGCAAAGTAATTCATGAGGAAGGTTTAGGTTTCCAATTTGTTAAGGTAAGTGCGAAGCTGGGGCGGGTCGCTTGTTTCTTTATAAAATACTAGAAATTTTCAGAACTTTCCCGAAGTTCTAATGAGTTAGAAAAGGACATTATTAATTTCAGTACTTTCTAGATCATTCTAGAAATTTTCAGAACTTTCCCGAAGTTCTAATGAGTTAAAAAAGGACAGATTATTAATTTCAGTACTTTCTAGATCATTCTAGAAATTTTCAGAACTTTCCCGAAGTTCTAATGAGTTAGAAAAGGACAGATATATATCTTATATTACATTTTTGCCTCCCACAACCACCCACTTCCACCCACCGCGCCCAAACTCCCTTACTTCCTTCTAGGACCCAAGGGGTGTCTACCACCCCAATGGGGTGTTAATTGGAATTGGTGGTGATAAAGAAAACCGGTCACACACGTACCCACACAAGCATTTTATATATATAATAATAAGATTGATCATATTTGCGTCAATATCCCGGTTGTGCTCTCGCGCACGAGGTACCGAAGACCGACCATGATCCAGAATTTGGCAGATCATGTACCTAATTACAGTGGAGCGACTGCCGGCTGACCTCCAAGACCCTGTTATAACCCGCGTCACGAAAGAAGAGACTTGTCAAATGGCAGTGGAGGGGATTTCGCGCAGGTAATCGTATACAGCGCAAGTCGAACCACGTGACCCGCCAAGTCTCTTCTTATTTGACACCAGCTATAACCAGGGTAATCTGACCGGATTGGATCACGGTTCCACACAAATCGGTCTATGAGTTCGGGAGCTACGATTCTACAGACCGACACATACACAGGGCCACATATACACACGTCAACCTTATAACACCTTTTTTTGTCGTCGGGGTGTAAAAATACTTGGCCTGTAGCTCCAGTGTAAATTTTTCCGATTTCTTTGTTTCTCTTTTTTTTTTAATACCTTTAAGGTGGCAAACAAGCTTACGGCCTGCCTGGTGGTAATTAGTCACCGCAGCCTATGGACGTTTGCAAGACCAGGGGCATCACCCAAGCGTTGCCGACCCCGTAAAAACCTTTTAACACTCCTTTCTGGAAGAACTCCATATTGTACTGTATCTGACTAGGATTTATACTTACCTTGACTGGGTGACGTCCTGTATCAGGATGTCTCCCGTACATGCTGATAGACCCAGCATAGTTTGGGTGTCTGCCGGAACACCACAGTGCAAGCTATCTATGAGGAATTGTGGTGTTTCGATAAAAAGCGGCTGTGGATACACAGAAGGATTTTAGTGGGTAGTGCCCTTTTCGGGCAATCCTGCATATCCACGTCACTCCCCCGAGTGAAGTGATATCTACTGAAGATTTCTCTTAAAAAAGACGGACTACCTCATCATCACATCACAGCCCATAACAGTCCACTGGAGGATTTAGAGCCTCTCCCACGAAAGGTTAGGTTATTGCCATTATCCACGCTTGGCACACCGGTTGGAGATAGCAGTGTTATAAATGTCGCAGCCATATGGTTAAATTAGCCGGTTAACTAAATGGCTAGCTTTTTGAGCAATTATTTAGTTGAAAATTTGCCTGTTTCATAAGATTTTAAAGTGATGTTGAAAGAACGATATTGCCTCGAGTTTACGCAGCTCTTCCACACATTGTTCCAATGCTAACCTACCCACAATAACTTCAAAGTATAATAATAGTTTGCATTAGGTTTCTATTCGGTTAGTTTAGGTTAGCATTATGACAATGAATGGAAGAGCTCCGTAAACTCGAGGCAATATCGTTCATTTGACTTTACTATCAAAGTTCATGAATTTGCCCAATTTTCAATTAAATAACTGCTTAAATAGCTAGCCGTTTAATTAACCGGCTAATTTAACCATTTGGCTGCGACATAAATATAACAACGGAAAACGCTGCTGCTCATTTTCCAGCCTACGGAGACTCTACTAGATCTTTTGCCTCGAAGTCATTAGTCGCCTTGTACGACACCTAAGAGTGTAAGGGGTTAGTGCTATTCTACTCTGCCGGACACCACACGGCTAGAGTTTATACTTACCTGTATTCAGAAATACATAAATTATTCTAATTCTCAATAACATGTTATGTATTAACCCGACGCCTTACACGCGCGTAAGGGTTTTGCTAGCACAGCAGTGAAATCTAAAACATCTTGCGTATTGGGTTTCATTTGCTTTGACATGAGAGTTTAGCATTGCTCTATAAAAAGGCTGTACACAAGCATTATCGGCATGCCCTATAAATGCATTATTCCCCCTATTATTTAATCCTATGTAGCTATCTTTAGAATATATTTGTTATTCACCTCTATCTTGTATCTCTCAATCGATTAAATCAGAAATGAGTAGATCCGCAAGTGAACCAAGGTCACCGGCATAGCCCTATGGATTGCCAGGCATTTTATTTTACACTAGCAGTCCCCCGCGGGTTTCACCGGCGCGCTGTACGGATCTCTGTAAACGTTAACTTTCCCGCGGGAGACTATAATTTTGTAGGGATAAAAACTACCCCATCCCGTGGTGTGTGGTGCCGCCACCTCAAAGAATAGCACCACCCCGTCTCTTCCCGTGGGTGTCGTAAGAGGTGACTAAGGGACAATTCCGAAATGTGGGCAGCAGCATCTTTCTGGGTAGATTTACATCAACTGCACTGCGATCTCCAACCCGCCTGCCAAGCGTGGAGATTATGGCAATGACCTCCCCTTTCGTGGGAGAGGCCCGAAGTCCTGCAGTGGACTGTTATGGGCTGTGATGTTGATGATGATGATGATAATGAAAAACTACCCTATATCTCTCGGAAATAATGTATGTAGCTTCCTGTTAATGAAATAATTTTCAAAATCGTTTAATAATAGTAGTTTCAAAGATTACTCCCTACGTACAAACCCACAAACATAGATAGATAGATAGATATACTCTTTATTGCACACAAAATTACAAATTACACATTTTTACTCTGTAACGGACCCGGTGCGACTTCCTTCGCATACCTACTTTACCCCTATCTCCCCTTTTTGCTTATAAACCTTCCTTTTCAATCACTATCTACCAATTGTTGAACACCGCATTAAAATCCGTTGCGTAGTTTCAAAGATCTAAGTATACCTACATACTTAGATACATAGGGACAGACGGCCGGAAGCGACTTTGTTTTGTACAACGTATAGATTAATATACCAGTATAATATAGATAACAATATGACTGGTTTGCTACATCGCCACATGACAATAAATACCTATCTTTGATGAGAATGCAGGTTTCAAATTCCACATCGCCATTGGCCCATGTGACCTTCCATATTCGAAATGGCCAATGCAGTTGCTCCATTCTCACGGCGTTTGTAAAGTGCTGTAGTGCAGTACTGGTAAATATTACTTAAAAAATAACATTAAAACTGTAGTTTCACGGCTGTGTAAATAAAGTGTAGCGGGAAGTTAGAGTTATGGATGCAAATCAGCTATATGCACATGTGAGTGTTCTGTAGTTTGTTGACAACTTGCAGGCTCTTAGAATAGTTAGTATGTACTACGCACTGAAAAACAGCACCACCGCGTCAGCCGTGGCATTCTTTCTTATGGTGGCAAACAAGCTTACGGCCCGGCCTTTATTTTATGTCATACAGTAGGCAAACAGGCAAGCGGGCCACCTGATGAAAAGTGGTCACCACTGCCTATAGGCATTAGCAACACCAAGAGTATTGCCAATGCGTTGCCCACCTCTATAACACGTTGCTCTGGCAGCAAATAGGCAAATGCCCCTCCACTGCCAAAGCCACGGTTCCCCAAATCCCCACCCATGGAGCACAGACCTTACTCACCGGCAGAAACACAATACTATTTAAAAGAGTATTGATGGTAAGTAGTCACTGCAGCCTATGGACGTTTGCAATACCAGGGGCATCACCCACGCGTTGCCGACCCCGGAAAAACTTTTTCACCCCTTTCTTGAAGATCTCCATGGTGTACTCTCCAGGGAAAAAGTTAATTTACCAGAAGTTTAGTTCATTCCACAACCTAGAAGAAAGTTCCTATGGAACCGCACAGTTCGCCACCAATTTGGCTCCAAGGTGTGAGGATGAACTTCCTGTCGGTAGCGAGCGGTGCGATGATAGAATGTGGCTGTAGGCATCATGTCAACAGTTTTTCTGAACAAACACTTTTGTACAATCGGTAGAACACAGAGAGGCGAAGTCCCTCCGCTGACTCAACGGCTCAATACCACTTGTGAGCTGTAAGTATAACGAGTGATGATGATGTCTTCCTGGCCGGTTTCGGCTACGGTGACTGCATCCGTTTTTATCTCGTTCGTGTGCTCGCAAGTGGCTTACGCAGCCAATATCTTTGGTGAAGACCCTTGCGCATTGTGGACACCGTTCACATAATTGTAATCGATCACCGCAGGTGGTCGAGCTTTCAATTGGTCACGTTTTGTGTCAAGGTCACTGCATGTTTGAGGTTCAAAGACTTTGGATTTAAGCAAAGTCCTCCACTCTGGTCTATTGGATGCTGGTTTCTCCCACCATCGCAGCCCATAACAGTCCACTGCAGGACTTCGGGCCTCTCCCACGAAAGGGGAGGTCATTGCCATAATCTCCACGCTTGGCAGGCGCGTTGGAGATCGCAGTGCAGTTGACGTAAATCTACCCAGAAAGATGCTGCTGCCCATCTTTTAGATTTGTCCCTTAGTCGCCTCTTACGACACCCACGGGAAGAGATGGGGTGGTGCTATTCTTTGAGGTGGCGGCACCACACACCACACTGGTTTCTCCCACTGTGTGGTATTACGAGTATTGTGATGTCAATGTCTATGTCTCGCCTTCCCAGCTGGTCTGGTCGACGATATGCGAGGAGGTGAACGCGCGCTGCGGCGGCGAGCGGCCGCGGACGCCCGCGCAGGTCAAAATGTGGTACGAGAACTACAAGAAGAAGTGCAAGATGCGCGCGCATGACACGCAGGTGATTATGGCTTTTTTTCCTTTAATTTTTTTTTATGACATACTTGGGGGCCGTTCATAAAATACGTCACGCTAAAATCAGCTTTTTCTGACCCCCTCCCCCCCATTGTCACGCTGTGTCACACTTTCTGTGACCCCTCTCGAAATATTTCGTCACAAAAACTAAGCCCCCCCCCCCCCCTGAATATGGTAAATTTTAATTAATAGTGCACAAATTGTGAGAATTTAAATATTTATTTAGTTTTTATAATAAAATTTAAATAAAGTAATAAACATATTTTATAACGAATAAGTCCATGGCCAGCGCTGATATCGAGAAATAAACAAAAATGAATATATATGAAGTTACAATTTATTATTATAAAACTGTATACGTTTGAAAGTCTATATATTTACTTAATATAAAATAAGTGACTTTCTATTATGATGAAAATTTAAAAAATAGTCAAAATAGTCAAAAAAACAATACTTATTGAAAATATTTTAATGAACAGCGAACGTCGCGTTGCCATACACCCTCCGTCCCCCCTTGTCACACTTTGTCACACTCAGCAAGAGCCCTCCCCCCCCTTGTGTGCGAACGTATTTTATGAACGGCCCCTTGTTGGAAAGTGGTCATCACTGCCTATAGACATAAGCAACACCAAGAGTATCGCCAATGCGTTTCCCATCTCTATAACACCTTGATCTGGCAGCAAAAAGGCAAATGCTCACTGCCAAAGCCACGGTCCCCCAAATCCCCACCCCATGGAGCACTGGCGACCTTACTCACCGGCAGAAACACAATACTATTTAAAAGAGTATTGGCTCTAGTAACGCTTCATCCTTTCGTCGTGTATCTTCCAGCTATCCGCACGACCTGCTTTGGTTCAACCTTTATAATGTGTACGGCTAATGGAACGCGTTGCCTGCGAGTGTGTTCCCTGATTACTATAATCTGGACGCCTTCAAGGCTAGAGTGAATTGGCTGTTCCTAGACAGGCATGCTCCATCGTCGGCCGCATCGTCACTTACCACCAGGTCAGATGACGGTCAAATGCATGATTAGTCTAAAATAAAATAAAAAATAATCATCTTGGCGTTAATGTCCCGGTTGTGCTCTCGCGCACGAGAGCGAGCATCTGCCTTGACCATAATCTCATATCATCGTCGCTTTCCATTAGGTCAGTGGAGGTAAAATACAGGCCTATTGACAATAAATAAAAAATATAGTATTTGGCAGATCAGGTAATTACAGTGGAGCCAATCTGACGATCTGACCTCCGTGTGTTAACAGAACATGACCAAATTGGATCATGGTTACATATTCAGTCATCTGAATGTGCAGGTTTCATCACGATATTTTCCCTCACCGTAAGAGCATCGGTTAGTGAACAACTAATGTGCATATCAGCCAGAAGACGCCCACTGCTGGGCATAGGCCTCCCCCAGAGATCTCCAAAAAGGCCGGTCCTGTGCTTTCCGCCCCCAGCTCGTGTCTGCGATCTTTAACAGGTCCTTCGGTCCACCTTGCAGGAGGCCTACCCACGCTGTGTCTACCATGCTTCGAGCTAATTGGGTTTTTATTTATATTTTTAACAATCTGTTTTCTTTTTCCAGCCACCCCCCCAACAAGAATCTGGCCTACTAGACGGTATGCTGTGGAGGATACATCCCCTTGACGTCAAAGGTAATTTACAAGTGTCCTGTCACCAATGACTCTTTTCTGAGTTATGTACATTAGTTGAATACCAACCAATGCTCTTACGGTGAGGGAAAACATCTGGCAAAACGAGACCGTTAGACGTATAAAAATGAAGGCATTTATTTGGCGCTTTCTTTTCAGAAGAAGTACTAAAACTAAGTATATTTTCGCTTAAAACCTTTCCGAGTAACTTCGGTTACCAAATTCAATACTTGAGAATCCTGTCTAAGCAGCGCCATCTAGTGAGGCACGTTAAAACTACACTTTTTACTTTTTTTAAATATCTGATAGAAAATCCTCTGATGGTTGATGATTCAATAAATCAGTTTTATTCCACCATCAAGTACAGTAGTGGTAGAGGTACAAGACATCCCGATTATGATGATGATGATGATGATGATGATGATGATGATGATGATGATGATAATAATGATAATGATGATCTTCCAGACGAAGAGGCGGACGCAGCGACCAGCGCGGACGGCGCACACAGTGTCAAAGATGACGACTGCATACCTGTCAATGTGAGTATACTTTTTTTACCGCTAAGGTGGCAAACAAGCTTTCTGCTCGCCTGATGGTAAGCAGTCACCGCAGCCTGTGGCCGTTAGCAATATCAGCAGCAATACCCACGCGTTGCCGACCCCGTAAAAACCTTTTAACCCCTTTCTCGAAGAACTCCATGTTGTACTCTCCAGGGAAAACCTCTCCAGGTAGTTCATTCCACAACCTTAGTGTGCGTGGAAGAAGGAGTCTATTATACGCATAATACAAGTGGGAATGAGATGCCAGGTAGATCCGGAACGCGTCCGATAGTGCCAGGCAGAGTCGGTCCACGTCCGGCAATGCCAAGCAAAGTCAAAATTCAGAAACGAAACCATAATGAAACGTTATGTTTTGTAAAGAGCATTGAACATTTACTATAGAGAAAATCACCACCCACTTTCCGCCATTTTGAAAAAATATCGATTTTGCGGCCACTCATAAAGCTTATGCCAATCGATAGGAAACTTTTATATATATCGATCACTTTATGTTCAAAAATATCGAAAACGGTATATCTTGCGAGATATTGCAAGCCTTTGGCTTGCATGCATTAACTACCGACACATGGGGAACAAACACCCCCTACTAAGTCTACTCAGAGTCAAATATCGTCTAAACTAATGAACCGATTTCGATTAAAAGACCTTTCAAATACAGAAAACCGCATTAAATTGGTTCATCCGATCGGGAGCTACAGATAGACGGATGAACGCGTTAAACTTACAACGAAAATTAAACTAAAATAAAGTGTTTTGTAAGATAATGTGTTCACCAACATACAAAATACTTTATTTCGGGTTGACCAAGGTCTACCGCTAGGGAACGGAGACTAAATTAACAGTCTCGAGAGCCGAGTGGCATATTAGTATGAAATAAAGTATTTCGTAATTCAATTGGTCAAATTTAGCCGCCTTCGTTATTGAACACCATTTAAAATTTGTCGGTTTATAGTCATAACTTTGGTGTCAACGTCTACTATGTCAAATGTTGACACATTTGACAAGAATCACAATTCCATGAAGGAGGGCGCTAGGTCTTTTTCTGAAACATCATTATTCTAATCACAATAGAGCCATGTTAGTTTCTTTTTCCGTCACGTTCCTTATTATCCATGTCGCATTGTTGGTGGCATTCTAATTCTGTATAGAATACTAAATGCTTCCGTTGTTGCTACATAAAACGCAGATCTAGCGCCACCATTGACAGGTCACCTCTGTCGCTGGTCAAGCTATATACTTATTAAGAGTTTATATATGTTAATTATGTTTTTGTACCTATTGAGTTAAATAAATTCTTATTCTAATTACAGATGTCAAACGGCCGACTATCCAGCACGAACGACAGTGACGACACGATGCCTAACCCCTTAGAGCCCCAAGTCCAGATAATCCCCCAATCCTCCCCCACGCCACCTCCGCACAAGACCCACCTAAACCCCCTTATAACACCCCACTTGCCACTCATAACCAATCCCTTACAGGCAATAGAGCAAGCTAGGCTCCAACAGAACTTCTTTCAGAAACTCAACGAACTGTCTAACACTCCGCTGAATTTGAGCCATTTGGACGTGGAAAAGAACAAAAATGGCCACGAACAATGCCAGGAGAGGAAAGACGACGAGATCAGAAACGATTGCGGGACAGCCACAGAGGAAGAGAGGCTGTATTTTTCAGCGAAAAGACAGCATGCCATATGGGAACACGAAGCGAAGATGAAGATATTAAACATGGAACTCAGGCAAAAAGAGGAGATATTTTCACTTCAGAAACAGCTGTTCCTCATAGAGTTGCGACTGAAAATGGACTTCCTAGAGAAAGCTAGCGGCAAATAATGAAAGCTTCCACTCGAAAATCGGTCCAATATGTGGTTGTCAAACTGACGGGCGCTGTCACATTGACAGTTGAAGCGTCAAGCGTCAGTTGGCGGGAGTCCAGTGGTGTCACGCGACAGTGATTTTTTCAGCGTAAGTTAAGCCAAGTTTTTTGTAAGTGAGCAATAATTTTTTATCTAGTTTTAAAGTGCCATTATATTTTTATTGTTATTAAATAGTAGACGCCGTTTGGTTAGCAACAGGGTTTTGTGCTGAATTCCTGTTCTCGAGGAGGTTTTTGAACGAAATGGTATTGATTGCCAACGAACGGAAGGGTACGGACCTTTTGGTACAATTTTCGATATTTTTTTCTTCGCTGTACCAAAAGGTGTAATTTAGAAAATGTGATCAAAATCCTTATTTTTGTAATCGTTATTTTTGCATAGCTTATTATTTTTTATTTCTTTTTTTTTATTAGGTTAGTGTCATTTAACATGCTTATGTTTTATTTAATCAAGACGCGCGATTATTTTTTTAGTATTATGTTTAAAAAAGTTATTAAAAAAAACACTTAATTTTTTTTTCGTTCAACAGGCAGCTAACGCATAATTGTTATTATAAATAAAATAGGTAGAATTAAAAGAAAACTGCCAAAATGTAAGAATTTCGAAAGTAAAAAATGTTTTTTTCTTACTTAGTACTTAGAAGGCCCTGTAAGGGTTTATAGTGAAGTTTTGAGGTCGAAGTACTTTTGACAGCTAGGGTTGAAATTGCAAAAAAAACTAGTCTATTTACACGATATTGTAACTTGGTGAAGTAGCTAAAAATGTTGAGCACCACTTGGAAATTTCAAAGCAAAATGCAGGCATTTTGGTATGACAGAAATGATATTTTATTTAAATATTTTTTTAAGATTTTAAATAAATACTTAGCTGATAGGCGTTTGGTTTATATATCAAAGGATATATCTACTCATGACGCACAAGTTTGTGGTTGTTATTTTTAAATACTTCACGAAAGTTGCAATTTTTAAGTCAATGCAGTGCCAATATAAACCGTTGTTGGTTAATAGTTGATACATATATAAGACAACTGTACGTTTATATAGAAATAATTAAACGAAGAAAATTATTAAATACATAGATATTTAAAACGTAAAATATAAATAAAATGGACAAGCAGTATATGATATTATAATACGACTTAATAATATTGTTAGGTATTAATAATTGTAATTTAGCAAGCGAAATAATAATTAATAATACAGTACAAAAGTAATTAAAAAATTACCTCATGATTGATACAGTGTATTGTACATAATTATATTATAATATATGTAGATACGATAGGTTTAGAAAAGATTTTATTGTATTAAAAGAAAAACATTTTTACAGTATCATGACATGATAAGAAGCAACTTTTTTTTTTCCAGTTCTAGTTAAAATTATTATTTTAAAACGTGACTTTAAAAATGTTCTTTTGAAACGTGAGTAGATTTTAAGTAACTGGAAAGCTCTAGAATATTTGGCGGCAATAACTATAAACAAAAACTATATAGGAATTTAAAAAATGGCAACGTTTTGTGATGTTCAACTTAAGATCTCAAGTCAGGTTTAAAAAATTAAGTTTTACCTCTGATGCCCTTCAGTGTTATTTTACGAAAAGATTTTAATAAATGTATTGTATAAATATTATTATTATTTTAAATTGAAAAATTCGATACATTTTTAAGTTGATCCGATGAAATTTGGATAATATTGATATTAAATAAAGAATTTATTTTCTGTTCAATTGCAGTTTTTTTGTGCGCTCGCGTAGCGCACGCTATCTCTTTCACACTCATTGCAAGTTGCTTGAGGCCAATGAGATGGGTACAAAGCGAGCACTCGCGTGGGTGCGAGCGTTTTCAAAAGTAGGGCCTCTGCCGGTCTAGCCATCTTTGACAGCTCCGCTTGCGTGATGCGTGTATGGTAAAAAATTGACAGGTCGAAGTTCGACTATTTCTACCAACATCTACATTGACTCTGATTGTGTAGGATCATCCGTCAATCCGCCTCCTTTGTACACCGAAAGTACGTGAATTGTCTATGGACCAAGAATTTCTACCACAAACAGCTTATTTCAGATAACGTTAGCTTATGTCAAATCCCATACATTTTTTCTGCCACAAACGATTGTAGATTAACGAAACCTGTTGGCTAAGGCCTCTGGTGTCAAAATACTGTCGTGTATCGTCGTGTGTCAGACCTTACGCCTCACTAGCTCCATCTGAAACTGAAAATCCCCATTAAAAAGATAGTTTTAACGAGACGAAATGGTCCTAGAATCCCATTAAATACTCCAGATTTTGTTTGTCGCAACAGCTAATAGCCCACCTGAAACTGATTCATTTATTCACTAGGTTTCTTGGAGCAAAAATACAGAACCGTATATGTGTTATCACTGTGAAAATTAAGACTAAGATGGTATGCCTTATGCCTGTAATTGTGAGGGCTATCTTATCCTTCATTAGCCGTATTCATTCGACACGAAATTCGTAAGCGGCGAATGCGTGTCGATCGATTCGAAAACTGTTATTCAGAATCCCGATAGATTCCACGGAAACTCTACTGTCTATGACATATGAAAATTTCATCAAAATTAACTGAAACCACATTTTCCTAAGAACTTAAGCGGGGTCCTTTGTCGATTCCGTATCCGAATCCGATTTCCGAGCCATTTGGACGCCTTCAAGGCTATAGTGAATAGGCTGTCCCTAGACAGGACGCTCCATCTTCGGCCGCATCGTCACTTACCACCAGGTGAGATGGCGGTCAAATGCCTGGGTAATCTAATATAAAAAAACCCATATAGCAATTTAACTATAGTTCGCGTCTAATGTATTAGCAATAGCGGACATTGATCAAGCGGAGAAAGAAATAGAAAAGTTTATAATAGTTTTTGTCTTTCGAATTCTACCAATCCTTTTCATAAAATGCCTTGGGAGTTTTGACACTGGTGGCCGGGTGGTGTCTGGCAGAGTAGAAGGGTAGTAAAAATGACATATAATTCGGGTACATTTTCATAAGTCATAGATCATGTTGACATTAATGTCCCGGTTGTGCTCGCGCGCGAGTGCCCTAGGTCCGAATTGGCCATGATCTAGTATTTAGCAGATCAAGCAATTACGGTGGAACGCCTGCCATCTGATCTCCGTGACCCTGTTATACATACCTACGAGACCCTGTTATACCATGGTATATAGAGAAAACCCAAGAACATCCGTGCGAACTAGTGGATTAATAAAACTTGGTTCTAATTATAAACCTTTATTTAAATGAGTATTCATTATTCCATTCACAAACCAAAATTGGCAAACAATTAAACAGATTCAATGAAAACATGTGATCATGGCATGATATTTAAACTCACAATATTTTGGTCCCGATTTACACTTTAAAAAATAATAATCTTAGTAAAACAAAATATACAATATATTACTATTTCAATATTACTATGTTATTTACATTAAACTACTTACAATAGGTATGAGTGAATTTTTTACCTTAACTTTATGGAGGTTTTGTTTAACAAATAGCATAGCCTTTCAAATACCTTTTTAAAAATTATTATAAAAATTACGGCTACAACATATTTTACCAAACTAATATTTTGTTCATAATGTATGATATATTCAGTTCCAGCCATCATACATTTTCAGACTTCAGTTCATCAATCAATGACTCTTACGGATCTTAATTTCAACAGCTGTAAGTATTCCCAAACACAAATAAATAAATAATAGCTATAGTTTTCTCGAGTAGAGCTATCTACGCTTACGCTATAGGTCGACCAGTGACCACACAGCTGTAGACTAAAGACGTAACTCTGTTGCCAACAATTCTCTGATTTCAATGATTGAAATTGTTACTTTTGCTATTATGTATGATCGATTTAATAGTTCCAGTTTATTATAATGGAACTTTCTTAGCAACTGAACTTATGAAATCGATGATACGGAATCGCAAAAGTGACAATTTCAATCATTGAAATCAGAGGATTGTTGGCAACAGAGTTACGTCTTTAGTCTACAGCTGTGTGGTCACTGGTCGACCATAATTAGCCTACTGGTATATCGCCCGTGGGAGGGAGGGCGCAGGGACGGCAGGGAGGGAGTTTTTTTTTAATTTAGGTATATCTAGTCTAAGGTAGGCCATGAAAATCGTGTCGAATCAACGCCACCTATTTATGGTTTTTTGAACCACTTTTCTTTTTAAACAGATGTTTGAAAATCTCTCTTTGAAATACAACTGAAATTAGTACTTATAACGAAAAATCATGGCGCGTACGTGTACAAAAATATAAAGCTACATAGGTTTGTAAAAGAGTTTTTGGTTGTAATTTACTTGTTTCCTATACACCCAAAGTACAGATTTTGGGTGCATTATTTAATGATCTCAGGACAGGATAGTGGACGGTGTACACAGCAATTGATAAAAAACCGCAAATGGATGCACACGATCGCCGTTTGGTACACTGGTTGGTTGGTGGAGGAGTCCATACTTGGCATGTTTGAAATTCAAAATTTCTTTATTGATTAGGACATTAACACCCGGTTTCTGAAACGCTTGTCAACGCAAAAATTACGTAACAGCTTGTTAAACACTGATTAAATGCAATTTGGGTTTCTGAAAGGGCCAATTGACGGCTTGTTAACAGCTTGTTAACGGATTGTCAAATCTCCAATTAACGGCTGATTAATGTAATTTTGGGTTTCCGGAAAGCTTTTTCTCATGTTAACTGTATGTTATCGCCTTGTTATTTTAATTGGCGAAAATCGACCAATTAACCGATTGTCAAAAGAAATTATAACCGATTTTCTTGGTCTAGGTCTTGGTCCTGGCCCTGGTCCAGGTCCTAGTTTTGGTCCAAGGCAAAGTCCAGGTCTAGGGTCCAGGTTCTGGTCCAGGATCATGACCAAAACTGCAACCATGATCACAATTTGAGCTTGAACCAGAACCAGGACCATAAACATTAGCTGGACCAGGACCTGGTTCGGGGCCAGGACATGGACCTGAACCACGGACATGTCAGGCTCCAGGATCTGGACCTGAACTAGGAGCTGGTCCGGGGCCAGGGCCTGAACCTGATCCAGGGCCTGGTCCGAAGCCATGACCTGGACCTGAATCACGAAGTGGTCCGGGTCCAGGACCTGGACCTGAACCAGTACCTAGTCCGAAGCCAGGATTTGGACCTGAACTACGAACTGGTCTGGGTCCACGACGTGGACCTGAACCAGTACCTGGTCCGGGGCCAGTACCTGGACCTGAACCAGGACCTACTCCGAAGCCAGGACCTGGACCTGAACCAGGACCTGATCCGGGGCCAGGACCTGGACCTGAACCACGAACCGGCCCGTGTCCAGGACTTGAACCAGGATTTAACTAATGGGATTATTGGGAGAAACTCACAGAATCGATAGCCGATGGGGCGATGTTGTTGAGTGGCTTTCTCTGGATGGCCTTCCAAGAGATGGACGGACGACCTATTTAAGGTCCTAGGGAGCCGATGGATGCAAGATAACAGAGTCGACCAGAGTGTAAGCCGTGGGAGGCCTGCATTGAGCAGATGGGATTACTGATCCACTGGAACCCGTGACCCTATAACATAAATATTGTTATAATTTCTCTTTTCTCGCTCTGTATATTTTTTTGATAATATTCGATTTTACACGAAAACTATACAATAGCTATCAGTTTCATCTAAAAGTTGAATTTCCCGCCGCTATCAAAAGGCCGCTAGGGACAGAGACAAATCAATGCGTTAGACAGAAACAAAACATATATGAGTGAATGAATGTGACTGATTTTAGCAGGGGTAGCCAGACGAAAAAATTGATCTCTTGTTAATGGTCGATTAGCTAACAATAGATTGATTGGCGTTTCAGCAACCCACAGTGATTTAACAGCTTGTTAAATGTGACAGTCTGTTAGCTAATCAATGATTTGACAAGCGTTTCAGAAACCGGGTGTAAATATCTCTTTCAATCGTCAAAAAGGAGGGTAGGAAAGTAGGAAGGAAACACACAGTGACACGCTGACCGCCCTAAGGCCGTAGCAAACCCATCCCACGCCAACCACGACCACATATTACGTTCCAAATATTATATAAGTATGTCTAGTATCTAGTTTGAAAATACTTCTTTGATTTTTAGGAAACAGGTGACTGAATGGTATTGGTGTGGTATCTTTTTAGAACCGGCTCGCGAAGCCCTTCAACTTGATACCAAACACGATAGATTTCTGAGAAAAAAATTAAAATCCTATACAAACAAATTGAAGATAAGATTACTATGAAAATATTTTTGAGAACCACCGCTCAAAAAGATTGTTTTAACCAAGTACCCGTCACCAAACAGCTATCCTGTACATCGATTTGCGGTTTTTTAGTCGTAGCCTGACCACTTAGTTCTTCAGACAGAGAGCGGTCACGCGGTCAGGCGTTCCGCGTTCTGCGGTCGTTATCTTGGCGGTGACTGGATAAGGTAGCCGCCAATGTTGGCAAGCGAAGATGGAGAAGGTGGAAAAGGCTAATTACCCATCTAGCCGGGTGTTGTAGCCAAGGGAAAAGGGGTCCAACAGTTGATCGTCGGAATTTGTATATATGCCGCGGAAGTTGGCATATTTCGCTAACGCGATGTAGGACGGTCAGCGCCATCTATGTGCGGATGCTTGCCAACCTTGTGTTCGTGTACTCGTAATGTGAGTATTGTTGGGTTCCCTATCGGAGCGATATAAGTCGCTACACCCACACAGCAGGCGGTCAGACCGCGTCGGTAAACCAGACAGTTATTTTTTACTATTTAAAAGTAATAAGTAATAATTCAAGAGAGGTAGGGCATAGCGGGGTATCCCGTTCGAATTGGAGCCGCCCGACTGGGGAAGTACCTCCACCTTAAAGAATATCGCAGCTAAATAATACTCTTTTAAATAGTATTGTGTTTCTGCCGGTGAGTAAGGTTTCCAGTGCTCCATGGGGTGGGGGTTTGGGGAACCGTGGCTTTGGCAGTGGAGGGGCATTTGCCTTTTTTCTGCCAGAGCAACGTATTATAGGGGTGGGCAACGCATTGGCGGTATTCTTGGTGTTGCTAATGTCTATAGGCAGTGGTGACCACTTTCCATCAGGTGGCCCGCTTGCCTGTTTGCCTACCGTATGACACAAAAAAAAGTGTTTGGCATGCCTCCTCACTAGATGGCGCTGCTTAGACAGGATTCTCAAGTATTTAATTTAATAACGGAAATCACTCGTGTTTCGTGAAAAGATACTTAGTTTTAGTAATCTGAGAAGCAAGCGCAAAATGTTTACATTTATATACATGTAACTTCTTTATTTATTTTCGAGAAACGTGTCTAATCAACGCATAAATTTGAACTATTTCTTCCCGTTAAATCTTCCATTCGAACACAGAACAAGAATGAAGAACGCCTGAGGGCTTACCATGAACTCTTATAGCAGGACCAAAACAGAATTGCTTTCGGTTTGAACGAGACAAGCTTATGTGACACGTATAGCGCTGTCTCGTTCTAAGCAGGGCAGTTCTGTTTAGGTCCTGCTATAAGAGTTCATGGTAAGGCCCCTGATCACATGACCACTGTCTGAAAGCACCCTTAGCTGCTAATAATTCTTTCACCTCTACAGCATGAAAAGGGTGTTTTCGGTGCGTAAAAACTCATAACAAAATATCTTTTGTGCTAGTTTTCAATGATCCGTTTTCAAGGATCGCTTCCTTAAAATTCCCAAACATGGCGCGCTCTAACGACTGACGACATTATCATAACTCCTTGGCTGTATTTTATTGAATTGATATTTATCTTTATTTGGATGCAATTTATTTTAGATTTATTAATTTAACGGTTTTTGAATGTCAGCTCGTTAGGGCTCAACTTTATAAAATTTATTAATCGATTTCTGGTCGACTGGAAGATAAACCTGTGTATAGGGGTACCAAGACTTTAGGTTACTTTGACACATTGCGGGGAAATGAGCATACTAAAATTTATTTTACTGGCAATAATAAATACATAATTATATCCACAATTTAAAATTTGTCGGTTCATACTATCTAACTTAGGTGCCAATGTCTGCTACGTCAAATGTTGACATATTTGACATGAAGGAGGGCGCTAGGTATTTTTCCAAAACGTCTTTATTCTAATTTCACAATTGGGACATGTTAATTTTATTTTTCCATGACGTACCTTTTTATCCATGTCCCATTGTTGGCGACATTCAAATTCTGTCACAGAATACTACATCCTTCCGGTGTTACTTAAAACGCAGAGCTAGCGCCACCATTGACAGGTCACCTCTGCCGCGGTCAAGCTTTAATGAATAAATAAATAAACTTAAGGCTAGAATGGTAGCACTTTAGCAAATATTAAAAATAATACAGACCGTTCTATCGCGGTTTAATTTGTTCTGAGGCAATGAATAATGACAATTACTCATAAGATTTGCCATACAACTACAACAATAGCCCCATACAGTAATAAGATTTTAATAATGTTTGAGTCCTTACAGCGCTATCTATGTGAATTTTCGAGAAGCTATCTTTGAAATCGGCTCATTCTAGTTTGTAATATAAAGATAGCACTCGCAGCAAAAAATAAATTTGCTCTCTCGTTGGACATATATCTATTGCCTACCATAACCGTCATCTATTTCTCAAGTACATTTCTTAATCCTCTGACAGTGCTACTTGCTTCAATCTTCAAATCTCACCGTCTACTGCTGGCCTTGAACTATATCCACAAATTTCTTCTCCACCACAAATTTCTTTTCTACCATAAATTTCTTCTTCTCCACAAATTTCTTCCCTTCCACAAATTTCTTCTCCACAAATATCTTCTCCACCCGTTCAATGATGACCCATCTTCATCTGCTGATCCTCTGGCACCGTTCCCAACATCGACATCTGCGGGCAATGCATGCCATCCCTGGCATGCATCTTGGCATGGTGTCTCATGGAAGCCGCTTTCCTGAAGGCCAGACCGCAGCCACAGGTGTATGGTCTCTCTCCGGTATGACAGCGGATGTGGGATATCAGGTCGTGCCGTTGGACGAAAGCCTTCTCACAGTATGAGCATTGGAACGGTTTCTCGCCTGCAGAGAGGAGTTCAAGAGATTAGTATATTAATATACAGGGTGTTACATAATATATGTATAAAGCCGTGAACTGGTTAGAGTGTTAAACATAATAAAACGATAGGTACAATTATTTCTGTTGTACGTGGAATTTTTGTACCTATCGTTTTCATACATTTAGCACTCTATACGGTTCACGGCTTCATACATATGTTATATAAAAAAAATTCACGTACGACAGAAATAATTGTACCTATCGTTTTATTATGTTTAACACTCCATCCAGTTCACGGCTTTATACATATATTATGTAACACCCTGTATAGTACTAAATAAAACTATACTAACTATAGTACTAAGTAAAAGATAGTACTAAATAATAGGTTGGGGAGAAAGTCTCTGCGCATTTTATATGGAAATTCAAAACATTTTTAATATAGTTTATTTACATTTAACTAAAGTATGTAGGTACCATTTTGTTCGATAACTTATTGCCATCTTATAGGTAGAGACATTATCCCATTGCTATAGAAATTTTGGGGCTTCTGAAAAAACTGCGTCAAGTAGTTTTGGCAGTACTCTCGTGATGTTAACCTGACACTGTCTAAAGAATTCTGAAGAGACCGAAACAGGTGGAAATCTGAAGGTGCAAGGTCAGGACTATACGGCGGATGCATTAACACCTCCCAGCCAAACTCTCTTAATTTTTGCTGAAAGGTTGAAGATGTGTGAGGTCTAGCGTTATTATGATGAAAAACCACACCCTTTCTGTTGATTAATTCCCAAAATAGTTGTGAAGCCTGACCGGTCTTTGACCATGACCTTTTACGCACGTTCTTGTCGTACGTGATCCAGTTTTCATCACCAGTTACCAATTTCTTCAAAAATTGTTCGGTTTCATTACGTCGTAATAAAGAATCACAAATGAGTACACGGTTCATTAGGTTTCTTTCAGAGAGCTCGTGAGGTACCCAAATATCGAGCTTTTTTGTGTACCCATTTTTTTTCAAATGCGTCAAAACTATTTTGTGGTCAATTCCCAGTTTTTCAGCTACGTCGTAACTACTGATATGCCGATCTTGCTCCACTTTTTCAAAAGTAGCATCCATTTTATCCGTAACAGGGCTACCAGAGCGACGTACATCTTTGACATCAAAATTTCCGGATTGAAAACGCTTAAACCAAATTTGTGCTACTCCCACAGACACTGCATTAGGTGCATAAGCAAATTTTTTTCGCGGCTTGCGTTGCATTTTTATCTTTTTTGTAGTAAAATTTAAAAATGTATCTAATTTCTTCATTAGATTCACTCATCTTGACGGTAAGAAAAACAAATGAAAATCACGCATTTTCATAATTAGAATTTGGAATTATCTTCTTTAAAATTTAAACTTTTACATGATACCAAAACCAGCCAGGTACAAATAGTATAGCCAAAGTGGTTTTATTACAAGTTCATACATACTATATGCGAAAAGACTTTTTCCCCAACCTAATAGTACTCGCTTTTACCCGCAAAAACTGTATAATCATCATCATATTCGCCGAAAGCCAAAAGACGCCCACTGCTTGGCGTTATCATCCCGGTTGTGCAGCGCACCCTCGTGCGGGCCTCGGGCGGGGCCCTGGACCCTCGCCCAGGGCCCCGCCTTGACAATGATCCAGGACTTGGTAGATCGAAGGTAATTACAGTGGAGCGACTGCCATCTGACCTCCGTGACCCCGCTACCAGGGGAACCTGGCCAGATTGGCTCATGGTTACACATTCAATGCGCAGGTTTCATCACGATGTTTTCCCTCACCGTAAGAGCATCGGTTAGCATTAAACTAATGCACATAACTCAGAAAAGAGTCATTGGTACAGCCGCAGTCGGATTCATACCCGGTACCTTACGAGTCGGATACCTTAACCACTCGGCCACCGACGCTCCTAATGTTTATTTTTACTTGGACAGCACAAGAAAAGAATCTCAAGAAATAAGTACGCACCAGTATGTGTTCTCCGATGGTTCTTCAGTGTGCCAGACGCAGCGAACCTCATCGGGCAAAGGTCACAAGCATACGGTCTCTCGCCCGTATGTGTTCTCCTATGTTTGACCAGAGAGCTGCTTGTCGTAAAGCCACTACCACAGTCGTCACAAATGAATGGGTGAGCTCCGCTGTGTTTCCTGGTATGAGCTACTAATTCACCTTTCGAGACGAACCTGAAAAATGTATTATTTTTATGTTATACAGCAGACAAACAGGCAATCTGATGGAAAGTGGTCATCGCCGCCTATGGACTCCAAGGGAGTTCTCAATGCATTGCCAACCAAATTGTCAGAAATTGAAATGATGAATTTTAATTTCTGTTACGGGTCTGGGTGTTACATGTATAATAAGTATGTATTTAAAACAAAAAAGTATTTAAGTAGTTTATCAATTATCTACATACCATAGCACAAGCTTTGCTTAGTATGGGGCTAGATGGCGCTGTGTGAATTTGTCCACGAATATTTATATTTATATATTTATTATATAACCTCTGAAGCGACCTCTGATATGCCTCTTGAACGATCCCATGTCATCGACCGAAGGAAACACTGTGGCTGGGAGCTCACTCCACATCCACCTGTATTGGTTGTAGTGAGATTTTAGGTCGCTAATAATGTAGAATTTAAAGGCCTTGTATGCCTTCAAGGCTACAGTGAATAGGCTGTTCCTAAACAGGCATGCTTCATCATATTCATATTCATTTATTTAGTAAATATTTTTCACCGTCATACAATTATTAATATTCATAATTATTAGAGAAATCAATGAACATAAATTAACAAGTATGTCAATATAAAATTTAATATTATCACAATATAATAATAATTAATAAACATACTAACTACATAAGTGCGTAGCTTAAATAATGTCATCTCATAATAAAATCATCTTCGGCTGCATCGTCACTTACCACCAGGTGAGATGGCGGTCAAATGCGTGGGTAGTTTAATATAAAAAAAATTGTTAGTCCCACCCGTAGAAAACAAGAAAGTAGCGTCTATCCAGTGCGTGGAAACTGTGTTGACATACCCAATTTGATTTTAGTGACAATTTATTATGTAGGACACATATTTATGTAACCAAAAATTGTTTCCATCTGTGATTGTGATTGACATCTGTTCCAATGTGATTAAGATTTCAAATCACTTATCAATCTATGTGTATTAGATTGTCTTAGGAAATATTATTATTTTCTCACGATTAAAAATACCCAATAACCGGGTAAGGTTAAGGATAAGTGAAGCTTCGTGTTAGTGAAAAAATGTTCGAATCGTTTTGGAGATACTTAGTTAAGTAATTTTCGAGATGCCATCCAAACATACATACAAACTTTTCTTCTTAATAATGTAAATATAGATGAGTGAATAAAATAAATAATAAAAGATGTTTAATATAAATATAGAAAGTTAATAAATTGGATTAGGTGCTCATAGTTGTAAATATAAATCTTGACACACGTCTTTCTCTTATAGTTATAACCTGTGATTGACTTGTAATCTGTTGCAGAAAATTAAGAATAATAACAATCTATCACTGAAACTTAACTTCTTTTTATTCATAATAATTTTTATTTCAGAAAAAAAATGTGCACTAAGAGATTCAACGTACCGTCTCTCACACTCCTCACATTTGAACGGCTTCAATCCTTGATGCCTCCACATGTGTTGCGTTAAATTAGTCTTTTGGCTGAATCCTTTACCACATATAGAACACAAGAACGGTTTTTCACCTGTATGAGTCCTCATATGATCGTTCAAAGTTGACAACATGTAAAACGATTTGTTGCATAAATGACAAACGTGTTTCTTCTCCATTTTATGACTTTCTTTATGAGTATCCAAAGATTCCTGAGTGGAAAAATTCGTCGAACACGCCTCACATGTATAGCCTTTCTGTGCTGTGTGAACGGATAATACGTGATTGTCTAAGTGAGCACGATGTTGAAATTCACGTTTGCAAGTGTCACAAGTATATTTTACGTTAGCTTTCAAATCGTGATGATTCATGTGAGTGGTGTACGAGGATTTTCTACTAAACTTCCTCATGCACTTGTTACATTTATATACACCTTTGTCGTTGTCGTCTCTTTTATGTGTCCGTCTATGTAGCCTACAGGCTTTCACGCTCTTGAACTCTTCACCACATTCTGGGCATAATATTTGACTTTTTATTGTGATGTTTCGACTACCGTTTGAATGTTTTTTCAATATTTTAATTTTCATTGATTTTGTAAAGTTATTTTCATTTGTGTTACACTTCTTTTTTTGTAAATGGTCTTTGTGTTCTCTTTCTGTGTTACAAACCACTCCACAGCTGATACAGGAGTACATTTTCAATTCATCCAGGAAAGAGTTCTCTTGTTTAAATGTTATGAGTGGAGTATCATAGTCATCTGACTCACCATAATCAATTGGTGCATCCAAACTGTCTCCTGAATCGGAATCTTGATTTCCCGTCTCAGATTTCACTGGCATTTCAATATCTGGCTTTATATCCAATAGGTCACTAAATTTATTATTAAAACTATCTGAAGTCAAATTAGCTGCGTCTTCTTTCTCATTTTTGACACCTTCGCAAGATGAGGCGAATAAATCGATGGCAGGCTTATTCGGCTTTTCCGATTTCGTTGAGCGCTTTTTACTTACATTTTTACTAGTTTTCACCTTTCTAACTGGAGGCTCGGCTTTTAACTCGGGTTTGTTGCAGACACTAACATCGAAATGCACAAAGTTGTCATTTTTCATATGTGCCTCTAAAATAGTCTCAGATTCCACGCATCGCCGTTTAAACTCATCGGCTTTCAACAAGACTATCTCACATTCATTACAGACTTGCGTTGGGACTTTTTCACTAGTTTTAATGTCCACATTAACTATAAATATGAGGGCTTCTAACAATGTCCGATGTTCGCCCTCCATTTTCGATGTTAGCGAGCGCATATTCGTTGATTTACACAAACACGTCCGACAAAATTGTTCCGGACTTATTTTTATGTCACTTTCCATTGTTTCTTTTACTAGAAATTATGAATTTTTACAAAATGCAATCGATAAGATAAGTCTTTCAGGAAAACAACACAAGTCGCCCAAGCAAGCTGCTACCACAGACTAAAAAAGTGTAACAAACGTCATCCATCAATGAATGACGTCTCGTACAAACCATTTATACCACTGTGAACAAACATGAGTGAAATGAAACGCAACTTAAAGCGCACTCCACATGTGGACAGTTCCGCGGGAACACGAGAATGTAGAGGGAGTATTCGTGTAGTCCCGTGCATGTTTGGCATGTCTCGCCTATTTCATAGACTAAGTAGAGATAGTTTGTTGTCGTCTCGATTCGATCGATTTTATATTTATATTTCTAGCGCTTTTTCCCGTAACAGGTTCGGGGTACACTTGACCATGATCCAGGATATAAGTAGATCAAGTAATTACAGTAGAGAAGCTGCCATCACCTCTGTGACCCTGTTTACAGTAGATTACCGATATTACACCGATGAATCGATAAAATGTCGCGCGTTTTGACACCACCACATCCCTAATAGGCGAAAATGTAGAGGATCGACCGAAGTCCCGGCAAAAGTTTCGCCGGAAGTTTCGGCGAACATGTGGAGCGCACTTAACACTGTTTATCCTTGATCCTAGGTTCAAGCGCACTCCACAAGTGGACTGCGGGAACACGAGAATGTAGAGAGCAAAGAGATTGGAATGTTAGCGACCTTCTTGCTATAACCATGAAGGTCGCTAACATTCCAATCTCTTTGGTAGAGGGAGTATTCGTCTAAATTCGTGTAGTCCCGTCATGGACTTACTACCCAAAGTCCCGTGCATGTTTGGCATGTCTCGCCTATTTCATAGACTAAGTAGAGATAATCATTCGATTATTGGTTGTATCTATCACTTTGGTTCTTTCTAGTCAAAAATTTACTAGGTCAATCCAAAAATGTACACAATTCACAAATAAGTAAATTCACATACTTTAAACAAAATGTACAATTACTACAGGAAAAATATTGTTGTATCCGATGACCGCACAGACATACCAGACTAAACACAAATCACAAATATACTAATATCCTGCATCATGGTAAGTGTACCCCGAACCTGTTACGGGAAAAAGCACTAGGAAAATAAATATAAAATCGATTGAATCGAGACATACTATCTCTACTTAGTCTATGGCGGATACTACACACGATATTTATCGTGATACACGCAGGATCACGATATTTATCGAGTGTGTAGCCTAGAGTATCACGAATCGTGATACGGATCACAGGATTTCCGAAAATCCAGAAATCTACGATCCGTATCAACTATCGTGCGATATATATCGAGCGTCTAGTATCTAGTCGATATTTATCACGACATTTCTGTCAAACTGACTGATAAATAACGTAATTTCAAATTTATTTTCATACTTTGTGTTTATTTTCAAGCCGCTGTGGCCACTATGGACCTGCGGGGCTATTGGCTAACTCAGTGTTCAACTAAATTTGACATAAGATGTCCACTAAACCCTAATTTGGTATTCGCTATGGCTAGTGTTCAACTGAGATGACGTCATATAACAGTTGTACACTGTAGATGTCAAAGGCATATATTTTTGTATCGATAATTCAATAATTGGTATTGCGTATGGTGGTGATTATCACTCAGTACGTCAAATCCATAGCCACTTTGATTGTCAAACACATTTCGAATGTAAACTTGTATGAGCGGTGACGGCGTCGCTGTTCTTGGCAATGACATGTCATTTTAATCACATTTCAGAATGAAGTTTCCATAGTTTCAGTTTTGGCCACCGGGTCAAATAAGTTTGTGGCCATAGAGCAGCAATGTAGACTAGAACTATTTAGGCATTCGCTATTTCCAGTGTTCAACTGAGATGACGTCATTCAATTAATGTACACCATAAAAATGTTTGACAGATGTTTTTGTATCGATAGTTCAATAATTGGTATTGCGTATCGTGGTGGGTACGTCAAATCCATAGCCACTTCGATTGTCAAACACTTTTTCAAAGTAACTGCTAGAGAGTAGTGTTTTATAGGAATCCGGTGATGGCCACAATTATCCGGCTGAGTTGGAAAGGTAAGAAGAAGTAATACGCAATGAACTACGATTTGGGCTTGGAGTTTTAGAAGGTTGATATGATAAATTCAAAGAGACTGTCAATTTAATACTTTGGTCCTTGCTCTCTTTATAAATTGAAATAGATAATCTGTACTATAATATTTAGTATGAAGAGTGGCGCTGTTCTCTGTAGCCTGACTATATACTTATAATAATGTCTATAGTTCCGCTGATAATCTCGGGACCTTAAAGATGAAACTCTATTTAACTTTGCGTGCAGCTGAAAATGGAACTAAATTTAACAGAACAGTGACCACCAAAAATAGTGACAGGGACGCTATACCTAAGTGCAGACTGGTCTTTCGCGCACTGTGCCTAACCAAATAAATAAATAATCTAATGGAAAATGTAACTTTTTCGGTATAGGGTAAGTTGGTGTAAGAATACAAGAAATGCTATGCTGAAATATATTTTCACAACACCTAAATTTAACCCTAAACTCTCGGTCATACGGACATATTGAGACCTAAACCTAATCGTGTGTATGCTTACTTGCTGGTGATAATAATACTATACGGCGAATGACTACATGCCCACATATCCCGGCACATTATTTTTGAGAGAATTATAGACTTTTCTGGTGTAATCGGGTGCATCGATGGCGCTTACGTAGCCGTAATTCGGCTAAAGGATGACGAGGAGGATTTTCATAACAGAAAATATCTTTGATATAGTATATAAATGATTTATAACTTTATACAAAACATGAGTTATAGAATGACAATCAATACGACGCTATTTTAAATTGTAATATTGTATTGTAACAAAAAGTGGTGATCACATTAACAACCCACCTATTTACGCTTCGAACTAATGCGATATCAAGGCATAGGTACAGTACAAAAGCATAAGCGCATTACCTTCTCAAGAAAATGTTCTTTTACCGCTACAATAAAATTCACGGCATTTGGTGCAACTTTATCCAAAATCAGAATTAGCTGTCCTCTGTGCCTAAAGAACTCGTCCTTTACTCCCGGAGTATTTTTTTTAAAACAGTAAAAAAGTGTGTCTGTACATTGAATATATTTACAAAAAAATATTTAGAGCGATGAAGAAATAGTAATAGAATAAAACGATATCAACGCGGTCGAAGTCGCGTCCAAAAGCTAGTAATAAATAAATAAATAGTTCCTGAATGCTATAAACACCGTTTAACAACTGCACTATAGTACAAAGGAATATGATTCTTAAGGTGGTTATGCATTGATGCTCCTGCATTGGACATGGAGGTGTACAATGGAATGGAGAGGCTTGTTGGCTAGATCTTATTCTTGTTTGAAATGCTGATGGTTGAGATGCTGCTGGTGCAAAGGCTTTTCAGTGGTAACCGTTGAAGGAAGACACGCGATGCTGCGAACATGACGATCCGTTGCGAACTGTAATTAAATTTAATACACACAATTAGGCTTTTATTTTCATTTTAATCTTACTACTCATATTCACGAATTTGATCGTATCAATATAAAGACTGTTATGTTGCAGGTACCATTTTCTGTGACACTGAATTCAAACATAGTGCTAGCCGACTGCTTCCATGTATATCTTAAGGCTTGGGCAGGTAGAGCTCAGCCTGTAAACCGGACCACAGCCACCTTTTTCCCGACCTACTACATTGGTATTTTCATCCACTGAATGGCCAATTTTCAACGGCCCGGCAGGCGGCATTCTGAAATTTGATAAAACAATTCAAATTGCAAATTCAGTTAATAGATAAGTAAGCGCATATCCTTTACTATTACCGAAAATTTCTTCTACATTTACAAACTATTACTTATGCCAAAGAGTAGATATACATAAAGTTACTATGCACTTACTCTTAAGGAATATTGAATACTTACATAATTATGATGTTTTGGTTTCACAAAAACCTATTATTGGTATTTATTTCTAATAATATTTACCTAAAACTATAGATGTGCGATTCTATGTAAACAAACAACATGTCAGTCAGTGACATATAACCGTTCAATTTGAAAATATACATTAACCCCTACTTAGCAAAGGTCATAAAGAGATATCTAATTTGTTCGCCTAAATTCGATAAAAGTATAAAAAGTCAACAAGATCCTAATCCTCATAATTTTACCCATTTTTTTCTCTTCACGCGTCTTTTTAATCCTAATGCTAATACTATAGCAACGCAAGCTTTATCAGTTATTTTGACGACGCGTCAAAAATTGCTTTTTTTTAGGTTAGGCATTGGCAACTTAGTCTATTCAGCCATTAAAATGAATGAGAGAATGCACAGACTAATGAAAACATCGACGATTCTTATCGTGTGTGTAGGGTCGACTTGCGATCCAAAATATTACTCGATATTGATCACGATCCTATATCAATTTTTCGGTCGCCTTTCGATATACCGAGTACTGTTCGTCCGAGTATGAGTAAGGACTTTTGCAAATGGCCCCAGAGCTCGTTAGTGGTTTCGCCCTTCGTGCTCCAATCGAGACGTTCAGCAGCCTCCATGAACTCTTGGCCCTTGCTTTTTAGAGTTCACCACTTAATCGACTACTTACTCGGACATCCATAACAAGGACTCGGTGCTGTGCAGTGAGGCATTCTCCCTGGATGATCTTGCACTGGAATACATAGGCAATGTCACGTCTTCGGATCAGCAGATAGTCGATATGTGATTGGTGGGGGCCACTATTAAAAGTAATGAGGTGTTCGGGTCTCTTCCGGAAGAAGGTATAAACCACGGCTAAGTCGGCGGCCAGTGAGGTTCGGAGAATTTTGTTGAGATTAGACGGCGTGCTGCCCACAAGTGCAAACTCTATTAAAGACCGTTAGTGTTGTCAATTCAAGGAACTGTCTAACGAGGCTAACAACCACGTGCCACCACCGCAGCTTCCTGCAAACCTTGGCTTGATAAGCCCGATTACCCCGGACGAGGTGGAGAAGGTCTCTGGCCCATATGAAGACCGGGACAGCTATTGGCCATGACGGAATACCCATAGAAACTTGGAAAACAATGGAACGTCCGTCCGTGTGCCTCTTAAGGCGTGTCCAAACATAGAGCGGCACGTGCGCGGCAGCAACACGCGACATGTCCAGGAAACAATTCTGCCGCGCTCTAGTTAGGACTATTGACGAATGTTTGCGCGGCAATATTGCGCGGCACTTGCGAGACACGCCGCGCATTTGAATTCAGTCTGAACCAAAACTACAATGAAGGCGGTCAGTGTTTTAGCTCTGCTTATTATTCGAATTTGCTTATCATTTCTGTTGAGGATCCCACAACTCATTATATGAGCCATATATTTCAATCAATCTAATTGATGTTTCATTGTCCTTTTTTCAGAAGCGCAAACACGTCCAGACAGGATTACGGACGAACGATAACTGCCTGTACAAACACAGCGCGGCACGCCGCGCGCGACAGCCGCGCACACTTGCCGCTCAACGCAACTCGATCTCTCTTCAATGGATTGGCTCCTACTTAGAGAATCGCACACAATGTGTGGAAATAACAAAATACTCGCCTAATACAAA
Source organism: Blastobasis lacticolella (assembly GCA_905147135.1). Classification (NCBI taxonomy): domain Eukaryota; kingdom Metazoa; phylum Arthropoda; class Insecta; order Lepidoptera; family Blastobasidae; genus Blastobasis; species Blastobasis lacticolella. The sequence continues at coordinate 2,770,322 of LR990067.1, forward strand.
AGGTTTAGAAAAATATAAGTCTGCCAACAAAGTGAATAAGTACGGAACCCCTCAGGGTAGTATCTTAGCGCCGCTATTATTTCTCATGTACATAAATGACTTACCTCCAATAGTGTCGCCCCACGAATGCATCCTTTTCGCTGACGATACGACGGTTATTATCAAGGATAACACCCCTGACTATGAAAACCAAATTAATGACGCCCTTTCAAAAACAATTGCATGGCTAACACAAAATAACCTAAAAATTAATCTAGGTAAAACTAAACTCATGCAATTCTACACTTTTAACGGGAAACCTAGAAAACTAAACATCCATTTTGATGGATGTAAAATCGTGGAAGTCAATAACATAAAATTTCTGGGTATGACCATCGACAGCCATTGCAAATGGAAGCAACATGTTCATGGAATATGCGAAAGAGTAAATAGTTTTACCTTTGCTCTCAGAAGAGTCAGCCAAACCGTATCCAGGGAAGCGGCCATAACTGCCTACAATGGCTATATAAATTCCAAACTTCGCTATGGTATAATTATATGGGGTAACTCAACTGATATTGATAAAGCCTTCGTAACACAAAAGCGCTGCATACGAGCCATTTTTGGACTACAACAAATATAATAATGTAGACCAATCTTTCGATAATTTAAGTTGCTGACGCTACCATGTATCTACATAGGCGAAATATGTACATTTGTTCACAAGCATAGACATTTTTTCCAAGCAAATCAAGAAACGACCAATCGCAATTTGAGAAGCCATTATAAGAACAAGCTCTACATACCTGCGACAAAGCTAGCAACTACGTCAAAAAACAGCTACATGATGTGTATCAAAATCTACAACAAACTGCCAGACGAGCTAAAATTGCATAAATTGAACAAGTTTAAGAAAATGATAAAAAATTGGCTTATCGAAAGGTGTTTCTATAGTGTTAAGGAATTCTTAGAATATAAATAAGAAATTTAGGGTTTGACTAATTATAAATAATGTGACATGATTTATAATTCGTAATAGTTTTCTATCTTTTCTAATTTTTTGATTTAATTTGACATTTGTAAATTTTTGTGACATTTAATCCTTAATAATACTTTAATTCAATGACATTTTCCGATCCAATTGTAATTTTCAAGTTACAATTTTAGTTTCAAAATCATTACTTTAATATTTTCTTAATTTAATAAGTATTATTATCATATCTTGACATATTAAAAAATGTAGATCAATTATGGATATACGCCTGAAAAGGTAGGAATTTGGTGGGAAAGAAGCTACTGCATCTAGAACTGCAAAATCACGAAACCCAAACTCCATATTCAATAAAAATTTCATTTCATTTCAAAATTTCATTTCATTTCATTTCATTTCATTTCATTTCATTTCATTTCATTTCATTTCATTTAATTTAATTTCATTTCATTTCATTTCATTTCATTTCATTTCATTTCATTTCATTTCATTTCATTTCATTTCATTTCATTTCATTTCATTTCATTTCATTTCATTTCATTTCATTTCATTTCAACGTTCGCGCGCGGCTGTTGTCCAAACAAAGCGCGGCACGCCGCGCGCGGCAGCCGCGCACACTTGCCGCTCTATGTTTGGACACACCTTTAGGAAAAAAATTGTAAAATATATGGGAGTAGCGATTTATGCATTTTGAAAAGTTTTGCTTAGAAACCTAGCTAATATTCTCTGTTCATCGGAACTAATAATAATAATGTTCTTGGCGTTAATGTCCCGGTTGTGTTCTCGCGTACGAGGGCCTAGGGTCCGCCTTGACCATGATCCAGAATTTGGCAGAACAGATGATTACAGTGGGGCGACGCTATCTAACCTCCGTTACTCTGCTACCAGGGGAACAATGATTGAATACCCTTTCCCTCATCTCTCTGTTCATCGGAATTAAATTTTTGTTAAAGGCATCCTCAAAAGATAATTTTTGTAATAGTGTCACAAAGTAATAAGAAGTCGCAGAGATAAAAAGAAGGGAAACCCCTGATCTATAAATAAATAAATATGCTTGGACAAATTCACACAGCGCCATCTAGCCCCAAAGTAAGCAAAGCTTGTGTTATGGGTGTTAGATAACTGATAAACTACATATTAACTTTTTTCTTTTCTAAATACATTCTTATTGTACATACCTACTACACTCAGACCCGTAAAAGAAATTAAAATTTGTCTTCACAATTTCTGCTACCGACCTACCTAATACGTAGGTATTACAACGTCGTAACGTACCTAACGATTAGGGTTGCCATCTGTTTTGGAGAATAATCATATTTTTCTTTTTTAAAAGCAAAAATATATTGTACTTTTGAGAAATTTCGGTTTTTTAGTACACATTTATTTATTTTAATTATTTATTTTTACTTTTTTTTGGTTACTTTTGGTACCTACTAAATTGATTAATTACCTATCGATATTAATATTCAGTTTGTTTGGTTGATTAAATTCAATATTCATATTTAAACATCTCCATAGTGCGCTGGACATGCGTTCCTGTTACATACAACATAATACAAATAAGCTATAGGTAGGTACAGTTGTATTATCAAAGAAAATTTAGTAATTTTCGTACTATATTATTTTTCTATAATCTACTAAGTTATTTATTGAAATCCACATAACATATTTACAGTTACAATACAAATATATCTATATTTATATATACCTACCACTACATATAAAATATATACAAAAAATTTGTCGTCCACACCGCTGCCTCCGGAATGGTGCCCAGAAAGCTGGCTGCGTTGCCTCGTTGAACAGTACAATTTACTAAAATATAGTACGATACCATATATTATAGCACTGGTGGCAACCTTACTGACGATTCAAAAATGTCTTTCGTAGCCCTAAAGAGGGTCACAAAAAGGTCCTAAAACCTCCCCTCCCTCAAAAGGACTGTGTTGGGGTATAAAACGTTTTGCTCGTAAAGATGACCTTTCAAGAAGTTTATGTTGAGAGCTTCTGTGACTAATTTGAGAAGCTGTAGGCACGTCGTAATGTTTGAAAGTTTAGCTGAAAGGCACTTAACAGACGCAGTTATTTTAAAATCGCTATGGCTCTGTCGTAAATATTACTTAGTAAGCAGTTTATGTAATGATGACAATGGTACGTTTTTCGTTTCCTGAAAAATATACGTACTTGGGTTTACCTTTGCCCTAGCCGCAAATTGGTAATACCTTCTTTTTTTAATCTCATAAAATCTTCGGTAGATACCACGTCACTTAGGGGGTCTTGCTGCAACACGTCCGTAGGCTATACCCTAGAGACCCTACAGGTGACCCCTGGGTGGTGCGAAGAGTGCAGCCGAAATTGCTTGGTGGTAGGGCCTCGGCCCGCATGGCTAGCGACCACCCACGGAGATGAGTCTGCATGGCGCTAAGCAGCCCATGGGCTGTGTTCCGTCAGAGTACTCCGTGAGCCATTTCCCCTCGTCCGAGTGCTGTACTGTTGGTACTCTGTAGGTCCCAGTTTTGTATCAGACATGTTAAGGGGGTGGGCGTGACAGGTTGGTGCGGGGGCCAGGGAAACTCGATGAAACGGCTCGTCGCTGGCCGCCCGCCAGTTAGTAGGGGACCCGAACACGAGCATCACTTTCAACCTCCGGCCCGGGAGGCTGTCCCGCCAACTGCGCGTAAAATCCTGGGGATGCCTGTCGTGCCGGGGTAGGAGACCGGAGTGGACCCGACGGGTATCTTCAGGTGGGATCGGGGGCCCTTCTGTCTAAGGTTAAAGGTTACAAGTTCAGTTTTATCCCCATCACCTCCGGGGTGCCCCAGGGATCTCACCTCGGCCTGCTTTTATTCAATCTTTTTGTGAGCGATGTAGTAATAAAAAAAAAAAATTTCTAGCGATTTCTTAAGATTTTAGCGTTATTAAATCAAATACTGATTGTTTAAATATGCAGAAAGACCTTGATAATCTAGGTCGATATTGTCAGCTTAATAGGCTTCACCTAAATATTGAGAAATGCTACGCAATATCATTTTCTAGAAAGAAAAGTCAAGTTGCGTTCCAATATTCTCTATTGGATCAACCGCTGAAGCACGTAGCTGGGGTGAGATACCTCGGGGTGTACCACGACCAGGATCTATTAATGGCGACTAACATCAACAATATCTCGTGGTAAGGGCCTACAAAATGCTAGGATTTTTATTCCGTCAATGCAAGGATTTTAAATGCTCTATAACTTACATAATGCTGCACAACTCATTTGTTCGTTCTGTATTAGAGTACGCTTCAACTGTATGGAACCCTCAATACACGAAATACATTGATTTAATTGAAAAAATCCAAAACAAATTTTTAAAGCGTTTGAATTATAGATTCAGAAACTGTGACACTAGTAATTTTGTATCATTAGTAAAGCGGAGAGAGCATCGACACCAAATCTTTCTTTATAAAATATTTAACAATAAGGTTGACTCGCCATACCTTCTCAGTCAAATATCTTTTAAATGTCCTCAATTCAGCAACCGTTCTGTAGATACATTCAACCTACTTGTCGTACAAATTCGTTTTATACATAGAGCTTGTGATAAGTACAACGATGATTTTAATAGACTTGATATATTTAAAGTTTTAAGCAAGAACCTGATTGACACCACAGGTGACCGGAGAGCTGGCGCGTTCCTCGGACAGAGAATAAGTATTGCTATCCAGCGAGGCAACGCAGCTAGCTTTCTGGGCACCATTCCGCGGGACAACGGTGTATATGATTTTTTTAATATATAATATTTTAGTATTAGTGTTTAATTTTATTTCTAATTGTAATATTTTGTCTCCCTACTTTGTTGGAAAATAATGAATTAAATAAAGTACCTACTCGTATTTAATGAAAATTGTAATAGTTACATCTTACTTTTTTTCTAGTTTCAACTCTTTTTTAAGTTAGTATTTTTCAGTTTTTGATTTTTCTGTTATCCGGTCCAAATTGTAAAACAATGCAATATTTAAGTGGAATCTTAATTGGCTTAAGTGTACGCACTAGCTTTGTAATATTATATTCATACATTCATATTATTACATTCGTAAAGCTGTATGTTTTCCTTAATAATGAAAATAAATAAAATATGGCGGCATGGCACTGGGTATCTAACCCGATACCTCGTCTACGAGTCCGACTGATAGCCCTCAGGACACCGACGTACCTGTAATATTATTATTAATAAGAGTGAATTTGTTTATAAGGCAGAGTATTTATTAATATAGACGAGAGCTTCAAATAGGATCGTCCCAGACAGTCCTTAAAAACAACTTTTATGGAAATTATTTAATTCCATAAGTATACATTGTTATATTCTGTTTATACACACTTAAGTTCTAATAATGATACACCTAGAAATAATAAAAAAAACTTAATTTGAAAATAAAAAACAGACTAGTTCCTTGCCATGCAGAAGTGTCCCCAAAAGGCTGGCGGAGTTACCTCTTTGAATCATCATCGTCCTAGCGCTTATCCCGGCCTCTGCCAGGGTCCGCTTTCCAACTCAATCTTCTCCACTTCGCCCGGTCTACGGCATCACCTTGTCGTAAGCCGTTGGCTCTCGTATTCGACTCAGCGATGTCAATCCATCGCTTTTTGGGCCGCCCACGGGGCCTCTTTCCTGATACCGGCAGATTCAGGCACCTATTTCCCACGTATTCCTGAGGCTTACGCAACACGTGACCAAACCAGCGCAGACGAGCCTCCTCGATCTTATCTGCGACATCCCTCACACCAAGGCTGCCACGGATGTACTCGTTACGTACTCGATCGAGTCGCGTAACTCCGCACATCCGTCGCAGCATTTTCATTTCGTTGGCGTGAAGTTCGCGAACGTGTTTCATCAGCGCTGGCCATGTCTCGCAGCCATAGAGCATCACCGGTCTAATTATACTCTTGTATATAAGCCCTATGAGCTTTACAGGGATTTTAGGGTCACAGATGGCTGCCGTGAGTTCCCGCCTTTTGGCCCAAGCCGCAGAGATTCAGGATTTGACATAGGGGCCGATATCTGTTTTGTTGGCGATATTCAGCTTCAAACCACCGTTTTCTAGCACATTCTTCCACGTGTTTACTCTGGTCTCAAGACCTTGCCTAAGCTTGCTCACCAGTAGAATGTCGTCAGCGAACTTCATAATGTCCTGAATTTCCGCTGAGAGGGCATCGAGCACTATGCGAAACAAGTAAGGACTTAGCACAGAACTCTGGTGAACACCTACGGTAATCGGGAAGAGATTAGTATGGCCTACGATGGTTTTGACAACAGCTCCAGTATTGGCATACATGTCCTGTATGATAGAAATGTACGCCTTGGGCACAGACTTTGCTCTCAGAGCCCACCAGATTATCTCCCGAGGGACACTGTCGAAAGCCCTCTGTAGGTCGAGAAATGTGTAATGCAACGGTTGATTCCTACTGCAATGGGATTCCTGGAGGACCCTGAGCGCAAAGACTGGATTCATGGTGCTGCAGCCCGGCCTGAAGCCGTAATGGCATTCCGACAAGGAGCATTCCTGGCGAAGTCTCTGGTCGATAATCCGTTCGAATAGCTTCATTGTGCCACACATATGTGCACACTTCATTGTTTCATAAGTTTGATGCCTCGATAGTTGCCGCGCTCTTGCACACTGCCTTTTCCTTTATAGATTGGCGTGATAAAAGTAGCTACAATCCTGTAGAATAGCTCAGTGAGCAAAAGTACGCCCCGGGTCCCCATTGTTTTCCAGGTTTCTATGGGTATTCCTGTCATGGCCAATAGCTTTTCCGTTCACCATACGTACCAGAGACCTCTCCACCTCATCAGCGTTCCCTCTTTGAATAGTCGGACTAATACGCTGACAGAGGCAAGCGCCAGTACGTGGGTCTCCGTTAGACTCAATAAGCCGGGTAGATATCTCTTAAACTGTTATTGACGGTTTTTTATGCTACTTAGTGGCAAATAAACAGCCCCCCTGATGGTAAGTAGTAATTGTCGCCCATAACATCTACATTTCGTACATTTAGGTTGCATGTAACAAAAACGCAGAATCGCAGGTGCGTTGTCACTGTGAGAATTAAGATGAAATGCCTCATGCCTGTAATTTCGCTGGCTGCCTTATCCTTCAAGCCGGAACACAACAATGCAAGCATTGTTGCTTTGCGGCAGAAAAAGATAAGGCGGTGGTACTCACCGAGGCGGACTCCTCATGCTTGACAGAGTCTTACCACCTGATGGTTATAAAACTGCTATCAATTTTGTTTTATAAAAAATGAAAAATTGTATTTTAACCTAGAATGCTCGAATGTCTCTTAATTTTAAGAAGCCTTTAAAGTTAAGCAACATTCCAGTATTCAGGCGTATTTTTGTTCAGTTTTCAAATGTCTGATTGGAATTGTGGATCGATTATTCTCGTTCGCTTTTGGTGTGATTCGCCTTTTTGTGCTCTACATCGACTATTCGTGAAGTTTTTTTATGAATTGTAATCCTTAAAGATTCTTTCGTTCTCTCTGCATGAATATATTTTTTATTAATATTTAGACAAGACCTCATCCTCATTTCACCTGTCGGTAAGTGACGTTGCGGCCGAAGGTGAATATGCTCTAAAATAAGCAACAGTGTCGGTGTTTACACAGACCTGCTTGGTTTCATAGAGAAAGGTTATTACGTCATTTTGCAGAAGATTCGGCACGGGTAGGTGACTAATATAGATATTAAGGCCATGTGGTGTCCGGCAGAGTAAAATAGCACCAACCCCTTACACATATGGGTGTCGTACAAGGCGACTAATGTTTTCGAGGCAAATGATCTAGTCCTCGTAGGCTAGAAAATGGGCAGCAGCGTTTTCCATTGTTATATTTATAACACTGCGAACTCCAACACGTCGTGTTGGAGATCGAAGCAACAACTTGGAGCTAAGTATGGAGATTATGGCAATATATTCCACTTTCGTGGGAAAGGCTTTGAGTCCTGCAGTGGACTGTTATGGGCTGTGATGATGGTGATTAAGGCCACGGACATGAAGTTAGTGGCAGCGGGGCGCCGTGGCGTCGGCGCGGGGAGCGGCGCGTTCTAATGTATAGATGTTAGGCATCGACACCCTAATTCAGGCACCTTGATTGGGATCCCAGAATAGGACGTTATGAATACACTGACCTACATATGAATACTCAGTTAGGGTTGCTAATGACCGATATTCAAAGTAATACAAGGCAACTCAAAAAGTAACATCTCATTTTATATTTTCCCAGTTATTATTATTTAAACACAAAATAAAAAATAAATGGAAAGCTTCATGGACTGTAATAAAAAATTAAATGAATAATACGCAGCCTATAAACGACATAAATAGCATTAAAATTAATAATACAATACATTTAGATCGTTTACAGATTACAAAGGCATTTAATAATTACTTTATTGATATGGTTAACAACTCGAATGCCACTAGTAAACCCCATCAAATAGGAAAATTGCAAACTCGATGTTCCTGAAGCTAATGGCAGAAGATGAAGTCAGACGCGAAGTTTTAAATAATACAAACGCGGAAGGATATGATAAGTACCAAAATATTTAAGGATAGCGTACCTGAAAAATCATCAATTTTGACATAATATCTCATCCATCTGTCTTTCTCGTCGGCAGTGATTCCAGATTCTTATAACGATCCCTGGTAAAGCTACTGTACAAAGAGAAGGGAGATATTAAAAATATTAATAATTATCGGCCAATGTTTTTTTTTATACTGCCAAAGTGGCAAACAAGGTTACGGTCTACCAGATGGTAAGCAGTCACAGCAGCCTATGCACGTTCACTGTTCAATATGTTTGAAAAATGTAGGTACCAAAGAATCATCGAGTTTTGTAATCGATTTCAAGTAATATACAGGGTGTTTCATAATACATGTATAAAGCCGAAAGGGTGTTAAAGTATAGCTTGCAAAGAGTACACTGGCGACTTCATATTATCCAGACATTGAATTTTAATTTTTATAAAAAATCTTCGTTTTTAAAGAAAAATAACCATATCGACTACGTTGATGCGCAGCTCTATTTCAAGTTGATGATCCTAGAAGGAGAAGTTCAATAACCGCGTGCGACCCCTATGAAAAAAGCGTGGCGGTAAAATCAAACGGATAGAAGCAATCGACCAAACGCAGCTTGGGCGGATACCGAAGGCCAACGAACAAACGTGCGATTACGAGCCCGAATAGGTTCCCAAAACTCCCAAAGATCGTTTGCTTGACCACGAAATGCAATTACCTATTGGACCTTAGAAATCCAAATCGGCCGACAACGCTTCGTTGGCGTAAGTTGAGTGTGTACACACCATAAAGAAGAGTTTAATAACCTCGCGCCATTCATAACAAAACAAACGAACCTCCTACATCTTGCTACCAGGCGCCGACTTAAATGTTACCTACTTATCTCCATGAATAATCTCTACCAAATTAACTAGGAACTTACCTACACTAATTATTTTCAATAGGTAGGTATGCTTAAATAGTCGGAGCGTCGTCGGTGGCCTAAGGTTACGGTATCCGAGTCGTACGCGAGAGGTACCGGGTTCGACACCCGCTGCCGCCACGTACCAGTGACCTTTTTTGACGGAAAACATCGTGATGAAACCTGCACATTTAGGCGACTGAATGTCTAACCATGATTTTAATCTGGTCAGGTAATCAGGTTCCCCTGGTAGCAGGGTCAGGCAGGATTCAGGACTGTCAGACGTAATGACCAGAAATGCGAAATCCTGGATCATGGTCAAGGCGGACCCCAGGCCCTCGTGCGCGAGAGCAAAACCAGGTCATTAACACCGAGATGATTTCTACTAGGTAGGTACCTAACAGAACAAACCACCCCAGCACAACAAAAGTAAAATAAGAATTAAAATCATAATACTTAGGTACTTATTAACTAAAGGCCTAAAAACAGTATCTAAGTAGGTTAGGTAGGCCTACGTAAATAAAAAACAAAACATGTTAATCAGTCTGGAAGACAGCCGGACCCGCGGTGTGGACTGCCGCAGGTACTTAAACTAAATAAAAATAAACATAGTCAGCTACGTACTAAAGTAGATATCTACTACACTAAAACGGGATTCGTTCAATTGACAAAATGGCTCTACACAGATAGGTAAGTACTAGGTACCTACTAACACGGTTCCCTCATCTAAGTACCTACGTACCTAGGGAACCACTTATGAATCTAGTTTTGGTGAAACACATTACAGACAGGTTCCACTAAATACCTACATGTTTTTATGAAAAGATAAAAGCGTTGTCTTTTCTACCTATTTCCCGTCGGAAAAGAACCGAGCGCGGCGGTTGCGCTTCTAACGTCACTATTAGGTGGTAGGTAGCGTCTCCTAGTCTAGCTAGCACCTAGACCTTTAAAGCATGTAGGTACGTACCTTTTAAACGATATTTTATGGAAACAAACAGTGTCAGGTGCCAGCGCAGTTAACCACACTTTCTTGCTTTCTTGTGGCTCGATGACCGATAGGTAAATACACTCATACACACAGCTACACAACACTACAGCATGCACTGGTTGCTATGCAATACGTAAGTAGGTAGGTAACATGGTCTTTGGCCTACTGCTTGGTTGCACTCATGCACAGAATAATGATTATCACAATACTTAAACTGTTGAACATTGTACACAAACAAGACTACGTTAATATTGGTACCTGAAGCAATAAATCAATTATTCATTCATATCGTTTACAGTCTTATCACAGTTATTTTCACAGTACTTAGGTATCCTATACATACAACGCAACAAACAATCACACCGATCACGCGAAAAGCTAAAAACCGAATAAACGAACACGACTCGAAAATAGGTAACACAAGAAGCCACGCTGTCGGCGTCAGCGGTTCAATCAAACGACACACCCAAGTGCAGCATGCACACTGCCAAAACTCCGGCGTGTCGACACATGTTCGGCGCGGCGCACGGGGCGGCGGGTGGCGGGAGGCGAGGCGGGAGGCGTGGCAGCAGGCAGCGCTTTAGGCAGCGTTGCCAGATCGTACCTTTTAGTACGATTTACGTACTATTTGGCCGACTGTCGTACCTTAAGCGTACTTTGCTCCACATCGTACTATTTAGTACGTTTTTACAAAATGCTGAATTTAGCTGAGGGGGGTAGTCACTTCACCTTTCAAATTCACAATTTCACCAAAAATAATGGGAAGGAAGGGTTGATTTTGCCACCGGCAACAAAATAACGTCATTAATTGACTAAAAATCATCCCCCCCCCCAAGGTCGATAAAATATAGAAGATAATAAGAAGAAATCGTAACTTTTTAGCCATTTTCGTACTATTTTAAGAGCCCAGACGTACTTTTTTGGAAACTACTGCTGGTAACACTGGCTTTAGGGATCCGCGTGTTAGGGGTCGTACTTATTTCGCCTCTTATGTTCTCCTGGTAGATGCACCGTAATGTTGATTGTGTTTATTTAATAAAGTGAGGCTCAAACAAGTCCAACAGTGGACTAATATTATGATGTCGGTGATGGAATACATTTGCTTACCACTATTTTATCGGGTAATTTGTACAGACAGTAATTACTAAAATTGTGTTTGGGTCCGTGTTTCACCTAGGTGACCTAGGTTCAGTGGCGTTGCTTGCCTTCCAGGGGCCCCGTATCAATAGCTGTCTGGGGCCCCATAGTTAGTACCCCCAACTACAAGGGATCATCATCATCATCATCACAGCCCATAACAGTCCACTACAGGACTTTGGGCCTCTCCCGCAAAAGGGGAGGTTATTGCCATAATCTCCACGCTTGGCAGGCGGGTTGGAGATCGCAGTGTTGCAAACATAACAATGAAAAACGCTGCTGCCCATTTTCCAGTTTATGGAGACTAGATATTTTGCCTCTAAACGTTAGTCGCCTTGTACGACACCCACGAGTGTAAGGGGTTGGTGCTATTCTACTCTACCGGTTACCACACGGCTACAAGGGATGCTAATGAGTAACTTAAATCCAAGCCATTCGCGTGTTAAGGCGGTACGATTTTCATACAATTTTTATGTAACGTTTTTGTGCAATTGGCTATTAGAAAATATGTTCAATTGTGCGCGAAATAGATTTCCACATGTTAATAATGTAAAACAAAGCAATGAAAAAGAAAAATAATTAAATCACAAAACAACGCTATCAAGCGGCGATTTGTGCTTTTTTCGATTTAACTGCTTTTGAAAAGAAAACCACTTTGCGCACCATTGAATACATTTACTAAGAGTAGAAATCATAATACAATCACTAAACACTCAAACAAATGAAAGAATATCGAGAGAAATTTAGTATGGGCGTTGAATCACCTTAATAGTAAGAATAACATATGTATGAAAGAAAGTTCCACACCGCGTCTGTCTGCCTGTTCGCGATAAACTCAAAAACTACTGAACGGATTTTCATGCGGTTTTCACCAATTGACAAAGTGGAATTACTTTGTCTATTGAGGAAGATTTAGGTGTATAATTTGTTAATGTTTTATGTTGGTAGTTTGTATGACAAGAATCTCCTTAAAGGCCGGGGTGGACATCGGAATTTTTGTAAATTGGCCCTTGACTTTGGTATATTAAAACGTTGCGTGATAAATATAAAAATGTCATAATTTGTTGAATAAAGGCCTTGCCACATACAAAGCTCGGCGCGAGCGCGGTGCGATATTTGCTAGGCAACCATCGCGCCGCGCGATGGTTGCCTAGCAAATATCGCACCGCGCTCACGCCGCGCTCGCGCCGAGCTTTGTATGTGGCAAGGCCTTAAGCGAGCGTAGCGAGCTCGATAGTTTCACAAACTACCCCTTCAGAATACTTGCGCGAATAACATAAAATCAGTAAATGGACGATACGACATACGACGACATACGATGTAGACATTTCTGACATCTGGTTTATAATAAAATTAACTTCGCAAACAATTAATTAATGAGCGTGCGAGCTCTATTTCTGACATTTTGGCTATAAAGTTTTCACGATTAACTTAAAAACAGTCAAATTCGAAAATCGTGTGGGCCAAAACGATTTTATTATGAGCCAGGTCCATCTGACCCGTTGAGCAATGAACAGTGTAAGGAGTTTTTTAAATCTTATGATCTCACCGATAGTGCTGAATATGTTGTACATGAGATCAAGATTTTTCTCATTTTTGCTATAGGTGCATTTTTACACAATTTCAATGAAGTAATGAGTGAGTGCGCGTGAGGGGCTCTAAGTTGTTGTTTTTTATTAAAAATGTTAATTATCTCTAAGCGAAAGGGGAACGAAAACGGATTGTATCACTTGATTTCATTTGCATCTTTGGCGGAGGGGGCCCCGACCCTGGTCTGAAAATCACTAAAGATTTTTTTTTCCGGGAAATAGTGTTTAACTGAAATTGAGGATAACAGTACGTATTTTTGCTCACAAACGATTTGGGATCCCGTATAATTGATACGGCTGATACGGCGGTTGTTGCGCCCCTGCCTAGGTTCTCCAACTGGGTGAAGCATGGGATATTTACAGGTATAGCTCCTTCAACTAAGATTCATTTAGTTAATTTTTGTTGATGAGAAATATTCGTGAAATCGTACGGATTTTAACATAACAGTCCTCTGAGAGTTTAAGCCTTCCCCACATTAGTGGAGGGTTCTGTCTTAAACTCCACTCTCTACTGTTTTTGTTTTATTTATGTTTCATTCATTACACTAAGGTATTTTATTTGTTTTATTTAATACAAAAATATGTGTGTGTAGTTACTGAAAAATCTCATAGCAGATAGGTACGATTACCTTTGCGACACTGAAACATGACTGACAGGCATGACATGAGAAAGCAAACTTATAAAGACAAATATGCTACATTAATTAGAGTTTGCTACATTAATATGCCACAGTAATTTGAATTAGACTACTTTGCTATTAGTTAGGTGGTGGTGCACTTTCGAAAAAACTATGAAGGAACCTTTTAAATTAAAATTACAATATTTTTTTGTACAGAACCCTCAAACCAAAAAATACAAAACGGCTAATTTAGATCTCCTTAATATCCCATTGCGCCTAGTACTATGAACTTGAGTGACCTTTTACAACTGATTTCTAGAGATGCGGTCTTTCGTTTTCAAAATGTCGATTATCGACATTGAAAAGGTAAAAGTTCGATAGTCATTTTCTCGCTTACTATTCCACGCACGAAAAAAATAATTGTACCTATCGTTTTAATACGTTTAGCACTCCATCCAGTTCACGGCTTTATACATGTATTATGAAACACCCTGTATAGCATAGCAATAATTCAGCTTTCAAAAATTAAATCTACGTCCCTTGCAATATATTCAATTATAAAAAAAAATCTAAAAGGTATCAATAATAACAACTTGACTACATTTTTGTTTTTAGATCTAGCGAAAGCGTTTGACTTTGTTTCATATGATCTACACCTATAAAAACTGGAATATCTAGGGATTCGGGGCAATACACTCTAGTGGATTCCTTCAATCGATAACAGCGTGTTCTTATAACACAGCTAGATAAGCAAAATAAGGAAGTCTTTACATCAAAAATAAGATACAAGAAAACTATAGTTCCACAAAGAAGTGTTTAGGACCAATTTTGTTTCTTTCGTAGGTCAATTATATTGTATCAGATCTCATAGATCTGTAAGAGTTCGACCGCTTCAAATATTATTTTTTTACACCTGGAACGCCTAGAACTTTTCGGTTTCTTGTTCTTTATATTTATTCTCTTTCTCACTAAGAATTTCTTATTCTGTTAATAAAGCTAGTACCACACTTTATGAATGGCCGATGGCTGGTGGAGGGAGGTTGGCCCGTAGGCCGCGATCGTGGCGGTAGCGGCGGCGGTGGCAGCGCCGGTGGCGATCGCGGGCGTGGCGGCAGTGGTGGTGATGAAGGGTGGATCTGTGCAGCAGAATCATCATGAATGAGATCAATTATGTACAGCTTCATACAATAGGTCAATACTATTATATGTCCACGGACAGTCTCTATCACTTCGATTTGTTTCCCTTCAGCACGGTCCATCATTGGCTTTGATATTGATTTGCCTTCCAAATTGTCGATATCTATAGTCAAATTTGGCACTGTCGTGGGTATAAGTGGACCAGTATTATTGTTATTAAGGTAAACGTTGATTCGCACCTTACTATTATCATCCAAGATGCCTACAATTAAATGTGGCCCATAAAGAGCTGGTGTCGTTAACAGTCTAGGGTACACATAGTTGCTTTCTTTGCTAAGGATTCCATTCCAAAAGACATGCGGATCGCAACCAAGGCCGTATCTCCTCAAATCTATCACACGATGAGACTCTTGATCTTGGCGGCTTACAGAAAAAATGATTTTCATCTGCTTATCTTCGATCGTTGCTACGTATACTATGGCACTGGGTGATGCTCGGTTGCGGTCACGGCTAAATAGCAGCATATGTAGTTTTTCATTAACATAGGCGACGGCCAATATTTCGTCACGATTACTGTCAACCAATTCGCTATGTTCATAGCTCACTTCTTTGCCTTTAATTGTGATTTTCATCTTGCAAATCTTTAAGACGTCATTAGCTAATTTGTGGACTTCTAATTTGTGGTAAAAAATTTCGTCTCTTATCAGAAACCAAGATCGCGGTTGCCCCATAACGCTATAACATTCTAAATCGATTGACATATCCTCGTTCGCTTTTGGTATGACTCGCACCTTTATTTCGTTCAACGCCGACCATCCGAGTATTTGGAAAGCTATGACATCATCGTTTTCAACGTAATTTATTAATTTTATTCCGAAACATTTCCTTTCAATCTCCCGACATGAGTTTGCGTCGAAATAAGCAATAGTGTCGGCGTTGCCTCCCTTGGATCTAAATTTCTCACTTGGTTTTAAAGGAAAGGATATTATGCCATTTTTCAGAAAACTCATGTGGGACACATATAGATAGTCATAAGGACACGGAGTGACACGCACTTTTGCTTCTGACACTCTTTCCCAGAGCGAAAAGGAACGATACAAGTATCTCCAAGAAAGACCCGACTTCCGCTGGCTATCTTCGCAAATGTCCGGGTATTCTCGGCGGCACACTCTCCTCCAGAACTCCTCTCCAAGAACGTCCACAACGCTTTGCCAGTGGAGGGAAACTTTGCCAAAGTTTGTGACCTCTTTCCCGTTAAGATAGTTCAAGAACTCCCGAAGCATTTCATCTGGCAGATGCTCTATCGTAGTCAATCCCATTGTGACGTCACACAAAAATAAGGTGTGGCAAGTTTCCAACCAAAATATCACTCTGTCGCGAAAACTGTTTGATCACAGAATACGAGATATTGTTCCACTTAATCCTATCTACGTGAGTGCTGTTCATTCGATTCACAAAAGCAAATAAAGTTCAGTATTAAAACAAGAATTATCCCGATATTTTTATTAGCCCGATAGATACGTGTGTTTATCGAGAGCTCGGTTCGCTGAATAAACGCTAAAATAGATAATCAATGTGCGATTAGGTGCCTCATCGAAAGCCGGGTGTGAGGGCAAAGAGTATTATAGTATATTGATTTATTAAGATGCCTTATTGTTGCCATATATGACGTTGTTTGTTTGGAAAATTCAGTATATTTACAGAATACAAGGATATCGCTACAGTTAAAAGCCAGAAAAAGTTATATTATTGTAAGATGTAGCAAGGATAACATCATCGAGTAGGTATGTTGCGAAGAATACGTTCGTTGTACAAATGCGTTCTGACTGTATTGTGTACATGCTCGTCAAAGTCGTCTCGTATTGTTTAGCTGATACTTTGGCTTTACGAATGGACCATTGGAAATAAACAATTGGGTTTAGGTCCGTGGCATATTGGGGCGATTGTTATGAAGAAATAAATCTGAAAACTGTTTTTTAATAAAAACGTCGGCTTTCAAGAGCTTGCGATCGCTGTTGCTGAAGCTTGTTTTCACAAATCAGTTCGCTGGTTCGAATTGTCTATAATTTGTTTGCTTGTTGATTGTTGAAAAACATGTCCACGCCCACAAGGAACGCCCTCGAACGTAAATTGCCCGAATTATTACAGCAATCAGATTCAAAGTCGGTAAACATTTCCTCTTTGGGTTTGGGTATTAGTCGCTCTTGTTCAACCTTGACCATTTGACTTTTTCTTGAGACTAGCTCCACTCATGCAGTGCAGTGCACTGCGCGGCGCACCGCGCAGTGCCACGTCACGGTGACAACAAAGAAAACGGTGGTGTTATTCTGGTTTTTCAAGTTAGGCAACGTTCGCACGAGAGATTTACGAATGATTGTGAGTTAGGCAACGTTTGCACGAGAGCGTTTTCGACGCCTTTACGCGCGGTATTTTAAACGACTCGCATGATTATTGACCTTATGTCGACCTTATGTATGGAGGTCAGTTGGCAGTCGTTCCACTGTAATTGCCTGCTTTTAAATTTTTAAATTCAGAAGATTGATTCGGTCATGTTAGGAATTTTTATTCACATTGATTGATTCTGTTGTAGGATAAAAAAAGAAACAGTCAGATGTGACGTTTCATGTTGACATCTACTGACATCGCACCGCACGCTGCACGATGGGGCCAATTTGAAAAACGTAGACAAAATTCATACAGAACTGACATTTCGGGCTTCAATTGCGGGTGTTGCCCCATCATGCAGTGCGCCGCGCGGCGCGCTGCACAGTGGGACATTCCGCCATCTGTCAATGTACTTGCATACAAATTGCTCGGCGTGTAACAAGTTTTGCCACATCGTGCAGTGCACTGCGCAGCGCACTTAGATTATCTTGAACGCACACTAATGCAGTGCGTTAGGCTATAGCGTCATCGCTTTCAATATATCTTCTACTTCTTAATACGATGTGATCCAAAGCGCCTTTACCACCGCTGGTGCACCCGGTGCTAGAACTGAGCGGGTTAGCCCGCGACGGTGATAAGAGGCCCGACCGACTGACGCTCGTCCCCTGAAAACTGGGACGACCTTTGGTACGGGATGCTACCTTTGAGCCATCCTATCTTCCAGTGACCGCGTGACATGCTGCGACGGGTGCTGTTACAGCCCAGAACGCAAATATGCTAGTTTCTGTGTGAACCGAGCACACAAAGGAAACTAATTTTGATATTTCTACTAACAATCTGTATATTTTAGGGTTTAATATTTGGTTCATCAATAATCTTTACTGGGTGTCGGTGGCCGAGCGGTTAGGGAATCCGACTCGTAAGCTTGAGGTACCGGGTTCAAATCCCGCGGCAACCATGTGCCAATGACTCCTTTCTGAGTTAAATAAGTACAAAAATACATTAGTTGAATACTAACCGATGCTTTTACGGTGAGGGAAAACATCGTCAGATGGCAGTCGCTTCACTGTAATTACCTGATCTGCCAAATTTTTGATCATGTTCATTATGTTGATTGTATTAGTTGGTTATATTTATTCAAGACTTGATTGGCTTAAAAAGAAGAAGTTCTTGAGTCATAATATGGTAAAATTAGCCATTTTGTTTTTATTAAATTAGATGTAGAAAATATTCATAAAGAGCTATGTTTCGGGCTTGGATGAAACCCGCAGTTTTGCCACATTGACCACATCGACGACCTGAGTGGTTCAATGGTCAACATGCCGGTCTGCCACGCAAGCGGTCCCGGGTTCGATTCCCGGCCGGGCAGAAATTTAAATGATGAATTTTAATTTCTGTTACGGGTCTGGGTGTTCTATATATAATAAGCATGTATTTAAAAGTATTTAAGTAGTATATCAGTTATCTAGCACCCATAGTACAAGCTTTGCTTAGTTTGGGGCTAGATGGCGCTGTGTGAATTTGTCCACGAATATTTATTATTATTATTATTTATTATTATTGCACTTTGCCCTGCGCGGCGCGCTGCACAGCGCGACATTTCGTTACCTGTCAATGTACTTACATTCAAACTGCTCGACGAGCAACAAGTTTTGCCACATCGTGTAGTATGCCGTGCGGCGCACTGCATCAGTGTATCTCGGCGCTTATTGATTGGTATTAGGACATAGAAACTTTAGGACAAAAACATTAGGAAAATCATTTTAGGACAATCGACGTTTAGACTTGATTTCGATTTATACCTATTAATTATCTGCTTTTACAGCCTTACAAAAATCAATATTATATTACTTATATAAATCTGTAAACGACATCGTCAATTTTATAATAAATATATTTAAGATATGCATTAGGAACAAGCGTGCAATAGATACAAGAACAGTTATAATAATGACATGAGAACATAATAAAATACAAAATTACAGTGGTAGGTAATTGATAATGTCAGTGTCACTACGAACATTAGGACAAACAAAACGGTATTCATAATCATGTGTTGCACCGTTGTATACCTTGGGACCCATCCCGGGGTGTATAGTGGTGTAGTATATGGGTATGTAATGAACTATCTGTATGGCTCCATTTATTGTGTATGCACAGGATTACAAGTTGGTTGTGTGAGTAAAACTAAGTGATGAATTTGTTAACCAGTTGTAAGCGTTATCCGGATTGTATTACGAGAGAAACACCATTGCCAACAAACTGTTATGCAGTTTGGCAGGGTAACTTTAAGTAAGCCAGAATGTACGAAATATTGTAAGGATTAAATAAATAATAATAATAATAAAAGGCTCCCGGGCCATACGAGGGCCTCACCCTAATGTCAGGCAACGAGCGATCGAGACGGTTTCAAGAGCGTCTCAAAGCTGCCCAGGTAGACGTTTCACATGTTAACTAACGGCCATGTGTTTTGACACAGCCCCGACTTTTTTTTTGTTGTTCGTTTTATTTACCACATACAGCTAGTACCTCCTATATATACCAAGTCGTCACTCCATCTTGTGGTCCGGCCATCACGCTGCGTCTTACGGTATGTGGTCGCCTCTTGAGCAGTTTACTGCTCTATCGGCCATCTGTTCTTTGAATTAAATAAGATTGGCTGCTACTATTAAGTGTCCACGAAGAGTTTCTATCACTTCAAACAGTCTTAACATGCTTTTTTCTGAATTGTCTAATTCTATGGTCAAATGTGCATTTTGAGTAACACGATTAATGTTAAGGTAGACATTGATTTCATGTGTAAAATTATGGATGTGGATCACCCATTTCCGAAAGGGATCGCACAACCTTAAACCGAATCTCATAAGATTTTTCGTACACTTCCATATGAGAACGGCATGAACAGGGGTTTAAAGAATGAATAATCTTCATTTGCTTGTTATCAATTGTTACTACGGATATTTTGTTCTCGTCGTTCGTCAAATTTCCCAGAACATATATTTTCTCACCGGCATATCCAACGGACAATATCCGGTTAATACCGCTGTCACACAGTTCGCTACGGTCGTAGCTCACTTTTTCATCTTTAACAGTGATTTTGATCTTACAAAACTTAACTTGCCGTCCTGTATACCAAATTTGTTATAAAAAAATGCATCGCCCACGAGAAGCCACGATCGCGCTCGACCAATGAGACCATAAGGTTTAATATCGATCGACATACCTTCATTCGCTTTGGGATTGATTCGCACGGTAACCTTATATCGTATATTTCCTTATCTATCGTATATTTCCAATGCTGTAATATCATCGCTTTCAATGTGGTCCCAAAAAGTGATTCCTTAGCATTTCTTTTCTAACTCATGACCTGATTTTGCGTCGAAATAAACAACAGTATCTGTAATTTTAAAGGGAAGAAAATTATACAATTTTTTAGAAAAATAAACGAGAATACACCTGTAATGTCGTACGGGCACGGGGTGACTCGCACTTCCGCTTCTGACACTCTTTCCCAGAGCGAAAAAGAGCGACACAGATCTCTCTAAGATAGACCCGACTTCCGATGGCTTTCTTTGTAGATGAGTGGGTTTTCTTGAGAACACAGACTTCTCCAGAATTGTTCTCCGAGATCGTCCACAACGCTCTGCCAGCGGAGCGAAACTTTGCTTAAGTTTTGGACGTCATTCCCGTTAAGGTGTTTACACCATGGACTTACTACCCAAAGGGACTGCGCACTGCTTTGACTAAAACCGGGCAGAGCGAGAGTCACCATCGATAGTCCTGTGTCCCTTTCTTGTGTTGCCACCATTGTTGATGCAAATTCCGAATTACTTTTATTATTTGGCGTGGACACCGACCTCAGGGCCAAGCAGAGCTGGACCGGGTGCAATCTAGAGTGAAATGATAGCACTCCTCGAGATCATCATTTCGTATGACAGCTGTCAAAGTTAAATCTTATATAATTCGGTACCCATTGGTCCTAAAATACTAGTTACTTGAGAAAAATGATAGTACTTGTTGAGATCTACATTTCGAATGACAGCTGTCAAACTTAGAACTGTTGTAACTCGGAAACGATTGGTCTTAGAACACTAGTTCCTAGAGCAATACGATAGTACTCATCGAGATCTACATTTCGGATGACAGTTCTAAGTTTGACAGCTGTCATACTAAATGTAGATCTCGACAAGTACTATCATTTCTCTACAGAAACTAGTGTTTTAGGACCAATGGGTTCCGAGTTACAAAAGATTTAAGCTGTTACCCGAAATGTAGAAATCGACGAGTACTATCACTTCTCTTTAGAAACTAGTGTTGTAGGATGAATCGTTACCGAACTTATTGTTTATCGTTACTTTTGTGGAACAAAAAGTCGTAGGTTAATAATTATGTCGACTCGACGTTTGGCGGAGAAACGTTCAGTAGATCAAAAGGTATTTTGACAACTACTTTTCGGATTGTACTGATTACCTCATAAAAATACCAAATTCACCGTAAATATATTTCTCCAATAATGGCAACACCAAACATGACACTTGTCAATTTAGAATGACGGTGATTATGCCAATAACATTGTGTTTACACTGTTAGAAAGGGACAAAGGACTATCGATGGTGACTCTCGCTCTGACCGGTTTTAGTCAAAGCAGTGCGCAGTCCCTTTGGGTAGTAAGTCCATGGTTTACACAGACCTTCCCTAAGTGACAACCAACCCCTGTGCTTCTCAGCCTCACCATCAACTCGTTGACATAAAGGTTGAAAAGGTCGGGAGACGTGAGCCCTCCTTGGCGTACACCGCATTCTAACTTGTAGTCGTTAGTAGTTGTAGTCGCTATAAAAAGACTTTTATTATTATGTACTAGTGTTGGCCCGCCACTTCGTCCGCGTGGAAATAGTCTTTAGGGCAGTTATTATTTTTCCCAATCGACCATTTAAATGATCTCCCTAATGTAAGAAAGCAAGTATCAGGTAATCATGCCTCAGGAGAGAGGCTCCGTGGGCGACCCAAGAAGCGATGGATTGACATCGCTGATTCGGATGCGAGAACCAAGGGTTTACGACGCGAGGATGCCGACCGAGACCGATGCGAGACCGGGCGTAGTGGAGAAGAACTTGTAGGAAAGCGGACCCTGGCAGAGGCCGGGATAAGCGCTAGGACGTTGATGATGAAGATCAGGGCCGGATTTAGGGGAGGGCAACCGGGGCGAAAGCCCCGGGGCCTCCACAAACGGGGGGCCCCACAATAGATACTTCGGAAAAAAAAATCTTTCAAATTCCAATTTTGCATATTTAGTAAATAGTGAGATTTGTATTAGTTAATCACAATACAGGCGAACGGCATCATCAATGCGCTCGGTGGCGGGGTGACATATCAAATGACATTACGTGACTGTCAATGTCAGTGTCGTGGACAAAGAATGAAATCTTTGGCTGCATATTTTTTGTTTTCTTTTTTATATGGCCCTACATACTATCCAAGTAACCGATGTCCGCTCGATGGTGCTGTGGTGCCTAGTATTAATTTTATATTATAATTGTGACGTTCATAAGTGTTTGTAAAAACCTAATCTGAATAAACGTATTTGAGTTTGAGTTTGAGTTTGAAATTAGTAAACACTAGTAAACATTTTTTCCTTTGATATATTTTTTTCAATAAATTCCCAATAAATTATTTATTGAAAAAGTCGACTTAAAAAATTTTTTCACTTTATTTGGAAAATAATTTGGAGCGAGCGGGCCTCCGCTCCTTCGTTGCCCCGAGGCCACTGGACCTCAAAATCCGGTCCTGAAGAAGATATACAACCGCTTGCTCATTTTCGAACCCCGACGGAAAACATGTAACGTGTGTATCTGTGTATCCGTAGATTTGTGTATCTGGCTGTGGTATCGTGGCTCCCGAACCGATACACCGATTTGGATATGGTTCTCTCTGTTTGAAAGATAGTTTAATCGAGATAGTTGTTAGTTAAGTTTTGCTAAAATGGGTTCTGTAGTTAATAAATTATTTGAGTGAAAGTTAACTTGGTCTTATGATCTTGTGATAATCTTATGTACTTTACAAACATAAAACGTTACAAGGCTTTTTTTATACATAAGTATATTGATAATAATTTCAGTAGGTACTCCACCCACTGTCGTAAGCCTCCAAGGATACAAAAGCACAGGTAGAGCTCGTCTAATCTAAAATGACGCGCCCCACTATCGCATTAACGCACGCAAGCAAGTTTAAAATATGGACGCAAAACATATACAAATGCCGTTGTAATTGGTCATTCAGTTGCTGGTAAGATTCAAACGTAGGAACACGCGTCGTTCATTGGCTCCCACACAGATGAAGTGTCGTTATCAATATTTGCACTCACACATCGAAATCAACTAACTAAGTAGTGGGGCGCGTCATTTTAGACTAGACGAGCTCTACCTATTGGGTCTATTTAAATAAATTATTATCGGCGCAAAAGCGCTCAAAACATTTTTTGCTCAATAGGACTAGCAGGCGTTTTAAACATTAGAGAACAAGAAAATTGCACTTGACAGGTAATTTTTGGATTCTGGTAGGTATGTGCTTATATCTATCGGGCTAGATAAAAAAACTAGTGACAATGCTTTTGCTTGTTCAACATACCATGGCTCAACACATAATTGGTACCAACATGGCCGCAGCGGGATTCGAACCCGGTACCTTTCTTACTTACGAGTCGAATACCCTAACCAGTTCCATACTTATTATTGATATAGCACCAAACTGATTATGATGGTGTTTACACAGTTTGGTTGTTTGGAGTTCAACTTAAAATCTAAGCCATGTTTCATTCAATTTGGTTAGGTAGAACCAGAGATAAAGCTTGACCTCTACTTAGTACTTGCTTTCATACATTAGTGAGATCATTTAAATGGTCGATTGGGAAAAAGATAAACTGTCCTAAATACTATTTCCACGCGGACTAAGTGGCGGAAAAACGCTAGTACATAATATAATAAGTGTTTTTATAGCTATACAATGACTAGTTTCAATCTAGCTATCTATTAATATATCATATAGATCTGTGTTTAGGTATATGTCTACTTCTTACTTATTTTTTTGTACCTTTTTACTTAATACCATCATACGTACCTAAAATGAAAGAAAACATGAAATGAGAAACGAACATTTATTTATTAATAAGAAAAAATACTAGAATAAAATTAGAAAATTTTATTTATTTTACATGGTTCACAATAACGAGTTTCAGTGGCACAATCATATAAATAATAATATAATTAAAGTTTAATTCAGGTAATAAAATGTGAGTAATAAAATGACAACCATATGCACAGTACAAGTTGCATTAACACTCCAAGAAAAATTTCCGTTGCCTCTACAGCAACATTCACGGTATTTGGTGCATCTTTAGCCAAAATCAGTTTTAAATGACAGGAGCATTAGCTGTCCCTTATGCCCAAAGGACTCATCAATAATATAATATTTAATGCTAAAATAAACCGTTTAACAACTACACTGTAGTGTAAAGGAATATGATCCTTAAGGTGGTCATGGACTTTGCTCGTGCATTGTACATAGCCCATATTTTGTTAGTGTTTAGTATTAACTGTGAGAATTATGCGTGAGCTCGATTATATACAGTTTCTGACGACAGATCGCTACTATGATATGTCCATGGAGTGTCTCTATCACGTCGAACCCGAACTGATCGTATAGTCCATTGCTTTCCCCAGAAGTGAAAATAGTGAAAGGTTCACGCCCTGCAATATTTTCTTTAATGGCTTTTTTGTTAGTGTTTAGTATTAACTGTGAGAATTATGCGTGAGCTCGATTATATACAGTTTCTGACGACATATCGCTACTATGATATGTCCATGGAGCGTCTCTATCACGTCGAACCCGAACTGATCGTATAGTCCATTGCTTTCCCCAGAAGTGAAAATAGTGAAAGGTTCACGCCCTGCAATATTATCTTTAATGGCTTTATTAATGTTGAGGAAGATGCTGACTCCATTTCTACAGGTTTTAGCTAAAAAATGCGGTCCGTACAAGAGTGGCGACTGTATGGTCCCGCTTGAGCCATCGTTCAGACATGATTCATTAACGATCCATGTCCTATGGGGATCGCACGACCTGAAGCCATATCTTCTAAGATCTTCCATAAATTTCCACACTTCCATATGAGAGTCGTATATAAGATTACTGTGTATAGAATAAATTTCATTCATCTGCCGATTTTCAAATGTTACTACAGACACGTGTTTCGATTTGCCCCACAGACTTCCAAGCACATGTAGATTCTTACCGGTGTATGCTACGGACAATATGCAGCTAAGATCACTGTCACCCAGTTCATTGTGTTCGTAGCTCACTTCTTTACCTTTAATTGTGATCTTTGTTTTACAAAACTTTACCTTGTTCTCATGTGCATCTCTTTTGTTATAAAAAATTTCATCGCCCTCTAGAAGCCACGATCGCGCTTGACCAAGGGTAGGATAAGGTTCAAAGCCGATACACATATCCTCGTTCGCTTTGGGTATTATTCGCACTTTTTTCTTCGATCTTTTCGATATTTCCATTGCTATAACATCATCGCTTTCAATGTAGTTCTTAAACTGAAATCCGTAGCATTTCCTTCCTATCTCCCGGCATGATTTTACATCGAAATAAACGACAGTATCGGCGAAATCTTCTTGATATCGATATAAGGGAAAGGATACTACATAATTTTTTAGAAAATTTAAAGAGAAGTTATTTATATAGTCGTACGGGCACGGGGTGACTCGTAGTTCTGCTTCGGACACTCTTTCCCAAAGAGAAAAAGAGCGATACAAATCTCTCCATGACAGGCCCGACTTTCGATGGCTATCATCGTAGATGGCTGGGTATTCTTGGCAGCACAGTTTCCTCCAGAATTCTTCCCCGAGATCGTCTACAACGTTCTGCCAGTGGAGGGAAACTTTACTCAAGTTCGTGAGATCTTCCCCGGTGACGTAATGGAACACCTCTCGTAGCATTTCATCTGGTAGGTGCTGTATCGTTGCGGAACCCATAATGACGTTACATAATAAAACCTCGACATCAATAGCTACCTCATGAATATTATTTTG
This sequence comes from Blastobasis lacticolella, assembly GCA_905147135.1. Classification (NCBI taxonomy): domain Eukaryota; kingdom Metazoa; phylum Arthropoda; class Insecta; order Lepidoptera; family Blastobasidae; genus Blastobasis; species Blastobasis lacticolella. Next base: position 2,796,689 of record LR990067.1, read on the forward strand.
CATATAATAATGGTCTCATCCTTGTACACAACACTAGCAACTTTTAGTTTTTATCACACTGCCTAACACTGAGAACACTTAGCTACTTATTATTTTACTTGTTTTTTACTAGAGGCGAAATTACTTATGTTTGTTTCTTTTTACCGTACTACACTGGACTAGCTAACGCAAATGTACGGTTATAAAATGTTATGTTGGCTTTACTGTTAAGAGCCACAGTACTATTATCGTTATCTATTTTTATTCACTGATTACAATACCATATCACTAAAGTACGACCAAATGCCAACTTCTAAATGCCGGCTACTACTACAGTCTATACCCATCCAAATCCAAAACCCCGAGAGCTTTCAACTCGAATTACAAAATCGCTTCGAGTGCCTAGGAGAGTGCGTCGACGTGGACGACTATAATAACAGGTTCGTGGAAACTGTCTATACGGTTGGGTCAAAGTTTTATAAGGCCTGCCGTACAAACAGAACAAACAAAATCTCTGACGATACCCTCAAACTCATCGAAGAAAGACGCGGAATGACTCTGCAATCCCCTGATGATGTCTCTCAATTTAGGCGACTTAATCGACAGATCTCCAAGTCTCTGACTCGCGACATACGCCGCTTCAATACTACCAATATTGACGCGGCGATTGAGCGGAACAAGGGCTCTAAAGTCTTTGCGAGAGATCTGTCGATTGGACAGAGCCAGTTGACGAGACTGAAAACGGATGACGGCAGAGTTGTTTCGACCAAGTCCGAGGTTTTGAGGGAAGTCGAGAGGTTCTATGGACAGTTATACACGACAACACGGGCACCTGTTACCAGTATGGCAAAAGACCCCAGAGCCAAGTTGACCCGACACTATACCGAAGATATCCCGGACATCAGCCTGTACGAGATTAGTATGGCTCTCAAACAGCTTAAGAACAACAAGGCGCCGGGTGATGATGGAATTACGGCTGAGCTTCTGAAAGCTGGTGGCAAACCTGTGCTTAAGACCCTTCAGAAGCTGTTCAATTCCGTCATCCTCGAGGGCAAAACGCCGGAAGCATGGCACAGAAGCATAGTCATATTGTTCTTCAAGAAAGGTGATAAGGCTCTCTTGAAGAACTTCAGACCAATATCGCTGCTGACCCATGTCTATAAGCTGTTTTCGAGAGTCATTACGAATCGTCTCGCACGCAGGTTTGATGACTCCAGCCTCCCGAACAAGCCGGATTCCGAAAAGGTTTTAGTACCATAGACCACATACATACGCTGCGGCAGGTTGTACAGAAGACCGAAGAGTATAACCGGCCATTATGCTTGGCGTTTGTGGACTATGAGAAAGCCTTCGATTCGATCGAAACTTGGGCGGTGCTCCAGTCTCTACAGCGGTGCCAAATTGACTATCGATATATCGAAGCACTGAAGTGTTTGTACGAAAACGCCACTATGTCAGTTCGTCTCCAGGACAAGACCACAGAACCTATTCAGCTGCAGCGAGGTGTTAGACAAGGTGATGTCATATCACCGAAGTTGTTCACCGCTGCACTGGAGGATATCTTTAGGCTTCTGGACTGGGACGGACTTGGCATCAATATTAACGGCGAGTACCTCACGCACCTCAGATTTGCTGACGATATCGTAGTCATGGCTGAAACCCTGGAAGACTTGGGCAAAATGCTCGATGACCTCTGTAGTGCCTCTCAACAAGTAGGTCTTAAAATGAACATGGACAAGACGAAAATTATGTCGAATGTCCATGTTGTGCCTACTCCAGTGACAGTTGGAGGCACTCCACTTGAAGTTGTTGACGACTATACATACCTAGGACAAATAGTCCGGCTAGGTAGGTCCAATTTCGAGAAAGAGGTCAATCGACGAATCCAACTCGGTTGGGCAGCGTTCGGGAAGCTACGCCACATATTTTCGCCCCAATTACCGCAGTGTCTCAAGACGAAGGTCTTTGACCAATGTGTGTTGCCAGTGATGACTTACGGATCTGAAACGTGGCCACTCACTATGGGCCTTATAAGAAAGCTCACTGTTGCCCAAAGGGCAATGGAAAGAGCTATGCTCGGAGTTTCTTTGCGCGATCGAGTCAGAAATGAGGAGATCCGCAAGCGAACCAAGGTCACCGACATAGCTCTAAGGATTGCCAGACTGAAGTGGCAGTGGGCAGGGCACATAGCTCGAAGAACAGATGGCCGATGGGGCAGTAAAGTTCTCGAGTGGCGACCACGTACCGGTAGACGCAGCGTGGGTAGGCCTCCTACAAGGTGGACCGACGACCTGGTAAGGATCGCAGGTACCAGCTGGATGCGAAAAGCACAGGACCGGTCTTTGTGGAGATCTCTGAGGGAGGCCTATGCCCAGCAGTGGGCGTCTTCTGGCTGATATGATGATGATGACTACAGTCTGAATAGCTACAGGCCACGTATAGATGTGTGAGCTATGATCGTTTGTTGCATTCGCACTTAACTGTGATAGCGTAAACGGTGTAGCGCGTTCTCATTCACACGTATTTACGTCACGATGTCGTGGATGTCGTTACGTCATGTTGACAGCAATGGTATTAAACACTGAGAGCCACTTATCTGAACCGGTGACGGCGTCGCCATTGTTAATAACATAGTGAGATTTCAAAATGGCGACACGTAGTTCCAGTTGTAGCCACCGGGTCAGTTAAATAATGCATTGCGGTTACTTAGAGCAGCAGTCAACACTTTTTCAGATGTAAGGGCCATGTGTTCGCTCATCACTGGGGCGAGCCCGTTCGGGTAAAGCAAGAGGCGCCTCGGAACGGACCAGGCATGGTCTGATGTCCCAAGACGGGCATCGACGGACACCCGATAACTGTCTGGGTTGGTGGTGAGCAGAAGGTCTAATGAAGAGGGATCACGGCCCACCACATCCGGTAAGTAGGTGGGTTTTGACACCAGTTTCGTGAGACCATGGGCCAGAGAAAATTCATGGACGGACCTCCCGGCCGGGTTATTAGGACGGCTTGACCCTAGCCACTCAGTGTGGTGACCGTTAAAGTCTCCTAGGACTACCAACTCGGCTGAAGGATACCGCTCAAGGCTTTGTCGGTAGCGCATTGTATGTACTCGAAATACCGATTTGTCTCACCTACGCCGTGACGGTTGTTGTATAGGCATGCCTAGACACGGGATAGACTCCCCTGTTCTACGCATACCCATACCACAGATTCGTCATCTCGTTCTATGGCATTAAAACGTCGACAGCAGATATCACCTCTGACGAATAGGCACACACCATCGCGAGGTAAAAACCTGTGTTCCAACTTGTATCCAGGATAGTGGAGATACGAAGTGTCAGCCGGAGGTGATATCTGTGTTTCCGTCAGGAAAAGTAACGCGGGCTTCGCCGTCTCTAGGTGGTGATGTACGGCGTTCAGATTAGAGTGTAGACCCCTTATATTACAAAAGTCCACTCGAGTCTCAAGCTGAGAGAACCTTACTTTTATTTTTCCTTTCCATTTGTGGTAATATTAAAGGTGGGGATGTAAAGAAGTGCTACAACATCGGTATCCAGTAGGGCAAGGACGTTTTGCTTCTGAACGCTGCAGGGGGATGTGTTATGTGAATAGCTGGCACGGGGGACGGAAGGGCCCCCGATCCCCCCTGAATATACCTGCCAGGTCCACTCCGGTCTCCTACCCCGGAACGACAGACATATTTAGGATTTTTCGCACAGTTGGCGGGACAGCCTCCCGGGCCGGAGATTAAAAGTGATGCCCGGGTTCGGGTCCCCTACTAACTGGCGGGCGGCCAGCGACGAGCCGTTTCATCGGGCCCCCGCGCCAACCTGTCACGCCCAACCCTCTAACATGTCCAACACAAAACTGGGACCTACAGGATACCAATATTATAGCATTCGGACAAGGGGGGAATGGTTCACGGAGTACTCTGACGGAACACAGCTCAGAGGCTGCTTAGCGCCATGCAGACTCATCTCCGTGGGTGGTCGCTAGCCATGCAGGCCGAGGCCCTACCACCAAACAATTTCAGCTGCAATCTTCGCATCACCCGGGGGTCACTGTAGGGTCTCTAGGGTACGGACGTGGTGCAGCAAGACCCCCATTCAATAAAAAACAATAAAAAATATTCAAACAATTTCTTTTTACAAAGAAAATAAGTTGTTTTATTAAAACAAAGTAATTTGTCCTGTAGTGTGTGATATACTCTGTCATATAGTTTTATTACAATCTTGTGTACAATAAATGTAATGTGTGTAAATAAATAAATTAAATAGTATTTTTACGTAATTTGTTTACAACAAAACTACGACACACAGAACTTTAGTTGCATAATATATTAGCGTAATATCCATATAAAATAAATTTAAATATGAAATTACCGTATCGTACGGTGAAAATGACGTAAAAGGTAATTGCATACACTAAGGCAGCACAAAGTTAAATAAACTCAGGCAGCACTATTGGAGTTGCTTATTCTGCCGCTACAGGCGTGCAGCACCTAAGCCGCAGCGTATGAGAGACTTACCTGCGTCTAGATTGCAGCACAATCGACGACCTGTCTTCGCAACAGGTCTAGACTTCTTTGGACCAATGGAGATTACGGTGGGTCGGCGTAGGCAAAAGATATTTACCTGTCTCACAGTGCGTGCGATCCGCATAGAAGTGACTGAAGATCTGACGACCGATGCTACTATCATGGCTCTTTGTAGATTTATAACCCGTCGTGGCACATCTAGCCTAATCTTTTCTGATAATGGCACTAATCTACGTGAAGCAGATGCAGAACTGAAGCGTAGGCTAGCTGAGTTGAACCAGGATCGCCTGCGTGAGGATGGCGCAATACGCGGTCTGGAGTGGAAATTTATCCCACCTGGAGCTCCGGAAATGAGAGGAGCTTGGGAGCGTATGATCTGGACTATTAAAACCGCCTTGAAGGTAACATTAAAAGAGCGAGCGCCTCATTCGCAAACTCTAGTGACTCTTCTCGCTGAGGTAGAAGGTTTAGTGAACTCCCGTCCAATCACCCACGTCTCTAATGTCCCTAGTTACCCAGAGGCACTAACACCTAATCATATTCTAATAGGGAATTCTTCTACCGGACCTGTCTTCGGTAAGTTCGAGAATTTAATTCTTGATTTGAGAAAACAGTGACGCATAGCCCAGCGACTGACAGATTTATTCTGGATTCGGTGGGTCAAACAGTATCTTTCTACCCTGCTCCCCAGACAAATATGGTTTGCCGAGGAGAGAGCTATGTGTGTAGGTGAACATAATGGTAGAACTCAATATAGAACGTGGTGCATGGCGTCATGGCGTGGTGAGCGCGATGCACCCCGGAGCCGTCGGACGCGTGCGCGTGGTGGACGTTAGGACTCGCACCGGGACTTTGCGCCGGCCTGTGACCCGCGTCGCCCTGCTCGCTCCAGCAAATAATAGTGCTGATCTCAGCACTGTGGGGGGAGAATTGTAGACGATAGAATGCACACACTTACTTACTGTTTACATTAGTATTATTTAGGCTAAACTTTACGAAACTAGCTTGTACCTATGTTTTGTGTACTTATTTCATTTAGCATGCATTTTCATTAATACTAACCTGTTACAAACAAACATTTTGTTCCCTGATAATGTGTATCACTGTTCAAAAACTCTACTGGTAGCGCCCTCTAAAATTGAATGTGAAACTTATTTTTAAATGTGAAATGTGGGTGCGCTTAAAATTGATGTGAAGATTTTTGACTGTGAGATTGTGCTGATGTCTATTACACGAATCTATATCAATTTCTGGCTTTAATTAATTATCCCGACGTGTTAGAGTCTGTAAATGTTCTACAAAATCATTTAAAGCAAATCAATCATGCAAACAAGTTCATTTGTTAACACATTTTAAAACATTACGTTCGTTTGTTCAGTCTCTTGGTAGGTACATGTTAGAGGGTATTTAACAAAAAGAAGAGCATCGATTGAGAGTTGATTTGATTTCAACTAATTGCGCTTACCTAATTTTATTGTAGAATAATTTTTTTGTAGACCAATTTGTCTCGAGTTGTAATCTACAATGGAATTGCAATTTGTAAAGATTACTAAAAACCAGATTGGATCATTAAGTTGCCTGAATGTGCAGGTTTCATCACGAAGTTTTCCCTCACCGTAAGAGCATCGGTTAGAATTCAACTAATGTACTTAACTCAGAAAAGAGTCATTGATACAGTACAAGAGTATTAATGAGACACAACTTAAAGAAAAATTTCCTTTGCAGCTACAGCAACATACTAGGGTATTTGGTGCATCTTTAGCCAAAACGAGTTTGCTAAAAGGAGGGATTAGCGATCCCTTAGGCTTAAAGAACTCGTCTTTGACCCCAGGGTATATTTAATAGGTATATGGAATAAAATAAAATTCATGAATGCTAAAAAAAACCTTATAAACACATATTTTTTTATTACATTTAAAAATATTGCTTTTAAAATGAATATATTACCAACAAATTACGGCACTAGCGATTCCTTAGGCTTAAAGAACTCGTCTTTGACCCGAGGGTATATTTAATGGGTATATGGAATAAAATAATATTTATGAATACTATAAAAACCTTATAAACATATATATTTTTTTATTACATTTAAAAATATTGCTTATAAAATGAATATATTACCAACAAATATTGACCAAAATTTCCATTATAACGACATGTTTCGCAACAAAGAACTTATTCAAAGATTTTTACAAATGTTTGTAATGCCGCGGAGTATAGTTTTCTTAAAAATAAAATTAACTTATCGAACAATAAGATTAAGGTTGTGTGAATTTATGTAAAGGACTCGGTCAAACAGCTGAACATGAAGTTAATTACAAATTAAAATTGGATAGTAATACCATAACATCTGACCTAGACGTGGCAAATACATTCCGAGTTCTTTGCTAACATTGCAGTGAAGACTACGCAAAATCTCCAATCTTCTTCTGCAACAGTTTTAGAAATATTACAGGAGAATCACAGTCCATGCTTTGAAAGTTTTAAATTTCGTGTTATATGTGAAGCAAATATAATTAAGAGTTTTAAATCGTTGAATATAAAAAGACGGAAGATATTTATAGCATTTTGGTCAAGGTCGTCAAAACGATTGTTGAATATATGTATATATGCGCCAAAATGCGGAGTATTTTTTGACCTCTATATTAGCCTTTGGCCTTAGCTTTGCACGGGAATTTTCAAATTTTAAAGAAGAAATTTTAGAAGAAATTCTCTGAATTATAGTGTAAACTACACCAAAATCCGCTGAAAGGGAAATAGCATGTAAACAGACAGACGCGATTTTATATAACAATGAAAGGATTGGTTTTCTATCGATTTTCTACATTTCTTTCATTACAGAATCTCTGACTGGAATCTCTGAAGCACAATTATTATGAATGAGATCAATTACATACAGTCTATTACTACGGATTGCTACTATTATGTGTCCACGGAGAGATTCTATCACATGGAACATATTTAATGGAATGCTTTCTTCTGAATTGTCGATGTCTATAGTGAAATTTGAATGTGGAAGAATACTATTAATGTTGAGGCAGACGTTGATTTTATTTCCTGAGTTGCCTGCTAAAAAATGAGGTCCATACAAGATTGGCGTCCGTATAAGATCATTATATAAACGACGATCGTTTGTTGTGGACTTGATCTTCCATATCGCAAAGGGATTACACGACCTAAACCTATATCTCCTAAGATCTTCCATAATTTTGCACACTTCCATATGAGATGGGTATGCACGATGAACGTTTATAGAACGAATTATGGTCATTTGCTTATTTTCAGTTGTTATTACGACCATCTGTGACGAAATTCTCATTTTTCCCAGCACATGCATTGTCTCACCGATATATCCAACGGAATATATACTGTCAAGATCACTGTCACCCAGTTCGCTATGTTCGTAGCTCACTTCTTTCCCTCTAATTGTAATTTTGATCTTGCAAAACTTTATCTTGCTGGTGTTTTTGTCTAATTTGTTATAAAAAAATTCACCACCCTCGAGAAGCCACGATTGCGAATGACCAAGCGGACAATGTCGTTCAAAGTCGATCGACATATCTTCGTTCGCTTTGGGAATGATTCGCACTTTTTTCTTCGACCGTTCATATATTTCTAATACTATGATATCATCGCTTTCAATGTAATTCCTAAAATTGAATCCGTAGCATTTCCTTTCTATCTCGCGGCCCGATTTTGCGTCGAAATAAACAATAGTATCTGTGTAATAAGCAAAACTTGATAGAAAGGGAAAGGATATTATACCATCTTTTAGAAAATTTAACGAGAATACACGTAAATTGTAGTACGGGCACGGGGTAACTCGCACTTCTGCTTCTGATACTCTTTCCCAGAGCGAAAACGAGCGGTACAGATCTCTCCAAGACAGACCCGACTTTCGATGGCTATCTTCGTATATAACTGGGTATTTTTGACAACACAGTATCCTCCAGAATTCGTCCCCGAGGTCGTCCACAACATTCTGACAGCGGAGGGAAACTTTGCTGAAGTTTATGATGTCTTTCCCGTTAAGATATTTCAACAACTGCCGGAGCATTTCATCTGGCAAGTGCTGTATCGTAGCAGAGCCCATGATGACGATACAGAATGGCGTCGTTGTCAATATATAGACGATGATAATAATATTCCAAAAATCACTGCGAACTGAGAACACAAAGGAAGGAGAAATCTATTCATATCATTAGGCACTATGAACAGTATTGAGCTATGTGTTATTTGATTCATTTTGGCATTTAGATTTAACGAGTATTGTTTTATATAGAACACGTTATCAAACAGTTATCGTTATAAATTTTTGGGAACCCGCACTTCGTCGGAAAATTATAAATTAAACTCTTGTGCTGGGATTACTTTGTTTTTAGATTAAATTAAGCTGCAAAAAGCAATATTCTAAGCTAAGGAATGCAAAACTGATAACGTTTACGTTCATGAATTTCTTGTACTTATAACACTTCCTGCTGCATATTTGCACTGATTCTACTGGTCTCTTGCATTCTCAGCATTAGGTGTTTTTGGTAAGCGTAAGTAAAACCAAATTACTAATTATTTTTAAATACACTGGTCCACACTCGGCGGAGCAACAATCATGCAACATGGCTGGATGAAAGGTGAGTTCACACGTAAATAAAAAAAAATTATCTTGGTGTTAATGTTTTGGTTGCCATCTGACCTCCGTGACCCTGCTAACGACTGACCAGATTGGATCATGGTTACATATTCAGTGGCCTGAATGTGCAGTTTTCATGACGTTGTTTTCCCTCACCGAAAGTGCATCTGTACTGTGTACTGTAGTGTACTGAATCTTTCGATTTTCGAAAATGTCCATTAGGTTAATAAATTCATCAAAGTTGGGATTTTTGGAAAAAAGGTCCCCACCCCCACCAGATGTTATTTCTAAATTAAACCAAAGTCGTGTATAATGTAATATTATTTCCTAATAAATAGCATTTATTTACTTGAACAACTACTTAACTATTAAGTTATTAAAAATTTGTATTTATATTATTATTATTTAAACACTAGCGACCCGTCCCGGCTTCGCACGGGTGCTTTAACAAATTATGCATTTAAACCTTCCTCATGAATCTGTCTAATGACACAAAACACAAAAAAATCCATTCAGTAGTTTAGAGTTAGTTTATCACGAACAGACTGACAGATTGAAAGACAGACGCAGCGTGGGACTTTGATTTATTTTATGCTGATAATGTATATACTGATAATTGGGATAATTAGCAGTAACTGAGCTATACATATAAGAACACTGTAAAAGCGAACACTGAAGTAAAAACAGAATTTTCCAAATCTGTTTATAAATGAAAAATATATGGCCTTAGTAATCCATAATACCTAAATATTGTTTTGTCAACTATTTACATGTCATATTCATCATTCATCATAGTCAAAATTGACTGCAAAGAACACAATATTGAAAATTATTTATTAGTGTGATTATGGTGGTGGAGAAAATATAACTTTTATTCTAAAAATCCAAACTCCAACATATTTATTTGGCAAATGGGGATTTTTGGCAAAAGCTAACAATCTCCACTAGTGGGGATTTGACGGTGGGGATTTCTGGAATAAACCAATTTTTCATACAATATCTTAGATTGTTTTTGCAATCGCAAACAAAAATCTTGATACATCATCATCATCATCACAGCCCGTAACAATCCACTGCAGGACTTAGGGCCTCTCCCACGAAAGGGGAGGTTATTGCCATAATCTCCACGCTTGGCAGGCGGATTAGAGATCGCAGTGTTTAAATATAACAATGGAAAATGCTGCTGCCCATTTTCCAGACTATGGAGACTCTTTATCTTTTGCCTCGAAAACATAAGTCGCCTTGTACGACACCCATTAGCGTAAGGGGTTGGTGCTATTCTACTCTGCCGGTCACCACACGGCTTGATATATATTTGGACGAAATGTTTTATATTTGATAAATAGTTCGGAACCCTCTAGCGTAGGTTCTAGTTGTATTTGTCCAGGTATTATATCAGTTTATAATTTCTTAAAATGCGATATTGTGGTCGATGATTCACCACCATCAGCAGCTCGAATCGGCAGACACTACAGGGGAAGTTACGGCCATTTATGAAATCTTTTCTTATCTTGCCGATAATGCCCCGGTTACGGTTTCGTATACGAAGGCCCGGGGTCCGCCTTGACTATGATCCAGGATTTGGCAGATCATTGTGACTGCCATCTGACTTCCGTGAACATGCTACCAGAGGAACTGAGCTTTAATTATTATTTTAATCTTGCAAAGTTTTACGTCGTTCTCGCTTGTTCCTGGATAGTTGAAAAATGTTTCATCGCCCACAAGGCACCACAAGAAGTGTGGATATCTTCCCGAAGAATAACATTCAAAATCGATCGATTTTTCCTCATTGGCTTTAGATATTAGTCGCACCTTTCTAGTCAACCCTAGCCATTTGGCTATATCCAAGGCTACAGCGTCATCGCTTACAATATATTTAAAAAAAAAAAAATTTGAAACATTTCCTTTTTATCTCCCGTTGTGATTTTACGCAATAATAAACAACAGTGTCGGTCCCGTCTATGTCAAGTAAGCTCAAGTCAAGCAAAGCTTGTGTTATGGGTGTTAGGTAAATGATAAACGAACACAACAAATCAAATCAAATCAATCAAATCAAAATTTCTTTATTGATTAGGACATTAAATATCTCTTTCAATCGTCAAAAAGGAAGGGGGTAGGAAAGTAGGAAGGAAACACACAGTGACACGCTGACCGCCCTATGGCCGTAGATAACGTATCCCTCGCCAACCACAACCGAACCGGGCTCGACAATGCCAGACAGAGCCATATTATATACTCGTAGGTATGTCTAGTATAATTAAGAAAAACCACCTAAAACTACAGCAAGAGTAAGCCAGTCCACCAAGGCAGCACCCGTTCACGAGTATAACGCAGGCCCCAGCCATCGCCCAATTCAACCATATTTGAGGGAAAAGAGCGACCCGGCCCCCACGCCACTGCCAGACAGACTTTTAAGTGAGCGTGCATCACACATGCTGCATGTGATAGGTAGTTGCTCCCACCCTACTCTATCCTATCCCTACCCTATCGCTACCTTACCCCTTCCCTATCCTACCATTGCCTTAACCCTACCCTACCACTACCTTACCCCTACCCTACCACTATCTTACCCCGACCCTACCACTATCTTACCCCTACCCCACCCTATACTACCTTACCGCTATCTTACTCCTACCCTACCCCTACTCTAACTACTACCCTACCCCTACCCTAGCGCAGACAGGAGACACCATGTATGGGAGAGGAAGGAAAATTAACGCCGCTTCCAAGGTGGTTCTCCGTGAGGGAAAGAAACGGCAAGAAACCCACAGAGCCTACGTTAATTCTTTTTTTTTTAAACATGTCTTATGTACTAATACATTATTTGTCCTATATACTATCTTAAAAGTAAATACCTGTATAGAACAGCAGTTCAGTCCCATGGACTTTTGTCATTTACATATTCAGATATACTATAATAACTTTTTTGACATAATTTGTTTTTTATAGCGACTTTAAATTTATTCAATGGTAAATTCTGAATATCTGTTGGAACCTTATTATATAAGCGTACACATTGACCCATAAATGATTTGTGGACTTTGGCTAGACGACAAGCACCAGCAACAAGCTTATCTTTATTTCTCATATTAATATTATGAACATCACTATTTTTCTTATATAAGTGTAAATTTTTATGAACATACATTAAATTCTCATATATGTATGTCGTCGCGTGAAGGAAAGGGTGTATCAGGATCATTGTCATCAGGGTGGTGAGATCAGTATTAGATCGTCCAGATAAATTAAAGATAAGGTTCACATTTACTCCACTGTATTTATTCCAATTCATTTTTGCACATCACTTATAATTTCACTTGAAATCAGAGCAGTATCACAATGTAGGCAGTTGAGGTGATTAACTTTCTTATTTCAAAAGTGATTTTAAAATTACTTTATTTTCAAACGTAAATAACACTTTCTATAAACGAAATGTGGAGACAGTTTCAAGACGCGTCACTCCTCGGCGGCGATCGCGCCAAGAATGGCCGCCACTCCGCCCGAGTCGTGCCGTCGAGACTCTGTCAGCACGCCCCCACCAGAGGGCGCACTCCCACTTCCGTTTTCTTCGTCATGAGTCCGTACTATTGACCACATGAGTCCGTACTATTGACCGCATCCGTCACGGCCGTCCTGCTATACACACGTCCTCGTGTGTTATCTGAAACATGAAAACCATAGCACAGTACCATATTCGCTCGGTCACTTCTGACCACAACACATCACCCAAGTAAGTCTTATGAATCATGTGATTGGATCTATCACGAATGCTTCAACCCACCAATACTTAAGTAACTGCTATTTGTGTACACATAAAACATACGTACATTATCATTTATCATACTAAACTTCCGTAGATTGAGAGAGACTTGAGAGAACAACATCATCTCGTACACAAATTATTCTTTCTAAGTTGCCGACATAAATTCAGAGATACATCAGAGTCTCGCGCGCGGCGCCGATCGATCGTGACGCGTCCTTATCTACCTAAACTGCGCGCGCGCGGAGTAGCCGTTTCGTAAACAATGGCTTCTAACGTAGTACAGTGCATACATTGTAAAATTGTGATAAATGAGGTGTTGGCATTCATTTGTAACAAAATGGATGTAATGGACGAGGATAGCATCACAAAAATTTGTTCAACTGCATTCTCTGAAGAGGACATTGTGAAGGCAAAGGACTTGCTGTTTGACTCCTTGCCGGAAAAACAGCGTAAGAAAATACGAAAGCGACAAGGGAAGACACCGCGTAATATCGGAGATATTGTCTGCTTGCTCAAGGAGACCGATCCTGAGAATAACCCCATCTTCGTGGCACGAGATCTCCAGAAGCTGCCTCCCGTCCATTTCGATCATGTGGACGTGACCCGGCTTCTCAAGGATATTGTGAGGCTTAAAAACGACGTGGACAGGATTAGTGAGGAGTACGCGACAGTGCAACAATTGCAAAAGGTCGAAACAGAGCTGGAAGCACTTAAGAGCGCGTCCATTGTGAACAATTTTTCCGGGCCCCGTTTTGTAAACAATAGGAGGGGCGCCTGCCTATTGCCAAGTTTTGAGTATAATAGTGGGCCTATGGGAATTGTGGTGAATAACTCGCATGGAGGATCATCTTCAGAAGATCAGGATATTGTTTTGTCGCCGGAGGGTAGTGTTGCTACAAAACCGTCGCAGATTTCTCCGCATGTAGAAGTACCGCCTTCTAACACGCCCGCTACAGCTGACCGGGTCAACGACGTGCGAACAGCGATGAGTCACGCAGCCGGCGCAGCCCCGCCGCCGCCCGCGCCGCTGTTACCGGCCGCCACTGCACCAATAACGAATGCGCGCTCACTGAGTGCATGCACAAGCGCAAGGGAAAGAAAGGAAGTATTGAAACCTCAAGTACGAGATAAGGAATGGACACTCGTTCAGAAAAAACGCCCGAAAAATCGCTTTGTAGGAAAGTCTGGAAAAGCAATCGTCGAGTCTAATTCCAAATTTAAAGCGGCAGATGTCCAACTACCTATTTTTATTTATAACGTCTCTAAGGAAGCATTGGAGTGTGATATTATGAATTATATAAAATCTAAAACTAACACAGAGGTACACTTGAAAAAGATTAGCATGAAAACTGCAAAGAAATATGCTGCTTTTAAAGTGTTTGTACCCAGAAGTAAGCTCGACTTGTTTTTAAGCGATGACTTTTGGCCAGATGGTGTTTTATATCGCCGTTTTGTTAATTTTGGTACCCGAAAATCATCAAGTTATGGCAGTGAATAATATTAAAATGGTAACTTTTAACTGTAAAAACGTGTTTCGATCAGTCAATGACATACGGAGACTGTGTCGCTCGGCGGACATTGTGGCGCTGCAGGAGACGTGGCTCCTTCAACACGACATACCGTACCTTGGCAGCATTGATGAGGAGTTCTCATACACCGGAAACTCTGCCGTCGATCTGTCTGCTGGTGTTCTGCGGGGGAGGCCACATGGAGGAGTCGCCTTGCTGTGGCGAAAAACCGCGTTTCCATCGGTATCGGTGATTAAGTGTACCAGCGTTCGCCTCAATGCTATTAAGGTGGAGCTCTGTGACCGATCCATAATAGTGATGTCAGTGTATATGCCATGTGATGGTGAGGCCAATTTGACAGAGTTTACACAGTGCCTTAGTGAAATACATGCCATAACTGAAACAAATGATGTGGAGTCTGTCTATGTACTTGGGGACTACAACGCGCATCCCGGTGAGTTGTTTGGCACCGAACTAATAAGTTTCTGCGGGGAACAGTCGTGGTCGTGTGTGGACATGGAGTTTCTACCCTGTAACACGTTCACATTCGTAAGTGACGCGCACGGGTCCCAAAGGTGGCTCGACCACTGCGTGGTTACGAGTGTCGCGCGCCGCTCTGTGATCGCGGCTGAAGTGTTATACGATACTTATTGTTCTGACCACTACCCGTTACTTATTCATTGTTATATAAAGAATATTATACCTAAGTACATTAAGGCTAAGTCTTATTGTAATAAGATAAAGTGGGGGGAAAGGGATAATTGTCAGATAGACGAATATTATAACTATTGTAATGAACAGCTGAAACAAATAGATTTTCCATTTGAATTTACTGGGTGTTGTGATAAACTTTGCAATAATACAAGTCATAAGCTGCTATTGAATGAAATGTATTGTCGTATCGTGGGGGTGCTGACTGCGGCTGCCGAATATAATTATAAAGAGCGAAGGCAGAACCACCGGTGTGTGGCAGGGTGGAATCGACACGTTGGGGCCGCTCACAGGGCGGCTCGACTTTCTTTTCAGACCTGGGTGATCAGTGGGAAACCTAGATATGGGGACATTTATAATAGAATGCGTGACTCTCGAAAACTATTTAAATCGAAATTAAAATTTTGTCAGGATAATGAAACACAAATTAAAATGGATATTTTGGCAGAGTACCATACCAAGAAAAACTTTGGTAAATTCTGGAAAACTACGAATAAGTTAAATCCTCAGTCGAGTTTACCTGTGAGTGTTGGTGGCTTTCACGAGTCGCATGACATAGCAGCCGCTTTTCAGCGTCACTTTGCAGTAGAGTCTCCGCTCGGGCGGGCGTCGCGGGGCGATGCGGGTGGTCATCCCGGGGACATTAGTGTACGTTTTTCAGCCAAAGTTGTGGCGACCATTATAAAAAATATGATAAGAGGCAAGTCCCCGGGTCATGACAACCTCAGCGTCGAACATTTGAAGTACGCCGGTGTACACCTACCAAGGGTCCTCGCAATGTTTTTTAACCTATGTGTGAGTCATGGTTATCTGCCTGATGACCACGGTGGTTGTGCCAATTGTGAAAAATAAAACTGGTGATGTTTCGGACATGTCTAACTACAGGCCAATTTCACTGGCGACAATTATTGCTAAAGTACTGGACAGTTTGCTTGACAAGCAGCTTGATGAGCACCTCCACCTGCATGACGCGCAGTTTGGCTTTAGACCACAACTTTCAACTGAAAGTGCCATCTTCTGTCTCAAGCAAACTGTTCAATACTACACTGCTAGAAAAACGCCAGTTTACGCATGTTATTTGGACCTGTCCAAAGCCTTTGACTTGGTGGCCTATGACAAGTTGTGGAAAAAGCTGGAGTCTGAAACCAAATTACCCTATGAAATTGTTACAATGTTTAGGTATTGGTACAATCACCAGCAGAACGTTGTCAGGTGGGCAGGGGAGTACTCGGACGCGTATGGGTTGGAGTGCGGGGTGAGGCAGGGGGGGTTGAGCTCGCCCCGTCTCTTCAACCTTTATGTGAATCAGCTCATCGTTGAGCTCAGCAGCGCCGGCATCGGCTGCTCCGTAGATGGAGTGAGCGTAAGTAATATCAGTTACGCTGATGACATGGTGCTGCTGAGCCCATCGGTGGCTGCTATGAGGACACTGTTGCACATATGCGAGACGTATGCGGGGGCACATGGGCTCAGATACAATGTAAAAAAGAGCGAATGTATGATTTTTAAAGCTGGTATCAAATGTTACTCTTTCGTACCCATTACTCTTTGCGGTATTCCTCTGAACAGGGTACATAAATTTAAGTATCTGGGCCACTGGGTCACCGACGACTTGCGTGATTGCGAGGACGTTGATAGGGAGCGCAGGGCGCTGTCCGTCCGCTGCAACATGTTGGCTCGCAGGTTCGCGCGTTGCACGACAGAGGTCAAGTTGACGCTCTTTAGAGCATACTGTCAGAGTTTTTATACGTGCAGCCTGTGGACCGACTTCACGCAGCGGGCGTACAGCGCACTGCGCGTACAGTACAACGACGCGCTCAGGGTTCTGTTGAGAATGCCGCGTTTTTGTAGCGCCTCCGCAATGTTTGCGGATGCCCACATTGACGACTTCTATGCCGTCATTCGGAAACGTAGCGCCTCATTGCTGGCTCGTCTCCGGGCTAGCACCAACGGAATCCTGGCCGCGCTGTCCGACCGCTGGGACTCGCCTATGATACGAAGATGGATGCAGTTGCATGTTAGTTCATCCCCGTTCATTCAATAGCAGAATAGTATTAAGATTTTGATTATAATGATTCAATTTTATTTTATTTTTTTTACTGTTAAAATTGTAATGACGTTGTAATTTGTGTTGTAATTGACATTGATATTGACATGGTAATTTGTATTGAATTTGACATTGATATCTTGACATTGTAATTTGTATCTATTGAATTTGACATTGATATCTTGACATTGTAATTGTAATTTTATTTTGTATTTAATTTGACATTGTACCTAATTTTGTAAGTGAGCGTATTAGTGTACTTATTTTATGGGCTACCATGAGCCTGAAATAAATGATTTTTATTTATTTTATTTTATTTATAAATTCAGCTACGGCTTCAGTTTATGAGAGAGGCGTGACAGGACACCAGACTATGAACCGTATCACAATTACCACAAATGAAGGTTTCATCATCATCACCAGTGTTTTCCCATTGATGATCTTGTTGAGTGGGAAACATCACAAATCCAATCACAAAGCTCGTGTACTGTCCCCGACCTCCATTACTGTAGGTACTTAGATTTACTACAAATATGTGACATACCTACCTACATAAAATTTTTAGTACTCGGCAAAAGACCCAATGTTACTTCGAGTGTGATCGAAACACTCCTTCATTAAATGCCATATGATTTTGGTCATCCGTCAGCGCCATCCTAATTTTAAAAATAAGAGTAATGTTACCATACAGAAGAAATGACACACAGGCGAACCACAACACTGACGAAAGCTATCAGACGGGCAGCCACGCATTCGGGCCGCCACGCAACCGGGCCGGCACGCAACTGGACCTGCACAATAGCGAAATACCACACAGACTAGGTGCCACACAGACTGGGTGTCACTCTGGTCAGTACCACTCTAATCGTCAAACTACGAGTATATTCTATATCCTGTATCACGTCTGCCATAGCACGATACAGGTAAGATGTCACACAAGGGTAAATGGCACAGAGGCGAAATGCCACACAGCAAAATACCACACCGGCGAAATACCAAACAGGCGGAATGCCTCACAGGCTAAATGCCACACAGGCGAAATGCCAAACAGGCGGGATGCCACACAGGCAAGATGCCACACAGGCAAGATGCCACACAGGCGAGATGCCACACAGGCGGGATGCCACACAGGCGGAATGCCACACAGGTGGGTGCCACAGAGGCGGAAGCCACACAGGCGGGAGCCACCCAGGCGGGAGCCACACAGGCGGGAGCCACACAGGCGGGATCCACACAGGCGGGAGCCACACAGGCGGGAGCCACACAGGCGGGAGCCACACAGGCGGGAGCCACACAGGCAGGAGCCACACAGGCGGGAGCCACACAAGCGGGAGCCACACAGGCGTTATAAACATTGCCAACATATAAGCTCAGTGTTGTTCATTCGTCACATTTTTTAAACCAGTAGATACTTATAGACTCTAGTAATACCTCTTTCTATAATATAGGGGCACCACTGTAGTAGCCGTACTTATATAACCAGTGCGTAGGTATCTACTGCTAGACTATACAGTATACTTTTTAATATGAAATTGCTGAAATCATGAAGTAGTAACTTTAACACGCTTTACTTCACTAATAGCTGTCTATAGACTCTCAGCTCGTGGTCAATTCTTCGACCAAATCTGCACTAAGTCAGTGATAGGTAACACAGTCATATCTGCTATCATAACACGTAATAACGGTCTACGAGTTACATAACAAGTAATCGTCACAGACCCGAACAACTGTTCACGGTGATATCTCTACAAAAACAACATTATCTCTACTGCTCAATATCAAAACTAAATCAGGAGTTTAATAATATGAAGCTCTCACGTTTATCTGTTACGCCAGTCATAGGTAAGTTCTTACCATCCAGTTCATATGTTACCACACCAAAACTAAACAAGTAATAATCATCGTCATCAATTTTAACTGTTCGAACAAGTATACTCTATCTAGACTTTACGTTACGCTTAAGCCTCCCATTTTGAAACGATTTAGCAATGATTGTAATAATGAAGGTGTACCATATACATACAAAAAAATTACAACATTAAATTTGCCATCTACAGCCACAACATCGAGACTTTCGGGGCTATCACACACATGATTTCCAGGCCACTCCAAGTCAGCCAAATAAATCAGGATATTTGACCTCAACAACAGTTCAGGTACTACTAAACTTGTACTGGCAGAAGGATATAAAATCTCACCATTGCTTACACTGCCTCATCTTACTGGTACAACAACAGAACTCGAAAAAGTTACTTTATATCGGTAATCATGGAAATTTCAGTACTCGGAGCTAAAGTTAATTTAATAAACCGACTATTGAACAATCACCAAAATATCTGGACTTTCTTAACATAATTATCGTTCAACATTTTCTCACAAAGATTGAAACAACTACCTTCTATTAGCCACGCTCCCATAGCCTCCATCAGGCCGGTAAGCAACCATAAAACTCTCCCACCATCAGTGATAAAACACGATCACCTCCATCCGATGATGCGAATTACGAAATTTTAAGAAAACAAAACTATCGCATAAATCTTATAAAAACCTCGGCTCGATAGACGTCACATATTGAGTTAGCTTCTTAGATAGATTTGTCCAACAAAGTCTTTAACCAGGTCAAACTAAGTCATATTAACATAGAACAAATTGTTTTCGGTCGAACTAAGTCACAGGTTTATCTTTAGTTACTCAAAACATAAATCGAAATTATCTACCGTAAATCAGTTCACTTACTCGTATTTACTTTTGCTTTCGATTTATAACTTGATACCAACATAAAATTAAATTACTAACCAAACTACCCCTTTTTATCCATTTTGTAGTATTAAAAGAAACGTATATGAGTGATCCCATTGTTACCGCGGATATCTTCTATAACATTGGGAAACTACGACCACAATAACAAACATACTGAAATATGGAAAAGTTCGTTCGAATGTCTCCTGTTAAATGTAAACAAACACGCTAACAATTTTTATCTTTTTTTTACGATACATGTTGGCACCCTCCCGCTCGCATAGAAATCGCGGAGATCTGTACTGAATCATTATTGAAATTTTTCACATTCGAAGCCTATCCCATCTCTAAGATAGAACATCCTAAAGTACACCAGCTAATTGTTCCACAAACTCACTGCTACGGCATCCCTGCCACACTGTTATTATCAAATATTTACTTAATCAGCAATCTGGAACGATTTATGGTGACGGGAAAAGTCGAAGGCAAGAGACCTAGAGGCCGAAGTCCGAAGAGATGGGCGGACCAAATATCCGAACGATACATCCGTCAACGTCACAGTACATCAGGCGACCGATGGAGACAAACTCCGAAGATGTCACGATCCTCAGCAGTGAGGCAACGATCAAGAAGAAGAAGTCAATCAGCAGCAGTACCACCATAACGATGCTTACGTACTCAATTTATAAAAATAATAGGACTATGCTTTCAAGTATTTCTTATTCTTGTTTTCCGACAACTGACGTGATGTTGGTAATACGTTAAATCATAGCGTATCATGTTTCAAGATGGTAAAATAATCTTAGATTAAATGTCACTTTTTTATTTTAACACATTTAGAGGGATTTAACATAATTCTTACTATTTTTGTGGAGTGATTTATTTTTTCTCAGTAATATTCTATTAGACAGCCCACATTAATTGACATAGGTACCTAGGTAGGTAGGTAGGTAGCAAAAGCTAACATTTATTAAACTTGGCAGTAGTTTTTGACATCTATACCAACAATTTGTAACACTGACCATAAATGACGTTCTTTTTGTTTTGTTTACATTCTTTCTATTTGTAGTTTCACTAAAGATACAAATTAACCTGCCCTTCTCTCTACTAAGGGCATCAATAGTGTTTCTGTCAGAATACTTTTCTGAATTATCAAAGTAAATAACTCTTAAAATCTGCTAGGGAGCCTCTTTTCAACACAGGTTTTTACCAAATAATAATTATGTATAGGACTCACCAGACAAAGAGGAACTGTCAATATCACATCATTTCTCAGTCATGTACGCAACACTCGCAGATTGTCTACCATCGTCCCATGTTGAAACAATCACGTTGAGGCTACCAGTCCCACGTTGCATTGGAATGTTGTTCTCGTAGGTGAAACGAACCGTTGTACACCATTGTTATGCAATAGAAGAAAATAATTGTATTAGTAAAACTTAAAAAATAAAACAATAATACTCGCCGGTTTTAATCGTTTTATTTATCTGCAGAAATTTAAGCAATTCATTAAATTGTGGTGTCAAACCACACTGCTAAATGAATCTAAATCTAAGCATTTACTTAACTTCATTGAATAAACTTTAGCTGGCTAATTTAGAACTACGTAAATTATTCAACTAACATTATTTCTTTTTTTTTTACATGAGTAATCTAAATTAAGTTTCGCAAAAACAAAGAATACATACCAAAGTGCCGTCCATAGTAAGTTTCACTAGATTTTTAATAATGGTGTCAATATCCCAGTGGTGCTCTCGAAGGCCCGAGGTCTGCCTTGACCATAACCAATTGGTACAGATGATTTGTTGTTTACTTTATAAATCCCCCAATCTGTCTGACGAAGTCTTTGTCTTATATCTCGGGGTGTTTGGACTCTTGGCTGCGCTTTGAACGTGTTTAATCATTTTATATTTTAATGTAGGCAATTCAACTGGATCGAGTAATCACTTTCCTTTTATTATTACGCTTCCACAAAGCGTTATCTGCATTTTCTTTGTCGCTTCTCATCATACCATCTCTTGGGCGTTGCGTTCGTCATCCCACTTCTGATGTCGTCGCGTGAAGGAAAGGGTGTATCAGGATCATTGTCATCAGGGTGGTGAGATCAGTATTAGATCGTCCAGATAAATTAAAGAAAAGGTTCACATTTACTCCACTGTATTTATTCCAATTCATTTTTGCACATCACTTATAATTTCACTTGAAATCAGAGCAGTATCACAATGTAGGCAGTTGAGGTGATTAACTTTCGTATTTCAAAAGTGATTTTAAAATTACTTTATTTTCAAACGTAAATAACACTTTCTATAAACGAAATGTGGAGACAGTTTCAAGACGCGTCACTTCTCGGCGGCGGTCGCGCCAAGAATGGCCGCCACTCCGCCCGAGTCGTGCCGTCGAGACTCTGTCAGCACGCCCCACCAGAGGGCGCACTCCCACTTCCGTTTTCTTCGTCATGAGTCCGTACTATTGACCACATGAGTCCGTACTATTGACCGCATCCGTCATGTATATATTGTGACGGCATTGTCATTATATCAATATTCCTGAATTTATCTCTTAGTGAAGTTCTAGGTATCAATTGATAAATTGCGCGAATAGCCATTTTCTGCAATACAAATACATTGTGCCAGTCGGCAGCGTGTCCCCATAGCAGTATGCCATAGGCCATAATACTGTGGAAATAACTAAAGTAAACTAATCTTGCTGTAGCCTCGTCAGAAATACCTCGTATTTTATTTACAGCATATGCTGCAGAACTTAGCCTATTCGCCAATTTATCAATGTGACCCCATTGCAATTTATTATCTAGAGTAAAGCCTAAAAATACTGTAGAATCAACAAGATTCAAATTTTCGCCTTTTATTTGTACATTAGTGGGCACTGATCTAACATTTGGCAAAGAGAATTTTAAACATTTTGTCTTCTTGCCATTCAGTAACAAATTATTAACCGTAAACCAGTTTACCACTTCTGCAATAGCCTTGTTCACGTCTTCATATGTTAATTGTTGTCTTTTTACTTTAAACACTAAAGATGTATCGTCCGCGAACAAGACAATTTCATGGGTATCTTTTACAAAGTACGGTAAGTCATTTACATAAACAAGAAACAAAAACGGGCCCAAAATAGATCCCTGGGGGACACCCATAGAGACAACAGACCCCATAGATATCTCTCCGTTCACATCAACTTTTTGAATTCTATGACTCAAGTATGAATTTAGCAAGTTCAGGGCCAAGTCCTTTATTCCATAATGTTGTAATTTCCTGACCAAAATATCATGATTAACGCAATCAAAGGCTTTGGATAAATCACAGAAAACCCCTAAGGCATCACGTGATTCCTCCCAGGACCCCAAAGATATGTTTAATAAGTTCAACACCTGCATCAGCTGTTGAACGACCGCGAGTAAAACCGAATTGTTTATGATGCAATAGGTTACTTCCATAAAAATGAGCTTTTAGTTGATTTAATATGATTTTCTCAAATATTTTACTTAGAGTCGGTAAAATTGAAACTGGTCTAAAATTTGTAGGATCCGTTGTATTACCAGTTTCCAACAATGGAATAACTTTACTGTGTATGTAACTTTAATAACACTTATTATAAACACTACACCCAGACCCGTAACAGAAATTAAAATTCATCATTTCAATTTCTGCTCGGCCGGGAATAGAACCCGGGACCTCTGCATGGCGACCGGTATGTTCACCAACGGAATCACTTATGAAGTCATGAATACATTACAAACACATTTCTTTATTTGCGGTTTGTAAATAGCATTTTTCACGCTTTAAGCTAAACATATTCATTGTTAGTTCGGAACCCTCATGGCACGGGTTCCACTCGTATTTACCTGTTTATTACTCTATCTTAGTTTATCACTGATTAGAGAGTGATATTGCGGTAGAGACACGCTATTGGCTATTTCTACCAGCATGTCTCCACACGTTGGAGAAAGTACGGCACGTGGTATTTGTAACAACAGGGGTCTACAATCCAACCTGAACGCCGTCCACCATCAATCACCTTGAGACGGCAAAGCCCGCCTTACTCTTCCTAATCGAGACGCAAATATCACCTTCGGTCGACACTTAGTATCTTCACGATCCTGAATACAAATTAGAACCTAGATTTCTTCCTCGCGCTGGTGTGTGCCTATTCGTCAGTAATGTTCACTATCGACGACCTTACCTACCTAAACTAGTTGTCAGTTAATATTGCTCGCAGATGACCTATCTTAAATTTGTACGCCGAATGGCAGGTCACAGTTGAGCACACTAATATCTAATGTGACATCTTTTTTACCTGTGTTACCACAAATAAAAATAAATTGAAATTGAAATTGACTAAGGAACTAGATTGAACACACAGACAATAAGAACGACGCTTCACAAAAATATTGACATAAACATGACCTAAAAACAGACTTAACTGGTGCGAACTCTGGCATCAGACGGGCAGTCTGTTTGTTTGTCACTACGTAGAAACTGGTGTCCATTTTTCGACAGGTACATTGACTATCTATCTATTACATTTCATTGCAATCAGGTAATGTTAGGGCACACTAAAGAAGTAACAGAAATATTGGAAACACAGCTAACACCAACACCAAAAGTCCATAGGGAGAAGTGCCACTTAAACCTTGGCACACTGCGGTCTTTTCAGTCTGGTTTAGTCGCATTTGAAGTGCACTAATCAGCCGCTAGTTGACCGACTTGTTGGTCTTGCTTCCCCGGAATAAGGAGCGGCATCACGCTCTGGGATGAATGCATCAACACATTTCGTGCTGGTACCCTGGCGTCCTGGCTTGAGATACCTCTGTAATATTTGAGGGCCCCCCACTGGGCCATTGGCACTCACCGAACCAAAGGTGAATAGATTACTCGAACAAAGAATAGCATCAACACATTAAACATTGGTTTTCCGAGTAAGTTGGTACGGTGAGAAATTGTACATTCGGACGACTAAATGTAAATGATCCCATCTGCTCAGGTTCCCCTAGTAACAGGGCCACGGAGGTCAGGTGGCAGCGCTCTACTGTAACAACCTTATACGCCAAATCCTGGATCATGGTCAAGGCGGACCCCGGGCTCTCGTGTACGAGATGACAACCGGGACTTTACTTCTAAGATAATTATTTTTATTTTTTCCAACATAAGTCCCATTTCAGCTGCTGATAATAAATTGATAATACAGTGCCTCGACCACTATATCGCATTCTAATCAGTGACAAACTGAGATAATAAATTGGCAAATACGAGTGAAATCTGCGCTGAAGGGTTCCGAACTTATAAATAAAAAACATTTTTTAAGTTTCAGCTAAATCTGGTCAGCTGCTCAAATAAATCAAGGTTTTGATTGATCTGAAAGGGCCAATTGACGGCTTGTTAACAGCTTGTCAACGGATTGTCAAATCTCCAATTAACGGCTGATTAATGTAATTTTGGGTTTCCGGAAAGCTTTTTCTCATGTTAACTGTATGTTATCGCCGTGTTATTTTAATTGGCGAAAATCGACCAATTAACCGATTGTCAAAAGAAATTATATCCGATTTTCTTGGTCTAGGTCTTGGTCCTGGCCCTGGTCCAGGTCCTAGTTTTGGTCCAAGGCAAAGTCCAGGTCTAGGGTCCAGGTTCTGGTCCAGGATCATGACCAAAACTGCAACCTTGATCACAATTTGAGCTTGAACCAGAACCAGGACCTAGACCAGTGCCAGCACATAGACCATAAACATTAGCTGGACCAGGACCTGGTTCGGGGCCAGGACATGGACCTGAACCAGGACCAGGACCTGAACCACGGACATGTCAGGGTCCAGGACCTGGACCTGAACTAGAAGCTGGTCCGGGGCCAGGGCGTGAACCTAATCCAGGACCTGGTGCGGGGCCAGGACCTGGTCCGAAGCCAGGACCTGGACCTGAACCACGAAGTGGACCGGGTCCAGTACCTGGACCTGAACCAGTACCTGGTCCGGGGCCAGTACCTAGACCTGAACCAGGACCTGGTCCGAAGCCAGGACCTGGACCTGAACCAGGACCTGATCCGGGGCCAGGACCTGGACCTGAACCACGAACCGGCCCGTGTCCATGACTTGAACCAGGATTTAACTATTGGGAGAAACTCACAGAATCGATAGCCGATGGGGCGGATGTTGTTGAGTGGCTTTCTCTGGATGGCCTCCCAAGAGATGGACTGACGACCTCTTTAAGGTCCTAGGGAGCCGATGGATGCAAGATAACAGAGTCGACCAGAGTGTAAGTCGTGGGAGGCCTGTATTCAGCAGTGGACCGGGACCCACCTAACTGCCTAAAGATGATGATGATGGGATTACTGATCCACTGGAACCCGTGACCCTATAACATAAATATTGTTATATTTTTTCTTTTCTCGCTTTGTATATATTTTTTTATAATATTAGATTTTTATTTACACGAAAACTATACAATCGCTATCAGTTTCATCTAAAAGTTGAATATCCCGCCGCTATCAAAAGGCCGCTAGGGACAGAGACAAATTAATGCGTTAGACCGAAACAAAACATGTGACATGAAGGAGGCTATGATGTGACTGATTTTAGCAGGGGTAGCCAGACGAAAAAATTAATCTCTTGTTAATGCCAGTTAATGGTCGATTAGCTAACAATAGATTGATTGGCCTTTTAGAAACCCACAGTGATTTAACAGCTTGTTAAATGTGACAGTCTGTTAGCTAATCAATGATTTGACAAGCGTTTCAGAAACCGGGTGTAATATAATTATTTTTATTTTTTCCAACGTAAGTCCCATTTCAGCTGCTGATAATAAGTTGATAATATAGTGCCTCGACCACTATATCGCATTCTAATCAGTGACAAACTGAGATAATAAATTGGCAAATACGAGTGAAATCTGCGCTAAAGGGTTCCGAACTTTTAAATAAAAACAATTTTTCAAGTTTCAGCTAAATCTGGTCAGCTGCTCAAATAAATCAAGGTTTTGTTTGCGATTGTAAAACATCCTAAAATATTGCTTGAGAAATTTAGTTAACGAACAGCAAAATGTTATTGTTACCTATGTATGATCAGTTTATTTCAGGCTAAAAATATATAGATTTACATAAGTAAAAGCCCATATATTGTTAGTAATTCTTAAAACACTATTTAATACAAGGATTTCAATTTCCCTTTTTTATAATCCCAGTAATAGCCCGGGGGTGTTCTGTCAAATTGTGCGGTCGGCGCAGGGGTTATGCTGGCTCGAGACAGTCCTGGCGCTTCGGACAGACTGGACTGGAAGTGGTACGCGGGACAGCGGCCTTCAGTTTGCACTGCTCCGATGAAGCTGTGCCGCGCTGGTTACGGTTGCGCCTCTTCCTTCCGACCAGTATGAAGCCATCTCCATCAGCTGTCGTCATCCTCTGGGAAGGCGCCGCAGCTTCCGGCGGTGGCTTCGACTTCGTTCCATGTTGCTTAAATCAGATTTCAACAAAGTGATATCTTTTAGCAACCTGGTGATGTCTACATGGTCAAACGTGACAGGCGGCAACTTGTTTAGGTCTCGTGACACGCACGTACGTCTGGATCAGTCTCCTTGAAGATTCGGAAGATATCATACAAATCCTTCTTGATATCCTCCTCCCCTCGGCGCGTGGTCAGGCGAATTGGCGTCTCAACGGTTTCCCGGAGTACCTCCTTCGCCTGCTTGATGCCGTTGTCGGCGTAGCTCGTCGAACAGGTTTGCTGAAGGCTCACCTCATCCATTACGTCCAGCTTTTTTTGGACAAAAGCAAGCAATTCTTGAACTACATTGCTGTCACAGTTTTTGGCGACAGCCGCCATGTCGTCAAGCGTAAAATAATAATAACATTAATAAATTTACGCCGATGCACGTAAAAGGCGCTGACGACGCTGTAAGCGTGCGGCCGCGAGAATATCACGATTGCAACTGCCTTGCAATTTGATTGAAGATTACAGATTGATAGGTTGATGTATTTTTTATTAAACAAAATATTCATGGTATGACAACCGATTTTCATATAATTCTTTTATTTACGCCTATACGAAGCACGTATTATAGTGCTCGATAAAATACCCAAAGTGATTAGAGCACTCAATGTTGGCAACCCTGAACTGTATAACATTGTAGAACCAATGCTAATATACAGTGGTAAGTGATATAAAGGAGGCTCCACATCTTGGCTAAAACTCCTCGAGACTGGACCAACGCTTGAATGTAATTCATAATAATTCATAATTCATTTATTCGTTCGCTTTATGTAGAGGTAGTATTGGCCTATATTCGTGAAGTCTCGTGCATGTTGGCCATGTCTCGACTGTTTTCCATAGATAAGTCGCCCGGGCGAGCTATGGACATCGGTAAATAACCAACTGTGCTAGGCAAAAGACTGGTGGAAGAATAATAATGTATCGATATAATAGGTACCGACACTTTTTGATGCCCACCGCAAATTTTTCTTCAGAAGAATGTAGAGGGTATGCCAAATGATTCTGCGAACATGTGGAGTCTCCTTATGCGTGAACACTTTTTACATGGCTAAGAAGCTTGATTTTTTACAGCTTTATTCAATATGGTTACTGGTATCATAATTTGATATTACTAGATTCCAATTTTATATTAATCTTTAAACGTTCCGAAGAATAACAGTCTTGAGTGTCTGGCATCTCAAGACAACAAGACCAAGACACACAGACTGACAAAAACGGATACGTATTTCGTAGATTACTTGATTACAATTTTATACTTCCTTTTACACGTAAAGAAGGTAGTAAATAGGTTTTGACGGGGTCGGTAACGCGTGGTTGATGCCCATGGTATTGCAAGCGTCCATAAGCTGCAGTGACTGCGTACCATTAGGCAGGCCGTAAGCTTGTTTGCCACCTTTGTGGTACAAAAAAAATCGTTTCGAAAAATAACAGTCTTGAGTGTCTGGCAGATAACAAGACACACATACTGACGAAAACGGAATCCGTATACTAGAGCTTCATTTATAACTTTTGGTAGAAGTTTGGAACCCTAAAAATGGATAACGATAAAAATGCTGCTCTGTTAATGTGTAGTTCTTTTCTACTTTGAACATTAAACAAAACCAAAATGAAATAAATCACACTTGCATACCGGTCGTAGTGCCTAATAAGACCATTAGATTTTAAAGTGGTAAAGTATCAAGTGGTGTTTGTCTGCTCGGCTGACAGTGATTTTTAACAAACATTGTTTATCACCTAAATATTGACATCGACGCCGTTCTCTGTCGTCACAATGGGTTCCACTTCGATACAGCATCTGCCAGATGAAATGCTTCGGGAGTTGTTGAAACACCTTAACGGGAAAGACGTCCAAACCTTCAGCAAAGTTTCGCTCCACTGGCAGAGCGTTGTGGAAGATCTGGGAGAAGAATTCTGGAGAAGACTGTGCTCTCAAGAATATCCACTCATCTACAAAGAAAGCCATCGGAAGTCGGGTCTATCCTGGAGAGATCTGTATCGCACTTTTTTGCTCTGGGAAAGAGTGTCAGAAGCGGAAGTGCGAGTCACCCCGTGCCCGTACGACATTACATTTGTAGTCTCGTTTAATTTTCTAAAAAATGGTATAATATCCTTTTCTTTAAAGACAGATGATAGAGTTTTTACAGATACTGTTGTTTATTTCGACGCAAAATCAGGCCATGAGATAAAAAAGAAATGCTATGGAATCACTTTTTGGGACTACATTGAAAGCGATGATATTACAGCATTGGAAATATACGAAAGATCTGAAAGAAAGGTTACTGTGCGAATCATTCCCAAAGCGAACGAAGGTATGTCAATCGATATAGAACCTTATGGTCGCATTGGTCAAACGCGAACGTGGCTCCTCGTGGGCGATGAATTTTTTTTTAACAAATTTGATATACCGGACAGCAAGCTAAAGTTTTGTAAGATCAAAATCACTGTCAAAGGTGAAAAAGTGAGCTACGAACGTAGCGCACTGTGTGACAGCGGTATTAACCGGATATTGTCCGTTGGATATGTCGGTGAGAAAATATATGTTCTGGGAAATTTGACGATCAACGAGAACGAAATATCCGTAGTAACAATTGATAACAAGCAAATGAAGATTATTCATTCTTTCAACCCCTGTTCATACCGTTCTCATATGGAAGTGTACGAAATTATGGAATATCTTATGAGATTCGGTTTAAGGTTGTGCGATCCCTTTCAAAAATGGCTGGCCCGCGACTGTGATATTTTATGGCGGCCAATCTTCTATGGTCCTCATTTTATAGCAGGTAATTTTAAACATGAAATCAATGTCTACCTTAATTTTAATCATGTTACTCAAAATGAAAATTTGACTATTAATGTAGACAATTCAGAAAAAGGCATGTTACAACTGTTTGAAGTGATAGAAACTCTTCGTGGACACTTAATAGTAGCAGCCGATATTCATAGATGGTACATAATCGATCTTATTCATAATGATTGTGCTACAGGAATCTTAGCCAAAGATTCTGAAAAATACAACCTTTAAACATTCTTTTCAGAGTGAAAAGTAATTGTACGAGTAAATAAAGGTATCAGGTAGGCTATCGTATCATTGAACACAACAAAACAAATTAGAAACATCCCACGATTGTGCTACCGTACCATTCCAAACACATAATTGTAAATCCTGAATATAAATTACAGAATATATAATTTGAAGTTTCGACATAGCACGGAGAATTAGTGGCATGCATAAGTGGCATGCCCAAGCATAAGTGGCATTTAATTCAACAGATGGCCAAGATGGAGTGACGACTTGGTAGATATAGCAGGCATTAGCTGGATGCGGAAGGAACAAGACCGGCCTTTTTGGAAATCTCTAGGGAAAGGCCTTTGCCTAGAAGTATGCGTTTTCCAGCAGATAAGATATGATAATTATGATGATGAAAGAGATAATTGTTACGTTGTATATAAAATTTATGAAATTGTTTGAAAAATATTTGAATTTGTTGAAAAGTCGTTGTTGACGAAATAGTTTTAGAAAAACGTCGGGGCTGTGTCAAAACAAGGCCAAAGGAAACACTGTGGCTGGGAGCTTATTCCACATTCGAATCGTACGAGCGAGAAACGTTCTTTCGAATCTTCGCGTTGTGACCAACAGAGGGTCTACGTAGTGAGGATGAGTACCTACCCAGCCCACGGCGGGTGGTGCGATGACGGAATTGTGCTGTGGGCACCAGATCGAAAAGTTCCTCGGAACATTCCCCATTTTACAGCCGATAGAACACACACAGGGAGGTAAAGTCCCTTCGGTTTGCCAGTGGTTCCAACTTGCGTGTTTGTATGGGATCATCGACAATTCGTACGGCGCGTCTCTGTACGGAGTCCAGAGGATTAAGCACCGATAAGGATCGTAGTGACATTGACATTACCAATTACCTACCACTGTGTAATTTTGTATTTTATTCTATTCTCATGTCATTATTATTATTGTTCTTGTTATTATTAATTATTGAATTTACTTTCAACACTGAAAGTATCTATTGCACGCCTGTTCCTAATACATATTTTAAATATATTAATGATAAAATTGACGATGTCGTTTACAGATTTATATAAGTAATATAATATTGATATTAATAAGGTTGTAAAATGAGATAATTAATAAATTTAAATCTAAATAAGTCTAAACGTCGATTGTCCTAAAATTATTTTCCTAATGTTCTACATATATCCTAAAGTTTGAATGTCCTAATACCAATCAATAAGCGCCGAGATACACTGATGCAGTGCGCCGCGCGGCGTACTACACGATGTGGCAAAACTTGTTGCTCGACGAGCAATTGTATGCAAGTTCATTGATAGGTCGTTACAATAATTACATTCTTCTGAGTTCCCTTTTATTACCTATCATTGGACATTTCGTTAAATGTCGCACAAATCCAAGCCCGAGACTCTCAATATGAATGTTTTCTATATTTTTTTATTTTGACCCCATCGCTTTTTTGGTCGCCGACGTTGCCTCTTTCCGGCAGGTTCAGGCACCAATTTCCTACGTATCCCTGAGGCTTACGCAACATGTGCCCATACCAGCGCAGGCGAGCCTCCTCGATCTTGTCCGCGATATCCCTCACGCCAAGACTACCTCGGATGTATTCATTACGTACTCGATCGAGCTGTGTAACTCCGCACATCTAGCGCAGCATTTTTATTTCGTTGGCGTGAAGTTCGCGAACGGGTTTCGTCAGCGCTGGCCATGTCTCGCAGCCACATTACAGGTCTAATTAGACTCCTGTATATAAGCCCTTTGAGCTTGACAGGGGTTTAAGGATCACAGGTGACTGCCGTGAGTTCCCGCCATTTGGCCCAAGCTGCAGAGATTCGGGACTTGACATCGGGGCCGATATCGCCAGTCTCGTGCATCGCGGATCCGTGCGTGGGTATTCTTAAGAACACAGTCTTCTCCAGAATTCTTCTTCGAGATCGTCCACAACGCTCTGCCAGTGGAGCGAAACTTTGCTGAAGTTTTGGACGTCTTTCCCGTTAAGGTGTTTCAACAACTCCCGAAGCATTTCATCTGGCAGGTGCTGTATCGTAGCGGACCTCATGATGATGACACAGAATATAGCATCGGTGTCAATATTTGATGATATATTCGCAAAGTCCATTATTAACTGATCACACAAAGGAAACTTGATGTTTTAAGACACAACACGCTATTTTTATCAGAACTAAAAATAAGTAAGTTTTACTTTATTTCCTTGGCTTTCTATAACCTTTTATACACTTACAATCAATAGATAACAACAAAACACATTATCAAAACGAGTCAAACCTTTATCGTTATAAATTTTTAGAGATCCTAACTAAAGGCATAAACGGAACTCTAGTAGTACCTATTTCATTGTTCGCAGTCTATTTGGCTGTCGGACACTCAACATCGTTTTTCTCCGAAACGTGTAAAGATAACAAACTTATATTAATTAGTTTATGTCATATCATAAGCTTCTTTTATTCCAGTAACCTATAATCATTACAGCCGAGAAGCTAGTTAAAACCACGCTTTTTAGCAGTAAAAAGGAAAAAATACGAAAATAATTCATAGATAATAAATAATAATAATAATAAATAAATAAACATGGACACACAGCGCCAACTAGCCCAAAGTAAGCAAAGCTTGTGTTTTGTGTGTTAGATAACAGATAAATTTAAAAAATTAAAATTTATCAGTTCAACTTCTGCTTGGTCGGGAATCTAATGGCGACCGGCGTGTTCCACAACTGAACCACTTAGGTCGCAATGAGTACATAACAAGCACATTTTTTTATTTGCGGTTGGTAAATTGTATTGTTCGCACTTTGAGCTGAACATGTTCATTGTAAGTTCGGAACCCTCATGACACGGGTTTCACTCGTATTTACCTGTTCATTACTCGTATCTTTGTTTATCACTGATTAGAGAGTGATATTGCGGTAGAGACACGCTATTGGCTATTTCTATCAGCATGGCTCCACACGTTGGGGAAGAACCGCAAATGAAAATAGCTGTTTAATTACGTTGATTTGCTTTGTTTTATCATCACAGCCCATAACAGTACACTGCAGGATTAAGGGCCTCTCCCACGAAAGGGTAGGTTATTTAGATAATCTCCACGTTTGGCAGGCTGGTTGGAGATCGCAGTATTATAAATATGGAAAACGCTGTTGCCCATTTTCCAGCCTACGGACACTCAAGATATTTTGCCTCAAAAACATTAGTCGCCTTGTACGACACCCAAGAGTGTAAGACGTTGGTGCTATTCTACTCTGCCGCACACACGCGGCGGCTTTGTTCAGTGAGCGCCAGTGGCCCAATCTGTGCGTCCAATTTGTTATAAAAAATTAATCGCCCTCGCTGTTACCAGCCGAGTTGTCAGTTAGTATTGCTCGCGGATGAAAAAAGAACTAAACTGGACAGACAGATATATAAGGAAACTCAACAATACTTACATGACGAGTACACGAACACAATGTTGGCAAGCATCCGCACATAGATGGCGCTGACCGTTCTACATCGCGCTAGAGAAATGTGCCACCGCAGTTCCGCAGCATAAATACAACTTCTGACGATCAACTGTCGGGCCCCTGGTCCCTTGGTCACAACACCCGGCCAGGTGAGTACTTACCCTTTTCCACCTTCTCCATCTTCGCTTGCCAACATTGGCGGCTAAATTGGCCCTTCACCGCTAACAGATAACAAGAATATTGTTTTTTTTTGTGTAATTGCGGTACGTTGGTACGGTGACAACTTACACATGCAGGCGACTTAATGTGTACGATCCATTCTGTTCCGATTCCCCTTTAAACATGGTCACGAAGGTCAGATGGCAGTCGTTCTACTGTAATTACCTGATCTGCCAAATACTAGATCATGGTAAGGTGGGCTCTCGTGTACGAGATGACATCAGCACGTTATTGCTAAGATGATTATTTTTAATTATTTTTTCCGCGTAAGTGCGGTACTTAAATGGAAGTATCCGCTTGGCTGATTAAAATAGATAAAAGAGTGCCTCGAGCACATTATCGCATTCTAATCAGTGATATACTGAGATAATAACTTGGCAAAGACTAGTAAAATCTGCGCTAGAGGGTTCCGAACTCTCAAATATAAACAATTTCTTCTAAATCTGGTCAGCTACAGCAGGAAGTCATTCATGCAAGTAAGGAGGCTCCACACCTTAGCCATAATTACACAAGCATGTAGAAGGAGCATTGGCCTAAGTCTCGACTGTTATCCATTGACAAGACGCCCATCACTAGCTATGCACCCAGAAAATCTAGTAAGATATCGAATAATAATTCAAATATATTGTTCAAAAGTCCAAATCATCCGAAGTGTAAAATTATAAATATCAAACAGTGCTAGGCAGTGTCTGGCGGGAAAATAATAATGTATCGATATAATAGAGACTTTTTTATGCTACATGCTTACAAGTTTGGAACCCTAAAAATGGATAACGATAAAAGGTGCAGCACTGGTTAATAACGTGTAGTTGTTTTCTACCTTTAATCAATTATTAATAAAACCAAGAGTATAAAATAAATAATTCTTACCTGCGTAGTGCCTAATGAGAGGGAGCCTAAGCTTCGGGAGGATACCAAGCTTTTTCGCTGCAGTCTTTGCTTTGGATTCGATGTACTGACCGAAGTTGAGATTTGAAGATAGCTCAACACCAAGAAGCTGAAACAGGAACATTCCGAAAAGTTGGAGTTAGATGGAATGGACTCCTTTTGTCGGAAAACAAACACGCCTGAGTTTTTGTTGCATTGAACGTCACCAGATTGTCTTCACCCCATGAACTGCCTTGAGAGCTATGTCCAACCGGTCAACCATGGCCTCTCAACAACACTGAATATCGTCCCTGTTGGCTTTTGTCTCTGACAGATATCTATCCGTTACCGCATCATGTGGCCCGCATGCCTGTTTGGCTGCCGTATTATATTTAAAAAAATATTTTTTTGCAGCGGGATTCATCGCGGTACCTCTAGCTTAGTGGTGACGCACATTGAAGACGATGCGCCGCGCGGCAACACTCGCAATCCAAGCTTGAAACGTTAGCTCTGATGGATGAATTTTTTCTAATTTTTTTTAATTTTCCCCCTTTGCGCATAGTGCGGCGCGATGTCAGTAGATGTCAACATGAGACGTCACACTTGACTGTTTCTTTGTACCAACAGTTCGAATCTTTCCTCCTAATGTGATATAGTTCACATATAACGCATGTGAATGAAATAGGAAGTCGACCTGGACAAAAAAAGTTTGACCACTGATGTGTAAGTCCCTCCCCTTTTTCTGATACTGTAATACTCGTATTCTAGTTTCTATAGAGAAATGACAGTGCTCGTCGAGCTTTACATTTAGTATGATAGCTGTCAAAATTAAAACTGTAATAACTCTGAAACTATTGGCTCTATTGAGTTTTAAGGCGGTAGGATATCGCTTCTGCACATTCTTAATCCTATATAAATGAACAGCATAATATGGTGACTATATAACAGAGTTACATTCCAGAACACTGCACATTAAGGAGCAAATAAATAAATGAAGCTAGTAGGTATTTTAAATTGTGTAGTGATACGAGCAACAAAGCCTAGTGTATGAGAACATTTTGCGGTCATTGCATCGTAATGTGATTTAAAAAATATAGATACTTACCTAGGTCTTTGACAACATATTTCCGTTCTAGTGGTATTTAGTATCTTATTAGTTTTCTATTTTTTGTAAATGACATAACACTACTGTTCGCTTGCAGAACATAAGGTTTTATTAAAAAAACCAGAATTAGTTTTAAGATGTATTAGAAATAAATAATTGCGAATCATTACAAGTTGTGATGCGTAGTGGTTCAAAACCCTCGTTTACTTAACAAAATGCTTAACATATATTTAATACGTAGAATTTGCTCTAACGGAACGTATAGGCGCTCTCGGCAACATCGTCCCCCTCGCTGAAAGGTCCTCCTTTCAGGATTGTGATGAATCGGCAGGATGCAGAAGGCAGAGGCGGACCAATGGGCGGCAAATTATTCCTCTGGCGGTGGTGATGTCTCCCACGCATGAGGTGTAAACGGTGCACGCGACCGAGCTGCCAACACAAGGGCGGTGTGTTGTCCTCTTGAAGGATCACTAAATCGCCAATATTTAATATTTGTTCGGAGATTGACTGCCACTTTCCTGGATTGCAGTTCGGCGATGGATTCTGATTGCCAGCGATCCCAGAAGTGCTTATAAAAACCGTACCTAGTACACTGCATCGAACTTTATAATTCTCAACATTTAGGTATTATCAAATGAAAGATCTAGAAAGAAGAGTAACGCCTGAGGAAGTCGCGACGGCTCTTGGCCATTACTATGGCTGGATCTCTTACTATAATGGCTCCGCGATGACTCAGCACATACACTCATAGTTCGCGCCATTTCTCGGATATTGCGCGCGAAACCACACTTGTGCTACCCGTGTGCATCGCGACGCATAGCTTCAGAACTTTTTTTTAAATTTTAGGCTATTCAGGCATTTGAACGCCATCTCATGGTGGTAAGTGACTACAGCTTATTAAAAAAATCGTGCATTATATGAAAGAATATTTATTGCCCAACTAAGAAAAAAATATATAGGTAGCCTATTCTCACCCTGGCCCTTCTATGGGGATGCCATGGTGAAAATCTACTCTCATCTGTTATGTAATGCAGCTACATAATAATATATGTCAACGGTATCGTGCTAAATTATGATATTTTATAAAAGTCAAATGTAACTAGGTAGGTACTAGGTTATTAAGCTAACGTTATATAGAAAAGTTAACTTTAAAATAAATAAAATATCCGACTCGCACTTGGTCGATTTTTAGATGAGCGTATCATGCCCACACTCTTTTTTAGGGGTTGGATCCGCGCCTGACAGGGATAATAGTTACACAACAACAAAAGTTTCATTCAAATTCATCCAGTAAGAAAGTAAGAAACAAACTAAAAAAAACATAAAAATCTTTATCTATTGCTATTCTTCATTGACTTTGACCTTGCCTTAATTTTTTTTTGTAATTATATTCATGTACAAACACACTTTTTACTGTTCAATTATACTATAGATGTTCACACCAGGGTTCTACCTTGAGCCCTCACTTAGTAGTAGTAGGTTGAAGTGAAAGTGGGCTATTCATATCTTAAAGAACCGACAACCGCTGGGGTAAACGAGTTCTTGAATGGAGACCGCGACTAGGCAAGCGTAGTGTGGGACGCCCTCCGGCCAGATGGAGTGACGATTTGCAGGCGGCTGCGAGTAGATGCTGGATGCGGCCGAAGGTGCATTGGCGCTGATTGACAGTGGCCTATGTCCAGCAGTGGACTATAGGCTGAGGATGACGACAATGTTTGAAAGTGTGATGCAGCATAAAGTGATAATTTGACATTGATGAACCTAAGGTTCCTATCCTTGTCATCGTCATTCTAGCAGTCAATACAGGTTATAATACAAGTAATAATAGAAAGAAATAAAAGTAATACAAGAAACAAAATAAGAAACAAAAAAATGATTTATTTTCCTCAAATTTATAGATAAGATCTTATTGGAATAATAAATATATCTTAGCCGTTGTTTAATCGATCATTTATTTCATCTCTTTGATGTTTCGGTTATGTAGTTGTACAAATATAATATTACCCTCCCCCATTATTTCTTCTCTCCTGCACTAGGCAGTGAAAATATAGGCCTATTTCGATCACAATATTTAATAGGCGGCTGGTAAATACGTCTATTTTACCTTTTAGTCCGCCAATGTATTTAGTGCATAAAGCTTTAATACATAGATTACCTACTCTTCCCGTATCGTTTTTCTCATTTTCAAGGCGCTCTCCTGCCTTTTAGTCTCTCTCAATCTCTGCCACACAATCGTTGTGAGTGAGGTCAATTATGTACAGTCTTCTGCAATAGGTCGCTACTATTATGTGACCACGGATAGTCTCAATCAATTCGATCTGATTTACTCGAATTCGGTCTAGAAATGCCATTATTCTCTCAATTATTTTTATACCTTCCGAATTATCTAAATCTATGGTAAAATCTGGGTTAGTCCTTGGATTGATATCTTGAACACTGTTCATGTTGAGGTAGACGTTGATGCCAACTTTAGTGTCATTATATAAGACGGCTGCTATCAAATGTGACCTAAACAGGAGCGGCGTGGATATTAGCTTATAGTTACGGTGGCTTTCCGGGTTATATATTCGCCAAAATACACGGGGATCGCTTGAACTAAACCCAAATCTTTTCAGCTCTTCCATCGCTGTATGCGCTTCTCCATAAGTGTCACGTGCATGATCCGTTGGAGTTGAGAAAATCGTTTTCATCTGCTTATCTTCAATCGTTGCTACATACATGTCATGCCCAAACAATCTCAGCACACGTAGTTTCCCATCGACATATTTAACTGACAATATCCGATCAAGATTACTGTTAGCCAGTTCGCTGTCCTCGTAACTTACTTCTTTGCCTTTGATTATGATTTTCATCTTACAAAATTTCACATCGTCGTTGTCTGAACCTAATTTGTGGTAAAATATTTCGTCGCCTACCAGGAACCATGATCGCGGATGACTAATGATGCAAGAAGGTTCAAAATCGATCGACATATCTTCGTTCGCTTTGGGTATGATTCGCACTTTTTTGTTCATCACCGACCT
This sequence comes from Blastobasis lacticolella, assembly GCA_905147135.1. Classification (NCBI taxonomy): domain Eukaryota; kingdom Metazoa; phylum Arthropoda; class Insecta; order Lepidoptera; family Blastobasidae; genus Blastobasis; species Blastobasis lacticolella. The sequence goes on from LR990067.1 coordinate 2,835,782, forward strand.
TTCGACAATTTCAAAGGCTATAACATCATCACTTTCAATGTAATTCGTAAATTTTAATCCATAGTATTTCCTTTCTATCTCCCGATGCGATTTTGTGTCAAAATAGACAACAGTGCCGGCATTGCTTAAGTTAATGATGCCAGTAATCAACTAAAGAACATTTATTTGCAAAATAACGGTCTGATCCTTGCACACAACACAAACAACTTGATGTTTATTACTACTAATTTCCTTAATTACTTCATTAAGTTTATATTTTCCTGGTCCACACTATAGCATAAACTAACACAAAATGCACGAATTTAACCAATAATGTTGCCTTACTATTAATAACCGAAGTGCATTATCGATATCCATTCTTATCTTACTTTATTTATCACTTAACTATGCAGTATCACAGCTAAATGCCTACTACAGTCTTGTACAGCCTCATGCAAATGACGCATAGGCAAGGTGTGTGGGTGAAGAGCCTCATGAGTCATTACGGGCTGTGATCGTTTGTTGTATTCGCACTTTACTGTCCCAAATTATACGGTGTATTGCGGTCTACTGACTATTTTTTTTTACATACTTGTTATACTTCAACGCGCTTCAAAAAGCCGAGCAACCATAATACGGGTGCCACTGATTGTCCCGCTAAGCTAATGGCCGAGAAAAGATATATAAATACAATAGATTATGAGGGCGCCAAAAAATGTTAAACATTGATAGATATTAGTTTGAACGTTAATTTGTTATTTTTAATTTACATTATATTACAGGTAGATAGTTCCTTTATTTGTTACTAACCCCGCAATGACCGCGCGCTGTCCCACTAACCTTAAATCATATGATACCTAAATTGCAAACATGCACATAACGAACATATTCTTTGCCAGTATAGAATCTTTTTGCTGACGCGAATATCTTTTATAATAAAAATATAACCTACTCTCAATTTCTAAGTTAATATATGATATAATATATGTGTACTTCGTCATATTTTGCTAGTGATTATTTTAATATATATAAAAAACCATTCTATGTTAATTTAGGATCTGTAATTACTCGCCTGAAACACAGGGTATCATATTATCCTAGCTCAGGCAAAAAATATGTTTTATTTTTACCTTTTACGTGTGTTTTACATCTAAAATTGAAATGTATTTTACAAGATTTAATAAACTTTTTATTTATTATTATTATTATTTACTTACTACACCCAGACCCGTAACAAAAATTGAAGTTCATCATTTCAATTTATGATCGTAATCCTCTCCTCTGCATAAGTAATCATTCTCAATGTAAGTAGTCATTGTTATTTGACGGCAGCAATAGATAACTCTTCTAGTGGACTCCACAACCTTGATAGACTTGTAGCGACATCTATTGCTCCACTAGGGAAACTCAACGATACTCACATTACGAGTACACGAACACAAGGTTGGCAAGCATCCGCACATAGATGGCGCTAACAATCCTACATCGCGCTAGAGAATGCGCCAACTTCCACGGCATATATACAATTTCCGACGATCAACTGTTGGACCCTTGGTCCCCTGGTCACAACACCCGGCCAGGTGGGTAATTACCCTTTTCTACCTTCTCACCATCTTCGCTTGCCAACATTGGCGGCTACCATTATCCTGCACCGCCAAAGTGGTGACCCCGACGTGGTCCTTACGTCTTCCCTATGTGACTCCCGCACACAGTAGTCACAGCCTTGACCATAGTCGGCACAACGCGTGCATCCTGGTCGATCACCTGCGGCATCTCACTGTCCCCACTCAGTCTCGACTCTCCTCGGTCTCATGTCCCAAGAGGGACATCAACGGACACCCGATAACTGTCTGGGTAGGTGGTGAGCAGAAGGTTTAATGAAGAGGGATCACGGCCCACAACATCCGGTAAGTAGGTGGGTTCTGACACCAGTTGCGTGAGACCATGGGCCAGAGAAAATTCATGGACGGTCCTCCCGGCCGGGTTAGTAGGACGGCTTGACCCTAGCCACTCAGTGTGGTGGCCGTTAAAGTCTCCTAGGACTACCAACTCGGCTGAAGGATACCGCTCAAGGCTTTGTCGGTAGCGCATTGTATGTGCTCGAAATACCGATTTGTCTCACCTACGCCGTGACGGTTGTTGTATAGGCATGCCTAGACACGGGATAGACTCTCCTGTTCTACGCACCACCATACCACAGATTCGTCACTTCATTCTATGGCATTAAAACGTCGACAGCAGATATCACCTCTGACGAATAGGCACACACCATCGCGAGGTGTAAACCTGTGTTCCAACTTGTATCCAGGATAGTGGAGATACGAAGTGTCAGCCGGAGGTGAAATCTGTGTTTCCGTCAGGAAAAGTAACGCGGGCTTCGCCGTCTCTAGGTGGTGATGTACGGCGTTCAGATTGGAGTGTAGTCCCCTGATATTACAAAAGTCCACTCGAGTCTTAGCGTAGGTAGATAGCCAAGGCAAATTCCGTAGGCACATGAAATATCAAATGACATGATAAAAAAAGTAAGAAATATTTAGCACTTAAATAACAAATTAGCAATCAAATGATAGAACAAAATACCCACCCAATACTTACTGCTCAAAGAATACGCTACTTAGCAATTTACGCTCTGCGTGAACGCTTGTATTATAAACATCAAGATGGAACGCCCGATTCCAATATTGAATTACAACTTCTGGTCGCCCGAATAAGATACGAATTCTGTCTGTAATTAGTAGAGGCTTGGGGATACATAAATGGTACCTTACGACGACCACCATAACCTCTAGGTTCCTGAAACTGCAATTTACTGAGTAATTTGGGACAGTTAAAAAGTAAGTCACATCTGCAATATCGCGTCGGAAAGAAAATGGCATTAAATGGAATTTTTTACATAAATCGAAATATAGCTCCGACTTATAATAAATTTAAGGTCTTTTGCACAGGTACTTCATAAACCTAATCTGAACACTTTCGAGTGTTGTTTTGTAAACGTCATAGATGGGATTCCATATTTGAGAAGCGTACTCTAAGGTGCTTCTTACATATGCGCAATATAAGATTTTGAAAGTCTTAACGTTTTTAAAAATCCTTGAAAACGCATGAGAAAACTCAATGACTTCAATGCCTTGGCAACAATGCTCTCAATGTGGTAATTATAGACCAATTTGTGGTCTAGTACAACACCCAAGTCTCTAATTGAAGTATCCCTAGTAATTGACTGGTTTCCAAGGAGATAGTTATACATAACAGGTATAGGTTTACGAGTAATCATTATAGTTCTATCGCTTATCCCGGCCTCTGCCTTCTTCTCCACTTCGTATGGTCTTCGGCATCCTCGCATCGTAAGCTGTTGGCTCTCGCATCCGACTTAGCGATGACAATCCATCGCTTCTTGGGTCGCCCACGTTGCCTCCTTCCTGATACCGGCAGGTTCAGGCACCTATTTCCCACGTATCCCTGAGGCTTACGCAATCCGTGACCAAACCAGCGCAGGCGAGCCTCCTCGATCATGTCCGCGATATCCTTCACGCCAAGACTGCCACGGATGTATTCATTACGTACTCGATCGAGCCGTGTAACTCCGCACATCCAGCGCACCATTTTCATTTCGTTGGCGTGAAGTTCGCGAACGTGTTTCTTCAGCACTGGCCATGTCTCGCAGCCATAGAGCATCACAGGTCTAATTATACTCTTGTATATAAGCCTTTTAAGCTTGAGAGAGATTTTAGGAACACAGATGACTGCCGTGAGTTCCCGCCACTTGGTTCAGGCTGCATAGATTCGGAACTTGACATCGAGAGCGATATTGCCAGACTCGTGCATCACGGATCCGAGGTATTTGGATTTATCTGTTCTATTGACAGTTTCGATACCTATACGGATGGTGTCGGTATCCGCGCTGCAGCTGGCGATATACTCTGTTTTGGCGACGTTCAGTTTCGAAACACCGTTTACTAGCACATCCTTCCACGTGTTTAGCCTGGTCTCGAGGCCCTGCCTAGGCTTGCTCACCACTACGATGTCGTCAGCGTACATCATAAGCCAGGGAGGCATGTCCTGAATTTCTGCTGGGTGGGCATCGATCACAATGCAAAACAAGTAAGGGCTCAGCACAGAACCCGGCTACAGCCCGGCTTGAAGCTGTATTGGCATTCCTGACGAAATCTCTGGTCAATAATGCGTTCGAATAGCATAGAGATCTTCATTTTGGGTGACAGCTGTCAAACTTAAAACTGTAATAACTCTGAAACTATTGGTCCTAAAACACTAGTTCCTGAAGAGAATTTATACTTCTCGTAGCGATCTACATTGTTGATGTCAGCTGTCAAGCTATAAACTGGAATAACTTCGAAGGATCGCTCACGAAAATTGTAGAAATTGTATGGTCTCTCTGAAAATTGTATAATTGTTTTTTGGTCGTGCCGGCCACTATTATTTTAGTCCAAAATGAATGGTATCCTTTTTGTATGTTTCACGTGTAAAAGTGTCGTAAAAGCTCTCTCTTGTAAATTTCTCGTGCGAACGTGGCCTAACTTGAAAAACCAGAATAACACCACCGTTTTCTTTGTTGTCACCGCGCGGTGCGCCGCGCAGTGCACTGCACTGCATGAGTGGGCATCGAGCCTAATATCAGGCGCCGAGCTAGCGGTTTTGAGAGCGTCTCAAAGATGCCAAGGTAGACGTTTCACGTGTAAACCAACCGTCGTGTGTTTCAACACAGCCCCGACGTTTTCCAAAAAGGATTTCGTCAACAATGTCTTTTCTATAAATTCAATTTTTTTTTAACTATTTCATAAATATTATTTACAATAAAACAATTACTTCTGTCATCATCATTATCATGCTTTACCTACCAGAAACGCCTACTGCTGGGCATAGGCCTCCCCCAGAGCTGTCCACAAAAACTGGTCTTGTGCTTGTCTTTGTGCTTTCGGTATCCAGCTGGTACCTGCGATCGTTGGTACATCTTGTGGGAGGCCAACCTGCTTCGCCTCACGATACGTGGTCGCCACTTGGGCAGTTTACTATTTTATCGGCCATCTGTTCTGCGAGTTATGTGCCTTGCCTTAAGCTTGGCAATCCTTCGTGCTATGTCGGAACTACATTATGTACTTGTGAATTTCTATTCAGGATTTATATAAGTGCGTTTGGAATGTTACGATAGCACGATCGTAGGATGTTTCTTACTTGTTTTGTTGTGTTCACGGATAAGGTAGCCTTACCTGATACTTTTATTAACTCGTACAATAACTCTTCACTCTGAAACGTAGTTTCAAGGTGGTATTTTTTAGATAAAGAATCTTTGACTGGGATCTCTACAGCACACTCATTATGAGTGAGATCGATTATGTACAATCTAAAATCATTGATTGCTACTATTATGTGTCCACGAAGAGTTTCTATCACTTCGAACTGACCTAATAAGCCTTTTCCGGAAGTTTTGATTTTTATAGTCAAATTTTCATTTTGAATAACATGATTCATATTGAGGTAGAATTTGATTTCATGTGTTAAGTTACCTGCTAAAAAATTAGGCCCATTCACGACTCGCCACAGTATTAGATCATCAAATACTTCGTCGTTTGTCGAGGTTTTGATTATGCACATCCGATGAAGGTCGCACTACCTAAAAACGAATCTCGTAAAATATTCCATAATTTCATACACATCCACATGAGAGCGGTATGGACGCTCGTTTAAAGAATAAATAATCTTCATTTGCTTATTTTCAATTGTTACTATCAATATATCGTTCTGGTTTTTTCCCAGAACATATATTTTCTCACCGATATATCCAACGGACCATATCAAGTCAAGATCGTTGTCACCCAGTTCGCTATGTTCGTAGCTCACTTTTTCACCTTTGACTGTAATTTTGATCTTGCAAAACTTTAGCTTGCGTTCCTTTTTATCAGATTTATTAAAAAAAAATTCATCGCCCACGAGAAGCCACGATCGCATCTCACCAAAGCGATAATAAGGTTCAATATCGATCGACATATCTTCGTTCGCTTTGAGGATGATTCGCACAGTAACAGTCTTTCGTATATTTCCAATGCTGTAACATCATCTCTTTCACTATACTTGATAAAGCCGAATCCGTAGCATTTCTTTTCCATCTCATAGCCTAATTTTACGTTGAATTAAATAACAGTATCTGTACAATATGAAGACATTGAATATAAGAGAAAGGATATAATACAATTTTTTTTTAAATTTATCAAGAATGGATGTAAATTATCGTACGGGTACGGGGTGACTCTAACTTTCTGATACTGTTTCCCATAGCGAAAAAGAGCGATACAGATCTCTCCAAGACAGACCCGACTTCCGACGGCTATCTTCGTAGATGCGTGGGTATTCTTGAGAACACAGTCTTTTCCTGGATTCTTCTCCGAGATTGTGCACAACCCTCTGCCAGTGGAGCGAAACTTTGCTGAAGTTATAATGTATCGATATAATAGAGACTTTTTTTATGCTACATACTTACAAGTTTGGAACCCTAAAAATGGATAACGATAAAAGGTGCAGCACTGGTTAATAATATGTAGTTGTTTTCTACATTCATTCATTAATTAATAAAACCAAGAGTATGAAATAAATAATTCTTAATTCTGCGTAGTGCCTAAGCTTCGGGAGGTTTTTTTTTTTTTTTTTACAAATTCACACTCCGCCATCTAGCCCCAAACTAAGCTTGTACTATGGATGCTAGATAACTGATATACTACTTAAATACATACTTATTATACATAGAACACCCAGACCCGTAACAGAAATTAAAATTCACCATTTCAATTTCTGCCCAGCCGGGAATCGAACCCGGGACCTCTTGCGTGGCAGACCGGCATGTTGACCATTGAACCACTCAGGTCGTCAAATACCAAGGATACCAAGCTTTTTCGCTGCAGTCTTTGCTTTGGATTCGATGTACTGACCGAAGTTGAGATTTGAAGATAGCTCAACCAAGAAGCTGGAACAGGAACATTACGAAAAGTTGGAGTTAGATGGAATGGACTCCTTTTGTCGGAAAACAAACACGCCTGAGTTTTTGTTGCATTGAACGTCACCACATTGTCTTCACCCCATGAACTGCTTCGAGAGCTATGTCCAATCGGTCAACCATGGCCTCTCAACAACACTGAATATCGTCCCTGTTGGCTTTTGTCTCTGACAGATATCTATCCGTTACCGCATCATGTGGCCCGCATGCCTGTTTGTCTGCCGTATTATATAAAAGAATATTTTTTTGCAGCGGGATTCATCGCGGTACCTCTAGCTTAGTGGTGACGCACATTTAAGACGATGCGCCGCGCGGCAACATCCGCAATCCAAGCTTGAAACGTTAGCTCTGATGGATGAATTTTTTCTAAATTTTTTGAATTTTCCCCATCGTGCATAGTGCGGCGCGATGTCAGTAGATGTCAACATGAGACGTCACACTTGACTGTTTCTTTGTACCAACAGTTCGAATCTTTCCTCTTAATGTGACATAGTTCACATATAACGCATGTAAATGAAATAGGAAGTCGACCTGGTCAAAAAAAGTTTGACCACTGATGTGTAAGTCCCTCCCCTTTTTCTGATTCTGTAATACTCGTATTCTAGTTTCTATAGAGAAATGATAGTGCTCGTCGAGCTCTACATTTAGTATGATAGCTGTCAAACTTAAAACTGTAATAACTCTGAAACTATTGGCTCCATTGAGTTTTAAGGCGGTAGGATATCGCTTCTGCACATTCTTATTCCTATATAAATGAACAGCATAATATGGTGACCATATAACAGAGTTACATTCCAGAACACTGCACATTAGGGAGCAAATAAATAAATGAAGCTAGTAGGTATTTTAAATTGTGTAGTGATACGAGCAACAAAGCCTAGTGTATGAGAGCATTTTTCGGTCATTGCATCGTAATGTGCAAGGCCTTTGACAACATATTTCCGTTCAAGTGGTATTTAGTATCTTATTAGTTTTCTTTTTTTTGTAAATGACATAACACTACTGATCGCTTGCAGAACATAAGGTTTTATTAAAAAACACAGAATTAGTTTTAAGATGTATTAGAAATAAAAAATTGCGACTCATTACAAGTTGTGATGCGAAGTGGTTCAAAACCCTCGTTTGCTTAACAAAATGCTTAACATATATTTAATACGTAGAATTTGCTCTAACGGAACGTATAGGCGCTCTCGGCAACATCGTCCCCCTCGCTGAAAGGTCCTCCTTTCAGGGTTGTGATGAATCGGCAGGATGCAGGGGGCAGAGGTGGACCAATGGGCGGCAAATTATTCCTCTGGCGGTGGTGATGTCTCCCACGCATGAGGTGTAAACGGTGCACGTGACCGAGCTGCCAACACAAGGGCGGTGTGTTGTCCTCTTGAAGGATCACTAAATCGCCAATATTTAATATTTGTTCGGAGATTGACTGCCACTTTCCTGGATTGCAGTTCGGCGATGGATTCTGATTGCCAGCGATCCCAGAAGTGCTTATAAAAACCGTACCTAGTACACTGCATCGAACTTTATAATTCTCAACATTTAGGTATTATCAAATGAAAGATCTAGAAAGAAGAGTAACGCCTGAGGAAGTCGCGACGGCTCTTGGCCATTACTATGGCTGGATCTCTTACTATAATGGCTCCGCGATGAGTCAGCACATACACTCATAGTTCGCGCTATTTCTCTGATATTGCGCGCGAAACCACACTTGTGCTACCCGTGTGCATCGCGACGCATAGCTTCAGACCTTTTTTTTTTAATTTTAGGCTATTCAGGCATTTGAACGCTATCTCATCTGGTGGTAAGAGACTCCAGCTTATTAAACAATCGTGCATTATATGAAATAATACTTATTGCCCAACTAAGAAAAAAATATATAGGTAGCCTATTCTCACCCTGGCCCTTCTATGGGGATGCCATGGTGAAAATCTACTCTCATCTGTTATGTAATGCAGCTACAATAATATGTCAACGGTGTCGTGCTAAATTATGACATTTTATAAAAGTCAAATGTAACTAGGTAGGTAGAGCTCGTCTAGTCTAAGATGACGCGCCCCACTACTTAGTTAGTTGATTTCGATGTGTGAGTGCAAATATTAATAACGACACTTCATCTGTGTGGGAGCCAATGAACGGCGCGTGCTCCGACGTTTGAATGTTACCGGCAACTGAATGACCAATTACAACGGCATTTGTATATGTATTGCGTACATATTTTAAACTCGCTTGTGTGCGTTAATGCGATAGTGGGGCGCGTCATTTTAAATTAGACGAGCTCTACTAGGTTATTAAGCTAACGTTATATAGAAAAGTTAACTTTAAAATAAATGAAATATTCGACTCGCACTTGGTCGATTTACAGATGAGCGTATCATGCCCACATTCATTTTTAGGGGTTGGATCCGCGCCTGACAGGGATAATAGCTACACAACAACAAAAGTTTCATTAAAATTCATCCAATAGTTCCGGAGATTAGCAGGTACAAACAGCGAAACAAACTAAAAAACAAAAAAAAAATCTTAATCTATTGCTATTATTCATTGACTTTGACTTTACCTTAATTTGTTTTTGTAATTATATTCATGTACAAACACACTTTTTACTGTTCAATTATACTATAGATGTTCACACCAGGGTTCTACCTTGAGCCCTCACTTAGTAGTAGCAGGTTGAAGTGAAAGTGGGCTATTCATATCTGCTAAAGAACCGACAACCGCTGGGGTAAACGAGTTCTTGAATGGAGACCGCGACTAGGCAAGCGTAGTGTGGGACGCCCTCCGACCAGATGGAGTGACGCTGCGAGTGGATGCTGGATGCGGCCGAAGGTGCATTGGCGCTGATTGACAGTGGCCTATGTCCAGCAGTGGACTATAGGCTGAGGATGACAACGATGTTTGAAAGTATGATGCAGCATAAAGTGATGATTTGACATTGATGAACCTAAGGTTCCTATCCTTGTCATCGTCATTCTAGCAGTCAATACAGGTTATAATACAAGTAATAATAGAAAGAAATAAAAGTAATACAAGAAACAAAATAAGAAACAAAAAAATGATTTATTTTCCTCAAATTTATAGATAAGATCTTATTGGAATAATAAATATATCTTAGCCGTTGTTTAATCGATCATTTATTTCATCTCTTTGATGTTTCGGTTATGTAGTTGTACAAATATAATATTACCCTCCCCCATTATTTCTTCTCTCCTGCACTAGGCAGTGAAAATATAGGCCTATTTCGATCACAATATTTAATAGGCGGCTGGTAAATACGTCTATTTTACCTTTTAGTCCGCCAATGTATTTAGTGCATAAAGCTTTAATACATAGATTACCTACTCTTCCCGTATCGTTTTCCTCATTTTCAGGGCGCTCTCCTGCCTTTTAGTCTCTCTCAATCTCTGCCACACAATCGTTGTGAGTGAGGTCAATTATGTACAGTCTTCTGCAATAGGTCGCTACTATTATGTGCCCACGGATAGTCTCAATCAATTCGATCTGATTTACTCGAATTCGGTCTAGGAATGCCATTATTCTCTCATTTCTTTTTATACCTTCCGAATTATCTAAATCTATGGTAAAATCTGGGTTAGTCCTTGGATTGATATCTTGAACACTGTTCATGTTGAGGTAGACGTTGATGCCAACTTTAGTGTCATTATATAAGACGGCTGCTATCAAATGTGACCCAAACAGGAGCGGCGTGGATATTAGCTTATAGTTACAGTGGCTTTCCGGGTTATATATTCGCCAAAATACACGGGGATCGCTTGAACTAAACCCTAATCTTTTCAGGTCTTCCATCGTTGTATGCGCTTCTCCATAAGAGTCACGTACATGATCCGTTGGAGTTGAGAAAATCGTTTTCATCTGCTTATCTTCAATCGTTGCTACATACATGTCATGCCCAAACAATCCCAGCACACGTAGTTTCCCATCGACATATTTAACTGACAATATCCGATCAAGATTACTGTCAGCCAGTTCGCTGTCCTCGTAACTTACTTCTTTGCCTTTGATTATGATTTTCATCTTACAAAATTTCACATCGTCGTTGTCTGAACCTAATTTGTGGTAAAATATTTCGTCGCCTACCAGGAACCATGATCGCGGATGACTAATGATGCAAGAAGGTTCAAAATCGATCGACATATCTTCGTTCGCTTTGGGTATGATTCGCACTTTTTTGTTCATCACCGACCTTTCGACAATTTCGAAGGCTATAACATCATCACTTTCAATGTAATTCGTAAATTTTAATCCATAGTATTTCCTTTCTATCTCCCGATGCGATTTTGTGTCAACATAGACAACAGTGCCGGCATTGCTTAAGTTACTCGGTTTTAGAGGGAACGATATCACACCATTTTTAAGAAAATTTAGCAAAGACATTTTTATATTATCGTAAGGATATTGGGTGACGCGCACTTCTGCTTCTGACACTCTGTCCCATAGCAAAAAAGAGCGATACAGGTCTCTCCAAGACAGTCCTGACTTCCGCTGGCTATCTTCGTAAATATCCGGGTATTCTCGACGGCACACTCTCCTCCAGAACTCCTCCCCGAGATCGTTCACAACGCTCTGCCAGCGGAGAGAAACTTTGCTGAAGTTCTCGACGTCTTTCCCATTGACGTATTGCAACAACTCCCGAAGCATTTCATCTGGCAGGTGCTGTATTGTAGCTGATCCCATGGTGTAATCACACAATATTACGGTATCGATGCCAGTAATCAACTGAAGAACATTTATTTGCAAAATAACGGTCTGATCCTTGCACACAACACAAACAACTTGATGTTTATTACTACTAATTTCCTTAATTACTTCATTAAGTTTATATTTTCCTGGTCCACACTATAGCATAAACTAACACAAAATGCACGAATTTAACCAATAATGTTGCCTTACTATTAATAACCGAAGTGCATTATCGATATCCATTCTTATCTTACTTTATTTATCACTTAACTATGCAGTATCACAGCCAAATGCCTACTACAGTCTTGTACAGCCTCATGCAAATGACGCATAGGCAAGGTGTGTGGGTGAAGAGCCTCATGAGTCATTACGGGCTGTGATCGTTTGTTGTATTCGCACTTTACTGTCCCAAATTATACGGTGTATTGCGGTCTACTGACTATTTTTTTTTACATACTTGTTATACTTCAACGCGCTTCAAAAAGCCGAGCAACCATAATACGGGTGCCACTGATTGTCCCGCTAAGCTAATGGCCGAGAAAAGATATATAAATACAATAGATTATGAGGGCGCCAAAAAATGTTAAACATTGATAGATATTAGTTTGAACGTTAATTTGTTATTTTTAATTTACATTATATTACAGGTAGATAGTTCCTTTATTTGTTACTAACCCCGCAATAACCGCGCGCTGTCCCACTAACCTTAAATCATATGATACCTAAATTGCAAACATGCACATAACGAACATATTCTTTGCCAGTATAGAATCTTTTTGCTGACGGGAATATCTTTTATAATAAAAATATAACCTACTCTCAATTTCTAAGTTAATATATGATATAATATATGTGTACTTCGTCATATTTTGCTAGTGATTATTTTAATATATATAAAAAACCATTCTATGTTAATTTAGGATCTGTAATTACTCGCCTGAAACACAGGGTATCATATTATCCTAGCTCAGGCAAAAAATATGTTTTATTTTTACCTTTTACGTGTGTTTTACATCTAAAATTGAAATGTATTTTACAAGATTTAATAAACTTTTTATTTATTATTATTATTATTTACTTACTACACCCAGACCCGTAACAAAAATTGAAGTTCATCATTTCAATTTATGATCGTAATCCTCTCCTCTGCATAAGTAATCATTCTCAATGTAAGTAGTCATTGTTATTTGACGGCAGCAATAGATAACTCTTCTAGTGGACTCCACAACCTTGATAGACTTGTAGCGACATCTATTGCTCCACTAGGGAAACTCAACGATACTCACATTACGAGTACACGAACACAAGGTTGGCAAGCATCCGCACATAGATGGCGCTAACAATCCTACATCGCGCTAGAGAAATGCGCCAACTTCCACGGCATATATACAATTTCCGACGATCAACTGTTGGACCCTTGGTCCCCTGGTCACAACACCCGGCCAGGTGGGTAATTACCCTTTTCTACCTTCTCACCATCTTCGCTTGCCAACATTGGCGGCTACCATTATCCTGCACCGCCAAAGTGGTGACCCCGACGTGGTCCTTACGTCTTCCCTATGTGACTCCCGCACACAGTAGTCACAGCCTTGACCATAGTCGGCACAACGCGTGCATCCTGGTCGATCACCTGCGGCATCTCACTGTCCCCACTCAGTCTCGACTCTCCTCGGTCTCATGTCCCAAGAGGGACATCAACGGACACCCGATAACTGTCTGGGTAGGTGGTGAGCAGAAGGTTTAATGAAGAGGGATCACGGCCCACAACATCCGGTAAGTAGGTGGGTTCTGACACCAGTTGCGTGAGACCCATGGGCCAGAGAAAATTCATGGACGGTCCTCCCGGCCAGGTTAGTAGGACGGCTTGACCCTAGCCACTCAGTGTGGTGGCCGTTAAAGTCTCCTAGGACTACCAACTCGGCTGAAGGATACCGCTCAAGGCTTTGTCGGTAGCGCATTGTATGTGCTCGAAATACCGATTTGTCTCACCTACGCCGTGACGGTTGTTGTATAGGCATGCCTAGACACGGGATAGACTCTCCTGTTCTACGCACCACCATACCACAGATTCGTCACTTCATTCTATGGCATTAAAACGTCGACAGCAGATATCACCTCTGACGAATAGGCACACACCATCGCGAGGTGTAAACCTGTGTTCCAACTTGTATCCAGGATAGTGGAGATACGAAGTGTCAGCCGGAGGTGAAATCTGTGTTTCCGTCAGGAAAAGTAACGCGGGCTTCGCCGTCTCTAGGTGGTGATGTACGGCGTTCAGATTGGAGTGTAGTCCCCTGATATTACAAAAGTCCACTCGAGTCTTAGCGTAGGTAGATAGCCGAGGCAAATTCCGTAGGCACATGAAATATCAAATGACATGATAAAAAAAGTAAGAAATATTTAGCACTTAAATAACAAATTAGCAATCAAATGATAGAACAAAATACCCACCCAATACTTACTGCTCAAAGAATACGCTACTTAGCAATTTACGCTCTGCGTGAACGCTTGTATTATTAACATCAAGATGGAACGCCCGATTCCAATAATGAATTACAACTTCTGGTCGCCCGAATAAGACACGAATTCTGTCTGTAATTAGTAGAGGCTTGGGGATACATAAATGGTACCTTACTGAGTAATTTGGGACAGTTAAAAAGTAAGTCACATCTGCAATATCGCGTCGGAAAGAAAATGGCATTAAATGGAATTTTTTACATAAATCGAAATATAGCTCCGACTTATAATAAATTTAAGGTCTTTTGCACAGGTACTTCATAAACCTAATCTGAACACTTTCGAGTGTTGTTTTGTAAACGTCATAGATGGGATTCCATATTTGAGAAGCGTACTCTAAGGTGCTTCTTACATATGCGCAATATAAGACTTTGAAAGTCTTAACGTTTTTAAAAATCCTTGAAAACGCATGAGAAAACTCAATGACTTCAATGCCTTGGCAACAATGCTCTCAATGTGGTAATTATAGACCAATTTGTGGTCTAGTACAACACCCAAGTCTCTAATTGAAGTATCCCTAGTAATTGACTGGTTTCCAAGGAGATAGTTATACATAACAGGTATAGGTTTACGAGTAATCATTATAGTTCTATCGCTTATCCCGGCCTCTGCCTTCTTCTCTACTTCGTATGGTCTTCGGCATCCTCGCATCGTAAGCTGTTGGCTCTCGCATCCGACTTAGCGATGACAATCCATCGCTTCTTGGGTCGCCCACGTTGCCTCCTTCCTGATATCGGCAGGTTCAGGCACCTATTTCCCACGTATCCCTGAGGCTTACGCAATCCGTGACCAAACCAGCGCAGGCGAGCCTCCTCGATCATGTCCGCGATATCCTTCACGCCAAGACTGCCACGGATGTATTCATTACGTACTCGATCGAGCCGTGTAACTCCGCACATCCAGCGCACCATTTTCATTTCGTTGGCGTGAAGTTCGCGAACGTGTTTCTTCAGCACTGGCCATATCTCGCAGCCATAGAGCATCACAGGTCTAATTATACTCTTGTATATAAGCCTTTTAAGCTTGAGAGAGATTTTAGGAACACAGATGACTGCCGTGAGTTCCCGCCATTTGGTTCAGGCAGCATAGATTCGGAACTTGACATCGAGAGCGATATTGCCAGACTCGTGCATCACGGATCCGAGGTATTTGGATTTATCTGTTCTATTGACAGTTTCGATACCTATACGGATGGTGTCGGTATCCGCGCTGCAGCTGGCGATATACTCTGTTTTGGCGACGTTCAGTTTCGAACCACCGTTTACTAGCACATCCTTCCACGTGTTTAGCCTGGTCTCGAGGCCCTGCCTAGGCTTGCTCACCACTACGATGTCGTCAGCGTACATCATAAGCCAGGGAGGCATGTCCTGAATTTCTGCTGGGTGGGCATCGATCACAATGCAAAACAAGTAAGGGCTCAGCACAGAACCCGGCTACAGCCCGGCTTGAAGCTGTATTGGCATTCCTGACGAAATCTCTGGTCAATAATGCGTTCGAATAGCATAGAGATCTTAATTTTGGGTGACAGCTGTCAAACTTAAAACTGTAATAACTCTGAAACTATTGGTCCTAAAACACTAGTTCCTGAAGAGAATTTATACTTCTCGTAGCGATCTACATTGTTGATGTCAGCTGTCAAGCTATAAACTGGAATAACTTCGAAGGATCGCTCACGAAAATTGTAGAAATTGTATGGTCTCTCTGAAAATTGTATAATTGTTTTTTGGTCGTGCCGGCCACTATTATTTTAGTCCAAAATGAATGGTATCCTTTTTGAATGTTTCACGTGTAAAAGTGTCGTAAAAGCTCTCTCTTGTAAATTTCTCGTGCGAACGTGGCCTAACTTGAAAAACCAGAATAACACCACCGTTTTCTTTGTTGTCACCGCGCGGTGCGCCGCGCAGTGCACTGCACTGCATGAGTGGGCATCGAGCCTAATATCAGGCGCCGAGCTAGCGGTTTTGAGAGCGTCTCAAAGATGCCAAGGTAGACGTTTCACGTGTAAACCAACCGTCGTGTGTTTCAACACAGCCCCGACGTTTTTCAAAAAGGATTTCGTCAACAATGTCTTTTCTATAAATTCAATTTTTTTTTAACTATTTCATAAATATTATTTACAATAAAACAATTACTTCTGTCATCATCATTATCATGCTTTACCTACCAGAAACGCCTACTGCTGGGCATAGGCCTCCCCCAGAGCTGTCCACAAAAACTGGTCTTGTGCTTGTCTTTGTGCTTTCGGTATCCAGCTGGTACCTGCGATCGTTGGTACATCTTGTGGGAGGCCAACCTGCTTCGCCTCACGATACGTGGTCGCCACTTGGGCAGTTTACTATTTTATCGGCCATCTGTTCTGCGAGTTATGTGCCTTGCCTTAAGCTTGGCAATCCTTCGTGCTATGTCGGAACTACATTATGTACTTGTGAATTTCTATTCAGGATTTATATAAGTGCGTTTGGAATGTTACGATAGCACGATCGTAGGATGTTTCTTACTTGTTTTGTTGTGTTCACGGATAAGGTAGCCTTACCTGATACTTTTATTAACTCGTACAATAACTCTTCACTCTGAAACGTAGTTTCAAGGTGGTATTTTTTAGATAAAGAATCTTTGACTGGGATCTCTACAGCACACTCATTATGAGTGAGATCGATTATGTACAATCTAAAATCATTGATTGCTACTATTATGTGTCCACGAAGAGTTTCTATCACTTCGAACTGACCTAATAAGCCTTTTCCGGAAGTTTTGATTTTTATAGTCAAATTTTCATTTTGAATAACATGATTCATATTGAGGTAGAATTTGATTTCATGTGTTAAGTTACCTGCTAAAAAATTAGGCCCATTCACGACTCGCCACAGTATTAGATCATCAAATACTTCGTCGTTTGTCGAGGTTTTGATTATGCACATCCGATGAAGGTCGCACTACCTAAAAACGAATCTCGTAAAATATTCCATAATTTCATACACATCCACATGAGAGCGGTATGGACGCTCGTTTAAAGAATAAGTAATCTTCATTTGCTTATTATCAATTGTTACTATCAATATATCGTTCTGGTTTTTTCCCAGAACATATATTTTCTCACCGATATATCCAACGGACCATATCAAGTCAAGATCGTTGTCACCCAGTTCGCTATGTTCGTAGCTCACTTTTTCACCTTTGACTGTAATTTTGATCTTGCAAAACTTTAGCTTGCGTTCCTTTTTATCAAATTTATTTAAAAAAATTCATCGCCCACGAGAAGCCACGATCGCATCTCACCAAAGCGATAATAAGGTTCAATATCGATCGACATATCTTCGTTCGCTTTGGGGATGATTCGCACAGTAACCTTGGGTCTTTCGTATATTTCCAATGCTGTAACATCATCTCTTTCACTATACTTGATAAAGCCGAATCCGTAGCATTTCTTTTCTATCTCATAGCCTAATTTTACGTTAAATTAAATAACAGTATCTGTACAATATGAAGACATTGAATATAAGAGAAAGGATATAATACAATTTTTTTAAAAATTCATCAAGAATGGATGTAAATTATCGTACGGGTACGGGGTGACTCTAACTTTCTGATACTGTTTCCCATAGCGAAAAAGAGCGATACAGATCTCTCCAAGACAGACCCGACTTCCGACGGCTATCTTCGTAGATGCGTGGGTATTCTTGAGAACACAGTCTTTTCCTGAATTCTTCTCCGAGATTGTGCACAACCCTCTGCCAGTGGAGCGAAACTTTGCTGAAGTTATAATGTATCGATATAATAGAGACTTTTTTTATGCTACATACTTACAAGTTTGGAACCCTAAAAATGGATAACGATAAAAGGTGCAGCACTGGTTAATAATGTGTAGTTGTTTCCTACATTCATTCATTAATTAATAAAACCAAGAGTATGAAATAAATAATTCTTAATTCTGCGTAGTGCCTAAGCTTCGGGAGGTTTTTTTTTTTTTTTACAAATTCACACTCCGCCATCTAGCCCCAAACTAAGCTTGTACTATGGATGCTAGATAACTGATATACTACTTAAATACATACTTATTATACATAGAACACCCAGACCCGTAACAGAAATTAAAATTCACCATTTCAATTTCTGCCCAGCCGGGAATCGAACCCGGGACCTCTTGCGTGGCAGACCGGCATGTTGACCATTGAACCACTCAGGTCGTCAAATACCAAGGATACCAAGCTTTTTCGCTGCAGTCTTTGCTTTGGATTCGATGTACTGACCGAAGTTGAGATTTGAAGATAGCTCAACCAAGAAGCTGGAACAGGAACATTACGAAAAGTTGGAGTTAGATGGAATGGACTCCTTTTGTCGGAAAACAAACACGCCTGAGTTTTTGTTGCATTGAACGTCACCACATTGTCTTCACCCCATGAACTGCTTTGAGAGCTATGTCCAATCGGTCAACCATGGCCTCTCAACAACACTGAATATCGTCCCTGTTGGCTTTTGTCTCTGACAGATATCTATCCGTTACCGCATCATGTGGCCCGCATGCCTGTTTGTCTGCCGTATTATATAAAAGAATATTTTTTTGCAGCGGGATTCATCGCGGTACCTCTAGCTTAGTGGTGACGCACATTTAAGACGATGCGCCGCGCGGCAACATCCGCAATCCAAGCTTGAAACGTTAGCTCTGATGGATGAATTTTTTCTAAATTTTTTGAATTTTCCCCATCGTGCATAGTGCGGCGCGATGTCAGTAGATGTCAACATGAGACGTCACACTTGACTGTTTCTTTGTACCAACAGTTCGAATCTTTCCTCTTAATGTGACATAGTTCACATATAACGCATGTGAATGAAATAGGAAGTCGACCTGGTCAAAAAAAGTTTGACCACTGATGTGTAAGTCCCTCCCCTTTTTCTGATTCTGTAATACTCGTATTCTAGTTTCTATGGAGAAATGATAGTGCTCGTCGAGCTCTACATTTAGTATGATAGCTGTCAAACTTAAAACTGTAATAACTCTGAAACTATTGGCTCCATTGAGTTTTAAGGCGGTAGGATATCGCTTCTGCACATTCTTATTCCTATATAAATGAACAGCATAATATGGTGACCATATAACAGAGTTACATTCCAGAACACTGCACATTAGGGAGCAAATAAATAAATGAAGCTAGTAGGTATTTTAAATTGTGTAGTGATACGAGCAACAAAGCCTAGTGTATGAGAGCATTTTTCGGTCATTGCATCGTAATGTGCAAGGTCTTTGACAACATATTTCCGTTCAAGTGGTATTTAGTATCTTATTAGTTTTCTTTTTTTTGTAAATGACATAACACTACTGATCGCTTGCAGAACATAAGGTTTTATTAAAAAACACAGAATTAGTTTTAAGATGTATTAGAAATAAAAAATTGCGACTCATTACAAGTTGTGATGCGAAGTGGTTCAAAACCCTCGTTTGCTTAACAAAATGCTTAACATATATTTAATACGTAGAATTTGCTCTAACGGAACGTATAGGCGCTCTCGGCAACATCGTCCCCCTCGCTGAAAGGTCCTCCTTTCAGGGTTGTGATGAATCGGCAGGATGCAGGGGGCAGAGGTGGACCAATGGGCGGCAAATTATTCCTCTGGCGGTGGTGATGTCTCCCACGCATGAGGTGTAAACGGTGCACGCGACCGAGCTGCCAACACAAGGGCGGTGTGTTGTCCTCTTGAAGGATCACTAAATCGCCAATATTTAATATTTGTTCGGAGATTGACTGCCACTTTCCTGGATTGCAGTTCGGCGATGGATTCTGATTGCCAGTGATCCCAGAAGTGCTTATGAAAACCGTACCTAGTACACTGCATCGAACTTTATAATTCTCAGCATTTAGGTATTATCAAATAAAAGATCTAGAAAGAAGAGTAACGCCTGAGGAAGTCGCGACGGCTCTTGGCCATTACTATGGCTGGATCTCTTACTATAATAGCGCCGCGATGACTCAGCACATACACTCATAGTTCGCGCCATTTCTCGGATATTGCGCGCGAAACCACACTTGTGCTACCCGTGTGCATCGCGACGCATAGCTTCAGAACCATTTTTTTTTAATTTTAGGCTATTCAGGCATTTGAACGCCATCTTATGGTGGTAAGTGACTACAGCTTATTAAAAAAATCGTGCATTATATGAAAGAATATTTATTGCCCAACTAAGAAAAAAATATATAGGTAGCCTATTCTCACCCTGGCCCTTCTATGGGGATGCCATGGTGAAAATCTACTCTCATCTGTTATGTAATGCAGCTACATAATAATATATGTCAACGGTATCGTGCTAAATTATGATATTTTATAAAAGTCAAATGTAACTAGGTAGGTACTAGGTTATTAAGCTAACGTTATATAGAAAAGTTAACTTTAAAATAAATAAAATATCCGACTCGCACTTGGTCGATTTTTAGATGAGCGTATCATGCCCACACTCTTTTTTAGGGGTTGGATCCGCGCCTGACAGGGATAATAGTTACACAACAACAAAAGTTTCATTCAAATTCATCCAGTAAGAAAGTAAGAAACAAACTAAAAAAAACATAAAAATCTTTATCTATTGCTATTCTTCATTGACTTTGACCTTGCCTTAATTTTTTTTTGTAATTATATTCATGTACAAACACACTTTTTACTGTTCAATTATACTATAGATGTTCACACCAGGGTCCTACCTTGAGCCCTCACTTAGTAGTAGTAGTTTGAAGTGAAAGTGGGCTATTCATATCTGCTAAGGAACTGACAACCGCTGGGGTAAACGAGTTCTTGAATGGAGACCGCGACTAGGCAAGCGTAGTGTGGGACGCCCTCCGGCCAGATGGAGTGACGATTTGCAGGCGGCTGCGAGTAGATGCTGGATTCGGCCGAAGGTGCATTGGCGCTGATTGACAGTGGCCTATGTCCAGCAGTGGACTATAGGCTGAGGATGACGACAATGTTTGAAAGTGTGATGCAGCATAAAGTGATAATTTGACATTGATGAACCTAAGGTTCCTATCCTTGTCATCGTCATTCTAGCAGTCAATACAGGTTATAATACAAGTAATAATAGAAAGAAATAAAAGTAATACAAGAAACAAAATAAGAAACAAAAAAATGATTTATTTTCCTCAAATTTATAGATAAGATCTTATTGGAATAATAAATATATCTTAGCCGTTGTTTAATCGATCATTTATTTCATCTCTTTGATGTTTCGGTTATGTAGTTGTACAAATATAATATTACCCTCCCCCATTATTTCTTCTCTCCTGCACTAGGCAGTGAAAATATAGGCCTATTTCGATCACAATATTTAATAGGCGGCTGGTAAATACGTCTATTTTACCTTTTAGTCCGCCAATGTATTTAGTGCATAAAGCTTTAATACATAGATTACCTACTCTTCCCGTATCGTTTTTCTCATTTTCAGGGCGCTCTCCTGCCTTTTAGTCTCTCTCAATCTCTTCCACACAATCGTTGTGAGTGAGGTCAATTATGTACAGTCTTCTGCAATAGGTCGCTACTATTATGTGACCACGGATAGTCTCAATCAATTCGATCTGATTTACTCGAATTCGGTCTAGGAATGCCATTATTCTCTCATTTCTTTTTATACCTTCCGAATTATCTAAATCTATGGTAAAATCTGGGTTAGTCCTTGGATTAATATCTTGAACACTGTTCATGTTGAGGTAGACGTTGATGCCAACTTTAGTGTCATTATATAAGACGGCTGCTATCAAATGTGACCCAAACAGGAGCGGCGTGGATATTAGCTTATAGTTAGAGTGGCTTTCCGGGTTATATATTCGCCAAAATACACGGGGATCGCTTGAACTAAACCCTAATCTTTTCAGGTCTTCCATCGTTGTATGCGCTTCTCCATAAGAGTCACGTACATGATCCGTTGGAGTTGAGAAAATCGTTTTCATCTGCTTATCTTCAATCGTTGCTACATACATGTCTTGCCCAAACAATCTCAGCACACGTAGTTTCCCATCGACATATTTAACTGACAATATCCGATCAAGATTACTGGCAGCCAGTTCATTGTCCTCGTAACTTACTTCTTTGCCTTTGATTATGATTTTCATCTTACAAAATTTCACATCGTCGTTGTCTGAACCTAATTTGTGGTAAAATATTTCGTCGCCTACCAGGAACCATGATCGCGGATGACTAATGATGCAAGAAGGTTCAAAATCGATCGACATATCCTCGTTCGCTTTGGGTATGATTCGCACTTTTTTGTTCATCACCGACCTTTCGACAATTTCGAAGGCTATAACATCATCACTTTCAATGTAATTCGTAAATTTTAATCCATAGTATTTCCTTTCTATCTCCCGATGCGATTTTGTGTCAAAATAGACAACAGTGTCGGCGTTGCCTAAGTTACTCGGTTTTAGAGGGAACGATATCACACAATTTTTAAGAAAATTCAGCAAAGACCCGTTTAAATTATCGTAAGGATATTGGGTGACGCGCACTTCTGCTTCTGACACTCTGTCCCATAGCAAAAAAGAGCGATACAGGTCTCTCCAAGACAGACCCGACTTCCGCTGGCTATCTTCGTAAATATCCGGGTATTCTCGACGGCACACTCTCCTCCAGAACTCCTCCCCAAGATCGTCCACAACGCTCTGCCAGCGGAGAGAAACTTTGCTGAAGTTCTGGACGTCTTTCCCATTGACGTATTGCAACAACTCCCGAAGCATTTCATCTGGCAGGTGCTGTATTGTAGCTGAGCCCATGGTGTAGTCACACAATATTACGGTATTCATGCCAGTAATCAACTGAAGAACATTTATTTGCAAAATAACAGTCTGATCCTTGCACACAACACAAACAACTTGATGTTTATTTCCTTAATTCCCTAATTACTTCATTCAATTTATATTTTCTAACTAACTAACACAAAATGCACGAGTTTAACCAATAATGTTGCCTTACTATTAATAACCGAAGTGTATTATCGATATCCATTCTTATCACACTTTATTTATCACTCAACTATGCGGTATCACTGCTAAATGCCTACTACAGTCTTGTATAGCCTCATACAAATGACGCATATAGACAAGGTGTGTGGGTGAAGAGCCTCATGAGTCATTACGGGATGTGATCGTTTGTTGTATTCGCACTTTACTGTCCCAACTTATACGGTGTATTGCGGTCTCTTTCACACATATTTACGTGTCTCGATGTGATGCTATCGAGAACAGGTTGAAAAGCGAGTGACTGAACTGTTATTAAAAAAATACAGACTGGTATGTGAATGTCGTGTGGTGTCCGGCAGAGTAGAATAGCACCAGCCCCTTACACTCATGGGTGTCGTACAAGGCGACTAATGTTTTCGAGGCAAAAGATCAAGAGTCTCCGTAGTCTGGAAAATGGGCAGCAGCATTTTCCATTGTTATATTTAAACACTGCGATCTCCAACCCGCCTGCCAAGCGTGGAGATTATGGCAATAACCTCCCCTTTCGTGGGAGAGGCCCTAAGTCTTGCAGTGGACTGTTACGGGCTGTGATGAAGATGATGATGTGAATGTCGGCGCAAAAGCGTCTGTTATATTTTTTGCTCCATTTTGATAACAGGCGTTTTAATAATAATGTAAACACAACAAGAGAACCTAACACTGAGAGGTTGAGGTTGAGGTTGAGGTTGAGGTTGAGGAGGTACTTTCAAAACGGCAGATCGACTTCTACAAGATGACAAAAGGAGCAGGCATACCTGATCATAAGTGGTAACTATCACCCGTAACATCTACGACTCATGCACTTCATTCATATCACAAAAAGCTAACTGAGGGATTTGTCACTATGAGGACTAAGATGGAATTCCTTATGCTTGTAATTGCGCTGGCTGCCTTATCCATCAAACCGGAGCCCAACAATAAAAAAAATGCTTGGACTAACACAGATCGCCATCTAGCCCCAAAGCAAGCAAAGCTTGTGTTATGGGTGTCAGATAAATGATTAACTACTATATTTTTTTACTTACTTGTTATACATACTACACCCCGACCCGTAACAGAAATTAAAATTCATTATTTCAATTTCTGCTCGGCTGGGAATCGAACCCGGGACCTCTGCATAAGTAATCATTCTCAATGTAAGTAGTCATTGTTACTTGACGGCAGAAATAGATAACTCTTCTAGTGGACTCCACAGCCTTGATAGAGTCACACTATGATATTCAAACAATAAAAAAGCAATTTCTTTTTACAAAGAAAAAAAGTTTTATTTTAAAAAAGTAATTTGGCCTGTTGTGTCTAATATACTCTGTCATATAGTTTTGTTACAATCATGTGTACAATAAATGGCTAAATAAATGTATAAAATAGTATTTTTTTCGTAATTTGTTTACAACAAAACTACGACACACATAGAACTTTAATTCCATAATATATTAGCGAAATATCCATATATAATAAATTTAAATATGAAATCGTACGGTGAAAATGACGGAAAAGGTTATTTCATACAAGCGAAATTTTTAATTTCTTGGAAATTGCAAATCGATTTCAATAAAGCTTAATTTTTTTATAGGGGTATAACCAGTATTACGCTAACCAGAGCAATGAATTTTTTTGTAACTGTCTTTGTAGAGGCACAATAGGCTACAAATGAAAAGGAGCAAAAATATTACCAAATATCATCAACCAAAATAAAATAAAAAACAATAATAATAGTTTATGCAACTCGGGGGGTAAAAGGGGGTAATAAAAAATGATTGTGTGTTAATCATACGAGGCATAGCCGAGTATGATAATAGTTTGACACGAGTGTTTTAATGTTTAAATATATGCAGTTGCATACACAATTATATCTACACTCATATTTTCATGTCATAATTTCGTACCTAAAATTTTTCAACTTTGCTGGAAGTTAGCTGCGAGTTAGTTCGGTTGTACTTACGCGTCGAGGATTTCAAGCGGCGGGAAATTCACTTCACCACTTTCACATTTATTTGCTTCAAACAATAAAAACATTCACGAAAACCAACTACAACAATTAGAAAAAATATTCTGTTTAGCGGGAAAATAATACCATACATGCACAATCACAAACATAAACAGGAATGTTTGATTTTCGAATTTCATTTCAGATTTCAGAGTTGGCGCCAGTTTTTTTTTTTTTTACTTTCGTTCTTTTAGTAGGATACTTGCCAATATGAGATATTAAACGTTTTCTTCTACCCTTTTTACCTTGGTCTCGCTGTTAGACCTATATTCCTCATGATTTACATCGATAATTATCAATCTATTACAGTACATAACAAGTATGACGTGTCCACAAACAGTCTCAACAACATCAATCATATCAAACTTAGAGCAGTTACGGCGTGGTAACATCATCTCGTCGTCTTCAATAGTAATTGACAAAGCTGATTGGCTGGTGGCTTTCATTTCAAAAGCAGCTTTGTTGCTATTAGTATAGATGTCAATGTTCCCTGTCTCATGTGAGTTAGATGTCAATATTATCAAATGCGGTCCGTAAGGAAACCTTCTCTGTGCCTTTCCGTTCATCATCGTACCAAATACGAAAGGGTTGCACCAATTGAAGCCGTATTTCTTAACTTCTGCAATGCTGCTTGTATCTAAAGCGTCTTCATCGTCCATGTTAATACACAACACAGTCTTCATTTCTTTGTCTTCGACAGCTGCTATGTACAGCCAGCGTTCGTGCATTTTGTATACGTGTAATTTATCATCAACGTATCCAACGTCGAATACGTCATACGTATCGCTGTCGGTTAGAATGCAGTTCTCATAGCGTAGCTCAGTATCGTTCCAAATCACTCGTAGTCTGCACAGCTTAATAACATCTCTCTCCTCACTCATATAAAATACCTCATCGCCTTTCAGAACCCACGATGAAAAATGCAAATAAACGGTTGTGATTTGCTCCGTCCATTCGTTGTCTTTCAATTTAGGTACAACTCGTAATATATGCTTTCTCTCCTTGATTACTTCGAAAACGATCAAATCATCATTCTCCATGTATTCTGTGAAACTTACATCCCACAGTTTCCTATCAACTTCTTCACGTGTGTTTATGTCAAAGTATACGACGGCGTCATATTCGAATTTGTATTGACACGGATCAGATTTTACGGGAAAGCTTATGATGCCGTTTCTTAGGAGATTAAATTGCCTTATGAATCCTCTTAGATTGTGTCTACCAATGTCTCCGTAAGGGCAAGGAGTTACTTGTACCTTTGCTTCAGATACGTGTTCCCAGAGCTCGAAAGCGCGATACAGATCCCGCCAAGACAAACCCGAGGTTCGGTGACTACGTTCGTAAATGTCCGGGTATTCTCGACAGCACTTCCGTCGGAACCTTTCGTTGATGCTGTCCACGAAGTTATGCCATCGGGAACAAACTTTGCGGCAAGTAAGGAGGTCTGCGCCATAGAGGTTTGTTAGTATGTTCTCAACCAGTTCATCTGGCAGCTGATCTATAGTAAAGCCCATGGCGTTTTCGAAGAAGGTTATCTGAAACAACGTAATTTATATAAGTTTCTATTTCTATATGAAAAGTTAAAAATGAAATCGTTGTATCAGTGGATTGACTAATAATCACACTTATTATCTTTTCCTAAATATATAAATCACATTAAAAAAATCTTACTTTGAACTGTCTCACCACTCTTTTAGTTACCTCATTAATTAAAATGGAATGTTAAGATAATATTTATAAATGACAGAATACTATGTAAAACAAAGATAAATACATTGTGATAAAGATAAAAATGAACATGATGCGCGAATGCAATGCGCCTGCTTCTTTTTCCAATCCGTCAGTGTCTGTTCTCACAACGGCGCCATGTTAGTTTCATTTTACGTCACATTCGTTCAAGTTCAAAGTCATTTATTTGTAACATAAGTCTGTATTAATAACTTAGTTGTTATAAAGTTGGATGTCTCTATATGTAACCATATTTTGGGCATACAAATATTAAATTAAGTAGGTATATAAGCAAATTTAACACATTTTACAACATTAAAAATTGGTATTAATTGCACTTATACATAATTTAAGCAGTTTCCTCTACGAAGTACGATTAAACGGAACCATATATTTATAATTAAAAAAATATTTAATATCATGAAAAACAATATTGTAGAAGCCAATCAATTCATTTTATTTTAAACTGCTTCTCTTCTAATATTTTAATTTTATTTGGTAAATTATTATACAAGATTATAAACATACTCGTATTGTATGTACGTTCTTTTTAAACATAAGATTTGCATGGATCGCGATCTTCGTCACACTGTATGTATGACGAACACGTGACTCTATTTATTTACATTTTTATCAGAATGTATGAATTGACAATTTATAGGTACATACCTGTACTATGGCATAGTATAATACTACGCTGGAATCGATCACTTCCAATCCAAAAATGCACTACACTTCCATAGTCTGTGTGGTGAGAACTCCTCAGTATTTAGATCTTCATATCTTAGTTTGTGTTTTACAACTGGCCATGAAGAAAATGTAAGAAATTAGCACAGACGTGATGTAACGATCTCGCTTCCTACCACAGATAAGATAAAGTCTACCGTGGAGTGAATGATTTCAATGTCACTGGGCACATGATTCCGTTTTGCTAGTGACGTCGAACTATAACGATGAATACATATATATGAAGAACGATTACGATACTGTGTTTATTCCCCGATTGTTAAGGAAACATACACATACAAGATATGTTTTCGCACATATCTTGTATGTGTATGTTTGTTTCTATGTTTGTAATTTATTTTGTCACCTCATATCTTCCAAACGGTCGGATGGATTGGTATCGTAAAATTCGTCTTAAAAATCAAAGTGTATCTTGATAGGTGATTATAAAAAATAGCGAATTTCGGCCGCCATGTGAAGTTCAAATAATATTTCCTTTTCTTTTTCGTGTAGGGTATCAAAATGAAGGGCGTACAGAGCTGATTTAAGAATACATATAACTTATATACTTAAAAGTAGTTGGAAAGACAAATTCCATCAAAAGTAAAGTTTTTACAAAAAGTCGTACCTATTTCGTCGATCAAATGGTACCGAGCATTGAACTAAAAAGGGGAAAATCAATAAAGTTTAAAAGCTAAAAATCCCAAATACCATTAAAAAACTGAAAAGTTTAAAACAAGCCGAATGTTGGAAGTCAATGGGTGTACATAGTACAAATGTTAGCGTATTTAAACTTGAAAGCAGATCCCCACTCTTCTATATATTAAGTATACGTGTCCATTTATATGAAAATGGGTCCCGACTGCGTTCAGGTTCAATTTAACCCCAGTAGAGCTCGTCTAGTCTAAGATGACGCGCCCCACTACTTAGTTAGTTGATTTCGATGTGTGAGTGCAAATATTAATAACGACACTTCATCTGTGTGGGAGCCAATGAACGGCGCGTGCTCCGACGTTTGAATCTTACCGGCAACTGAATGACCAATTACAACGGCGTTTGTATATGTATTGCGTCCATATTTTAAACTTGCTTGTGTGCGTTAATGCGATAGTGGGGCGCGTCATTTTAAATTAGACGAGCTCTACCTCGTTGTACGAAGTGGGCCCCTTAACCATTAGGCCACCGATACTCTCTATTGTCGCTCTCCGTTGAGTTGAATACATCATCACAGCCCATAATAGACCACAGCAGGACTTAGAGCCTCTCCCACGGAAGAATATAATAGAATAGAATAATAATTTATTCGCCATTTACATTTGCACTTACATTATAGGTATAGGAAGGTACACTGTGTAACAAAATGCCGAAACGGTCCAGGTTCCCAGGTCAAAGAGGAGGTTATTGCCATAATCTCCACGCTTGGCAGGCGGGTTGGAGATCGCAGTATTATACATTTACAATGGAAAAAGACTCTGCCCATTTTCCAGCCTTCGGAGACTCTGATTCTTGTGTCTCGAAAACATTAGTCGCCTTCTACGACACCCACGAGTGCAAGGGGTTCGTGCTATTCTACTCTGCCGGACACCACACGGCCAACGGAGTTGAGATATTATTGGCATTTAAATGTATTTAAATAATAATGCGAATAAATAAGATTGTAGGGATTGATAATTACAAGAGAAAAATAATATTAAAATATTCGCGTACACTTAAATAAGGAAAACAAAAATACGTGACTTGTGAGGTCCTCGTCAAATGTCATTAATAAGTAGGTTATCATAATCATAATCACTTTCTTTTGATTGTTACAGATGTTACAATTATTTTAGTAATACACAAGAACCCTGCTAGGGCACTGCAAGTTACGTTTTTATACAAAGACAAAGTTACAACGTTATTTTATAGGCCTAAGAATATTGTTTTACATAACTAATAACTAAATTAACAATTTTAAAAATATTTCTTATACCTATGTATTGTAGCCTAGTACATAGTACCTACCTACATATACTTATAAAATTAATAATTACTTATATTAAAATTATCCTTGTTTAATTTGAGATCGATCGAAATAGAGATCGGTAGGTAGATGCCTGCATCATATCTGCAGAATACTGATGGTAGAGTGCGCTAACAGTCTGCACAGAGAATATGGCGTATGTTTAGGTATGAGTTGGGAGTTGTTCTTGTTGGCTGCCTGCCAAATTTAGTTCCATTAACAGCCACGAGCAGAGTTATCTTGCGCCCTCTCTAGGTACACAATACATGATTTTTAACATAAAACTCAAGAGGACACTACAATATAAAATAAAATTCATAGATAGATAGATGTCAAAATAATCTTTATTAGTAGAACATGATTAATTTAGGAAAGATTACAAAATAATAGGTTTTATCAATGGCGCCAATTTCGGCAAAAATGGCGTTGCTAGGGCTATGCAACTGCACGGGGAGGTAACAGGTACGCGAACGGAACAGGTATCACAAGCGCTCGGAAACGACACGCCTACTACCGACGCTGCTGCTGGCAAGAATCCCAATCCGCTGGGTAGTTCTACAGTTGTTGGCGGCAAAATTAATTCGTAATTTAAAGATGGAATAATGGTTTCGACTTCGAAGACTGGTGCTATTTCGAAAGGTGACACGAGTATGGGTGTTGGTATTCGGAGAGGCTCTATTACGGTTAAGCATCTCGCTGAAGTAATCTGTAACAAAACGATCGTACGTGTTATATCTTTTTATGATGTAAGTTCCGAATAGTTATGGCGCAAGTCCTAGGAATTCTTATCTAAACTGTCTGGGTTTTTTCTAACAATGTCGCGATTCGCCGGACCACTTGCGAATAATTTGCCACGAGGAATGTTGCGTGCCCATATATTAGGTTCTTACCTATGAGATTGGCGTTGAGGACAATGACGATAATTGTAATTTTCATACAAGAAAATGTTACGATTTCTTGGAAATAGCGAATCCGATTAGAATGAATCTTTTTAGGTATAATTAGAGAACATTAAACTGACTCGTGTATTTTTTCTTTTTTTTTATGTCATGCAGTAGGCAAACAGGCAAGCGGGCCTTCTGCTGAAAAGTGGTCACCACTGCCTATAGACATTAGCAACACCAAGAGCAGCAAAAAGACAAATGTCCCTCCACTGCCAAAGCCACGGTTCCCCAAATCCCCACCCCATGGAGCACTGGAAACCTTACTCTCCGGCAGAAACACAACACTATTTAAAAAAGTATTGTTTAGCTGCGGTATTCTGTAAGGTGGAGGTAACTCCCCAGTCGGGCGGCTCCAATTCAACGGGATACCCCGCTATGCCCTACCTCGCTTATATATCATTTTATTGTAATAACTACTCTGTTCATAACATTATACCGGATTAAAGAGGCATTGATGACAACCACAACTCTTTGTGGTTATTTTCAACACTTTTAAAAACTTTATAAAAATATTTGTTTAATTTTAGAGACTTATAGCTATCTAAATATACTCTATCTTCAAAATAAAGTATTAATTTAGATAAGTATGTTATGTACAATAAAAAATATATGAGCAAATATAAAATTGCGAAAATAACACAATATTCATAGATAAGATTTCCGACTTATGCTTTGATAACGAATGCTGTTTCACAATACAAGTAACATTAGTTTAATAATTAATAACAAGCCAAGTGTAAACTTTAGAAATACCTATTACAGTAACTATAGCGCAATAGTGATGTAACGATATCATAATGAATAAAATAAATTAAGTTTGATTTCTAAATTTTACCAGTAATATATCAGTATAGTAGCTGTAATCCATTAGACACTTATAAGATATATAAGATAATTGCATCGCATTAATTTTTAACTGTAAGGTTGCACAATGAATAAATAAATAAATGAACAAAAATTGTAAAAATCACTTACCTTCAGACCAACGCAACCAATAAGGAATACAAAAAACAGTTTCGTCGACATTTTAATTAAAACAATTAGGAGGAAAAACAATAATTTGTTCCTTTTATACTGTTTTGTCCTTAAAATACGTATTCTATCACTTTTTCATGTTGTTATTTGAAATAGAAATGATGATAAGTGACATACATTATTGAAATAGCTAAGCGTACAACAGTTGATTGGGAAATTTATTTAGTTAGAATTTACACATACCTATGTACCTATTATTATTATCTAGATTACCTTAGCAATCTGAACGAGTCAATGAGGAGAAATGTGTGAAAACTAGTGGACCCGGCGCGACTTCGTTCGACTTTATCCCTAACTACCCTTTTTTCTTGCTTTCTTGTAAAAGTAAAAACCCATTTATTACACTCAGACACACAGCACAAAATTCTAAAAATACATACATACAACGGTGTTTGTTCTGAAGAACTGTTTGACATTATGCCTACAGCTACATTCTATCATCGCACCGCTCGCCATCGACAGGGAGTTCATCCTCACACCTTGGTGCCAAATTGGTGGCGAACAAAAGGTTCCAAAGGAATTTTCCCCCACGCACACTAAGGTGTGGAATGAACTACCTGCAGAGGATTTCCCTGGAGAGTACAACATGGAGTTCTTCAAGAAAGGGGTTAAAAGGTTTTTACGGAATCGGCAACGCGTGGGTGATGCCCCTGGTTTGGTATAAAAAAAGGACCTTCTCTAAAGAACTAGTTTTCTTAAGGAAAACTATAAATATCTCGTCCCTATTCATCCTAAATAAAGAAATAGTAGATTATTCAAGCCTTACGTCATCTTTTTGGTAGACACCACAAAGAGTATAATGACATTGTCTGGACTATCGAGGGAGGGTGACAGAGAACGCTCATGTGTACAAGCGTGGTCGCCGGCTGGTTATCCTGGACTCACAAGAGACCTAGGACCATAGGGCTGGGGTTTTGCTTTACTCATGCCTCTGCATAACTTCCTCGATCGATGTAGATTCAAATCTATGTTCGTAAAATGTATGCGTAGATCAACCTTAGCTGTGCATCTATAATGTCGTCTTTGTGTAAATGTCCCGGCTGTGCTATCGCGTATAAGAGCCTGGGGTCCGCCTTGACCGTGGTTAAAATTTGGCTGATTAGGTAATTACAGTGGAGCGACTGCCATCTGACTTCCGTGACCCTGCTACCAGGGAAACCTAATCAGATTGGACCATTTCGACACATTCAGTCGCCTGAATGTGCAGGTTTCATGACGATGTTTTCACTCACCGTACGAGCATCGGTTAGTATCCAATTATTGTACATAACTCAGAAAAGAGTCATTGGTACATGGCCGCAGCGGGATTAGAACCCGGTACTTCGCTTGCTAGTCGGATACCGTACCCTTTCGGCCACCGTCGCTCAGTGGATCCATAAATAATAATATATAGGTATTTGAATTATTAGTTCACAAAAAATTACATAATTTCGTTATTAATCAATACAAAGGTACTAACATAAACAGTTTTTGTAGGAACCTGGAGTCTGAAAAGGGCTGAATATCTGTACTATAGATCTCCGGACAAAGTTCAGATCCGATCACCCCACAGATGAGATCAATATAACGAAATTTCCAATACCTAACAATAATTTAACGTATCAGGACGACCATTCTATCCACTGAAGTTTTTTGAAATGATTAATAAACGGTGTTGATGACCCATTCATAAAATACTAAGTATACCTACTGTTTAAAGTTAACAAAATGTAACACTGGTTGTTAACCAAAATAAAAAGAAAAAAAAAACCCAGAGAAAATAATAAAGCGTTCGTGCTTATACATATATGTGTGAGTGAGTGTGTGTGCGTTTACTTACTTTTTTATCTTGGATTACTTTGACTTATTACATTTATGGATTACTTCGATTGTAATTTTACATTTTGTTTCGTCGTTCTTAGAATTCGCCTACAGACATTTAAATTTGTACGCCGAAAAGCAGGTCGCAGCATAACCTTTATTCTATTGTATTTTACAACAACAATTCTTACCTGTGTACGACAAATAAATACATTCATTCATTCATACATTCATTGGATATTAATGACCGATAATGAAGAAACTTTTCTCAGTAATTTCTCTTCACTTATGTAATTATTACGTTTTCGCGAAGTATTCAGAAATAAGTTATCTGGAACATCTATGTTAACACAATATTGTTAAGCCAAACGTGATAGACCACGATCTTTTGATAATGAAATCTTTAATCGAATTCAGAAAATGCTATTTATTTGCAGTAAGCTCTTTAGTTTGTTATAAATACTAAGTTAATCTACATTATCGCACGCCTAAATTTTAGGAAACTTAAATAAATACAGTTCGATATTTTCAATTTATAGTTCAAATGGCGAAATTGTTGTTCCTATTATCATGCCTTGTGGCCCTAAATAAGGTGTGTTTTAGTATTTTAGTAGTTTGTTTACTTTGTCTTGTTTTATTTGAACTATTTGTTGCTTTAGTTACGGTGGCTAGTACTTTAAATAAGGTAGCGTTTTAAATGAGAATTGTGTTTCGTAAAATATATGGTCGAAACGGTGTCGCAAGTTCTCAAATTATTTAAGATTTCAACTACATTTGTTTAGTACTAGTGGACCCAGCGTGTTCGCGTACACGTTGTGTAGTTTAAAAGATCTAAGCGTACATAGATACATACATAGGGACAGTCTGTGTAGATTTGAATAAATTTGGCAAATTGTGAGTTAAATTTAATCAAAAAATTTCGTACAGTTCCAAAAAATTTTGCATAATTTTTAAACACACATTTTTATTTTTCAATTCTAATCGACAAATATTCGGTTTAAGTTCAATCCATTTATTACCTTATTACTGCACCACATAAACATGTCTCATCATCATCATCATCATCATCATCACAGTCCATAACAGTCCACTGCAGGACTTATTCATTATGAGGTCATTGCCATTATCCCGCTGTCGCTCTGTACGACACCCACGAATATGAGGGGTGGGTGTTATTCTACTCTACCGAGCACCAGACGGCCTTCTCGTAAATATTAGTTGTCTTGTAAACATGTCTCATTTATCATAATTATTTTTATCATCACCAGGCATCAAACTCCCAATACATCAGACAACCCACCACCATATCGAGGCCGCCGCCGGAGTCAGTCACTATATCCAGGCCTCCACATCTCATTCTACCGCCTGCATTCAAGCCTCCAGGAGTCACTATTCCTGGACCTCCTGGAATTACTGCTCCAAGACAGCAAGAAGTCATCACCCCTCCTTGCAACGCATCGCCATCTACAATTCTAATAACAGATAGTTCGCCAGAGATCTGCCAGAACCTCGCAAATACACTGCAACTCCTGACCGTATGCAACATGCTGCAAGGTACCCAAGGAGGGCAACAGATTGCGAACCAACTTGCAGCACCTCTTATCAGAGAACTCTTGAGCAACCCCGCATTTTCCTGTGGATGTTCCAACCCCATTTTTAATACCTTAGTTTCTCCTAACGTAGCTTCTTCTTTGGTCCAGACACTCGCGCCGCCTAGAGTGTCGTGTACTAATTCTCCAACATTGGCTCCACAAATTGTTTCTTCTTCTCCTAATCTGTTTTCTTCCAACCTAATTTCTTCCAGTTTAGTTTCTCCCAACCTAATTTCTTCTAATGTAGTTTCTCCTAATTTTGTACAGCAAATTCCTTCTGGAGCGTCATGTGGTTGTCCCAAAGCAATGTCGCAAAATGTTTTGTCTCAGCTTACTAGCATTTTAGCTGCGAAACCAGCTTGTGGTTGTCAGAATGGTGCGACATCAAATGGTTTTAGTCTAATGTAGATTTTTAAGTACCTATGTGAATAGTCTAAGTTATTTATTGCTTAATGCTGTAACGTGGATAATTTGGGATGAATAAAAATTGTGGGTAAAATTAAAGTTTGGTTCTCATTTTAAAAGAATATAATTCGCAATTTAATCCCTACTTATTATGATTCATCATAACAGCCCGTAACAGTCCACTGCAGGACTTAGGGCCTCTCCCACGAAAGGAGAGGTTATTGCCATAATCTCCACGCTTAGCAGGCGGGTTGGAGATCGCAGTGTTTAAATATAATAATGGAAAATGCTGCTGCCCATTTTCCAGACTACGGAGACTCTTCATCTTTTGCCTAGAAAACAATAGTCGCCTCGTACGACACCCATGAGTGTAAGGGGTTGGTGCTATTCTACTCTGCCGAACACCACACGGCCACGATGTTATGATTAATAAAGGTATATTCCCGGTTCCTGATCCACGGATCCTGATATTTCTTTTATCCTAGTATTGAGAGAAGGTAATTAAAGCTCCCTAGCAGCCCGAGTAGCGAGTACAGTTGTGCAAACCGTGCAGGCTAGAAGCACAGAAGAGCATCGTCTCTAGATGCATTTGACGTTCATCCGACGAGCCGCTTTAGTTAAACCGTTACAATGTGTACGGCTAAGGAATGGAACGCGTTGCCTCCGATTGTTTCTAAATCATTATAATCTAGACGCCTTAAAGGCTAGAGTGAATTGGCTGTTTCTGTTTTTGTGTACAATAAACAGTTAAATAAATAAATAAATATGTCTATAATGAGAATAAACGATCTTTAAATCTAATATCATCATAAATATATGAAAATCATATTAAAATATCTGCATAAGGTAAGTAATATTTACAATTTTACATGTCTTCTTTAATAACGAAACATTATCAATCAATACAAAATGTCAAAGATATCTATTTTTTAAGATACGACTAAAATAAGTTTAATTTAATACAAAAGATGTTAGACCCGCAAGCTCGATGTTCGCCTCCTATTTAACATATAATGTTTTAAGTCCCGTGGTTATCAGGCGGAACTACTAGACTAACGTACAGGTGCAGTTTTGATAATAATCTTTTGTTAAACTAGACATGTATTTGACCGCCATCTCACCTGGTGGTAAGTGACGATGCGGCCGAAGATGGAGCATGCCTGTCAAGGCAAAATAAGGTAGCCAGGTCGTCTCGTGCTGCGTTTTGACGCATATTTTATTTGGTCGAGTGAGATTGATGTATGGATAGATTTATTTAGTATCTTCTTAACAAGTATACTTGTGTGACAGGTGTACAACTGTATAATGTTCATAATATTAGTTTCTTCGTAGACCTTAGCTACCGATATTGATATTCTTCGTTTCTGTTGAAAATGTCATTATCAATTGGTCAAAGATAGATAAATAAACCAAATACTTTAAGGACGTAAAATTACAATTAACGATACGTATTTTTATGTTTTTATTATAATTATGTTGTTTATATTTAATACTTTAAGTAAACTTAAACTATAGGATTTTTCTACGCATTCTGGGACCTACCTGGGGCGAGTACGGAACTTGGAGTAGTGGTAGATGTGAAAGTGGAAGAACTCGTGTCCGACCCTAATATAATAGGAGAGCCTAATATATTAAAGCTGCTCGATTTCGCTGGCTCGGACACAATGAGAGAATAGGAGAGGATCGTGCGACCAAACGTGCATACTTGCGTGCTATACAGGCTAACACAGTTGGTAACTGAATTTAACACTGGTTAATTCCTTACTACGTCGTCTGCGTTACCCACTTCTTCTTATAAAGTCGATGAGTTAAACTCTGACTTACACTTTATTCGCCCAGTATTCGGTGTTATAATCTGTCCAAACTGACTTGTCCTATTTGGTTCAGCAAATTATGTATTTAAATGGATAATATGCAGCAGTATTCGTTGAAATTCACATTCTATGAATTTCTTGTATAATTAAAGTCATTTTTATACACAATATACGTAGCGTGATCGATACGGCAAGTCGTGATTTTGGGCATTGTTTGTTCACTAAATAAGACAAGTCAGAATAAACAGGTCATACTAAGTTTCACACTGACAAAAGCATCTACCAAACTAGAGCAGTGTATGATTGTTTTATGTCAAATTAGTATTGATAGCGCTTCTGGGCCGAATAACTGGCAAGCGTCCGGTCAAGTATCGATGGATGGACGAATAGAAAAGTTTTTTTTTATTTATTTGCCAAGAATATTTATTTATTTATTTGTGTTTGGGAATAATTAAAGCTGTCAAAATTAAGTATCATAGTATATTTAAACACCTTTAAGCCAATTACAAGATTGCGGTTATAGATTTAATGTAGGTATACTCCATTACTCGATCTCCAACCCGCCTGCCAAGCGTGGAGATTATAACCTACGGGCTGTGATGATGATGATACTCCATTACAAGTTAGGCATAAAAACAAATCCAGAGTAACAAATAACTATATAACTATCACTATCATACCAAACGACTTGGTATACATGTTTACGTGTATGGTATACATCCAATATACAGAGGCACTGAGGCAAGATCCACTTCGGGTCGCTGAGACAGTGCAGTAGGAAAGTATAAAATAATTGTTTATCGTATTCGTAATAGCTAATGATAACCAGCGATGATAAGCAGCAACACCTAGGACTCTGACAAGCCTGAGAAGTAAGCCTGGATGGGTACCACCGCCTCATCTATAAGGTAGCCGACAGAACCTTTTATTAGCCCCCATTGTGATTGGAACTTGCGTAACCCAAAAAAGACTTCGAATAAAAATAAAATAAAAGAAGGATTCTTTTTTAAATCATCTTAATTATTAGGGGAAAATTAAAAAGATATAGAAAATACTTTTTACGATTTAATAGATACTTATAGGTACTAACAAAATATGGGCATGTTCGTGTAACTGAAATAAAAGTTATATTAAAAGGACTGACTTAATAAAAAAAATGTTTAGGTTATATAATTTTTATTACATAAAAACAATAATTATTTCAATAAAAACAATTTTGTTATAACATCCTTAACATACTACCTAAATACTACTGGAACCTGCCTAATAATATTAACATCAATTAATGTCCTAAACATAGATTTCTTTGGATGAATGCATCTCGTATTAAATCTTCCTGAAGTCGAATCTAAACTCACTTGATTCATCAGGAACATATTCAGAGCTACGAATGGTAAAGTCTTTAAATATTTCTGCATTTCCATAGTACTGTTTCTACAGTCTTCAAAAACTATAAATTTTACATATATTTAACACAGACTACACGATATCTGAGCAGGTATAGCTGAGGGTATCAAAATTTCAATTGGTCCTGTGAAGATGTTAGCGTTTTGAGAGAAGCCGTTAAATGATTGGGTTGGAAAAACTGGGTAAGATATTTGAGGTGAAGGTACCTGAATAGGAGATACAGTATACTGAATAGGGGATTCTACTTCTGATACTGATACAGAAGAAGAACTTTCAGTATAACTTGCACTAGCTGGAGCTGATACAATCGGAGATTGAATGTATGTACTTGGAGATGTGGCACCGTATGTATTAGTAACCACATCAACATTTGCTGACGCTCCTGCTGAAACTACTTCAGAAGGAAGGTAAGGTAAAGTCATGACAGGTTCAGATACTAAAGGATAAGTGGATGGAGTAAGAGGAATGAAGACGTCACTTACTTCTGTCACTGTAGCGTAAGAATTTGCTGAAGTGCTCGTTGTTGCTTGTGGCACGCCATTAAAATTTGGAGTGTACGGGCCGTATGGGGTATAGCCTTGCTCTGATGCGAAAGAATTGGCAGAAGCACTTGTTGCTGTTTGTTGAGTTGGCATATACCCTGGCACTCCACTAAATCCTGGAGAATAAGGCCCGTAAGAGGCAGGATAGCTTTGTTCTGATGCAAAAGAATTTGCCGAAGCGCTAGAGGTTTGTGTAGTTGGTATGTACTCTGGCCGTTCACCAAATCCTGGAGGATAAGGCCCATAAGGATAATTGATTGGACCACGAGGGGAAACATCATTTTCAGTCACAGATGCATAAGAATTTGCTGAAGCGCTTGTTGTTGCTTGTGGCACTCCATTAAAATCTGGAGTGTAAGGGCCGTAAGGGGTATAGCCTTGCTCTGATGCGAAAGAATTGGCAGAAGCACTTGTTGCTGTTTGTTGAGTTGGCATATACCCTGGCACTCCACTAAATCCTGGATAATAAGGCCCGTAAGAGGCAGGATAGCTTTGTTCTGATGCAAAAGAATTTGCCGAAGCGCTTGCGCTTTGTGTAGTTGGTATGTACTCTGGCCCTACACCAAATCCTGGAGGATGAGGCCCATAAGGATAATTCGTTGGACCACGAGGGGAAACATCACTTTCTGTCGCAGACGCATAAGAATTTGCTGTAGCGCTTGATGCTGTTTGCGGCATTAATCCTGGAGAATAAGGTCCATAAGGACCAGGATAGCCTTGGTCTGGTGTATATCCATATGGATATGAAAAATCGGAGTATTGGTCGGATTCGCTAAGCATTTCAGTTAAGTATGCAGTTAATAGACTATTTAAATCAGCACCATATGGACCAGGGTATCCGGTGTTCACAGGCTGTGGATAAAGATCTATGTCATTCGTCTGGACAGTTGTTGTAGTAACTGCCGAGGCAATGCTACTACTACTGTCTACACTGTTGCTTACAGCTGGTGTTGATACAACAGAATTTGCTGACGCGAAAGCATTTGCTGTTGCCTCAGTAGTTACATCAACAGACGACGATGTTGCTGAGTAAACTGGAGTGGCGACATCGTTTCTCATATCTGCACTATGACGATTGTTTAAAGTAGACTCGATTAAGTCGCTTACAATAAGCAATTGTAAAGTATCAGTGAGAGAATTAATTACTTTATCGTTTTCTACCAGTACTGCTTTATACTGAGGTTGCATATATGGTGCATTAGTTATTGGTGTCGAACAAGGACTGTTCATAGGTTGTGATGTTATTAAATTTTGCATGGCTGGAAATGATTGCTGAAATGAATTACCGTTTACAGAAGTTTCATATGGGACTTGTTGGAATTTATTTATCACTGGAAAACTTGGTCGAGGAAGGATGGGTTCTACGATTGGTGCACAAGGTACGGGGACAGATTCGCAATCTTGCCAAGTAGATGTTGGTCTGATAACAAAGTTATCGTATTGATTTGTTTTGCAATTAATACTAGTATCGTATAAAGGGACTGGTTGGATTTGATTTATCTCTGGTGAATAGGGTCTAGGAGCTTGAATTTGTTGTACACTTGAGATGGGTTGGGCTTGATTTATCCCTCGCAAACAGGGTCTAGAAGCTACAATAGGTTCATCATTTACTGTAGGTACGGAAACAGATCCACAACTTTGACTTGTAGGTGTTGGTCTAGTAACATAGTTATCAAATGACTGTTGATTGATATTATTTCTGTTGATGCCATTTTCATATAATGAAACTGGATGGATTTGAGTTACCGCTGTAATACATGGCTTAGGAGCAACAATTTGTTCTACATTTGATACTGTAGCTACGGGGGCAGATTGGGTTAAACATTGAGACGTAGGCGCTGGTCTAGTCATAGTATGTTCGAACATAATCGTTGATGGTGCCACAGAAACGGGTCTATTTACTGAATTATCATTTGAGTAAGGGTTTGGGATATACGAAAGTTTTTCAAATTGAATATTTTCGACTCTTAGTGTTGGAGTCCTACAAGGTATTTGATTAGGCGCAATAGGTGTTGCTACAACATTTTCTGTTGGAAACATTCTTTCTGTTGCTTGGCATGGAATGGAAGAAGAAGAATGATATCCTTTTGCCAAATTTTCTGCAACATAACTATTTTGCCCCTGATTTGCAATAAAAGGTCCAGTGGTGATTTCAGTAGAAGCACATATTGGCTGTGAACATGATCCTGATTTTTGTGTTGGCATTCCGGATCTACACATCCCGGAATTAACATTTTCAATAAAAATATTTTGAGGCATCCCACATGGTTTGGCGAAAGCGTTTTGTGTCACTATCGTTGATGAAGGCGTAGTAAGAGATCCAAACTGAGATGGAAACGATACAGATGCACCTCCAAATGGCACTGAAGATGTAGCGAATGTTTCCGCGACTATGTTACCAACTGAAGGTGTATTCAAACCACAAGAATTTGGTGCAGTAGTTTCAGTGGCAGCAATTCCTGGTGTAGATGTGAATATGTGGAACGTTGGTTGGTTCAACCCTGACGAGGATCCCATACATGGTTCAGGATTAAAAAATTGTGTTGATGTCGAAGGTCCTTGGTATAAAGTCGGATTCTCGACGCATTGCTGAGATATGGCCTGTGAATGTAGAACATAACACGGTTATAGAAAAAAGTCAGAGAATATACTTAGGTATGATTTTTAACTAATAATACAGGCATGCCAATAAACTTTAGTTTCGAATCAATTTCTGATTTGTAAATAGATAAACACTTAATTTGTTCACATGAAATATGACACAACAAACAAAAAACACAAGAACAAAGATTGTAATTTAATTTCTTCATTTCATTTGATCGAAATTGATACACAAGTAATATTGACCACATGCATTGAAAAAAGAACACGTAAAAGTCTTGTAATAAGGCTTACCTGACCATAAACACCGGCAATAATTAAAAACAACACTCGTATACTGACCGCCATCTTGGCGAGTTTCAAAATAATAAGTGACACATATACGCCCTTACCTATATACTGTACTAATTACCCAATAATAACACAATTGTAACATAGGTACAGTCTATGTACATAATAGTATAGAACAAGTATAAAATTCTAGTTTTAACCTTTAACGCATTCTAATAAATGTACAAAATTATGCTACCGACTGTACAATATAAATTACTCAAACTGTTAGTATCATGAAGTTGTAAATACCAATGTCGCAAATGATTACATTGTAGATAGGTAATTTTACGCAAGCGTTCTGAACATGAAAATGACAATTACATTAAACTCTCACATTCTTTATTTTAATAAATATACAAATAAATGCTAACATAAACATTACTATGATAATTCACATATTACATCTGCAAACAGTGGTTGGAACACCAAGGATGTTTAAAAACTCCGAGCATTTACAGTTTGGACAGCTATTGCTTCTTGGGAACGATTGGGAAGGCATTTTCAAAGATGAAGGAGCTAAATTGACTGTACCTGGATTCAAATTCAGAAAATCGAAAACCCCATTTGAAGATACAGATGAAGTGGTACACGAACATGGACTTCCTTTAGGACATCCACAAGATAACACCTCGGTAAAACCGTGAGGTGAAGCTGTTGTAGTCAATACATTTGCCACAGGGCAATTGCAAGGATAATTTGCTGAAATCAACACATTCCCATTACAATTAGAGCAACTGCACGGCAAATTTGTTGAAGTCAGCACATTTCCAACACAGTTGGAGCAACTGCACGGCATATTTGCTGCAGTCATCATATTTCCAACACAATTTGAGCAACTACAAGGCAAATTTGGTGAAATCAGCACACTTCCAACACATTTAGGGCAACTACAATCTGAATTCGGGCAACTACAAGCTGAATTTGGACAACTACAAGCGGAATTTGGGCAACCACAAGCTGAATTTGGACAACTACAAGCTGAATTTGGGCAACCACAAGGCATTACCGCTGAGCTCAATGCATTGACATCGCCATAAGCCGATGCAGCAGTATTCAATACATTCGAGCATCCACAAATAGGTTGGCTTACTACATTAGAAAAAGTATTAGAGCAACCACACGGCAATGTAGCTGAATTTAAAAGACAACCACAGGATCCAGATGTAGGACAACTACATGGCAAACTTGCAGAAGTGACTACGTTTGGACAGCCACAAGGGAAAGTCCTAGCATTGGCAGAGCTAGCTAGGGAATTGGCATATTGTGTCGCCGTGTTGACTAGGCTGACCGCTGTGTTCAGTAAGCTAGCCACAGAACTTGATGGTACGAGAGACGGGCTGCTAGATGTCGCTTTAATGAGATTAACTACACCATTGGGTTGAAGTTTGGAACATAGTGGGCAGGGGCAGTTCAGTTGGTGTACAATTTCGTCGATCAAAGGTTTAGATATGGGGCCAAAGACGCCGGTTTTGGCAGCATTTCTTCTCAGATTTGAGACGACGACGGACTCGATTTTGGATGCGAGGTTCTTGCAGACTTCATCTGTGTGGGGGTATGTGACAGACGATGTGGTTTCGATGGTTATTTCATTTATTGGTCTTTGGCAGGTGCAGCGATGTGATGATATGATCTGTGGGTTTAGAAAAATGAAAGTTAGAATATCCTAACTACTACTTAAACGATTTTAGAAATTCTTTAGCATATAGAAAGCTACATTATCAGCCAGTAATTTTAGGCTATAGTTTTTCTTGAAATTCAGATTTGTTCCCACGGGAACTGGCCCGGAACATAGTAACCGAATTTTACGCGAAGTCGCGATTAAAAAGCTAGTTTCCAATATT
Organism: Blastobasis lacticolella; assembly: GCA_905147135.1. NCBI lineage: Eukaryota > Metazoa > Arthropoda > Insecta > Lepidoptera > Blastobasidae > Blastobasis > Blastobasis lacticolella. Next base: position 2,879,705 of record LR990067.1, read on the forward strand.
AACTTTTCCTATCTGTTTCAAACAATCTATACATAATCTTTGACATGAAAAAATCGTACATAAGAACAGAAGAACTAACCTTAAAAAGGAAAATAAATGCGAAAAATCCTTTGCTAATAATGTGTACCATATTTCAACAAATAATTCAAGTGTTCTCAATTTGTCTTCAACTTCAAATGAATGTACAATCGAATTTAGGTAAACTATTTATATACATTATAATTTCTACTATAAAATGGCTAACTTAGATACTAATCTATTGCTCTAATATTATCGTTTGGGTTATCTTATCAATTCATTACGTTGTGTAACATTATATTATGTCAGTTGAATAATAATTATCGGTAACTTTGTCATTATTGCAATTCTTATCTGATGTTACAACAGGAACCCTATTTTTGAAACCGCACGCATCCACGTGCGTGCACGCTTGCCTTCTAAAACTAATTTTTTCTATCTCTAGCAACTTACCACGAGTGTGAAAGAGATAGGTAGCAAACGCGAGTGCTCGTGTGGATGTTGAATCCACATGATGTGATGTGAATAAAAAGGCCCCTGGATGTAAGAACCCATAACTGCCGACTATTTTGGGCATAAGCCCGCTCTAACCTAACCTTCACAGATAAATAAATAAATATTCGTGGATAAATTCACACAGCGCCATCTAGCCCCAAACTAAGCAAAGCTTGTGCTATGGGTGCTAGATAACTGATAAAACTACTTAAATGCTTTTAAATACATACTTATTATACATAGAACACCCAGACCCGTAATAGAAATTAAAATTCATCATTTCAATTTCTGCCTGGCCGGGAATCGATCCCGGGATCTCTTACGTGGCAGACCGGTGGCAGTGGCATGTTGACCACTGAACCACTCAGGTCGTCCACCAACCAACTAATTTTAAATGAAACAAAACCAATCAAACTAGTTTCCTAATTAAAAATAAAACGCATCTAAATCGGTCACACGCAAAGACACCCACGCCCGTATTCAGAGGCCTCCTTTTTGAACCGCTCGCATCCACGCAAACCCTCGTGTACGCTACCTATCACTTTCACACGCGTGGTAAGTTGCTAGAGACAGAAGAGCACGAAAAAGGCGAGCGTGGAAGTGAACGGATCAAAAATTCGCGCGGGCGTTCGCGTGCGCCACCTGTCTATTTCACTTTTTTTTTTCTATGAGAAATAGACAGGTATTTGACTGCCATCTCACCTGATGTTAAGTGCAGATGCAGTCAACGATGGTGCATACCTGTCTATTCACTCTTGTCTTAAAGAGACCCAAGTTGTAGCGCTCAGGGAAAACATGTGCAGGCAGCGAGTTCCATTCTCTTGCCGTTGGCAACAGAAAAGAGTTAGAAAACCGCTGAGTGTGTATAGGTGGCATGTCGGCAATATAGGGATGGAACGCTGACCTACACCTGGAGCCCCGAAGATAGAATGGGGCTGATGGAACTAACTCGTGTAATTCTGTCGCACATTCCCCAAAGTGTAGTCTGTAAAAACCGCCCGAGATGCCACTTTGCGGCGATGATCCAGTTCCTGTAGATTATCCTGCACCAATGGGGGATTGTCTATCAGCTTCGTATCGATTGTGTATCACATTCGTGGTACATTACTGTTGCTAGAAATAAAAAAACAGGCATTAAAAAGGCCTTGCCACATACAAAGCTCGGCGCGAGCGCGGCGTGAGCGCGGTGCGATATTTGCTAGGCAACCACCGCGCGGCGCGATAGTTGCTAGGCAACCATCGCGCGGCGCGTTATTTGCTAGGCAACCATCGCGCGGCGCGATGATTGCCTAGCAAATATCGCACCGCGCTCGCGCCGAGCTTTGTATGTGGCAAGGCCTTAAAAAGCCAGCGCTCACGTGGTACGTTACTATGAGGTCCCACAGTGCGCTTGAACGCACAGAGTTCCAACTATGACAACCGACACTATGCGTCCGTCAAAATTTAAAAAACTGCCCAATCATAGAGTCAACGCAGTGCATTCACTTAGCATAGGTGAGAACGCATAGGAACGCATACTATTTCACTTAGACAAGTAGTTTGGCCGTGCGGTGTCCGGCAGAGTAGAATAGCACCAACCCCTTACACTCATGGGTGTCGTGTCGTACAAGGCGACTAATGTTTTCGAGGCAAAAGATCAAGAGTCTCCGTAGTCTGGAAAATGGGCAGCAGCATTTTCCATTGTTATATTTAAACACTGCGATCTCCAACCCGCCTGCCAAGCGTGGAGATTATGGCAATAACCTCCCCTTTCGTGAGAGAGGCCCTAAGTCCTGCAGTGGACTGTTACGGGCTGTGATGATGAAGTAGTTTGTGTATATGGGTATCAGAAACGTATAACATATAACAACTGTATCCAGCCCGGATGTACTATAACTGGGCTCGGGGTCCGTCTTGACCATGATCCAGGACTTGGCAGATCTGACAACAGTGCAGCGACTGCCATCTGACTTTCGTGACACTGCTAACAGAGGTAAAAGTATTTAATTAGTATATCAGTTATCTTGCACCCATAGTATAAGCTCCGCTTAGTTTGCAGTTAGATGGCGCTGTGTGAATTTGTCCACAACTATTTATAAATAAAAAACTTATTAGAATAGAAAATAGCGTCTATTGAGCGTCGGTGGCCCAGCGGTTAGGGTATCTGACTTGTAAGCGAGAGGTACCGGGTTCGAATCCCACTCCAGCTATGTACCAATGACTTTTTTCTAAGTTATGTACATACGGTCTTACGGTGAGGGAAAACATCGTGATTAAACCTGCACATTTAGGCGACTGGATATGTAACCATGATCCAATCTGGTCAGGTTCCCCGGGTAGCAGGGTCATGGAGGTCAGATGGCAGGCGCTCCACTGTAATTACCTGATCTGCTAAATGATGGAACATTATCAAAGCGGACCCCGGGTCCTCGTACGCGAGAGCACAACCGGGACATTAAATGCCAAGATGATTATTATTTATTATTAAAATTGAAAATAGTATAATTAATATCCAGCTACGAAGCTACGAAGAAACCACGGTCGTGTTTGAAAACTTTTGATTGGTATCGCTCTCGTTCTTAGAGTTTTCTTGTTCTTTCATAATGTTCAAGTTTAATTAGCCTTCTTGTTGGCTTGAAGTCGTTGAAACTCGACTGAACGACTTCAAGTACGAACTAGATTAGATTCTTGTTTATATTACAACTAGCTAATGTTTTCGAGGCAAAAGATCAAGAGTCTCCGTAGTCTGGAAAATGGGCAGCAGCATTTTCCATTGTTATATTTAAACACTGCGATCTCCAACCCGCCTGCCAAGCGTGGAGATTATGGCAATAACCTCCCCTTTCGTGAGAGAGGCCCTAAGTCCTGCAGTGGACTGTTACGGGCTGTGATGATGATGATTACAACTAGCTATTACCCGCGATTTCCTCCACGTATATTTCGGTTACACCGTTGCGGACCCGCCCCTTTGGTTCGTATTGGATTTTGATGATGTAACTTTTTACAGGTGAATATTTTGAATCGTTTTTGTAAAAAGTTTTTGAGTTTCACCATTACAAATAAACAAACAAGTCTCTCTCTATCGAATTAGTATTACAATAGTAGTACCTAATTACCTACAGCAGGAATCCAGGCATAAGCAAACAGGCAAGCCAGTTATGGAACGTTGTCACTGGTGCCTAGAAACTTAGGCTACCTAGGGTTAGCAACGTGAGTGGTTCAGTTGGTAAATATGCCGGCCGGTTGCCACGCAGACGTCCTGGGTTCGATTCCTGACTAGCGTTTTCTCAATCTTATCCGCGATATCTCTCTCGTTATGGCTGCATCGAATGTTGAGTACATGTGGACTCGATCGGAGAATCACGGAAATAGGTTTAGCTATCGTCCCACATTATGTCATAATTATTGTTTTTAATGTTCTGTTCTGACATATTTATATTGCAAAACAACGGAATCTTTCTCGAATTGCAATAACCATTTTTAATCTTTTTTTGTAATCGATATTATGTTTAGAAATATTACAAATAGATAGATATAGTTTCCATTCTTATCGATAAACGAAACTATATTAGAGACTTCTTTCATTGAATTTAATCATTTAGTTGTACAATATGGGTGTATCGTTGATCAAAATAGTTTTAGCACAATTTTGTTTAATTAAGGTAGTGATTTTACTTTTTTTACTGGATACAAATTTTTACTTACTCTCTACGCTAAAGAGAGTATCGAGGTGTAGGTTTTCTTTAATGAGCCGTATTCAAAAGCTTTCTAACCGTTTCCATAGATGGCGCGTTCTAACGACTGAAACATTATTATAATCTCTTCATCATATCAGTCGGAAGACGGCCACTGCTGGGCATAGGCCTCCCCCAGAGACTCCACAAAGGCCAATCCTTTGTCTTCCGCATCTAGCTGGGACCTGCAATCTTTACCAGGTCATTGGTCCACCTTGTGGGAGGCCTACCCACGCTGCGTCTTCCAGTACGTGGTCGCCACTCGAGAACTTTACTGCCCCAACGGCCATCTGTTCTTTGAGCTATGTGCCCTGCCCACTGCCACTTCAGTCTGGCAATGCTTAGAGCTATAATCTCATAATAGAGTTATACTCTCTTGGCTGTATTGTATTGAAATTTATCTTTATTTAGAAGAAATTTACTTAAAATCTGCTAATTCAACGGTTTTTAGATGTTAGTGCTCCTCGGGGCTCAACCACGGGTTTAACTTTAGATTAGTATGGTAGCACTTTCGCTAATAATAACTGGCGTTTTAAATCTGTTTCATTTGTTCTGAGGCAATGAATGATGACATTCACACATATGGTTTGCCATACAACAACAACAATAGCCCCTATAGTCAAGGCATTATAATAATGGTTCGGTCGTTAGAGCACGCCATCTTTAGGAATTATTAGGAAACTAGTTTCGAAAACAGCTCATTGTATTTCATAATTTATAACTCACGCGTAATCTTTTTCACTTTTCAGTTATCAATGTCACAAATGCAGCCGGTAAGGCAGTACGTTGTTTCTGGGCTTCCTCCTCAATCATTACAGAACATGGCTGCCCTAGGCCTCACAAGTCTGCCATACTCTTCCATCAAGACTGTACCAGCTTCATCCTTGTCTGCATACTCTACTGTACCTACACAGAAACCTTGCCCGCAACCAGAGCTGCCAATATCGCAATTTAAATTACCGGCCTCCTTGAAAGGTAAATTAGCAAAAGACTCAAAATCCAAGGTGCCAGGCGCTTTAGATTCAAATGTCCTGAATAACCTGGCAATAGCACTGCAGTTGTTAATTATGAGCAATATGATGAACTCACAAACATCTGAAGACACAGAAGTTGAAAATGATGCTCTTCAAGATATGTACGAGACTTTGACTTCTATGACAGGATCGAAAGCTGACGCAGGGAAACCAAAAATCCCTTTTGAGATTACAGAATTATTTAAACAAGAGAAGAATACTAATAGTCCTGTGTCAAAATCGCTTTCAACAGTGTACAAATCCTGTGATCAGAAAAATTTGTACGAAAGCTTGCCATACCAATCGTCTATGCCCAATTCTAAATATCTGACGTCCGGTTTCTCTGAATCTTCTTTTGGTCAAATACCACCTAGTTCTTATTCGCCTTTTGGGCCCCATGGGCCCCAGCAGTTTCCTCCACGCACCAGCATGACCTTAATGTCCCCTTATGAAGCTTTAGGACCGAATTCGCCCTATTCTGACCCTATCTTATCATCACCTTATGGACAATCGTCATATAAAAATGACTTTAAATCACCATATTCAGCCATTTTGGATGATGGAAAAGATTTTTTTCCAATGAACAGCCTGTTTAGATGAATAGTGTTTTAGTATTAACTAATTTATTGCTGTAACTGTGTTCTATTTTAAGTGAATAAATGATTGATATCTTTCCAATCTTTTTGTGTTTTTGTTTCGTAAATACGCACTGGGAACAAGGAGAAGCTGAAACTTGGAAAATATATAATGTTTTGTTACTGAAGAAAATATTTCAGTAATTTCAGAGACTACCCTCTGCTTTTTTTATGTATCCGGCAGACAAACAGGCACGCGGGCCACCTGATGGAAAGTGGTCACCGCCGCCTATGGACATCAGCAACACCAGGGGAGTCACCAATGCGTTGCCCGCCTCTGAAGAGACCTCTAATATACCTCTTGAACGATCCCATGTCATATTCCAAAGGAAACACTGTGGCTTACTAAATTAAACGTACAGTGTCGGGAGAGGGCGCCTGAGAAGGACACACACTGATCAGATAAATGATCTGCTCCAAAAAGGGCAAGTCAGGAGTAACTTCAACCGGCGTAAATGCATGAAAAGATAATACGATATGAGTGTGTAAAAGGTGAGGGAGGTGTGTCAGGATCGTAGCTTGTGGCTCTCGATAGTTTCAGCCTACTCCTATAGCCTACGGTAGTGAGAATGTATTATTTTTTGACAAATTTCTATATCTATAATAATCCATCTAGCCTCAAACAATGCTTAAGCAAAGCTTGTGTTATAATAAATAATCAATAATAATAAATGATCGTGGACAAATTCACACAGCGCCATCTAGCCCCAAAGTAAGCAAAGCTTGTGTTATGGGTGTTAGATAACCGATAAACTACTTAAATACTTTTAAATACATACTTATTATACATAGAACAACCAGACCCGTAACTGAAATTAAAATTTATCATTTCAATTTGTGCCCGGCCGGGAATCGAACCCGGGTACCTCTTGCGTGGCAGACCGGTATGTAGACCACTGAACCACTCAGGTCGTCAAATTGGTTATGGGTGTTAGATTACTGATATACTACTTATATACATTTTTAATGCATTCTTATTATACATACAACATCCAGCCAGACCCGTATCAGAAATTAAAATTCATTATTTCAATTTCTGCTCGGGTGGAAATCAAACCCGGGACCTCTGCGTGGCAACCAACTGTACCAATCAGAATTTTAAATTATTGTTAAGAATTTATTGTATTTCACAAATCATGACAGAATCAATTTATCAATTATGATATTTATTTCATTTTTAGCCGTTTCATTCAATTAAAATTAACAATAATGATGTTGTTAAGCATTTCATAACGTAAGAACTCACAAGTATAACCTCTACAACCTCCTCACTATCTCATTCATAGGGAGACCCAACAGCATCCCTCAGGGCTCGCCACCGCCTGGCTCAATTACGCAAGTAAAATTGTTTCGTAGCAGAGTACCAACACAGCAATAATGAATGTTCTGTAATGACAAGGTGTTGTTCAATTTATTTATGACTAGGGGACTCGGCGCGCCTCCGTTCTCGTACAGCTACTGTCGTGGCATATGTCTACACAACTGATAATTATATCAGGCACAAAGGTCTGAATGACGCGGGCTTGTACAGAGGAAAGTAGAGCTCGTCTAGTCTAAAATGACGCGCCCCACTACTTAGTTAGTTGATTTCGATGTGTAAGTGCAAATATTAATAACGACACTTCATCTGTGTGGGAGCGTCGACTGCTCCAATCGAACGACGCGAGCTCCTACGTTGGTGTCTCACCGGCAACTGAATGACCAATTACAACGGCATTTGTATATGATTTGCGTCCATATTTTAAATTTGCTTGTGTGCATTCATGCGATAGTGGGGCGCGTCATTTTAGATTAGACGAGCTCTACGCGACTTTGAGTAGAAGCGCCAAGCTGACCTCGACGCTAAAAGCGATCAAGTAAAAGCCCGTACACCCGCAGCCATCACTTACAATTTTATAAACGGCAAACTGACGTGCCCACATTGTGCACGGGAGTTTGCCGCGAAGTTTGGCTATGCAAGCCATCTTCGTGCGCGTCAGCGCAGATCTATGCAAGCCTATTATTAATAAAAAAAAAAGATCTGATTAGGGGTTGAAGAGGTCGCCATGGCCGAAACCGGTCGGAAGAGAGTAGTAATTATTATATATAGATAGATACATCTGCCTAAAATTTTCTGCCTCCTTTACAACAATCTGTCTCTTCTGGAAGACGTTAAGTATAGTTTTGGTTGAAGTTGCCAGCGAAGTGTACATCCAATTAATGTTAACCGATTACCAGTTATGCGAATGCTGAGTGTGGCCCCATTGCACTCTCTACATGGCACAGGTAACGAGATTAGAGTATATTTTTTCTTTTTCTTTTTTCGTTTATGTCTCTCATATTTTTAAAATTTAATTTCAAGAAATGTGTGCTGTGTGAGAGTGTAATGAATGTGCTTTACTTTACTTTAGCCCTACCTACCCTTTTTCCTTGCTTATAAACCTAACTCTGGAATCGCTGTATCTATTGTTGACAACCGCATTGTCCGTTGCGTAATTCAAAAGATCTAAGCGTATATACATATTCATATTCATTTATTCGTAGTAATAATCATACATCGTCATTTAAAATAGTTTCATACATAGGGACACACGGCGGAAATCGACTTTATTTTAAACTATGAATTTATTATATATGGCTTATATAGGTAGAATAGAATAGAATAGAGATTTATTTTATGCTTCATGCACATACAAACAACTTATGCTAGTAAAGAACAAATTATAAAAATATATGAACTAAGTACAACTTAAATTGTCACGACGTAACTTAAACATTATAACAACCTATAGGTAAGTCGTATGTGTGTGCTGTAGCACAAAAATGTCTTGACTCAGCATAGTGTTGCCCGGCAGAGCAACATACTGGTATTCTGCCAAAACCTGAGTAGGTTCACGGAAACTCTGAAACAGATATGTAGTGTAAAATAATATATCTGTTTCAGAGTTTCCGTGAACCGTGTTTAAAGTGATAGACATAATAATAATAACATAATAATCTGAAATGTGTGCATTGGAGTATAGGTAGATAGAGATTCCAAACAAATAATTCATCTAAGTACCTATATATTATAAATATAATTTATTGCATATATAATTCAATAATAAAAACTAAACAAACACAGATAGATTGTTGGTAGGTAGTTTAGGTAGGCAGGCTCCCTCTGGTCACACAAATACCTGATATGCTACTCTAGCGCACGAAGTATTCTGGAATATAATAGGACCACGCTTAGTCCGAATCAACTGACAGTGGTAGAAAATATAAAATGTGGATAGGCATAGCCTCCTTCATCTTACAAGCCATGCTGTAGCACGGAACGGCAACGTCGCTGTGAACCGTTTTAATCATTGTTTACATGTCAATGTGCGGGAAAATTATGAATTTTATGACGAAAAATTAAAAATATATTGATAAAACTGTGAATTTACGCGTTTGTATGGACCATCTACGAAGGTAAATAAAAGTAAATATATTTATAATTGTGCTATAATTTTATAAATACGATTTATTAAAAACAACTCTTGACCATTTCTAATGTTAGTATTTTACTTATTTCATAAATCAAATTCTGTTTTATAATCGTAATATTTCTCTAACAGATGCAAAGGCGTTGTTGCATAAGAAAAATGCAAGTAAAAATATGATTAAACCTTAAAAATAGGAAAGAAGCTGTGCCGATGTTTTGCTTTCGAAAATATGTAAATCTATTAAACAAATGGACTTTCGCTATTTCCCAAGTATACTGAAGTCCCACCGAAGGATCTTTTGTGTGTAGAAAAACTTTTTCGCATTGTGAAAGTTATCACAACTACTTTAAACCACGATCTTTGATTATCCACGATGATGGAAGCGTTGAAAAAATAGGTAGGTACAATAAGTAAGTAAGTAGTTGGTTTTTATGTACTTAGACACTTAAATAAAACTGTTTAAAATGTATTATACCTAATATTTAATAAATTGGGCAATATTTTGGCTGGCATAGATTATTTTATTACATAATAGCTTTTAGCCGCGACTGCATCCGCATAAAATTCGGCTATAACGTTCCGGACCCGTTCCCGCGGAAATCACATTAAATATCGGGATAAATTATAGCATATGTGTTATTCGGGGCTATATGCTATGTAACTACTAAATTTCATTAAAATCCGTTCAGTAGTTTTTGCGTGAAGGAGTAACAAACATCCATTACGTACAAGACGAAACATACATTATATTTCGCATTTAAAATATTAGGATAATACAATTGCAAGTTGGTAGATAGGTAAATAGTACAGGAATATATCCAATTTCATAATATCTAACTAATGTATATACTTATTTATATATTTTATCACTTAAATAACTAATAACATTAAACGACGACGACCGCGATGATAGCTTTACAGTACTTTTCAGGTTAACTAAAATTAAAAAATGCGACGTTGTCAAACTTCTGCGCATGGCTTGTGAGATGAAGGAGGCTATGGAATAGGGCAATATCTATTGGATAATCTGCCCTTGTCAGTCATTGCCCATTATTTTTTAGGCGATCCGCACACTGGAACGCAGCACCGTATAGTTGTGCGTGACGTGCGTTAGTGCGTGACATGAAGTTATTTGAGCTGTCATCGGTTCCTATGGAAATTACTCATAGTCAAACACACTGAAAACGCATCTACGCGCGTTCGTGCGGATCCATCGTCTTTTTTCTTTGACACATTTGACACGATAAGTTTTTGGGGCTGTACTTTCTACATAAAAAGGCGTCAAATAGGCCGCTGCTGTGGGAGGTCTCCAGGATTGTCAAATAGGTATTTCTTTACTCAGTTCTTAATTACTTTTCGCCTGAATAATATAATTTTATGAAAAGATTATAACAATTTGGAGAATTCCTAAATTTTTTATTGTATATAAAACAATATAAAAATTACACATATTACTGCGAATACTGCGCTCCAATGTGCCAATGGCCTCAACAATATTTTTCAAGTCAGTCAAATTCTTTGTTATGACTTTTATGAATGACGTTCTATGACGGATAAAAGACATGGCATTAGTATACAGAGTTTTTTTTTTTTTTTAAAAGCGATTCGGACTTAGCGCGGTCCTACTATACCTTCCTTCTGAGTTTCCAAAAGATGGCATTTATTATTTAAAGGTATATTTTGAACGTAAGATTCTCAGAGGAGGTGGTATGTTATTCCAACACTTCGTGGCCTGATATCGGAAGCTGCCCCTAAAAGCTGCAGTTCCATGCCTGTGAACCACCAGGGGAATACGAGCCAATCTACTTCCATACCTATCCTGAAGAGATGTAAAATGCAGTTTATCAAATAAGTATTGAGGCCGCCTGTACTTTACCACGTCATACAGAGCACATGCGAGATGTAAATTCCGCCTAGACGTCATATTTAAAATTGATTTCTCATTTAAATATGGAGAAATGTGGCTTCGAGGTGGTATATCAAAGCAAAAGCGGCAGCAAGCGTTTTGAACGCGCTGTATCAATCGCTGCGTTTTACACAGCAGCCTTGAACCGTAAATAATATCCCCATAATTCAAACGAGACAATATCAGTGATTCACACAGCTTCACCCGCACCTCCTCACTTAACAAGCTACGGACCTTATATAGGACTTTTAAACGAAAGAAACAATTTCTTACCAACTCAAGCACATGATTTTCAAACCGAAGAAGGCTATCCATATTGACACCCAGATTCCTAACTTGATCTACTAATTCTATGCTTGCGCCATTGACATATAGCGTTGGATTTTGAGCTAAGATGTTATCAATTTGCTTAGTAGATCCTAATATCATAAATATTGACTTAGCAGGGTTTAGCAATAAACCATTCCTGTTTGACCATGTTGCAATACTTTGCAAATCATCATTCATTTTATCAATGGCTTGTTTAATATTTAGAGGTGAATCAGAAATGTACAACTGTACATCATCCGCGTAGCAGTACAACATGGAGTTCTTCAAGAAAAGGGTTAAAAGGTTTTTACGGGGTCGGCAACGCGTGGGTGATGCCCCTGGTATTGCTGGACTGCTTACCATCAGGCAGGCCGTTAGCTTGTTTGCCACCTTGGTGGTATAAAAAAAAATTTACAACTCGGAAAAGAGTCATTGGTACATGGCGGCAGTGGGAATCGACCCCGGTAACTCTCGCGTTGCGAGTCGGATACCATTGGCCACCGACGCTCCTTCTGTACTAATGATCATCATCACATCAGCCGGAAGACGACCATTGCTGGGTATAACTTGCCCTAGAGATCTTCACAAAAACCGGGCTTGTGCCTTCCGCATCCAGCTGGTACCTGCGATCTTTGCCAGATCGTCGGTCCACTTAATGGGAGACCTATCTGCACTGCGTCTTCCGGTACGTGGTCGCCACTCCAGAACTTTCCTGCCCCATCGGCAATCTGTTCTGGGAGGTATATGCTCTGCCCAGTGCCACTTAAGCTTGGCAATCCTTCTGGCTATGTCGGTGACCTTAGTTCGCTTGCGGGTCTTCTCAATTCTGATCCGATCGCGCTATGAGACTCCGATCGTAGCCCTTTCCATCACTCTTTAGGTGACAGTGAGTTTTCTTATAAGGCCCATAATGAGCGGCCACGTTTCTGTTCTGTAGGTCATCACTGGCACCACACATTCTTAAGACACTGCCGTAATTGGGAAGAAAATACATGGCGTAACTTCCGAACGCTGCCCTACTAATGTACTCAGCAAAAACTCATTGGTATATGGCGGCAGTAGGATTGGACCCGGTACTTCTCGCATTCCGAGTCGGATACCGTTACCGCTAAGCCACCGACGCAAACCTATTCCACAAACGGCGCAAGTCACGTGCAATACCTAAGTGATATTATTTCGCAAGTCAAGCAATTATTATTAACTCTATTATCTATTTTGTTATCGGAAAAGTTTCGATGCAACAACCTTATCTAGTTATTACATTTTGCAAAAGTTTTGTTTAGAAATAATTGCGTTATTTTCTAGATTATATTTGTGACCTAATGTTGTGATAAGCATACAGTTGAATACTATATAAATTTGGTTTATTTACTCTATTTCCATAGTTGTTGTATCCAATTATAACAGTCAACATGTATTCTAAAGTATTTGTGGCTGCGTGTGTGGTATTTACTGCTTTAAATGTAAGTCGATCAAAATTAATAATTATTTAATAAATAAATAAATATGCTTAGACAATTAAACACATTATTACAACAATTAACATTTCCTTTCTGTAGGCCTGCTGGAAGAAATTTCTTTTAGAAATAAGTAGTGCATGTTGTGTCAGTTATATCTATGTTATATCTCTATAATTCTTTATTGTGTGCAATAAATAAATAAATAAATAAAACAGCGCCATCTAGCCCCAAAGTAAGCTAAGCTAGAGTTACAGGTGCTAGATAACTGATAAACTGCTTATATACTTTTAAGTACATACTTAATATAGACATATAACACTCAGACCCGTAACAGAAATTAAAATACATCATTTCAATTTCTGCTCGGCCGGGAATCGAACCCAGGACCTCTGCGTGGCAGATGTTAACCAACTAACCACTCAGTTTGTCTGGTCAATACCTCACAAATGTTATTTTTATGTAAATATATTGAACTTATTTTAATTAGCAATTTATTTTTCTCTTCCAGGCAGTAACCAGCCAATATATTCCACCTCCATGCGGCTGCCGAGAGACGATTGTTAATCCCAACCCCATAATTTACAACGCCCTGCCGCAGATTAAGGAAACTATGCTACAACCTGGCTCTGTCATATACAACTCTCTACCCCAAGTTACAGAAACTATCGTTCAACAGAACCCCTTCATATGCAACGCCCTGCCCCAAGTCAGTGAAACCATCGTTCAACAGAACCCCATCATGTACAAGCCAATGCCCCAAATTACCGAAACTATCTGTCAACCTAACCCCTTCATGTACAATCCGTTACCCCAAGTTACTGAAACCATTGTTCAACAGTCAGCGAATCCTATTTTCTTGAACTCTTTACCCCAACTACCGCAACAATACCTGGTCAACCCTCCGGTCGTCGAGACAGTGGTGAACAATCCTGTGCCTTCCACGACCATTATCCAGGTAAGTAACGTGGTCATCTTAGCATTAATTTCCCGTTGTGTTTTCGCGATGGCCCGGAGTCCTCATCACCATCATCATCTTGGCGTTATATTCGGGTTGTGCGCGGGATTCGAGGGCCCGGGGTCCGCCTAGATTATGATTCAGGATTTGACAGATCAGGTGGACAGTGGAGCGACTGCCATCTGACCTCCTTGAACCTGCTACCAGGGGAACCTAACTAGATTTGATCATGATTACACATTTATTTATTTATACACAAAATAATACAAAGATGGACTTAAGGCTTAGTAGCTTTATCTATCAGTCTTCCCAGAAAACTAGTAATAATATTTCAAGCAGTGCATTGAAATCAATCAATCATTTAATCTCCTGAACGTGCGGGTTCTTCATGATGTTTTCCCTCACCGTAAGAGCATCGGTGATACTTTAGCAATTCGGCCACCAATGCTCCGTATTCGTTAATACTCACTAATATTCACCTCTACCCCTTCAGGACAGCACAGTCGCCAACAACCTGGCAAATGCTCTGCAACTGCTCATCGTGAGCAATCTGCTGAGCAACACTCTGCCAATGAACGGCGCTGTTGAGGTCCTACCTAACTTAGGCCCTGTGGAGGTGAGATTCTATATTTTTAATTCTCTATTCAGCATCATCGGAATTGAGCTGATGTGGTAATGGCCTGTCCATATCTATTTTTTATTTAATTCGGCATACAAACAGGCAAGCGAGCCTGATGGAAAGTGGTCACCGCCGCCTATGGACATCAGCAATACCAGGGGCGCTACCAAAGCGTTGCCCGTGTCTAAGGAGACCTCTAATATACTTGTCGAACGATTCAGTGTCATAGTCCAAAGGAAACACTGTGGCTGGGAGCTCCTTCCACATCCGAATCGTACGAGCGAGAAACGTTCTTTCAAACCTCAGCGTGGAGTAAACTAAAGGGTCTACGTACTAGGGATGAGTGCCTAGCCTATGGCGGGTGGTGCGATGATGGAATATCTGGTGAAGAAGCAACGACAACTGGGTAAACTAGTTCAGCGGAGATCGGCCTCCGGCCAGGTGGAGTGATGATTTGCAAAATTCTGCATGCTGCTTGCAGCATGTGCATGGTGGATGCTAGATGCGGCAAGCCGACAAGCCGAGGACAGGATGCATTGGCGCTCATTGGGAGAGGCATATGTCTAGCAGTGATCGAGTATGGTCTATGTATGCTTAAGATTGCGAGGCTTATAGCAGTGGATCAGGGCACATAGTTCGCAGAATATATGACCGATGTAGTTCTCAAGCGGTGACCATGTACCGGATAACGTAGCGTGGGTATTACGACCAGTAGGCTCATTACATAACGCTGTTTCCAACAATTCCCTGATTTCAATGATTGAAATTGTTACTATTGCGATTCCGTATCAAGGTTCAGTTGCTAACAATGTTCCATTGCAGTAAAGAGAATTGTTGGCAACAGGGTTACGTAACTACCTTACTGGTTAGAGCCGAAGGTACCAACTAGCACAGGATCAGTCTTTGTGGAAATCTCTATGGGAAGCCTATGCCCAGAAGTAATAATAACCGTTGGCCGTGTGGTGTCCGGCAGAGTAGAATAGCACCAACCCCTTACACTCATGGGTGTCGTACAAGGCGACTAATGTTTTCGAGGCAAAAGATCAAGAGTCTCCGTAGTCTGGAAAATGGGCAGCAGCATTTTCCATTGTTTTATTTAAGCACTGCGATCTCCAACCCACCTGCCAAGCGTGGAGATTATGGCAATAACCTCCCCTTTCGCGGGAGAGGCCCTAAGTCCTGCAGTGGACTGTTACGGGCTGTGATGATGAATAGAACCTATTACTAAATACATTATTATAGGCCTGTATTTTAAATACTTACAAATTATTTATGTCCCCTGATTCTCAAGGTAAGTGTTGTAAGAATTAGTGGTGAAACTTGTGTTATAAGAATCAGTGGTTCCACACTGTGTCTGCCACAATAATTTGCAAACTGACATTATGCCTGTTCTTATGTACATTATAAACCAAACAAAGAGGAAATTAAAATGTAAAATGTGCATATTTCGGCTGATATGATGATGATTATGATATTTATACCCCATTTCAGGTGTTCCAGCCATGCCCTGCGCCGATTGAGGTTATCCAGTACCCCGCCCCAGTGGAAATCGTGAAATCTCCATGCGGTTGCGGCGGATTCAACTATCTCTACTAAATTGTATTAGTTGAGTAACAAATATAATATTGTTGTTGTGATAATATAAATAAAAAATATTTATTGATATATTTTGTTGCTATTATTAATATTTGGTCTCGTCAAGGTAAAATTACCAAGGAATGGATGAATTATGGTGTTGATGATGATGATATGAGAAATATGAATGAAGGGGGAATGATGATGATGGTGGAATGATGAAATGAAAGGAATGATAATAAGGTGGGATGATGAATGATTCGGTTCCGATCCGGTTACAGTGGAACAACTACCATCTGACCCCGTTAACAGGGCAACCTGACCAGATTGGATCATTCAGTCGTCTGAATGTGCAAGTTTCATCACGTTTTTCCTTACCGTAACAGCATTGGTTACACAATTCAGAAAATTATTAATACAAGGCAGTACTAAGGATTCAAATCGATACCTTCCTGTTACTAGTCGGATTCCTTTGCCATTAGGCCAAGAATGCTCCTAATTATGGCATCAGGCTAGGAAATTTATTTTTACCTTTCCAGCGACAAAAGCGATATTTTTCGTACCGAGTAGCTGATTAGATATACTATAATAATAATCTTGGCGTTAATGTCATGGTTGTGCTCTCACGCACGTGAGCCCGGGGTCCGCCTTGACCATGATCTAGGATTTGGCAGATCAGATAATCACAGTGGAGAAACTGCCATCTGACCTCCGTGGCCCTGCTACCAGGGGAACCTGACCAGATTAGATCATGGTTCTACATTCAATCACAATTTCTTTCTTCACTATAAGAGCAACGGTTAACAATCAAATGTAAATGACTCAGAAAAGAGTTTTGGCGGTGCAGGGATAATGGTAGCCGCCAATGTTGGCAAGCGAAGATGGTGAGAAGGTAGAATAGGGTAATTACCCACCTGGCCGGGTGTTGTGACCAGGGTACCAAGGGCCCGACAGTTGATCGTCGGAAGTTGTATATATGCCGTGGAAGTTGGCACATTTCTCTAGCGCGATGTAGGAATGTTAGCGCCATCTATGTGCGGATGCTTGCCAACCTTGTGTTCGTGTACTCGTAATGTGAGTATCGTTCAGTCTTCCCTATTGGAGCAGTAGAGCGATAGATGTCGCCACAGAGTCACTGGAATATGATTGCAGTGGAATTCAAACCCGGTACCTCTCGCTTACGATTCGGATATCTTAACCCGACCACCGACGCTCCTAAACTACTAAATCGTTTCTAATTAAATAAAGCTAAGAACTCGATGAATCTGACTTTAAAATAAAGAGAACCGTATCGAAATCGGTCGATTTGTTCGGCAGCAGCGATGCTAGAGATAGAAACACATATATACAGATCCATGGAGCCACAGAATACATGTCAAACTTATAACACCCCTCTTCTGCGAGGGGGATTCAAAATAGCCTACTTGTAAAATAGATCTGTAGATTTAATTGTACCTAATGGTCAATTATCTTTATGGTCTTTATTTTTATATTAATATGCCATGCAAATAAATAAATAAATAGCCCAGTAATAACCATCGTGACAACAGAGTCAAATAGGAGTTTTAAGAAAAAATAGTTCAAATAATTGTAATTATGATTAATTATCAAATAATTGTAATAATAATTGAATGATGGCGTTGATTAGAATGCGAGATGATTAGGCGATCTCAAAAATAAATCAGAACGAGACCGTTAGATATATAAAAATGTTGACACTTTGCGTAGAAAAGGTACAAAAACTAAGTATATTTTCACGAAATACCTTTCCCAGTAACTTCGGTTACCGAATTCCATACTTGAGAATCCTGTCTAAGCAGAGTCATCAAACGAGGCACCCCAAACTTCAACTTTATTTACTTTTATAAAGTAAAGTAACTCAGCCTCCGGATAGGTATTATTATATACTTTCTTGTACACGAAATAAGATAACAACAATTATTACAAGAGCTTGTTTACAAAGGTGGGCTTATCTCTGTAAGAGATCTCTCCCAGCCAACCGGGTGTGGAGAATAGCAATAAACGGGGATGCAGTAGACAATCAGCGCTGCAGCACTTGTTGTATCTAATGCTGAGCTGGGGTCTTTTTTTGGCATCGCATTGGTCCATGATTTATTGTATTTGTGTTTTTGTTTAGAATTGAAGTGTTCTAAAATTTTCTTAATACTTAACTTATGGATTTTTGTGATGCCGAAAAATGTCTATGTCTATGTCTAAAATGTGCACTATATTTTCTAAATAAACTACGTAATATATGTTCTTGCCTACTATACATAAACGGAGTATGTAGGAGTCGTCTAAAGTTCGTATTGGTTATCAATAACAAGCTTTGACAAACCCATATCTCTGATATATGAAGGTATACACCGATGTATCCATTTTCGGAATTGATTGATGAAGGTCGAGATTGTCCCTTGTGGACCCGTCTAACGATTTCTCATTCATCATTCATTATGTCGCGCCATATTGCGGTGTAAAGGACTATATTGACGACCATCTGAACCGCTCAGGTCGTCAATATAGTCATATTGACGACCTGAGTGGTTCAGTTGGATGCCACGCAGAGGTTCCGGGTTCGATTACCGGCTTAATAACTTAAATATTTAATTTATGTTAGGGGTCTGGGTGTAGTGTGTATAATAAGTATATAAGTAGTTTATCAGTTATCTAGCACCCATAACACAAGCTTTGCTTACTTTGGGGCTAGATGGCGCTGTGTGAATTTGTCCAAGCATATTTAATTATTTTATTTATATATTTACTAATACGCTATGGACTTTGTCTGCGATGAAATAGTTAATTTTTATTTATTACTAGCTGTTGAAAGCGACTTCGTCCGCATAAAATTCGGTTTTACAAACATCCATTCATACTTACAAACTTACCTATTTGTATTATTAGTAGGATTCTTCCCGCCATCGGCCGAGCACTTCATCTTTGTGTCGTGGATCTTCCAGCTATCCGCACGCGCCACTTTGCTAAGGAATAGAACACGTTGCCTGCGAGTGTATTCCCTGATCAATATAATCTGGATGCCTTCAACGCTAGAGTGAATAGGCTGTTACTAGAGAGGCATGCTCCATCTTCGGACGCATCGTCACTTACCACCAGGTGACATGACGGTCATGTCTGGTTAGACTAATTAAAAAAAAATTGTACCCGTCTTCTCACGATATTTTCCCTTACCGTCAGAACGTACTATATATTTAGCTTATTACTTATTAATTACATTAAAGTATATTGGTAACGTCGGGAGCGTTTGAGCCTGCGGTTAAGGTATCCGACTCGTAAGCGAGAGGTGCCGTGTTCGAATCCCGCTGCGGCCATGTACCAATGAGTCTTTTCTGACTTACGTACATTAGTGGAATACTAACCGACGCTCTTACGATGTGGGAAAGCATCGTGAGGTAACCTGCACATTCAGGCGGCTGAACGTGTAGCCACTATATAATCATAATCTGGTCAGGTTCCCCTGATAACAGAAACAAGGTGGTCAGATGGCAATTGCTTCACTGTAATTACCTGATCCTCCAATTCTTGGATCGAGGTCAAGACTCAAGAAAGCACAACCGGGACATTAACGCCAAGATGATTTTGACATTTATTTATTTATTTATTTGCCAACAGATTAACACTTTTTGTTACATTAAATATTACATGAAAAATCGTAAATTATAGGAAATTGGTTGCGAATATAGTTCATAGAAAATTGTGTAAGAGAAATTATATATAATTCAGTTTTGTAGCAACTTCTATCGATGGTTGCTTCGATTATAGATGCTGATAACAAATAATTATCAAATATATAAAGTTATATCGAGTTGTTACGCTGTATTATCGCCATTTTGATAAATCATGGTATTGTGGAAGGGTCTGTGTCTCTATATTGGGGTAAGTTTCATTATAATTCATTTTCTTTACTACCTAACTTTTCAATGTATACGTATTTTAAGAGAGGTAGGGCATACGCCGGGTATCCCGTTCGAATTGGAGCCGCCCGACTGGGGAAGTACCTCCACCATACATAATACCGCAGCTAAACAATACTCTTTTAAATAGTGTTATGTTTCTGCCGGTGAGTAAGGTTTCAAGTGCTCCATGGGGTGGGGATTTGGGGAACCGTGGCTTTGGCAGTGGAGGGGCATTTGTCTTTCTGCTGCCAGAGCGACGTGTTATAGAGGTGGGCAACGCATTGGCGATACTCTTGGTGTTGCTAATGTCTATAGGCAGTGGTGACCACTTTCCAGCAGGTGGCCCGCTTGCCTGTTTGCCTACTGTATGACTAATGTTTAAGTTGTGCTGACGATGTGGTGTGTGAGTCATATGCGACAGATCATGGGCTTGTTTACAACAATAAAAAGATACAGTACACGGTGTTTAATGCCGCCAAGTGTCTTTGCTCCGCCCACATTTTTGGGCAGTGATACCATCAACAGGGTGCATCAGTTTAAATACCTTTGGTCATTTGGTTAGAGATGACCTTAAAGATGATGAAGGCCCGGAGAGGGAATGTAAAGCGCTGTTAGTTCGTGCAAATATGCTAGCCCGCAGATTTGCGAGATGTACGGACGCCGTAAAGATACCTTCTCAGTGCCTACTGCACCTCGCTATATTCAGGTGATATATGGTTTAATCAGACGCATCGATCTTAATTAGAGCGTCGGTGGCCGAGCGGTTAGAGTATCCGACTAATAAGCCGGAGGACTCGGGTTCGAATCCCGCTCTGGCCATGTACCAATGACTGTTTTCTGAGTTATGTACATTAGTTGAATACTAACCGATGCTCTTACGGTGAGGGAAAACATAATGATGAAACCTGCACATTCAGGCGACTAGATGTGTAACCATGATCCAATCTGGTCAGGTTCCCCTGGTAGCAGGGTCATGGAGGTCAGATGGCAGTCGCTCCACTGTAATTACCTGACCTGCCAAATCCTGGATCATGGTTAAGGCGGACCCCGGGCCCTCGTGCGCGAGAGCACAACCGGGACATTAACGACAAGATGATTATAGACGCATCGAGCTTAAGCGCACTCCATATCCGGGGATCACGAGAATATAGAGGGTGTATTCGCCTACATTCGTGAAGTCCCGTGCATGTTTGGCATGTCTCATCTATTTCATAAACTAAGTACCTAGAGATTATAATTCGATTATTTGTTGTCGTCTCGCCTTATGCTGAATTACACACTTTGGTTCTTTCCTCATCTTCCTAGCACTTTTCCCGTAATAGGTTCGGGGTACACTTGAGCGCGATCCAGGATTTTAGTGGATTACAGGATTACAGTAGAGCAGCTGCCATTACGTCTGTGACTCTGTTTACAGGTTGTGGATATTACACCGATGAATCGATATAATATCGACGCATTTTGACACCTACCAAATTCCTAATAGGCGAGACTGTAGAGGGTCCACCAAGTTTTACCGAAAGTTTCCGCGAACATGCGTAATGCGTACGCTTGTTGCGGCTACCCCGGTTCTGTAGCGCAGCGACAATATTCGCTGAGGATCAGGTGGATGGCTTTGATGTCCTATCCTAGGACCAAAGCTCACGCCTGTGTCCCACAGGTGGGGTAGGCAGAGACTATGGACCGCCACTTTGCTTTGTCTTGACACAACTCCCTAGCCTCGCAGATATTTACAGCTCTTTCATACATCTCATTTTATTCTTGCTTCGGGTCCCAACTTTTTTGAGAATATTACTGATCTGATCAGTGAATGTTTTTCTGGGTCGTCTGGGTTTTTTATTTTGTATATTTATAACGGAAAGCATCCGACCGTGAGTCGTGGAAGATCGAAAGGGAGACCTTTTCCCTGCAGTGGGACAGAAATGGCTAAAAATAAATAAATAATAAATTTTTATAACACTCGTTTTTCTATGAAAAATTTCGCTGGTTTTTCGAAAATATGTTGTATTTTGTAAATAATAAATCATGATGCGCTCCCGTATACGAGTGCCCGAAGCCTCGCCATGCATCACTCACAAGTCACATGTCTACATGCTCCACCTACCTTAGCTGAGAAGAGTTGTCACCCGAGTGACGACTGGAAAGAAAATTCCCACTTGTCACTCTCGAGGACAGTGCTAGAGGCGATAACTAGGGATAATTTACCTGGATGAACTCTTAATTCCTTGTTTTTTTGTAAATACTTCTAGCTCTTATGTGTTTAATAATATTTTTTTATTATTGTCGGCATTTTTTAAGTTTTGGTCCAAAATTAAAGATATATTTTATTTTGTTTAGTTTGAAAATATTTTTATGTTTTATATACTTACCTATAATTACATGAGCAATTTTTTTTAAAAGTTTTTGATTTTAGAATTTCATAAAATACTTTTTAGGTGGACATTAGACAAATAACAGACATAATTTCGAAGAATTTTCGTATTCTATTTATTTACTTAAATATTTTTCTGTAATCCCAGTTATTTTCAAAGGGATCGCCTCCCAACTGATAGCATTACAGCTTTAACTATGTGTAATTTTCTTCATTTTTCTCAAAATAATTATAAAATCTTTTTCATTTCAGGCAGCCACACTCTGCAATGGTCTTACAATACCCATCAAGGATGTTGTTACGTCAAAAGGCCACGTGAGGTCAATTGCAACCGAAGACCCATCGTCACTACCAGCTAAGACTTCCGCATCATTCTGTGGACAACGTTTTACTGATTTCTATACATCATCTGCATCAAACTTCATATCTCCAACAAGAGCATTATCTACGTCATCATCATCGAATATCAACTCGTCACCATTAACATCAAGAAATGAAAATTTAAATGGCCAGCTCACACTAACGTTTGAACCAATTACGGTAACTACTTATCCACGAACTGTTTCAAATAATCAATGTCGAAGTATAGCCTTAAGTAGTCGTGGCAAAGTACAGGCTGGTAATGTACAGTCTGACCCTATAACTAAAGTTCCCGATACTGTGCCAGTTACTTCTAACCGCAACGTTGAATCACTTAAAACTAATACAATAGTAACAGCAGGTCATGATACTAATGAAGACTCAAGACCATATGGACCAAACAAAATACATTCACTACCAAAAGACAATGTAAAGAATGAACCAATATTCCAATTCTTTTACAGTAACATAGAAAATATTAGTAACAATCCAACAGCAAATATCGTGTCAATTGCCAAAAAACATTCATTATTAAATGAATCAAATTACATCCCTTCATCGATAAGTTCCACTGCAGAACTTTCTTTAAAAAGTAACGAAGCTTTGCCATCGACAACTTCACAAACTCCCAAATTATTAAGATGCTCACCGACAATATCACCTACTCAATTATCTACCTTTGAAACTTATCAACAGGATTCCATCCAAGATAACGTTTTCAATACCGTAGATTGTAGTATTCAAGCCAACTCTGCACGGAATAACATTGATACATTAAGGAACTCAGTCATTAACGCTGGTACTTCTACATCACAAGTTTCACCAAAATTTAAATATATTACCGCCCCTGATATTACAAGTTTACCAATATCTAAATCGGCTAATTTGCCATTATATATTTCAAATCCTAGGACCAATATAATACATAATGCTTCATCTGATACTTTATCCAAGATTTTTCCGTACCTATCATTAAAATCATTTACTCCTTCAGGACAAGTTCACCAACCAGCTATGCCTTTAACACAATCACAATTTCCAACATGCACTCATAAAATGAATAAAGAAAACCGTTTTAACCACATTACATCACAATCGAACGTAAATGAAAATATACTAAATTTCCATAAAATATCAACACCTCTTATAAATCCCCGAGACACTACCACGATTTCAAATACACTCGATAATACATCAACAAGAGTTGATACTGAAAGTATACAAAGACAAACCGAAACTCAAATATCAAGGCCTCCCAATATGATTTTGAATATGAATTACATATTAGAAAAAGAAAAGCCAAATAATAACATTGCTGTTACACCAAATTTACTCGACAATCCTCAATCTCAAATACTAGCCTCTAAACACGATACAGATAAAATACTAAATCCAATTAATTCTAATACAAGAGTGTGCCAAAATATGCAACAAATGTTTAACTACAATCCGCAGTTAAATAGTCAAATGCATGTTCCTCAGAAAGTCTCTCCGAGTATTCCTGAGACTTTACAATCAATAACTAAAAATTGCACTTTAATACAATATACTACACCATCCACTCCTCTATCTATTAAAACTAATGATAATAATAATGCAATAGTGCAACAATGCCCTCAACCATATACCTCTCTATATTTAGTAAATAATCCAAATAAAATTCCCACAGACAATGTAATGAATGTAGTCTCATCATATAAGAATACCAACTCGATTATACAAAATATTCAACAACCAATAACTGGTACTAAAACGCAACCACAGGCAAACATTTACAACTCAATCGTAATGAAACCACAATCAAATTATTTGCCTACTGAACAAACAAAAAATCAAATTGAAAGTCCTCCTATTTTACGCGGACGTGTCCAAAAGGCTCCTACTTTTAACATTTTAGCACATTTTTCACCGCCATGCAGAAATTCCAATACTTTACAAAATCCTGCATTGTCACCTCAACCATCTATTACTACTACTCAACAACCATCCTCATTACATACTAATGGAAATGCCCTAACTCTACCATATATAGATTCTAGACAAGAGCTAACGTATTCTACTTCAACAAATCCTGTAGAACCTAAAATAGTTCAATCTACATCTCCGTCTTACTCCATTTCGCCTCAATATGTAACTCTTACACCCATCAATACTACACCTTTATCAAATACACCAGATAAAACATTATATTCATCAGACAAACTTCCTTCTTGTAGTATTATTAACTATTTGAATTCAGATTTGACTTCTCCTCATAAACAGGTGCCAATACCATTACAACCTGCTGCAATATATTCAACTACCCCAAACACACCTAATGTTGTGTATAAAATTGCAAGCAGTACAGAACAATCTAACAAAAATGCTTCCGCAGATATTCCATTAACCTATACCTTGTCGTCTCCTACATCATATGTAGTTCCAAGTTCAATCAATAGTTTCGTTAACTATTTTCCCTATAATGAATATACTAATATTCCGACAGCAACTTTAAATCCGTATTCATCTGGCACTGCAAAATTATCGACAACAACTCTTCCTACTAATGAGTTTGCAAGTATATCGTACCCTTTAGCAGTTCCTCCACCAATAGTGAATTATATAGATACAAATAAAAATGATGTTCCTGCTTCATCAGAACCTTCATCGTCAATAAATGATTTTGGTTGTACATTAACTAAAGCATTAATCTCTGCTCAAGATGCTGATTTCACATCCCTCTTAAAATGTCTTCCAATTTCGATATATGAAAATGAAATACCATGTGAAGAACGTGATATGGTTGAAACAATTTCAAATGACAAGGATTCTGAATTGTTCATACCTGTATCGAAAGTACGATATAATCCAGACACATCATACCTTGATACTAAAACATCATATTTATCATCATTGACAGATACTAGTAAGGACATAGAAAAATATTCTCCTCAGGAATCTGTGACAGCAAGTAATCAAAACGATTTATTTGAAGAATTTGCTCCTTTTATAATAAGAAAAGATTTTGAGTCTCCGTCCCTTCTTGAACCACCTGCATTTTCGTCTGACTTTAATGATTTTATGGAATTCAATAGACTATCAGAACTTTTCTCAGACAATATCGATGTTAGTCGTTTAAGTTTATTTACATAGTTTAGTTAGTTTTTTCACACAGTTAGATATTATTTACTTAGTAGTTATGTTAATAAATTATTTTATTTATTAAAAATACCTTATTGTAATAAATTTGATAAAATTTCTGTTTTAATATGTTTTATTTATACAATGTCCGAGATACCTGAAATATTATTAAGCAAAAATATCAAGCAGCTTAATCTCTACATAGTTTTAAACAAAGTCGCATCCCGCCGTCTGTCCCTATGTACGCTTAGACCTTTTTAGCTTAGAGCTTAGATTGTAAATCATGCCTGGAGAATCCAGGCGCAACCAACTGCCCATGACTGACAACGCGAGTAGAAAAAGAAGTTATTATGAGGTCAAGCCACGTATCACAAGTGTCGAAATTGGTATGAGTAGGTTTAAGGGGTAGTACCGAGAGGTCAGCTGAATTGACAATGGATATAAGTGTGCAACTGTTCCTCGATGTTTTACATAAGTCAGTGTTGAAGTCACCCATTACAATGATGTGTGCATACTACGAGGAAACAGAGACCAAAACCGAATCGAGTTCATTGAAGTATTCTATCCCAGGGGGGCAGTACACGACACCAAGAGCAATCCTGACGCCCTTCACGTCCACTTCCAAAAACAAGTACTCAGGGGAAGCTGTATAATGCGGAGAGGAGGACACAATTAATTTCCTTTTCCATGTTTATGACTTTGTTTCGCAATTCATCAAAACCATTGCTCATAAAATTAATATATGTCGTCGCGTGAAGGAAAGGGGTGTATCAGGATCATAGTCATCAGGGTGGTGATATCAGTATTAGATCGTATTCGTCCAGATAAATTAAAGAAAAGGTTTACATTTACTCCACTGTATTTATTCCAATTCATTTTTGCACATCACTTATAATTTCACTTGAAATCTGAGCGGTATTACAATGTAGGCAGTTAAAGTAATTGACTATCTTATTACAAAGGTGATTTTAAAATTACTTTATTTTCAAACGTAAATAACACTTTCTATAAACGAAATGTGAAGACAGTTTCAAGACACGTCACTCCTCGGCGGCGGTCGCGCCAAGAATGGCCGCCACTCCGCCCGAGTCGTGCCGTCGAGACTGTCAGCACGCCCTACCAGAGGGCGCACTCCCACTTTTCTTTGTCATTAGTCCGTACTATTGACCACATGATTCCATACTATTGACCGTGATCCGTCATATATTTTTCAAATTCTTGCAATTTTTGCTGCGTAAGAACGTGTTGTGTTTATAAATCTGATATTTTCGCTACTAATTTAGATAAGGTAGTGTTTTGTTCCGATCGCCAAGTAGTCAAAACTTCCAAAAGTTACAGCTTTCATAGACGTAAAGTCTTCGCGTAGTAGAGGTGTACGCGTTCCTGTTGGGGAATTCTCTAGTCGTTGCCTTTTATTGCATCCCTTTGGAGAGGATGACTCACTTAGTTCCATAAGCTCATTAATATCAGGCTCCGATTGCGTAGTGCCAAGCGTCGCGCTAGTCGGTGGTGGAGGTGAGCGTGCAATTCTTAAATTGCACGCTGACCACCTTTTAAATGCCTCAGCATTGTGTCTATTATATACACGGCTTGGAGTCAGGCGCGAGTCGTGTGATGCAGCGGTAAACGAAAACAAACAGGTAGGTAGTTAGCGCTGACGTCACTCTGGTCGCGGCGTGTATGCAGTGCACTGCAATATGATAGTGGCTTTTGCTCGGGCAATGACTTGGTAGCCGCGCGGTACACGCTTCGTCTGCGACGCTGGAGGTCGGCGGTTCGAGCCTTGCCGATGAGAGTGCAGTCGATCAATCACAATGGGTTATTTAGTTTAGAAGTTAGAAAGTATATCTATTTCACTAGCGATACACCCACTGGGAGGAGTTTCACCGTTAAAACACCACAAGAGTAACTAGAAATAGGTTTAAACTTAAATAGTAAATCACCTTAAAGTTAGCGAATTATTTAAGCGCGGAACACACTACACGTCTGCTCACGGCCGCTGCTCAGCAGGAGCCGATTACAATGGCGAGAGATCATAGTACAATGGCAGACCTAAAGCCCAGTATCTTTTCCTACCAGTCAACCAGAGAGCAATGAACAAAGATTTACAACGCGGTGCGAGATAAAAAAAAAAAGAAAATTGACTAAAATTAAATAACATTGGGTCTCAGATATTCAGATTCAGATATTGATAACAATAGTTACCTTATCATATCATATGTCGTCCTATAGGACGTTCTATAGGGTGTTCTATAGAACAGTTAATAAAATGGTAGAGCTCGTCTAATCTAAAATGACGCGCCCCACTATCGCATTAACGCACACAAGCAAGTTTAAAATATGGACGCAATACATATACAAATGGCGTTGCAATTGGTCATTCAGTTGCCGGTGAGATTCAAACGTCGGAGCAAGCGTCGTTCATTGGCTCCCACACAGATGAAGTGTCGTTATCAATATTTGCACTCACACATCGAAATCAACTAACTAAGTAGAGGGGCGCGTCATTTTAGACTAGACGAGCTCTACCTACGTATAAACCAAGTCAGTACAAATTCAATTAAATAAAAGTTACAGAACCAATTTACGATTCATATCGAATCTATCGAATATTGTAAACCAATAAAAATGACAATTTTTTTTTTATTACAAATATTATTACAATGAAATGTCTTACAAATTATAACAATTTAACAATGTCAACTGTTACCTAATTAAATAGTAGGTAATTATAGGTAAATGTAAATAATTATTTATGTTATATAGATTCACAGAAATATCATTTAAAAATTCACAGACTAAAAACAAAGAATTGAAGTAGCTGACTGCAGAGGATTCTGCTTTGATTATAATCAAAGACCTTTTAAAAAATTAAATATATTTTTATTAAAACTTCTTTCCTTGGACATAAAATTAAAACCTGGTTTTTCATGCATTTATCAATTTTATTGCCTCACTTGGGTATTCCTGTACAATCAGGTAAAAACTTAGGTTTATCCAACATGGAGTTTTGCAAGAAGGATATCAAAAGGTTTTTACAGAATTGGGGATACTTTTAGTTATTACAATAGTCCATAGATGAAGGATAATGCCTACCATCAGGAGGTCTGTATTATCTCGGTATGACCATCTTACAGATAGATACATATAACACTTGATTGCTCATAAAAACATCAATAAGTAAGCCTGCTGTAGGCCTGCTGGAATAGATATCTTTTTCGAGATAAACAGAGCCTGTTATGTCTATGTTATATTTCTAAACTGTTAAATAATAAATTATAAAGTAAGTTACAAACAAAACAACACATAAGCATCAAATAAATGAGCAAAGGCATTCCCATCGATAGTTTCCATCTCGACACAGAAAACCTTCTAAGAACGAAAAACTTAAGTTAAGAATACCTTAGCAGGGATTTTTTTAAATTAGTTTAGCAAGGCATTTGACCTCCATCTCACCTGGTGGTAAGAGGCGATGCGGTCATCACTTAAAGAGGTCCGAGCTCGTTGCGGTACTGAACTTCGACTGTACTCAAAGAACGAACGGTCACCCATCCAGTTCTCGGTCTCTCCAATTGCTTAACTTTGGTTATCGGTTTCCCAAAACGCTGCCACTAGACGAAGGCCTCTTCGGACGTGAACATTACGTCAAATACCTTGAGCGTTATCAACAAGTATTAGTAATAAAACACCAATATTGTATGCAGCATTTACCTATACTTATTCATAATATTATGTATTTGATTTTCGCACTTAGGTTAGCAAAACAGGTAAAGTACAAGAAAACCCACGTAAGGAAATAAAGTTGATAAATGAATTTGAAAAAATCTTCCAAGATGAGTCGGGCACATACAGTGTAGGGTTCTGTAGATACACACACAATCCCGCCAAAATCCCATAAGTCATACATGTCATAATATAGGTACCAACAAAACTCATCTGACCCGGATATTCGCCAACAAGCCGGAAAAAATTGGCTGCAGGTAGCCGGAATCAAACTGGCGTAGAAGCTTAGAGAGGCGGCCTACTTTCGAAGACGGACACACGATAGGATAGTATGACTTTGACTTTAACTGTAGAGGAGGTACCCAAAGAATTCATGGTCAACATCTACATCACAGCTCTCTAGTTCGATACTGTAAGGTGTTTTTATTACACTCATCATCATCTTAGCGTTAACGTCCCGGTTATGCTCTCGCGCACGAGAGCTTGAGGATCTAAGGTTTGGCAAATCAGGTAATTTCTTTTTTTTATATACTACTAAGGTGGCAAACAAGCTTACGGCCAGCCTGATGGTGGAGTGACTGCCATCTGACCTCCGTGACCTCTACCAGAGAATCAGATTGGATCATGGTTAGAAATACAGTTGTCTGAATTTGTAGGTTTAATTACGATGTTTTTCCTCACCGTAAGAGCCTCGGTAAGTATTCAAATAATGTAACTCAGAAAGAGCCATTGGTACATGGCCGCAGTGGCATACGAACCCGGTACACTTACGAGTCGGATACCGTAACCACTCGGCCACCGACGCTCCGAAAGGGTTTTTATAATACTAAGGAGCCCTAAAAACCGGCTCTAAATCAAACATACGATTAATAAAATATTGTCAAGTCAAGAAAAAGTTTTATTAAAACTGTATATTTGAAAAACTGTATACTCGTATTTGGGTGTACCGAATTTCTTACCTTATTGTGTTCAAAATCAGAACCTGTCTTTTTAGGAACTGGTTTTCCGAAGGTTCGTCGAACGCCATTTTATCTAATATCTCTGATTTTAATACAAATCAAAGCAGAATCCTTTGCAGTTATATTTAAGATCGCTTGCTGTGCGCTACTAATCTTGTGGACAAAATTTTGTTGAATAACCAGTGATTGCACTATGAAATCTAAACCAATATGTTTTATCTTGTATTTTGGTGAGTTTTGTGTTGATTTTCCGAAAGAAATGTTTATGTGTAAAATTATTAAATATTTAGTAATTTCACATCAGTGTCTTCATGTAACTTTCAGTGTCAATGTCGCTCAGTGTAAATGTCCATGGGAAATTCTACAATAAAAATCAATTGAGGAGTAAAAGAGTTAAGTATCTACATATTGTTTATATTTATTATAAGAAATAGGGAAAATTCGGAGCGTCGGTGGCAGTATCCTATCCGTAAGCGAGAGGGTTCGATCCCACTGCGTACATTAGTTGAATACTAACCGATGCTCTAACGAAGAGGGAAAACATCGTGATGAAACCTGCACATTCAAGCGACTGAATGATGGCAGTACCTCTACTATAATTACCTGATCTGCCAAATCCTTGATCATGGTCTTATTAGATAATAATTTTCTTTTTCCGTATTAAAAATTAAGATTATACTCATTTGGGTGTAATAGAGATTTCAGTGATTTTATAGTTTAGAGATATGTGTCCAAAGGAACATCTAATTTGAATGGCGAAATCGCGTGAATAGGCCAGCGGTTCTAGATTTTGTTACATGAAACAAGATAATCAAAGCTTAAAACATAAATGTATGAATTGTACTTATGGGCGACAGTTACCAGTATCTACTATTACCATTAGGGGAGAAATGACATTGAAGGGACAAGGATATAGATTGCAGGGAGTCCAGAAAGAGCTCAATGTGGAAAGAGCAGCTGGCATGTACTGTGCACACCTCCCGTGATTCGCTCAGGATACCGAAAGATGGGCTCGTATCCCGATGCAGCTATGACTCTTTTCTGAGTTATATACATAAGTTGAATACTAACCGATGCTCTTACGGTGAGAAAACATCGTGATGAAACCTGCAAATTCAAGCAACTGAATTTGTAACCATGATCCACTCTGGTCAAGTTCCCCTGGTAGCAGGGTCACGGAGGTCAGATGGTAGTCGCTCCACTGTAATTATCTGATCGCCAAAACCTGGATCATGGTCAAGGCGGACCCCGGGCCCTCGTTATCGAGAGCACAACCGGGACATTAACGCCAAGATGATTTTTTTTACCGAAAGGTGGGCAGAAGCATGGGTTGGTCTAGGATTTGTTTCCATCAGGTGGGCAGCCATGTCTGAACCTTCGTCACCACGAAGGTGGACGAACAATCTGAATCTCAATGTCAATGGTGATGATAATTTTGTTTTATTTATCATTTTATTTTTCAGCAAAGCGATGATCCAAATGATGATAGATGGATCTGGGGTCATCATACAGTAAGTGTAACATTCTAATGAACTTACTTATAAAAAAGCATTTAATTGTTTAAAATTCAATATCCTTTTGGTGACATGATTTTTTTCTCTCCGCCTAATAAGGCTGAACCATGACATGTGTTCCTGCCGGTGAGTAAGGTCTCCAGTGCTCCATGGGGTGGGGATTTGGGGAACCGTGGCTTTGGCGGTGGAAGGGCGTTTGCCTTTTTGCTGCCAGAGCAACGTGTTATAGAGGTGGACAACGCATTGGCGATACTCTTGGCGTTGCTAATGTCTA
The DNA here is from genome assembly GCA_905147135.1 of Blastobasis lacticolella. Taxonomy (NCBI): domain Eukaryota; kingdom Metazoa; phylum Arthropoda; class Insecta; order Lepidoptera; family Blastobasidae; genus Blastobasis; species Blastobasis lacticolella. The sequence goes on from LR990067.1 coordinate 2,912,081, forward strand.
TAGACAGTGTTGACCACTTTCCATCAGGTGGCCCTATTGCCTACCGTATGATATAAAAAAGCGACTACTTTGAATCTTGTCACCAATTGGGACAACTGTTTATTATTTATGACATGTTGCATGACAAGAAAACAAAATTCAAATTTTCAGCCCAATGAGCCCAGTGCAGCGCCAAGGCAAGCCCCCAATTTGGAGGCCGAAAAAGAATTAATAACCACTACAGAACAAACCACCACAACAACAGAAATCGTCCAAACCCCATGCACCCAGCAAGCCCCCGTCAAGCCAGATTTCAGCGCCCCTGGAAGACGAATCAGTGAACAAAGTAGGCACATAACTTTTTTTTTGTATTCTGACTAGGCTGGCATTTGAGCGCCATCTCATCTGGTGGTAAGTGACGATGTGACCGATGATGGAGCATGCTTATGTAGGAACAGCCTATTCACTCTAGCCTTGAAGGCGTCTAGATTATAATGATCGGGAAACACACGCCTTCCATTCCTTGGCCGTACGCATTATAAAGGTTGCTAGGTTGCTAAAGCGGCAACGGCGGATAGACCTACACGTTTTTACAGCTACAAGTGATAAAATAAGGTGGTAGGACTCTGTCAAGTCTGAGGAGTCCGCCTGGGTGAGTGCCACCGCCTTATCTATTTCTGCCGCCAAGCAAGGCTTGTATTGTTGTGTTCCGGTTTGATGAATAATTGTCTTTCACACCAGGACATGTCCTGGTTACTGACTGTAGAAGTGTCTTATGCCAAATAGCAGTTATTAATTTATTGTAAGTTGGGCTATGATGCTCGTTATTTTTTATACCACTAAGGTGACAAACAAGTTTACGGCGTGCCTGACGGTGAGCAGCCTATGGACATTTGCAATACCAGGAGCATCAACAACCCCGTAAAACCTCGCTCGTTTGTACTATCAGTACTGACATAATAATAATGTGACGGAAAACTGTTTCAAGGAACCTTCCGAACGACGAAGTTTTTCCTGCCTGTCCGAAAACAATTTGGGACCTTTTTAACTGCAGGTCCAAACGCTTGAGGAAAAATATAAATCTTAATGCATCAGTTGTTTCTGCCCGCGGGCCAAAACCAGGCCGGGCCGAAACACCTGAATACTCTTAAATGTTGATAATTCTATTTAACGACCTGAGTGTCCCACTCAGGTCTTGAGTTGGATAATATGCCGGTCGCCACGCAGAGGTCCCGGTTCCATTCCCGGCCGAACTGAAATTGAAATCATGAATATTAATTTCTCATGAGTGGATCTGAATATTAATATTATATTATATGAATGTGAATATTATTTTCTGTTACGTTAATACGTAGTTTATCAGTTATCTAACAACCATAACATAAACTTTGCTTACTTGGGGGCTAGATGGCGCTGTGTGAATTGTCCAAGCATATACTCGTATATGGATATATTATTATTATATTAATGTTGTTGTTTGTTTTAGAATGTTTCGAGTACATTTTTGACATAAGATATAGACAAGAAGCAGCACGAATTAAAAAAGAGTGTAAGTAAGTTGAAATGTTTTAAAACGTTTTAATACCTACAGAAGGTACATATACGTACCAAAATCCAGTATAGAAGGATCTAACTTTGCTATACGTGTCCATACTGATACTAGCTCATCTTTTAATGGTATTTTCCGTAGTTACCGCGAACCTTTCTCTACAAGAAGCCCGATATTTCGACACAGTTGCATGCATCATGGTCATGAGACGAGGTGCGAGCGTCGGGCCATGATGATGATGCATGCAACTGCGTCGAAATATCGAGCTACTCGTAAACATAGGTACTCGGTACGAACGGAACATACCTTTAAATGTGTGATAATAACCGCGATAGTTAAAAATGTCATGTCGCTCATCTTATACTGGTTATGGATAGATTGATGTGCTCCTTTCTGTACAAGAGAATAATGCAACTTTTACACTACAAATACATTTTTGTGTAAGTGAAAAAAATTACAAATGAAATTTCTTTTAGGCAAAGATTATGTGGAGAGCTCGGGTCGTACCTACTACGAAATTAAACCTCTCGTGGTTGGAGGCACTAATGCGGCTCCAGGGGAATACCCACATATGGTAGGTAATATTTGTTATGTTTTATATAGCTGTTGGTACTCCAATAAATAAATAAATAATATCAGTTTGACATACAGCCAGACAGGCGTATAGAATAATCGCAAACCCAAGAATCCGGTATAACCAGTAGGTGGATCAGATATCGCGATGTGTGGTATAACTACATCAGGAAACGCTTCTGCCCGTTTTATGGCGTAAGACATTAGTCGTTTACGACACCCAGTCAAAGTGTGGGTGCAATATTATTATTCTGGCAAAAACTGACTCGAAGCCGATTGATCGGCTATCGCCACAACCTTCGGTCGAAGCCAAAGGTTTATAAAAGCTTTAATAAAACCCTTCAACCCCCTTTATTAAATACCGTAGTCAAAACGACGAAGGTTAGTATTAAGCGCCGAAAAATAAGGTTATTGATCTAGGGTTAAGTTATTTCACAGTTTTACAGCATATAAATTATCTTAAAACATATCATACCTGAATAATTTTAAAACTTTAATATTGGCTTATATTGACTGTATAACATAGAAAGGTAATTTTAAATCATCTCTAGAAGTTGATTCAGAGATGATAAAAGAATTACCTTGTAATGTACCTTAATTCACTAGTCAAAACTAATAAAAACCACCGACTCACCCTTGGCTTCGGCCGGGTCTCGGACCAAAGCCAAACGTTTCGCCGAATGTGGTTTTTTTTGGCCGAACCTTCGGTCGGACACCACACGGCCAGGTAGGTATTATTTTAAATCACACATGCGAATCACATCATGCACAAACAGGAAAATATATTTGCATAACCATTTGTTGTATACATAAGATATCTTTGATGATCGTTTACGCAAAGTGCAATAATTGCTATTAATTGCGTTGTAATCATACAGTGAAACGTTTCGGTGGGCGAATGGTTAAGATATCAGACTCGTAAGCGAGTTCAAATCCCACTGCGGCCATGTACCAATAACTCTTTTCTAAATTACGTACATTAGTTGAATGCTGACCGATGATCTTACGGTGTGGGAAAACATCGTGATGAAACCTACACATTCAGGCGATTAATGTTTAGTCATGATCCGATCTTGTTAGGTTCCCCTGGTACCAGGGTAACGGAGATTAGATGTCGTTCTCGAGAGCACAACCGGGACATTAACGCCATGATGATTATTTTTTTATTATCATAATATTGACGAATGATCTTGTTTTTTAACAGGTGGCCATAGGTTGGCCTACATTCGCTAAATCTTCTTACGTCTTCAAATGCGGTGGTACGTTGATCAGCGATCAGTTCGTGCTGACCGCTGGCCATTGCATCAAGTCTGGTCCTGATACTACCCTAACCAACTTGGTCCCAACAATGGTGGCGCTGGGAGACCGGCAGCTCGTCACGGTGAGACCCTATTTTAATCCGAAAAAAGAGATGTAAGTTTGACGGTGTTGTCTGTCTGTGGCATCGTAGCTTCTGAACGGACCAACTGATTTCGATACGGTTTTCAGTATTTGAAAGCCAGTTTAATAGAAATGGTTCTGAGCTTTACATTAAAATCGGTTTAGTAGTGCAGGAAATATCAGTAAATGTGTACTAAGAGGTTTTCAGACGTTTTTCCGACGGTTAGGCTGACGTACGCTAACATGTTTCTATGGCTGCCTGCAATAAAGCCGTAACGAACGATTGCAGTAATTTTGGGATTAAGTCAGATTCGAAATCTACAAACAATTGTACATACTTGTAAATTTGTTTGAGATTTTCAACTTAAATGAAAATTTGCGATTTAAAAAAAAATAATAATATGTTTGTCCCGTATTTCCAATTTGGAGTAATTTTCTAAAATGTCATTAACAGCAATAGTCATTGCGGTTTTCTTCCGTGGAATAAAATGTCTGAGCTGATTCGCATTAAACATTAATAATAAATAACATTTATAAAGTATTTTTTGTATTTTCATTTCATTTCATTCATTTTCATTTCATTTCATTCATTTAATTTCAAATAACATTTATTGACAAAATAAAATACAACATAAAATACACGGGAAGACTAAACAGTACCGATGTATATACCTACCTGATTTTTAACTTGTTGTGTAGTGTAATTGATAATGTGTTGTGGTGTGCTTGTGTAAAAAGGACCTCACTCAGCATTATGCCCCGGCGTGAACCGGAGCGCTGGTTTTCAGTGAGACTCTTTTATATCATAAGTTTTATACCTAACCTAACCTAACCTAACCTGCCGAATCCTGGATCATGGTCAAGGCGGACCCTGGACCCTCGTGCGCGAGAGCATAACCGGGACATTAACGCCAAGATAATTATGAATATGTGAAATCATTTTTTACAGTTCGAAAACGGATACTTCTCCTACCTAAGAGGAATCGAGGAAATAATACCTCATCCCCAATACAAGTCACCAAATCAGTACTACGACATAGCTCTGATTAAGCTGAAGCTCAGACAGCCTTTCAACTCTGCTGTGCACCCAGCTTGCTTATGGCCTCACTTTGATACTTCGATTCTTGGTACTCAAGCTGCCGTGACAGGATGGGGTGTGGTCGATATCAGTAAGTTTGATGTTTACTTAGATCAAATCTACATAGCCCATAACAGTCCACGGCAGGACTTAAAGAATCTTCTACAATAGGGGAGGCTATTGCCATAATCTCCGCGCGTGGCAGGCGGGTTGGAAAGCGCACTGTTTAAATATAACAATGGAAAGTGCTGCTGCCCATTTTCCAGACTACAAAGATTTGATTTTGATTGACCCTTGATTTTTTGCCTTGAAAACATTAGTCACCTTATACGACCCATGATTGTAATGGGTTAGTGTTATTCTACTTTGCCGGGACACTATACGTAAAACTGACTAAAGGGATTTTGATGACATTTGGCAGTAAAACAGCTTATAGCACACATTTATCTCGCAATTCAATGAAGTACTCGGACTCTTTTTGGAACGTAATAAGTTACGATTATTACCAATAACCCAATTTTCCAAAAAAAAAAACTAGTAAACAATAAATGAATAAACCTACAAAAAGGCACTATCTGCACATACTGGGCTATTTTTTTATAGCCTAAGGAGGCATAAGTAAAGAAAGCCTTATAATACTTTTATTAAAGACATCGATTACACCTTTGCCTGATTTATAGCAACCTAGGTCATCAGAGAGTAGACTAAATGGAATGTATTGCTCACAAAATGAGGTCCATTTTTGAATCACTTTATATGACGCGCCCGCTCCGTGTTCCAAAAGGCGTGTTTCAAAAATATACCTTATTCTGTGAGTAATACATTCCATTTTGATCTGCTATCTGATGACTTAGGTCGCTGGAGTAAGCAAATGTGTAATCGATGCCGCAGTAATGTTCTGTAGAACAGACTTACCTTCAAGATATTATTACAAATATCCCAGAGTATATTCTGCTTTCTAGGTGTCTAAGGTTGCTTGGAAGAAATCGCTTGAAGCGATAAGGCCGCCGGTTGCTTTTTCTTTTTTCCATTGTCTTTGTTATGTTTGTGAATTAGCAATATATAATGTTTCATTCGTTCATTCATTCGTTGCCTAACTGTTACTAGCGAACCGGACGACATCCCCAATTCTGCAGCAGGCGATCATAGACATGGTGGACTCTGGGACCTGTGACAGTCTGCTGAAGACCCGGTGCAACAGGAAATGGTGCGGTATCCAGGACACACAGATCTGTGCCGGGAAGCTGGCTGGCGGGGTCGACGCATGCCAAGTAACTAGATTAGTTAGATGTGGACGCCATTCACTCACTAAAAACATTCAATGAACAGATCAGTATTAATCTCAAAAAAGCTGGGGTCCGAAGTGGCAAGAATAAAAAAAGATGTGAGAAGAGTTGTGGACACATACGAGGCTAGGGAGTTGTGTCAGGAGCAAAGTGGTGGTCCATAGTTTCTCCCTACCCCACCTGTGGGACACAGGCGTGAGCTTTATGTATGCGTATGTGATGTGTATGTGGACGCCATTCTACACTAAAGAGAAGTGAAGCATGCAAGGTCCAACAAATTGCACTCTCCCACACATACGCCAGGTCTGACAATACGCCGCCATTTTGTTCGTGTTTGTATTGCGCTGTCACGCCAGTGATAGTGTCGAGGCACTCACATACATAATTATGATATTTATAAAAAATAGTAAGCTTGTTTACTAACCGACAAAAGAAGTCGGATAAAACCAAGTTTACATATACTCAAATATTTACTAAACTACTAAACCGATTTTAATGAAACTGGTTTATAAATAGAGAAAACCGCATCCCATTCGGTTCATCCGTTCGGGAGCTACGATGCCACAGACAGATTCTCAGAGACACAGCTACATAGACACACACATCAAACTTGTACCCCCTTTTTTCGTCGATGGCTTAATAACTGGTGAACGTGCTTCTTTCTCAGGGCGACTCTGGCGGCCCTCTGCAAATGAAAATCAACCTTCCAACGACCAACGCGTCAATGTACTACGTGATCGGCGTGACGTCATTCGGATTCGGTTGCGCCATTCCGGACATCCCGGGCGTCTACACCCGGGTTTCGGCGTTCGTCGACTGGATTGAAGGCATCGTGTGGCCTTGATGTGGTCCACAGGTCAAGGTTGACAGCTGTGTTGCCTTGACGTGACCAGTTACGTAACTCTGTTGCTAACATCTCTATGATTTCAATGATTGAATTTAGTATAATCAATTTATTAATATTTCAGTTTTTTGCAATAAATAAATAAATTATCATTAATTTCAAGTACCTATCTGAAGACTCATACAATTTGTTAGTAGGTAGATACAATAACTTAATCTTATGTTAGTATTAAAGTAATGTCTTCACTGCTGTGACGTGCAGGTTACAGCAGTGCAATGTATCTTTGTAAGCAACTGAACCCATGACATCGATGAAACGAAATCACAAAAGTAACAATTTAAATGATTGAAATCAGAGAATTGTTTGCAACAGCGTTACGTAATTAGCATATAGAAAGTCAAGATCACTACAGATCCACAAGGATCCATTGGCACGTGGCCGAAATCAGAACTAATTCCGCCATCTTGTAATGCGCTAGGTAAAGCGTCACTTTTAACAGACAGATGCAGCGTCACTGTTGTTGACATTGACATGACAATTCAAAATGGCTTCGCTTAATTCTCTCCCTGACGAAGTGCGTGATAGTCAGTCAATACATATTTTTCAAAAACGTGTGAAAGAATACTTCCCAGTGTGCCTAGATGTAATTCAGTATTCTCAATGCTTTTATGTTACATTGTATTAATTATCATGGTATATGTTTATTGTATTTATATTGTATATTAATATAGTAAGTATAGAATTTTATGTATATATTTAGTTATAGTATTATAATTATAGTCATTGTGCACGTCTTATCTGCGTTTAATTTTCACATATCTCTTATGTAGGCCTACTGGAAACGATTTCTTTAAGAGATAAGTAGTGCCTGTTGTGTCGTAACTAATCTGTTCTTTCTGTAATTGTTATATTGTGTAAAATAAACTGTTGAATAAATAAATAAACTAGTTCCAGTGTTGGCCACGGGATCAGATAAGGTTTGGGGCACTCTAATATGAATTATAATATGAAATATGACCTTTTTGACCCCCAGGAGTTGATGTTTAACAACTACGCCCTCATTAAAGTGCCAAAAGATCCTTGTAAGTCTATGTCGCGCTCGGAGCTGAACCTTCATTAAATCATAATTGTAACATTAAAGTTCTGTACTTAAAGAGTAAGCAGAAATTCGTTGCTAATCATTTATATAAAAATTCACACCTTATTACGTAACATCTGTTGCTAACAATTACCTGATTTTAATGATTATAATTGTTACTTCTGCGATTACGTATGATCGATTTTTTAGTGTCAGGTCATTGCAATAGAACTCTGTTAGCAACTGAATCCATAAGATCGATGATACATAATCGCAAAGTAACCATATTAATCATTGAAATCAGATAGTTGTAAGCAACAGGGTTACGTTATCAGCCTACGGAACCTTCATGCAATCATCGTTGTAACATTAAAGTTCTGTATCATAGAGTAAGCAGAATATCGTTGCTAATCATTTGTATAAAAACCTGTAGTCAGAAACAATACAATAATATTTAAGCGTCCCTTTTCTTAGTTAATAGCTTTATAGAGAAAGATAAAAAACACTTTATAGATCATAAAAACATAACATTATCAATGAGATACAAACATAAGGAATACATGAGCAAATGCTATACAAGATCTTTTCCATCTTGTCACAGTTCTAATAATGAAGAACTCGGCGTTGAGAAAACCTCAGAAGGGATTTGGAAGAAACTTCCTCTTAAATCGCACAGTACGGGATCATTTTGGTTCTAGGTTCACAGCTTCCTCACAGGACGAAATCCGTTCGATGAAAAAATGTGGCTGTTCACAAGGTGCCAATCGGGTCTCAAGCCTGTTCAACCAGCCTCAGGGTCTACAGTGTAATAGCAAGCATACCTAATGAGGTCCGAGCTCGATGCGGTACTGAAGTTTTTGACTGTACTCAAAGTATGAAACGGTCACCCATCCAGTTTCTGGACTCCCCACGTTGCTTAACTTTGGTTATCGGTCTCGCAAACACGCTGCGACTAATCCAAGGTCCCTTTGACCGTGATTATTATGTCAAATAACTCGAGTGTTATCTACAAGTACTAGTAATAAAAAATCAACATTGTAGATGCATCACCTATACTTATTCATAATATTCAACATTCGCACTGAGGCTAACAAAACAGGTAAATAACAAGAAAACCCAAGTAAGGAAATAAAGTTAATAAATGAATTTGAAAACACCGGCCAAGATGAGTCGGGCACATGCAGTGTAGGGTTCTGTAGATTCGTACACAATCACGTCCGTATCCCATCGGGGTAGGTTATGGTTAGGTTAGGGTTAGGTATATATAATTCGTAGGTGCCTGTCAAATTCTAGGCAATGCCACAAACTTATTTGACTCGATGGCCAAAACTGGAACTATGGAATAATGGAAGCACTTCACTTGAAATGTTCTTAAAAAATTACATGTCAATACCAACAGCGACTTCCGCCACCGTGTCAGACGGGTTTGTGAAATATTGATCTTGAAAAGTATATTTAGAAGTTAAACATGGGCTATGGTAATGAGCTATGAGCTATAGAGATGATTCAATTAAAATACTCTTAACACATCCTTAATTAAAAAAGAAAGTGCTATCCAATGACATCCTGAACATTAGCCAAAACAAGAAGAGATCACCCCTACTTTGATTGCTTCGGAAGTGGACATGCGCAGGACACATAGCCAGTGTGGATTGCAGCCGTTGAGCGAAAATGACCTTGGAGTGGTGACCCTGCGCTAACACCCGCGGCAGGGGCAGACCACCCTTAAGATGGTCCGATGATATCAGCCAACATGCCGAAATAAATTGGCTACAGGTAGCCGGAATCAGACTGGCGTAGAAGCCTGGAGAGGAGGCCTACGTTCGAAGACGGACACACGATAGGCTGGTATGATGATGTTGATGACTTTAATTGTAGAGGAGGTATCCAAAGAACTCATGGTCAATAGTATAAACATCTACATCACAGCTCTCTAGTGCTAATACTCGCTGATAGACTGCTAATACGGACAGACTGATGGACATGGACATAGCGAAACTGTAAGGGGTTTTTATTATGATTATCATCATCTTAGCGTCCCGGTTATGCTCACGCGCACGAGAGCTCGGGGTCCTTGACCATTATCCAAGATTTGGCAAATCAGGTAATTTCTTTTTTTTATGTACTGTTAAGGTGGCAAACAAGCTTACGGCCTGTCTGATGGTGGATCGACTGCCTTCTGACCTCCGTGACGTCTACCAGGGGATCAGATAGGATCATGGTTACAAATTCAGTTGCCTGAATTTGTAGGTTGCATCATGATCTGTTCCCTCACCGTAAGAGCATCAGTTAGTATTCAATATACTCAGAAAGGGTTGGAGTACATGGCCACAGTGGCATACGAACCCGGTACGCTTACGAGTCGGATACCGTAACCACTCGGCCACCGACGCTCCGAAGGGGTTTTCATAATACAAAGGAACCCTAAAAACCGGCTCTAAATCAAACATACGATTAATAAAATATTGTCAAGTCAAGAAAAAGTTTTATTAAAACTGTGTATTTGGGTGTAGTGAATTTCTTACCTTATTGTGTTCAAAATCAGAACCTGTCTTTTTAGGAACTGGTTTTCCGAAGGTTCATCGAACGCCATTTTATCTAATATCTCTGATTTTAATACAAATCAAAGCAGAATCCTTTGCAGTTATATTTAAGATCGCTTGCTGTGCGCTACTAATCTTGTGGACAAAAGTGGTTGAATAACCAGTGATTGCACTATGAAATCTAAACCAATATGTTTTATCTTGTATTTTGGTGAGTTTTGTGTTGATTTTGCAAAAGAAATGTTAATTTAATTTTGAAATAATTTGTAAATCTAGACATACTTAGATATAAACAAATTTTTATTTTGCCCAAATACTCATCCAAAAGAATTTAAAATAGACTTTACAAATCTAACGAAATAAGTGATTGCACTATGAAATCTAAACCAATACCTATGTTTTATCTTGTATTTTGGTGAGTTTTGTGTTGATTTTCCGAAAGAAATGTTTATGTGTAAAATTATTAAATATTTAGTAATTTCACATCAGTGTCTTCATGCAACTTTCAGTGTCAATGTCGCTCAGTGTAAATGTCCATGGGAATTTCTACAATAAAAATCAATTGAGGAGTAAAAGAGTTAAGTATCTACATATTGTTTATATTTATTATAAGAAATAGGGAAAATTCAGAGCGTCGGTGGCGGTATCCTATCCGTAAGCGAGAGGGTTCGATCCCACTGCGTACATTAGTTGAATACTAACCGATGCTCTAACGAAGAGGGAAAACATCGTGATGAAACCTGCACATTCAAGCGACTGAATGATGGCAGTGCCTCTACTATAATTACCTGATCTGCCAAATCCTTGATCATGGTCTTATTAGATAATAATTTTCTTTTACCGTATTAAAAATTAAGATTATACTCATTTGGGTGTAATAGAGATTTCAGTGATTTTATAGTTTAGAGATATGTGTCCAGAGGAACATCTAATTCGAATGTCGAAACCGCGAGAATAGGCCAGCGGTTCTAGATTTTGTTACATGAAACTAGATAATCAAAGCTTGAAACATAAATGCATGAATTGTACTTACCAGTCGCCCCATTAGGGGAGAAATGACATTGAAGGAACAAGGATATAGATAACTTGCAGGGAGTCCAGAAAGAGCTCAATGTGGAAAGAGCAGCTGGCATATACTGTGCACACCTCCAATGATTCGTTCAGGATAACGAAAGATGGGCACGTATCCCGATGCAGCTATGACTCTTTTCTGAGTTATGTACATAAGTTGAATACTAACCGATGCTCTTACGGTGAGAAGACATCGTGATGAAACCTGCAAATTCAAACAACTGAATTTGTAACCATGATCCACTCTGGTCAAGTTCCCCTGGTAGCAGGGTCACGGAGGTCAGATGGTAGTCGCTCCACTGTAATTATCTGATTGCCAAAAACCTGGATCATTGTCAAGGCGGACCCCGGGCCCTCGTTGTCGAGAGCACAACCGGGACATTAACGCCAAGATGATTTTTTTACCGAGAGGTGGGCAGGAGCATGGGTTGGTCTAGGGTTTGTTTCCATCAGGTGGGCAGCCATGTCTGAACCTTCGTCACCACGAAGGTGGACGAACAATCTGAATCTCAATGTCAATGGTAATGATAATTTTGTTTTATTTATCATTTTATTTTTCAGCAAAGCGATGATCCAAATGATGACAGATGGATCTGGGGTCATTATACAGTAAGTGTAACATTCTAATGAACTTACTTATAAAAAAGCATTTAATTGTTTAAAATTCAATATCCTTTTGGTGACATGATTTTTTCTCTCCGCCTAATAAGGCTGAACCATGACAAGCGCAGCTAAACAATACTCTTTTAAATAGTATTGTGTTCCTGCCGGTGAGTAAGGTCTCCAGTGCTTCATGGGGTGGGGATTTGGGGAACCGTGGCATTGGCGGTGGAAGGGCGTTTGCTTTTTTGCTGCCAGAGCAACGTGTTATAGAGGTGGGCAACGCATTGGCGATACTCTTGGCGTAGCATATCTATAGACAGTGGTGACCACTTTCCATCAGGTGGCCCTATGGCCTACCGTATGATATAAAAAAGCGGCTACTTTAAATCTTGTCACCAATTGGGACAACTGTTTATTATTTATGACATGTTGCATGACAAGAAAACAAAATTCAAATTTTCAGCCCAATGAGCCCAGTGCAGCGCCAAGGCAAGCCCCCAATTTGGAGGCCGAGAAAGAATTAATAACCACTACCGAACAAATTACCACGACAACAGAAATCGTCCAAACCCCATGCACCCAGAAAGCCCCCGTCATGCCAGATTTCAGTGCCCCTGGAAGACGAATCAGTGAACAAAGTAGGTACATAACTTTTTTTTTGTATTCTGACTAGGCTGGCATTTGAGCGCCATCTCATCTGGTGGTAAGTGACGATGTGACCGACGATGGAGCATGCTTATCTAGGAACAGCCTATTCACTCTAGCCTTGAAGGCGTCTAGATTATAATGATCAGGAAACACACGCCTTCCATTCCTTGGCCGTACGCATTATAAAGGTTGCTAGGTTGCTAAAGCGGCTCCGGCGGATAGACCTACACGTTTTTACAGCTACAAGTGATACAAGGTGGTAGGACTCTGTCAAGTCTGAGGAGTCCGCCTGGGTGAGTGCCACCGCCTTATCTATTTCTGCCGCCAAGCAAAGCTTGTATTGTTGTGTTCCGGTTTGATGGATAATTGTCTTTCACACCAGGACATGTCCTGGTTACTGACTGTAGAAGTGTCTTATGCCAAATAGCAGTTATTAATTTATTGTAAGTTGGGCTATGATGCTCGTTATTTTTTATACCACTAAGGTGACAAACAAGTTTACGGCCTGCCTGACGGTGAGCAGCCTATGGACATTTGCAATACCAGGAGCATCAACAACCCCGTAAAACCTCGCTCGTTTGTACTATCAGTACTGACATAAAAATAATGTGACGGAAAACTGTTTCAAGGAACCTTCCGAACGACGAAGTTTTTCCTGCCTGTCCGAAAACAATTTGGGACCTTTTTAACTGCAGGTCCAAACGCTTGAGGAAAATTATAAATCTTAATGCATCAGTTGTTTCTGCCCGCGGGCCAAAACCAGGCCGGGCCGAAACACCTGAACACTCTTAAATGTTGATAATTCTATTTAACGACCTGAGTGCCCCACTCAGGTCTTGAGTTGGATAATATGCCGGTCGCCACGCAGAGGTCCCGGTTCCATTCCCGGCCGAACCGAAATTGAAATCATGAATATTAATTTCTCATGAGTGGATCTGAATATTAATATTATATTATATGAATGTGAATATTATTTTCTGTTACGTTAATACGTAGTTTATCAGTTATCTAACAACCATAACATAAACTTTGCTTACTTGGGGGCTAGATGGCGCTGTGTGAATTGTCCAAGCATATACTCGTATATGGATATATTATTATTATATTAATGTTGTTGTTTGTTTTAGAATGTTTCGAGTACATTTTTGACATAAGATATAGACAAGAAGCAGCACGAATTAAAAAAGAGTGTAAGTAAGTTGAAATGTTTTAAAACGTTTTAATACCTACAGAAGGTACATATACGTACCAAAATCCAGTATAGAAGGATCTAACATTGCTATACGTGTCCATACTGATACTAGCTCATCTTTTAATGGTATTTTCCGTAGTTACCGCGAACCTTTCTCTACAAGAAGCCCGATATTTCGACACAGTTGCATGCATCATGGTCATGAGACGAGGTGCGAGCGTCGGGCCATGATGATGATGCATGCAACTGCGTCGAAATATCGAGCTACTCGTAAACATAGGTACTCGGTACGAACGGAACATACCTTTAAATGTGTGATAATAACCGCGATAGTTAAAAATGTCATGTCGCTCATCTTATACTGGTTATGGATAGATTGATGTGCTCCTTTCTGTACAAGAGAATAATGCAACTTTTACACTACAAATACATTTTTGTGTAAGTGAAAAAAATTACAAATGAAATTTTTTTTAGGCAAAGATTATGTGGAGAGCTCGGGTCGTACCTACTACGAAATTGAACCTCTCGTGGTTGGAGGCACTAATGCGGCTCCAGGGGAATACCCACATATGGTAGGTAATATTTGTTATGTTTTATATAGCTGTTGGAACTCCAATAAATAAATAAATAATATCAGTTTGACATACAGCCAGACAGGCGTATAGAATAATCGCAAACCCAAGAATCCGGTATAACCAGTAGGCGGATAAGATATCGCGATGTGTGGTATAACTTCATCAGGAAACGCTTCTGCCCGTTTTATGGCGTAAGACATTAGTCGTTTACGACACCCAGTCAAAGTGTGGGTGCAATATTATTATTCTGGCCAAAACTGACTCGAAGACAATTGATCGGCTATCGCCACAACCTTCGGCCGAAGCCAAACGTTTAAAAGCTTTAATAAAACCCTTCAACCCCCTTTATTAAATACCGTAGTCAAAACGACGAAAGTTAGTATTAAGCGCCGAAAAATAAGGTTATTGATCTAGGGTTAAGTTATTTCAAAGTTAATTTTAAAACTTTAATATTGGCTTACATTGACTGTATAACATAGAAAGGTAATTTTAAATCATCTCTAGAAGTTGATTTAGAGATGATAAAAGACATACCTTGTAATGTACCTTAATTTACTAGTCAAAGCTAATAAAAACCACCGACTCACCCTTGGCTTCGGCCGGGTCTCGGACCAAAGCCAAACGTTTCGCCGAATGTGGTTTTTTTTGGCCGAACCTTCGGTCGGACACCACACGGCCAGGTAGGTATTATTTTAAAGGTCCATAAAAATCACACATGCGAATCACATCATGCACAAACAGGAAAATATATTTGCATAACCATTTGTTGTATACATAAGATATCTTTGATGATCGTTTACGCAAAGTGCAATAATTGCTATTAATTGCGTTGTAATCATACAGTGAAACGTTTCGGTGGGCGAATGGTTAAGATATCAGACTCGTAAGCGAGTTCAAATCCCACTGCGGCCATGTACCAATAACTCTTTTCTAAATTACGTACATTAGTTGAATGCTGACCGATGATCTTACGGTGTGGGAAAACATCGTGATGAAACCTACACATTCAGGCGATTAATGTTTAGCCATGATCCGATCTTGTTAGGTTCCCCTGGTACCAGGGTAACGGAGATTAGATGTCGTTCTCGAGAGCACAACCGGGACATTAACGCCATGATGATTATTTTTTTATTATCATAATATTGACGAATGATCTTGTTTTTTAACAGGTGGCCATAGGTTGGCCTACATTCGCTAAATCTTCTTACGTCTTCAAATGCGGTGGTACGTTGATCAGCGATCAGTTCGTGCTGACCGCTGGCCATTGCATCAAGTCTGGTCCTGATACTACCCTAACCAACTTGGTCCCAACAATGGTGGCGCTGGGAGACCGGCAGCTCGTCACGGTGAGACCCTATTTTAATCCGAAAAAAGAGATGTAAGTTTGACGGTGTTGTCTGTCTGTGGCATCGTAGCTTCTGAACGGACCAACTGATTTCGATACGGTTTTCAGTATTTGAAAGCCAGTTTAATAGAAATGGTTCTGAGCTTTACATTAAAATCGGTTTAGTAGTGCAGGAAATATCAGTAAATGTGTACTAAGAGGTTTTCAGACGTTTTTCCGACGGTTAGGCTGACGTACGCTAACATGTTTCTATGGCTGCCTGCAATAAAGCCGTAACGAACGATTGCAGTAATTTTGGGATTAAGTCAGATTCGAAATCTACAAACAATTGTACATACTTGTAAATTTGTTTGAGATTTTCAACTTAAATGAAAATTTGCGATTTAAAAAAAAATAATAATATGTTTGTCCCGTATTTCCAATTTGGAGTAATTTTCTAAAATGTCATTAACAGCAATAGTCATTGCGGTTTTCTTCCGTGGAATAAAATGTCTGAGCTGATTCGCATTAAACATTAATAATAAATAACATTTATAAAGTATTTTTTGTATTTTCATTTCATTTCATTCATTTTCATTTCATTTCATTCATTTTCATTTCATTTCATTCATTTAATTTCAAATAACATTTATTGACAAAATAAAATACAACATAAAATACACGGGAAGACTAAACAGTACCGATGTATATACCTACCTGATTTTTAACTTGTTGTGTAGTGTAATTGATAATGTGTTGTGGTGTGCTTGTGTAAAAAGGACCTCACTCAGCATTATGCCCCGGCGTGAACCGGAGCGCTGGTATTCAGTGAGACTGTTTTATATCAAAAGTTTTATACCTAACCTAACCTAACCTAACCTGCCGAATCCTGGATCATGGTCAAGGCGGACCCTGGGCCCTCGTGCGCGAGAGCACAACCGGGACATTAACGCCAAGATAATTATGAATATGTGAAATCATTTTTTACAGTTCGAAAACGGATACTTCTCCTACCTAAGAGGAATCGAGGAAATAATACCACATCCCCAATACAAGTCACCAAATCAGTACTACGACATAGCTCTGATTAAGCTGAAGCTCAGACAGCCTCTCAACTCTGCTGTGCACCCAGCTTGCTTATGGCCTCACTTTGATACTTCGATTCTTGGTACTCAAGCTGCCGTGACAGGATGGGGTGTGGTCGATATCAGTAAGTTTGATGTTTACTTAGATCAAATCTACACAGCCCATAACAGTCCACGGCAGGACTTAGGGAATCTTCTACAATAGGGGAGGCTATTTCCATAATCTCCACGCGTGGCAGGCGGGTTGGAGAGCGCAGTGTTTAAATATAACAATGGAAAGTCTGCTGCCCATTTTCCAGACTACAAAGACCCTTGATTTTTTGCCTCGAAAACATTAGTCGCCTTATACGACACCCATGAGTGTAATAGGTTGGTGCTATTCTAATTTGCCGGAAACTATACGTAAAACTTACTACAGGGATTTTGATGACATTTGGCAGTAAAACAGCTTATAGCACACATTTATCTCGCAATTCAATGAAGTACTCGGACTCTTTTTGGAACGTAATAAGTTGCGAATATTACTAATAACCGAATTTTCCGAAAAACAAAAAACTAGTAAACAATAAATGAATAAACCTACAAAAAGGCACTATCTGCACATACTGGCCTATTTTTTTAAAGCCCAAGGAGGCATAAGTAAAGCCTTGTAATACTTATATTAAAGACATCGATTACACCTTTGCCTGATTTATAGCAACCTAAGTCATCAGAGAGTAGACTAAATGGAATGTATTGCTCACATAATGAGGTCCATTTTGGAATCACTTTATATGACGCGCCCGCTCCGTGTTCCAAAAGGCGTGTTTCAAAAATATACCTTATTCTGTGAATAATACATTCCATTTTGATCTGCTATCTGATGACTTAGGTCGCTGGAGTAAGCTAAGGTGTAATCGATGCCGCAGTAATGTTCTGTAGAACAGACTTACCTTCAAGATATTATTACAATTATCCCAGAGTATATTCTGCTTTTTAGGTGTTTAAGGTTACTTGGAACAAATCGCTTGAAGCGATAAGGCCGCCGGTTGCTTTTTCTTTTTTCCATTGTCTTTGTTATATTTGTGTATAAGCTAAGTTTCATTCGTTCATTCATTCGATGCCTAACTTTTACTAGCGAACCGGACGACATCCCCAATTCTGCAGCAGGCGATCATAGACATGGTGGACTCTGGGACCTGTGACAGTCTGCTGAAGACCCGGTGCAACAGGAAATGGTGCGGTATCCAGGACACACAGATCTGTGCCGGGAAGCTGGCTGGCGGGGTCGACGCATGCCAAGTAACTAGATTAGTTAGATGTGGACGCCATTCACTCACTAAAAACATTCAATGAACAGATCAGTATTAATCTCAAAAAAGCTGGGGTCCGAAGTGGCAAGAATAAAAAAAGATGTGAGAAGAGTTGTGGACACATACGAGGCTAGGGAGTTGTGTCAGGAGCAAAGTGGTGGTCCATAGTTTCTCCCTACCCCACCTGTGGGACACAGGCGTGAGCTTTATGTATGCGTATGTGATGTGTATGTGGACGCCATTCTACACTAAAGAGAAGTGAAGCATGCAAGGTCCAACAAATTGCACTCTCCCACACATACGCCAGGTCTGACAATACGCCGCCATTTTGTTCGTGTTTGTATTGCGCTGTCACGCCAGTGATAGTGTCGAGGCACTCACATACATAATTATGATATTTATAAAAAATAGTAAGCTTGTTTACTAACCGACAAAAGAAGTCGGATAAAACCAAGTTTACATATACTCAAATATTTACTAAACTACTAAACCGATTTTAATGAAACTGGTTTATAAATAGAGAAAACCGCATCCCATTCGGTTCATCCGTTCGGGAGCTACGATGCCACAGACAGATTCTCAGAGACACAGCTACATAGACACACACATCAAACTTGTACCCCCTTTTTTCGTCGATGGCTTAATAACTGGTGAACGTGCTTCTTTCTCAGGGCGACTCTGGCGGCCCTCTGCAAATGAAAATCAACCTTCCAACGACCAACGCGTCAATGTACTACGTGATCGGCGTGACGTCATTCGGATTCGGTTGCGCCATTCCGGACATCCCGGGCGTCTACACCCGGGTTTCGGCGTTCGTCGACTGGATTGAAGGCATCGTGTGGCCTTGATGTGGTCCACAGGTCAAGGTTGACAGCTGTGTTGCCTTGACGTGACCAGTTACGTAACTCTGTTGCTAACATCTCTATGATTTCAATGATTGAATTTAGTATAATCAATTTATTAATATTTCAGTTTTTTGCAATAAATAAATAAATTATCATTAATTTCAAGTACCTATCTGAAGACTCATACAATTTGTTGGTAGTTAGATACAATAACTTAATCTAATGTTAGTATTAAAGTAATGTCTTCACTGCTGTGACGTGCAGGTTACAGCAGTGCAATGTATCTTTGTAAGCAACTAAACCCATGACATCGATGAAACGAAATCACAAAAGTAACAATTTAAACGATTGAAATCATAGAATAGTTGGCAACAGCGTTACGTGATTACCCTATAGAAAGTCAAGGTCACTACAGATCAACAAGGATCCATTGGCACGTGGCCGAAATCAGAACTAATTCCGCCATCTTGTAATGCGCTAGGTAAAGCGTCACTTTTAACAGACAGATGCAGCGTCACTGTTGTTGACATTGACATGACAATTCAAAATGGCCTCACTTAATTCTCTCCCTGACGAAGTGCGTGATAGTCAGTCAATACATGTTTTTCAAGAACGTGTGAAAGAATACTTCCCAGTGTGCCTAGATGTAATTCAGTATTCTCAATGTCTTTATGTTATATTGTATTAATTATTATGGTAAATGTTTAGTTTATTTATATGGTATATTAATATAGTAAGTATAGAATTTTATGTATGTATTTAGTTATAGTATTATAATTATAGTCATTGTGCACGTCTTATCTGCGTTTAATTTTCACATATCTCTTATGTAGGCCTACTGGAAACGATTTCTTTAAGCGACTAGCTCCACTCATGCAGTGCAGTGCACTGCGCGGCGCACCGCGCAGTGCCACGTCACGGTGACAACAAAGAAAACGGTGGTGTTATTCTGGTTTTTAAGTAAGGCAACGTTTGCACGAGAGATTTACGAATGATTTTGAGTTAGGCAACGTTTGCACGAGAGCTTTTTCGACGCTTTTACGCGCGTTATTTTAAACGACTTGCATGATTATTGACCTTATGTCGACCTTATATATGGAGGTCAGTTGGCAGTCGTTCCACTGTAATTGCCTGATCTGCTAAATCTTGGAACATAGTCAAAGCGGACCCCGGGTCCTCGCGTGCGAGAGCACATACAGGATTTGACGCCAAGATCATAATTATCATCGTCTTGGTGTTAAATTTCGGTTGCCAGGAGTCCGCCTTCCTAATCCTCTTGGTCCACTTCGCTCGGTCTTCGGTATCCTTGGTGGTGAGTTTGTTGGCACGCATGTCGTTCTTATCGACGTCTAGCCATCGCTTCGTGGGTTGAACTCTCCTTCCCGTGCCTAGCGGGCTGGCATGGTCAGACATTTTTGTCCCCACGTAATTTGCCGTTTAATTTCCTTACTATCATTATCCGCATCTTGTCTCTCACGTTCCGTTTAGAGTAATCTGATCGATTATAATCGTATGGTGCAGGATGTTTTTCAACAAGCTCATAAAACATTATATTGAAGTCAACATCATCATAATGACGCCACGATGATTATTTAATTTATATTATTGTCAATGCTACATTGACATTACAATTTGTGTGCCGTTTTTGTAACCTTGATCTGGCTCGGGTTAGTATTTGATTATAACATAATGGTGACATCCTGAAAACCTGCTGAAAACGGTCCGTATACATTTCCTGGTTTACCATCAACTGGTAAGTCAATTATTTTCACCGGTATTCCATATAGGGTACACCCAATATTTACGTCGGGGTCGTCTACATTTTTGCATATTAACCATCTGCAGTACGGCCAACATGTCTTCATCCTCGGAAGAAGACATAATTTTACTTTAAAAACTAGATCCTAAAAAGAAATGATAGTGCCCGTCGATATCTATAAGTATTTGCTGTTCTGGAACAAGCGTTTTAAGGCAAATAGTTTCAGAGTTATTACAGTATTAAGTTTGACAGCTGTCAACCGAAATGTAGATGTCGACGAGCACTATCATTTCTCTTCAGAAACTAGTGTTCTAGAAGCAATAGTTTAAGAGTTATTACAGTATTAAGTTTGACAGCTATCATCCGGAATGTAGATCTCGACGGGTACTATTATTTCTCTTTAGGAACTAGTATTCTAGCACCAATAGTTTCAGAGTTATTACAGTTTTAAGTTTGACAGCTGTCAACCAAAATGTAGATGTCGACGAGCACTATCATTTCTCTTCAGAAACGAGTGTTCTAGAAGCGATAGTTTAAGAGTTATTACAGTATTAAGTTTGACAGCTATCATCCGGAATGTAGATCTAGACGAGTACTATAATTTCTCTTTAGGAACTAGTATTCTAGCACCAACAGTTTCAGAGTTATTACAGTTTTAAGTTTGACAGGTGCCAATCAAAATGTAGATTTCTACGAGTATCAGTTCTTTTTAGAAACTAGTGTTCTAGAACAAAACATGCCTTATTTATAATTCGGGATGAACTGAGAAGAGAATGACGACAGGATCACGAAAGCGAAACAACCTCGATAATGTTAAAGAATCAGAAAAAGGGGAGGGGCTTACGCATCAGCGGTCAAACTTTCTTTGACAAGGTCGGTTTCTTATTTCATTCACACGCGTTGTATCAGTACT
Source organism: Blastobasis lacticolella (assembly GCA_905147135.1). Taxonomy (NCBI): domain Eukaryota; kingdom Metazoa; phylum Arthropoda; class Insecta; order Lepidoptera; family Blastobasidae; genus Blastobasis; species Blastobasis lacticolella. The sequence goes on from LR990067.1 coordinate 2,933,698, forward strand.
AAAAAAAGTAGACAGATGTACGTGTGTGAACTGTGTCACATAAAGAGGAAAGATTCGAACTGTTGGTAAAAAGAAACAGTCAGATGTGACGTTTCATGTTGACATCTACTGACATCGCACCGCACGCTGCACGATGGGGCCAAATTGAAAAACGTAGACAAAATTCATACAGAACTGACATTTCGGGCTTCAATTGCGGGTGTTGCCCCATCATGCAGTGCGCCGCGCGGCGCGCTGCACAGTGGGACATTCCGCCATCTGTCAATGTACTTGCATACAAATTGCTCGGCGGGTAACAAGTTTTGCCACATCGTGCAGTGCACTGCGCAGCGCACTGCATGAGTGTGCGTTCAAGATAAGAGATAAGTAGTGCCTGTTGTGTCGTAACTAATCTGTTATTTCTGTAATTGTTATATTGTGTAAAATAAACTGTTGAATAAATAAATAAACTAGTTCCAGTGTTGGCCACGGGATCAGATAAGGTTTGGGGCACTCTAATATGAATTATAATATGAAATATGACCTTTTTGACCCCAGGAGTTGAGGTTTAACAACTACGCCCTCATTAAAGTGCCAAAAGATCCTTGTAAGTCTATGTCGCGCTCGGAGCTGAACCTTCATTATATCATAATTGTAACATTAAAGTTCTGTACTTAAAGAGTAAGCAGAAAGTTGTTGCTAATCATTTATATAAAAATTCACTCCTTATTACGTAACATCTGTTGCTAACAATTACCTGATTTCAATGATTATAATTGTTACTTTTGCGATTACGTATGATCTATTTAATAGTGTCAGGTCATTGCAATAGAACTCTGTTAGCAACTAAATCCATAAATCGATGATACATAATCGCAAAGTAACCATATTAATCATTGAAATCAGAGAGTTGTAAGCAACAGGGTTACGTAGTACGGAACCTTCAAGCAATCATCGTTGTAACATTAAAGCTCTGTATCATAGAGTAAGCAGAATATCGTTGCTAATCATTTGTATAAAAACCTGTAGTCAGAAACAATACAATAATATTTAAGCGTCCCTTTTTTTAGTTAATAGCTTTATAGAGAAAGATAAAAAACACTTTATAGATCATAAAAACATAACAACATCAATAAGATACAAACATAAGGAATACATGAGCAAATGCTATACAAGATCTCTTCCATCTTGTCACAGAAAACCTTCTAATAATGAAGAACTCGGCGTTGAGAAAACCTCAGAAGGGATTTGGAAGAAACTTCCTTTTAAATCGCACAGTACGGGATCATTTTGGTTCTAAGTTCACAGCTTCCTCACAGGACGAAATCCGTTCGATGAAAAAATGTGGCTGCGTCACAAGGTGCCAATCGGGTCTCAAGAATGTTCATCCAGCCTCAGGGTCCACAGTCCACCGGCTCACCTAGTGAGGTCCGAGCTCGATGCGGTACTGAAGTTCGACTGTACTCAAAGTATGAAACGGTCACCCATCCAGTTTCCGGACTCTCCACGTTGCTTAACTTTAGTTATCGGTCTCGCAAATACGCTGCCACTAAACCAAGGTCCCTCTGACCGTGATTATTATGTCAAAATAGATAAATCGAGTGTTATCTACAAGTACTAGTAATAAAAAATCAACATTGTAGATGCAGCACCTATACTTATTCATAATATTCAACATTCGCACTGAGGCTAACAAAACAGGTAAATCACAAGAAAACCCAAGTAAGGAAATAAAGTTGATAAGTGAATTTGAAAACACCGGCCAAGATGAGTCGGGCACATGCAGTGTAGGGTTCTGTAGATTCGTACACAATCACGTCCGTATCCCATAGGAGTAGGTTATGTTAGGTTTGGGTTAGGTATATATAGTTCGTAGATGCCTGTCAAATTCTAGATACCTACAATGCCACAAACTTATTTGACTCGATGGCCAAAACTGTAGCTATGGAATAATGCAAGCACTTCACTTGAAATGTTCTTATAAAATTACATGTCAATACCAACAGCGACTTCCGCCACCGGGTCAGACGAGTTTGTGAAATGTTGATCTTGAAAAGTATATTTAGAAGTTAAACATGGGCTATGGTAATGAGCTATGAGCTATAGAGATGGTTCAATAAAAAATACTTTTAACACACCCTTAATTAAAAAAGAAAGTGCTATCCAATGACATCCTGAACATTAGCCCAAACAAGAAGAGATCACCCCTACTTTGATTGCTTCGGAAGTGGAGATGCGCAGGACACATAGCCAGTGTGGATTGCAGCCGTTGAGCGAAAATGACCTTGGAGTGGTGACCCTGCGCCAACACCCGCGGCAGGGACAGACCACCCTTAAGATGGTCCGATGATATCAGCCAACATGCCGAAATAAATTGGCTGCAGGTAGCCGGAATCAGACTGGCGTAGAAGAGGCCTAGAAGAATGGAGAGGAGGCCTACGTTTGAAGACGGACACACGATAGGCTGGTATGATGATGTTGATGACTTTAATTGTAGAGGAGGTATCCAAAGAATTAATGATCAATAGTATAAACATCTACATCACAGCTTTCTAGTTCTAATACTCGCTGATAGACAGCTAATACGGACAGACTGACGGACATGGACACAGCGAAACTGTAAGGGGTTTTTATTATGCTTATCATCATCTTAGCGTCCCGGTTATGCTCACGCGCACGAGAGCTCGGGCTCCTTGACCATTATCCAAGATTTGGCAAATCAGGTAATTTCTTTTTTTTATACTATTAAGGTGGCAAACAAGCTTACGGCCTGCCTGATGGTGGATCGACTGCCTTCTGACCTCCGTGACCTCTACCAGCGGATCAGATAGGATCATGGTTACAAATTCAGTTGCCTGAATTTGTAGGTTGCATCATGATCTGTTCCCTCACCGTAAGAGCGTCAGTTAGTATTCAATATACTCAGAAAGGGTTGGAGTACATGGCCACAGTGGGATTCGAAGCCGGTACGCTTACGGATGCCGTAACCACTCGGCCACCGACGCTCTAAAGGGGTTTTTATAATACCAAGGAACCCTAAAAACTGGCTCCAAATCGAACTTAATAAAAAATTGTCAAGTTAAGGAAAATTAAATTAAAAACTGTATATTTAGGTGTACCGAATTTCTTTTACTTTTTGTGTTAAAAATCGAGACCAGTATTTTTAGGAACTGGTTTTCCGAAGGCTCAAAGAACGCCATTTTATCCCTAATACAAATCAAAGCAGTATCCTTTGCATATTTAAGGTCGCTTGCTGTGCGCTACGCGGTGGATCTCGTGGACAAAATATGGTTTAATACTATCGAGAACCAGTGTTTGCACTATGAGATCTAAACCAACGTTTTTTATCTTGTATTTTGGTGAGTTTTGTGTTGATTTTGCAAAAGAAATGGTTATTAAATTTTGAAATAACTAAAAATTTAGACATAGACATAAACAAATCTTTATTGAGCTCAAATACACATCCAGAAGAATTTAAATTGAAATTACAAATATATTATTAATATTAAATATATATTGAAAAAAAAGTGATTGCATTATGAAATCTAATCCAATGTTTTTTCTTTTTTTGTGAGTTTTGTGTTGATTTTGCAAAAGAAATGTTTATGTGTTAAATTTTTTATTATTACTTATTTCACTTCAGTGGCTTCATGTTATTTTCAGTGTCAATGGTGATCAGTGTGAATGTCCATGGAAAGTTTATTGGAAATCCGTTGAGGACTGAAAGAGTTAAGCATATAAACATTTTTTTATTTATTATTATGAAATAGGGAGCTTTTCTGAGTTATGTACATTATTTGAATACTAACCGATTCTCTCACGACGAGGGTAAACATCGTGATGAAACCTGAACATTCAAGTGACTGAATTTGTAACCATGATGCAATCTGGTCAGGTTTCCCTGGTAGCAGGGTCAAGGAGGTCAGATGGTAGTCGCGTCACTGCAATAACCTGATCGCCATAACCTGGATAATGGTCAAGGCGGACCCCGGGCCCTCGTTGTCGAGAGCACAACCGGGACATTAACGCCAAGATGTTTTTTTTTTTACCGAGACTTTGGCAGGAGCATGAGTTGGTGGAGGGTTTGTCTCCATCAGGTGGGCAGCCATGTCTGAACCTTCATCTCTACAAAGGTGTACGAACAATCTGAATCTCAATGTCATTGGTGATGATAATTTTGTTTTATTTATCATTTTATTTTTCAGCAAAGCGATGATCCAAATGATGACAGATGGATCTGGGGTTATAATACAGTAAGTGTAACATTCTAATTAATTTACCATGAAAAAGCATTTAATTATTTAAATTCAATACCCTTTTGGTGACATGATTTTCTTTTCTCCGCATAATAAGGCTGCTAAATAATACTCTTTTAAACAGTATTGTGTTCCTGCCGGTGAGTAAGGTCTCCAGTGCTCCGTGAGGTGGGGATTTGGGGAGGGGCGTTTTTCTTTTTGCTGCCAGAGCAACGTGTTATAGAGGTGGGCACATATTCGGAATACTCTTGGTGTTGCTATAGTTTATTGGCAGTGGTGACCACTTTCCATTCAGGTGGCCTTGCCTACCGTATGATTTAAAAAAGCGGCTACTTTGAATTTAGTCACAAATTGGAACTCTTTATTTTTTATGACATTTTGCATAACAAGAAAAAATATCTCAAATTTTCAGCCCAACGAGCCCAGTGTAGCGCCAAGGCAAGGCTCCCATTCGGAAGCCGAAAAAGAATTAATTACCACTACAGAAGCAATCACCACGACAACAGAAGTCGTCCAAACCCCATGCACCCAGCAAGCCCCCGTGATGCCAGATTTCAGCGCCCCTGGAAGACGAATCAGCGAGCAAAGTAGGTACATAACCTTTTCTTTTGCAGTTGGACTAGTCAGGCATCTGACCGCCATCTCACCTGGTGGTAACTGACGATGCGGCCGATGATGGAGCATGCCTGTCTAGGAACAGCCTATTCACTCTAGCCTTGACGACGTCCAGATTATAATGATCGGGGAACAAATGCGCTGGCATTGCGTTTCATTCCTTGGCCGTACGCATTATAAAGGTTGAACTCAAGCGACTCGTGCGGATAGACCTACAAGTTTTTACACCAACAACTGATACTAAACAGAACTATCAGGTAATACGGCTCTGTTAAGCCTGAGGATCCGCCTGGGTGAGCACCACCACCTTATCTATTTCTGCCGGTAAGCAAGACTTGCATTGTTGTGTTCCGGTTTGAAGGATAAGGTTGATAGCGCAATTACAGACCAACGAAGCCGACGAAGGTTTTTAAATGTTGTCTTTCACACCACGACATGTCCTCGTTACCGATACTGTAGAGGTGTCGTATGCCAAATAGCAGTTACTAATTAATGGCCAGTTATTCTATTATTGGCCGAGTGGTGTCCGGCAGAGAAGAATAGCACCAACCCCTTACACTCGTGGGTCGGGTGTCGGGTGTACAAGGCGACTAATGTTTTCGAGGCAAAAGATGTAGAGTCTCCGCAATCTGGAAAATAGGCAGCAGTGTGATCTCCAACCCATCTGCCAAGCGTGGAGATCATGGAAACAACCTCCCATTTCGTGGGAGAGGCATTAAGTCCTGCAGTGGACTGTTATGGGCCGTGATTATAGGCTATTATGTTCGTTTATACTATCAGGACTGACATAAAAATAATGTGGTGGTTAACTGTTCTAAGGACTCCCCCCCCCCCAACGAGGAAGGAAGGTTTTCCAGATCCAAAAACCATTTCTGAGGACTGTTTGTCTGCGGGCCCAAACGCCTGAGGAAAAATATTAATTTTAATGCATCAGTCGTTTCGGACTAAAATCAGGGGTTCGATTCTCTAAGAAACATCTTGATCACAACGATGAAATGTAGGGTGTTCTGTCGGATGATAATGATAATTCAATAGAAATTTGGGCTTTAAATATGCTTGCTTGTACAAATTCACACAGCGCCATGTAGCCCCAAAGTAAGCAAAGCTTGTGTTATGGGTGTTAGAAAACTGAAAAACTACTAGTATACTATTTTTTAAATACTATTTACAAATTAAAATGCTACCTACAAAACTACTTAGCTCGTCAAAGCGGTGCTCGTCAACCTATCCATGATCTGTCACCGTTTCATCGTTGCGCTCACATATTGTCTTAAAATGTAACTAGACAGAAACGCCTGATATTCTTAATGATGATAATGATAATCTAGATATTAATGATATTAATAAGGTATACCTATGTAACTTATTTGTTTTAGAATGTTTCGAATACATTTTCAATATAAAATATAGACAAGAAGAAGCACGAATTCAAAAAGAGTGTAAGTAAGTTGAAATATTATTTATCACGTTTCTAAACCTACTCTACAGAAGGCACATTTACGTACCAAGTACCAGTATAGAATGATCTAACATTACTATGCGGGCCTATAGAGATAGTAGCTCATCTTATACTGGTATATTCGGGATTCTTACCTTTTTTATTATTTCCAACATGACAGTAATACATATTACATTTTAAAATACTCTGTCAAACTGCGCAGCAGTTTTACGACAGATACGCTGTCTATTCCGATGACGTCTATTGTACTACGTACTACCGTTCACAACATCTTCCAACTTACAACACTACTTTACTTACTTACTACAAACTACTTATACTAAATACTGCGCTCCGCAAGTACGCGTGCGCCCGCGCTTGCGGGTTTGTAGGTACCTACAAACTCACAAGCGCCAGCGCGACGCGCACGGCAGCAAAAAATCAAGGTACATAATACATAGGTCCGCTGTTACATAAAATACTGTTTGTATTTTTTCTTAAGAATACCTATGGAGCCCGCTTTGGCTATATATTTATCTACACTGTTCAGTAATCGCGATACTATCCATTTCCTTGTCCTTTCCCCATAATAATTATTCGCCCTTTCTTCCACAAACAATTCCTTACATGACATTCGTGTTGAGTAATTAAATCTCTTACAGAATTAGTGTGGTCCTTTCCAAGCTGTTCTATTAACAATAACAGGTTTAGTTTGTGTTCTATCGGTAGTATTTTAGCGGCTTTAAATACTTCATTATAATCCTTACTTAGATGTACTTTTCGTCTTGTGTCTTCGGTTACTAGTGACTTCCTCGTACCTTTGTTTACGAGTAGCCCCATATTTCGACGCAGTTGCATGCGTCATGGTCACGGGACGACTGGAGAGCTGCGAGCGCCGGGCCATGATGACCTTGATGCATGCAACTGCGTCGGAATATCAGGCTACTCGATACGCGGTAGGAAACCCGGAATGTACCTTCAAAATGTGTGGTAATAACAGCGATCGTTTAAAACATTATGTAGCTCAGCTTATGCTGTTTATGGGCATAAAGAAAATATTTACTAACGTAATAGAGCAGCCATCACAAACAAAAATATTGTACCAACCTGTCACGTACGGGAGGTGCGGGGGGAGGCTGATAAGTCATACAATGACCGATGAAATGTTATCATTTTCTTTATTTTTGGCCCTCGAATGGTTCGTACCCTTTTAATGCACAAGATGGCGTTTTTTTGAATATCCAAGCCATTGTCAGATTGGTCCGCGTCGCGCAATGTCTCAGAACTGACTGCGGCCACTGTTGTCCATGGACCGCAAAGCGTGGTTCAAAGAAAATACTTGCGGTGTCTCCTCTATTACGTTAGTAAATATTTTCTCTATATTTATGGGTATGATTATGTGGTGCCTTCTGTACACGGCAAAATGCAACTTTTACACTTCAAATACATATTTGTGTAAGTGAAAAAAAATTACAAGTGAAATTTCTTTTAGGCAAAGCTTATGAGGAGAGCATGGGTCGTACCTACTACGAACCTAACCGTTTCGTGGTTGGAGGCACAAATGCGGCTCCAGGAGAATACCCACATATGGTACGTAATATCAGTTTGACATACAGCCAGAGAGGCGTATAGAATAATCGCAAACCCAAGAATCCGGTTATCGGAATCCGGTTATAACCTGTAGGCGGAATAGATATCGCTATGTGTGGTATACCTACATCAGAAAACGCTTCTGCCCATTTTCTGGCGTAAGACATTAGTTGTTTACGACACCCAGTCAAAGTGTGGGTGCAATATTATTATTTTGGTAGTGTCCGATCGAAGGTCAATTTCTGGCCAAAACTGAAGCCAAGCCGATGGATCGGCCATCGCCACAACCTTCCGCCAAAGCCGAAGATTTAAAAGCTTTAATAAAACCCTTCAACCCCTTTATTAAATACCGTAGTCAAAACGACGAAGGTTAGTATTAAGCGTAAAAATAAGGTTAGGGATCTAGGGTTATGAAACTTTGTTCAAGCTACAATTATTTATTTATTTATTTCCCATTTTACAGCATATAAATTATCTTTAAAAATAAATTATATTAATAATTTTAACGCTTTAATATTGGCTTATATTGTCTGTATAATATAGAAAGACAAATTAAATCATCTCTAGAAGTTGATCCTGTGATGAAAAAAAAAATTACCTTGCAATTTACCTGGAGAGGTTTTCCCTGGAGAGTACAATATGGAGTTCTTCAAGAAAGGGGTTAAAAGCTCTTTACGGGGTCGGCAACGCGTGGGTGATGCCCCTGGTATTGCAAACGTCCATAGGCTGCGGTGACTGCTTACCATTAGGCAGGCCGCAAGCTTGTTTGCCACCTTAGCGGTATAAAAAAAAAATGATATGTCGAAACTAATAAAAACCACCTCCTTACCTTCTGTTTCGGCCGGGTTTCGGACCAAAGCCGAAGGTTTCGCCAAATGTGGTTTCTTTGGCCGATCCTTCGGTAGGCCATTATCTTCCGGACACCACACGACCAGGTAGGTATTATTTTAAAGGTCCATAATATCAAACATGCGAATCACATCATGCACAAACAGGAAAATATTTTTGCATATCCATTTGTTGTATACATAATATATCTTTGATGATCGTTTACGCAAAGTGCAATATTTGCATTAATTGCGTTGTAATAATACAGTGAAGCGTGTCGGTGGCCGATTGGTTAAGGTATCCGACTCGTAAGCGAGAGGTACCGGTCTCAAATCCCACTGCGGCCATGCACCAATGACTCTTTTCTGAGTTACGTACATTAGTTGAATGCTGACCGATTATCTTGCGGTGAGGGAAAACATCGTGATGAAACCTACACTTTTATACGATTAATGTGTAACCATGATCCGATCTGGCCAGGTTCCCCTGGTTGCAGGGCAGATCAGTAATTACCTGATCGCCAAATTTTAGATCATGGTCAAGGCGGACCCCGGGCCGTCGTTCTCGAGAGCACAACCGGGCCATCAACGCTAAGATGGTTATTTTTTTATTATCAAAGTAGGATTGATGAATGATCTTGTTTTTAACAGGTGGCCGTGGGTTGGCCTACATTCGCTGAGTCTTCTTACGTCTTCAAATGCGGTGGTACGTTGATCAGCGATCAATTCGTGCTGACTGCTGGCCATTGCATCAAGTCTGGTCCTGATACTGCCCTAACCAACTTGGTCCCAACAGTGGTGGCGCTGGGAGATCGGCAGCTCGTCACGGTAAGGCCCTATTTTAACCCGAAAAAAGAGATTTAAGTTTGACGGTGCTGTGTCTGTGGCATTGTAGCTCCCGACGAATGAACCGATTTCGATATAATTTTTTGTATTTGAAAGTTTGTTTAATCGAAATAGTTCTGAGCATTGTTTAATTAAAATCGATGCCTACGACCAATGAATGGAACGCGTTATCTGCGAGTGTGTTCCCTGATTATTGGCTGTTTGTTGGCTGATGATTTGTTGGCTGATGGACACACACAAACACACACCCTTACACACATACAAACGCACTACACATCTTTTCATTTATTTTCTTTTTCTTTAAAAATGTAGTATGTAAGTATCTTTAATTAAAATTATCTCTGTTTCTATCTCTCTCTCAATGATTATACTTTAATTTAATCATACAGGGATTTCTGGAGACTTACAACACAGGCTTGACCTACCGTAAGCTCCAGTCTCCTACAATAACAAAATTCATGTTCGAATTATTGTCTCCTAATATTATAACATTATTGTGGAAAAAATAAATATTTTTATTATTATTATATTATTATTAATATAATCTGGATGCCTTCAAGGCCAGAGTGAATAGGCTGTTCTTGGACAGGCATGCTCCATCATTGGCCGCATCGTCACTTACCACCAGGTGAGGTGGCAGTCAAATGCCTGGCTAGATCAATTATAAAAAAAAAATACTATAGTTTAGGAAATATCACTAATTTGGTTTTCAGACGTTTTTATTTCGATTAGATTATACATACATATTTCGATAGCTGCCTGGGCAGAATTGTAATGAACTATTGCGGACATTTTCGGGTTAAGTCTGATTAAGTATCAATAGACTATAACACTTTGTTGACTATACTCGCCAATGCAGGGTTTAAAGATCTAGCGACAGAGGCACGAGACGGTACGAAAACCCTGACGACCTCTTACCATCCAGGACGAATTCTTATGACTGCTCACTGTGTAACCGAATCTGTGTTTCCCGTGTTGGACTCTACAGTTATCAGAGAAAGTGCCGTACACAAACTACGTTTTTTCATTTTTTCTACAACAAAGGTGGTAAATTATGTACAATATATGTTAAAATCTATTGATGCATAAACTATTTTTTAATGAAAATTCGCGATTTTAGGAGAAACACAACGTCAGTCTCCATTATTCCAAGTAGTTTTCTAAAATGTCATTACCGGCAAAGCCATTGCGCCTTTCTAATGTAAAATAAAATGTGTGGGGTGATTCGCACTAAACATTTATTTATTTTATTTTTATTTTATTTTAACAATTTATTGCACACAATATAAAGTATACAGAAATTACAAAAATAAAGACGACACGACAGGCACTACTTATTTCTAAGAAGAAATCTCTTCCAGCAGGCCTATAGAAGAGAGACATTATAGATTATAGGGGATGAGACGTGCGCAATAGTTTAAAATATACATTTTTAATAAACTACATAAATAATTATAAATAAGATACTAAATATACACAATAGTATATATATAAATACACATACATATATACATAATAAAATATATACAGGTATTGTAGAACATTCAGGCACATGAGGAAAGATAATTATCCTTTACACGCTTTTTAATTATTGCTATAGATTGACAATCGCGCACTTCGTGCGGAAGAGAATTCCACAGTCTTGCGGCATGTACAGTGAAGGAGTAGGAGTAGAAGTCGGAATGGTGGATGGGGATGTCCAGCGACGATCTAACACTGGAACGACAAGGTTTGTCTTGTGGACGAGAAAAGTGGAATCGGTCACGGAGGTATGAGGGAGCGGAAGGATTATGAAGGACGTTATAGAGGGTGGATAGGATATGAGTATTCCTGCGCAAGCGAATTGGGAGCCACTTGAGTTGAGAACGATATTTTTAAATGTGGTCATATTTGCGCAGGCCAAAAATGAATCGCATACACAGGTTTTGTAAGCGCTCCAATTTATTTAAGAATTCCTCAGTGGCATCCAAGTAGCAGGAGTCTGCATAGTCGAGCAGTGGAAGAAGAAGAGTTTGGACAAGTGAATTTTTTGTTTTTTGGGGTAAGAAACTTTGAAGGCATTTGATAGAATGGATCGAGAAGTGCATATTTTTACTGACCGCATTGACGTGAGACAACCAAGATAAATTGGAATCAAGAATCAAGCCAAGGTTCTTTGCTGTTTTACTCAGGGTTATTGGAATACCATCGTAGACAATTTGGGGGATAGGAGAGGCAGAACCAAGCCACTTACACATGTATGAGCTGCCGATAATCAAAACCTGAGACTTCTTCGGATTTACTAACAGCCCAAACGACTTTGCCCAAGATGATATTCTATCCAAATCAGCATTAATACAGGCAACAGCATTAAGCATTAAGCAACATTAATAATAACAATATATAAAATACATTATTAGAAAGAAAGAAATAAAGAACACTTATTGACACAAACAACACTAAAAAAGGCACAAGAAAACAAAAAGATATAAAAGGAATACAATTTTACAACATAAAATACACGGGAAGACAACACAGTAGAGCTCGTCTAGTCTATGATGACGCGCCCCACTACTTAGTTAGTTGATTTCGATGTGTGAGTGCAAATATTAATAACGACACTTCATCTGTGTGGGAGCCAATGAACGACGCGTGCTCCGACGTTTGAATCTTACCGGCAACTGAATGACCAATTACAACGGCATTTGTATATGTATTGCGTCCATATTTTAAACTTGCTTGTGTGCGTTAATGCGATAGTGGGGCGCGTCATTTTAAATTAGACGAGCTCTACCGATGTATATACCTACTTGTTTTTTTATTTGGTAATTGATACCGTGTGGTGGTGTTGTGTTTGTGTGAAAAGGACCACACTCAGGATTATGCCCCGGCGTGAACCGGAGCTGGTTTTCAGTGAGATTGTTTTATATACGAGCAATATATTCGGACAAAAAGAGCAACATTTGATTACAGTATTCACAATGTATCCATTATTTTATTTTCTCTATATTACACTTGTATACACGTGTGAAGGAATATAGCTGTTTCAAAGTTAATATTATTTTCTTTCCTGGAACAATGCCGCAAAGAGTGGTTACGAGAAAGACTTGATATCATAAAATACAGCGATATTGTTTTGTATATTTCTTTTCTGTTTTAAACTCGTATTATACTAGATTATGCCCGCGACTTTGTTCGCATGGAAATCGTTTTTAGGGTAGTAGATATTTTATTTATACGGTAAGCAAATAGGCAAGCGGGCCACCTCCTGGAATGTGGTCACCGCTGCCTATAGACATTAGCAACACCAGGAGTATCGCCAATGCGTTGCCCACCTCTATAACACGTTGCTCTGGCAGGAAAAAGGCAAATGCCTCTCCACTGCCAAAGCCACGGTTCCCCAAATCCCCGCCCCATGGAGCACTGGAGACCTTACTCACCGGCAGAAACACATTAATATTTAAAATAGTATTTGTTTGGCTGCAGCATTTTGTAAGGTGGAGGTACTTCCCTGGTCAAACAGCTTCGAATCGAACGATATCACTCTTGAAGACCCTTCCCGAGTGACCATTGACCAATGTCCAGATTGGATCATGATTACACATTCAGTCGCCTGTTGAAACCAGCACAGAGACCCACAGACAGACATAAATATAAGACACCAGCGCACACCATTGCAAATACTGTAAACATACCGTGAGTAAACTTAATAATTTCTTACAGGTCGAAAACGGATACGTCTCCTACCTAAGAGGAATCGGCGAAATAATACCACATCCCCAATACAAGTCACCAAATCAGTACTACGACATAGCTTTGATTAAGCTGGCACAAAGACTGTGGTTCGATTCCGCTGTGCACCCAGCTTGCTTATGGCCTCACTTTGATACTTCGATTCTTGGTACTCAAGCTGCCGTGACAGGATGGGGTGTAGTCGATATCAGTAAGTTTGATTTTTTTTTATTTGCCTACAGTTTAAAACCAATGAAATTTAGTTATAATTGTACAATTCAAAGTTGCAATGCCAATAACAAAACTGCGGTTTATAATTTTGAAAATCACACCATTAGATGTTCACTTAGATCAAATCTACACAGCCCATAACAGTCCACTGCAGGACATAGGGAATCTCCTACGAAAGGGGAGGCTATTGCCATAATCTCCACGCTTAGCAGGCGGGTTGGAAATCGCAGTGTTTAAATATAACAATGGATAGTGCTGCTGCCCATTTTCCAGACTACATAAACTCTTGATCTTTTGACTCGAAAACATTAGTCGCCTTATACGACCCATGAGTGTAATCCATCCACCATCACAGCCCATAACAATCTACTGCAGGACTTCGGGCCTCTCCTACGAAAGGGGAGGTCATTGCCATAATCTCCACGCTTGGCAAGCGGGTTGGAGATCGCAGTGCAGTTGATGTAAATCAACCTAGAAAGATGCTGCTGCCCATCTTTCGGGTTAGTCCCTTAGTCGCCTCTTACGACACCTACGGGAAGAGATGGGGTGGTGCTATTCTTTGAGGTGGCAGCACCACACACCACACACACACCAGCCATGAGTGTAATGGCTTGGTGCTATTCTACTCTGTCGGACACAACACGGCCCATGCTGGCCATATGGGCCGTGTGGTGTCCATATCTGCACATACAGGCCTATTTTTTATTAGCCTGGGGTAGCATAAGTACTGCCTTATAATTCTTATATTTAAGATATCGATTACACATTTGCCTGATCTAGCAACCTAAGTCATCAGAGAGTAGTCTGAATGGAATGTATTGCTCATAAAATGAGGTCAATTTTTGAATCACTTATATATATGACGCGCCCGTTCAGTGTTTCAAAACGCGTGATACAAAAATCGACCTTATGCTGTGAGCCTTTCGTTTTTATCTGCTCTCTGATGAGGTTGCTAGATCAAGCAAAGTTGCAATCGATGCCTAACTTTTCCCAGCGAACCGGACGACATCCCCAATTCTGCAGCAGGCGATCATAGACATGGTGGACTCTGGGACCTGTGACAGTCTGCTGAAGAGCCGGTGCAACAGGAAATGGTGCGGTCTCCAGGACACACAGATCTGTGCCGGGAAGCTTGCTGGCGGGGTCGACGCATGCCAAGTAACTAGATTAGTTAGATGTGGACGCCATTCACTCACTCCAAATATGTACTGATCAGATCAGTAATTTTCTCAAAAAAGCTGGGGTCCGAAGTGGAGAGTATAAAAGGAGATGTAAGAAAAGAGTTGTGGACACATACGAGGCTAGGGAGTGTCAGGACAGAGCAAAGTGGCGGGCCATAGTCCCTGCCTACCCCACCTGTGGGACACAGGCGTGAGCTTTATGTATGTGTATGTGGATACCATTCTACATTAAAGACAAGTGAAACATGCAGGTACAACAATTTCTTGTCAACATACTCACACACATACACCTGGTCTGGCAATCCGCCGCCATTTTGTTTGATTTTGTACCGCGTGTCAAATAAGCACACATATAAATGGGCGGCCATTTTTATGCTATACTCAGGATTATAGACAGTATCTGTCTTAAAGACATTGTCACTGCGAAGCATAAAAATCGTAGGTTACAGGTAAAACCTACAGGTTTAATAAATTAGAGAATATTATTCTTTCTCAGGGCGACTCTGGCGGCCCTCTGCAGATAAAGATTACCCTTCCAGCGAACAACGCGTCAATGTACTACGTGATCGGCGTGACGTCATTCGGATTCGGCTGCGCCATTCCGGATATCCCGGGCGTCTACACCCGGGTTTCGGCGTTCGTCGACTGGATTGAAGGCATCGTGTGGCCTTGACGTGGCTCACAAGTCAACGTTGACAGCTGTGTTGCCTTGGCGTGATCAATTTATTAAATTAGCCTAATTACGTAACTCCGTTGCCAAAAATTATCTGATTTAAATGATTGAAAGTGCTAGTTTTGCGATTACGTATAATCAATTAATTCAGTTTATTGGAATGGAACTTTATTAGCAACTGAATCCATGAGATCGATGATACATAATCGCAAGTAACCATTTTAATCATTGAAATCAGAGAATTGTTGGCAACGTAGTTACGTAATTAGTCTACGGAACCTTTATGAAATCATCGTTGTAACATTAAAGTTTTGTATTAAAGAGTAAGCAGAAATTCGTTGCTAATCATTTGTATAGGAACCTGTATTCAGAAACAATACAACAATTACTATGCGAACTTCAAGCCTTTATATTTACAGATAATACTTAAGCGTCCCTTTTCTTAGTGAATAGCTTTAGTCGCCGCAGAGACACTGTATATAGACCTCGTGCCGCACCCGCGTTGTCACCGCGTCGTGTGCGCGCCAATAGGGTAGACTGCACGTTTTCTATCCGGTTGCAACGCTGTGACTGTGTGTCATGTACTCCAACCCTTTCTGAGTACATTGAATACATAACTGATGCTCTTACGGTGAGGGAAAACATCGTGATAAAACCTACAAATTCAGGCAACTGAATTTGTAACCATGATCCAATCTGATCCCCTGGTAGAGGTCACGGAGGTCAGAAGGCAGTCGATCCACCATCAGACAGGCCGTAAGCTTGTTTGCCACCTTAATAGTATATAAAAAAAAAAAATTACATGATTTGCTAAATCTTGGATAATGGTCAAGGACCCCGAGCTCTCGTGCGCATGAGCATAACCGGGACGCTAAGATGATGATAAGCATAATAAAAACCCCTTACAGTTTCGCTATGTCCATGTCCGTCAGTCTGTCCGTATTAGCTGTCTATCAGCGAGTATTAGAACTAGAGAGCTGTGATGTAGATGTTTGATTTGACCATGAATTCTTTGGATACCTCCACTACACTTAAAGTCATCAACATCATCATACCAGCCTATCGTGTGTCCGTCTTCGAACGTAGGCCTCCTCTCCAAGCTTCCACGCCTGTCTGTTTCCGGCTATCTGCAGCCAATTTATTTCGGCTTGTTGGCTGATATCATCGGACGATCTTAAGGGTGGTCTGCCCCTGCCGCGGGTGTTAGCGCGGGGTTTCCACTCCAAAGTCATTTTCGCTCAACAGCTGCAATCCATTTTGGCTATGTGTCCTGCGCATCTCCACTTCCGGTTTAGGCCAATGTGCAGGATGTCATTGGATAGCACTTTCTTTTTTAATGAAGGGTGTGTTTAGAGTATTTTTATTGAACCATCTCTATAGCTCATAGCTCATTACCATAGCCCATGTTTAACTTCTAAATATACTTTTCAAGATCAATATTTCACAAACTCGTCTGACCCGTTGACGGCAGTCGCTGTTGGTATTAACATGTAATTTTTTAAGTACATTTCAAGTGAAGTATTTTTTTTTTAATGTTATACGGCAGACAAGCAGGCAAGCGGGCCACCGCATGGAAAGTGGTCACCGCCGCCTATGGACATCAGCAACACCAGGGGAGTCACTAATGCGTTGCCCGCCTCTGAAGAGACCTCTAATATACCTCTTGAACGACCCCATGTCATAGTCCAAAGGAAACACTGTGGCTGGGAGCTCATTCCACATCCGAATCGTACGAGCGAGAAACGTTCTTTCGAACCTTCGCGTCGCGTCGTGACCAACAGAGGGTCTACGTAGTGAGGATGAGTACCAAGCCCACGGCAAGTACCGCCATTATTCCATAGTTCCAGTTAGATATGATTATGACAGGCATCTACGAACTATATATACCTAACCCTATGTTTGTGATCTTGAATGAAAATGCCGTAATTTATGAAGGGAAGTTTTATATTTGAAAAAACACGTGTTGCACATTTAGCATTTGCCAGAACAAGACCACCATCTTGGATCATAGACAAGGACACCTCCATGAGCCGTCTTAACCATAGACTATGAATGTCCGACTCATGAACATCCCCCCGTTTTACAAGACAGTAAATGTAATCTTAAAGTAACTTACAAAATATTACATCCTTATTAATCAAACTCGATGTAGTCTTGGAACCTAATGGGTTTCTTAACTACCCGACCACTACGTGTAACCATACCATCATTTGATCTAGGTTCAACAACAACAGGAGAGACGGGGCCAGTACCTGGCACAGGCAATGCGGCAGGCAAACCACTTGTCGTAGGCACCGTGTCTAACTCTGTTCCTGTTACAGGCGTATCAACAATAAGTTCATCCTTTATAAGAGGCACTGTCTCAGATTCTATATGGCTTTCACAAAATTTGTCATTCTGCACGCAATCAGATACATGATTATACTTAGAAGTACCTATATCTTTCATTACAATATATTTTCTGTTTCTCCTAAAATCTCTTCCAGACTCATCCCGCACCAAATAAGAACGTGGCTCCTTACATTTACTAACAATTGTTTCTTTTATCCAATTGGAATCTAATGATTTTTTAAAATAAACCTCTTGATCTACAGATAAATTGGAGAGAGGGCTTGACATTTTATCATAACATTTCTTAGTAGAATTTAAGTGATTAAAATACCTTTTATCATAACCTAAAACTTTAGGTTTCAACTTAGATTTCTGAACTGGTAGCAATGAGTTAAGATTTCTTGAAAATAACAATTGTGCAGGAGATGGCATGTAAGTTTTAGGTGTGTTCCTATAATTTAATAAGCCTAGGTAAGGATCTGATCTGTCCTCTGTACATTTCTTCAAAATGTTTTTAAAAATTTTAACACCACTTTCACTTTGTCCATTTGACTGTGAATGTTTCGGACTGGACTTAACATGCTCAAATTGGTAAGATTTAGCAAATTCTCCAAATGTATCCGATGTGAACTGTGTTCCACAATCAGTTACCACCACTGCAGGGATGCCATGTCTTGCAAAAATTGATTTACAATGTAAAACTGCACACTCGCTTGTCAAGTTCTCAAGTTTACATACTTCTATGTACTTAGAATAATAATCCATGAATACAATATAGTCTTTGTTTTTAAATGAACAGAGATCAATGCCAATCTTGTGCCAGGGAATTTTTTCTATATGATGATTAATTAATGGTTCTTTTTGCAAATTTGGTCTGTACTTGGCACAAGGTTCGCACTGCTTAACAAATATTTCCAGATCCTTATTTAAATCCGGCCAAAATATACACGTTCGGGCTCTGATTTTACATGTGTTTAAAGCTACGTGACCTTGATGAATAAGTCGTAGCATTTCGATTTTTAATGATTCAGGTATAACAATTAAATTTCCTTTAAATACAATGCCATCCAATAAACTTAAGTCCTCTCTGAATGTCCAATAATTTCTAATGTCTTTATCCAAATGAACAATATCCTTTGGCCATCCATTTTTAATGTACAATATTACTTTATTTAAGAGCTGGTCTAATTCAGTAGCCTTCTGAATACTTTTCAACTTAATATTTGATACTGGTAAACAATCTCTGTGCAGCTTTACATGACAAACAATATTGTCATTCAGTAATTTAATTTTTTGATCAATTTTCTCAGTGCAGCTGCGTGACAGTGTATCTGCTATAAATAGTAGCCTACCTGGTTTATATTTAACATCTAAATTATACCCTTGTACTGCCAGCATCATCCTTTGCAATCGCGCTGGGACTTTATATAAAGGTTTATTAAACAATGTTTCTAAAGGTTTTTGATCTGTTTCTACAAGAACTTTGCGGCCATACACATATTGATGCATTTTATAACACCCAAAAACTATAGCTAACATCTCTTTTTCCAATTGGCACTAATTTTGTTCTGTAGTATTCAGAGATTTTGAACCAAATGCTATTGGTTGCCCATTTTGTAAGAGCACTACACCCATGGCAGTTGATGAGCTATCCACTGACAAGATTACACCCTGGTTAGTGTTAAAATAGGCTAGGCATGGACTGCTGCATAATATTTGTTT
Source organism: Blastobasis lacticolella (assembly GCA_905147135.1). NCBI lineage: Eukaryota > Metazoa > Arthropoda > Insecta > Lepidoptera > Blastobasidae > Blastobasis > Blastobasis lacticolella. The sequence continues at coordinate 2,953,098 of LR990067.1, forward strand.
TAAAACATTTACTGCTTGTTCCTGATTGCTATCCCAGGTGAAAACAACATCTTTTTTCATTAATATGCGCAATGGTTCTATTATTTTTGAGTAATTAGGAATATAACGAGAAAGGTAATTACACATGCCTAAAAATCTTTCAAGATCTTTCTTGCATTTAGGCTGCTCCATATTCATCACTGCCTTTACTTTTTCTGGATCTTTTCTATCACACCTAAATTTTCCATTCTGTGTAATTCCTTCTGTAGCTCAGGCAGTAATGAAAATGGAACTCTTCTAGATGCTTGTACCGATGGGATTGCATCATTACTCAAACAAATATTTACAGATCCTGGAACACACCCGAGACCCCCGTCAAACAGCTCACTCCATTCCTATAACATTGCATGCTGCCCCTGTATCCATCTTCATCTGTACTTTGACATCATTAACTGTAAATTCTTGTAGTATCTCGTTGCCTACATAGCCGATAAAGAAATCACTTTCTTCTTTCTCCTCCTCACTGTTCCCATTCTCCACCACGTTTATTTGCTTTCTTGAGGCCATACGATGATTACTGCGGCATAATTTACTGAAATGATTCCGTTTATCACATTTGTAGCACATTTTACCAAAAGCGGGGCACTTGTTTATGTCATGTGAAGTGCCGCAATTACGACAATTTCTTATTTGCTTTTTTCCTTTTAAAAAACACACTTCTGCTGAAGTGGAGTCTTCACAATCTTTAAAATATTTTGAGGAGGCATCAGCTGTAATTAAAAATTTCATTACATATTCCACGGTTAATTTTTTATCTTCTTCAGTCATTAATTTTGTTTTCTCATCCTTGTATTTTTTGTGCAATCCTGAAATTATTTTCGATGCCGTCAAGCTGTCCTGTTGGTCAGCAAACTCACATGTCTTTGACAAATTTATAATTTTCTGAAAATATTCCTCCAGCCTCATGTTTTCCTCCTGGCATGCATGGAAAAATTCGTTTCGTTGCAATTGTACATTTTTTCTCGGAGAAAAATACTTTTCAAACTTGCTTACTATTTCATGTAAGGTTTCGTCCCCTTTGCACGTAAACGAGTTGTAAATTTGTATTCCTTGTTCTCCTATGGAATTGAGTAGGATATTTACCTTTCTTTTATCCTTTGCTTCGTCCAACCCGTTAGCCGAGAGAAAAATTTGCAAGCGTTGTTCGAACGACTTAAATGCATCTGACAAGTTATTGTTGGCGAAGTCCATCCCGCGGAGCGGGGCACCTGACACCATGTTTGTGATCTTGAATGAAAATGCCGTAATTTATGAAGGGAAGTTTTATATTTGAAAAAACACGTGTTGCACATTTAGCATTTGCCAGAACAAGACCACCATCTTGGATCATAGACAAGGACACCTCCATGAGCCGTCTTAACCATAGACTATGAATGTCCGACTCATGAACACCCTAACCTAACCTACCCCTATGGGATACGGACGTGATTGTGTACGAATCTACAGAACCCTACACTGCATGCGCCCGACTCATCTTGGCCGGTATTTTCAAATTCATTTATCAACTTTATTTCCTTACTTGGGTTTTCTTGTAATTTACCTGTTTTGTTAGCCTCAGTGCAAATGTTGAATATTATGAATAAGTATAGGTGCTGCATACAATATTGATTTTTTATTACTAGTACTTGTAGATAACACTCGAGTTATTTGACATAATACTCACGGTCGAAGGGACCTTTGTTTAGTGGCAGCGTGTTTGCGAGGCCGATAACCAAAGTTAAGCAACGTGGGGAGTCCGGAAACTGGATGGGTGACCGTTTCATACTTTGAGTACAGTCAAAAACTTCAGTACCGCATCGAGCTCGGACCTCATTAGGTGTGCCGGTGGACTGTGGACCCTGAAGCTGGATGAAAAGTCTTGAGACCCGATTGGCACCTTGTAACGCAGCCACAATTTTTCATCGAACGGATTTCGTTCTGTAAGGAAGCTGTGAACTTAGAACTAAAATGATCCCGTACTGTGCGATTTAAGAGGTAGTTTCTTCCAAATCCCTTCTGAGGTTTTCTATCATACGTAATCGCAAAAGTTACAATTATAATCATTGAAATCAAGTAATTGTTAGCAACAGAGTTACGTAATAAGCCTACAGGTGTGAATTTTTATATAAATGATAAGCAACGAAATTCTGCTTACTCTTTAAGTACAGAACTTTAATGTTACAATTATGATTTAATGAAGGTTCAGCTCCGAGCGCGACACAGACCCACAAGGATCTTTTAGCACTTGAATGAGGGCGTAGTTGTTAAACATCAACTCCTGGGGGTCTAAAAAGGTCATAAGTATTTCATATTATAATTCATATTAGAGTGCCACAAAATTTATCTGATCCCGTGGCCAACACTGGAACTAATTTATTTCTTTATTTAACAGTTTATTGTACACAATATAACAATTACAGAAAGAACAGATTAGTTACGACACAACAGGCACTACTTATCTCTAAAATAAATCTCTTCCAGTAGGCCTACAAAAGAGATATGTGAAAATTAAACGCAGATAAGACGTGCACAATGACTATAATTATAATACTATAACTAAATACATACATAAAATTCTATACTTATCTACTATATTAAATTAAACAAATACCATAATAATTAATACAATATAACATAAAGGCATTGAGAATACTGAATTACATCTAGGCACACTGGGAAGTATTCTTTCACACGTTCTTGAAACATATACAGGGTGTTTCATAATACATGTATAAAGCCGAAAGGGTGTTAAAGTAGAGCTTTCAAAAAGTGCACTGGCGACTTCATTTTATCCGGACATTGAATTTTAATTTTAATAAAAAAAATTAATTTTTAAAGATAAATAACCATATCGACTACGTTGAAGCGCAGCTCTATTTCAAGTTTATGATCATATAAAAAACAGGTTAATAACCTCGTGCGACCCCTATCGAAACAAAGCAACCTCCTCAAGCCTACTACCAGGAGCCTAATGCTGCGTACACACCGGGCGATGTGTGACGCGCACCAGTTTCGACTAACGATTGTCCGTTGGCGTGTGCCGGCCGGCAATCCGCAGTGCAGCGTGGCGGTAACATCAAACGGATAGAAGTAATCATCCAATCGCAGTTTGGGCGGATACCGAAGGCCAACAAACAAACGTGCAAATACGAGCCCGAATCGGTTCCCAAAACTCCCAAAGATCGTTTGCTTGACCACGAAATGCAAGTATTAGACCTTAGAAGTCCAAATAATTCGGCCGACAGCCCTTCGTTGGCGTACGTTGAGTGTGTACACACCATAAGGACGAGTAATAACCTCGTGCCATTCATATCAAAACAAACCAACCTCCTTCATCTTACTACCAGGCGTCGTACTAAATGTTACCTACTTATGAATAGGCTCTACCAAATTAACTAGGAACTTGCCTACACTAATTATTTTCGATAGGTAGGTATGCTTAAATAGTCGGAGCGTCGGCGGCCTAAGGTTGCGGTATCCGACTCGTACGCGTGAGGTACCGGGTTCGAATCCCACTGCCGCCATGTACCACTAACTCTTTTCTAAGTTATGCACAGTAGCTGAATACTAACCGATGCTTTTACGGTGAGGGAAATCATCGTGATGAAACTTACACATTCAGTTCAGACGACTGAATGTGTAAGTAACCATGATCCAATCTGGTCAGGTTCCCTTGGTAGCAGGGTTAGGAGCCAGGAATGTCAGATGGCAGTCGCTCCACTGCAATTAATTACCTAATCTGCCAAATCCTAGATCATGGACCATAGTCTAATAATTTTGTGGAGAGAAAAGAATTTGTTACAGTGGAGCGACTACCATCTGACCTCCATGACCCTGCTACCAGGGGAACCTGACTCGATTGGATCATGGTTACAATTTCAGTTGCCAGAATTTGCAGATTTCATCATGATGTTTCCCTCACCATAGGAGCATCGGTTAATTTCAACTAATGTACATAACTCAGACAGTGGCGTGCCTAGGGGTTCAGAGTAAGGCAAGCCGAGAGATGAAGTTTGTGTAGTTTTTACGGTTATTAAAAATAAATCCATCCCCTTGCCACATTACGGAAATAATTTGTTATTTTCGGAGAAATGATTATAAACTTTACCTTTTCCATGCAAATCAAAACTTGTGCACATTTTAAACCATCACAAGGGACTCTACTTCGTCTATTGTTAATCAATCTAATTAAATCACTTTTACTACAAAACACAACACAAACACAACAAAAAACTAATTACTTATCCGCCCAAACGGCTCAAACAAAACAATAGTGAAGTTGGTACGTATTACAGCATTCAACAAACGTACCTACTGCGCATGCGCGAAGTTGCCAATTTCAAAGATCCGTGTACAACTTCAAATGCATGCAGGGCTTAAAGTCTCGTACAATTTACCATATAAACAAACGTATAGTTATATCTCATTATAGGACAGTTTTCATATGTAAGAAAGAGACATACCGGCCGGAATCAAAGCCCGCTTACAAGCCAGCGCGTGCGAGCGAGATGACTGACCGAGTCTCAATTTCCTCAACTTGCGTGTGCGTTCGGATCGTGTTTCGTAACCTGGGCGCACGATGCAGTTTGAAATGCATTAGGAGCGCGAACTTTAAATACTTCGCGCTCGCATTATCTTTGATTTTTTATCGATAGTTATTTTTATAAGGCAAGCCCGGCTTTTGGGCTTGTATGACAGTAACGCCACTGAACTCAGAAAAGAGTCATTGGTACATTGCCACAGCGGGATTCGAACCCGGCACCTCTCTCGCTTACGTCGGATACTCAACCGCCCAGCCACCAACGTTCTTGAAAAACATACTAAAGATAGCTACATAACTAAAACAGAATTCGTTCAATTGATAAATCGTTCTACACAAATAAGTAGGTACTATGTCCTACTAAAATGGTTCACTCATCTAGGGACCTACGTAGCGTAGGGAACCACTTATGAGACTAGTTTTGTTGAAACAGATTACAGACAGGTTTTACTAAATACCTACATGTTTTCATGAACAGATAAAAGCGTTGTCTTTTCTGCCTATTTCCCGTCGGAAAAGAACCTCCTAACGTTACGATTAGGTACTAGCTAGGTAGCATATCTTAAAGTCTAGCTAGAACCTAGACCTTTAAAGCATGTAGGTACGTACCTTTTTAAAGTTATTTTATGAAAACAAACAGCGTCAGGTGCCATACTTTCTTGCTTTCTTGTGGCTCGGATGACTGATAGGTATTAACTATCAAGTAAGCTTGCACTCGTATCGTAGCGTAGCTAGGTAGGTACACTCCATACACACAGATACACAACACTACGCAGGCTCTGGTTGCTATGCAATACGTAAATAGGTAGGTACCATGGTGTTTGGCCTACTGCTAGCTTGCATTCATACACAGAATAATGATTATCACAATACTTAAACGTTGAACGCTGAACACAGACAAGACTACGTTAATACTGGTACCTAAAGCTATAAATCATTCGTTCACATCGTTAACACTCTTATCACAGTTATCTTCACAATAGGTACTTAGGTATCCTACAACTACAACGCAACAATCATTTCGGTCACGCGAAAAGCTAAAAACTGAATGAACGAATACGACGCGAAAGTAGGCAAATTTCGTCAATGGAAGTCGCGCCGTGGGTCAAACCACAAAATAAAGAACGGCCCGCCAAAGTATTCTATTTTTAGATTTTGTAGCTTTCAGTTTCTATTTTGATGTCAAAAGCGCCGCCACAGCTCCGGCGCCGGCCTTGACCTTGACGGCACGTGCAAAAGGATTCGTACTTAGGGATCCGTGTTTTAGGGGTCTAACATATTTCGCCTTTTATGTTCTCTCGTTTTATGTTCTCCTGGTAGTTGCACCATAATGTTGATTTTTTTTTTATTTGTTAAAGTGAGTCTCAAGCGAATCCAACTGTGGGCTTAATAATAATCCTTATGGCGATGGCCTACATTTGCTTATCACGATTTTATCGGGTAGTTTGGTACAATGACAGTAACCTAGACAGTAATTTCTAAAATTGTGTTTGGGTCCGTGCTCCACCTAGGTGACCTAGGTTCTCCAATTGGGTGAAGCATGGGATATTTACAGGTAAAGCTCCATCAACTAAGAATCATTAAGTTAATTTTAGTTGATAAGAAATGTTCGTGAAAACTATAGGTACGATTACCTACGCGACACTGAAACATGACTGACAGACATGACATGAGAAAGCAAACTCGTAAAAAGACAAAGATGTTACATTAATTAGAGTTTGCTACATTAATATGCTACAGTAATTTGAATAAGACTACTTTGCTATTAGTTAGGTGGTGGTGCACTTTCGTAAAAACTATGAATGAACCTTTTGAATTAAAATCATAATTGATTACAATATTTTTTTTGTACAGAACCCTCGAAACCAAAAAATACAAAACGGATTATTTAGACCTCCTTAATATTGCGCCTAGTACGTGGGGTGTCCATAAAATAAGCCAGTGCAAATACAGGCATGACGCATTTCATCTTAGTCCTCACAGTGACAACGCATCTGCTGTTCTGCATGTTTGTTGCCTGCAACCTAAATGCTTAAATCCTAGTACGTAAATAGTGTTGCTAGGTATTTTTTCAGCTATTCAAATTTAATATTCACCTTCTTGAATTCAAACATGAGTAGAATTTAATAATTACTATTAGATAGGTACTAAAATGACATCTTTCCTTATTTCGGAGCTGGCGGAAAAGTTCAACGAGAAATGCATAAACTTGTGCCAAGACTCACCACATGCATTCAACAGGATGTAAACTGAGTGAAAAAATAGACAAAAAAGTATAACGACAATATCGTGTAGTTTTGCTGCACTTTCCAAAAATATTAAAATCTAGTGAATGTACTTTATGGACACCCTGTGATATCAGTATCCCGTACATAGTCCACCTGCTTCAGTCATGACTGCCTAGTACAATAGAAGATATGGCGCAGACGCGAAATCAAACTGTAACTTTTTTGCCTATTAATGTTTATTGTGTTTTCGCAATTAGTTTGAAGACTATGTACCTAGGTGCAACATTGTGTTGAAGGCAACAAAAAACAAATAAATTAAAGTAGAAACAAACATCGAAATGTCTTGTTTTTGTGCCGGACTGCTCACGAGCTGCTTGTAATAATAATTTTATTAACCAGCCACTTGAGGTATTGATCGTAGTGATCTTTAGATTGAATTTTAAATCTCATATGAAACGGTAGGTAGAAAAGACTTAAAGGCACAAAACCTATATCCTATCTGTAACTGGTAAAATTGTATTATTCAGTTGATTGACCTGATTATGAACTTGAGTGATCTATTACAACTGATTTCTAGAGATGCGGTCTTTCGTTTTCAAAATGTGATTATCGACATTGAAAAAGAAAAAGTTCGATAGTCATTTTCTCGGTAACTATTCCACGCACGAAAAAAATAATTGTACCTATCGTTTTAATACGTTTAGCACTCCATCCAGTTCACGGCTTTATACATGTATTATGAAACACCCTGTATATTGACTGACTATCCCGCACTTCGTCAGGGAGTGAATTAAGTGAAGCCATTTTGAATTGTTATGTCAATGTCAACACCAGTGACGCTGCATCTGTCTGTTAAAAGTGACGCTTTACCCAACACATTACAAGATGGCGGAATTAGTTCTCATTTCGGCCACGTGCCAATGGATCCTTGTAGATCTGTAGTGACCTTGACTTTCTGTAGGGTACTTACCTAACGCTGTTGCCAACAATTCTCTGATTTCAATCATTTAAATTGTTACTTTTGTGATTTCGTTTCATCAATTTCATGAGTCCAGTTGCTTACAAAGATACATTGCACTGCTGTAACCTGCACGTCACAGCAGTGAAGACATTACTTTAATACTAACATTAGATTAAGTTATTGTATCTACCTACTATCAAATTGTATGAGTCTTCAGATAGGTACTTGAAATTAATGATTATTTATTTATTTATTGCAATAAACTGAAACTAATAAATCGATTATACCAAATTCAATCATTGAAATAATAGAATTGTTAGCAACAGAGTTACGTAACTGGTCACGTCAAGGCAACACAGCTGTCAACCTTGACCTGTGGACCACATCAAGGCCACACGATGCCTTCAATCCAGTCGACGAACGCCGAAACCCGGGTGTAGACGCCCGGGATGTCCGGAATGGCGCAGCCGAATCCGAATGACGTCACGCCGATCACGTAGTACATTGACGCGTTGGTCGTTGGAAGGTTGATTTTCATTTGCAGAGGGCCGCCAGAGTCGCCCTGAGAAAGAAGCACGTTCTCCAGTTATTAAGCCATCGACGAAAAGAAGGGGTACAAGTTCGATGTGTGTGTCTATGTAGCTGTGTCTCTGAGTATCTGTCTGTGGCATCGTAGCTCCCGAACGGATGAACCAAATGGAATGTGGTTTTCTCTATCTATAAACCAGTTTCATTAAAATCGGTTTAGTAGTTTAGTAAATATTTGAGTATATGTAAACTTGGTTTCATCCGACTCCTTTTGTCGGTTAGTAAAAAAGCTTACTATTTTTTATAAATATCATTATTATGTATGTGAGTGCTTCGACACTATCACTGGCGTGACAGCGCAATACAAACACGAACAAAATGGCGGCGGATTGTCAGACCTGGCGTATGTGTGGGAGAGTGCAGGTCATGTAAAACAAAATAAGTTATCAATAATTTGTTGGACCTTGCATGCTTCACTTCTCTTTAGTGTAGAATGGCGTCCACATACACATCACATACGCATACAAGCTCACGCCTGTGTCCCACAGGTGGGGTAGGGAGAGACTATGCACCACCACTTTGCTCCTGACACAACTCCCTAGCCTCGTATGTGTCCACAACTCTTTTCTTACATCTTTTTTTATTCTTGCCACTTCGGACCCCAGCTTTTTTGAGATTAATACTGATCTGTTCATTGAATGTTTTTAGTGAGTGAATGGCGTCCACATCTAACTAAACTAGTTACTTGGCATGCGTCGACCCCGCCAGCCAGCTTCCCGGCACAGATCTGTGTGTCCTGGATACCGCACCATTTCCTGTTGCACCGGCTCTTCAGCAGACTGTCACAGGTCCCAGAGTCCACCATGTCTATGATCGCCTGCTGCAGAATTGGGGATGTCGTCCGGTTCGCTAGTAAAAGTTAGGCATCGAATGAATGAATGAATGAAACATTATTTATTGCTTATACACAAACATAACAAAAACAATAGAAAAAAGCGATTTCTTCCAAGCAACCTTAGACACCTAGAAAGCAGAATATACTCTGGGATAATTGTAATAATATCTTGAAGGTAAGTCTGTTCTACAGAACATTACTGCGGCATCGATTACACCTTAGCTTACTCCAGCGACCTAGGTCATCAGATAGCAGATCAAAATGGAATGTATTTTTCACATAATAAGGTCTATTTTTGAAACACGCCTTTTGGAACACGGAGCGGGCGCGTCATATAAAGTGATTCAAAAATGGACCTCATTATGTGAGCAATACATTCCATGTAGTCTACTCTCTGATGACTTAGGTTGCTATAAATCAGGCAAAGGTGTAATCGAAGTCTTTAATATAAGTATTACAAGGCTGTACTTATGCCTCCTTAGGCTTTAAAAAATATAGGCCAGTATGTGCAGATAGTGCCTTTTTGTAGGTTTATTCATTTATTGTTTACTAGTTTTTTTTGGAAAATTCTGTTATTAATAATAATCGTAACTTATTACGTTCCATAAAGAGCCCGAGTACTACATTGAATTGCAGAATAAATGTGTGATTTAAGCTGTTTTACTTCCAAATGTCATCAAAATTTCTTTAGTAAGTTTTACGTATAGTTTCCGACAAAGTAGAATAGCACCAACCTATTACACTCATGGGTGTCGTAAGGCGACTAATGTTTTCGAGGCAAAAAATCAAGGGTCTTTGTAGTCTGGAAAATGGGCAGCAGCACTTTCCATTGTTATATTTAAACACTGCGCTCTCCAACCCGCCTGCCACGCGTGGAGATTATGGCAATAGCCTCCCCTATTGTAGAAGATTCCCTAAGTCCTGCCGTGGACTGTTATGGGCTGTGTAGATTTGATCTAAGTAAACATCAAACTTACTGATATCGACCACACCCCATCCTGTCACGGCAGCTTGAGTACCAAGAATCAAAGTATCAAAGTGAGGCCATAAGCAAGCTGGGTGCACAGCAGAGTTGAAAGGCTGTCTGAGCTTCATTTTAATCAGAGCTATGTCGTAGTACTGATTTGGTGACTTGTATTGGGGATGAGGTATTATTTCATCGATTCCTCTTAGGTAGGAGAAGTATCCGTTTTCGACCTGTAACAATGATTTCACATATTCATAATTATCTTGGCGTTAATGTCCCGGTTGTGCTCTCGCGCACGAGGGCTCAGGGTCCGCCTTGACCATGATCCAGGTTTCGGCAGGTTCGGTTAGGTTATGATATAAAATAGTCTCTCTGAAAACCAGCGCTCCAATTCGCGCCTGGGCATAATGCTGAGTGAGGTCCTTTTTACACAAGCACACCACAACACATTATCAATTACACTACACAACAAATTAAAAATCTGGTAGGTATATACATCGGTACTGTGTAGTCATCCCGTGTATTTTATGTTGTAATAATTGTATTCTTTTTATGTCTTTTTGCTTTCTTGTGTCTTTTTCAATGTTGTGATGTTGTTGTTTGTGTCAATAAATGTTATTTCTTTCTTGCTAAAAATATATTTTATATATTGTTATTATTAATGTTTAATGCGAATCAGCTCAGACATTTTATTCTACGGAAGAAAACCGCAATGACTATTGCTGGTAATGACATTTTAGAAAATTACTTCGAATTGGAAATACGGAACAAACATATTGTTTTTTTCTAAAATCGCTTATTTTCATTTAAGCTGAAAATGTCAAACAAATTTACAAGTATGTACAATTGTTTGTAGATTTCGAATCTGACTTAATCCCAAAATTACTGCAATCTTTCGTTACGGCTTTATTGCAGGCAGCCATAGAAACATGTTAGCGTACGTCAGCCTAACCGTCGGAAACACGTCTGAAAACCTCTTAGTACACATTTACTGATATTCCCTGCACTACTAAACCGATTTTAATGAAATAGCTTAGAACCATTTCCATTAAACTGGCTTTCAAATACTGATAACCGCATTGAAATCGGTTGGTCCGTTCAGATGCTACGATGCCACAGACAGATAACACCGTCAAACTTACATCTCTTTTTTCGGGTTAAAATAGGGTCTCACCGTGACGAGCTGCCGGTCTCCCAGCGCCACCATTGTTGGGACCAAGTTGGTAAGGGTTGTATCAGGACCAGACTTGGTGCAATGGCCAGCGGTCAGCACGAACTGATCGCTGATCAACGTACCACCGCATTTGAAGACATAAGAAAACTCAGCGAATGTAGGCCAACCCACAGCCACCTGTCAAAAACAAGATCATTCATCAATCCTACTATACTACAACTACTATACTATAATAAAAAAATAATCATCTTGGCGTTAATGTCCCGGTTGTGCTCTCGAGGACGAGGGCCACCTTGACCATGATCCAAGATTTGGCGATCAGGTAATTACAGTGGAGCGACTACCATCTGATCTCCAAGACCCTGCTACCAGGGGAACCTGACCAGATCGGATCATGGTTACACATTAATTGAATGAATGTGTAGGTTTCATCACGATGTTTTCCCTCACCGTAACATCGGTCAGCATTCAACTAATATACGTAACTCAGAAAAGAGAGAGGGATTTGAGCCCGGTATCTCTCGCTTACGAGTCGGATACCTTAACCATTCGGCCACCGACGCGTTTCACTGTATGATTACAACGCAAATAATAGCAAATATAGCACTTTGCGTAAACGATAATCAAATATATCTTATGTATACAACTAATGGATAGGCAAATATATTTTCCTGTATGCCACGTGCGCCGACACACTAGCTGCGACCTATCTTCCGGCAACCGCTAAACGGGCTGGCGCGGCGGCTGAGATACGAGAGCGCTCGAAGGTGGGCAAGTACAGTTGTCTCGGCGCCCAATACGACTTTGTCGCATTTGGTGTAGAGACACTGGGTCCGTGGGGCCCGGGCGCACACTCGCTCTTCATGGAGCTTAGTAAGCGGCTCAGGGAGGTGACGGGTGACTCACGTGCCGGCAGCTTTCTCGCGCAGCGTATAAGTATCGCCATCCAGCGCGGGAATGCCGCCGCCATGATGGGCTCCTTACCGCGGGGCCCTGGTTTTTTGCATCTTTTTTAATTTAGTTTAGTTAGATAATAAAATATTTATAACTTATAAGGTTTTAGTTTAGTCTATTTTATATGTATCAGTATTTTTGGTTTTTTAGATGTAGGTATTAGTGTATATTTTTATTATACTTTAAGTACCGACAGGCCCCAACAGGTACTTGACTTGCTAGTTTACCCCTTTCCCCGCACAATACCGATCCCGGGTTTTAAGTACCTGTAATAACAGTGCCCACGTTGACGTCGAAGCAGGAAGTGTTATCGTCGCGCGCTTATTTGGTGAGTAATTACAATTTGAAATTCCGACGCGGTCTCTCAGACCGCACGTCGGTACTTACGTGAGTTTTTATAATATATTTTTGTTACGATAAACTGTTATTTTTACAGATATTGTGAATTATGGATGTACCAGGGCTCTCAGGTAGTAAAAGAAATAGTTCTGTGACAGATTCACAGCATTCAAAGAGATCTCGGTTAAGTGTAAATGAGTCAAATCCAAATTTTGCGAGAGTGATTGATAGCTGGATCGCGGACGAAGGTTCCAGCGGATCCGATGACGACGCGGGCGAAGACTTCTGTCCGGAGCACAGTGAGCATGACACAGACACCAGCACTGATATTTCTGATACGGAAGAAATTCTACCTGAACATCTGGACGCACTGTCTTCGTCATCAGATGAAGATGTTCCGCTATCAAGGATGGGAGTTTTTAGAGGAAAGAATAAATATAAATGGTCTAAGTCACCTCCAAACAGATCATCAGTTAGAACACCACGACACAATATTATTTCCCAAGTACCCATGTGTAATTTGACCGCAAATGATGGCAAGGATCCTTATTCTTTATGGAAACAATATATAAATGATGAGATGTTATCGGAGATTTTGCTAAGGACTAAATATATAAAGCAAGATCGCCCAGAACTAAAAGATACCGATATAATTGAGTTGCAAGCTTTTATTGGACTATTGATGTACACAGCTGTATTCAAGTCTAACCACGAAGACGCAGATTTAATATTTGCTACTGATGGTACCGGAAGAGACATTTTTAGATGTGTTATGTCTAAAAACAGATTCCTGTGCTTGCTTCACTGTCTACGGTTTGATAATGCAGTTGACAGAGCCCAGAGAAAGGTGCTATCGGTGCTATTCGTGCAAAAAACATGTTTGTTTGCAGTGCGCGAAACAAGTGTGCCCTGACTGCGCATAGAATTTAGCTGTAGTTCGATTGTAGACATTTTTTTTACAAAGTAATTACGTATTTGTTATATTTTTTTTCTAAAAGTTATATTAGTCTTAAGTTAGAAAAACTATTTTTTATTATTCGGAGAGACGTATTCTTTATGCTATAATTTTTTTGGTCTAATAGTCGTATTTTTTCCCAAATCTCAAGCCAAACATTAGTTTAGTCATATGTTTTTAAATTTAATAAAGTTGATTTTCTAGCTTTAAGTCCGCCATTGTACTGTAATGTGTATGAAGTTTTAAATAAATAATAAATAAATAAATTTTCTTTCTATACGTAATCATTCTTTAAACCCTTTATTTTTCATAATAATACAACGACATTTATTTAAATTATCACTTTCTTTTAAAAACACTACATAATGTACGCGGTCTCGGGCCTCACGTCGGTACTAACGTTACAAAAAATGCACGTCGGTACTTAAAGGTTATAACTGTAAATATTTTATGCTATTTCTTGTCATTTAAGTCTCGTGGATTTAATGTCTGACCCAATGTAATGTATAGTGAGACTACCTACTATAAAATCAGTTGGTATAGTAGTGAGTATTTTGCTTAGGTAAAACTATTGTGAAACCTGGTTATTAGAGAACTTTTCCTGTTTTTGCATGGTGTGATTCTCATGTTATATTTTTATGGACCTTTAAAATAATACCTACCTGGCCGTGTGGTGTCCGACCGAAGGTTCGGCCAAAAAATACCACATTCGGCGAGATGGCTTTGGTCCGAGACCCGGCCGATGCCAAGGGTGAGATGGTGGTTTTTATTAGTTTTCACAAGTAAATTAAGGTACATTGCAAGGTAATTCTTTTATCATCTCTAACTCAAATTCTGGAGATGATTTAAAATTACCTATCTATGTTATACAGTCAATATAAGCCAATATTAAAGTTTTAAAATTATTCAGATAATATTTTTTTAAGATAATTTATATACTGTAAAACTGTGAAATAAATAAATAAATAATTTTGCTTGTAGCCAAACATGAATAAAGTTTCTTAACCCTAGATCAATAACCTTATTTTTCGGCGCTTAATACTAACCTTCGTCGTTTTGACTACGGTATTTAATAAAGGGGTTTGAAGGGTTTTATTAAAGCTTCGGCCGAAGGTTGTGGCGATAGCCGATCATTCGGCTTCGAGTCAGTTTTGGCCAGAATAATAATATTGCACCCACACTTTGACTGGGTGTCGTAAACGACTAATATCTTACGCCATAAAACGGGCGGAAGCATTTCCTGATGTAGTTATACCACACATCGCGATATCTTATCCGCCTACTGGTTATAACCGGATTCCGATTACCGGATTCTTTGGTTTGCGATTATTCTATACGCCTCTCTGGCTGTATGTCAATCTGATATTATTTATTTATTTATTGGAGTACCAACAGCTATATAAAACATAACAAATATTACCTACCATATGCGGGTATTCCCCTGGAGCCGCATTTGTGCCTCCGACCACGAGAGGTTTAATTTCGTAGTAGGTACGACCCGAGCTCTCCACATAATCTTTGCCTAAAAGAAATTTAATTTGTAATTTTTTTTTCACTTACACAAAAATGTATTTGTAGTATAAAAGTTGCATTTTTCTCTTGTACAGAAAGGAGCACATCAATCTATCCATAACCAGTATAAGATGAGCGACATAATATTTTTAACTATAACGGTTATTAACACACATTTTAAATATATGTTCCGTTCCTACCGAGTACCTATGTTTACGAGTAGCTCGATATTTCGACGCAGTTGCATGAATCATCATCATGGCCCGACGCTCGCAACTCGTCTCGTGACTATGATGCATGCAACTGTGTCGAAATATCGGGATTCTTGTAGAGAAAGGTTCGCGGTAGCTACAGAAAATACCATTAAAAGATGAGCTAGTATCAGTATGGACACGTATAGCAATGTTAGATCCTTCTATACTGGATTTTGGTACATATATGTGCCTTCTGTAGGTATTAAAAGGTTTTAAAACATTTCAACTTACTTACACTCTTTTTTAATTCGTGCTGCTTCTTGTCTATATCTTATGTCAAAAATGTACTCGAAACATTCTAAAACAAACAAAAACTTAAGTATAATAAAAATATGTATATGACGGATGCGGTCAATAGTATGGAATCATATGGTCAATAGTACGGACTCATGACGAAGAAAACGGAAGTGGGAGTGCGCCCTCTGGTGGGGCGTGCTGACAGAGTCTCGACGGCACGACTCGGGCGGAGTGGCGGCCATTCTTGGCGCGACTGCCGCCGAGGAGTGACGCGTCTTGAAACTGTCTCCACATTTCGTTTAAAGAAAGTGTTATTTACGTTTTAAAATAAAGTAATTTTAAAATCACCTTTGAAATAAGAAAGTTAATTACCTCAGCTGCCTACATTGTGATACTGCTCTGATTTTAGACATAGACATAGACATTATTTATTTTGACATCACAATACTCATAATACAAAACTCATGGAGCAAGTTACGTTTGTATATCTAAATTTAACATAAGTATATATATTTAAAAGCTATTCAATAAAAGCGATTCGAATATGGAGTAATACGATGTCAAAAAGGGCCCGGACTCAGCATTAGCTGCAGCAGAATGATGCAGCGCTGATTTTCAGCCGGACCTTAACGGCGTGGAGACCTGCACGAAGCACACAACTAGCAAGTTTTATATTAAAATAATAATAGTGGAATAGTAGCAAATATATAGTAATAATTATAATACATACGTGTGTAAAATAAATAAAAAGAAAGGTGAGCGTAATGCTACAGATTAAGTAAATTAAATAAATAAATAGTAGTAAGATAACACAAGATATTATAAATAATAATATTATTGAGTAGACTTTTTATTTTAAGTGAAATTATAAGTGATGTGCAAAAATGAATTGGAACAAATACAGTGGAGTAAATGTGAACCTTTTCTTTAATTTATAGAATACGATCTAATACTGATATCACCACCCTGATGACAATTATCCTAATACACCCCTTTCCTTCACGCGACGACATATATATATATATGCTTGGACAATCACACAGCGCCATCTAGCCCCAAAGTAAGCAAAGTTTATGTTATGGGTGTTAGATAACTGATAAACTACGTATTAACGTAACAGAAATTAATATTCAGATCCATTCATGAGAAATTAATATTCATGATTTCAATTTCGGTTCGGCCGGGAATGGAACCGGGACCTCTGCGTGGCGACCGGCATGTTATCCAACTCAAGACCTTAAAGAGTGTTCAGGTGTTTCGGCCCGGCCTGGTTTTGGCCGGCGGGCAGAAACAACTGATGCATTACAATTTATATTTTTCCTCAAGCGTTTGGACCTGCAGTTAAAGATGTCCCTAATACTTTTAGGACAGGCAGGAAAAACTTCGTCGTTCGGAAGGTTCCTTAAAACAGTTTTCCGACACATTATTTTTGTCAGTGATGATAGTACAAACGAGGAAAAAGGTTTTTACGGGGTTAACAATGCGTGGGTGATGCTCCTGGTATTGCAAATGTCCATAGGCTGCTTACCATCAGGCAGGCCGTAAGCTTGTTTGACACCTTAGTGGTATAAAAAACAACGAGCATAATAGCCCAACTTACAATAAATGAATAACTGCTATTTGGCATGAAACACTTCTACAGTCAGTAACCAGGACATGACCTGGTGTGAAAGAAAATTATCCGTCAAACCGGAACACAACAATACAAGCCTTGCTTGTCGTCAGAAATAGATAAGGCGGTGCCACTCACCCAGGCGGACTCCTCAGACTTGACAGAGTCCTACCACCTTATTGTATCACTTGTAGCTGTAAAAACTGTTAGGTCTATCCGCCGGAGCCGCTTTAGTTCAACCTTTATAATGCGTACGGCCAAGGAATGGAAGGCGTATGTTTCCCGATCATTATAATCTAGACGCCTGCAAGGCTAAAGTGAATAGGCTGTTCATCATCGGCCGCATCGTCACTTACCACCAGGTGAGTTAAATAAATAAATAAATATTCGTGTACAAATTCACACAGCGCCTAGCCCCAAACTAAGCAAAGCTTGTACTATGGGTGCTAGATAACTGATATACTACTTAAATACTTTTAAATACATACTTATTATACATAGAACACCCAGACCCGTAACAGTAATTAAAATTAATCATTTCAATTTCTGTCCGGCCAGAAATCGAACCCGGGACCTCTTGCGTGGCAGACCACTTGACCACTGAACCACTCAAGTCGTCAAATGCCTGCCGTCAAAATGGCGTCAAAAGTCAGAATATAAAAAAAAAGTTATGTACCTACTTTGTTCACTGATTCGTCTTCCAGGGGCGCTGAAATCTGGCTTGACGGGGGCTTGCTGGGTGCATGGGGTTTGGACGATTTCTGTTGTTGTGGTGGTTTGTTCTGTAGTGGTTATTAATTCTTTTTCGGCCTCCAAATTGGGGGCTTGCCTTGGCGCTGCACTGGGCTCGTTGGGCTGAAAATTTGAATTTTTTTTCTTGCTGTGCAACATGTCATAAAAAATAAACAGTAGTCAAAATTGGTGATAAGATAAAGTAGCCGCATTTTTATATCATACGGTAGGCAAAAGGCCACCTGATGGAAAGTGGTCACCACTGTCTATAGACATGATCAACGCCAAGAGTATCGCCAATGCGTTGCAAACGCCTTTCCACCGCCAAAGCCACGGTTCCCCAAATCCCCACCTCACGGAGCACTGGAGACCTTACTCACCGGCAGAAACACAATACTATTTAAAAGAGTATTGTTTCGCTGCATTTGTCATGGTTCAGCCTTATTAGGCGGAGAGAAAAAATCATGTCACCAAGAGGATATTGAATTTTAAATAATTAAATACTTTTTCATAAGTAAGTTAATTAGAATGTAACACTTACTGTATAATAACCCCAGATCCATCTATCATCATTTGGATCATCGCTTTGCTGAAAAATAAAATGATAAGTAAAACAAAATTATCATCACCAAAATCATCAAAATTTACATTGAGATTCAGATTGTTCGTCCACCTTCGTAGTGATGAAGGTTCAGACATGGCTGCCCACCTGATGGAAACAAACCCTCCACCAACATGGGTTGGTTTTTAATTCGAAAAAAATTATAAAATATGACTTAAAATTCGTATTCAGCGGGTCGAAAAACATGCCCGTAGATAGGTGGCGCCCGGTGTACAGACAATTTTTTTTTTTTGTGTGCCGGTATTATCTAGTTTCATGTAACAAAATCCAGAGCCATTGGCCTTTTCTCGCGGTTTCGACATTCGAATCGGATGTTTCACTAGGCACATATCTCTATGTTATTATGAAATCACTGGAATCTCTATTGCACCCAAAAGAGTTCAATCTTTAGAACATTATTATCCAATAAGACCATGAGAGAGGATTTGGCAGCTCTGGTAATTATTAGGAGTACTAACATAATTCAGCAGCTTGAATGTGCAGGTTTCATCACGATGTTTACCCTCGTCGTGAGAGAATCGGTTAGTATTCAAATAATGTACATAACTCAGAAAAGCTCCCTATTACATAATAATAAATATTAAAAAAAATTTATACTTAACTCTTTTAGTCCTCAACGGGTTTCCAATAAACTTTCCATGGACATTCACACTGATCACCATTGACACTGAAAATAACATGAAGCCACTGATGTGAAATAAGTAATAATATAAAAATTTAACACAAACATTTCTTTCGCAAAATCAACACAAAACTCACAAAAAAAGAAAAAACATATTGGATTAGATTTCATAATGCAATCACTTATTTTCGATAGTATTAAACAAGATTTGTAAATTCAATTTTAAATTCTTCTGGATGTGTATTTGAGCCAAATAAATATTTGTTTATTTCTGTCTAAATTTTTAATTATTTCATAATTTAATAACCATTTCTTTTGCAAAATCAACACAAAACTCACCGAAATACAAAATAAAACATGTTTGTTTAGATTTCATAGTGCAGACACTGGTTCTCGATAGTATTAAACCATATTTTGTCCACGAGGTTCACCGCGTAGCGCACAGCAAGCGATCTTAAATATAACTGCAAAGAATACTGCTTTGATTTGTATTACAATCAGAGATATTAGATAAAATGGCGTTCGATGAACCTTCGAAAAACCAGTTCCTAAAAAGACAGGTTCTGATTTTTAACACAATAAGGTAAGAAATTCGGTTCACCAAATATACAGTTTTTAATAAAACTTTTTCTTGACTTGACAATATTTTATTACTCGTAAGTTTGATTTAGAGCCGGTTTTTAGGGTTCCTTTGTATTATAAAAACCCCTTCGGAGCGTCGGTGGCCGAGTGGTTACGGTATCCGACTCGTAAGTGTACCGGGTACGAATTCCACTACGGCCATGTACCAATAGCTATTTCTGAGTTATACATATTGAATACTAACCGATGCTCTTACGATGAGGAAAAACATCGTAATGAAACCTACGAATTCAGGCAACTGACCACCATCCAATCTGATCCTCTGGTAGAGGTCACGGAGGTCAGACGGCAGTCGCTTCACTATCAGGCAGGCCGTAAGCTTGTTTGCCACCTTAATAGTATATAAAAAAAAGAAATTACCTAATTTGCCAAACCTTAGATCCTCAAGCTCTCGTGCGCGAGAGCATAACCGAGACATTAACGCTAAGAAGATGATGAGTGTAATAAAAACACCTTACAGTATCAAACCAGAGAGTTGTGATGTAGATGTTTATAATATTAACCAGGAATTCTTTGGGTACCTCCTCTACAGTTAAAGTCAAAGTCATACTATCCTATCGTGTGTCCGTCTTCGAAACTAGGCCGCCTCTCCAAGCTTCTACGCCAGTTTGATTCCGGCTACCTGCAGCCAATTTTTTCCGGCTTGTTGGCGAATATCCGTGTCAGATGAGTTTTTTGGTACCTATATTATGACATGTATCTACGAATGCCAATCCCTACCCCTAAATATGGCCCACCCCTATGGGATTTGGGCGGGATTGTGTGTGTATCTACAGAACTGTATGTGCCCTACTCATCTTGGAAGGTTTTTTCAAATTCATTTATCGACTTTATTTCCTTACGTGGGTTTTCTTGTACTTTACCTGTTTTGCTAACCTAAGTGCGAAAATCAAATATTATGAATCAGTATAGGTAAATGCTGCATACAATATTGGTTTTTTATTACTTATAGGTACTTGTAGATAACGCTCAAGGTATTTGGCGTAATGTTCACGTCAGAAGAGGCCTTCGTCTAGTGGCAGCGTTTTGCGAGACCGATAACCAAAGTTAAGCAATTGGAGAGACCGGGAACTGGATGGGTGACCGTTCGCACTTTGAGTACAGTCGATCTTCAGTACCGCAACGAGCTCGGACCTCTTTAAGTGATGACCGCATCGTCACTTACCACCAGATGAGATGCAGGTCAAATGTCTTGCTAAACTAATTTAAAAAAATCCCTGCTAAGGTTTTCTTAACGCGGAGTTTTTCGTTCTTAGATGGTTTTCTGTGTCGAGATGGAAACTATCGATGAGGATGCCTTTGCTCATTTATTTGATGCTCATGTGTTATTTATGATTGTAACTTACTTTATCATTTATTATTTAACAGTTACACAAGTTACGTTTGTTACAGAAATATAACATAGATATAACAGGCTCTGTTTATCTCGAAAAAGAAAACTATTCCAGCAGGCCTACAGCAGGCCTACTTATTGATGTTTTTATGAGCAATAAAGTGTTATATGTATGTATCTCTAAGATAATACAGACCGCATGATGGTAAGCATTATCCTTCATCTATGGACTATTGTAATAACTAAAAGTATCCCCAATCTTTGTAAAATCCTTTTGACATCCTTCTTGCAAAACTTCGTGTTGGATAAACCTAAGTTTTTACCTGATTGTACAGGAATACCCAAGTGAGGTAATAAAATTTATAAATGCATTAAAAACCAGGTTTCAATTTTATGTCAAAGGAAGGAAGGAAGTTTTAATAAAAATATATTTCGCATTGAAGAAATTTTTTAAAATGTCTTTGATTATAATCAAAGCAGAATCCTTTGCAGTCAGCTACTTCAATTCTTTGTTTTTAGTCTGTGAATTTTTAAATGATATTTCTGTGAATCTATATAAAATAAATAATTATTTATATTTACCTATAATTACCTACTATTTAATTAGGTAAAAGTTGACATTGTTAATTGATATAATTTTAAAGACATTTTATTGTAATAATATTTATAAT
This sequence comes from Blastobasis lacticolella, assembly GCA_905147135.1. NCBI lineage: Eukaryota > Metazoa > Arthropoda > Insecta > Lepidoptera > Blastobasidae > Blastobasis > Blastobasis lacticolella. Next base: position 2,974,894 of record LR990067.1, read on the forward strand.
AAAAAAAAATTAATTGACATTTTTATTGGTTTACAATATTCGATTGATTACTTCTGTAACTTTTATTTAATTGAATTTGTACTGACTTGGTTTATGCGTACCATATTATTAACTGTTTTATAGGACGACATATGATATGATAAGGTATCTATTAAACGTCATGGCGGTACTGTCATGCCAACATATTGACAAGCCAAAATTATTATTATAAAATATTATAAAATTTCGTGGCTCCCTACGCAGTTTTATACGCTGTTACCTGATAGAACCCGTGGCAGTGCGTACGCAGAGTTGTGGGTGGCTGCGGTGGCGCCATATACAAGGCGCAGTGCGTATATTATTATTTACAATTATTTTTGACATGACGCCACGCTATACGTTGCTTAGCTACACCTAGACGTCTGCGCGCGCAGAAGAATTTCCTGGCCTGATTATGTCACCAGAGAGGATACAGAAACTAGATGTCACTGTCAAGTGAAGGACGAAATGATGAAAATTTTATTAATTATAAACAATTATGTGAAGTGCAATCGGGTGTGATAAAACTTTTTCGATGGTTATAAGTATATTTTTTTAGGCTTTTTATTCTCTTATACGTACAGTGTTAATAAGTGCCCCTTTTCCCTGAGCCCATTCCCATGCAACATTGCTTAGTATGTTTACGGTCATTCAATAGCATCAAAGGGCTCCATATACATCAATCGCGAGTTCATCACGCGCGCATCCTTCTATGCTCACCTTGTAGCCAAAGCCACGACTCCCAGAACAACAACACACCACTCACAAACACATCTTTTTTTTTTTTTTTTTTTTTAATTTTAGACTATCCAGGCATTTGACCGCTATCTCACCTGGTGGTAAGTGACGATGCGGTCGAAGATGGAGCATGCCTGCCTAGGAACAGCCTATTCACTCTAGCCTTGAAGGCGTCCAGATTATAGTGATCAGGGAACACACTCGCAGGCAACGCGTTCCATTCCTTAGCCGTTCGCATTATAAAGGTTGAACCAAAGCGGCTCGTGCGGGCAGCTGGAAGATCCACGACATAAGGATGAAGCGCTCGCCCGGATCGCGTTTCCCGATGGCGGAAAGGGGCCGGCGGAATGAGGTCGTGCAACTGTTTCGCACACTCTCCGAAATGCAACCTATAGAATACCGATAGACACGCAACCCTACGCCGATGCTCGAGGCTCTGCAGCTTAGCCTCAATTAATTGCGGATCACAAATTATCTTCTTTGCACGTTTTTCCACCGAATCCAAAGCGGCCAGTTGGTATTTGGCTGATCCATCCCAGAGATGGCAGCAGTACTCCATGCATGAACGAACTTGTGCTTGATATAATTGAAGCAACTGCTTTGAAGTGAAGTACCGCCTGACCTTCGAGAGAATACCAAGTTTCTTGGCTGCAGTCTTGGCTTTGGATTCGATGTACTGTCCAAAGTTAAGATCTACTCCCTTACACTTACTCCTTAGCCAGTTAAAAAGTTCTACAGCCATAGTGAAACGCATACCTCGTGGTGCCCGATCCTGTGTAGCTTCCGCTCTAGCCGAGTGCATCAAAAGATGCACACGCGACAACAATCTCGTGTCCTGGCATGACCTCCTCACCTTTTCATACAAAACTCTACACACCTCACTTGAGAATAAGACCTCCCTCACACAGCAAATAAAAAACAACACTTCTCCAAATACACAATTACCCCAAGCGGCGCCTCGAAGGCCTCAGCATAGCAGACATCATAATGACATATTTTCTAAAGTAGAAGAGAAAGTGCAAGACGGAGATTTAAAAGGCGCCGCTCGGCAACTTTTTTCAAATGATACCATTGCACCCGACTCACCGGAGACCGCCACCGCACTACAATCCAAACACCCCCCAGGCCCTTCCTGCCCCCCTTTTGTAGACCCCCCATCTGACATCGCAACATGTCTCCACGCCAAAGAGGAAGATGTTGTTGCCGCCATCGCCACCTTCCCGGCAGGTTCGGCGTCCGGTCTGGATGGCATCTCCCCTCAACACCTCAAGGACCTCACCAGCCACGGTGTGGGCATGGCCGGCGACCACGTCATCTCAGCCCTAACCGGGCTGGTGAATGTCATGCTAGAGGGGAATGTGTGCCAGGAAGTGACACCGATCCTATACGGGGCTAATTTAATAGCCCTGACTAAGAAAGACGGTGGCGTACGACCGATCGCTGTAGGTTTCACCCTGCGGCGATTGGCTGCCAAAATTTGTGTTCGGCTAACTCGTTCTAAATTCCAGTCTCTTTTCGAACCCGTACAGGTTGGCTTCGGAACCCGCGGAGGCTGCGAGGCAACGGTCCATGCCGTACGCACCTTCACGCAAGACGATCTGTGCGAGGTGATACTTAAATTAGATGTAAAAAATGCTTTTAATTCGGTAAACAGGGACACCCTCCTGAATAAAATTAAACTACATGTTCCGGAGATTTATAATTTTATGCTACAGTGTTATCACTGTCCTTCAAAATTATTGCACAAAAATAATGAAATTCTTTCGGCCGTGGGGTGTCAGCAGGGTGATCCACTCGGTCCAGCGATCTTCAGTTTGGCCATAAATTCGATAATCCACAGTGTCAAATCAAAATTAAATGTATGGTACCTGGACGACGGTACCATAGCTGGGGATGCTCAGACTGTCCTAACTGATTTAGAAATGGTAAAACACAATTTTGACCTCATTGGTTTGGAACTAAATTTTAACAAATGTGAACTCTTCTTTTCTGAAAAAATAGACACAACCTTGGCACAATCCATAATCCAAAATTTTAATAGCGTAGCCCCAAACATAAAAATACTCACAAAAGACAGTCTGAGCCTTCTTGGCTCCCCTATTTTCGACGAGGCCATTCCACCGCTTCTAACAAGTTCGGTTTCTAAATTTAATGAATTTTCGGACCGCCTCCTTAAAATTAGCAGCCATTCTGCCCTCTTCATACTGAAGTTTTGTCTTTTCGTTCCTAAATTTACTTACCTGCTCCGCTGCTGCCCAGTGTGGAAATTCCCTGTACTAATCCAACACTTAGATAATGTAATAAAATTCCAAATTGAATCCATCACAAATATCAGACTCAGCGAGCAGGCTTGGACCCAGGCCTCCCTGCCAATTAGGTATGGTGGCCTGGGAACCCGCAAAATCTCTAGTGTAGCACTGCCGGCATTTCTGTCCTCTATCTATAGCTCGTCCGACCTCACAGGTAATATTCTTAAAGCCCCCGCGGCTACAAACTGTGAGGTCGCGTGCTTGGCGGAGGCTGAAACTGCCTGGCTAGCTGGACCGAGCCCAAATTTTCCTCCCACGCCCAAAATTCAAAAGGCCTGGGACAACATTTCTTCTCAAGTCATATTAGACACCCTTATTAACACCATCTTTAAAAGACCGCGCCAGGCTGGAAGCAGTTGCCAGACGAGAATCCGGGCACTGGCTCCACGCTTACCCATCCCCCAACACCGGCACTTTCATCGACCCGACCACTCTCCGTCTCGCCATCGGTCTCCGGCTGGGAGCCGAGGTTTGTATCGAGCATAGTTGTGCTTCTTGTGGAGCGAGTGTTGACCGCCTCGGTCACCATGGGCTTGCCTGTTCTTCGAGCGCTGGTCGCCTCTCCCGTCACGCCGCGATCAATGACATCCTGCGACGGTCTCTCGTCAGCGCCAACGTCCCCGCAATCCTGGAACCTCAACACATTGCACGGGACGATGGCAAGAGACCTGACGGGATGTCTATGATACCATGGAGGATGGGTCGCCCGCTGGTGTGGGACGCCACGTACGCCGACACACTAGCTGCGACCTATCTTCCGGCAACCGCTAAACGGGCTGGCGCGGCGGCTGAGATACGAGAGCGCTCGAAGGTGGGCAAGTACAGTTGTCTCGGCGCCCAATACGAGTTTGTCGCATTTGGTGTCGAGACACTGGGTCCGTGGGGCCCGGGCGCACACTCGCTCTTCATGGAGCTTGGTAAGCGGCTCAGGGAGGCGACGGGTGACTCACGTGCCGGCAGCTTTCTCGCGCAGCGGCTAAGTATCGCCATCCAGCGCGGGAATGCCGCCGCCATGATGGGCACCTTACCGCGTGGCCCTGGTTTTTTACATCTTTTTTAATTTAGGTTAGTTAGATAATAAAATATTTATATCTTATAAGGGTTTAGTTTAGTATATTTTATATGTATTACTGTATATATTTTTGGTATTTTAAATGTAGGTATTAGTGTATATTGTTATTATAAATGTAAATTATTTTATCAGGTATCTATTGTTATCAATATGTGAATCTGAATATCTGATACCCAATGTTATTTAATTTTAGTCAATTTTCTTTTCTTTTCATTTTATCTCGCACCGGGTTGTAATCTTCGTTCATTGCTCTCTGGTTGACTGGTAGGAAAAGATACTGAGCTTTAAGTCCGCCATTGTACTATGATCTACATGAAGTTTCAAATAAATAAATACATTTGAGAGCACCAGTGAGGTAAATTTCACTATTTTTTACGATTTATAAACAGTAGGCTAATAACGTAACTCTGTTGCCAACAATTCTCTGATTTCAATTATTGAAATTATTACTTTTGAGGTTTTGTATGATCGATTTAATAGTTTCAGTTTATTGCAATGGGACTTTGTTAGCAACTGAACTCACGAAATCGATGATCGGAATCACAAAAGTAATAATTTCAATAATTGAAATCAGATAATTGTTGCCAACAGCATTACGTAATTAGCCTGGTGTTGCTGATGTCCATAGGCGGCGGTGACCACTTTCCATCAGGTGGCCCGCATGCCTGTTTGTCTGCCGGATAACATAAAAAAAAAAAAAAACAGTATTTTGAATTATAAAATCAAACTTATATATTTTCCTTTGTATTTTAGAGACTTCAGTTTCTAATTGTAATTTGGTGACTTTGGTAGTCTCAGTATTGTATTAGAATACTATTATAGTAATAGTCATCTAAACTAAGATTATTGAATTATGAATATCTCATCGTCGTCACTTGTGGTCCGCTACTGGACGTTGTTTACCGTATTTATAACAATTAGTTTCTCTGTTATAGTAATTATTATTATTTTTAAATTAAGTGTGTTTTATGTGGTATATAAATAAAACCCCTTAATTATTATTCTAATTGTATTAACTACTAGAACGGACCCGGCGCGACTTTGTTCGCATCACGTTCTACCCCTACCTACCCTTGTTCTTCTTACTTATTAACCGTTCTCTTGAATTACTCTATTATTGGAAACCTCATTTAAAGTCCATAGTAAATTTAAAATATATAAGTAATATTTACATGGGGACCGTAGGCGGGGACCTACTTTCTATATACAGGTATAAATATAGATTTGAACGGTGATTTTATTCAAAATCACCATTCAATCACATGACGACCTGAGTGGTTCAGTGGTCAACATGCCAGTCTCCACGCAAGAGGTCCCGGGTACGATTCCCGGCCGGGCAGAAATTTTAATAATGAATTTTAATTTCTGTTACGTGTCTGGATGTTCTATGTTTAATAAGTATGTATTTAAAAAGTATATAAGTTAGCTAGCACCCATAGTACAAGCTATGCTTAGTTTGGGGCTAGATGGCGCTGTGTGAATTTGTCCACGATTATTTATTTATTTAAAAAAGGAAAGGTTTTTACGGGGTCGGCAACGCGTGGTTGATGCCGCTGGTATTGTAAACGTCCATAGGCTGCGGTGACTGTTTACCATCAGGCAGGCCGTAAGCTTGTTTGCCACATTAGAGGTATAAAAAAAATTGTCTGATGACATAAGCCCGAGAACAGACTGCACCTTGTACAAAGCTATATATGTCTGATTTACATTGGTCAAGGGCAGCGGCGAATATCGAGTACAAGTACAGTGGCGAGTGGCGAGAGCCTAGACAATAACTGCTTACACAACAGCGAGTCCAGTGCTATTTCTCTGTCGTTATGGCCGAGCAAAATCAACAACAATCAACAAGTTCAAGCCCAGTTGAGCTGGGCTATTACGGCTGTTAGTAAGTGTTACAATATCGGTGGCAAGGTTGTTTAAAATTTAAAAATAAATACACAACTATAATAAATCGTTTTATTGTAAAAACGTTAATAAATTATTAGTTTAGTATTACAAAAACAAAATAAATTAAAAATTTACTACAATATTATGAAGGATAATATTTCAGTCCAGTTGGTTGTATTTACTGAGGTAACGATTGAGCAAATACAATACTTGGCCCATCTGTTTTCATTTTACGATCTTTGGTATCTCGGTCCTCTGCTGAATTTCTATTTACAGACTCCATTTCTAGACTTCGATCTTTTGGATCACCGTTTAGGCCATATTTCCTAACTTTGGATCTAGCATATACCGTTTCTATTTTATCTACATTTTTAACTTGTTTCTTATTTTGTTCTAAATTGCTTTCTGGATACGTCGAAGATTTACCGTTTTCATTAATATTTTTATTCAAGTATACTTCTGTATATGTATTTTCAGTAAAAGCAGATGTTTTATCAACCATTTTAGTTTCAAAATCCGGTACTTCCAATGCAGGAGGTGTTCTAAATTCTACTTTGATAAACTTATTTTCTTCGTTTATTTTCAATTGTGGTTTCGGTAGTGTATCTTCAATTTCTACGTCGTGATCTTCATCATCTTGATTTTTGTAAGGTCTACGCAATGGCTTTAAACTATTCATCAAATTATTGTTTTTATAACTTTGGTCGTATTTTCTTCTTTCTCGATTAATTATTGGATCAACAGTTTTATCTGTTGTGTAGTAGTTCTTATCGTCCCGTATATTTTCATTTACATATCCATCATCGCTTAGTAAGTAGGCATGATTATCAGCCCTGAAATCTGGATAATAGTCATCTAAACTATTAGGATACTCAGATACTGTATCTTCTTCTCCCAAGTCTGGTGTGTCTATGTCTTTATCTAAACTATTACGGTACTCAGATACTGTATCTTCGTCACCCAATTCTGGTGTGTCTATGTTTTTGCTATACTTTAAATCGTATATATCAATTGTGGGGTTAGTACTAGTAGTCGAATCCTGTTTATCAAATGATTTAATTTCTACTGAAGAAGAAGAAGTACATTCAGTCGTCGAGCTATCCGTATCATTCTTGGAATCATTCTCCGTGATTATTTCCTCTGTTACCTCTTCTACATATTCTTTTTGTGGTAATTCTGACATTGTTTTTGCATGGAGAATACTTTCTTTTTCAGTAGAGTAAGAATCTGTAGTAGTGTCATTCATTGCCCGAGGTAATAATTCCACATTATCTGCATCGGGATTATCTTTCTCGACATTCGATTTATTTTTATTTCTCTTCTTCTTTCGTCTTTTGGTTCGATTTCTTTTTGGTTTTTGTTTTGTCTGTGATTGGTTGTTACTAGCTGGGTGTTGTGAAGTTCGTAAATTTGTGCCAAGTTGATTATTCTGATATTGATGTCTTACATACGAAAGCAAATTTCTCACTACGCCTTCCGGAATAACTGGGAATTTTCTCCGGAACTCTTGTACGACTAATTCATCTTGGGGACTAGGCACAGTATTGATCTTTAGGCGCAGTTCGTTTGGTCCGTCATTTATAATATTGGGAATCCTATTTTCGCAAGGGGATGTTTGTGGGAATAGTACGTCATTCACATTTATTGCTCCAATATCCCCGATTTCGATTTTTGTATTTTGATTATCTGTAGCTTTTGTATTGCTTGCAAATATATTATTATCACCCATATGACTATGTGTTATTTCATTTAATCTTGCCTGGTATGATTTAAGTACACTATCATAATATTGATAATTGTCAAGATTGCCATTATTCACATTACAAGGCAACTGTTCATTTACAATAGACTGCAAGTCGTTTGAAAGTTTATAATTATTGCCAGTACATGTTTCATATGTTGTTGTGGATCCCAAATTGCAATCGTTACATTTATTCAAATCTACTTTTGTAGGAGTTAATGCTTGATTGCTACTATCAGTGTCCTTCGGTTTGCGATTTATTTCGTTGTTTGAACTTTTTCTGCGCTTTTTTTGTTTTCTTCCTCTCGGTGTATCCGTTGTGGCCTCACTACGTTTCTTCTTTTTGCATTTTGGTTTTCTTCCTCCCTCTCCACATCGTCTTCCATTATTGTCTTTCTTATCATTCCTTCTACTTCGATATTGTTTAACTTTGTTAGCGTTAACTAGTTCTGGTGGAACAATTATGTAATTATTGATAATATTTGGCGTTGGACTACTACTGATTGCATTACCAAGCCTAGTAACCTCAACACCGTTTTCTTTATACATTGTGTTGGGATCCAGAATGTTTCGCAAAGTTGGATTATTTAAGATATTATTGAATAGTATCTTATTCACGTCATTGCTGTAGATTTGTTGGTCAATATACTGTTGGTTATATGCGGTACTCTCGAATGGAGACACAACAGGAGGTATATAGTTTTCATAGTACGGGTTTATATGTTCTTGGAAATGAATAGGCGTGATGGATTCAATGTGGTTGGGATTGTATTGTGGTATTATGATAGGGGTACCGTAGGAACTTTGGCAGACAGGGCATGGTGACTGTAGTAGTAGCGGGTTTGATGATACCTGTGGAAGAATAGAAAGTAATTTAAAAAAAATTGCGTAGATAAGAACACGGACGGACGGTCCACCCGCTTTAAACCCACCACCGTCCAGGACATCTGCATTCTTAAGGGAGTGGATGCGGTGTCGGTCTTTGAGGTACCAGTAGACATATCTTTTGAGGAATCCTATAGTATAGTGCGAAGAAAATACTACCGGAGGGATATAATGAATTTTAGCCCAAAATAAACAACGGCCCTCCGCAATTTATTACTTTGTGAACCATTCGGGCGGGCATTCTGAGATTCATTCTGGTCCAACTAAATATTCTAATATAAAATAATAAGTCTGATAGAATGAATGCACGAATGTAAATATTTTAGCGCTATTCACAACAAATCGGCAGACAAACTACGCACACAGACACATGCATATGTGACTTTGACCTTTGTTTAATAATGACGTAGGTACATAGAGCGTCGTCTTTACAAAAAAAAAAAAAAAAAAAAAATCGTGGACAAATTCACACAGCGCCATCTAGCCCCAAACTAAGCAAAGCTTGTGCTATGGGCCTAGCTAACTGGTATACTACATATATACTTTTTTTAAATACATACTTATTATACATAGAACACCCAGACCCGTAACAGAAATTATAATTCATCATTTAAATTTCTGTCCGGCCGGGAATCGAACCCGGGACCTCTTGCGTGGCTGACTGGCATGTTGACCACTGAACCACTCAGGTCGTCGAACTTTGTCACATGCGACATCCGATGTGTACATAATTTTTCGCCTAGTACGTAATATTAGTGTTATATAACATTACGCCGTTATTGGCCGTGTGGTGTCCGGCAGAGTAGAATAACACTAAACCCTTACTCATGGGTGACGCCCAAGGCGACGAATGTTGTCGAAGCAAAAGATCGAGAGTCTACGTAGACTGGAAAATAGGCAGTGTATTCCATTGTTGTATTTACAACACTGCGATCTCCAACCCGCCTGCCAAGCGTGGAGATTATGGCAATAACCTCTGCTTAGTCGGGGGCGGCCTTAGTCCTGCAGTGAACCGTTGCGGGCTGTGATTACGCATCTTTTCCGTGGAGTTAGGCAGATACCTGTTTTACTTGCTACGCCCATTCAATAAATCATAACCATAAAACTAACATAAAAGTGTTATTAGACGTATTACTTATTAATAATAAATAATAAATAAATAATCGTGGACTACATTATTATGTTCAAGCGCGGACCCGCGTTATTACACCTGTATAGGGAATGTAATACCGAGATCCCACAATACCTGGATCCCTTATACTAACGACAGGACTAAGTGGTTCGAGTGGTTCAGTGGTCAACACGCCGGTCTGCCACGCAAGAGGTCTCGGGTTAGATTCCCGGCCGGGCAGAAATTGAAATGGTGAATTTTAATTTCTGTTACGGGTCTGGGTGCTCTATGTATAATAAGTATGTATTTAAAAGTATATAAGTAGTTTATCAGTTATCTAGCACTCATAACACAAGCTTTGCTTACTTTGGGGCTAGATGGCGCTGTGTGAATGTGTCCACGATTATTATAATATTAATATTATTATAATATCGGTAGAAAATTTTGCGGGCTGTTAGCATAACGATTGAACCACCCATATTTTTCCTTTTACACTCATACATTTCTGGCGTTACAAATTAGTCCATAACTTCAAAAATACCTAATCGATTTTACTTCGGTTTTCGCGGCTTGATAGCCAATAACACAACGATTACCTCTGTATTTAATTAATTTCTTCAACACGATCGCTTTACGCCAGACAATATAATTTTTTAGAGAAATGGCGTCTTGCCGGAATATTTTGAACGGTACGAGTTTATTCTCGACTCTATATCTGTAAGTCATTGTAGTTCTATCGTCTGCCCAATGCAACATTTAGTTAACTAGGTAGCACGTCAAACTAATAACCCTCCACATTTTCGTCATGGTATAACAACACTCAGCTAATTCACCCTTCAAAAACGTTACTATAAGGTCTAACAGGACGCGCAAACGCAAACAGGGTTCCAACTGACACTACTTGAGTGGCGATCGGCGCTATGCCACCTTCAAAATAAACGCAATTTACCAAAGATATTGGACATGGAGCATAGATGGAGCCTCGACCTATAGAGAATATACACTGTCACTCTGTCACATTTCTATACAAATGACTCAATGTTTTACAAAAAGCTAGAACATTAGGTGACCGAGGCCACCAAATTTGACAATATCAGTGGTTATGGAGAGGTATTTGACAACCACTGCGGTGACTGCTTACCATCAGGCAGGCCGTAAGCTTGTTTGCCACCTTGGGAATATAAAAAAAACTTATAGCCGTCCCTTTTGTACACGTCACACTATTGAAAAAGGAACAAATTAACGATTGTAACTTCTGCTGTGAGAAGGCTCTTTCTATGCATCCATGTTCAATTTCTTTGCAATTTACCAATAATAGAGCAGTACACACGAGCCCTGTGAGAACTCATAGTAACTTTGCTTTACTTAAACAAGTATATTGCTTACGATGAGGAAAAACATCGTGATGAAACCTGCACATTCAGGCGACTGAATGTGTAACCATGATCCAATGAATTTGACATTAGATAGTTGTAGACTACGTTCATTTACGTTGGCCACTAGCTATAGCGTCTATAAAATTAGAGTAGTGTAAGATGTTTTATGTCAAATTCAGTTGTTCAGTGAGATATCCAATAGCCCTGCTAGTCAGGTTCCCCTGATAGAGGGTTACGGAGGTCAGATGGCAGTCACTCCACTGTAATTACCTGATCTGCCATATCCTGGATCACGGTCAAGGCGCGCTCTCGTGCGCGAAAACATAACCGGAACATTAACGCCAAGACGATGATGACTTAAATAAGCATATTGCAAACACAACAAAAATATAAAACTCAGCACACTCACCAACACATAACAGAAACACAATGACAGCAGTAATTTGATCATCATAAACAATTCACATCTTTCTGAACACAAACGACATTAGCTGCTTAAAAATTACTTTCAATTTTATTAAGAAAAAGCAATATCTTTTTTTTAACGGCTCGGGTATCGAGAAGAATTTGAAATTAGAATACGTGCTGGTTTATATAAAGTATGGTTTTATATCGCAACTGATAAAGGGAACTGGACATTTTATATCTATTTCGTGTGGGAATGATTAAACACGGAGATCTTCTTTGTGTAGTAACGTTTCGTAATGTTACAAAATGTGTACGAGTCATGTATGTATGTATGTAACTACCTAACCTAACCTAACCTTAGACAAGCCGACAGGAGTTTTTACGAGCGAAGGAGGCATAAGGGCCGTATTCACAGTCGAGTCTCAAGACCGTTTTTGGGATCGCCTCACGTAAGTTCGTCTTAAGACACTGAGACGATCTTAAGACCTTATGTATTCACAGTCGGAAAGTAAGATCACCTTACGTAAGAATTTGGTCACAACCATTTACTTATTCACCTCGTTTAAGATCACCTTAGCGAAGTCAATGCTTGAGACGATCTCACATGAGGTTCGGGTCTTTCCGGAATTATTCCGTTAGAGCAGCCAATCAATAAGCTCATATAGTTGTGTGACAAATGTGAAATTCGTCGACAGAGTGCGCTAGTAACTTTCGCAAAAAGACCGCGAAATTGCAAAGAGCAATACATTCGATATAATTATTTTAATATTTCATTAGAAAGGAATAGGCATTCATTATAAAATTAGATTATTAACGAGTTATGAGAGGAATGTAATAGGGGATGTGGTTAAGACGTCAGCATTAAACAATAACATATTCTGACGGTATTTGTAATTTTATATGTTCCTCCATTAAATTTTAGTAGTTTGTAATGTTTATCGAAAAAATATCGAGAGTTTTGTTTATTCGAACGTACTAGAGTCGAGCACAACAGCGATCGAACCCTCTCACGAGCATAAAAGGGCCTACTCACAAGAGGCCAGACCCTTCGGTGGGGAGAGCTACGAGACGTGATTGGATGCGCGAAAATTAAACGTACGGAGTCTGCGCTGAGACTCCAAAGATTTCAGAGTTCTGTACATAGAGAAAATATTCTCCAAAAAACTCCGAAAAACTCACCAATACATTACAAACGCGTGCAAACACAATAGCGTTTAATGAAATGCATACGAGTCACTTCGAATACTCCTATCATGAAATAATTAATACCATTGATAGAACTGAAACCGTATTATTTATGAAAATAATGTTTCTGTGATCATCTTAAGTCGAGTGTAACGTCGACTTGAAATATTTTGACTGCTGTGCTCAAATAGTGAGGTTATGTTGGCATTTAAGATCTCTCAGAATCGACTGTGAATCATGCGCAGTAAGATCGTCTTGAGACCGAGCTCAAGCATCGTTTGTGAATTATTTCTGCCTTGGGTAAGGTAGCGATTTGACTTCTGCCTTAAGACGGTCTCAAGGTGCGTCTGTGAATCGAAATGCGATCTTAAGATCGCCTTAAGACCGACTTACATTTAAGAATCGACTGTGAATACCGCCCTCAGAATCGACTGTGAATCATGCGCAGTAAGATGGTCTTGAGACCGAGCTCAAGCATCGTTTGTGAATTAGTTCTGCCTTGGGTAAGGTAGCGATTTGACTTCTGCCTTAAGACGGTCTCAAGGTGCGTCTATGAATCGAAATGCGATCTTAAGATCGCCTTAAGACCGACTTACATTTAAGAATCGACTGTGAATACCGCCCATAGTCAATATTAGTAAGTTCGGATAAAAAAAAATTGGCATCACTGTCCCGGTTGTGCTCTCGCGCATGAGGGCCCGGGGTCCGCCTTGACCATGATCTAGGAGTTGGCAGGTCAGGTTACAGTGGAGCGACTGCCATCTGACATCCATGGCCCTCCTACCAGGGAAACCTGACCAGATTGGATCATGGTAACACATCCAGTCGCCTGAATGTGCAGGTTTCATCACGATGTTTTCCCTCACCATAAGAGCATCGGTCAGTATTCAACTAATGTCCATAACTCAGAAAACAGTCATTGGTACATGGCCGGAGCGGGATTTGAACCCGGGGCGTCTGGCTTACGAGTCGTATACTCTAACTGCTCGGCCACCGACGCTCGATCGGCCCAATTAGACTATAGGTTATTCTAACCCATCAAGCACAACGAAAATTCAACACTGTAGTGATAGTAGAGGTTAAGGAGACCCATAAAACGTTAGCCTGCCCTTTTACTACCCAGCGCAATTATTTTTCATATTTTGACCATTGACCCATACTTCGACCTTTTTTTGCTATAGTACTTACTACTCCTCTCTGCAGCTTGGGCCAAATGGCGGGAACTCACAGCAGTCACATGTGACCCTAAAATCCCTGTAAAGCTCAAAGGGCTTATATACAAGAGTGTAATTATTACGGTGATGCTTTATGGCTGTGAGTCATGGCCAGCGCTGACGAACGAAATGAAAATGCTGCGTTGGATGTGTGGAGTTACGCGACTCGATCGAGTACGTAACGAGTACATCTTGGCAGCCTTGGCGTGAGGGATATCGCAGATAAGATTGAGGAGACTCGTCTGCGCTGGTTTGGTCACGTGTTGCGTAAGCCTCAGGGATATGTGGGAAATAGGTGCCTGAACCTGCCGGTATCAGGAAAGTCCCGTGGGCGACCCAAGAAGCGATGGATTGCCATCGCTGAGTCGAATGCGAGAGCCAACGGCTTACGACGAGAGGATGCCGAAGACCGGGCGAAGTGGAGAATATTGAGTTGGAAAGCGGACCCTGGCAGAGGCCGGGATGAGCGCTAGGACGACGATGATGACTTACTTAACCTCTTGTGTGGGCTCTAAAAATAAAAAAAACGGTCTGTCTTGTAACTTGATGACGTAGAATAACTTTCGATGCCCTTACAGTCTAAATGCTTCCGTCAAAATGAGTGAAATTGACCATTGAGCTGTATTGAACGCACAGAGTTCACGTAGCAGATGTGCACTTGTTTGTTCTACGCGGTGACAAACAAGCCGACAGCCCACCTGATGGTAAGCAGTTACTGTCGCCCATAACATCTGCGATTCATGCATTCAGGTATCTCGCAACAAAGACGTAGAACCGAAGGTGCGTTGTCACTGTGTATAAGATGAAATGCCCCATTACAGACGTAATTGCGTTGGCTTCTTTATTCTGCATACCAGAATATAACAATGCAAGCATTGTCGTTCGGCGGCAGAAATAGATTAGGCTGTGGTTCTTTGGCGGTGAAGGATAATGGTAGCCGCCAATGTTGACTTTGGCGGTGGAGGATAATGGTAGCCGCCAATGTTTGCAAGCGAAGATGGTGAGAAGGTAGAAAAGGGTAATTACCCACCTGGCCGGGTGGTGTGACCAGGGGACCAAAGGCCCGACAGTTGATCGTCGGAAGTTGTATATATGCCGTGGAAGTTGGCACATTTCTCTTGCGCGATGTAGGACGGTTAGCGCCATCTATGTGCGGATGCTTGCCAACCTTGTGTTCGTGTACTCGTAATGTGAGTATCGTTGAGGTTCCCTGTTGGAGCGATAGATGTCGCTACAGTTCTCACCCAGGCAGTCTCCTCAGGCTTGACAGAATCCTACCTCCTAACAAATTTACCGCCGACTTACTGTGTATTTACTATCTTATTCATGTGTATTAACTTTTTTGCCAAGCTGTAGTTGTTAGCATATAGAGACACTTATAAAAATTGTCATCCTTGGGTCGCGTGTATAAAATTGTTGACACAAAACTTATCTGACATGATGACAGCATCGCTGTTTTGGAATTGACAAGACATTTGCAAGTGGCGACAATGAGTTCCAGCTTTGGCCACCGGGTCACATAAGTTTGTGAAGTTATAGGGCTTACGTCAAGATACACACACGTCACCACAAACTGATCCGACCAGGTGACTGAAACTGGAACTAGTCTCGCCAATTGAAATATCATTTGGCGGCAAAACTAACAACAGAGACGCCAATATTGGCCCAGATAAGGTTGTGGAGTTACACAGCTCTTATGTCTCAAAACTCATGATCAACGACTTTTTATTACAAGCTTTTACGTAACTTGAACTGTTCGTATGAATGTAAGTTTTAACGTCAAAAGCAAACAATTTTTCGACCATTTGTTGGTATCAGATTGAGCTGATATTTGGTATACCTATGTAACATGGACGACAATGCATCAATATGGTACCATGGAGGTAGTCTGATGGAGTCGGAAGGTGGTCCTAGGATCTAATGAACGCAATAAGATAACCCCATTGTGTTTGGGCTATAGTAGGTACTATACTGCGCAATAAAAGCCTACTACGAATTTATTTTTAATTTGAGATCTTGTTAGTAAAACAGATATAAGTTTTATCGACGAAGGAAAGGAAACTTTTCATCGCTACAAAAAGAAAGAAATATCAACTTTCTAAAACAACTTTATTTACTTAACACTAGGTAGATAATTAACAACAGAAAAACAAACTACAACAACAGCTTTTCCAATTCAACAACAATGCTGGTTATCAGCTTAATCAGACCTCCTAGGAGACCTGTGCCATCAGAAAGTCCAGTCAGGAGCCCTAGGACTAGATTTAGGATTTGCGACACGAGCCCAAGAAGCAGTCCAGGGGCTGTCAGAACGTTCGATCGGAACAGAGAGATGAGCACACTGATGTACAGGAACAGAACTGAGGCTAGATCGGTCAAAGTCGCGTATAAAAGTGGGAGAGTGCAACCGAAGTATGGCAGCAACGCTGGTGTCAGATTCTGCACAATATTGGACAGGTTGTTTAGATTGTTTATCAGGTTTATCAGGAATGGAATCAACAGGCAGGCGAGTTGGTTCGCTACAGGCAACACTGTGGATATCTCGTCGAAGGCCAGACGCAGTGCGGTGATGGAGTAGGCTGGTATCATCGCCTCGCTTCCGTTGATCTGTGAAAATAAAATAAATATAGGTTTTAAGACTTTCGTGGGTATTCACAATATTAACAGTGGTAACAAACCCAAATGTGTGTAGTGAAAGTGTAGAAACATAATAAATAACCTAACCGACAGAAAAATGTCTGATAACCCAGATCAAGTTTACATATACGCAAATATATTCAAATTTACAGAACCGATTTTAATGAAACAAAGCTAAGGACCACCACGATTGATGAATGGCTTTCAAATACAGAAAACCGTATCCAAATGTGTCCAAATCCGTTCTAGAAGTTGGCCTATTATGTTTTCAAGGAAACCACCACAGAAATCTAAATAATTGACTTAGAACTCTCAAGATACCAAATTTGTGCGAATTTTTCTTTAAAAATTAATTAGAAATTATACTAACCAGCAACACGAATCCAAAAAGAACGAAGGCCAGTTGAGTTTTCATTTTAATGTTTTCCTTTTGTAAAGGTAAATATAATTATAAACTAAACGTTAACTGAATGATATAGTTCAGAAAAAACAATGCACTTATAAAGGTGGCTTATCACAGTTACATAAAAGCTATTGGGCTAGAAATATTTACGATGAATTACAAAATGGGTTACGAAGAAATTGTGTAAATTTCTTTATCTATGTAGCGGCGATGGCTCAGTTGGTATTGCGCGCGGTTTGTATTGGTTGTCACAGGTTTAAATCCTACTAGGCTTGCCTGAAATAATACAAACATGTGTCACTAATGAGCATACAACCTACCTGTTACCTGTTGATAAGTGGTAAGATCATGGTTACGCGATGCTTTTACGATGAGGGCACACGACGTGTTATAGAGGTGGGCAACGCATTAGCGATACTCTTGGTGTTGCTAATGTCTATAGGCAGTGGTGACCACTTTCCATCAGGTAGCCCGCTTGCCTGTATGCCTACCGTATAAAATAAAAAAAAAAAAAACGATGAGGGAAAACATCGTTCTAAAACCTGCACATTCGGGCGACTGAATGTAGTCAGGTTCCACTGGTAGCAAGGTTACGGAGGTCAGATGGCAGTCGCTCAACTGTAATTATCTGATCTCAAGGTCAAGGCGGACTCCGGGCTCTCGTGCGCGGAAAAACAACCAGTATATTAACGCCAAGATGATGATTATTATTTATTTAACATTGCAGTAATATTTAAGTTAAATCACTGTTCGATCAAACCTTTGAAACATTCTCGTTGACAAAATTGAAGGTATGCCACACAATTAATCTGACAGAGGCTTAATTAGTAATGCAACTAAAGTCCAATAAATCACCAAAATCCGAATTGCGGCTTTCCGCAATTCGTATTTTGGTGATTATTGTTATTTCGGTGATTTTGGTGTTATTTCTTAAATGTATATTTTCTGCTACATTGAGCATCATAGTTTTTTTTTATTAAACTGAAGTTTGACGTCACGTCGTACAAATGTCAAGTCTCAAGATCGTTCTGAAATATTTGATTTGCATCAGAAAAAAATTCCTTTGAGGATCTTATGGACGCGTTCCGTTTTGCGAAAAGTGGTAATGTTGTGCTAAATAAATATAGTAGTTTCGCCTACTATATTTTAATTTTAAAAATATAGTAGGTAGACTCCTAATATAGTAGGATACTATATTTTATAGATGGGTTGGCAACCCTAGTCATGACTCATGCCAGTAATTGCGCTGGCTACCCTGCCCTTCAAGCCGGAACTCAACAATAAAAGCGTTGTTGCATGGCGGCAGAAATTAGCAGGGGGTGGGGAGGTAGCCATCCAGCACTGTTGACACAAGTGTCCTGCTATATCTTTCATCTTCGTATGGAGAGAAGGGAACAAAGGCCCTCTCACGGTGCGAACTATGTCGTGGGTACAGTTGTGCTAGCCGTACAGGCGGACTCATCAGGCTTCATAGAGTCAGAGAAAATTTTACACTTCCTTGGCCGCCTGTTCCTTTTTATTTTCTACCAATTTCTGTCAATGAGGAGTTTTCCAGTAGATATTGTTAGTTGGTTTCAAAAAGCATTTTGATAATCTTTTTTTAATCTGTATGATGGTGGCAGTGATTTCATGCAGCCAACTAATACTAAACTTTAAAATGTTTATTAATATAAACAAAACTGTTAAAGGTTGAACGATATGTAAAATGAAATATTTATAGAAGTTGGCACTATGTTCCATTATTATTACAACCTCTAAAATGGTTGAAAACTATTGACAAATACAATATTATCCAATACAACGTACCAAGTGTTTATATCCTGTTTGCTAAGAACCTATTTAAAGCGATTATCAATTACCAAAATTGTCGGGGTGCCATCTAGTGAGTGGTTAGGAATGCTTTAGATACCTATTGGAAAACTGCTCATTGTATTTTCGGTATCAAAATAAATATTAATAAACATGCGTGGACAGTTTACACAGCACCATTTAGGACCGAAGTAAGCAGAGCTTGAGTCATGAGTAAACATTTCTGTTTACTGACAAACTGTTTGTATAATTTTTTATAAAACATACTTATTATACATGTAATACCCAGACCCGTAATAGAAATTAAAATTCACCATTTCAATTTCTGCCCGACCAGTAACCGAACCCGAGACCTCTACGTGGCAGACCAGCATGTTAACCAATTGAACCACACACGTCCTCTAAAATGATGATCATCTTAGTTTTCGGACGCGAGGGTCCGGGGTCCGCCTTTACCAGCTCCAGGATTAATGCATCTTCATACAATATAATCATGCACCAAGTGAAGATCTTGTGTTTTAAGTATAGGTTAACACCAGTGAAGTATAAACTTTTACTATACATATTATAGGGTTTGTTAGCACAGTTAGTATTGTTTTTATCTCGATATTTCCCCTAAACCTGATAATATGTGTAGTAAATTTTAGTGAATAACCACGAAAGTCTTAAAACCAATAGGTAGTATACCACCGAAGTATGTCTGAAGACATTCTATCACGACACGAAGCCTCGGTTTCTCAGTAATATTAGGCAAGATAGCACTTGACTATGTGATTGTGATAAGCAATTTGTAGAAATAGTTATTTATGAAATTGGGTATTTAAAACTTGTTACATAAAGTTGATAGTGATAGCTATACAATATAGAGAATGTACTTAACACGCTATAGATAATTAGGTAACCATATTACATTAGGTGTTATCACAGTTATAAACTTTTGCAACTAGCACAATATAAAAATGTATTGTTTAGCTTTCAAATCATTGTTCAGCACACATTTTGGAATAGCACACATTTTCTACAAAACAATTTGGTTTCTACCATAAATATATCTAATTGGTAAATATCCTTTTGTTTAGAAAATCCAAAATGTCGGCAAAAATTACTTACTGTTTGATCTTTGTTGTTGCTGTTGCTCTATTAACGGTGAGTTAAATGTGAATTAATTTTTGAATTTCGGATTTAGAACGGAATGTCAAAGGTCTCTTACGAAGGGTTCTGTACTACTATCAGTCAGAAAATAACTTCAGGATATGGACATTATACCTAGTTAAGAAAAGCCAAGAAAATTTGTACGAAACCGGGTCAGGACATTAATAAAATATAAAACGTAACACTTAAAACTTCTAGTAGATACTATCTAATATAACAATTGTTATAAGATGGCGACAGTTACCTCTTACCATCAGGTGGGCTGTCTGCTCGTTTGTCACTGAGTAGCATAAAAAAACATAATTGTATCAAAATTAAAAAAGCAGAACATAACATTCTTTAAATCAACTTCTATCCTGTCGGGAATTAGCCTCTATTAGCAGCCTGTCATCTGACAAGAGAGGAGACATTCTACTTCTTCTTCTTAACAACAAGAATTTCCGTTCCAGCCGCCAGCAGAAGCATCAGCAGCCGTGCAACTGCCAGCAGTATACCCTCTCGTCAACATCCTGCTGCCACTCCTCAACAACGTCTACAACCTCCTGCTCTCCCTCCTGTCAGTCTTCGATACCCTCCCTCCGACCATCAGCTGCATGATCCCTGTCGACCTGGGCGCCTTGGAAACCTCCCTCCTCAAGCTCTACTCGCAAGCCTTAGCGATCATCAACTTCCTTCGATCCTTACCCGAATATGCTATCGGGGCGAACCCTTCCTCGCCTTCCAAGGGAGTCAGCAGCGTCTCCGGTCTGCTCACAACCCTCGTGTCGACAGTCACAGACCTTACTGATGATGTGCTGGTGGGGATTGGCGGTGGTCTGCTTCCAGGTCTGCTTCAACTGGTGGTCATGGTCGTACAGACCCTGCTTCAGTTGCTACTTTGAAGTGGACTGGAATGCAACGTGTAATCTGTAGTGTTGTTTGATTTGTTGTAGATATATATTTGTTGTAGTAATAAAGTGATATAGTTGACTATTTTGTTGTTTATTTCAAGAAGAGAAAAGAACTTGGGAGAGAACTTAGGTTAATTGGGAAATTCGCTACAATAGGGAAAAATCAACAATACTCACATTATGAGTACAAGAACACAAGGTTACAACACCCAGCCAGGTGGGCAATTACACTTTTCTACCTTCTCCATCTTCACCAGCAACCCTATCCCTTCACCGCCAAAGGATTGCCACCAGCCACTTCTCGCTTTAAGGGTTCATCATATCAGCCGAAAGACGCCCACTGCTCGGCGCAGGCCACCTCTAGAGATCTAGACGGCGGCCGGTCCTGTGACTTACGCATCCAGCTGGTGGTGCCTGCGATTTATACCAAGTTGTCGGTCCGCCTACCCACGCTGCGTCTTTCGGTACGTGGTCGCAACTTGAGAACTTTACTGCCCCATCGGCCATAGGCAACGGCTTTAAGGATAATCAGAAAATAAAAATAAAAAATACGGATCTTTGATTTTTTTACGGGAGAAAATTGAAACAGCAATATTTTACATAGATTATAATTTTTTTACCCCGTATTTTATTCTAGCTATTACGGGTTTCTGTATTATCATAGTCTGAAAAACAGGGTTACCCGTGAAATATGGGGCATCTGGTAATCCCTAATTGGGTGTTCAGGCGTTTTGGCGGGGTCTAGTTTTGGCCCGCGGGCCGAAACGCCTGATTAATTACAATTATTATTTTTCCTCAGAAGTTTGGGCATACAGTTAAACATTTGTATTTAAAAATGTTTCTTGTATAACTTTGCATTTAAAACTTGTTTTCTTTATATAGTCTGTAGGTATACATGTATATACCTACAGACTATACTATATAAAGAAAAAAAAACTATAATTAACCTATGGGAAAAACGGCCTCTGAAAGTACGAAACAAGAATCTTCATCTGGGCGTTAATGTCGCGGTTGTGCTCTCGCGGACGAGGCCCTGAGGTAAGTCTTGACTATGATACAGGATTTGGCACATCAGATAATTATAGTGGAGCGACTACCATCTGATCTCTGAGACCCTGATAACAGGGGATCCGATAGATCGGATCATGGGGAGACATTCAGTCGCCTGAATGTGCAGGTTTCATCACGATGTTTTCCCTCACCGTGAGAGCATGGGTTAGAGTTCAACTAATGTACGTAACTCGGAAAAAGTTATTGGTAAATGACGGCACTAAGGTCGGTCCCTGTCGCCTACGAGTCAGATACCTTACCCTTCCTTCCTAATCCCTTTTACGGTCCCGTGCATGAGTGTGTATGTGTGTATGAGTGTGTATTAACCCTATAACCCTAAGCTACGTAACCCTCTTAAGTATAAGCTCGTGTAAGTGACCATAACCTTTCATTTAGGCATCCACATTTCACCAAGTTTTTGCTCAAATATTGAGTACCTGTCCGGACAGGACAGGCCATTATCCCTTACATAATATTTACATAATTCAGCACATCCTTTCATGTATACATACATATCCATGTATGTGCCAGGTAGAATGACGTCAAGCCGCCGGGGTTACTACCCACTCGTTGTCTAGTGGATTATTTATTTGACGTAGATGATGTAATTTAAAGTGGTGAGCGTCGGTGATCTAATGGTTATGGGCTTCGACCCGTACCCCAAGGTACCGGGTTCGCACACCAGTCAGCTACCCAGTCGACCAGCTACTTTCACGCAAAAACTACTGAATGGATTTCGATGGAATTTGCCAGTAATGTAGCTAAACATATTGTTTTTTTTTATACCACCAAGGTGGCAAATAAGCTTACGGCCTGCCTGATGGTAAGCAGTCACCGCAGCCTATGGACGTTTGCAATACCAGGGGCATCACCCACGCGTTTCCGACCCCATAAAAACATTTTAACCACTTTCTTAAAGAACTCCATGTTGTACTCTACAGGGAAAACCTCTCCAGGTAGTTCATTCCACAACCTTAGTGTGCGTGGGAGAAAGTTCCTTTGGAACCGCACAGTTCGCGACCAATTTGGCTCCAAGGTGTGAGGATGAACTCCCTGGCATAGGCTATAATATATCCCGAAATTCGAAGCTGTTCCAGCGAGAACGGGTTCGGAAGTCGTATATTAATATTGTTCGTTATATTATTATTTATTAGTACGTATGTTTCTCTGCGTATACCTAAACTTAGATATCTAACAAACAATATACTTAAGATAGTTTAAGGAGACCTGTTATTGGCATATATTTAGATACTACAAACTGTAAAAATTACTCTTCAACGCTGTTGGTTTTCTAAATAAACAAATTTTATGCGAACGAAGTCGCATGCCAAAGTAATACGTGAAGTACGTCATTCGTTGTGCCGGCGAACCCGCTCAATGAATGACGTCAGAGCTCGCTGGAGGCGAATCAGAAACTCTGGAAGTGAATCCTGGTATGTTTTAACCCTCTACAATAAACCTTCATATACTCGTAACTTCATCGTTGTACTACTTGTATTTGTTTCCAACTAAACTGGCTCTAAAACTATTGTATCCGTAACGGTGTGCGTAACCCTACCGAAACGTCCGGAAAACAAATCGAAAACGTACGTCACGTGTGAGCCCCATTTAATACAATAATATGTGTACTACTTTTGAACACGATTTCGTTCGCGTAAAATTCGGTTATAAAGTGTGCACAACAGAGCTCGCGTCGCGAAAGAGCGTTTGTTCCCTTCTCTCAATACTAAGATGAACGAGATCGCAGTATCTATGTCGCGTTTTTTGTTATACGCTTGTGTTAGCCGTGCAGGTATTGTGATAACTACTCTCTATATAAAATTATTAGGGATATTTACAAACCCAATAAAAAAAAAATATTTTTAGGTCATATCGACATCTATAAAAAATCATCATCTTTTAGCGTTAATGTCCCGGTTGTGCTCTCGAGAACGAGGGCCCGGGGTCCACCTTGACCATGATCCAGGATTCGGCGATTAGGTAATTACAGTGGAGCGACTATCATCGTCTAACTATCAGGGGACTATCAGGTCTATGCCCAGCAGTGGGCGTCTTCTGGCTGATGATGATGATGATGATGATGACTATCATCGTGCTACTAGGGGAACCTGACCAGATTTAATCATGGTTACAAATTCTTGGTAGGTTTCATCACGATGTGTCCCTCACCATGAGAGCATCGGTTAGTATTCAACTAATGTACATAACTTAGAAAAGAGTAATTGGTACATGGCCGCAGCGGGATTCGAACCCGGTACCCCTCGCTTATGACTTGTATACTCACTACCGACTACCGGCTACCGACGCCCCGCCGGGTCCACTAGTATGTAATATAGGTATTTTCTTTCTTTCTCAGTTTCTCACTACTTTCTAATACAAAGCCCCACAAAGGTCGGCATTTTCAAAGTAGACGTTGTAAATACGTAAGGGGTAGAATGGGGTGGATCCAAAGAGGGCTATTTAGGGCTCATTCATGCCCTTGGAAAGTTCTTGTCCCTTTTTTTCTACAGCCTACACCTAAAAGCACTTCTTCATCGTCTTTTGTATTGGATCTGGTGATACTCTTCAATTTGGAAGCGTTTTGCCCTTTTTTGGAGAAGAAAAGATACCTAATTAAATTTGTTACAGTGCATTTACGACAGATATGTACTACGATGTAAATCAAACATGCACAC
Organism: Blastobasis lacticolella; assembly: GCA_905147135.1. Taxonomy (NCBI): domain Eukaryota; kingdom Metazoa; phylum Arthropoda; class Insecta; order Lepidoptera; family Blastobasidae; genus Blastobasis; species Blastobasis lacticolella. The sequence continues at coordinate 2,999,454 of LR990067.1, forward strand.
ACACATTTATTAATTTATTTTCTTTATTGGGAAAACATACAGCTTTAGATTTATATTATTACAAAGCTAGTACGTACACTTATCCAATTGAGTTTTCACTTAAATATATTACATTGTTTTACAATTGTGGTAGCATAGCGGGGTATCTCGTTCGAATAGGAGCCGCCCGACTGGGGAAGTACCTACACCTTACAGAATAGCGCAGCTAAATAATACTCTTTTAAATAGTATTGTGTTTCTGCCGATGAGTAAGGTTTCCAATGCTCCATGGGGTGGGGATTTGGGGAACCGTGGCTTTGGCAGTGGAGGGGCATTTGCCTTTTTGCTGCCAGAGCAACGTGTTATAGAGGTGGGCACCGCATTGGCGATACTCTTGGTGTTGCTAATGTCTATAGGCAGTGGTGACCACTTTCCATCAGGTGGCCCGCTTGCCAGTTTGCCTAACGAATGAAATAAAAAATAAAAAAAATTTGACCGGATAACAGAAAAAACAATAATTGAGAAACAGTACCTCAAAAAAGACTTAAATCTAGAAAAAAAACCTACCAGTCACACACACCAGTTTACATGTATTACCTTGTCTTATTCTTATTTTTATTGTTCTTTTTGTTTGCATTTTTATGTATTCTATATATCAAAAATAGGCCGTGTGGTGTCCGACAGAGTAGAATAGCACCAACCCCTTACACTCATGGGTGTCGTACAAGGCGACTAATGTTTTCGAGGCAAAAGATCAAGAGTCTCCGTAGTCTGGAAAATGGGCAGCAGTATTTTCCATTGTTATATTTTAACACTGCTATGCTTGCCAAACGTGGAGATTATAGCAATAACCTCCCCTTTCGTGGGAGATTCCCTGAATCCTGCAGTGGACTGGTACGGGCTGTGATGATGATATATCAAAATGCAGTTTCGTCATTGGCATGTCAACCATAATGTACTTATTATTTTATTTGTATTCAATTGCTGTAAAACTGTGAAATGAACGAATAAAAAGAACGATCATACACTCAGTCGCAGAAAAGTGGTAAGTACTTATGGCGAATTAGTAAACAAACTAAATGATGATTATTATTTGAACACCTGAACTTGTTTATTACTTGTTTACTTAGTAGAATACGTTAAAGTGCCCGAGGAACCTGAACAGCACTAATTAGTAGGAGTTATTAAGCACCCTTATTTACCTCCCAATGAACACGACACTAGATATTAAAAAAAGAGTTGTTTGTCTACTGTAGGCAAAGACTTATACATATATCCATGACTGTAGGTATTCGATAAGGTTGATGCTTTCTCATCATCATCGTCCTAACGCTTATCCCGGCTTATGCCAGGGTCCGACTACCATCCGGCCCGCACAACCCGTTGGGGAAAAGCCGGTTCGCCAGAGCCTCGTTCATCTGTCAGCAGGGTGACCGCGAGCAGGTGAGGTTGGCTAGGGCCCATGAGATGGTGATACCCCCCCGCCCCCTTTGGGTGGGTAAATACTTTCTCAGTTGGGCGGATAGCATTCGAATAGAACACCCTGCTATGCCCTGAATATTTTAAAACTCAATAACATTCCGGACAAAAATAATAACCATCGGTGCAAGCCAATGAAGAATAAAGCCCGCAAGAAAGATTAGGCAGGAGAATAAAAAGAAAACGTATATTACACCATATACGGCACAATACGTGGCATAGTACCGTAGACAACAAACAATGAGAAAGGTTTGATAAGTTGAAATGAGATAAGTTCAATTTATGTTTCTTTTACAGTCAACACAAATTAAGTCACAAAAAGCTTTATCCAAAATGAGGGTAGATATTCCAACGTCAAAGATGAGGGTACAAAAACCAGCAATGTGATTGAGGTGAAGGCACTGTCAAATAATTAAATAATTATTGAAACACCCCTCCAAGAAAGGAACAATGCTTTCGTTACTTATGAGAATATGAGAGTTACTTGCAATATCAGCGAGCAAGTCTTGTGATCTCGTTGAGAAAGAGCATAATATGATGGTGCAACTTTTTTTATACATACAAACAAGCTTACGGCCTGCCTCATGGAAAGCAGTCACTGCAGCCTATGGGCGTTTGCAATACCAGGGGCATCACCCACGCGTTGCCGACCCCGTACAAACCATTTCACCCTTTTCTTGAAGAACTCCATGCTGTACTCTCCAGGAAAAACCTCTCCAGGAAGCTGATTCCACAACCTAAGTGTGCGTGGGAAAAAGTTCCTTTGGTTCGCGGCCAATTTGGCTCCAATGTGTGAGGAAGAACTCCCTGTCAGTGGCTGGTGGCTGGTGGTTGGTGGTTTTAGTGGGTAGGACTGATATTTAGAATGATTAACGAGTCCCACAACCTGCTCGCTATCCTCGGATGTCGAGATAAAGAATTCTCCCCACATAAAAAAACTTGACATTTCAAACAGATTTTCGCTCACTTTGACGTTGAAACGCGATATATTTATCTTCCAACTCACGGCCTTTGCTATCACCGATTCAGTCCGAAACATTGAAGAGAAAAAGAAAGGAAGATAATATTTATTACAAAGGACATTGGGCTATCCCATGGGAACCGCTTAGTTTTCCGGGACATAGAGTACCCTATGAGGCGTACTTTTATGTTTTATTTTCTTGAATCCCCCCGATACCAAAGCCTACACCCATGGCTCCCTGGAGACTATCCAAACCGCCTATGGCCACGGGATTTATAACCGTTAAAATTATTTTCATACAATTTATTTTTACTAAAAACCTACGTTAACCGGGGCTCGTAATAAAACAAATAACACATACATACATAAAGCTCACGCCTCTGTCCCACAGGTGGGGTAGGTAGAGACTGTGAACCGCCACTTTGCTCTGTCCTGACACAACTCCCTAGCCTCGCATATATCCACAACTTTTTTTATTCTCGCCACTTCAGACCCCAGCTTTTTTGAGAACATTACTAATCTGATTAGTAAATGTTTTTCTAAATGAATATGAATGTGTTTAAAAAAAAATTTGCGACGCAATTTTTTCCTCCGATAAAAATAACAATTGAGTTGCATATCTACGAATAAGCGAAAACCCGGAAAGTTTCAGTCCGCAAGAACAAAAATTCCTTTTCCTGGCGAGTTTTTTTTTTCTCCACCCATAAAAGTAGGAAACCCCAATCTCCGGTCGCGCATCGCAATTTGTCGTAACAGGCTAGCTCTGTCGGCCATTTCCGGACGCAAGGCTGCCGCGCAAATAAGTTAGGCTGTGGGCACGACGCGGACAATTTTTGTGCGACTTTTGTAAATTTCACACATTAATATAACTATAGCAAAGTAAGTAAAGTGAAACACGTCCATTCCACCCAGAAACGGCCCTAATTAAATAATGAAATTAATAAAATAAACATAAATCGACGGAAAAAAGATACACTCCAATCTCGTTACCTGTGAAATGTAGGGATCGCAATGGAGCCACACTCAGCATAAGTCACGACGGTCGTCGTGACACTGGTTTTCAGTGAACCCTCTCTATATAGATATCATCATCACAGTCCACTACAGGACTTAGGGCCTCTCCCACGAAAGGAAAGGTTGTTGCCATAATCTCCACACTTGTCAGGCGGGTTAGAGATCGCAGTGTTATAAATATAACAATGGAAAACGCTGCTACCCATGTTCCAGCCTACGGAGACTCACATTTGTTGCCTCGAAATCATTAGTCGCCTTGTACGACACCCACGAGTGTAAAGGGTTGGTGCTATTCTACTCTGCCGGACGCCAGACGGCCTCACTATCACATTAATTTAACTATCACTTTAAATACTCACATTAGCTCTTACATCTTGACGTTGTCAATCCATAGCTTCTTGGGTCTTCTGCGGGACCTCTTTCTAACTGGCAGGTTTAGGCATCTATTTTCAACATCAATGTCAAGCATGAATCTAAAAAACTGGGTGCAATTAAGATATCGAAACGATTTTTCATGCCTAGGCAACAACTTCTCCTGTATAAGACTCAAGTCAGACCCCATTTGGAGTACTGTTCCCATCTATAGGCAGGAGCACTAGCATATTCAGCAGCTTCAACCTTATCTGCGATACCCCAAGCCAAACTGCCAAGGATGTACTCCTTACGTACACAGTCAAGTGGTGTCATTCATCATTTTGGTGTTAATGTCCCGGTTGTACTCTCGCACACGAGCGCCCGCGGTACGCCTTGAGTGGAGCTACTGCCATCTGACCTCCGTGACCCTGCTACCAATGTAACCTGACCCAATTGGATCATAGTTTCATTTCACTCTCAATTCAATCAGTCGAGTCGTGTAACCCCGCGCATCCACCGCAGCATTTTCCTTTCGTTGGCGTGGAGTTCGCGAACGTGCATCGTTAGCGCCGTCCATATTTCGCAGCCATATTCCAGGCTGTAATATACTCTGTATATAAGTTCCTTCAGTTTGATCGGGGTTTTAGGGTCGCAGATGACTACCGTGAGTTACCACCATTTGGCCCAAGCTGCAGAGATTTGGGACGTGACATTAGGGCCGATACACCGGACTTGTGCAGCATGGATTTGAGGTATTTGAATGTAAGTGTACTATTGACAGCTTCGTTACATACGGATGGTTTTAAGATTTACACTGCAGGTCAATTCTGTCTTGTCATAAATCAATACCATAAACGCTACGTTTTTACTTATCATAAATGACGGGGGGGGGGAATTTTGAGCTCGCTCCGCTCACTCATTTTTTTAATAGACAGACTACTCGCCGCCGCGACTACTACGCGCCGTATAATGAATTCGGATTTTACAGGCCAATATACCATAAATTTTCGAGCTCGCTGCGCTCGCTCTTTTTATAAATATTCACACCGCTCGCGACATGTAGGTGATCAATTCGTATTTTATCAACCACTTTACCAAATATTCGGAGCGGAACTCGCTGCGCTCACTCAGTCATTCATCATCACAACCCGTAACAGTCCACTGCAGGACTTCGGGCCTCCCACGAAAGGGGAGGTTATTGCCATAATCTCCAAGCTTGGCAGGCGGGTTGGAGATCGCAGTGTTTAAATATAACAATGGAAAATGCTGCTGCCCATTTTCCAGACTACGGAGACTCTTGATCTTTTGTCTCGAAAACATTAGTCGCCTTGTACGACACCCTTGAGCGTAAGGGATTGGTGATTTTCTACTCTGCCGGACACCACACGGCAATGCCGGACACCACACGGCAAGTCAAAAAAACACTCAGTCATTGCTTTATGTTAATTCCGTGTATTTTAAGTCAAAATTCAAAAACTTCGAGCTCGCTTCGCTCGCTTATATTAAGAACGTTCACATTGGCCAATATTCCCAAAATTCCAAGCGCATCTCGCTGCGCTCACTCAGTCATTGTTTGATGTTACATTTATCATGTTCACTACGGGTCTGTTGAGTTGAAATTCGAAAAATTTCGAGCTCCCTACGTCCGCTCAGTTTTCAATTTGAGTTACTTTTATCCTAAGTCTCTTAATAGGAATTTGTTCACTTTCATTACGATTAACCCATATTTAATGAGGAAAGTGATGGTACGAATCGAAATTTATGTACATTAATCTTGAACCCCCCCAAAACCAAAACCTGGCTACGCACGTGATCCATACACAACCTTAAAGACCTATGGGATATTTAAGGGATCTAATGCAAAAACGTATTATGAGCTGTTTATTTTGATGTATGACCATATATCAATAACTCTTTTCTGAGTTAAGTACATTAGTTGAATGTTAACCGATACAATTACGGTGACGGATAAGGTGGCGCCTGCAATCAGGGGACTGAATTTGTAACCATGATTTAATCTGGTCAGGTTCCCCTGGTACCATGGTCATGGAGGTCAAATGGCAGCGCTCGACTCTAATTATCTGATCTGCCAAATCCTAGACCATGAAGCTGACGCCGAGACCTTGTGCGCGAGATTACAACTGGAACATTAACGCCACGATAATTGTTTTATCTTTAAGCTAAATTTGTTGAAATCCGAAAACATAATCGTACCAAAACACGTAAAAAAAATCGCCGATAATTAAAAACGCCAATCTACAAACATCCCATCCGACTTTCCGCCGACTTTTTCGTGAAAAGTCGCCCGAGAAGTCGTGTGCTTTCGATCGAGGCTGTATACACCCCCTACCCACCCCTAACCATGCGCAAACCGCCCCGTTGGATATAGATCGCTTAGTCGGTCGCCAACGCTGGACCAGAACGCACCATGACACGGTAAGTCTAGATCTAGGTCTTATATAGCTAGTATAGTATTATAGGTATACCTACGCAGACTTATTTTAGAAGCCGGGTGATAATGGAAGTTTTGATTTAAGTATGAAGTTACTGTACCCAGCGGAGTAATAGTCGCTTCATGGTTTTAGATTAAGTGTAAGGCTTTTATGTCGTAATTTTTGGGTTTAAATTAAGAGATATTTGAGCTAACATTATAAAGAGGATACTGTTGTAAGTTTGAACGTTAAGAGCAATCTCCGATACTAAATAACTTATTTAGAAATTTGTTGTATTAATAGAAAGCTACGTTATTCCCTAGTGTCACAGGATATTTTTGGGTACGGAAAAAATGTAGTAGCCACGGGATAGATGAGTGTTAACAGGGATCCGAACTTCGCGCGGGTGAAAACCGCACGGGATTGTTAGTTAATGATTTATGGTAAAGTTTAAAAAAAGTTAAGATTACATGTTAATAATTTTTTTCGTTTTGTATAAATATAATAATGAATTTTTTTGTACTAGGGGTACTTATTGATACGTTATGTGATAATTATTATAATTAATATAATAAAGACTACAGTGACTACTTGCCTATAATATAAGTATGTAAGTAATGAATATTGCTACTAAAGATTATTAATACTATTCATTTATGACTATGGACATATTGTGTCTGAAATAAAGTTTTGAATTGAAAAATTTGAATTGAATTGAATTGAATTTAAGTCGACACAATATTATTTTTTATTTATTGTATCTACTTAAACTGGCATATTACATCACCATTTGCAATTAATTTTATGGATTCAGCGCCTGAAATGAATGAATTAAATTTATTTATTTATTTAATCTATAAAATAACTGAATTTTTGAAAATTTGACTGATAAGGAATAAAATTATTCCCATTTTGGATATTATCAAGGGGTTAGGGGACATAGATATGCTTCTTTGGGATCGTACAGGGTATTTCTTTACAAAATAAATAAATAGGGTAAATAGGCCGTAGGCTCGGAGATATCACGGGTGACTCCCGCTCCAGGTCGTTCTTGGTGCAGAGGTTGTCCATTGCGATTCAACGCGGTAATGCAGCGAGCGTGATGGGCACCTTTGCACCGGGAGCGGTCAGGGGTGGGTTATTTGGCTGAAAAAGATATATTGTTTAAATAAGTATTAAGTTTTGACATTGTATTGATGACTTTGTATTATTGTATTTTTATGGAATTAATATAAATAAATTAAATAATAAGAGGTCAATAGGTGGGTTATTGTAGAACTTTTTGGTTTTATCCCGGTGTTAGATTACATATATCCTATACAATACCGCTAGAATAAAAAACCGTCTTGACGTCAAATACACGTTGTGCTTTCGCGTCATGGGCCGGGGTCCGCCTTGACCAACCAGGATATAGCATATAAAGTAATTACTGTACCATGGTTACACATTTAATGTGCAGGTTTTCTCACAATACCCTCTCCTATCTCTCCCTTACAGTAAGAGCATCGGTTAGTGTTAAACTAATGTAATAAGTCAGATAAAGTCATTAGTTCATGGCGGGCGGCGGCACTGAGGGTCTAACTCGGTACTGTAGCGTGTGTGCTCATGCAGGCCTTAGGTAAGGACGGGTTCTAGGACAGATAGGTGTCGGAGGCCGTATGTTTGGACAGGCTCCAAGTTAGGTAGGCGTTCGGGTTGGCCTGCTGCTCCTGTAGGGTAACCGGGGCTCTAGTCAGTTAATAGGTTAGAGCAAATAGGATATAGGCGTATAGGTTTAGATAGGTCGGAGCAAGTAGGACGCAAGCTATGAGCTTGCGTCTATGGGCACACATAGCACTGGCTAGGTGATAATTCAAATGTGTTCCATTTGAATTCGATCTAAGGTATTATATGTATTTTATATCATTCTTAAAACCAAACTTATCAATATAACATCAATTAAACATTTGCATTTTTACTTTAAACTCAGTGTAGCAAGCAGTGTTACAGTACCTCTTGCTGTTAGACATTAGGCCACCAACGCTCCTAACAGATAGAATATAGATTTTTTTATTGCGTGGGGAGGCACTCTGTAATATTGGGTCCCTACCTATGAAATTAGCGTTATTTTCGCAACTACACATTTGCTTCAAAATATTTTTAATTGTAGAGCTCGTCTAATCTAAAATGACGCGCCCCACTATCGCATTAACGCACACAAGCAAGTTTACAATATGGGCGCTATACATATACAAATGCCGTTGTAATTGGTCATTCAGTTGCCGGTGAGATTCAAACGTAGGAGCACGCGTCGTTCATTGGCTCCCACACAGATGAAGTGTCGTTATCAATATTTGCACGTCATTTTAAACTAGACGAGCTCTACCTAATTATCGTATCAAAATTATTACTTACTTTCAAAAATAGAGTATATTTAGTTGCCAGTAAAAATATTTACCCAAATAAATAAGCGTTTAAAATACCCCTTTTTATTTGTGGTCAGTTTTGCAGTTATCAAAATGAAATTTTATACAGAAGTTAGCTTAATGTTGTCTTATTACACCTACAAAATGTCATTGTAATCGGATTGGCCCTATCTATACATAGTATAAAACAAAGTCGCTTTCCGCCGTTTGTTCCTATATACGCTTAGATCTTTGAAACTACGCAACGGATTTTAAAGCCGTTTTCAACAATAGATATAGTATTTCAAGGGGATTCTTCTGTAGGCCTGCTGGTGGAAATTTCTTTTTAGAAATAAGCAGCGCCTGTTGTGTCTTTTGTTCGTTTATATTTCTCTGTATATCATTAATGTGTACAATAAATAGATAAATAAAGGTTCATAAGTAAAAAGAAGGCTAGGTATATTATATTTCATATTATATTCATATTTCTTTATTAGTATTGTTCATACATTGTCCAAAATTCAATATCAAGGTATACATTATGTCCTAACTAACGATGCATATATATTGAGTATTTACATCAATAATTTAATAGTATCACAGTCAATAGAATTAATAATAGAATTGAAATTGTCACCTTTCGATATTAATTGAGTATCAATAGTCATCTTAACATGTCACATTACAAAATTAATGAAATGTCAAATTAAAAATTATATTATTATAACATATATAGAACAAAGTCGCGCTGGGTCCACTCATCATCATCCGAGCGGTCAATCCCGGCTACTGCCAGGGTCCGCTTTCCTGCTTTGTTTTCTCCACTTTACTTGATCTTCGGCATCCTCACGTCGTAAGCCGTTGGCTCACATGTCTGACTCTTAGGTCTCCCGCGGGACCTCTTTCCTGATACAGGTAGGTTTAGACTCCTATTTCCTACGTATCCCTTGGGGTTACGCAACACGTTACCATACCAGCGCAGACGTGCCTCTTCGATCTTATCCGCGATATCTTAAGCGCCAAGGCTGCCACGGATGTACTCGTTACGTACTCGATCAAGCCGCGTAATGCCACACATCCACCGCAGCATTTTCATTTCGTTGGCGTGGAGTTCGCGGACGTGCTTCGTTAGCGCCGCTCGTTAGCCACACTGGGTCCACTAGTGTGTAATAAATGTCTTTTATTTCTATCTTTTTCTTTCTTAACCGATAAAATATAGGTTTTTGTTGTTGTTATTGCCTAAGGAGGCACAGCTTCTGTCATCGCATACCTATTCTTTTAATTTTAATAGCTGATGAATTGTTAAGCGTGTTGGCTTGGGTCGCTTGATACTCGTATTGCAGACTCCTTAATTATGTAGCGAAGTAATTTAAAAACGTACCTTTCGTACCAGAGCGATAATCGCGGAATATACAGTTATTAAGACCTTAGGTACGTACTTACTACGCTGCTGAAGTCTACATCCGTGTGATATATTCATTACAAAATGTGAGAATAGCCTTGAAAGTAGAACAAAAGAAAACGTAATTAATCAGGCAATATTTAATCATAAAAATAATATAAAAATATGCTTGTACCAATTCACACAGCGCCATCTAGTCCCAAAGTAAGCAAAGCTTGTGATATGTGTGTTAGAAAACTGATAAACCACGTATATACTCTTTTTAAACGTACTTGTTATACATACTACACCCAGAACCGTAACAGAAATTAAAATTCGTCATTTCAATTTCTGCTCAGCCGGGAATCGAACCCGGGACCTCTGCATGGCGCCCGGCATGTTAACCAACTGAACCAATAAACAACACAACGTGCACAAATTAAAAAATAATTACCCTAACCGTGTCAAAAAACTGCTGTTCAGAGTTTACGCATCGTGGTTTTAAACGAGATAATTACATTGTTGATGAAGTACACTGGATCAAATCAAACTGACAGTGTGTGGGGCGAAATTTTGGAAGGATATTATGCCACTTGACGTTTTGTAGGGTAAAGTTGAGTTGATCAAGCTCATTTGACGACCTGAGTGGTTCAGTTTGACAACATCCGGTCTGCCATGCAGAGGTCTAGGACCTCTGTGTGGGTAAAACTAGTTTTTTTTTCTTTAACTGTCAACCTCTTATTAAAGTGTTAATTGAGATACTAGCCTGGCTGGTTGAAGCCATCCGGGCTCGTACAATGCCACAGATACATATACAGAAACACACTTTTAACCGCCTTGAATAATATAAAAATTATAATTTTGGCGTTAATGATGTTTGGTTGTGCTCTCGCGCACGAGGGCCCGGAGTCCGCCTTGGCCATGATCCAGGATTTGGCAGATTAAGTAATTACAGTGGAGCGACTGCCATCTGACCTCTGACCCTGCTGCCAGAGGAACCTTACCAGATTGGATCATGGTTACACATTAAGTCGCCTGAATGTGAAGGTTTCTTCACGATGTTTTCCCACATCGTAAGATCATCGGTTAGTGTTCAACGAATGTACATAACTCAAAATTACTCATTGGTACATGGCCGCAGCGGGATACGAACCCGGTACCTCTCGCTTACGAGTCGGATACTCAACTGCTTGGCCACCGATGCTACGAACAACCTTGAATCCTGCGGAATTAATAAAATCTGCTTTGTCGATATTACATGAATAAAATAGAATAAACATTTATTCGATATTTATCGAATACACCACTATGTTAATGAATACCTAACACATTTCTGTTTCTTGCTAATAACACGTTTAGATGGGAAATTAATTACTCGTTTACGGCCTACCTACGATATATTGAAAGGATTATTAATTTTAATGAATCAGTAATTTCTGCCTGCGGATGAAACTTGCAAATTCAGGCAACTTAATTTGTAACCATGATCCAATCTGGTCAGGTTCCCCTGGTAGCAAGGTCACGGAGGCCAGATGGAAGTCGCTCCACTGTAATTACCTGGTCGCCAAATCCTGGAGCATGGTCAAGGCGGACCCCGGGCCCTCGTTCTCCAGAGCACAACCGGGACATTAATGCCAAGATGGTTATTTTTTCTTTTTCATTTCGGCCTTCGGGCCAAAACCAGGCCGGGCCGAAACGCCTGAACACTCCGAAACACGTGAACACTCTTCTCTAGTTTAGGTCTGCGAACCGAAACGTTATTATTTATCCTCGGGCAAAAAAAATTCCAATAAAAAATGCTTTTTTCCTGACTGTCCAAAACTGAAACCATTTTGATAAACAAATACAACTGCGGGCCCAGACGACTGACGAAAATTATTAATTTTAATATATCAGTCGTTTCGGCCTGCGGGCCAAAACCAGGCTGGACTGAAACGCCTGAACACCCCGAAACGCGTGAACACTCTTCTCTAGTTTCGGCCCGCGGACCGAAACGTTATTATTTTTCCTCAGGCATTTGGGACCGCATATAATCATTCTATTAAAATTGTTACTTGTCCTACTGTCTTAAAACCTTTTTGAGGACACTTTCAATTGCGGGCCCAAACCCTTGCGGAAAAATATAAATTTTGCATCAGTCGTTTCGGCCCGCGGGCCAAACGCAAGCCGGGCCGAAACGCCTGAACATTCTCATTAAACAGATTGTAATAACTTCGAAATAATTTAACCTGAAGTCAAGTGTTAGGTACATACAACGTGTACAAGAGTTAGAAGTTTTCGTTGTGTTAAAAATTAAATTATATTATTTTTGTGAATAATCTTTTATGTGTTGGTCATAGAGCAAAATAGTTGACGCGAATTACGCCACGCATTGTGTTAAAGGTCGATTAATGAAAGAAACAAGCTTTCATACAAACTAAATTCGATAAAAAAAATTATATTAACCAATCAAAGCCAAGACCAATATCTATGTCCGTGGTTTGACAGATTATCGTTAAAATATATTGGTTCAAAGTTACACGAGATTTAATATTTGGTCCTTATCATGAAATTTGCGTTTTGTATGGCGAAAATTACGGAAATTTGAATTTTAATACAAGCAAATTTTTGGAATTCTTAAAATGGCCAATCTGATTACGATCAGACAACATTATTCTAACTAGCCATTTTATAAAATTACATCTTGTTAAAGAGGCAAAACTGACGACAAATGAAAAGGGGTATTTTTAGGGACTTACTGGCTTCTAAATATACTCTATTAGTTTTGATATGTTGTGTACAATTAAAAAACGCCAATTTCACGGGTAAGGACTCAATATTTCAATACAAATCTTAAATCCCGTATAGCTTTAAAACCATTCAACCGCCACGGCACCGACAGTGGCATGGGAGTCTACGCCTCGTTTTTTATGTTTAATTATTAATGTTTCCTTTGTCTGTAACTGTAACTGTTATTGTGTCACAGTGTGTTATGTGCAATAACTGACTTTTCTTTTTTTCTTTCTATTACCACAAAAACACCACAATAATTCGAAACATACAGAGGAAAAAAAGACAAACAGCGAAACCTAATAAGTTATAAAGTAGTAATACCCATCACATTAGTGATAAGACCGCCCTTTGTACTATCTACTATATTTTTTGTATCTGTACTTGTGTTCTCTGGTGTGCGATAAAGAATTTTGTATTGTATTGTAATACCCATAAGCTTTATATTGCACGTTAGATTCTCTGCTTGCAAAGCAAATTCGCGTCCCAATTCCGGACTCGTGCTGGTATCGATTTGCAAAGCTGTATATAGGTCATGGTTAGCATTCAACAGTTGGGGCAGAGCCCGGGCAAAGCGCACTGTACCGATGCAACTTCTTACGTTGAGTTTATTTCAAAGCGTTTTGTAAGATGAAAGCGAGTACAAAAGAAAATGGTTCTCATATTCTAGAGGAGAGTGTGTTTAGGAAACATTTGCCTTTATGCCAGAGTTACGTAAATAAAATTTATTGAATACAGGATTTTGGGTCACATAATTTGAAATTCGGGTTGCAGAAATTTTCTTATTCACCAAACCCTACCTATTCATTCGCATCCATAACTAAAATAACATGTCAATTCGTTTTAATTAAATATTTGTGAATGAATACGTACTTAAAATATATATAACACCCAGACCCGTAACAGTAATTAAAATTACTGTTACGATAGTATATAGGACAAATAATGTATTAGTACATAAGACATGTTTAAAAAAATGAATTAATGTAGGCTCTGTGGGTTTCTTGCCGTTTCTTTCCCCCACGGAGAACCACCTTGGAAGCGGCGTTAAATTTCCTTCCTTTCCCACTCATAGTGACTTCTGTCTGCGGTTGGGAACGGGTAGGGTAGTAGTTAAAGTAGGGGTAGGCTAGGGGTAGGATAGTGGTAGGGTAGGGGTAAGATAGTGGTAGGGTAGGGGTAAGATAGTGCTAGGGTAGGGGTAGGATAGTGGTAGGGTAGGGGTAAGGTAGTGGTAGGGTAGGGTTAAGGCAGTAGCAGAATATGGTAGGGGTAAGCTAGGGGTTGGGTAGGGATAGGATAGAGTAGGGTGGGAGCAGCTACCTATCACATGCAGCATGTGTGATGCACGCTCACTTAAAAGTCTGTCTGGCGGTGGCGTGGGGACCGGGTCGCTCTTTTCCCTCAAATATGGTTGAATTGGACGATGGCTGGGCCCTGCGTTATACTCGTGAACGGGTGCTGCCTTGGTGGACTGGCTTACTCTTGCTGTAGTTTTAGGTGGTTTTTCTTAATTATACTTGACATACTTATATAATATAATATAGCGTTCCGGCTCTGCCTGGCATTGTCGAGCACGGTTCGGTCGTGGTTGGCGAGGGATACGTTTATCTACGGCCATAGGGCGGTCAGCGTGTCACTGTGTGTTTCCTTCCTACTTTCTTACCCCCCTCCTTTTTGACGATTGAAAGAGATATTTAATGTCCTAATCAATAAAGAAATTTTGAATTTTGAATTTTGAATTTGCAGTCTATGTCATGACATGTTAACCAACTAAACCACTCAGGTCGTCACTCGCTAGTTATATGTAACACCTCTTTAATATAGAACATTGTCAAATATGTCCCCTCTTCACTATAGTACAGTTCCAAATGTTCCAGTCTCTGCTAATTCACTTTCAGCCCACTGGGTTGAAAAGCCCTCCCATTTAGCCCTATGAAGGGAGGGACAGACCACTTTACCTAAATTAAATTAGCAGTAGACCTTCCTTGTAAATTACTCTAATTGTTCCTCAACTGCCGTGGCCCTGGACACGTGTGACGGACAAATTTTAATAGCTTTTTTTATTGCATGGAAGGGAAATAGTTAATTTACAATTCACAATTAATAACAGTTCTTCGAATCGCTTGCTTCACGATGCCTGAAGTTGTGCAAAGGTCTTTTAAGAACCGACAAAGGTCTTTGAAAGGCCGAGTGACGACCATATTACGTAGAGCACGCTCAAAATTTTGCGTTGCTGGCCGCTCATAAATGTTTGAATTTCGAATGTTATATTTTTTAAAACATACATACATCCGTGACAGCCCTGGCAGCCAATGTAGCTTAGTTCGGAGATTACTCTAACAAACGAACTCACAAACTTTCCTCTTTATTTATAATATTAGTATAACTAGTATAAAGTATTATAAATAGTAGTATAAATAACTACTAGCACTAGTTTGTATGAGAAATTGTTACTAACACTATGGATGTATCTGTCTGAAATAAAAAAATTCAATTCAAATTCGATTCAATAAATAAACGATCCTGAAGTAAGTGTAAAGTGTAAAAGCCAAAACCCTTAAAAGGTTATTGTGGGAAATCGCTAGGTAAAAGTAAACCTGAGAGCTCTTTCCTACTATAAGGGCGGACCCTGGCTAAAATGAATAGAGGGTTCCTAGACAGGCATGCTCCATCTTTGCGGTATCATGCGGTAAAGCTAGGCATTTGATCCCCATCTCACCTGATGGAAAGCGACCATGTGTTCGAAAATGTAGCATATGCTTGCTAGCAAATATCGATTCTCTCAGACTTAAAGACCCCCAAGATAGACATTATACATGAAGCTGATAAAACCCCCTTTCCCCCCAGATCCAACATGGCGGCGCACGCCCTAACGCTGTTAGCGTGCGTGGCGGCTGCACATGCGTGGGGCGGCCTCTTCAACCGGTTCAGCTCGGACATGCTGGCCAATCTGGGATACGGACGCGGCGCATACCGGCACTACCCTTATGGGCAGGTGAGATTGATTGGTTCTACATTTCATCTTAGCGTTAATGTCCCGGTTGTGCTCTCGCGCACGAGGGCCCGGGGTCCGCCTTGACCATGATCCAGGATTTGGCAGGACAGGTAATTACAGTAGAGCGACTGCCATCTGACCTCCATGACGTGCTACCAGGGGAACCTGACCAGATTGGATCATGGTTACACATCCAGTCGCCTGAATGTGCAGGTTTCATCACGATGTTTTTCCTCACCGTAAGAGCATCGGTTAGTATTCAACTAATGTACATAAATCAGAAAACAGTCATTGGTACATGGCCGGAGCGGGATTCGAACCCGGGACCTCTGGCTTACGAGTCGTATACTCTAACCGCTCCGCCACCGACGCCCCTCATTGGTTCTACATTTATTAGGCGAAAATAGGGTAGATAGCAGGGTACCTAAAAAAATGGCAAAAAAAGACACAAAGACACTCAAAAATACCCGAAATATCGTGCTAAAATGTAATCCTAAGATATGCTGGCCAACCTGAGATACGGGCAAGGGCCGGCGAGGGGCATACCGGACTACTCTTGCGCACATAATAAAATAGTAGGTCGCATTGGTGGTGAAAGCTGGAAAATACACATAAGGCTTTCGCCCGGATCGTGTTTCCCGATGGCGAAAAGGAGCCGGCAAAATGAGGTCGTACAACTGCTTCGCATGTTTTCCGAAATGCAACCTGAAGATGAGATGAAGACTCGCAACCCTAGCGATGTTCAAAGCTCAGCTTCAATCAATTTCGGGTCACAAATTATTTTCTTTGAATTAGTTTCTCCACAAACCCTAAGCGGCCAGTTAGTATTTGGCTAATCCATCCCAAAGGCGGCAGCAGTACTCCATTCACGATCAGACTTGTGCTTGATATAACTGAAGCAACTGCCTTGAAGCGAAGTACCGCCTGAACTTTCAGAGGATGCAGTCTACGCTTTAGATTCGATGTCCAAAGTTGAGATTGGTTGATAGCTCAACACCCAAAAGCTGTAGGTTGTCGGTAACTTCAACAGATACATTCTGGAATGTCGGAGCAGATGGGATGGACTCCGTTTTGCGAAAAATAAACACGCCTGTGTTTTTGTAGCGTTGAAAGCCACTAGATTGGCTTCTCCGCATCGGACACTGTCTTGAGACCTTCGTTCAAGCGACCAACCATGGCCTCTCGACAAGACTGAATGTCGTCCCTGTTGGCTTTTGCCTCTGACAGATATATATCCGTTACTGTACTGTCGTCTGCGTACCCAAAGGGTAGGGGTACAAGCAGATTGTTAACAGCAGGAAAATGACCCCTGCCGAACTCCCGCGTCTCTGTAGGAACAGCCCTTTTTTATTTAATTTATTTACGTATTCCGTATACACACTTTAGGGTCGGAACAAAAGCTTCGCGACCGAAAAAGGTCTAGTCAAAAATACCCAACATTCCAACCTTAAAATACCACTCCGACTGATGTAAATTTAGGTTCATTTAAAGGCTAATCTATTCTCGGTGTTGCTAAAAAAAGAGCGACTATTTGTTTGATACGAAAGCCAGGATGGATCACGCTATAGGTCGCTTAGCATAACAGTCTGCCCGTGAGGTGCCCTTTTAGTCTTTGACCCCTAAAGGGTGAGTTTGTAAAGGTTGCCCTTTGCTCATTGCTCGTCAACAATCGATGGATAGGCGAAACTTTCACGGAACTATAAATAAAATTACTTGGGAGCCTCGGTGGCCGTGTAAGGTATCCATCCGACTCGTAAGGCGCTGTCGTAATTGGCAACGGTCGTGCAACCATGGTAGCTTGTAATTATCACTGATAGTCAGATGAGAGTCGCTCCACTGTAATTATCTGATCTGCCAAGTCTTGGATCATGGTAAAGGCACAATCTGGGCCCTCTTGTGCGAGAGTACAACCGGGACTTGATGATGAATTTTTATGAATAAAATAACTTATGTTTTATTATTTAAATCACGTACAAAGAGGATGATTTGTGACACGCAATTGATTAACAATAGGTATGTTAAGCTGCAGAGCCTCGAGCATCGGCGTAGGGTTGCGCGTCTGTCCGATCTTCTATGAGATGAATTTCGGAGAGTGTGCGAAGCAGTTGCACTTTCCGCCATCGGGAAACGGAATCCGGGCGAACGCATTTATAATCCGTACGACTGGAATGGAACATATTTCCTGCGAGTGTGTACCATGAACACTATAATCTGGATCATTTCAAGGCTAGAGTGAATCGGCTGTTCCTAAACATGCATGCTCTATCTTCGGCCGCATCGTCACTTAACACCATGTGAGGTGGCGGTCAAATTACTGGCATGTCCAATAAACAAATAATTTAAACAATTCTAACGGATTATTCCTGGTTATTTTACGAGGGATTCAGTATAAATTTTACCCCAAACGTATTTACTGATCGGATATTAATGTAATTTAGCAATGAGCTTACAGCCAAGATTAGCACTTAGGCTACAATTTATCCCCAAATTCAATTTGGTTCCCGCGAGAACGTTACAATCGAATTTTACGTCAAAGAAGTCTCGAGCAAAATTCTATAACTTTTTTTGCCGCTAGGGCAAACAAGCTTACGACCTGCCTGATGGTAAGCAGTCACCGCAGCCTGGACGTTTGCAATACCAGGGGCATCACCCACGCGTTGCCGACCCCGTAAAAACCTTTTCACCCCTTTCTTGAAGAGCTCCATTTTGTCCTCTCCAGGGATAACATCTCCAGATAGTTTATACCACAACCAGTTAGTGTCATCATCACAGCCCATAACAGTCCACTGGAGGACTAAGGGCCTCTCGCACAAAAGGGGAGGTTATTGCCATAATCTCCACGTTTGGCAGGCGAGTTAGAGATCGCAGTATTATCCATTTAACAATGGAAAACAGCTGCTGCCCATTTCCCAGCCTACGGAGACTCTAGATCTTTTTCCTCGAAAACATTAGTCGCTTTGTACGAACCTTAGTGTGCGTGGGAGAAACTCTGCATACCTCGAAATACCCCCTAATCTTCAACTCCTCACGAACCCGTTCATCATCAGGTGGAGCCCGAAGAAGCCTACGCCGAAGCTCTGGAAGGAAACCGCATTGAGGACGCCATCGACGAGCCCGGCCATTGCTACAGCGCACCTTGCAATAACAACGGAGATTGCTGCCGTGGACTGCTTTGCTTGGAGACTGGTGAGTACCTATTACTTACTTATAGACGGTGAGGATGTCTACGTCATCAAGCATAAGAAGAATTTTCAAGACCACCTCGCAGTCTTTTACGTTGTCTCAGCAACCCAAAGTGGGTATTGGCCACCGACACAAAAATTCGCCATTGGTAATAATTCTGCGCGATTTGATCCCAGTGCGTTACCTGGAGTTCCCGCAGGTCTTTCTGTGCTTTGTACTTCTATCGATACCTGGGGCGGTACGATTGCCATTGGCATTTATTTCGTTCATTCGTGACCGATACTCAGTTAGGCGGTACTGATTCTGTGACGTATTTCTACTCTATTGGTTCAAGATGGCGACGTTCTATTGGAGATAGCGATACGGCCCCTGGGCTGTCCCACCCGGCGCTTGATGTATATTTGGCTATTCGGGTCGACTTTACTGGCTCGAACACATTGAGAGAATTGGAGAGGATCGTGCGACCGAACGTGTATACCTGAAATATAATAGTACATATGTCGCAGCCGGATTGTTAAATTAGCCGGTTAATTAAATGGCTAGCTTTTTCAGCAATTATTTAATTAGATATTCGCCAAATCAATGAACTTTGAAAGTTACGTCTGACGAACGATATTGCCCCGAGTTTATGGAACTCCTCCACACATTGTCACAACACTAACCTAACCCAACCGAATTAAAACCTAATGCAAACTATTATTATTTCTTGAGTCTATTGTGATTAAGTTAGCATTGTGACAATATTTGGAGGAGCTTCGTAAACTCGGGTCAATTTCGTTCTAACATTACTAAAAAATTACTTAAAAATTCTTGATATTGGCAAATTTTCAATTAAATAATAACATGAGAAGCTAGCCGTTTAATCAACTGGCTAATTTAACCATCCGGCTGCGACACATACACACTCACTTGCCCGTATGCCATAGGGGACACCAAGACAATTGAGTGCCACCACCAACGATACTATCCTGACACCCCATTTATGCCTCCTCCGCACAATATGCGCTTATAATCGTATTGGAGCCAGTATCCCGGTTGTGCTCTCGCACGTGAGGGCCCTGGGTCTGCGCTGATAATGACCCGTGTGACCTTCATGACCCTGCTACCTGGAGAACCTGACCAGATTGGATCATGGTTACACATAAAATTGGCTGAATGTGCATATTTAGCCAATTCCCTACCCGCAAGAGCATCGGTTAGTATTCAACTAATGTACATAACTCAGAAAAGATTCATTGCTACATGGCCGCAGGGGGGTTTGAACCCGGTATCTCTCGCTTACGAATCGGCCACCGACGCTCAAATGCAAGTTTTTTATCGTTATTTCTGAAGTCATTATGAAGTATTTACCTTTCTACCTTCCTGGAATGGAAATAATTCCTTCAATTTATTGCGTTTAAAAGGAATTAGAAGGCAAGAAGCAAGGACGGGCGGACCTTGAATCGCGGAATTAATTATAAAATAATTTTCTAACTCAATTTGCAATGCTAATTCAGTGACTGCAGTGACTTTCTTGTAACGACTACGGTGCGGAGTTTCGTGTCGTGTAAAGAAAACATAAAAGGTGTAGGTTCATAAAAATAACATAGTTTGAGCAGTTTTTCTTAAGTATACTAGACATACTTTTATAATATGTAGGGAGTGGCTCTTCCTGGCATTATCGGGTGCTACCCGGTTCTGTCTGACATTGTCGGGCGCTGCCCGGCTCTGTCTGGCATTGTCGGGCGCTACCCTGCTCTGTCTAGCATTGTCGGGCGCTACCCGGTTCTGTCTGATATTGTCGGGCGCTACCCGGTTCTGTCTGACATTGTCGGGCGCTACCCGGCTCTGTCTGGCATTGTCGGGCGCTACCCGGCTCAGTCTGGCATTGTCGGGCGCTACCCGGCTCAGTCTGGCATTGTCGGGCACGGCCCGGCCGTGGTCGGCGTGAGGTGGGTGTGCTCCGGTCATGGGGCGGCCAACGTGTCACTGTGTGTCTCCTTCCTAATTACCCCCCCCCCCCCTCTCCTTTTTCACGATTGAATGAGATATTTAATGTCCTTTATCAATAAAGAAATTTTGAGTTTCAGTTTGAGCAATTTTGACTTCTGTAAGTTTGAGTATCTTTTCCAATATAATAAAGAGGTGTTAGGTAAACATACCTGGCACCTAGACTAATAACTGTGACTAATAATTAACTGCTGTAGATGCTTTTTAAATATAAATTAGATATATATTTTGGGTAGGTAGGTGGAATGTATTTTAGACGACGTACGTACAACTAACACTGAATAAATTAATATGAATAGACAAGGTATACTAGGTATATATATTAAGTGTAATTATGGTATGGTGTGGTGTCCGGCAGAGTAGAATAGCACCAACCCCATACACTCATGGGTGTCGTACAAAGCGACTAATGTTTTCGAGGCAAAACATCAAGAGTCTCCGTAGTCTGGAAAATGGGCAGCAGCATTTTCAATTGTTATATTTAAACACTGCGATCTCCAACCCGCCTGCCAAGCGTGGAGATTATGGCAATAACCTCCCCTTTCGTGGGAGAGGCCCTAAGTCCTGCAGTGGACTGTTACGGGCTGTGATGATGATGAAGGTATGGTTTCTGGATAACTACTTACTTCTATTACGTATTACGGAAATTATTATGTTTTTGTCCACGCGATGTTCACAGATTTTAAATGAAACAATTTTTTACTGATTAATGGCGTTTTTTTTGTCGTTTATACTGACGTCTCGATCACATTGATGAGTATCATCACATCATTTTTCTAGATACGAAGACTATATTGAGGAATACTATATTGAGAAACGTTACTATGAGGTCTGGACCTTGAGTCGCTAATTTACTAGTAACTCGATCGAATCTGCTACTGTTACTAACAGCTCGATTAAATAGTTTTTTTTTTATTTAACTAGCCAGGCATTTGACGGCCTTCTCACCTGGTGGTAAGTGACGATGTGGCCAATGATGGAGCATGCCTGTCTAGGAACAGCCTATTCCCTCTAGCCTTGAAGGCATCCAGATTATATTGATCAGGGAACACACTCGCAGGCAACGCATTCCACTCCTTAGCCGTAATTGAATCGCAGTCGCGTCTTAATGGCAGTTTTACATTTGTGGTATTTCTTGCTACAATTAAAACTGCCGTTGAGCCGCCATTGCGTTTTTTTTTTTTTTTTTTTTTATTAAATGAAAACTACATTTAACATATATCACATCACACTCTTAAACCTGGAGGTTTTTCTGAGTGTTGCACATTCCTCAGAACAAACAATTACGATCCAACTACAATTCGTTTACAATTCCATCCTCGTAGAAAGTGAATAGTAAGAGTAACCCTACTTTTACATACACAATTATTGTTTCGAATACGAATGATAGAATATTATACAAACCCCCGCAGCCTACAGTACCCACAAAAAACTGACAATGTCACAGTAAATTGCCTAATATCAGCGCTACAAAAGAGTTCGAGGACCTATTTACTCCCAACCCTCCCATTTGTATTCAAACCAGACCCACAGTATTATAAGAAATAACGATGTCTCCACAATATGGCCGACGGCGATATTACGTTCTTTATTCGCAGAAAAATATTATCTACGTGTCTCGTTTGGTGTTTCGTTGTACTAGGCGTTCCGTGAAAAGTAATGCTTCTGGCGCGATTGTTATTTCAAACAGTAGGTAAATCATATGTGACTTAAACTTTGTCTTACTTTAGAATAGAATAGAGAGGCATTTATTTGGCACTCCATGCATAAACATAAATAAATATAAATAATACATCTTAGCTTAACCAAAAAAAATACCACTTAATATATAAGCTGTATGTGTGCGCTGCAGCAACACAAAAGGGTTGTGGCTCAGCACAGTATTTATTACATTGAAGGTCAAAACACAGATTTTCAGCCAAAACCCAGGTAGTACGCGGTACCCAATGAAATATTTTTTTAAAACAGCTAGTGTGTAATGTGATCCATCTGTGTGTAGTAACATGTTCCACATCTTCAATTACCAATCAACACTACAAACGCAAAAGCTATGACATCTGTCTGTTCGTCTGCTACTTTTCAACGCCCAAAGAGCTGAAAAATTAGCAAGGTGATGGTCAGAAAACCCAAAACAGGACATAGTAATCTATGCAAGTATTCCATGTGGTAAGTTCCGCTATAGCTAAGAAAAGTTAAATTTAGATCACAAAAAAGAAAATAATTTTTTATGCCAGTCGGCCGTGTGGTGTCCGGCAGAGTAGAATAGCACCAACCCCTTACACTCATGTGTCTCTTACAAGGCGACTAATATTTTCGAGACAAAAGATCAAGAGTCTTCGTAGTCGCAAAAATGGGCAGCAGCATTTTCTATTGTTATATTTAAACACTGCGATCTCCAACCCGCCTGCCAAGCGTGGAGATTATGGGAAATACCTCTCTTTTCGTGGGAGAGGCCTTAAGTCCTGCAGTGGACTGTTACGGGCTGTAATGATGATGATGTCAGGTTTCACACGGGCAGGTCAACGTTTTGTGAGTCGCCTAAACCTATATTATCGCTACAAAGTGGAATTTTCCTTGTACTTGATGACGTAGATAATCTACGGCACAGTCTATTACAAATTAAGCGGTTGACAACTTTTTTAGACCAAATATAGTATATTCGGGCTTAGAAGCCATAAAAATCTAGTAGGTAGGGAATTAATAAAAAAAATATAGTAGGTCTTTTAATTAAAATGTTCGTACCTATGTTATTTCTTAAATGTATATTTTCTGCTACATTGAGCTTCATAGCTGTTTTGTTTTATTTGACTTAAGTTTGACGCCACGTCATACAAATGTCCAGACTCAAGATCGTTCTCAAATATTCGATTTGCATCAGGCGGGGTTGGTGCGAGGCAGCGGCATGCCAGTGCGGCTGCCCTGAGCAGTCGGTAAATCATATTATATTTGAATGTCCGGATACCAAGTACAGCGGGCAAGCGGAAGATTTTCAGTCCCTTTCGGCCGAAGCTCTCGCCTACTTGACGAAATGTAAATTGAAAATTTAAGTAGCAGTAGGAACTTAAAAGCCATACGATAAATAAATAAATCAGGAAAAAATTTCTTTTGAGGATCTTATGGACGCGTTCCGTTTTGCGGTAAGTGGTAATGTTGTGCTAAATAAATATAGTAGTTTCGCCTACTATATTTTATTTTTTAATTTATAGATAGACTCCTAATATAGTAAGATACTATACATATTATATAGTAGGGTTGGCAACTCTAGCTCATACACCCACTCAGAACAAACTAATTTCATTATAATAGCGTCTGTTATTTAGTTTCGGAGAACACCTTCTAAGTTCAAGCTTACAAACTTTACCTATTAATTAATAAAACATTATATAAAATACTAACCGATGCTCTTACGGTGAGGGAAAACATCGTGAAACTTGATGAAACCTGCACATTCAGGCGACTGAATGTGTAACCATTATCCCATCTGATGGCCCCTGGTAGCAGGGTCGCGGAGGTCAGATGGCAGTCGCTCCACTGTAATTACCAGAGCTGTCAAATCCTGGATCATGGTCAAGGCGGACCTCTTTCCCGAGGGCACAATCGGGACATTAATGCCAAAATGATGATTATTATTAATTTTACTATATTTTTATACCTACTGAATCCAAAAATATTTGGTCTTAAAAGTTGGAAGGTTGGATTGCGGTTCTGTTCTATAGTTATAGATGAAATTAAAGATCAAAAATGTAAACACACAACTGTCAATCTGGGGTAAAAAACCTTTGGTTTAAATAACCAAATGGTTATGCATCATGCACACTTTTCAGTGTGCTTTACAATGGCTGGTAAACTTTCGAAAACGAAACAAATCGATTTACCCCATTTATTCAATTGATTAAAAACGTAATAAGTAACTCGGAAACTATTAGTCCAAAAACACTAGTTAGAAAAGTCTAATATTAGAAAGCAGTGGCCGCCATTTTGAATCTTATATTATTTTATGTATTATTATTTGAGATTTTAATTAAATATGTCTCGGCGTGTGGTGTCCGGTG
The DNA here is from genome assembly GCA_905147135.1 of Blastobasis lacticolella. Taxonomy (NCBI): domain Eukaryota; kingdom Metazoa; phylum Arthropoda; class Insecta; order Lepidoptera; family Blastobasidae; genus Blastobasis; species Blastobasis lacticolella. The sequence continues at coordinate 3,024,429 of LR990067.1, forward strand.
GCCGTGTGGTGTCCGGCGGAGTAGAATAGCACCAACCCTTTATACTCATGGGTGTCGTACAAGGCGACTAATGTTTTCGAGGCAAAAGATCAAGAGTCTCCGTAGTCTAGCAAATGGGCAGCAGCATTTTCCATCGTTATATTTAAACACTGCGATCTCCAACCCGCCTGCCAAGCGTGGAGATTTTGGCAATACCCTCCCCTTTCGTAGGAGAGGCCCTAAGTCCTGCAGTGGACTGTTACGGGCTGTGATGATGATGTCTCGGCGTCGGTCAATCCCATAGAGAAAACATTTACTAACGTAATAGAGTAGCCATGACAAACAAAAATATTGTACCAACCTGTCACGTGCGGGAGGTGCGGGGGGAGGCTGCTAAGTCATAGAATGACCGATGAAATGTTATCATTTTCTTTATTTTTGGCCCTCGAATGGTTCGTACAGTTTTTAATGCACAAGAGCGTTTTTTTGAATATCCAAGCCACTGTCAGATTGGTCCGCGTCGCGCAATGTCTCAGAACTGACTGCGGCCACTGTTGTCCATGGGCCAATGTGTCTCCTCTATTACTTTAGTAAATATTTTCTCTATGGTCAATCCCCTACTTTCCAAGCCTTTGCAATAATGTTCTGTAACAATGAACCAAAGGTTTGGAATTTCTTACCATTACCAGTGGCATAAATGAAAACTACCCATATTTTATTGAAACAGCACAAATATGTAACAAAAAAAACATAATTCCCTATTTAATTCAATAAAATATTTTAAAATATTCAAATGATTTTATTTCATTTTGAATGTAATAATTTTAATCAATATTTCTATAAACTAATAAACCGCTGCCAATTGGTAACATGTCCAAAACGCAGGCTGTATTGCCACGTTGAATGGCAATGCTGAGACGCTGTGGGTTTCCTATAGTATAATATACTATGGGTTTCCGGCCCCCACGGGCCTAGTGTTTCTACCCCAAAAGGGTCTAATAATAACCACTGTCGAGAATTCTATATTTGAGCCTTTCGTGAGCTTCAGCGGATTCCGCTATCTACCTAACTAACTTCCGTTCTCGCGATTATGTAACCTATATTGAAAATGAAAAGAAAATGAGAAAGTATTTATTGAATTAGGATTACGTTAATTAATCTCTTTTCAAAAGTCAAAAATCTAACGGAAAACAAAGGGAAAGTTAAGCGAGCTCATCCAGGTAGGGGGCGACGCATGCAGACCGATCAGCGCGTACAAGGGCTCACCCCGGCAAGACACCGGACACCGGATTTACCAATCACTACATTGCACAAAAATTCGCAAATATTTACCCTAGCTTACAGTGAGAGTTCTAAGGAAGATATAAAGAACTATTAAATTGTAGGCTGCGAACTATTCTAGTCCGTAAGTCGACCGTTCAAAGTCGCAATTCCAAATTCCATTACCGAGAGCTCGGAGCTTAGGCTAAATCGAAAATCTCTCCATAATATGGGTTAACAAAGAAACCTTTGAGAACGTGGAAACCATTCACACCATCTATTGGAGGGTGAAATCGATTTAAAGGGGAAGTCCATTTGCAATCGCCTCTCCAACGCTTTCAATTTCAGGTTAATAGAACAGTATTTTTTTGTAATAATAATTCACACACCGCCATGTAGCCCCAAAGTAGGGAAAGCTTGTCTTATGGGTGCCAGATAACTGATAAACTACTCAAATACTTTTTACATACTTATTACCTACCTATTGGGGTTTACGCAACACGTGACCAAACCAGCTCAGACGAGCCTCCCCGATCTTCTCCGCGATATCCATCACAAGGCTGCCGCGGATATACTCGTTACGTACTCGATCGAGTCGCGTAACTCCCGCACATTGACCGCAAATATACATATTGTAGTATTATAGTACTCTTCTTGGTCAGATTGTTTTGTTTCGGTTTTTATGCCGTTTCCGAGTTCCAAAATAAAACGAGTGCTTGAAAATTACTTCGCTGAACGGAGTATTAGGCGCGGCCATGATATCGCTACTCGTCACGGTGGACACATTAATAGCAATTTGCCTGATTAAAGTGCTGTTTGTTGACATTTTTGTATACCTACTATCAACATTAGGTACTAGATATTGCTAGACTAGCTAACGCTAATGGCGTTTTGGCCGCCTAATGTGCTTTCTTGGCGTTTGAGTTAATATAATGACTTGTTTTCATCAATCGATGTGATCGTCAGCCTGTTGTAGTATGTGTGTGTGATGGTATAATATGAATATGTAATACATATATAGGTAATATGTACACTGATAAACGATGGACTTCACTACGGGTGCGTACTTCACTAGAGCGCGGATGGCTTTTGATCGATGGTCGACCGGCTTTTGGCTTTTTTCCAAATTGGTGGTTGTCAGACGTGTCAATAAGGATGTCGAGGTATTTCTCTTCTTGTAGTATTTCCTCGTGTGTGTGATGCAACTTATTCTGTATCTTATATTATCAACTGGCTGGCCAGTCGCGTCTTCGTCCGTCGTTGTCCTACCCTATAAACCTTCCTCTTGAATCACTATCTATTGTTGAAAGCCGCATTAAAATTAAGATCTTGACATATATACAGAGGGAAAGCCGAGTGACAGACGCAATCGCGACAGACAAAACTGCGATGCACAGTGGGAAGGGATTTTGTTTAAGATGTAGTCATAAAAGCTGTTAGCTTTCCGATTTTTTTTTATTCCACTAAGCTGGCAAACAAGCTTGCGGCCTGCCTGATGGTAAGCAGTCACAGCAGCCTATGGACGTTTGCAATACCAGGGGCATCACCCACGCGTTGCCGACCCCGTAAAAACCTTGTTGTGTGTTTGTTGTTTGTTGAATGAACATAAATAAATAAAACTTATTTATATCTCTACAGCTATCTCTATATATTGCTATCAGCGAGTACCTATAATTGACTTGACTGTGTCTACTTTATTTCTATGGTGTCTACTTAAATTATTTAATGTTTTATAAGCATTTGGTTCTCCAATAAATTAAAAATTAAGAAAAAAAACAGATTGTACCCTGTAATTAGAGCAATAAAGGAGGTCCGGACAACCCAGCCTATATGAATAATGAAGTATAGCCATTTGTCATTGAAAAGAATCTTCCATACACACACACATACACATAGGCACTGAAAGTTTAATTTTAGATATAACGAAGCCATTTAATAAGTTTTCACGTGCCTGTCAACGGAAAACGATCGTGTCATTACAAACATAACGTAATATATGAGGTGCGTACGGTGCACACAGTCGATTGCGTGGACCAAGTTGTCTGTTATATTTTAAAACGTTTTAGCAATTGGTCTTACCTGACGACACGTATGTAATACAACTATAGCTTACTTGGTCATGAGTACATTCTGGCGAATAGACAATTTAGCAATTGGTCATTTTGACAATAGCTCAACTGTAACCTGCCATTCGGCGTACAAATTTAAAATAGAAATTGAAAAATTATTTAATAAAAACAAAGTCAAATTGTAATTATGTCAATATTGACTGAAAACAACATATACATAATCTCAAATATACAATAATATCAGCAAATACCTACTACAGTTAAAAAAATCATAACAATCTTCATGTACACCTAATACAATTTTTATTTAAATAAATAAGTCAATAGTTAACAACAACATGGTCATGAGTACATTCTGACGAATAGACATTTTGTCAAGTCTTATTTGTAAATTATGACACTTATGCTACCTGACTCATTACACATTATGACATGTTAACAGTTTGTACCAGAAGTGGTTTATTGTTGCTGGGCTCATTTAACGGCCCCTTCCCTCTCTGCCATACTGTCATAGAGATCGTCCAAATACACAACATGCCAAAACCCAAATAAAGTAATCTTATTTGGTATAAAATGTTGTAAAATATTCGACGCTGTCTTCTAAACCTACTGAGCGTAGCCCCGTCTTTATTTAAAGCTTCGTGCCTTTCTGGGTACTTTTATAATGAGATTAGTTACCATCTAATCTTATTAAGAGTAAATAATATACTTAATAAGAAACTTACGGTTACAGTATCCGACTTATGAGCGAGAGGCACCAGATTCGAATCCCACTGCGACGATGTACCTATCTATGACTCTTTGGTGAGTTATGTACATTAGTTGAATACTAACCGATGCTCTTACGGTGAGGGAAAACATCGTGATGAAACCTGTACGTTCAGGCGACTGAATATGTAACCATGATCCAATCTGGTCAGGTTCACCTGGTAACAGGGCCACGGAGATCAGATGGCAGTTGCTACACTGTAATTACCTAATCTGCCAAAACTTGGATCACGGTCAAGACGGACCCCAGGCCCTGGTGCGCGAGAGCACAACCGAGACATTAACGCCAAGATGATTATTAACGTTAATAAATGCGATTAAAATATAAGCCTGAAGTAAATTAACACAGTTATTAAGTTTCCTTTTTCATACAAAACAATTCACCCCTTGATAATTACACTTACACCCATCTATACTGTTACGTGGAAACCGAGATACCCGTTATAATTACCGTTATCTAGAAACCTTACCGTATCCATTTTATAATCCTTTCAGCCGACTAATTCCATTACAGGGATAACCTTTGTCAGATTACATGAAAGCGGGTAATACCCCTTTTAAATATGCTTGGGAATTCATTAAATAACTAAAAGGTGTGTTAACCGTATGACCGTTTGTCGGAATTCGGGGTTCTTGGAGAGTATCGACTTTATACACACAAGGTATTTTTTTTTTGACATACGGTAGGCAAACAGGCAAGCGGGCCACCTGATGGGAAGTAGTCACCACTGTCTATAGACATTAGCAACACCAAGAGTATTGCCAATGCGTTGCCCATCTCTATAACACGTTGCTCTGGCAGCCAAAAGGCAAATGCCTCTTCACTGCCAAAGCCACGGTTCCCCAAATCCATGCCCCATGCAGCACTGGAGACCTTACTCACCGGCAGATACACAATACTATTTAAAAGAGTAATTAAGTAATTAGTAGCACATCCCTTTAACCTCCGATGAGTGAAGGGGGGTTTTATAAGCTTGACGTGTGAGTTATGTACAGTCGGCCAAAAATGTGGTCTACCACCCTACGGTTGAGGTTCGTTTGAACGTCACGAGACAACAAGGTCTATTTCTACTTGCAATAATATTATGTCAGTGAAAAAAGACAACCTTAGCGATCATTAGATCTCGCAGAAGCTTTTGTCAAAACTGGTAGACCACTTTCTTGGTCGACCGTACATTAGGTGAGGGAAAACATCGTCATGAAACATCACCCGCCAACCGGTGGAGCCATTGGGTTAATATTGTATTACATATTTATATTAAATAAATTAGTTTTTGCCCTAAAACTTTACCATGGAGGACTTGTTCGAGGCCAGTTCAAACGATGTATGCGTCGCCGAATACTGGGCGAATAAAGTATAAGTCAGAGTTTAATTCATCGACTCGATAAGAAGTTTTTTTAAGAGCGTCAGTGGCCGACTAGTTAAGGCACATGACTCGTGAGCGTACCGGGAGCGGGAGCAAATCCTATTGCGGCCACGAACCAATTGCCTACTCTTTCTGAGTTATGTGCATTAGCTGAATGGTAATCGATGCTCTGACGACGAGGGAAAACATCGTGATGAAACCTGCACATTCAGGCGACTGAATGTGAAACAATGATGCAATCTGGACAGGTTCCCCTGGTAGCAGGGTCACGGAGGTCAGATAGCAGTCGCTCCACTGTAATTACCCGATCTGGATTACAGTCAAGGCGGACCGCGGGTCCTCACAACCTTGTCATTACCGCCAAGATAATGACGATGATTATAGTGTTGTCACCCCCGGTGTAACAACTCCATTAATTTTAATCGTTTGTTGGCTTAACTTGGCCATTTTCACATTCACCTTGCGACCTTTAAATTACAGAATACGACCCCATTCATCACAATCGCACCCCGCGAAACGAATCATGCGTTATCTGGTACCGAGCGATAAATTCTTATTAATGTCAAAGGCTGTTTGTCGGGAAAAGTGAAAATGACCTTTTCGGTAATTGACCTGGTAGCTGACGTCATCTGACGATAAGCGTAGCGTACGCTTGGATGGCCAAGCGTACGAATTTTTTGGCTAATAGGACGTCCTGTCACGAATTTCACTTCAAATAAGTGCTAGATCAAATCAAATCAAATACGTTTATTCAGTTTAGGTTTTCAGAAACACTTATGTACGTCATACAATACATATTAAAATGAATGCTAGGCACCACAGCATCATCGAACGGACAACGGTTTTTTAGCTAGTGTGTAGGGCCATATACAAAGAAAAGAATGGAAATAGATATGGGCGACAAATAACGTCACGACAGTATCACTGTGACTTTAACCAAGGGAACTATATTACAAACTCACGTCGTAACATAAAGGCCTCACGATAATGAGAACCGTGAGCCTTTCCGCCATCGGGAGACGCGACCGGGCGAGCGCTTCATCCTTATGTCGTGGATTTTCCAGCTATCCGCACGAGCCGCTTTGGTTCATCATTTTTAATGCGTTCGGCTAAGGAATGGAACACGTTGCCTACGAGTGTGCTCCCTGAACATTATTATCTGGACGCCTTCAAGGCTAGAGTGAATAGGCTGTCTAATGCCTAGCTAGTCTAAAAATAAAAATGGGAAAATTAAAACTAAATTTACTTGTGACTTGTTATCGTTAATGGTTATTTTCATGGTGTGAATTAACATATGTTCTTATGTTTTGATGGATTGACGAGTAGGTTCTGAGCTATTAGTGGCTCGTTTGTATCGATTGAAAATGGGTTTAAGACAAAGTCTACGTGGATAATAATACTTTGCTACCGTTCAAACACGATTTGAAAGTGCTTACGTAAAGAATTCTTAGACAAAAGCTTATAAAATTATACTCGTCAAACAATATAGGTAGAATGTGAGGGCGCCGCAGATAAAAAGTGGAGGATGCAGATCGTTTATTTTTACTTCTAGAACCCACACTGTATGATATGTAAGTAGGTATTATCGCTACGAAAAGTCGAAGTTTCATACACGGTTGTTTCTGCATGACGCACCAAGTTAGATTCGCTTTTAAGTTGTGATGATATCATCTGGACTTGAAAAAGCGATCGCTTGTACTAATTATCTTGACGTTAATGTCCCGGTTGTGCTCTCGCGCACAAGGGCCCGAGGTCCGCCTTGACCACGATTCAGAATTTGACCGATCAGATAATTACAGTTCAGCGACTGCCATCTGTGGTGACCGGTAGAGTAGAATAGCACCAACCCCTTACACTCGTGGGTGTCGTACAAGGCGACTAACGTTTAGAGGCAAAATATCTAGTCTCCATAAACTGGAAAATGGGCAGCAGCGTTTTTCATTGTTATGTTTGCAACACTGCGATCTCCAACCCGCCTGCCAAGCGTGGATATTATGGCAATAACCTCCCCTTTTGCGGGAGAGGCCCAAAGTCCTGTAGTGGACTGTTATGGGCTGTGATGATGATGACTGCCATCTGACCGGAAGCTGACTAGATTGGATCATGGGTACACATTCAGTCGCCTAAATGTGCAGGTTTCATCACGACGTTTTCCCTTACCGTAAGAGCTTATAAACGCGACTGTACACATATACATAAACCTCACCGCCTCAGTCCCACAGGAGGTGTAAGCTGTGATTATGGAGCGAGGCACTTTGCGTAACTTTGTTCTGCTTTGCTCAGCTTTTACTCATACAGTACCTATTGTAATAACAAGTACGACACAGGGTTGTATAAACAAGGTGTGCGTGAAACAAAATAGCTACAGTAGCTTTTATCCTCGTAAAATCCGGTTTTTACGTATCCGCTGGAATCATATTAAATTTCGGTTGCATTTCGGGTTAAATTGTAGCCTATGTGCAATTCTAGGCTACAACGGTTTAAGCTTAAAGGAGTAACACACATCCGGTGTCTCGCCGGAGTGAGCCCTCGTACGCGCTGATCGGTCTGCATGCGTTGCCCCCTACCTGGATGAGCTCGCTTAACTTTCCCTTTGTTTTCCATGAGATTTTTACCATTGGAAAAGATATTAATTAACGTAACCCTAATTCAATAAATACTTTTTCATTTTCATTTTCATTTTCATCTGCCTATGTATGCTTGGATCTTTTAAACTCCACAACGGATTATAATGCGGTTTTTAACAACAGATAGAGTGATTCTAGAGGAAGGTTTATAGCCAAGAAAAAAAAGGTAGGTAGGGGTAAAGTAGGTGTAGAATAGGGAAGGGTAGGGCAGGGGTAGGACGCGACGTGAATGAAGTCGCGTTGGGTTTACTAGCTTATAATGTATTATTGTACGGAGTATTTTTTATTCTCTACGATATTTTACCCATCATCGGTTTGAGGTTCAAACTTTCAACCAGCGAACTGGAACGTTTCAATAGCAAATAACAAAACCACGTTATCAACAAGTATCATCTACAAAAATCTAAATAAATTGAGTTAGTAAAATACAAAAATTTTCTTCTTAAACTTTCTGTAGAAAATAAATTTAATCAATCATTCGCTTCGTGGGCCTCCCGCGGGATCTCTTTCCTGATACAGGCATGTTTAGACACCTGTTTCCAACGAATCCCTGGGGCTTCAGCACTTGGCCAATTCGGTACCGGCGAGCCTCCTCCATCTTATCCACAATGTATCTTCAACATATCAGTATTCGAATAAGATATATGGTACTTCTTTCAAACGTCATAAACCAATATCTAACCTTAACAATATAAATTAATCAAATAATGAATTTAAATAAATAAATACATGGGTAATTCACACCGCACCATCTAGCCCCAAAGTAAATAAAGCTTGTGTTATGAGTGTTGGACAACTGATAAACTACTTCATCATCACAGCCCATAACAGTCCACTGCAGGACTTAGGGCCTCTCCCACGAAAGGGGAGGTTATTGTCATAATCTCCGCGCTTGGCAGGCAGGTTGGAGATCGCAGTGTTTAAATATAACAATGGAAAATGCTGCTGCCCATTTTCCAGACTACGGAGACTCTTGATCTCTTGCCTCGAAAACATTAGTCGCCTTGTACCTACGACACCCACGAGTGTAAGGGGTTGGTGCTATTCTACTTTGTCGGACACCACACGGCCATAAACTACTTATTAACTTTTAAATACATACCTACTAATTACACTTAACCCAGATCCTTAACAGAAATTAAAATTCATCATTTCAATAACTGCCCGGTCGGGAATCGAACCCGGGACATCTGCGTGACATGTTGACCAACTGAACCGGTTGTCAATGATTCGTATGATTATGTATACGAATTTACATATCCATCAATATACAGTAACGTGCTCCAATGATGATGAAGACGACATTTTCTCCTATTCAAAGATGTTAAAGCATCCTCCCTTCCACAGACGAAGGCGGCCGCTGTCTCCCCGCTTTCGCTGGGCGCAAACTGGGCGAGATATGCAACCGCGAAGGACAGTGCGAGGCTGGACTGGTCTGCGAGGAGGTTGTGCCAGGTAAGAACCCTTTAATTATAACAGATTTGCTATTTAGCAATCGTAAACCTCATTCATACTCTGGAGAGTACAACATAAACTTCTTTAATGAGGGTGTGAAAAAGCTTCGGCGCTTTTCCAGCTTTTCAGCCTTTGTTTTACTGGGACGGCATCGTACATGGGGTGCCGAGCATCGACATCCATCTTGCTTCTCTCCAGGGCGCCAGCCATTGCCCTACAAACCGGTGGCTGCGCTATGCCAGCGAGTGGATACTAGTTTGAGACAGGGGTTATGATCATGCCTGCATGGTTATGCCTGAGGGAGGAAGAGACAGCAGCACATATCCTGCAGACATGCGAGGGCATCATACAGACATGAGCATCTCGGACAACCACAAACCCTTCCAGAGACGTTTGTAAAACTGAAAGGGTTGCTGCGTTTCCTGGAGGAGTTGGGATGGCAGGAACAATAGGGTATCTTGGAGTACACCATATCCACGCAGAATGGGCGCGAGTTCGCCTGAATGCGGAAAATGGCCCGGATACATCTATCTATCTATGTCTTGTTTAAAGCTGTATCCACCGACTTTGTATTGGCCGAAGGACTCCATACAGGATGAGCGTATTGAGCCGCTTAGTCTGTAAGTTACATGCAGCCTGCTAACGCCATTTTTGTCTCCACCAGGAGAAATGCGGGTCTGCCGGCCTCCTTCGCTCGGCCGCAAGCAGTACAACGAGGACTGCGAGTCGTCTTCAGAGTGTGACGTCACCCGCGGACTCTGCTGCATCGTGCAGCGCAGGCACCGACAGAAGCCAAGGAAGGTAATGACACATACATATGACACATAGTACGGACCCTCGCGCGCGAGAGCACAACGGGACATTAACGCCAAGATGATTTTGATTACATATTATTTGAAATGCCGCAAACATATTTCTCAGAGCAGGGATTATAATATTTGTGCCAATTGGCGTGGAAACCTTTAGGCCTAGAATGAATGAATGAATTATGAGTAGCCGTGGGGAGCAGGTGCACATATCCATGTATAGGACGCCTGGTCGATACATCTAATGATCAGCAGGCTGGCCTCTACTTCGGCCAGAGAATTTGCCTGCCTGCATTTTAAGGTTAATCCGGTTACTAGGGATCTTGGAAATTTTTTTTATCTTTAAATGTGTGCCTTTTTTATTAGTGTGTTTTTAAAAAGACTTGCTACTACATTTTTGTTTTAAAATTTCGGGCGACTGATTCAATCTCCCTGGTAGCAAGGTCACGGAGGTCAGATGGCAGTCGCTCCATTGTAATTACCTGATCTGCCAAATTCTGGGTCAAGGCATACCCTGGGCCGTCCGACTGTCAAGCTGACAACTTTGCAGTTTGGCTGTTTTTGTCAAAAAATGTACTTACTCGTTAGCTCTTACTGAGTAAACTTAAGCTGGTTGAGGGTACTCCTGACCTACCCTGTAGGTACATTATTAGGTCTAATATTTCTTACGTCAACTTTAATTAGGGTCATCATTCTAGCGGCTAATCCCGGCTCAGCGACTAATGGTAAATCTAGACTATTTTGTCATTTTGTAAATTTGCGAGCAGAAATTGAAATTATGAATTTTAATTTCCGTTACGGGTCTGGGTGCAGTAAGTATGTATAATAAGTACGAGTATGTACTAAAAAAAAGTATATCAATGTAGTATGTCAGTTATCAAACACCCATAACACAAGGTTTTGCTTACTTTGGGGCTAGATGGCGGTGTGAGAATTTGTAAAAAAAAATATTTTCCTAATAGGAAGCAATATTATTCCCGAGTGGCAAAGGTCTACTTTTTATCCCGGGAAAATAACAGGTTCCCGCGGGAAAGTTGATTGTTTAATGAGATCCGAACTGTGCGCCGCTGAAAGCCGCTGAGAACGGCTTGTAATACAAGCCTATGTATAACTATGTTCAATAGAGATCATTAAATACAAAGTTCTATTAATTAGTCATCGCTTTGAAAATAATTCAGTTAATATTCCCAGCTTCACGAAATTATGAACAAATATCAATTTGTCTCTGTTTTATTAAGTTGAAAATTACTGAAAATTTCTCGGCATTTCTGAACAGATACCGATTCAGGAATCGACTAGAAATCCCCTTTTTAAGTATTAGGCTGGCCAAGTGTCCTGTATTTTACAGGACGTATTATGTCTTATTTGCAGAATGTCTGATTTGCAGAATGCTAGAACAATTTTTACATGACCTTTTCGTATTAGGCATAAAACTCGTGAATGGAGATCGTATACAATCAGTGTCAGTTCCCTTTAAGAGACAGGTGTGGCCTCATATGCAGTGTTGAAAGAAAGAAAGAAAGAAGACATTTATTACACGTAGACACCACCCATGTTGCTCGCATCTTTGGGCTGACGAAACTGCCAAGCCGAAAACGTCCAAATGTTTTCCGCTTATATTTTGGTCGTCTTATGTATTTTAGTATAGGACCATGAACATTTCTGAATTGTTGAACTGACATGTCCGCTCGCCGCGCGTGACTCATGTCCATAGTAGGTAGGTACAGCATACATACGCCGCCGAAGTGTTAGAATCGTCCTGTGTTATTTCTTACAATCCTGAAATTTTAGGTCACAAATGACCTGGCCCTGTGACCTTGGTCACCTTTAGACTGGCCAGCGGTCCCGTTTTTTCTAAACTTTAAATGTATAAAAATGTTTCTTAATACCGTGGGCGTGGGAGCATGTTACAAATAAATCTGTCCCCGAAGTAAATAATTAATAAAGTCTGAATACGGCTCTGCCAAGAAAGCCTACCAAAATAATTGGCAGCGATTCGCTGACAAAGTTGTTTTAATTAATCACGAAGATTTATTTCAACCCTTGCTTCTGGAGAATGACAATTTACGCCGTGATGAATACCTGACATTACTCAGTGCTTTGAAGTTGGCATTTTTTTACTTGTCAGTGCTTTATCTTCCTTAATAACAAACGAGTAGACAGTCTACCTGGTTTTAATTATTATTTACGTGAATGCCTGTTATTTCAATCTGACTCTAACTGTAAAAAAAATAAAAATAATCATTTTAGGTTGTGCTCTCGAGGCCGAGGGCCCGGGGTCCGCCTTGACCATGACCCAGGATTTGGCGGATGAGATAATAACAGTGGAGCGACTATCATCTTATCGCCGTGACCCTGCTACCCGGGTAATCTAACCAGATTCGATCATGATTACACATTCAGTCGCTTGAATGTGTAGGATTCACGATGTTCTCACTCACCGTAAGAGCATCGGATAGCTGTCAACTAATATACATAACTCAGAAAAGAGTCATTGGTACATGACGGCAGTGGGAATTGAACCCGGCACTCGCCCACCGACGCTCCAGGGTGCTGGTATCTATCATCAACATCAAAGCCCATGATAGTCTACTGCAAGACCTAGGGCCTCTCCCACGAAAGGCATATATCTCGTAGGATATCGCAGTGTTAGAAATATAACAATGGAAAAAGCTGCTGCCCATTTTCCAACCTACGGCGGCTCTAGATCTATGCATCGGAAACATTAGTCTTCTTGTACGACGTCCGCGAGTGTAAGGGCTTCATCATCATCATCATCATATCAGCCAGAAGACGCCCACTGCTGGGCATAGGCCTCCCCCAGAGATCTCCACAAAGGCCGGTACTAGGCTTTTCGCATCCAGCCTACCCACACTGTGTCTTACGGTACGTGGTCGTCACTCGAGAACTTTACTGCCTCATCGGCCATCTGTTCTTCGAGCTATGTGCCCTGTCCACTGCCAATTCACTGCCAGTCTGGCAATCCTTAAAGCTATGTCGCTGGTCTTGGTTTGCTTGCGGATCTCCTCATTTCTGATTCAATCGCGCAACGAGACTCCGAGCATAGTCCTTTCTATTGCCTTTTGGGTAACAGTGAGTGAGATCTTTTGCCTCGATAATATTGTACGACACCCACGAGTGGTAGAGGTTGGTGCCGGACACCACACGGCTTGGCGGCACTGCATATATTACAGTAACTATATCTACTTGTCCACAGAGTTGCGGTTACTTCAAAGAACCACTGGCTTGCATCGGCCCAGTGGCAACTGATCAAGTGCGCGAATTCGTCCAACACACTGCCGGCGAAAAACGCATAGGCGTCTACAGACTGCACTAAGACGCCATCTTGATTTTGCGGTGTGTGAAACGGACTGTTTCTTTTTTTTTTTTTTTTTCTAGCGGCAGATGAACCGTCAGGATATCGGCGATGAAGGACCTACTCTAGGTGCGACGGATTTGATTTAACTTTTTAAGGTTGTTTGGGGCGGTGTCAACATGCTAGTGGTACAGTCAGCTGCAGGGTTAATGCACCCCCTTAGCATACATTGTATGTATGGTAGAGGGGCAAGAGTTCCCTTCGCAGCTGACTATACACACCCACGTCCACGGTAACTGTTTACATCATGGCGGGCTTGTTTGTCTCCTTATTCGAATAATTTATTTTTCTTAGTAGGGAGCGGGGCAAAAGGGAAAGCTGGTTACTGGAGGGTCGAATGGCACAGTTAACAGCTATCGACTGATTAGTAACCAATTTAAAATGAGCTAGCATCTCTATAGACACGCATAGCAATGTTAACTCATTTTATACTGGTTGGATGGTTTAAGGGAAGCGTCAAGCGGAATGCTTTCACAGTCATTCTTTTGATGGCGATTTTTGACATCAGCTATCGTCGAGTTAAATTTCCCGTTATTTTACTACGCCCTGAAAGCATCCCAATTATTTTTTATGGATAGAATCATACTACAATTTTTTTTTGTGAAATCGATTGGATGGGCCTTTTGGGAATATTTTTCCCCCATATATTTTAATTTGGGATTCGACGCAGAGGTGGAATGTACATGGATGATAATATTCAATGGCGCGAAGGTGTAAAGAACGAATGGCATCAATAGACGACAACGGTTTAGACCTATTCAGTAGGTGATGCAAGGAAATTAGATTAGATTAGAATTTTTTGGAAGCATTCTACGGAAAATTATTTGTATTAAACAGCTGTTTCATATACCGCAATGTAAATCTTTTTTTTTTTCATTTTTGTGGTATTTTTGAATATCTAAGAGCGTTGCTATATTTTTTTTTATTTAATATCCTCGAAAGTAACCATTCTTGAAACGTATTTCAATAAATTCTAAAGACTTTTACAGACATATATTTAATACTCTTATAAATTAAATAAGTTTTATAAGTAACTTCTTTGGGTTTAGTATAGTAAATGCTCTTAATATTTTATTTTTATTTCGAAATTACATTTTTTGAGGTGCAAAGTTTTTTGCAACAAACGTAAATAAAAAAACCTTCCAGTAAATACATAAAATAGTAAATAAATAATATCGACGCTTCAAAAAATGTAATCTCGATAAGTGGATAACAAAAAAAAATCTGAAATATTTGCTTTGGACAACGGAAAAATGATATTGCATATTTTAATTTTTAAAATTATAAAGCTCTGACAAAAACATACAAAAAGACGAAACTAGGTAGAAAACGGCGTGACGTACAGTTTTGGTTTAGTCAAGAAGTTATTAATGTGTAGCGAGTAGTTTTAAATAATAATAATATTAATGTTTTAAAATATTAATCCATACTCATTATGAATGTTATTTAATTAAAACCTTAAAATAGTCACCGCGACGATTCGAGTCGCATCTTATTACTTACCTATTAGAAACATTTTAATGTGTTTAACGTTTAAAATATTAAACATAAAAACATTATGAATTAGATAATTAAAAAATATTATAATAAAATAAATAAGTCTTCAAAATATTGAAACAAATACATATCTTACTGGCTGAGGCATTTATATTTAATAATATTTGATGTTAAATAATTAATGTTACAAAGTAAATACTATGTAATACATATCATTATTCTAGTAAATAGGTTACTCTTTAGAACTAAGTGTAACATATTTTTTTCGCTTATATTTTCCATAATAAAAAGAGATAATTTTAGGGTTTTGAGTCAAAATCTATTGCTAGGTCCGTAGGTAAAAACATATCAGTATATTAAACGACTTTTTTAAACTAGCTGTAATAAAATAAACTAATTTTGACATATCAAATTTTATTAATTCAGTTGTATTTAATAAATACTTATATTATATAAAAAAAAAAGAATCTTAGCCTAAGATCTGTGATGGTGTCTATATAATATTTTCTGCAAAATGTTACTTATTACAGGAAAAAAATGTAAAAGAAAAAATCTATATTTTTCTGCCTGAATCTTCTTGAATGTTAAAGATATCAAATATCTTCTGATAACATTTTTGTTAACTGTTTATTCTGTGAAGGCCTAACATTTTTGAAATTATTAAATATGTATTTTTTATTTTTATCCATATAAAATATGTATATCGCTTATTTAAAATGAAATAGTGAAATCAGTTTAATAATATATGTTGATAGTTGTCGTATATATACTACCAGATACCATGTTGTACGTACTTATATAACTTGTGTACTAAATATATGTGTTACAATATATGAATTATGTCAGCAATGTCGTTATTATTTCGATAACCTGTTTTATTGTCATTTTTATAAATAGAACAAGGGGTAAGCTGCGATTACACACGCCCTAATTCATGCTACATAAAGCGGACTCCACATGTTGGCATGTACTTTACGGGCAGTGTTGCCAGTGGCCGATATTGAAAAGTAACACAAGGCAGCTCAAAAAGTAATATTTTCACGAGAATAATAACTATAAAAATATAAAAAGCAAAGTCCGCAAATCTTAATCGTTCAACTCGGTGGTGCCTCTCGAGTTCTAGACCTAGCGCTGGTTCTTTGCTCGTAACTCACCTTCCTTCACTCCACGGTCCGTTCATTGACAATGATACCAAGAGCCGCTAGAAACCACCTCCTGACCCCAAGTAATTAAAGTAAGTATTTTTTATGCTACACGATGACAAACGAACAGACAGCCCAGCTGGTAAGCGGTCACTGTCGCCCATAACATCAATGATTCATACAAAAATGTAGAATCGCAAGTACGTTGTCACTGTGAGGACTTAGATAAAATGCGTCATACCTGTAATTGCGCTGGCTACATTATCCTTCAAACCGGAACACAACAATCCAAGCATTGTTGCTTGGCGGCAGAAATAAATATAGCGTTGTACTCACACAGACGGACTCCTCAGGAGTGAGTGACAGAGTCCTATCACCTGATAAAAAGTAAGTCTAAACTCTTTATTGCACATGTGTGCAAATTAATGTTAAAAATAACAGAGATAGGTACACAAGAATAAAAATGACCTACCCTAAACCCAACTATGGATAGGAAACAGTTTCTCAACACAAGATAACAAATCAGTAATCAGAAGCGGAGATACACCTTATTCTTCCTCGGCCTGATCTCGGTGTATACAACCGTCGTTAGATAGAATAGAAAGCCAAGCTTTGTGACGACAACAGTCATATTGTAGAACACTGAAGCTGTAAGACAACCAGTCTAAGTACCTGTCTAAGTTTTCTCTCTATGATTCGCAAGATTGAGCAGGATTGGTGTGGCTCTATGTAAAATATGTAGTTCATCTCCTTCGAAACATAGGAAATCTTTATATTTATATCAGGATACAACCAAAGACAGATCCAATCTGGTCAGGTTCCCCTGGTAACAGGGTCACGGAGGTCAGATGGTAGTCGCTCCACTGTGATTTCCTGATCGCCAAATCCTGGTCAAGGCGAACCCCGGGCCCTCGTCATCAACCGGGACATTAACGCTAAGTTTTTTTTTTTTTTTAAACTAAAGACATTAAAATAACAGGTAATACATGTTATGGACTCTAAATAGCTTTTTGTTTTCTTAGTTAGTAGAACAATACAGGATATATTTAGTTTATAATGGAGTCCCTGCTTCCCAAACTAGGATATCCTATGCATAGTGTGCAGAATACAGCCTTTTGCAGCAGACAGGCACATAACCAGGACTTATTAAAAATCTATGTTGTAGAACGTATGTGACTCTACAGGAACAGAGGAATTATTTATATATTTATATCAGCCTGAATCATCCCACTGCTGGGTAAAGGCCTCCCCTATATTTTTCCATAATTTGCGATCGTTTGCTATAGTTTTCCAGACCTGCTACATATTAGGCACCAAATATAGTGCTCGGGCTACGATATAAAAACCGAAAATCGATGTATAGAATAACCGTTTGGTACATGTACTTTTGGTTAAAATATTCATTTTACATTCATGACCGGTAGATCTTAAAATATTCCCAGGAGAGCAGTATCAATGTCATCAATTTTCTGTATGGTATGTGAAATTTTTTTATTAGAAACCTATCGTGTTTGGTATCAAATGAAAGGGCCGCGCAAAAACAGGTGGCCGAAAGGTAATGGTGTGGTATATTTTTAGAACTGGTTTATGAAGCCCTTTCATTTGATACCAAACTCGATAGGGTGGGATATAAAAAATAGGTGGATTCTAAAAAAAAATTCAATCCCCATTCAAAAAAATTATGACGTCATTACTGCTCCTCCATGGGAATATCTTTAAGAACTACCGCTTAAAATAATAACCTAAAGTAGGTACCCGTGTACCAAATGGCTATCCTGTACATCGATTTGCGGTTTTCGATCAATATTTGCTTTGTACACCGTCCTCTAATACCCAGAAACGACGTCGCAACAGATAAAAAAAAGCTAATGGAGAGACGAATTGTTGGCATTCGACAGGGACTGGCAAACCATAGCAAACACTGGAAAATTATTTTTATAGTTCAGTTTATTTTTTATTTGAAGCTATGCGTATAATAGGTATGTTATGTTATTCTTTCTTTTGATTACAAATTCGGACTATGTGTAATAAAAATTATCATATGTTACCAAAAAATCAAAACTATGATATTGTTCTCCTAATTTGTATTATTATCCTCGAAACTTCTATATTCTAGACAGCGCTGGCTCCCTTTGCTAGATTTCGTATTCGGTATTTCGGAAATTCCTAGGAGGAGGCCTTCACCCGTGGAGGGGTTCTTGCAAAATAACTTACTAACATTAGTAATAAGCTCACATTTGTTACTTATTGCAAGAAAATAAAAGGCTTTTTTTTCTACTTTATCAAATACGCTCTTTAGGGAAATATCTGACACCTGAATCCATTGTTAGATATTACGATATCTACGTGTGTTAGGGAAGCATCTGAAACCGTATTTTACAATATCGCGATTTTTCTCTTCTCTATAGCATTTTAGCGGTTATATTAAAGTAATAATAATAATAATCTTGATTTATTTTACATCAGGATTTTAAGAGAGGTAGGGCATAGCGGGGTATCTCGTTCGAATTGGAGCCGCCCGACTGGGGAAGTACCTCCACCTTACAGAATATCGCAGCTAAATAATACTCTTTTAAATAGTATTGTGTTTCTGCCGGTGAGTAAGGTTTCCAGTGCTCCATGGGGTGGGGATTTGGGGAACCGTGGCTTTGGCAGTGGAGTGGCATTTGCTTTTTGCTGCCAGAGCAACGTGTTATAGAGGTGGGCAACGCATTAGCGACACTCTTGGTGTTGCTAATGTCTATAGGCAGTGGTGACCACTTTCCATCAGGTGGCCCGCTTGCCTGTTTGCCTACCGTATGACATAAAAAAAAAAAAAAAAAAAGTATACAACCAAAAACAGACTGACATAACAGGTAATACACATTATGATCGAAATATTTCATTATGTTTTTTACAATACACTAGTTGTAATTAGTCTATAGTGGAGTCCCTACTTCCCAATCTAAGAATATCCTGTGCTATGGGAAACAGTTATTCCCATAAAACTAGGCTATATTAAAAATAGTATTTTGATAGGCCGTGAACAGAAAAGTAAATTTCAGTATCCAACTTAGTTTCTGATTTTTAGTAATAGTAAATATCTTTTATACTCGTATTTTTTTATTACTGTCCCCTACACGACCCAACTTCTACCCCAACCCTACATTATCCTAAGCCCTACCCCTACCCTACCCTACCCTACAACTATTACGGGCGTAAACTATTTTGGTTAAGAGTAAGTTTTAAAAATGTGAAAATAATAAATAATTTAAAAAATCTACCCTTCACCTACCCTTCACCAACCCTACAACTACTTTACCCTTATCTACCCTCTTTTTAGCTCCTAAACCTTATTTATGAATCACTCTACTTATTGCTGAAAACAGCATCAAAATCCGTTGCGTAGTTTAAAAGATCTAGTCTAGATACAGATGAGGGGAAGCGACTTTGTTTTATACCATGCTCCAATATGATACAAATCATTGTAAGTCTCTGTCAAAGCGTACAGTTTATTGTCAACATATTTTGACAAATTGACTTCATCAAAACTACTGTTTGCCTCCATGCTCTCTTCGTAGCGCACTGCAGTGCCGTCCGATTGCAAAGTCATTTCTTTTTTTTAAACCACTGAGGTAGCAAACAAGCTTATGGCCTGCTTGATGGTAAGCAGCCACCGCAGCCTATGAACGTTTGCAATACCAGGGGCATCACCCATGCGTTGCAGAACCTGCAAAAATCTTTTAACCCCTTTCTTGAAGGGCACCACGTTGTACTCTTCAAGGAAAACCTCTCCAGGCAGTTCATACCACAACATTAGTGTGCGTGGGAGAAAGTTCCTTTGGAACTGCACAGGTCGCGACCAATTTGGTTCCAAGGTGTGATGAACATCTTGTTTTTCAATCGACCATTAGGCCACCCCTTTGCACTTATGTAGAATATTTCATTGTCCTTCAGAACCCATGAATGGTAGTCGAACCAAACTAGGTCATTTATGGGTAAAGTTACTTTTTATTTGGTGAAAAGCGGAACAGTCAAGGGGCTGTGAGGCCGACCAGTTTTTTAACTTATAGAACCCACACAAGAGGATATGTAAGTACTATCTCTAAGAAAAGCCGATAATTTGGTAAATAAAAAAATAAAAAATTCGTGCCAGTTTGTGCACGGGCAGACCAACGTTTTGTAGGTCTCCTAAACATCTACAATCGCTTCAAAGTGGAACTTTTCTTGTACCTGATGACTTAGGATAACCTCACAGTCTCTAACGACATCCAGTCACTCGCGTTTACGCTTTGGAAAAATCTTTCCAGAGCGCGAAAAAGCGATACAGAACCCGCCAAGACAGACCCGATATTCAATAGCTGTGTTCGTAAAAGTCTGGGAATTCTTGGCAGCATTTTTGCCTGAATCTTTCGTTGATGTTCTCTAAGGAGCGTCGGTGGCCGAGCGGTTAGAGTATACGACTCGTAAGCCAGAGGTCCCGGGTTCGAATTCCGCTTCGGCCATGTACCAATGACTGTTTTCTGAGGTATGTACATTAGTTGAATACTAACCGATGCTCTTACGGTGAGGGAAAACCTCGTGATGAAACCTGCATATTCAGGCGACTGGATGTGTAACCATGATCCAATCTGGTCATGTTCCCCTGGTAGCAGGGTAATGGAGGTCAGACGGCAGTCGCTCCACTGTAATTACCTGACCTGCCAAATCCTGGATCATGGTCAAAGCGGACCCCGGGCCCTCGTGCGCGAAAGCACAACCGGGACATTAACGCCAAGATGATATTTCGTTGATGTTCTCGTCTGCTCTGCCAACGGGAACAAACTTGCTGCAGCTTTTCAAGTCGCCGCCCTGAACATTTGTTAGTATTTTGTCAACGATTTCATTGGGCAGATGACTTATAGTAGCGTCGGCTAAGCGATTATGTTCAGATGTATCTGAAAATTATAGAAACTCCATAGGTTAGAAAATGGGCAGCAGCGTTTTCCATTTTTATATCTACAACACTGCGATCTCCAACCCGCCTGCCAAGCATGGAGATTATGGTAATGACCTCCTCTTTTGTAGAAGAGTGCCTATCCTGCAGTGGACATGAGCTATGAGGACGAGGCTCTAGTATAGCTTCTAACACTGTCTGCGAAGCGAGGTCTTTTTTTATACGACTGCAACAGAGGAGGTTCCAAAGGAACTTTCTCCCACGCACACTAAGGTTATGAAATGAACTACCTGGAGAAGTTTTCCCTGGAGAGTACAACATGGAGTTCTTCAAGAGAGGGGTGATAAGGTTTTTACGGGGTCCCCAATGCGTGGGTGATGTCCCTGGTATTGCAAACATCCATAGGCTGCGGTGACTGCTTACCATCAGGCAGGCCGCAAGCTTGTTTGCCACCTTAGTAGTATAAAAAAGGGCTACAGCCATAACAGCTCAATGGATAACATTTATTATGTATAGACATTGACGCCAAGATGATTATGATTATTTACGTCCATCAGAATTACACAATATTCCATGCATGAGGTGCAATATTGACACAATGAGTTATTATTACCATATCGGAATTTCCTATGGCAAATGTTTTCCCCCTAACCGATTGTCATCCGCTCATTGGCCGATGCTCCCTTGTTTTTGTTAGAATCTCAGTCTACTCTTTAACACACACTCGCTAAATAAACCATAGTAAATAGACAAGAATGTCGTGCAAATTTGCAATGAAAATACATTTGATTTTGAACTCTAAGTCAAAGTAATTGGGTTTTCTAACATACTTTGCGGTAGCAAAAAGGATATTTGCAAAATCCGTCGTATATAAAGGGGATCACTTTGATGAATATGTCATTCACATTCTATGCAAATCAAAGCAAATTCACTGGAAAGCTAATATTATTCTTCATACTACTTGATAATGGAATACGCTCTGAGATTTTTGTTTGTGGTGCTTTCTGTGCTATTTTTAACCCAGGTTAGTCAATTTTATTTTATTTCATTTGCTATTAATATCGGCTCCCCATGTGTTTTACAAGGTCTATCATCATCCACTGTTATATCTGAAGATGGCAGTCGCTCCACTGTAATTATCTGATCTGGATCAAATCAAATCCTGGATCAAACTAGGCGAGCCCCGGGCCCTCGTGCACGAGAGCACAACCAGGACATTACTTACTGCGCTGGCTCAGTGACCTGAAGTGGATTTTGGCTTTCGACACCAGAGATCGCCAAATCTTCCTATGCTGCGCCATCTCCTGCGAATCGAGGATGCCCAGTGCGTGCAGGTCTTTAAGCACTTCATCCATCCTGCGATATCTGGGATATTAACACGAAAATTTATTTTTATTATTATTATCATCCACTGTGAGATCATCTCGTGTTATGCTCAGAGTCACTCTGAAGGACGAAATTCGCCAGGAAATAACGCTATAGAGAACCAAAGATACTGATATAGCGCTCAGAATAGCTGATGTGCCAGTGGGCAGGCCATATCTGTCGAAGAACCGACAACCTCTGAGCTAGATGAGTTCTTATTTGAAAACCTGGACTCAGCAAGTGTGGTACGCCGTCTGGCCAGATGGAGTGACGATATGCAGAAGGGATGATGTATGCGTCAAACTAAGACCAGAAGCGCTCATTTGGGGATGCCATTGCCTATGTCCAGCAATGTATGTATATGTATGTTATTTAGACAAAAGATCTAGAGTCTCCGTGGGCTGCAAAATGGGCAGCGTTTTCCATTGTTACATTTACAACTCACCGAAAGAGCATCGGTTAGCATTCAACTAACTACATACTAACTTCACTCAGAAAAGATTCATTGGTACATGTCCGCAGTGGGATTCAAACCCGGTACATTTTCTAATAGCATTTTTTTTTTAAAGAAATACATATGAGCGAAGTATTGCAAGTGCTTAGTGTTTATTTCCCCAATCTCGTATTTTCCAGATAGCCGAATCACATTTCTACGGCGGTTACGGAGGTTGGGGACGCCCTGTGGTCTATGGTAGAGGGTTTGGCTATGGATACGGGTATGGCGGAGGTTACGGCGGAGGTTACGGCTGGGGCTACAGACCGCGGCCGGTCTTCTACCCACCCCCACCCTTCTTCGGTTAGGTCAATAGCAAGTGAATCCTAGAATAGACTAAAGCGATAAGCAACGCACATCGGCTAGCTACGACTTCGTATTTACTCACACATATAGCCCGAAGAAACGTGACAGCTCACTATGGGCCTTATAAGAAAACTCTCTATTACCCAAATGGCAATGTAAACGGCTATGATCGGAGTCTTGTTGCGCGCTCGATTCAGAAACGAGGAGATCTGCAAGCGAACCAAGTTCACCGACATAGCCCTAAGGATTGCCAGGCTAAAGTGGCAGTGGACAACGCACATAGCTCACAGAACAGATGGCCGATGGGACAGGAAAGTTCTCGAGTGGCGACCACGTACCGGAAGACGCAGCGTGGGTAGGCCTCCCACTGGAGAATATTGCAGGTAGCAGCTGGATGCGAAAGACACAATTTCGGCCTTTGTGAAGATCTCTGGGGAAGGCCTATGCTCAGCAGTGGGGGTCTTCCGGATGATACGATATTGATGATGATTATTTACTTACACACGTGCTCTACGAAGCCGGACTAGCCGAAGTACATTGTAACTAACCGAAAAACGGGACAGGAATTTGTACCTTCACATATTTTAAGTTGTAAAGTAGAAATGCACGAGATTCTGGACTCCAGTTTGTGATAGTTTTAAGTACTTACGTTTAATAGTTGTTGTATTTATTGGTGGATATTTTGTTAATAAAGCATTGGTAATTAAATTTTGAAAAATACGCGTGTATTTATTTTATATTAATACTAGTGGACCTGGCGCGACTTCGTTCGCGTACAATTACTTCACCCCTGTCTACCCTTATTTTCTTGCTTATAAACCTTCCTCTTGAATCACTCTATCTATTGTTGAAAACCGCATTAAAATCCGTTGCGTAGTTTAAAATATCTAAGCGTACATAGATATGGGACAGACGACGGGAAGCGACTTTGTTTAATACTATACTATAATACGGCGCGACTTCGCTCGCGTACACCTTACCTTACCCCTGCCTACTCTATTTTGCCGATAGGTAATACGATTTATTGTAAAATATAAATAAATAAATAAAATAAAAAAAAATAAAAAATAAAAATAAAAAAAGTAAAACATTTCAATTATAAAATAAATTAATGTCAACAAATATCAATATCATTAAATAATAATACAAACATTTTTGGTATTTTAGATGTAGGTATTAGTGTATATTGTTATTATAACTGTACATTATTTTATCAATAACTAGTGGACCCGGCGCGACTTCGTTCGCGTACACCTACTTTACTCCTACCTACCCTATTTCTACATGCTTATAAACCTTCCTCTTGAATCACTCTATCTGCTGTTGAAACCCGCATCAAAATCCGTTGCGTAGTTTCAAAGATTTAAGCATACAAAGGGACATAGGGACAGAGAAAGCGACTTTGTTTTATACTATGTAGTGATTTTAGATGTAGGTATTAGTGTATATTGTTATTATAACTGTACATTATTTTATCAATAACTAGTGGACCCGGCGCGACTTCGTTCGCGTACACCTACTTTACTCCTACCTACCCTATTTCTACATGCTTATAAACCTTCCTCTTGAATCACTCTATCTGCTGTTGAAACCCGCATCAAAATCCGTTGCGTAGTTTCAAAGATTTAAGCATACAAAGGGACATAGGGACAGAGAAAGCGACTTTGTTTTATACTATGTAGTGATGAAGTATGTACCTCTAATATCACGATGAAAAAAAAATTATTCAACCGTCAACACAATGTAATCCACAATAATGCTTCGTCCAAAATGCGGGTAGTCAATGAGGGTAGTAAATAATGTAACGTCAAAGAAATGGGAAAAAAAATTCTTGCTCATACATCTTTCTCTTGAATCATTCTATCTATTGTTGAAAACCGCATTAAAATCCGTTGCGTTGTTTAAAAGATCTAAGCTTAGTAGATACATAGGGACAGACGGCGGGAAGCGACTTTGTTTCATACTAATGTATCACAACACAAACTCAAGACATCGTAAGCCATAACATGCCATAATTTTCTTTTCTTCCTCTGTTTTTGTTTTATTCTATGTATAAGCAATAAAGAATTTTTCATTCATTCATTCATTCAATAATAATTATCATTATTATTTCCAACCGATTTCGGCCATAGCAACTTTCGACTCATCTTCATCACAGTCCATAGCAGTCCACTGCAGGGCTTAGAGCCTCTGCCACGAATATGGCTTGAATAGTGTCCTGTGCAACATGTGGGTACGTCAGTTTGCCATTTGCAAAGTTGTATGAAATGGCTGCGGGCATACTGTAGGCTAATTACATAACTCTGTTGTAAACAATTCTCTGATTTCAATGATTGAAATTGTTACTTTTGCGATTGCGTATGATCGAATGAATAGTTTCAGTTTTTTGCAAAGGAACTTTGTTAGCAACTTAACCCATGAAATCGGTGATACGTAATCGCAAAAGTAACTTTCAATCATTGATATCAGGGAATTGTTAGCAACAGAGTTACGTCATTATCCTACTGGTGTAAGTAAGCTCATCTCGTAGGTACACTAAAAAATAAAAACGATATCCGGGGTCCATGATCCAGAATTTGGTAGATCAGGTAATAGCAATGTAGCGACTGCCATCTGACCTCCGTGATTGTGTTAGCGGGGGAACCTGACCAGATTGGATCATTGTTACACGTTCAGTCACCTGAATGTGTAGGTATCTTCACGACGTTCCTCACCATAAGACCTAAACTAAACCAACTCCCACATAAACTTCGTAAACAGAAAATTGGATACGCAAACAGAATGAAAGCAGAGCGCTTCGCAAACAAAATTATTAAATACTTACATTACAAACTTGGGGTTTGCACCCAACATGGTGCTTGTTCGAAGGGAGTAAGGTCTAAATTTCACTGGTGAATGTTATAACAACACCGGGTCAAGTACACTTGTGACGTCATTCGAGAGCAGGATGCGTAGTGATAGGCGTAGATTGGGTTGATATCGATGACAATATTCATGATGTTTCTGTTTGTGCTATTAAAGACACACACATAGTATAAAACAAAGTCACTTCCCGCCGTCTGTCCCTATGTATGTATATATGTACGCTTAGATCTTTTAAACTACGCGACGGATTTTAAATGGTTTTCAACAACAGATAGAATGGTCCAAGAGGAAGATTTACAAGCAACAAAATATGGAGAAGTAGGGGTAAAGTAGATATATACGAATGCGCCGGGTGTTGAGCTGAATAAAGCGTGACGTCATTTATATGAATTAAAAATGTTGGCGACACATTTCCCATTTCCCATTCATTCATTTCATTTTCACATTTTCCAGTTGAGACATTAGTCCCGCTGGTCATTTCGCGTGCGAGGGCCCTGTGTGCGCTTTAAACACGATCTAGGATTTGACAGATCGGTAAAGACAGTGGAGCCACTGCCATCTGTCCTCCGTTTTGTTATGTATGTATGTATGTGAGCCTGGTTGGGTACCACCGATGATGTGATCAAGCGCACGGATCAGGTTAGATAATTGGGGTATGTACTTTGCACAATCGAGGACATGAATGTTAAAACTAAAAGCTTGAGTCAAACGGTGCGATGTGGCGAATGTTATAATTAGATCTGTCCTTCTATAGAAATAACCAGGACCTGTGCGTCACGAAAATGAACTATAATTAGTCAATTCATTTTCGAGACGCACATCTCAAATATATAAGTTTTCAAGTGAAAAATATTTTTTTCATAACAAGCTGTAATAGCGCGTTATAGAACCTTCTCATCAGCACCAATTTAAAGGTCCCAATCACGATGAGGTTATGTTAGTGCGTTTATTAGTTCCTATGATAAATATCCGACTTCATCATCGGACCAGCTCCATGGTACCATATTAATATATTGTCACCCAAGGTACATAGGTCTACCAAATTTCAGCTCAATCGGATACCAACAAATGGTCCAAAATTTGTTTACAAATTATGTCGGACAACTTAAATAAAAGCTTGTGGATTTTTTCCACTTATTCATCAAAAAATGTAACTATTTAGTTCTATCATTTGATAAATTAATTAATTTCTTTGCTAAAGTGGTACTCCCTTAATCGAGTTTTAAGAAATACTGTTCTCTCTGATTCTCTGTCTGCGTCTGTATCTGCAATACAGGATAAACCTAGAGCAGGCTCCAAGATCCCCGGTTTTTGTGCCTATACAGTTTATTGTACAATTTTGGTGAAATAAATACTTATACTTATAAAATACTTATACTGTAAAAAAGTACATTTTATTTAAATTTTTCTTGGTTTAATATTGAAGCGAACATATTTTCATCGATATCGACATAAATTACATCGACAGAAGCACGTCACTATTACGCCGTGTGGGCGTGTGGGCGCATCTGCAGTTTGCAGCGGATCGATCGAGCTAGCTTTGCCTGGATCTAGGCTATCTAGGTCCATATTCTAGGCTACTGTGAATGCTCTATCAAGGTAGATAATTGAGAATTTACATGTACGTTAACGTAGTTAAAGTACTTTGTATTTGAGGGAATAATTTTAATAATACCAGCTTTCCGCACTTTCGTAACCTTTCGGTTTTGGTTTGACCTTTCTAATGCATACAGATATGAAGTGGATGTTGGCCGAATAGCATAAACTATGTAAAATAGTATTACGTAGAGCCTCTAGTTGTTTCCACACGAAGGTTTGAAAGAACGTTTATCACTCGTACGATTCGGATGTGGAATGGGCTCCCAGCCACAGTGTATCCTTTGGACTATGACATCGGATCGTTTAAGAGGTATATTAGAGGTCTCTTCAGAGGCGGGAAACGCATTGGTGACTCCCCTGGTGTTGCTGAGGGCCTAGTGTGAGTTCCTACTTCTTCGATTTTACTTTACTATCGCGTTTGCGTTTACGTGAAAATTAGTATGAAACAATATATAGCGCCGCCTAGTGGTACGTAAATGAAGTTTTTTTCTTCATACTAATTTCGACGTAAACGCAAACGCGATAGTTAAGTAAAATCGAAGCGGAACTCACACTAGGCCCTCTGATGTCCATAGGCGGCGGTGACTACTTTCCATCAGGTGGAAATTTCGCCATGCGTGACATCAATTACTTAATTTTAATTTCTTGACATTACCTGTAGATATTCTGTGAAATCTATACTAATAATATTATAAAGAGAAAATGTTTGATTTTTTGTTTGTTTGTTTGTTTGTAATGAATAGGCTTTGAAACTACTGGACCGATTTCAAAAATTCTTTCACCGTTGGGAAGCTACACTATCCCCGGGTGACATAGGCTATATTATATTTTCTAAAAAATTACGGATCATTAATAAACTCCAATAATGTAACCCAAGGTGTAAAAAAATACCCAAAAAATTCCTTACATCGCGTGTGCTGCGAAAAGTATTGATGATAGAACAAATTAATGTACTACAACTTTGCAGAACACATCATTATCTATAAAAAATGTCGCGACAGTATATGTCTAACTATTATAGTTATGTCACAATAGGTGTACTTTTATTTTCAAAATTTAATTAAAATGCCGCCGCTTAAAGACGCTCCTTATTTGTACCTTGGTATTAATTCTTATCAAAATCAATTACTTCATATTCACGACTGCTTCAATACCTTTATATAAATTTTTGAATTATTCAATTCAGACATTCCATTCGAAAGATATCACGAGTTTAAAAATTTGAATATTAGAAAACGTCGCGTGTTCGCCGCTCAGTTCGCTCGGCTATCTAGGCAGCACGGGGTACCTACGGGAGGGAAGTCAATGTCAAGAAATACGGCCGTTAGGAGCCGGGTCGCCCCTTCCCTCTAAAATGGTTGAGGAGACGGTTGGAACTTTTGTGATCGTAATATGGTGTCCTGTTTGTAACGGGACACTACTCAGTACATACTTAAGTATAATATAATTACTTCATATTATAAAAAGAAGTCCCACGCCGTGTCTTACTGTCAGTCTGTTCGCGATAAACTCAAGAACTACTGAACGGATTTTCATGCGGTATTCGCACACAAACTACATAGTGCGGTTTTAGACAACGTGATTCATGACGAAGGTTCAGGTGTATAATTTGTTAAGGTTTACTACCCGTGCGAAGCCGGGGCGGGCCGCTAGTTAGTTATATTTTGAGTTTATTGATACTTTTATTAAGCATAGTTGACGAGAAATTTTATTGTTTTGTTTTTTTTTTAGAATAATCCCGCTTCTCATTTTGTACGCCGAAAGGCAGGTCGCAGCGGAACCTTTATATTGTATTGTACTCCAACAATTTTTACCTGTGTACCACAAATAAATACATTCATTCATTCATTCATTGGCCCGCTTGCCTGTTTGTCTGCCGTATTACATTAAAAAGTTATCGCTACGGGTCTACGTAATGGGATCGTAGACGATTCCTAAGTTTAGTGAAAACGCTGTTTTACTTTATGGAATAGCAAATTGCTTCATATAGTTAATTGCTATAACTTTTAAAATAGGCGCATATCTCAATAACTGGCAACAGAACAAGTGACCTGCCCTGGCTTCGAGAAGATACAAGAATTAGGTAGTATAAAAAATACCTTCCTTGAGTGGATTGTTCTATTCATTATTGAAAACTGGATGAGAATCTGTTGTGTGGCTTACAGCAGCAGAAAAATATAGACAGAGTCGAAAGGTAGAGTCATACTTTTCGACTCTATCTGTATCTTGGTAAAGCAACTACTGCTTGATGAGGTGTACGGTATCGGTACTATGGACATGAAACAGTTTCTAAATGATAAAGGGAGTTTAAGAGAGGTAGGGCATAGCGGGGTATCTCGTTCGAATTGGAGCCGCCCGACTGGGGAAGTACCTCCACCTTACAGAATATCGCAGCTAAATAATACTCTTTTAAATAGTATTGTGTTTCTGCCGGTGAGTAAGGTCTCCAGTGCTCCATGGGGTGGTGATTTGGGGAACCGTGGCTTTGGCAGTGGAGTGGAATTTGCTTTTAGCTTCCAGAGCAACGTGTTATAGAGGTGGGCAACGCATTGGCGATACTCTTGGTGTTGCAAATGTCTATAGGCAGTGGTGACCACTTTCCATCAGGTGGCCCGCTTGCCTGTTTGCCTAACGAATGACATAAAAAAAACACTAGCACTGACTGAACTATAAGAAGCGATCACAATAGATCAGTAATAGACTGTGAGGGCGCCGTAGGTTATCCTACGTCATTGATTACAAGAATCTACTTTGTAGCCAGACGGGAAGACCAACGTTTAGAAGACAAAACGTTGGTCTTCCCGTGCACAACCTGGCATAATTTTTTTTGTTACATGATTGTACATATCATCTTTTTTGAGTACTATTAGGAAAAAACTGGTCAGTCTCACATCCTCTTGGCAGTTTCGCTTTTCAGCCACATTATAAATAAATATTCGTGGACAAATTCACACAGCGCCATCTAGCTCCAAACTAAGCAAAGCTTGTACTATGGGTGCTAGAAAACTGATATACAACTTAAATACTTTTAAATACATACTTATTATACATAGAACACCCAGACCCGTAACAGAAATTAAAATTCATAATTTCAATTTCTGCCCGGCCAGGAATCGAACCCGGGACCTCTTGCGTGGCAGACCGGCATGTTGACCATTGAACCACTCAGGTCGTCAAAAAGAGAAGGGTCACTTACCATCAGGTGGGCTGTCTGCTCGTTTGTCACTGAATAGCATTAAAAATAAAGAGAAGAGTGGTCGCAGTGATGTTAGTCCTTAGCTAGCCTTGGAAAGTCTACTTTACAAATAAAAAAAGTAAATAAAGCCAAGACAGGCCGCAAAACAAATGGTCATAATGTGTGCAGGAGACGGGCGTTGCGTTAGTCTGTGTTTGCTGTTTGTTTAGTGTTTTTTTTTTATATGTACAATACTAAAGACAAGTTCACACAGCGCTATCTAACCCCAAAGTAAGCAAAGCTTGTGTTGTGGGTGTTAGATAACTGATACTACTAATATACTTCTTTTTAATACATACTAAACTAGAGTTATCTATATGTCGTCGCTTGAAGAAAAGGGTGTATCAGGATCATTGTCATCAGGGTGGTGATATCAGTATTAGATCGTCCAGATAAATTAAAGAAAAGGTTCACATTTACTCCACTGTATTTATTCCAATTCATTTTTGCACATCAATTATAATTTCACTTGAAATCAGAGCAGTATCACTTTCTTATTTCAAAATTATCACAATGTAGGCAGTTGAGGTGATTGACTTTCTTGTTTCAAAAGTGATTTTAAAATTACTTTATTTTCAAACC
Organism: Blastobasis lacticolella; assembly: GCA_905147135.1. Classification (NCBI taxonomy): domain Eukaryota; kingdom Metazoa; phylum Arthropoda; class Insecta; order Lepidoptera; family Blastobasidae; genus Blastobasis; species Blastobasis lacticolella. The sequence continues at coordinate 3,056,135 of LR990067.1, forward strand.
TAAATAACACTTTTTTATAAACGGATTGTGGAGACAGTTTCAAGACGCGTCACTCCTCGGCGGCGGTCGCGCCAAGAATGGCCGCCACTCCGCCCGACTCGTGCCGTCGAGACTCTGTCAGCACGCCCCACCAGAGGGCGCACTCCCACTTCCGTTTTCATCGTCATGAGTCCGTACTATTGACCACATGATTCCATACTATTGACAGCATCCGTCACGGCCGTCCTGCTATACACACGTCCTCGTGTGTTATCTGAAACAAGAAAACCATAGCACAGTACCATATTCGCTCGGTCACTTCTGACCACAACACATCACCCAAGTAAGTCTTATGAATCATGTGATTGGATCTATCACGACTGCTTTAACCCACCAATACTTAAGTAACTGCTATTTGTGTACACATAAAACATTATCATTTATCATACTAAACTTCCGTAGATTGAGAGAGACTTGAGAGAACAACATCATCTCGTACACAAATTATTCTTTCTAAGTTGCCGACATAAATTCAGCTACGGCTTCAGTTTATGAGAGAGCCGTGACAGGACACCAGACTATGAACCGTATCACAATTACCACAAATGAAGGTTTCATCATTATCACTAGTGTTTTCCCCTTGATGATCTTGTTGAGTGGGAAACATCACAAATCCAATCACAAAGCTCGTGTACTGTCCCCGACCTCTATTACTGTAGGTACTTAGTTTCACTACAAATATATGACATACCTACCTACATAAAATTTTCAGTACTCGGCAAAAGACCCAATGTTACTTCGAGTGTGATCGAAACACTCCTTCATTAAATGCCATATGATTTTTGGTCATCCGTCAGCGCCATCCTAATTTTAAAAATAAGAGTAATGTTACCATACAGAAGAAATGACACACAGGCGAACCACCACACTGACGAACGCTATCAGACGGGCAGCCACGCATTCGGGCCGCCACGCAACTGGACCTGCACAATAGCGAAATACCACACAGAGTAGGTGCCACACAGACTGGGTGTCACTCTGGTCAGTACCACTCTAATCGTCAAACTATGAGTATATTCTATATCCTGTATCACGTCTACCATAGCACGATAGAGGTAAGATGTCACACAAGGGTAAATGGCACACAGAATAAATGTCACACAGACTTTATGCCACACAGGCGAAATGCCAAACAGGCGGGATGCCACACAGGCCGGATGCCACACAGGTGGGTGCCACAGAGGCGGGAGCTATATAGGCGGGAGCCACACAGGCGGGAGCCACACAGGCGGGATCCACACAGGCGAGAGCCACACAGGCGTTAATAAACATTGCCAACATATAAGCTCAGTGTTGTTCATTCGTCACATTTTTTAAACCGGCAGGTACTTATAGACTCTAGTAATACCTCTTTCTATAATATAGGGGCACCGCTGTAGTAGCCGTACTTATATAACCTGTGCGTAGGTATCTACTGTTAGACTATACAGTATACTTTTCAATATCAAATTGCTGAAATCATGAAGTAGTAACTTTAACACGCTTTACTTCACTAATAGCTGTCTATAGACTCTCAGCTCGCTCAATTCATCAACCAAATCTGCACTAAGTCAGTGATAGGTAACACAGTCATATCTGCTATCATAACACGTAATAACGGTCTACGAGTTACATAACAAGTAATCGTCACAGACCCGAACAACTGTTCACGGTGATATCTCTACTAAAACAAAATTATCTCTACTGCTCAATATCAAAACTACATCAGGAGTTTAATAATATGAAGCTCTCACGTTTATCTGTTACGCCAGTCATAGGTAAGTTGTTACCATCCAGTCCATATGTTACCACACCAAAACTAAACGAGTAATAATCATCGTCATCAATTTTAACTGTTCGAACAAGACTCTATCTAGACTTTACGTTACGTTTAAGCCTCCCATTTTGAAACGATTTAACAATGTTTGTAATAATGAAGGTGTCCCATATTCAGACGCCTTCTAAAAAAAAATTACATCATTAAATTTGCCATCTACAGCCACAACATCGAGACTTTCGGGGCTATCACACACATGATTTCCAGGCCACTCCAAGTCAGCCAAATAAATCAGGATGTTTGACCTCAACAACAGTTCAGGTACTACTAAACTTGTACTGGCAGAAGTATATAAAATCTCACCATTGCTTACACTGCCTCATCTTACTGGTACAACAACAGAACTCGAAAAAGTTACTTTATATCAGTAATCAAGGATATTTCAGTACTCGGAGCTAAAGTTAATTTAATAAACCGACTATTGAACAATCACCAAAATATCTGGACTTTCTTAACATCATTATCGTTCAACATTTTCACACAAAGATTGAAACAACTACCTTGTATAAGCCACGCTCCCATAGCCTCCATCAGGCCGGTAAGCAACCATAAAACTCTCCCATAGGCTCCATCAGCCCACCATCAGTGATAAAACACGATCACGTCCATCCGATGATGCGAATTACGAAATTTTGAGAACACAAAACTATCACATAAATCTTATAAAAACCTCAGCTCGATAGTCGTCACATATTGAGTTAGCTTCTTAGATATATCCGTCTAACAAAGTCTTTAACCAGGTCAAACTAAGTCACATTAACATAGAACAAATGGTTTTCGGTCGAACTAAGTCACAGGTTTATCTTTAGTTACTCAAAACATAATTCTAAATTATCTACCGTCAATCAGTTCACTTACTCGTATTTACTTTTTTTTCCGATCAATAACTTGATACCAACATAAAATTAAATTACTAACCAAACTACCCCATTTTTTTTAATTTGTAGTATTAAAAGAAACGTATATGAGTGATCCCATTGTTACCGCGAATATCTTCTATAACATTGGGAAACTACGACCACAATAACAAACATACTGAAATATGGAAAAGTTCGTTCGAATGTCTCCTGTTAAATGTAAACAAACACGCTAACCATTTTTCTCTTTTTTTCCGATACATGTTGGTCCCGCTCGCATAGAAATCGCGGATCTGTACTGGGTCATTATTGAAATGTTGCACATTCGAAGCCTATCCTATCTCTAAGATACAACATCCTAAATTACACCAGCTAATTGTTCCACAGTGTGGCAGGGATGCCGTAGCAGTGAGCTGCTACGGCATCCCTGCCACACTGTTATTATCAAATATTTATTTAATCATCAATCTGGAACGATTTATGGTGACGGGAAAAGTTGAAGGCAAGAAGACCCAGAGGCCGAAGTCCGAAGAGATGGGCGGACCAAATATCCGAACGATACATCCGTCAACGTCGCATTACATCAGGCGACTTATGGACCGATGGAGACATGCAGTTGACAAACTCCGAAGATGTCACGATCCTCAGCAGTGAGGCAACGATCAAGAGGAAGAAGTCAATCAGCAGCAGTACCACCATAACGATGCTTACGTACTCAATTTATAAAAATAAAAGGACTATGCTTTCAAGTATTTCTTATTCTTGTTTTCCGATAACTGACGTGATGTTGGTAATACGTTAAATCATAGCGTACCATGTTTCAAGATGGTAAAATAATCTTAGATTAAATGTCACTTTTTTACTTTTAACGCAGTGTACTGTAACATTTAGAGGGATTTAACATAATTCTTACTATTTTTGTGGAGTGATATTTTTTTCTCAGTAATATTCTATTAGACAGCCCACATTAATTGACATAGGTACCCGCAAAAGCTAACATTTATTAAATTTTGCAGTAGTTTTTGACATCTATACCAACAAATTGTAACATTGACCATAAATGACGTTATTTTTGTTTTGTTAACATTCTTTCTATTTGTAGTTTCACTAAAGATACAAATAAACCTGCTCTTCTCTCTACTAAATAGTGTTTCTGTCAGAATACTTTTCTGAATTATCAAAGTAAATAACTCCTAAAATCCGCTAGCGGTAAGGAGCCTCTTTTCAGCACAGGTTTTTACCAAATAATAATTATGTATAGGACTCACCAGATAGAGGGGAACTGTCAATATCACATCATTTCTCAATAATGTACGCAACACTCGCAGATTGTCTACCATCGTCCCATGTTGAAACAATCACGTTGAGGCTACCAGCCCAGCGTTGCATTGCAATGTTGTTCTCGTAGGTGAAGCGAACCGTTGTACACCATTGTTATGCAATAGAAGAAAATAATTGTATTAGTAAAACTTAAAAAAATAAATAAATAATACTCGCCGTATTTAATCGTTTTATTTATCTGCAGAAATCTAAGCAATTAATTTAATTGTGGTGTCAAACCACACTGCTAACTGAATCTAAATCTAAGCATTTACTTTAACTTCATTGAATAAACTTTAGCTGGCTAATTTAGAACTACGCAAATTATTCAACTAACACTATTTCTTTTTTTTAAAAGAGGGAAATATTTTACATGAGTAATCTAAATTAAGTTTCGCAAAAACAAAGAATACATACCAAAGTGCCGTCCATAGTAAGTTAAACTCGATTTTTAATAATGGTGTCAATATCCCAGTGGTGCTCTTGAAGGCCCGAGGTCTGCCTTGACCATAACCAATTGGTACAGATGATTTGTTGTTTACTTTATAAATCCCCCAATCTGTCTGACGAAGTCTTTGTCTTATATCTCGGGGTGTTTGGACTCTTGGCTGCGTTTTAAACGTGTTTAATCATTTTATATTTTAATGTAGGCAATTTAACTGGATCGAATAATCACTTTCCTTTTATTATTACGCTTCCACAAAGCGTTATCTGCATTTTCTTTGTCGCTTCTCATCATACCATCTCTTGGGCGTTGCGTTCGTCATCACCGCTTCTGATGTCGTCGCTTGAAGGAAAGGGTGTATCAAGATCATTGTCATCAGGGTGGTGATATCAGTATTAGATCGTCCAGATAAATTAAAGAAAAGGTTCACATTTACTCCACTGTATTTATTCCAATTCATTTTTGCACATCAATTATAATTTCACTTGAAATCAGAGCAGTATCACAATGTAGGCAGTTGAGGTGATTGACTTTCTTGTTTCAAAAGTGATTTTAAAATTACTTTATTTTCAAACATAAATAACACTTTTTTATAACGAAATGTGGAGACAGTTTCAAGACGCGTCACTCCTCGGCGGCCGTCGCGCCAAGAATGGCCGCCACTCCGCCCGAGTCGTGCCGTCGAGACTCTGTCAGCACGCCCCACCAGAGGGCGCACTCCCACTTCCGTTTTCATCGTCATGAGTCCGTACTATTGACCACATGATTCCATATTATTGACCGCATCCGTCATATATAACACCCATAACACAAGCATTGCTTACTATGGGGATAGATGTCGCTGTGAATTTGTCCAAGCATTTAATGGAAATTACGATAAACCGCGTCATCTATCCAGCAGGAACCCTCTTCCAATTAGCTTGGAATAGGTAAAAGTAAAACATCGAATCTTGTCCCAATGTACTTCTCGATGCATGTTTTAAATCCAGGGAATCTATAATAGAACTAGCAAAAGTGGGCCCGCGACACAACTCGCTCCGCGAGAGAGTGTTTGTTTCATTCTGTCAATACTAGTATGAAAGGGATAGCAGTATCTATATCGCGTCTTTCTCGCTTATCACACTTGCACACACAAATTCAGCAAGAAAGGTTTCTTTCCAGCAAGACCCTTTGTAATTTGAATCAATACGTGCAGAAAAAGAGCTCCATTGTTACGTATTACCAATGTATCTCACCGCTTTTCATGTTTTACTAAATTGTTCTCGGTTTCTTTGCTCTTTGTTATACATACAAAATGGAGGGTAGTAGGCTTTTGGTAAGGTAAGATCAACAAAACAAATAATTTCCGGAAGAACAGTGGGCATGACAAATTAGCACAAATTCAAAAAGTGCCATCTAGCCCCAAAGGAATCAAAGCATGTGTTAGATAAGTGATAAACGTCTTATTTATTTCTTTTTATAATACATACTTATTATACCTACACCCCGACCCGTAACAGAAAATAAAAATTCATTATTTTAATTTCTGCCCGACCGGGAATCGAATCCGGGACCTCTGCGTGTTGGATGTCAAACAACTGAACCACTCAGGCCGTCAAATCAATCGTCGTCACATTGACGTACATTGGACCTTGTTCATAAATTCGTGAGGTACATTGAACAAGCAAAGCATTATCACTAGTATTTTGCTCTATTTTGAGTGACCCTGATAGATACGCGTTACGGACCCTGTCAAAACCTTTTTTTATACCACTAAGATGGCAAACAAGCTTACCGCCTGCCTGATGATAAGCAGTCACCGCAGCCTATGGACGTTTGCAATACCAGGGGCATCACCCACGCTTCGCCGACCCCGTATAAACCTTTTCACCCCTTTCTTAGAACTCCATGTTGTACTCCTCAGAGAAAACATCTCCAGGGAGCGCATTCCACAGCCTTAGTGTGCGTGGGAGAAAGTTCCTTTGGAAGCGAACAGTTCGCGACCAATTTGGTTCCAACGTCTGAGGATGAACTCCCTGTCGGCGGCGAGCGTTGCGATGGTAGAAAGTAGGCGTCATGACGATTAGATAGATATATAAGTTGTTTATTTATCGAAAAATAGATAATGCATAGACAACAACAGTAAACAGATTAAAAATACAAATATAAAAAAGCGATAAAATGGGATATGGCTCGGGGGAACATGATTATAAGTCACGCTCTCCAGCTATTCTGCCATACCCTGCCATACACACAACAAAAGGAAGAACAACAAACCAGAGAAACAAATAAGAGCATGAGCCATGTCATCATAGTCCTCACAGTGACAACGAATCTGCGGTTCTGCATTCTTGTTATGAAACCGCGTGAATCGTAGATGTTATGGACGACAGTAACCGCTCACCATCAGGCTGTCTGCTCGTTTTGTCACATTGGTACTGTAATATCTACTCAACAGGACACACGCGGATTTTATTGCAATTTTAATGCACATAATATATTATTACATTTAAGCAAAGTGATAATTTAGCTGAAACATTAACCTCAAACGTTGCTATTGCAAATTGAGCTTTAACAGAAAGTGATAATACACATTTTTGTGTGCCGGAAAGTTCTAAGTTGGTCCTTTTAAAGTTGACGTTAGCGTTAACGCAGCCTTCGACCATACTTTGGCTCTCTCCAGATTAAGGGTTTAGTCAGATTGGTACTTTTATGACGGACCGAAGATAATACATTTTTTATTGCCTACAATCTGCCGCTAAATTAATAAATATTCTGCTAACTTACAACAAGTACCGAGTATTTTAACGTGGTGAGTTAATATAACGTTTCCATAATAAATATTTTGTGGTATCTTCTTTTGACAGATTGACGACTTGAGTGGTTCAGTTGGGTAACATGCCGGTCGACAAGCAGAGGACGGATAATATGATACATGTCTTTATTATTTACAACTTAAACATAACACACAAACAATAGTATAATATATTAAAAACTACCTACCAATAAAAACCTTAGTCTAAATTACGTAAATAGGTAAAATATTTGAACGCAGAAATGTGCCCAGAAATAAATTGCTTAACATGTGTGTCCAACCCCGATTATGTACCCTAGATTAAAAAAGGAAAATTAAAATTATTTATTTATTTTTATTCAGATTACATGGTAGGGTTGACTTTCTACTACAACTTCTGATATTGTATCACGATAGTAATTATAGTCGCCCTCTTGGGGCAGCCTGATTTCAACTCTCCGTAGTTCCTGGTAGATTTGAGGGTGGACGACGACGTCGTCCTTATATTTTTGAATGTAGAGATTCACATGCAGAAAGTATCGTCCCAGAAAAAATGTGGAGTACGTGTCATACTTGCTAATAAATAACAATAAATATTCGTGGACAAATTCACACGGCGCCATCTGTCAAAATGAATGACAATTTGTCTCCATTCCTTACTAATGTGAGTATTGTTATTTTAGTTGTTAATTGTTTTTATATATTAGTAGACATTCTGACTAAAAGAAATAACAGCAAAATTTGGAAGAGAACCGTATTCTGAATGCTATTTTAGAGATACAGTGCAGACGCGCTCGTTCACGAGAACTCGGACAGTTCCATTCTTACAGTTTTGTTTAATATTCAAGAACCATACAATTTTTATTTTAATATAAAACTTCTTTTTTATGACTTATACATTCAGAAAATTATTATTTTTATATTTGTAAAAATATAGTAGCGACCGATTTATTTAAATAGACGAATAATTTAAATAATAAATTTAGCGCATCATCAATTTTGCGCATGACTACCCAATACTTCTAAATGATTATCTTTCTAGAAATAATTCATTAAAAAAAAAATTTCGGCAACAAATAGGTCTAAATAGAAAAATGGGAGAGAGGCCTTTGCTCTACAATGGGAAACAGACACATCCTAAAAAAAAATTTGAACAGACAACTTAAAGTAAAATTTACATCGCATACCTAGTCCAAGCCTAACATATCAATGCTAACTGCGTGCACGCATCCTAACTCAATAACGTATTCAAGTCAGTGAGCCACCGGCCGTCGGCACGAGTGGACGACCCGAGTTGCCCTATAAAATACCTTTTAAAAAAACTAAAGTCAAAACTGGAAGCAAGCGAAAACTTGCGTTCAAAAACCTGAATACACCGTTTTCGTGAACAGGAACGTTCTTACTTACAATTTTTTACTGGAAAAGTTAAATTATTTGTGTTTCATTGTTATTTTGTGGTAGTGCAAGGTTGTGACAGTGTTTTTGTCGAGGTAAGCACAAGTTAGAGGTTATGACTTATGTTTTAGAGTTATGATCGAATTTCAAAGGTTCCCCGAGGTTTCTAATAGAAATCTTGGCTGTGAAGCTGATTGAATATGCAGCATGTTATCGTTTATATTACCAATAAAGTTCTAACTGTACTTTTTGGTTATTTGAAGTTAACTTCTGAACGTATAATACGGATATGAACTCGTCATTGTTTCTACTGAACTCAATGTCAGATTAGAATAGCATGTCATCGTCATCTTAGAAAAAAAACTTTAACACAACCTGAGAATCTACCTGATTGAACTTTTGTAAAGTTGTTTTACGATGTTATAACTGTTTTATCGGAACAGCTGATTTCATAAGTATCGTTTATATTAATAACTAGTGGACCTGGCGCGACTTCGTTCGTGACTCCTACTTTACCCCTACCTCCCCTTTTTTCTTGCTTATAAACCTTCCCCTTGAATCACTCTGTCTACAGTTGAAAACTGCATTAAAATCCGTTGCGTAGTTTAAAAGATTTAAGCGTAGATAGATACATAGGAACAGACGGCGGGAAGCGACGTTGTTTTATACTATGTACAGAAGTATTACCCAAAGTCATCATCATCATCCGAGCGATCAGTCCTGGCTTCTGCCAGGGTCCGCTTTCCGACTTACTTACCTCCATTTCACCCGGTCTTGGGCATCCTCGCGTCGTAAGATCTCGCATCAGACTCGGCGATGTCAATCCATCGCTTCTTGGGCCTTCCGTGGGACCTCTTTCCTGATTACCGGCAGATTCAGGCACCTATTTCCCACGTATCCCTGGGGCTTACGCAACTCGTGACCAAACCAACGAAGGCGAGCCTCTTCGATTTTATCCGTGATATCTCTCAGAAGTATTACCCTAAGTGTGGCCGGCTTTTGATCTCGTGAAATATCAGAGACCCGAGGGATTTCTAAATGTTTTGAAAGGTTAATTAATCTAATAATTAGGGGTAAAACCTTAGGGAGGCCATCAGTAACGTAATGCTTAGAGTTTTGGCGGTAAATAAACGTTTGTGCCTTGTAAAATGAACATGTTTTTATGAGATTTTAAAAGTTGTTACCAATAATTAATATTTTGGATTAACCTTTACATTCAGGCAACTGAATGTGTAACCATTATCCAATCTGGTCAGGTTCCCAGGTCACTCCAGTGTTATTATTTGATCTGCCAAATCCTGGATCATAGTCAAGGCGGACCCCGGGCCCTTGTGCATGAGAGTTCAATATTAATGTCGTCGATCAAAATAACAATAAATAAATAAAACTAACAGTTGCACTACGTATAGGTATCTTCTCAATTAAGTTTTTTATCGTAGGCAACTGTAATTGGTATTTCTTATTTCAACTTTGACATTGGTAAAGTTCAAGGAGAAGTATCGGTTACCGGTATCCGACTCGTAAGCGAGAGGTACCAGGTTCGAATCCTACTGAGAAAATGTACCAATGACTCTTTTCCGAGTTATTTACATTAGTTAAATGTACTTACGGTGAGGGAAAACATCGTGATGAAACCTGCACATTTATTCTAATGTGTGACCATGATCCCATCTGCTCAGGTTCTCATTAACAGCGTCACGGAGGCCAGACGGCAATCGCTTCACGTAATTACCTGTTCTGCCAAATCCTGGATCATGGTCATGGCGGACCCCGGGCCCTCCCGAGAGCACAACCGACAGCATAAACGCCAAGATGACCTGATAGGATGCAAAATATAAACACTCTTATTGGTAAAACAAACTGAATATTTGGGCCAATTCAACATTGTTGATACAGTTGTTACTACAAGTATATTACTAGTACACAAGTAACTTTGTAGTTATTTATAGTAATACGTACGATGCATATTAGATATTAAAAAGGAGTTTGCATTACAACACTTGTGTTCAGCCTCCTCTGTCATCAGGTGGTATGACTCGGTATCAGATGGTAGGACTCTGACAAGCCTGAGGTGTCCGCCTGATTGAGTACCACCGCCTTATCTATTTCTGCCGCCAAGCAACAATGCTTGCATTGTTGTGTTCCGGTTTGAAGGATAAGGTAGCCAGCGCAATTACAGGCATGAGGCATTTCATCTTAGTCCTACAGTGACAACGCAACAGCGGTTCTGCATTTTGCAACACTTGACTTCAGCCACCTCTATATCAGTGGAGGGCATTGCCAGTCTCTGCCTTTTTTAACCGCTGACGAAAAAATAGTGGTGCTATAAGTTTTGTAGCTCCCGAACGGATGGACCGATTTGAATGCGGTTTCCTCTATTTAAAGCTGTTTAATCGTTATGGTTTCTAGCTTCACCGGTCAATGAATCGAGCGTTTTTTATTAGAATAGCTGGGCATTTGACCGCCATCTCACCTGGTGGTGAGTAACGATGGGGCCGAAGATAGAGCATACCCGTCTAGTCAGCTTATTCACTGTAGCCTTGAAGGCATTCAGATTATAATGATCAGGAAAGACACTCGCAGGCAACGTGTTCCATTCCTTAGCTGTACGTATTACAAAGGTTGAATCGAAGCGGCTCGTGCGGGATGGTGTTATGTTACTTTTTCTCAGGCACTACATGGCCGTTGTTTACTAAGTACAATTGATTTATGCGGCCCAGGTTTGGTTACAGCGTGCTTGCGAGACCGATAACCAAAGTTAAGCAAGCAAGCGGACTCCGGGAACTGGATGGGTGACCGTTTCGTACGTTGAGGCTAGTCGAACTTCTCTACAACGAGTGCGCCTGTTGTTAGGCGTGCCTCCTATTACTGTTGGCAAAGCGGGGTTGGTGAAAGTCTTCCGCTGGGGAATCTGAGACTGGATGAACAGTCTCAGGAACCGATTGGCACCCCATGACCTAATGGTTGCCTATCATCACCATGTTACTCGATTCAGGGTTTTTACGGGGACGGCAACGCGTGGGTGATGCCCCTGGTATTGCAAACGTCCATAGGCTGCGGTGACTGCTTACCATCAGGCAGGCCGCAAGCTTGTTTGCCACCATAGTGGTATAAAAAAAAATTTATTAGCATGATCAATTATATTGGATTAACCCAAACTTACCCCATACAACGTGGTCATCTTGGCGTTAATGTCCCAGTTATGCTCTCGCGCGCGAGGCCCCGGGGTCTGGCTGAACCATGATCGAAGATTTGGCAGATCATGACAGATTTACAGTCGAGCGACTGCCATCTGACCTCCGTGTTTCCGTGACACATTTAGTCGCCTGAATGTGCAAGTTTCGTCAAGATGTTTTCTATCACCGTAAGAATATCGGATAGTATTCAACTAATGCACATAACTCAGATAAGGGTCATTGACATGGCGGCACTGGGGTGTTCGAACCCTATACCTCTGGCTTACGAGTCGGACACCTTAACCACTAGGCCATCGACGCTCCATACCAGCAGTATTTTTATGGTATACGGCAGGTAAATAGGCAAGCAGTCCACCCCACGGCGACAACGGCCAGACCGTGTCAGACAATACCAGACAGAGCCGGTCAATGCCCGACAATGTCGAGCAGAGCCGAACCACGCCCGTCATAATATCACAGCTCATAACAGTCCACTGCAGGACTAGGGGCCTCTCCCACGAAAAGGGAGGTTATAGCCATAATCTCCACGCTTGGCAGGCGGGTTGGAGATCGCAGTGTTATAAATAAAAGTATGGAAAACGCTGTTGCCCATTTTCCGGCTTACGGAGATCCTAGATCTTTTGCCTCGAGAACATTAGTCGCCTTGTATGACACCCACGAGTGTTAGGGGTTGGTGCTATTCTACTCTGCCGGACACCACACGTCATAATATATAGGAACCTATAAAATACTTAAGCAAAACAACCTAAAAACTACTAGATCAAATGGCATAATAGTAAGTGCCCATAATAAGTACAATGTAATTCTCCCGTTTAAAACCACGATACGTAAACGCCGAAGCACGCCGAGATCCATGGGTACCGTAACGGCACGCATGGACGGCTGCCAAGCAGAGCGTGCGGGTTCGATTCCCGGACAGAATGTGTTATTAAACTAATTACTAGTCTCTGACGCATTAGAATTAAATAGTGGTGAAGGTTCCATTTTTCTTTCTTAATCTATGGGTGATTTGCGATTTTAAAGAGGGTGCGAAAGGCTGACGTAAGGATAAATGACCTTAGACTTTTGTTGCATACATACATAAATACACATATACATACTATATATGTATGTACGTATGTATAATATAACGTCACACGTTTTTCCCGTAAGGGCAGGTAGAGAATATATCGTTCCACTTGCTACGGACATACTTTTACTGTCTTTACTTATTTTAAAACAAACTCTTCCCGCCGTCTGTTCCTCTGTATCTATGTACGAGTATGTACGCTTATAAATTTGAATCAGTCAATATATTTCAATAATTGTTGGGGTGATTCAAGAGGAAGGTGTATAATTTGTTTAGGTTACCTGCGCGAGGCGAAAGTATTTTTATGAATATTAACTATATTAACACCTTTTACTTTCAAGTGTAAACTAAACTAAAATTTACACACTTCTTTAAACTACACACAACTATCTTAGAGCGAATGAACAAATTGTAAGAATAATTGTTGACTATAAATAACCTAACCGACAAAAGAAATCTGATAATCTTTGACCAAGTTTACTTAAGCTTAAATATTTTATAAACTACAGAACCGATTTTATTGAATACATACCTAAGAACTACCTCGATTAAACTAGCTTTCCAATAGAGAGAACCGCATCCAAATCGGTCCATCCGTTCGGGCTCTACGATGCCACAGACAGACACACAAAGCCACTGATACACACATCAAACTTATAACACCCCTCTTTTCCTCGGGCTTATAAAATACATCATCATCATCATCATATCAGCCAGAAAGCATAGGCCTCCCCCAGAGATCTCCACAAAGGCTGGTCCTGTGCTTTCCGCATCCAGCTGGTACCTGCGATCTTAAAAATACAGTCACGAGGCAACTGTTCAACCAGTCTAAGAGAGGTAGGGCATAGCGGGGTATCTCGTTCGAATTGGAGCCGCCCGTCTGGGGAAGTACCTCCACCTTGCAGAATATCGCAGCTAAATAATACTCTTTTAAATAGTATTGTGTTTCTGCCGGTGAGTAAGGTTTCCAGTGCTCCATGGGGTGGGGATTTGGGGAACCGTGGCTTTGGCAGTGGAGTGGCATTTGCTTTTTGCTGCCAGAGCAACGTGTTATAGAGGTGGGCAACGCATTAGCGATACTCTTGGTGTTGTTAATGTCTATAGGCAGTGGTGACCACTTTCCATCAGGTGGTCCGCTTGCTTGTTTTGCCTACCGTATGACATAAAAAAAAAAGTCTTTTGGCTATCTAACATGCTATTCCATTGTTTCAGAAACGAAGTGACAGTGCAACAGTAGAACATTGTTTTTCAAAATGGCGACCTTCAAATTAATGCTGTGTTTAAGTTTCCTGCACATGGCTGTGGGGAAAGGTGAGCGATCTATATTTATATTAAGTTTTAAAAACTTGCTATTTCTTATATTTTATGCGGTGGTATGAAGCATTTTCATACTTATAATGTTAATCAAATTGTGCCAGCAGTGAAAATTTTATTTTAATAAACAAAGACAAATTCACACAGCGCCATCTAGCCCCAAAGTAAGCAAAGCTTGTGTTATGGGTGCTAGATAACTGATAAACTACTTATATACTTTTAAATACTTACTTATTATTTTTGTGTGTGTGTATATATATAATATATACACACACACAATACATGAGTGGCGGTGATCATGGTCACTTACCATCAGGTAATCCGCTCGTTTGCCTCCGCCTTTTATAAAGAAGAATTGCTATTTTAGTAGTAGGAAGCACCTTCTTATGTTATGACTTATGATACTGGTAATAAAGTATTCAGCCAAGTGTGTAATGAGCAAAAAAGGTAATGAGCAACGTTGACGATGCGATGTTTTTCAATAAACAAGCGACGATGAATACTTTTAAATTTTAAGTTAAGAGTTGAATTTATGAATTGTATCTACCTTGAGAAATAAAAGTAAATATAAACTATAAAAGAAACACATAAACAAATCACAAATAAGTTTAAACTTTCTTTTATTATATTGGGCAAAATGTTTTTTGAGAGTTTTAAAACCGCACTAGTGCAATAATGTAAACGAGAGAGAGGTAACGCCGCCAGTCTTATCCACTTCCGCATGGCAACGAAATAGAGTCTGCTTTTGATTTGTAAATTATTTTATTTTTGTGTACGATTTTTTATTAGGTCTCATGTGTATGTATATACTGTATATAACAAAGTAAAATAATGAAATTATTGTGTTACTATCTTCTTAAAAAAAATAGATATAATCTCTTAAACTAAACTAAAAAGTGTCCTTGTGTATTAAGCAACTTAAAATGTTTGCGAATCATTCTTATTCACAAATACTTGTAGACGTACAACCAACTCCGACCCAAACCTCCAAACTCGAACTATAAAGCATAACCGCATGCGTGTGGTAATGAAGCACGCGTGTTTTATATTTATAGCCTAATCTAATCATGGCCACTTTACAATCATGTTGAAAACTATGTGTTTTAGAGCTTTATTATAAGCTAACGGGGATATTCTTATAAAAGAGTTGAACGCGCTCACTTCAGATATTTTTTATACTACTCAGTGACATACGAGCAGACAGCCCACCTGATGGTAAGTGGTAACTGTCGCCCATAACATCTACAATTCATACATTTAGGTTGCAGTTAACAAAAATGCAGAACCGCAGTAGTGCGTTATCACTGTGAGAACTAAAATGAAATGCCTCATGACATTTCGCTGGCTACCTTACCCTTCAAACCGGAACACAACAATGGAAGCATTGTTGCTTGGCGGCTGAAATAGATGGGCGGTGGTACTCACCCAGGCGGACTCCTCAGGCTTGACAGAGCCCTACCACCTGATAAATCACCCCAATAGGTATAATTTCAGTTCAAAAGAATAATCAAAAACAAACAGCATAAAAGGACAATTATATCACCATTCTGTATGGGCATTGGTAGGCATTAGACACGTTGGACGCATTTTACGGGACACGTTCTAAATTCGATTACGAATCTGAAAAAAGAAACGCAAAATTGGCGCCGAAAAAAAGGTATTTTATCGTGCGTAAAATGGTCACAGGTAATTTGAACGGTGTTGTCGGAACGGTCGAGATACTTGAATTTCACGGCACTGATTTTTGGATGAGCACCCGTTGGATAGATATGACTAGTGGCCGACTAATGCAATTTATAGAGCAATAAAGTCAGATTTTAAGCGGAAAATGTGTAGAACAATTTAGAGATGCAGCAAAAAATACCTGTTCTGCGACATAAAAAATGTCGAATGCCATCGACACATAAATGTTAAATCAAAAACTTTAATTATATTGTTTCATCGAAACATTTTTTGTAATTTGCCGCTTCATGAGTACAATGTTTTAGTTTTTTGCTGATTCAGTGGAATCTAGCACCTTCCTAGCGGTTCCATAGTAAATCCTACTAATATTATGAATGCGAAAGTTTGTAATTATGTTTGAATATTTGTTACTCCTTCACGCGAAAACTGATTTTGATGAAATTTGTTAGCAATATAGCTTATAACCCAGAATAGCACATAGGCTATAATTTATCGCGAAATTCAATGTAGTTCCCGCGGGAACGGGTTTGGAACATTATATACGAATTTTACATGAACGAAGGCGCTGGCAAATCTAGTATTTTCTAAGTCCGATGAGTAAAGCCAGTATTAAAGTACTATATACTGCAGATAAATAACACTTTTTGCATCCACTTTAATTGCATTGTAAAATCATAATTATATGGTTTAAATCGACCATCCGTTTGATTACCCACGTAAAATGTACAGTTGAACAGCAAAAGTGCATTACCAGTTATAGAAAAAATCCTCTACAGCTACAGCAACTTAGGATGGTATTTGGTACATCGTTATACAAATTGAATTGTCTGGAAAAAGGGTCTTTTGGCTGACCCTACCAGGGGCGTAGCTACCGCCGTATCTGCCGTATCAATTATACGGGGCCCCCGGGCCATAGGGCCCCCAAACGTGTGTAAGCAAAAATTCGTTATACATCATTTCAGTTAAACTTTCCCTATTTCCCAATAAAAATAATTATTTTATAGAATTTCAGACCAGGGTCGGAGGCCCCTCCGCAAAAAAGACAGTTGAAATCAAGTAATATAATCCGTTCTCATTCACCTTTCGTTAAAGAGATATTTATCATTTTTATTGAAAAAAATACAAGACAACGTAGTGCCCTCCACGCGCACTCATTTATTACTTCATTGAATTTTGGGTAAAATATCAGATTATTAATATATCAGATGGCAAAAATGGTAACAATTTTAATCACATATTGAAAATTTCATATTTTCGGAATTATCGGTAGCACCAAAGGCTTAAGAAACTCCTTACTCCGTTCTTTCTTAAACGGGTCATATGAACGTGGCTCATAATATACCTTGGCCCACACGCACATACGCATGCATAATCGTCTTGGCTCACACGCAATCAATCTTTGAATTTGTCTGTTTTCAAGTTAATAATAGAACGTTTTAATAGCCAAAATATCAAGAAATTTCGAGTTCTTACGCTCGCTCATTAACTGTTCGCGAAGTTGATTTTATTATAAATTCTCGTCAAAAATTTTGAATCATTTTGCTGATTTTACGTAATTTTTTATTTAAATCGCACAAGGCTTTAATGGATAAATTACAAAAATTTCGATATAAGTTATAATCGCGCAAGGTATTAATATAGCGAAGCCAAAGGCCAATATATCAAAAATTCCTAGCCCTACCTAGCCTCGCGAAACTGACTGTTAGAGACTATTGTCACACAAACAAAGAGCTCGCTATGCTACTCCATTTATTGACTTAAGCTGAGACTAGGATTTAAGTTACTCATTAGTACCCCCCCCCCCCCCCCCCCAACAACGGGGAATTATCCGCTAGGGGAGCCCCAACACAATAATTGATACGGGGCCCCCGAAGGGCACGCTACGCCACTGGACCCTACGAACTTTAAGAGAGGACCCCTAGAATCAAACATTTATTAAATAAATGAATATTATGAAATTCCATACCTGCTTTGTCTTATAAAATTAAATTTATAAAAAAATATAACTTAGACTGAAAATTTTATTTATATTTTGCAATTATTACTGTAAGGTTTGTTAAGATTTTTTGAATTTTATTTATTATAGTTTAATTAATATTTTATACTTAATTGTTCATTTGTATAGAAAATATTTGAATAAATGTAATACATTGTCAGTATTACTGTATAGTCCCAATGAAATGATAATATCTAAAACCGATTGTAATAATATTTTTATTATTTAATGTGCCATTTGCAACTATTTGCTATATGCTATAAAATCTTTTAGCAACTTGCATATTTTTAATTGACCTCATTACTTGGATATTGACTATGTACAGTTGAATAAGTGCATTATCATCTTAAGCCTGGCTTGCACCAAATTCTTAAACGCAAGTTGACACTTAAACATAAAACTTTATAAAAAAGACGTTAAACGTCATTCTTAAGTTTAAGAATTTCGTACAAGCCAGGCTTAAGGTAATAATGCATTTATGCTGTTGCCTGTACATAGTCAATATCCAAGTAATGAGGTCAATTAAAAATATTAAAATTAATAGATAAAATTACGAGTTTACTGCTAACGCTTTAGTATTTTAATCTGTGTAAAAGCAACTAATGCGAACAGACATACACTTTAACGTTAATCTTTATTATTAGTTTGTTTCATGTACCGATATAGGACTATGGTAGGAAGTGCTTGAGTTTATCTAGATGTGCTTTTTGTACTATGGAGCTGGGCAGTGATCTGTACAGCAGGCTTCTTGCATAATATGATACTTGTTG
This sequence comes from Blastobasis lacticolella, assembly GCA_905147135.1. NCBI lineage: Eukaryota > Metazoa > Arthropoda > Insecta > Lepidoptera > Blastobasidae > Blastobasis > Blastobasis lacticolella. The sequence continues at coordinate 3,074,809 of LR990067.1, forward strand.
TTGTTGGTTTTTAGTATTTCACAAACATTTTGAGTTTCGGTATGTGAATACTGGTGGGTAGAATTGTATTTTTAATTAGTAGTGTAAATGTAAGTGTAATGTTGTTGTAAATTTTTTTGCACCGCTTGCAATTTTTATTACCAGTTTTCGGGGTAGACTGGTAGATAAAGCTACAAAGCTTTGTACTATTTTGTGCATAAAGTATTAAATAAATAAATAAATAAATACTTGTTCAACCCATTGAAGTGTTATGGGTACAGACCACGCCTTGGTGTTCCTAATGTCCACAGGCCACGTTGACAATTTTCCATAAGTTTTTTAGTTGAACACTAACCGATGCTCTTACGGTGAGGGAAAACATCGTTCCCCTGGTAGCAGGGTCACGGAAGTCAGATGGCAGTCATACCATTGTAATTACCTGATCTGCCAAATCCTGGAGCATGGTCGAGGCGGACCCCGGGCTTTCGCGCAAGAGAGCACAACCGAGACATGAACGCCAAGATGATGATGATGTTGATATCTACAAAAGCACCTATCAATCATCCACCTCCGCTCTAGTTAGAGGCCATGTCTAATTTACATACATTTTCTCGCGTAAAAAAACAACATGACGTCCGAGAAAAAACATTATTCCCGCCCACACCTATCTTTTGTAATTAAATTCTCTTTTCGAACGCATAATGTAATGATTCAGTTCGGTAACGGGTCTTTTTAAGGGTCATTGACGCAACGCTTCTGTAAAAGGACTCGTAAGATTGGCTCCTTTGCCTTGGGGGAAATGGCGGGTGCCAAACGATTTGCGACTTGTTAACTGTACGTTCAGTATTTAACCTTTTTATTAATAAGATTAACACACGCTGTGTGGTTTTAGGCACAGATTAGGGAAAACAGGTGTGAGAAGGGTACCCAGCGCCTTTTTCATTTTTTCTAATGAGCAGTTTACAATAATAACTCATAAATTATTATTATATTTGATTATACAGGGCTGTTGTTGTAGCTATATGACAAATCTTAAGTGTAGTTATATGGCACAACTTAAATCTCAGAACAAATAGAAATCGCGTCAAAAATATTAGTTATTATTTAATATTTGCTAAAGTGATACCATTCTAACTATTATTTGAACTTCATTAACGATGAGGGACAAAGGCAAGCATAAAGTTACACAGCTTTATCTTCCAGTCAACCAGAAATCGATTAATAAAATTTATAAAGTTGAGCCCCAAGGAGCACTGACATTTAAAAACCTTTAAAATAGTAGATGAAAAAATTGCATTGAAATAAAGATTAATAGCAATACCATACAGCTTACCTTACAGAGCGCCCATTAGGTATTTGAATCTAACGGCTCATTAGGTATTTGAATCTAAGTAAATCATCATTTTTTATAATATTTACGAGCAGAGCCCTTGATGCATGTGGCCTATAAATCGTTTATAATAAATTTTTGTTTCCTGCAACCAAAATGCAGAATCCCAGGTACTGTCGCATCCTTATACAACCTTGATTCCTTGATCTGAGTGTAATACAGTGCAAGAAGGAAGCAAGGCGGCAGAAACAGTCTTACAGAAACTTGCCATTCTTTCGTATTTGCCAATTGTTTCTAAAGAAGTTTCGTTGCCCCTACAAACACAATGACTGTACGATTTCGCGCGCAATTCATGCATACTCCATGATTGACAGATCGGATACAGTTAGCCACAGACTTCGTACCCAGTTAACAAGTGGCCAGTGTCTTGGAGTAAAAAAGAAAAAAAGGAAGCTCCGTTTTTAAAACAGGTTCTTTTTTGTGCACTCTTTTGCTGTTTCGGGATCAATGTATTCGTGTTTGAATATTTATATAAAGGCTTGTTTTTCGACGGCTATATCGAATTTAGTAGTACAAAGGTTGCCTATATTTTCAGCTTCGTACAACTTCTTATCAGAACATTACGGTTTAAACTATCGCGGTTATTATCACACATTTTAAGGGTATGTTCCGGGTTTCCTACCGCGTACCTTTATTGACGAGTAGCCCGATATTTCGACACAGTTGCATGCATCATCAGATATTCTTCAACTTGTTCTTCAACTGCATCACGCCGTTTCATACCTACTGATAATGTTCTATTCAGTTCCCGGAAGAAGAACTGAAGTAAATAAACTAAGAGTAGATGACTAACAAGTATCGCGCTGCGGTGCTGAAGTTCGACTACCCTCAAAGTCAAAGTTCGAGTAGCTTCAAAAGTCATGGCTACAGGCCAAAGGCCGCCACCGCATCCGCTGCCCTTAGCTTTCAGATGTCCTGGACGACGGTGGCCGCTTTCCATCAGGTGGACCATCCGTGTGCCCCACAAGGCAACAAAAAAAAATCGAAACGGTTACCCACCCAGTTCCCGGACCCAGTATTTGCGTAACTTCTGTTATAGGTCTCGCATATTGCCCTCTTATTACTGGTGCCATTATACTGTTACTAACAGTATGTCACGTATATCGCTCTGTTAGTTATCCAAGGCTGCGCAAGAGCATCTCCGCTAGTATAGCGGACTGTTTCCGCCCCAATCGTTGGAAACTCGATAATTGTATCTAGTGATGTCATTGGATACCGTATGTCTGTCGCAGGTATTATGTAAAATGATTTATCAGGTGGTAGGACTCTGTCAGGAAAAATGGGCATCATAAAAGACCGATCATGACCGCATTGACGCCTCCAAGTTGTAGTGCTGGAGGAAGATGGTGCGGTTACGCTTTAGGCTCTCCGATTAACTGGGCCATAGACCTGTACGAAGGGCACGTCTCTACTACTCTCGACATTTTTCATTTGAGCCGTGGACAATTTACAAAAGATGTTCTGGGATATCTCCGATCGCAGTGATGGGGTTTTTATTTTATTTAGGAAAACACACACACAAACACACACACGCCAGTGTACATGTATATACCTTGTTTTATTCTTCTTTTTGTTTGTCAATAGGGTATCTATCTGCTAAGCTGCTTAGTGGTTACATAACAAAATTTTAAAATGCAGTTTTGACATTGGCATTTCAACCATATTTTATATGTATTTAATTGCTGTTAAACTGTGGAATGAACTAATAAATAAATAAAAGATGCTTCAGATTCCATGGACTGCATTTCGTACAAATGAATCTATTCTCCGTGAGCTGAATGTCAGGATTAGGCTTTCCACCACGTGCCTGTAGGATCCCGGACTAGAAATGCTTTGAATTACTTGAAGAATGAATGTGGGGATGGTGAGGTTCATCTCTCTATAAAAAAACCAATGGAGTTGTGACTAAAAGTACAGCTTTTTATACATCTAATGATCTCGCTTTACCACGCCACGCCACGCCACGTACCGGTAGACGCAGCGTGGGTAGGCCTCCTACAAGGTGGACCGACGACCTGTTAAGGATCGCAGGTACCAGCTGGATGCGGAAAGCACAGGACTGGTCTTTGTGGAGATCTCTGGGGGAGGCCTATGCCCAGCAGTGGGCGTCTTCTGGCTGATATGATGATGATGATGATGATGATCTCGCTTTAATTAATTTTTGAGAATTTCGTCTAATTAACGCTTAAGGGTTTGACAGACTCTTATGGCTATCATCATCATCTTGGCGGTATGTCTTGGTTTCGCATCCGCGCCGCAAGTTATCCATAGGACAGACTCCTATGACCAATTTGTAATAGTAGGTTCTGACAGTAAATAGAAAAATGTATCGCAAAGAAAAACAAAAATTCATAACGTCGCATACTATCAGAAAATATAGGTATATAAATATAGGCGGAAACAAATAACTTGTTTTCGAGGTATTTTAGAGTTTAAGATATTCTGTAAATATATTTTATATAGTAGAGAACAATTCGTCACAAAGTAAGTAGCTCGTAAGTATGTGATTTATATTTTCTTCTTGCGCAAGCAAAGACATTTATTGCTGGCTGTATGATAGATGCCTTTTCTTGTGTGGAATTTGAACCTGGAACACTTTTTAGATGAGTTATGAGCTGCAGCAGTGTCGATCTGAACTGTTTCCTTCTATTCTGTCTTATCTATATACAGAGTATAAAACAAAGTTGCTTTCCGCCATCTGTCTCTATGTACGCTTAGATCTTTTAAACTACGCAACGGATTTTAATGCAGTTTTCAACAATAGATAGAGTGATTCAAGATGAAGGTGTATAAGCAAGAAAAGTAGATAGGGGTTAAGTAGGTGTACGCGAACAAAGTCGCGTCGGATCCACTAATTAAGTTAATAACTTTCATGATTAAAATCCGTTGTGTAGTTGAAAAGATCTAAGTGTATATAGATACAGAATTTATTTTGTGCTATGTATGAAATAGCACGAAAATGCCATGAAAAGTTTTTCAGGCAGGATTGGTACAGTCGAGTTCATTAATATGTGAGCATTACCAAGGCTTCAATCTATATATCTGGGTAGATGTTCATATGTTTGATTGATGAATCTGCTCAGATATATAAGTACCCTTCCATGTACATTTATATTTGAAGCCTTGGCAATTTTCACATATTAATGATCTCGACTGCACATAGATGTTTAATACAAAAATTACTGAAGTAATAAAAGTATTCCCACAACGAAATCCTGGGAACGGTGGAAGATTGTATGCGAAATAATGTATTTTTTGCCTCGGGAAGCATGCGGGAAAGTCCACCGTCGTCCTGGATATCTACAACTTATGAACCTCAGTTACTTGTAGGCAAGTATTTTGCAGATTCCTAGTTGTAGTGCACTGTACCGACTTTGTTATTTTATTGGAATTAACACTTTTTTTTAATTTTTGTTATATAGGTATTATTTATTCGAACGAAACCGCAGACAGTAGCTAGTTAACATAAGACGTCATATTGTCCTTTTTACATCATCGTAGTGTGGGCGTTATCAGTGTAGGAGGCAAAGACTCATTCGTTTGCCGTTCTTCCACATGTGAGCTACTCTATTATCGCCTTTAAAGCCAGAGTGATAAGGTCGATTATGATTCAATTGATGTGCAAGTGAAAATATGTCTGAGCCTTATTTGGGGATGTAAGGCCGTTGGCTGTATAGTGGGTGGAGTGATTCATTTTTAAGGTCGCAGAGATCCTTCTCAAATAACGTTCCTTTGTTCGAGATTTAAAGTTTGAAACGGTTTGAATTGAGCCTGCCAGTTTGATTTGACGGCCATATTTTGTAGTAATGTTGTCAAATGTTAAGAATATCGTAACATAAATGAATCATACACTACTCTAATTTGCTAGACGCTATTGCCAGTATTACTGGTCGTATGGTGTCCGGCAGAGTAGAATAGCACCGACCCCTTACACTCGTGGGTGTCGTACAAGGCGACTAATGTTTTCGAGGCAAAAGATCTAGTCTCCGTAGGCTGGAAAATGGGCAGCAGCGTTTTCCATTGTTATATTTACAACCCGCCTGCCAAGCCTGGAGATTATGGCAATAACCTTCTCTATTCTTGGGTGAGGCCCTAAATCGACCTGCGTAGTCGCATGTGCTTCCTTAGGACTGACAGATAGCAAACTAGCTCAACTGGGCCGGCCGGGAATCAATCCCGATACCTCTGCCTGGCAGATCGGCACGTTAACCAACTGAACCACTCAGGTCGTCGAAACCATTTTAAATATTAAGACAAATCCATGTCCTTTTTTTGTAATTTAGTGTGTAATAAAGAGTGTATCTGTCTGATACCATTTAGAAACACATAACCCTCTTTGCGTCGCGCAGTCGGGTAATAATATTGTCTGTCTGCGGTATTCTGTAAGATGTAGAATCGTTACGAACCCTCGACGATAAAAGACATCGACCTCTTACATTCATACGTACATTACATACATAAAGCTCACGCCAGTCCCACAGGTGGGGTAGGCAGAGACATCTTTCATTCCTCCGCTAATTAGGGCAACTTAGTGCCAGCCTGTCAGCTATATTTTCGTCGAAGCCCGTCGCTTTTTGCTCAGCATTTTTCCTTGTGTACCAAGAACGAACACAATGACCGGAGGTAACGTATTACATTTAATTGCCGCAGACGGCGAAATAGAGCGAAATTGTTACTAAATGGACCGAGCTAAGGAATACCAAGCATTCTCCGCCATACATTATTCGCAGCCCAAGTCTAGCTTGCGAGGCCGATAACAAAAGTTAAGCAACGTTGCGATGTTGGTGACTGGATGGGTGACCGTTTCGTAGTTTGAGGCTTATTGAACTGCAGTACCGCAATGAACTCGCCATTCGTTAGATGTGCCTCCTAATACCTTTAGCGAAGCGAGGTTGACCAAGTTCTAAAACCGGAAGGTCTAAAATTCGTTGAAACGTATCGGAAGCCGTGCCCCGTCACGGTATTCGTGTTTTCGGTCTTTATAATGTTAGTATCTATGTTAGTTCCAACGCACTGGTAACTCCCCTGGTGTTGCTGATATACAAAGGCGGCGGTGACCGCTTTCCATCAGGTGGCCCGCATGCCTGTTTGTCTGCGGTATAACATAAAAAAAAAAAAAAAAATTTTTTTTTAACAGGTTGACTGTGTCTATGTTGTTTTCTATGGGTTTAATACTAGAAATAAATTAATTCCACTCCCACACTCCCAATTGGCAGCGATTTGGAGTCTTTTTTTATGTACCAAATTTTTTTATAAATTTTTATATATTGTATATATTTTTGATGATTGTAGGTTTAAATTTAGTTAAGTTAGTTCAAAGTAAATATATTTTAGTATGCCGATAAATACCTAAAGCATATTAATTTAATTTAATAAATGCACATCGACTAATTTCGGCTTCGTAAAACTGCGTGTGACAGATGCGGCATTAGTTATTCTGTTTGGACTTTAAATACGAATCAAAATATTTAATAGGGAATTCAGCTCAGTCACATTGACTAACTGCGTACCATTAACTAAATGTATACAACGAAGGTCAGATGGCAGTCGCTCCACTGTAATTACCTGACCTGCCAAGTCCTGGATCATGGTAAAGGCGGACCCCGGTTGCCTTGTTTTTTTCACTTATGTCAATGTTGTCCTGTTAGCACCTACTTTATCACTCTCTGCATGGTCTGCTGGTTGACTGTTAGACAAAGCCTCAACGGCTTTAAGTCCGCCAATTGCTGTAATTTGTGCAATAAAGTTTTTAAATAAATAAATAAACAAACCCCAGACGCTCGTGCGCGAGAGTACAACCGGGACATTAACGCCGAAGTGGTGATAATAAACTAAATGTATACCATTGTATGCAGAACTTGTAAAGCAATAAATAATGAATATTATAGCAAGAAGCTCTGGCTAAACACCTTATTTTTGAAATACCGCGCTCTCACTTCTCTATACAGCCAAAAAGTCACAATTCCACTTAAAAATTCGCAATCGACCCAATTACTGTCCGTTAGACACCCATACAATCCATACATGGTGAATGGTGAGTGTGTGTCCGCCTTTATTTGGTCAGCTGTTTGTGCGTAGGCCGCCTTATGGTGTTGCAACGTTATTTGCTTATTATGATTATTCAATGGCATAATAATATGGCTTTTACGGTGAGGGAAAACATCGTGATGAAACCTGCAAATTCAGGCAATTGAATTTGAAAACATTATCCATTCTGGTCAGGTTCTCTAGTAGCAGGGTCACGGAGGTCAGATGGTAGTCGCTCCACTGCAATTATCTGACCTGCCAAATCCTGGATCATGGTCAAGGCGGACCCCGAGCCCTCGTTCCCGAGAGCACAACCGAGACATTAACGCCAATATGAGTTTTTTTATGATTATTCTGTCATCATCACAGCCCATAACAGTCCACTGCAGGACTTCGGGCCTCTCCCACGAAAGGGGAGGGCATTGCCATAATCTCCACGCTTAGCAGGCGGGTTGGAGATCGCAGTGCAGTTGATGTAAATCGACCCAGAAAGATGCTGCTGCCCACCTTTCGGATTTGTCCCTTAGTCGCCTCTTACGACACCCACGGGAAGAGATGGGGTGGTGCTATTCTTTGAGGTGATTATTCTGTGGTATAGTATAAATAGTTGAGGCAATAGAACGAAAACCTTGAAAGATTTGACAAAACCCGTTTTATCTTTTAAGGCTAGTTTCCTCCGAGCGCATCCTTGCACGTTCTTTACTTTAAGTTTGACAGATTTTAGTTAAAAAATTTAAAATTAGTACGAAAGTCTTAAATCTCATATTACCTTGAAACGATATATTTAAACAAAAATGACAAACTAATTCAATATTCAAAATTCAAAATTTATTTATTGATTAGGACATTAAATATCTCTTTCAATCGTCAAAAAGGAGGGGGGTAGTAGGAAGGAAGCACACAGTGACACGCTGGCCGCCCCATGGCAGCAGCAAACTTACCCCACGCCAGTCACGACCGGACCGTGCCCGGCAATGCCAGGCCATGCCATAGCTTCGGAGATTACGGCCAAGATACGGAAACTCCCGTGCGTGCCATTGTCATGGAGGTCAAATGAGAGTCGCTCCAATGTAATTACCTGATCTGCCAAATCCTGGATCATGGTCATGGCGGACCCCGAGCCGCAGCACAGAGCACAACCGGGATGATCATCAGAGTAAAATATAGCACCAACCCTTTCAGTTTTCGGTTTGAGTGCCTAATATAACCCTATAGTTCTCAGGTTGTCAATGAGTAACCTAGGTACCTACATAAAAAATATCGTAATCAAGGGAGGTCCAATCAAACCACTCAATTCGTATTTGGAACACGCCGCCATAACTTGAGCGCCAGTCACGACAAGTACAGTCTGACTAAGATGTTTACGAGTCGAAAGTATTTTTTGTCTTTATTCAGGATGTAGTCTGGGGTAGGATCCTATAGGTTTGTTTTACTGTGAATGCATTTTCATAGCTATGAACCCCAATGAAATAATGTTTGTTATTTATTTAGAAAAGCTGAAGTTATAAAGGCTTGAAGGAAAGGTCAAGCATAATGTACGGCAATAAGGTTTACCAAGCGAACCTGCAATTCAGGCGACTGAATGATCTAATCTGGTCAGGTTCCTCTATTAACAGGGTCACCGAGGTCGAATGGCAATCGCTCCACTGTAATTATACGATCTGCCTAATCATTGACCATGGTCAAAGCCAAACCGTGGTTCCTTACGCGCGTGAGCACAGCCGGGATATTAATGCCAAGATGACCATTATCATATCAGCCGAAAGACGCCCATTGCTGGGCATAGGCCTCGCTCAGATATTTCCACGGCGACCGGTCCTGTGCATTTGGGCTCCAGCGGGTACCTGCACTCTTTACCAGGTCGTGGGTCCACCTTTTGGGAGACCTACGCTGCGTCTTACAGTGACTAGATGACCAACATTACCAGATTATCGCATATGCCAATCCTATAATGGATTCCAACCAAAATCGTCGCAAATTGAACTCTTTTCCAATTCTCTTGGCAGTTACAAAGAATTTGTTTATGATTTTTTATAGTTTTATAAGTTGTTTTATATATTTTTTATATATTTTTTATAAGTTGCTTTGTTTAATATTATTTAATTTTGAATGTTTAGTTTATACTAAATTCCTTTTTCTTTATTTTATTTGTTTTAAATGACACTGAACGAGAATGTTGTGTCACCAATATGGGACTCGTATTAGAATAACTTTAATGTAAAGTGTTTATGACGTAACAATATGTGTTCTGCAAGTGTACCATACTTAAATAAATAAATACATACCTATTACTTTCGGTCGAACTGTACAGTCGTGTTCGTAATAAGTAGACATCTTGATCTCTGCAGGTCATTATCTAATACTACAATAGTGTCGTTTACATTTTTGACAGCTCTGATCAAAGATACTGGCATTGAAATGGTATTTTTGGTTTTTGTTGCGTTTGAGGCCCTTTGTTAAGTTTTACGTTTTTGTATTTCATTTTATTATTATTTTTCGTTACTTCGGGTTGCATGATCGCTTGTCATTGCGTAGCAAAAAAATACATCAAAAGTCTGTAAGACAAAGAAAGTTTGGACTTGTTTGAGTTACTGACCTATGGTTTTTTTTTTTTAATGTTTTTTATGCATGCGGTTGGCAAACAGGCAAGTGGGTCACCTGATGGAAAGTGGTCACCACTGCCTATAGGCATTAGCAACACCAAGAGTATCGCCAATGCGTTGCCCACCTCTATAACACGTTGCTCTGGCAACAAAAAGGCAAATGCCACTCCACTGCCAAAGCCACGGTTCCCCAAATCCCCACCCCATGGAAACCTTACTCACCAGCAGAACCACAATACTAGTAAAAAGAGTATTATTTAGCTGCGATATTCTGTAAGGTGGAGGTACTTCCCCAGTCGGGCGGCTCCAATTCCAACGAGATACCCCGCTATGCCCTACCTCTCTTTATTGTTATAAATAAAATGTTACCGTTTTTATTAAAATCCAGTACTTTATACAATTTTCAATTAGGGTACGGGTGGGTAAAATTATTCTGGTAATAAAACAAATCATTGGTACCTACCTTAAACAATTTACGTTTTTTAAGAATAAGTAGGTACTACAAAATACCTTGTAATACTTGAATTTTTCTTTTGTTTCGTATAAAACACTTCTTTAGCGGAATAACGGCGGATTTTATTTTTTATATTTATCCCGACCTTCCGAGCACTTTACCACTTAACTTTTTTAGGTACTTGCTTATTTATTTAAAGCTTTCTTAACTTCAAAAGGCATTTAAAAATAGTAAGCTCCTTTGTTAGTTTTTTTTTACGTTTGAAACAAGATTAATAAATAAGTATGCCCCTACCTGAATGAGCTCGTTTATAAGATCCCTTTATTTTTCGTAGGATTTTTGCCGTTTGATAAGAGAATAATTTATTCAATTTAATTTTAAAAAAAATTGACTTTTGAATTTGAATTAAACTGCCTTGAAAAAGAAAAACGCATCGAAATTGGTTGATCCGTTCTGTCAGCTACAATGCCACAGGCAGACACACACCTATTCTGATACGTATTACGTCAATCTTATAACACCTCTATTTTTTCATCAGGGTTTAATAAATCAAATCATCTTTTACCTAAACTCCATTTCTGAAATCGATCCCTAACCTAATCTTATTTATTAAATTCGACTTTTCCTTTTTATTTAATTCATCGTATAGGTATTTTAGGTATTCATTTAGGTATTTCTGGTGTTCAAAATATTGAGTTTAACTTATTGATAACGTTATTGTTAACGAGTAATTTTACTGTTTTTTTAGAATAATCCCACAGATATTTTATTTTGTACGCCGAAAGGCAGGTCGCAGCGGATCCTTTATATTGTATAGTACTACAACAATTCTTACCCGTGTACCACAAATAAATACATTCATTCATTCATTCAATCTTTATACCTAATTAATATGCCGACTGTACATTTCGCAAAGATCGTGGCCGTCCCGCACGCGACTTGCGAAGGCAATAGTTTAACATTTAAATGCAATCTAATTACTAACTAAAGAAGGCATTCATCGCTAATTTAACTATACCAACGCTAGCTGCATGTTGTCACAGCGACAGCTATAATACAATACAAGGGTTTATTGGTAAATAAGTGTCATTTTTTGTCAAGCACATGTCATTTTTGTTACTTTACAATTGTAAATCAAGTATCATTTCCGTAAGGCCGTTTATCCACTGTGTCCGTCTCGCCGGATCCGTCATCTGAGAAAAAACCGGACCGCGTCCGAGATCTGTAATCCGTTCTTTTGACGGATAAATATATATGCCGCTTCTTCGGTCCGGTTTTCACGGATGACGGATCCGGGAAAACCGACGCCGTGGACAAACGCCCTAAGGGCAGGTGGCCCCTTTGGTCTTTTGTTTATTTGAACTAACAGGCGTAACTGCCGGTCTAGCCATCTTTGACAGCTCCGCTTGCGTGATGCGTGTATAGTACAAAATTTACAGGTCGAAATTCGACTATTTCTACCAACATCTACATTGACTCTGATTGTGTAGGATCATCTGCCAATCCTTTGTACACCGAAAATACGTGAATTGTCTATGGACCAAGAATTTCTATCACAAACGTTAGCTTATGTCAGATAACGTTAGCCTATGTCAAACCCCATACATTTTTTCTACCACTAACTATTGTAGATTAACGAAAACTTTTGGCTAAGTCCGCTGGAACGGGATGTCAGGATGTTTAGGAATAATTTCGCTCCAAATTATAATTTAGGATAATCATTTTGACAGCTCACTAATTATTGGTCCTTGGCTCACACCTATGGAGCGTCGTATATTTTTTTCAGTAAAATGTGCTTAAGCGTATTCTACAGAATAGGCTGACTGACCGAATAAAAATAAGCACAAATCGACATCGTCGTTTCTACTATTAATTAAAAAGAAAAAAAAAGTTTTTTTTGTGTAATACATACAGCATCACCATACAACATTTGATTTCAAATTCTATGAGACTGATAATCGATAATCGAAAAGATTCATTAACGATTTTACCCCATCACTACTGTGAGTGAGCTGTCAGTATTATCATCCTTTTGAAAAGAATAGTATACCTACAGACGGACATGTCAAGCGTTAAGGTAGAAAGTAAAAAACGGCCGTGTTCCTTGTTTTAAAGTAGGTAAATATATTATGAAATTTCGTCAGGCAAAACAACAAAGTCGGCAGAAAACGGCAGAATACATTGCAAGCCTTACGTTCATAGAAGCTCAGACCTCTCAGACAAAGGTATACATCGTTATTTTTTAATCGCAAACATACATCGTAAGCAAAGGCCATATCTGTTATGCCAAGTAACGCAGTGAAACCGCAAAATATTCTCTAACGACCACAAAAAAATTAACGCAGGGTTCTAGGAATAAAAAAGAAAATATGGAAAAAAAAAACGTTTGCAGAGAACGCATTCTCTCACCCAGTACGTAGCTATTTTTGTTCTAGAGCGCTTTTCTTTTTTTTTTCTTTCTTTGCAAAGGCATTGTGGTTAAAGTGCCATGGTGTGAAGAAAAAATACGTACGGCATACGATCTCATTTCTCATGGGTTGTTTTTCTCTTTTGGGTGGCCAGTAACTATGTGTTGTGCTAGCGAAGAAACAAACAAATCACTGTGTAAATTAGTAGAGTGGTTTCTGTTACAAATGTTTAAAGTTTTACAATTACTTACATAATATTGCTACAGGGTGAGATGGCGGTCAAAGGCCTTGCTAGTCAAATTAAAAACTAAAATTTTGACCTATATTAAATGTATACATTCCTTGATTAAGCGCGTCGGTGGCCTAGGGTGAAGGAGTCCGACTCGTAAGCGAGAGGTACCGGGTTCGAATTCCGCGTACCAATGACTCTTTTCTGAATTATGTATGTATTGAATGCTAACCGATGGTCTTATGGTGGGGGAAAACGTGAAGAAACCTGCACATTCAGTTGACTGAATGTGTAACCATGATCCAATCTGGTCAGGTTCCTTAACCACTTGGCCACCGACGCTCCTACCTTCTGTCCGATAGATCAATGTCTGCTATTGCCCATCCATTTGGCGCGAGCTATATCTACGTGTCAACATTATAACTATAACAGACCTTGTGACAGAGACAATGAAATTAGACATAGAGGCGTAGAAGGAGCCTGCTCACAGCAGAAGTCAGTCTAAATTTTGTTTCCTTTTTTAATAATGCATAATATAACGTGTGCAAAAGAGACAGCTATAAGTTGTCAAATACCCCTCCATAACCAATGCCAATGTCAAATTTGGTAGCCTTAGTTATCTTAATGTATAGCTTTTTGTATGACATTGAGAGTTTTTTTTGACAATTCAAGGTAAGACAAAGTAAACAAAGCTCATGTTATGTGTGCTATAGATAATTGATAAACTACTTATATACTTTTATATACATACATATAACACCCAGACCCGTAACAGAAATTAAAATTAATCATTTCAATTTCTCGAACTTGGAATCGAACCCAGTACCTCTGCGTGGCGACCGGCATGTTAACCAACCGAACCACTCAGGTCATCATTCAACCACTGAAATTGACAGTGTATATTCTCTATAGATCGATTCTCCATCTATACTCTATTTCCAATATCTCGTGGCAGGTAGAAAAAACAAAATGGCGGTGCTTACCTGGCCTCCTAATGGCACCCTTTCGCAAAGGAATCCTAAAAAGCAATTGAGATTCCGATTCCAACATGGATGGCGGGGAAAAAGCGAAATTGACACCAGTTTAAAAATAGAACACCGCCGCCATTCCTTTCTTTTTCTTCGGCGACACAAATATTTTGTTACCAGCCAGTCTTTTTTAGTTGTATTTGCTTCGTTATCACCTATTTATCTCGCAGTGCGGTCGATTTTTGAAACATTTTGATCTACACACACATGAAGCTACCAGGGTAAGTATATTTTAAAAACCGATTTAAAAAAGAAGGTCAAAAGTCAATGTATTTATTGCATTCATGAGATTATAAAGACCTTACAGTTTTAATGTACTTACATCATGTAACCCATGTGGGTATAACAAAATATAATATTTAAATTAAAATTGGAAACAGTAGTATGAATGTCGTACTTAAGACGTCGTACGAAGGACTTAAAACAAGCACAAAATAGTGGTTAAGCTATCCGACTTGTAAGCGAGATGTACCGGGTTTGAATCCCACTGCGGCTATGTACCAATGACTAGTTAAACGCAGTGTTTAATTAGACTATGACATAGGATCGTTCAAGAAGTATATTACAGGTCTCTTTAGAGGTAGACAACGCATTGGTAGCACCCCTGGTGTTGCTGATGTCCATAGGCGGCGGTGACCACTTGCCATCAGGTGGCCCGCATGCCTTTTTGTCTGTCGTTAGTTAAAAGAATTAAATTAGTTATAAAAAACAAAGCGATACAAAATACTCATAGATATAGAACAGGATTGGTGTAATTTTATAACTTTGTAAAACGTTCTAGTATAGCATATTAAGCGCGTCTTGCACCAAATTCTTCAAGACGTTTGGTGCAAGCCACCCTAAGACAGGTAACTACGGAACTCTACACTGCATGTGGCACGACACGTCTTCGCAATTTTTTATTATTTATGTTTATATCTAATAGTTAACAGTATTGATTATACGCACACTAAGGTTGTAGAATAAACTACATGGAGATGTTTTCCCTGGAGAGTACAGCATGGAGTTCTTCAAGAAAGGGGTGGAAGGTTTTTACGGGGTCGGCAACGCGTGGGTGATGCCCCTGGTATTGCAAACGTCCATAGGCTGCGGTGACTACTTACCATCAGGCAGGCCGTAAGCTTGTTTGCCAACTTAGTGGTATAAAAAAATGTACTACTTTATACAACTCTGCATAAAAAATTAACTCGTAAAAACTAGTACAATATTATATTACTTTACAATTATAATAATTGTAACAACTGACACAATTTTAAAGTAATACAATGAAATTTAATATTCTCTTAAGGAGGTCTTACTTTACCCAGTAATTCGTTTTAGGGGTCCGCTGTATCCTCGGATTTATAAATGGAAAGTTATTTGAATTTCTTTTTACGTTTGAGTGCTCGTTTTCTTAGTCTTTGTATAGTCAACGCCAAAAAAAGGTAACGCTCCTGGTGGTAAGCGCTTATTCACGCATACTTTTCAGTTTTATTTTAAATACCCTACTAAACCATAAATCATATTCGTCTTTGTCCAGAGCGTTAGGACACCCTGTATACTTATTATACTTACATAATAAGTAACACCCAGAACCGTTACAAAAATTAAAAGTCATCATTTCAATTTCTGCCCGAAATCTAACCTAGGACCTCTGACTTGACAGCCACTGAACCACTCAGGTCGTCAACCTGAGTGATGAGGTATATGTAATTGCGCTGGCTGGCTTATCGGTTTCTGTCAGTTTCGTCATTGAAATAATAAACAACATAATAAACTACAGACTACCTACACCTACTTTTAATACCTAATATAAAATATGCAGTTTTCAACTCGCGCTTGCCCATTCGTTTTTTTAAATTCCCAACCCCAGATTCCCACACTTAAAAATGCGAACACAATAATGATATGGCATACGCAAGCATAAAGCAGTAATTAAATTCACTCTTTGCCTACTCAGCGGTGTATAACAAAATAATTTATTATTCATTCAATCTTTCGCATTGATAATAAGTGCTGGCAAGTCGTAAAATCGGCTCGATTCCCAGGCCGTGGAAATTATAATAATGGCGGGAAAAGAAGTAAGTCAAGCAAGCAAGGCAAGCAAGTAAGCGAGCAAGCAAGCAATCCATAGGAGGAACCATTTTGGCCCTGGAGAGCCATGAAACACATGTGTACAACAATAGAAAATATTGTGATGAAACCTGCAAATTCAGGAGACTGAATGTGTAACCATGATCTAATCTGGCCAGGTTCCCCTGTTAATAGGGTCACGGGGTCAGATGGCAGATTGCTCCACTGTAATTACTTAATTAAATTAGTTTGAATCAAAAGCTAGAAAAATTTAGTTAATAACAGAAATCTTCAGTTTATTTTTTTCTTATAAAATCTACTCCCATGAAATTAGAGTATAACCAACTACATGTAAGTAGGCTTTATTGGAGTATAGCCTATTCGAATTGAATGTTGTGACGTCGTCCACTCCACTGTCGGAGAATGATGAAGGGAAGAATAAATAATAAATATACTTGGACAAATTCACACAGCGCTGATAATTTAGATAACTGATAAACCACTTATTTACTTACTTTTAATTCCTACTTATTATACATCCTAAACCCTGACCCGTTACATAAATTAAAATTCATCATTTTATTGCTCGGCCGGGATTCGAACCCGAGACCTCTGCGTGGCAGACCGGCATACTGTTACACGGCAGACTGTTACGTCCTATTGGTCTTAAACAATACCTAAACCGTAGCCGTGTGGTGTCCGGCAGAGTAGAATAGCACCAACCCCTTACACTCATGGGTGTCGTACAAGGCGACTAATGTTTTCGTGGCAAAAGATCAAGAGTCTCCGTAGTCTGGAAAACGGGCAGCAGCATTTTCCATTGTTACATTTAAACACTGCGATCTCCAACCCGCCTGCCAAGCGTGGAGATTATGGCAATAGCCTCCCCTTCCGTGGAAGAGGCCCTAAGTCCTGCAGTGGACTGTTACGGGCTGTGATGATGAATACCTAAACAATAATTTTCTATAGAAAGTAATGCTAATTAGCGTTGTCAGCAACACCTTATGCTTCTATTGTTCCACAAACCACACATCATATTCTGTGAACTATGCCGTTTGATAACTATCGATTTCTCACGCGACTCATGCCCCTAATACATATTCACTTTGTTATAGCAACTTCTGGTGAGAATTACCCCCTAACCCATTTTTCGTGGTACACAGTCTTCTTCTTGGGTGTCGACTAGCGGCGGGTCAAATTTGCGAAGACCAGTACGCCGTCACAGAAACAGCGTTGAACAGACTGTACCTATCTATATTGATTGGATCGGTAGCAGGTAGGCTACACCGAAATTGTTTTTTTATTCTACGCAGTGACAAACTATGACAGCCCACCTGTTGGTAAGCAGTAACGTGTCGCCCATAACATCTACGATTCTTGCATTAGTTATTAGACAACTAACAACACCCCCCTGCGCCCGTGGTTTTGCTAATGTCCATAAGTGGCGGTGACCACTTTCCATCAGGTGGCCCGTTTGCCTATTTATCTGCCGTATTACATAAAAAAAGTACTCGCGAGTATTATGTTGTTATACCTAGCATTCTGTAAATATTTCATAATATTTACCTACCTATACCAGTTTTTTCTTTTGTGTACCAAAGTCTCACACAAAGAAATTGGATAACCTTTGTCAAATTTCTATGACGGCCAGACAGACAGCGAACTCTTAGTAATATGGTTCCTTTTTTACACACTGAACCCTAAAATCTGATTTTTTATGCCATAGTGACAAATGAGCGGCCAGCCCACTTAATTAAGACATCCATCACCGCCCACATCTACTATTTAGCTTTCTTTGCTTCGCTGTTCGTTTAGTTCACGGTTCGTTGCATTCGATACATATATAAATTCATCGTTCCCATACATACTCTAGTTACCCTCATGCTCATGGCTCATGCGACGAACATCAGGAGTCCTATTTTTAATCGCTCACCTCGATTTGAACTGTTTTTCATTTTTCTATATTTTGGTGCAAGATGCTGATTTTCCGTTTTTTTGGACCGTACTCTTTCGGTGTTGCTATCATCATATCAGCCGAAAGACGCTGGGCATAGGCCTCCAGCAGAGATCTCTATGGCGGCCGGTCCCGTGCCTTCCGCATCCAGCTGGTACCTGCGATCTTTACCAGAGGGCCTATCGGCTATCTCAGTGGACAACTGAATTTGACATAAAAAAATCTGACACTACTCTAATTTGGTAGACGCTATTGCCAGTTTTCAACGTAGATGACGTGGTGTAGAATTATCTAGTGTCAAATACAGTTGTCAACTGAGTTAGCCAATAGCCCCGCTGGTCGTCGGTCCGCCTTGGCCTACCCACGCTGCGTCTTCCAGTATGTGGTCGCCACACGTGCTACCGTAACGTTGCTCGACACGGTGTTGCTAACGTGATTTAAAAATGCTAAGTTTTTCATGCCGAAAATCAAAATCGAAAACCATTCGAATCGAGGCGATTTATTCAAAAATAAATAGAATAGAGCCTCAATGGGCTTTGCTAAATTGTTGTGTTGCCGAATAGATTGCGGACAGCACTTTTCATATCGCGTATAGACAATTGGCCTTCGCAGCCCGATTGCGAATGACGTACTCACACTTCTGCGTTTATGACTCGCACACACACAAATGAATGAATCAAATCCTTTATACATACTTGGCTTTGACATGGCAAACTCGTGATAGAAACTTTACGGCAAAACGATTGTTTCGTCTTGCGGAAACGAGCGCTCTGGATCAATTCGGGGAAACGGCTGAAATAAGAAAAATATTCAACCGATCTGTCTCTCAGAAAATATAGATTTCTAGTGCCTAATACACGCGAAATATTTCGTCTGAAATCAAGTATAAATAACAACGCATCTTAGTGAGAGCGTGCTTTAATATATACTAGCTTTTTCCGGCGACTTCGTACGCGTAAAATTCGGTCTAAACGTTTCAGACCAATTCCCGCGGGAACCACATTCAATTTCGGCATATATTGTACATGGAATATATCCTAATTAGCTTAATAAAACGACGTTCTCGACCTAGTAACACAATTTTAATCAACTACCATCAACTTACAAATCATACATTAGGTATGTGGTGAATCTACCCACATTAGAGTACACATAACCTTTCTCATGAATCGGTTTGTCTATTCGTGAAAACCGCATCCGTTCAGTAATTGTTGAGTTCATCGCGAACAGACAGACAGACACGACAAATAATAAATAAATAAATCTTTATTTGTTGATAACAAGTACCTTATAATAAAAGGACAAGGGACTTTGTTTAATAATATGTAGTGAAGAGATTACTGGGTATTACTGCATTGTGCAAGCACATACAGTCATATGTAGAACGCATCAGCTGTAGTTTCTAATTTTTTTAAAGTGAGGTTATTCTCAAACTCTTTAAGTAGCAGCAGGAACTTAAAAGCCATACGATAAAGAAGTAATTCTCAAACTTTAAATTTTTTGATTGATTAGGACATTCAATATCACTTGCAATCGTCAAAAAGGAAAGGTAGGAAAGTAGGAAAGAAACACACAGTGACACGTTGGCCGCCTATATGTGCATGAATCGCACTTCCCATCAGGGGCTATTTTGTCACAGAGTTGCATAAAAAATAAAATGATGATGGTTCCAAGCGGTCAAAGTGTTCCCACAAAATATGATGTATAATTTCTTTTCCCACAACCATTCGCCGAGACAGTATAGTGACATTTTCTTTGCTGTAAACAATGGGTAGATGGATATCAGCAAAAGTGGATTAGATTTTAATACTGCAATTTTGCGTTTCCACATTCTAAGTGGAGTATACGCTGTCTGGTACGCCATGTTGTTTTTTGTTTCTAATTGCGTAAGGTGATTCTTATCTGCTATCTGTTTTTATTTATACATTATTATTAAAATATGATAATAGTTTCGTGTAACAGACAAATGAGCTTGTCTAGCAAAAATGAGGGAGACGTGATGGTTAATATTACACAAAATTCCTTTGTATTGCTATGAAATTAAGTATGCTTGGGCATCATTTATTAAAATTATGTAGGACTTAATGTATATTTTATGCTTATGTATAATTTGTGCGAAAGAATCTGTACAAAAATTTCTAAAAAAACCGGCAGTACCCCATTACTTTTTTTTAGACTAGCCAGGTACGATGGGGCCATTGATGGAGCATGCCTGTCCAGGAACAGCCTACTACTTATTATTGGATACTTTTCCGGAACATAGAGTACCCTAGGACACTCGGAAAGTGGCATCATCTTTTAGCCACCGGTCTTCCACTGCTGAACATAATTAGGTGATAAATAAAAAAATAAATAATCGTGGACAAATTCACACAGCGCCATCTAGCCCCAAAGTAAGCAAAGCTTGTGTTATGGGTGCTATATAACTGATAAACTACTAATATACTTTTAAAAATACATACTTATTATACATAGAACACCCAGACCCTGGTACCTGGTACGACTCTGTCAAGCCTGAGGAGTCCGCCTAGGTGGGTACCACCGCCCTATCTATTTTTGCCGCCGAGCAACAATGCTTGCATCGTTGTATTACAGCTTGAAGGACACGGTAGCCAGCGCAATCACAGGCATGAGGCATTTCATCTTAGTCCTTACAGTGACAATACTCCAATAGTTCTGCATTTTTGTTGCCTGCAACCTTAATTCATGATTCGTACAGGTTATGGGCGACAGTTACCGCTTACCATCAGGTGGGCTGTCAGCACGTTTGTCACTGTGTAGAATAAAGAAAAACTATCGAAACAAATGTGGCTTTCTATTCAACATCTCTCAGTCACTATTGCTGTAGCTTCCCCGGTTAACAAGGTCACTGTAATTACCTGATCTGCCAAATCCTGGATCAAGGTCAAGACGGACCCTAGGCCCTCATGCACTTTAAATGACTATTTATATTTAGATACGTATCTAAACTTACTCAACAAACACACACACACACACACCACACATACACCCACCTACACACACACCACACATACACCCACCTTCACACACACAGAGATCTTTCTCTTATGTTATATTATTATTTTAAAAAGAGAAGTTTGTTTTTTATTATTAAGATTTTTTTTTGTATTTTTGTATTTATATGGCGTTATTAATTACCAAAATTATAAATTGCAGTTTTGTAATTGGCATTTCAAGTTAATAATGTAAAACTGTGAAATAAATGAATAAATAAATTACAAAAGCCTAAAGCTAGCACCAACAACCGTTTATAAGGTATACGGACCCTAGCTTTTAGAATCCGACACACCCTTACCCGCCTGTCAATGTAAACGCGTCCCAACGTTTCTCACGAATTGAGCTATCTGCTTACGATCAACGGGCGTGCGTGTGACTCTATTTATCTGAGTTTCATCTTAATTGGTCTAGTAAAACAGTATCGGTGTTGTTTACGTTGATTGCGGTGCGATGCTCTCGATTCGGATTCGATTCCTGGTTGTTTTTTTACTGCTGTTTTTAGGGTTATGTAGTGAAAGAACACGCCACGCAATTTCGCCATCCGTGTTTTATCTGTCCAAATAAAAAAGTGTGACTATGATTTAATACGTTAGTAATTAAAGAGGTTTTGGTCCATTTTGCTGATGGTTTTGCAATATGTGAAAAATAATAGTTCACCCATAGCCGGTATGTAATTACAATGCAAATTCAAAGTTAGGATTTGCTTAGGTAGATAATTAATAAACTAAGTATAAGTACAATTATGTATATTATGAAAGTAGGTACTCTGTAAGACCTATTATTGTATTACGGCCAAGCAAAAGTCGGCGTGGAGATGTCCTGTTTGCACGCAACCGAAGGAGAGGAAATCTGACAGTACGCCAGTGCGTCCAACACCTAGTACTCAACCACAAACAAGTCGATCAGATCCCGCCACTACAACACCTACTCAGGCTACCATCAGTACATCTGCTCAATCGGATGTATCAGCACCTGCCGCTCCATCGGACATTTCCGCCCCGCCCACCCAGTTGGAACCTACAAAAACTACGGATGCTGTGGCTTCACCCGTCCTGGTACAATCATCGCAAGCGGACCTACAGCAGGCTATTTCTGACAACAACGAGCGGCTGATCGCCCAACTGTCCACACTAATCGACACTAAACTAGGCGAAAATAGTAGAAGGTTGTTAGAGAAACAGGAAGCTATAATCCAACAATATAACAGCATGATCGAGTCGCTTAATAAGTATAGCTTGCTGTATGATGACACCGTCCGGGACATCAATGCGATCAAATCGGAGATGAAGGATGTGAAGAAGGTGAAGGAGGACGTCACTGTGCTTAGGTCCACAATTGAGGAGCTTCAGACCACGATAAATGGCATGGAGCAGAGGGATCGACTACACAACCTTGAGGTCTTCGGTGTTCCTGAGCGTAAGTCGGAGGTGGTCAGTGACATTATGGTGTCAATTGCTAAGGCCGTTGGGATCCCACTGACGTGCACTGACATTATCTCCGCCTCGAGAATCCCTACTCGAAATAATAGCGGACTTCCTAAACCTATTATAATAAAATTCCACAGTCTAAATAAGCGAGATGAAGTTCTAACTGCCGTACGGAAGAACGGGGGCATTAAGACGAACGAGATTGGTATACCGGGCGACCCGAACCAAATCCATGTCAACGAGCACCTAACTGCGGCCAACAAAGCATTGTTAAAGGAAACGAAGTTAAGAACCAAGGAGTTGGGGTTTCGGTACTGTTGGACGCGAAATGGGAAAATGTTTATTCGTCAAGAAAACAACTATCCGGCCCTACGTATAGAAAAAAAATCCCAGTTGACTTCTTTAAAAATCACCGGAAAATAACTTTATCGACCATTGGTTACTCAAACACCAATAATGGACTAGTTTATTTGCATAATACGCATTTCCCCACAAGTGTTATATGTACGATATGTCGGTACTACTTATCCCTTCACTACTCATTCACACTAAACACAAACACTCATGAACTGATTTCTACTGCGGCACGCACTCGTTTGATAAACAACAGTCTTAACCAATATTGTTCACCGCCACTGGTACCGGACTCGCCTAGACATTGTGCCTATATATTTTATAATCTCGATTTTAAACTAAATATCTATAAATACATCCTATGGCGCCGTTAACTATCTACTTGCAAAATTCGCGTAGCATAAGAGGGAAAACAACTGAATTTAGGCAAGGTCTATTGAGCAATGACTATGACGTTATCGGTATTTGCGAAACGTGGCTGACCGAAGGAGTTTATGATCCCGAAGTTAGCGATTCACGGTACGATGTACATCGCAGGGACCGTCCTAGTGGCGACGGGGGTGGGGGCGTCCGCGCGGCGGCGCGGGCGGTGGGCGGGGGGGTCCTGGTGCTCACGCGCCGCTCGCTCGCGGCGCGGCGCGTCGCGCCCCTCTCGTCGTCTTCGCGAGGACCGTGGGACCTAGAAATCGTTCACGTGATTATAGCCGCGCGCGCGCTTCATTCAAACTTGGATACACATATTATTTGTGTGTACTTACCGGGAGCCGGTATGGCGCGTGACGAACTATTATGTCGGTTAGCCGCGTACTTGGAGGCCCATTGTACGTCGGATGCCCATTATATTTTGATAGGTGATTTTAATTTGCCGAATGTTATTTGGAATCGACTGCAGAATAGCGTTCGTCTCGATCCAAGCGGCATAACGGGTGAACGCCAAATTGACTTTTTTAATACCGTTTTCTCTTTAGGGTTATCTCAGTACAGTGGCATACCTAACGGAAACGGGCGGTATTTGGATATTGTTTTTTCCAACACCGATTTAGCTGTAAGGCGCGCTCCAAATCCACTAACTCGCGAGGACTGGCCCCATCACCCGGCACTTGTGTTGGAAGCAATCAACATAAGTTACACAGCTCTAAGAATGCCACCCAGAAAAATTTATAAATTTAAAAAGGCCGATTATCCTGCTATTTGTCAAGAATTATCTGCTATTGATTGGAACACTGTACTAAATAACAAATCATTAGACGAAGCAACCCTCCTTTTAAATACAACGCTTAGTGCTTTAATAGATAAATACGTACCCTTCTTTTTTGGTAATCCTGAGGGTTACCCTGTCTGGTTCTCTGGCGCTTTGGTACATATAATTAGGGAAAAGAACAAATATCACTCTTTATGGAAGCGAACAGGTAACAGTGTCGATTATGAAACATTTTCTTTGTTACGTTCCAGGCACAAACGTATGCAGCGCGCTTGCTGGTTAAAATATAAAACTCAATGTTGCGAGTCTATAACCAAGGACCCTAAAAAGTTTTGGAGATATGCAAAAAGCCTAAAAAGCGACCACGGACTACCCGCTCGGGTTAGATACAAGACCCGTGTTGGTTGTAACGGGCCGGAGATGTGTGAAATATTTTTGGATTATTTTCAGTCCGTGTACACTAACCCTACGACAAATATAACTGCCGCTTCGGCGCCATCGGTCCCCAACCCAGTAGGATGTATCGGTCAAATTGCATTAACACCCAAGCTTATCTTGAAATACCTGTTAAAATTAAATGTGGCTAAGGGAGCAGGCTGCGATGATATCCCTCCTATTTTTGTACGCGAATGTGCCGCCTGCTTAGCTTTTCCCCTATTTATTCTGTTTAAGCGCTCTCTATCAGAGGGTGTTTTCCCGACTTTATGGAAGCAAGCATTTTTAGTGCCAATCCATAAAGGTGGTTCTAGAGCATTGGCGGAGCAATACCGCCCTGTGTCCATTCTAACAGTTTTTAGCAAATTGTTTGAGTTGATTGTTTATGATCAGGTATATCCCGTCGTCGCGCGCAGTGTTCCGAACGCCCAACATGGATTTATGCGCAAGAGATCAACTCTCACTAACTTAGCCGAATTTGTCGACACTGTTGCCAGGCATATGGATGGGGGCCGCCGGGTTGATGTCGTTTACACCGACTATTCAAAATGTTTTGATAGACTTTGCCACGACACGATTTTAAATAAGCTTGAACAAGTCGGGGTACACGGTGATCTGCTGCGGTGGTTTGAGTCATACCTTCGCAACAGAAGTCAGGCTGTCAGGCTTGGGTTTTACCGCTCTCAGTTTGCTACCATTCCCTCCGGAGTACCCCAGGGCTCACACCTGGGTCCATTACTGTTTAATGTTTGTCTATTTGATTATGCACAATGCTTTCGACATGCATCGTTTCTTATGTATGCAGACGATACCAAAATTTTTATGCCTATTAAGCATCCTACGGACTGCACATTACTACAAGAGGACCTGGATAGAGTCTCTGAGTACTGTTCCCGGAATGGTCTCCAGCTAAACGTCAAGAAATGTCAAACGATCTCTTTTACTAGACAGAGGAGTACAGACGCCTACTCCTATAAGTTGGACGGTAGCGTAATTGATAGGGTACACCAAGTCCGGGATCTAGGTGTAATTCTTGATTATAAATTGAATTTTATTGCACAATATGAGCACATCGCTGTTAAAGCGGTGAAAATGTTGGGCTTCATATATAGAGCGTGTAAGCCTCTTAACTCAGCTGCAGCATTTAAAATTCTTTACTACGCATATGTTAGGAGTGTACTTGAGTATGCGTCGCCTGTGTGGTCTCCAATTTACGCGAACCACCGTGGTAGATTGGAGTCCATACAGAAAGCGTTCCTTAGGCGTTTTAATTACATTGCTGGGTGCGAACGATTAGGATATGAGGAGTGCCTGAATAAATACAAAATGTTTTCCCTAGAGGATAGGCGTTTGATTGCGGATATTAGGTTTCTGCGCGATGTACTTCACGGCGAGGTGGATAGTCCAGATTTGCTGTCCCGGATTTCGTTCTGTGCGGGGGATGCGCGCGCGCGTCGAGGAGGTCGCTGGCCTCGCCTGCTGGACTATGGTCGAGTACGTAGCGGCTACGCCCTGGGCTCACCCATCAATAGAGCTATTGATGTGTATGAAGCCCGCTTCTCCCGTACGGTCGATATATTTCTACTTCGGCGGGCTCAGTTTGTTAGGGGAGTGCAGCAAGAACTTCGGTCCGAGTGACACATGACACACGACACACGTACGCACACACACACACCCACCCACCTACACACACACACACACACACACACACACTCAAACACACACACACACACACACGCACAAACAGGTCGCATGGGATAGGCCTGCATTTCTATTTCTATTTCTGTTTCTGTATTTTTATTTTTACGTCATAAATATCTAATGTAACACATAAATGGAACGGTAGGAGCTATACCTGCTGGACTGCAATATGGTTTGATTTTCAAAATTTTAAACCGCAGTTTTGTTATTGGCATTGCAACTTTGAATTGTACAATTATAACTAAATTTTATTGCTGTTAAACTGTATGGAAATAAATAAAATAAATAAAATAAAGACAGAACTAAAGTCAATTATTGTGTTTTATAGTCATAAAATTATTTCAAGGTATAAAATACATTATTTAATAGATTATTTTTAGTTTGTTTTTAACTTATAATATAGAATATATTTATGCTTGGAAAAATTCACACACATCTAGCCCCAAAGTAAGCAAAGCTTGTGTTATGGGTGCTAGATAACTGATAAAAACTACTCACAAAAAAATATTTAATTTATTTATACATAATTATTGTACATACTACATTCAGACCATTTACAGAAATTAAAATTAATTTTAATTTTTGCTCGGCCGGGAATCGAACCTTTGCGTGGCAGATCGACATGTCAACCAACTGAACCACTGAACTGAATTTAGTTTGTAAATTTTTTGTATGATAGAGAGAAAGTAAAGTACAATAATCAAAGCTCATGACGTTCTTAATCGTAATGTATGGACGGTGTATGAAGATGTATGTATGGAGATTAGCGGTAAAGTGTGCCTGGGGGGCAGTACCGATGAATATTCGACTGTGGGGGCCCTGTGGCGAATCGTGACGGATTTAACAGGGATGGACTCAGGGGGGAGGGTGGGACTTTTTATTTATTTATTAAAACTTCATGCAAAAAATTGTCCAATGGCGGACTTAAAGCTAAAATAGCGTTATCTACCATATACCAACAGCCTTTTCCAATGGTACAATGGCAGACTTAAAACTAAAATAGCCTTAACCATATTCCGTAAGCCTTTGTCCGTTTGTATATCCGCTAACTCCTAAAACACGCAACGGATTTTGATGCGGTTTCCACTCTAATTTAGAGAATTTTATCCGGAATGTTTATACGTAAAATACATAAATATTTATTTATTTATTGGAGTACCAACAGCTATATAAAACATACTAAATATTATTTTAGAACGAACAAGCCAATTACAGGTCCTCGCTAGTAACAACAAAATAAAATTAAAAAAGGAAAGTAAAACTGCACTGCAATAATATGATAACAGAAATACAGAATACAAAATGAAATTATTGCGTACCTAAAAAAAAGAATAATAGAAATTATAATAATCTTGGCGTTAATGTCCTAGTTGAGCTCTCGAAGACAATTTTAATAAGTACAGTAAACCCGAGAAAAACCCTTCCGAAGCAGCTTTAATAAAAAAATAAACTCATCAACTAGACCCACTCGAGTTTTCCCGGCGGGACCTCACAAACCACAGCTACGGGAAACACCGAATAAAAAATACCAAGCAACACGTCCGAGTCCCTCCCTGTAGACACATATGCCTTAACTCGCTAACCTCTCGATTTACGCCGACTCCGAATGCGGCCCTGGGGCGACCTTATTACCTCTCTGTACAAACCTCGCAATTGCCATATAATTCGAGTGAGTTTATCAAATTACACAAGTTTTATCATAAAAAGTAAACAGTATCCACTTTAGTTCGTCTCAAAGGTTGTGTGAAATACAGTATAAGTAGTGGATAGTGAGGGCGCTGTTGGTTATTCTATGTCATTTAGTATAAGAAAAATTCCACTTTGTAGTGAGAGTATTTTTTTTTTTAATTTTAGTCTATCCAGGCATTTGACCGCCATATCACCTGGTGGTAAGTGACGATGCGGCCGAAGATGGAGCGCGCCTGTCTAGGAACAGCCTATTCAGTCTAGCCTTGAAGGCTATTATAGAGTATATCGTATAATATAGTAGTATCTAGTATAGAGGTTTAGGAGACCCAAAACAAGTCGTTTCAAATTTAACGTAATCCGAATTCAATAGGTAAATACTTTTTCATTTTTCAATAATTTCTCTGTTTTTTATATATTTAACTTACATTTCATATATTGTTTTGGTGAGTTTCGACACACACATATTAATCATTTTTTATTTAGTTGTGCATCTCTGGTGCTGACAGAATATCTAAATAACAGTGTTGTTAGTTGCACCGACTAGCAACAATATCCTGAGTCCGCTCCGATTCCTTGCGCAGTGCAAGATATTTTCGATGTTGAATGTCAATAACATGTGTGTGTATTTTCATTACATGTAAACGCATATGGATTTATGTGATGTCAAAATAAATCATGTCTAGATAGATAGATAGATAAACACTTTATTGCTCATAAAAAAAAAATAACAGTATCAATCAGTTACAGTAACAAGGAACACATATGGGCAAAGGCGGCCTTATCGCTACAAGCGATCTCTTCCAGGCAACCTTCACAGAAATTGAGACAGGAATATTACAGCAGGTAGTGTTGAGCCACAGGATACAAGAGAATGCGTCTATGTCTATATCTATGCCTAAATTTATGAATTTGTTTCTCTCTGTGTACTATGTATTTTGTATTGCTTCTTTTAATAAACATATTCTATTCTATTCTATTATATACAACCTGGCACGTTCGATACAGTGAAAAAGAAAATATTTTTAGCGATCAAAGTTTTTCAATTTATTTAGCGATAGTACTTACTTAATACCAAACGCTGACAAGCGAAGCTGTCAAGGAGATGTATTGACAAGCGAAACTGTCAAGAGGATGTATGGCAGACCGGTTGTTTTACTTCTAAAACCCACACAAGAGGGTAAGGGCTATCGCTACAAGAAATAAGGCAGACCTCTTAGCGAGCGGCCACACAGAAAAGACGTAAGACGCAGACACGTCGCAGCCTGGACGCGGACAAGACTTTTTAAAACATACAGAAAAGACGAGGCATGGACGCGACGCCGTCGCGGACCAGTCAAGAGCGTAGATAAGACCAGGACAGCAAGCGCTGCGGGTAATGCGCTTATTACACATTCCTAAATTCAGTGACTGAATTCAGAAACAAAAAGCATGAGAGCAAATCAAAGCTCATTAAATAAGGTCCATTTTTGTATCACTTATATTATATTTAAGCGTCGCTCCGCTTTTTAAAAATCCGAGATACAAAAGTGGACCTTATTCTATGAGCAATACATTCAACTTTGATTTACTCTCACGCTTTTTGTTTCTGAATTCAGCCGCATGAGGCCCGGCTAACGCGCCCCGCCCGCACCCCCTGTTTCGCCCGCGGCGCGCCCATGTCTCGTCCTTTCTGTATGTTTTAAGTCGTGTCTGCGACGCGTCCGCGCCCTGTCTTCGCTGTATGTTTTGCGTCGCGACGTTTCTATACATTTTATATGAAAGTAAATTGAACGGGCGCCGCGTCTGCGACGTGTCTGCGTCTTACGTCTTTTCTGTGTGGCCGCTCGCTTAGGCTTGACAGACTCTCTATTACCTGATAAAATGTCAATGTCACTTGATAAGTATCTGAGGGCTTACCATGAACTCTTATAGCAGGACCTAAACAGAATTGCTTTCGGTTTGAACGAGACAAGCTTATGTGACACGTATAGCGCTGTCTCGTTCTAAGCAGGGCAGTTCTGTTTAGGTCCTGCTATAAGAGTTCATGGTAAGGCCGCTGTTCACGAAATAAATTTCCGAGTGACTTCCGTTACCAAATTCAATACTTAAGAATCCTAAGCAGCGCCATCTAGTGAGGCGCGCCGAACTACACTTTTTACTTTTTAAACATAAAGTGTAAAGATAATGGTGATGTTTTTTAACAACGTTTTTGTAACATCGTGTCGTCGAATAAAGATATTCTCTTTCTTTCTAAAGTCTAAAAAACTCCCATTGAATCCCGTAGACTCAGAATTCTCAAACCCCAGGCTTATCTATTGGTGGGAGCATTCGATTAATTCTCCCGCGTATGGTATTCCTGACTCCCGACGACGCGGCCGTTGTTTATGGCAAATTGTTAGAGAATTGACAATAAATAAATCCATCGACGGGTCTGAGCGGGAGGTTTTGCGGGTGGTCTAAGGCAGAGGTTACCTGCTTACCATCAGACAGGCCGTATGCTTGTGTACCGTACCGTTGTGGCCGTACCGGTATAAAGCAAAGAGGTAGGCTGTATTTAAAAAGTTTATTTCTTTAACTAATTATTGTACACAATAATGAAAAACAGATAATTTTAACAGTATTAAAGACACAACAGGCGCTGCTTATTTCTAAAAAGAAATTTCTTCCAGCAGACCTACAGAAGAGATAAGTTATTTTTTAACCCTCGGTAAAAAAGAGGGGTGCTGTGAGTTTGATGTGTGTATCTGGGGATCTGTGTATCTGCAGCGGGGTGCGTCTGTCTGTAGTATCGTAGCTTCCAAACAGATAGACCGACTGGAAAAATTTCGACCGAGATTAGTCCAGCAAAATGTATGCGGGTCCCGGTATTTCGGGATCCCGGTAACCTGGTGTTGCTTTCCCTAATAATAACTGTGTATTAAAAAGTATTTAAGCAGTTACCTAGCACCCATAACACAAGCTTTGCTTACTTTGGGGCTGGATGGCGCTGTGTGAATTTGTCCAATCATATTGATTTATTTATTTAACGTATGTATGTAAACACTTTATTGCAACAACATAGTACATTTCAAAAGGAAACACTTACAAAGCAAAGGCGAACTACCGCCTACCGTAACCTTACCTACCGCCTAACGTTACGTGTTAGGTATATAGTATTATAGTTTATGGTATAGTATATTTATGTGGTATATAGTATTCAACATTATAGTTATATTTAAATTGGCACAAAACTTGATATTGCTACCACCGCTCGTTAAATAGCTCATTTCGGACTATCCAAGGTAAGGTTAGCTGGAAGAAATCCCATTGTGGGATAAGCCCGCCTTTGCAATGTATATTTATTTTCTTTTGTTATTGTTCTTTATGTAGTTATACGCAATAAAGAGTTTACATACATACGTTCGCTTTTAAAAGTTATTACCTTTAGTCCATTTAGATTTCCTACAAAGTCATTGTACGAAAATGTCGGTGTAATGACTGTTAGGCAATTGTATATTCTGCAGCTAGTCTGCATGCCGCACACTTGATGGAGATAGTTATAGTAGGTAGCGAACAATAAGAGACGTCTGTCCCCCAATTACTTGTACAACAGCTACAGCCAGACGTCAACAAGGTCTCATGGCTGTATCTATATACAACAAGATTAATAGAGCTCTAAATATCCACCCACTTACAGTTCGCGAGGTAAAAAGAACAATTAAGAAAAGGTTACCCTCCAATGACTACAACCAGACTGAAGCATTGCTCCTTTAGTTTTTGCATTCATATACACAGACACACCCACACCCGCACACACATATACACACACAAGTGTAGCATATTGAAATGTATGACAGTGGTAATTGCAAAAGCTTTATTAACTTAGTTCATAAAATCATAAGCTTTATTTTTTTATGAAGTAATTGCAATTTATGGGAAGATGCAACTGTCTCCCGTAACACAGGTCTGTACCTAGCTCGGGATTCAGTGTATATTGATGTGTGCATATGATTCAAGACACAATGCATGTACCGTGATTGATACTGCAAGTCGTGATTATGGAAATAAATAACTATTTTATTTTCATTATTTTATTCAGTCATCATCATCACAGCCCATAACAGTCCACTACAGGACTTTGGGCCTCTCCCACAAAAGGGGAGGTTATTGCCATAATCTCCACGCTTGGCAGGCGGTTTGGAGATCGCAGTGTTGCAAACATAACAATGAAAAACGCTGCTGCCCATTTTCCAGTTTATGGAGACTAGATCTTTTGCCTCTAAACGTTAGTCGCCTTGTACGACACCCACGAGTGTAAGGGGTTGGTGCTATTCTACTCTACCGGTCACCACACGGCACTTTTATTTAGTAGCCGTCTAAAAATCCCCCATTCGAAAAAGCTCATGACTTACGCCATACATTTCCGTAGACTTGGACAATACACAGTCATCGGCTAGATCTTGCATTGTTTTGACTATCGGCCAGGCCCATCAGATATGTCCACAAGGAAGATAAGTGAGGAATGTAACAGCTCCACCTCACTAGCCTATCTTGCCTTAGGGTTTCATTATTTATACCACAGTAGTTGTTGGACTTGAGACCATTTTTCAATTTAATAAGTCATGATGGCTTGAAAACATTGTCTGTTGATATTGAATTCTATTGACGGAAATCTGTAAATAGTATATTGGTCATAACGGAAACATCGGTGAATATTCATAAAGTAAATGAATGAAAATGAAAAGAAGACGGGCGGAAGCTGAACCATTCGCGCAAGTACTCGGGCGCATTAGAGTTATTAAGTACCTGGTAAAGTACCGCCAGAGTATGACTATCTCTGCGGCGACGTATCGGAAGCCAATTCAATTTGCTTCTAAATTCTGATATGTGGTCGATTCTGATTTCCGCAACCAAAGACATAGCGAATGCAAAGGTTCTGCAGCCTCTCCAATCTGGACAAAAGTTCTTTAGTGGGATCTAAGCAAGCTACATCACCGTAGTCCAAGAGCAGGAGAATGAGACTCGTTACCAGCAATAATTTGGTTTCAAAAGGTAAGAAATTCAGAGGTCAGATTGTAGTCGCTCCAC
Organism: Blastobasis lacticolella; assembly: GCA_905147135.1. Taxonomy (NCBI): domain Eukaryota; kingdom Metazoa; phylum Arthropoda; class Insecta; order Lepidoptera; family Blastobasidae; genus Blastobasis; species Blastobasis lacticolella. The sequence goes on from LR990067.1 coordinate 3,107,804, forward strand.
TGTAATTACCTGATCTGTCAAATCCTGGATCAAGTCAAGGCGGACACAGGGCCCTCGTGCGCGAAATCACAACCGGCACATTAACGCCAAAATAATTATTTTATGTAAAGAAGATTGGTATTGACCTTGGTACCTTTTCAAACTTGTGAGCGACATAATTATGATCTCAAGTTATTTTAATTTTATATTATTCCGATGTCTCACAGTGTTCAACAAAGAAAATATACAATACCATGACATCGATTAGCCAATTAGGAGACACCACGTTTAAACACTTATTAGGCTTATAAAAGTTTAAAGTTTATGGGTGCAGACTTACCTCAAAATCGACCTTATAAGTTTTGTGTGCATTACCTGTCTGCTGCTATAATCCTGGGCTTCTTTCCATTCCAAGGTTGTCTGGAAGAGATCACATTAGTGATAAGACCGCCCTTTGTACTATAAGTAGTACCATCTATTTTATATCTGTATTTGTGTTCTTTGGTGTGCAAATAAGTATTGTATTGTATAAGTCTTCTACTCAGAATACGTTACAGAAGCTAATAAGTAATTCATAGAAGGTTCATTCAACATGATGTTATTCAATAACAGAATTCTGGGTAATATGGTACGAGAGACAATAAAGGGTTCAGCCGTCTGTGTGTCCGTCCGGTGGGTTAGGGTTGCCACCAATCAATTCGAATCGAAAAACACATGATTATAATATTTTAACACACTACTTGTGTTATAAAGCATGCATGAAAAGGATGATGAATGTGGATGAAGTGAGAGAGATTTGTCTGGACCATAGCAAGTGCAATAATGTACCTTCACCTAGCCATATAGGAAAAACACGTGAAGCTATATATTTTAGGTATTGTTAGGTAATGAAAATGAGACAAACCATAACAATTAACATCACTGATATTCTGTAGTTAAATGTAATATTCTATCATCTAATCTGATACTTGCAATTGGTTTACTGTTGTATTGAAATTAATGAACACTTGATTCTTCAACTCGAATATTTTGATATTTTTAAGGAGTGGCAGAGGGTGGCGGGATTTATGTCACGCTCCACTGAGCCATAAGCCCATTTATCATCGTATAGATTTCGATTTCGCTTTTCTATCAATCAAATTTATCTGCCAAATTGCCCTCTGCCGCCCGCCGCCATTTTCGCAAAACCAAAATGGCGGCGTGTGCCAGCCCTACAACTGGCCGGAGGCATCCGCCCCGCAAAAACCGTCGCACATACGTGACTCGGTTCCCAACTGCCCCGCCGGCGGCGCTTGTGACGCAAGGACTGACAGTTATTAAAAGGTATACGGTATTGGTCTGGGTAGGTTTGAAATGAAGTCGTTTTTGCTGTTCAGAAAAGCGGCCTCAGTTAGCCAACTACGACACCCTGGTATTGGAAGGGGTTAGGTCTTTTTAACAACCGACGAAAAAAGTAGAGCGTTACAAGTTTGTCGTGTGTATCTCTCGATTGTGTATCTGTGTGTCTGTAATGTTCTACCTTTATGTATAATATTGAGTAATTTGTATGGAGTTTTGACAGTGGCAGTGTACATTATCTATAGGTCGAGGCTTGGTGGTTATAGAAATTAGCAACACATCATCAATGCTTTGTCCACCTCTAAAACCCACGGACACATTGCTCCGGCAGCAAGTAGACAATAGACTGCCAAAGCCACGGTTCCCCAAATCCCCAAGGATTGACATAAAAAAAACTTATTTATTATATTATTTTTGAAACCGCTTGCATCCACGTGGTTTAAAAAATTGGGCCCCAGGACCACAATGAGAAAAGACCACAAATAAGGAGGACCACTTCTAAAAATGAGCTCTTCTTGAAATTACCATTTTGATACTCTATCGGACACCACACGGCACTTACCAAACCTAAACTACATACTACGCAATAAGGGCAGGCACTACTGGTCCAGAAACACAGTTCGAGTAGTGAAACAAGTTCCCAGCTAACGTACGAGCAGACGGACATATAACTTGTATATTAACATATATATCGCGCCACGGGTAAGGCAGACTGGAAAAAATAGTGCAAGACAGCATAACTGTCTGTAAGGGTGGGGTGAAGTCGATGGTTTTATCGATATCGATGTTGAAGTTTTTTTTTATGAGCGATTGTACAGTGCCACCACATGGGGGATTTTCAGACATCTGCTTTAAAAAGTAAAAAGTGTAGTTAGTCGTGGATTCTCAAGTATTGAATTTGGTAACCGAAGTTACTCAGAAAGTTGTTTCGTGAAAATATACTTAGTTTGCTTCCCATTTTCCAGCCTACGGAGACCCCTTTAGAGAGAGAACTTTGCCTCGAAAACATTAGTCGTCTTATACGACACTCACAAGTATATGGGAATTGTGCTGTTCCACTCTACTTTACTTTTTATATATCACTATTGATAAACGATAAAATTAATTTCCAATTTAATTTTGATTCAATTTAAATTAATTTTCAATTTAATGTTATCGATATTGATAAACCACCTCGTTTGCCCATCACTACGACATCCTTTTACGGTACAATCGGTTAACATTGTATCTTTATTTCTTCTTTTTTCATCGATACCAGTTAAAGATAGCCCGCCGCTTTAATTGCCGACGGATGAAACCTATTTTTAACATTAGTTTTCTCTTTATCGACTTTATAGGGCCGTAGGACAGATGTACTTATAAATAGTACTAGTTTTGGTACTTACTGTTTTAACTATCGCGGTTATTATGACACATTTTAAGGGTATGTTCCGGGTTTCCTACCCGTTCAGTCGTCCCGTGAGCATGCAACTGCGTCGAAAAATCGGGCTACTCGTCAACAAAGGTACGCGGTAGGAAACCCGGAACATACCCTTAAAATGTACTTTAGGTACTGTTGATATTTGGTTTTTATAAGTGCTATACAACTATAAATAAATAAATAAATATTCGTGGACAAATTCACACAACGCCATCTAGCCCCAAACTAAGCTAAGCTTGTGCTATGGGTGCTAGATATACTACTTAAATACTTTTAAATACATACTTATTATACATAGAACACCCAGTCCCGTAACAGAAATTAAAATTCATCATTTCAATTTCTGCCCGGCCGGGACCTCTTGCGTGTCAGACCCGGCCATGTTGACCATTGAACCACTCAGGTCGTCATGTTTTGTTACTAAACTGTTTATTTACGATATAATAAAGTTAGTTAGTGTAAAGCCCTGTGACGGTAAAATACCTATACTTCTCCTGTACGTAGTGTCCGACCGAAAATCAATTTCTAGCCGAAGCTAAACCCTAATACGATTAATCGGCTAGCGCCACAACCTTAGGCCAAAGCTGAAGGATTAAAAACTCTAAGAAAGTTTGTTCAAGAGTGTTGTGATTATACAAGTAGGTAGAGCTCGTCTAATTTAAAATGACGCGCCCCACTATTAATATTAACACACACAAGCAAGTTTAAAATATGGACGCAATACATATACAAATGCCTTTGTAATTGGTCATTCAGTTGCCGGTGAGATTCAAACGTCGGAGCACGCGCCGTTCATTGGCTCCCACACAGATGAAGTGTCGTTATTAATATTTGCACTCACACATCGAAATCAACTAACTAAGTAGTGGGGCGCGTCATCTTAGACTAGACGAGCTCTACCTATAAATGATTTTAAATCTTTAATATTATACTTTCATGGACTATACTGACTGTGTAGTATGAAAAGGTGATTTAACTCTCTCTAGAAGTTAATCTACATAATATTTTTTTTAAATACCTTGCAATTTATTTGTCAAGGTAAATAAAAACCACTACAAGGTTTCGCCTAAGGTGTTTTTTTTTACCGAAAGTAGCCGAAGCTATAAGCCGTTGGTCACACTCAATTAGCAAGTCAACTGTTGACTTAGCTATCTAATAAAACTATTGAAGTTGATATTTTTCCAGATACTTAAGTAAAATACATACTATGTAGTAATACTTGTTTGACATTTTAGTGGGACTTTGACATTATGGTGAGACATTTTTATTATTTTTACATATTTAATTTAGGTAAGTGTGTGGTAAAGTTCCTTTTAATGGCAAAGTTGACAGGCCACGCATTCGCAACTCTCCGGATGTTGCGCATGTCGGTTTAACGTATGGTTGCCAAATCTACTATGTTTTTTTTTTTTTTATACCACTAAGGTGGCAAACAAGCTTGCGGCCTGCCTGATGGTAAGCAGTCACCGCAGCCTATGGACGTTTGCAATACCAGGGGCATCACCCACGCGTTGCCGACCCCGTAAAAACCTTTTAACCCCTTTCTTGAAGAACTCCATGTTGTACTCTCCAGGGAAAACCTATGTAATATAGTATTCTACTATACCGCTTACATTCGTGGATGTCGTACAAGGCGACTAATGTTTTCGAGGCAAAAATAGGTACTCCTGCAATCTCCAACCCGCCTGCCAAGCGTGGAGATTATGGCAATAACCTGCAGTGGACTGTTATGGGCTGTAATAATGATAGATAACAGTCAGTCTTGGAGTCACATTTGTCCTCTTACCTTTAGACAATCAACGAATAAAACGTATCTAAAATGGCGTGCCTTTACTAATAGTGACCAAAGTCGACATTATCATTGAAAGCGATCTACATACGCAACGTTTGAAACTCCACATTACCTAGCGTGGTACAGAAACCTAGTACCGGACCGGACCTGTCTATCTAGGGATATATTGCCTGCGTCTAGATTAGCTTAGGGCTTGTATTGTACAATCGAGGTCGGTTTATGCAACTCCAGAGGTACAAGCAGACTGTGCACCTGATGGAAAGTGGTAACTGGTGCTCTTATCACGACACGTACGATCTAAAGGAACCCTTATAAAGCTCTCATGAAAGAACGTGATATGTAGTTTCGCTACTATGAAAAACTAAAATAAAAATGATCATATTGGCAGTAATATTTTGGTTGTGCTCTTGCGCATGTGGGCCCGGGGTCCGCATTGACGATGATCCAGGATTTGGCAGATCAGATAATTACAGTTAAGCGACTTCCATCTGACCTCCGTGACCCTGCTACATCTGATCAGATTGGAATATGATTAGGTACACATTTGGTAGCCTGAATGTGAAAGATTTATCACGATGTTTTCCATCACTGTAAGAGAATCGGTTAGTGTTCAACTAATGTACATCACTCAGAAAAGAGCCATTTTACAGCGAAATTGCATATCGCATTTTCGTTCGCATTTCGAGCGCAGGTTCGTCTAGATTAGATATGGCGAACCTTTTGTACTATGTTTCCGAAGATTTCTCCTGAAAGCAAAGCTGAAATTTTAGACATACGTGAGGACATTTCTTAATAGGTACCAGTAAATAGTTAGATTAGTTAGTTAATAGATTGGTCCACCTTTTTCCCACTCGCGTACCACCCAGCCAGCTTAATCTTCGCTTTACCCGTTTTCCGTATTACGTAGAGCACATACGCTGGGACTAAGCCTAAGCTAAGTCAAAGCCCACGGGTCGCTGCCAGTGGGTTCGTTACCCGTCACGGATACCGCGCTTCGTGCTCCACACGTTTGGCTGATAAGCCCTTGTTCTGATCAAGTACAATCCATTATTAGATACAAACAGGAAATAGAGAAATCGCCTAAGACGGAACTGGCTTGTCTACGCTTTGGTCACGCGTTGCGCTAGCATCAGGGATTTATTATTTATTTCTTTATTTAGCAGTTTATTGTGCACAGGAAATACATAGCGAATAACAGGCAAAGTACTAAATGGTTCAACAGGCGCTACTTATTTCTAAAAGAAATATCTTCCAGCAGGCCTTCGGAAGCGTGATGTGATCATGAGACGCCGATAGGACGTGCACAATATCACCTATCTAAATAGGCATTTATATAAGAATATTCACTAACTTAGGAGCACTCTGTGATAGATAAAAATCTTTTACATGCTTTTTGAAAATGGCAATAGACTGGCTGTCACGCATGAACAGTGAAGGAGTAGGAATAGAAATCGGAATGGTGGATAGGAATTGCCAATGAGTATCTTACACTGGATCGACAGGGTTTGTCTTGTGGACGGGAGAAATGGAACTGTTCGCGGATAAATGAAGGAGCAGAAGGGATATTGTAGAGGGTGGATAGGATATGAGCATTCCGTCGCAAGCGGATAGGTAGCTACATACGCTGAGATCGATAGCTAGATACATGGTCATATTTACGCAGGCCATAGACGAAACGGATACATAGATTTTGGAGACGTTCCAGTTTATTTAAAAGCTCCTCAGTGGCATCTAGGTAACAAGGGTCTGCGTAATCGAGAAGAGGTAGAAGAAGAGTGTGGACAAGGGAAATTTTGGTCTGTAGGGGTAAAAAACTTTGGAGGCGTTTGAGTGAATGTAGCGAGAAATGAATATTTATACTGACCGCATTGACGTGAGACCCCCAAGACAAGATGTTATCTAAAACACTTAGTTACATTATATAAAAAAAACTTCTTGGCGGCAAAAAACAACATGTCCCGGTTGTGCTCTCGTGCATGAGGGCCCGGTGTCCACCTCGGCTATCATCCAGGATTTGGCAGATCCGTAATTAGCGACCGCTATCTGACTTCTTTACCCGTGTTCGCCAGGGAACCTGACCAGATTGGATCATGATTGCAGTGCGTCGTCTGAATGTGCAGGTTTCATCTCAACGTTGCCCTCAACGTAAGAGCAAACTAGGTGTTAAAATCTCACATGATATGAAGTGGAGTATTCGCAGAGTTTCGACCTGCATGCGGATTAAACTACAACCGTCTTACTATAAAAAAACAAGTGGTTAGTTACGCGGCTTGTGTACAAACTTCTCTGGCCCAATGACGGCGTCGCTGTTGTTAAATTTAGTATTCCCGTAAAATTATATTTCAATTGGCAACACTTAGTTCCAAATTTGAAAATAAGTTTGTGATTGTGATGACTCCTCCACACCTCCTAGTGATAATAACTCCACATAATCTGGTGGCCAAATTGTGTGTGTCACCATTTTGAAATGACATGCCAACAGAGACGTTGTCACCGGATCAGATAACCACTCGGGAAGCGTGGTACCCGAAGAAAAATTCTCAACCGTCCTAGGGAACTACAGTCCCAAAGTCAGTTTATTACCTGTGGACAGATAAGTTTGTTGTACACATCAAAAGTATTTTGAACGTTCAACGCTTGATCAACGTTACCATTTTTATTAGTAAGACGGTAGATATGCAGCCACGGCGGGTCGTATTTGTCCATACGCCTGCCCCTTCCGATCTAAACCTAAAAGCTAAACAAAGAATTTAATATTTATTTTATATAATTTATCCTATCACCTTGGAGCCAAGTTCATGGCGAACTGTACGGTTCCAAAGGCACTTTCTCCCACGCATACTAAAGTTGTAGAATAATCTACCTGGAGAGGTTATCCCTGGAGAGAACAACATTGAGTTCTTCAAGAAAGAGGTGCAAAGGTTTTTTGACGTCGACAACGCGTGGGTGATGCCCCTGGTATTGCGAACGTCCATAGGCTGCGGTGACTGCTTTCCATGAAGCAGGCAGTAAGCTTGTTTGCCACCTTAGTGGTATAAAACAAAGTTGTAAAACCTATCTGATTGTTCCGTGCGGTGCAACATAACGAAGCATTCTGAGCCACGGTTACGCTGGCTACGTTTCTGCCGCCTAATTAGTAATTACTCAGCAGGCAATGGTTTGTAATCAATTTACAAGTCTTCCGCACTTACTACGTGCTAGATACGTACTAGGGTTGCCGTAAATGTCCGTAAAATATCAAGAAGAATAGGTATAGGGGATTTCCGATTGGGGTATCAAAAATAGGGTTGCCAATTAATATGAAGAAGAATGTAAGAGATTTCCGTTTGGGGTGACAAAAAAAATTGTAATTATAAAAAATATCCTTTATTTATTTATTTAACTGTTTATTGTACACAATAATGATATCCAGAGAAATATAACAGAACAAAACACAACAGGCGCTGCTTATTTATTATTTTAAACAATTTTTTTACAATTATGTAAGACTCTCGTCAAAGATCCCTTTACTATTCTACCGGGCACAGCACAATAAAGTCAAAGTTTTTGTTTAATTAGGAAACGAATGTATTTTTTACCTGGCTCATATTATACCCGAAGAATTTCTGAAATATAGTAGATTTGGCTACATTAGATCATGGTTACACATTTAGTCGCCCGAATGTGCTGGTTTCATCACGATGATGTGTTACGGGTCTGGGTGTTCTATGTATAATAAGTATGTATTTAAAAAAAGTATATAAGTAGTTTATCAGTTATCTAGCACCCATATCACAAGCTTTGCTTACTTTGGGGCTAGATGGCGCTGTGTGAATTTGTCCACGATTATTTATTTATGTTTCCCTTACCGGAAGAGCATATTTTAGTCTTCAACTCACGTAATATGACATAAGGTACTATTTCACATCTTCTAGACGCTAAACTAGAGCAGATTCGATTCCAATATCGATCCGTAATACCCGATTATGATGCTCGATCATAAATACACGAATAGCGTACACATAACCGAATCCATTCAGGCCAATAACATATCCCAGTGAAGCCGCAGCTGTAATCGCTAAGGCTCTTAGCATTAACACATCGCAATGACCACAAGAACGTATGGTCGTGAATTACGTCAGCACGTGAGCGGGCAGCTTTAGACGCCGTATTATCATGGGTGCAATGTGTTTACAGGAGAGTAGTCATGATACATAATGGCTCGCGTACAAGTATTTAATTAATCAAATCACTTGCTTAAATATACTAATGCGTCGTGCTGTGTACGCTACATACTACATCTCTCCTTTTTTTATTTAAATATTACAATAACGAGTATTTTTAAAACAAATTCATTTAAAACATACATACATAAAGATTACGCCTGTGTCCCACAGGTGTGGTAGGCAGAGACTATGGACCGCCACTTTGCTCTGTCCTGACACAATTCCCTAGCCTCGCATATATCCACAACTCTTTTCATACATCTCCTTTTATTCTAACCACTTCGGACCCCAGCTTTTTTGAGAACATTACTGATCTTATCAGCGAATGTTTTTCTGGGTCGTCCTCTAAAGGGCCGGTTTTCCAGATTCGCACTATATACCTCTTTCGTCAATCTTCTTTCATCCATTCGCTCTACATGCCCGAACCATCTCAACATCCCTCTTTCTATTTTTGTCACTACATCATCTTTCATGCCACACCTTTCACGGATCACTATATTTTTTACTCTATCACTTAATTTCACTCCTAATACTTTCCTTAGTTACCTCATTTCCACCGCATTTATTCTACTTTCATTCCTCTTCTGCCATACCCAACATTCACTACCGTATGTTAGTGTGATAAGCAAAACTGCGTTATGCAAAGCAAGACGTGCTTTTTGCGGCAAACTTTTACTTCCCATCACACACTGCGTTACCCTTGTGTACTCTTCTTTCAATATCCTTCTCATACTTTCCATCACTTGTAAACATACTTCCCAGATACACGAACTCTTTCACTTGCTCAACACTCTTCCCTTTTATTTCAATCGAAGTGACTGTCATGCCCTCATTTCATTTAAACACCATTACTTTCGTCTTCTCCACATTTACTTTCATGCCTTTCCTTTCGAATGATTCACTCACAATATCCAACATCCTCTGCAGTTCGCTTTCCGACGATTTATTTAAAATAAATCGATTTCATTTAAAACAAAGGTAAATATCCTATAATAATATTTATAAATTCAAATGTATTACTTATAATATATTCCACTTTTCCCCGCATTGCATGGGGTGAGGTGTGCGTTACATAGAACACGGGGTGCCAGTTTAAAGAATACAATAGAATATAATACAATAGAAATGTGTTTATTTGCGAATAACATGGATACAATACGTCTAACATTTTAATTTTATTTAGTACCGGTATAAAGAGGCATGCATATTTTTTTTAAAGTACCTAACATGAATTTAATTATGTACATTAGTGTGTCTTGAACACTAGGAACTCTTTTACAGAGTCAAAACAAAGTTGAATGAGCCACTTACGTAACCCTTATTTAAATTTATTAATTGGCAGATATTTTATAACCTGCGGTATCTTCATCATCATCATCTCAGCCCGTAACAGTCCACTGCAGGACTTAGGGCCTCTCCCAGTGTTTAATTATAACAATGGGAAATGCTGCTGCCCATTTTCCAGACTACGGAGACTCTTGATATTTTGCCTCGCGGTATCTTATATCTTATTTATTTATTTTCCAGTTTATTGTACACATAAAACTTTGATGAAAAATACAGAGTTATAGATGACACAACAGGCGCTACTTATTTCTTAGAAGAAATCTCTTCCAGCAGGCCTATCAAAGAGATATGTGATAAATAGTCGCAGATTAGACATGCACAATATCTAACTAAATATACATACACATATAATAACCTAATATAATAAACTACATATACCAATACATAAAATACATAGATACCTACAAATTATCTATAGGCATTGTACCCCGCATTTTCAAGAACTAAGAGAGAGATAGTGCTCTTTCACACGTTTTTTAAAAAATACCGATAGATTTACTATCGCGTATTTCATACGGCAGAGAGTTAAAATATATCTTGTTAAATAATATATAAAGGAATACTATTAGGTATAGGTTACCGTCACGGGGTGCCTATCGGCTACCTCGATTGTTCAATCAGTCTCCGGGTCCCCAGCGGGAGACCCTGGTCAACCTCGCTTCTCGAACAGAAGCTCCCAGCCAGTGTTTCCTTCGGACTATGACATGGCATTGTTCAAGAGGTACATTAGATGTCTTTTCAGAAGCGTAACTCCCCTGGTGTTGCTGATGTCCTTAGGTGGCGGTGCCACTTTCCATCAGGTGGCCCGCTTGCCTGTTTCTCTGCTGTATTACATAAAAAAAGTGTTCCAGTAGTTGTAGTACCTATAGTAATAGTAGGAGCAGTAATAAGTAGTAATAGTAAAGTTTAAACTGTGACCTCTGCGACCTAGCGCTCCGTGTAGCGGTGACGTAAGCGGCGCGCGCGCTGAGGTCGCGCAGACAGACAGAAGGACTGGTTTTAAATGTACATTGTACACATTCTACATTAAAATGCGAGACCGGTCGGTGCAGGAGACTTTTTGGACGGGGAATTTTTGAACATAAATTATGTATTTAAGTTACTTAAATAAGATAATGCAGTCGTGGAGATCGTTGTGTAGCCATACGGGGCCTTCTGATCTATAATAATAAAAATAATCGTCTTAGCGTTACTGTTCCGGTTGTGCTCGCGCACAAGGGCCTGGGGTCCGCCTTGACCATGACACAGCATTTAGCAGATCAGATAATTACAGTGGAGTGACAGCGATCTGACCTCTGTGACCCTGCTACCAGGGGAACCTGATAGAATTGAGTTATGGTTACACATTCAGTCGCCTAAATGTGCAGGTTTCATCACGATGCTTTTCCTCGCCGTAAGAGCGTCGGTTAGCATTCTGCTAATGTACATACTTACGAGTCGGATGCCTCGACCCTCGACGCTCCGTGTGTGATATATATCTCCCCGTAAGAACCGTGGAAACCATTAGTTTGTAAGCTGCTAACCTATCTTAGTTTCAAACTGTCCCATTGGTTTCTGGCCGAGTTGACTAAATAACCGAATTTTAACTGAATTAATGTTTATGTGTTTCCTCGAAAAATAATGCGTCAAATTGTAAATGGTTTGGTAAATTTTTTATAGAAATATTTCATAATATTTCTATACTCGCTAATAAGACTATTAGCGCAGATTAGCGTGTACAAACAGACAAACAGATACACAAAATAAATAAAAAATCTTAATCTATTACAATTTCTTAATCTCCCTCAATTATATTTATGTGAATATATTCCATATACAGACACACTTTTTACACTGTTTTATTATATGTATAGACTAAGACACTTTTATACACTAATTCCACTGAATTCATTATATTTATTAACTTTTAACAAATTGCGACCAGTTTCGGACATCATCTTCTGGTAATTTTTTTATCATAAATCTTAAATGTAGCTAGCATACAAACTAGACTTTTCCCGTTACTATAACTAAAAGGCATACCTAGCTACAAATATTCTAAAACTATCGTAACTTAAAGATAAACATCTACCTCCGAAAGGCTTTATTCCAAAATTATCGAGCTACCAGTTAAACGGCCAGAGAAACAAGTTTCATTGGCTAGGAAATGCGAAACGTATTATAGAAATAGCCATTTCCAAGTAGGCAATGCGTAGCTTTTCAGACCTAACCTTAGACCTAGGTTATAGCATAAGAACTAATGGGTAAGCCATAAATAGTAGCAACTTAGTACGAAGTAGATACAAAACCATGAAGTTCCTATGTAGGTTTACAGTTAGGTTTATAATTTAGTTCCTCTATATCAAAATGTTGGCCGCGTGGTGTCCGGCAGAGTAGAATAGCACCAACCCCTCACACTCGTGAGTGTCGGACAAGGCGACTAATATTTTCGAGGAGAAAGGTCTAGACTCCTTAAGTTGGAAATAGGGCAGCAGTCCATTGTTATGTTTATGTTTTTTACTATATTTTTTTTAGTTGTTTTGTGGCGTCTTTGATGTTATAAGACCTTACTTTTCGAATTTCGAAATTCTATCAGAATGTCTATCTATATCATCATTATCTTGACGTTAATGTCCCGGTTGTGCTCTTGCGCCCGGGGTCCGCCTTGACCATGATCCAGGACTCGGCAGGTCAGGTAATTACAGTGGAGCGACTGCCATCTGAAATGCTCTTGGAATGTCTATCTAAATGTCTACTATATCAAAACGTCCACTCCATCAGAACCTCCACTATACCAAAACGACCACTTTATCAGAAAATCGTGGTATTCTCCGAATCGTGTGAACCGATTTGTCAACAGTTGACAGCTTCTCCAATGGCAGGTCTCTATCAATCTGAATATGAATTGTAGAAGTTGTGGATGACAGTTACCTCTTCCCATCAGGTGGGCTGTAGGTATGCTCGTTTGTCGTACTTATGTTGCGACGAGTGTAAAAGCGATAGTTAGCTAGAATAGGACCACGATGAAGCCGTATTAATTGACAGTAGAAAAATTATAAAGTGTGTAAATAGCAATGGTGTGTGGTGGTGTGTGGTGCCGCCCCCTCAAAGAATAGCACCACCCCATCTCTTCCCGTGGGTGTCGTAAGAGGCGACTAAGGGACAAATCCGAAAGATGGGCAGCATTTTTGGGTAGATTTACATCAACTGCACTGCGATCTCCAACCCGCCTGCCAAGCGTGGAGATTATGGCAATGACCTTCCCTTTCGTGGGAGAGGCCCGAAGTCCTGCAGTGGATTGTTATGGGCTGTGATGATGATGTATATGGTAATACTCTGGGGGTAATCTGTCCTTGTCAGTCCTTGTCTGTCCTCCTTGTACACATTCAGTTATTTGGTCACTATTAGTTTGTCTAAATTATTAATCATGCTGAAAATTATATCCCGCATTTCTTTTTAATTGTTTTGCCCATAATTTAATAAAAAATGTTCATAACTTACGAAAATAAACAATCCTACAGACATCAAATTGTTTGTTATGACTTTTATGAATGAAAGTCTATGACGTTTAAAAAACTTGGCATAAGTTGCCATACAGAGATTTTTATTTTATTTTTGTAATAAGTGAATAAGACTTATCGTGGTCGTATTCTATTCACATACGAATCGAATTCGAACCGTTCAAAAACATCGGACGTTTGACGAGCCTGACGCTCGTTGCTAGAATAACGCAACATGCGTTGATATAATCCGCGCCCTCAACGTTTTTACTTAACTGTACCAAAGCGCGCCTTTTTATTGCCTAGGGAAGACTGACGGTCCACCTAATGGTGCGCGGCTACCATCGTCCAAGACATCTGCAACCTAAGGCAGCGAATGTGGTAGAGCTCGTGTAATCTAAAATGACGCGCCCCACTATCGCATTAACGCACACAAGCAAGTTTAAAATATGGACGCAATACATATACAAATGCCGTTGTAATTGGTCATTCAGTTGCCGGTGAGATTCAAACGTAAGAACACGCGTCGTTCATTGGCTCCCACACAGATGAAGTGTCGTTATCAATATTTATTCTCTCACACATCGAAATCAACTAACTAAGTAGTGGGGCGCGTCATCTTAGACTAGACGAGCTCTACCGACCTATCGATATTTTCCATCTTGACCGCACACCCTTTTTGAGCTGGGTTCTTAAGTTTCTACAGTCTCGGTAAAGGACGATGATAATGACGTGATATCACTATTATCAGTGATAACTGGGATGGGTATAGGCATACAAATGAACATTCACACACACACACATACACATACACACACACACACGCGCACACGATATTACTATGTTCATTTATCATTATTATTTTATCATTGTTATTATAATTTTATCCGTATCATCACTGAACAAATCTATGGGTACTTTGCTGTTTGGTATTCTTAGCTTCACTAATCCCATTTGTAAATTGCAGTTTTTTAATTGGCAGTACCACTTTTATCTGTATCTGATTGTAAACAAATGTACATTGCTGTAAGACTGTGAAATAAATAAATAAAGAATAAATAGACCTTTGAGGTACCTGTAGACATGCCTTCTGAAGAACCCCATGCTGTAGTGCAGGGGAAAGACTTCGGGAGCTCATTCTACAACATACACGTGCCTGGAAAATAGGCTCGCGGTGCTCGTACGTTAGTTGGATGCCAGGCGTCTTGATCTATTTTCAACACTGTGGAAAACCGATCTAAGAGGCAGCTAGACAGTTGACACTAATCCTTACGTGTTTAAGATTAAGTTGCTTTTTAACAAACGAATGCGGTACCGACCTTTGAGATACCCATGTAGACATGCCTTCAGAAGAACCCCATGTTGTAGTGCAGAGGAAAGACTTCGGGAAGGAGCTCATTCTACATCCTACTCGTACGCGGTAAAAAGGCTCTCGTTGCCAGTTCGTCAGTTGGATGCCAGGCATCTAGATACTGTGGATGAAATCTATCCTCGGAGGGTGCAGTGGCGGAAAAGTGACATCGCCTGAGCTTATCAGAATCTGACCAAATAAGAAACTATCATCATCATCATCACAGCCCATAACAGTCCACTGCAGGACTTCGGGCCTCTCCCACTAAAGGGGAGGTTATTACCATAATCTCCACGCTTGGCAGGCGGGTTGGAGATCGCAGTGTTATAAATATAACAATGGAAAACGCTGCTGCCCATTTTCTAGTCTACGGAGACTCTAGATCTTTTGTCTGGAAAACGTTAGTCGCCTTGTACGACACCCACGAGTGTAATGGGTTGGTGCTATTCTACTCTGCCGGACACCACACGGCCACTAAGAAGAAACTAACTACCTCAGAATCCATCGTCCTGAGAATCTGACAAACACCGCCGATTTAAAAAAAATACGGCAACTGGTTCAGTTGCGGCCGAAGATCGTCGGTCTAGGCTTAACTCTGGCCTGAAACATATATTTTTTACTAATTAATATTTTCTGTTTGTTTCCAGTCTCAGACTCCCAGATCCAGTGCTCTCCGGAGGTGATGAAGGTCACAGTGCCCATGGACGGCGACAGGCGGATGACGTATTTGGATCAGATGAAAGGTAAGGATTTACAAAATTCTCTCTTTTATTTTGATTTTTTTTATTGAGTACTTGTGGATCCAGCGCGACTTCATTCGCCTTCACCTACTTTAACGCCAACTACCTTTTCACTTGTTTATAAACCATTTTCTTAAATTACTCTTAAGACTTAAGAGAGGTAGGGCATAGCGGGGTATCCCGTTCGAATTGGAGCCGCCCGACTGGGGAAGTACCTCCACCTTACAGAATACCGCAGCTAAACAATACTCTTTTCAATAGTATTGTGTTTCTGCCGGTGAGTAAGGTCTCCAGTGCTCCATGGGGTGGGGATTCGGGGAACCGTGGCTTTGGCAGTGGAGGGGCATTTGCCTTTTTGCTGCCAGAGCAACGTGTTATAGAGGTGGGCAACGCATTGGCGATACTCTTGGTGTTGCTAATGTCTATAGGCAGTGGTGACCACTTTCCAGCAAGTGGCCCGCCCGCTTGCCTGTTTGCCTACTGTATGACATAAAAAAGAAAAACTCTACCAAGTATTGTTGAGAGTCGCATTAAAATCCGTTGCGTACTTTATAAGATCTAATCGTACATAGATACATAGGGACAGACGGCGGGATGCGACTTTGTTACATACTATGTATAGATGACTTTCTAGGACTCAACAAATGGGGCAGTGATAGGAAAGTAGGAAGGAAACACACCCATTTCCAAGCAATCTTCTAACCCTCCTGCTGAAAGGCCCACACAGAAACAAATTTCCATGGCCTGCCTGGAAGGTGCCTAAGGCGCTGTCCTAATGAGCAGTTTTCCAATAGGTATCTAAAGCATTCCTTACCACTCACTAGATGGCGCCCCGACAATTTTCGTAATTGATAAGCTCTTGAAACAGGTTCTAAGCAAACATGATATAAACACTGGGTACGTTGTATTGGATAATATTGTATTTGTCAATAGTTTTCAACCATTTTACAGGTTGTAATAATAATGGATAATAATTAGATAATAATAATAATAATAATAATGTAATAGAATGGAATGGTTGAAGACAGCACAAGACCGAGAACGCTGGAATGTATTGAAGGAGGCCTACACCCTAGAGGTTGAAAATGGCTGAAAAGAAGAAGAAGAATAATAATGAGACATAGTGCCAACTTCTATAAATATTTCTTTTTACACTTCGTTCAACCTTTAACAGCTATGTTTATATTAATAAACATTTAATTTTTAAGTTTAGTATAAATAGGCTGCATGAAATCACTGCCACCATCATACAGATTATAAAAGGATTACCAAAATTGTAGGAGCGCCATCTATTGATTCTTTTTGAAACTAACTCTCAATACCTAATGGAAAACTTTTCATTGGCAACCATCGCGCGACCATGGTCGTACGACGAACGTCGCCCAACCAATAGGAGACCTCACAACCGCCCGTCGCACGACCGTTGTTGCGGAGAATCTCAATACAAATGACAGTTCTCAGTGACTGTGGCGTATCTCCAACTAATTTCATGCTCGGCGTGTCCTAAAACTTGCACAATTGTGGAGTTGTTCGAGGCTAGTCCAAACGCTGTATGCGTCGCCAAATTCTGAGTGAATAAGTGACAGTTATTTTTTAAAAATATTAATAAATTATATTTTTATATATTAGTTTACAATTTATAATAATTTGTATGTAGGTATAGGTTTTATCTTTGTCTGTATTTTGTATCAGTTTATTTTGTATTTATGTTGTTTGTGTATTTATAAAAATGGGCCTCAGTTGCGTGAAATAAATAAATAAAATAAAAATAAAAAAAAGTGTTAATTGTTTAGAGGTGAGTGAGGAGGAGGAGGAATTTGTGCCTCAATTTTGCTCGAAATAAAGAAATCTTATTATTACTAGTGAACCTGGCGACTTCGTTCTCGTACACCTAGATTACCCCTATCTACCCTTATTTTTCTTATAAACCTTCTTAAATCACTTTATCTACCTATTTTTGAAAACCGCATTAAAATCCGTTGCGTAGTTTAATAGATCTAAGCGTACATATTATTATTATTATATATGTATATATGACCTTGTAGGACATTATTATATCTCTTTCAATCAATAATTGAGACTGTGATAGAAAAGTTCGAACGTGGCTACACACCCATTTTCCCATCCCTCTTCTAAGTGATCAACGTGTTACAGAGGTGGACAACGCATTGGCGATACTCTTTGTGTTGTTAGTCTATAGGCCATCGCCATCGACAGGCAGTTCATCCTCACACCTTGGAGCCAAATTGGTCGCGAACTGTGCAGTTCCAAAGGAACTTTCTCCCACGCACACGAAGGTTGTGGAATGAGAGGTTTTCCCTGGAGAGTACAACATGGAGTTCTTCAAGAAAGGGGTTAAAAGGTTTTTACGGGGTCGGCAACGCGTGGGTGATGCCCCTGGTATTGCAAACGTCCATAGGCTGCGGTGACTGCTTACCATCAGGCAGGCCGTAAGCTTGTTTGCCACCTTGGTGGTATAAAAAAAAGGCAGTAGTGACCACTTTCCATCAGGTGGTCCGCTTGCCTGTTTGCCTGCTGTATGATATAAAAAAATGCTGTATGCGTCGCCGAATGCTGGGTGAATAAAGCGTCTTGGAGTTTAGTCCAACTATTCGTCGGCTAAGAATTTGTACCTACCTCAATTTTGCTCGAAATAAATATCTTATTTTACTTACCTACAATTAGTACCTACTAGCACTCTCAAAGTTTAAAACACTCAGCTCCGAGCACACGGTCTCGTTGCTTTACCTATTGTGTTAATGCTAATGGGTGTGCGAAATCCATTTCACGTCAACTTTCACTGTACGGTGCGCACCGTGGAGCTCGGTCCTGGAGCTAGTGATGGGATTGGACCGAGACTGGAACCGAGACGCGTTTTGAAACAGGGGACTGTTACATGTTTTAGCAGTCCCCTGCGGTTTTCACTAGGGCGCAGTTCGGATCTCTATTAATAGTCAAATATCCCGCGGGACCCTATTATTTCACTGGAAAGTAGCCTATGTGACTAATGTAGTTTCATTCTCGGGAAATAATTTTTAAATCGGTTCAGTAGTTTCGAAGATTACCTTCTACATATCACAAACCTAAAAACTGTTCCTCTCTATAATATTAAAAGGTGTCCGACGATGTGTATCCAAGAGTCGAACCTCTCCCCGAGTGTTTCTTTTTTATATTTACAGACTCCTACCACCGGTCAACATTTTATGGATAACGATAACTAATCGAAGTGATCATATGGTTCAATTTCCTTATCACCTCTTATCTAAAGACAAATATTTAGTATTAAGACTAATATATATACTATACTCGTGAACGGGTGCTGCCTTGGTGGACTAGCTAACTCTTGCTGTAGTTTTAGGTGGTTTTTCTTAATTATACTAGACATACCTATACGTTTATCTACGGCCATAGGGCGGTCAGCGTGTCGCTGTGTGTTTTTTTCCTAGTTTCCTAACCCCCTCCTTTTTGACGATTGAAAGAGATATTTAATGTCCTAATCAATAAAGAAATTCTGAATTTTGAATTCTGAATTTCTGAATGGTTTTAATAACATATCTCAATTTGAAGGACAAATATAGCCAGCGTAAGCACAATTGCACCCACGATTCTGCACTTTTATTACATGGATCATGAAGGAGCGCATGAATCGTTGGTGTCGGGCGACAGTTACCGCTTTGCATCAGATGAGCTGTCTGCTCGTTTGCAACTGAGATTTACAACAAACATAATGAAAACGTTCCGATAGCGTAAGAGTTAAATCACTCCTCAAGGGCTCTATTATTGAATGCTCGCCTCGTTTCTAACGGTTTTCAATTTTGATTTTCGGCTTGATAAAAAAAGTAAAAAAAATCGTGGACAAATTCACACAGCGCCATTCAGCCCCAAACTAAGCAAAGCTTGTACTATGGGTGCTAGATAACTGATATACTACTTAAATACTTTATTAAATACATACTTATTATACATAGAACACCCTGACCCGTAACAGTCAATTAAAATTCATATGTTGATGCATGATGCTGATTTTCCCTATTTTTGAACTGTACTCTTTTGGTATTGCCAATTTGAAGCCAAAAATTAATATTAAAAACCGTACGAAACGAGGAAAACGATTCAAAAATAGAGCCTCTGGTCTTGGTCTTAGCGCTTCCCATCACTAAACACAAAAGCAAATGCCGGGAAATATCAACAAGGTCTTAAGACATAACGCTCGCGAAAACCGCTTTAAGTCAACACTAGGGTCTCGCGCGTACGAGTATTTCTTAGTTTAAGATTGTTTTAAATAGGTGCTTTCAAAAACAATGAGGGAAAACATCGTGTTGAAACCTGCACATTCAGGCGACTGAATGTGTAACCATAATCCAAACTGGGCAGGTTCCCCTGGTAGCAGGGTGACGGAGGTCACACGGCAGTCGCTCCACTGTAGCTAGCTGATCTGTCAAATCCTGGATCGATCATGGTCACAGAGAACAACCGGGACATTAAAGCCAAGATGGCGATTAAAAACGATCTTTATGGAATGTTTTCATGTTATTAGGAAAAAAATGATCCTATCGATATTATATATGCGATATGTCTGTGTATTTTTGTTACCTCTTCACACCTGA
Organism: Blastobasis lacticolella; assembly: GCA_905147135.1. Lineage (NCBI taxonomy): Eukaryota > Metazoa > Arthropoda > Insecta > Lepidoptera > Blastobasidae > Blastobasis > Blastobasis lacticolella. The sequence goes on from LR990067.1 coordinate 3,128,062, forward strand.
ACGGATTTGGATGAAATTTAATAGGAAGGTAGCTAGATTAGGGTCTTGAATAGGATCTGAAACAGAATTTTTAGAGGTAGTAAGAATAAGATTAAGAAATAAGCTGTACCTGTTGTGATTTTTTTCTGTATGTCTATTTTGTATACTATTTATTGTGCACAATAAATGTTAAATAAATAAATAAATAAGAATTTGCATTATTTTTAATAATGGCTAAACGTAATACAAAGACCAAAATGTAGACAGGTTCTTAGCAAATAAAGACTTACATACTTGTAGAGCTCGTCTAATCTAAAATGACGCGCCCCACTATCGCATTACCGCACACAAGCAAGTATAAAATATGGACGCAATACATATACAAATGCCGTTGTAATTGGTCATTCAGTTGCCGGTAGGAACACGGTAGGAACACGCGTCGTTCATTGGCTCCCACACAGATGAAGTGCCGTTATCAATATTTGCACTCACACATCGAAATCAACTAACTAAGTAGTGGAGCGCGTCATCTTAGACTAGACGAGCTCTACAATCTGGCACCAAAAAAAATTTACTTCTAAAATCCTAGGATAACTGAGTACTATTTTACGCTAAGAAAAGTCGAAATTTAGCTCATAATAAAAATTTTTGTATGGCCAGGTTGTGCACGGACAGACCAACATTTCGTGGATCTCCAAAACCTCTACTAGCGCTTCAAAATTGTATTTTTCTTGTACTCGATAACGTAGGACAACCTTGGACGCCTCCACAGTCTATACGCTCAATGTGCACATAATCCATCCTACGAATCAAGATGTTTAATTCATTCTATTCAGTAAATCAAAACGTAAGTCCGTTTCGCACCATTGGCCTGTCAATCTAGCGTGTCCTATTGGATCCATCCCACGGAACTAGAAATAGCTTTTTATTTGGAGTTTGGACTCTATCTAGCCTGAGGAGTCCGAATGAGTAACACCTTATCTAGTTATGCCGCTAAGCAACAATGCTTGCGTTGTTGTGTTCCGGTTGGAAGGGTAAAATAGCCAGCGCAATTACAGGTATGAATTAATGAAAAATTATTTATTGCTTATTTTATATAAAATAAAACAAAAACAGAGGAAACAAAAAAGAAAAGCAACCGGCGGCCTTATCGCTTAAAGCGATTTCTTCCAGGCAACCTTAGACATCTAGAAACAGAATATACACTAGGATACTTAATCCATACGGTGACAACGCACATGCAGTTCTGCATTTTTGTTGCATGCAATCTGAATGCATGAATCGTAGATGTTATGGGCGGCAGTTGCTTCTGGTAATCATGTGGACTGTCTGCTTGTTTGCTACTGTAGATAGCATTAAAAACTGTTTAGTACTTTTAGCCCCCGACATAAAAAAGGGGTGTTATAGTTTGACAGGTGTATCTGTCAACAGGGCAGGTCAGATGGCAATCGTTCCACTATAATTACCTAATTTAATGTGAATGATCCAATCTGGTCAGGTTCCCCTGGTAGCAGGGTCATGGAGGTCAGATGGCAGTCGCTCCACTGTAATTACCTGACCTGCCAAATCCTGGATCACGGTGAAGGCGGACCCCGGGCCCTAGTGCTCGAGAACGAACCGGGACACTAACGCCAAGATGATCTGTGGCTCTGTCTATCTGTGTTTCTGTTTGTGGCATTGTACCTCCGGAATGGGTGGACCGATTTGGATGCGATTTCCTCTATTAGAAAGTCTGTTTAGTTCAGATAGATCTTAACTATGTTTAATTAAAATGGGATTAGTAGTTTAGAAAATATTTGAGTTTAAGTAAACTTGGTCGGGGGCTATCCGACTTTTTCTGTCGGTTAGGTTATAATAAAGGATATTTTTTTAGTTGCGGAGTGAGTTAAAACAAAGAAAAAGAGTTTATAATATATAAAATATAAAAAGTATTTATTATTAGTGAATTTGGAAAGATAATTTCATTAAATTTATGTTTGAATATGATATCGGTCATGTAGCCGTCGTGTGTTTATTAACTTCATTCAACCAAAATTGAGCTTCATCGCCACCATTTTGTATGGGGAAAGATCCGCTTCTAAAAAATACCCTATACTTCCTTTTGTAAGCCACATAGGCGCAAAGGAAATGCGCAACCTAACACCGACTAACGCCGAATGTAAATAATTGCTGATTGCTCTTTATTTATTTACTAAACACTTTATGCAACAAAGTACAAAGGCTCTTTCCGGTCGCTTGCGTAAGGGCAGGTTTACACGGTTCAAGTAACTAAGTGGTCACTAAATGAGCAACTTAATTTTAGTTCTTCTTCTTATCGAGTCGATGGACTAAAACTCTCACTTGGATGGAGTCGATGGACCTAAACTCGAGTACCTTAATTTTAGTTAAAATTTAGTAAATTGGCTGTTCTTATTGGCAACGGTCGTGCGACCATGGTCGTAGGACGGACGTAGCCCGACGAATAGGAAACCTTAAAACCGCACGGCCATGGTCGCACAATTATTGCCAATTAGGACAGCGCCTTGTACTGTTTAAGTGTTGAGTAGTAGGTAGCCAATGCTTTATCTCGTACTAAAAACTAAAATACCTGTTTACACGGTTCAACTCGATAAGTAATTTAGTTAAAATGAAGTCCTTGGTCAACTTAAACGACTTAATCGTTGTTTACACGCGGCAAATGGCAAGTAAAGTGCGTAGCCACACCCAGCAGTGGGAATGTTCGGTGCGGGGGGCGCGGTTACCCTCCCAAAAAATTGACTGGATTATTTACTAAATCACTTTCCCACTAAACCCCACCCACTACTACTACTACTACTGTTGTGCCATTTATTACTTTGCCTGTTTTTCACTATGTATTTCCTGTGTACAATAAACTGTTAAATAAATAAAAAATAAAATACTACTAAGTTTGGCTGTTTACACACTGAATTTTAGATCGACGACTTAATTTCAACTAAATTCCTTATCGATTTGAACCGTGTAAACATCCCTTTAGGTAAGAATTAGAATAAGAATAATTTATTGCCTTAAACAAAATATCGTGCTAATAATTAATAAGGCCCAATATCTATCCTGCCCGGTGTACCTACAATAAGTACCCAATAACGTATTAAATGATTCTGGATCCATAGTTCAATTTGGCAATCATAGATGCTAGACTGGATCAAAACACATTACATTAGATAGAACAGCCTAAATAAATTTTGTCCTTCGAGCGAGACTTGTACCAGCGACCATACATACCTAACATCTGCCCTGAGTTGTCTTATTTGGTGAACAAAAAATACTCAAAATTTACAAATGCCGTCTTAATCATGCTACGTACACTGTGTATTAATTATATGTGTTGTCTTGAATTAAATAAGGAACATATAGAATGTGAATTTCAACGAATACTGCCGCGAATTATCTATTTAAATACATAATTTCCATAACCATATAAGACAAGTCAGTCTGAAGTCCAGTCCATTACCCGGTACATCTCTAGACTCTGGACTGCTTTTAGTTATTTCCTCTAAGTATAACTATCGCAGCCGGATGGTTAAATTAGCCAGTTAATGAAACGGCTAGCTTCTTATGATATTATTTAATTGAAAATTAGCCAATTTCAAGAATTTTTAATGTAATGTTTAAAGAAAGAAATTGACACGAGTTTACGGAGCTCCTCCAAATATTGTCACAATGCTAACTTAACTACAATAATCTCAAACAATAATAATAGTTTGCATTAGGTTTTAGGTTTTGAGCTCCGTAAACTCGGGGCAATATCGTTCGTTAGACATAACTTTTAATGTTCATGAATTTGGCAAATATTCAATTAAGTAATTGCTTAAAAAGCTAGCCATTTCATTAACCGGCTAATTTAACCATTTGGCTGCGACATAACCACCGTCTCTTTCTGGTGCTAAGCAACAATGCTTGCGTTGTTTAAGCCACGGCCATACACTGACTAAGTGCTAACTTAATTACTTACTCAGCTAAGAGCTTTTATTACAAGAAAGCTAGGTATGAATATGAGAAATTAATGTTCTGAGTGTAAGGTTCTAAGTTGTTTTTGGACGAAAAACAAATTGAAGAGTTCGCCTTCAATTTCTAATGGATTGGTGATCCATTTGGCATTTTGAGATCATCGAGACTGGATTTTCTTAAAAATGGAAGTAGATTTAATTATTATGTCTTCAAATAAAATAACCAATTTCCAAATTTATTTATAACTCCGCATTGGTAACTCCCCTGGTGGTCCGCTTGCCTGTTTGTTTAATATAATATACGGGCAAACGTAATTTGGTTAGATGTAATATTTGAATAACTCCAAAAATACTGAGTACACAACGATATTGGTACATCATACCAATCAAATGTCATGCATGGGTTATGGCAAAAGCTCATGATAATAGATACAACTTAATTTGAAAGCATATTTTGCTTTAACAATGGTTCCATAACTTCTCTCGTTACCTCTTAATTAATTATAACCCTGACCTTGTTACTATTCCAGATTACAAACCCTGCAAGCCCCAGATGGTGGACAATGTGGCCACATTCATGCTGGACCTTCAAGACCCTCATCAGTGCGGAGTCACACGAGTACTCAATACGATTACTGTAAGTACTATAATCAATAATCATTTTTAAGAGAGGTAGGGCATAGCGGGGTATCTCGTTCGAATTGGAGCCGCCCGACTGGGGAAGTACCTCCACCTTACAGACAATACTCTTTTAAATAGTATTGTGCTTCTGCCGGTGAGTAAGGTCTCCATGAGGTGGGGATTTGGGGAACCTTGGCTTTGGCAGTGGAGTGGCATTTGCCTTTTTGCTGCCAGATCAACGTGTTATAGAGGTGGGCAACGTATTGGCGATACTCTTGGTGTTGCTAGTGTCTATAGGCAGTGGTGAGCACTTCCCACCAGGTGGCCCGCGTGCCTGTTTGCCTACAGTATGTCTAAAAAAAAAACCTTAATTTGTTTGTGGTACACCATATAATTTGCGCTATACTTTGTGTTCGGTCGAGAATACTACACTATTAAGAGTAGGGTAGGGATATCTAGGTCTAACTGGAGCCGGCTGGCAGAGGAAGTATCTCTCTGGCGGTGAAGGGATAAGGCAGCCGACAATGTTGTCAAGCAATGGAGAAGGTGGCCAAATAGTGGTGGTAGGAAGGTGGGTAATTATCTATATGGCCGGTTGTTGTGACCAGGGAACCAGGGGTCGGACCCCTGTTGGTCCTTGGAGTATTTATGCTGCGGAAGTTGGCACTTAGCTTGTTGAGTGTAAAGCGACTTGATGAGTTCTGAATGAAATAAAAAAGGGTTAGTCTGTGCATTGTCACTGTAAATTTTCATCCCAAATGAACTATGTATGTATGTATGTAAACTCTTTATTGCAACAACATAGTACATTTCAAAAGGAAACACTTACAAAGCAAAGGCGAACTTATCCCACAACGGGATCTCTTCCAGCTAACCTTAGACAAGCCGAAAGGAGCTTTAGCGAGCGGTAGAGGCAATAAGAGTACCTTACCTACTTTAAAAATAACCAGAGACTTAATTTAAATATATTAAACGAGACCAGTCGTCGGAAGTGTTCAAGTACCACTTTATCTGGCCCTGTGGTTAAAGCCGGAACTAAATAGTATCAACAAATACGAACTAGGTAAGTACCTACCAACAGCAACGCCGTTACCTTGACAGATAAATTTGTAGCACTTTTGGAGCAAAGATCTCTTCTTAAAGACATCCCGAAGCCACACACCTTCAACACTTTTGCTACTATACTTTTGTATACAGACGAACGTCTTCATTATTCAATTAATGTTGCTTACTTGTTGATTTCAATCACCCTAATGTTTTCCCAAGACGGTTAACTTTTAAGTCAATTTATCTACAACATAAGTGTGGAATGTTACTGATCAGATTGGATAATGGTTACACATTCAGTCGCCTAAATGTGCAGGTTTCATCACGATGTTTTCCCTCGCTCATTCAGCATTCAACTAATCTATACAACTCAGAAAAGAGTCATTTAGACTAGTGGGATATTTTCAATTCAAATTCAATTAAAAAATCATTTATTCAGATTAGGTTTCGACAAAACACTTATGAACGTCACAACATAACAGTAAAAACATAGATCTTAAATACTAATTTCTACATACAAATTTAAATATAATAATAATCCATGTCAATAAAATTAAAAAATTATCATAACAATAATTCATAATCACACAATAATAATGTCAATATAAAAATAATATTTGTAATAAATAATGTCAGAATTTATCTTCATCATATTAATATTCATAATAATAATAAATAATTATGAATTATTTCAATGCCATGGATTTATGTCATTTATATAGTCTTTTACACAATAATATGCTTTATTTAAAAGTCTACTTTTAATAAAGTTTTTATACTTGTACTTATTTTTGGTCTTTACGTTTGGCATTTTGAATAACACGCACTCCGTCTTTGCAGTATTTAGGAGCAAATTATTTGTAGGGAACTTTTCGATCTGGTGCCCACAGCACAATTCCGCCATCGCACCACCCGCCGTGGGCTTGGTGCTCATCCTCACTACGTAGACCCTCTATTGGTCACGACGCGAAGGTTCGAAAAAACGTTTCTCGCTCGTACGATTCGGATGTGGTATGAGCTCCCAGCCACAGTGTTTCCTTTGGACTATGACATGGGATCGTTCAAGAGGTATATTAGAGGTCTCTTCAGAGGCGGGCAACGCATCAGTGACTCCCCTGGTGTTGCTGATGTCCATAGGCGGCGGTGACCACTTTCCATCAGGTGGCCCGCTTGCCTGTTTGTCTGCCGTATAACATAAAAAAATATATATTAATATATATATGTAAGTGCGAGAGTGCTCTATTTACGTCGTCAAAGTTACTTTCATTCCTAGGCGTCTTGAATATTAATGATGTATCGTCAGCAAATAGAACACTTTCACAATCTTTGTCTAGGAAGTAAGGTAGGTCGTTTATATAGACAAGGAACAAAAATTGTCCTAATATTGATCCTTGAGGGACACCCATCCTTATGGAAGATTTGCACGAGTATATGTCATTAATTTTGACTTTCTGGAACCTATTGTTCAGATAACTCTGCAAAAGGCAAAGCGCATTTCCTTTTACTCCATAATGACTCAACTTAGAGAGCAAGATCTCGTGATCAACGCAATCGAACGCCTTAGAAAGATCACAGAAGACGCCAATAGCGTTCTGTGATTTCTACCAGGCATAAAATAAATGTGTTTGACTAATTCGATACCCGCATCAATGGTGGATCGCCCCCTAGTAAATCTGAATTGTTTAGCATGGAATAATTTATTTACTGTAAAGTGTACTAGAAGCTGCTTTAAAATAATTTTTTCAAATATTTTACCGGTAATACTGAGACAGGCCTGAAATTAGATGGGTCTCTTCTATCGCCCTTTTTATAAAGAGGCACTAATTTGCTTAATTTCGTAAGGCCTGGAAATTTGCCTTTAGTAACACAGTTATTGAAAAGGTGTGGTGCAATATATTCAACAATCGTTTTGACGACTTTGACAGAAATGCCATAAATATCCTCCGTCTTTTTCATTTTAAGCGATTTAAAACTATTAATTATATCGGCCTCACATACAACATCAAATTTAAAATCATCAAAGCATGGACTATGATTCTTCTGTAGTATCTCTAAAGCTGTTGCAGAAGAAGATTGGAGATTTTGCGTAGTCTTCACTGCAATGTTAGCAAATAACTCATTAAATGTATTTGCCACGTTTAGGTCAGATGTTATGGTATTATTATCCACTTTATTTTGTAATTAACTTCATGTTCAGCTGTTTGACCAAGTTCATTATTCACAATATTCCACACGGCCTTAATCTTATTGTCCGATGAGTTAATTTTATTTTTAATAAAATTAGCTTTTGCAGCATAACAAATATTCTTAAATATCTTAGAATAAGTTTTTACATAATTACCGAATGCTACAGTCTTATTATATGATTTCATATTATATAATTCATATAATTTCTTTCGGCTTTTATGAATTCCGGTTGTGGCCCAGTCACAAAACTTAATATTACTAATTTTTTTTAATGTTTTTTATAGGAAATTGTATGTTAAATTCAGTTTTAATTGTATTAAACATGTCGTCATAATGCAAATTTGGGTAAATATTTGTTGGTAATTTTTTCATTTTATATGCAATATTTTTCGAAAAACTCTTTAAACGTTTTCCGCTCATTGGTCTACACTTAATTTTGATAGGTTTCCTATCAAGCTTAATACCTAATTTGACGCCAAGGCCATGATGATCTGAACCTAAACAATCCAGCATAAACTTATCAGAGACCTCACAACTACAAAATATATTATCTATACATGTTGATGACCCTTCAGTCACCCTGGTAGGTGCAGAAAACATCTCATGCAAGCCGAAGCCCTCAAATAGAGACAACAATCTTTTGGAACGTAAAGACTGTTCTAAGATATTAACGTTAAAGTCACCACATATAATAATTCGTTTATTTCCCTTCGACAGTATTTGTAAATAACACTTCTTCCATAATGTCCTCAAAAACATTGAAATCTCCAGCTGGGGGATTCAGACACGGTAGCTCTCGCTTACGAGTCGGATACCTCAACCACCATGCTAAATATTATGCTGTAATTGTCATTGACGACCTGTGTCGTTCAATGGTCAACATGCCGCCGGTCTGCCACGCAAGAAGTCCCGGGTTCGATTCCCGGCCGGCCGGAAATTGAAATGCCGAATTCTAATTTCTGTTACGGGTCTGAGTGTTCTATGCATAATAAGTATGTATTTAAAAGTATTTGAGTAGTATATCAGTCATCTAGCACCCATAGTACAAGCTTTGCTTAGTTTGGGGCTAGATGGCGCTGTGTGAATTTGTCCACAAATATTTATTTATTTATTATTTCCAGGGTCAGCGCACATTCTACCACAAAATAGTGATAGAAGACGCGACTGGTGCGCGGGAGACGGTGTCGGTACGGTGCGCCGTGTTTGGGCAGCGCGCGCGCAGGCAAGCGGCTTTCCCGCTGGACTTCGATGAGCCAGAGTGAGTAGAGTCAGATGCTTTTTAAGAATAAAATAATAATAGGAATCATTTTGGTCGTGTGGTGTCCGGCAGAGTAGAATAGCACCAACCCCTTACACTCATGGGTGTCGTACAAGGCGACTAATGTTTTCGAGGCAAAATATCAAGATTCTCCGTAGTCTTAAAAATGGGCAGCAGCATTTTCTATTGTTATATTTACAACACTGCGATCTCCAACCCGCCTGCCGAGCTTGGAGATTATGGCAATAACCACCCCTTTCGTGGAAGAGGCCCTAAGTCCTGCAATGGACTGTTACGGGCTGTGATGATGAAGAATCATTTATTATTATATTAGACGGGACTTGGACGCGACGTACCTTTATGATCATTTATTGCCTTAATTTAACAATATATCGTGACTTTATATTTATATTAAATACTTTTCAATAATGTCCTTCTAAAAGGACATTATTTTTCATAGTTCATAGTTTATTAATCCTTTAACAATAATGTAGAAGATATACATTATTAAAATATCACATAAAATAAAATGTTAATGAAGTTAAATTTTACTTCAAAAGCACATTAACAATGATAAATTAATAAAAAACAAATAAAATGTGACATTATACGCCAGTCAATGGAATCACGATTAAAATTAATCATACAGATTATTATATTAATTAAATAATAACATTTTTCCAATAAGAAGATTGCATTTTTAGTGCAATATGTGGCTATAACTATAGTCAGCTATATTTTTTACTAGCATTTGCCCGCGACTTCGTCCTTCGTAAGCGTTATAACGATCCAGACTCGTTCCCAAAGGAACCACATTGAAGTTCGGGATCAAGCCAATGTGCTATATAAATTTCATCAAAATCCGTACAGTAATTTTGTGTTTATTTTCACTAGTCAACAAGTAAACCGCTTTAGACCAAAATGGCCAGCTCGCCGAACCGAAAAAAATTGCTTTTTTTTATCACTAAGGTGCAGAGTGTGCTAGAAGGTTCTTGCTCACCTCGTCGTTTCTCTAATGTTACCCTCTTTTATATTTTCAGCGTATTGAACATTACGAGATCCAAGGAAGGACGGGCGCCGGAGCCTATAGTTCAAGCGGTTGTCAAGCAAAACGGAAAACAGTGAGTAACAGAACTTTTATTACGAAAAAGTTAAAAAAATAATAATCATCTTGGCATTATTGTCCCGTTTGTGCTCTCGCGCATGAAGGCCCAGGGTCCACCTTGACTATGATCCAGGGTTTGGCAGATCCGATAATTACAGTGGGGCGAATTCCATCTGACCTCCGTGACGATGCTACCGGGGCAACCTGACCAGATTGAATCATGGTTACACATTCAGTCGCCTGAATGTGCAGGTTACATCTCGATGTTTTCCCCCACCGTAAGAGCATCGGTTAGCATGTTCATGGTTACAGGTTCTGCAGTGGACTGTGATGATGATGATGATATCCAGCCAGTTCATTTATAATTTTACTCTTCCAGGGTATCAGGTGAAATCTCTGTGAGCCCCGGCACACCGCTCGCTATGGAGATCTCTCTGGACACGAAGTCCGCCGCCGTGTACGGACTGCTCGTCGGCTACATGCAGGCTACAGACGCCGGCCGCCAGCGAGAGACCATGGTGCTAAACGGGTAAGAAACGTACTCGTATTTTGTAGAATTTGTCATAGTTAAAAAAAACATGGAGCTCTGGGGCTAGATGGCGCTGTGTTAATTGTCTATATTTATTTATTTATTCTCATAATGGCGAGAATGCCTCCTTGTAGAACTCCAGGAGTCCAACAGGGGTAGAACATTTTTTCCTTTTTTTATACTACTGTGATAGCAAACAAGCTTACGGCCTGCCCGATGGTAAGCAGTAAAAGCAGCCTATGGCCGTTTACAATACCAGGGGCATCACTCACGTGTTGCCGACCGCGTAAAAACCTTTTCACCCCTTTCTTGAAGAGCTCCATGTTGTACTCTTCGTTCATTCCACAAACTTAGTGTACGTGGGAGACAGTTCCTTCAGAACCGCACAGCGCGACCAATTTGACTCGCAAGGTTTGAGGATGCATATTGTAGTATTTCTCAAAAAAGGCGAGAATGCATCCTTGTGGGACTCTAGGAGTCCCACAGAACCGAAGCCCTTTGAAGGGCGGAAGGCCTTTGGTGGTCAAACTATGGCACAAAAAAACGTTTATAAGTATTACAACGAGCTCAAAGCGGGCCAAGAACGCGTTGAAGACAAACCTCGCTCTGGACGACCATCAACGGTGAAGATTTGGTCCTTGAAAATTATCGATTAACAATAAGAGACCTCGCTGATAGTGCTGGAATATCATTTGGCTCAGCCCAAACCATTTTGAAGGATGCTTTGTGTCTCAAACGCGTCAAGTCTCGATTGGTGCCAAAAACGCTTGGAAAAAAAGCGTCGCGTTGATGTGTGTGAAACTTTGCTGTCTGGCTCGATTCATATCGTTCCGCAACCTTCGTATTGCGACTTCTGGCTATTCAGCAAACTCAAACGGCCAATGCGGAAACGCCGTTATGACACGATTGAGAAGATAAAAACCGAATCGAAGAAGGTCTTGAAGGCTATACCGAAAAAAGAATATTCCGACTGATTCGAGAACTGGAACAAGCGTTGGCAAAAGTGCGTTTTATCGGACGGGGATTACTCTGAAGGGGATGAAATTGATTTGGAACAATAAATAAAAAAATTACATTTTATACACACATTCACTTTACTTTTTGATCACAGTAGTATAGTTCCATACACACACAAGTACGTGGTCGCCACTCGAGAACTTTCCTGTCCCATCAGCCATCTGTTCTGCGAGATATGTGTCCTGCCTACTGCCATTTAAGCTTGGCAATCCTTCCGTTAACACCGACATTCGTTTTTTTTATATACCACATATGTGGAAATCAAGCTACGGCCTGCCTGATGGTAAGCAGTCACCGCAACCTATTAACGTTTGCAATATCAGTGACATCTCGACTTTTTCTAGTCCCATATCTCCATTAAAAATTACTTTTAAATGAATATTGCAGCCAAAAAATATTTACTCAACTGTCTTGTACAGTCGTATATTGTCGACAATCAACTTCAGGGACGTTTAAATACAGTTTTTTGTCTAGAGAAAATCTCGAATTTGAGATGTCACTGCGCAAGAATTGGCCCCCTGTTTGCTTGCGGATCTCCTCATTACTGATCCGTATTAATATAGTTATTCTGTTTTCCAGGTGCTCAGTAGACCCGTACCTGTTCGACAACTTCGTGACACAGGACGGCGACCTGCTGTCAGCCAAGTTCAGGGCGTTCAAGTTCCCGGACACCACCTACGTGCAGTTCAAGGGGACCGTCACCGTTTGCCTGGATAAGTGTCCGGGGGTAGGTATTTTTTTATTGAAATAGATAGAAATATAATGTGATGGAATGGGATGTAATGGAATGGAATGAGATGGAATGGGATGGAATGAGATGCAATGACATGCAATGAGATGGAACGAGATGGAATGAGATGGAACGAGATGGAATGAGATGGTTTATTTCAGCCTTACGCGCTTAATACGTTTGTCTAATTTCAATCGTATAAATTCAGAAGCGAAAAGCGTTAGAGCAAGTCAGATAAAGTATTACTTATAGAATAAGGCACATTTTTGTGCCACACCTTTTGGAAAGCGAAACGAATGGTAAGTGACACAAAAATGAATCTTATTCTATGAGCAATATCTTCCACTTTGACTTGTTCTTACGCCATTTTCTTTTCAATTTAGTCAACTGAATTAAGCCAGGTGCAATAAACGCATAAGGTTGGTGATTTATGCAATATAAAGATAAATATTTTTATTTTTATTTTAATGCTTTTCTTGTGTGGAATATCTGAAATCAACTTCGGCGTTGCCCAAAATTTAGTGCCCTTGGACTTGAATATTACAGTCGTTGAAAGGTAACAACTTTAACTTTCGAATTCCTCAGGTCCAGTGCACGAATGGTGTGACAGGGTACGGGCGGCGGCGACGAGCCGTAGATAGCAGTGCGGATGCCAACAAGGTAACCTAGTCTATTTAAACTTCACACATCAAAATATAACATGCCCGTATACGGTGCAGTGGAAAAACAAGTGATTAATTTTCAATGACAGTTTCACTAAAATCCGTCCAAACTGACTTGTTTTATTTGGTAATGGAAATGGATAATTTGCAGCAGCATTCGTTGAAATTTACATTCTATGTGTTTCTTATACAATTCAAGACATCTATACAAATGTACGTAGCGTGATTGATACGGCAAGTCGTGATTTTGAGTATTGTTAGTTCACCAAATAAGACAAATCGGTCTGGACAGATCATACATATTATCGGGTTTGTTACCTTAGTATTGTTTACTAGTCAAATCGTGACTCGATGACGCATGCAACAGCGTCGAAATAGGTAAAAACAATACCAACCGTAGTAACAAACCCGATAATATTTGTAATGAAAGTGTAGTGAATAACCACCAAAGTCTTAAAACCTATATTTGCAAATAAATTTGACATAGAGGCATGGTAAGAGCCTATAATTTTAATTTAATTTCCTGTAATTTTGTTTGCAATAAAGAGTTAATCTATATATCTATCTACTCTCAGCTGAAGTCACAATCTATATTTTGTTCCTTTTTTAATGGGGCATTCAACGTGTGTAAGAGTGATGTCCATAAGTTGTCAAATACCGCCACATAACCACTGATATTGTCAAGTTTGGTGGCATTTTGTTTGACATTGGGTCATTTGTAGAGTCGTGTTAGATTAACAGCGTACATTCTGTATAGGTCGAGGCTCTATGCTATGTTATTTGTTATCAAAGATTTTGACTTATTGTATAACAATATTAGTCTGTGTTTGTGACCCTCAACACAGTTCTGCAGCTGACTGCACAGAAATGAGATGATGATGTATAGAATGATGACTGACATATATTTAATACTATTCCAGTTGTACGAGGTGTCACTCACAACGTTCATTAAGGTGGACGGTGGTGATGGAAAGACCGACTTCGGTAAGTTTTTCTTTGTTTAATTATTTGTAACCCGACTTATTCCTGGACAGAACGATTTTGACTTGTCTATGTTTGAAAATTGTTCATAATACATGTAGCGACATCTGTCGCTCAAATAGAGGAAACTCAACAATGCTCACATTTCGAGTACATAAACACAAGGTTGGCAAGCATCCGCACATAGATGACGCTGATCTTTCCTTCATCACGCTAGAGAAGTGTGCCAACTTTCCCGGCATAAATTAGACGTACAACTGTCGAACCCCTGGTCCCCTGGTCACAAAACCCGGCCAGATGTGTAATTACCCTTTTCCACCTTTTCCATCTTCACTTCATCGCGAAATACATACCTACATAAACACTCACGCCACAGGAGTAGATCATTGAGTGCCACAAGCTGCGATTCTGACACACCATTCAATCTTGCCAATTCAGAAAAACTAAATAATTTATAAATTGTATATGATAAAGTGGTTTCATTAAAAACCCATTTAGTTCTGTACGTGCTTCATTTTTTTCATAATATTTGTACTTTTCAGAGCTGCTGAAAAACTTGCAAATAGCCAACCAAGAGCTGGGCGAGACAGACGGCACTCCAGCCACTGTAGCCGAGCAAACCCAGGATAAGAAACTAGTATTGCACACGGCAGATGTTAGCACTGCCAACATTGTCACTTATAGCTACTTAACATTTATAAGTCTATGCCTGTTTCTATTAAAGTAAGCTATGTTTTCTATAACTTGACAGTACGGTGAGCTGTTAGAAAGTTTCGAAGGTAGTTTTAACTTTTTGACGTAAAATTTCAAACTACCTTCAGAAAATTCAAAAATGGAACTTAAGTAATCATGGAACCGCGACGCAGGTGATTGCGTCAAAATTTAAAATAAATTAAATGAATGTTAATTATCGTATACATTTTAATGACGATTTTAACTCAATTTTGTGCTAAAATTATGTAAAGCACATAAACAAAAACACATAAATTGATACAAATACATAAAATGGCTAGATCTCAAAAATACGTTTTAATATTAATTCGATTCGATGGCGTTAAAAGGTTGCCCAAGTTATTCACCAGGTGGCTCTGGCCTTGGGACATCCTGTATAGCTTAAATGAATACTAGAAGCTTATTTTCCAAATTAAAAGAAAATCTTACTGCCATTACATCACCAACGATTTTACTAATAAATAAGACGAAAATTTAGTAATAATACGTAGGTTCGGAAAACCTGTTGTAGTTTTGTATAATGTCAAAATACTGCCAAAATGTAGCCTATTTTTGTACAATTACCTATTTTGATGTATGAAAATTGACATTACACAGAACAAATATGTCATAATAATCTAATTCTAAAATGATGAAGTACGTCGAAACTCCTATTGTTCTATTAATCAACGCAAAATCATAATATAATATACTGTTCTCTTGAAAAGCAAGCATAATGTCCCACCTGTAGGTAAGTGGTAGTAACGTCCATAGGCGACGGTAACCTCTTACCATCAGGCGGGCTGTATGCTCGTTTGCCACCGCAGTAGTTTAAAAAATAACTCTCGATAACAAATAGGTCAGCACACAATCAGCTGCAGAGTCAATGGACCCGCCTAGCATACACTAAATGTGATGTAATGGTAGAGGCGTCAGTTCTCTGCATAATATCGTGTATTAAAATAGGTATTAAAATTATTGGGCCCAGTGACTCATCCTTACTCCCAAGGTTCTTAATAAGGCTCCCCTATAAATAGTTAGAAAGGTCTTATGTCATATTATGATTTGAGTCGAATAATAGTAATAAGTTAGATAAGTGAAAGTGATGTTAAATTAACATATTTTTAAGTGCCTATACTTAATGTTTTACTCATAAATGCTGATGCAATCCACTAGTCTTATGATAACATGTTTGTACAGGGTGTAGCAAAAAAATTTTGTGCTGACTCTCACTAAGACGAATAGCTATAATTACAATTTGTGGAAAAAATCATAATTATTGATACGTATAAAATGATTATTGTGAAATAATTTTTACTATTGTATTAGTATTTAGTGTTATAATTATTTTACATTGATATAAAACTGTGTAATAAATAAATTTAATACTTTTATTTTTATGATTATGATTTTTTTTGCTAATGAATATTTTTAATACATCCTGTACATAATACAATAAGATAAACTAAAAATACTTTCAACTTAAATACATCTTGCAATTACTACAAAGAGCTGCTATTTTTTTTTACTAAATTAAAATCATAAAAATGCGTTATTAATGTTTTTATAAGAATTCTCTTGGCCATCATTTTCAAGTAGGTAGTGCCTATCTGTCTACTTGATAATTACTTTTTATTAATATTTATATTTTTAACTATTCATCTAAGACTGTGTAGGGCAAAAATATTTAATATAAAATATTGATTATTGTAAACATACTTTTGGTGCTCATACTTTAACGTTAAACAAAAAACTAATGAACTTGAAATACTATCACAAACATATATTTGTTGAATACTGTACCAGCTTGTGGAAGGTCTTAGGTTTAGGTTTAGGTTAATGGGCTCCTTTTTCCGCACTTGAACTCAAACTTGGTCCTTTGTACGTAGTTAAGGCGTGCTAATTTAGCCAGCCCAGCTCCCTCCAGAAGTCCAGCAGTCTCTTCGGACGCTCGCAGATCTCTCGGAGGGACCCTGTTCCTAATGCGATTTTTACCCTGTGGTCCTTAAGTCCCTCACACTCCAGGACCACATGGGCCGCTGTTTCCTCGTCTACTAGGCATCCCCTGCATAGAGGGCTGTCCGTAGCTCCTATCATGAACAGTAGTTTGTTCAGGGGGAGGTGTCCTGTTATTGTGCCAACTACTGTCCTGAGTTCTGTCCGTTTGAGATCTAGCAGTTTATTAGTTAGTTTTGGCGATCGTTCGGTCACCACCAACTTTGACTGTCTACATCCAATTGTGTTTTGCCAACGTTTATTGTGCTGGTCCGTTGTGTGTTTGCTCACCCATGCTCGCAGTGTGTTAAAAGAGAGGGGTAGGGACGGAGGGGGACCAGCACTTTCCATCCCTGATCCCTTTCTTGCCAGCTCATCGGCGGCGTCGTTCCCCATTGAATTGCTGTGACCCTTGATCCATTGTATCGTAACCCTGTTTGTCAGGGAGATATCTTCAAGCGCCTGGTGGCACTCCAGGATTAGGGCAGAGTTTATACTGTTCTTTCCCAATGCCATCAAGACCGACATACTGTCCGATAAGATTCGGATGCCCTGGTCTCTTATACCGAGTCTCTTTACTCGCATGGCAGCCTGTGTGATTGCTACACACTCGCATTGGAATATGGTACTATGTTCCCCTAGTGGTATGGAACTCTTAATATTCAGATCCAGCGAGAAGATTCCTGCACCGGTGCCTTGGTCGGTCTTGGATCCGTCCGTGTAGATACGGACTTCTCTTATCCCAGACCAGTCCGCCTCCGTTTCCGCAGTTTGTATCTGGTATCTTTTGCCGAAAGTGAACTGTTTCGCGATTCGGTCACACTTGGCTTCAAACATAGGGTTACTCTGAACCATTGTTTCCCATAAGGTTCGATGGGAGCCAAGTTTATTGTTCCATTGTTTTGTTATCTTAAGTCTTAGAATTGCCATCTTTGCCTCCTGCTGTATATGCAGATCAAGAGGTGGCAGTCCCAGTAGTACTTCAAGTGAAGCTGTTGGTGTCGAGCGCATGCAGCCCGTTATGGCAGAGCATGCCATTCTCTGGAACCGTTGCAGCCTGTTGACCGCTGTATTGAGCTTGGTTCTGGACCACCAGGCCACCGCGCCATAGGCAACGAAGGGCCTCACCACGGCTGTATACAGCCACCTGGCAATCCTGGGGGAGATTCCCCATGTTTTGCCAAGAAGTCTGCTGCACTGCCACAGCGAGATGCTGGCTTTGGCCAGTTTGTGTTCCAGATGTTTGTTCCATAACAGCTTTTTGTCGAAAATGACCCCAAGGTATTTGACCTCGTCTGTTAAGGATAGTTTGGTACCGAATAGCTTGGGGAGTCTGAGTTCTCCCAGATTCCTCTTGTGTGTGAACAGGACCATCTCTGTCTTAGATGGATTGACCGAGAGGTCGTGCTCACTACACCAGCTTTCGACTATTTTTAATGCAGACCCCATGAGGTCGCATAGAACGTTCTCGAATGGTCCGCTAATAAGTATGGCTATGTCATCTGCATAGCCAATTGTATGGAATCTGTTGTCATTTAACCGGCTTATCAGCTCATTGACTACAATATTCCATAATAATGGAGATAAGACCCCACCCTGTGGGCATCCCCTAGCGACCACTGCTCTGGTTGTGTTATTTATCGTTATTCGAACGGCCCTGCGTCTCAGCATTGAGTCGATCCATCCGGCTATGGTATCCTTGACTCCGTGCTTAATCAGTGCCTGATTGATGCTCCCAAAGTGTGTTTTGTCAAAAGCACCTTCTATGTCTATGAAGACTCCTAGAGTGGATTGCTTAGACGTCATAGCGTGTTCGATGTGAGTCGTTACGCTATGCAATGCTGATTCTGTGCTTTTACCTGCAGTGTAGGCATGCTGATTTTTGTGGAGAGGGTACTTTATTAGCGCCGAGTCTCTAATGTCTCTGTCGCATATTCTCTCTAGCACCTTCAGCAGGAACGATGTCAGGCTGATGGGCCTGAAAGCTTTGGGTTGTGTATAGTCACTTTTGCCGGGCTTCGGAATAAACACAACCCTTACCTCTCTCCACTTCAATGGTATATATCTTTTAGCAAGGCAGGCTCGGTATATACTGACCAAATGATCAAGTAGTCTCCCACCACACCATTTCAGGAGGCCGGGGAATATTCCATCCGGGCCTGGTGCCTTGTATGGTAGGAAACTGTCCATTGCCCATCTTACCTTATCTCTGGTCACAACTTTCTCAACTTGTTCCCATTCTGCTTCACTCGGGTGGTGTTCCGCTGTCTCACTCCATGTCTGCTCATTTTTAATTTCGCAGCCTGGAAAGTGCGTGCCTAGCAGTAGTTCACATACATCCGAGTCCGTTTTGGTATATGTTTTATCAGGTTTGATTAGTGATCCTAGGTTGTGGACTTTATCGTTACTGAGTACGTTTTTTATCCTAGCAGCCTGGGTGTTCGATTCTATACTGGAGCAGAAGCGTCTCCAGCACTCCTCCTTCCGTTGCCGGACACACTTCTTATATTTATTCTGGGTCTCCTTGTAGGTATCCCAGTCACTGTCGCATCTAGTGTTTTTGGCCCTATTGAACTGTTTCCTAAGTTTCCTTTTAAGTTTCTCCAGCTCAGGTCCCCACCACTGGTGTCGCGGTTTTGGTCCCGACTGGGGGGAAGTTAGGGGGCATGTCTGTTCGTAGGCGTCTGTTAGAGTCAACGTTATCTTGTCAACCTGTTTGTCTATGTCATTGTCTGTATGGTAGGTGGGTGGTATTACTATCTTCGCTAGGGATTTCTCCGCACCGATCGCGTACCTAATACGGTCAGTTTTGCGAGGATTTCTGCTCACACTCCTTTCCCGGTTTTCTATGTTCAATTTAAATCTGACCCAGCGGTGGTCAGAGCATGAAGCCTCGTCAGACACATGCCAGTCCGAAATTAGGTTAGATGCCCGGTCCGATGCTAATGTCAGATCTATTATTGTTTGAGCCCTTCGTGTTACAAAAGTGGGTTCTGCGCCCCGATTTATTAGCGAGAGTTTGGTTGTCATAAGATAATTAATGAGATCCTCACCTCTGCCGTTCGCGGTCTCGCTCCCCCACAATGGGTGGTGCGCGTTTGCGTCCGTTGCGATGATTACCTCTAGGTCCTCTGCTTCGCAGTGCTGGATCAGACCTGCCAGCTCCGGTGTGGGTGCCTCAGCGTCACTCGGAAGGTACGCCGACGCGAGCACCATCGGCGGCAGGTTGCTGTTGGGCGCGTTCCTGGTCCTGACAGTAGTCAGATTCCTGGAACAATACTCTGTTAGGAGTACGGCGCTGACATGCTTGGGGACGTATATACACGTACGAGGATTACCCACCGTGGTGTCATAAATTAGGTCGCCTCCCAAGCTGCTCAGACCGTAGACCCTCCCCCCCCTGATCCACGGTTCCTGGATCATGGCTACGGTCGATGTTTGTACCTCCAACAACCTGCGTAGGGAAGCCGTTGCAGTCTGACTGTGTTGGAGGTTGATCTGTAGTACGCTTATAAAGTTAAGAGGAGCTGGAGTCATATGTAGCGAAGCCATCACTACCTAACAACTCCCTCTCCTCTTCGGACGAGGATTCCCTGTCCGCCGTTAGCGTAGCTTCCTGTCGCTTCTTAGAAGCATCAGGAGGCCTCGCTGTGGTCGAGACCTGGGTAGGAACAGCGGTGACGCGGCCTGGTTTCCCCTGGCTGACCTCAGTCGTGCGACTGGGTTTGCCTTGAGGATCCCCCTCGCCCCCAGGGAGGGCCCCAGGGTCGAGGTTTGGCTGTATCTGCTGCTCCTGGGGAGGCACGGGTGCGTCAGCCGCACTAGCGCTCTCCTCATCCCCGTACTTGACGTACACGGAGCCGACTCTGTAGCACAGTCGTCTCCCGTTCTTATCTAGAAGGGCTACGTCGGCCTGCAGTATGCCCAGTATCAGACGGAGTTGCCCCTTCTCCTCCTGCACCTCCGAGTGATACACGGCCCACTGGTCGACGGCATGCCACGGGTTTTGTCCTACGAGGCGACGCCGGACAATGTCCAAGCCTTCGCCCCCGTACTTTGGTATTAGGACGTACGCCTTGACCCTTTTCGGCAATTCAGACTGGCGTTTTACCACCAGTCTGGTACCAGGGTGTGGTGTTTTGAACGTCTCCACATTGTTGCGGAGCCATTCCACCGAGCGATCGTCCCAGCACCAAAGCTTGACAACCCCCTCGCCTAGTATAGGTCGTCCCCTAAAGCCTGGGGCCGAGGTCGCCGAAGCACTGCCGCTGGGAATCCCCAGTTGCCGGTCAATTGCCTCGTCGATCTCGGCCTCAATGGCCTCGAGGTGTTCCGCCTTGAGTTCGCGGAATGGCTCCGTGAGTATCGCCATGCACAAGTCTTTTGACTTCAGCGCGTCGGCGTAGTTCACGGAGCCCTCCGGATGGCGTTTTGTTTTTGGCCGTTTTGCAACGTCCGTTGGTGTTATTGAATCGTCCGGGCGATTCCGTTTTGCGGGCTTGCTGCTGTCGTCTTTCGTCTCGACGACCGGGGTCGACTGACGTGACGCCACTTGCTTCCCTGCTCTTTTGCCTCTATACAAGCGGGCTTTAAAAGGCTCTGGTCCTCCTCTGGCTGCTGGCACTGCCTTAGCACTGGCCGTCGCTGCTACCACTGAGGTTGCTGCGGCCGGCAACGCGCTTGGGCTCGGGGTCGCCTCCACTGATGAAAGCGCCCTGTTGCCATCTGCCTCGAGATCCCTAGCCTTCTTCGCCTTGGCTTTCGCCTTCTCGCGCCTCACTTTGCTAGAGACTCGCTTTTTTTTCTTTTTTTGCTTTGTTGATTTGGCTGATGCCGCTGTCGGCTGTGGTCCGGGTCCGCCCACGCCCGAGATATCCCTCCTTAGAGACGATGTCTTCCTCGGAGTGACGCTCGGCATGGCCTCCTGTAGGTCGGATAGGTCCATTGCCGTACTTGCAGCTTCAGCCGCTGGTGATGTGGGTACATCTCCTGGTGCTACCAAAGTTGGCGCAGGAGCTGCTGGTATTTGTGATACCGAGCCTGTACAGGCTGCGGTTGTTGTTGGCGCATTAAGGGATGCTGCCAAAGGGTTTGGAAGGTCGAAGGTCTTTTTAAAGTAATAAAATAAAAAACTTTTCCGTATCTTTTTGTTTTAATTTATGACCCATTGTTATTACAGAGATTTACACTGAATGCAATATTTTATAATAGACTTAGAGGACCCGGCGCGACTTCGTACGCGTACACCTACTTTACCTACTCTTTTTTCTTGCTTGTAAATCTTCCTCTTTAATCACTCTATCTATTGTTATCGCACTAATATCCGTTGCGTAGTTTAAAATATCTCTACGAATATAGATACATAGGGACAGCCGTATCAGCCGTATCAATGATACGAGGCACCCGGGCCACAGGGCCCCAAACGTGTACACAAAATACGTTATCCATAATTTCTTTTAGACTCTTCTGTACTTCACGGGTAAAAAAATTATTCAATAGGGAATTTCAGACCAGGGTCGGAGGCCGCTCAGACAAAATAGCAATTCGTATCAAGGATACAATCCGTTTTCATTTGCCTTTCGCTTAACAGATAATTAACATTATTATTGAATATCAAAACCATTACTTCCATGAAATTGTGTAAAATATAAGCCTATAAGATGGCAAAAATAACAAAAATGTTGATGTCAAATTAAAAATCTCATATGTTCACCACTATCGGTAGGGTCCTAAGACTTAAGAAACTTCTTACCCCGTTCTTTTCTCAACGGGTCAGATGGACTTTTATAATGGATAATAAAATCGGCTTGGTCCACACGCCCTCAATCTTCAATTTGCTCTGTTTTCAAATTAATGATAGAAGGTATTGTTAATCAACAGAAATTTCGAGCTCGCTACATTTATTGATTTTACGTTATTTTTATTGAAATCGCGCAATGTTTTAAAAGAAATATAAAAAAATTCGAGCTCGCTACGCTCGCTCCTTCAGTAACGTAAGTCATTTATATAATAATCACGTATGATTTTTATATAGCCAAGGCAAGGGCCAAGATATCAAAAATTCTAAACACGCCTCCCTCGCTTCGCTTTCTAGAGTCTATTGTCACACAAATGTCGAGCTTGCAACGCTCGCTATATTTAAGTGCTTTCGCTGCGCTCGACCATTAATAGACTTAAGCTGATAGTAGGCTGCGGTCAGTGCTTACCATCAGGCAGGCCGTAAGCTTGTTTGCCACCTTGGTGGTATAAAAAAATTAGGATTTAAGTTACTCATAAAAATATTGTATTGTTAGGAGACATCAATATTGACATTAGTGGCGAATCTGTTGATAACAGAGCGGCGTCATATCTGGACCTCATCTCTTTACATGGATTGCTACCAGCATACAACTACCCCACGCATGGTCATACGTGTTTGGATCACATACTGTTGAAAACTAAGCTAAAAGCTTACTGCTTTATTTCTAGCACTTCAGTCACTGACCATGATTGCACTATGTTGTTCCTAGGTAATGCAAAGCACAGTGTTCAACCGGATAGGTACATAAAAACAATTGATTATTCTAAATTGGACCAGGATATAAACAAACTTTGTTTCGAAACTGTCTTAAATAGCGACGACGTTAACTCGGCAACTGATTCACTGATAACTTCTTTAATTAATACCATAAATGACAATACCACTACTAAAAAAATGACTAAGAGGGATTACTACAGGAAATCATGGGTTACTGACGGCTTACTTAGGTGTATGAGGCATAGAGATGCCCTATATAAAAAAATGAAAAAGTACCCTAATGACGAAATTAACTCAATTTCCTACAAAAGGTACCGAAACTTCTGCAATAACCTGATAAAAAAAGTAAAACGAGAACATGATCGCAATGAGCTGAGAAAGGCAGGTAATAATAGCAAAACAATGTGGAAAGCCATAAAAAATATAACTCACACGAGTACTAGTAAAAAAGATGCAAGTGAACTATTAGGGCCAGGGGATACTACAGACACACTTAATTCTATAAATAAATACTTCGTTGAGGTGGGTGCTAGGCTAGCTCAGAATATACTTAAAAGTAGATCTGGGGATCCAGTGACACTTACGAGTCAATCTTCACTAAACTCAATGGCTCTTATTCCTACAGATGAGGCAGAAATTAGCGACATAATACTTTCCTTAAAGAGTGGCAGTGCGGTAGGTTTGGATGGGATTTCCTCGGATGTAATCAAGCGTTATAGAGCTTTGCTTCTGACACCGATTACACATATTTGCAACCTGGCTCTCCAAACAGGTGTTTTTCCAAATGCGTTTAAAAGATCATTCATCCACCCTATTCACAAATCTGGGGACAGAGACTGTGTTGCTAACTATAGGCCAATTTCTATACTCCCTGCGTTGTCAAAAATACTTGAGCGTGTAATGAATAAAAGACTGGTAAGCTACTTAAATAAATATAACATACTTGCCCCCTCACAGTATGGCTTTAGATCTAATAAATCCACTACTGACGCATTACTCGAGTTGACTAACTTCATAACGGAAAATTTGGATAAAAAGCAGAAAACGTTGGTGATCTTTCTGGATTTAGCAAAAGCGTTTGACACAGTTTCTGTCCCTTTACTTTGTAACAAGTTGGAAAACATGGGTATCCGAGGAATCCAACTTAAATTATTTGAAAATTATTTGTCATCGAGGCTGCAGTGTGTTAAAATTGGCCATAATAACATAAGTACAGAACTTCCAGTGGAATTTGGGGTACCACAGGGTAGCGTCCTCGGGCCAACCTTATTTTTAATTTATATTAATGATTTAATTAAACTCCAACTCCCTGCAGGAAAAATAGTATCATTTGCGGATGACACAGCGCTTCTTTTTAGTGAAGACTCATGGCAGAAAGTATATAGCAATGCACAGATAGGTTTCAATACTGTATGTAAATGGCTAAATGATAATTTACTAACCTTAAACGCAAGTAAAACGAAATGCATTGCCTTTGGAATAACTTCTAGGAGTACACAATCTTCTGAGACTCACCACATAAAAGCTCACACATGTTCATCAAAAGATGAGCACCCTTGTGCTTGTCCACTCATCGAAAACACATCTTGTGTAAAATACTTGGGTGTTCATGTAGATTCGAAACTTTCTTTCTATGCTCATGTTAATGCTACTACAGGAAGAATCCGTAAGCTCCTATACATCTTCAAAACCTTAAGACATGTAGCTGATACAAAATTAATACGCACAACTTATTTCGCCTTATGCCAATCCATCATTACCTACGGCATTATATCATGGGGAGGTACAACTAAAAGTAATCTTATAAATTTAGAGAGAGCTCAGAGGATGATACTGAAAGTATCATACTTCCTACCATATAGACACCCAACAACAGAGCTATACAAGACAAGTAATGTATTAACTGTCAGACAACTTTTTATATTGCACACGGTTATGAAAAAACATTCGTCTATAGACATTGATCATAACTCAAACAAACGTAGGCGTTATGAGGTTTGCAGTAGAGATTCAAAATACTCTACAGAATTTGCCCATAGATTTTATGGATTTTTAGGCGATTTTATTTACAATAAAATAAATACCATATTACATATACACGAGCTGCACAAGAACAAATGCAAATACATAGTAAAAACTTGGTTGCAAACTTTAGACTACGACGCCACGGAATTATTACTAAAACCATCATCGTAAATTGTCACCTATACGCCCACATACATCCGCACAGCAAACACACTCCACACACATGCACACACACACACACACACACACACTTAAACTCACACACACCCACGCACACACGCACTCAGCCGCAGGTCATAATTTTTATAATTTTTATTATTGTTATTTTATTTCTTTTACGAATAATTTTGCTACTTTGTTAATATTGTACTCTGTTTTAAATACCTACCGGTGATCTGGTATTTTTTACCGGATAATATCTAGGGGAAGACCTGGCGATCTGTGCTACAGGTTTGATTATCAAATCTACTACAGACGTCAGTTCTCTCACATTTTATGTATATTATTAGAGTTGGTTGTTTATAATAATTAGCAGTTGTGATGAGAAAATAAAGAATTATTTTATTATTTTATTTATTTATTAGCACCCCCCCGTAATTGGAGGTATCAACTAGGGAGGCCCCTATACAACCAGTGATATGTGGCCCCTGGAGGGCAAGGTACGCCACTGGACAGACGGCGGGAAGCGACTTGAAAGTTACTTGGTATATTCTGTTATTTAGCTCTGAGTATGCTAGCTTTTAGTATTGCCATAAGAACTAGAATCTATGGAAATTGATCAAAAGGTCAAATAATATTCCATACTTACAGCATATTTCATGATGTACAGGGTGGAACAGAAGTGTCGGGTTTGTAGGGTAAATTCCATGGCTTGGCACAGACAAAAACTCGAAGAAAAAGTGCAGTTTATACAGAAATATTGTTTGTTGTTTTGTAACAGAATTATTGGTTATGTAGGTACCACCCTGAACCTGAATTTACATGTTCAATATATTATTGTAGCGCAGTATATATATATTTTTTCTCTATGGCTCTGTGTATGTGTGTAGTTTTGTCTCTTTCTGTGGCATTACAGCTCTCAAACGGGTGGATCGATTTTGTTGCGAATCTTTATTTGAAAGCCAGTTTAATCGACTAAGTTGCTTGTTTCATTGTAATCTGTGTAGTAATTATAAAATAAATTAGATTCAAAAACCTAAACGACCTTTTCTGTCGGATAGGTTAAAGGTTCAGAATCTTTACCAATATATTTTTCTCTATTTGAGGTGCCTAAAATAAATAAAACAAAACATAATATTTCAGTCTTTTAATAGAACCGTTACAAACATGAAATCCTAACAACATACAAACGTACATTTTTACCTATTTTTAACACTAAGTAAATATTCAAAAAATTATAAATATAAATAAGTAAGGCCTTTCAAATACTTGTGCCAAGCTCAGAGGTAAATGCTAATTTTGAGTTAAATTTAAATTATATCTTGCACCACCGAGGGTTAGGGCTAACCTTGAGATAAATATTTAAATTATAACCCACCGATCTGCCAGGGTTAACCAACTAAGTTTGGGTTAGTGATGTCAAAAACCACATATCATTTTAAATCTGAGACTTTAGAAAGCGACCATTCATAAGATTGATTTTTTTTTCTGTTTTTAAAATCTGTCCAGAATGGCTCATTTGGTTATGAAAATTATGTCTTTGCAGCAGTATTCGTTGAATACAAAATATGTGTTTCTTATATAATTCAAGATGAAAAGTCGTGATTTTTGGTATTGTTTTTTCACCAAATAAGACAAGTTAGTCTGGACAGATTAAAGTTGTGTCTGAGTAAATTTCTACTGGTACAATATAAGCTGGTGATGAAACAAATCAATAATTTAACTCTAAGTTAGTAAGTCTCGAGTTACTGATTTACCCAGAGTTTTGGCACAAGTGGGCCTTATAGTGGCCTTAAGTGGCCTTAAAGAACATAATTCAGATACTTAGTTACACTTAGCTGATTTCTACATCTAGAAAGCTCCTTCAAGTACGTACAAAGAAAAAAATACTTTCAAAAAACCTTGGCAAGTAAGTATACTTTGAGTAACAAAAACTGAAATCCTAAGTATTATAACATAATATTAACTACTCATTGTTATAATATGATTTATTGTAGAAGTATATAAGTATGTACATGCTATAATTACGTTTGGAAGGATTGTGAATTTTTGACACAAGATGTTGGATATTAATTGGAAATATAAAAATATTAATTTAGTATTTAATTTAGAACTGAATTCTATTAAAATTTAAATTTAATTTAAACAATTCCTTTTCTGCATTGCAATAAAAAATGAAGTCAATCATAATGAAAACTTTTCGTTTTGAAATCAAAATAGGCCTAAAACTATAGTTAACGTACAGCAAATATTAAGAAAAATAGTACGTAAATGGGTTTATTTTTTATTTAAAAAAATGAATATTTTTATAATACAAAAAAGATGGGGCCGTATTAATAGTAGCTTAAATCTTACCCTGCATTATTAATTAGTAATAATAATACTTTATTTAGACCTACTGGTAAAAGGAAAATAAAAATAACTACCGTTATTTTATATTTATATACAAAATAGTTAAATCTATTGGAAGATAGTAAATAAGTACGTACAATAAAATTACAAATTCAAGTATGGCAACATTGGCAAATCTGGCATTAATTTTTAAATAAAACTTTATAAAACAAAATGTTTCATAATATTTTTTTCTTAATGATGAAAAAGTCACGTTTACTAATAGTAAACAAAATATGTTTAATTTAATACCTACATTCGGTATGTTATTATGTTCTAGTTGGCACCGACCTATCGTACAGACAGAAATACATACATATTATAAAGAGCACCTTAAAGAACTACCATATACATTGTTTAGATAAACGGTTAAAAAAAATTTAAAACATTTGAGTATATTTTCTCATTAAAAATAAATTATTTTTTATTTTTTTAAGAAAGACTCGGACAAATAAAAAATACTTGAATCATCACATAAAAAAATAAGTCAAATTATTTATTTACTTAACCAAAAAAATTTGACCTTATATTTATTTTACTTGTTTCACTGGTTGAACAACATTTTATAATATTATACAGTATAGTGAGCAGAATATTCTCATAGTAATTAATGATTACAGTAACTATTAATTATAAGTAATTCTATTCACGTGTAATTTAATTATTTTAATACCAAGAACACGATTGTCGCTAACAGATTACGCTATGAAGCACGTATACTATATTTACATTTGTCAAAACGATAATAATTAAGTAAAACAATAATTATATAAAAATGTATTATGTAAGTATTACGTATAAAATAACTTCAAAATATTTTCGAATACGACGAAGATCACAAAATTAATTTAAAATAGAGAGCCATATTGGATTCATAAAAAGATACAAAAGTACACAAAAAAAATCTACCTACAAATTCTGTTGAAGTTAGGAGCTCATGTAAACAATACATATGAATATATAGTTTAAAAACTATAAATGTAAATCATTTGAAACTTATAAATTTGAGTAAACTCTAATAAATAAGTCACTAAATAAAGTTCCAGAGCGTACCAAATAAAAAAGAGCATTCTAATCTGGTTACAATATAACCTGGTTATAATAATCATGCGAAATAATACTAATTTAAAAGAGTATTTTAAATAATATCAGCTCAGCATCAGGTACAGCAATAAATAGAAGACGAGAAATTACTAAACTAATATGAATTAGTCCGATGTAATAAATTAGAAGGTAGGTACCGATTAATTTTAGTTAAAACTAAAATTAAAGTTTATTGATAAACTCTTAGTCGACATTTTAGTCTTAGATTCTAACAGCTCAGGTAAAAGATTTTTTTATTTTAGTTAAATTAAAATTCAAGTATATTGATAAATGCTAAGTCAACACTTTAGTCTGAGATACTAACAGCCCATAATAGAAATGGTCATATAATAATAATCTACACATTGTGCTTTAAATAAAATCAAATTTCTCATACCTGAAAACTTATTCAGTACGTAAATTCAAAGATATTACTTACAGGAACCATTAGTCGGTTACTTGTTTCTCAGAGCCACTTTGCCAGCCAGAGTCCATGGTATTTGTGTCACTATAGCAATGATGATGATTGGTCTTCAGCGGTTCTTCTTTATTCTCCCTACCTCCTTCATATTGGGAATCAGGCGCTATACACTTCGAAGTTTCCGGTTCATTCGAATACCTCACGTCTTCGCGTCCATCGTCGTCAGACAACAGCGACTCCTCTGTCTTAGGAGAGAGAGGCGAAATTGGCGTGAAGAAATCTCCCTTATTAGAATCGTTGCTTGGCTGTCTAGGGTGTTCGAACGTTTTGGGGCTAGTCTTCATTCGAATAGGACTCATTTTGAGCCTCATCTTAGGACTGCCGTGGATTCTGATACTGGAATTGGAATCCGACATTCTCCTATCCTCCATTCGTTCGCGCTCACTCAATCTCGTCTCGTTCATTCTATCCATCCTTGGTATGTCGGCTCTAGAATCGACTCGTGAATCAGTCGATCGATCGGTCAATTTCGACTCGTTCAATCTTTGGGATTCGTTCAGCGAGTCATTCGGTCTCTTCTTGCGACAGTCGCTCAATCTCGACTCGTTCATTCTGGATTCCTCCCAAGCCGGTTCCATATCGACCATATGCTTCCTGGGGTCAATCCTTTCATCTTGCCTCTCTCTAAGCCTCATAGAGTTATTCAGCTGTTCTATTTGCTGTTCTGTCAATCTCATCAGAGAGCTGTTCGTTGGCTCCTGGTACTGTTTTTCTTGATGTTTCAGGCTCATATGTTTTTCAGGCTGTCGAGGTCTTCTTTTGGAACAAGTTTGGGGTTGAGGCCTCTGTTGGCGTGTTAGTGTGAAGGATCCGGTGTCAGATTCGGATGTGGATTCGGGATGGCTCTCTATGGTGCCGACTAGAGCTGATACGTTGGGGTTCACGCAGCAGTCAGCCTGGAATTATGAGAATTAAATGTTGATTGGTGGGAATTGTGCGGTGTAATGAACTAACTGGAGAGGTTTTCCCTGGCGAGTACAACTGGAGTTCTTCAAGAAAGGTTTTTATGAGGTCGGCTATGCGTGGGTGATGCCTCTGGTATTGCAAACCTCCATAGTTTGCGGTGGCTTAGATCATAAGCTTGTTTGCCACCTTAGAGGTATATAAAAAAGTGGAGATCGCAGTATTGTAAATATAATAATGGAAAACGCTGATTTTTACAACCAAAATACCGAAATTTCCGACCTCGCTACGCTCGCTAATTCATTAGTTTTCTTTGATAAGTTTAATCAAAAATTGAAAAATTTCTTTATTTTTCGTTCATTTACTAAATATTCACACCAATCGCGCCACATACTTAATTCAGATATAAAGAGCCAAACTAACAAGTCCGAGCTGAGCTCGCTGCGTACACTCAGTCTTAAATACTTGGGTGTTCATGTAGATTCGAAACTTTCTTTCTATGCTCATGTTAATGCTACTACAGGAAGAATCCGTAAGCTCCTATACATCTTCAAAACCTTAAGACATGTAGCTGATACAAAATTAATACGCACAACTTATTTCGCCTTATGCCAATCCATCATTACCTACGGCATTATATCATGGGGAGGTACAACTAAAAGTAATCTTATAAATTTAGAGAGAGCTCAGAGGATGATACTGAAAGTATCATACTTCCTACCATATAGACACCCAACAACAGAGCTATACAAGACAAGTAATGTATTAACTGTCAGACAACTTTTTATATTGCACACGGTTATGAAAAAACATTCGTCTATAGACATTGATCATAACTCAAACAAACGTAGGCGTTATGAGGTTTGCAGTAGAGATTCAAAATACTCTACAGAATTTGCCCATAGATTTTATGGATTTTTAGGCGATTTTATTTACAATAAAATAAATACCATATTACATATACACGAGCTGCACAAGAACAAATGCAAATACATAGTAAAAACTTGGTTGCAAACTTTAGACTACGACGCCACGGAATTATTACTAAAACCATCATCGTAAATTGTCACCTATACGCCCACATACATCCGCACAGCAAACACACTCCACACACATGCACACACACACACACACACACACACTTAAACTCACACACACCCACGCACACACGCACTCAGCCGCAGGTCATAATTTTTATAATTTTTATTATTGTTATTTTATTTCTTTTACGAATAATTTTGCTACTTTGTTAATATTGTACTCTGTTTTAAATACCTACCGGTGATCTGGTATTTTTTACCGGATAATATCTAGGGGAAGACCTGGCGATCTGTGCTACAGGTTTGATTATCAAATCTACTACAGACGTCAGTTCTCTCACATTTTATGTATATTATTAGAGTTGGTTGTTTATAATAATTAGCAGTTGTGATGAGAAAATAAAGAATTATTTTATTATTTTATTTATTTATTAGCACCCCCCCGTAATTGGAGGTATCAACTAGGGAGGCCCCTATACAACCAGTGATATGTGGCCCCTGGAGGGCAAGGTACGCCACTGGACAGACGGCGGGAAGCGACTTGAAAGTTACTTGGTATATTCTGTTATTTAGCTCTGAGTATGCTAGCTTTTAGTATTGCCATAAGAACTAGAATCTATGGAAATTGATCAAAAGGTCAAATAATATTCCATACTTACAGCATATTTCATGATGTACAGGGTGGAACAGAAGTGTCGGGTTTGTAGGGTAAATTCCATGGCTTGGCACAGACAAAAACTCGAAGAAAAAGTGCAGTTTATACAGAAATATTGTTTGTTGTTTTGTAACAGAATTATTGGTTATGTAGGTACCACCCTGAACCTGAATTTACATGTTCAATATATTATTGTAGCGCAGTATATATATATTTTTTCTCTATGGCTCTGTGTATGTGTGTAGTTTTGTCTCTTTCTGTGGCATTACAGCTCTCAAACGGGTGGATCGATTTTGTTGCGAATCTTTATTTGAAAGCCAGTTTAATCGACTAAGTTGCTTGTTTCATTGTAATCTGTGTAGTAATTATAAAATAAATTAGATTCAAAAACCTAAACGACCTTTTCTGTCGGATAGGTTAAAGGTTCAGAATCTTTACCAATATATTTTTCTCTATTTGAGGTGCCTAAAATAAATAAAACAAAACATAATATTTCAGTCTTTTAATAGAACCGTTACAAACATGAAATCCTAACAACATACAAACGTACATTTTTACCTATTTTTAACACTAAGTAAATATTCAAAAAATTATAAATATAAATAAGTAAGGCCTTTCAAATACTTGTGCCAAGCTCAGAGGTAAATGCTAATTTTGAGTTAAATTTAAATTATATCTTGCACCACCGAGGGTTAGGGCTAACCTTGAGATAAATATTTAAATTATAACCCACCGATCTGCCAGGGTTAACCAACTAAGTTTGGGTTAGTGATGTCAAAAACCACATATCATTTTAAATCTGAGACTTTAGAAAGCGACCATTCATAAGATTGATTTTTTTTTCTGTTTTTAAAATCTGTCCAGAATGGCTCATTTGGTTATGAAAATTATGTCTTTGCAGCAGTATTCGTTGAATACAAAATATGTGTTTCTTATATAATTCAAGATGAAAAGTCGTGATTTTTGGTATTGTTTTTTCACCAAATAAGACAAGTTAGTCTGGACAGATTAAAGTTGTGTCTGAGTAAATTTCTACTGGTACAATATAAGCTGGTGATGAAACAAATCAATAATTTAACTCTAAGTTAGTAAGTCTCGAGTTACTGATTTACCCAGAGTTTTGGCACAAGTGGGCCTTATAGTGGCCTTAAGTGGCCTTAAAGAACATAATTCAGATACTTAGTTACACTTAGCTGATTTCTACATCTAGAAAGCTCCTTCAAGTACGTACAAAGAAAAAAATACTTTCAAAAAACCTTGGCAAGTAAGTATACTTTGAGTAACAAAAACTGAAATCCTAAGTATTATAACATAATATTAACTACTCATTGTTATAATATGATTTATTGTAGAAGTATATAAGTATGTACATGCTATAATTACGTTTGGAAGGATTGTGAATTTTTGACACAAGATGTTGGATATTAATTGGAAATATAAAAATATTAATTTAGTATTTAATTTAGAACTGAATTCTATTAAAATTTAAATTTAATTTAAACAATTCCTTTTCTGCATTGCAATAAAAAATGAAGTCAATCATAATGAAAACTTTTCGTTTTGAAATCAAAATAGGCCTAAAACTATAGTTAACGTACAGCAAATATTAAGAAAAATAGTACGTAAATGGGTTTATTTTTTATTTAAAAAAATGAATATTTTTATAATACAAAAAAGATGGGGCCGTATTAATAGTAGCTTAAATCTTACCCTGCATTATTAATTAGTAATAATAATACTTTATTTAGACCTACTGGTAAAAGGAAAATAAAAATAACTACCGTTATTTTATATTTATATACAAAATAGTTAAATCTATTGGAAGATAGTAAATAAGTACGTACAATAAAATTACAAATTCAAGTATGGCAACATTGGCAAATCTGGCATTAATTTTTAAATAAAACTTTATAAAACAAAATGTTTCATAATATTTTTTTCTTAATGATGAAAAAGTCACGTTTACTAATAGTAAACAAAATATGTTTAATTTAATACCTACATTCGGTATGTTATTATGTTCTAGTTGGCACCGACCTATCGTACAGACAGAAATACATACATATTATAAAGAGCACCTTAAAGAACTACCATATACATTGTTTAGATAAACGGTTAAAAAAAATTTAAAACATTTGAGTATATTTTCTCATTAAAAATAAATTATTTTTTATTTTTTTAAGAAAGACTCGGACAAATAAAAAATACTTGAATCATCACATAAAAAAATAAGTCAAATTATTTATTTACTTAACCAAAAAAATTTGACCTTATATTTATTTTACTTGTTTCACTGGTTGAACAACATTTTATAATATTATACAGTATAGTGAGCAGAATATTCTCATAGTAATTAATGATTACAGTAACTATTAATTATAAGTAATTCTATTCACGTGTAATTTAATTATTTTAATACCAAGAACACGATTGTCGCTAACAGATTACGCTATGAAGCACGTATACTATATTTACATTTGTCAAAACGATAATAATTAAGTAAAACAATAATTATATAAAAATGTATTATGTAAGTATTACGTATAAAATAACTTCAAAATATTTTCGAATACGACGAAGATCACAAAATTAATTTAAAATAGAGAGCCATATTGGATTCATAAAAAGATACAAAAGTACACAAAAAAAATCTACCTACAAATTCTGTTGAAGTTAGGAGCTCATGTAAACAATACATATGAATATATAGTTTAAAAACTATAAATGTAAATCATTTGAAACTTATAAATTTGAGTAAACTCTAATAAATAAGTCACTAAATAAAGTTCCAGAGCGTACCAAATAAAAAAGAGCATTCTAATCTGGTTACAATATAACCTGGTTATAATAATCATGCGAAATAATACTAATTTAAAAGAGTATTTTAAATAATATCAGCTCAGCATCAGGTACAGCAATAAATAGAAGACGAGAAATTACTAAACTAATATGAATTAGTCCGATGTAATAAATTAGAAGGTAGGTACCGATTAATTTTAGTTAAAACTAAAATTAAAGTTTATTGATAAACTCTTAGTCGACATTTTAGTCTTAGATTCTAACAGCTCAGGTAAAAGATTTTTTTATTTTAGTTAAATTAAAATTCAAGTATATTGATAAATGCTAAGTCAACACTTTAGTCTGAGATACTAACAGCCCATAATAGAAATGGTCATATAATAATAATCTACACATTGTGCTTTAAATAAAATCAAATTTCTCATACCTGAAAACTTATTCAGTACGTAAATTCAAAGATATTACTTACAGGAACCATTAGTCGGTTACTTGTTTCTCAGAGCCACTTTGCCAGCCAGAGTCCATGGTATTTGTGTCACTATAGCAATGATGATGATTGGTCTTCAGCGGTTCTTCTTTATTCTCCCTACCTCCTTCATATTGGGAATCAGGCGCTATACACTTCGAAGTTTCCGGTTCATTCGAATACCTCACGTCTTCGCGTCCATCGTCGTCAGACAACAGCGACTCCTCTGTCTTAGGAGAGAGAGGCGAAATTGGCGTGAAGAAATCTCCCTTATTAGAATCGTTGCTTGGCTGTCTAGGGTGTTCGAACGTTTTGGGGCTAGTCTTCATTCGAATAGGACTCATTTTGAGCCTCATCTTAGGACTGCCGTGGATTCTGATACTGGAATTGGAATCCGACATTCTCCTATCCTCCATTCGTTCGCGCTCACTCAATCTCGTCTCGTTCATTCTATCCATCCTTGGTATGTCGGCTCTAGAATCGACTCGTGAATCAGTCGATCGATCGGTCAATTTCGACTCGTTCAATCTTTGGGATTCGTTCAGCGAGTCATTCGGTCTCTTCTTGCGACAGTCGCTCAATCTCGACTCGTTCATTCTGGATTCCTCCCAAGCCGGTTCCATATCGACCATATGCTTCCTGGGGTCAATCCTTTCATCTTGCCTCTCTCTAAGCCTCATAGAGTTATTCAGCTGTTCTATTTGCTGTTCTGTCAATCTCATCAGAGAGCTGTTCGTTGGCTCCTGGTACTGTTTTTCTTGATGTTTCAGGCTCATATGTTTTTCAGGCTGTCGAGGTCTTCTTTTGGAACAAGTTTGGGGTTGAGGCCTCTGTTGGCGTGTTAGTGTGAAGGATCCGGTGTCAGATTCGGATGTGGATTCGGGATGGCTCTCTATGGTGCCGACTAGAGCTGATACGTTGGGGTTCACGCAGCAGTCAGCCTGGAATTATGAGAATTAAATGTTGATTGGTGGGAATTGTGCGGTGTAATGAACTAACTGGAGAGGTTTTCCCTGGCGAGTACAACTGGAGTTCTTCAAGAAAGGTTTTTATGAGGTCGGCTATGCGTGGGTGATGCCTCTGGTATTGCAAACCTCCATAGTTTGCGGTGGCTTAGATCATAAGCTTGTTTGCCACCTTAGAGGTATATAAAAAAGTGGAGATCGCAGTATTGTAAATATAATAATGGAAAACGCTGATTTTTACAACCAAAATACCGAAATTTCCGACCTCGCTACGCTCGCTAATTCATTAGTTTTCTTTGATAAGTTTAATCAAAAATTGAAAAATTTCTTTATTTTTCGTTCATTTACTAAATATTCACACCAATCGCGCCACATACTTAATTCAGATATAAAGAGCCAAACTAACAAGTCCGAGCTGAGCTCGCTGCGTACACTCAGTCATTGGTTTTTGTTATATTTAGGTATATCATGATCACCCATCTCAAAAACTTCGAGCTCTACGCCCGTGCTCTGAATCTTTGCCTCGAAGACATTAGTCGTCTTATACGACACCCACGAGTGTAATGAGTTGGTGCTATTGGTGCCACCCCCTTACACTCGTGGGTGTCGTACAAGGCGACTAATGTTTTCGAGGCAACAAATCTAGTCTCCGTAGGCTGAAAAATAGGCAGCAGCGTTTTCCATTATTATATTTATAACACTGCGATCTCCCACCCGCCTGCCAAGCGTGGAGATTATGGCGATGACCTCCCCTTTCGTGGGAGAGGCCCTAAGTCCTGCAGTGGACTGTAATGGGCTGTGATGATCACATAATGGGTAAAAAGGTTTTTACGGGGTCGGCAACGCGTGGGTGATGCCGCTGGTATTGCAAACGTCCACAGGCTGCGGTGACTGCGTACCATCAGGCAGGCCGTAAGCTTGTTTGCCACCTTAGTGGTATAAAAAAATATATTTAAAGAGAGGTAGGGCATAGCGGGGTATCTCGTTCGAATTGGAGCCGCCCGACTGGGGAAGTATCTCCACCTTACAGAATATCGCAGCTAAATAATACTCTTTTAAATAGTATTGTGTTTCTGCCGGTGAGTAAGGTTTCCAGAGCTCCATGGGGTGGGGATTTGGGGAACCGTGGGTCTGGCAGTGGAGTGGCATTTGCCTTTTGCTGCCAGAGCAACGTGTTATAGAGGTAGGCAACGCATTAGCGATACTCTTGGTGTTGCTAATGTCTATAGGCAGTGGTGACCACTTTCCATCAGGTGGCCCGCTTGCCTGTATGCCTATAATAACAATAGCTTACCTTAACAGACATATTGCAGCAGCTGGATACGTCAGCGAAGTAGACCTCGGACTCGGCGGCCACGGCGCCGCGGTGGCAGTCCTGCATCGACGCCCTGGGAATGAGAAGTTGTCAAATCGATAATTTTTCTTGAGGTTCGGTAGCCTGACACTAATACTTCTATTGTTACAGGTCAGTGATTCAAGCATTTTTGTTGTGTGTTAATAGAAATGTATTCTATTCTAATGGTTAGGGGTCTCGTAAGCGAGCCGAAGGGGTCCTGGTGCCAGGCTATGCTGATCCCAAGATCCCCCCCACTCGGGCGATGAGGGAGAACCGCAGGGTTTTCGTGGGTAGACTGCTGGGAACTTTGTTACTGGCAAGAGTCCCACATATCCCACTCCGTCCCCAATGAGTAAAAAAAAAAGGGTCTTATATGTGAGAGGTGCCGGGTGCCATCCCCAGTGGCGCCATCTCCCAAGACTTTTACTGAGTGATGTATCCGATGCTCTTACGGTGAGGTAAAACATCGTGAGGACACCTGCACATTCAAGCGACT
Organism: Blastobasis lacticolella; assembly: GCA_905147135.1. Classification (NCBI taxonomy): domain Eukaryota; kingdom Metazoa; phylum Arthropoda; class Insecta; order Lepidoptera; family Blastobasidae; genus Blastobasis; species Blastobasis lacticolella. The sequence goes on from LR990067.1 coordinate 3,166,168, forward strand.
GAATGTATTAACATTTTTTTTAAGCTAGTGACAAACGAGCAGACCTTGTAGTAAGTGGTAACTGTCGCCAATAACATTTACAATTTGTACATCATGTAATTATCTGATCTACCAAATCCTGGATCATGGTCAAGGCTGACCCCGGACCCTCATACACTAGAGCACAACCGGGACATTAAAGCCAAGATTATGATAATTATTACAATTAAAACAATTAGAATACCAACCTGACACCAGAATTCTTATCACTCTGAAACGCCAGATTCTCTTTCCCGTGCTTCTGTCCCGAATCACTGCTCTGATTAGACACTTTACTTGCACTCTTCTGATGCACACACTCCATGGCCATACCATCCTCCATTCTACAATCTCTGTGCAGATTCCCCGCACTCATTCCTATATTCCTCTGACACCTGTAGGGCACCAAATGACCTCTCAAAGTGTGGAATCTCCCATCCATCGGCCCCATCTCCTGAATCCTGGATAACTCCTCTTGAGAATACATGTGAGTCATCACATCTGGGTCCATTCGAGCCAAATCTGACCTCGCATCTGGATTCAACCGAGCCAGATCTGGATTGACGCGGATTATTTCTGGATTCAACCTGACCAGTTCGGGATTCAGGCGGGTCAGTTCCCTAGCCAGCTCGCCGGGCATGTTTTGCATCATGTAGCTGTTCCGACATGTATGGGGTTGTATGGAGTTTTGGTCGTGTATGATGGAGGAGCGATGGTCTATGTGATGGTGGTGGAGAAGAGTGGCGGTTGCTGGATCTGGATGGTGGAGATGGTGTCTGGAAAAAGTATATTGACATCATATAACTTGGTGCATATTCTTGATGGTATCTGTAGAGTTTTACGTAACTGTAATGCTAGCAAATCTCTGATTTCAATTGTTTAAATTGTTACTTTTGCGATTTCGTATGCGGTATAATCGATTTCATAGTTTCAGTTAATTGCCATGGAACTTTGTTAGCGACGGAACCCATGAAATCGACGAGACTAATAGAGTAGGAACTGATGAGCGCAATAAGAGAACCCCATCGCGTTTGGGGTCTTTGGAACGAACTTCATGAGTAGGAACTATACCGCTCGATCTTCTTCTCATCGTGTCAATGTTGAAATAGGTTAGTTATTACTATTTATATTTTTCCAGTCCAAAACTGACCGCTCGATAAAAGCTTGTTTACTTATTTAAAACTTTATTGCACAATAAAAACAACACAATTAAAATAAATGATAAATATTCGTGGACGAAATTACGCAGCGCCATCTAGTCCCAAAGTAAGCAAAGCTTGTACTATGGGTGCTAGATAACTGATATACTACTTACATACTTTTTTTTAAATACATACTTAATATACATAGAACACCCAGACCCGTAACAGAAATTAAAATTCATCATTTCAATTTCTGCCCGGCCGGTAATCGAACCCGGGATCTCTTGCGTGGCAGACCGGTATGTTGACCACACCACGGTGACGGTTGACGGTGATGTTGAATAGGCAGACTTAAAGCCATTAAGGCTTTATCTTCCAGTCAACCAGTAGACAACGCAGAAAGTGAGTAAGTTGGTGCTTTATAAAGCGTGATGATATAGTTCCCGCCATGCAAAACGAACGCTGAGCGGCGGTGGAGGGGATGTGTCTGTCCCGTTCCTTCAACCAATTCATTATATGTTTTGTCTCATACTTCAAAAACAGGCCGGTGTCCTTTTTACGTGACGGAACCTGTAGAGCTCGTCTAATCTAAAATGCCGCGCCCCACTATCGCATTAACGCACACAAGCAAGTTTAAAATATGGACGTTTGGCGGTGCAGGGATAAGATAGCCGCCGATGTTGGCAAGCGAAGATGGTGAGAAGGGAGAAAAGGGTAATTACCCACCTGGCCGGGTGTTGTGACCAGGGGACCAAGGGTCCGACAGTTGATCGTCGGAAGTTGTATATATGCCGTGGAAGTTGGCACATTTCTCTAGCGCGATGTAGGATTGTTAGCGCCATCTATGTGCGGATGATTGCCAACCTTGTGTTCGTGTACTCGTAATGTGAGTATCGTTGAGTCTTCCCTATTAGAGCAGTGGAGCGATAGATGTCGCCACAGACGCAATACATATACAAATGCCGTTGTAATTGGTCATTCAGTTGCCGGTGAGACACCAACGAGCTCGCGTCGTTCGATTGGAGCAGTCGACGCTCCCACACAGATGAAGTGTCGTTATTCATATTTGCACTCACACATCGAAATCAACTAACTAAGTAGTGGGGCGCGTTATTTTAGACTAGACGAGCTCTAGCTTGTTATGAAAAAAAAAGTTGTTTTATTTATTTTTTTTACCTTACTAATTTTTTTTTTTTTTAAATATTATTTTTACTTTTTTGGACCTTATTAACTAAATATCTATACTCACCGGCTGCCCGCCCTCCCCTGCGGGCTGTAGGGCGGCGGGGGCCCCCACACGCCCGTGGCCGCGTCGAAGCTGCCGCCCGGCTCGAAGCCCTCCTCGAACGGGGGCTGGGCGAAGGCCGTGGGCTGGGGGGGGGATGTATTTAATATTAATGATGTTAATATACTGTCATCGCGCATGCTATGGTTAGTACTTTTACCTTTGAAAATATCGAAGTAAAAATAATATTAATCGTGGTAACAAACCCGATAACACGTGCGATGAAAGTAATAATAATAAATAATCGTGGACAAATTCACACCGCGCCATCCAGCCCCAAACTAAGCAAAGCTTGTGTTATGGATGCTAGATAACTGATAAACTACTTATATACTTTTAAATACATACTTATTATACATATAACACCCAGACCCGTAACAGAAATTAAAATTCATCATTTCAATTTCTGCCCGGCCGGGAATCGACCCCGGGACCTCTTGCGTGGCAGACCGGCCACATGTTGACCACTGAACCACTCAGATCGTCAGGAAAGTGTAGCGAATAAGCACGAAAGTCTTAAAAAATAATAATGTAGTCTACAATATGATATTGTCTTGTCTAAATATAAATATAGGGTGAACATAAATTAATACGTGATTCCAAACAGTTTTCAAAAATAAACAATATTTTGAGAACACAAATATCACTTTAGCAAAAGTAGACGTTTAGAAGACCCACAAAAATTTAGTCTGCCCGAGAACAACCTAGCACAAAAAAACAATTTTTTTAGTGACTCAATCTTCGTCTTTTCGTGGCAATAGCATTTTAGCTCTGTACCCACACAAGAGCTAAAAGCTTTCTGTAACCAAAAAAACCAATCTGCCTCAGGCAGTTTAGCTTTCAGACTCTTTTTGTGATTTAAGAAAGTGACTATAATAATATGGCTGAAAAGTCCAAGACACACTAAAACAAAAAAGTTGTGCCAGTTTGTGCACGGCCTGACCAACGTTTTGTGGATCTCCTATTATATATTTCCATAATTAATTTAAAGTCAACCTGTATACAGGGTGTTTACTGACAAAAAAAATGATTTTTACGAAAATATGATAGGAACTATCTTTGTAATAAACAGCATATTAAAATTTGACATTCTAAACAGTGTAATAAACAAAATTTCAACTCACCTGAGCGAACGACCCGGAGCTCTGGGCGAAAGTTTGTTGCTGAAAACCTTGCCCAGGAAAACCTTGTTGCGGGTACTGCCCTGGGGCAAACCCTGGGGTCTGACTGAACTGGGCTGGGGCATTGAACTGTGCGTTCTGGGGGAAGGTACTATTACGAGGAAAGGGTTGAGGGTAGTTTGCGGGATAGGCGCGGTCTTCGTATGGTGTTTGCGGGGTTTGTTGCGGAGTGTCGGTTTCGCAGAAGCCGTACGCAGAGTCTCCGGATTGGGGTACGCCGTTCATGCGGCAACGGGAGCTGTTTAGATAAAAATGTACATTTAAAATAAATAAAATAAAATAAAATTCATTTATTTCAGACCTTTTGTCCATATTATGTCGTATTAAAGGTCTTAAAAACTAGGTTAGTATCTTAATAATAAAATGAAAACGTAGAAAAAAATTACTGCGTCAAAATAAAGTTATCAATTTCAAAATGTACACTTGTGTAGAAAAAAACGGACCCTGGGCCCTCGCGTGCTAGGGGCGCAACCGGGACATAACGCCAAGATGATGATGATGACTTGTGTACAAGAAAATGTATTAGGCCAAAATAAGGTTATGAATTTTTTTAATCTAATCTACGGATATCGGAAAAGCCCCGGCGAAGTCTAATAATAAAAAAATTCATCTTGGCGTTAATGTCGCTGTTGTGCTCTCGCGCACGAGGGCCGGGGTCAGCCTTGACCGTGATCCAGGATTTGGCAGATCAGATCATTACAGCGACTGCCCTCTGGCTTCCGTAACCCTGTTAATAGGGGAACCTGACCATTGGGATGATGGTTTGGTCGCCTGAATGTGCAGGTTTGATCACGATGTTTTCCCTCACCGTAAGAGCATCCCAATGCCTTTCATTTTACATATAACTTCATTAAATAACAGTTTAGGGTAGATTATTTCCATGGCAACCCCATAGAAGGACCAGGGTGAGAGTAGGCAATCCATATATTTTTTTCTTAATTAAGTAATATTCTTTCGCATACTGCATGATGATTTTGAATAACAGGTGAAGGTCTTCCCTCTATTACTATGGCCGGATCTCCTACTGTAAGTGTTTTCTTAATACCATACAGGTGGCAATCAAGCTTACGGCCCGCCTGATGGTAAGTCGCCAAGTCGCCAGTCGCCGCAGCCTATGGACGTTTGCAATACCAGGGGCATCACCCACGCGTTGTCGACACCGTAAAAACCTTTTCACCCCTTTCATGAAGAACTCCATGTTGTATTCTCCAGGGAAAACCTCTCCAGGTAGTTCATTCCACAACCCTAGTGTGTGTGGGAGAAAGTTACTTTGTAGTTATACTCACTTCTGGCTATTACTCCTTGGCCAAGGGAACCAGCTCCAAGCTGAGTTCTTACGGCCGGTGCCAGGGTTCGGAGAGTACAGGTTCCCGATGCGACCTAGAATGAAGATAAGAGTGTTGTTAAACTGTAGGCTAATCAATTGTCTGATTTCAATAATTGAAATTGTTACTTTTGCGATTACGTATCATCGATTTCATGGGTTCAGTTGCTAACAAAATTTCATTGCAATAAACTATAATATGTGTATAACGTAACGATCATACGAAATCGTAAAAGTTAAAATTTCAGTAATTTAAATAGAGAATTGTTGGCTACATATTTATTCATTATAAGTAAATTTTTAATTATAATAATACTCTTTATTTATATAAAATACAGTAAGGTACATGTTAAAATAGCAGGTGTACATTAGTGATTTGTCACAGTGATTGTTTATGTTTTCTCCCTCTCTTTCTCACTTTCCTTCCTTCTTTGATAGTCAGTAAGTTCGTGCATGTTACTTAGCGCGTGTGTGCATGTGTGTTTGCGTGTGTGTGTGTGATTTTTGGTTGTGTGTGTTTTGCCTCTGTTGTCCCCATGGAATCGCGCAGTCAGGCATTGCATCACGGGGGGAGGGCCTAGTCAAACTACTTCCTCTTGTTATGTACTTGCGACTACAATTGCCTTTTTGCGTGCACTTTCAACAGTTCGCAGTGTGTCTGTGCGTGCGTGCTTGCGTGTGTATGTGTGTGTGCGCGCGTGTGCGTGTGTGTGTATGTGTTTGTGTCTGACTCTGTCTCTGTCTCTCTCCCACGCTCTCTTTCTCCATCTCCTTCTCCTCTCTCTCTTTCTCTTTCTCTCTCTCTCTGCGTGTGTATGCGCGTATATATGCGTGCGTGTGTACGTCCATACCAGGCGCCCAGAATCGGTGCTGCAGGCTGACGTCCCAGGCGGTGGCGGCGGGCCGGCACGCCGCGCAGCAGTTGCAGCCGCCCTGAGGGACGAAAGGAAATATATAAATATGCTTGGACAATCTGCGCCATCTTGCCCTAAAGTAAGATACTGGTAGATGCTAGATAACTGATAATCTATGTATGCACATTTAAATACATACTTACTTATAAATCATATAACATCAAGACTTAAATTAGAAATAATCTTTTAAACATTTTTTTCATGTCTACGACAGGCAAACAGGCATGCGGGCCACCTGATGAAAAGTGGTCCCCGCCGCCTATGGACATTAGCAACTCCAGGGGCGCTACCAATGCGTTGCCCGCCTCTAAGGAAACCTCTAATATAAACATTTAAGTATCGGCGGAGCGAGAGGGGGGGGGGGGAATTGGGAGTTGAGTCAATTCGGATTTTAGGAGTCAATATATATCAAACATTCCAAGCGGAGCTCGCTGCGCTGACTCAGTCATTGGTTTATATTACATTTAATATGTTCACTCCGGGTCTTTTACGCCAAAATTTGAACGATAATCCAATAATAACAGATAAGGCTGTTTTAGCTTTAAGTCCGCCACTGCACTTTTTTGTTATAAAATTCTAATAACCGTTCATGTTCCCCCATACCTGAGCAGGCCTTGCAGGCGGCGGCTGCCTTGTCGCGGCGCGCGGCCGATACAGCGACCGGCAGCGAAGCTCCAGCTGCTCCCAGTACATCTTCTTGCGTTCGTGACTGGAATAGAACGGTAGGTTAGGCATCACCATAATCATATCTACCCGTGTGGTGTCCGGCAGAGTAGAATAGCACCAACCCCTTACACTCGCGGGTGTCGGACAAGGCGACTAATGTTTTCGAGGCAAAAGATCTAGAGTCGCTAAAGACTGGAAAATTTGCAGCAGCGTTTTCTATTGTGATATTTATAACACTGCAATGCGCCTGCCGAGCGTGGAGATTATGGCAATACAATCCCCTTTCGTGGAGGAGAAAGTTCTGCAGTGGACTGATATGGGCTGCGATGATAATGATAATCATATCAGCCGAAAGTCGCCCACTGCTGGGCATAGGGGAGGCCCAGAAATCTCTACGGCGGCCGGTCCTGTGCCTTCCGCATCCAGCTGGTATCTGCGATCTTTATCAGGTCGTCGGTACACCTTGTGGGAGGCCTACCCACGCTAGGTCAATTCAATTCAATAATGTTTATTATATTCAGTTTAGGTTAGAAAGTATTGTCCGATCGAAGGTCAATATCTAGCCGAAGCCGACGCCGATTAATCGGCTATCGCGACAAACTTCGACCGAAGTCGATCTCTAGAATTTCATTTTTTTTATACCACTAAGGTGGCAAACAAGCTTGCGGCCTGCCTGATGGTAAGCAGTCACCGCAGCCTATGGGCGTTTGCAATACCAGAGGCATCACCCACGCGTTGACGACCCCGTAAAAACATTTTAACCCCTTTCTTGAAGAACTCCATGTCGTACTCTCCAAGAAAAATCTCTCCAGGTAGTTCATTCCACAACCTTAGTGTGCGTGGGAGAAAGTTCCTTTGAAACCGCACAGTTCGCGACCAATTTGGCTCCAAGGTGTGAGGATGAACTCCCTGTCATCTAGAGATGATTTGTAATTACCAAATTTATGTGTTTTTATAGCGTATAAAGTTGTTAAGAGGAGTGGATTCCGAGCGCGCTCCATACAAACGTAGTTGATCACATTTTCAATATTACGCTATCAATGCCAATGAAATTTTGTAGACGTGATCCAGAAACCAATATCTATACTTGTGGTTTGTCAGGTTTTCGTTAAATTATCTCGTTTCTAAGTTACACGGGAATTAAGATGTCCATACAAATTTCTCGCAAAAAGGAGTGCGACATGACGTCACGCCTGTGTATCTACCCTCTCTGATGAATGAGGAACATCTAACGTTCATATTATTCACATAGGTAGTAACTATTACGAGAAGAAATAAAACAATCAGTTATAATTCATATTTAACGTGTTATAAAAGTTGTCGGTAACAATCCTTAATACCAAAATAATCATACTTACAAAAGTTTGAACATCAGATAATTTCATTCTTGTCTATTGTAGCCTAAAACAGACTAGAAAAATGTTAAAAATGTTTACTGCAACCATAACATTGGCCCATAAAACTTTTATTGCCCTACTAAACTCGCGAAAATTGTATCAGACTAATAACAAGTCGCTATTTACTATGTACAAACTTGCTCGTAACGCAATAAGATGTGAAAGACTTTAGTTCCGATTTTCGCCACCGGAACCCATAACTTTGCGTAACAAGGTGATGCCGCGAATGGCGCCAAGTATCGATCCACTTCCCGCCTTTATTCACACCAAAGAGGCCACAATAAACGTGTGAAACCTCTTCGGTCGTTTGGGGAATTTACGAGGGAAACCTTCGTCATTCGTTGTCATGGTGACAATGTCAGGTTACAATTTTTTCTCTTGCGTTTTTAGTAGCGACAAGGTTGCTCATAATATCCCTTGTTACCTTCACGCAAGGTGGTATTTTCATTTTGCAGCGCGTAGAAATAAATTTGTCCCATTTCAACGGAAGAAGTTCGCGTCAAAAGCAGCCCCAATCGGTACTCAAAACTTCGTGCGCGATCCAAGTGTGCAATAAAAAAAAACTAACTGTCAATTTTTGCGCAGCGTGTGACGTTTTGCTTTTTTAATTGTTTGTTGTTTTCTATCGCACTTATTTATTATAATTTGGTAATCGATTCTGCGAAAATGTCCCAAGTAGAAGTTACGGCAGCAGCCAGAACTTCTGACAAGACTTCTGTTCAAATGGGCTCCCTGCCCATAGCATACCGGAGCAGTACCAGTCAGCATTCAAGATCTATAAGTCACTTCCTGAGCAGCGATGTGGATGAGCTAAGCGATGAAGAGCTCGTCAGAAGGGTAATATGAATTGCACATAACTAACTAGTGACTGTGGCCGTGTGGTGTCCGGCAGAGTAGAATAGCACCAACCCCTTACACACATGGGTGTCGGACAAGGCGACTAATGTTTTCGAGGCAAAAGATCTAGTCTCCGTAGGCTGGAAAATGGGCAGCAGCATTTTCCATTGTTATATTTAAACACTGCTATCTCCAACCCGCCTGCCAAGCGTGGAGATTATGGCATAACGTCCCGTTTCGTCGGAGAGGCCTTAAGTCCTGCAGTGGACTGTTATGGGCAGTAATGAAGATGTGGCTAGCAGGTCTGACTCGTAAGAGAGAGGTTCCGAGTTCGAGCCCCAGTACCGCCATGTACCAATGACCTTTTTCAGAGTAACTGCATTAGTTGAACACTGATGATCTTAAAGTAAAACATCGTGATGAAACCATGATCCCATCTGGTTAAGTTCCCCTGTTAACGTGGTCATGGAGGTCATATAGCAGTGGCTCCACTGTAATTACTTGATCTGACAAATCCTGATTTATAATCAAGGCGGACCCTGGTATCTCACACGCGAAATCACAACCGGTCGTAAGACATGGAAAAAGCTGCTTCCCATTTGACCCAGGCTTGAGATGACAAAGTTTTTAAGATCCAACCTTTAATGCTTTCAGTGTTTGATGGATATACGCAGAAGGCACAGGACCAACCTTTTGGAGATCTCTGGGGGAGGCCTAAGCCCATCAGTGGGCGTCTGTTACTATAACACTATAGTCTGTTTTTTTAAATAGACTGAAATAATGTCTTGTCAATGCCAACAATCTGCTCAAGGTGCGTGGCAAAATATAGAACTAACTATTGCCACCACATAAGGTAACAAAATGTGCGATAATGGACGCCACTATTATGCTTGTGTAATTTTAGTCTTTATTCTATTCTATATTAGACGGCGAGCGAACAAATTGGGAACAAATCGCGCAGGATAGGGACCAATGGCGAAATGTGTGGAGGTCAAGATCCACATTTTCTTTCCAATTCTGAGCGCCTTCTAGCCCCAAATTAATCAAAGTTGGTGTTATGGGTGCTAGAGAACTGATAAACTACTTATATATTTATAATACATATTTAATATTCATATAACACCTAGCAGAGCCAGCGAATAAGTAATTAGAAGACGATCTTTAACAATACTCGTAACCCTTTCCAGGTGAACGCCCTGAAGGCAGCACTCAAGATTCTGATGATCGAGAACGAGATCCTCGAAAGGACTATCATGCGAATCGAGCCAGCGCTTATGTACGGGGTACAACAGGCGCACGAATACGCCTGCAAAATGCAGGCTTCCTCATCCCTAACGCTTGGCAGCTTCGTGAAATCCGGCTCAAAATTCTTCGACTCTGTAACGAGTCCCAGTAGAATGCTAGGCGTCGGGTCTCCCTCCAGAGTATCCACCAAAAAAGTCGAGTCCTCAGCTCGAATCAGCGGCACTATAATATCGGGGACAGGTCCAAAAATCAACGTCGTAGAACGCACCGAGTTGGTCGCCATCGAAATGGAGATTTTAGTGAAGTATTTAGACAGAGTCAGGGGGAGAGCGGCTAAAAAACACGCGTTGCTGAAAGCCCAAATGGAAGAGGTCACGACAAGAGTGGTCGACATAGACAGGGCCACGGAGATGTTCAATCAGGAGGTGATTATCGAAGGTTGGGATAAGATCGCGCAGAGGATCCCGGCGGAAGCTTGGATTCGCTTCATCATGGAGTGGGCAAAAACCTGTGACACCAAGATTGGCAAGCTACGCCTTAGAACCAGCACGTTGAACACTCAATTCGCGAAACTAAAGGGCATGATCAAAGTCAAGGCGGAGTTGAGCGAGAGTCTGAGGCCTGTTGACTTCGAGAAGTTGAAGATAGAGAACATGGTTGCCGAAGACACGATCGAACTGAAGAAGCGACAATTGGGGGAATTGAAGAAGATGGCCGGTGATGCAAACTTGAACCTGACGATTCATAAGAAGCAAATGATGGAGCAGAACGCGTACTTGAGCAATCTGTTGAGGACCATAGACACGAAGTTAAAGACTACAGTGCAAATCGACAAGGAGACTGTAGCTATTACAAATCAAGCCGACACTTTGGCCCAGCAACTCGAAGAAGTAAAACAACTTAGACTGGCCTACGAAGTGCCAGATATAATGGAGTATGTGCAAATCAAGAACGATCTGGCTGATTTGGCACACGTAGTCAAAATGCTAGAGAACAGAGCTCATGTGCAACAGATCGCTCTGAACTCCCTCAAAAAACTCAAAGAAAAGGCTTTTACTTAGTTAATCTTACATATTTGAAGAATTTGTGGTCATTAATGCTAGCGTGTTCATTTAAATTAGACATGTCGTATTGTATAAATAAATAATTTCAAATGATAATTTACATGATGTTAATATGTAATAGTACCTAATGCATATTGATAATTTGCTAAAAATACAATATTTACTTATTCTATATTATTGTTTGACTTTAAAGCAGTGAAGGATTAGGTGTAGTCAACTGACAAAACTGACTTGGCCGTGTGGTATCCGGCAGAGTAGAATAGCACCAACCCCTTACACTCATGGGTGTCGTACAAGGCGACTAATGTTTTCTAGGCAAAAGATTAAGAGTCTCCGTAGTCTGGAAAATGGGCAGCAGCATTTTCTATTGTTATATTGAAACACTGCGATCTCCAACCCGCCTGCCAAGCGTGGAGATTATGGCAATAACCTCCCTTTTCGTGGGAGAGGGCCTAAGTCCTGCAGTGGACTGTTACGGGCTGTGATGATGAACTGACAAAACCTAACTTACAAAGAATTACGGTCTGCGTTATTGGAAATTTCGAGATTATTCATATTCATATTCTTTTATTCGTAGTAATTTCATGAATAGAATTACTAATAGTTGGTGTCAATGTTAAAATACACTTAATATTCTTTTATTCGTAGTAATTTCATGAATAGAATTACTAATAGTTGGTGTCAATGTTAAAATACAATGTTGTGTGAGTAAATCCCCTTTAGGCCGTTTGACAATATCATATCAGACGAAAGAAGCCCACTGCTGGACATAGGCCTCCCCCAGAGATCTCCACGGCGGCCGGTCTTGTGTCTTTCGAATCCAGCTGGTACCTGCGATCTTTACCAGATCGTCAGTCATCCTTGTTGGGGGCCTACCCACGCTGCGTCTTCCGGTACGTGAGGCGATTTGTGCTCTGTAGAAATAACTTGGTAGTAATATGTTGGAACTGGTGACAATGACAACAATGATCGTGACGAATGGTGATGGGGTGTAAAATAGGGGGGATCATTCATGATCCCATGAGGCCACATTTATGATCTACTAACCTGGATGCCTAAGACACAGGTAAATCACTTACTTAGTTTAGGCGTCCAAATAAACAATAACTAGAAGTAAATACTTAATGTAATTTGCGCTGAAATTGTAAATACTCGGAAGTAGATAACCTCGATTTTATTTGTACTCATATATCGTTAGTAGGTAATATAGTAACTATGCTCAATTGTAATTTAAGTAAGATTTTGTTTGAATAAATTATTTATTTATTTATTCAACAGTCCGTCAGAGCAAAATGGCACCAACCCCTTCGTCTTAAGAGTGTCGTAAATCGTATAATACCTGAGAGCATAGCCATACAGTCGTACTCGCTATGCTACTACGATAACTAGCTAGGACCTTTCTAGACCAAAAAATAGGCAGCAGCGTTTTCTGGTAATTATTTTCAAATCTCCATCTTGCCTGTCAACCGTGGGGATTATGGCTGAATCCTAAATCTAATGTTGTAGGCTGCAATGGACTGGGCTTTTTGTGAAAATTAGAATCATCAACATCAAGGACAGTAGCTCAGCCTCAGGTTGCAGATGTCCAGGACGACGATGGCGTGTGCCTACCTAGGCAATAAAAAACTAGGAAAGAAGCACACAGTGAAATATTAGTCATCCAGAACCGATCCACTATTTTAATATATAGCTATAATAATATTGAACATTTCCCTCTATCCGTACCTGCGGCCTTAGCCAAGAGGTTGCGTTAATCAACAATCGTTAATCTACAATCGTTTGTGGTAGAAAAAATGTACGGGATTTGACATAAGCTAACGTTATCTGACATAAGCTGTTTGTGGTAGAAATTCTTGGTCCATAGACAATTCATGTACTTTCGGTATACAAAGGAGGCGGATTGGCGGATGATCCTACACAATCAGAGTCAATGTAGATGTTGGTAGAAATAGTCGAACTTCGAGCTGCCAATTTTCTACCTTACGCATATCACGCAAGCGGAGCTGTCAAAGATGGCTAGACCAGCTGAGCAGCTGATAAGCCAGCATGCAGCTGCATATGCAGACGATAAGAGCTTGTAGTAAGCTCTCTTATCTTAGCTAACTATCAAACATTTCAATCGATCATACCTTGAACAACTATCGGACATTATTCTATCCATACCTGAACAGCTGATAAGCCAGCATGCATCTGCATATGCAGACGAGAAGAGCTTGTAGTAAGCCTTCTTATTTTGGACAACTATCAAACAATTTCACTCCATATGCAAACGAGAAGACCTTATACTAAGCTCCCTTATCCTAGCTAACTATCAAACATTCTACATCCATGTCCTATTTCTTTTGCTCAGTGACAACACACACACATGACACGATATAGTCTGGATGCCTTCAAGGCTAGAGTGAATAGGCTGTTCCAAGACGGGCATGCTTCATCTTCGGCCGCATCGTCACTAACCAACAGATGAGATGGCAGTCAAATGCCTGTCTTGCCTAAATACAAAAACAAAAAAAACAACGCAGATTTGGCGGTGCAGGGATAAGGTAGTTGCCAATGTTGGCAAGCGAAGATGGTGAGAAGGTAGAAAAGGGTAATTACCCACCTGGCCGGGTGTTGTGACCAGGGGACCAAGGGCCCGACAGTTGATCGTCGGAAGTTGTATATACGCCGTGGAAGTTGGCACATTTCTCTAGCGCGATGTAGGACGTTTAGCGCCATCTATGTGCGGATGCTTGCCAACCTTGTGTTCGTGTACTCGTAATGTGAGTATCGTTGAGTCTTCCCTATTGGAGCAGTAGAGCGATAAATGTCGCCACACAGTCTTAGCTAACTATCGAATAAAGAAATATCCACACATACCTGAGCAGCTGGTAAGCCAGCATGCAGCTGCATATGCAGACGAGCACGGCGGCGACGGAGAGCGCGAACACGCCGCGCAGGCACCAGTGCAGCGCGCCGTGCACCACCGCGCACTCGCGGACGCCCTCGAACACGCAGCGGACGCCTGGGGACGAGATATTTCTATTTATTTATTCGTATGGCACGCTTGGCGTGAGGGATATCGCAGATAATATCACTATGGAGTACGCTTAAAAACGCTTGCGTCAGAATTGCTAAAGACATCAGTACAACTCCAGCGTGCCGTGCACCACCGCGCACTCGCGGACGCTCTCGAACACGCAGTGGACGCCTGGTGAGCGAAGTGATTGACTTATACACTAGATGGCGGGATTTTTTCCCCGTTGAGTAACTGTGTTCCACTATGGAGTGTGACACAACGGAAGCAAAGGGAAAAGCATCCAGAATAACCTAATCGACAAATAAAGTCGAACAACACTCGACCTTTTCTTTTAAATTTTTCTTAACTACTGAACCAATTTTAATGAAAGCATTCTCAATATTAAGCATTATCTATATATTAAGCATTATCAATTAAACTGGCTTCCGCATACAAGAAATCGCATCCAGACCAATCCATCCGTTCAGGACGTACCACAGACAGACACAACCCGCCACAGAGCCCAGATACACACTTAAAATTCATATACACCCCTCTTTTTCGTCGGCAGTTAACTTACCCTCATCGTCGCCCGTATGCTGCGCGTGCGGCGGCAGCGAGTAGCAGGTGCAGGTCCGCGCCACCGCCGTGTACTCGCAGAACTTCAACGCTTGCAGTCTGATAAGAGAAAGAGATAATTATATTGAATAATCATAATAGCAGTGCTCGTCGATACCACCCTCCTATATGACGGAAACCTTGTGAACGCCGAGAAGGACAAACTGTGTAAGTACCTTGAATTGGCTCATGAGTAGATCGCCATGTGGGACGTTGATTCGACGATGATTGTTCCGATAGTCGTTCTGGAGTCTCTCGCTGGATGGTTGGGTCCAAGAAGGAAGGTCTTCTGTACCTGGTCCAGGAAGGACCAGGTACAGAAGGCGGTACTCCTGTCATCAGGAGGTTCCAGACTCTGTAGCCCTAACCGGTGGTAGCTTGGGTCGAGCCCCGTTGCTCAAGGTACTCTAGGTTGCGGTTTTTTTAAATTTATTTTTACCTTAGGTAAGTATTCTAAGCTCAGTTATGGAACAAACTTCCAAAGCACATCTAAGAGTATCCATCACTTCATACATTTAAAAGAAGCTTAAAAGAGCACATCTCTCCATTAATTTGTATGAATTTGTTGTTGTGAGGGCCCAGATCTGCCTTGACCATGATCCAGGATTTGGCAGATCAGGTAATTACAGTGGAGCGACTGCCATCTGCCTGTTAACACGGGAACCTAACTAGATTGGATTTCCATTTTCCAAACTAGACTCCAACGTATGTTTGAAAACATTAGTCGCCTCGTACGACACCTATGAGTGTCGCAAGTGTATTCCTGCGGTATGTGGTCTATAGTTAATGAATGTGCCCTAGAAAGGAACTTGCCCATGGCCGCCATATTGGAAACGTCCATTACAAGATTTTTTAAATCAGGTGTTTTATAAGGCACTCACTTGTTCATATGTATGACAGTAGTCGTTATAGTGACCAGCACGCACGTCAGGGCGCAAAGCAGGCAGCATACGCCTACTACCTTGATCTGAAAGAAAGGGTTTAAAAGTTAACATTAGGTCCTTACCTATAAAATTGGCGTTCTTTTTGATTACACATTTGTTCATATATTTTTGATTATGCACAACATATCAGAATTATTACGGCGGTTATTGTCGCACATTTTAAAGGTATGTTCCGGGTTTACTACTGGGGTAGGAAAACTGGAACCTTTAAAATATCAAATATAATAGTCGATTTCGAAAGTAATGTAAGTATGTTTAGATGCCAGTGAGTCCCTAAAATTGAATAAAAAGAATTTTCGCAAGTTTTTATAAGGCTTTAAAATTATTTGTCGTCAGTTTTGCCTCTTTATTCAGATGTAATTTCATGCAAAGGCTAGTTGTCAAAATGAAATGGTATGCACCAGTTAGCTTAATGTTGTCTGATTACACCAATAAAGTTTCATCGTAACCGGATGGGCCATTTCCAAGACATTGAAAAGCTTGCTGGTATGAAAGTTGTAGTTTTCGACATTTTCGCCATATAAAACGCTAATTTCATAGTTTTTTAGCACTTTAAAAAATACAGGTAAGAGGCGTGTCAGGATAGTTATAATAGCTTGTAGTTTTCGATAGTCTCAGCCTACCCCTGTGGGATACGGGCGTGAGTGATATACCTATTATTACGTTATTTTTGTTAAGTTGAATTTTTTTTAATTTGTGTAGCCCGCGAAAGAAGAGACTTGTCAAATGGCAGTGGAGGGGATTTCGCGCAGGTAATCGTATACAGCGCAAGTCGAACCACGTGACCCGCCAAGTCTCTTCCTATTTGACACTAGCTTATAATACAGCTTCCCTACCAGTTTATCTCGGAAAGATTAAGTGTGTAAGTAAGTGTCAGTAGTGGATAAGAAAAAAAGAAAATAAGCAAGCAAAACGCAAAAATAGCTAAGGGAAAAATAAAAACGAAGAAAATAATGTTTTAAATAAAAAATAAAGAGGTTAGAACATTTTTGTATGAAGGGTGGGATACCAATTTTTTTTTTTTTTTTTTTGCTCGGCCTTTGAAATAATACTCATTAATATAAAAATTTTAAAAAAAGAGAGGTATGGCATCCCAAACATGTTCTGACCCCTTCAAAGCAAGGAAACAAAGTGACTCAACATACTTTTCTTACCATATAGCTGTACCGGTTACGTCGTCTGGCGAGGCTCATTATGCACACACCGGTCAGTACCAGCTGCAATTAAATGGATTATTAAATTAATTATACATCACTAGCGACCTGTCCCGGTTTCACACGGGTGTTCTCGGGTTTTCTCTAATATAAGCAGGTTTCATATATAACTATCAAAACGACAAACTGTGCTAGGAAAGGTTGCAAATGATAGAAGGCCATTCATATTAATTGGACTAGCTGGGAGATTTTAGTTGTCGACCGCTCTCGTTGGTGAAAGACTATCACTGACGGTGTGACCATTCACGACAATGCCTGGTTTAAAGATCTAGTCGGAGAGCGTCGGTAGGCGGGCGGTTGAGTATCCAACTCGTAAGCGAGAGGTACCGGGTTCAAATCCCGCTGTAGCCACGTACCAATGACTCTTTTCTGAGTGATGTACATTAGTTGAATACGAGTACTAACCGATGCTCTTACGGTGAGGGAAAACATCGTGATGAGACCTGCAAATTCAGGCAACTGAATTTGTAACCATGATCCATTCTGGTCAGGTTCCCCTGGTAGCAGGGTAACGGAGGTCAGATGGTAGTCGCTCCACTGTAATTATCTGATCGTCAAATCCTGGATCATGGTCAAGGCGGACCCCGGGCCCTCGTGCTCAAGTGCACAACCGGGACATTAACGCAAAGATGATTATTTATATTTTTTAATAAATTAATTACACGTCTCTAGCGCGACCTGTTCCGGCTTCTCAAATCAAATCAAAATTTCTTTATTGAGTCGGACATTACATATATTCCGGAAACTTTGTAAAACTAAAAGGATTGCTACGTTTCCTGGAGGATTTAGGATGGCAAGAACAATAGGGTATCTAGGAGTACATCACATCCACGCAGAATAGACGCAAGCACGTCTGACTGCGGAAACGGCCCGGATACATCTAAATCATAATCTCACCATAGCCGCAGGCACGGCCGCCGGTACAGTCTCCAGGTGCTGTGGCGAGGCCGTGTACGCCCGTAGCAGGATGTGCTGAGCGGCCAGCAACCCGCCCAGGGCCGCGGCCAAAGCGCCGCAGCCGACGCACCACCACGCGTACTTGCGACGGCGGCATTGCGATTCTGCTGCTGCGGCCGGTGAGGCTAGAAAAAAAAAGTTTAAATATTATTATTTTTTTTTTTTTGCTCTTTTGTAGTTTTTTGGAGGAGCAGTAGACTTTATTTCGGATATGAAAGGCTGTCGCAAAAAAATATTGACAAAAGATATCAAGAAAAATGTATTTTTTATGAAGTATTTTTTTTTTTATATATATTATTTTGCTTTTTTGTATTTTCTCGGGAGAGCAGTAGTTTTTTTCGGATATGGGAGTCTGTTTTGGTTGGAAATGTATAACAACACCGTTATATCTCCACGATTAACGGCTAGGTAATAACAAAGCAATAAAGTATGGGTAATCGCTAAAACTCTAGGCAGTCCGCCCCTAGCAGGATAAAATAAAAATAATAATTAATATACTTCATATTATCGAAAATCATGCAAATGGACTATTATCGTATTGTTTTTCGATTATTAAATGAGATTTTTTAATTCCGAAAACAATTTAAAAAGTACGCAGTACCTCTAGATAACAGGCTTAAAAAAGAAAAGATTCCCTACATATTTTATGTTTGTTTTTCAAGAATTTTATTTAGGTAATTATTCCATTTTCAAAGTCTTAGACCTCTGTGTCTTTTAGACGGACGTTTCCAATACAAAAAAACATATGGAATAAAGCGCCGCACCCTTATCAAAGATGGTAGAAAATACACTTATCACCTTATCACTTCCGTTGATCCGACACAAAGAAACAAAATCGCGTAAAAAAATAAAACAAAAAATCGAACACTTTTTATTTACCGCTAGTCCCGCCCGAAAAATCCAAATGTATCTCGCCGGGCCCAGAAAAATATGTGTTGAGAATCATTTTTCATCTCAGGGCGTAAATCCAACCAAAGAGGGCAGTTAACACTGACTCTCAGTACGCATGCAACCAGTGTTTATTGGAATTATTGATTGTTGCCTTGACAGGACATTTACCTATCCTATCATTTATAGTGAGGTGAATACTGGAACATGCGCCTTGCATACCGAAAAAAAAATAAACACTGGCCATACATAAAAAAAAAGAATTTTGCCGCCGAAAAATATGAACTGCAATTGTAAAATTATTACATAGTGCTTAAATATAAATTATTGTTGCAATAAATTACCAAAATATGGAGGAGGCGGGACGTAGTGCTGCGCTACGGCGATGCCATTGGCCACCGTCGCTGGTGGCGCCAATTCTTGATGTTCCAACACTTGCATTTTACTTATCGCTTGCATTTTGCATTGCCTTCGCTTTATTTTTTAAGCTATGACCACGAGTTATATTTAAAAAAAGAAAATGCTAAGGAATTTTATTGTTGCACTATTTTACATCAACACTTTTGGCACTATGTTTTGTTATTAACATTTTTAACGTTGGAATTATTTTTTTATATCTTTCCCCATTTCAATTAGATTTCTCTTACTACAATATCTTAAATCAAATGGGCCAAATGAATGCACGGCGCGTAGCAAGTAGCGAATCCATTCAAAACGCCCGCCATAGTCACAAAATCAATAATTCCTCCCTTCTTGTAAGCTTAGTTGGGAACAATGACCTCTGTACCGTAAACTAAAACTTGATCTTCTTAGTTCTCACTTTTTTCACAGTAACACTGTTTAAAAACACTGGCTGTAATTAAATTCAAACATTCCCGATTCAAATGTTTAAAAATAGAACCAGACGTTCAAAATAAAATCGTGTTTTCATTCGAAATTAATAACAAAAATGGTAACACCATAACACTTAGTTATAATTAACAAAAGTTCTGACATAAACTAAGCAAATCAACTGGTCGGAAGTATATTTTTAATTTATTTTCGTGTCGGGTTACATTAAAACAGGATTTTACAAGAGGTTATGTTAACAATGGCGCTTTCGCGCAGAAGCAGTGGACACTTTATGGTGTGTGTGCAGGTAAAAAGGTCTTACATTCCATGAATTATAGATTTTATGCCATGCTCAAATCAGAGGCACAATAAAATACCTTGTGTGAGTTTGGAGCCAAATGGTGTAACAATAAATAACCTGTTCGGTTTTTTTTTTAAATCAGAAGTGCACTATGCATTTTAGAGCAGGTACAGATATTTTTTTATCTAAAAGTATCATTGTTAGAGTTTATCGGTTTTTATGAATGATTTTGAGTTGAAAAGTTTGGTTTGGGAACTGCGATGTATGTATGCGTGGGAAGACATCCGTCTTTATAGAGTTTTTTTGAGTATACGTACCTATGATATTATTATATGTGTGTCGCTTTTCATGAAAAAGAATAAGACCCTATGGACAACATTCAGGTTGATGTGATTCCTTAGTTTGGTGCGAATTTTTTTACTTTTAAATTTATCTATTTCTTTTGAAAAAAACTTGACCGGATACATTATTTCACAGGGCACAGGTGATTTGAAGACGTCAAATTTATTGGTTAGTATTATGTTTGCTGCCTTTTTCTCAGGAACGAGTAGTATAGCAATTTATTAATAATCTAAAAAACGGTAATAGGTATGTAGCATAAAAAACTACTTAACTACAAACAAAAACGTGGCTAAACAAGCAAACTCTACCTCTATATTAAATTTCTATTGTCTACAAACTAAAAAAAATCATATACGAAATCTTCAACGCGCACTTGTTCGGTTATTTTCGCGCCTCACGATTGTATCTGGATATAATAGCAGATTAGTACACAAAAAGGCCAAACTGTGTGAGGGCGCTACTGTCCATACAAACTCTACACTTTGGGTTAACTTTGGGTTGTGCACCCCTCGGAAGACTTACGCGGACAGTAACAAATGAACGTGAATGAAAAAGTGTCCAAATACAACTAGCATAAGAACTAGAATTCCCCAGCATAAGGCACACGCGTTGATAGAGGGTGGTTTGCAATTATTGCAATTACCCCCGTGAAATCAGTGTGCCTAGTAGATTTGTACCTACTCGTACAGTGGGTTGCAGAGTGAACAATTGCTATTTACTCTGCAGCCGACTGTTTACTCTATAGAGTGTCCCAGGGCAGTGTTCTTGGGCCCACGCTTTTCCTTACCTACATAGTACATAGTATAGTGTTCTTACCGTCGTTGCCTGCAAATAGAGTGCCCCAGGACAGTGTACTTGGCCCCATGTTTTTATTTACATACATTACCAACTGTCGACACTGTGTCGACTGTAATCTATGGAGTGTCCCTGGGCAGCGTTCTTGGGCCCACGATTTTCCTCACCTAGGTACATAGTACATAGTATATAGTGTCCTCACCGTTGTTGCCTGCATATGAAGTGTACCAGGGCAGTGTACTTAGCCCAACGTTTTTCCCTACGTTACCGACTGTCGTCACTGAGTGGATAATAACTGTACAATCAATGGAGTGTCCCAGGGCAGTGTTCTTGGGCCCACGCTTTTCCTCACCTAGGCACATAGTATAGTGTCCTAATCTTAACCGTTGTTGCCTGCTTATAGAGTGCCCTAGGGCAGTGTACTTGGACCCATGTTTTTCCTTACATACATTACCGACTGTCGACACTAGATTGATAATCTATGGAGTGTCACAGGGTAGTGTTCTTGGGCCTACGCTTTTCTTCGCCTAGGTAGATAGTTCCTTACCATTGTTCCGGCGTGCCTGTAGCAGGCTCGGGGGCGGTCGTGGTGGCAGTGCGGGCGGGCAGTCCGCCTTGGCGGGCGGAGCGCCGGGCTCCACGGCGCGGGCGTACTGTGCGGACGGCTTGCATGTGCACGCCACTTGGTACTGAGGAGGAGAGGGGTTGGAATCAGTCTAAAGTAGCAACTTATGCTTCAATGGGACGTTTTACGAGAGCCGATTAAAAGGAAAAAATAGTTCAAATAATTATAATAGATGGCGTTAATTAGACACGATTCTCAAAAGTAAATCAAAACGAGACCGTTACATGTATAAAAATGTAGACATTTTGCGCTTTCTTCCCAGAAAAGGTACTAAAACTAAGTATATCTTTACCACAACACCATTCGGTGTAACTTCGGCCACCAAATTCAATACTTGAGAATCCTGTCTAAGCAGCGCCATCTAATGAGGCACGCCGAACTACACTTTTTACTTTTTTTAAATCTCCTATAGTAAAAGACAAAATGTGGCGTACCAACGTAACGCCTATAAAGACTATACTGAAGAAAACAAAAATGATGCATGCAACACGGTCGACCATTATTATAGTTCAATGGTAGATTTTCAGAGAGCTACTTTAAAAAGTAAAAGTGTTATTCGGCTGTGCTTCACTAGATGCTGACGTTGCTGAGACAGGACTCTCAAGTATTGAATTTAGTAACCGAAATTACTCTGTAAGGTGTTTCCTGAAAACATACTTAGTTAGAGTACCTTTTCTGAGTAGAAAGCGGTATCGTTTTGGTTTATTTCTAAAATCTCCCATTGGATTGTTTTTTGCTATTGGAAAATTTTATTTGGCACTCCATACATACACATACAACTTATAAGTAACACAAAAGAAGAAATTTATTTCTGACGTCAGACTACTGACTAACTAATTACTAACTTAAGCCGCATGTAAATGCTGCAGTAACGCAAAAAGGTCATGGCTCAGCACAGTGTTGCTTGGGAGAGCAACACACTGATATTCTGGCAAGACCCACAAAGAAAGGTGCACAGCAAACTACGATACCATTAATGAGGTGCAACTACCCATTTGGCCATCCCTATCCATCACTCCAATTTCTTTTCCTATTCCTTTACTGTTCATGCTGCGAGACTTTGGAACTCTCTTCCACATAAGGTGCGGGATAGTCCGTCACTACAGACTTTTAAAAAACGTGTCAAGGACCATTATCTATCTCTGTCTAGTTGTACATAGATATGTATGTATAGTATTGTATTATTATTATAAATTTATATTATATTTATTATATTTTATTTGAGAAGATAAGTATGTTTAAGTATTTTAGTATGTATTCTATATCGCGCACGTCGATCTGCTTTACTTATCTCATCTCTCTTCTGTAGGCCTGCTGGAAGAAATTTCTTTTAGAAATAAGTAGTGCCTGTTGTGTCGTCTATATGTATGATGTTTCTCTATGTATTTTACTGTGTGCAATAAAATGTTAAATAAATAAATACCCAATTATCAGCCTGGTAATTTGTGTAATGTGTGTATGTGTGTGTGCTTATCAATTGTCAATTCCACTATAATATATTCACTGCAGTAAAATAAATTGAGTAAAGATACTTATACATATATATACATGTATAAAATAATACTTGTCAATCATTATCATTTGGCACGTGGCCGAAATCAGAACTAACACTAAGATTGTAGACGTTACCTTATGCAAGTCGGAAGTGACGGAGCCGCTAGCATCGCATTCGGGGCAGGGCTCCGGCGCTGGGGAGCTACGCCCCGACGCCGACGCCGCCGCCGGCAGCGACATCCCGCACTATTTAGTCTGTGGACGGGAGACGGGTTGTTTTTAATTGACGGAAGGCTTGACTGTATGGGCTAGATGCCTTTGCCTTCCCGAAAGTGATGAAATAAAAAATATTATTTGTGTGTCATCTCGGTGCTATATCGCGGTTGTGCACCCGCGGGCGAAGGCCCGGGCTCCGCCTTGACCATGCTCCAGGATTGGGCAGGTCGGGTAATTAGAATGGAGCGACTCCCGTCTGACCACCGTGACCCTGTTATGAGAGGGTTAAGTGTAAGTTTTGCTTCAATTTTACTTTACTATAGCGTTTGCTATAATCTGGACGCCTTTAAGGCTAGAGTGAATAGGCTGTTCCTAGACAGGTTCTTCGACCGCATCGTCACTTACCACCAGGTGAGATAGCGGTGAAATGCCTAAAGTCTATAATTAAAAAGAAAAAAAACGTAGAAATCAGTATGAAGACGGAAAATCGTCCAGGAACAGAAAGTTGAATTCCTAAAACGTTGAAATCCCGATATGTTTACTTTCCCAGAATGTTGTTTTTCTTTAGTTTCGCAAAATGTTGAATCCTTATAATGTTGAAGTATAAAACCACTAGATGGCGCTATACATTTCTTAATACTAATTTCCACGTCAACGAAAACGAAATAGCAAAGTAAAATTGAAGAAAAACTTACACTCAGCCCTCAGGAGAACCCGACCAGATTGGATCATGGTTACAGTCATTCAGTCGCCATATATGTATACACATTCAGGTTTCATCACGATGTTTTCCCTCACCGTAAGAGCATCGGTTAGTGTTCAACTAATTTACATAACTCAAGAATGAGTCATTGGTACATAGGGGCACTGGGCTGCAAACCCGGTACCTCCCGATTACGAGTCGGACCCCTTAACCATTAGGCCACTGACGCTCCTACATATTACATATTGTATTATACTTAAGAAAACTACCTAAGACTACAGCAAGAGTAATGCGCTTATTACATTTTACTAAATTCAATCGTCTAAGCATAAAGCGTGAGAGCAAATCAAAATAAATAAATATTCGCACAGCGCCATCTAGCCCCAAACTAAGCAAAGCTTGTACTATGGGTGCTAGCTAACTGATATACTACTTATATACTTTTTTAAATACATACTTATTATACATACAACACCCAGACCAGTAACAGAAATTAAAATTAATCATTTCAATTTCTGCCTGGCCGGAAATCGAACCCAGGACCTCTTGCGTGGCAGACCGGTATGTTGACCACTGAACCACTCAGGTCATCAAAACTACCTAAGACTACAGCAAGAGTAATGCGCTTATTACGTTTAACTAAATTCAATCATCTAAATTTAGAAGCATAAAGCGTGAAAGCAAATCAAAATGGAATGTAGTGCTTAGAAAATAAAGTCCATTTTTGTATCACGCCTTTTGAAAAGAGGAGCGACGCGAAACATAATGCAAGTTATACAAAAATGGACCTTATTTCATGAGCAAAATTTTAGTCGACTGAATTTAGCCAAGCGCATAAGCCAGTCCACCAAAACAGCACCCGTTCACGAGTACCGATAATTAGATTCATAACACATAACCTAAAAAAGAGAGCTATAATTGACGTAAATAAATCCGGTGGTAACTGACCATTTCCAGTTACGAATGAACAGTTACACTAGACGCTATCTGCGTGGGCGGTTACTGTTCTTAAGCACACAATTAGAATTAGACACAGCCATATTTTACGATTTTATTTGCAGTTGATGGGTGTATGATTGTAGTGATATTAGATACAAGTATCTAAATCTACAGTCTAGATCTACAGTCGTAGGTTTAATGTAATGTAAGATCATCATATCAGCCGATAGAAGTTCATTACTGGGCATAGGCCTCCCCCAGAGACCTCCACGGCGGCCGATCCTGTGCCTTCCGCATCCAGCTGGTACTTGCGATCTTTACCAGGTTGTCGGTCCACCTTGGGGGAGGCCAACCCTCGCTGCGACTTCCGGTACGTGGTCGCCACTCGAGAATCGAGATGTGAGATCCTACTATGATGCATTTTAACTTCTGTTACGGGTCTGGGTGTTATATCTCTGTATTTAAAAATATATACTAATATCTTATTTGTATAACATAATCTTTGCGTGATTAGGGGCTCGATGGCGCTGTGTGAATTGCCATATATTTTTTTTATATACAGCAGTGGATATAACTTTTGATCAGGTGGCTCACTTGTATGTTTGTTCACCGATCAACCCAAAAAACAGGCACATCATATCAAATAGCGTCTTTGTTATAAGTATAGGACATGCCTATAGGTAGATATGGGTAGGAATTTAACGATTTTATGGATAGATACAACACTAAAGCATTTTAATCACTTTTTAACAAGAAACAATAAATTAACAGTAACATTCTTAAAGATAGTCCCGCAGCTAACAGCTTGCCTCTAGTGATGCGCCGACACCGAAAAAAAATGTCGATAAAAAATATTTTGGGTCCATTCATCTCAGGTAAGAAATCCCTTTGCTATTCCAAACTTCCGGAAAGCATACGATTTTGGACTTTATTTTCAAGTATTACGGTTAAATTTTCTTTTGAGAAAAGCGATTACAATAATATTGGAGTGAACTATTCGTGCGTTACTGACTGTCTGTGAAGTCTGTAGAATGACCCGGCTCGGTCGGTAGCTGAGAAAAAAAATAAAAATCCAAACTATTTTGTAACAATATCATGTCGTGACACGGTTGTCGTGATTTTCGTATACCTATTTCTTGTCTTGTTTTCAAGTACTATCCCTAAATATGTTTGTTGTTCTGGCTATTGCCTGAACCTAAACAATTATTGTGATATTTAACAGTCGATTTTTGTTTTAGCGCGAGATACCCTGGTGTTGCTAATGTCTATTCTACATTTCGCACTAACGTATCTACTGTAATTCAGAATGGCACATCTTTACATAGGATATAATAAAGTCGCTTCCTGCCGTCTGTCCATATGTACGCTTATAGTTTTTAAACTACGCAATGGGTTTTAATGCGATTTTCAGCAATAGATAGAGTGATTCAAGAGGAAGGTTTTTAAGAAAGAAAAAAAAGAGTAGGTGTAGGGTAGGGGTTAGGATAGGGTAGGGTAGGGGTAGGCGTAAGGCAGGGGTAGGACGTCACGCAAACAAAGTCGCGCAGGTCCACTAGTAGACTATAATTTATCTTAAAATTCGCGATGTGATTCCCACGGAACTGGGTCGGGAACGTAATGTAATAACCAAATTATATGCGGACAATGACACGGGCAAGCCAGTATCATAGCTAGGAATCAAAGTATGAATACTTAAGTAAATACAGACACAAAGAGTATTATGAGAGCGAATTGGTTTTCAAGTAAATGAAACCCGAAATTTTTTAATTATTTATTTAACTGTTTATTGTACACAATAATGATATACAGAGAAATATAACAGTATAAAAGACACAACAGGCGCTGCTTATTTCTAATGAAAGAAATGTACCCACAAAACTGAAATGAAAGGAAGGAAACCTTCGCTAGTATCCCCTTTTCGGTTAGATCTAAGGCCAGTATCGTGCAATATACTTTCGGGTCTCCCAAAGGCCGCTACAATGGGCCGCACGTATTGTGAGCCTTTGCCATTTAGAAAGTAAATTAACCGTGGCCAGGTAAAGATCGCAGGGAGCAGTGTGAATGTGGTCTGGCCCAATGTTCGCGCAACCATTATGTTTTGCAACGAAATGGTGGAAAGTCGTGCGTTTATAAGAGACATTTCGAGTCATGTTTTTTATAGATACATAGAGCTACTTTGTAAAAATCAGGCAGCCCACCTGATGGGAAGTGATAACTGTCGACAACTAAGGTGGTAAAAAAAGCTTACGGATTGCCTGATGGTAAGCAGTCACTGCAACCTATGAACGTTTTTACACGAGTAAGAGCCTTGGTTTGTATTGCTTCATTCTGCTGCAGCTAATGCTGAGTCCGGGCCCTTTTTGACATCGTATTACTCCATATTCGAATCGCTTTTATTGAATAGGTTTTAAATATATATACTTATGTTAAATTTAGATATACAAACGTAACTTGCTCCATGAGTTTTGTATTATGAGTATTGTGATGTCAAAATAAATAATGTCTATGTCTATTCAACTAATGTACATAACTCAGAAAAGAGTCATTATTACATACATATACCGCAGTGGGATTCGAACCGTACCGTCGTAACCACCCAGCCACCGACGCTCCGATTGCAGCTCCCGAACTGATTGACGGATTTCTGGTTAAACTTTCGGACATTAGTCGCCTTGTACAAAAGACATCAACTTACACACCACAAGTATTAAATGAGCTCATGATTGTGCGAAGCAGTTGCACGACAAGCCGCCAAGGAACGCGGTCCGAGCAGACGTTTCATCCATAAAACTTGGATCGGACGACCTGCTTTATTTCAACCTTTATAATGCGTACGGCTGAGGAATGGTACACGTTGCCTGCGAGTATATTCCCTGATAATAACAATCTGGATGCCTTCAAGGCTAGAGTGAATGGGCTATTTTAGACAGGCATGCTCCATCTTCGGCCGCATCGTCACTGACAACCAGTGAAGATGGCGTTAAAATTCCTAGCTAATCTGATAAAGAAAAGCTAGCATACAAACCAGAGACGATCCAAAGTCTAAACAGGGCTGGGCTGCCTACAGTGCAACATCCAAAAGTCAAAGGAGTTGGTGCTGTTTAGTAGGAGTGACGCCACGAGACATTCAATTAGTGATGTGACATATATTTTATTCATACATTCACATTTATCTATATTTTTACCGTAAACTATTTAAAAAGTTTAATTACTTTTTATGGTCAACAATAAAAATGTATATTTGAAACAATTTCACTGTCTATCAAATTAGAAACAGAATGCCAAGCAAGATTGATTAAAACTACCAACAAAAGAACGCAATCTTTTTTTTATTACTACAATATCGGTCTATTGTTTTAATGGTCATCTTCATATTCAATGTTGTAAGAAAAGGCAATAAAATATTATTACGGTTTTTATGTTGGCTTCTAAAGCTAGACGATATTGAGTTGACCCAGAATCGTTGTATTTTTTCTCACGCGTGGCATTAAACAATGAAGACGAGCATGCGTCCATCACGGACAGCTTCTATAGAACCATTATAAGATATTTTAGAAGCTACTAACTTTCTACCTAATTTTAGGTTTAATTATAGAGACGGGAATGATTGTCGTGTCGTTTTAGTCGAATGTGACGTTTTAACAGCCCATAATAGTCCACTGCAAGACTTTAGGTCTCTCCCACGAAAGGGAAGGTTATTGCCATAATCTCCACGCTTGGCAGGCGGGTTGGAGATCGCAGTGTCGTAAATATAACAATGGAAAACGCCGCTGCTCATTTTCCAGCCTACGGAGATTCTAGATCTTTTAGAACATTAGTCGCCTTGTACGACACCCGCGAGTGTAAGGGGTTGGTGCTATTCTACTCTGCCGGACACCACACGGCCACGTTACGTATCCTACCGAAAATCATTGCATCGGCATCTACAGACATAAACCGTTAGTAAATGTACAAATTAACCGCGAAATGGATTTCTACATATTAAATAAAGCAATAAAAAAAACACACACACATAACAACGCCATCTAGCGGCGAAATGTGTTTTTATTTTCGATTTAACCGCTTTATTGTATATTATTAAGCTAAAGAAAGCCATTTCGCATTTAATTAGTACATTTACTAAGAGTATAAAACATAATACAATAACTAAACTCTTAAACGAATGAAAGAATCGTAAGAGAAATTTAGTATGGGCGTACCTTAAGAAGCAATTGCAGGGAAGCCTGTCACATCATTAGTCTCGGTGTCTGTGAGTTGCGACAGTATTCCGCTAATTGTCTCCAATGGTTCTAATTGAACGAAGGCAATCACTCGTTGTCTTTGTTGGAAGAGGGGTTGTGTATTGAGATTTAGAGCCATTTAGAGGCTGCGAGTGTATTCCCTGATCATTAAACGTTGTGTCGCACTTCCGTGATTAGCTCTTTCGTGTTTCGGACCTAAGTGGTAACTTCTTATACTTTGAATTTGCATTGTATTTACATACCCTTTACGGGTGAACTGTTGTTCTTCTTATATTGCAAACCCAACTGCAACAATGTACTACACAGTTTATGCAATAAAGTTCTATTCTATTCCATTCAATCAGGACGCCTTCAAGACTTGTAGAATAAGCCCGACTTGCACCATTTTTGTATGAAGGTTTTTGTTTAAGTATCATTAAATGTGTTTAAGAATTTGGTGCAAGCTACCCTAAGCCTTTTCCTAGGTAGGCGTGCTCCATCCTCGGCTGCATCGTCACTTACTACCAGGAGAGATGGCGGGCTAATGCCTGGCTAGGCTGATAAAAAAATGTGCTGAGTGTGGAAGTAAAGATGGAGAATAAGTTATCGCTTAATTAAGACTAGAAGTTTAGCCACCTCACTACTATTAGGCGCCTGATTGTCCTGATTGCTAATGGTCGTGTGACCATGGTCGTATCATTGCCAATTAGGGTAGCGCCTTAGGTTTAGGTTTAGGTTTAGCGCGCTGTCGCTATCTATGTTTTCATGCCTTTGTTTATGTCTTTCCTTTGATCTTATAAAATCATTTTGTTTTTGCTTTACGTTTAATGCTTATCTTTTTAGTACTCGTAGGTACAGTCGAACAAAAGCAGGCTACAAAGGGGATCAAAGATAAATGGCGCGTTCTTGTGCCGCCTCTGTGTAGACTTTTTAATTAATTGTCACAGAATACTAAACCAAATATTTCATTTCATTTCATTTCATTTATTCGCTGTTAAATGGTATAATATGGTTGTTACAAATAAGCATTCGTTCCACATTTAACACCTTATAAAAGCCACTACGAATGTCAGGTAGTAGAATACAATTAATCATTATTAATGAGATATGTCTTAGGATTACAAACCACTCAACTAGTATAAATTAATCAAACCTAATTGTCAAATTGTCAAAACACACACACATAACATTACATTATGTCAAAGTTTAAATACATTAAAATATAAATATAAAATGTCAATAAATAATAAAACAGGTACATAGGTCGAAAGATTAAAATCCAAGTTAATTCTGGTTGATTAAATTACGTATTATTTAAAAATTCGTCAATTGTGTAATATGCCTTGTCCAAGAGGTATTCTTTTAAACATTTTTTAAATTTGTTGTGGTTCGATTCATTTCTTAACTTTTCCGGTATTTTATTGTATATTCTAATAGCTGATGCATAGGGACCTTTTCGAAATAATTGCATAGTCGAGTTAGGTTGGAGTAATTGGTTTCTAGGTCTAAGTTTCGATAACGCGGGAATGTCGGATTTATTAGTAAAAAGTTGTATATTATTTCTGACAAATAAGGCCGATTCCAAAATAAACAATGAGGGCAGAGTCAATATACGTTTTTCAATGAAATGAGGTCTACAGCTGTCCCTCTGGCGGATTTTTGCTAGAACACGTATGCACTTTTTTTGCATTATAAACAGGTCGCGTGATTCGGCGTGGTTACCCCACAGAGTTATTCCATAGCGCAGCCACGCTGCTGCGTACGCGTGATAAGCAGACAGCGCTGTCTCGTAATTCGTCGCTCGCTTTAGAACACTCAGTGCGTATACAAATCTTTAAATAAGTATTAGGTATAGTATAGTACCCCAAAAATACTTCAAACACAGTAAAGTTTTTCAAAATGGCCGCCGAACACGAACCTTCTTGGTCCGTTTTGAGATTATTATTTTTGAAAAGCACCAAAAATTGCCCATTTAAGCAATTGCATTCCGAGCCGCAGTGAAAGTGCGATGGTATCGCCGGTTCCCAGACGGCTGTTACCAACGTGGGTACAATACAATAGTGATGACAAAGAGTTGAGTTATTGCTGTTGAGGTTAGGATTTAGCTGTTTAGGATGAAAAGCAGTTGGTTGGGGCTTTGTGTAGAATCGTCTTGGTTTCTAAATGATAGGTATAGGTGGAACTACAGAGCAAAAATAAATTTGCTCAGCCATGAAGGTAGCTAACCTTCCAATCTTTTTGGGTGGTACACTAGTAAGTATGTAGGGGTACTAACTTTGATTTATATAGTGTACAAGTCTTTGGGTACTAAACTAAACGTTCTTCGTAAATCATCGTATTCATATGCGATGAAAACTATGTAAAAATCTGTTATTAACATCTAAGACGCTGACCTAATTGGCAACTGTTGTGCGACCATGGTCGTGAGACGGGAGGTTTTGAAGTCTCCTATTAATCGGGCGAGGTTCGTTGTACTGGAGTGTTGTAATTTCAATGTGTTAAAAGTTTTATGTGTGTTTCTGTCTATGAGACAGATATTTACTGTTGAACCAATTAAAATTACTTATTTTTCACCTATGTAACACACAGCAAAACAGTAACGTGTTTATGATTTTATGATCATAGAATCGTAGCTCCCGAAAGGATGGACTGATTTCGATGTGATTATCTATTTGAGAGCCAGTTTAATAGACGGTTCATTAAATAAGATCCAGTAATTCAGATAATAAACAAAGAACTACACGTAAACTTAGTCGGGTTTTTTCCGACATATGTCGGACAAACAATCAACACGGATAACTCCCATCTCCACTTCCATTACACAACGTAATACTTTGTTCTGACACAAAATGGGTACAGAGGTCAGCGAAATCTGTGCAAAGGGACTTTTCGTGAGCGTTTGACGAAATAATGGTGTTCTTGAGACGCCTTTTGACATGTTGGAGAGATTGTGCTTGTAACAAAACAAAATGAGTAGGTATGATACTAGAGCACAGTGCTTAAGGATCATATTCTTAAGCCCTTTAAGAAACCTGTGCAAATTAAGTAGATTTTAATTTAATACAATAATGTGCAAAATGTTAGCCTTGTTTTTATTTTTGTTGCTTCTTGTTTTATTTTTTCTAATATAACATTAGACAAATTGTTTTGTTCGTGTTTTTTATAGTTCTTTATTCAGCTAATAAAACCATTGTACAATTTAAATCACAATACAATACATAAAATAAAATACAATAAATCTTACTACTTATAAATAAATAAATGAATGTTTAATGTTGTTTACATATAACCTGGGCTTAAGCTGTTTATGTAAACTTTATTCCTAAATAAAATAAATAACATGAAAGCTCAATGTAGCATTTTTAGATCCTCTGGCCTGCCAATGCCCGAACCTGATACTATAAGACTGCAGAACAAGCCGCAGGTCGTCCGCTACTGGACAGTGAACATTCACAACCATGTGATATGTACTTTGTTTCAAATTCATCGGAAACAACTTTTTATGTCTATTCTACTACATTTTTACCAGAAGCAAACGTACGCGGAAACTTTGCTATCCCGTTTCAATCTAGGAATGTAATGAGAGATGGCAATACTTCTTGTATCGAATTACTATTTCCTAGACTGACTGGTTATATTGGCCTTAGATATTAGGTGATATAGTTTACTTTGCCATCTGTCTGAATAGGTACCTACGCATCTGTTGCTAGATTTAACAGAGTTGTCATCTTGGCGTTAATGTCCCGGTTGTTCTCTCGCGCACGAAGGCCTGGGGTCGGACTTGACTATAATCCAGGATTTGGAAGATCGACTAATTTACATAACTCAGAAGCGACTTTGTTAAATACTATGTACAGAAAAGCAACTGACGGAAAAACTCAAACCGATAATTATGGTATATTCACTCAAATACTAGGTGCCATTTTGCCAGCCAATGTCTGACACAATTCTCTCACGACAGTTTTTAAAACAACGTCTGTTTATGTTACCGAGGAAGCTAACCATATCAACGTTGCTTCCCAAGATATTGAATTGACTATCTTCATTCTCACATTGCTTGGGACAAGGTGTCTTTGTCTCGTATCGCATAATGAGTTACATTCAAGTATCGTTTAGGTATTGTCAATTGTATCTGACGTATGTGGACATGTCACTGTAATGCTTCCTTCGCTTCCTTAGTTGAAAGATTTAAGTAAGAACTTTACATCAACAGTGGCAGGCGAGTTAGATAAGATTATTTAACGCTTAATACATTATTGTAAAATATATTTTTTTTATTATTGAGAAATTAAACACTTTTTCTTCCAGTTTAAGGAAGACACCCCTCGGCAGAGCTAATACTACTATACGGCCAAGGGTGGAAAAAAGTGATGGTCAATTGAAATAAACTTCATTTTGTAGTGGTCGCCATAGTGAGAGTTGCAGAAAATGTAAAATCCTTTCCATTGTCATATCGCTCAATATTAATGGTCATAGAGGCTGAATTTTCCAGTACAAAATAAAGTTTATTTCAATTGACTATAACTTTTTTCCCACAGCGATTCGGGAATTGTCGCCATAGTAAAAGTTGTAGAAAATTAAAATCCTTTCCAATGACATATCGCTCAATAGTCGTAATCGTCTTATAGACTGGGGTCCATACATTCCTGCCGGTCCTCTTTTGTAAATAATACCAGTATTGTTGGATGTTTGTGGTGTTATTGTGTAAATAAATATATATTCTATTCTAATCTAATTTACTGCAAACAGATAAAAAATTAACAAAATAAACTAGGTACGTAAATTACCAAAACCTCTACAGCCACCTATAAAATCAGCACAGGCATTAGTCCCGTATACTACGCTCTAGGAGTCAAGAGCACTCGACGAGAAACTAGTGGGCGAGGGCGGCAAATTTGGATTAAGTAATTCCTCTTATTGTTTAACAAGCGATCTATTGTTGTGAGAGCATGACTGAAGAGAGCTGAAGGACAAACTTGATAAATACAATGTGTATCTAACATAATCAGGTCAATGTTGTGTCTTGACCAAACAATAACCGAGTTCAATTTGAACGCGTAGCGAAATGGGCTATTAATTTATCTCCTACCGACTGTAACCGTCCATTATTGAAAGCATTCACTAGTTGAGACAAAATCTATACAGTTTGTTTTTACGAGCTTTTATTCAACTTTCAATATTTTATACAGTACCTATAAAAGGTTGTGGAAATGGGTTATTTCAGTAGTGTATTCTTGTAGGTATGGCCGAGTGGTGCCCGGCAGAGTAGAATAGCACCAACCCCTTACACTCGTGGGTGTCGTACAAGGCGACTAATGTTTTCGAGGCAAAAGATCTTAAAGTCTCCGTAGGCTGGAAAATGGGCAGCAGCGTTTTCCATTGTTATATTTACAACACTGCTATCTCCAACCCGCCTGCCAAGCGTGGAGATTATGGCAATAACCATCCCTTTCGTGGGAGAGGCCTTAAGTCCTGCAGTGGAC
Source organism: Blastobasis lacticolella (assembly GCA_905147135.1). NCBI lineage: Eukaryota > Metazoa > Arthropoda > Insecta > Lepidoptera > Blastobasidae > Blastobasis > Blastobasis lacticolella. The sequence goes on from LR990067.1 coordinate 3,200,809, forward strand.
TGTTATGGGCTGTGATGATGATTCTTGTAGGTATAATCTTGAGATATGCTTGATTAGGACGTTTTTTATAAAGTTATAAGGCCGGCACTGGCAGCGCAGCGTGCGTGCGACACCAAGAACCAAGGCTAAACAAAACTCGCAATGTACTTACGGCAACTGGATGAGTGGCCGTTTCGTACTTTGAGGCTAGTCAAACTTAGGCACTGCAACGAACTCGCAAAAGAACTAGTTAATCAAGTTATTTCACAGGGGACCTAGAGACTGGTTTAACAGTTTAGGATTAAAATACGAATACAAGACCATAGTGTTTGAGGGAGCACAGCTTTATAATAATTTACCAAGTGAAATAAGAAACACTGAAACTTTAGGTGAGTTTAAAAACAAGCTAAAATGTCATATACAAAAGTGAAGTGAATGTACTGCTCGTATGCTTTGTCATAAGTTACTATAACATGCAATATAATATTGTATAAGCGGCTTCTTGTATTGCACCTGATATGTAGTGTTAAACTATTTATTTTTGACACCTCGTTTTAAGTGAACCATGTTATTCTTATGAGGAATAAAGTTCTTTAAACCGAAACCAGAGGATCCCGGCACTGCACCGGCCATAAAAATTGGAAATAGGTCAAGACACAACCAAAGAAGTCACAACCATAACCATCATGACTTTTGACTAAGTGTTGGGAATCTGAACACGATGTCGATAATTTGTTGATTCTAATTGTCATTAACATTTCAAATGACTGTCTCCACTGGGACGGACTCGGGTCATTTAAAAGGATTATATTCATTGTGTTTTCGTTTGGGTATTATAGGAATCCCAACTAAAACCCCAGAATATTTAGTAATAATACTTTGGTTGGGATTTTATCGCAATTTTCGATATAGCCCATGTACGCTCGGGGATATTTTATATTCTGTCCCCGAGATATAAGCAATCACTGACTACCTATCTGTGATAAATTTTGTCCTACAAGGCAAATTTATTTAACGGCAAATTATTGAGTACCTAATTGTGATTATAATGTAGGATACAACATCCACGCATAATATTAAAAAAGATATACTTCCGACAATCCTAGGATGACTAAAAATAATTGGATTTGAGCCCCCGCTCCTTGTTGCAGAGATAGTTTCTTTTTTATACCACTATTGTGGCAAGCAACTACAGATATGAGGATTCCTGGTTCATTTTGTGTCGCTACACTCATGAAGTATTTTTATTCTGTGCTCACACAGTAAAATCTCTAAAAGTAACTGTTTGAGAATTATCTTGCTGGTCATTTCTTAAATTAAAATCATACATTTTTAAAGGTATGTTCTGGGTTTCCTACTGTGTACCTTTGTTGACGAGTTTTGTTTAGTACCACCAGTGGCAAACAAGCTTACGGTCTGCCTAATGATAAGCAGTCACCGCAGCCTATGGACGTTTGCAATACCAGGGGCATCAGCCACGCGTTGCCGACCCCGTAAAAATCTTTTCACCCCTTTCCGGAAGAACTCCATGTTGTACTCTCTAGGGAAAACATCTCCAGGGAGTTCATGCTACAACCTTATAGTACTTCTAAACTAGTACAAAAACTATTTCAGAAGTTTAGCTATCCGATTTAATGAATATCCAGTGTATTATCGAAGGAACTAACCACGTTTTAGAAAAATACATTTTTCTTTATTCCTACCGTACTACAGACGACCTGTAACCTCCAACACGCACACCATACGGTACAATGAAAAATAAAATCACAAAAAGAACACAAACGACAGAGCATGTAATGGTCATAACAAATTTGAAAAAAGAAATACACTTACACCCGGTTTCTGAAACGCTTGTCAAATCATTGATTAGCTAACAGACTGTCACATTTAACAAGCTGTTAAATCACCGTGGGTTTCTGAAAGGCCAATCAATCTATTGTTAGCTAATTGACCATTAACAAGAGATCAATTTTTTCGTCTGGCTACCCCTGCTAAAATCAGTCACATTCATTCACTCATACATGTTTTGTTTCTGTCTAACGCATTAATTTGTCTCTGTCCCTAGCGGCCTTTTGATAGCGGCGGGATATTCAACTTTTAGAGCGAGAAAAGAGAAAATATAACAATATTTATGTTATAGGGTCACGGGTTCCAGTGGATCAGTAATCCCATCATCATCATCATCTTTAGGCAGTTAGGTGGGTCCCGGTCCACTGCTGAATACAGGCCTCCCACGGCTTACACTCTGGTCGACTCTGTTATCTTGCATCCATCGGCTCCCTAGGACCTTAAATAGGTCGTACGTCCATCTCTTGGGAGGCCATCCAGAGAAAGCCACTCAACAACATCCGCCCCATCGGCTATCGATTCTGTGAGTTTCTCCCAGTAATCCCATTAGTTAAATCCTGGTTCAATTCCTGGACACGGGCCGGTTCGTGGTTCAGGTCCAGGTCCTGGCCCCGGATCAAGTCCTGGTTCAGGTCCAGGTCCTGGCTTCGGACCAGGTCGAGGTACTGGCCCAGGACCAGGCACTGGTTCAGGTCCAGGTCCTGGACCCGGACCACTTCATGGTTCAGGTCGAGGTCCTGGCTTCTGACTAGTTCCTGGCCCCGCACCAGGTCCTGGATCAGGTTCAGGCCCTGGCCCCGGACCAGCTTCTACTTCAGGTCTAGGTCCTGGACCCTGACATGTCCGTGGTTCAGGTCCTGGTCCTGGTTCAGGTCCATGTCCTGGCCCCGAACCAGGTCCTGGTCCAGCTAATGTTTATGGTCTACGTGCTGGCACTGCTCGAGGTCGTGGTTCTGGTTCAAGCTCAAATTGTGATCAAGGTTGCAGTTTTGGTCATGATCCTGGACCAGAACCTGGACCCTAGACCTGGACTTTGCCTTGGACCAAAACTAGGACCTGGACCAGGGCCAGGACCAAGACCAAGACCAAGAAAATCGGATATAATTTCTTTTGACAATCGGTTAATTGGTCGATTTTCGCCAATTAAAATAACACGGCGATAACATACAGTTAACATGAGAAAAAGCTTTCCGGAAACCCAAAATTACATTAATCAGCCGTTAATTGGAGATTTGACAATCCGTTAACAAGCTGTTAACAAGCCGTCAATTGGCCCTTTCAGAAACCCAAACTGCATTTAATCAGTGTTTAACAAGCTGTTACGTAATTTTTGCGTTGACAAGCGTTTCAGAAACCGGGTGTTAGCGTTTTTTTTCTGTCTACGCTACTGGCGACGGCAACGACCTAACAATTAGTTCCACGCTAAGTAACAACTACACATTTTGATATCTGTGGGAGAAATGTCTTGGCGATTACGCATGCTACCATGTTGTTGACATTTGTTTGTTTCTCGGTGTCCTGTAGATTTTATGTTATTTCATTTTATTTATTTATTTTTGGAAGACTTACAGCTATAACATTGCAGTTTGGCGCATATGTGCCTGTGTTCTACAGGTCCATGGCTATGGTCCATATTTGTTTGTTTCTCGAGATACGAAAAAAGAGAGTAGTTCCCGCGCTTTTCACCTGGGTCGAATTCGAGACGCTGTAAAGTCATTATTCGTTTATTTTTCAAAATTACAAGTTTCTTTTTTAAAGGGTTAAAATAGAGATAAAAGAAAAACACTGTTGAATATTAGTTCACTATGCAATTAAAAAATCAAAATTACCTATGCAGGTGTTGATAACTTTAAGGTCCAGTTTATCGTACAAAAATATTTCATCTACCTATTCCAAGACAAGGTAACAAAAACATCGATAGAAATTAATTCAACGAATATGGTGCCTGTCAGATGATTAATAGTTGTACCTATTGCGATAAAATCCGTCGAACAGTGCAATGTATTATCCTCGGGTACCTAGTACTAAGATCCACAGACATATTCAGTAAAGCATTATCCTATAACTGATGTTATTGTGTTTAAAGTATGCGTGTCAGAGTGTTTATCTAAATGTCACGTTTATGATTAGAGTTTTAAAAAATGTAATCTTGGCGTTGTACTCTCCCGGTTGTACTCTCACGCGCCAGAGCCCGGTGTACGCCTTGACCAAGATCCTGTATTTGACAGATCAGGTAATTACGTAACTCTGTGGCGAACAATTTTCTGATATCAATGATTGAAATTGTTACTTTTGCGATTACGTATGATTTATTTAAATAGTTTCAGTTTATTGCAATGGAACTTTGTTAGCAACTGAACCCATTAAATCGATGACACGGAATTGCAAAAGTAATCATTGAAATCAGAGAATTGTAAGCAACAGATATACGTAATAAGCCTTCTGACCTCCGTGACCCTGTTACCAGAGGAACACGATCGGATTGGACCTTGGTCATTTATTTAATTAATTAGGCCTAATGAGAGTATGGGAACAGATAAAGATTACCAAAGTCGCGGACTAAAGTAAATGTAGTGAATTATCGTCTCATCTAAATCTGCGCGGAAAAACCGCCAACAAATAGTCCCATCTTAAACCATGCATCTAACTTACAATCCTCTACATTGAGGATTCCAACATCTCATCTCTCTAGACCATCGAACTGAGTTTGTCTATTTGCAAATGCTTGTAAGTGCTACAAACTCATCTGACACGATGACGGCGTCGCTGTTATGTACAACAAAATGACACATCACATTCGCGATGCTTAGTTCCAGGTTTGACCACCGGATCAGATAAGTTTGTAAGTACAACAGATGCGTTATGTTGTGTTATAGCTGTTCGTCGGTCCAGATCCTGATTGGGCGGGCTTATTTATCTCTATCACCTGCCAGCCAGCATCCTGCCAGTGCTTAGAAAAAAAATATGGCCTCCGTAGGCTTGAAACTTTTTTCGGCGGTCGAATGTTTCGTTTCGAATGTTTTTTTATATTATCTTTATTAACGAGACATTGTTTCTTGCTAACAAGTATTAGTTCGTTTTATACTGATATTTTAAAGAAGACATTTAGACAATAATAACCCGTAAGTAGGTACCGTTATAAATGAAACTATCTCAATATTGGTTAATATCAATTTAGTTACGTAGTTAGATACATACGTAGGAACCTAGGTAGAAGAAAATGAAAAAATGTATTAGTAAATACAAGAAACTTTGCAATAAAAATACCAGTAAATAAAAAAATGGTTAGGTAAGTAGGTACCTACCTATTTAATGTACCTACATACTTACCTATGACCTAAGTTTTTTATATTAAGTAATTATCACACGAAAAATTAATTTAGGTCAAACAGACGTAAAAAGCATTTTAGTCAACAATCTACATAAACCAACAATAATATCGTACCTATGTTAAATTTATTATTTTTAAACAAAGGCAAAATTACATCGATAAATATTTCAAACCCCAAAAACATCCCCATCACTATTCCAAAACGCCCACGCGAACTTTTTTTCTGACAAAATCTTTGGCGTCGGCTCCTTCACCAAACATCCTTAGCGGGTCAACAAATTACCGACCTCCTACTTTCAAAACTAGTTTATCTTGATCGCCTTTGTTCTAACCGTGCACTTAAAATATCAAACAGAACCGCAAAACATCCTCACTTCAAATTAATCGAGTTCTAAAACTAAAATAACCTTAAAACTTACCATAAAATCGGAGCCACAAAATCCAGTTTCGAAGAGAAAAAAGTTTAAAACATCCTTTTTGCACGCACCACTACTATTTCAAAATTCGAATTCGTATTTGGAACGATTCGAAATCACATAAAACCTCTGCTGTATTCGCGGAATTTACTCTCGTCAGCTATTTTCACTCACAATTTTAAGTCAGTAACACAAAATGCACACTAAACTAAATAATTTAATGTACAAGAATGAAAACATCTGTGCTCAGATGCGTACGTCTGCCACGGCAACGCATTTCGACTGGTCAGAATATAGTAACGAATGATATTTTTACCTGCGAAGCAAAAAGTTTTGCTTTGAACAGAGAACCCGTATTCCAAATTCAACTTTGTCTCTTCAATCGTGGGTGTATATTGCGGGTTCCGAACTAAATTGCATTATGGTGAGGCCAGTTACAGAAGCGTGTAGGCGATTTTGTACTCTATTGTCTTGAGATAAGACGTTATATTCAAGAATAGGAAGTCCAAAAGCTCAAGTAAGCTCCGTCCGTAGTTATGTTGTTAAGCAGTTGGCTTTATGCCGAGTTTCTCAAAGTTTCTTGTACTTGAATTGGTTTAGCTTTGTCTTAGAAAGTAACATTTTGTAATCACTTTGGTATTACGTAGCCGCCAGTAGCGTTTCGGTTGCCGATTGTGAAATATCCTAGGTTCGATTTCCGCGCGCCCAGTAGGAGATAAAATTATGTTAATTATTTATTTATATTTTATTTTTAGCCATTTCTGACCCACTGCAGGGCAAAGGCCTCCCTTTCGATCTTTCACGACTCACGGTCGGATGCTTTCCTCGGCCAATCCTTAGAAAAGGCGTCCAACTCGTCCCGCCATCTCCAATGTTAATATAATTTTTATTTCTGAAGTCTTTATTTCACTGTGTGTGAGAAATAATACCTTTTGTTTTATATAAAACTAGCTGGCCCGCCGTGACTTCGTTAGCAGTTCGTCCAACCATCCTTTTGAATCTATTCTAATCTAGAATGTAGTTTAAAAGATACTTTGTATTATACTCCTCAAATGGGTCTATATTAAAATATATAATTTAATAGTAGCGCAATTACATGTGCATACCTTTGTAGTTCCCAAAGCCGAAGAACTGACAACCGCTGGGGTAAACGAGTTGTTGAGTGAAGATCATAGAGACACAGGGTCACGGAGGTCAGATGCCCCGCTCCGCTGTAATTACCTGATCTGCCACATCCTGGATCGTGGTCAAGACGGACCCCGGGCCCACGTGCGTGAGAGCATAGCCGAGATATTAACGCCAAGATGATTATTATTTCGAAGCCGTTGCATGGTCACGAGTAGCTTGGTTGCTCTGAGTTATGTCGCTCCTAAGGACCAGAGTGCATGCCAGGATTACCTTGACCGATACAATTGTACCTACTTAGAAGTCACTGTGGGCATCGCATAATGGGCGACTATTAATTCTTAATACCAAAAACGATAAAAACCAAACTCACTATGGCTCCAAATCTGGGCGTCAAGTCCGTTATTTGGTTAAGTTGGCTTGATTGCATTGTAATTCGATCGGAATCGTAGCTCAATGGCAGTTTTACGCGTTTTTGGTATTCCGCTACAATTAGTAGCCTAAATTCAGAAGCAAAGAGGGTGGAGCAAATCATAGTGGAATGTATTGCTCATACAATAAGGTACATTTTTGTATCACTCATTTATGTTACGCGTCACTCCGTATTTCAAAAGACGTGACACAAAAATTTATCTTATTCTTTGAGCAATACATTCCATTTTGATTTGCCTTTACGCTTTATGCTTCTGAATTTAGTCAAATGGTCGGTTTGGTCAGTAGTCTCGCCACGCAGCCCAGTTTGAGCGCCGCCGGTCGCTGCGCGGGCGCCGAACAGGTTCCCGGCGCGGAGCGTGGCCGGTGCGGGAATTAAATCATTTCCAATGGTTACGCTGAGAGCGTTGCGCGCCGGTTACGTTGCACGTTGGACGTGTTATTAAGGATGTTCCTGGACCTGGCTGAAACCTGCACATTTACGCCGTTTGTCCACGGCGTCCGTCCCGCCGGATCCGTCATCCGAAGAAGCGACCTATATATTTATATGAACGCGTCGTCCGGCGTCCAAGATCCGTTAACCGTTAAAATCTTTTGACGGATGACGGGTCCGGCGAGACGGACGCCGTGGACAAACGGCCTTAGGCGACTGAATGTATAATCATGATCCAATCTGGTCAGGTTCTCCTGGTAGCAGGGTCACGCACGGGAGGTCAGACAGCAGTCGCTCAACTGTAACTACCTGTAGCCGTATTCACAATGGCTCGGAAATCGGATTCGGATACGGAATCGACAAAGGAAAAGTTCTTAGGAAAATGTGGTTTCAGTTAATTTTGATGAAATTTTCATATGTTGTAGAGAGTAGAGTTTCCGTGGAATCTATCGGGATTCTAAATAACAGTTTTCGAATCGATCGACACGGATTCGCCGCTCACGAATTATTCGGAAACGGTTTCGAATCATTGTGAATAAGGCTACCGATCTGACAAATTCCGAATCATGGTCAAGGCAGACCCCGGGCCTTAGCGCGCGAGCACAACCGGGACATTAACGCCAAGAAGACCAATCGGTAGACCATGAGGGAACGTAGCCACTTGATGATGCGTTGAATCGATGGCTATGGACATTAGCAACACTAGCGGCCGCACCGCCTATCTGCGATAGTACAATCTCAGCAAGGTAGAGCCAGAGCTGCCATGCTGGAATTAGTCAAGATGGCGGCGTACTATCGAAGATCAGCGGTATGACCCCTGGCCATTAGCGTATCTAAAGCTATTTTCCAGAGGGGGCCTGGCCCCTGAGGTGGCCGACGACAATCGCCAATGTACAGCCAGTGAGCACGAAATATTTCTCTTATGTTTGTTACCCGACTTTTGAAAAAATTACTTTTTGTTTAAAAATATGCTATACAACCTGAAAAAAACAAAAGTCAGGCAACCAACCAAGAGTCGTGGTTTTAGTTCACCACTATACCTACACACCTTTGCAAAAAAAAGTAAGTAAGTAAGTTTGTGGATTCCTCGATTGTATTTCATTGAAATTATTTTTGTATGAAGTTTTTTATGTGTCCAGCCCAGAATATCGTATTGGTACATCCTGGGGTGGGCAGTAGACCATTCTGGGGTGGACAAGGCCCACCCGGCTCCCCCCCTTCCTACGCCTATGCCCCTGGTTCCAATGCGTTCCAACCATGCAATTTTAACCTCTAAACCCTTCGGGACTCGTTATTCTGATAGCCAACATGTAAATGGCCTTCCCACTGCGAAAGCAACGGTTCCAGGAGCACTGGAACCTTCTGGAAACCTTACTCACCGGCAGCCTTTAGGTTCATATAAAAGACATCAACGGGGGCGTCGCAGCGTTGAACTCTTTTGCACGAAAATTCAACATTTACTTAAATTACTTTTACGGTAATCATTATAATGTGGTTGTACGATTGGAAGTTGGAGTGTTGAAGCTCTTTCAATTGTTTATGCGTCTCAAAAACCTACATTTTTATTAAATGACCCGTCTTTTGATGCCATTTACATTTCTCTATCTAACTCATTGATATGGTGTGTGGTGGTGTATGGTGCCGCCACCTAAAAGAATCACCACTCCATCTCTTCCCGTGGGTTTCGTAAGAGGCGACTATTTATTTATTTATTTATTAAATCTTCATGCACAAAATAGTACAAAGGCGGACTTAAAGCTAAAATAGCCTTATCTACCAGTCAACCAGGAGATAAAATAAATAAAGATGGGCAGCAGCTTCTTTCTGGGTACATTTACATCTACTGCACTGCGATCGCCAACCCGCCTGCCAAGCGTGGCGATTATGGCAACCCCGAGAGCTTTCAACTCGAATTACAAAATCACTTCGAGTGTCTAGGAGAGTGCGTCGACGTGGACGACTATAACAATAGGTTCGAGGAAACTGTCTATACGGTTGGGTCAAAGTTTTATAAAGCCTGCCGTACAAACAGAACAAACAAAATATCTGACGATACCCTCAAACACATGATGATGTCTCTCAATTTAGGCGACTTAATCGACAGATCTCCAAGTCTGACTCGCGACATACGCCGCTTCAATACTACTAATATTGAGGCGGCGATCGAGCGGAACAAAGGCTCTAAAGTCTTTGCAAGAGATCTGTCGATTGGACGGAGCCAGTTGACGAGACTGAAAACGGATGACGGCAGAGTTGTTTCGACCAAGTCCGAGGTTTTGAGGGTAGTCGAGAGATATATCGAAGCACTGAAGTGTTTGTACGAAAACGCCATGATGTCAGTGCGTCTCCAGGATAAGACCACAGAACCTATTCAGCTGCAGCCAGGTGTTAGACAAGGTGATGTCATATCACCGAGGTTGTTCACCGCTGCACTGGAGGATATATTTAGGCTTCTGGACTGGGACGGACTTGGCATCAATATTAACGGCGAGTACCTCACTCACCTCAAATTTGCTGACAATATCGTGGTCATGGCTGAAACCCTGGACTTGGGCAAAATGCTCGATGACCTCTCGAGTGCCTCTCAACAAGTAGGTCTTAAAATGAACATGGACAAGACGAAAATTATGTCGAATGTCCATGTTGTGCCTACTCCAGTGACAGTTGGATGCACTCCACTTGAAGTTGTAGGTCCAATTTCGAGAAAGAGGTCAATCGACGAATCCAACTCGGTTGGGTAGCATTCGGAAAGCTACGCCACATATTTTCGTCCCAATTACCGCAGTCTTAAGACGAAGGTCTTTGACCAATGTGTGTTGCCAGTGATGACTTACGGAAGTGACACGTGGCCACTCACTATGGGCCTTATAAGAAAGCTCACTGTTACCCAAAGGGCAATGGAAAGAGCTATGCTCGGAGTTTCTTAGCGCGATCGAATCAGAAATGAGGAGATCCGCAAGCGAACCAAGGCCACCGACATAGCTCTAAGGATTGCCAGACTGAAGTGGCAGTGGGCAGGGCACATAGCTCGAAGAACAGATGGCCGATGGGGCAGTAAAGTCCACGTACCGGAAGACGCAGCGTGGGTAGGCCTCCTACAAGGGGGACCGAAGACCTGGTAAGTATCGCAGGTACCAGCTGGATGCGGAAGGCACGGGACCGGCCGCCGCCGCGCCGTGGAGATCTCTGGGGGAGGCCTATGCCCAGCAGTCTGCGTCTACTGGCTGAGATGATGATGATGACTCATTGATAACGGATAATGTTAAAAAGTTACTAAATTAGGCCATCGGCATTGGTGCTGATCCTTACTGCACGGTCTTCTAACCCCAGCTGAGATGTAGTTGAGCAGTCTTGGGAGCCGGACAGCACTCCATGACGGTATGTTACGTTAGACTCTGTTTCAAAAGTCAAACAACTTGCGAAATTACAAAGTTGATTGAAATCAACGAGTTTGCAACACTGAGGCGTCGGTGGCCTAATGATTAACGGATCCGACTCGTACACCGAGGTACCAGGTTCGAACCCCCTGTGCCGCCATGTCAATTACTCTTATCTGAGTTATGTACATTAGTTGAACACTAACCGATGCTCTTACGGTGTGAGAAAACATCGTGATGAAAACTGCACATCATCAGGCGACTGAGTGTGTTATCATGATCCAATCTGGTCAGGTTCCTCTGGTAGCAGGGTCATGGAGGTCAGATGGCAGTCGCTCCACTATAATTACCTGATCTGCCAAATCCTGGATCTCAACCGGAATATTGACGTCAAATAATATTTTTGCCGTTATTGCTTGGTACCACAAAAAAAAAACAATTAGGTGCAATAAAACATATGAAAACTATTTTAAATAACATTTAATTCATTTTCTACTTAAATACTAGAAAAATGTACAAATGATTTAACAGAAACTTTCACGATTTCGTCACTAGATATAAACTAATAGTGTTCTTATATGTATTGTTTTTTTGTTTTAAATAAACTAGTAGACTCGTTTATGATGTAATCAATAATCATGAAACTATTTAAATAGACTGCTGTTATTTCTGGTTTTGCCTTTAAAACCTGTAACAAAAATGTTATGAATTAATCATCACATGTCTGATTGATTGATTATATCTGAGATGAGATGATTATTTATGCCACAAAGAGTGTCATATCGCATACGACGTCGATCCCCATCGAGTGAGGGCTCGTTTGATTAGTCTTAACGAATACTCTGACTAATCATACAGAACGCGCGATAAAAGCTTGCTAGGAAAAACTATTTTTTTATTGTTACTTTCTCACAAATGAACGGAAACTCGATTAAATAACAGATGAGAGTAGATTGTCACCATGGCAACCCCATAGAAGGACCAGGGTGAGAGAAGCCAACCCATATACAGGGTGGCCGAACCATTGACGTCTAAAAATTTAAATTAGGTCCCTCGTGCCGTGGGGTATCTGAATCACCCCCATATATGTTATCCGATTGTTCATAGTTTTCGAGTTATGATTTTTTTTCTGAATTATTCAAAAGTTTAGACCTGACCAACTTAAAAAATTTCTAAATATAGAAGTAGGAGACTTTTTCAAATGTTTTTTTTTGCGATTGAATCTTCATAAGTTGTACTTTTATGAATAAAATAATCAGCTTCGTAACTTTGGGAAAAGTTATGAAAATGTTGGTCTAAAGTAAATAATTTACTTTTAGTGAATTATGACTTAAATTTTCAACGTAACATTAAAAATCTAAACAGGTGACTTCATGGTTTGATTGTGGGCCTCAAAAATGCGGCAAAAACTTAGCTGTCATAAACATTGAAAAAAGTAGTACTTAATAGGCTGCTTCGGCCACAATCGGCCTTCAACGACAGCAAGGTGGAAAATTCCTAAAATTAGCCATCTCATTACAACATTTTTTTGCGATAATAAAAAAACATTCGAAAAAGTCTTCTACTTCTTATTTTAGATTTTTTATAAGTTGGTCAGGTCGAAAATTTTGAATAATTCAGAAAAAAATTCGTAACTCAAAAACTATGAACAATCGGATAACATATATGGGGGTGATTCAGATACCCCACGAGACGAGGGACCTAATTTAAATTTTTTGACGTCAATGGTTCGGCCACCCTGTATATTTTTCTTACTTGAGTAATATTCTTTCATATAATGCACGATTTTTTAAATAACAGATGAGGGAAGATATTCTATGGTCGGTTTTTAGACTATAAGGAAACTCATACTAGGTATTTAAATATGAAATCTTATGACAGTCGCCAATCGCGGTCCGGTCCGGTCCGGCCTGGCATTGTCGAGCACGGTCCGGTCGTGACTGGCGTTGGATGGGTTTGCTGCGGCCATGGGGCGGTCAGCGTGTCACTGTGTGTTTCCTTCCTACTTTCCTACCCCCCTCCTTTTGGACGATTGAAAGAGATATTTGATGTCCTAATCAATAAAGAAATTTTGAATTTTGAATAGTGCTGTTAATGATGAGAAGTGTTGGGCCACAACAACATAATTTTTGTCATTAACAAGCTAAGAAGAGAATATGACATTGCCGTTTAGTATGGCGAAAATGACAAATACTGTAATTTTCATACGCAAGGGAATATAAAATTGCTGTTTAGTCTGGCGAAAATGACAGATACTGTAATTTTCATATATGCAAGAGAATATGATTTTACCGTTTAGTATGGCGAAAATGACAAATACTGTAATTTTCATACGCAAGGGAATATAAAATTGCTGTTTAGTCTGGCGAAAATGACAGATACTGTAATTTTCATATATGCAAGAGAATATGATTTTACCGTTTAGTATGGCGAAAATGACAAATACTGTAATTTTCATACGCAAGGGAATATAAAATTGCTGTTTAGTCTGGCGAATATGACAGATACTGTAATTTTCATATATGCAAGAGAATATGATTTTACCGTTTAGTATGGCGAAAATGACAAATACTGTAATTTTCATTTATGCAACATTTTCAATTTCTTGGAAATTTCTTCAGTTAAAGAGGCAAAAGTCTTTAAAAAGGCAAAACCGGAGTCTTTTCAAACACCTAAAACATTTTATTATTAATGACGATACTATCGTGTAGACATAGGTACTTAATCTTCTTTCAGAATCAGTTATAATTTTTTCACATATCACTATAAGATGTGAAATGAATAAACATGAGCAAATTTATTTTTGAAACTGCTTATGTGCCTGTTGATTCAGCGAGATAAATAAAATAAAACATATGGGCGAAAAAATGACAATTTCATACTTAAACTTTTCATTATTTTTAAACAGATTATAATCCGCGTCATGAAAGAAGAGACATGTCAAATGGCAGTAGAGGGGATTTCGCGCTGGTAATCGTGTACTGCGCAAGTCGAACCACGTGACCCGCCAAGTCTCTTCTTACATGACACTAGTTATACACAGGAAATGCTGGGCAAGCAATAGTCACCTCAAACGCTACTCTTCTTCGGCGGCAGCCAGGCCTCGATCTTGGGCGGCGTGGTGCTGTACGTGGTCCACTGGCCGGTGGTGCCAGATATGTTCTCGTTGCCGTACTCCATCCATGCGTACTTCGGGCGGCTGGGGTCCTACAGACGGATAAAGGGTGAAGACGCTTTTCTATCTTTGTCTAGTGGCAGCGTACTTGCTATCTTTATACTGTAGGCCTGGCACAAGTTTCTCGCTCGATAAGCGAGATAGGTATTGCTACCTCTTTCGTCTTAGTATTGAGAGAAGGAGACAAACGCTCTGTCGCGGACACTCTTGTGCTAGGGCCACTGTTTAGTTACTGAAAAGATAGTTAGATATCGCTGAGTCGAATGCGAGAGCCAACGGCTTACGATGAAAGGATGCCGACGACCGGGCGAAGTGGAGAAGATTGAGTAGGAAAGCGGACCCTGGCAGAGGCCGGGATCAGGCTAGGACGATGACGATGATGATATTGGTTAGTTACCGCTTAGAAGCGCACTGGTCTAGTGGCGGCGTGCTTGCGAGACCGATAACTGAAGTTAAGCAACTGCTTATCATCAGGCGGGCCGTATGGTTGTTAGCCACCCATCGATATATTAATTACATCACTGGCTGATACCACAACATACTTGTAAACAAAGCGAGCGTCGGTGGCCGGACAGTTGAGTATCCAACTCGTAAGCGAGAGGTACCGGGTTCGAATCCCACTGCGGCCATGTACCAATGACTCTTTTCTGAGTGATGTACATTAGTTGGAAACTAACCGATGCTCTTACGGTGAGGGAAATCATCGTGATGAAACCTGCACATTCAGGCAACTGAATTTGTAACCATGATCCTATCTGGTCAGGTTCCTTGGTAGCAGGGTCACGGAGGTCAGATGGTAGTCGCTCCACTGTAATTACCTGATGCGGCGGACCCGGGCCCTCGTTCTCGAGAGCACAACCGGGACATTAACGCCAAGATAATTATTTTTTAAGGGCAAGATACTAGTATATAGAAGTCTCTGACTGTTACCTTATGCGGTGGCAAGTCTGTTTTGTAGTGCATCCAACCGTACCATTCTGCAGGTATCTGAAAAACCATAAATTTATGAGAAAAATTAAATTATGAGTGGTCATATGACTGCAGGACTTAGGGCCTCCCCCACGAAAGGGGAGGTTATTGCCATAATCTCCACGCTTGGTAGGCGTTGGAGATCGCAGTGTTATAAATATAACCCAACAACCTGCACAAGCATTTTTTCAGCAACAGAGTTGGAACAGAGAGGCACCTTGGAACAAGTTACCTGAGCAAGTTATATCAGCACCGAGTACCAACACCTTTAAGAATCAATTGGATAAACATTTAAAGAAAACCAAAATTAATTAATTGAGAATGTCAATGGGTTGAGGATAATGAGATACAAACATATCAGTTGTGCCAACTGCCTGTCTGTTTAGGAATAAAATTAATAATAAACTCTGCTGTCCATTTCCCACCATACGGAGACTCCAGATCATTTGCCTCGAAAACATTAGTCGCCTTGTACGACACCCACGAGTGTAAGGGGTTGGTGCTATTCTACTCTGCCGGACACCACACTTACTAAGCCTATTATTAATAAAACAAAAAAAAAAAAAAGCTTGGAGATTATGGCAATAACCTCCCCTTTCGTGGGAGAGGCCCTGAGTCCTGCAGTGGACTGTTGTGAGTCCTGGACGGGCTGTGACGATGATGATATGGGTTTCGAGAATACTCTGTAGACTTAATGAACACTTACGAAAACTTTAGTATTGGCCTCAAAACGTCATATACCTGGCTGGGTACTCATCCCCACTACGTTGACGGTTCAAAATAACTCCCAGCTATGGAGCTCCTAGCCACAGTATTTCCTTTGGACTACGATATGGGATTGTTCGAGAGGTACATTAGAAATCTCTTCGGAGGTGGGCAACTCATTACTACCCCTGGTATTGCTGACGTCCAAATGTGGCTGTGACCACTTTCCATCAGGTAACCCCCTTGCCTGTTTGTCTGCAATAAAATATAAAAAACATACCTGGCTCCCATCATAGTTCATGTGGAACTGATCAGCGTACTCCACCCAGCGATTCCTGCCATAGAAATAGCGAGGGTTCTCATAGTATTTATTGCCGAATTTGTCCTCGCCGACCAGAACACCGTCCTTCAGCTCATCTTGTCTGTAAAATAGAAAATGGCTTTATTACTATAGGGCCTCAAGTCCATTAATTTACTTGGCTTGATTGAATTGTAATGAGGAGTTTTCCAGTAGGTATAGATAGTTGGTATCAAAAAGCATCAATAGATGGCTACAATTTGTGTAATCTTTTTATAATCTGTATGATAGTGGCAGTGATTTCATGCAGCCAACTAATATTAAACTTAAAAATAAAATGTTTATTAATATAAACATAACTGTTAAAGGTTGAACGAAGTGTAAAAATAAATATTTATAAAAGTTAGCACTATGTTCCATTATTATTACAACCTCTAAAATGGTTGAAAACTATTGACAAATACAATATTATCCAATATAACGTACCCAGTGTTTATATCCTGTTTGCTAAGAACCTATTTCAAGCGATTGTCAATTACCAAAATTGTCGGGGCGCCATCTAGTGAGTGGTTAGGAATGCTTTAGATACCTATTGGAAAACTCCTCATTGGATCACATTCGCAATAGAATTTTCATTGTACCAGAATACATTTCAAAAGCACGTCAAGTGACATTAAACTGCTATTGTGATAACATTACAAATAAATCGAGCTCAGTAACATAAGCAGTAACTAAAAATGTGTCAAACTTCCATTTAAGGTATCTATTAACAATTCAATCAAACCACTAGTAAATTAGCGGATTTAAGACCCAGGTAGATGGGTATTAATAGCGCTTATAGTGCACAGTTGCATAGCATATGACTCTTTTTGAGCAAATTGGACAAACAGTCAAACGCTCATAGGTTAGTCATTACTAACCAACCAGCCAGAATCTCTGGTAGACCAAAAAATTAGCAGTTTTTTCTGTTGCATACATTAAACTGTGATCTGTGATCAAACCACCAGCCTTACCTAAACGCTTACCAGACGTGGACTGGCGATTGTTGCAATAGCCTCCACTAATGTGGAGGAGGTTAAGTCCAGCAGTGGGCTGTTATGGGCTGTTGATGTGATATACAAATAGGTAAATCACACAAACTTAACCTTAGCTAAATTACATAATGTTCTTTACCTGTACAATTTCCACAATGAACCTCGTATACCTCCATTTTGGCTGATGATTCGGAAAAGGGTGGCTACTTTGTCTAGCCCCAAATATTTCCCAATAGACATTTTTGTATTCGATTTTGTAGTTTTCTATAAAAACTACATCAACAACCTTTGCGAAAATAAACCAACTTACGACCAATAAAAACCAACCAAACCAAATGACGTTTACAAACGTCAATGTCATCAGTCTATTTGACAATTTGTCTATAGCATATTTTAGAGACGTAACAGTCCTACCTATTACCATTACCGTTCGGACAAGTATAACACGAATCACTAAGGCCCTATTTGTATATTACATTTACTGCCGACGAGTTTACATGGTATGGTGTTTGAATGAGATGATTTTTTTTAAGTAGGGCCTGCAAAGCGGGCTCTTTTCAGTAAAACGTTAAATTCTCCACCTGTTGAATATTTTACATCTAAGAAATTAGCACTCATTTATTCCACCATTGAGGAGTTTTCCAGTAGGTATTGATAGTTTATTTCAAAAAGCATTAATAGATGGCGCTCCTACAATTTTGGTAATCTTTTTTAAAACTGTATAATGGTAGCAGTGATTTCATGCAGCCAACTAACACTAAACTTAAAAATAAAATGATTATTCATATAAACATAACTGCTAAAGGTTGAACGAAATGTAAAAAGAAATATTTATAGAAGTTAGCACTATGTTCCATTATTATTACAACCTCTAAAATGGTTGAAAACTATTGACAAATACAATATTATCCAATACAACGTACCCAGTGTTTATATCCTGTTTGCTAAGAACCTATTTCAAGCGATTATCAATTACCAAAATTGTTGGGGCGCCATCTAGTGAGTGGTTAGGAATGCTTTAGATACCTATTGGAAAACTGCTCATTCAACCCATTGCGGCCAAACGTTGACAAAGGCACGAAGGGCGGCGACTGTTGTTGAGGTATGCATGGCGCGACCAGACAACCGAAGTTTCGTAAGTGCAGACAAGAATTTTTCGTCTACGAAAGCAAAAATCTTCAATTCCTGACTTCCCACGAACTCGACGTAATCTTTTGACGAGACCCTCGCGTACTTTTGTGCGCTTCCTTTTGTCTGTTGGTCGGCTTCGATTATCTATATAACTTTTTGGTTGCGGTATCCTACCGATTTATTCTGTACCTTTTGTAGAATTTTGTATTATACCTACCCTCAAAAATATTTAGATTTCTTTCACAGTGAATGTCGAAACAGCACCAATAATTTCCATTGGCAACCTTTTAAAATTGAATGACAACCTGCAGTGTACAGAAATGAAACCCCTGCAGAGTGAACGTTCTGCTAAATAGGCAATTTGATATTAAAATGCCAGTATTGATATAGATGTCCTGACCCACTATGACTACTGCATAAAGTTAGTTTTTGTCCTTCGTGGCTTAGGAGTAGCAGCGCATTGGCCGACAGCTCAACCGTCACACCATACCAAGCCTTATCTCCAAGGAAACCGCATCGCCTGTAACAATCGGCCTGTCGCGGGGTCCCTTAAGGCGCCGCTTAAATGGAGTCTTTCTAATAGGGATAAAGGTAAAAATGGCGCGTTAACGACTAAGCGAAACTGCTGGCCGCTAAAATACATTTTTATGACAAATTTACACAGTCATCTAGTCCCAAAGTAAGCAAAACTTGTGTTAGATGACTGATAAACTACTTATAGTTTTTTTTTAATGTACACAGTAATTAAAATTCATAAATTAAATTTCTGCTTAGTTTGGAATCGAATCCGGGACCTCTGGGTGGTAGACCGACCCGGCACTGGATGTTAACCAACTGAACTAGCAGGTAATGTTTAACTCCATGCAGGCGCGGATCCAGGGGGGAGGGCAATGGGTGCATTATGAGCCAAAAGGCCAAAAATTCGAAGCATTTAGAACAGAAATGTCAAAAATTTGAAGCTCGCGTCTCTCACTCATTTATTACCTTCAGTTTTGTCATACTATTCACCAACATTCCAAAACCTAAAATTCCGAGGTCGCTACGCTCGCTCAAATATTCATTTTTACAATCACCCCAGTTTTTAAGAAGTATAACGTTAAAAGTTTCGTACGCGCTCCGATTGCTCATTCAATTTTATTGTCTTTTTATTACGATCAGCATCACGCATCATCACAGCACCTAAGCCAAAATGACAAAAATTTCGAGCTCGCTCATTAATTTATTTAGCTTTAAGGTCCCAAAATATCAAATATATCGAGCTCGCTTCGCTCGCTCATCCATAGGTTTCAGTTAATTTTCTTACCTTTCACCAAGCTTGTTGCGGTCGCTCATTCATTTATGTTACTAAGTTACTTTTGTAAAGATTACCCATTGTTGTTAAAACCCAAAATATCTATAATTTCGACCCAAAATGTCATAAATTTCGAAATCGTTTCGCTCGCTCTTTCATAGCTTTCAGATACTTTTCTTATCATTCACCTAGCTCGTTGCGGTTACTCATTATTTCCTTAAATTACTATTTATTGATTTTCTTAAATTACTATTGTGAGGATACCCATTGCTGTTAAGACCAAAAATTCTTAATAAAAAAAAGACATTAATTTAATGATCACCTCAAGCTTTTATAACCCAAACTATCACAACTTACAAGCTCACTCTGCTCGCTCATTCATTCAATTCACTCCAGCTTTTAAGACCTCAAACGTAAAAAATGTCGAGCTCGCTCCGGTCGCTCATTCATTGATCACCGCAGCTTTTAAGACCCAAAATGTGATAAAACTCGAGCTCGCTCCGCTCGCTCACAATTTTTTTATTATACTCAACCAAATCTTGGACCCGCGCCTGACTCCATGCAATTGGTAAATAATTGCATTGCTATTTCAATACATCGATGACTATGATTAAAATAAATTTATTTATTAAGGTATGTAATTTAGATGTGACATCGGCATTTTTGTTGTGAAAAGGGATAAACTTATTTAAAACCAGAATAATAAATTCTGCATAATAAAAAATCAGCTATTAAAATAATAATTTATTTACTTTTAAAAAATCAAACATTAAGTAACCATCGCAATACTTTTTTTCTTTTTTCTAACTTCTTTTATAATTTCAGTGTCTACATCCATCGCACTTTCTTGATCTACTTTCTTCTTTTTCTTGCTAGTTTTATTACTATCATTATTTACTTCATCTATTGATTTTCTTTTCGATTTTTTCGACTTCTTTACACTTACTTTAGTGTCAATAGTATCACACGATTCTCTAACAGGTTCTTCATCCATAGCATCATCATTACTTTCGTTTATAATACATGATTTCACTTTCTTCTTCTTTTTACGCTCTGTCTTATCTGTATCTACATTTATGTTGACATCAGCGCCATCTTTTAAATCCGTTACAACTTCATTCACAGTACTAACATCATCAATTTCTTTATTGACACAATGCTTGCGTTTTTTCTTTCTCTTCTTCACTTCTACATCACTATCGCTAGCAAGATTGGTGTCATCAAGCATAACATCTCTTTTTGGTTTTTTGCCATGAGAGTAACCAACATACTTCGGTAGGTTTAGTAAGGCCATCTCTTGACGTTCTATCCGTGCAAGTTTACCAGTTGCTTTGAGTCCGTGTCTAGCACCTCTGTAATGAATAAATAAATATTGATTAGTATTATTACAAAGTTAAGCAACGCACGCTGAGTCCGAGAACTGGATGGGTGACCGTTTCGTACTTTGGACTAGTCATACTTCATCACCGCAGCGATAATGTCACCATTCGTTAGGTGTGCCACCTAAAACCGTTGGCGAAGATAGGTTGACCGCTAGGTCTTCCGCTGGAGACCCTGAGGCTGGTTGAACAGCCTCAAGGGGCGGTTGGCAACCCGTGTCGGTGTATATTTTTTTCATCATTTACAATACATAGGTAGTTTGGGAACCCTTCGAATTAGATTTGCCTGTATTGCTGGAACTACCATTAGTTACAATCAAATTGTAAAGGTTTATCAAAATCTGATCAATATTTTTGGGTGTTAAGTGATAGCAAAACAAAAAATTCATCATCTTTACAAAGTTGCGTCGAGAATATCCTGTACTTCTAACTAATTTGTGATTGCGAAAATCTGTACGGACTGAGGACGCTTACACGCAAAATTACTGAATGAATATTAAATATAACCCAGTTAATCGTTATAACTAGTTTCCGACCGAAAGTCAATTTCTGGACGAAGCGGAACTCTTTGTTTAAGATTGGCTATAAGCTACGATAAATCATAATTATTTTCAAACTTTAATATTGAACTTTTATTGGCTTAAATTAACTGTGGAATGTAGTAAGGTAAATTAAATGATCTCTAGAACTAGATCTAGAAAAGGTAAAATATAAAAATATGGCCGGGTTTCGGGCCATAGCCGAGGGTTTCACCGAAGGTGGTATTTTTGGCCGAAGGTGGCCGAACCCGATGCTTTGCTCGGACACTAGTTATAACCCAGAATATAACATTGGCCATAGCTGATCCGTTACTTTGTGATATTTTAGTTCCCCTTACTTATGTGCCGTTCTGCCACCACAAGCTGCAAATAGTTCTTCATCCGTCATTGCCAATAAATCTTTTTTCTCTGGCTCATCTTCAGATTCTGTGTCTGAATCATTAAGTTTTTCCGTTTTGGCTCCTCCACTGGTCAAGATTGCTTTTTTGACAAAATAGTTTGAATATGCTTCTTTGTTGTCAGTTTCGTTGTCAGCATTGTTGGGCTTTTCCAACTGCCACATATTGTTTGTGATCGTAAAAGTGTCACTTGTTGTTTTTATCTGTTTAGTCTTGCCATTTTTGTCTTGTACCTGTGAAACAAATGCACAATGTCAATTTTTGTTTGTAATTATTGCTTGTCACCTAATAGCTAGGTTAGGTATGCCTCCTAAGCGCATTACTTATTACACATTCCTAAATTCAGTTAATAAATTCAGAAACAAAAAGCGAGAGAGCAAATCAAAGTGGAATGTATTGATCATAAAATAAGGTCCCTTTTGTATATCAGTTATATTATGTCATGTGTCGCTTCGCTTTTAAAAATCCGTGATATAAAAATTGACTTTATTGTATGATCAATACATTCCACTTGATTTGCTCCTGATTTGACAGTTATACTTGTTAAATTAAAAAAATAAATAAAAATAAAATATCTTTATTTCTTTCACAATTTTTTTACCTTAAATCTACTGTCGTTGGAGCCTCCTTTTAAGCTAAAAGCCTGTGGTAGGAGGCTCCGCTCTCCCCATGGTAATTATAGAGGTAGGTACACAGGTTGAGTATTTCCATTTAACAATAATACAAAAAAAAAAGATAAATCTATGTGTATATAAACCATATATCTCTATGTATGGTTAATATAAAAATATATAAGGCACATTATGTAAAAATAAGTAAACTGCGCGCGTGCGTGCGTGCGTCCGTGCGTGCGTGCGTGCGTGCGTGTGTGTGTGTGTGTGTGTTTGTGTGTGTTCTTAATTGTGTATCATGAACTATTATTAAACGGTACGCTCCAATAAAGAT
Source organism: Blastobasis lacticolella (assembly GCA_905147135.1). NCBI lineage: Eukaryota > Metazoa > Arthropoda > Insecta > Lepidoptera > Blastobasidae > Blastobasis > Blastobasis lacticolella. Next base: position 3,223,614 of record LR990067.1, read on the forward strand.
TCGGTCTCTTCATAAGTTTTACTATGTAGCCATTTCGTCAGTATGTTTTTGCAATCACTGTACTGTTTGTCATAAATAAAAATTTCTTTGTTTATTTTATTATAAAGATACGCCGACTGAAATACAAATTGGTGACTGGCAAAAGTAGTTTTTGGTGCTGAACCCTGTATTACGACGTCTTTCCTTCTTTTGTTCAAAAGAGTGGGGTCATATCTGAGTGATCTGTGGGTTTTTAATAATGTTAGAAGCAAATATAACTTTCGAACAGTGAGGAGGTTACTAGTTTGATACAGGATTTCAGTCGGAAATCGTATTCTTTTAAAATACATAACCTTGATTAGTGCTCGTTGAGCTCGTTCTAAATCAAGAAATCGGGTTTTTGCCGCTCCACCCCAGATCGGAATGCAATATACCAATACAGATTGTACGAGAGAAATATATATTTGATTGAGAAGATGCTTGGGGGAATCTTTCAATTCACGAGGACGGTTTGGCATTACGTGTCTAACACCCGGTTTCTGAAACGCTTGTCAACGCAAAAATTACGTAACAGCTTGTTAAACACTGATTAAATGCAGTTTGGGTTTCTGAAAGGGCCAATTGACGGCTTGTTAACAGCTTGTTGACGGATTGTCAAATCTCCAATTAACGGCTGATTAATGTAATTTTGGGTTTCCGGAAAGCTTTTTCTCATGTTAACTGTATGTTATCGCCTTGTTATTTTAATTGGCGAAAATCGACCAATTAACCGATTGTCAAAAGAAATTATATCCGATTTTCTTGGTCTAGGTCTTGGTCCTGGCCCTGGTCCAGGTCCTAGTTTTGGTCCAAGGCAAAGTCCAGGTCTAGGGTCCAGGTTCTGGTCCAGGATCATGACCAAAACTGCTTCCTTGATCACAATTTGAGCTTGAACCAGAACCAGGACCAGTGCCAGCACATAGACCATAAACATTAGCTGGACCAGGTCCTGGTTCGGGGCCAGGACATGGACCTGAACCAGGACCAGAACCTGAACCACGGACATGTCAGGGTCCAGGACCTGGACCTGAACTAGGAGCTGGTTCGGGGCCAGGGCCTGAACCTGATCCAGGACCTGGTGCGGGGCCAGGACCTGGTCCGGGGCCAGTACCTGGACCTGAACCAGGACCTGGTCCGAAGCCAGGAACTGGACCTGAACCAGGACCTGATCCGGGGCCAGGACCTGGACCTGAACCACGAACTGGCCCGTATCCAGGACTTGAACCAGGATTTAACTAATGGGATTATTGGGAGAATCTCACAGAATCGATAGCCGATGGGGCGGATGTTGTTGAGTGGCTTTCTCTGGATGGCCTCCCAAGAGATGGACGGACGACCTCTTTATGGTTCTAGGGAGCCGATGGATGCAAGATAACAGAGTCGACCAGAGTGCAAGCCGTGGGAGGCCTGTATTCAGCAGTGGACCGGGACCCACCTAACTGCCTAAAAATGATGATGATGGGATTCACTGGAACCCGTGACCCTCTAACATAAATATTGTTATAATTTCTCTTTTCTCGCTCTGTATATATTTTTTTTTATAATATTCGATTTTACACGAAAACTAGGTATACAATCGCTATCAGTTTCATCTAAAAGTTGAATATCCCGCCGCTATCAAAAGGCCGCTAGGGACAGAGACAAATCAATGCGTTAGACAGAAACAAAACATATATGAGTGAATGAATGTGACTGATTTTAGCAGGGGTAGCCAGACGAAAAAATTGATCTCTTGTTAATGGTCGATTAGCTAACAATAGATTGATTGGCCTTTCAGAAACCCACGGTGATTTAACAGCTTGTTAAATGTGACAGTCTGTTAGCTAATCAATGATTTGACAAGCGTTTCAGAAACCGGGTGTAAGTGTTTTAAATATCCAAACAAGCTTTCTCAGTCTTTTTATGACATGTTCAATGTGCGGATACCATGATAATCTCTGATCGACAATGACACCCAGATATCTAGTGTGAGGAACTTTTTCAATGATTGGGCAGTTGCAGTTGATTGTATCAGTGTCATCACTACAACTATGTATTTTGACATTGAAATCAGTTGAGAACTATTATAAATACCAAAACAAATATAATTTGTCTTGGAGGTGTTTAACGTAAGGAGATTACGTTGTAACCACGTTGATATTTTGGCCAGACCACATTCAGCAAGAGTCTTAACAGATTCCCAGGATGCCCCAGTGAAGATCTCGGCCGTGTCATCGGCATACGACAAGATTTTAGCGTTTTCAATGTTCATGTTACAAAGGTCATTTATGTAAATAAGAAAAAGAGTTGGTCCTAGAACGCTTCCCTGAGGCACACCGTAAGACACGCCCGCCCCGTCACTGAGGAAACCATCACTGTCGCAACCATGCAGTTTTACTTTCTGTATTCTTTCCGACAGATAGTTTTTAAAAAGATCAAGTGGAACACCTCGAATTCCAATGTTTTCCAGTTTGTGTACGAGGATAGGAACAGAGACGGTATCGAATGCTTTTTTCAGATCAAGGAAAACCGCCTGAAATTTATTTTTATTATCAAGTTGTTCTGTGATAATAGAGCTTAGCTCAGAAACAGCATCTTCTGTTGACTTTCCTTGTCTGAAACCAAATTGAGCAGAGGATAGTAAATTGAATTTGTTCAAATAATTCAGCAATCTTAGATTTAGAGCCTTTTCTAAAATTTTTGAAAGAGCAGCTAGAACCGAAATAGGTCTGTAATTGTTAATGTCGTTTTTTGACGCTTACCACAACGCTGGTTTTCAGTGGGCCCATTTACCACCCGGAAACACCGCACAGTCAGCAATATATATGCTCCTTTGCATATAAAATAAATAAATAAATAAGTTTAGTAATAAATATATTAATAATTTATAAATACATAATAATATAGTTTCGAAATATATAAATATAAGCGGCAACTCATGAGGAGTAATTGTGTACAAACACATAGGTATCCGGGGCGCACTATGAGGACCCCTACCACGCGTTGTGATTTTATGTAATTTTTTTTTATATGTCTGAGCCAAATGCTAAATAAATATCTTTTTATTTTTTATTTATTTATTTATTTGTTTACCGGCAGTCGACCGGGACCGTCGTCACGCGCGCATCGTGCATAAATTGCATAACCTCAATATAACTAGAAACTCGCAAAACGCGTGCGTAATAACAATAATGTAATAATAATAATAATGCAATAATAATAATTCCATTGACATTTGACTACAACAGTGATCCCAACCAAAAGCAATCGCTCATCAATACCACCAATCAACCCACAAATTATTGAAATCAATAACGGTGACCATGTGATAGTGTGTGTACTTTGTTTTGCGCATCGACGCACATGGTGCTCGATACAGTGTCGCATCAGTGCATGTGGACCATCGCAGGGCCAATATCCGTTCTTCACTGTGCCATCAACGTCATTTGTCTGGATCCATTGAGGTGAATATTTTTATTTTATTACCTAGCCATTACACACCACTAAATATACACATCCATCTCCAATTACATTTTTTTTTTCGAAGTTGATTCACCTGAACAAAATCCTGCCACACGTAAAAATCCACTAACCTATATACATGCGTAGGTAACTCAGATAATAATATCGGCACATGGCGGTACTGGGGTTCGAACCCGGCACCCATCGACTGGCAGTCGGTCCCCTCAACCACTAGACCACTGACGCTCAAATACACCTATCAAATTGTTTACTAAAACGGGAAACCGGTCCGAGGCACCGTGTATAAATGAATAAACGCTACTCTCAGATACCTACACTAAACCACTGCCATTTACCAATGCTACTGATTTATTTCCAATTAGATTTGAACTTTTGTTAAAATTTGTTATTGTTTATAGACAACGCAGAGGAGGTGGCAGATCATTCCAAATCTTGGAGGCAAGAAACTTGAAGCAGGCCCGATATCCTGTTGTTCGATGCCTTGGTAAAACTAGTGAGTAGCTGTTCCATCGCGAGTCCACGTTAGCTTATCTTACAGATAGGAAGGTGTACCAGACTTGACTATACCAAATATAAGTGTGGCATAGTGTAATCGTCTACGCAATTCCATTTTAAGTATTCTGGCACTATTTATATAAGGTGTAACATGTGTGCGAGGCGGAATATTGAAACGGTAACCAGGAAAAGTTTCGAAGTCGAAATTTATAATTTCGAAAGCACTTTATAACTTTAACATATTTTACTTGAATTCAATTTGAGTATAAATCGAAAATTGTTGTCTTAAAAAATCGTTTTTCCATAAAGAAATTGTGCAATTATCTGGTAAACAAATGCACATAAATTGTTGTCAGATGATAATGAGCTTAGTGTTACTATCGTTATAAAATTTTGTTCAAACATTAATTTTAAGTATCTTATTTCTTATCAAAATTCTAATTGTTTATCGATTGTAAAGTAATAAATATTGCATAATTTTTAGAGATTGTGCCTCTTAATCAGTTCCGAAATAATTACCCTGCTAATTATCACTAAAAAAACTTAGAATTATTATTTTATCTATAGAGACGGGGATATTTAGTTACTGTTGACAACTCAGAATATCCAAAATATATTTATTTAAAAATATATATCACTACTTGGCATTTCTTATTTCCTGGGAAGTTTTTGAGATGCTTGGGACTTCCCGAAATATAAATACATATGCGTCTCTTCCAAGTTTGCTGGAGGAAGGCGGGGGGGCTGCGAAGAGCCGTACATATTTGTTTTGTACCCTTCCAGCTTCGGCGGAAGAGAAGTTCCCGGTCGATTCATGTTCGACCTGCAATTGTAAAAAATTGATCAATTTTAATTTACTTGAATCTTTACATTCAATTTTAACCTATGTGTAAGGTCACTATGGTCGTGATGATAGTATGAGAAACTTATGCAGAGTTGAACTAAACATTTAGAGCTCATAACGACGGGCCGTGTGCGCGCCTTAAAGTATGCATTAAGTGTTGTGCAAAATATTATATTACGTTTGCGTGTCATACTGGCAGTGTGTTTTTCGGTAGTTACGTATAAAATATTACTTACGTATAGGATATTGTACTAATGAATTAATCTAGTTTTTATATATATTTGATAAATACAAAAATGTGTGTTGCCAGCTGAATGTGCATTGTGGGTTGTACTTACTGTACACTGGAGACGAAACAATGCCACTGGGACCTAGTACCAATAAACTAAGGAACATAATCACTACATAGTATAAAACAAAGTCGTTTTCTCTGTCCCTATGTCCCTTTGTATGCTTAAATCTTTGAAACTACGCAACGGATTTTGATGCGGTTTTTTTTAATAGATAGAGTGATTCAAGAGGAAGGTTTTTAAGTAAGAAAAAAAGGGTAGGTAAGGGTAAAATAGGTGTACGCGTACGAAGTCGCGCCGGGTCCACTAGTAATAGATATAGAACACGAGGACAATTTATATAAGTTATGCTGTTTTATCAACATTATTCTTACTAGGGCGAACATAGTCAGACCCAAAAACCAGGACAAGGTCGGATTCCACTCGCACACGGTGTGCCCGGGCCCCTTGCTCCATACGAGCGTATATTCTGCCCTCCCTGGTCCACGCATACCTACATTTTAATTTTTTTGCTGTTTCTCTCGTGCAGTAAAATAGCTCCCTGTTTGTTTTGGTGAGGCGCTCGTTTATATAGACGCTCCGTGGCTTTGATTCGGTACTTATACCGTTCGTATCTACAGCAGATCGCGCGTGACTCGACGCGCAAGTATTGCGATGTTCCGCGACCGCTTCTACCCTTCTGGCTCTGCCCTGCTCGAGCCAACTCTTGAACAGTTCACAATCTCCCGGTCCTCTAGCTGTAGACCTAGTTTGTTTGCGAGCGTCATTACCAAATGCGTTGCATTTTCGCCATCTTCCTCCGGTATGCCGCTCACCTCGACATCATTCATCAGCAGTTTCTGGTCCCGGTCGTTGAGGTCCACCTTTAGTTTGAGCACAGTCGCCTCCAGAGCTCCCACAGCCTCTCCGGATCCATTACGCGCGATAAATGTGTCTACCTTCGTTTCAAGGCTGTCCACCCGCTCCTTGCAGGATTGCACCTGCGTTCGCAGCTCCTGGAACTGGTCACGAAATGCTCTAAGCTCGCGTCTTGTCTCGCGCAACTCGTCGCTTATCCGACGCAGCTCTACAGCTAGCGATGGTTGCTGCGATTCCACTGTGGCGATTTCGTTTGGCGACAGCGACACTCGGGTGCACAACACTAGCGGCTTCCGTGACATCCACGCCCTATGCTGGTGCAGCCCCGGTTGCAACTGGCAGCCTAGTCTTGCAATCCAGGCATACCCATGACTCTACGGGCTCTCCTTCGGGTACCGCGACGCAGGTTCTGTGCGACACCCTTGCGCATTTGCTGCACGCAATATTAGTGCCTTCCGCCGACGACATGAACTTGCCACACTCGTTACACTTTGGTGCCATCGTTTTAGTATATATGTCGCAGCCGGATGGTTAAATTAGCCGGTTAATGAAACGGCTAGCTATTTGAGCAGTTATTTAATTGAAAATTGGTCAAATTCATGAACTTTGAAAGTAAAGTCAAATGAACGATATTGCCTCGAGTTTACGGAGCTCTTCCATTCATTGTCATAATGCTAACCTAAACTAACCGAATAGAAACCTAATGCAAACTATTATTATACTTTATGTTATTGTGAGTAGGTTAGCATTTTAACAATGTGTGGAAGAGCTGCGTAAACTCGAGGCAATATCGTTCTTTCAACATCACTCTAAAATCTTATGAAACTGGCAAATTTTCAACTAAATACCTGCTCAAAAAGCTAGCCGTTTAGTTAACCGGCTAATTTAACCATCCGGCTGCGACATATATATTAAGTAGTCAAGTATAGCGATTCATTAATGTTGATATTAGAATAAGTTGAGATGTAAATGTGTAGGTACCGTCGTTTTATATTACAAACACTTGTAAATAGCACTTGGTTTTCTTTGTATTTATAGCCCGTCCACTGCACTAAATGAAACGCCTACGCTATATATTATTACGCGTCGCTTAAGCTAGTTAATAAAATCAAACTTTCTTTAATTTTTAAACTTTGACTATTTTTAATATTCGGAGCACGATATATTACTGAAACTAGCGCAATGTCTGCGGGTAGTTTTTCCTGTCGGTAGAATACTAACCGATGCTCTAAAACATCGTGATGAAACCCGCACATTTAGGCGACTGGATGTAACCATGATCCAATCTGGTCAGGTTCCCCTGGTAGCAGGGTAATGGAGGTCAGATGGCAGTCGCTCCACTGTAATTACCTGCCTTGCCAAATCCTGGATCATGGTCAAGGCGGACCCCGGGCCCTCGTACGCGAGAGCACAACCGGGACATTAACGCAAATTTTTTTTTTTTATCATTATCAGCCTCTTTCTCTCTCAACTCGCAAAGACAGTACAATTCCTTAAACTTATCTGACTCGGCGGCCAAACCTGGAACTGTGAAAAATTTGCAACATTTCATTTTGAAATGTATTTGAAATGACGTCTGTTAATTAATAGTTCGAGAAGTTATAACTGGCCCAGCTATAACAGGTCTTTTGTCTTATTAACTTTACTTCAACAATTATTTGTGATAAATGTAATAATATATTTAAAGAACGTGAGTCTACAAAAACAATTATCTCTGAAAGTAAATATATTTCACAATTTTTGTTTTATCTTTTTTAGTGTATTTGTAGCACTCCATCGGACGAACTTGATAAATTACAGGAAATAACAGTGTGAAGGGTTTAATTGAGTTTCTGGACATAAACGTGTTTCAATCGAGGTTTTAAACTCTAATACTATTTCATTTCATTATCTTTTTTTATACCACTAAGGTGGCAAACAAGCTTACGGCCTGCCTGATGGAAAGTATATTGCACATCACCATTTTCAAAAAGATTTCACAATATTATGTTGTACTTACATGTAACACCCTGTTAGGGCTTTGCAAACAAGTGAGATAGAGCATGCATTGTTTACATTGTCATCACCTAAGTATCTAATTAAAAGTACAATTTAATTCCCTAAATCAAAAATTCAATACTTAATTGCATAAAAAAATATTATTAAATTATAATAATGTCAAGTTAGTAGATATATTAGTTGGATGTTATTCTATATTAGCAATTAACTTTATTATCAGTATTGTCATTTATTATATTGAATTCAAAACAATGTTAAATAATATTCCCCACACGGTGGGTTCTAAGGTAATTTTTTTTAGGTACTATGAGTCTTTTGTCATCTAGTACACATGTGCCAAATGGCTAGCTTGTACATGGATTTGCAGCTTTTAGACAAAATTTGTTTCGTACACCGATCATAGTTCTAGGATGCTTGGCTACATAAAAAAATGTTTCTAGAAGCTCTTCAATAGCCGTTATGTATTCATTAACATTAGAGTCGCCAATTTTAACCTAATATGCATAATTAATAAACATTATCTTATTTACCTGCACGTTTTCAGCAGCTTTGTTGTACAATTTTGTCCACCAATGTTCAGTAAAATCTGATGCTGCATCGTGGCCTACGCCGGTAACACTGCGTTTTAACTTCGGCTTAAGAGCCTCAGCCATGCCATTCTCATGCTTTCCTAATCCTTTGCCTGCAAATGAAAGAAAAAGTTAATTCGCTCAAGAAATTAACAAAAGAAATTAATGAAAGTTACTTTACTTTAGTCAGACTAAACTTACCATCGGTCCATCCATATTTCTCTAAAAGTTTACGTGCATAATCCATAGTAGATGATAAGGTTGAATCTCTACAGTAGATTTATTTAACAACTTAAATTTAAAAACCAACTACATGACAATATTGTTGACATGATTGGAGCTACCAAGTTGAAAGCCTTACCGGGCGGGTGCGAAAACTTATATTTGCTTTTAAAAACCTAAGATGTTCTGCGAACAGGGAGACTCTGCTTATGGTATATTCTGCCTTGTGCGAATCAATATTATCTTACTGCATCCCCGCCTGGGGTGGAGCTGCTAAGACACGACTCCTCCATCTTGAACGTGCCCAACGTGCTGTTCTTAAGGTCTTAACATCGAAACCTCGATTATATCCCACGACCTCACTATACTTGGAATGTCAGGTCCTCACAGTCAGGAAGCTTTTTGTCTTGCGTACAATATTGAAAAAGCATTTGAAACTTCCGCTTAATGATAAAGTCGCAAGTAAGAGGCGGGGCATGCCTGTATGTGACATTAGTACATGTCGTACTGCCTTTGCTCGAAAACAATTTGAAATCTTAAGTACAGTACTATATAATAAAATAAACAATAAATTGAATCTCTACACTTTGACTAGCTACCAAGTTAAGTCTAAGCTAAATTCTTGGCTACTAACCATAAATTACAATGATACGGAGACCCTACTAGAGTAGGCAATATCAATGGGGTCAATAAATAACTCATGTGTATGAAAACATAACCCACAAACGCACACACACACACACACACCCACGCACACACACACAAACACACACACACACACCCACGCACACACACACACACACAAACACACACACACCAACAAGAATACGCACACGAACACACACACGCACAATTTCCAATATATTGTAACCTAATAAGTGGAAAGCTTCAGAGGATAACCGCTCATGGCTGAAAACAAAACCAAATTCTAAATTGAGGAATGACTGTCTCCTGCAATACAGGTCATCCTAGTGCAGGAGTCAGGGAATCCGCCCTAATATGAACACAACTGCATTGTATTTCTATTTTTGTTATTATCTGTAAGAACTTAAAGATTGTTATAATTGTACCATAATACTTTGTAAGGTTGTAATTTTGGCAAATAAATTATTATTATTTATTATTATTATTATTATATTAATAAATAACCTAAATCCACAAACTCCACATTTTATCAAGTCAAAACATACACCATCGACCAATAAACAACAGATGACAGCAATATTTCTATAGTCTATGACTGCTGCTTCTCTGTCAAATTCTACTAGAGATGGGTAAAGCGGGAGTTACTAGCTATTTATACTAGGGTCCATTCCAGTCCGCACGGGGCGCGGAGTGTACTGACTGTGGACATAAAGTAACGAAAGGAGACAATCTAAAATTTTCCTAACCACCAGCCGGCATAATGAGAGTTGTAATGAATAAAGCTTATGAAACGTAATATCCTCGCGTAATTATTTAAATTCTTTAGCTAGCCAATTTTTTTATATTGATGTTTAAAATATTACTAATTTGCAATGAAACGAAGGTATTCTTGGCATGAAATTATGAACACACCCGGAAGAAGGTATGGTTGCACAAACTTATCTGACCCGGTGACTAAAACTGGAACCAAGTGTCGCCAATTTGAAATGTCATGTCAATGCCATTAACGGCGACGCTGTCACCGGGTCAGATTAAGTTTGTGGCACTGTGTAGACAGACAGGTTAAAATTCATTGGTTTTGACATTGACAATGACAGGTATGTCATTGTATTTGTCATTGTCACTGCCACTAATGACGAATGAAACTCCTTACTCCGTTAAGAGGACTTGCCCTGTGGTTGTGGTTTCTACGGCGATGACAGGCTGTAAAACCAAGTTTCGTTTATGACTCTTTTCTGAGTTAACACTAACCGATGGTCTTACGGTGAGGGAAAACATCGTGATGAAACCAATAGGCTAATCACGTAACGCTGTAGCCAACAATTATCTGATTTCAATTATTGAAATCAGAGTATTGTTTGCAACAGAGTTACGTAATTAGCCTACTGTACTTCAGTCGTAATTAGGCGACTGCATACATAATTCAATCTGGTCAGGTTCCCCTGTTAACAGGGTCACGGAGGTCAGATGGCACTCGCTCCACTGTAATTACCTGATCTGCCAAATCCTGGATCACGGTTAAGGCAGACCTCGGGCCCTTACGCGCGAGAGTACATCTGGGACATTAACGCCAAGGTGACTGTGTTGTACATACCATGATTCTAAGAAAATCTTCATTTTGTGCACATCCGTCGGCCATTTTATGTAACATTAAATGGTATGTCCCGGGGCAAGCCGCAATACCAGTGTTTTCTCAATGCATTACACGCATTATTGAACAGAATGCCCTCTCCTCTTAAAAGGAGCTTTTTCTTTCCTCATTGATTTCTGTTCGTTATGACAAAAAAAACTTCTTACTCCTTGCGTAAAAGGAGTTTCTTCTTTCATCATTTACTCTACGGCTTGTTCCAGTGTTGCATGAGTTTCGCATGAGTGTTGCAGTTTTGCTAAAAATATTTATTTTTCAATAAGTAATTGTGAAGAATTGGCTAGACTTAGATGTCTTTTTTCAACTGATACGAGTTCCGTATTTTACATTCTTCCGTTTTTCATTCTCTTTGTACCGGCTGGATCTTAGTGAACACTTTCTATGAACCGCTAGACCGCATCCTTTATTCTCATAGAGCTATTGGATTAAAAAAAAATTAAACAAGAACAAAATAAATCAGTATGTAGGTAGGTATAGGTAGATGTAGGTAGGACCAATAGCAGGTATTCTATGGGTAGGACGCCGGGCCCACTAGTACAAAACAAACGTAACAATATAAATATTTGTACGTATATTTTTCTAAACATTCATAAAATATTCACAGAAAACAACAGGTTCGCTTTATATTATAATTTGATTTATTCATTCTTTATTATTCGCACATCATTCTATTTTTAGTCAGGTTTTTTCATTGGTAGAGTTCATTTCCTAGCCACTAGATATTGCAACAATTTGGTGTGTGGGTTAAGCTTAGGTAAAACGATGGGAGATATTTCGAGAGCCCATTAAAAAGAAAAAATTGTTAAAGTAATTGTAATAGAAGGCGTTAATTAGACACGATTCTCAAAAATAAATAAAAACGAAACCGTTAGATTTATAAAAATGTTGACATTTTACGCTTTCTTAGAAAAGGTACTAAAACTAATTAATTATCTTCACGAAACACCTTTCCCAGTAACATCGGTTACCAAATTCAATATTTGAGAATCTTGTGTAAGCACCGCCATCTTGTCAGACACGCCGAACTACACTTTTTACTTTTTAAAGTAGCTGTCTGAAAATCCCCCATTATTTCGATATTAGATTAGATAGCTTCTTGTGCGTTGGCTACTGTGCGGATGGCATTGTGGGGCCCGGTCCGGCTTTGCCTGGCATTGTCGGGCACGGTCCGGCTCTACCTGGCATTGTCGGGCGCGGTCCGGCTCGGCCTAGCATTGTACGGCGAGGTCCGCTCTGCCTGGTATTGTCGGGCGAGGTCCGCTCTGCCTGGCAGTGTCGGACGCGGTCCGCTCTGCCTGGCAGTGTCGGACGCGGTCCGGCTCTGCCTAGCATTGTCGTGCGAAGTCCGGCTCTGCCTGGCATTGTCGGACGCGATCCAGCTCTACCTAACATTGTCGGCCGCGGTCCGCTCTGCCTGGCATTGTCGGGAGCAGACTGGCTCTGCATGGCATTCTCGGGCGCGGTCTGGCTCTGTCTAGCATTTTAGGGCGCGGTCCGGCTCTGCCTGGATTATCAGGTGCGGTTCGGCTCTGCCTGGCATTGTCGGGCGCGGTCCGGCTCTGCCTGGCATTGTCGGGCGCAGTCCAGCTCGTCTGGCATTGTCGGGCGCGGTCCGGCTCGTCTGTCATTTTCGGGCGCGCTCCGGCTCTGTCTGGCATAGTTGTCGAGCGCAGTCCAGCTGTGCTATCCGTCGTCGTCGTCAGCGTGGGGTGGGAGTGCTCCGGCTCTGGGGCGGCCAATATATCGCTGGGTGTTTCCTTCCCACTTTCCAATCTCTTTTCCGTTATGACTATTGAAAGAGATATTGTTCTTCTTATCGAGTCGATGGATTTTAGTCCATATGGAGTTTACTCTGACTTATACTTTACTTTTGAGATATTTAATGTCCTACTCAATAAAGAAATACCTATAAATTTAAATTTTTCCTTTGAAAGATATTTCTTAAAATTTAGCCCTAAGGTATAACTAAATTGTACCTATAATTAAAGAGTGACTAAAAGATATAAGCAACCCATAGCAAACGAAAGTATGGAAGAATAGGGGGAAGGCTTTGCTTAGCAGTGAAATGTTTCAGGCTGATATAAAAAAAAAGATATAAATAATGTATAATTTTAACAATAACTGCACTTTATTTCGACTTCTCTGGGAACGCGCTATCAACGGCAATTCCCAGTGTCAACAAGGGTTGTACAACTATATCGTCTAACGTCAAATTCCCTCGATTTCCTTTCTAACACTACCGATAGAACTACTAACGGAATTATGATAAAATACATTTCTATCTAACAATCATGTTGTCACAAGCACTGTTTTACGTTTTCTTCAATACATCATCTAGATCGTCTATCGTGGATTCATTGTTGCTGTTGACAAAAAAAAATAAGATACACAAATATATTAGGACATTGAAGTAAATAAATAAAAAACCATGATTTGTAGGCAGCATCACACATGCAGCTATTTAGTTTCAACTTTATGATCATAATTAGGATCTCTCTTAGACCTTTCCATGTATGGTAGCCCGTGGTCACCGGTCGATCTGTAGTCCTCTAGCTGCGGCAGTTTCAGCATATCCTCCCTGAATTTCTTCAGGAAATATACCCAACATTTTACTGTTTTGTTTCTGTAATTGGAAAAATATGTAAGTATTAATTATTTCGGCCGTGTGGTGCCCGGCAGAGTAGAATAGCACCAACCTCTTACACTCGTGGGTGTCGTACGAGGCGACTAATGTTTTCGAGGCAAAAGATCTAGTCTCCGTAGTCTGGAAAATGGGCAGCAGCGTTTTCCATTGTTATATTTATAACACTGAGATCAACCCGTCTGCCAAGCATGGAGATTATGGTAACAACCTCACCTTTCGTGGGAGAGGCCCTTAGTCCTGCAGTGGACTGTTAAGAGCTGTGATGATGATTAATTATTTTAAGTATAAATTGAACCAAGTGACTCGAAATTGGGTTGGCCGACAAGCAATTTGAAACAATAAATTTTCTATTGTAATGAATTTCCCCTTCATGTCCTTCCAATATTCAAATCTTGGCTTTCCTCTGTGAGCGCTGGGGATTATAAGGAGATGAAGAGGTTGGCAGACAAGAGGGAGGAGTTTCGATTGCTCCACCGACAAGAGTTATATTATTAAATATATGATGATGAATCAATTTCTCGGGACACTAATCCAGTTACGTACACATGTCTGGCCATGCCACCCCCGCCAGGAACGGTAAGGAGAGGTCGGCCCAAGAAGCTATGGCTTGACGTCTTCAAGAGTGATATACGTGCCAACAAGATCACCACCAAGGATGCCGAAGATCGAGCGAAGTGGGCCAGGAAGAGTAGGAAGGCGGACCCCAAGTCTTCGCGTACCGCGCGGGAGTGCAACCGGGATATAGCGGCAAGATGATGATGATGATGAAACCAGTTACATAATTGAAACTTGTTAAAACATAAATGCAAGCAAACACTAATTGTGTGTGTTGTGACTTTTATATCAGTTGACTGAGTAAATATGGATGAAATATGGCAAAAATGTAGCTTGCCTACAATTCAACAGAAGATAACAAAGGTGTATCAACGGTAGACCAAATAAAATTATTGATAAAAAAATAATCATCTTGGCGTTAACGTCCCGGTTGTGCTCTGGCGCACGATGGCCCGGGATCTGCCTTATCACGATCCAAGATTTGTCAGATCAGATAATTACAGTGGTACGGCTGCCATCTGACCTCCGTGACCCTTAACAGGGGAATATGACCAGATTGGATCATGGTTACACATTCAGTCGCCTGAATGTCCAGCTTTTATCGCGATGTTTTCCCTCACCGTAAGAGCATCGGTTAGCACATACATAACTTAAAAAAGATATTGGTACATAGCTGCAGTGCTCCTCTCGCTTACGAGTTGGATACCTTATACACTCGGCCACCGACGCTCCTCATAATAAAATTATTTTTAATAATAACAAAAAGCAAATTGAATTCATATACATACTCTTGCTCAACTTGTATGTCATCTTGTTCCCTAATATAATAATTGGGATGGTCCTCCAGTATATCCAAGTTGCTTAGCATTTTCTCATCTACCTCATAGATTTCTCCTGTAATAACCAATATATGTATTAATTTAACCTGCAGGTATCAGGAAAGAGGCCCCGGCGACCCAAGAAGCGATGGATTGACATCGCTGAGTCGGATGCGAGAGCCAACGGCTTACGACGCGAGGATGCCGAAGACCGGGCGAAGTGGAGGAGATTGAGTAGGAAAGCGGACCCTGGCAGAGGCCGGGATAAACGCTAGAACAATGATGATGATGATGTATTAATTTAACATAATGTTTTAAACTATCGCGGTTATTATCACGCATTTTTAAAGGTATGTTCCGGGTTTCCTACCGCGTACTTTTATTATCACGCATTTTTAAAGGTGTGTTCCGGGTTTCCTACCGCGTGCTTTTGTTTACCAATGTTAATCAAGCAACACTGCCTGGCATTCGCAGCTCTCCAGCCGTTCCGTGACCATAATGCATGCAACATTCTCCCACGCACACTAAGGTTGTGGAATGAACTGCCTGGAGAGTGCAACGTGGAGTTCTTCAAGGGGTAAAAAGATTTTTACGGGGTCGGCAACGCGTGGGTGATACTCCTGGCATTGCAAACGTCCATAGGCTGCGGTGACTGCTTCCCATCAGGCACGCCGTAAGCTTGTTTGCCACATTAGTGGTATAAAAAAAACTGTAGGAATCCCGGGCATTACCTACCCTTAAAATGTATCATTTAATCTAAGAAATTACCAGCAAGATAATTTTTAAACAGTTGCTTTTTGAGCTTTTGCTGTGTGAGCACAGAATAAAAATACTACATGAGTGTAGCAACACAAAATCAACCAACACGGCTAGCACAAGTGCGACAAGCGTGAAAAGGCGCGACATAGATACTGCTATCTCTTTCATCTTAGGCGGATACTACACACACGATATATATCGTGATACGTATCGTGGATCGCAAGTCGACCCTACACACACGATAAGAATCGTCCATATTTTCATTAGTCTGTGCATTCTTTCATTCATTTTGATGGCTGAATAGACTAAGTTGCCAATGCCTAGCCTAAAAAAAAAGCATTTTTGACGCGTCGCTGGTGTATATTTACGATTTATACGTATTTTTACCAAAACGACTGATAAAGCTCATAAAGCTAGCGTTGCTATAGTATTAGCATTAGGATTAAAAAGACGCGTGAAGAGAAAAAAATGAGTAAAATTATGAGAATGAGGATCTTGTTGACTTTTTATACTTTTATAGTAACTGTCCAGGTCCATAGTGGCCACAGCAGCTTGAAAATAAACACACAATGAAAATAAATTTGAAATTACGTTATTTATCTGTCAGTTTGACAGAAATGTCGTGATAAATATCGACGACAAGACGCTCGATATATATCGCACGATAGTTGATACGGATCGTAGATTTCTGGATTTTCGGAAATCCTGTGATCCGTATCACGATTCGTGATACTCTAGGCTACACACTCGATAAATATCGTGATCCTGCGTGAATCACGATATATATCGTGTGTGTAGTATCCGCTTTAGAGAAGGAAACAAACGCTCTCTCGCGGTGAGAGCTGTGTGTGTGCGTGTGTGCGGGCACACATGTGCTTGCCGTGCAGGATTCCTCATATCTGTAGTTTCACAGAGTAAAAGGTACTTGAAAGCCATAGGGAGGAGTGCATATCCTGCCATCCTTTTAATAAAAACTCTTTAGGCACCTGTACTTTTATAAAATCTCCAAGACAGTCATGTCCCAGGCACAGCTTATTATTATTATCACATATCACAGCCCACAACAATCCACTGCAGGACTTCGGGCCTCGCACTCGAAAGGGGAGGTTATTGCCATAATCTCCACTCTTGGCAGGCGGGTTGGAGATCTGTGTTGTAGGTAAATATAACAATGGAAAACGCTGCGGCCCAATTTCCAGACTACGACAGACAAGCTCTTTTCCCTCGAAAACATTAGTCTCCTTATACGACACCCACGAGTGTAAGGGGTTGGTGCTATTCTACTCTGCCAGACACTACATGGCCAATTATTATTACGATTATTTATTATATACCAGCAGCTGATTTGAGATGCATATTAAATTCTCACCTTTTATATGATGCCCTTTACCAGGGCTATACAGTATGAACGGAATGTTGTACCTAGTGGCTATTACTAAGGGATACTTGGTTGCCGTACATCCTTCACTGATAAACTTTCCCTTTCCATTGTCGGGGTTAGTAAGCCAGTGGTGGTTTGGCTCGTTTCGTTTCAGTGTTCCATATACAAACACCGTATGCGACATCTGTAAAAAGAAGTACAAAACTTTTAATTTTAGGCTTTTACCGGTGTGCAGTTTGGATTGGTGCAAGAATCAACTTTTCCGCAGGAAGCTATTATTTTCCTGAGATAAAAAGTAGCCTATGTTACTTGGTGATAATATGGCATTTTATTAGTGAAAGAATTTTTAAAATTGGCCCAGCAGTATTTGAAAATATACATTACAAACAAAAATATTTTATTTGTAAATCTTTTCTCTTTATAATATTAGTATAGATTTATTTGGATAGATACTATTATTAATATTATTCATACCATAATAATAAATAACAATGATTGGACAATTCACACAGCGCCATCTAGCCCCAAAGTAAGCAAAACTTGTGTTATGGGTGCCAGAAAATCAATAAACCATGAACTTATATATTTTTTAAATATATACTTATTATACATATAACACCAGACCCGTAACAGAAATGAAAATTTAACATTTTATTTTCTGCCGGGAATCAAAGCCAGACCCTATTAGCCACAGCTCTTATGAGACAACGTGAAGTCTGTGAACGTCCCAAGAGACTAATAGACTTCTGGAAGGAGCTGGGCTAGCTACAATAAAAAAAAAAAAAAAAACGTTTATTCCAATAAAATAACAAAGTCACAACAACAAATTCATGAGAGCTAGCCACAACTAACAAGAGTCTTACAGAACTAGGTATTATTGGTCGCCCTGATCCCTAAACTAAGTAAACAATAGCCGGCTCTCAGTCCTATCCGAATAAGGGTCCGAATTCGAGTCCAAGAATGGAAAATGGGAGCCCCAAACCTAAACCATTATCACAAATTATGTTATAACGCAAAAAGAAATTTGATAGTGAAAGTGCCATGTCATATGAGTTAATATTTAATTTGTATGGTCATACGTGCATGGAATGAACTGTCAGAATCAATGATCAGTGCTCCGACAGTAACCTGTTTAAAAAATAGACTGAATAGACATTACAGGAACTAAATACCGTGATAATATATACACACATCAGCTTACAGCTGCCAGTGTAAATAATAATAATAAAAATTTAAGAAGTAATTTATTAAAGACTGGCAAAATTTAATAAATAGGTACACCTTTTTTTTTAGACTATCCAGGAATTTGACCGCCATCTCACCTGGTGTAAGTGACAATGCAGTCGAAGATGGATGGAGCATGCCTCTCTAGGAACAGCCTATTCACTCTAGCCTTGAAGGCCTCCAGATTATTGTGATCAGGGAACACATTCGCAGGCAACGCGTTCTATTTCTTAGCCGTTCGCATTATAAAGCTTGAACCAAAGCGGCTTGTGTGGATAGCTGGAAGTTCCAAGACATAAGGATGAAGCGCTCGCCCGGATGGCGGAAAGGGGCCGGCGGAATGAGGTCGTGCAACTGTTCCGCACACTCTCCGAAATGAAACATATAGTAACAAGAGGTAACAAACGAAGTAGAGGTCGACAAACAAAATGATGGCAAAATGACTTCAATAAAATAGCTGGCCCTCTATGGATATGAACTGCAAAGGATAGAGAAAATTGGAGATTGTTGAAGGAGGCCTTTGTCAAGGGACAAGCTTTTGCAGAAGAGCAATCAGTTGTCTATGTGTAATAAATTTAGAATTAAGGAAAAGGAATGTAATCAGCAATAAAGGCTTATTTTATTTGTTTATTTATTAAACCAATAAACCTTTCTTACCTTTATATCTTCCAACACCTTAGCTTCCCTGCCCTCGATAGCTGTGCTAACAAATAACAGCAACAATATAAAACAATAATACCTCTGTACTACACACTTCACTACTAAGTATTCTGTATACCATACACTTGGCAACAATGGAATATTTATCATAATATCGGCTATCTTCAATGAGGCAGTAAAGATATCTATCTTATTTATTTATTGCAGACAAACTTACGTTTCTATTTATGAGGAAAACCGCGTAATTTATTCTCTTAACCATTTGTGTTATAGTTACTAGGGTCTCATTTTAATATCTATTAACTGTTGTGTTAATTGTTAAATTGTATAGGTAAACCTACTAGAAATATTTAAATTATTAAGAAAGAAAAAAATATTTACAAAAAACAACAACAACAACAAACAAAAAGCAATAATCAGCTGTCGTCAGCTGTGTTAGCTGACACTTGACAGACTGTGTCAAGGACCAATTTCGCTTCGCGTTTTTTAGTTTTATATGGCCTGGAAACAAAATGACCGTTGCACGAAGTGAAGTAAAAATATTACGGATTTATTGTTTCAACTCTGTGAAGGGGGGCCATGTTTTCCTCACATTTTACATACTTTATCTAATTGAATTAGCTTCTATATAAAATGGCCCACTACTATTGGCCATCGGACGTAGCGGCGATGAGCTACCGCATAGCGATGGTGACGCTGTTCGGCACGGAATGGTTACGGTGCAGGCGCGGATCCAGTTCCTAAAAAAGGTTGTGGGCAAGACCACCCGAAAATCGGTGAAGTGTGAGTCAAAAACTGGAACAATAGTATATAATAAATCGAGGAACAAGGAAGGAGGAATTTGTCATTTTAGCATTTAAAAGCAGGGGGTAATGATAAAAAGATAACATTTCTATTTATTGTTAGCCTACGGACCTCAATTAGGGTCTATGGACCTCAATTTGGGTTGTGAGCATGTCCATCGTGCCTACAAGGCTGTATGCGCACTTGCTAATACGGTGGCTTATTGCAGTGGGCCATAGTGATGATCCATAATCCAGCGTGTAAGCTAGACAAAAGGCTTTTTCTTTGCTTCAATGGAAAGGAGAAGGCACAAAACACCTTTCAGGGTTGAACTTTCATAATATATAACTTTAATAAATACTAATGAACTTTATTATTGTCCAGTATTTATCATTCATCCAGCCGTTGTTGAGACACTTTAAATGTATGCATATGATAGAATAAAAACATTGGAATAATGCCGAAAAATATATTGTCACCTAACATTAGTTCCAACTATTTATAAAAACTAATAACGATGATTTAAATCACAAAAGATCAGCAAGAATGTCGTAGTTAGGATCCCTTTTCGTTTTGCCGACATATGGCAAGTTGTGATCACCTTTTGAAGAATAACTCTCCAAATGAGGTTTTGTAAGCAGATCTTTCTTGAATTTCTTCAGGAAATAAACCCAGCATTTTTCTAAGTCTATTTCTGATCTGAAATTTAAGCGCGATGTGATTTAGCTACGTAGGTAGGTAGGACATGTCATGAGCAAACGGGCATAAGTAACCGCATTCCATCACTAACAAACCGAGAAAGCAGACCATCTGATGAAAAATTATTATCGTCACGCATACCAGCAACATCAACCGCCCATCATCATCCACTGCTGGATTGCATCATGATAATTTTCAATATAAGCGGGCGGGTTGGAGATCGTACCTTATGTTGAAAGTAAAAAAATTGGAGCGTCGGTAGCCGATTGGTTAAGGTATCCGACTCGTAAGCAGGAGCGTAAGATTACCGGGTTCGAATCCCACCGCGGCATGTAATCAACACCAGATGTCCATTTACTAGTTTACGGCGCGGCTGTTATTGAAGGTTTACCTCCAATACAATACCCGAGATGGAGGATTCTACTCTGCCGGTCACATAACGTAGTTATAGAGTTTGTTAAAAAAACAATTACTTACTAAGCGATTAAGAGGACGACTGATCAGATCAATAATGTTCTCAAAAAAGCTGGGGTCCGAAGCGGCAAAAATAAAGGGAGATGTATGAAAAGTGTTGTGGATATATGCGAGTCTGGGGAGTTGTGTCAGGACAGAGCAAAGTGGCGGTTCATAGTCTCCGCCAACTTCAACTGTGGTCGTGAGCTTTATGTATGTATGTATTTATGTGTATTACTTAATACTAGGACATTTTGCCATGACAATGTTCATCCGCTTGTCCAATATTGAATAAGATAATCTGCTAGACATTCGCATTATTCTTTCGATGGGTATCTTAGTGGCTATTCGATAAAGTGGTATAAAGGGCCCTGTGTTTTTTCAGGGTACAGCATAACATGGACACGCTGACTTAAAAATCCAACTGAAAATAGTGTATTACGTAAACAATTTTGAATATGTGCAAACACACAATGGTTGGATAACCATTTCCTGTGTGTGTAATAAAAAAGAAGAATCGTCTCTATATAAATGTTTATACAATTTTAGCAGTTTCGCCATAGTTTTCCCACTATTACGCACTATACAGGGCCGTTGCGGCAAAGTTGGGGCCTTTAATATAAAAAATTAGGATACCTTGATAAACCTACATTGCGCTATATTATAGCCTTATTCGAGGCCAGTTCAAACGCTGTATGCGTCGCCGAATAAAGTGTAAGTCTAGAGTTTAGTCCATCGACTCGATAAGAAGCTATATTATACAAGCCATAGTAAATATACGTTTTACGTTACTGCGCTGGCTCAGCCACCCAAAGTGGATCTTGGGATAGTAAATATAGATCACGATAATTGACGATATTATTATAACTTAGTGTCTTTTGATAGAAAAATTTACTTAAATAAATATGCGAGAATTTTGACAGACATAAACAGGTATACAGACCTATTGGCAAGCCTTACTATGACGTCCTCGAGTTGTCGCTCATAATAGACTGGGTGGCCCTCGATGGAATCCAGATGACTCAGCATTTTGTCGTCGACGTCGTACATTTCACCTGTCATTTTAAATTTTTATTTATTTATTGCACTAAAAGTAAGAATCAATTCAAGGTAGCGCAAAGTCGAAGCGCATTTCTAAAGTAATTATGCAAATTTACCCTTATCTAAATATCTCACCTTTATATATGATTGTTACCTGTAGTGTATTACCTTTCACCAAATGCCCTTTCCCAGGACTGTATAACATGAAGGGTATGTTGTTCTTGGTGGCTATAACCAGAGGGTACTTGACCATCGTATGGCCCTGGCCGCTGTATCTACCAAATCCTTTTGTTTTATCTTGCAGCAAGTGATGATTTGGTTCGTTCCGTTTCAATGTTCCATAGACGAACAGTTTGTGAGTTTTCTGGAGGGCAATAGAATTTAAATATACAATAATATAATTGGGTGGGTAACCGTCTCGAACTTCAAAGCTAGTCAAACGAGTGTGGGTAGGTCTATGTAACGTCATAAAATACCGCCTTCTGTTTTATAGCAACCTTTAGGTGCTGTCCTAATTGGCAACGGTCGTGCGACGGGCGGTTTGTGGTATCCTATTGGTTAGGCGACGTTCGTCGTATGCAAAGACTTCTATACATATTCCATGGTCGCACCACCGCTGCCAATTAGGTCAGTGCCTTAAAATTAAATTCCGATCGTCAACGTTGATTCTCAATCCATTTAGTACGAACCATAACGGGAATATTCTCTTATGACCCTCTTCTACAACTACCTACCTATTTACGGTAAACTATACTACGAAGCAACGAAGGATATCTATAACTCACAATGGTTCGAAAGAAACTAAAAACAGTTCTTTTGGGGCATAAAAAGAGGGTAGTCATATCCATGATGGCGGTGCTTCAAGTAATACTTATTCAGTAAATTGTATTAGAGATAAATTTAAGTTTATTTTATTTTGATGATGTTTATTTTATTGTTTGACATAAATATGACATTATGACATTGATGGATTCTAAAACAGATTAGATGAAAACCGCGTTTCAGTGGCTAACACCAAAGCGGCGCAAAAAAGAAGGTAACCTTTTTGATAGAGAGACTGCGTGGGACGGGACCGCCTAATGTGACCTAACTTTTTACTAAATAGTTTTTTATGTACTTCAACTCGCTCGCTCGTGCGCGAATGTATATCCAGGATCTGATTCAGGATACAATGGACGTTATCACACCTTTGAATACCTATTTCAAGACCTTGGAGGAAGCAACTATTCTAAGCCACCAAAGACGGCTTGATTGAATATCTATACGATATAGGTAATAAAAAACCGTAAGTACCAGTATATGTATTACTTTATTGAAACAATACCATTTCTACCTCAACTCGACAGTAAAATCGAAGTTTGGGTCCTGTTCATGTACTTCCACATATTTTAAACCATGATTTGCAGTCGACGAATATTCTTTGAAGACGGGCAGTGATAGCAAATCGTCCTTGAAGCTCTTCATGAAATACACCCAGCATTTGACCGTTTCTGTTTTGTCGCTGAAAGAATATTACACACCTCCGTTGCGGCCATATATGGGCAAGCACTGGCGTTGTAATGTACATGGCCATGCGTATGGCGTTAATAATGTAAAAATGAAAAGAAATCGATTTCTGCGTTTTTTAGATCATAACTCCTATTATTCGGTGTTTTGATAGATCTGGATTGGTGTTTCTGAATTGGAACAAGAATTATAATTTGTGGTTAAAGAAAATTATGAAAAGTTTTGCTGTAAAATTTGTACTATTAATGTTAGTCAAATGGCAAAATCATTATGGCACCTGTGAAGAAATTGTGATTTAGGAAAAATTCTTATATATCAGCTGCGAAGGAGGTATAATTTTCTAAATTAAAATGACCGACTGCTTTACTTAATAAAACAAGTGGCATCACTGTATTTATGGCCAATACAACGCCAAGTGCTAAGCGTAGTGCTTGCCCTGAAGTGTGGGCCGTGCATCAAGCTGCTTTCCACCGGCCGGCGCGGGGCGAAGCTGCGCGAGGAAGGCAAGAATTTGAGGGAGGCGTTTCATCAAAGAGATTGGTATGTTAGCGACCTTCTTGCCAGTCTACATGAAGGTCGCTAACATTCCAATCTCTTTGCGTTTCATCCTCATCCTTGTAACATTTGAAAGTTTACAAAAAGAGTTTTCAATGTTTGTATGGGCACAAACTCGTGTCTTATGCAAAGGAAAAGTTATGAGCACTTTTGTACCCATGTTTTAACTTTATTTATTAAATTGTCTAAAATTACACACGAACGTCGTAACTTGTTACAATTACAAGGGTGGTAGGGACGGCACTCATGCAAAAGTACCCATTCTTCTTTGTATGCGCTTCCTCGCACCGCCGCAGATTTTATGAATAGCGCAAACGGCCAATTGTGATTGCAAACTATCAATTGCGGTTGCCAATATGAGACTGACTATCGCTAATCGTAATTCATAATCGCTCGACAAACAATCAATTATTACCGCAATGATTTAATAGGCAAAGTATTACAATGTTCTACACCTACGCTGTTCTCAATAATATGTCATCTATGTCTCTGACGTATGTGTGAGGATAGTCTTCTAGAATGTCCAATTTGCTCAGCATTTTCTCATCCACATCATAGATTTCACCTGTGACAGAATACAAATTTTATTAACGCATTTTTTTTGTGTTTTCGCATACTTTCGTATTCGTATACAAATGACGAATAGGTTCCTACTACAAAACTTGCACTGCCCATATACATACTCATAAGGCAGATGCCTGCTGGCAGTCCTCAAGGTGTGCCACGTAGACCGGTCTCAATAGAATAATCCCAAATATGAGGCTTTCGTGCTTTGAGCCTAGTCGAACTTCAGCACCGCAACGAGCTTAATTAACCTTATGATTTTTTGTTACACAAGTGGCAGATTTTCGAACCTATTGACTAGAATTATTTATGAAATTCATTGAAAAGCGAGCCGGGTAAGTTTGTAAACTTAAAAACCGCATGCTTGTATACTTTATGTTCGTACGCCTATTACCCACGTCGAGCCGAGTAAGTTTGCGCACTTAAAAGTCGCGTAGCTACTTTAAGTTTGTACGTGTGTCGCTTATTTAATATCGATGGTGTACAATCTGTTTAGATTCGCATTCAAAGGGCCGGACAATCAGATTGGAAAATGTGTATAAGTACCTTAAAAATGCGTTTCACATTTTCCCCACAGATTTTATTACACATTTTTTTTATTTGTCCCTTAAATGGGGAAAACCCCTAATCTGGAGAACCTGATGAAATTGCCCCTTGTGGACGGAAATCGGATTGTGTCGTGTGGGTGGAGTACTGACACAATGTGGATGGAGTATTAATAGGCTGTTTCACCTTTCTTTCCACTGCTTGCACAGGCGTAGTAAGCGCGGGAAAATCTCTATTTTTTTAATATAATATAATTAGTACTTATAATAAGACCACGCTATCTCCGAATCGCTTTTTAAAAAAAAAAAAAATCTCTGTATGGCAACTTATGCCATGTCTTTTATCCGTCATAGAACGTCATTCATAAAAGTCATAACAAAGAATTTGACTGACTTGAAAAATATTATTAAGGCGATTGGCACATTGGAACGCAGCATTTATTCTGGCGAAATTTGGAAATATATGTAATTTTTATATTGTTTCATATAGGTACAATAAAAAATTTAGGAATTCTCCAAATTGTTATAATGTTTTCATAGAATTATATTATTTAGGCGAAAAATAATTTGAGAACTGAGTATCGGAACACCTATTTGACAATCCTGGAGACCTCACTTTACAGCAGCGGCCTATTTGACGCCTTTTTATATAGAAAGTACAGCGCCAAAGACTTATCTGACCCGCAGCCCGTGTCAAATGTGTCAAAGAAAAAAAACGACGGATCTGCACGAAAGCGCGTGGATGCATTTTCAGTGTGTTCGACTATGAGTGATTTCCATAGAAACCGATGACAGCTAGAAGAACTTTGTGTCACGCTCTAGCGCACGTCACGCACAACCGTACGGTGCTGCGTTCCAGTGTGCGAATTACCTAAATAATAATGGGCAATGACTGACAAGAACAGATTATCCAATCGATATTGCTATATCCACACTTTATAATTTCTACCACTGTCAGTCGATTCGGACTTAGCGTGGTCCTACTAATAGATATTTACCTACATACTTTATGAAATCAAAAACTATTTCTTACCTTTAATATTATGACCAACACCCGGTTTGTATAGAATAAAAGGAACATTATATCTAGTAGCAATAATTAAGGGGTACTTTTTCTTTGTGACACCCTCTCCAATAAATACTGCTGTGCCGTTTTCTTCCTTACTTAACCAACTGTGGTTTGGCTCATTTCGTTTCAGGGTTCCATAAACGAAAACTTTAATAGACATCTGTAAAATAAGAACAAAAAGTCGAGTAGTCCAATAACTAATGTAAAATTCAATAAATTTCTATAATTAAAAATATTGTATTTAAAAATATATGTACCTACCTAGCCATGTGAGGCAGTGGGCGACCTTCGGCTGTTAAGGTGATGATGATCAACTACCCTTTCCGATAATAAAAGTGCTTTAATAGTGCTTAAAAAATAGGTTTTAATGACTTAGCCCTAATTTGTTTGCAACGTGGACGTACCTCTAGTAGATAATTCTACAACAATGTCACAACAGCCACTTATTATTTTTTTAACACCAAACACGGTATAGAATAGAAGGTTATTGTGGTAGGTATAGGTATTACACGCACGCTTTAACTAAACACACAAAATTTCCTATTTTTAAAGATAAGATTGCGTTTTCCAGCTTGGAATCTAGACGTTAGGTGATATTGTTAACTAAAATCCATAAAGGTAAAATCGCATTAATTTAAAACTACTAAATACCTTAGTTCCGGATATAGATTATCATTTCGGAAACAACTTTTCCAAAGCGAAAAGTTATTTCCGGTGCCTAGTAGAGGTGCTCCGTGCATGAAGTGTGGAATAGAACCAAACTGGAATCAACAAAAGCGAATGAATTGGCTCATCTCTAGTCAGTTGATATTCTGCGCGCTTGAAGGACAATCGTGTCGTGCTTTTGATAAAGTGGCTAATTTCTGTTATTTATATTAAAACTATCTATCATTATGATTGTGCTGTAGACAGCGAAGTGATTTTTAATACGTGAACTGTACGATATTTTTCTGTATTTTTTGTTTGATAAATCTATCAAAATGCGGTTGGCCGGAGCAATTTTCTCGAATGTAACCAAAATGCTGGACTTTTATTCACAATTTAATCCGTCGCCGCTGTCAATAAAGCAGTTTATAGACTTTGGTAAGTTATTTCACCATTTTCTAATAAATTTGTTTTATTTTGTATGGTTTCACGGTGTCAAACGTTCAAGGTCATGGTATTGGTGTTGTTATGTATTTTTTACCTAGTGTGCGGATACCATACAACGATTTATCATGGCTGTTTATAGTTACGTCACAGTCATTTTTATGAAATAATTAAAAATGTAAACAAACCGTTAAAAATTGTACCAACTAAATAAATCCAATTTGCTGGCGACCGAAACCAAATATAAGTAAATTCGAAATACAAATCTCAAGTCTATACCATTATTGTTCTACCAAGGTTCCAGTACGTAATAATTATATAATATTTGATAACCCAGTGCAGAAACACGATGCCATTTTTAATAACAAAGTTAGTCATGTGTGTGCTTCATAAAACCTGTTTGGATTATTGGCCCCAATTTTAACTCCGCACAACTTCACCTTGAGTCATTGTTTTTGTTAGTTTCAATACCTAAGCGTGTATTTATGTTTTGCACTGATGTAGCTTGCTATTTAATTGATAGAAATATTAGTAATTGCTACTACGAAAAGTATAAATTGCTGATGTCCAGGATATGTAGTGGAGGTGGAACTGTGGAGCCTATGATTTGTCCAGACTGACTTAACTTATTTGGTGAACAAACAATACCCAAAATCCCAACTTGCTATCTCAATCACCTGTATTACACTGTGTATAGATGTCTGGAATTATATAAGAAACACAAAGAATGGGAATTTCAACTAATACTGCTACAATTTATCTATTTAAATACATAATTTCCATAACCTAATAAGACAAGTCAGTCTGGAATCCTAATAAGAAAAATCACTCTGGCCTAGACAGACAACCCAGGCCTAGACAGAAGATGGAATTGAGAGCTAGGATGATGATTTTAAAAGCAAAAAATTCTATGTACTACATATTTCATCTATATATATTGAATTGTAATGCTACACAAAATGAATTACCTACTTTAATTTTAAAAGTCATATGTGTAGTTTTTTAATGGACTTTGCCCCACTGCTGCAACTCTTGTGTAGCCATGGTCTACAGTGGAGAGATTGGAATTGATAGAGGGTGGAAAATTTAAACTTCAGAATAGAAACAAGAAAAAATAATAAACTTGAACAAATTCACACAGCGCCATTGAGCCTCAAAGTAAGCAAAGCTTGTGTTATGGGTGTTAGATAACTGATAAATTACTTAGAAATATTTGTAGAATGGTATTTCATTCATAACAAGCTTAGACATAGTGCTATATGTATAATAGTGCTGTATGTATGTAGGGAACTTGATCTAGAATATTCTTAATTAGAACATGACAGTACATAACGTTAGTGGCAAGACTGTGATCGTGTTACATTACATACAAGTATTTATTTACTTACATGTCATTTGACCTATTTGACAAGTGACCTGTTTAGTCCTACTATAGGCAAGTATTCTAGTATGATAATGTGGTTTAGGTGTGTGTGTGTCAATGAACTATGTATGTAAATATGAAAGTATTGAATACTGTGTATAACAGCTGTTCTGTCTTTGCATAGGTTCAAACTATAGTTTACAGTCTCTTTATCAATCTATAAATTAGAGAATGAAAGTGGTATCAAAATGTATTGCTTGCAAACTAACAGAAGACATAGATTGATAGATACACTCTTAATTGCACACAAAAGTAAAAAACAAATATATTAACAGGTCTTTTCAAACATAGTGGTCAAAGGCGGCCTTATCACTACAAGCAATCTTTTCCAGGCGACCTTTGTCTAGAAAGGGGAACACATGAATATGAGTCAGACAAGCAACAAAAATAGAATTAATTATCTAGGTAAAATACTATACTATAAGCTATATAAAAATTATACAAATACATACTAATATACACGCTATAGGCTACACTATATATAGATAATATACATACATAATAATATGATAAAACGGTCAGCAGAGGACAATGTTAACTAATTGCAAACGGAGCGGAGATAGTCATGCATACTTTTATAGCAATTTACAATTTGGATATTTATTTACTAGTACATAGGCAATCACAATATATCAGTAATGGTCAATGTGATACAAGGACTGAACTTGCATTGAAAAGCCCACTTCTCAAATAAATAACAAAAAAATACTGGTAGATAATTATGGCTTCTGCCACCAATTTTCCACCACTCTTGGTAGGTACAAAGTTTATTTATTACACAAGAACCCAATGTGATAGATAGTGTATCTAAAAATATCCTTGAATTTACCCAGCTACTAGAGTAGATTTTATTTTATTTTATGTAGTAGACCAATAGCTATCGCATAACATAATATTAGTAGTCTTATGATACAGAAAGCCAATAACTGGCCTTCGCTGGTAGATATTATATTGTAGTACATTTCATAGGAGTTAGTTGCTAAAGTATGGTAATGAGTAATAAGCCAAATTTTGTTACTAGAATAGAATGACTTTTCAGCTTTCAGTGTAAAATAAGTAGAGCTCGTCTAATCTAAAATGACGCGCCCCACTATCGCATTAACGCACACAAGCAAGTTTAAAATATGGACGCAATACATATACAAATGCCGTTGTAATTGGTCATTCAGTTGCCGGTGAGATTCAAACGTCGGAGCACGCGCCGTTCATTGGCTCCCACACAGATGAAGTGTCGTTATTAATATTTGCACTCACACATCGAAATCAACTAACTAAGTAGTGGGGCGCGTCATCTTAGACTAGACGAGCTCTACACTAGTATGTCTTTATTTCAGTAATTTATTCAGTCAAGCTATGGTATAGCTAGTGTCAAATAAGAAGTGACTTGTTGCGCTGTATACGATTACCTGCGCGAAATCCCCTCCACTGCCATTTAACAAGACTCTTCTTGCGTGACACAGGTTATACAGTAATAAGCCAAATTTTGTAGATTAGTCAGTCCATCAAATAACAATGTTAACAGTGGAACATGACTCTTCCTAATGTTTATTCATTTTGTCTTAGAAAACATAATCGTCGTTACCCCGTATACCTAACAGTTCGCAGAAAACGTTATTGTAGTTATGCTTTATAACAATTCACTTCAACATTAGCGGAGGGTATGGCCATAATCTCTATAGGAGATGTCCATAATCTAAAAGGAGTGTTGTTGGTGTAGTTTTTAAGGGGACCGGCTTGTAAGCGAGAGGTACTGGGTAAGAACCCCAGTGCTGCCATGTACCAATAACTCTTTTCTGCGATATGTAGGTACAATAGTTAATAATAAAAGAAAATTAAAGTTTGGGTACCTTTACGCTGGGAACAATCAGGGGCGGGTTTTTAATTTTTTGTAATTATTTATTTTTATTATTGGGTTAATCTGTCTTTACTTTTTGTATCATAAATTTGTTTTCTTTAGAATTTGTATCTGTCATGTAATTATTATTTCCTAATAAATTCTTAAGAATTAAAGTTTAATTAAATCTAGTGAATTAATTTCAATTTATCATCTACAAAAACATGTTAAAGATCAAAATAAATTATAACTAAACATTAAATTACTCATTAAGTTACCACTAAATTATTTGAACCGTGTAAACCAGCCATAAGACATTTTTCATCTTAGGTTGTATTTTGTGTTTCTGGCTTACCTAACTGGCATTTTGCGTTTCTGACCAGATGCGTGTAAAGGGTTAAAACTTCCTAATTGCTTTAAATTGTTGAAGAGTACATGGTTACCCAGTCTGTTGCTAAAAGCGTTGATGGTAAATGGTTATCAATTTGATGACCATCATAGAGCATTTTTTTGTTAGACTAGTGGAATATTTGAAGTTTTTAGCGGGAAAAATTCGAATCACGATCGCTCGTTTGGCATACCGCCACCTCGTCAACTATCCACCATACCACTTGTGGTGGTGGTTTTCCCTGGAGAGTACAACATGGAGTTCTTCAAGAAAAGGTTTTACGTGGGTGGCAACGCGTGTGTGATGCCCCTGGTATTGCAAACGACCATAGGTTGCGGTGACTGCTTACCATCAGATGGACCGTAAGCTTGTTTGCCACCTTAGTGGTGTAAACTGCTGCCCTTGCGCAATCTTTCACCGAGATCGGTCCAAACATCCAAAACTCCAATCGAACACAAACACAGACATTCTGTAAACATTTCGGTATTCTTAGAACTTGCTGAATTATAAACACCTACCGTTTATGGCAAACATGATAACTCTTATGTAAGTTTACCTTCGTTACGACTATAGTTACTGATAAGCGCGTACAAGAGGTCATCTTGCAAAAATGTTTTCTATTATCTTACAGTAGATAATTAATGTAGGTAAATTTTTATTTGTCATACTTTTTTTTATGGCAAACAGGCAAGCGGGCCACCTGATGGAAAGTGGTCACCACTGCCTATAGACATTGGCAAAACCAAGAGTATCGCTAATGCGTTGCCCACCTCTATAACACGTTGCTCTGGCAGCAAAAAGGCAAATGCCCCTCCACTGCCAAAGCCACCCCATGGAGCACTGGAAATCTTACTCACCGGCAGAAACACAATACTATTTAAAAGAGTATTGTTTAGCTGCAATATTCTGTATGGTGGAGGTACTTCCCCAGTCGGGCGGCTCCTATTCGAACGGGATAACTTGTTATGCCCTATGTTATCTCCTAAATGTATAGATACCTAGACGGATGGTAGTAAAACTTAAGAGGATTAAATTCTGGTTTAATCAGACTTTGTTACTAGCTAGAACCTGTAATTGGCTTGTTGGTTCTAAAAATATATTTATATGGCTGTTGGTACTCCAATAAATAAATGAATTTTCTTCAAGAAAGGGGTTAAAAGGTTTTTATGGGGTCGGCAACGCGTGGGTGAGGCCCCTGGTATTGTAAACGTCCATAGGCTGCGGTGACTGCTTACCATCAGGCAGGCCGCAAGCTCGTTTGCCACCTTAGTGGTATAAAAAAAAAGAAATTAGTAAAATGTAATAAACGCATAAGTAAACAAAAGCTTGTGAACAGCCTCGTCTTAAGAGAGGTCAAGAGGGGGAAGTCCCGTTCGAATTTGAGTCGTCCTTGCCCGACTGGGGAAGTAGGTACCTCCTTAACTTTCCGAAATAAAAAATTATCACCTTGGCGTTACTGTCCCGGTTACGCTCTCGCACGGGAGGGCCTGAGGTCCGCTTTGACTGTGGTCCAGAATTTGACTCAAAAAATTTTGGCAACCCTGGCCATACCCTGGTTGTTTGCCACTTCAGTGGTATAAAAAAGATATCAAGAAGATAAATAGAGTGTTTATCTTGGATAATTGTACTACTGGCTTAGGTATAACCAAAGAAGAAATCTAAGACTACTGCTAGGACATTAGTCGTCTAGTAGGTCATGGGATCGTTCAAGAGGTATATTAGAGGTCTCCTTATAGGCGGGCAATGATTTGGTAGCGACCCTGGTGTTGCTGATGTCAACAGGCGGTGACCACCATCCATCAGGCTTGCCTGTTTATCTGCAGTATTTAAAAATAAAAGAAACAAAGGTACGCATTCCATGAGTGATAGGGCTATGTAGTGTTCAGGAGTTTCGGAAACGACTGATGCATAAAAATATATTCCCGCTCAAGCATTTGGGTCTGCAGTTAAAAATAACCTTTTAGACAGTCGGGGAAAAAACCTTTTTTAATAGAATTTTTAACTATGGCCCCAATGCCTGAGGAAAAATTTTTTTTTTTATTAATCAGTCGTTTTGGCCAGCGGGCCAAAACCAGAGCGGGCCGTAACACCTGAACGCTCCCTAGTCTCATGACACGATCGACAGGTCCTTCTAGCAATCTTATGCGTCGTCAGATGAGTGCATTGCAAATATTGAGCTGTTACATACCAGTCTTTATGTACTGATATTATCACTATTGTTATTGTTAGCCTATGAGTAGGCATTGCGTCTAAGCTAAGGTTTGTTGAACTATCGACCTCGTTGCAGATATATATCACGTCGCAGTTTCGTGGGGGCTTCCCAGTTAATTGAAAATGGACGGAGTTTGATTCAAGGTTCGGCATCGGCCACAAACACGCCTAACAAGCTCACGCCTGTGTCCCACAGGTGGGGTAGGCAGAGACTATGGACCACCACTTTGCTCTGTCCTGATACAACTCCATAGCCTCGCATATATCCACAACTCTTTTCATACATTTCATTCCAAGAAGACCGAAGGTGGTTTTTATGATTTTTTACAAATAAATTGCAAGGTAATTTTTTGTCATCTCTAGATCAACTTCTAGAAATGACTTAAATTACCTTTCTATATTATACAGTTAATATAAGTCTTCAATATTAATGTTTTGTAGCTTGTAGCCAATCTTGAAGATAATTTTTAGAACTTAGCTTTTGGCTTCAGAGTTGGCCGAAGATTGTGGCGACAGCCGATTAATCAGCTTCGGCCAGAAATTGACATTTGGTCGGTCACTAATGGACTCATAGGTACCATATGTAGGCAGATAGGTACTAGCTTTTACACGAGGCTACATCATCACATGGTGATTCCCCTGGCATTGCTAATGTCTATAGGCAGCGGTGACCACACAACGTCAGGTCCGCTTGCCAATTTGTATGTCTACAGATTAAAGTAAAAAATACTTAACCTGTTCCTTTGACTCCAAGGTTTGCTGGTAGAAATCTCAGTTGTTGAGTTAAGCTCGCCTTTGTACGTCTCTTTCACCGTACTGTATCATAATGGCATGTTTGTGTACAATAAAGAATAAAGAAAGAATAAGAATATCTACTAGTATATGAAGATCATATTCAAGATCAAAAGTGTGAACAAATAGCCACTATAAAAATAAACCAAAGGGGTGGATTATTTTAAATTATTGAAATAGGTATTGATAAAAATTATCACATTCAAAATGAATAAAATAGTATGGAATAATCCACCCCTTGGGTTTATTGGTTATGGTGGCAATTTGTGTACACTTTTGATCTTGAATTCCATCTTAGAGTACTGAGCTTAGAGAGATACCCACAGCTGGCTTGTTGCTAAAATAACTTGAAACATTATCATACACGTGAAACTTTACCGCACTGCACCGGGTAATAGCGAGCGTCCTGTATGCCATGTAATAGTGGTAATTGTCCTATATTTAGCATCGCGGTCCCGTGGCCCGTGACTCGCTGCTACTAACCGGATATTCTGGAATACTCTGGAATATTCATCCTCACAGGCTCACAGGCCATAACAGTCCACTGCAGGACTTAGAGCCTCTCCCACGGAAGGGGCCATAATCTCCATGCTTGGCAGGCGGGTTGGAGGTCGCAGTATTATAAATATAACAATGGAAAACGCTGCTGACCATTTTCCAGCCTACGGAGACTAGATCTTTTGCCTCGATAACATTGGTTGCCTTGTACGGCACCCACGAGTGTAAGGGGTTGGTGCTATTTGCCGGATACCACATGGCCATTTGGAATATTCAAATGTAAGGGATAATTTTATTTTAGCGCCTTTTCTGCCGCCGAGATAATGCGACACACTATACACAGCGAGATAGTTGGCAGTTTTTTTATTTTTATTTTATTTACTTAAGGAAAACCAACAATAATGCTAACAATATATAATAATACTGTCAGTACAGAGCCAATTATAGGTTTCCGCCTATAGTTAGTTTTTTTTTTGTTTCATAAACTCGGTAATTTTAGAGAAGTCAATCAGAAGTTATAATTATGTCGTTTCAACTATGAAACTATATGTTTTAACGAAAATCTAACAAACTATAGGCATAGTATCGTTTATAGTTTTTGGATCACATCTATAATATGTCATTAACCTATGTGCGTAGGAAGAGGGGGGGCGGGTGGGCTGTGCCCACCCCAGGATGGGGTGCTCACTGGCTGTACATTGGCGATTGACTCGGCTTCATCGGCCACCTCAGGGGCCAGGCCCCCCCTGCAAAATAGCCCTAGATACGCTAATGGTCATTAACTTTGATAGCGTAATCACAGCGTAATATTGAAAATATTATCATCTATGGACTTTAGCTGTAAGCAATATATTCCACTTTGATCTTACTCTCTGAATGATTTAGGCTGTAGGATTAAGCATAGACTAATCGGCCCTATAGACAGACAACAAGAAACTCCTCGTGCATCTTGAAGGTAACGATCTCTTCAGCGATCACCAGTACGGATTCCGCTGTGGTCGGTCAACTGGGGACCTTCTGGTGTATGCTACTCATATGTGGAGTGAGGCCATTGAGAGGCATGGCGAGGCCCTTGCTGTGTCTCTCGATATCTCCAAGGCCTTTGACAGGGTTTGGCACGCAGCCCTTTTAAGCAAGCTTCCCTCATATGGTATTCCTGCTGGCTTTTGCACCTGGATATCGGATTTTCTGAGTGAACGATCAATCCGTGTAGTTCTAGACGGTTACACGTCTGAACTTAAGGTTATCGACGCGGGAGTTCCTCAGGGGTCGGTTCTGTCCGCGACTCTTTTCCTGCTGCATATTAACAATCTGCTTGGACCCGGTATCTTTGGGTACGCAGACGACAGCACAGTAACGGATAGATATCTGTCAGATGCAAAAGCCAACAGGGGCGATATTCAGTCTTGTCGAGAGGCCATGGTTGGTCGCTTGAACGAGGCTCTCAAGGCAGTGTCCGATTGGGACGAAGCCAATCTAGTGACGTTCAACGCCATTACAACACAGGCGTGTTTGTTTTGCGCTAAACGAAGTCCATTCCATCTAGCTCCGACTTTCCGGAATGTATCTGTGGAAATTACCGTCAACCTACAGCTCCTGGGTGTTGAGCTATCAACCAATCTAAACTTTGGACAGTACATCGAATCAAAAGCCAAGACTGCAGCTAAAAAACTTGGAATCCTCTCGAAGGTCAAGCGGTACTTCACTTCAAAGCAGTTGCATAGAGTACTGCTGCCACCTCTGAGATTGATCAGCCAAATACCAACTGGCTGCTTTGGATTCGGTGGAAAAACGTGCAAAGAGATTAATTTGTGATCCGCAGTTGATTGAGGCTAAGCTGTAGAGCCTTGAGCATCGGCGTAGGGTTGCGCGTTTGTCGGGTTTCTACAGGTTGCACTTCGGAGAGTGTGCGAAGCAGTTGCACGACCTCTTTCCGCCGGCCCCTTTCCGCCATCGGGAGACGCGATCCGGGCGAGCGCTTCATCCTTATGTCGTGGATCTTCCAACTATCCGCACGAGCCGCTTTGGCTCGACTTTTATAATGCGTACGGCTAAGGAGTGGAATGCGTTGCCTGCGAGTGTGTGTGTTCCCTGATCAATATAATCTGGATGCCTTCAAGGCTAGAGTGAATAGGCTGTTCCTAGACAGACATGCTCCATCATCGGCCGCGTTGTCACTTACCACCAGGTGAGGTGGCGGCCAAATGCCTGGCTAGTAAAGTAATAAAAAAATAAACTTTATAAATAATCTTTACAATTAAATTCTATTAGGAGTCTAAACTTCCATTTCTACTAAATCTCGCACACTCGATCGACCGTGCTCACACCGCGCTATCAGTTCCACAGACTAAAAAAGTAAAAACTCTGATGTAGCAGTTGTTTTTAACACCGCTTCTGTTGACAAGCTTTGCCAAAGGAAACGCTGGCGTTCAGCCAACTCGTGTCTCTATGTGGACTTTCGCTCAATGGCGAGTACGAAGGTCGCATTGCGATGTTGTCATGTCAGTTGTTATCGCCGACCGTGTATGGGGTGACATGACCGATAATGGCTGGCTGGTTCCCGGGGTGATTCACTGGTTCGTACATTGTCTTATACCTACATGGGAAATGTACAGGCAATGAGCAGTTTTCCAATAGGTATCTAAAGCATTCCTAACCACTCACTAGATGGCGCCACGACAATTTTGGTAATTGATAATCGCTTGAAATAGGTTGTTAGC
The DNA here is from genome assembly GCA_905147135.1 of Blastobasis lacticolella. Lineage (NCBI taxonomy): Eukaryota > Metazoa > Arthropoda > Insecta > Lepidoptera > Blastobasidae > Blastobasis > Blastobasis lacticolella. The sequence goes on from LR990067.1 coordinate 3,260,874, forward strand.
AAACAGGATATTCACACTGGGTACGTTGTATTGGATAATATTGTGTTTCTCAATAGTTTTCAACCATTTTAGTGATTGTAATAATAATGGTATATAGTGCCTATTCATAAAAATATGTCTTTGTTCATTTCGTATAACCTTTAACAGTTATGTTTATATTAATAAACATTTTATTTTTAAGTTTAGTTAGTTAGTTGGCTGTATGAAATCACTGCCACCATCATACAGATTATAAAAAGATTACCAAAATTGTAGGAGCGCCATCTATTGATGCTTTTTGAAACCAACTATCAATACCTACTGGAAAACTCCTCATTGAATTCAGACGGACAAATAAACAAACATAAAATGGCTTCGAACTTCTAATAAAAACCCTATTATTTTTAACTCCGACAAAAAAAGAGCGGTGTTCTAAATTTGACGTGTGTATCTGAGGCGGTATGTGTCTGTTGTGGCATCGTAGCTCCCGAACGGATGGACCGATTTGGATGCGGTTTTCTCTATTTGAAAGCCAATTTAATCGAGATGGTACTTAGCTTTGTTTCGTTAAAATCTGGTATATAGTTTAGAAATAATTTAAGTTTAAGTAAACTTAGGCGAGGGTTATCTGACTTTTCTGTCGGTTAGGTTATTATATCGGGGATTCATACTAGCCAATACAAGTTTGACGTCTGCATCAGTAGGTCTGTTTGTGGCATCGTAGCTGCCGAACGGATGGACCGATTTCGATGGGATCTCCTTCACTTGAAAACCAGTTTAATTGAGATGGTCCCCTGATTTGTTTCATTAAAATTGGTTCAGTAGTTAAGGAAATATTTGAGTTTCTGTAGACTTTCCTGTCAGATGTAGACGGTTATTGATTTTTATAAAAGAATTTTCTACCACCCACTCGTTTTCGCTCCCCACCTAGTCAGCTGCTTTCCTAACCTTGACCTCTCTCAGTCAAGGCGCTGCGACCTAGAAACTTTACTAGTAACAGACGCTCCGATTTGGCTGGAGCCGACCAACCGTCAGTTGCAGTCGATACTAATCCTTACTAAGTATAAAATAAAGTCGCTTTTAGATTAATTCGGATGCGCGCGCGTGTCGACATACGTCAGGCGTCCGACCATGTCCTTCGCTTCCAAAAGCGACTTCATTTTATACTGCGTAAGGATTAGTGTCAACTGCAACTGACGGTTGATCGGCTCCAGGCAAAACGGAATGTCTGTTACTAGTATTAAATTAGTTAGTTGCAGTTGATACTAATCCTTACGCAGTATAAAATAAGGTCGCTTATGGGTCCGGGGGACGCGGTCGGACGTCCGACCAAGGTCGGCTTGCCCGCGCATCCTAATTAATCCAAAAGCGACATTATTTTGTACATCGTAAGGATTAGTATCGACTGCAACTGACTGTTGGTCGGCTCCAGGCAAAACGGAACGTCTGTTTCTGGTAAGTGGTCCTCGAGTGTAAGGGACTAGTGGACCACAGGGTGAAAGTCGCATTAGGAACGGGTTCCCTCCGAGAGATCTGCGAGCGTCAGAAGAGACTGCTGGACTTCTGGGGGGAGCTGGGCTGGCTAAATTAGCATGCCTTAACTACGTACAAGGGACCAAGTTTGAGTTCAAGTGCGAAAAAGGGATCGTATTAACCTAACCTCTGGTATTTTTTGGAACATCCTCCATCTCCACTCCATACGACCACCACATACCTCCAGGTGATTCAGAGAGCAATATTTCCCTCAAAACGGTGCGCATGTGCAACGCATTCTGTAAATACTCCGCCTCATTTCGAATTATATTTATCCTTGAACCCTTGTGCCCGAAAAACAGGTCAATAAGATGCGTCGGACCGGTTGGATACATACCTAATACCCGTGTATGCTATCATGCCTGCGTCCCACGGTATTGGTAGGCAGAGACTATCGAAAGCTTCAATACAATTCTGATACCACTACTCTTGTCTCTTCCACATTTATACATGATCACAAAGTAGGTAAGTACGTGACAAATCATTCACTTACAAACCGGTTTCCGGCGTGAATAGCCCCTTTTATTACTAAGCTTTTGCAATGTACGTATACCTAGGTAGATACCTATGTTTGTTTAGGTCAAATCTTGCAAGCAGGGGTTCTACCACTATTTGATATCGGGTAGGAACTTTATGTAAGTAATTTGGTCTCTATGGGGCACTTGGCTTTGGCAGTTTAGGGACCTAGTATTTGTCTATTTGTTGCCTGAGAAACCTGCCCCAGGGTTTTAGAGGTTGGCAGCGCATTGGTGTTGCTATTATCCACAGGCAGCGGTGGCCACTTTCCATCAAGTGACTTGAATAACCTCACCGACAGAAAAAGTCAGATATCCACCGCGTGCCCCCGACCAATTTTACATTTATTCAAATATTTTATTAACTACTGAACCGATTTTAATAATACAGTGCTAAGAACTATCTCTTTGAAACTGGCTTTCAAATAGAGGAAACCCCATCCAAGTCGGCCACAAACAGACACACAGATCCACAGATACACACGAACACGCTTCTTTTTTCGTCGGGTGTTAAAAACCTAGCCTTATACACAAACGCGCGATAACACCAAGCATGGCAAAATAACCAATTTCCAATACCAATAGCTACACAATTCAATTAATATTATGATTATGAAATTTTCTTACCTGTGTGTTACACTCACGGGTCGTACAAGGCGATTAATGTTTTCGAGGCAAAAGATCTAGAGTCTCCGTAGGCTGGAAAATGGGCAGCAGCGCTTTCCATTGCTATATTTATAGCACTGCGATCCCTAACCCGCCTGCCAAGCGTGGAGTTTATGGCAATGACCGCCCCTTTCGTCGAGAGACTCTAAGTCCTGCAGTGGACTGTTATGGGCTGTGATGATGATTGTGCATTATTGAGAACAAAGGGTTTTAACTTTGTCTCATGACGTCAGCCTCGTTAGGGTTATATTACTAGTTCGATTCATTGCGGATTTGAAGCGCGGCGCGTGCGATACCAGGCCTGAAATGCCAGCTATGGACCGCGCGCCATGTCATCGGACATAATCGTTAGCATGGTTTTCATCAGGTTAAGTGAATCCCTAAAAATAAGTTTGACATCATTGTGTATTGTATACTTCTTTTGCGGAGCCTCTAATGATATAGTCATAAACGATTGCCGTTGAGAACGTGCAAAGAGGAAATTTTTTGTGACCCGCATGTTTTATTTATAGAAGGACTAGTCAGGCATTTGACCGCTATCTCACCTGGTGGTAAGTGACGATGCGGCCGAAGATGGATCATGCCTGACTAGGAACAGCCTATTGACTCTAGCCTTGATGGCGTCTAGGTTATAATGATTAGGGAACAACTCGCAGGCAACACGTTACATTCCTTAGCCTTTAAGTGTTCCTCTTAAAGTGGCTCGTGATGAAAGATCTGGACGCCTTCAAGGCTAGAGTGAATAGGCTGTTCCTAGACAGGCATGCTCCATCTTCGGCCGCATCGTCACTTACCACCAGGTGAGATGGCGGTCAAATGCCTGGCTAGTCTAATAAAAAACAGCTTTCAATTTCGGCGATAGCCTAACCTTTCTTTAAAAGGTTTCAGCTTTTTTTTTATTAATAATAGGCTTGCATTTGACCTCAACTCACCTGATGGAAAGCGACGATGAGGTCGAAGATGTAGCATGCGTGCCTAGAAGATACCTATTCACTCTTAATTTGAAGACCCCAAGGTTATGTACTTGATATGTAGGTTAGGCTTGATATGTACCTACGTCGTCCCCTTTCAACGCTTCCAAAACCTTCGTCCCAAGAAGCAATTTTCCACCGCACTGGTTCTGGGGAGCTATCGCGAAATGAACTGCACCATCTGGCGAGTGGATAGATTGACAATTTGTGTTACTTGCGTGGAAGCAATTGGAATTTATGAGATTCTAACGCCAGCAGGCAGTTAGATGTCTGATTGGTGGAGTATACATAGAACATAATTGTGCGCGAAGATGAAATCTTGATAGGGGGCGTCGGTGGCCGAGTCGTTAAGCGAGATATACCAGGTGCGACTCTCAGCGCGGCCATGTACCAATGACTCTTTTCTGGGTTATGTAGGTAGAGCTCGTCTAGTTTAAAATGACGCGCCCCACTACTTAGTTGATTTCGATGTGTGAGTGCAAATATTGATAACGACACTTCATCTGTGTGAGAGCCAATGAACGACGCGTGCTCCTACGTTTGAATTTCACCGGCAACTGAATGACCAATTACAACGGCATTTGTATATGTATTGCGTCCATATTTTAAACTTGCTTGTGTGCGTTAATGCGATAGTGGGGCGCGTCATTTTAGATTAGACGAGCTCTACATTAGTTGAATGCTAACCGATGCTCTTACGGTGAGTGAATGTGAAACTATGATCCAATCTGGTCTGGTTCCCCTGGTAGCTGGGTCACGGAGGTGAAATGGCGGTCGCTCCACTGTAATTTCCTGATCTGCCAAATCCTGGATCGTGGTCATGGCGGACCACGGGCCCTCGTGCCGGAGAACACAACCGGGACATTAATTGCCATGATGATTATATTTTATTTATAAAATTTGGTACGATTACTTTGAGGCTAATCGAACTTCAGGCCTCCTAATACCTTTGTCGAAGCGAGGTTGACCAAGGTCGACGCTGGTGACCTTCAGACTGGTTGAACGAAGTTTCGGAAGCCTTGACACCCCGTGAACTTGTATTATTATTATTAAGTCTGAATAAAGTTTGTAAAAGGCTCGTATAGTTCTATTAGATTTGTAATTTCTGGTCATAATTTATTGATTACTAGTGGACCCGGCGCGACTTCGTTCGCGTATACCTACTTTACCCTTATCTACCCTCTTTTCCTCTTGAATCACTCTATCTATTGTTGAAAACCGCATTAAAATCCGTTGCGTAGCTCAAAAAATCTAAACGCAAATAGATACATATGGACAGACGGCGGGAAGCGACTATATATAGGTTTGACCAAGATGGCCCCCGTTGAACATAATGACCGCAGGATGCCCACAGTTGGCCATATGCCATATGCGTTTATCCAAAGACTGCACAATAGGCTACTAGGACTAACTTGACAACATTATTTTGTGTTCAAAATGTGTGCAAATTATAACAGGTAGATACCATTAGTTGGATATCTTTGGTGCATCAATGGTTCTTTAAAGAAAATGTTGAACTTGATCGTAACCTTGTAATTGAAAAGTTAAAGTGAAGTCTCTTAATTCAAAATGTTTAGAAATTGTTTTTTATGTAATGTAATGAAATATATTAATAGGTAGATATATATCACTGATATGTATGCTGTGTCTACTTCAAGAAGGATCTAGGAACACTGTTTTCTACCATTCGAGCTTTGTTAATTACCTAAGTCTTCTATCTTGTGTAACATCTAGTTTAGTAGCATTTATAAATGATAAATCTTTTCCCTCGCCTTCCATTATACCGATCAAATTTTCGCCTCTTGTATGCTGTTTTTTATATATAACACCCATATTTTTTACAAAAGGAACCAAGCAGTTTACTTCATAATAATATGGGCGAAGGTGACGGAAAGAGCCTTGCGACCTCGGAAGCGAGTAGCTATCACGTGCAATCAATTTAGCTGTGTGCGGCATGACTCGTTTCCTTAAGGAAAGAGAGATAAAAATAAACATGTCGCAGGGCCTGGGGTCCGCCTTGACCATGATCCGGGATTTGGCAGATCAGGTAATTACAGTAGAACGACTGCCATCTGACCGCCGTGACTCTGTTGACAGAGGAACCGGACCAGCGGGGCTATTGTCTAACTCAGTTGGCAACTGAATTTGACATTAAATAAATTCTACACTACGTCATCTGCGTTGGCCACTGGCTATAGCGTCTACCAAATTAGAGTAGTGTAAGATATGTCAAATTCAGTTGTCTACTGAGATAGCCAAATAGCCCCTTAGATTGGATCATGGTTACACATTCAGTCGCCTGAATGTGCAGGTTTCATCACAATGTTTTCCCTCGCCGTAAGAGCATCGGTTAGTATTCAATTAATGTACGTAACTCAGACAAGAGTCTTTGGTTGATGGCAGCAATGGGGTGTGCCGAGGGTGGTAATATTATTAGGTATTCTATACATATAATAAAATTGTAACAGGTTGTGTACATTGTAGCTACTTTGTCATTTTTTATTGGACGGTACTCTATATTCATACTCATTTATGACATACATAAAACTCACGCCTGTGGCCCCCAAGTGGGGTAGGCAGAGACTATGTACCACACAATTCCCTAGCCTCGCATATATCCACAACTCTGTTCAACATCTTCTTTATTCATTGCATTGATTGCATTGGTAGTTATAAGGTGTTATATACTGGAATGGTCTCATGTGAACATAGTAGGGCACAGCAATAATTCATTAGTTGTGAGTGACGATTTCACGGCCGTGTGGTGTCCGGCAGAGTAGAATAGCACCAACCCCTTACACTTGTGGGTGTGGCGACTAATGTTTTCGAATGAAAATGGGCAGCAGCGTTGTCTATTGTTATATTTATAAGACTGCGATCTCCAACCCGCCTACCAAGCATGAAGATTATGGCAATATTCTTTGTAAATTATCCTAAATTTTCTTTTTTTCAATAACCTCCACAGTCGTGGGAAAAGCCCCTAGTCCTGCAGTAGACTGTTATGTGATGATGAGGATTTCATACACTTCTACACAATTTATATCCACCGGAAAAAGCTACTTTTTTATAAGTCTGCTTCACCGCAGACCACAGTGTTGCTTAGAGACATACCAAATTTCCTAAAATCCACGTGAACGAAGTCGCGGGCACGTCTAGTTTATAAAGACGAATTCGCTCATAAAAAAAATATTGGCGTTAATGTCCCGATTGTGCTCTCGCGCACGGGTTCCGCCTTGACCATAATCCAGGATTTGGCAGACCAGGTAATTACAGTGGAGCGACTGCCATTTGACCTTCGTGATCGTGTTGACAGGGAACCTGACCAGATTGGATTATGGTTACACATTCAGTCACCTGATAGTGCAGGTTTCATCACGATGTTTCCTTCGCCGTAAGAGCATCCGTTAGTGTTCATAATGTGTGCGAAAAGGAAAATCAAACATATTTGTTTGTTGTCAAATATTTTTATCGCACGCAATGGCAAGACCCAAGTCCACGTAAACATGTCACCTTTCATTTATTGTCGCTAGTTGGCGATAAGAGTGGCTAACGAAACACGTGTAGAAGCAAAAAGAAAACGGCCAAGTGCGAGTCGGTCACGCACGGTGGGTTCTGCACAACATGGGCTCGGAAATCTGCGAAGCAGTTGCATGACCTCATTCCGCCGGCCCCTTTCCGCCATCCGGAGACGCGCTCCAGAAGAGCGCTTCATCCTTATGTTGTGGATCTTCCAGCTATCCGCACGAGCCGCTTTAGTTCAACCTTCATAATGCGTACGGCCAAGGAATGTAAGTTACCTGCGAGTGTGTTCTCTGATCATTAATCTAGACGCCTTTAAGGCTAGAGTGAATAAGCTGTTCCTGGACAGGCATGCTCCATCATCGGCCACATCGTCACCACCAGGTGAGGTGGCGGTCATATAACTGGCTAGTCCAACTAACTATATAAAAAAACACATTACGTCACAATCTGTTCCTAGTTGGCGGTAGGAACAGAAACACTTACTTCAATGAGGATTTGTCAGGATTTTTGTTTATTGAGTTTTCTAATCTAGCCGTTTCGCTCAATGACGTAAGAGACTCGTTACTCCGGAGGACCGGCCCTATGGTCCGATGTTTATGGCGATGATAGGCCAAGAGCGTGCTGATTCGCAATATTTTGTTAGATTATGCTAGTTCTTCTTGGACACAAAAAAAATCATCTTGGCGTTAATGTCCCCGTTGTGTTGTGTTGTCCGCCTTGACCATGATCCAGGATTTGGCATATCAGATAATTACATTGGAGCGACTGCGATCTGGCCTCCGTGATTCTAATACCTGAGAAACCTAATCAGATTGGATCATGGTTACACATTCAGTCGCCCGTATGTGCAGATATCATCACGACGTTTTTCCTTACCGTAAAAGCATCGGTTAGCATTCAAGTAATGTATACATTACTCAGAAAAGACTGATTGGTACAATGCAACAGTGGGATTCGACCTCGGTACCTTAACCACTCGGCCACCGACGCTCCTACACAAACACACACCCACATTAGTTGTGAAAATTTCAAGTGTGCCTATTCTGTGACCAGCAGAAAGACAGGCGGAGGCCTGTTTCACCTTATAGCTACGGAACGCTAAATCTACCAAGAAAATGATAAAGAAATTTCGCGAATATTTCTAGGAAAAGGTATTTTAATGTCAAACACAGCTGACCGGGCGGTCCAAAGTCCAATAGACGGAGTCGTTTGGCCGTCTTTCAGTTTGAAAAAATAACAAGGTGACTGTCTGTTAAAGTCATATGACGTTATGGGCGAAAATAGCGCCACCTATGTGAACATAAATTTTCCATGTGACAAATAGATTGAAGTCACTTTTCGCGGGGCAAAGTCCGAAATTCGACGTTTAAAATTACTTTCGTTTTGGCATTCGTTCGGTAGTTAAGAGGGAAAGTTGAAAAAAATGGATTTTAACGGAAAATTTTGCTACACGTTTCGTGCTGTAATGACATTATTGGTTTATTTTTAATTTCTTAAGCCAGGTGACTTTCCAAGAAGCCGCAAAACCAGCTGTTCTAATTATATTGTTTGTGTATTTAATGTTTCATTCTTATTATTTAGGTAACAACCTAACCGACAGAAAAAGTCGGATAACTCCCGACCAAGTATACAAATACTGAAATATTTTCTAAACTACTGAACCGATTTAAATGAAACAAAGCTAAGAACCATCTCGATAAAACTGGCTTTCACGTCGAGAAAACCGCATCCAAGTCGGTCCATCCACAGACAGACACACAGATCGACAGGTACACATACACGTGAAACATATTACAACTTTTTTTTTTCGTCTGCAAGGAACAATGTTTGCATTGTCGTATTGCTGTTTGATAGGATAAGGTAGCCAGCGTAATCATTTGGGTGATACGTCAGCTAACAAACCAACACTTGTTGACTGTTACGGCCCGCTGACAATGATGATGATTAGGGATTTTAGTTTAAAAGGTTTTTACAGGGTCGGCAACGCGTGGGTGATGCCCCTATTGCAAACGTCCATAAGCTGCGGTGACTGCTTACCATCAGGCAGGCCGTAAGCTTGTTTGCCACCTTAGTAGTATAAAAAAATGCAATAATGGAACTTATGGTAACACACTGAATACACTTATAAATCATGTAAGTTAGCTACTATACTTAGGGCGTTTGGGCTTAAATAAGTACCTATTGTTGTTTAAGTATGAAATGATAATCATCTTATCGGTAATGTCCCAGTGGTGCTCTTGCGCGCGAATGTCCGGGGTCCGCCTTGACCATGATCCAGGATTTGGTAAATTTTAATACACGCGTCGTACTGTAATGACATTATTTGTTTATTTTTAATTTCTTAAGCCAGGGACTTTAAAAAAAGCCGCAAAACCAGATGTTCGAAATATTTTGTTTGTGTATTTAATGTTTCATTCTTATTATTTAGGTAACAACCTAACCGACAGAAAAAGTCTGATAACTCCCGACCAAGTTTACAAATACTGAAATATTTTCTAAACTGCTGAACCGATTTAAATGAAACAAAGCTAAGAACTATTTCGATTAAACTGGCTTTCACATTAATGGAACCGCATCCAAATCGGTCAATGCGTTCGGGGGCTACGACGCCACAGACAGGCACTCAGATCGACAGATACACTAACTTTATAACACCCTCCTTTTTCGTCGGCGGTTAAAAAATATTCTCTTTCCTTTCGTTTCGTAACCAGTTACGAAGCACATGTTGGCATTGTCGTGTTCCGGTTTGAAGTATAAGACACCGTCTTAGCCGGTATTTTGAAACCCCGACGAAAAAAAAAGTTTGTATTATAAGTTTGGTATGTATCTGCCGAGCTGTGTGTCTGTCTGTGCCGTCGTAGCTCCCGAACGGATGGACCGATTTCGATGCGGTTTATCTCTATTTGAAAGCTATGTTTGTATCTGTGGCTATGTTTATATCTGACTGTGAGATTGACAGACGCGGCGCGGGACTTTTATAATATGTAGTGAAGATAAATTTAGGACACCTCTACTAGGGACTTTACCTACACAAGTCGAAACCAAGGTCGTACTGGGTAGAATTCATCGTAATAGCCTCGGGAATCGATTAGTTCTGTCATGCATAATATGCCACGCTGAATGCCCACTCGGCGGTACCTACTTAGGTGCGAAACTCATCTACAATACTGATTGAAAGTTGTAAACTAGTTTTATAGTGGTTCAGCTGTGATTGGAAGGGCTATCGGGGCCTCGGTGGCCGAGAGACAGGGTGTCCGACTCGTAAGCGTGAAGTCAAATCATCTTAGCGCACGAGGGCCCGGGGTCCGCCTTGACTACGATCCAGGATTTGGCCGATCAGTTTATTACAATGGAGCGACTGCCATCTGACCAGATTGGATCATGGTTACACAGTCAGTCGCCTGAACGCTTGAACGTTCATCACGGTTCAAATCCCGCTGCGGCCATGTACCAATGACTGTTTTCCGAGTTATATCAGGTGAACGCTAACCGATGCTCTTACGATAAGGGAAAACATCGTGATGAAACCTGCATATTTAGACAACTGAATGTGTAACCATAACCCAATCTGGTCAGATTTTTGGTAGCATGAGGTTAGATGGCAGTCGCTCCACTGTCCATGACATGACATGACCATAGTCGAGGCGGGCACGAGTGCGTGCGCGAGAGCACAATCGGGCAATTACGCAAAGATGATTATTTTTTAACAGTGATTGAAAGAGCGTTTCAGAAACGATGATTAGCGTCCGTCGATATCGTCTTCCGAAGATATTACTGATAAGATGAAAGACGCACGGCTGCGCTTGTTTGGTCACGTATTGCGTAAGCCCAAGGGATACGTGGGAAATAGGTGCCTAAACCTGCCTGTATCAGGAAAAGGGGCCCGCGGGTGACCCAAGAAGCGATTGATTGTGAGGATGCCGATAATCGGGCAAAGTGGAGAAATCCCTGAAAGGTAGACCCTGGTAGAAGCTGGGATTGACCGCTTGGATGATGAGGATGATATCGTCTTCCGAATCAAGTTCACCGACGTTGATTTTACAACTTAGTGTAAGGACAAGGACCGTAGACCTATTGACCGTTCGGGCTGCAGCCCATTATTTATTATTTATTGCTTCATAAGTTACATAAACATTATGAACCCTTAAGGGCACAGCAATTTTAAACTTAAAAGCAAGATAAACTTAAAAAGATAAATGATAACTTAAAGTAATCATAACCCTCCGACGAAAAAAGTTTGACGTGTGTATCTATGGATCTGTGTCTTTGTGTGTCTGTCTGTGGAACGTAGCTTCCGAACGGATAGACCCATTTTGATGCGGTATTCTCTATGTGACTTGTTATTTTTGCACATGAGTGTATTCTTTGTTGCGGTGGGTGCAAAAATAACTATATTCAACCCCATTCACCCTAATGGTAGTCGGTTGTTAGTCAGGTATACTACCCCCCGTACTATAGAGGCACGCCACACTCCACTATCGAAACGATTCAGACAATTTCCGGACAAAATGGTTTTGGAAGACTGTGGACGACGGTGGGCCTTCAGGTGGCTCGTCAGTCCGTGTGCCTCCTGCCTATACAAAAAAATATTCTCGTCCTCGGACAAATCATCCTTGTTGTGTTTTACTTAGCAACATGTTTAGCGATTCCTTTTTAGTGCTTTTTTTTATTTACATCGATTGCTATTATCTTTGCTATAAATGTGTGTCACTGACATTATATTATCACCAAGGTTGGGATGATAACAATGATAGTATATACTAAAGCGTGTATCTACAATAACAGTGCAAAAAACAATTGACGTAGCGTTGTATAGTATCGAATTGGAGATTAATTGGTTTTTACACGTATCTAATCTCATCTTCACATCTACTTAAGAAGATCTTATGTCCTGTTTATGCGGTTCATGTTGATGAGTTATATGGTTTAAATTAAGTCGTCAGTCAACGCGTGCGCGTGTAAACAGCAAAACAAGTAGTAAGTTGCCAAGTTGCCCATTTCGTGGGGAAGCGGTACCACTGCCGTTCCCGCGGGAACCACATAGATTTTCGAGATAAATTATAGACTGTGCTATTTGGGCTATGTGTCATTCTGGGCTGTAGGGTATCATCATCACAGCCCACAACAGTCCATTGCAGGACTCTGGGCCTCTCCCCTTACGGATTGGAGATGTGTTTAATTATAACAATGGTAAATGCTGCTGCCCATTTTCCAGACTTCGGAGACTCTTGATCTTTTGCCTCGAAAACATTAGTCGCCTTGTACGACACCCATGAGTGTAAGGGGTTGATGCTATTCTACTCTGCCGGACACCACACGGCAAGATATATTGCTGCCAAATTTCATCAAAATCCGTTCAGTAGTTTTTCGTGCAGGAGTAACAAACATCCAAACATCTTTATGGTCCGATTTCCTGCTTTTTTTTCTCCACTTTGCCCGATCTTTTTTTGCCGACGTGGGGATTGCGACGGCATCCCCACGCGCCGTAAGCCGTTGGCTCTCGTGGCCTCCTCGGCGATATCAATACATCGCTTCTTAGGTCTCCCGTGGGACCTCTTTCCTGATACAGTCAGGTTTAGACGTCTATACAATATAGTATAAAACAGTCGCTTCCCGCCATCTGTCCCTCTTAGGTCTTTTACACTACGCAACGGATTTTAAACCACTTTTCAACAATAGAGTTATTCAAAAGTAAGATTTATAAGGAGGGTAGGGCCACAGAAGAATGAAGTCGTAACGTGCCAGCGAATAATATATTATAAATAATTTTACTAACATAATACAATATGGACTGTTAAAACTTTATTTGTTGGTCTGAAATAAATGATTAATAATAATAATATTGCCGTATTGTAATAGCGTACTGGGAAAAAGCTAGTAGGTAGGCATCTTGTGCTAACGGTGGGTATAACCCTACCGAAGCGTCGGGAAAATAAATTGAAATGGTACAGTCGAGTTGATTAATATGTGAGCATTGCCAAGGCTTCAAATATAAATGTACATGGAAGGGTACTTATATATCTGAGCAGATTCATCAATCAAACATTATGTACATCTGCTCAGATATATAAGTACCCTTCCATGTACATTTATATTTGAAGCCTTGGCAATGCTCACATATTAATGAACTCGACGGTACGTTGCGTGTAGGTCGCGTCTAATATAATAATATGTGTAAAGAACGCGAGTTTAGTTCGAAACAAACAAAAGTAGGTATGTATTAGATAAGATTTTATAGACGTGTCCGCAAAGTTAAGAAAACATGATAATATACCGTCGCGGGGTGCCAATCGGCCCCCGAGACTGTTCAACTGTATGATCGATTTAATAGTTTGTTCATTGCAATGTAACTTTGTTAGCAACTGAACCCATGAAATCGATGATACGGAATCGCAAAAGTAACAATTTCAATCATTGTATTTAATGCTTAATTATCTTTTTTTTTTTAAATAACAATAAGGTGGCCAGCCTGGATCATCTTATGGATTTGTAAATTTTATTCGGAATTAAAAATTGATCATTGAAATCAGATAATTGTTAGCAACAGCGTTAACTAATTAGCCTAATGCAGGGCTATTAACAAGCGTGTCAGCGACACAGCTCGCGCCGCGAGAGAGCGTTTGTTTCCTTCTCTTAATCTTCAGATTCAGATTCATTTATTGGCCAAAGTACATTTATATACCTAGCAGTAAATAGAGACAAAAAATGTGCATTCATTTAGGGTTCGTCAATACTAAGATTAAAGATATAGCAGTATCTATGTCGCGCCTTTTCTCGTTAATCGCGCGCGAAAGCAACATGTGCCTCTTGAAAAGCAAAAGCTAGTAGGTATTACCTTTAGGTACCTATATTGGGTGGCATTACTCGTAGATACAGATTTATCGATAGATACCAAATATACAGTTGAGTCCGCTAAGTTGACAATGTGAACATGATTAGGTGTATTACGTAACCGCATTGGCTTCAAAACAATAGCTAGGAACATTCGCTATCAGTATTATGCTATTTACAGTTTAATGACATGCGATTGTGGGGCCAAATATTATTGAACACCGCTCGTAAATATGTGGTATCTGGAGTCGTGTGCGATGGTTGTAAACTGTGTTCTGAGATAGTAAATATTGGCAATAGTATTGTTATTATTTATTGTAATTGAGAGAGGCAAAAGAGGGTAATAGAGGAGTGTCGGTGGCCTGTCCGACTCGTACTCCAAGGTACAGGGTTGTAGGTAGTAGGGCCAATTACTCTATTCTGAGTTATGTATGTTAGTTGAACGCTAACCGATGCTCTTACGGTGAGGGAAAACGTGATGAAACCTACACATTCAGGTGACTGACTCTGTAACCATGATCCAAATTAAACAGATGTAGGTATGCGATTTAACAAGATTTGTTTATTTCCGAGTATGGTGTACGAGCACAAGATACTTCAGATCATCAGATAGCAGAGAGTGAACAGAGACAGATGCATAATGCATCTCGTTCTAATTTGACGTTGACAGTTAACATTGACAAAATGTGTTCCGTTTACAAATCTATTTCCAACATTAACAGGGTCACGGAGTATTTACCTGATCTGCCAAATCCTGGATCATGGTCAAGGCGAACCCTGATTAACGCCAAGACGATTATTAGTTGTTCAAATGTATATCCCTCATCCATTCTACTCATTTAGTTTTTTCCTGCACCGCCTACCTTTCTCAGGCTTAGATTATCCCGGTTGACTGGTAGATAAGGCTATTTTATTTATTTAGAAAACCAACAGCATATTATAACTAGTGTCATGTAAGAAGAGACTTGGCGGGTCACGTGGTTCGACTTGCGCAGTAGGCGATTACCTGCGCGAAATTCCCTCTACTGCCATTTGACAAGTCTCTTCTTTCATGACGCGGATTATACATAACAATAGCTACAACCATAACTACAGTGAGCCAATTATAGGTTTCCACACATAAAATCGGAATAAATAAGTTTGTTCCGAGCAAAACATACAATCAACATTCTCATGTTACCTACGTCGAAGAAGTTAGCCAACTGCTGACCATTCTATGCTTGACCGCACTTATGTTGCAAATAATTATGTCGATATTTATTCATTTAAACTGAATGCACTGTTACTTACAACAGCGGACTTAAAGCTTCATAGCGATATCTAGCTCGATTGTAGCATTATTAAGACCTTTTGTAGCTTTAAGTTAGCCACTTTACTTTTTTTCATAAAGTTTTTATAAATAAATAAATAACGACCATCACCATCACAGCCCGTAACAGTCCACTGCAGGACCTAGGGCCTCTCCCACGAAAGGGGAGGTTATTGCCATAATCTCCACGCTTGGCAGGTGGGTTGGAGATCGCAGCGTTTAAATATAACAATGGAAAATGCTGCTGCCCATTTTGCAGACTACGGAGATTCTTGATCTTTTGCCTCGAAAACATTGGTCGCCTTGTACGATACCCATTACTGTAAGAGGTTGGTGCTATTCTACTCTGCTGGACAACACCCGGCCATTAACGATCACCACCACTCAAATAACTAAAAGGCGGATGCACGTTATCTTCCAACCGGATTACAATGCACTTGTTTAAATAATACGCATTTCAACAGCTCCACTTGATAGGGCACGAGTCAATTGATTCGATTAGAAATCAATTAGTACCTATCAGAATGACAATTTGATGTTTAATGTGATTATGAGTTCTTTATTTATTCCACTCGTGTGTGTTAATTACCATTTTCATTGTATAATCCTTAAGTTGTTTATAATAAAGCCGCTTTTCGTGTCTATCGGTCTCGGTGTATATCTGCAACTCATCCTTTAGCGTGGAGCTTTGCGTGGTGTACCACGCAACGGATTATGTTGCGGTTTTCATCTTTTAGTTGTTTTGTATTTTTATCCCGGAAGCACAAAATATTATGATTTTTTTGCTAATCAGACGGCCTCTCAGGAACTTCATTCAAATAAAGTGCTAGAGATGGGGTGATAAATAACGTCACGGCAGTATCACTGTAACTATTTGCGAAGGAACTATGTTACAAAATCACATCATAACATGAAGTACACACGATAATAAGGACCGTTAGGGGCATCAGTATCTTTTAAACAAGTTGTTTTTTTATGTGCTCAAAAAAACTCATCATCAACCACAATTTTGCGAATTGGCATGCACCTCTTGGCCTATCATCGCCATAGAAATTGACCCATAGGGCCAGTCCTCCTAACGGAGTAAGGAATTTCTTTCGTCATTGGGCGGAACGGGTCTACCCGTAAAACAAAGTCGCATCCCGCCGTCTGTCCCTATGTATCTATGTACGCTTAGATCTTTTAAACTACGCAACTGATTTTAATGCGGTATTCAACAATAGATAGAGTGATTCAAGAGGAAGGTTTATAAGCAAGAAAAAGGGGTTGGTAAGGGTAAAGTAGGTGTACGCGAACGAAGTCGCGCCGAGTCCACTAGTTAGTAATGACTTCCTATAATTTTATTATTAGCATGGACCTAGTTGAATTCTTCGACATTGAAACCGAGCCAAAACCGGTTTACCTCGCGAATCTCGTGAAAACTGCGCACACGTCAGAGGGCTTTTTGTTTTTCTTTTTTTCTACAACAAAATCTAACCGACATTTCTCGGAAAATCCCGACAGTTTTCATGTTATACTGACTTCATTATTCTTATTATTTATTTAACAATTTATTGCACACAATAAAGAAATACAGAGATATAACAAAGATATAACTGACGCAACAGGCACTTCATGTTATATTTAATAATGACTTGAAATATTATTTTTCTTACCAATAAAATTAAGTGTGTGTCTACTCGAATATTTCCCAAACTAATTAATGAAACAAAGCTATAGACCAACTCGATTAAACTGGTTTTGAAATAAAGGAAACCGCATCAAAATCGGTCTATTTGTTCAGCTGCTATATATGGCGCTCTACGACGATCCGACGACTGCGATTCCATGTTGATTTGAAACTATGTAAATAAATAAAATAAATCAATATTCGTGGACAAATTCACACAGCGCCATCTAGCCCCGAACTAAGCAAAGCTTGTACTTTTTTTATTTTTTTATTACTTTTCTATCCAGGCATTTGACCGCCACCTCACGTGGTACTATGGGTGCTAGATAACTAATATACTACTTAAATACTTTTTTTAAATACCTACATACTTATTATACATAGAACACCCATACGAGAAATAAAAATACATCATTTCAATTTCTGCCCGGCCGGGAATCGAACCCGGGATCTCAGGTCGCCATCTGTTGAGCTGCTATACATGGTCCTCTTCGGCGATCCCACGATAGCGATTCCTTGTTGATTTGAAACTATGTAACTATTTGTTCTGACCAGTATCAGCTAAGATACCACAGACAGATACTCGTCAAACTTACACTCCTTTTATTGCGTGGGGTGTTAAAAAGTGGTGTGTGGTGCCGCCACCTCAAAGAATAGAACCACCCCATCTCTTCCCGTGGGTGTCGTAAGAGGCGACTAAGGGACTAATCCGAAAGATGGGCAGCAACATCTTTCTAGGTAGGATTACATCAACTGCACTGCGATCTCCAACCCGCCTGCCAAGCGTGGAGATTATGGCAATGACCTCCCCTTTCGTGGGTGAGGCCCGAAGTCCTGCAGTGGATTGTTATGGGCTGTGATGATGTGTTAAAAACACTACGCTGGCAATCATTCGGGCTATGTCGGTGACCTTGGTTACCAACTGTCGGAGTTATACAACGTCAATTTGGAAAACCCTACGTCACGGTCACAACATTGACATTGCTCATTACCGAATTACGATTTATATGCAAATCTGTTTCCCCACAAAACATTTTTAGTAAGTATTTGTATGCTGAACTTATTCTCGGCCTTTGCCTGATATTGATCAGTCTGTAGCGTTACAGTGTTTGTTATACATTGTGTCGCTAAGAGCGTCGGTGGCCGGGCGGTTGAGTATCCGACTCGTAAGCGAGAGGTACCGGGCTCGAATCCCGCTGTGGCCATGTACCAATGACTCTTTTATGAGTTATGTACATTAGTTGAATTCTAACCGATGCTCTTACGTTAAGGAAAACATCGCGATGAAACCTGCAAATTCAGGCAACTGAATTTGTAACCATGATCCAATCTGGTCAGGTTCCCCTGGTAACAGGGTCACGGAGGTCAGGTGGTAGTCGCTCCGCTGTAATTTACCTGATCGCCAAATCCTGGATCATGGTCAAGGCGGACCCCGGGCCCTCGTCCTCGAGAGCACAACCGGGACATTAACGTTAAGATGATTATTATTATTCTAACATTGTGACGTTACGGAAGGCTCGTCCGTCTGATGGTGTTAATCTACGAAGTATTTTTTGATCTGTTGGACACGATTCAAATTCACGTTTTGTTTATTTCTTTTAAACGCGTCACGCGAAACGTCTGTACTAAAATTATAAAGAGGAAACGTTTGTTTGTTTGTGAGTTTGTATGTATGTTTGTACGCTTAGATCTTTTAAAGTACGCAACGGATTTTAATGCGGTTTTTAACATTAGATAGAGTGATTCAAGAGGAAGGTTCATGAGCAAGAAATAAAGGATAAGTATGGGCAAAGTACACCTGTACGTGAACGAAGTCGCTTCACGCTCTCTGTCCCTATGTACGCTTAGATCTTTTCAACTGCGCAACGGTATTTAATGCGGTTTACAACGATAGGTAGGGTGATACAAGAGGAAAGTTTATACACTAGAAAAAAAGGGAAGTTAGTGGTAAAGTAGGTGTAGGGTGGGGTAGGGGTAGGACGCCATTCGAAAGAAGTCGCGCCTTGTCCACTAGTCTACCAACGTATGTAGGTATATAATTGAAATACATTTCCAGTCAACAATGTAAACGATAGAGTCAATAATAACGCGTCATCGTGATGGGTTTGGTCACCTGCTAACTGCCCGTGTAAACCTAGCAATGACAAACAATACGTAACAAGCATATATTATGAATATGGCATAATAGCTTCGCCGTGTGGTGTCCGGCAGAGTAGAATAGCACCAGCCCCTTACACTCGTGGGTGTCGTACAAGGCGACTAATGTTTTCGAGGCAAACGATCAAGAGTCTCTGTAGTTTGGAAAATGGGCAGCAGCATTTTCCATTGTTATATTTAAACACTGCGATCTCCAACCCGCCTGCCAAGCGTGGATATTATGGCGATGACCTCCCCTTTCGTTGGAGAGGCCCTAAGCCCTGCAGTGGACTGTTACGGGCTGTGATGATAATTGCTGCGCTAATTATGTGATTTGTTATTTGAAAATTGGGAGGGTTGGGAGCTCTTCAAAACTATTGAGACCACGAAAATTCTTTCACTATTAGGAAGTTATATTCTTCCCGAGTGTCATAGGTAGACATGTACCGGGTACCCGTTTAAGATCTGGTAGCCGGCGGAACCGGCACAGTAATTAACCAGTTTAAATTTGCATATCAATTTCTTCGAATGACCTAGATATTCCTTATGTCTGTCATCATCATTATCATCATCATCTTGGTGTTATGTCCCGGTTGCGCCCCCGCGCGGCACGCGAGGGCCCAGGGTCCGCTTTCCTGCTTCTAACGCAAATATTTCTTTGTCGTATCTACGACATCTCTTGTATTCTCTTTACACCTTATTAACGAGAGACACCTACGCGTTCTAGTGGCCAAAGTACAAACTAATTTTACTTTTAAGAACCGTTGGAATTGATCGTTACCGACCGAGATTTAAAGTACGCGCAAAGCTGAGGCCCGAAGTGGTAAGAATAAAAGGAGAATAAGAGGAAAAGAGTTGTGGATATATGCGAGGCTACTGAATTGTGTCAGGACAGAGCAAAGTGGCGGTCCATAGTCTCTGCCTACCCCACCTGTGGGACACAGCCGTGAGCTTTATATATGTATGTATGTAAGAACCGTAGCTAAACGAATAGTACCTAAACAGCCAAGCCTTTCTTAATATTTATAATTGAACACACCTCTTCAAATCACATTTCGTATATCCACTTGGACGTACAAACAATCTTCTTGGTTGAATTGGGCATATCACGCGTGAAAACGGCCGATATTGACATATTTCGACGGGTATCCGGCTACCCGGCAGATTGGACCGCCAGGTATCCAGGCTACCCGGCAGATTGGATTGCCGGGTATCCGTCTATCTAGTCATAGGGTACTTTATGTCCTTGAAAGGTAAGGTCTCGCGGGATAGTCGAATGGTAGCAGTTTCGGACTGAAGTGAAATCCGCGGGCATGTTACAAAGTTAGTTACAGGTGGTAGGACTCTGTCAAGCCTGAGGAATCCGCCTGGGTGAGTACCACCGCCTTATCTATTTCTGCCGCCAAGCAACAATGCTTGCATTGTTGTGTTCCGGTTTATAGGATAAGGTAGCCAGCGAAATTACAGGCATTCTGAGGCATTTCATCTGAGTCCTCACAGTGTCAACGCACCTGCGGTTTTGCATTTATGTTACCTGCAACCTAAATGTAAGAATCGTAGATGTTATGGGCGACAGTTACCACTTACCATCAGGTGGGCTGTCTGCTTGTTTGTTATTAAATAGCATAAAGAAAATGTTTAGATAGGTAACGCAAGTAAGTCGCAATCGTACGCATGCGAAACACGTAATCTGTTAGCTAGCCACTACGTCTTAGGAATAATAATAGGTACGCACATATTGAGTACTAGGTACTGGAATAGATCACGATATACCACGTCACGGGATCAAAAACCAGTCGATGCCATCCTCCGTTTCACTTGAGCCTCCTCCATATTACTGGAGGGTTTTTATAAAACATAGTGACAAAAACGGTGACGGTCGTTTCTTAGAAATAAGTTGAATGAATACTAAGTATTTAACGCTGTTGTTACTTTCTTTTGAAGACAATAAATTATTGTTATTATTATTATTTATTATAAGTTCCGGACTAAACGAATGTCTACAATCGATAAATTTCTACGTTTTCCTTGAGTTTGTGTTGTGTTCGTCACGTTTGTTTGTACGTCCAAGTGGAAATGCGAAATGTCATTTGTGCGGAGGAAGAGGTGTGTTGAATTATAATGATGTTGGTATGGTATGGGTTGGTATGATCTCCACGCTTGGTAGGCGGGTTGGAGATCGGTGAGTAGAAAATATAGGGCAGAAGACAGCGGTGTCCTCATACTCTTAATGCTCTGCAATTCACAAATCAACCGACCACCTGGAGACTACAAGTATTTTAGAATAATTCTCCCGGATGGAAATTATACCAACACTTTTTGCTATAGTTTAGTAGGCTCAAGTTATACGAGTACATGATGATGAGGTAGATATTTTTTTACAAATAATTCAGTAAAACACAAGTTTTCCATTTTTACCGTTTTAAGTAACTTATTGGCCGTGTGGTGTCGGCAGAGTAGAATAGCACCAACCCCTTACACTCATGGGTGTCGTACAAGGCGACTAATGATTTCGAGGCAAAAGATCAAGAGTCTCCGTAGTCTGGAAAATGGGCAGCAGCATTTTCCATTGTATTATTTAAACACTGCGATCTCCAACCCGCCTGCCAAGCGTGGAGATTATGGCAATAACCTCCCCTTTCGTGGGAGAGGCCCTAGGTCCTGCAGTGGACTGTTACGGGCTGTGATGATGAAGTAACTTATATTTCAATTGGCCATCTATTTCGGAAAATGGTTTTGTTTGATGTTCTGACATTTTCATATTCATAATTTTATTTTATTTTGACACTGATTGATTCTGTACCTACTTATAATAAATTGATCTGCATGTTTTGACATGCAATACATGTCATATGAGTCTGTGAAACTTGAAATACCTAAATGATATTTAATTTAATGTAAAAAAGCGAAACTGCCAAGATGATGTGATGAGGCATACCGAGTTTTTTCCTTCTAGGATCCAGACAAGAGGATATATACGTAAGTACTAATATCGCTTCGAAAACTCAAAGATAGGGTCACTAAAAGGAAAATTTCTTTTGTGCCAGATTGCGCACGGGCAGACGGCAGACCATTATTGTGGGTCTCCTTACGTCTACTATCTCGCTACAACGTGGATTTCTCTTCTTCTCGATGACGCAGAACCTACGGCGCCCTCACAATCTTTTTTATGCTATTCAGTGACGAATGAGCATACAGCTCACCTGTAGCCGTATTCAGAATGATTCGAAACCGTTTCCGAGCGATTTGACACGAAATTCGTGAGCGGTGAATCCGTGTCGATCGATTCGAAAACTGTTATTCAGAATCCCGATAGATTTCACGGAAACTCTACTCTCTATAACATATGAAAATTTCATCAAAATTAACTTAAACCACATTTTCCTAAGAACTTTTGCGGGGTCCTTTGTCGATTCCGTATCCGAATCGGATTTCCGAGCCATTGTGAATACGGCTACTGATGGTAGGCAGTAACTGTCGCCTATAACATATAACGATTTATACATTTAGGTTGTAAGTAACAAAAATGCAGACGAAGATGAAATGCCTCATGCCTGTAATTTCGCTGGCTACCTTATCCTTGAAACCGTAACACAACAATGCAAGCATTGTCGCTTGGCGACAGAAATAGATAAGGTCTAATAGGCGAACCATAACCACCAGACGCACCGTCAAATATAACTGTTTACCATCACCGCGAGTGACGTCTGAAAAAATGTAAACACAAACATGTCTCGACCAGGTGAAGCGAAATAAACACAGGAAAGAAAATCCTCGTTACATCGCTGGTAGATGATGAATCACGACGGACGCATACAACCAGTATTTATAAACTGGTACGTCTGTTGCGACCTTCATACTTGTTATCTGGCTCGAACCGGTTCGGAGCAGAATTTGTGGGTAGCAAAAAATTATGTAGGTAGTTGCTTGGCACAATTTCGGCGGAAAGCCGTGACGTGAATCGCGTTAGAAAATATTTGCTGATGAATAGAAAACTAGCTAGTGTTCTAGTTCGAACCGGTTCGAAGTAGAATTTGTAAGGAAGCGAAAAAATAATGTGGGTAGTTTGGTATTTGACACTATTTTTTGCGTAACGTGACGTGATTCGCGTTGGAAAGTTGTTTGTTAGACTGAAATCTGTCTAGATCTGATTGCGATGCTAACAATGCTTCAACCAGCCTTAACCTGTCATGTCCGAGCTGTCTGTCTGGATTGTTTGCAAAGTATTAGGAGGCCTAACGAGTGGCGAGCTCGTTGCGGTGCTGTAGTTCGGTTGAAAAGTATGATGCGGTAACCCATCCAGTTTCCGCATCGGCGTGCGTTGGCTTACCTAACTTGTATTTATTTTCTTTATTTATTTGTTTGCATGCTACATGGTAATACAATGATAGTAAAACTTAAGACGAACAAGCATGTAGCACCCCGTAGGGGCACCGCAAAATTTTTAGAGGACTTTTTGATAAATAATAGATGTTTCTGGAATTACATTTTATTCTAAATTAGTGGGTAGTTTTTTAAATACAATGTTGTAATGATTCCATTTCTGCAATATTGCAAGCCCAGCATTAGAGTCAGTCGAGCAATCTGTTAACCACACTGAGGGAAATCAATTTTTAATATTATTACTACCTAACAATTTTTACTTGCCCACTGCTGGGCATTACATCGGTCCACCTTGTGGGACCGACGATCTGGCAAAAATGGCTTACTGCGTCTTCCGGTACGTGGTCGCCACTCGGTGATGCCCCTGGTATTGCAAACGTCCATAGGCTGCGGTGACTGCTTACCATCAGGCAGGCCGTAACCTTGTTTGCCACCTTAGTGGTATAAAAAAAGCCGAGAAATCCCGTACGGAGCCGTGGCGTATCGCTAGTCTATATCTATACTAATATTATTAAGAGGAAAGGTTTGATTTTTTGTTTGTTTGTTTGTATTGAATAGGCTTCGAAACTACTGGACCAATTTAAAAAATTCTTTCACCGTTGGGAAGCTACACTATCCCTGGGTGACATAGGCTATATACCCGTGTACCCGTAGTGGTACCCGTGCGAACCCGGGGCGGCTGCTAGTCTTACATAAATATGCAAAATATTGTTTGTTGTGTATACCCACTCGATACTGATTTGACTTGTAAATCTTGCGATGCAAATAGCCTCATTGTAGGTATTGTTTATTTTTATCATTGGATAACGTAACACGTAGGTACTGTTTATTGTTTGTTTTATAGAGACATATTGTTTTGCTTTATTGCATGCGGTTCGCCTTGAGGTTTCTTGGACTAGATATCAAGTACTAAATACCATACGACAATAGGTTACAACTTATTTAAACTAGAACGCCCTAAGTATAGTAACTTACTATATTTATTCAGCCTGTTAACTTCCATTAATAATTAAAATGATCATCTTGGCGTTAATGTCCCGGTTGTGCACTCGCGCACCAGGCCCCGGGTCCGCGTTGAGCATCCAGGATTTGGCTGGTCAGATAATTTATAGTGCAGCGACTGCCATCTGTCCGCCGTGACCCTCCTACCAATGGAGCCTGACCGGATTGGATCGTGGTTACACATTCAGTCGCCTGAATGTGCAGGTTTAATCACGATGTTTTCTCTCATCGTAAGAGCATCGGTTCAACTAATGTACATAACTCAGAAAAGAGTCATTGGTACACAGCCGCAGTGGGATTCGAACACGGTACCTCTCGCTTACGAGTCGGATACCGTAACTCTCGGCCATCGACGCTCCGTAAAGATATCAAGTAATATCATACTTAAACAATAATATGTACTTATCTAAGCCCGAACGCCCAAAATGTAGTAACTTACAAGATTTATTAGTGTACCTATTCAGTGTGTTATGTAAACTTCCATTATTGCAGTTCAACTAATTATCCCTAATCATCATTGGCAGCGGACCGTAACGGTCAGTAAGTGTTGGATTTGTTAGCTGAAGCCTCATGTTGTCAGTGTCATTTGCCAGTGGTTACGCTGTCCACCTTATCTATAGGATCTGGACACCTTCAAGGCTAGAGTGAATAGGCTGTTCCTAGACAGGCATGCTCTTTCTTCGACCGCATCGTCACTTACCACCAGGTGATATGGCGGTCAAATGCCTGGATAGAATAAATTAAAAAAAAAAAAACTTTCAAACCGCAATACAACAATGCCAACATTGTTTCTTGGCGGCAGAAATGAATGAGGTTTTGTTTTCTACTAGACTGACGTCTGAAGGCTTGATGAAGACCTGTCACGGACCCGTCATACACATATTAATGCAAATCATTCCTGAATAAAGAATATATGTATTATTTATTTAATTCAATCGCGTCTCCAATTACCAACGTTTCCCACTTTTATCAAAAAAAAATGTAATGTACAGTCGAGTTCATTAATATGTGAGCATTACCAAGGCTTCAAATATAAATGTACATGGAAGGGTACTTATAAATCTGAGCAGATGTACATATGTTTGATTGATGAATCTGCTCAGATATATAAGTACCCTTCCATGTACATTTATATTTGAAGCCTTGGTAATGCTCACATATTAATGAACTCGACTGTAGAGCTCGTCTAATTTAAAATGACGCGCCCCACTATCGCATTAACGCACACAAGCAAGTTTAAAATATAGACGCAATACATATACAAATGCCGTTGTAATTGGTCACTCAGTTGCCGGTAAGATTCAAACGTCGGAGCACGCGTCGTTCATTGGCTCCCACACAGATGAAATGTCGTTATTAATATTTGCACTCGCACATCGAAATCAACTAACTAAGTAGTGGGGCGCGTCATCTTAGACTAGACAAGCTCTACCTACCTATCTACTATGATGTAATATTAATTTACCTATTAATTTTATTTCGTATTGTTACAGGTCTAAATGCGTGCGAAAGGAAATCATTTTTATTCCTAAGGAAAGAGTTACCTGTAAGGTGAGTGAATAAGTTACACACTTACAGCAATTAGTAACATCTGATCTGAGAAATGCTGGATCATGCTCAAAGCGGACATTGGGCGGAATTGGGCCCTCGCGCTAGAGCCCAACCGGGATTATTGTGCGAGTGTGTTCACTGATCATTACAATCTGGAGGCCTTAAAGGCTAGAGTGAATATGCAAACATTGTTTCATTTAGGCTGTTCTTAGTCAGGCATGCTCCATCATCGGCCGCATCGTCACTTACCACCAAAGAGATTTTAAAGTTAGCTACCTACTTGCTAGTCTATGAAGATAGCTAACTTTCCAATCTCTTTGCTTACCACCAGGTGAGATGGCGCTCAAATGCCTGTCTAGTCTAAATCAAAAAGAAAATACATTTCCTTTACGATTGTATTATTATTGTGGCATTTCTCATAGGACGAGAAACGAAGACCTGCCTTGGAATGAAGCAATTCAAACATTTTAAGAATATGCCTTTCTATAATTTGGGCCCCGAGAAATGCTAAGCATGTTCAATGAAAGCTGAACTGCATACCATCCGGCGTTTCGGCCGTTCGTTGATGTGTTTGGTATCTGTCTTATTGAAATATATTCAAGAATCAATGTAAACACGACAAATTTTTACATGGCACTATTTTAAGATCAAATATAGTGTTTTCGGATTCATTAGCCATAAAACTACTTATAGTAGATAGGTAATTCATTAGAAATTATGAAGTATTTTTAATCTAAATCTAAATCTTAATATCTTTATATATATAATTCTTCTGTGAGTGTGTATGTCACTGAACTTCTCTCAAACGACTGGACCGATTTTGATGAAATTTTTTGTGTGTGTTCAAGGGGATCTGGGAATGGTTTAGATTCACAATTTTGTAAAAAAAGTTTGAAATTTTCAAATTAAAGACGTGTAGACAGGACAACGTCTGTCGGGTCCGCTAGTATATGTATAAAATGCTTGTGTGGGTACGTGTGTGACCGGTTTTCTTTATCACCACCAATTCCAATCAACACCCCATTGGGGTGGTTAGACACCCCTTGGGTCCTAGAAGGAAGTAAGGGAGTTTGGGCGCGGTGGGTGGAAGTGGGTGGTTGTGGGAGGCAAAAATGTAATATAAGATATATATCTGTCCTTTTCTAACTCATTAGAACTTCGGGAAAGTTCTAGAATGATCTAGAAAGTACTGAAATTAATAATCTGTCCTTTTTTAACTCATAAGAACTTCGGGTTATCATTCTGGAACGTTCCAGAAAGTTCTGTGTATATTTTAACCCGTGCAACGTCGGGTTTCGCAGCTAGTAAAATATATTTAGTTTAAAAATGATCTTCAGTAAGTAGTTAGCTGGTCCAAGAATTCTTATCATTAAAATTCAGGACGCATTCCGTTACAGTAAGTGATACTGATAAGCGACTTTGCTGATAATATATAGTTGTTTCGCCTACAATATTAAAATTTTAAAATTAAAGTAGGCGGACACCAAAAACAGTAAGATACTATATTATATACCCAGTAGGGTTGGCAACCCTACATGACACCCCCGTTTTTTCATCGGCGCGGTTCAAAATATAAATTACATATTATTTGATACTGGGCTTAATAACACAAGCACGTAGCCATCAAAGAAAAAGAAACATCGTATGATACGCCGCCGTTATGTTCGTTTTCTATCGCGCGCGTACTTGACCTTTAATACAGTGATAGCGATAAGTAACATAACAATAAAATAGTTATTTTTATGTCATTCATATCATGGGGTGTGGCGAGGGTCTGCCTTGACTATGATCCAGAATTTGGCAGGCCAGGTAATGAGGAGTTTTGCAGTAAGTATTGATAGTTGGTTTTAAAAAGCATCAATAGATGGCGCTCCTACAATTTTGGTAATCTTTTTATAATCTGTCTTTAAGCTTAATGTGGCTTTAAGTCCGCCAATTGCTGTAATTTGTGCAATAAAGTTTTTAAATAAATAAATAAATAAATAAATCTGTATGATTTCATGCAGCCAACTAATACTAAACTTAAAAATAAAATGTTTTTTAAAATAAACATAACTGTTAAAGGTTGAACGAAGTGTAAAAAGAAATATTTATAGAAGTTGGCACTATGTTCCATCATTATTCATCATCATCATATCAGCTAGAAGACGCCCACTGCTGGGCAAAGGCCTTCCCCAGAGATCTCCACAAAGGCCGGTCCTGTGCTTTCCGCATCCAGCTGGTACCTGCGGTCCTTACCAGGTCGTTGGTCCACCTTGTAGGAGGCCTACCCACGCTGCGTCTACCGGTACTTGGTCGCCACTCGAGAACTTTACTGCCCCATCGGCCATCTGTTCTTCGAGCTATGTGCCCTGCCCACTGCCACTTCGGTCTGGCAATCCTTAGAGCTATGTCGGTGACCTTGGTTCGCTAGCGGATCTCCTCATTTCTGACTCGATCGCGCAAAGAAACTTCGAGCATAGCTCTTTCCATTGCCCTTTGGGTAACAGTGAGCTTTCTTATAAGGCCCATAGTGAGTGGCCACGTTTCAGATCCGTAAGTCATCACTGGCAACACACATTGGTCAAAGACCTTCGTCTTGAGACACTGCGGTAATTGGGACGAAAATATCCATCATTATTCCAACCTCTAAAATGGTTAAAAAAATTTGACAAACACAATATTGTGTGCAATTTCTTTATTGTGTGCAATAAATTGTTAAATAAATAAATAAATAAATATTATCCAATACAACGTACCCAGTGTTTATATCCTGTTTGCTAAGAACCTATTTCAAGCGATTATCAATTACCAATATTTTTGGAGCGCCTTTTAGTGAGTGGTTAGGAATGCTTTAGATACCTATTGGAAAACTGCTCATTACAGTTTCTGTCTAGGGACAGCCTATTCACTCTAGCCTTGAAGGCGTCTAGATTGTGATGATACCGGTGTATTTTTTTTCCTGCCAGCTGCTTATCAGCTTTTTATGTTTACATCATTGGTGTATTATTAATTATGATCTGTTTAAACTGACTTGTCTTATTTGGTGAACAAACAATGCCCAAAATCACGACTTGCCGTATCAATCACGCTACGTATATTGTGTATAGATGTCGAGAATTATATAAGAAACACATCGAATGTGAATTTCAACGAATTCTGCTGCACATTATCTATTTAAATACATAATTTCCTTAACCAAATAAGACAAGTCAGTTTGGACAGATTATAGTAACAGTTCATCATCATCACAGCCCGTAACAGTCCACTGCAGGACTTAGGGCCTCTCCCACGAAAGGGGAGGTTATTGCCATAATCTCCGCGCTTGGCAGGCGGGTTGGAGATCGCAGTGTTTAAATATAACAATGGAAAATGCTGCTGCCCATTTTCCAGACTACGGAGACTCTAGATCTTTTGCCTCGATAACATTAGTCGCCTTGTACGACACCCATGAGTGTAAGGGGTTGGTGCTATTCTACTCTGCCGGACACCACACGGCCAAGTAACAGTTACCATATCACTAAAGGGAAAACATTCTGTGAAATGTTATTCTACCGCGTATGATAGTCATGCCGATGAGTCGAGACTTGTCGCCGTTTTTTGGCCTCCGACGAAAAAACAGAGGCGTTATAAGTTTTTTTTTTAATGTTATCCGGCAGACAAACAGGCATGCGGTTTGTCGTGTGTATCTGTGGCCCTGTGTATGTGTGAGGGATCGTAGCTCCCGTACAGATGGACCGATTTCGATGCGGCGTTCTTTATTTGAAATGCAGTTGATCGGGATAGTTCTTAACTTACATTCTGCAACTGCATTAAAATTTATTCAGTTCATTACAAAATATTTTAGTACCTATCGTCGGGGGTTTTCTGTCGGTTGAATAGTTATCGACAACAAACAATTATTCCGTGTTTTTATACCCATACTTACATACATACAATACGAATATAAGACACAAGCCGCTTTGGCTCGACCTTTATAATGCTTACGGCTAAGGAATGGAACGCGTTGCCTGCGAGCGTGTTCCCTGATCAATATAATCTGGACGCCTTCAAGGCTAGAGTGAATAGGCTGTTCCAAGACAGGCATGCTCCATCTTCGGCCGCATCGTCACTTACCAACAGGTGAGATGGCGGTCAAATGCCTGTCTTGCATAATATAAAAATATATAAACAGTTTGTGGCCTACACTTTGGCGTATCTAGGGCTATTTTCCAGGGGGGGCCTGGCCCCTGAGGTCGCCGATGAAGCCAAGTTGATTCATAATATACAGTCAGTAAACGCGATCAGCCTGATTAAGACGGTACATCCTGGGGTAGGCACCAGCCCATTCTGGGGTGGGCACGGCCCACCCGGCCCCCCCTCTTCCTACGCCTATGGGCCTACAACTGGGGCAAATATTAAAAACGGAGGCTCTATAGGTCATCAGTAACTAAATCATCATGGTCCCAACTAATTAAAAACAAAACTAAGCTTTTTGTAACAAACTTAATCGTAAATTCAATATAATGCAAAATAACAATAGTTCCGCTCAACTCGATCGAGGTCATTCTGCATCGTACTTATTCGGAGCTACTCGGAACGTCTCGTTGACATGAGGCGGCTGATATTATCTTATGCCCTGAGGGCTTACCATAAACTCTTATAGCAGAACCTAAACAGAATTGCTTTCGGTTTGAACGTGACAAGCTTATGTGGCACGTATAGCGCTGTCTCGTTCTAAGCAGGGCAGTTCTGTTTAGGTCCTGCTATAAGAGTTCATGGTAAGGCCCCTGTACCACGACATTGACAATGTTAGCGATAATATTGTTTTGCAATAATCACTGATTAGGAATCGTAACTTTAAATTCTTATTGTGTGTAATGCATGGGTTTTGGTTAACTAGAATCTTTTCTGAAAAAATACCAATACTCTAGAGTCTCTATTTTCAATATTATCCCTAGGCCACAGACTGTATATAAAAAAGGTAGTCTCGTCTCTTGCTCGTTATTTTGACGTTTCGAGTAGGTAGGTGTATGATGGACATAATTGTTATGAATTACCATCATTATGAAAGGACGTATTCATTACAGCGCATCTGGTGGTACGACAGCGTAATTATACACGTACAGATGCATATTTTTTAATAAAATTACTCTATTGACATGTTTTTTTACCGCCCGCAAGTACCTTGATTAACGAGTCGTTGTTCTCGCATGATTACTAATTCCGTAAATCTTATGAAATGAATCTGTCTTACATTGAAAAAGAAAACGTTGGATAGTCGTTTTTCGCTAATTATTCCACGTTTTCTTTATACCACTAAGGTGGCAAACAAGCTTACGGCCTGCCTGATGGTAAGCAGTCACCGTAGCCTATGGCCGTTTGCAATACCAGGGGCATCACCCACGCGTCGCCGACCCCGTAAAATCCTTTTAATCCCTTTCTTGAAGAACTCCATACGACAGAAATAATTGTACATATCGTTTTAGTACGTTTTGCACTCCATCCAGTTCACTTCATACACGTACAAGTGTTATGTAACACTCTGTATAATGACTAGTACCTACAGTCTTACTGTCCAGAATGTTCTGACTACACAGAGGAAATTAAGCTTTATCTAAACGCGGTAGAGTTCTAATTAGAATGTCTTTGTCGTAAACTGTGTCCAAACCGAAACTGATTTTATGGTGTTACGCGAGTATAGCTGATATTCTGCGGTCGTGGTAAGGTTTAAATTCTTACGATCTGTAATTTTAATTGTTCATCATCACAGCCCATAACAGTCCACTGCAGGACTTAGGGTCTCTCCCACTAAAGGGGCGGTTATTGCCATAATCTCCACGCTTGGCAGGCGGGTAGGAGATCATAGTAGTATAAATATATCAATGGAAAAAGCTGCTGCCCATTTTCCAGCCTGCGGAGACTTAGATCCTTTGTCTCGAAAACGTTAGTCTCTTTGTAGGACACCCACGAGTGTGGGGGTTCTACTCTGCCGGACACCACACGGCCAATAGTTGTTCAGTAGCCGTATTCACAATGGCTCGGAAATCGGATTCGGATACGGAATCGACAAAGGACCCCGCAAAAGTTCTTAGCAAAATGTGGTTTCAGTTAATTTTGATGACATTTTCATATGTTATAGAGAGTAGAGTTTCCGTGGAATCTATCGGGATTCTGAATAACAGTTTTCGAATCGATCGACACGGATTCGCAGCTCACTAATTTCGTGTCGAATCGTTCGGAAACGGTTTCGAATCATTGTGAATACGACTACAGGTCTAAAAAGGCCATAATAGGGTTTTATATCAAGATTCGTATTAAAGTGCCACAACCTTATCTGATCCGGTGGCCAATACTGGAACTAAGTGACGCCATTTTGAATTGTCATGTCAATGTAAATAACAGCGACGCTGCAGATGAGTTTGTGACAAATTAATATGAATTGGCCGTGTGGTGTCCGCCAGAGTAGAATAGCACCAACCCCTTACACTCATGGGTGTCGTACAGGGCGACTAATGTTTTCGAGGCAAAAGATCAACAGTCTCCGTAGTCTGGAAAATGGGCAGCAGCATTTTCCATTGTATTATTTAAACACTGCGATCTCCAACCCGCCTGCCAAGCGTGGAGATTATGGCAATCACCTCCCCTTTCGTGGGAGAGGCCCTAAGTCCTGCAGTGGACTGTTACGGGCTGTGATGATGAATATGAATCATATTACGAAACGCTAATGAGGCCTTTTTAGACCCCCAGATCATTGTGGATCGTTATTTCGTTTATCTAGGTACTTTTGACACTGACTGTACCTTTACGTACCTTGTGAATTGTAAACAATGGTGTATTAATGCAATTGAACCATCCTGCTGTTTATCTTTTTAATAGGGTAATCAGCGTAGCGTGTCGACGTCAATTATTCGCAAGTGTTCGTAACTCGGTACATTCCCGTCCGGCTACTCTGTTTTGGGTGCCGAGTAGGGTGACTGATCAAAATAAAATTAAATAAATATGGTTGGACGATTCACACAGCGCCATCTAGCCCCAAAGTAACCAAAGCTTGTGTTATTGGTGCTAAATAACTGATAAATAACTTATATATACTTTAAATACATACTTGTTATATAAGCTCAGACCCGTAACAAATTAAAATTCATAATATAAATTTCTTCTCGGCCGGGAATCGAAACCGGGACCTCTGCCACTCAGGTCGTCAAACTGTAACGTCGTTACAGAGTTTGAGGAAAAATCCAGTAGGTACCTTGTCCTGGAGAACTTCGCCAGCAACTGATCAGCGATGATAAAAGCCTAACTCATTCACCCAATAATTATTTTTTTATTAACATATACTAGACAGGCAGCCATTTGAACGACATCTTACTTGATGAGCGCACAAGGGCCCGGGGTCCACCTTGACCATGATCCAGGATTTGGCAGATCAGGTAATTACAGAAGAGCGACTGCCATCTGACCTCCGTGACTGTTGTTAACAGGGAAACCGGCCCGATTGGACAATAGTTACACATTCAGTCGCCTGTATATGCAGGTTTTCTCACGATGTTTTCCCTCGCCGTAAGAGCATCGGTTAGCATTCAACTAGTTTACATAACTCAGATAAGAGTCACTGGTATGTGGCCGCAGTGGGATTCGAACCCGGTACCTCTCGCTTACGAGTGGGATACCTTAACTACTCGGCCACCGATGCTCCTAATGAACACAATGTTAGTGTTCAAAAGCGGTTCTGATAGTGGTAACGATACTCATACTGTCTCTATCTATCCTGCAGGCTAGCCAACATAATGAAGGAGATAGCGCTACTGCCGGAGAACCTGCTCCGGATGCCGTCTGTTGGCCTCGTGAACCAGTGGTACGAGAGGTCCTTCGAGGAGATCATACACTTTGAGAAGATGGACCCTGAACAGCCGATATTGAGCGAGTGAGTAAAATACTCACAAATAATTTACAGAGCTCGTGCGATCAAAGGTAGTGTACATGGCCCGTCTACACCAGCTATAAATCCTCCGGGTCATGTAAACTGTTTTTTTTAATGCCTAGGGAGGCACACAGACGGACGGTCAAAGCGGGCACCGCAATATTAAAAATAAATCCATCCCCTTGCCACATTACTGATCAATCCTCACTTATCACTCTTCAGTTTTATACCAGCAATATAACTTGTGAGAGAGGCAACCAACAATTCAATAAGTTTGCTACACCGATTTATGAAATTGTCTTATAAGCGATTTACTAATCTGAGAAATAGGTATCATAGGAATACATATAAGGAAATAATTTGTTATTTTCTGAGAAATGATTACCTAAAAACTTTACCTTTTCCATGCAAATCAAAAGTTGTGCACATTTTAAACCATCACAAGGGACTTTACTTCGTCTATTGTTGATCAATCTAATTAAATCACTTTTACTACAAAACACAACACAAACATAACAAAAAACTGAAAAAACTAATTACTTATCCGCCCAAACGGCTCAAACAAAACAATAGTGAAGTTGGTACGTATTACAGCATTCAACAAACGTACCTACTGCGCATGCGCGAAATTGCCATTTTCAAAGATTCGTGTACAACTTCATACGCATGCAGGGCTTAAAGTCTCGTACATTTTACTACATAAACAAACGTATAGTTATATCTCATTATAGGACAGTTTTCATATGTAAGAAAGAGACATACCGGCCGGAATCAAAGCCCGCTTACAAGCCAGCGCGTGCGAGCGAGATGACTGACCGAGTCTCAATTTCCTCAACTTGCGTGTGCGTTCGGATCGTGTTTCGTAACCTAGGCGCACGATGGCGCTGCTGTGCGGCGCGGCAGTTTGAAAAGCATTAGGAGCGCGAACTTTAAACAGTTCGCGCTCGCATTATCTTTGATTTTTTATCGATAATTATTTTTATAAGGCAAGCCCGGCTTTTGGGCTTGTATGACAGTAACGCCACTGGCCTGTAGTCATGCCTTTTGAAGAGCCCCATGTTATAGTGCAAAGGAAAGACTTCGGGAGCTCATTCCACAACTTGCACGTGCGCGATAAAAAGGCTCGCGATGCTCGGACGTTAGTTGGATGACAGTTTGTCTTGGTATCGATCAAATCCGATGTCAGGGTTTATGTCAATCTGCCCAGATCGAAATGATTTGGAGACATTATTGAATGAATGGGGAGCACCCCCAAATCGTTATATTATCGTCTCGTTTTCAATGTGACTATTCTGGATATGGCACATTCTAGGTAATCATCATCGTAGCCCGTAACAGTCCACTGCAGGACTTAGGGCCTCTCCCACGAAAGGGGAAGTTATTGCCATAATCTCCACGCTTGGCGGGTTGGAGATCGCAGTGTTTAAATATAACAATGGAAAATGCTTCTGTCCATTTTCAAGATTACGGAGACTCTTGATATTTTGCCTCGAAAACATTAGTCGCCTTGTACAACACCCATGAGTGTAAGGGGTTGGTGCTATTCTACTCTGCCGGACACCACACGGCCACATCAGCAACACCAGGGAAAGAAGCTGCTATGTCATAGTCCAAAGGAAACTTTTTTCTGCTTCACTTTGGTAATTGCGTGACAAGTTTGGAAACCCATCCAACGACCAACAGCGGACCATTGGATTGTGGACCATATGATTATTTTCCACTGCAACTCCTGCAGCGGCGAGCCAAAATACCTACCGGGTTTTGAAGCCCAGGTACGCCCTAGGACAAACTAATCATTATGGTGAGGCTGGTCCAGTTTAGTCCGACGTCACATCGCCCTACTTCCTTTTTGTTAATCCATTTTTTATTCTTTTACATGTGTATTTGGGTCAAATAAAGATATGTCTATGTCCATGTATCAGGTGGTAGGACTGTGTCAAGCCTGAGGAGTCCGCCTGAGTGAGTACCACCGCCGTATCTATTTCTGCCGCCAAGCAACAATGCTTGCCTTATTGTGTTCCTGTTTGAAGGATAAGGTAGCCAGCGCAAGTACGGGCATGAGGCATTTCATCTTAGTCCTCACAGTGACACCTGCGGTTCTGCATTATTGTTGCCTGCAACCTAAATGCATGAATCGTAGGTGTTATGGGCCACAGTTACCGCTTACCATCAGCTGGGCTGTCTGCTCGTTTATCACTGAGTAAATGACATATATCCTCTCAACCCGCAGTTTCTGCGAGCGCCTGGTGCACATCCGCAACCGGCACGCGGACGTGGTGCAGACGATGGCGCAGGGCGTGCTCGAGCTGAAGGACTCGCACGAAGTGGACGCCGGCACCGAGAGCTCGATACAGTACTTCCTCGACCGGTTCTACATGAGCCGGATCTCTATAAGGATGCTGATTAACCAGCACAGTGAGTGGTGTCATCTATCGGTAGATTTAGCCCACAAATTTAATACAATTTACAGGTCAGGAGCTTGGTGATGGACCCGGAAGGTGTAATAGGAACTCCTGGACTACGCATGGTAAACCCATAGAGTTTGGACTCGTTTGATTAGTCTTGACGAGTACTTTGACGGATCGTAGATGGTATTTGATGAAAATAGAACGCGCGATAAAAGCTTGTCATGAAAAAAATGATTTTCATTTGAGAGCTTGTTTTATTGTCAATCGTGCATGCGGTCCATCTATAAACTAGACAGCCAACTCACTTGCTGGTTTCTGGCGATACAGTCAAAGATGTGATCACCATCTTGCCTTATTTCCGCTTTATTAATCGGTTGACGAACGGTTGACGAACAGGTTTGGTCACGTGTTGCGTAAGCCTCAGGGATACGGGGAAAATAGGTGAATCGGACTAAACCTGACGGACGGTATTACTAAAGAGGAGGTTTCCCGGGAGGCCTATAAGAAGCGATCGATTGACATCGCTGAGTCTGAGGACCATTTGCTAGTACAGTAATTTACTAGGAAATGGTCCTTTTCCCAGATCGTCCCGTTCCCAGATCGTCCCGTTCCCAGATCGTCCCGTTCCCAGATCTGACCATCTTTCCTAGATGGTCTAGCAATGGGACCACCTGGGAACGGTATGATCTGGGGATGGGACCACCTGGGAGTGGACCGTTTGAAAATGGGTCAATCTGCGAATGGGGTAATTTGGGAATATTGCCATCTATGGATGAGGCTATTTTGAATGGGGTCTCTTATCAATGGGTCATTCGGGAATGGGTTCATTTGGGAATAGGGTCATTTGGGAACTGGGTCATTTGGGAATGGGTCAATTGGGAACTGGGTGAAATGGGAACAGGCCATATCAAAATTGGGTCATATGGGAACTGGGTCAGTTGTAAATAGGACGGTTTGGCCCCCTTTTGCTAGGTTTTACGTACGTTCCAATCACGTACCGATATGTCCATTTGTCCCCCTCCCCCCAGCGATACTGTTCGGCGAACAGATCGGCAAGCAGGCGAGCGTGAACGGCATGGGCTGCGGCGGCCGGCACGTCGGCTCGATCGACCCCGCGTGCGATGTCGCCGCGGTGGTGCGAGACGCGTACGAGAACGCTCGGTTCCTATGCGACAGATACTATCTGGCGTCGCCCGAGTTGGAGCTGTTGCAGTGTGGGGGTGAGATTCTACTTCTATTATACATAGTAAATATATACAAAAGAAAGATGGCCGTCGAAAGTGACTGGCAGACAATGGTACTTGATCGCGAAGACTAGAAGAATTGGGGGAGGTCTTTGCTTGGCAGTGGTGGCAGGATGATTCAGACTAATATAATAATAGTAACATCGTAAATAAATAAATATGCTGGACAATTCTCACAGCACCATCTAGCCCCATAGTAAGCAAAGCTTGTGTTATGGGTACCAGATGGCTGATAAACTGTATATGTATTTTTAAATACATACTTATTAAACATAATGTTTTAAACTATTGCGGTTATTATCACGACATTTTAAGGGTATGTTCCGGGTTTCCTACGCACAGCAGCGTACAAAGGTATACAAATAATACCTAGACCAGTAACAGAAATTAAAATTCATCAATTTCTGCTCGGCCGGAAATCGAACTGGGACCAACTGAACCACTCAGGTCGTCAAACCTGAAATAGTATAAAATAAGGTCCGCCTGGGAGAGTACTATCGCCTTATCTAACTCTGCCGCCAAGCAACAATGCTTGCATTGTTGTGTTCCTATTTGAAGGATAAGGTAGCCACATTTACAGGCATGAGGCATTTCCTTATTTTTCCTGGTGTAGCTAGCCGTTCTGAACTTATGGGAACATACATTAGGAAAAATGATTCTTATGTAAATATAATAGATTTGTCTATTTTTATGTTACCATTGTATTAGTTTATAACGTTTACATTTCATCTATATGTAGTTTAGAAACTAGGTTTGGAAAAGCGAGACCTGAAACAGGTATACATACTTACCTACCAGTAAGTCTCAACCACCATAACTAGCACCTAAGTCAAAATTATAAATAATTATTTATTTATTATTATTTATTCATTCCCCCGTCCCCAGTACCGTCCGACCGTCCGATGCAGATAGTGTACGTGCCGTCGCACCTCTACCACATGCTGTTCGAGCTGTTCAAGAACTCCATGCGCGCCGTCATGGAGGGCGGCTGCCCGCACCCCATCACCGTCAACCTCGTCGAGGGGAAGGAGGATATCTCCGTCAAGGTGAGGAATCATTGTAATGATGGCTTGTCACGGGGTGTCAATGGGCTCCCGAGACTGTGCAATAAATGTGCGTGGCGACATCTAGCGTTCCAACAGGAAAGGTTTAGGGAAGCTCGACAATGGTGACAGTTGGTAAGTGTCGCATATAGATGGCGATGTCGGGATGGAGGGCGGCTCCCCGCACCCCATCACCGTCAACCTCGTCGAGGGGAAGGAGGATATCTCCGTCAAGGTGAGGAATCATTGTAATGATGGCTTGTCACGGGGTGTCAATGGGCTCCCGAGACTGTGCAATAAATGTGCGTGGCGACATCTAGCGTTCCAACAGGAAAGGTTTAGGGAAGCTCGACAATGGTGACAGTTGGTAAGTGTCGCATATAGATGGCGATGTCGGGATGGAGGGCGGCTCCCCGCACCCCATCACCGTCAACCTCGTCGAGGGGAAGGAGGATATCTCCGTCAAGGTGAGGAATCATTGTAATGATGGCTTGTCACGGGGTGTCAATGGGCTCCCGAGACTGTGCAATAAATGTGCGTGGCGACATCTAGCGTTCCAACAGGAAAGGTTTAGGGAAGCTCGACAATGGTGACAGTTGGTAAGTGTCGCATATAGATGGCGATGTCGGGATGGAGGGCGGCTCCCCGCACCCCATCACCGTCAACCTCGTCGAGGGGAAGGAGGATATCTCCGTCAAGGTGAGGAATCATTGTAATGATGGCTTGTCACGGGGTGTCAATGGGCTCCCGAGACTGTGCAATAAATGTGCGTGGCGACATCTAGCGTTCCAACAGGAAAGGTTTAGGGAAGCTCGACAATGGTGACAGTTGGTAAGTGTCGCATATAGATGGCGATGTCGGGATGGAGGGCGGCTCCCCGCACCCCATCACCGTCAACCTCGTCGAGGGGAAGGAGGATATCTCCGTCAAGGTGAGGAATCATTGTAATGATGGCTTGTCACGGGGTGTCAATGGGCTCCCGAGACTGTGCAATAAATGTGCGTGGCGACATCTAGCGTTCCAACAGGAAAGGTTTAGGGAAGCTCGACAATGGTGACAGTTGGTAAGTGTCGCATATAGATGGCGATGTCGGGATGGAGGGCGGCTCCCCGCACCCCATCACCGTCAACCTCGTCGAGGGGAAGGAGGATATCTCCGTCAAGGTGAGGAATCATTGTAATGATGGCTTGTCACGGGGTGTCAATGGGCTCCCGAGACTGTGCAATAAATGTGCGTGGCGACATCTAGCGTTCCAACAGGAAAGGTTTAGGGAAGCTCGACAATGGTGACAGTTGGTAAGTGTCGCATATAGATGGCGATGTCGGGATGGAGGGCGGCTCCCCGCACCCCATCACCGTCAACCTCGTCGAGGGGAAGGAGGATATCTCCGTCAAGGTGAGGAATCATTGTAATGATGGCTTGTCACGGGGTGTCAATGGGCTCCCGAGACTGTGCAATAAATGTGCGTGGCGACATCTAGCGTTCCAACAGGAAAGGTTTAGGGAAGCTCGACAATGGTGACAGTTGGTAAGTGTCGCATATAGATGGCGATGTCGGGATGGAGGGCGGCTCCCCGCACCCCATCACCGTCAACCTCGTCGAGGGGAAGGAGGATATCTCCGTCAAGGTGAGGAATCATTGTAATGATGGCTTGTCACGGGGTGTCAATGGGCTCCCGAGACTGTGCAATAAATGTGCGTGGCGACATCTAGCGTTCCAACAGGAAAGGTTTAGGGAAGCTCGACAATGGTGACAGTTGGTAAGTGTCGCATATAGATGGCGATGTCGGGATGGAGGGCGGCTCCCCGCACCCCATCACCGTCAACCTGGTCGAGGGGAAGGAGGATATCTCCGTCAAGGTGAGGAATCATTGTAATGATGGCTTGTCACGGGGTGTCAATGGGCTCCCGAGACTGTGCAATAAATGTGCGTGGCGACATCTAGCGTTCCAACAGGAAAGGTTTAGGGAAGCTCGACAATGGTGACAGTTGGTAAGTGTCGCATATAGATGGCGATGTCGGGATGGAGGGCGGCTCCCCGCACCCCATCACCGTCAACTTGGTCGAGGGGAAGGAGGATATCTCGGTCAAGGTGAGTGAGGACATCTAGCGCGGCAATAGGGAAGCTCCAAGATACTTACAGGTGGCGAGCGTCATACGTAGATGGCGTTTCTCTTCGAGGGGAAGGAGGATATCTCGGTCAAGGTGAGGAGTAATAGTAATAATGTAACGTCACGGCTCCCGAGACTGTTGAATAACTGTGACAATGCTTACAGTTGTATGACATATAGATGGCGCTTACTAAGGTAATGTTCGAGGGGAAGGATGATATCTCCGTTAAGGTGAGGAAGGTTAAGGGGGTGCCAATCGGCCCCCGAGACTGTTCAATCGAGACTGTGCAACAACTGTGCGTGGCGATATCTATAGCTCCAACAGGGAAGCTCGACAATGCTTGCTGTTAGTAAGTGTTGCATATAGATGGCGTTGTCGTGATGGAGGGCGGCTCCTCGCACCCCATCACCGTGAATCTGGTCGAGGGGAAGGAGGATATCTCCGTCAAGGTGAGGAGTAATAGTAATAATGTAACGTCACGGCTCCCGAGACTGTTGAATAACTGTGACAATGCTTACAGTTGTATGAGATATAGATGGCGCTTACTAAGGTAATGTTCGAGGGGAAGGATGATATCTCCATTGATGAGGTGAGGTGCGGAATAATAGTAATGATGGCTTGTCACGGGGTGTCAATGGGCTCTCGAGACTGTTCAACCGAGACTGTGCAATAAATGTGCGTGGCGACATCTAGCGCTCCAACAGGAAAGGTTTAGGGAAGCTCGACAATGGTGACAGTTGGCGAGCGTCATACATAGATGGCATTTCTCTTAGAGGGAAAGGAGGATGTCTCGGTCAAGGTGGGTGGGGATATCTAGCGCGGCAATAGGGAAGCTGGACAATGCTTACAGGTGGCAAGTGTCATATATAGATGGCGCTTACTAAAGTAATCTTTGAGGGGAAGGAGGATATCTCGGTTGAGGTGAGTAGTGACATCTAGCGCTGCGATAGGGGGGATGCTTTAGGGAAGCTGGACAATGGTGACAGTTGGTAAGTGTCGCATTTAGATGGCGTTGTCGGGATGGAGGGCGGCTCCCCGCACACCTTTCAATCTGGTCGAGGGGAAGGAGGATATCTCCGTTAAGGTAAGGAGTAATAGGAATAATGATCTGTCATGGGGTGCCAATCGGCTCCCGAGACTGCAACAACTGTGCGTAGCGACATCTGTCGTTCCAACAGTGAAGCTCGACGATACTTACAAGTGGCGAGCGTCACATATAGATGGGCGCTTACTAAGGTAATCTTCGAGCGGAAGGAGGGTATCTCGGTTAAGGTAAGGAATAATAATAACACCATAGGTTCATACAAATTTTATGTATGTTTGTCTTTTTTAACACTTGCTGCGAACCCAAATATCAAAGAGTTAGACGCGGTGCTAACAAACGCCGCCAGACGAGTCGTGCGCACAGCTGTATGGCCGCCGATATATATTGTACGGGACCGGCCAGCCGAGTCCACGCTGGCTTAACGTAGGCCATAGCCGCTCGAGTCCGATTATGTTTGTATGGACCGGCCAAAAGAGTCCGCACGCACTCGCGTAGCGACTGCTTACCATCAGGCAGGCCGTAAGCTTGTTTGCCACCTTAGTGGCAGAAAAAAAAGAACCCGCGAAACGAGTCGTGCGCACTCACGTAACGTCCATTACGACCCAAATAAATATAATCTGGAAGCCTTCAAGGCTAGAGTGAAGGCTATAGCCTAAGTCCTTATATATATAAGGCCAAGACCGGCATGCTCCATCTTCGGCCGCATCGTCACTTACCAACAGGTGAGATGGCGGTCAATGCCTGTCTTGCCTAATATAAAAAAAAATGTCGAGGCCGCAGCGAGCGAGCGAGCGAATGTATGTTTTTGCAATTGGCCGTTAGTAAATGTGTCTAATTAACCGCGAAATTGATTTCTACATATTAATAATATTTGTCCGACTTACTAAGTATCCTTTGTCCCCAGATATCAGACCGCGGCGGTGGCATCCCCCGCAGCGTGTCCGATCTCCTCTTCAAGTACATGTACTCGACGGCGCCACAGCCCTCGAAAACAGACGCGCACACCGTCCCGCTGGCCGGTGAGTGGCAGATACAGTGACACACAGATATCGTGCACTGGGGAATGTAATGCCGGAGATATAGCGTGTCACAGTTCACGGATAACGTTCGCTGATACATAATTAATCGTCGTGTTCCGTCGTGCTCTCGCGCGCGAGAGCCCGGGGTCTGCCTTGACCACGATCCAGGATTTGTCAGATCAGGTAATTACAGTGGAACGACCGCCATCTGACCTCCGTGACTCTGTTAACAGTAGGTAACAATTATCTGATTTCAATGATTGAATTTGTTACTTTTGCGATTGCGAGTCATCGGTTTCATGGGTTTAGTTGCTAACAAAGTGCTATTGCAATAAACTTGAATCATTAAGGGCCGATTTTTCAATTCTCAGATAAAGTTTATCTGCCCGATAAAGTAATACACTGCCAATTTAAAATAAACTATAATCCTTTACAATTATGAAGTAATTATACAATTTTATTTCAGTTGCATAATAACTTATCAGACTGATATGTTTTATCTGAGGATTGAACAATCGGCCCTAAATCGATCATACGTAATCGCAAAGCTAACTATTTCAATCATTGAAATCAGAGAGTTGCTAGCAACATAGTTATGTAATTAGCCTTCAGGGGAACATAACCAGATTGGATCATGGTTAAACATTCAGTCGCCTAAATGTGCAGGTTTCATCACGATGTTTTCCCTCACCGTAAGAGCATCGGTTGGTGTTCAACGAATGTACGTAACTCAGGAAAGAGTCATTGGTATAGCTAGTGTCAAATAAGAAGAGACTTGGCGGGTCCCGTGGTTCGACTAGCGCTGTATACGATTACCTGCGCGAAATCCCCTCCACTGCCATTTGACAAGTCTCTTCTTTCGTGACGCGGGTTATACGTGGTGGCACTGGCATTTGAACCCGGGGACCTATCGCTTACGAGTCGTACCCCTTAACGCCTAGGCCACCGAAGCATTTTAGTGTGTGTATAACCCGCGTCACGAAAGAAGAGACTTGTCAAATGGCAGTGGAGGGGATTTCGCGCTGGTAACCGTAAACAGCGCAAGTCGATGCTCTTACGGTGAGGGAAAATATCGTGATAAAACCTGCACATTCAGGCGACTGGATGTGTAACCATGATCCAATCTGGTCAGGTTCCCCTGGCAGCAGGGTCATAGAGGTCAGATGGCAGTCGCTCCACTGTAATTGCCTGACCTGCCAAATCCTGGATCATGGTTAAGGCGAACCCCGGGCTCTCGTACGCGAGAGCATAACCGGGACATTAACGCCAAGATGATTTTTTTTAATCGTATACAGCGCAAGTCGAACCATGTGACCCGCCAAGTCTCTTCTTATTTCACACTAGCTGTAATAGACTGTAAGGACGCCGTAGGTTTTGCTATGAAATCGATTACAAGAAAAAATTCACTTTGTAGCGACCCATAAAACGTTGGTGCACAAATCGGCACAAAATTTTTTTTTTTTACATTTCTCTAACTTCGATTTTTTGTAGTGATAGTAAAGCTTGTCTAAGCTGAAATGACGCGCCCACTACTTAATTAGTTGATTTCGATGTGTGAGTGCAAATATTAATAACGACACTTCATCTGTGTGGGAGCGTCGACTGCTCCAATGGAACGACGCGTTCTCCTACGTTTGAGTCTCACCGGCAACTGAATGACCGGCATTTCAGCTTAGACGAACTCTACTTGCGTATTCTCTTGGGTGGGTTCTAAAGGTTAACAACTTCTGGCAACTTCGCTTTATAACCACATTATAGTCACTGAAAAGAAAAGCTAGTTTTTACTTATAGAACCCAAACAAGATATGTAAGTACAATAGCTACGAAAAGTCGAAGTTGTGAAAAAAAATTGTGCCAGGTTGTACACTAACGTTATCCTTTTGACAGTTTCGCTTTTCAGTCACATTGATGAGACCTTCTTGGTGTGGAAGTTTTCTTATACTCGACGACATATCATGACTTACTACAGCCTCACTGTCTATAATGTTAGTGATGGGGCTCCAATCGAAAATTAATATTCGAATCGGCCGGCAAAAATTCGAATCCATAATTTGAATTAACCCATGATTCGAATTGATTGATGATTCGAGTCGATATGATGATTCGAATCAATTCGAGGCGATATGATGATTCGAATCACTACGAATCGATATGATGATTCGAATCAA
Source organism: Blastobasis lacticolella (assembly GCA_905147135.1). Lineage (NCBI taxonomy): Eukaryota > Metazoa > Arthropoda > Insecta > Lepidoptera > Blastobasidae > Blastobasis > Blastobasis lacticolella. The sequence goes on from LR990067.1 coordinate 3,305,861, forward strand.
CACGAATAAGTTTATAAGTTTTTGAATATTTAGATAGATCAAACTGTGAATTTACTATACTTCTAAAAACGTTTCACGAGAACAACTTTGTTGAAAACGCTATTGTCTCATCTATACGGTAAGTTTTCCGCGCAATGAAAGATTCTATCAAAGAAATTCGTGGTTTTGACAATTCGAACCAACTCGACAATTCGAATCAAGCGTCGATTCGGATCAACATAAAATCTCATTCGTATCGAGTTTCGACCGTCACCGTTCGAATCAAATATGATTCGAGTCCCATATCTACCGTACCGTATCACGTACCTGAAGACGCAGCGTAGGTAACGGTAGGCCTCCTACAAGGTGGACCTACGACCCGGTAAGGATCGCAGGTACCAGCTGGATGCGGAAGGCACAGGACCGGTCTATGTAGAGATCTCTGGGGGAGGCCTATGCCCAGCAGTGGGCGTCTTCTGGCTGATATGATGATCTATAACATATGTAGTGTTCCCACTGCTAGCGTCCCCATCCGGCCTAGATCCAGCCGTCGGCCATAGGTTGATCCAATCCCCCTCCGCAGGCTACGGCTACGGGCTGCCGATATCGCGGCTGTACGCGCGCTACTTCCACGGAGACCTCACGCTGATCTCCTGCGAGGGGTACGGGACGGATGCTGTCATCTATCTGAAGGTAAGCGAAGCCAGACTCCGTGTGGTGTCCGGCGGAGTAGAATAGCACCAACCCTTTACACTCATGGGTGTCGTACAAGGCGACTAATGTTTTCGAGACAAAAGATCTGAGCGCCTCCGTAGACTGGAAAATGGGCAGCAGCGTTTTCCATTGTTAATTATAACACTGCGATCTCCAACCCGCCTGCCAAGCGTGGAGATTATGGCAATAACCTCCTTTTTTGTGGGAGAGGCCCAAAGTCCTGCAGTGGACTGTTATGGGCTGTGATGATGTGATGATGAAGCTAGACTACGTGGTCAGACGTAGTTCGTGCAGTAGCAGACAAACAGGCGTGCGGGCCACCTGATGGAAATTAGTCACCGCCGCCTATGGACATCAGCAACACCAGGGGCGCTGCCAATGCGTTGCCCGCCTCTGAGGAGATCTCTAATATACCTCTAGGATTAGCCTGAAGGATTGCCATCATAGCCTGGGGTCTAATTCTCGTGCTGAGACATCTGGAATTCGACATTTTTTGGAGCCACACGTTTTTCCAATAATGTCTGTAAATGTCTGTTGCAGCTAGGGTTGCCAACCCTACTATATAATATAGTATCCTACTATATTAGGAGTATACCTACTATAAATTAGAAATTAAAATATAGTAGGCGAAACTACTATATTTAATTAGCACAACATTACCACTTACCGCAAAACGGTACGCGTTCAAAAGATCCTCAAAAGAAATATTTTCGTGATGCAAATCGAATATTTCAGAACGATCTTGAGTCTTGACATTTGTATGACGTGACGTCAAACTCAAGTCAAATAAAACAAAACAGCTATGAAGCTCAATGTAGCAGAAAATATACATTTAAGAAATAATATAGGTACGTACATTTTATTAAAAAAACCTATTTATTTTTTTATTAATTCCCTATCTACTACATTTTTATGGCTTCTAAACCCGAATATACTATATTTGGTCTAAAAAAAGTTGGCATCCCTAGTTAACTAACTAACTAGGGACTAATAACTAGGGATCTCCACTATCTTTGACACTCGTCGAAGATCAATTTCAGTGACGTATTAATACAGATTTTGACTACAGAAAATGTCGAATTTGAAAAGTCACAGCGCGTTAATCGGCCCCCTGGTGCTGCTGTTGTCCATTAGCGTACAAACAGGCCGCGCGAGCCACCTGATGGAAAGTGGTCACCGCCGCCTATGGACACAACATCAAACTTTAATTTATTCTTGTGTTAGCAATAAAGACGTTATCTGTCTATCTATCTATCTGGTAAATAAATAAACCTGTTAACCAAGATCACCCCATCCCGACAGGCTCTCTCGAACGAAGCGAACGAACTCCTGCCCGTCTACAACCGCAACACATCCAAGTACTACCGACCCATGGCGGCGCCCGCCGACTGGTCGGCCTCTCTCAATACCTCTGGCGCGGCGAGGGATCGGCATAAACCTCTCTCCAGGAACGCTTAGGGAGCGAAGCGAGGGATGGGAGAGGTTGGGGAGAGAGGAGAGGGAGGAGGGAGGGCTTGGAAAGGAAATAGAGGAAAAGAGATGGGCCTGGAATTGTTGGGGAGAGGAGAGAGGGAAGAGGGTTTGGTACGCTTGGGGAGCAAAGAGAGGGAGGGAGAGGGTTTGGTAAGCTTGGGGAGGGAAGATAGGTAAGAGGGATGGGCCTGGAACGCTTGGGGAGAGAAGAGAAGCGAGGTAAGATAGAGGTGAGGGAGATAACACTGTGTGTGAGTTTCAGTCGTGGAGCGATACGGGAGTTGACTAGTTTCCCGCGGATTTAACCAGTCGGGAAAACCGAACTCAATATGCTAATATAAGTATATGCGAAGGACTTTTTCGCCAATCGAGGTTGTTCTACGGGCCCGCCCCTTATTACACGTTCAGATTAACGGTATCCGACACTATTTTGATTTCTTATATAAACATACAAGACAGACAAATACATTTACAAATACAAGGCGAAAAAGCAATAATTTGTATGTGTTTTTAATGTTTATGTGACAGATAGAGCAAATCTCTCTCTCCTAAAGGGAGAATAGAGATCGAAAGAGATAGTGTGAGATCAAAGTAGACAGTAGCAGCTAAAGGAATATAATTATGGTAGAATGTGGTAGTGACAACAGTATAAAAAATGATATTATAATCATTTATAAGTAGTTTCAGAGTCGCGTAGGTAGCCCTCCCTTTCTTGATACTAGGGGAAGATAAAATAATAGGTATTGATATGTTTGTCGTAAAAAGATAGGATGCATAAATAGTACATTTGTTGTTGTCCCTTTCGTGCTGGTCAGTGTGTAGTATGCGTGAACGGGACAAAACATAACCTAAGTTTTGGCTTAGGTACTGCATGTTACGATGTATAGAGTCACACAAGAATCAACGTCATAGCTTTTTCTTTCTTCTAAAAATGATTTCGTATGCTTTCAAAAAATAATAGGAACGGCTGTTGACTGACTTCACTCGGTTAAGTTCTAGTGATGGGTGGCCGCTCACGAAGGAACTTATGTTACAAAATCATGTCTAAACATAAAGGATACACGTTAATAGTGACCGTCAGGGGGCGTCAGTGTCTTTTTACAAGCATTTTACTAGCTTTTACTTAACTTGCACTGTTCGTATAAATGTAAGTTGTCCGTCAAAACTTGCAAACCATTTTTCGACCATTTGTTGCTATCCGATTGAGCAGAAATTTGGTATACCTATGTAACTTGGATGACGATGCATTAATATGGTACCATGGAGCTGGTCTGATGATGGAGTCGGATGGTCATAGGAACTAATGAACGCAATAAGATAACCTCATCGTGTTTGGGCTCTTTGGAATGGTCATATATATCGCGGATTAAAGCTTGTTATGAAACATTATTTTTCATTTGAGAACTTATTTCATCAGTAGTTTCCCAATCGGCGACATGTTATGAATATGGCGGGAAAAGTTATAAAAATATGTTATTTGTCACCCATATCAACTATTATTCGAGTGAAGTTAGTCAACAGTTGGTCCCTTTATAACACAGTTTGTATGTGTATTGTTATTCGGTTATGAATTATACTCATGTGATATTTGGCATAGGTTTTAATTTATTCGATTTAAGCTTGTATTTGTGTGAAATGTTACGATGTTAATATGAAGATGAAATTCATGGCCACGATATTTTTTTACGCCTGCTGAAACGGCAATAAGTTTAGACATTCAGTTTTTTTTTTCAAATTAAACTTTTCTATGTTTATTTGGCAGTTTTCCATTCTGGTATTATGGTATTGATATTGTTTACTGTCATGGTACCATTTTACGGGGTTGCCAACTTTTAAATAAATAATGCGAAAAAATTATCATATAGTCAAATAGGTATAATAGATTTAGACTACACATATTATATATTGTACAAAATATAAAAAAAACTAGTTAAAAATACTTCATATTGACATCAAATTTACTGCTAGGCATTTGAAAATCTTAATATACTGGTAACTACGATGGAGTACGCCAAAAATGGACTGAAATCCGATTTTTATATCAACGTATACTTAGTAAAATCGAATTTTAATTGAATTTCCGTATTTATGCACTAAAAATGCAATATAAGTTTTGAAAACTCACGCTACGATATCAAAATTTATAACTCAATGAATTCAATTAAAATTCGATTATACACCAAGTTCGTTCGACAGATTTTGTAAATACATACTTACCTCTACACATTTAAAATGTATACCTATGGTGTGACAATTTAAGAATAACCCATTATTAATACTACAATTAAATTAAAATCCAGGTCCAGTATGAATTAGTACTAGTTTAATGCATAGGCTTTTGGGGTAATAATTATGGGTTTGATTCCAATCCACAAAATTAATAAAAAAATATTTACTACACATTTAGACGAAGTCGTAGAAAATTTCAAGTGACATCTGTTGACATTACAAATCAAATGTTTCTGTCATTATTCGAAATACTGAAATCTTTAATTTGATTGTTAGATTCATAAATACTATATCACCATATGACTAGTGTTTTTTTTTTCAAAAATGTTGGAATCATACTGAGGCCCCAGGAGCTTATCAAGCTATGTATTTAACACTCATTTAAAAGTTCTCTTTCGTTGTATTATAGACAAGGAATATGTGTATGTGTTGTATGGTTGTCATACAAATATCACTAGCGTAAAAGTTTGTAGCTAGAAATGTCGAAAGGATATCTGGAACTAAAATATATAACGAATTTGTTAGATAAAAAGCTTAAACCGGCAACATTGTCCAGTGATGCCAGTACAAAATGCAAAAATTAGATATTTCTTTTTACATTTTGTCTCGAAACAAAGAAAAATAGGTTGTAAGAGAAGTTTTAAGTACAGTTTATTAGTTCGTTCCTTTGACGTCTAAGTTTGGATCTAAGTGAATGAAATTCACATGAAATGTTAATTTGCTTATCATATATATATTTTTTTATAATATAATCTTTATGACAAAGTTTTACATAAAACTGCCTTGGATTATGTATACTCAATAGAAGCAAGAATAGCGGATAAATTGCATACTATTTTGTTATACTTTTTTTTCGTGGCACCATTATCCTCCTAATGTGAAATATTTCAAATTTATCACTCAGTTTTTTGTACGAAAGTTGATTCAATGATACCAAAGCTTTTTATACAAATTACAAATAACTTTATATACGATGCTGCGAAATTGTTTCACCCGTGGCAGTGAAACATACTAATATTATTTGCGAAGAAGTTTGAGTTAATGTAGTTAAGTTTCTTAGACAGTGGCGACCTCGTTTATGGGTGGGATTGTTTTGCAGCTCGGCCATTGTTACGGAGTTGGATTCTTAATCCAAAATTTTTTAGATTTTATGCATATTTTGTTAATAATACATATAATTCTACTTAGTAGTTCAGTATTAATTTCACTAATATGGCTTGTTGAAAACTTTTTTGTTGCTTTTTTGACGAGGGCTTTACTGATAAGTACCCTAACCCTACGGTACCCTATAAAAATCATTTTAGTTCAAAACTAATTTTGTAATACAATATCTATAAGTTTAAGGTAATGGTGCCAGATATTTGTTTTTTTCTTTTTCTTGATATGTTCAATGCATTTGTAAAATGTTTCTCTTTACGTGATTCGTTATTCCAAACGTCGATATTACTGTTTTATCGATAGTGTTAAGATTCTTTTTTGTTAAGTGAGAGTTTTGTATGAAAAGAAACTAAAACTGAAATATAAATATTTTAATATTTAGATTTTTGTGGTTTTATTTACTGTTTTAGCAACCTTTATGTGTATATTTAACCATGTGATCGTGTGGCGTCCCACAGCTTAGAATTATAGAGAAAAAACTCCCATAACAGCTCTTTTCTCGGATCCCAAATCAAGCTGCATCGTGTCGTCCGATCAAAAGATCTTGGATCGGACTACACCAGGAAAAACAGTTGAAACGTGATTTCCGGCCAATTTTAAAGCCGGATCCACACGGCACCAAAATATGCTTGCACAGCGCGTTTGTACAAACAAAGTTTGCGCCAGCGGATCGGGTAGAAGTCAGATTTTAAGTTGGCGTCAAATTTTCTAATATAAAAAATTTGACGTCTTCGCGATCCGTTTGCGCAAACTTTGTGTGTACAAACACGCACGGCACCAACCATAAGTTGGTGTCGTGTGGATCCCAGCATAAGTTTAAGTGATTCAGTTGTGTTGTTATAAGATGTTTTAAACATAACATTCAGAATTCAAACATTTAGAAGCAACCATGGGCCCTAATTTTTAATCGCTCGCATCCACGCCGGCGCTCGTCTTCTAATGCTTGTCTTTTCTATCTCTAGCAACTTACCACGAGTGTGAAAGAGATAGGTAGCACACACTAGCGTTCGCTTAGATTAAAAAATAGGACACCAGGAGCGCAGAATACATACCAACAAGATAACAAGTTTTTTATTGACTGAATAGGTAGGGGACGACCCCACCTACCCCCCATTTTCGTATGTTCAACGATCTGCCGATCACCCTGTATAGTACCAACCCCTTACACTCGTGGGTGTCGTACAAGGCGACTAATGTTTTAGAGTCACAAGATCTAAAGTCTATAGACTGAAAAATGGGCAGCAGCGTTTTCCATTTTTATATTTATAACACTGCGATTTCCAACCCGCCTGCCAAGCGTGGAGATTGTGGCAATAACCTCCTCTTTCGTGGGCCCTAAGTTCTGCAGTGGACTGTTACGGGCTGTGATGATGATGATGAAGCGTGGCAACATTTGTGGTATAAAAAAATAGTCAGCGTTTCTAACTTCTTCAGCTTTGAAAAGTACGTCATCTTAAAAAAATCACAAAATAAAACTAGAAATAAAAGGGTCTTAAATTATTTATTCCTTTCGCACATAAATACAATACTATCATAACTCCCATATACAAAAACATTAAGTCGCAGTGTAACTTAGAAAATATTTCACAGCTGGTAACATTTTCAGATTCTGTCTGTCATTTTGTTTTTTACATTACTGAGATGGCTAAACTGTAGTAAGTATATGTGTAGAGTAGGGATTCAGGGTTTGGATCGAAAGCAAAAGAAAAGAAAATAGAAATAGAGCAAAAACTGTGTGATATCTCATACATTGCACGCGCGCGAGTTCATGTCCATCGGGCACGACTCGCGTGCGCTCTGTATGTTAACTGCTAGCTTTATCGAAGATATATAATTTTATAAAAAATAAAGTATGTCACGAGAGGACCCGCGTCACGAAAGAAGAGACTTGTCAAATGGCAGTGGAGGGGATTTCGCGCAGGTATGCAGTGCAAGTCGGACCACGTGACCCGCCAAGTCTTTATTATTTGACACTAGTTATACAACTTTAGATCCTTTTGATATTTTACACATACGGTATTACTAATTTTTCATTTGCTTGCACCAAATTCTTCAACGCATTTAAGTTGACACTTAAACCAAAAACTTCATACAAAAAACGATAACGTATTTAAGAATGTGGTGTAAGCCGGTTTTATCGCACTACAACTTAACTTTTCATATTATTAATGTAGAGAAGAAAAACTAAATATACATTATTATAAATCTACTTTTTTAAACGCAAATTTCATGAATACAGTCCATTTTTGCCAATACTGGGACGAATTTGACGTATTGATCAATGGACGAAATAGGTAAAGTCGAGTTCATTAATATATGAGCATTGCCAAGGCTTCAAATATAAATGTACATGGAAGGGTACTTATATATCTGAGCAGATTCATCAAACAAACATATGTACATCTGCTCAGATATATAAGTACCCTTCCATGTACATTTATATTTGAAGCCTTGGTAATGCTCACATATTAATGAACTCGACTGTACTATAAAATTAAAACAAGGGATAAAAAGTTTGCTAAAATAAAAATGATAATTTATTTTAAATAAATTACAAACATTACGCACCTACATCTTACACCGTTCAATTCTTAAAATTCGAAAATAAATTAAAAACGCTTCGCGTTTAGATTTCATCTTGAGAAATAAATAATTTTAAATTTGAAAAGAAAAAAGTAAAACTAAAGATACTAATGTGGTCCATGTTTTGTTATTAACAAACATTTGAATTCTTGGGTCCAACTACTTAGACAGACAGATAAGTCCAGTTACAAAAATACCAATATACAGTAAAATGAATTCTGCGATGGTGCCTATGCTCTCTACAAACTCTATACTAGGGAATGCAATCCGGACAATCTGTATAATAATATCGAAACCGGATTTTTAGCGTTAAAAAAAACCAAATTGAGACAAAAAAATCGAACCAAGCTTTGCAAACGTCCAAAGGATGCGGTAACTGCTTACCATCTTGTACGCTTGTTCATTAAATTTTGTTTTTTTTTCCATGAAAATCCGTAAAATTGAGATAATCCGGATTTGTCAGATTATCCGTTCTTAAACTTCGGATTTAAGGTGGTTCGTCACCCATACTACATTCATTTTTCAATTCTTTCATTCGAGTGTTTAATGATTGTATTATGGTTTATACTCTTAGTAAATGTGTTCAATGGTGCGCCAAATGGCTTTCTATAAATAAATTTCTATACTAATATTATAAAGAGGAAATGTTTGATTTTTTGTTTGTTTGTATTGAATAGGCTTCGAAACTACTGGACCGATTTCAAAAATTCTTTCACCGTTGGGAAGCTACACTATCCCCGGGTGACATAGGCTATATACCCGTGTACCCGTAGTGGTACCCGTGCGAAGCCGGGGCATCTGCTATATAAAATAAAACAGTTAAATTGAAAAAAAGAAAAGAAACAAACAAAATTCGCCACTAGATGGCGTTGTTTTGTGATTTCATTATTTTTCTTCTTCATTGCTTTGTTTAATATTATTAACATGTAGAAATCCATTTCACGCCCAAATTGATACATTTACTGACAGCCAATTGCACAAACATACATTAAAAATGTCAAACTCTTCAAAGAATGGAAATAACAGGTTACATTAAATTTGTATGAAAAACGTACCAACATAAACTAGCTTTTTACTGCAACACAGTGGTTGCCTTTACTATTTTTTCTATTGTCGTTTCAGTCGCACTGTATTGCTGCAACATAGTGCGTCCTATTCTACCCGATGGGCACCGTAGGGCGCTGTCCTGATTGGCAATGGTCGTGCGACTGGCGGTTTTGACATTTCCTATTGGTCGCGTGTGGTGTCCGGCAGAGTAGAATAGCACCAACCCCTTACACTCGTGGGTGTCGTACAAGGCGACTAATGTTTTCGAGGCATAAGATCTAGTCTCCGTTGGCTGGAAAATGGGCAGCAGCATTTTCCATTGTTATATTTAAACACTGCGATCTCCAACCCGCCTGCCAAGCGTGGAGATTATGGCAACAACCTCCCCTTTCGTGGGAGAGGCCCTTAGTCCTGCAGTGGACTGTTACGGGCTGTGATGATGATAGTCGGGCGACGTACGACCGTTGCCAGTTAGGACAGCGCCTAAGTATTGATTGCAGTAAACATTTCTCGTTTAGAAGCCCCAAGAGATTCGAATTTGCCTTCCCTATTCTATGGTAGTCAGTCTATTTCGTCTGTAGAGCCGCCAGCCGTTTCTTGAGATCTAGTAATACAGTCACCTCTGGTTGCCACACTGTCTTGTCTTTGGTTGAACCCTTCAGTTTTCGCACTTTCTCGCCCTGAAATCGGGAGATTTAAAATATAAATACAATACCTGTCGACCTGAGTGGTTCAATAGTTAACATGCAAGAGGTCCGGGTTCGATTCCCGGCCGGGCAGAAATTGAAATGATGAATTTTAATTTCTGTTACGGGTCTGGGTGTTCTATGTATAATAAGTATGTATTTAAAAGTATATAAGTAGTATATCAGTTATCTAGCACCCATAGTACAAGCTTTGCTTAGTTTGGGGCTAGATGGCGCTGTGTGAATTTGTCCACGAATATTTATTTATTTTAATAAAATAAATATGCTTGGACTTTACACAGCGCCATCTAGCCCCAAAGGAAGCAAAGCATGTGTTATGGGTGTTAGATATCTGATGTAACACTTGTATACTTATTAAATACATACTTATTATACGTACTACACCCAGACCCGTAACAGAAATTAAAGTTCATCATTTCAATTTCTGCCCGACCGGGATCTCTGTGTGACGAACTGAACCACTCAGGCCGTCAATGAAATGACGAAGGTTGATTGACTTGGTTTGAATTTGAAATTTGAATTGTGCTCCAACGATCCAGGATTCCGTAGATCAGGTAATTACGGTGGAGTGACTGCCATCTGACCCTGATACCAGGGGAACTAGATTGGATCATGGTTACACATCCAGTCGCCTGAATGTGCAGGTTTCATCACGATGTTTTCCCTCACCGTAAGAGCATCGGTTAGAATTCAACTAATGTACATAAGCAGATATGAAGCTCAATTTGGCAAGGGCACGCGGCATCTTCAAATAGTCACATGCCACGAGTCGTAACTCACTTTCTCAAGTACACACGATACCCAACCTTTATAGAAACAGACATAAAGCTCAATTTGGCATGGACATGCGGTATCTAGACTCAAAAACATACCTGTTCAGCGACAGCCTTCTCCAAATCGGTGACAGATTCTCCTGAAGTTTCAGTCTTTACAGGAGCTTGGGTCTGCGCGGCGGCTAGCTTCTTTTTCAGTTCCAGGAGTCTGGTCACTTCTGGTTGCCACACTGCCTTGTCTTTTGTCGAGGCTTTCAGCTTACGTACGTTCTCGCCCTGTCGTGTGGGATAAGTGTGTTAAAGTGCGGTCGCAGAGCAGGTAGAAATTCGGACATTGACCTGTTACTACCTGACTCTATGCCTCCCGTATCAGTGAACTTGACATATCTCCAAATAATAACTGGACAAAAAATTCTCCAAGCCCGGGCATTTGAAATAACAAGCTGAAAATTGGTGGAAATGGAGAGAATACTGTCCTGGTTGTACCCTATCCCCAAAGTCCTAAAAAATCAATCGTGGGAAAAATCCGTAAATTAAAACCAAAACCACCGCCATATTGGATTTTCTTACTTTCAAGCATAGCGACTGAACCAAGCATCCGATTTTACTCTAATTCAGACTGATATATCTTTAAAAATGCTAAAATCTTTGTATTTACGTCAATTTAATTCCTAGAGCAAAAACAATACCTACTATTAAAATCCAACGAATGAATTAGGTATGTTCTAAACTTATCTATTACTCGACAGGTTAATATTTTAGCGGCATTTTGGGTAACATTTGGCCAACCGTGTTTTGTATTTACTAATTTGGACCTAATGAACACGAATTTCGATTTTGAACCGGAATCTCAGAATTGAATCTCGGAAGTGTAAAAAAAAGTGTTTTTTATCTGAATCCTATCGTGTGGGGTATCAAATGAAAGCACTATCCGAGAAGATTCTAAAAATATAACACATCATAACATTTTAGCCATTTGTTTTATATAACAGCAAAAATAATTTTCAAAACGTCCATACATTTTAAGTTTTATCCTTGGCATTTAGCATTTGTTCCCGGAGGGAAACACATTTAATCTTAATTAAAAATAGTGAGTGAAGGACTCACTATTTTCTTTATATGTTTATTACATATAAAGAAAATAGCATTGAGAAATTTCCATACCTGTTCAGCGACAGCCTTCTCTAAATCAGCCACAGATTCTCCTGAAGTTTCAGTCTTTACAGGCGTCTGTTGTGTCTGTGCGGCGGCTAGCTTCTTTTTCAGTTCCAGAAGTCTGGTGACTTCGGGTTGCCACACAGCCTTGTCTTTTGTAGAGGCTTTCAGTTTTCGCACTTTCTCGCCCTGTAATTTCATATAATGACGTCAGTAACTGGACAAAAAATTCTCCAAGCCCGGGCATTTGAAATAACAAGCTGAAAATTGGTGGAAATGGAGAGAATACTGTCCTGGTTGTACCCTATCCCCAAAGTCCTAAAAAATCAATCGTGGGAAAAATCCGTAAATTAAAACCAAAACCACCGCCATATTGGATTTTCTTACTTTCAAGCATAGCGACTGAACCAAGCATCCGATTTTACTCTAATTCAGACTGATATATCTTTAAAAATGCTAAAATCTTTGTATTTACGTCAATTTAATTCCTAGAGCAAAAACAATACCTACTATTAAAATCCAACGAATGAATTAGGTATGTTCTAAACTTATCTATTACTCGACAGGTTAATATTTTAGCGGCATTTTGGGTAACATTTGGCCAACCGTGTTTTGTATTTACTAATTTGGACCTAATGAACACGAATTTCGATTTTGAACCGGAATCTCAGAATTGAATCTCGGAAGTGTAAAAAAAAGTGTTTTTTATCTGAATCCTATCGTGTGGGGTATCAAATGAAAGCACTATCCGAGAAGATTCTAAAAATATAACACATCATAACATTTTAGCCATTTGTTTTATATAACAGCAAAAATAATTTTCAAAACGTCCATACATTTTAAGTTTTATCCTTGGCATTTAGCATTTGTTCCCGGAGGGAAACACATTTAATCTTAATTAAAAATAGTGAGTGAAGGACTCACTATTTTCTTTATATGTTTATTACATATAAAGAAAATAGCATTGAGAAATTTCCATACCTGTTCAGCGACAGCCTTCTCTAAATCAGCCACAGATTCTCCTGAAGTTTCAGTCTTTACAGGCGTCTGTTGTGTCTGTGCGGCGGCTAGCTTCTTTTTCAGTTCCAGAAGTCTGGTGACTTCGGGTTGCCACACAGCCTTGTCTTTTGTAGAGGCTTTCAGTTTTCGCACTTTCTCGCCCTGTAATTTCATATAATGACGTCAGTAACAGATCTAGCATAACCTAACCGACAGATATCGGATACCCTCCACCCAGTTCACTTAAACCCAAATATTTTCTTAACTACTGAACCGATTTTAATAAAGTAAAGCTGGGAGAACCGCATCCAAACCGGTCGATCTGTTCGGGCGCCACAAAGCCACACTTCGTCAGACTTGTGCATATTCCTTACACATGTAAGTATAACACAGCTCTTTTCGTCGGGATTTAAAGAGCGCACCCCGTCCCTACGGCGTGTCGCATCCGATGAAACCTGAAAAGCCCTTCCGGCTACAGGTGCTCCCAGGGGGTGTTTAGTACGTATGCGCCTAGGTTCCTTTTTGGCGAGTCGTGCATAACCAGTCCGGCCGGCCGGCTGGTACTCATGAGAGTTCACCTCCTCCCTCCAAACCGCTATACCGGAGGGTGCCCATTTCCTTTGCGTTGGGAGCAAAAAAACAAACAAAAACGGGATTTAAAACCGACAAAGTCTACGTTTTATCCAAACTCCTGAATAAATTTTAACAAAACAAAGCTAAGAACAATCTCCATTAAACTGGTAGTCAGATAAAGAAAACTGCATCGAAATCGGTCCATCCGTTCGGGAGCCATGAAGCCACAAATACACCTGTCAAACTTATAACACCAATATTTTTTTGCGGCGGGGTTTCAAAAATGAATATTCGGTCTCCTGTTTCACTCTATCTTATGCCTAGAGAAAGGGATAGAGCTATTACCTGCTCAGCAATGGCGGTTTCCAATTCTGCTACCGAACTCTTGGCTTCTCCGTTCTGTAAGACAATAAAAATAAAAAGGGGTATTAAAACACTATCTTTTGCCCGTGACTTCGTTCGCGTGGAAAACGTTTTTAGGACAGTTTATCTTTTTCCCGAGCGACCATTTTGAATGACCTCCCTCTTGTATGAAGTACGAAGAGGTCTGTCTCTCTGGTTATACACAACCGAATTAGATGAAACATGGCCTAGATTTTAAGTAGGACCCCACACTACTAAACTGTAAAAAACCCTTAAAAATGCATTCGGCGCCATTTCCATATTTCTTAGTTTCGCTGGTACATTATGGTTCTACATCATGTGTTCCTGTTTCCAAAATTAATTATGGGTACCCCATATGTTGCCCAGGCTTAATAACACAACAACAGCAAAAAGTTACATTAAAATCTATCCAGTATTTCCGGAGATAAGAGTGTATTTATAGACAAAAAATTTCTTCATCATCCTCAATTATTTTTGCTCCCAATATTACACTTAATATTGACGGGACCTGGAGTAAAATTGGAGCACTTTCACAACCTATCCAAGCACTCTATTATCATCATCAGTTAATAATAATAAATAAAATTTATTTACTCCCAGTAATTTACAATTCACATTATGCAAATTTCTTAGATATAATAAGTGTGGGACACTGATGCCTAAGCTAGGCAAAAAGCTTTTATTTTTTTAATATTTATTTTTAAAATATTCGTGGACAAATTCACACAGCGCCATCTAGCCCCAAACTAAGCAAAGCTTGTGCTATGGGTGCTAGCTAACTGATATACTACTTATATACATTTTTAAATACATACTTATTATACATAGAACACCCAGACCCGTAACAGAAATTAAAATTCATCATTTAAATTTCTGCCCGGCCGGGAATCGAACCCGGGACCTCTTGCGTGGCAGACCGGCATGTTGACCATTGATCCACTCAGGTCGTCAAATTATTATTTATTATTACTTTACTCAGTTTTTCAGGTCATCATGTCCCCCCTCGCACTATGTTAGTAAACAAGATTTGTTTATTTAACATAATTATTAGCCAATCCATACCTGAGCTCTCTCAGCCTGTGTCCCAGCGAACTTCATCCTCAGAGCTTCCAGCATATCTGGCTCCAACTTGGTAAACAGCGGTTCTGGTTTCCCGATCTCGTGGTTGGCCGGCAGGTATTGGACGAAGCTGGGATTGCTAGGGGTGGGAATGGGTGTAAAGATAAAATACATGGTGTTACATAATATATGTATGAAGTGGTGAACTGTATGGAGTGCTAAACGATAGGTACAATTATTTCTGTCATACGTGGAATAGTTGTACCTATCGTTTTAATACGTTTAGCATTCCATCTTCATACGTGTGTTATGTAACACCCTGTATATTTCATTATGAAAGGTTAGCCTAGTTATAACTAGGCTGATATAAGCGATTCGGACGCTAAGTCCGAAACGCTTATTGAAAAATAAATAAAATAGAAAATCTCTGTATGGCAACTTTTTAAAAGTCATAGAACGTCATTCATAAAAGTCATAACAAACAATTATAATTAATAACTGTGGAATTGTTTATTTTCGTGAGTTATGAAAAATATTATTAAATAATGAGCAAAACAATGAAAAAGGACTTGCGGGAGATAATTTTCAGCATTAATTTTAACAAACTAAAAGTACAAGTTCAAACTAATAGTGACCAAATAAGTGAATGTTTACAAGAAGGACTGACAAGGACAGATTATCCTCAGATTATTGCCATATCCACACTTTATAGTCTTTCAATACGGACTTATCGTGGTCCTAAAATACACCACTCTTTTTATAGTGTTAAGGAGTATCTGGGGCCATACATTTGAATCGTTCGCATCGAAGCGAACGGCTTTCAATTTGTATTATCGCCATGAAAAAATCGATATTTTGATGCACGATTCTGATTTTCCCTATTTTTAAATCGGAGTTGCCGATTTGATTAAAAAAATATTGAATTTTTCACGCCGAAAATCAAAATTGAATACCGTTCGAATGGAAGCGATCAATTAAAAAATAGAGTCTCTGGAGTTTGAAGTTTAAGCGATAAATAATATAGATTTACAATGTTTTACACATTTGGATGCAAGTTGAATACATATTACTACTATAATAATATTATGAACTGTTATTATTAACTATTGTATTCCAGCAAATAAATATTTTGATTTGATTTTAGGGTTCTGTACGAATGGAAAAAACCGAACCCTTATAAAATCACTCGTACGAGCATGAAAATAAATCGAGAACTTTCTTGACCCTGGCCATCTGGAATTTCAAATACTCACTCAGGATTAATCCTCAAATCTTCAGGCTTTAGATTCAGCTGTTCCCTCAATCTTCGACATGTCTCTGGCATATATGGAGCCAGCAACGCGCATAGAGTGGCCACCAGCTGGCAGCACAGTCCTATCGCTGTTGCGCCTCGTTGCCTGGGAGATAGCAAAATATAGATATTGATTTAATATGGAAATAAATAAATAAAAGATAAAATAATAGACATTTTTTTCTTCAAAAAGTGTAGGTCTAACCTAAATATGAATCGTAGATGTTATGGGCAACAGTTACCGCTTAGCCGCTTACCATCAGGTGGGCTGTCAGCTGTTTTGTCACTGCGAAGTATTAAAAGAAAGGTCTGGAGTACGCTCAACAGGCGTAAATGTTGGAGAAGATGTGTGACAAACATATGTTTAATTCGTTTAGTTTCAGATTGAGACCAAGAGGTTGTATTTGTTTCAAACTAACAAATACAAACAAATTTCCCACGTACTCCTGCGCCGTTCAATTCGCCGCACAGCGACATCTACCGTGTACATAACGTAACGTGTTTCGAAGCTGCCGCTATCACACTATGAACACATTGACTGAAGTCTGACAGGCTATATCACAAATTGGCCGTACAAGTACCCCCCGACCCCGAAAATAAACAACTCAATTGTCACTTAACTGCCTACCGCGGGACAGTGTTGCCAGGTTGAATGATCAAAATTACGGTGCACAGTGGGTCAAAATTACCACATTTTTGGGAAAATTACGGTATTTCAAATAATATAAATACGGTAGAATTACGGTGATAAATTTTAATATTATAGATAGATAAATACTTTATTGCATATCAATAACAATAAATAGCTTACGTTTTACTGTGATTTTATAATATTTATGAATGATATTAAAGCGAAGGGCAAATTTTCATATTTCAGAGTCACTTTCAATAGTTATAGTTGATTTAGTTTTGTTGTACATAGATACATTAACTTTATTCAACATATCTTTCTTTTAGCTGGGGCTGCGGCCTCAGCTGCGGAAGACCTCAAGCGGAAGAAATACTAAAGTCTAGCGCAAGACTTCGTATTTCAGCCGTTAGGGGTGGAAACGTGGGACAGTCGGGCCCTGGTGCGAGAAAGTTTTTAATACAACTTTCCAAAAATTTAATGACACAACTGGTGACCGGCGAGCTGGCTCGTTACTTGGGCAACGGATTAGCATCGCTATTTAACGAGGCAACGCAGCCAGCTTTCTGGGCACCATTCCGAGAGGCAGCGGTGTGGACGACTTTTTAAGTTTTAGTATTATTTTATTTGTATATTTTAGGTATTTTAGATGTAGATTTTAGTGTATATTTTTATTATAACTAAATATATTATTGGGTTCAAACTGATCACATGTTTTGATGTTCATTTTAATAGCTTGTTTTGTCAATAGATTTCCGTTAATGGTATCAGTTATCAGTTTATTTATCTTTTTTGTTTTGATGTCTTTTACCATGCTAAATATTCTTGCGCATTCTGCATTAGAGTGGGGCAATGAATACTCAAAAATACGGTAACTTTCAAACACAGTAGTTTATGACTACGGTAAATGGCAGAACTAGAAAAAAAAATATAATTACGGTAAATCTACCGTAGTTACGGTGCACTTGGCAACACTGCCGCGGTCCCACCTATAATATATACCCACGTCGCTAGCGCGTCCTAATCGCCGCGCAGCGCCATCTAGCGTGTACGTAACGAAACAATCTTCAAAAGGAACTCACTTGTCGTCATCGGATATCTTCGTGATTCCCGATCCCTCATTCCTCCCAGCCGAAAGACGGACAGCACGTGACGTAATACTTCCCACAGATGGCATTTTATCATATATTACACACGCACGTATTGTGCTCGTAAGCCATAGGCTCGCACACCCGAAAGGTATTACAATCCATCATTTCCTCAGCCTACCGCGGGACTTCCTAATACTGGCAGGTTCAGACCCTTATAATTTCTACATACCTACATCGCTAGCGCGATCTAATCGCCGCGCAGCGCCATCTAGTGTGTACGTAACGAAATAATCTTCGAAAGGAACTCACTTGTCGTCATCGGATCCCTTCAACAGCACCCAGGGCTGTTCGGCCTGCATGTGCTGGTTTCCAAGTCGAGAGACGGACAGCACGTGACGTAATGCTTCCCGGAGGCGACCTTTTTCCATGTGTTGCACGTATTCTGTGGGGATAATATTAATGAGGGTTTGTGCGATTTGAAAATAAAATAATAAAAAATAAATAAAATAATTTATTTCGAAAATTTACAGGCGATAAAAATACAATGTATGTAATAGGTATACAGATAGCATAGAGAATATACATAGTACTGAGGTCAAATACATTGAAACTTCTGAAACCAAAGTAGGTCAGAGACCTGTGTCTTGGATATCAGGGGTAATAAGACAATAGGTGGCGCTGCTGAGAAGTAAAGCCCGTTGTCAAAATACTGCCGCGCTTTTGCATAAAAACAACTACTGCAAAATGACAAATCCATTCCAGCCAATGACAGGACTTTAATTTGGCAGCAGACCTCGCATCGCAGCGGCGCCATTTCGTGGACTTTGCATTCGCGGAACACTTATAAATGGGGCTTCTTAAATTAAATATTTGGCGGATATGGTATAAGCGAAGTTAAGCTTTAACCAGGAATATATAAAGTGCCGCCATATTGCGGAATTTTCTAGAACTATTTTGTTACACTGGCAATAGCAAGTAAAAGCAACAGTAGCTCCCTCTTACGAATATTCGGCTAAAATTAGGTATTCGGCCTATTCGGCTACTTTTTCAAATATTCGGTATTTTCCGTTGCATGTACCGACTGTAAATCATGAAACAAAACGAACACATACTAATCAAAGCTGAATCTCATAAACATAATCTATCAATTTGGATTTGTAAACAATCATAGGTTCCCGCCTGACCAGACTGGATCATGGTTACACATTCAGTCGCCGAAATGTGCAGGTTTCATCACGATATTTTTCCCTATCGTCTATCTATTCAATAAAAAGAAATCCCATTAACTCACCCTTGATTTCTCTATTCACCAATGCCATCAGCTCGTAATCTTGCTGATTCGGCTGCGTGGAAGGCACTATCCTCTTGAAAGTGCTCGCGCAGAAGCTCAGGGACCGATGGCAGAAGTTCCCCAGGTTGTTGAGGAGTTCCGAGTTGTTTCTGGGGACGGGTGTGGTATTTGAGAACGCTGAAGTTTCACCTCCGACGAAAAAAGCAGGGGTGTTACAGGTTTGGTGCCTGAGCACATACAGGCTATGATACGATAGGCATACAGATGGCGCTCCTACAATTTTGGTAATCTTTTTATAATCTGTATGATGGTGGCAGTGATTTCATGCAGCCAACTAATAAAAAACTTAAAAATAAAATGTTTATTAATATAAACATAACTGTTGAAGGTTGAACGATGTGTAAAAAGAAATATTTATAGAAGTTGGCACTATGTTCCATTATTATTACAACCTCTAAAATTTATTTATTTATTTGCCAACAGATTTACACTTTTTGGTACATTAAATATTACATGAAAAAGAGTAAACACTTAAATGGAAATCCAATAACAGGCAAACTTACGTTCACAAAATGGTTGAAAACTATTGACAAATACAATATTATCCAATACAACGTACCCAGTGTTTATATCCTGTTTGCTAACAACCTATTTCAAGCGATTATCAATTACCAAAATTGTCGGGGCGCCATCTAGTTTGTGGTTAGGAATGCTTTAGATACCTATTGGAAAACTGCTCATTACTGATCTTCGTATGTAATAAATAAAAAGCAATAAAGATTATTTATTTATTACATTACTAAGTTTGAAGTGTGTATCAGTGGAGGTGTGAGTCTGTGGCACCGTAGCTCCCGAACGGATGGACCGATTTCGATGCGGTTTCCTTTGTTTGAAAGCCAGTTTAATTGAGATGGTTTAAAGCTTTGTTTTATTAAAATCGGTTCGGTAGTTTAGAAAATATTTGAGTATATTTAAACTTGGTCGAGGGTTATCCGACTTTTCGTTGTTAGTTATGTTAGTGCAGTCGTCTGTGAATAATTTTTATATAGAAATTTGCCAAATTAAAGTAAACTAACTAAGTAAGTTGTTTAAAGTTGCAACTTCGCCCCATGACATCGCTGCGATTAAGGCAACTGTCGTCTTAGCAGAGAATAGCACTTGGGAAATACTACAAACTGTTCGATTTCAAATGGTCATAAATATTTATTCCAAATGAAAAAAAAAACTTTATAACCTGAAGAATTTCTGTAAGTCCTAAATTAGGATAATAATAAGTATAGGCCTCGCGAAAAGTAGACCGACGATCAAATAAACGTTACAAGTACCGGTTGGATGCGGATGTTTCAGCACCGGTCTTTGTGATCCAGAAGGCGTCTTCTTCACTCTTTTTTTTATTGGTCATAGAATCAACAGCTCTTAAAACTTTAACATCAGATGTTCGTTAATAACAGAAAGCCAATAACAGATTCTTACTCTACAGGAGTAAATAATAAATTAAAAGTTACGATCACAAAAAAAAAGGTTATAACAATTCTAATCATCTGTATGTGTGTGTTTTTTTCGAATCTCGTCCACGGTGACTTATCAAAGTGAAACTAGTCAAACATTTCATTTTGTTGTCAAGTTATAAAGCTCGTTTTGTGAAGATTTCGCCCGCTTAGCTTAACTATACATACATTCATATCATCATCCAAAACACACCTTTTTTTGTCGAATATCATCCACGGTGATTTTCTAAAGTGAAATTAGTCAAACATTTCATTTTTCGCCCCCTTAGCTTAACACATACCTGGTACCCAACTCCACCCAGCTAAATGCGGAGTCCCCACCCTCGGGCCTAATGGAGGCCAGGTAGAACCGCCACACGTCGGCCGCCACTCCCGTATCCCGAGCGTCGGTTCCGAACACGCCCACGCCGCGAGACTTCGAGAACTTGGTTTGCTCGTAATTCAGGTATTCTGGGGGAGAAGAAAGACTAGAAAAACCCCTTCGGCAATGTTTATCTTCAACATCATCACAGCCCACGAGCTTGTAAAAAAAATCATCTTGGCGTTAAAGTCCCGGTTGTGCTCTCGAGAGCGAGGGCCCGGGGTCCGCCCGTAGCTATGAGTTTGACGTATGTATCTACATACATACAAACTTATAACCCCTCTATTTCGTAGGGAGTTAACACTAGGGTTGCCAACCCTACTATAAAATATAGTGTTCTACTGTTTTTGGTGTCCGCCTACTATTATTTTAAAATTTTAATATAGTAGGCGAAACTACTATATTTTATCAGCAACGTCGCTTTTCAGTAGGTATCTCTGACCGTAAAAGGAATGCGTCCTGAATTGTAAACCTTGTATACTCAATTAAACCCCGTTTCTGGACCAGCTAACTACTTACTGAAGATCAATATTATATTAAATATATTTTATTAAACATAATTTTTTTTTCATACGTTAGGCAAACAGGCAAGCGGGCCACCTGATGGAAAGTGTCCACCACTGTCTGTAGACATTAGCAATACGAAGAGTATTGCCAATGCGTTGCCCACCTCTAAAACATGTTGCTCTGGCAGTAAAATGGCAAATACCCCTTCACTGCCAAAGCCACGATCCTTAAATCCCTACTCCATAGAGCACTGGACAGAGCACTTTTTAATGAATTCCCTATCTACTATATTTTTATGGCTGCTGACTCCAAAAATACTATATTCGGTCTCAAAAAAGTTGGCAACCCTAGTTAACACAAATAAAAAGATAACCGTCATTCAGACCAACCGGAAGGTTCACCAGGGTCACAGGAGAAATGGACCTTGAGTCTAGTTGAATAGTCACGAGAGCCGATTGGCAATCATCATCACAGCCCATAACAGTCCACTGCAGGACTTAAAGTACATTAATATTCGTGGACAAATTCACACAGCGCCATCTAGCCCCAAACTAAGCAAAGCTATGGGTCTAGATAACTGATATACTACTTAAAAACTTTTTAAATACATACTTATTATACATAGAAAATCGTCGTTTGAGCCCTCTGTTGACTGGACGTGTTAAAGTAAGGCGCAGAGTGAAAGTATTACGGCGGTGCGCGTGAGTAAGCAAGATTGCCCATCACCCTCGCGTAAAAGAGACGGGTGCTATTATAAACTGTCGCGGTGTCGTCTTGACTCACTTACTTTTGTTTTGCCATTTTATAGTGCGTATTTCTTTTTTTTAGTTCGTATCGTTTTGTGAGTTAAGTTAAATAAAACATTTTTAAAATGAATGTGCAAAGAAGTCCTGTCGACAAGTCTACAGCATCCGCGCCTGATCTAACCGTGCTCCAGGACATCGACACACCATCTCAAGCATGCATTCGTAAACGAAAACAACCTGAAAATGACTTGTCGGAATCACTCGCCCTGTTTCGATGCGAATTAATAGCTTCGTTCCAGCAAATGTTTAACGCTCAGAGTGATAATTTCAAGCAGTTGCGCGAGGATTTCAATATTCTTAAAAATCAAATCTCCGACGTCAAATCATTCTGTGAAGAACTGAAACTTGAGCAAAGTAAGCACAAATTGGAAATTGATGAGTTGAAATATGTGAGTAACATAACCTCGCAAAAATTGTCTAAGTTGGAAAACAACATTATCTCTGGGAATGACGAAATAGCTACCCTAACCGAGCAATTGGCAGCTAAGGAGCAGCAGGGAAGGATTAATAACCTGGAATTATCAGGAATACCATACGCAAAAAAAGAAAACTTACACAATATTGTCCAGTCCATCGCCTCGAAGGTATGCTTCCCAATCGTCCCCACTGATATCGACTACATCCACAGAGTCCGACGGTTCCCAACAAAAGACAACACCAATGAAAACGCCGAAATGATCCCAAACATAATTGTTAGATTTACACAAAGAGAACGTAAAAACGATTTTTTGGCAGCAGTCCGCGTCCGAAGAGTGCTTACCACGGTTGACCTCGGGATGGACGGCCCCTCGAGACCGATATTCATCAACGACCATCTCGCACCCCATAATAAACGGCTGTACCGCCGTGTTCGTCACCTTGGAAAGGAAGCTGGATATAAGTTTATCTGGACAAGAGATGGCAAAATATTCATAAGAAAAAGTGATACCTCGAAGATTATGTTAATTACTAGTGAAAGAGACCTCGACAAAATAAAGTGACTGTTACCGTTACAGACTTTTTATAAAATGCATTTCTATGTCATTGTTTCTGTAAATGTTTTATCTTTATCATATGAATGTAGCTGGGAATATTCCGTATGTGGTGTGAAACATTTGTTCCTTTGTCTATGTATAATAATAATGTATACAACATTTTCAAAAATGTTAAACTATCAGAATATTTGTGCAGCATCAATGCATTTATGTATGTGTAATGTTGTTTACAAGTGTTATAAGTCAATGGGTTATTATTCTTGCCGGTTATATGGCATAAAACAAATGTTAACCGTTAATTTTGGTAATTATTTAGCTATTCAAAATATATTTAAAAACATATGTGTTCTATGTATAATAATAACCCATACAATATTTCTAAAAATCTTAAACTGTCAGGATATTTGTGCAGCATCAATGCATTTATGCGTGAGTAATGTTGTTTACAAGTGTTATAAGTTCACAGGTTGTTATTCTTGCCGGTTATATAGCTTAAAACAGTTGTTTACAGTTAATCTTGATAATTTTCTAGCTATTCAAAACATTTTTAAAAACATATGTGCAATAAACAATAAATGGTCCTGTTCATATATTTACAATCATTTTCTTTACGAGACACAAACAAAACTCCTATATTTCCTTATTACTTGCCAATATATTATTAATAATAATGCTTGACAATAACTTAAGCATTTTTTATCAAAACGTGAGAGGCTTGCGAACAAAATCCCATGAATTCTTATGTAATGTCCTACATCATGATTACGATATAATATGCATCACAGAGTCATGGCTAAGTGACTCATTTTATAGCTCAGAATACTTCGATGGTAGGTATGACGTGTTCCGTTGCGATCGTGATTCGGAAAAATGTGGGTATAACCGTGGCGGCGGAGTGATCGTCGCGGTACGCAGCGAATTGAGTGCCACCGCCCGCACTGAATGGAATGCGCCTGCGCCGGCCGAAGAACTATGGATAAGTATACCTATGCAAAGGCGATCGGACTCTTCTCACCGCGGCAGTAATTCAGTTCGCGTTGCGCCCTTACACTTACATATAGGCTGTACCTATATACCTCATAGCGAGCGGCATGAACGGATGTTGACTTCTTTTTATAATACGACTGCCGAGTTAATAAACTCACTAAATGACGATGCGTTCCTTGTCCTAGGCGACTTTAACGTAACAAACGCGAATTGGTATTATAACGCTGAACTCAACAGTATGTCCATACATCCCACAAATGACACGCTAGCGCAGCTAACGACGGAGTTTATGAGCCTGTCATCATTGTATCAATATAATGCTGAGTATAATGTAAACAATCGCTTATTGGACTTAGTATTTTGTAACTTACACATTACTCCTCTTAGTAACACATCACCGTTGGTCCCGGAGGATGCCCACCATAAACCTATTAGCTTTGATTTACCATTATATCCTCCCACTAATCTTATATCAAACAATACTGGAATAAAAATGTTTTTTAAGGCGGATTACGATTCAATAAAACATGGACTAAACTCTGTGAACTGGGATGATGAGTTTTCTTCTATGGGGAGTCTGGATGGAATGATTGACTATTTTTATAATATCCTGAACAAATTGATTGAAGACTTTGTACCAAGTCGAAACTTACGCACTAACAGTAAATATCCACCGTGGTATACTAGGCCACTCATAAAACTAAACAATGAAAAATGTAAATTTCATAGGAAGTGGAAGGTTTATGGTAATAATGACGATTATCAAACATTTTCTATGTTAAGAAAGCGTTTAAAGAAAATGGAATCTGAGAGTTATATAAATTACATACAGGAATCGGAATCAAAAATGTTAAAAAATCCGAAATATTTTTGGACTTATGTCAAAAGTAAAAAGCTGTCTGGAAACATACCTAACAAAATGACACATAACGGCAGAACTCTTAAATCCGGAAATGAAATATGCGAAGCCTTCAATCAATATTTTCAGTCAGTCTTCGTTCGACCCAGTAACCCTCCAAATATTGAACTATTTAACGAGACCGTGTCCCATCACTCCACAGTTGACATCCACTCAGCCTATATAGATAGGAAAATGGTATTGCGCGAACTTGAACATGTCAATATCCATAAGGGTGCAGGCTCGGACGGTGTCCACCCATTTCTTGTCTCTACCTGTGCTGCTGAATTACTGCATCCTATTTTTCTTATTTTCGAAAGATCATTATTATCTGGTGAATTTCCTAAGATTTGGAAACAAGCCTTAATAACGCCTATTCCTAAAAACAATCAAAGTGACTTAATCACACAATATAGACCAATATCAAAACTTTGTGTTTTTGGTAAAATACTTGAAAAAATCGTTACAGCTCAGTTATCACAAGCCGTTCGTTGTCACATTTCAGAGAACCAGCATGGTTTCTTTAAATCGCGGAGTGTTGACACTAACATGGTGTTATTTACGGACACATTATTAAGTGCCATGGATAATAACCTTCAAGTGGATGCCGTGTACACTGACTTCTCAAAGGCTTTCGATAAAATTAACCATGATCTGCTTCTAAAAAAGCTTATGAAGATTGGTGTGCATGGCAGCTTGCTAAGATGGATTGAGTCCTACATTAGAAACCGTAGTCAAGCAGTTTGTTTAAAAGGCTATCTATCTGGTTACCTGGAAGTGACCTCAGGGGTTCCTCAAGGCTCTCATATCGGTCCAGTTCTCTTTGTATTGTATATTAATGACATCAGCCCATTTTTCGAGAACAGTGACTACTTACAATATGCCGATGACACAAAATTGTACAAAATCATAAAGTCCAAAGACGACTGCCTTAAACTGCAGTCTGATCTAGAATCTCTTACACGATACTGCTCCACAAATCAACTATATTTGAACATCGAAAAGTGTAAAATAATAACATATACTAGAAAGACTAAACCAATACTTTTTAATTACACTCTTCAGAATAACACATTAGAACGAGTTAAAAGTATCCGAGATCTTGGAATTATTATGGACGATAAAGTGTCATTTAACTTACATATAGATCATATAATACAAAAAGCATTTAGAAGTTTGGGATTTATCTACAGAGTAAGTAAGCCATTTAATAAGACCTTAACATTTAAAATTTTATACACTGCTTACGTTAGATCCTTCTTAGACTTTGGGTGTGTTATATGGAACCCTGGCTATCAATTTCATATTGATAGAATAGAAAGAGTCCAAAAAAAATTTGTTAGGTATCTTAATTATCGTAATCATAGTTACGAGTCCTATACGAAATCCCTTGCTAAGTATAAAATTTTGTCACTTTCTGACCGGCGAAAACAGTTTGACATTATTTTTCTCTCAAAAGTTGTAAATTCCCAAATTGACTCACCCAGTCTGCTAGCCAAAATTCACCTTAACACAGGAATTCGTTTGCCCGTTAGACTCTCACGTCAAAAACCAAATACTTTCACACCCCCATTTCTTAAAAAAAACTATACACGTAATAGTTTTGTGTCTCGTACCCTTAACTTATACAATAAAGAATTGTCAAATGTAAATATATTTAACACTTCTAAACAAAAGTTGTGTAACTCACTCTTCAATATTTTACTCGCCTATTGAAAGCGCACATATGTTTCTGTTTTTCGAATATGAAATAAGCACATTATCTACCTCTTGATATGCTGTTGTACAGCTTGAACCATCTAGCACACCCAGTAAATTTATTTAAGTTAATTTGCTCTTTTAGCATGTCTGGTGTATTCACAAGGCTCAAATAAGTTGTATGTATTTCTTTTGTTATTATTTGATATTCGGCACTATAGGTCGATAAATTGTAACCAAATTTTATTGTAACTACCTCTGTAAAATGACTGTTTGTGCCAAAATAAATGAAAAAAAAAAAAAAAAAAATAGAACACCCAGACCCGTAACTGAAATTAAAATTCATCATTTCAATTTCTGCCCGGCCGGGAATCGAACCCGGGACTCTAATGTAACTCTTGCGTGGCAGACTGACATGTTGACCATTGAACCACTCAGGTCGTCAAGGGAAGGTTATTGCCATAATCTCCACGCTTGACAGGCGGGTTGGAGATCGCAGTGTCGTAAATATAACAATGGAAAACGCTGCTGTCCATTTTTCAGCCTACGGAGACTCTAGACATTTTGCCTCGGAAACATGAGTCGCCTTGTACGACACCCACAAGTGTAAGGGGTTGGTGCTATTCTTCTCTGCCGATTGGCAATAATACCCTATAACTTAGTTACAGAAGTTTTTGTCTGATTGAGGAAAGAACATCGAAACTCATACGACTCATCGACCTCTATTATGGTTCAGTCTGAAAACCAGCGCTGTGTTTGGCTGCCATTCATAGCATTAAGCGGATTTTCCAGAAGCGTAATTATACCGTTTTGTTCACAAGCTCTTTCAGTATATTATACTTGTGTAGATTCAAAGGCCTACAGACTAACACCAGCATTAGTAAGACACCAAACTCACCGGTAGCATAAATATGGTCGACCAACAGATGTCCCTCGTTCACGCCGAGCACGGTGGCCGGGAACATGATCACGTGGAACGGAACGTTGTCCTTCGCCATGAATTGGTACAGTTTCACCTGTTGGGTAGGCGGGGACAGGGTTATATTATTGTTATAGTGTTATATTTGACATTTGCCTTCTCCTATACTATACCTATTGATAAATTACCTATGGTAATATTTTGTTTATAATTGACATTTTATTCTATATTATTGTATTTGACATTGACATTGTATTTAGCCTCAGTACTTTAGTTTAAAAACAAAAATAACAGTTTACCTACATTGTAATTACAATGATCTACTTATTAGATGTGCTTGCTTGGATAAATTCACACAGCGTCATCTAGCCCCAAGGTGAACACAGTTTGTTTTATGGGTGTTAGATAACTGACAAACTACTTGTATATTTAAAAAAAATACATATTACACCCAGGTCCCAGTAAAGAAAAACATAGAAAGGTATGTATCTCACATCGTACTCCTTCCCAGGTTTCCACCAGGTCTCGTGCTGCTTGGTGGCGAGCTGCGTGATGCTCATGTAGCCGATGGGGGCGTCGAACCACACGTAGAATACCTGAGGAGAGCATTTACTTTCTTTTAACCCGGCTATACATGTTGGCAGACGCAGCGTGGGTAGGCCTCCCGCAAGGTGGACCGACGACCTGGTAAAGATCGCAGGTACCAGCTGGATGCGGAAGGCACGGGACCGGCCGCCGTGGACGACCTCTGGGACCTATGCTCAGCAGTGGGCGTCTTTCGGCTGATATGATGATGATGACAGGTGCGGATCCAGGGGCAATGGGTGCAATTCCCCCCTCAGCCCCGACTCTGATAACCGACAATCGCCTATGGTTTTATGAGCCAAAAGGCCAAAAATTCGAAGCTAGCTGCGCTCGCTCAATTCTTTTTATTGCTTTTATCAATCACTCCAGCTTTTTAGAATAGAAATGTCAAAAATTTCGAGCTAGCGTCGCTCGCTCATTCATTGCCTTCAATTTTGTCATACTCATCATCACCATCATCGTCCTAGCGCTTATCCCGGCCTCTGCCAGGGTCCGCTTTCCTACTCATTCTCCTCCACTTCACCCGGTCTTCGGCATCCTCGCGTCGTAAGCCGTTGGCTCTCGCATCCGACTCAGCGATGTCAATCCATCGTTTCTTGGGTCGCCCACGGGGCCTCTTTCCCAAAACCGATCTTTGAGGTTTACGCAACACGTGACCAAACCAGCGCAGGCGCGGCTCTTCGATCTTATCTGCGATATCCATCACGAGAATGATACGACTACGTTTATGTCTATGTCTAAACCTCACCTTTTTTTTTTTTTTATGTCATACGGTAGGCAAACAGGCAAGCGGGCCACCTGATGGAAAGTGGTCACCACTGCCTATAGACATTAGGAACACCAAGAGTATCGCTAATGCGTTGCCCACCTCTATAACACGTTGCTCTGGCAGCAAAAAGCAAATGCCACTCCACTGCCAAAGCCACGGTTCCCCAAATCCCCACCCCATGGAGCACTGGAAACCTTACTCACCGGCAGAAACACAATACTATTTAAAAGAGTATTATTAAGCTGCGATATTCTGTAAGGTGGAGGTACTTCCCCAGTCGGGCGGCTCCAATTCGAACGAGATACCCCGCTATGCCCTACCTCTCTTAAACCTCTCTTATTCTACCACATGACCAAACCAGCGCAGACGCGCCTCCTCGATCTTATCAGGAGTCTGCTTCGACCATGTCTAAATCTCACCTTATTCTCGAACCCCTGCACAGGCACCGGGACCCCCCACTTGAGGTCCCTGGTGACGGCCCGGGGCCGCAGCCGCTCCCGCAGCCAGGCGCGGGTCACGGCCCGCGCGGGGCCGGACCAGCCGCCCTGCTTGGACTCGATCCAGGTGCGGAGGGAGGGTTCCAGCTGGGGGACAAATACTAAAACTGTTACAAAATGCGGTGATATTAAACACTTGCCGAATAATCGGAAAGTTTTTATAGTAACCAAATAGTTTAGTAGGTAGTTAATTTAAAAAAATTTTAAAATTCAAAATTTCTTTATTGATTAGGACATTAAATATCTCTTTCAATCGTCAAAAAGGAGGGGGATAGGAAAGTAGGAAGGAAACACACAGTGACACGCTGACCGCCCTATGGCCGCAGATAAACCCATCCCACGCCAACCACGACCGAACCGTGCTCGACAATGCCAGGCAGAGCCGGAACGCGTTCGTTAAGCAACCAATGTTTCGTAACCAAACTTTCGTACCCTGTCCGAGCTCGATGAACAGCTGATCGCTAGCCCTGAGTACGAGTGCGGTCTTGCACCGAGGTTGTATGAGGTCGCATTGATCAGTTTGCCGCATTTGTCTCCCTGGTGACTCTTCTTGCTAAGCTTTCATTGATAGCGACACTTGTAGCTGGGCATTTTCCCCACCAGATGCATTGGCGTTTCGTAACCATTGTTTCGATAGTTTCGTAACCACGAATTTCATAAACAGATTTTCGTACTTGTGTTAACCTCGCAAATCGCAAATTTTTCATAACCATTACACATCGTAACCAGATAGTTTCGTAACCGGGCAGATTTTTAACCAATTAATGTTTCGTAACCAGACTTTCGCAACCAATGTTTCGTAACGCTATTCTGAGATCCAAGCTTTCTTACCTGTCCAAGCTCGCTCGCCCGGAGTTTCCTAACCCGATACGTTCGCAACCAAATAGTTTTGCAACCAGTGGTTTCGTAACCACCGAACACTGTTTCGTAACCTTCGCAACCCGACATACCTGTCCGAGCTCGATGAACAGCTGTTCGCTAGCCCGCAATATGGGCGCGGTCCCGCACTGCTTGCACCTGGGCTGTATGAGGTCGGGCGCGTTTATCAATTTCCCACACTTGTCGCACTGGTCGCCGCGGGCACTCTCGTACAGACAACCTGGGTGGGGACAGGTGCCTTCCACGAACCTGGAATATGGACAAGTTTTCAACACCTGTTCAACCACACAGCGGGTGACTATTGCGATTTTCTATCTAAATGTGACTTTTTTTTATGTCATACGGTAGGCAAACATGCGAGCGGGCCACCTGATGGAAAGTGGTCACCACTGCCTATAGACATTAGCAACACCGGGAGTATCGCCAATGCGTTGCACACCTCTATAACACGTTACTCTGGCAGCAAAAAGGCAAATGTCCTTCCACTGCCAAAGCCACGGTTCCCCAAATTCCCACTGCATGGAGCACTGGAAACCTTACTCACCGGCAGAAACACAATACTATTTAATAGAGTATTGTTTAGGTGCGGTATTCTGTAAGGTGGAGGTACTTCCCCAGTCGGGCGGCTCCAATTCGAACGGGATACCCCGCTATGCCCTATTTCCTTCACGTCCTTCCAATATTCAAATCTTGGCCTTCCTCTTCCTCTCTTTTCCTCACCCTTCTATAGGTAGTGGTGACCACTTTCCATCAGGTGGCCCGCTTGCCTGTTTGCCTACCGTATGACATAAAACAAAAGATCCATATTAAAAATTACACTTTTAGTTTTCTTTCGTTCAATACTGCTACATAAATTCAACTATATGTACTATGTACTACATAAATTCATCGGACTAACACAATTAATACAACAGCAAAGTTCATTATAATCACAGAAAACACAGAACTCACCTATCCGCCAGGAATCTGTCGCATTTCTCGCATAGCAGCTGATCGACAGAATGACTGCTGACGAAGCCATTCTCTTTCAGTTTCAGGAACAATTTCTGGGCTATCCTGGAAGAATGGAATAGGAAACATTTATTGTACAGAAAAACAACACCACAAAATAAAATGTACAAATGAAGAGAGAAAAAAATCCAGATGTGAAGTGAAATAATGTGAAAAAACTGTCAGTGACATCTCTTAGGGTGGGTCCATTCAAACTAGTGTAGTCAAAACGCATTCCTAAAATATGAACAGCAAATTCACCGTTATCTCAACAATGTAAAGCTCATATTTCTTTTGAGCTAAAAAGACGAAAAAACCTGCACATTTAATAGAACAGTAAAAATAGTATGTCTGTACGTTGAATATATTTACGAAAAAAAAATTTTTTTAACGATAGATTTCGTAATAGAATTTTACACATTTTTGTCCGTCTGTCGATTGTACACGATAATCTCCGGAACTACTGGACGGATTTGAATGAAATTTTTTTTTGCGTAGCTATTGAGCCTGGGCAACATATTGAGATTTGGAAGCTAGAACACCTGTAGAACCATAATAGACCAGCTAAATTATAAGAAATTTGGAAATGGCCGAACGGATTTTGATGGGGTTTGCACAGTTTTGTAGTTTCATAATCCATAGTCTGTGCCTACCTCACCTGTGGTACACAGGATGAACTTCATGTATGTATGTAGTTTGGGATCCAATTTAAAATCTAGGCCATGTTTTATCTTATTCGGTTGTGTAGAACCAGAGATACAGCTTAACCTCTCCATAGTCTCTTACGGTGAGGGAAAACATCGTGATGAAACCTGCACATTCAGGCAACTGAATCCGTCCGTAATTAGGCTCCCCTGATAGCAGGGTCGCGGAGGTCAGACAGCAGTCGCTCCACTACAATTATCTGATCTGCCGAATCCTGGATCACGGTCAAGGCGGACCCCGGGCCCTCGTGCGCGAGAGCACAACCGGGACACAAACGCCAATATGATTTTACCTCTTCTGAGAAGAATGCGCAAAATATCTAGTTTTATACATCGTTATTTTTGAGATTTGTGTCTGATCAACGGCATCCATAATATATTTGAACTATTTCTTCTTTTCACGCGAACTACTTGTACATACACAACATCGCATACAGAATATCGCAGCCAAATAATACTCTTTTAAATAGTATTGTGTTTCTGCCGGTGAGTAAGGTTTCCAGAGCTCCATGGGGTGGGGATATGGTGAACCGTGGCTTTGGCAGTGGAGTCGCATTTGCCTTTTTGCTGCCAGAGCAACGTGTTATAGAGGTGGGCAACGCATTGGCGATACTCTTGGTGTTGCTAATGTCTATAGGCAGTGGTGACTACTTTCCATCAGGTGGTCCGCTTGCCTGTTTGCCTACCGTATGATATAAAAAAAAATTAAGAGATCTACTCACTCTGTCTGTTCGTTCGTGCTAGTCCGACCGAAGTAGTCGAATCCGATATTGAACCATCGGTACACAGAGTTGTGTATGTCGAAATATTTGTCGCAGATCTGCTTAGGCGTTAGACCTTCTTCTAGTGCCTGAAAGTAGGGATTTTGGTTAGTATTTCTTTTAAATATCTCAAGAATGGTGTGTGGTGCCGCCACCTCAAAGAATAGCACCACCCCATCTCTTCCCGTGGGTGTCGTAAGAGGCGACTAAGGGACAAATCCGAAAGGTGGGCAGCAGCATCTTTCTGGGTAGATTTACATCAACTGCACTGCGATCTCCAACCCGCCTGCCAAGCGTGGAGATTATGGCAATGACCTTCCCTTTCGTGGGAGAGGCCCGGAGTCCTGCAGTGGACTGTTATGGGCTGTGATGATGATCTCAAGAATGCGGTAACTGTTACTGGGTACTCATCCCCATAACGTGGACCCTCTAGTGGTGTCCACGCGAACGATTCGGATGTGGAATGAGCTCCCAGCCACAGTGATTCCTTTGGACTATGACATGGGATCGTTCAAGAGGTATATTAAAGCTCTCCTCAGAGGCGGGCAACGCATTGGTGACTCCCCTGGTGTCGCTGATGTCCATAGGCGGCGGTGACCACTTTCCAACAGGTGGCCCGCATGCCTGTTTGTATGCCATATAACATAAAAAAAAATATGGGTAGTTAAATATTCCAATTGCTGTAATTTGTGCAATAAAGTTTTTAAATAAATAAATAAAATAAATAAATATTCAGAAACCTGTCCCGCCTAGGGTTTCGTTAGAAAGAATTGACATGCAATGGAAAAGTTTGCCCATTCCTGCTCTAAATGATAATGAAAACCGCATCAAAATCCGTTGCGTTTATGATCCGGCCGGTTTGCACTGTGTATTGTCAAAGACACTCATCGTCCATAGGCTGCGGTGACTGCTTACCATCAGGTAGGCCGCAAGCTTGTTTGCCACCTTAGTGGTATAAAAAAAACAAGACATATTTAGATAGTGCTAGACTTACTTTAGTCTCGGTGGCCGTGCCGTACTCGTCGGTGCCGCATATGAACAACGTGTTGTAGTCACATATTCGACAGTACCTGAGAACATAACAAACATTTTTTATTTAAAAGTTTAGTAATTGATCGCCGCCATTTTGATTCCATCCTGTGGAATTACGTCACAGAATTCGTACCGCCGAACTCAGTATCGGTCAGAATTAACGAAATTAATGCCATTGGGTATACATATAGTAACGATTTGTTTTGCATGAACAATTTATTTATTTATTTATTAATATTTATTTAACAGTTTATTGTTCACACGATAGAGCATACAGTTATGTAACAGAAGATTATGACACAACAGGCACCGCTTATCTCTAGCAAGAAATCTCTTCCAAAAATGAAAAAAATGTACTTTATAATAGAATATTTTCAGATTCTTTTCGTATTTGGTTTTTTTGAGTGCATACTATGCAAGTACGTACATTAAGCATCCCGCAATGATAAATTTATTTATAAAACGAGATCAAATTAAAACTAAAAAGCTTGAAAGTTATGTTAGTAGAGCGGAACACAAAATTCACTCCCATGTAGTTATAGTACTAAATGTCGTTCAAAATCGTACTTTCAGTCCATTTCACAGGGCCCTATTGGAGTAGAGCCTATCCGAATTGCATGTTGTGACGTCATTCCACATGGTGGGATCAAGATGGCGGCGTACTGTCAGAGATCAGAAGTACCGCTACAGGTGTAGCTACTCATAGGCAGTGGTGACCACACAGCATCAGGTGGCCCGCTGGCCAGTATATCTACAGCTAGACATAAAAAAAACTATTTTCTAAGTAACTCTCACCTAGCGAAGATATCAGCTGATAGCACGCATCCGATGATGTTACCCAGGTGCGGTACGTTGTTCACGTACGGGAGGGCTGAGGTTATCAGGCGGTTCTTGCGACCTTTTATTGGTAACCTGCAAAATATACGTAAGTTAGGATTTCACCGGATAATTGGAGATATTCTGAGAGCCTATTAAATAGAATAATACATACATACATAAATCTCACGCCTGTGTCCCACAGGTGGGGTAGGCAGAGACTATGGACCGCCACTTTGCTCTGTCCTGACACAACTCACATACATCCATAACAACAAAGAAAAAATGGTTCAAACAATTGTAATAGATGGCGTTGCTAACCAATACCACTGTGGCTACATCTATCGCTCTACTGCTCCAATAGGGAAGACTCAAACGATACTCATATTACGAAATCACGAACGCTAACAATCCTACATCGCGCTAGAGAAATGTGCCAACTTCCACGGCATATATACAACTTCCGACGATCAACTGTCGAACCCTTGGTCCCCTGGTCACAACACCCGGCCAGGTGGGTGATTACCCTTTTCTACCTTCGCTCCATCTTCGCTTGCCAACATTGGCGGCTATCTTACCCTTCACCGCCAAACCACAATTCTCAAAAACAAATCATAACTTAGACAAATAGTGGTAATGAAGACATTTTGCGGTTTTTCTCAGAAACGGTACAAAAACTAAGTATCATTGACAGAAAGCGGCACCGGGGATCGAACACGGTACCTCTCACTTACGAATCCGCCCCTCTAGCCATTAGGCGAGCCAAACTGAATGTGTAACCATGATCCAATCTGGTCAGGTTTCCCTGGTAGCAGGGTCACGGAGGTGACATGGCAGTGGCTCCACTGTAATCACCTCATCACCAAATCCTGGACCATGGTCAAGGCGGATCCCGGGCCCTCGCGCGCGAGAGCACAACCGGGATATTACGCAAAGATGATTATTTTATTATTATCTTATTTATCCCCACTTACACCAATTTCTCCTGCCTAAGCGGCGGCTGTAACCTCTCCAGGCCGTGTAGCCAGCTGTCCTTCGCCGCTTCTATTTCCTCCGCCGATGGGCCTTCCACCACCTCGTCTGGTGTTCTGGAAGAGATTGGGTTACATTAGACATATACAGTAATTTATTCGGATCCCTATTACATTCTTAACCTAAGGTAAATTATAAAGATTTAAAATTACATAAGACCAGCCAGCCAGTGATGTATCGGAAACCCAAACGGACCAGTATCAGTATTACAGCGCTGGTTTTCACAAAAGCCCATGCATCCCACGCGCGTTACGCGAACGGTTAAAATTATTATTTAAATATAAAAAACATTAAAACGAATATGCAATTTTTATTTAGGCTACGATGGTAAGTCAGTCGTTCATGTTTTGGATTAGGTTAGCGGCACTTATCTAGTGGCAGCGCGCTTGCGAGACCGATAACCAAGGTTAAGCAATGCTCGCAGGGTCCGGTGGTTGGGTGACCGTTTCGTATTTTGAAGCTAGTCGAACGTTCAGATATGTAGATAAATTCTTTATTGCTCACACAAAAACAATTACATAAACCAGCAGAGAAAACTCTAGTTGTGGGCAAAGGCGACTTTATCGCTGCAAGCGATCTGTACCAGGCAACCTTTGACTAAAGAACCGCTTAATGTTCAGCACCAGCAACGAGCTCGCCACTCGTAAGGTGTGACTCCTAGTACCGTTGGCGAAGCGAGGTTGACCAAGGTCTACCGCTGGGACCCTGGTACTAGTTGAATAGTTTTGGGAGTCGATTGGTGCCCCGTGACGGTATAATTATTTATTTTAAACTAATGGCCGTGTGGTGTCCGGCAGAGTAGAATAGCACCAATCCCTTACGCTCATGAGTGTCGTACAAGGCGACTTATGTTTTCGAGGCAAAAGATCAGGAGTCTCCGTAGTCTGGAAAATGGGCAGCAGCATTTTCCATTGTTATATTTAAACACTGCGATCTCCAACACGCCTGCCAAGCGTGGAGATTATGGCAATAACCTCCCCTTCCGTAGGAGAGGCCCTAAGTCCTGCA
This sequence comes from Blastobasis lacticolella, assembly GCA_905147135.1. Classification (NCBI taxonomy): domain Eukaryota; kingdom Metazoa; phylum Arthropoda; class Insecta; order Lepidoptera; family Blastobasidae; genus Blastobasis; species Blastobasis lacticolella. The sequence continues at coordinate 3,342,726 of LR990067.1, forward strand.
GTGGACTGTTACGGGCTGTTGTACTAAATAATAACCAATTACTCACAGTTCATCATCACAGCCCATAAGGGAGGGACTCTCCCACAAAAAGGGAGGTTATAGCCATAATCTCCACGCTTGGCAGGCGGGTTGGAGATCGCAGTGTTATAATATAACATTGGAAAATGCTGCTGCCCATTTTCCAGTCTACAGAGGCGCTTAGATCTTTTGCCTCGAAAACATTAGTCGCCTTGTACGACACTCATGAGTGTAAGGGGTTGGTGCTATTCTACTCTGCCGGACACCACACGGCCGATTCACAGTTATATCATAGTTATTCAACCAGTCAGCCACAGATTCGCGAAGGGTCCACTATTACATAGTACAAAATTAAGTCGCTTTCCCTGATTCGCCTGTATATCCCCGAACTCCTCCTCAACCACGCACCGGATTTCGATGCGGTTTTCACTAACGTTTAGAGAATTTCTTCCGGAAGCTTTACATGTATAATCCATTCACATTATAATACAGAAAACCTGTACAAAACCAAGTCAAATCACTATAATATAATAATAATAATAATTTATTTGCCAAAATTACAACCTTACAAAGTATTATGGTACAATTATAACAGTCTTTAAGTTCACACAGATCTAAAGATATACATATTAAAATACGAGTAGTCTATTACAACACACTAGTCTATTACAAAGCAAGCACATACCCGACTGGCGACAAGACGCTAGGCAATTGTGGCGCCCCCAGCGCCGAGACCGTGCCGGGCACCGCGCCCGCGCTGCCGCCCCACTGCTTTACTGCTTCCTGTGATAGCGTCGTCATCATCATCATCATCATCATCAGAATCATCACCATCACCGTCAGAATCATCATCATCATCACCAACATGATCATCGCCATCAGAATCATCATCATGTATGTATGTAAACTCTTTATTGCATATTGAATAAATACAGAAATGAGAATAATATAATTTTATAAAGCAAAGGCGGGCTTATCCTACAATGAGTTTTCTTCCAGCCAACCTGTATTCTATTCAGCACTGGTTTATTATTTTTAGATCACACTGCAGATAGGTAAACAGTACAATACAGAAAGCTATAATACAGAAACCCGTAATTACGAAAATAAATTACGGGATAAAAAAATATTATCTACATAAAACGCTGCTGTAGGCTTACCATGAGCTTTTATAGCAGGACCTAAACAGAACTGCCCTGCTCAGAACGAGACATTGCTATAAGAGCTTATGGTATCCCCATGGGTCAGGGGCCATGGTGGCCCCCGTTTCGGTGTGTACGATATTAGCAACTTTTGGTAGTGGCCACAACTATTGCCATATTTGACATAAGCCTCCTCCCTCCCAAATTGCTGCGCCCTCATCATCATAGCCCGTAACAGTCCACTGCAGGACTTAGGGCCTCTCCCACGAAAGGGGAGGTTATTGCCGTAATCTCCACGCTTGGCAGGCGGGTTGGAGATCGCAGTGTTTAAATATAACAATGGAAAATGCTGCTGCCCATTTTCCAGACTACGGAGACTCTTGATCTTTTGCCTCGAAAACATTAGTCGCCTTGTACGACACCCATGAGTGTAAGGGGTTGGTGCTATTCTACTCTGCCGGACACCACACGGCCAGGGTCTATATTGTATTTACATTATTATTGTAATCACTTTGTGGAAGCAAATAAATATAAATAAATAAATAAATAAACTTTATGCTGACGGGGTCCAGTTGCACTGAAAGCCACGACACAGAGTTCTGGAAGCGTAGTTTAAACAACGCTACTGGGAATATATCAACTGTAGGTAGGTAGGTACTTATATATTTTACGCGCTCGCTCCGTTGTCCAAAAGGCGTCATACAAAAATGGACCTTATTCTGTGAGCAATATATTCCATTTTGTTTGCTTTCTGGTGACTTAGGTTTCAGGATTAAATTGAGGTGTAATTGGCCTAATAGCTGGGTGTCCTTAAAATGCAGTTTTGTCTTTGGCATTTCAACCATAATGTACTTATAATTTTATATGTATTTAACTGCTATAAAACTGTGAAATGAACTTTTTTTTTTATGATATACGGTAGGAAAACAGGCGAGCGGGCTACCTGATGGGAAGTAGTCACTACTGCCTATAGGCATTAGCAACACCAAGAGTATCGCTAGTGCGTTGCCCACTCTATAACACGTTGCTCCGGCAGCAAAAAGGCAAATGCCCCTCCACTGCCAAAGCCACGGTTCTCAAATCCCCACCCCATGGAGCACTGTAGACCTTACTCACCGGCAGAAACACAATACTATTTAAAAGAGTATTGTTTAGCTGCGGTATTCTGTAAGGTGGAGGTACTTCCCCAGTCGGGCGGCTCCTATTCGAACGGGATACCCCGCTATGCTCTACCTCTCTTAGAACTAATAGATAATAATAATAATCCTGTTGCGTACCTGTATAGCTTTCGCTTGGGCCATTTCTTCCATCCATCTCGTGATACCCTTGTATGATGTCATGTACTGAGTTTTCAGGTCTTCTCTGTAGTACAGCGGGTACAGGGTGCTCCATATCGATATGTCCGCTGCCGACAGTAGTTTGTCCTGTAAAAAAAGAGAGCATCATGTATAAAACATAGCCTGGAAAGGCTGGAAGTTAAAAACCAATGTACATTTAGTGCATAGTTTTAATAAATAAATAAATATTCGTGAACAAATTCACACAGCGCCATCTAGCCCCAAACTAAGCAAAGCTTGTGCTATGGGTGCTAGAAATAAAACTTCCTGCCATAAAGGACCACGGTATGGAACGAGTTTCTTGCAGTGGTGTTACTAGACCATTACGGTATGTCTATGGACAGCGGTGATCACTTTCCATCAGGCGATAAGCTTGCTCGTTTGTATACCACTGTTTATAAAAGAGAGAAAAAAGGAAACATAAAGGCCCTATCACACAGGGCAATAGCCAGGCCAGTCCAGCAAGAGCAGTGTATAGGCTTGTATCAATCGTAAGCAAGTCTAATAGGCGTAAGCCAATACATTGTTCTTACTGGACTGGCCTGTGGTACACTGACAGGGCCTTAAGAACAGATCGATTGACATAGCCGAGTCGGATGAGAGAGTCAACGGCCTAAGACGCGAGGATGCAGAAAATAGGGCGCAGTGAAAAATAAGGAGTAGGAAAGCAGATCCTGGATTTACCGTTAGGATGATGTTAATAAGATATAAAGTGAAGCAAATAAGAAAAGACAAGTTAAATTCTCCCACGCACACTAAGGTTGTGGAATGAACTACTTGGAGAGGTTTTCCCTGGAGAGTACAACATGGAGTTCTTCAAGAAAGGGGTTTAAATGTTTTTACGGGGTCGGCAACGCGTGGGTGATGCCCCTGGTATTGCAAACGTCCATAGGCTGCGTTGACTGCTTACCATCAGGCAGGCCGTAAACTTGTTTGCCATCTAGGTAGAACAAAAAAAAAGAACTTAAAACCCAACTCACCCCTAAAATATACTCATGCTTGCTGAGAAGTGTATCGATCATTTGCAGTAACGTGACTAACAGCTGTTTCAGGTCAGCGGAGACCGTTTTGCTGGCCACCACCGCCGCTATCGTCGGCTGGAGCCTCGTAGCTTCCCACTCTTGCATCTGTTGGCTGGTGGAATAGCTTGTTTCAGAATTAATTGTCAAATATTTTTAGTAGATGAGTAGGTGGTAGGTATAGTACACTTATTTTGTTCAGCATAAACAACAAATGTAGGTAATAACCAATATGTCAATTAACCAAATAAATAAATAATCGTGGACAAATTTACACAGCGCCATCTAGCCCCAAACTAAGGAAAGCTTGTGTTATGGGTACTAGCTAACTGATATACTACTTATATATTTTTTTAAATAAATACTTATTATACATAGAACACCTAGACCCGTAACAGAAATTAAAATTCATAATTTTAAATTTCTGCCCAGCCGGGAATCGAACCCGGGACCTCTTGCGCGGCTGACTGGCATGTTGACCACTGAACCACTCATGTCGTCAAATAAAAGACATCGCAACTATGAGGCGGGCAACGTATTGGTAGCGCAACTACTGTTGCTGATGTCCATAGGCAGTGGTGACCACTTCCTATCAGGTGGCCCACTAGCACAAAAATGTTAAATACGTAAACAATATTGGAGGAATATAATAAAGACTAGAGAAGTGTAACTAACATTCTAAAGGTGAATGGCGAGTACATTGAAAACTTTTTAATTGCATTTTTATCAACATAGCTTAGCAAAACACTGAGTCACACTTTCCAGCGGTAATCTGTATAGGCTATTGATAATGATTTTATTGCTTTGCAACACGGTTGGAAAGTACTATTTTTCGGTTCACAAGATTTCAACCATTGGCTGTAAAGTTGTCAAAAGTATAATTATAATATAACACCACCACAGGGCTTGTATAACCAGGGTTCAGGGTCCCCAGTGGAGGATCTTGGTAAACATACCTTATATTTAATAATATTTTAAGGGTAAGTTCCAGGTTTACTACCACACACTTTTGTTGACAAGTAGCACGATGATTTGACGCAGTTGCATGCATCATGGTCATGGGATGACCCGGAACATACCCATAAAATGTGTGATAATAACCACGATAGTTTAAAACATTATAACTACAAAGATAAGGCACTCACCACTGTCCATTAGCAGAGAGATCCAACACCGGGAAGAGGTACTGCGCAGCAGCATTGCTCGAGAAGAAACTGAGGTCTCCGTCGACTTCGAGGAACGGCAGACTCCGGGGCCCTGTAAAAACGCCATCTGATGGCACACACAATAGTCACGGCTTAGGTATAGCCAGCCACCAGTTTAGCATACAACGCGATAGGATTTTAATATACCATGCACTACGTACCTACATAAAATTAAATATATTTTTATTCTTATCTCTATAAAAGATATACACAAAATACAATAACATTAAGGAATGTTTTGTTTAAGATAAGACTGTATGGGTGATAAATAATCTGCATGCATATGGATTTTAAGAAATTATTATGATAGATAAGACACCTGTTGGATAATTATAAAACAAAATTATATTACAGCACAGAGGATGCAGTTAAATACTAGAACTATGCAATACAATAATACCTTCACTTATTAATAAAAAATGCAGTGTAGCATATTTTCCATACGCCATGCATTAATTTCTTACAACTTTGTACTTGTTAGCATGCTGACCATGCATTTTCTGATGCAATAATTTGGCCAATCTTTTTCCTATTGGATTCTTTCTCTTACACCATTAAAGTTGGCATTTAAAATATATTTTTGGCCTTAAGACAACTTGTGATGAGATAAAACTAGTTCACAAAACTATCTTAAAGTATATGGACTTACTTACACTACAATAGAATCAGGAAATATTAGAGAAATAAAGGTTTATTACCAGCAAGTGAGGCAGGCTTCAACTCCACCTTTTTGCCAGCTAGATTCGCCGCTATGAGCAATTTTAGCGTTGCCGTGTTGTTATCGTTTGTATAAATCCTCATTTTCACTAATAAATAAATGAAATAAAGTAATAATAAATATTAAAATTATTCAGGATAAGATTTTAGATATAACCTCCGAAAACTCGCATGACATGACAGACAGATGAGACAGACAATAAAAGTTGACAAGTGGCCTAAAGGCTGTTTACATCAAAGTTGATCAAAGTTAATGACGTAACGATCTTTGTAAACGCATTGAATGAACGGAATCGCTATTTGTACATCGTACACTGAATGAAATCCGCTTAAGACCGGGTGAATGACGTACAGAAAAGACCGAAAGCAGGTGACAGCAGATGTCAACTATCAAATCGCTATTCGGAATCGCTATTTGTACATCGTACACTGAATGAAATCCGCTTAAGACCGGGTGAATGACGTACAGAAAAGACCGAAAGCAGGTGACAGCAGATGTCAACTATCAAATCGCTATTTGTACATCGTACACTGAATGAAATCCGCTTAAGACCGGGTGAATGATGTACACGAAAGAGCCGAAAGCAGGTGACAGTGACAGCTATTCTATGACAGGCGACAGGAGGTGGTCGTACGTGCGTGAGGAACGACATCATCGCGCAAGACCTCCGTAGTCCGGCAGATGACAAATTCGTCCGTATGTTGGCGCGTCAAATATTCGATCCTAACGATCACGGGCGCGACCACACGTCAACGGCATCGCCCCGCACCATGCCCCGCGAGCTGCTGCGTTCCCCGTCCTTGAACGGGTGAGCCGGCCTCCGCTCCCCGTTAACTATCGGCACATCACGACTGCCTCCACTGGAAAGCGGTCACCCAAAGTTTGTCCCATCCTAGATGCAGCCTGGACACGGGGACCGACTCACAGGCGCGCAGACCTCCCGACAAGTTCTTTAATCTGCAGACGAATAAGAAATTCCATGCGCTCTGTTATACAGGGGGGTTAGAGCATACCAATGGGTGCAATTCAAAAGAACTTAGACCAATCGAGAAAAGGCACCCGGGTGGCCTACAATACGAGTTCCATAAAAGGTTGGCGTGGTCTTCAAGTAAATCCATCCATAATGAATTCCGAACAGGCTGGTTATGAACTGGACTAAGTTACCACAAAGTGTTATGACAGTGTCATCAGTGAACTCGTACAAAACAAACTAGATAATTGGTTGAAGTTCAATAAACAATCTGTGTATTGAAGTGAATTTGATGTGACTTTCAACAGTGCATGAAATAGACTCATCATCGTTTGGGTTTGTTTCTAGTCAAGTCTACAAGTTTGTATCTCTTACTAATTTAAACACATGCAATAGAACTATATATTTTGAGTCAATACAATAAAAATGTAGTAGAAAATATATATTGCTGTAATAAAATGATATATGCCCCTGGTCTACAGAGGTATTATCTTGCATAAAATTAGTCACAACAAGCTCTTTAAGCAAAAGAGTACTTATTTATTATTATTTATGTTTTACATAGTGTTTGTTAATGTTTAGACATACCTACAAACAGTATACATATTATGACATTAATCGACTTTCATAGTAACCTCCGATAGCTGATATACATACCTTTTCCTTACAAATTAATTTTTTATGAAATGATTACTAGGTTGATTACTTTATATTGCTATTTATTTAATAAGAAAAAAATAAAAAAACTTTTTATAAACATGATTTATTTTATGTTTACACCACAGTAATGAGGCTCCAATGGAGCGTTGGTGGCAGAGTAGTTAAGGTATCTTAATCATAAGTGAGAGCTACCGGCTTCAAATCCCACTGCGTACCAATGACACTTTTCTGCATTATGTACATTAGTTGAATATCAACTGATGCTCTTATGGTGGTGGAAAATATAGTGATGAACACAGACAGACAGACAGTCACAAAGGTCAGATGGGAGTTGCTCATGATGAGATCATGGTCAAGGCAGGTTAATATAAACCATCCAAGAGGAGAGAGAAGAAAGAATTAGAATAATCAAGCATTGATTTATAATTATACATACCTACACACACACACTCAAGCCCATATGCCATAGGGGTAGGCAGATACTATTGAGTGCCACATGCTACAATCCTGAAACACCACTCTTGCAGCCTAGGGGCCATCTGCCGACCATTCTTTCTGTGATGTCTATCTGATTACTTAAATATAATTTACTGATAAGTTTGAGATATAACATATAGATCACTTCATAAAATCTCCCACAGTTATTATCCATGTGCAGTTTGGATCTTTGTGAATATTCAACTATTCACATTTATCCAGGGCTAAAAGTATAGATCCCTAAAAATAAATAGTGTAGCTCCCTATTAAATCAGGTTAGTATTTTTCCTCTAAAATACAGTAATAGTAAATTGAAACAAATAAAATCAACTTGTGCCACATAGTCAGGTAGAGTATTATGTAGATTTACCTAAGAATTCAAGTATTATTGGCTTAACATTCCTTCAAAGCTCTATCCCAAATTTCTTAAATTGTATTTTCCGCACTTGAGGTTCATTTAAATATCCTTGTTTCTTTGATGCCGTATTTACACACATACACATATTTTTTTTGGAACAGGTATGCCAAAAAAACAACAACTACCATATTATTGAGAATTTTATTTAGTTTGCTATTTTGTTCATTCTTGAGGATCATGATCATTTTTACTATATTTTTAGTTTTATATTTACATAACTCCTCCAACTCCTCCTAAACGGCTGGACTGATCTGGAAAATTTAAGTGTATACTTGACAACTCAAGTATACACTTACTCGAACCCGGTAGATAGCGTCGTGAGCGCTTTTTCATGAAAAACAATTTGCATAACAATTGGCAACATTGACAACATTTCAAAATTGGAATAATATAGACTTAAAAATTTGAAGTATTTAAACTGGTCTGAAAAAAATGATTAAAAATAATAATTTTGATATGGAAAGAGCAGAACACCACGCGGGATGAAGTCGCGCTGGGCCAGCTAGTTATAGTAGGTATAATAATCGCATGCTCCTTGCTAGTCCCTATCTAGAAGTTCAGTTTCAAAATGTGGCTGATTTCGTCCTCAACATTTGGTTTGGTGCATTTGCAGCCGGCCGCTGACAAACACCAGCACAACGTTCTTCGTAATGTAGCTTCGTGTAATAGCGCACAGTGATTTTCTTTTCTTTACTGGCTAGCGCCATCGACGATCTCTGCTAAGCTAAACCCCAAAATGGTCATGTCTTGTTGCCCTGCGAGATATGACTCACAGAGATTGTAATAATACGGCTGAGTTCCTACGTAATGCAGTACGTTGCAGTAGCAGACTGAATTTTTGCCGTAGTAGTTTCCTTTCGTTTCAGCACGGAAGTTTATTATTGTCAACGCAATAATCTGCAATGTTTCGGTGTGTTTACAGTATTTACTGTGTGGCTATATAGAAACTGCCAATTTCAATGTAAAAGGGTAGGGATACTGTTGAAATCGAGGAATAAAGTTACGGAAAATAAGGAAATTTGGAAAAAGGGAATAATAGGATTTATCGGTTCGATTTATCTGGATTTATCACTTATGGGAAAGGCAAAGGGACCTAGCCCATACAGCCAAGTCTTCCTTTATGAACTGTAATGCAAAAATATGTCCCAGCTTTAGGGACTCTGCTGAAAATATAATGTTCAATAACGCTTATTTCAAGGCTGCAGCTATTTCATGTTTTCAGTGGTCCTCGGCAAAAGTTTCGTCAAACATGTGGAGTATGCTAATTTGGTAGACGCTCTACATTCTCGCCTATTAGTGATGTAAAATGCGTCGATAGGTATGATATCGATTCATCGGTGTAATATCGCTAACCAGGTACTTTCTGCTGCTGGTCAAGTGTACCCCGAACCTATTACGGGAAAAAGCACTAGAAACATAAATATAAAATCAATACATCGGTCATCGGATACATCAATATTTTTTCTGCGTAGCAGAACTGTATATAAAAAACTGTCTGTGTATGCATATTGTACATTTTGTTGGTAGTCGGTAAATTTACTTCTTTGCAAATTTTGTACATTTTTGGATTGACCTAAGAGAGAAGATTGACTATAAAGAATCACACTGATGTGATTCAGCACAAGGCGAGATGACAACAAATAATCGAATGAATATCTCTACTTAGTCTATAAAATAGGCGAGACATGCCAAACATGCACGGATATACAGAAATACTCTCTCTACATTCTCGTGATCCCGCGGAATGACGAACATGGATGCTATAGATATATTGCGTGGATTGTCGATTTACATACCTATAAAATATTTTTATATTTATGTAAAAATATTTATCAGTTACTTAGTCTAATGTTTTCAATTTCTTGTTTTTGGGGATGCGACGACCCACCGACATGATGGTAATGAATTTTGTAACGTTACGTCTTTTAGGAGAATGACGAAAGCCAAGCCAAATAATTAGGAGTGAAAAGGAAACAAGAAAATTCATTCGGTGTTAAAAACACCTTATTTTAATAATAATGATTATATTTCAGTGGGTGCGACCACTGCACCTAAAGGGGCCGCTGAGGCCGGGGCGACTGGAGGCGTCGGGACGGCCGGGGCGGGGGCGGCGGCGGCGGCTTCGGCGGCTTCGGCGGCGGCGGCGGCGGCGGTGGTGGCGGCGGTAGCGGCGGCGGTGGCGGCGGCGGCGGCGGCGGCGGTGGCGGCGTCGTTTGCCTGTTGATTATAGGAAATTGAAATATAATTACTATAATATGATCGAGCAGGACATTATCAGGGGTAGACTACGAGTCTCGCAAACATTTTCAGTGGGGGTTTTACGTAGAAAGTTTGAAATGTGAAATGACATTTTGGCTCCTGTACCGAGGAGTATTGTTCCATATGAATAGAAAGAAAAATAATTAAATTTATCTTCAGAATTATAAAATATATACATAGCCGCGAGGTCCTCCGCTGCCTCGGCCGCCACGATTGCGGTCGCCCCTGCCGCGGTCGCCCCTGCCGCGGCCGCGCCTGTTACGGCCTCTGTAGCCCCGGCCCCAGTGGGACCCGGGACAAAACGGGCATTCACAATACTGTGGATATAGATTGCTTACGTTAGATATATTATATAGTCACATCATAATCAATTATTCCAGTGACATAATTACGAAAGCAAAAATGACGGAAGTTATAACTAGTGTTACATTCGCAAAATCACGCTGTAATATGCAGCGAATGACTAGCAGTACCGTAGTGTGATAAAACGTTCGCCTGGTATCCTAACCCTACCCCTACCCTTAGCCTACAGTGCAATACAGTACCCTACTTCTACTTACAGTACCATAGCCTAGCTCTAGGTCAAGATTCTGGTCCAGATTCCGGAGCTGGACCGAAATTTGACTATACATAGATACTATAATCGTATTAATAAACTGTAAATCAATAAATAAACTGCTAAGGGCGCTACTAAAACCACTTCATCCTAGTAGTATGCTTTGATTTATAATTACGTACTTACAAGTAACATTTCCAGTTTCCTGTAGATCTGTGAATATGGAAAGTTTGGTTAGTTTAACTTTTAAAGTTGTAGATAAATAAGAAAAACAATCTGGCCTACCCCATACGGTATGGGCATGAATGTGTACCCATGTATGTTTCTTTAAACCAATGAGGTGGCAAACAAGTTTACGGCTGCCTAATGGTAATAGTACACAGTCTAGGTATAAAGAAATAAGAAGCCCATTGTAGAGGTTTTGTATCATACATTTTTCTATCGCGCGCGTATAATGATGGGACCTGTCAGAATGAGCTTCTACGACTTTGAGGTCCAAGGATACAATGAAGTACCAAAATGTACAATAAGATAGGCAATAGACATGCAGAAAAATATTGATGTATCTATTTTAGACGAACACTTTTTGATGCCTACCATATTCCTCTTACTAAACTAGAACACTTTTTGATGCCTACCATATCCCTCCTACTAAACAAGAATTGCGAGAATGAGAGGTGAGAGTTGAATGGGTTCGATCAGTCTCAGGGATAATCAATATTTAAAAAACATCGATGTTGACATAGATAAATATCGAAATAATAAATAATAATAATAAATATTCGTGGACAAATTCACATAGCGCAATCTAGCCCCAAACTAAGCAAAGCTTGTACTATGGGTGCTAAAACAACTGATATACTACTTAAATACTTTTTAAATACATATTTTTTTAAATTCATCATTTCAATTTCTGCCCGGTCGGGAATCGAACTCGGGACCTCTTGCGTGCATGTTGACCATTGAACCACTCAGGTCGTCAAATGAAACATCGATGTCTAAATAAAAACATCGATGTTTATCCGCTAAACATCGATGTATGTCTATCGTCCCTATCGGCATTCGGCAAGCAAATGCACGTATGCACAGATTCCACTCGCTCGGTAGGGTTTGGGTAGTAAGTCCATGGTAGAGAGTATAGTGCGCTCTATGTCCATGTGTTCTCTTGTTGTATTCTAACCAGTGTTGCCAGATCGTACCTTTTGTTACGATTTGCGTACTATTTGACCGTGTATCGTACCTTTGGCGTACTCTGCTGGACATCGTACTATTTCGTACGTTTTAGCCGTTGAATCCCGAAATACAAAGTTTTACTGAAAGAGCGGTCACTTTGCCTTTCCTTCCCGCAAAATACCGTAAAGTAAGGAAAGAAAGTGTTAATTTTGACAAATTTTGCTACATTTTTGCTTACAGGCGCCACCTGCGATCAATGTCTTATCTGGTTACTGTCAAAATGACGCCGTTTCATTTAGAAGGACGGCAAACCGTACCTTTTCAGCCATTTTCGTACTATTTTATGAGCCCGAACGTACTTTTTTCAAAACTACTGCTGGTAACACTGATTCTAACTGTGACAGACAGATTCCTTCCATCCATCCATCTCCAAGGTTTCCCGTTTTGTTTCGTAATTTTCGTGTGTGCAATTTACTGAATATTATCTAGAACTTTACCCAAAACTATATGGCGAACACACAATACAGCTAGTTGCACAATTTGGCTAAATTGACAAATTGTTCCAGTTGTCTGGCCTATCTTGAATGGCCCAGCCAATCTAATATCCAGCTTGTGCCCATCCATAGGTTTAAATGTACAAAATATATTATTTATATAAAAACAAAAATAAAGCCAGCATCAAAATCTAGCAATAAACAATAGCCCAAATAAATTAAATACTTAGTCAACCAATAAGGAAGTAAACAGTTTTGAGAATCATTCATCACTATTACTCCAGATGTACTCCAGACATTAAAGCATGAATAGTTTGAATAGCAACAGCAAAGACATCAGATTTCCACAAGAAGAAGAAGCTATTAAATACAAAAATAGCCTAATCCACTAAAAATATATTGATTAAGGTTTATCTGGAGCATCAGACGACAGAGGATAAAAGAGGTGGGAGACTTTCGAAATTTGGTGCTGGAGAACAATGAAAAGCATTATTATTATTATTCATGAACAGACAGGCAGTTGGAACAACTGATATGTCTGTATCTCATTATCCTCAACCCATTGACATTCTCAATTAATGATGATTTTATTTAATAATTATTAAATTTCATTTCCTTTGGAACTTAGCTCAAGAAATTGTCTTAGGAAGGCAACCACTTTAATTTTTGTCTGCATTATGGATGTTCACTGACTTCACTAATAGTTACTTCATACTGGTTCTGCACATGAATTATTGCCTTGTTGTGTGGATATTTATGATTGTTTAGAACAATAAAATAATCATGGGTTTAGCAGATTAGGTAATTACTGCAGCAGAGTGACTGATATTTACTAGCCGGGGAACCAGACCAGATTGGATCATGGTTACACATTCTATCGTCTGAGTATGCAGATTTCATTGCAATGTTTTCCCTCACCATAAGAGCATCAATGTGTTCCACTAATGCACATTTTTTTACCACTGAGGCGGCAAACAAGCTTACGGCCTGCCTGATGGTAAACAGTCACCGCAGCCTATGGATGTTTGCAATACCAGGGGCATCACCCACGTGTCGCCGACCCTGTAAAAACCTTTTTATCCTTTTCTTGAAGAACTCCATGTTGTACTCTCCAGGGAAAACCTCTCCAGGTAGTTCATTCCACAACCTTAGTGGGAAAAAGTTCCTTTGGCACACACTGCACAGCAACTGCACAGTTTGTGTGGATGAACTCCATGATGGTGGCAAGCAGTGCAATGATAGAATGTAGCTGTAGGCATCATGTCAATCAGTTCTTCAGAACAAACACCATTGTACAAGCGGTAGAACACACAAAGGGAGGCGAAATCCCTCCGCTGACTCAGCAGCTCAATACCACTTGTGTGCATAGTATCATCGACAATTCTCACAGAGCGCTTTTGGATTGAGTCACAAGGACCAAGCTGATATGTCGGTGCTCCCGCGCATAGATGGTAGCAATACTCCAAATGGGGTCTGACTTAAGCCTTGTAAAGGAGAAGCTATTGCCCCGGCGTGAAGAATTGCTTTGTTCTGTTATGCACACCCAGACACTGTACCACAGTAATGTAACTACATATCTCACTTTCTATATGTCAGCAATCTTACTGAGAATGAGAAATTGAACCTTTCCATGCCTCTTGGCCAGGTTGCTGGGATAAAATAATCAAAATATGACAGGTAAAACTATGGTGGTGTGGAAACCAGTGTACTTTTTTAGTTAGTTTCTCTTCTTCATCTTTTTATGACAAGCAGTAGGGAAACAGGGCAACCTGAGGGAAAGTGGTTACAGCTGTCTATGATCAATAGTATCACCCATGCCTTCGGTACTCCATCAAAACCGACAAGAACATAATAAATACTTACTCAATAATAATTATGTTCTTGTCGTAGGTAATAATTATTGAGTTCACCTTAATGGACCATGGAGAATTCGTATTTACATAATATTTTGTCTCATACAATTAATTTTTTTTAGTTAAGGCAAACAAGCAAGCACCTACATGATTAACACCACCTCTGTAATATTAAAGTTTGGCTGGCTGCAGTTTGCTGTAAGGTGGAGAGTGCAGTTGGGCCTTACCTTACTTCTTAAAGTTCCTCAGTACCTGTATTGTCCCAGTAAGTATTATTAGTAAAGTTACAGAAATTGTTTTATAAATTTCGAGGGTGATTCTGGCGTGCAGCCTGGACTTGATAAAAAGTAGCCTGTGTCTTATTCCAGATCCTTATCTAGCTACCTACCAAGTTTCATCCAAATCCGTTCATCCGTTTTGGCTTGAGAAACAAACACACACACACACACACACACACACATATACATACAAACTCACATTTATAATATTAGTAGGCTGTAATAATGTTTGTCACATGTATATCATTACTTAATGACATTATTACTAAGGAGCGTCGGTGGCCGAATGGTTATCTGACTCATAAGCGAGAGGTACTCGGTTCAAATCCCACTGCGGTCATGTACCAATGACTTCTTTTCTGTATTAGTACATTAGTTGAATGCTAACTGATACTCTAATGGGAAAAAAAACGTCGTGATTAAACATTCAGTCCCCTGAATGTGGTACCATGATGCAATCTGGTCAGGTTCCACTGGTAGCAGAGTTATTAAATGAGTTACCAAATACTGAGTCAAAGTCAAGACGGACCCCGTGCCCTCGTGAGCAAGAGCACCACCGGGACATTAACGCCAACATTATTTTTGTTGCAGGACTAAGTACCTGAAATAAATAACATTTAATTTATGTTCACAGTGTTGAGAGCCCTTAGTGATGGAATTGGAAGCGCCAGGACAGTGTGGACAAAATTACAATCCTGAATCCCAATAGAAGAAATTCAATAATTAATATTCAATGCTCACCAGTAAGCATTGAATATTAATTAAGATATACACAACACAGATACGGAAAGCTGACCCTGGGAGCAGCCGGGATTGACCGTCCGGATGATGATGATAATGATGATGATATTCACCACACAAACAATGAAAGCATTGCATTGGACAGTGTGTATTGGCGCTCATTAGTGCGGAGCGGAGCAGAGATCTATGCCCAGCATTGGACTAGTATAGGCTGATGATTATGATGATGAGGAGGTATCTATGCCTATGCAGAAGTTACTTTGTGAGTATGTATTAAAAAAAAAAGAATTAGCTACTTTAATCTAACACTCATAACACAAGCTTTGCTTCCTAGCATATTTATTTATAACCTCCCCTTTCGTGAGAGAGGCCTTGAGTCCTGCAGTAGACTGCTATGGGTTGTGATGATTAATAGGAACATGTAATATTAGTTAGTTTGACATTGATTAAACTTGCATGTTGTAACTTATGACTATGTTTTTACAGTGTGTGGTAGAACCCATGAAATATAACGAGATGATATTAAGCATGCGTGCGTTGCGGCATCGGCGATAGTTAGTTCGGGTGGCACTCGAGCTGTCGGTGACGGAAGCGCCGCGCCGAGCAACGGCAGGCTAGCAGCGCTGAGACAATGCGAGACCTATCTACACTGAGTTTACCGGCCTTAAGGCCGAGGGCAAGGAAGGCCGTCGCAAAGATGTCGCTGGCTCAGGGCTCTTGTCTACGCGTAAAATCTAGCCGAATGTTATCCAAATCTGTTAAGCGGTTTCGGTGAGGAAAAGATGCCATATGGACAGCTCTATAATAGTAACTACTTTCGCATTCGTAATATTAAGGTTGCATTTTAATGTATTTAACATAATGTTTTAAAATGTGTTTCAATATTTGTTGTGATGTGTTATTTCACATATCATTTTGTTATTAATAAAAGTCATATGTAATCAGTTTGAGTGTAATTTTAATAATAGCTAATTAGATAGACTTAACTACTTACTAGAGCTAAAACAATTATGAAAAATAGCATAAAATAGCTAGGTTTTGCAATCAACATGTTAAAGAAAACCAATTGTATACCCCTATATACAAATTTATATAATGTTGTATGTAACAAATTAATATAATGTTCCCAGGTTTCATCAAAATTTTCTATCCAAATCTGTTCAGCGGTTTAGGTGTGGAATTGCCACATTTTTATTTATTCGATGGGCATTTGACCGACATCTCATCTGATGGGAAGCTATGTGATGATGATTGTGATATGAAGCGTCCCATTCCATTTATTATATTAATTGCTACTACTTTCCTTTGTTACTCTCACATTTTTAGGGTTGTAAATTACAATGCATTTCAAAATGCATGTGCATAGCCCTTCCACCCTTTTATTATTTCTAAAATGCCTCATTCTAGCTGATAGAATCCAGCACTGAAACTGTAAAAGTAGTGACACCCTCCAAGCTGGATATAGAAAACCAGACCAGGAGAGAGACATGCAGCAGGCAGATGTGCAAAGGATAAATGAAGAAAATATATATTGTGCATAGGGTTAGATATTTATTATATCATACAGAAAATTAGCACAATACCTATTACATAAAATACTATACCTTCAAAGAGTAAAATAAACTAATATATAAAAACAATTAAAATCTTAGGTATACATTTATCACTCGAATGCATGAAGCGTCGCCTCCGCAGAACGTCTTTGGTCGCCTTTTAAATCACTGGAACCCTTCCACCACCCCCTTCAGCCAGTAGTCTTCCACTATGAAGAAAGTTAAACTCTCATATGGTACTGCTTGGTGAGGAGGATGTGCTCCACTCACACCGTCCTTCGCGATCACTGGGTAATGAAGATTATGATTCTAGTCACAGACACTTAAAGCTATCTAAATCAGGAAATGGGCAGTAGCATTTACTGTACCATGGTTTTAATAGTATGATGGTGAATGTAGAAGAAACTGGGCTGAGAAAATACTATTTCTAATGTAACATAATGAATTCTAGTTTTTCACTTTGTTTGTAGTTTCTGTTTATGTATTTGTATTTGCCACCCACTTTATCAATATCAATTGATAAACTTCCACTAGATCTTTAAAGGATGTCACTGTAATCCGAGATCATGTCCTGTTCCAGTGGCATATTGTGAGTTGTCTTTAATCCTTGACATCAGGCCTCAATAGGTATAAACGACACTGTGATCCGAGATCCTATAAGCACTAGTCCCGTTCCAATGCCATATATGGTCAGTGTTGCCCTTTGGTGGTAGTGTTTCGCACCCCGTTACAATGGGGTGATCGTTGGAGTTGGCGCCTTCTTAACGCCCCCTGAGGTCAAGCGCACCGCGTGGACCAACGTTGGGTGAAGCCCGGCAAACGACCACGCGTAGGGGCGCCTTCCAGGCGCGGTATATTGCCGAAGTGGGGGCAGCTACAGACGTCGCAGGCGCCGCGGCAAGCCTTTTCGGAATCCGGAGGTCTCTTCAGGTGGTGGACCCGCGGGACAGTTTCTCAATTAATTCCAATAAAGTTGCGTTATTTGTTTAGCAGCAGGGGAATCCCTCTTCCTCAAGGTCTCAATGCTATTCGTTTGAATTCATTTCATGTCGTACAGTAATCTGTGTGTCGTACTACATGTGATGGCACAGATGGCACCAAAACCACAGACCGAAGCTTGAGCAAACCAACCAATCGTCATGAGAGGGTTGACAGTGATTAGTATCTGTCACTGCCTGCACTGCGAAATCGGCACTGGGTTTCTATTTGTACATCGTACACTTGGTCTTTTCGTTTTAAAACATTCGTCCAACGCGCTATTTACACCGACGAACACCGTTTCTTTACTATTGTAACGGCTATTTACACCTATTAAATGAATAAAAGAACGAATGGATATATGTATTGAATGAACGATTAAATTGAAAAGACCAAGTGTACGATGTACAAATAGCGACGGCCATCGCTATTTGTACATCGTACACTGAATGAAATCCGCTTAAGACCGGGTGAATGATGTACACGAAAGAGCCGAAAGCAGGTGACAGTGACAGCTATTCTATTGGCACATTTACACTCAGCCTTGTTGGGCAGGGAAGTGAGCAGGGAAGTGGGCAGCGCGAGTATGTAAATAGGTTACTCGCGTTGTCACTGCCCATGCCGCTGCCACTGCCCTACACTCCCTCGATTGTCGGTTTTTCGCGCGGAAGTCAAAGGACAGGCAGCGCGAGCGCGAGTGACTGTTTACATTCTCGCTCATTTGCCGCGGCAGTGCGACCGAGAAAGAACGTGCTACGCTACGTGTTGTAACCCGACTACGGCAATTCATTTATTTATCTGTCCTGACCTGACTCCTGTGTTTTTATTATGGCACCGCCACAGGAGTGGTGTAATGATAAAATATTGAAGTTTTTAGAACTATATGAAATTGAGCGGGTAATATGGGATCCTCATGATAAAAACCATAAATTGAAGCATAAAGTGCACGATGCGTGGAATCGCATCAGTATGAATTTGGATGATATCCCAATAGAAGAGTTAAAATCGAAAAATCGAAATAATTATTTAATACATTTAAATAATTATTTATACTGAGTAGACATAATGCTGTCGCACTAAGAATCTCCACGTCAGTCATTGTTGCGAGTTGAGCACTAAAGAAGTATGAAGGCTGAGTGTGAACACTCACTCGCGTCGTTATTGCCGCAGAAGTATTTAGGGAAATATTTCCGGCAGCGACATGAGCAGTGGCAGTGGCTGAGTGTAAATGTGGTATATGACAGGTGACAGGAGGTGGTCGTACGTGCGTGAGGAACGACATCATCGCGCAAGACCTCCGTAGTCCGGCAGATGACAAGTTCGTCCGTATGTTGGCGCGTCAAATATTCGATCCTAACGATCACGGGCGCGACCACACGTCAACGGCATCGCCCCGCACCATGCCCCGCGAGCTGCTGCGTTCCCCGTCCTTGAACGGGTGAGCCGGCCTCCGCTCCCCGTTAACTATCGGCACATCACGACTGCCTCCACTGGAAAGCGGTCACCCAAAGTTTGTCCCATCCTAGATGCAGCCTGGACACGGGGACCGACTCACAGGCGCGCAGACCTCCCGACAAGTTCTTTAATCTGCAGACGAATAAGAAATTCCATGCGCTCTGTTATACATGGGGGTTAGAGCATACCAATGGGTGCAATTCAAAAGAACTTAGACCAATCGAGAAAAGGCACCCGGGTGGCCTACAATACGAGTTCCATAAAAGGTTGGCGTGGTCTTCAAGTAAATCCATCCATAATGAATTCCGAACAGGCTGGTTATGAACTGGACTAAGTTACCACAAAGTGTTATGACAGTGTCATCAGTGAACTCGTACAAAACAAACTAGACAATTGGTTGAAGTTCAATAAACAATCTGTGTATTGAAGTGAATTTGATGTGACTTTCAACAGTGCATGAAATAGACTCATCATCGTTTGGGTTTGTTTCTAGTCAAGTCTACAAGTTTGTATCTCTTACTAATTTAAACACATGCAATAGAACTATATATTTTGAGTCAATACAATAAAAATGTAGTAGAAAATATATATTGCTGTAATAAAATGATATATGCCCCTGGTCTACAGAGGTATTATCTTGCATAAAATTAGTCACAACAAGCTCTTTAAGCAAAAGAGTACTTATTTATTATTATTTATGTTTTACATAGTGTTTGTTAATGTTTAGACATACCTACAAACAGTATACATATTATGACATTAATCGACTTTCATAGTAACCTCCGATAGCTGATATACATACCTTTTCCTTACAAATTAATTTTTTATGAAATGATTACTAGGTTGATTACTTTATATTGCTATTTATTTAATAAGAAAAAAATAAAAAAACTTTTTATAAACATGATTTATTTTATGTTTACACCACAGTAATGAGGCTCCAATGGAGCGTTGGTGGCAGAGTAGTTAAGGTATCTTAATCATAAGTGAGAGCTACCGGCTTCAAATCCCACTGCGTACCAATGACACTTTTCTGCATTATGTACATTAGTTGAATATCAACTGATGCTCTTATGGTGGTGGAAAATATAGTGATGAACACAGACAGACAGACAGTCACAGAGGTCAGATGGGAGTTGCTCATGATGAGATCATGGTCAAGGCAGGTTAATATAAACCATCCAAGAGGAGAGAGAAGAAAGAATTAGAATAATCAAGCATTGATTTATAATTATACATACTTACACACACACACTCAAGCCCATATGCCATAGGGGTAGGCAGATACTATTGAGTGCCACATGCTACAATCCTGAAACACCACTCTTGCAGCCTAGGGGCCATCTGCAGACCATTCTTTCTGTGATGTCTATCTGATTACTTAAATATAATTTACTGATAAGTTTGAGATATAACATATAGATCACTTCATAAAATCTCCCACAGTTATTATCCATGTGCAGTTTGGATCTTTGTGAATATTCAACTATTCACATTTATCCAGGGCTAAAAGTATAGATCCCTAAAAATAAATAGTGTAGCTCCCTATTAAATCAGGTTAGTATTTTTCCTCTAAAATACAGTAATAGTAAATTGAAACAAATAAAATCAACTAGTGCCACATAGTCAGGTAGAGTATTATGTAGATTTACCTAAGAATTCAAGTATTATTGGCTTAACATTCCTTCAAAGCTCTATCCCAAATTTCTTAAATTGTATTTTCCGCACTTGAGGTTCATTTAAATATCCTTGTTTCTTTGATGCCGTATTTACACACATACACATATTTTTTTTGGAACAGGTATGCCAAAAAAACAACAACTACCATATTATTGAGAATTTTATTTAGTTTGCTATTTTGTTCATTCTTGAGGATCATGATCATTTTTACTATGTTTTTAGTTTTATATTTACATAACTCCTCCAACTCCTCCTAAACGGCTGGACTGATCTGGAAAATTTAAGTGTATACTTGACAACTCAAGT
This sequence comes from Blastobasis lacticolella, assembly GCA_905147135.1. NCBI lineage: Eukaryota > Metazoa > Arthropoda > Insecta > Lepidoptera > Blastobasidae > Blastobasis > Blastobasis lacticolella. The sequence continues at coordinate 3,364,016 of LR990067.1, forward strand.
ATACACTTACTCGAACCCGGTAGATAGCGTCGTGAGCGCTTTTTCATGAAAAACAATTTGCATAACAATTGGCTACATTGACAACATTTCAAAATTGGAATAATATAGACTTAAAAATTTGAAGTATTTAAACTGGTCTGAAAAAAATGATTAAAAATAATAATTTTGATATGGAAAGAGCAGAACACCACGCGGGATGAAGTCGCGCTGGGCCAGCTAGTTATAGTAGGTATAATAATCGCATGCTCCTTGCTAGTCCCTATCTAGAAGTTCAGTTTCAAAATGTGGCTGATTTCGTCCTCAACATTTGGTTTGGTGCATTTGCAGCCGGCCGCTGACAAACACCAGCACAACGTTCTTCGTAATGTAGCTTCGTGTAATAGCGCACAGTGATTTTCTTTTCTTTACTGGCTAGCGCCATCGACGATCTCTGCTAAGCTAAACCCCAAAATGGTCATGTCTTGTTGCCCTGCGAGATATGACTCACAGAGATTGTAATAATACGGCTGAGTTCCTACGTAATGCAGTACGTTGCAGTAGCAGACTGAATTTTTGCCGTAGTAGTTTCCTTTCGTTTCAGCACGGAAGTTTATTATTGTCAATGCAATAATCTGCAATGTTTCGGTGTGTTTACAGTATTTACTGTGTGGCTATATAGAAACTGCCAATTTCAATGTAAAAGGGTAGGGATACTGTTGAAATCGAGGAATAAAGTTACGGAAAATAAGGAAATTTGGAAAAAGGGAATAATAGGATTTATCGGTTCGATTTATCTGGATTTATCACTTATGGGAAAGGCAAAGGGACCTAGCCCATACAGCCAAGTCTTCCTTTATGAACTGTAATGCAAAAATATGTCCCAGCTTTAGGGACTCTGCTGAAAATATAATGTTCAATAACGCTTATTTCAAGGCTGCAGCTATTTCATGTTTTCAGTGGTCCTCGGCAAAAGTTTCGTCAAACATGTGGAGTATGCTAATTTGGTAGACGCTCTACATTCTCGCCTATTAGTGATGTAAAATGCGTCGATAGGTATGATATCGATTCATCGGTGTAATATCGCTAACCAGGTACTTTCTGCTGCTGGTCAAGTGTACCCCGAACCTATTACGGGAAAAAGCACTAGAAACATAAATATAAAATCAATACATCGGTCATCGGATACATCAATATTTTTTCTGCGTAGCAGAACTGTATATAAAAAACTGTCTGTGTATGCATATTGTACATTTTGTTGGTAGTCGGTAAATTTACTTCTTTGCAAATTTTGTACATTTTTGGATTGACCTAAGAGAGAAGATTGACTATAAAGAATCACACTGATGTGATTCAGCACAAGGCGAGATGACAACAAATAATCGAATGAATATCTCTACTTAGTCTATAAAATAGGCGAGACATGCCAAACATGCACGGATATACAGAAATACTCTCTCTACATTCTCGTGATCCCGCGGAATGACGAACATGGATGCTATAGATATATTGCGTGGATTGTCGATTTACATACCTATAAAATATTTTTATATTTATGTAAAAATATTTATCAGTTACTTAGTCTAATGTTTTCAATTTCTTGTTTTTGGGGATGCGACGACCCACCGACATGATGGTAATGAATTTTGTAACGTTACGTCTTTTAGGAGAATGACGAAAGCCAAGCCAAATAATTAGGAGTGAAAAGGAAACAAGAAAATTCATTCGGTGTTAAAAACACCTTATTTTAATAATAATGATTATATTTCAGTGGGTGCGACCACTGCACCTAAAGGGGCCGCTGAGGCCGGGGCGACTGGAGGCGTCGGGACGGCCGGGGCGGGGGCGGCGGCGGCGGCTTCGGCGGCTTCGGCGGCGGCGGCGGCGGCGGTGGTGGCGGCGGTAGCGGCGGCGGTGGCGGCGGCGGCGGCGGCGGCGGCGGCGGTGGCGGCGTCGTTTGCCTGTTGATTATAGGAAATTGAAATATAATTACTATAATATGATCGAGCAGGACATTATCAGGGGTAGACTACGAGTCTCGCAAACATTTTCAGTGGGGGTTTTACGTAGAAAGTTTGAAATGTGAAATGACATTTTGGCTCCTGTACCGAGGAGTATTGTTCCATATGAATAGAAAGAAAAATAATTAAATTTATCTTCAGAATTATAAAATATATACATAGCCGCGAGGTCCTCCGCTGCCTCGGCCGCCACGATTGCGGTCGCCCCTGCCGCGGTCGCCCCTGCCGCGGCCGCGCCTGTTACGGCCTCTGTAGCCCCGGCCCCAGTGGGACCCGGGACAAAACGGGCATTCACAATACTGTGGATATAGATTGCTTACGTTAGATATATTATATAGTCACATCATAATCAATTATTCCAGTGACATAATTACGAAAGCAAAAATGACGGAAGTTATAACTAGTGTTACATTCGCAAAATCACGCTGTAATATGCAGCGAATGACTAGCAGTACCGTAGTGTGATAAAACGTTCGCCTGGTATCCTAACCCTACCCCTACCCTTAGCCTACAGTGCAATACAGTACCCTACTTCTACTTACAGTACCATAGCCTAGCTCTAGGTCAAGATTCTGGTCCAGATTCCGGAGCTGGACCGAAATTTGACTATACATAGATACTATAATCGTATTAATAAACTGTAAATCAATAAATAAACTGCTAAGGGCGCTACTAAAACCACTTCATCCTAGTAGTATGCTTTGATTTATAATTACGTACTTACAAGTAACATTTCCAGTTTCCTGTAGATCTGTGAATATGGAAAGTTTGGTTAGTTTAACTTTTAAAGTTGTAGATAAATAAGAAAAACAATCTGGCCTACCCCATACGGTATGGGCATGAATGTGTACCCATGTATGTTTCTTTAAACCAATGAGGTGGCAAACAAGTTTACGGCTGCCTAATGGTAATAGTACACAGTCTAGGTATAAAGAAATAAGAAGCCCATTGTAGAGGTTTTGTATCATACATTTTTCTATCGCGCGCGTATAATGATGGGACCTGTCAGAATGAGCTTCTACGACTTTGAGGTCCAAGGATACAATGAAGTACCAAAATGTACAATAAGATAGGCAATAGACATGCAGAAAAATATTGATGTATCTATTTTAGACGAACACTTTTTGATGCCTACCATATTCCTCTTACTAAACTAGAACACTTTTTGATGCCTACCATATCCCTCCTACTAAACAAGAATTGCGAGAATGAGAGGTGAGAGTTGAATGGGTTCGATCAGTCTCAGGGATAATCAATATTTAAAAAACATCGATGTTGACATAGATAAATATCGAAATAATAAATAATAATAATAAATATTCGTGGACAAATTCACATAGCGCAATCTAGCCCCAAACTAAGCAAAGCTTGTACTATGGGTGCTAAAACAACTGATATACTACTTAAATACTTTTTAAATACATATTTTTTTAAATTCATCATTTCAATTTCTGCCCGGTCGGGAATCGAACTCGGGACCTCTTGCGTGCATGTTGACCATTGAACCACTCAGGTCGTCAAATGAAACATCGATGTCTAAATAAAAACATCGATGTTTATCCGCTAAACATCGATGTATGTCTATCGTCCCTATCGGCATTCGGCAAGCAAATGCACGTATGCACAGATTCCACTCGCTCGGTAGGGTTTGGGTAGTAAGTCCATGGTAGAGAGTATAGTGCGCTCTATGTCCATGTGTTCTCTTGTTGTATTCTAACCAGTGTTGCCAGATCGTACCTTTTGTTACGATTTGCGTACTATTTGACCGTGTATCGTACCTTTGGCGTACTCTGCTGGACATCGTACTATTTCGTACGTTTTAGCCGTTGAATCCCGAAATACAAAGTTTTACTGAAAGAGCGGTCACTTTGCCTTTCCTTCCCGCAAAATACCGTAAAGTAAGGAAAGAAAGTGTTAATTTTGACAAATTTTGCTACATTTTTGCTTACAGGCGCCACCTGCGATCAATGTCTTATCTGGTTACTGTCAAAATGACGCCGTTTCATTTAGAAGGACGGCAAACCGTACCTTTTCAGCCATTTTCGTACTATTTTATGAGCCCGAACGTACTTTTTTCAAAACTACTGCTGGTAACACTGATTCTAACTGTGACAGACAGATTCCTTCCATCCATCCATCTCCAAGGTTTCCCGTTTTGTTTCGTAATTTTCGTGTGTGCAATTTACTGAATATTATCTAGAACTTTACCCAAAACTATATGGCGAACACACAATACAGCTAGTTGCACAATTTGGCTAAATTGACAAATTGTTCCAGTTGTCTGGCCTATCTTGAATGGCCCAGCCAATCTAATATCCAGCTTGTGCCCATCCATAGGTTTAAATGTACAAAATATATTATTTATATAAAAACAAAAATAAAGCCAGCATCAAAATCTAGCAATAAACAATAGCCCAAATAAATTAAATACTTAGTCAACCAATAAGGAAGTAAACAGTTTTGAGAATCATTCATCACTATTACTCCAGATGTACTCCAGACATTAAAGCATGAATAGTTTGAATAGCAACAGCAAAGACATCAGATTTCCACAAGAAGAAGAAGCTATTAAATACAAAAATAGCCTAATCCACTAAAAATATATTGATTAAGGTTTATCTGGAGCATCAGACGACAGAGGATAAAAGAGGTGGGAGACTTTCGAAATTTGGTGCTGGAGAACAATGAAAAGCATTATTATTATTATTCATGAACAGACAGGCAGTTGGAACAACTGATATGTCTGTATCTCATTATCCTCAACCCATTGACATTCTCAATTAATGATGATTTTATTTAATAATTATTAAATTTCATTTCCTTTGGAACTTAGCTCAAGAAATTGTCTTAGGAAGGCAACCACTTTAATTTTTGTCTGCATTATGGATGTTCACTGACTTCACTAATAGTTACTTCATACTGGTTCTGCACATGAATTATTGCCTTGTTGTGTGGATATTTATGATTGTTTAGAACAATAAAATAATCATGGGTTTAGCAGATTAGGTAATTACTGCAGCAGAGTGACTGATATTTACTAGCCGGGGAACCAGACCAGATTGGATCATGGTTACACATTCTATCGTCTGAGTATGCAGATTTCATTGCAATGTTTTCCCTCACCATAAGAGCATCAATGTGTTCCACTAATGCACATTTTTTTACCACTGAGGCGGCAAACAAGCTTACGGCCTGCCTGATGGTAAACAGTCACCGCAGCCTATGGATGTTTGCAATACCAGGGGCATCACCCACGTGTCGCCGACCCTGTAAAAACCTTTTTATCCTTTTCTTGAAGAACTCCATGTTGTACTCTCCAGGGAAAACCTCTCCAGGTAGTTCATTCCACAACCTTAGTGGGAAAAAGTTCCTTTGGCACACACTGCACAGCAACTGCACAGTTTGTGTGGATGAACTCCATGATGGTGGCAAGCAGTGCAATGATAGAATGTAGCTGTAGGCATCATGTCAATCAGTTCTTCAGAACAAACACCATTGTACAAGCGGTAGAACACACAAAGGGAGGCGAAATCCCTCCGCTGACTCAGCAGCTCAATACCACTTGTGTGCATAGTATCATCGACAATTCTCACAGAGCGCTTTTGGATTGAGTCACAAGGACCAAGCTGATATGTCGGTGCTCCCGCGCATAGATGGTAGCAATACTCCAAATGGGGTCTGACTTAAGCCTTGTAAAGGAGAAGCTATTGCCCCGGCGTGAAGAATTGCTTTGTTCTGTTATGCACACCCAGACACTGTACCACAGTAATGTAACTACATATCTCACTTTCTATATGTCAGCAATCTTACTGAGAATGAGAAATTGAACCTTTCCATGCCTCTTGGCCAGGTTGCTGGGATAAAATAATCAAAATATAACAGGTAAAACTATGGTGGTGTGGAAACCAGTGTACTTCTTTAGTTAGTTTCTATTCTTCATCTTTTTATGACAAGCAGTAGGGAAACAGGGCAACCTGAGGGAAAGTGGTTACAGCTGTCTATGATCAATAGCATCACCCATGCCTTCGGTACTCCATCAAAACCGACAAGAACATAATAAATAGTTACTCAATAATAATTATGTTCTTGTCGTAGGTAATAATTATTGAGTTCACCTTAATGAACCATGGAGAATTCGTATTTACATAATATTTTGTCTCATACAATTAATTTTTTTTAGTTAAGGCAAACAAGCAAGCACCTACATGATTAACACCACCTCTGTAAACTGTAACGTTTGGCTGGCTGCAGTTTGCTGTAAGGTGGAGAGTGCAGTTGGGCCTTACCTTACTTCTTAAAGTTCCTCAGTACCTGTATTGTCCCAGTAAGTATTATTAGTAAAGTTACAGAAATTGTTTTATAAATTTCGAGGGTGATTCTGGCGTGCAGCCTGGACTTGATAAAAAGTAGCCTGTGTCTTATTCCAGATCCTTATCTAGCTACCTACCAAGTTTCATCCAAATCCGTTCATCCGTTTTGGCTTGAGAAACAAACACACACACACACACACACATATACATACAAACTCACATTTATAATATTAGTAAGCTGTAATAATGTTTGTCACATGTATATCATTACTTAATGACATTATTACTAAGGAGCGTCGGTGGCCGAATGGTTATCTGACTCATAAGCGAGAGGTACTCGGTTCAAATCCCACTGCGGTCATGTACCAATGACTTCTTTTCTGTATTAGTACATTAGTTGAATGCTAACTGATACTCTAATGGGAAAAAAAACGTCGTGATTAAACATTCAGTCCCCTGAATGTGGTACCATGATGCAATCTGGTCAGGTTCCACTGGTAGCAGAGTTATTAAATGAGTTACCAAATACTGAGTCAAAGTCAAGACGGACCCCGTGCCCTCGTGAGCAAGAGCACCACCGGGACATTAACGCCAACATTATTTTTGTTGCAGGACTAAGTACCTGAAATAAATAACATTTAATTTATGTTCACAGTGTTGAGAGCCCTTAGTGATGGAATTGGAAGCGCCAGGACAGTGTGGACAAAATTACAATCCTGAATCCCAATAGAAGAAATTCAATAATTAATATTCAATGCTCACCAGTAAGCATTGAATATTAATTAAGATATACACAACACAGATACGGAAAGCTGACCCTGGGAGCAGCCGGGATTGACCGTCCGGATGATGATGATAATGATGATGATATTCACCACACAAACAATGAAAGCATTGCATTGGACAGTGTGTATTGGCGCTCATTAGTGCGGAGCGGAGCAGAGATCTATGCCCAGCATTGGACTAGTATAGGCTGATGATTATGATGATGAGGAGGTATCTATGCCTATGCAGAAGTTACTTTGTGAGTATGTATTAAAAAAAAAAGAATTAGCTACTTTAATCTAACACTCATAACACAAGCTTTGCTTCCTAGCATATTTATTTATAACCTCCCCTTTCGTGAGAGAGGCCTTGAGTCCTGCAGTAGACTGCTATGGGTTGTGATGATTAATAGGAACATGTAATATTAGTTAGTTTGACATTGATTAAACTTGCATGTTGTAACTTATGACTATGTTTTTACAGTGTGTGGTAGAACCCATGAAATATAACGAGATGATATTAAGCATGCGTGCGTTGCGGCATCGGCGATAGTTAGTTCGGGTGGCACTCGAGCTGTCGGTGACGGAAGCGCCGCGCCGAGCAACGGCAGGCTAGCAGCGCTGAGACAATGCGAGACCTATCTACACTGAGTTTACCGGCCTTAAGGCCGAGGGCAAGGAAGGCCGTCGCAAAGATGTCGCTGGCTCAGGGCTCTTGTCTACGCGTAAAATCTAGCCGAATGTTATCCAAATCTGTTAAGCGGTTTCGGTGAGGAAAAGATGCCATATGGACAGCTCTATAATAGTAACTACTTTCGCATTCGTAATATTAAGGTTGCATTTTAATGTATTTAACATAATGTTTTAAAATGTGTTTCAATATTTGTTGTGATGTGTTATTTCACATATCATTTTGTTATTAATAAAAGTCATATGTAATCAGTTTGAGTGTAATTTTAATAATAGCTAATTAGATAGACTTAACTACTTACTAGAGCTAAAACAATTATGAAAAATAGCATAAAATAGCTAGGTTTTGCAATCAACATGTTAAAGAAAACCAATTGTATACCCCTATATACAAATTTATATAATGTTGTATGTAACAAATTAATATAATGTTCCCAGGTTTCATCAAAATTTTCTATCCAAATCTGTTCAGCGGTTTAGGTGTGGAATTGCCACATTTTTATTTATTCGATGGGCATTTGACCGACATCTCATCTGATGGGAAGCTATGTGATGATGATTGTGATATGAAGCGTCCCATTCCATTTATTATATTAATTGCTACTACTTTCCTTTGTTACTCTCACATTTTTAGGGTTGTAAATTACAATGCATTTCAAAATGCATGTGCATAGCCCTTCCACCCTTTTATTATTTCTAAAATGCCTCATTCTAGCTGATAGAATCCAGCACTGAAACTGTAAAAGTAGTGACACCCTCCAAGCTGGATATAGAAAACCAGACCAGGAGAGAGACATGCAGCAGGCAGATGTGCAAAGGATAAATGAAGAAAATATATATTGTGCATAGGGTTAGATATTTATTATATCATACAGAAAATTAGCACAATACCTATTACATAAAATACTATACCTTCAAAGAGTAAAATAAACTAATATATAAAAACAATTAAAATCTTAGGTATACATTTATCACTCGAATGCATGAAGCGTCGCCTCCGCAGAACGTCTTTGGTCGCCTTTTAAATCACTGGAACCCTTCCACCACCCCCTTCAGCCAGTAGTCTTCCACTATGAAGAAAGTTAAACTCTCATATGGTACTGCTTGGTGAGGAGGATGTGCTCCACTCACACCGTCCTTCGCGATCACTGGGTAATGAAGATTATGATTCTAGTCACAGACACTTAAAGCTATCTAAATCAGGAAATGGGCAGTAGCATTTACTGTACCATGGTTTTAATAGTATGATGGTGAATGTAGAAGAAACTGGGCTGAGAAAATACTATTTCTAATGTAACATAATGAATTCTAGTTTTTCACTTTGTTTGTAGTTTCTGTTTATGTATTTGTATTTGCCACCCACTTTATCAATATCAATTGATAAACTTCCACTAGATCTTTAAAGGATGTCACTGTAATCCGAGATCATGTCCTGTTCCAGTGGCATATTGTGAGTTGTCTTTAATCCTTGACATCAGGCCTCAATAGGTATAAACGACACTGTGATCCGAGATCCTATAAGCACTAGTCCCGTTCCAATGCCATATATGGTCAGTGTTGCCCTTTGGTGGTAGTGTTTCGCACCCCGTTACAATGGGGTGATCGTTGGAGTTGGCGCCTTCTTAACGCCCCCTGAGGTCAAGCGCACCGCGTGGACCAACGTTGGGTGAAGCCCGGCAAACGACCACGCGTAGGGGCGCCTTCCAGGCGCGGTATATTGCCGAAGTGGGGGCAGCTACAGACGTCGCAGGCGCCGCGGCAAGCCTTTTCGGAATCCGGAGGTCTCTTCAGGTGGTGGACCCGCGGGACAGTTTCTCAATTAATTCCAATAAAGTTGCGTTATTTGTTTAGCAGCAGGGGAATCCCTCTTCCTCAAGGTCTCAATGCTATTCGTTTGAATTCATTTCATGTCGTACAGTAATCTGTGTGTCGTACTACATGTGATGGCACAGATGGCACCAAAACCACAGACCGAAGCTTGAGCAAACCAACCAATCGTCATGAGAGGGTTGACAGTGATTAGTATCTGTCACTGCCTGCACTGCGAAATCGGCACTGGGTTTCTATTTGTACATCGTACACTTGGTCTTTTCGTTTTAAAACATTCGTCCAACGCGCTATTTACACCGACGAACACCGTTTCTTTACTATTGTAACGGCTATTTACACCTATTAAATGAATAAAAGAACGAATGGATATATGTATTGAATGAACGATTAAATTGAAAAGACCAAGTGTACGATGTACAAATAGCGACGGCCATCGCTATTTGTACATCGTACACTGAATGAAATCCGCTTAAGACCGGGTGAATGATGTACACGAAAGAGCCGAAAGCAGGTGACAGTGACAGCTATTCTATTGGCACATTTACACTCAGCCTTGTTGGGCAGGGAAGTGAGCAGGGAAGTGGGCAGCGCGAGTATGTAAATAGGTTACTCGCGTTGTCACTGCCCATGCCGCTGCCACTGCCCTACACTCCCTCGATTGTCGGTTTTTCGCGCGGAAGTCAAAGGACAGGCAGCGCGAGCGCGAGTGACTGTTTACATTCTCGCTCATTTGCCGCGGCAGTGCGACCGAGAAAGAACGTGCTACGCTACGTGTTGTAACCCGACTACGGCAATTCATTTATTTATCTGTCCTGACCTGACTCCTGTGTTTTTATTATGGCACCGCCACAGGAGTGGTGTAATGATAAAATATTGAAGTTTTTAGAACTATATGAAATTGAGCGGGTAATATGGGATCCTCATGATAAAAACCATAAATTGAAGCATAAAGTGCACGATGCGTGGAATCGCATCAGTATGAATTTGGATGATATCCCAATAGAAGAGTTAAAATCGAAAAATCGAAATAATTATTTAATACATTTAAATAATTATTTATACTGAGTAGACATAATGCTGTCGCACTAAGAATCTCCACGTCAGTCATTGTTGCGAGTTGAGCACTAAAGAAGTATGAAGGCTGAGTGTGAACACTCACTCGCGTCGTTATTGCCGCAGAAGTATTTAGGGAAATATTTCCGGCAGCGACATGAGCAGTGGCAGTGGCTGAGTGTAAATGTGGTATATGACAGGTGACAGGAGGTGGTCGTACGTGCGTGAGGAACGACATCATCGCGCAAGACCTCCGTAGTCCGGCAGATGACAAGTTCGTCCGTATGTTGGCGCGTCAAATATTCGATCCTAACGATCACGGGCGCGACCACACGTCAACGGCATCGCCCCGCACCATGCCCCGCGAGCTGCTGCGTTCCCCGTCCTTGAACGGGTGAGCCGGCCTCCGCTCCCCGTTAACTATCGGCACATCACGACTGCCTCCACTGGAAAGCGGTCACCCAAAGTTTGTCCCATCCTAGATGCAGCCTGGACACGGGGACCGACTCACAGGCGCGCAGACCTCCCGACAAGTTCTTTAATCTGCAGACGAATAAGAAATTCCATGCGCTCTGTTATACATGGGGGTTAGAGCATACCAATGGGTGCAATTCAAAAGAACTTAGACCAATCGAGAAAAGGCACCCGGGTGGCCTACAATACGAGTTCCATAAAAGGTTGGCGTGGTCTTCAAGTAAATCCATCCATAATGAATTCCGAACAGGCTGGTTATGAACTGGACTAAGTTACCACAAAGTGTTATGACAGTGTCATCAGTGAACTCGTACAAAACAAACTAGACAATTGGTTGAAGTTCAATAAACAATCTGTGTATTGAAGTGAATTTGATGTGACTTTCAACAGTGCATGAAATAGACTCATCATCGTTTGGGTTTGTTTCTAGTCAAGTCTACAAGTTTGTATCTCTTACTAATTTAAACACATGCAATAGAACTATATATTTTGAGTCAATACAATAAAAATGTAGTAGAAAATATATATTGCTGTAATAAAATGATATATGCCCCTGGTCTACAGAGGTATTATCTTGCATAAAATTAGTCACAACAAGCTCTTTAAGCAAAAGAGTACTTATTTATTATTATTTATGTTTTACATAGTGTTTGTTAATGTTTAGACATACCTACAAACAGTATACATATTATGACATTAATCGACTTTCATAGTAACCTCCGATAGCTGATATACATACCTTTTCCTTACAAATTAATTTTTTATGAAATGATTACTAGGTTGATTACTTTATATTGCTATTTATTTAATAAGAAAAAAATAAAAAAACTTTTTATAAACATGATTTATTTTATGTTTACACCACAGTAATGAGGCTCCAATGGAGCGTTGGTGGCAGAGTAGTTAAGGTATCTTAATCATAAGTGAGAGCTACCGGCTTCAAATCCCACTGCGTACCAATGACACTTTTCTGCATTATGTACATTAGTTGAATATCAACTGATGCTCTTATGGTGGTGGAAAATATAGTGATGAACACAGACAGACAGACAGTCACAGAGGTCAGATGGGAGTTGCTCATGATGAGATCATGGTCAAGGCAGGTTAATATAAACCATCCAAGAGGAGAGAGAAGAAAGAATTAGAATAATCAAGCATTGATTTATAATTATACATACTTACACACACACACTCAAGCCCATATGCCATAGGGGTAGGCAGATACTATTGAGTGCCACATGCTACAATCCTGAAACACCACTCTTGCAGCCTAGGGGCCATCTGCAGACCATTCTTTCTGTGATGTCTATCTGATTACTTAAATATAATTTACTGATAAGTTTGAGATATAACATATAGATCACTTCATAAAATCTCCCACAGTTATTATCCATGTGCAGTTTGGATCTTTGTGAATATTCAACTATTCACATTTATCCAGGGCTAAAAGTATAGATCCCTAAAAATAAATAGTGTAGCTCCCTATTAAATCAGGTTAGTATTTTTCCTCTAAAATACAGTAATAGTAAATTGAAACAAATAAAATCAACTAGTGCCACATAGTCAGGTAGAGTATTATGTAGATTTACCTAAGAATTCAAGTATTATTGGCTTAACATTCCTTCAAAGCTCTATCCCAAATTTCTTAAATTGTATTTTCCGCACTTGAGGTTCATTTAAATATCCTTGTTTCTTTGATGCCGTATTTACACACATACACATATTTTTTTTGGAACAGGTATGCCAAAAAAACAACAACTACCATATTATTGAGAATTTTATTTAGTTTGCTATTTTGTTCATTCTTGAGGATCATGATCATTTTTACTATGTTTTTAGTTTTATATTTACATAACTCCTCCAACTCCTCCTAAACGGCTGGACTGATCTGGAAAATTTAAGTGTATACTTGACAACTCAAGTATACACTTACTCGAACCCGGTAGATAGCGTCGTGAGCGCTTTTTCATGAAAAACAATTTGCATAACAATTGGCTACATTGACAACATTTCAAAATTGGAATAATATAGACTTAAAAATTTGAAGTATTTAAACTGGTCTGAAAAAAATGATTAAAAATAATAATTTTGATATGGAAAGAGCAGAACACCACGCGGGATGAAGTCGCGCTGGGCCAGCTAGTTATAGTAGGTATAATAATCGCATGCTCCTTGCTAGTCCCTATCTAGAAGTTCAGTTTCAAAATGTGGCTGATTTCGTCCTCAACATTTGGTTTGGTGCATTTGCAGCCGGCCGCTGACAAACACCAGCACAACGTTCTTCGTAATGTAGCTTCGTGTAATAGCGCACAGTGATTTTCTTTTCTTTACTGGCTAGCGCCATCGACGATCTCTGCTAAGCTAAACCCCAAAATGGTCATGTCTTGTTGCCCTGCGAGATATGACTCACAGAGATTGTAATAATACGGCTGAGTTCCTACGTAATGCAGTACGTTGCAGTAGCAGACTGAATTTTTGCCGTAGTAGTTTCCTTTCGTTTCAGCACGGAAGTTTATTATTGTCAATGCAATAATCTGCAATGTTTCGGTGTGTTTACAGTATTTACTGTGTGGCTATATAGAAACTGCCAATTTCAATGTAAAAGGGTAGGGATACTGTTGAAATCGAGGAATAAAGTTACGGAAAATAAGGAAATTTGGAAAAAGGGAATAATAGGATTTATCGGTTCGATTTATCTGGATTTATCACTTATGGGAAAGGCAAAGGGACCTAGCCCATACAGCCAAGTCTTCCTTTATGAACTGTAATGCAAAAATATGTCCCAGCTTTAGGGACTCTGCTGAAAATATAATGTTCAATAACGCTTATTTCAAGGCTGCAGCTATTTCATGTTTTCAGTGGTCCTCGGCAAAAGTTTCGTCAAACATGTGGAGTATGCTAATTTGGTAGACGCTCTACATTCTCGCCTATTAGTGATGTAAAATGCGTCGATAGGTATGATATCGATTCATCGGTGTAATATCGCTAACCAGGTACTTTCTGCTGCTGGTCAAGTGTACCCCGAACCTATTACGGGAAAAAGCACTAGAAACATAAATATAAAATCAATACATCGGTCATCGGATACATCAATATTTTTTCTGCGTAGCAGAACTGTATATAAAAAACTGTCTGTGTATGCATATTGTACATTTTGTTGGTAGTCGGTAAATTTACTTCTTTGCAAATTTTGTACATTTTTGGATTGACCTAAGAGAGAAGATTGACTATAAAGAATCACACTGATGTGATTCAGCACAAGGCGAGATGACAACAAATAATCGAATGAATATCTCTACTTAGTCTATAAAATAGGCGAGACATGCCAAACATGCACGGATATACAGAAATACTCTCTCTACATTCTCGTGATCCCGCGGAATGACGAACATGGATGCTATAGATATATTGCGTGGATTGTCGATTTACATACCTATAAAATATTTTTATATTTATGTAAAAATATTTATCAGTTACTTAGTCTAATGTTTTCAATTTCTTGTTTTTGGGGATGCGACGACCCACCGACATGATGGTAATGAATTTTGTAACGTTACGTCTTTTAGGAGAATGACGAAAGCCAAGCCAAATAATTAGGAGTGAAAAGGAAACAAGAAAATTCATTCGGTGTTAAAAACACCTTATTTTAATAATAATGATTATATTTCAGTGGGTGCGACCACTGCACCTAAAGGGGCCGCTGAGGCCGGGGCGACTGGAGGCGTCGGGACGGCCGGGGCGGGGGCGGCGGCGGCGGCTTCGGCGGCTTCGGCGGCGGCGGCGGCGGCGGTGGTGGCGGCGGTAGCGGCGGCGGTGGCGGCGGCGGCGGCGGCGGCGGCGGTGGCGGCGTCGTTTGCCTGTTGATTATAGGAAATTGAAATATAATTACTATAATATGATCGAGCAGGACATTATCAGGGGTAGACTACGAGTCTCGCAAACATTTTCAGTGGGGGTTTTACGTAGAAAGTTTGAAATGTGAAATGACATTTTGGCTCCTGTACCGAGGAGTATTGTTCCATATGAATAGAAAGAAAAATAATTAAATTTATCTTCAGAATTATAAAATATATACATAGCCGCGAGGTCCTCCGCTGCCTCGGCCGCCACGATTGCGGTCGCCCCTGCCGCGGTCGCCCCTGCCGCGGCCGCGCCTGTTACGGCCTCTGTAGCCCCGGCCCCAGTGGGACCCGGGACAAAACGGGCATTCACAATACTGTGGATATAGATTGCTTACGTTAGATATATTATATAGTCACATCATAATCAATTATTCCAGTGACATAATTACGAAAGCAAAAATGACGGAAGTTATAACTAGTGTTACATTCGCAAAATCACGCTGTAATATGCAGCGAATGACTAGCAGTACCGTAGTGTGATAAAACGTTCGCCTGGTATCCTAACCCTACCCCTACCCTTAGCCTACAGTGCAATACAGTACCCTACTTCTACTTACAGTACCATAGCCTAGCTCTAGGTCAAGATTCTGGTCCAGATTCCGGAGCTGGACCGAAATTTGACTATACATAGATACTATAATCGTATTAATAAACTGTAAATCAATAAATAAACTGCTAAGGGCGCTACTAAAACCACTTCATCCTAGTAGTATGCTTTGATTTATAATTACGTACTTACAAGTAACATTTCCAGTTTCCTGTAGATCTGTGAATATGGAAAGTTTGGTTAGTTTAACTTTTAAAGTTGTAGATAAATAAGAAAAACAATCTGGCCTACCCCATACGGTATGGGCATGAATGTGTACCCATGTATGTTTCTTTAAACCAATGAGGTGGCAAACAAGTTTACGGCTGCCTAATGGTAATAGTACACAGTCTAGGTATAAAGAAATAAGAAGCCCATTGTAGAGGTTTTGTATCATACATTTTTCTATCGCGCGCGTATAATGATGGGACCTGTCAGAATGAGCTTCTACGACTTTGAGGTCCAAGGATACAATGAAGTACCAAAATGTACAATAAGATAGGCAATAGACATGCAGAAAAATATTGATGTATCTATTTTAGACGAACACTTTTTGATGCCTACCATATTCCTCTTACTAAACTAGAACACTTTTTGATGCCTACCATATCCCTCCTACTAAACAAGAATTGCGAGAATGAGAGGTGAGAGTTGAATGGGTTCGATCAGTCTCAGGGATAATCAATATTTAAAAAACATCGATGTTGACATAGATAAATATCGAAATAATAAATAATAATAATAAATATTCGTGGACAAATTCACATAGCGCAATCTAGCCCCAAACTAAGCAAAGCTTGTACTATGGGTGCTAAAACAACTGATATACTACTTAAATACTTTTTAAATACATATTTTTTTAAATTCATCATTTCAATTTCTGCCCGGTCGGGAATCGAACTCGGGACCTCTTGCGTGCATGTTGACCATTGAACCACTCAGGTCGTCAAATGAAACATCGATGTCTAAATAAAAACATCGATGTTTATCCGCTAAACATCGATGTATGTCTATCGTCCCTATCGGCATTCGGCAAGCAAATGCACGTATGCACAGATTCCACTCGCTCGGTAGGGTTTGGGTAGTAAGTCCATGGTAGAGAGTATAGTGCGCTCTATGTCCATGTGTTCTCTTGTTGTATTCTAACCAGTGTTGCCAGATCGTACCTTTTGTTACGATTTGCGTACTATTTGACCGTGTATCGTACCTTTGGCGTACTCTGCTGGACATCGTACTATTTCGTACGTTTTAGCCGTTGAATCCCGAAATACAAAGTTTTACTGAAAGAGCGGTCACTTTGCCTTTCCTTCCCGCAAAATACCGTAAAGTAAGGAAAGAAAGTGTTAATTTTGACAAATTTTGCTACATTTTTGCTTACAGGCGCCACCTGCGATCAATGTCTTATCTGGTTACTGTCAAAATGACGCCGTTTCATTTAGAAGGACGGCAAACCGTACCTTTTCAGCCATTTTCGTACTATTTTATGAGCCCGAACGTACTTTTTTCAAAACTACTGCTGGTAACACTGATTCTAACTGTGACAGACAGATTCCTTCCATCCATCCATCTCCAAGGTTTCCCGTTTTGTTTCGTAATTTTCGTGTGTGCAATTTACTGAATATTATCTAGAACTTTACCCAAAACTATATGGCGAACACACAATACAGCTAGTTGCACAATTTGGCTAAATTGACAAATTGTTCCAGTTGTCTGGCCTATCTTGAATGGCCCAGCCAATCTAATATCCAGCTTGTGCCCATCCATAGGTTTAAATGTACAAAATATATTATTTATATAAAAACAAAAATAAAGCCAGCATCAAAATCTAGCAATAAACAATAGCCCAAATAAATTAAATACTTAGTCAACCAATAAGGAAGTAAACAGTTTTGAGAATCATTCATCACTATTACTCCAGATGTACTCCAGACATTAAAGCATGAATAGTTTGAATAGCAACAGCAAAGACATCAGATTTCCACAAGAAGAAGAAGCTATTAAATACAAAAATAGCCTAATCCACTAAAAATATATTGATTAAGGTTTATCTGGAGCATCAGACGACAGAGGATAAAAGAGGTGGGAGACTTTCGAAATTTGGTGCTGGAGAACAATGAAAAGCATTATTATTATTATTCATGAACAGACAGGCAGTTGGAACAACTGATATGTCTGTATCTCATTATCCTCAACCCATTGACATTCTCAATTAATGATGATTTTATTTAATAATTATTAAATTTCATTTCCTTTGGAACTTAGCTCAAGAAATTGTCTTAGGAAGGCAACCACTTTAATTTTTGTCTGCATTATGGATGTTCACTGACTTCACTAATAGTTACTTCATACTGGTTCTGCACATGAATTATTGCCTTGTTGTGTGGATATTTATGATTGTTTAGAACAATAAAATAATCATGGGTTTAGCAGATTAGGTAATTACTGCAGCAGAGTGACTGATATTTACTAGCCGGGGAACCAGACCAGATTGGATCATGGTTACACATTCTATCGTCTGAGTATGCAGATTTCATTGCAATGTTTTCCCTCACCATAAGAGCATCAATGTGTTCCACTAATGCACATTTTTTTACCACTGAGGCGGCAAACAAGCTTACGGCCTGCCTGATGGTAAACAGTCACCGCAGCCTATGGATGTTTGCAATACCAGGGGCATCACCCACGTGTCGCCGACCCTGTAAAAACCTTTTTATCCTTTTCTTGAAGAACTCCATGTTGTACTCTCCAGGGAAAACCTCTCCAGGTAGTTCATTCCACAACCTTAGTGGGAAAAAGTTCCTTTGGCACACACTGCACAGCAACTGCACAGTTTGTGTGGATGAACTCCATGATGGTGGCAAGCAGTGCAATGATAGAATGTAGCTGTAGGCATCATGTCAATCAGTTCTTCAGAACAAACACCATTGTACAAGCGGTAGAACACACAAAGGGAGGCGAAATCCCTCCGCTGACTCAGCAGCTCAATACCACTTGTGTGCATAGTATCATCGACAATTCTCACAGAGCGCTTTTGGATTGAGTCACAAGGACCAAGCTGATATGTCGGTGCTCCCGCGCATAGATGGTAGCAATACTCCAAATGGGGTCTGACTTAAGCCTTGTAAAGGAGAAGCTATTGCCCCGGCGTGAAGAATTGCTTTGTTCTGTTATGCACACCCAGACACTGTACCACAGTAATGTAACTACATATCTCACTTTCTATATGTCAGCAATCTTACTGAGAATGAGAAATTGAACCTTTCCATGCCTCTTGGCCAGGTTGCTGGGATAAAATAATCAAAATATAACAGGTAAAACTATGGTGGTGTGGAAACCAGTGTACTTCTTTAGTTAGTTTCTATTCTTCATCTTTTTATGACAAGCAGTAGGGAAACAGGGCAACCTGAGGGAAAGTGGTTACAGCTGTCTATGATCAATAGCATCACCCATGCCTTCGGTACTCCATCAAAACCGACAAGAACATAATAAATAGTTACTCAATAATAATTATGTTCTTGTCGTAGGTAATAATTATTGAGTTCACCTTAATGAACCATGGAGAATTCGTATTTACATAATATTTTGTCTCATACAATTAATTTTTTTTAGTTAAGGCAAACAAGCAAGCACCTACATGATTAACACCACCTCTGTAAACTGTAACGTTTGGCTGGCTGCAGTTTGCTGTAAGGTGGAGAGTGCAGTTGGGCCTTACCTTACTTCTTAAAGTTCCTCAGTACCTGTATTGTCCCAGTAAGTATTATTAGTAAAGTTACAGAAATTGTTTTATAAATTTCGAGGGTGATTCTGGCGTGCAGCCTGGACTTGATAAAAAGTAGCCTGTGTCTTATTCCAGATCCTTATCTAGCTACCTACCAAGTTTCATCCAAATCCGTTCATCCGTTTTGGCTTGAGAAACAAACACACACACACACACACACATATACATACAAACTCACATTTATAATATTAGTAAGCTGTAATAATGTTTGTCACATGTATATCATTACTTAATGACATTATTATGTAGATCTATTACGGCACTAAGGAGCGTCGGCTTCTTTTCTGTATTAGTACATTAGTTGAATGCTAACTGATACTCTAATGGGAAAAAAAACGTCGTGATTAAACATTCAGTCCCCTGAATGTGGTACCATGATGCAATCTGGTCAGGTTCCACTGGTAGCAGAGTTATTAAATGAGTTACCAAATACTGAGTCAAAGTCAAGACGGACCCCGTGCCCTCGTGAGCAAGAGCACCACCGGGACATTAACGCCAACATTATTTTTGTTGCAGGACTAAGTACCTGAAATAAATAACATTTAATTTATGTTCACAGTGTTGAGAGCCCTTAGTGATGGAATTGGAAGCGCCAGGACAGTGTGGACAAAATTACAATCCTGAATCCCAATAGAAGAAATTCAATAATTAATATTCAATGCACAGATACGGAAAGCTGACCCTGGGAGCAGCCGGGATTGACCGTCCGGATGATGATGATGATGATATTCACCACACAAACAATGAAAGCATTGCATTGGACAGTGTGTATTGGCGCTCATTAGTGCGGAGCGGAGCAGATATCTATGCCCAGCATTGTACTAGTATAGGCTGATGTTTATGATGATGAGGAGGTATCTATGCCTATGCAGAAGTTACTTTGTGAGTATGTATTAAAAAAAAAGAATTAGCTACTTTAATCTAACACCCATAACACAAGCTTTGCTTACTTTGGGGTTAGATGGCGCTGCGTGAATTTTTCCTAGCATATTTATTTATAACCTCCCCTTTCGTGAGAGAGGCCTTGAGTCCTGCAGTAGACTGCTATGGGTTGTGATGATTAATAGGAACATGTAATATTAGTTAGTTTGACATTGATTAAACTTGCATGTTGTAACTTATGACTATGTTTTTACAGTGTGTGGTAGAACCCATGAAATATAACGAGATGATATTAAGCATGCGTGCGTTGCGGCATCGGCGATAGTTAGTTCGGGTGGCACTCGAGCTGTCGGTGACGGAAGCGCCGCGCCGAGCAACGGCAGGCTAGCAGCGCTGAGACAATGCGAGACCTATCTACACTAGTTTTACGGCCTTAAGGCCGAGGGCAAGGAAGGCCGTCGCAAAGATGTCGCTGGCTCAGGGCTCTTGTCTACGCGTAAAATCTAGCCGAATGTTATCCAAATCTGTTAAGCGGTTTCGGTGAGGAAAAGATGCCATATGGACAGCTCTATAATAGTAACTACTTTCGCATTCGTAATATTAAGGTTGCATTTTAATGTATTTAACATAATGTTTTAAAATGTGTTTCAATATTTGTTGTGATGTGTTATTTCACATATCATTTTGTTATTAATAAAAGTCATATGTAATCAGTTTGAGTGTAATTTTAATAATAGCTAATTAGATAGACTTAACTACTTACTAGAGCTAAAACAATTATGAAAAATAGCATAAAATAGCTAGGTTTTGCAATCAACATGTTAAAGAAAACCAATTGTATACCCCTATATACAAATTTATATAATGTTGTATGTAACAAATTAATATAATGTTCCCAGGTTTCATCAAAATTTTCTAACGTCTATAAAGCTAGCATAAGAAAGTGAGCAGAATCGTTTGTAATTCTGCTCAGAATTTAGTGCTAATTGAGTGCTAATTTAGTGCCAAATTCGCAAATTTGGTGCTCCATAAGATTTGCAGAAAATACAAATACTGCTACCTTTTGATCAAGCTAGCAGAGTACATGCCTAAATGCCTAAAACAGAATGACACAGCTTTACAATCAGTGATATAATATTTAGTGCTAATTAAGTGCTCTTGATATATAGAGATGAGAATTTCAAAAATGAGAATTTTTTTATTTTTTATTTTTTTAATAAGAAAAGTGCTAGTTTGACAGAAACAGCAAGTAATATCATCAGTATCGAGTATTTTGAGAGCATAACGATGGATGGACAGGGCGTAGGAATTAAGTGCTCAATAAGTGCTGTCGACATGAGAAGGAAAAAGAATCAAAGATCATTTTTATTTATGTTTTCAGCGGGTTAACTGCTAGTTTAACAGAAACAGCAAGTAATATCTTTAAAATCGAGTACTTTGAGAGCATAACGATAGATGGACAGGGCGTAGGAATTAAGTGCTCAATAAGTGCTGTCGATATGAGATGAAAAAACAATAGATTTTTTTTTTGCATCGAGTAACTGCTCATTTGACAGAAACAGCAAGTAATATCTTTAAAATCGAGTACTTCAAGAGCATAACGATGCGTGGACAGGGCGTAGCAATTAAGTGCTCAATAAGTGCTGTCGATATGAGTTGAAAAAACCATAGAAACATTTTTTTTTAATTTTTGCATTGAGTAACTGCTCGTTTGACAGAAACAGCAAGCAATATTTTCAAAATCGAGTACTTCAAAAGTATAACTATTTATGGACAGGACGTAGGAATTAAGTGCTCAATAAGTGCTGTCGATATGAGAAGAAAAAAAGATCAAAGAAGGTGTTTTTTTATTTTTTCAGCGGGTAACTGCTAGTTTGTCAGAAACAGCAAGTAATATCTTCAAAATCGAGTACTTTGAGAGCATAACGATGGGTGGACAGGGCGTAGGAATTAAGTGCTCAATAAGTGCTGTCGATATGAGATGAAAAAGCAATCTTTTTTTTTTGCATAGAGTAACTGCTCGTTTGACAGAAACAGCAAGTAATATATTTAAAATCGAGTACTTTGAGAGCATATCGATAGACGGACAGGGCGTAGGAATTAAGTGCTCAATAAGTGCTGTCGATATGAGATGAAAAAACAATCGATTTTTTTTTGCATCGAGTAACTGCTCGTTTGACAGAAACAGCAAGTAATATCTTTAAAATCGAGTACTTTAAGAGCATAACGATGGATGGACAGGGCGTAGCAATTAAGTGCTCAATAAGTGCTGTCGATATGAGATGAAAAAACCATAGAAACATATTTTTTTTTATTTTTGCATCGAGTAGCTGCTCGTTTGACAGAAACAGCAAGCAATATCTTCAAAATCGAGTACTTCAAAAGTATAACTATTTATGGACAGGGCGTAGGAATTAAGTGCTCAATAAGTGCTGCCGATATGAGATGAAAAAACAATCGATTTTTTTTTTGCATCGAGTAACTGCTTGTTTGACAGAAACAGCAAGTAATATCTTTAAAATCGAGTACTTTAAGAGCATAACGATGGATGGACAGGGCGTAGGAATTAAGTGCTCAATAAGTGCTGTCGATATGAGAAGAAAAAAAGATCAAAGAAGTTTTTTTTTGTTTTTTTAGCGGGTGTTTTAAATTGATCTGGAATTTCTCATTAAACATTTGAAAAAGATGGACTTAAAACCAGGGCGAAAGCCATCTGTTCCAAAAGAACAGGTATTGGAAGTCATTACAGAATATGCTAGTTCTCAAAGTACTCGATTTTAAAGATATTACTTGCTGTTTCTGAAAAAAGAGCAGTTACTCGATGCAAAAAAAAAAACGATTGTTTTTTCATCTCATATCGACAGCACTTATTGAGCACTTAATTCCTACGCCCTGTCCATCTATCGTTATGCTCTCAAAGTACTCGATTTTAAAGATATTACTTGCTGTTTCTGTTAAACTAGCAGTTACCCGCTGAAAACATAAAAAAAAAGTTATTTGATCCTTTTTCCTTCTCATGTCGACAGCACTTATTGAGCACTTAATTCCTACGCCCTGTCCATAAATAGTTATACTTTTGAAGTACTCGATTTTGAAGATATTGCTTGCTGTTTCTGTCAAACGAGCAGCTACTCGATGCAAAAATAAAAAAAAATATGTTTCTATGGTTTTTTCATCTCATATCGACAGCACTTATTGAGCACTTAATTGCTACGCCCTGTCCATCCATCGTTATGCTCTTAAAGTACTCGATTTTAAAGATATTACTTGCTGTTTCTGTCAAACGAGCAGTTACTCGATGCAAAAAAAAAAATCTATTGTTTTTTCATCTCATATCGACAGCACTTATTGAGCACTTAATTCCTACGCCAGTCCATCTATCGTTATGCTCTCAAAGTACTCGATTTTAAAGATATTACTTGCTGTTTCTGTTAAACTAGCAGTTACCCGCTGAAAACATAAAAAAAAATGTTCTTTGATCCTTTTTCCTTCTCATGTCGACAGCAATTATTGAGCACTTAATTCCTACGCCCTGTCCATCCATCGTTATGCTCTCAAAATACTCGATACTGATGATATTACTTGCTGTTTCTGTCAAACTAGCACTTTTCTTATTAAAAAAATAAAAAATAAAAAAATTCTCATTTTTGAAATTCTCATCTCTATATATCAAGAGCACTTAATTAGCACTAAATATTATATCATTGATTGTAAAGCTGTGTCATTCTGTTTTAGGCATTTAGGCATGTACTCTGCTAGCTTGATCAAAAGGTAGCAGTATTTGTATTTTCTGCAAATCTTATGGAGCACCAAATTTGCGAATTTGGCACTAAATTAGCACTCAATTAGCACTAAATTCTGAGCAGAATTACAAACGATTCTGCTCACTTTCTTATGCTAGCTTTATAGACGTAATTTTCTATCCAAATCTGTTCAGCGGTTTAGGTGTGGAATTGCCACATTTTTATTTATTCGATGGGCATTTGACCGACATCTCATCTGATGGGAAGCTATGTGATGATGATTGTGATATGAAGCGTCCCATTCCATTTATTATATTAATTGCTACTACTTTCCTTTGTTACTCTCACATTTTTAGGGTTGTAAATTACAATGCATTTCAAAATGCATGTGCATAGCCCTTCCACCCTTTTATTATTTCTAAAATGCCTCATTCTAGCTGATAGAATCCAGCACTGAAACTGTAAAAGTAGTGACACCCTCCAAGCTGGATATAGAAAACCAGACCAGGAGAGAGACATGCAGCAGGCAGATGTGCAAAGGATAAATGAAGAAAATATATATTGTGCATAGGGTTAGATATTTATTATATCATACAGAAAATTAGCACAATACCTATTACATAAAATACTATACCTTCAAAGAGTAAAATAAACTAATATATAAAAACAATTCAAATCTTAGGTATACATTTATCACTCGAATGCATGAAGCGTCGCCTCCGCATAACGTCTTTGGTCGCCTTTTAAATCACTGGAACCCTTCCACCACCCCCTTCAGCCAGTAGTCTTCCACTATGAAGAAAGTTAAACTCTCATATGGTACTGCTTGGTGAGGAGGATGTGCTCCACTCACACCGTCCTTCGCGATAACTGGGTAATGAAGATTATGATTCTAGTCACAGACACTTAAAGCTATCTAAATCAGGAAATGGGCAGTAGCATTTACTGTACCATGGTTTTAATAGTATGATGGTGAATGTAGAAGAAACTGGGCTGAGAAAATACTATTTCTAATGTAACATAATGAATTCTAGTTTTTCACTTTGTTTGTAGTTTCTGTTTATGTATTTGTATTTGCCACCCACTTTATCAATATCAATTGATAAACTTCCACTAGATCTTTAAAGGATGTCACTGTAATCCGAGATCCTGTCCTGTTCCAGTGGCATATTGTGAGTTGTCTTTAATCCTTGACATCAGGCCTCAATAGGTATAAACGACACTGTGATCCGAGATCCTATAAGCACTAGTCCCGTTCCAATGCCATATATGGTCAGTGTTGCCCTTTGGTGGTAGTGTTTCGCACCCCGTTACAATGGGGTGATCGTTGGAGTTGGCGCCTTCTTAACGCCCCCTGAGGTCAAGCGCACCGCGTGGACCAACGTTGGGTGAAGCCCGGCAAACGACCACGCGTAGGGGCGCCTTCCAGGCGCGGTATATTGCCGAAGTGGGGGCAGCTACAGACGTCGCAGGCGCCGCGGCAAGCCTTTTCGGAATCCGGAGGTCTCTTCAGGTGGTGGACCCGCGGGACAGTTTCTCAATTAATTCCAATAAAGTTGCGTTATTTGTTTAGCAGCAGGGAAATCCCTCTTCCTCAAGGTCTCAATGCTATTCGTTTGAATTCATTTCATGTCGTACAGTAATCTGTGTGTCGTACTACATGTGATGGCACAGATGGCACCAAAACCACAGACCGAAGCTTGAGCAAACCAACCAATCGTCATGAGAGGGTTGACAGTGATTAGTATCTGTCACTGCCTGCACTGCGAAATCGGCACTGGGTTTCTATTTGTACATCGTACACTTGGTCTTTTCGTTTTAAAACATTCGTCCAACGCGCTATTTACACCGACGAACACCGTTTCTTTACTATTGTAACGGCTATTTACACCTATTAAATGAATAAAAGAACGAATGGATATATGTATTGAATGAACGATTAAATTGAAAAGACCAAGTGTACGATGTACAAATAGCGACGGCCTTGAATGAAACGGGTTAATGGGCTCCTTTTTCCGCACTTGAACTCAAACTTGGTCCTTTGTACGTAGTTAAGGCGTGCTAATTTAGCCAGCCCAGCTCCCTCCAGAAGTCCAGCAGTCTCTTCGGAATATGGATGCATAGTATTTCATTCGGTCGTCATTCATACATTTTTGCTCGTTCTTTTATGTCAATGAAATTGAATGTCAAATCGTGGTCAAATCAAAATTTTGCATGATAGCGGCGCGCGATTTTTAGATTACTGATCATTTTTTTTATTAAATTACTAAGAAAAGAGTTCGACAGAGTAACAAAATGGTTGAAGCACAAAAATATAGAATCGAACAGGAAATGACCAATTTGGTTAATGAACTGGACAAAAGTCATTTGCGGAGAATGCAAGTAAGTGAGGTTATACGCCTAAGTTGAAGCAACCCTTATGCAATAATTTCTGATAAGAAATCAATCACTAAAATAAACTTATGGTGATACTATAAAGTTATCTGGTTAGGGTTAGCCGAAAAAATAAATATGTACTCTTTTTCTAGGCAATAAAAGTACCACCACAATTTTTAAACAAACCCACATATTATTATAATTTCTACTTTACTTTAACCACATCATAATTAGGATAGTGATAATTTTTAAATTTATTATTTATTCATATAGTATTAATAGCTGAGTCGCTAATTATATCTCTATTAATGAACACTTAAACTTCAATATACTACTAGCATTTAGCCCTAATTTCTTTAATTACAGGGAGACATGCACAGATGTGCGGCCAAGTGTTGCGACGACTCCAACAATTCTCTGGAACGTGTACACTCCTGCATCGAGACCTGTACAGCCCCTTTGAATGTCGCAAACAACTACGTCCAGGTATATAATGGGCCCTAACCTATGAAATGGTCATCTTTTTCGCAATTACACATTTGCTCAAATATTTTTATATGTTTGTAAACATTACATATTAAAATTAATTATTGATTTCGCAAATAGAGTATATTTAGAAGCTAGAGAGTGCCTGATATTAAATTAAAAATATTATCTTCTACTTTTATAAGGGTTTAGAAATACCCACTTTTCATTATACAGTTCAGTCAATCAGTTTTGCTTTTTTATACCAGATGTAATATTATGAAAATTGTTGTTATAACAATGCAATGGTATGCATCAGTTAAATTGATGTTGTCTAATTATACCTACAAAGTTTCATCGTAATCGGATTAGGCATTTCCAAGAAATAGAAAAATTTTCTTGTATGAAAAGTCCACTTGAGCGGCCTGGCACGTCAAATCCATACAAATGCATTTGGATCTTTAGTGTGCAACATGCTACATAGCTCTCTGACTACATTGGTGTTTTCACAGTTTTTTTTTCATATTTTTTTTTTGCCATTTCTGTCCCACTGCAGGGTTTCACACAGTAGTCAGAATTATTCTGTATAAAATATTGTCAGTGTTTTTTGGATACTTACAAACTAAAAATTGTGAAGTTTTAGATAATTTTGTATAGAAAAATCTCAAAACCATGTTGTTACTGACAGGAAAGCAAAACAAGATACAAAGATGTTAGCTTGTGGGTGTTAATTGAGTTGAACCATGAATTGTGAAAATAAACATACATTGACATTTATAGAGTTATTGTTTCAACTGCCTGTTATGTAAAATAATAATCATCATCATCATCTTAGTGTTAATGTCCCGGTTGTGCTTTCAAGGTCCAGGGCCCAGGGTCCGCCTTGAGCATGATCCAGGATTTGGTGATCAGGTAATTACAGTGGAGCGATTACCATCTGACCTCCGTGACCCTGCTACCAGGGGAACCTGACCAGATTGGATCATGGTTACACATTCAGTTGCGTGAATTTGCTGGTTACATCGCGATGTTTACCATCACTTTAAGAGCATTGGTTAGAATTCAACTAATGTACATAACTCAGAAAAGAGTCATTGGTACATGACCGCAGTGGGATTAGAACCCGGTACCTCTCACATACAAGTCAGATACTCAACTGCCCGGCCACCGTCGCACAAAATTAAATGTATTATATGTATAAAAATAATGTAGGTTATAGTTATATTCTCATATATTTATTTTTATACTGGATGCAGTGCTCTATGTATTAATACGATAGTACAATTATTTCTGTTGTATGTAGAATAGTTGTACCTATCATTTTAATACGTTTAGCACTTATTCCAGTTCACGGCTTTATATATTATGTGGCACCTGTATATGTGTTGTAGAAAACTTATATATGTTAGATTTTTTCAATGTGTGTATTGTATATGTTTATTGTAAAAAACTAAAATTTAAGACAAAGTAAAAATAAATTATATATTTTTACACCTTTTTTACAGAGCGAGATAAACAACTTCCAGAACAGACTGCAGCGTTGTGTGATGGACTGCAACGACTCGGCACGAGACAGGCTCGGTGCAGACCAAAGTCAGAGCACGGTTAGTGTAATCTGTTATAAATAAATAAATATTCTTGGAGAAATTCACAGCGCCATCTAGCCCCAAAGTAAGCAGAGCTTGTGTTATGAGTGTTTTTTTATACCATTAAGGTGGCAAACAAGCTTGCGGCCTGCCTGATGGTAGGCAGTCACCGCAGTCTATGGACGTTTGCAATACCAGGGGCATCACCCACGCGTTGGCGACCCCGTAAAAACCTTTGAGAACCTTATGAGTGTTAGATAACTGATAAACTACTCATATTGTTTTTTAGATTATAAATTAGTGGCAATATCAAGGCATGAGAATATGCATGTGAAATATTGGTATTTTAATCACACCCAGATAGAAAAATAAAAATTAATGTCCTAAAAAATATACGTTTATATATGTTTTGTAAACAATTTTTTGAATGATAATTTAGTCAATATGCCTGTATCATGACATGGGCGTGGGCCTGATGTGTACATAATATTAAAATTTTTTTTTTAAATCTTTCTATCTGTAAGACCATCGATACGATAAGAGCGTCGGTGGCCGAGCGGTTAGAGTATACGACTCGTAAGCCAGAGGTCCCGGGTTCGAATCCCGCTCCGGACATGTACCAATGACTGTTTTCTGAGTTATGTACATTAGTTGAATACTAACCGATGCTCTTACGGTGAAGAAAAACATTGTGATGGAACTTGCAAATTCAGGCAACTGAATTTGCAACCCTCAACCAATCTGGTCAAGTTCCCCAGGTAGCAGGGTCATGGAGGTCAGATGGCAGTCGCTCCCTACCTGCCAAATCCTGGATCATGGTGAAGGCGGACCCCGGGCTCTCGTGCGCGAGAGCACAACCGGGACATTAACACCAAGATGATTATTATTTTTATAATGTTGTAATTAAGAAAACAACATAACAGTTACAATGACCTTTTTTGTGATTTGTCAATGAGGCATTGTATAAATTGTCTCCATTGTCCACAGATTGACAAATGCACGAATGACTTCGAGAGGTGTGCAGTGAAATGCGTGGACAAGCACATGGGTATAATTCCTAGCATGATGAAGACAATGAAGCAAGTACTTGCAAGCGGTAAGCCACCACCAGTACAGAACTGAATTGACGTAGGTACTAAAAGTGGTTGCAGATACAAAATCAAATTGTACAAAGTGTTATTTTAGTAGTAGTGCAAGAGTCGATTTTGAAAGTGATTGTTACAGATGTTAGAGAGATATGTAGAGCCGTTGTTGTCGAATATTTGAAGATAGTTATACATCTTTTTGTTGAAATTTATATTAATAGCGTTTATACAATAAGGAAGAATATGGAGGACTTATTCCAATGTTTCTTGCAAGCCAAGCTAGCTCAACATTATCACAATATAAATAATGCATTTCTAATTTATAAGTAAGCAGAGTATTTAGGTTTCAGCATTTGTTATGAGGTATATACTATCTATGAGTAATTTAGAAATAAAGTGTTTATATTTTAAACCTAAATGTTTTATTTACCTTTAAAGTAAACCTTCTTCACAATACATTAAGACCCGCTTGCGCCAAATTCTAAATAAATAAATAATCGTGGACAAATTCACACAGCGCCATCTAGCCCCAAAATAAGCAAAGCTTGTGTTATGTTGACCACTGAACCACTCAGGTAGTTCTCTAACACATTTAAGAATAGTAATTAAATAAATAAATGTGCTTGAGCAAATTCACACAGCGCCATATAGCCCAAAAGTAAGCAAGGCTTGTGTTATGGGTGTTAGAAAACTGATAAACTGCTTAAGAACTTTCTTAAAAACTTATTATAGATTTTTTTTTAATACTAATTATACATATTACACCCAGACCCGTAACAGATATTAAAATTCATCATTTCAATTTTTGCTGGACCTCTGCGTGGCGACCGGCATGTTTACCAACTGAATCACTCAGGTCATCAAATGATGATCGATGGTCGTGAATGAAGAATTTTTTGTATAAAGTTTTTTGTTTAGGTATCGGCTTAAATATGTTTAAGAATTTGGTGCAAGCCGCCCTAAGTATCTGTTTAGGGCTCACCCACACACGTGCAATAATATCGCATGCGTTTTTGCGATATTGTACATTTTACATTTTGTATTAGGACGCATGCGACCTGACACACAGTTGCAATCTTACCACTGCGTTCTCCAATCAGACAACCTTTACAATACATAACAAGCTTATGAGATACTTGGGAGTGTTCTGAGGAACTATTTCCTATTGGGTGTTCTATAATAAATCAAAATCAAAAAATCAAAATCAAAATTTCTTTATTGATTAGGACAATAAATATCTCTTTCAATCGTCAAAAATGAGGGGGATAGGAAAGTAGGAAGGAAACACACAGTGACACGCTGACCGCCCTATGACCGTAGATAAACGTATCCCTCGCCAACCGAACCGTGCTCGACAATACCAGGCAGAGCCGTAACGCTATATAATATTATATTGGTATGTCTAGTATAATTAAGAAAAAACCACCTAAAACTACAGCAAGAGTAAGCCAGTCCACCAAGGCAGCACCCGTTCACGAGTATAACGCAGGGCCCAGCCATCGTCCAATTCAACCATATTTGAGGGAAAAGAGCGACCCGGCCCCCACGCCACCGCCAGACAGACTTTTAAGTGAGCGTGCATCACACATGCAGTATGTGGTAGGTAGTCGCTACCACCCTACTCTATCCTATCCCTTCCCTACCATTGCCTTAACCCAACCCTACCACTACCTTACCCCTACCCTACCACTATCTTACCCCGACCCTACCACTATCTTACCCCTACCCAACCCTATACTACCTTACCTCTATCTTACTCCAACCCTACCCTACCCCTACTCTAACTACTACCCTACCCCTACCCTAGCGCAGACAGGAGACACCATGTGTGGGAGAGGAAGGAAAATAATAAATAAATAAATAAATAAATTCGTGGACAAATTCACACAGCGCCATCTAGCCCCAAACTAAGCAAAGCTTGTACTATGGGTGCTAGATAGATAAATGGCATGGTTGCTACAAAATGATAAAAACAGCAGTATGGTAAGGTCGCGAAACGCATTATCACAAAAACGTACGCGATATTATTGCGTTATATTGCGCCTGTTAGAGAATCTAGGTATTCCACTGTTCTCACCTTAGGTTCAGTTTTTATAAAAATAAATAAATAAATAAAATGTTTATTAAATCTTTTGAAATACATTTCAATTTTACATGTAAAAAAACACGTAAAAGGTAAAAATAAAACATATTTTTTGCCTGAGCTAGGATAATATGATACCCTGTGTTTCAGGCGAGAAATTACAGAACCTAAAATAACAAAGAATGGTATCTGGTGGGTGGTAAATGGTGGAGATGTATCGTGATGAAGCATATCTGCCTATCTATTAGGTACGAGGTTGTTAACAGAGTAACGGAGGTCAGATGGCAGTCGCTCCACTGTATGAAAGAATGAATGAATGAATAACGCATTATTGCACAATCAAGAGAATACAATGGGTACTTAAAATTAACAGCAGAAGAAGCAACATGCGGCCTTATGGCTTAAACCGATTTCTTCCAGGCAACCTGGCACTGTAATTACTTGATCTGCCATACCCTTGATCATGTTAAGCACAACTGAGATATTGAGGCCAAAATGATGATTATTACTTTATATTTATAGGCAAAGGAGCGTCGGTGGGCTAGTGGTGAGAGGGTCCAACTCGTAAGCGAGGGGTCTCGGGTTCGATTCCCACTGCCACCATGTTTAAATCAGGGGAAACCGTTCGATGGGTGTCCGTTGTTAATAGATATATTTGTCTAGAAAATATGTCGAATTCGAGATGTCGCAGCGTGAGAATAGGCCCCTGGTGTTGCAAATTCCCATGGGTGGCGGTGATCACGCACGATCAGGTGACTTGCTTGCTCGTCTGCCTCGCTTATATAAAAAAAACCAGCCGACATGATCATCTACGTCGTCCATAATAACAAGCAACAAAAACAATGCAGGGACGTACCGTCGTCATTGTGCAGACTGTCTGCTTGTCTGTTATGTTTCCACAAGAGTCGAAGTTAGTAAGAAACCACAATTTACCAAAAAGTAATATGATTGCTTGTAGAACTGACAGCGGCGGGAGTACCACCACGCAGTAATGTAGCAAGAGACAGGTACCTACACAAAAAAGTATGTTAGCAAAATTGATCGATAGTTTACCTGTTTTTCTCTAAAATATATCTTTCAGCCTGAGATGATGGCCTGTGGTAGCTACCTAACGACAGGCAAAGCAAAGAAAAGCCATCTACTAAGACGTAATCTACTCGTAAAGCAAAAGTGCATTACCGCTTCCAAAAAACTTTCATTGCCACTACAGCAACATTCATGGCATTTGGTGCATCTTTAACCAAAATTAGTTTGCTAAAAGGAGGGAGAATTAGCTGCCCCTTATGCCCAAAGGACTCGTCTTTTACCCCCAGGGTATTTTTCATATATTAAATGAAAAAATAAAAACCTTTTAAACAACCGCACAGTAGTGTAAAGGAATGTAAATCTTATTGTCTTGGTTGTCATGCACTTGCTCTTACATTGAACGTACATATTTCTGGAATTTTCAATTTCAACACAAGCAGGTAAGTAATATATTA
Source organism: Blastobasis lacticolella (assembly GCA_905147135.1). NCBI lineage: Eukaryota > Metazoa > Arthropoda > Insecta > Lepidoptera > Blastobasidae > Blastobasis > Blastobasis lacticolella. Next base: position 3,397,104 of record LR990067.1, read on the forward strand.
ATGTTGAAATGAAAAATAACAGAATACTTCAATTGCAATACAGGTATTGCATTTTAACAAGAATTACTTACCATATGTCTATTGCAATACCAAAACAAAGTTTGTTATCATAAGTATAAAAGTTAATCAATTTTGAAATTGGGTTTATAGAACTTTGGTTCTTGCTTTGTAAACATGTATTTTGTTAGTGCCTTGTTGGTTGCTTTGGCCTATGTAAGTACACCTTTTACATACCTTAATACTTACCTTTTTAATACCTACGACTAGGTACTGCGACTGCCATATTATATACTTGCTTGGTTAAATTCTCACAGCCCCATCTAGCCCCAAAGTAAGCAAAGCTTGTGTTATGGGTGTTAGATCACTGATATAATTTACTTACTTATATAATTTTTTTTAATACATACTTATTATAAATAGTACACCCAAACCCGTAAAAGAAATTAAAATTCATTTCAATTTCTGCTTGGCCGGGAATCGAACCCGGGACCTCTGAGTGGCAGACCGGCATGTATAACAACTAAACCATTTAGGTCGTCTAATGTGTTTGCTTCATGCTTGTAACTTGCATCTTCACATCTCTGCTGGTCTTGAGCCTCCTCCACACGTGTAGTGGCAGGCAGTTTAACGCACACAACAGAATACGCACAGCTGCGCATTTTCTGATCAAAGCTCGCGCCGCGAGAGAGCGTTCATTTATTTATTTATTTATTTAATATACCAACAGAGTACACATGTAACAGTTACAATTTACTTTAGACAAGGTACAAGACTTATATGCACCCCAATTACAGGTATATACAACATTCACTTTAACCTAAGTACTTACTCAAAATAACAATGGAATATTCATAAGGAAATTTCAGTTTTTCAAATACAAAAAAATAAAAAACTTATACAAAAATAACTTAAAATTACTTAACATATAATTCTAACCTTTATAAAAAGTAAAAGCAAAAACAGGCCAGAAAACGTGCGTCTGTCAGGTAGATAGTTCAGGTGTATAGGACTTGAGCACCGATCGACGAAATCCAGGGAACGAATCATGGTTGATATCAATGCTATCCGTCAAATGACACATTTGACACGTTTGTCTCTTTCTCTCAATACTAAGACAAAAGAGATAGCAATACCTATGTCGCGCTTTTTCTCGCTTATCGCGCGCGAGAGCAACTTGTGCTAGGCCTACTGGTTACATCAGAAAACTCTGCTGCTTGAGGGCTGCGCTCATGAGATTACTCGTGACCTCTATGAAACTTTCTAAGAGACCTGCATTTTATTTCCAGGCCTCCACCACCTCAGCCAGGTGCGGTTGTGGTCTCTCCGGACTGTCAAGCCTTGCACCAATAGTCACAAACATACCAGTTATCGCTGATATACCTATTACTGCATCCATTCCTGTGGCCACATCACTAGCAATGGCCAGTGCTGTGCCTGTCACGATGCCGTGCGGATGCGCCGGCTCTTGCGGATGCGGAACATCGTTTGTGGACGTCGGCGTATTTGCGGATCCCATTATGACGTCTGCATGCGGATTCTCCGTCGTTGACGTGCCTGGTGTGTATTTATTGTGGTTATAAATTCTAGCAACAAGATACCAACTGAAGACCACCGCGTTACCTATTTCTAACACGATTTACGATTACTTAATCATCATCATCCTAGCGGTAAATCACAGATTCATGTCTTATAATCCGCGTCACAAAAGAAGAGACTTGTCAAATGGCAGTGGAGGGGATTTCGCGCAGGCAATCGTATACAGCGCAAGTCGAACCACGCGACCCGCCAAGTCTCTTCTTTTTTGACACCAGTTATACTAAATTACTACATACCTATACTAAAGTATGTTAATTGTAACCAGCACCTTTTCCTACAAAACATAATAGGTACTTACTTGCGTATCTGCTTGCGTTCTTGTGATCCGGCTTCTAGATATCGAATAGGTACCTACTTTATTTATACATAACTAGTGGACCCGGCGCGACGTCGTTCGCGTAGCGTTCTAACCCTACACCACCCTACCCCTAGTTCGACACCTACCCTGTGTTTATAAACCTTCAGTCACCTGAATGTGCAGGTTTCATCAGGATGTTTTCCCTCACCGTAACAGCATTGGTTAATATTTAACTTTCTTCGATATTGTGATCATTTAGAAACAACCAGAGTATTTTTGTTAAAAAAAACAAAAGAAAATGGGATAGAAAGTATCCTATGTCCGTGTCCTGGTTCTAATCTACCTCCCTACAAATTTTTTGCCAAATCGGTTCAGCCGTTCATGAGTTATAAAAAGTGTAACTACCACGACTTTCTTTTATAGATATATATATAAAATGAGAGTAGGTGCAGTAGACACAAATCGGCAGAAAATAACATCCAACTGGAGCCTTATCGCATATAGCGACTTATTTCAGGCGAAGTCAGTCAGTCAGTTGTTTTAGGTTTATACTCTAGGTAGGTAGGTATATGTAATGAATTATTTATTGAGTAGGTATTTAATTAATGATTGATAATTTCCAGCTCTAGAACTGAGTTGCGGATGTGGTGTTCCATCATGCGGATGTGGTATTACATCATGCGGATGTGGTGTTACATCATGCGGATGTGGTATTCCGTCATGCGGATGTGGTGTTACATCATGCGGATGTGCTGTTCCGTCATGCGGATGTGCGTCGCCATCTTGCGGACGAGTGCTGCCCACTTGCGGATGCGGAGGCGCGGTGTTCACCAAATACGGTTCCCCCGCCCTACCACCCCTACCACCAATGGTGGGAGCCTGCGGACAATACTTGAGGAAAGTGTGTGTGCTGCCTCCGTTTTTGTAATATGATTGTTATTGTTATTAAAAATAAAAGAGTGAACGTTTGAAACATATTTTTATTTATTTAGTTTCCATAAAGTTCCGTACTATCTATCTATTTTTATACTATTGACGACCTGAGTGGTTCAATGGTCAACATGCCGTCTGCTACGCAATAGGTCCCGGGTTCGATTCCCGGCCGGGCAGAAATTGAAATGATTAATTTTAATTTCTGTTACGAGTCTGGGTGTTCTATGTATAATATGTATTAAAAAAAAAAAAAAGTATGTAAGTAGTATATCAGTTATCTAACACCCATAGTACAAGCTTTGCTTAGTTTGGGGCTAGATGGCGCTGTGTGAATTAGTCCACGAATATTTATTTATTTATTATTTTTTTATATTATGTAAACAAAATGTTGAAGTGCGAAGTGGACAAGGAGAGGTAGGGAGATATCCTTCGGATGGATGATTTCCTTCGTTTTGTTATAAATCATCATATCAGCCCATAGTGTGTCCGTCTTCGAGCGTAGGCCTCCTCTCCAAGCTTCCACACCTGTCTGTTGCCAGCTACCTGCAGAAAATGTATTCCAGCTTGTTGGCGGATGTCATCGGTCCATCTTGAGGGTGGTTTGCCTCTATGTACCTAATTTTTCATTAACCTTTAATAAAATAAATGTGTTCGGGGGAAAGTGGAGACTTCACGAATGAGTTTCAACCATAGAGAAAATATTTACTAAAGTAATAGAGGAGACACCGCAGTCTTTGAACCACGCTTTGCGGTCCATGGACAACAGTGGCCGCAGTCAGTTCTGAGACATTACGCGACGCGGACCAATCTGACAGTGGCTTGGATATTCAAAAAAACGCCATCTTGTGCATTAAAAACTGTACGAACCATTCGAGGGCCAAAAATAAATGATAACAATTCATCGGTCATTCTATGACTTAGCAGCCTCCCCCCGCACCTCCCGCACGTGACAGGTTGGTACAATATTTTTGTTTGTGATGGCTGCTCTATTACGTTAGTAAATATTTTCTCTATGGTTTCAACTATATTTACCATCAGGCGGGCCGTAAGCCTGTCTGCCACCTTAGTGGTAGGTTAAAAAAATCTTTCACAATCTCGCTTATGAAATATTTGAATTATTTCTTTTTTGAATTAAGAAATACGAGTACCTACCTACTTAGATATAGGTACCTAATACCTACCTAGCTTTTTCAACATCGCTAGCCACAACGTTTCACACTATTTCATAAGAATCTTATCATACAATGTAATTGACAAAGAACGTTAGCAAGAACCAGGTTTTATGACGTTATTTATTTTAAATATAAATAGTCGGCCTCCTGGGTGGGGTAGGCCTCCTGCAAGACGACCTAGTAAAGGTTGCAGGTACTCGCTTTTTGGTGAAGCGTAAAGTCTGCGATAAGAGGGACATTCTTATAGATGAAGACGTCTTGTAATTTGTATCTGAAAACCATGACTTATAACAGTGTTTGGGTAGCTATTCTAATGCTCCAAGAACAACAATCCACTTGAATGCTATCTACTTATATATTATTATTATTATTAATAGCCTTAGGTACTCCCGTTTCGTAGCTAGCTACAAAATGAAACTTTAAATACATAGCAAATATCTCGATTAAACTGGCTTTCAAACAAAGAAAACCGTATCGAAATCGGTCCATACGTTCGTGAGCTACAATGCCATAGAAAGACATACACATTAAAATACACTGAGCCTCAGATATAAATAATAATAATAATAATAATACCCCTCTTTTATCGTTAGATTGTTAAAAAGCCATTAAATAGTTCTCATTTTATAACTGGCTTCAGAATAGGAAATTTTATTCCCATTATGTAGCTAGCTACGACTTTTGGATACAAAGTAGGTCGAATGGGAATCGTAGGACTTGTGCCCTCTTACGCTGACACACCTTAGTCCACACTAGCGACCTTACCCTTCAAACCGGGATTCAAAAACGCAAATCATAGTCTCTTGTCGATAAAAACCATTTGACACTAACTAAAGTCCTACTATCTTTTAATCCTCATCCATATTTTTTTTGTTTTCTCACAGTATTTGCTTTGTACATCATCCTCTAAAAATCTTTCCAGACTGACTTGTCTTATTTGGTTATGGAAATTATGTATTTAAATGGATAATTGCAGCAGTATTAGTTGAAATTCACATTATATATGCTTCTTATATAATTCAAGATATCTATACACAATGTAGGTACGTAGCGTGATTGATAAATCGTGATTTTGAGTATTGATTGTTCACCAAATAAGACAAGTCAGTCTGGACAGATCATAGGTAGGGTTGGTGAAGGTTAGTGTAGAGTTGAGTAGAGTATGGTAAGGGTAGAGTAGGAGTAGGACACCGCGAACGAATTCGCGCACGGCCATCTACAATTGTTTCATAAAATAAGTCACGTACATCGTTCAGATTACGGTGACGAAAAAATATTTCCTATATCTTACTTTATCACATTGGAATAAGATCTAATTTGAAACGAGTTTCAATTAAACCAATAACATAAATCAGAATTGCACACTGTCTGAGATAGTTTGATTACTTAATACGAAAGAATACCTATAATATGAAAACAATATTGCAATTCAATCTACGGGGAATATGATAAAAAAATGTCACAACACGGCTCTTCCAAGATTTTGTTATCATAAAAGTCGATTATACAATTGTATGTATGATAAATAGAATGTTACGTTATCCTTTTTTATAAAAAGGTTTACATTTGTAAGATATATTATAGTCGAAGTGTAGTTTATCTTATTTAGGAGTTTAAGGTAAGACGTTTTTGTCTAAGTTTGTGTTTATTAAGCTTTATTATGAGCCAAGAGCTATATTAGAGGTCTATTCAGAAGCGGGAACCGCATTGGTGACTCCCCTGGTGTTGCTGATGTCCATAGGCGGCGGTGATCACTTTCCATTAGGTGGCCCGCTTGCCTGTTTGTCAGCCGTATTACATAAAAAAAAAAGAGCCGTGGTGTCCGAGTGTTAAGAGCGGATTCGATTCCCACTCGTTACCCTGTATTAATACTTACTCTTTCGGTACTGCCAATGTGACTAAAAAAATATTGAATTTTTCATGCCGAAAATCAAAACTGAATACCGTTCAAATCGAGGCGTGCGATTCAAAAAAGAGCCCCTGGTTTATAAATATTCCATGGACAATATACTTATACGTATGGCCACTGGAAAATTACCATAAACCTAATTTGAAATGTTACACAAAAATACTATAAAATCATTCTAAATGCCAAGCGGGAGCGTTCCCTAAATGCTGATGGCGTTACCCCTGGTCAGGTTTCAACCCAAAATGGTGCAAATAAATACCCCTGACCTAAAGACCTCGGCTATTGATACTGCTGCGCCAGCGTTAGCCTAGGTAGCCCTCATGAGGGACGGGGCCAGGGTATCTACGCAGGTCGCATCGAACACCAGAGGCCGCCCTTGTCACCAAGCAGTGAGCGTGATGCCGTCGGGCCTCTTTCCATCATCTCCAGCCAGCCTCTATGGGTTCTAATACAGTTGGCACGTTGATGGTGGCATAGGCACGGCATAATTACGTCATTAAGGTTCGACAAGCGACCGGCGCTGGTACTGCAGTCCACTCGCTCTAGTCAATACCCATATTCCTAGGGGTATCCCACCTCCACGCAGGGTCCTATCGACCTTTAGGTCAAACGGACCGCGTAAGACCTAATCACGGGTACCACATTTAGGGTAGCCATACTGAAAGATAAGTGTGCCTCCAGTAATTAGAGTATCTGTATTGGGTGATGGAATGGCATTTAGTCAATATTCCGCCTCCTCTGTAATGGCAGGAAGACGAGCTCGATCTGCAGTATTAACGTAGCTCTGTAAAAGTGTCGAGAAAGCCATTCTGCAGAGAGGCTCATCCCAGAGCCTTAGGGGTTAGGTTTAGCGGGAAAATCTTGGGACAGATGATAGACCATGCATTCCTGGCCTCCGACAGGCACGATACCTCGACGTTGCACGAGGACGGAGAGATAATTTTCATTGTCAAGGTACCGAGGATAATAAAAATAACAATAATATTGTTAATAACATTGCATGTAGGTATGCTGTTAGCCTTATTTCATGCGCTGTTAGTCAGACACTATAGGCATTTTATCTGTAACTGTCACAGGCATTATAACTAGGTAGATAAAATTGCCTACAGGTATCTAGTAGTTTGACTACTTTGGTACTATTTTGTAGTACCATGGACTTACTATAGTACATACCTAGCTACGTTAAAAGGAAAAAATTTACATAAAAATATAATGTCAGGTAGTTCGTTTGTATTCCATCATAGTGTATTTGGAAATGCAGCGAGAAGTTCCGCTTGTAAGTGTTTCTGATTGTTTTTATTTCTAAATGGTTGTAGTGTCTCATAACTAAGTCATTTTAGGGTATCTACCTAACTATATCTACCAATAAGGTAAGATAATTTTCAAATAGATACTTCGTTTTTTCTCGATTACATATTATAGCTACAGTCAGCTTCAGAGTGATCGGACTCGTCTACCATACATTTAATGTATGTAGGAAAGGTCCGTTGATTTTGCAACTAACTGTACAAAAAGGCAGTCTCAGTCAATTGGCACCCCGTGACAATACATAATGGTAATATTATTATTCTGAAACTAAATCCGTCTTTTAAAAATAGGTAGCTACCGATGAATATTTTATCCCAAAAGTACCTTGACACTTTGGCTTAAGTCCAAGGTTGGTAAATGCACATTTTCGACTTTATTATAATAAAGGAAGCCTAGGTCACCCATAGATACCCAGGAAGGCAACACCAGGGAGTCCTAAATGCGTTGTTGGCCTTAGATATGGAGGTGGATTTTCTCAATTTATATGTTTCCTTCGTGCCAATTTTAGAGAGAACGGAAGTCGAACTCTAAGTTTTACGAACAGAAGCCGCCCGCAGTAGCCACTCGGCCGTTAGACTTCATAAATATTTTAAACAATATTATCTTTTCAGATAACAAAATGACAGCGTCACACATCAAATTAACTTACCTATTGGGCCTACTTACGATATTTGCAACAACATCGGAATGTAACAAGAGAATGAGACAGAACCCCATGGCTCTATTGCAGAGCATGCTCTCGCCAAATTCTGAGGCTCTACAGATGTTGAAGTACGCAGCGGCTAGAAAAAACTGCAGAACACCGTACCTAACTGAAGAAATATTAGCACAAAACAGACTACCTCGTTTGGCGCCAAACAACATGATTTTAGCACAAAACTATCCAACAAAACTGATCGAGACACCGAAACGGTTCGATTTCCCGCCCTGTCAAAAGACAATCGACATTCTACAATCGATCCCGTACAAACTAGAGATGCCCGTGCAATTACCTGTTATGCAGAACGTTCCCGTTCAGATACCAGTTACGCAGAACGTGCCTGTGATTGCTCAGAACGGAGGATGTTCTTGTGGCGAGCCCTCGTGTGCTGTTCCAGAGAGGATGATAAATCCATTTTTGCCAGCAGCTTCGCCGGTATCAGCTATAGCGCCAACGGTATCTAGCATGTATCCACCAGCCAGTCCAAGCTATTGCAAGTGCAACTTCCTAAGGAAAATACCTATTCCGCCTCCGACTATCTAATTTAGTCGAGAGATGTGAGTTTACGTAAGAGTATTATATTTATTTAAATAATATGTCATTGAATAAAGTAATTGAAAATTTTCGTTTTTTCTTATTAGTTATCCTGAGCGAGTGGTTAAGGCATCCGAGTCGTAAGCAAGAGGTACCGGGTTCGAATCCCGCTCCGACTATGTACCAATGACTCTTTTCTGAGTTATGTACATTAGTTGAATATAATAGGACCACGACAAGTCCGTATTGACTGACTTGTAAATATTATAAAATGTGGATATAACAATAATCTGGGAATAATCCTTGTCAGTCCTTCTTGTAAACAATCAGTTAAACTTGTACTTTTAGTTTGACTAAATTATTAATCATGCTGAAAATTATCTCTCTCACTTCCTTTTTAATTGTTTTGCCCATTATTTAATAATATTTTTCATAATATGCGAAAATAAACAACCCTACAGTAATTAAATTGTTTGTTATCATTTTTATGAATGACATTCTATTACTTTTAAAAAACTTGTCATAAGTTGCCATACAGAGGTTTGTTTTTAATAAGCGATTCGGACTTAGCGTGGTTTTATTTTACTAACCGATGCTGTTATGACGGGGGAAAATATCGTGATGAAACCTGCAAATTCCAGCGACTGTATGTGTAACCATGATCTTATCTGGTCAGTTTCCCCACCTGATCAACTAAATCCTGGATCATGGTCAATACTGATCCCGGGCCCTTATTGAGAGCACAACCGGGACATTTATGTATTACAATTAATGTAATTTGTGACATTTTTATAACTTTAACAATTGACATGTAATGAATATTACCAATGAATAAATATGAAATATGAAATATTAACACAAGATGATGAATCCTGAGCGATCGATAGAGGAGCATCAGTGGCCGAGGGTTTAAGGTATCCGACTCGTAAGCCAGAGCCATCCGGCCACACGGCCACCGACACTCCTCCGACCAAAAAGTTGGAATGTTAGCTACATTTTAAGCGCAATCTCTACTTCTAACTTTGTTTCTTCTGTCTGGCTAACTTGGCAGTTATAGAAAAATAATCATTCAAGTTTGATAATTATCACGAACGTGCTTATCTTTAAAAAAGAAATCAGCAAACGTAAATCTCTAACGTAACTTGGTTATCATATCAAGAATCATAGTTGCATGGTTTGTAATAATTCTAGTAAATAGGCAATAATATGTTACAAAATACTATTAGCTAATTTCTATGAAATTTGCAATAAGTCATAGATGTTACGATGAATGAAATTGATTATGAAAAGTGATATGAATTTTATACATAAAAAGAGATTTTTCAAATCTAGCTCATATACATTTTGCTAGTTAAGTTAATAGTACTTAATAATATTATTAAATTATTATTTTAATTACTAACGATGTTCAAAATAACTCTACTTTGCATCGCTTTGGCTTGTGTAAGTACAAGATTTATAATAATGTATTTATATGTCTATCAGTACATAAACAGGCAATTGAGTCACCTGATGGTGCGTGGTCACCACTGCCGGTTATTAGTAACCCCCGGGATACGTTGCTCTAGTCACCTGACGGAAAGTGGTCACCGCTGCACGTAGACATAAGCAACACTATGTGTTTTAATTGTTTGTCAGCGGCGACTCCCATGCGAGCGAGGATCTCTACAATGTAGAATCTACATCGTAAGAAGTGTCATGGCGACAGTTACCACAATCCATCAGGTGGAATGTCTGCTTATTTGAGTTGCCTTGAGGACGTATTACTTACTGTCACTTCTTACTTACTAACGTACCAATAAATTTTCAGGCCCAAGCTCTTGCGCAGAAATGTGGCTGTTGCTCACCTCTAGCGTTCTCTCCACCAATGCTGCCAACCGCGCCATGCATGGCTGCTCCAATGCTGCCAACCGCGCCATGCATGGCCGCTCCAATGCTGCCAGCATTACCTACAGCTTCACTCCAAGGCATGCCTCTTTCCAGCCCTTGTGGCTGTATGTCGCAGTCTTTGCCTATGGGGCTGTTCAACCCGTTCTTGCTAGCGGCCTCCCCTGTGTCAGCTTTTGCACCCCCAAACTTTTGCATACCCCCTGCCAGCCCTTATAACAACAAATGTAACTATCTGAGAAAGATCCCTGTGCCGCCACCTTGTATTTAAGTAGATTGTTAAGTAAATAAAAGTACTTATTGTAAATTTTGTTAATGTGTATTTATTATTTTTTATTACAACCTTCTTCGTCATCGTACCTTCCCGGAGTTCATCTAAACTGCACTACAACATGGGGTTCTTCAGATACCTTAAAGGCCGGCACCGCATTAACTCACCTTAGGATGTCCTGGATGACGGTGTTTACTTTACATCAGGTAGACAGTGATTCCGGGTGCCTCCCAAGCCAATAAAAAAAACATGTCGTCGTTTGACGACCTGAGCGGTTCAATGGTCAACATGGTCTACCACGCAAGAGGTCCCGGGTTCGATTCCCGGCCGGGCAGAAATTGAAATGATGAATTTTAATTTCTGTTACTGGGTGTTCTTTGTATAAGTATGTATTTAAAAAGTATTTAAGTAGTATATCAGTTATCTAGCACCCATAGTACAAGCTTTTCTTAGTTTGGGTCTAGATGGCGCTGTGTGAATTTGTCAACAATTTTTTTTTTTTTTAATATTCCGATTGCGTTCTCGCGCCCGGAGGCCCGGGGGCCCTAGGGCCCGGGGTCCGCCTTCATCATGATCCCGGATTTGGCATCTGGTTACATTATTACAGTGGAGCGACTGCCGTCTGACCTCCGTGACTCTGCTACCAGGGGCACCTGAGCAGATTGGATCACACATTTCACAGGTTACACATTCAGTCGCCTGAATGCGCAGGTTTCATCACGATGTTTTCCCTCATTGTAAGAGCATCGGTTAGTGTTCAACTAATGAACATAACTCAGAAAAGTGTCATTGGTACATGGCCGCAGTAGGATTTGAACCCGGTACCTCTCGCTTACGAGTCGGATATCCTAACCGCTCGGCACCCGCTGCACCGTTCAATTAGTCAGTTTCAAATTCATAATTTCAATTTCTGCTCGGCCGGAAATCGATCCTGGGACCTCAGCGTGGCAGACCGGCATGCTAACCACTGAAGCACTCAGGTCGTCAAATGCCAATGCTGTCTACTTTAGTATAGTTAGTAGGATAGTTAGTTAGTACTTTACCATGCTACTCTACCGTATATTCTACCCGTGCATTTTTTTTATCACGTACTTTTGTAACATAGTTCAAATCTTTCGTGAAAAGTCACAGCGATACTATCGTGACTCTCCAGCACTTATACGAAGTGAAATTCGTGAAAGGCCATTCAATAGAATGGCCTTTCACGAATTTGTCACTGAGTGAGATGTGGTCACTGAGTATCTGTACCTAGGGCAAGTAATAAATATGGACAGCGACAATAGTGACGATGTTAGGCGCAGAATCAGCTTGGAATGGGCCAGTTTCGGGCAAATGGCGGCAATTTTTAATCGAACATGCCGCAGCATCTAAAAACACGTGCGTTCGATCAATGCATTTTACCGAAGCTGACCTATGGCTGTGAGACGTGGACACTCACAGATGGCATGATGCGAAGGCTGAAGGTTGCGCAGAGAGCTATGGTTTTTATACCACCAAGGTGGCAAACAAGCTTACGGCCTGCCTGATGGTAAGCAGTCACCGCAGCCTATGGTCGTTTGCAATACCAGGGGCATCACCCACGCGTTGCCGACCCCGTAAAAACCTTTTAACCCCTTTCTTGAAGAACTCCATGTTGTACTCTCCAGGGGAAATTTAGTATATTTAGTAGGATCGTTAGTTAGTACTCCAAGCCACTCCAAGCTACTCTACCGTATATTCTACCCGTGTATGGTAGGCCTATAATAATATTATAGGCTGTGAAGGCGCTATAGCTTATATTACGTCATCAAGTACATATAGAACGTTGGTCTGCACGAGCAAAAAGTAAAAAAAAATATAAATTTTTTTTTCCCCAAAATTCAACTTTTTGTAGCGATAATACTTGTACAAAATAAAATTAAAACCGCGTGGACTTAGTTATTGATTAGTTAAAGGGTCTATATTTTAATTTTTTGCCCTTGTTATGGGCCCCACCCTGTATATCCTTTTGTGTGGGTTCTATGAGTAAAAAAAAACTGGAAAGACTCACATCCTGTTTCTAGTTTCGCTTTTCAGACATATTATAGTCACCAAGAAACGTCTACTATGGCTTCAAAGTGGAATTTTTCTTGTACTTGATATCGTAAGATAAGTAATTTATTACAAGATTTTTTTTTATTATTTGCTTTATGCTGACATTTGTAATTATTATTGTAAATTGTAATTTCATTAGAAATAACAGTTCTATAAAATGTATTGACATATAGCATGTATTGTAATACAAATTGAATTCTATTCTAGATACATTTTTTAAAATTTATTTATTGCTTCATAAGTTACATAAACATTATGAACCCTTACGGGCACTGCAATTATAACCAAAAACTAAGTATTATGCATAAACAAAGATTAAGTAATAAATTTTGTACGTACTTATGGTATTGTACAAACTGATTCATTATATTTTAAAATCTACTTATCATAAATAGTTTGAAAATTATTAATATAGGTATATACTTTATAAACAACATGTTATTAACGTTATGAATAAATGAATCTGAATCTGAATCTGAATCTGTCCTACGGTGCTCTCAAAGTCTATTATTACGATAGAAGAAATAATAAGATTTCGCAACACATCTGCAAAAAACGATAACCTCGCCCAGAAACCTTTCCAAGGAGACGACCTTCACCTCGCCTTCGTCCTTAAGGCCGCCCGAGGCGCCGAGGTCGACCTTGCTCTGAAGGACGACCTTCAGAGCGAGGTAACGGCCATGGAGCGAGGTCAGGCGCGTCGGGAGATGATATTGATTTTCTGTGACGTCAATGGGATGGGAGCTTTTCTTAAGCCACAACGAAAAGGACGAGGCGTTTTTTAGATTGATGTGTTGCGGCTTTGTGGCTCTGTGTATCTGTGTGTTGGCCGTGTGGTGTCCGGCAGAGTAGAATAGCACCCTTACACTCGTGGATGTCGGACAAGGCGACTTATGTTAGACAAAAGATCTAGTCTCCGTAGGCTGGAAAATGGGCAGCAGCGTTTTCCATTGTTATACTTATAACACTGCGATCTCCAACCCGCCTGCCAAGCGTGGATATTATGGCAATAACCTCCCCTTTCGTGGGAGAGGCTCTAAGTCCTGCAGTGGACTGTTACGGGCTGTGATGTGTATCTGTGTCTCTGTCTGGGGCATCGTAGCTCCGAAAGGGTGGAGCGATTTGGATGCGGTTTTCTGGGTTTGAAAGCCGGTTTAATTGGGTGTAAGCATAGAGAAAATATTTACTAAAGTAATAGAGGAGACACCGCAAGTATTTTCTTTGAACCACGCTCTGCGGTCCATGGACAACAGTGGCCGCAGTCGGTTCTGAGACATTGCGCGACGCAGACCAATCTGACAGTGGCTTGGATATTCAAAAAAACGCCATCTTGTGTATTAAAAACTGTACGAACCATTCGAGGGCCAAAAATAAAGAAAATGATAACATTTCATCGGTCATTCTATGACTTAGCAGCCTCCCCCCGCACCTCCCGCACGTGACAGGTTGGTACAATATTTTTGTTTGTAATGGCTGCTCTATTACGTAAGTAAATATTTTCTCTATGGGTGTAAGCCGGTTCTTAGCTTTGGTTCAGTTGTGTAATAAATATTTAAGTAAATGTAATCTTGGCCGGGGGTATGTATGTATGTGAACTCTTAATTGCGTATAACTACATAAAGAACAATAACAAAAGAAAATAAATATTCATTGCAAAGGCGGGCTTATCCCACAATGGGATTACTTTTTTTTTTGAAGTTAGGATTCTGACAAAGCTTAATAATAGGGTTTCGAATGTGGTCTGCTGAAGGTGCAGATTTCCTCACGATGTACCTATTCCTTCATCGTAACAGCAACGGTTAGTAGAGGCACAACTTACGTATAGAACGGAACGCACAGGTTTCCTCACAATGTCGTTCTTTTTTCTTGGCAAACAAGCTTGCGGCTTGCCTGATGGTAAGCAGTCACCGCAACCTATGGACGTTTGCAATACCAGGGGCATCACCCACGCGTTGCCGACCCCGTAAAAGTCTTTTAATCCCTTTCTTGAAGAACTCCATGTTGTACTCTCCAGGGAAAACCTCTTCAGGTAGTTCATTCCACAACCTTAGTGTGCGTGGGAGAAAGTTCCTTTGGAACCGCACAGTTCGCGACCAATTTGGCTCCAAGGTGTGAGGATGAACCCCCTGTCGATGGCGAGCGGTGCGATGATAGAATGTAGCTGTAGGAATCAATGTATTCTCTCATAGTACTCTTACTATGAGAGAATACATTGAACCGATGCTCTCATCGGTTAGTGTAGGTACAACTTATGTACGTAAAGCCAATAAAGTCAGTGCTTCATGGCGGCACTGGGAATCGAACTCGGTACCTTTCGCTGACAAGTTTGACTTTAGCCATTACGCCACCAACGCTCTGTAGACTTAAATGAAGCTCTTGTGTAATTTCTGAACGATCTTTATCAGTAGTGGTCTAATGGGATTCGAAAATCACGTCTTAAAGATAGTATGAGCATCTTTATCTTTTAATTTGATAAGAAACGTTGGAGGAGAAAATATTGATTCATAAAAAGTTCCAGATTTGGTCTTTTATAGTTTAGTTGTTTTGGAATTTTCTCGAAGGCGTTGCCTGCTTTATTAAAGTTTTATGCCATTTTTATGGCAAATTTTAAATTTAATAAACTTTAAATGTGGTCCTAAACATAATAGTAATGATGTTGTCCAGGACTTTGTTTGTCATATTGGTGGAATTGAGCTTTATGCGGGTAAGTAAGGATTTTAAATATTTTTTTATATTATTAGTTAGAGAAACAGGTAAAAACTAAATACACCCGGTTAAAGGAACACGGGTGCGAAGTGATATTTGAAAAAAATTTGAATCATTATTTTTTACCTCCGTCGAAAAAAGAAGGGTATTCTAAGTTTGACGTGTGTTTCTGAATATCTGTAGCTCTGTCTGTGGCATCGTACCTCCCGAAAGGATAGACCGAATTCGATGCGGGTCTGTTTGAAAGCCAGTTTAATGGATATGGTTCATAGTTCTGTTTCATTAAAATCGGCTCAGTAATATTTGAGTACCTACATGTAAATTTGATCGGAGGCTATCCGACTGTATCTGTCGGTTGGATTATATAATAAAAATAAATTGGTAATTTCGTTTTCTTCTTCAACTTGTGTTTTTTATCTTTTTTTTTTTAATTATCAAAAGGCTTGCATTTGACCTTAACTCACTTGATGGAAAGCGACGATGAGGTCGAATATGTAGCACAATGATGATCTAGAGAACAATTTTAAAATTTTGATAAAATACATTATAAAACCCACAACCTTTACTTTTCTGAATTAAAGTCCAGTAAAACTAGATTTGAAATCCAATGGCCCGTAACAGTCCACTGCTGGACTTGAGTCTCCTTGGCATTACTGGAGGGTTTTTCCAAACTTACCTTACCTCTACGCTTGTCTTGGTTGTTACACCTAACAGTGGACAGTACGAGATATTTGATGAAGTCCATCATTTTCATACTTCCGTCCGCCGCAGGTGGATTCAAACCCGGTACCTCTCCCTTACGAGATGGATACCGTAACTACTGCCACTGTTGCTCCAAAGTGTGCGATTTGTAATAGTAATCACTATAATAAAAATCCAAAGTCAGAACATAAACTAATGCTCTATTGCATTAAACTTTAGGCGACGTCTAATTTAATTTAAAATATTTATAACAAGAAAAAGCATTGCATGAACACCAACCTTACGTGAAAACTTAATTTGCTAAGTCACTCTTTAGTTTGAAACAGCGATTTTATTGCTGTTAAATGCTTAGGCCGTGTGGTGTCCGGCAGAGTAAAATAGCACCAACCCCTTACACTCATGGGTATCGTACAAGGCGACTAATGTTTTCGAGGCAAAAGATCAAGACCGTAGTCTGGGAAATGGGCAGCAGCATTTTCCATTGTTATATTTAAACACTGCGATCTCCAACCCGCCTGCCAAGCGTGGAGATTATGGCAATAACCTCCCCTTTCGTGGGAGAGGCCCTAAGTCCTGCAGTGGACTGTTACAGGCTGTGATGATGAAATGCTTAGGAATATTTTATGGCATTACCTTAGGCGTCGCGTAAGTGTAGTGCAATCAGGCACAAAAATTTACTCTAAAACG
This sequence comes from Blastobasis lacticolella, assembly GCA_905147135.1. Taxonomy (NCBI): domain Eukaryota; kingdom Metazoa; phylum Arthropoda; class Insecta; order Lepidoptera; family Blastobasidae; genus Blastobasis; species Blastobasis lacticolella. Next base: position 3,413,880 of record LR990067.1, read on the forward strand.
ATTTTTTTCTTTGTTACAGAAAGCCCTATCTCAAGTACACACAATTAATGGATTCCCACAACGGTTGCAGTTTCAAAATTCGAACCCGGCAATATTTGGAATGCCATTGGCAAACAGTCCGCCATCTTTGCAACCATCTTTGCCGCCAACTTTACCACAATATTTTAGCGGGAATCTACCAAATAACGTGCTAATGAATAGAGTAACTAGCAATAATAATGTACCATTAAAGAACATAATCTATAATCCTCCATTTGTGAGCAATGACGGAAATCTTCAGTTGCAGTTTCAAAATTCGAAACCGTTGACACTTGGGATGCAGCTGGGAAATAGTTTACCGCCATCTTTGCCACAATATGATAGAATTATTACTAGTAATTTGCCATTAAATTCAGTAATTAATAACCCTACAATTTTGAGTGCGAACAGTAATCATCAGTTCCAAAATTTGAATCCGACAATCAATACTCAACTTGCAAACAATTTGCCGCAATCTTTGCCGCAATACAATCCCGGTAATTTACTGATTAACAGAATAATTGCCAATAATTTGCCAATAAAATCTGTGATTGGTAACCCTCAAATTTTGAACGCCGTCAGTAATCTTCAGTTTCAAAATTTGAACCCAACAGTAAATACTCAATTGACAAACAATTTACCGCAATCTTTGCCGCAATATATTCCCGGTAATTTACAAACTAACGCACTGATTAACAGGATAATTGCCAATAATATTCCATTAAAACCAGTCATTGGTAACCCTGCTATTTTGAGTGCCGACAGTAACCTTCAGTTGCAATTGCAAAATTTTAAACCGACAACATATGGAATGCAATTGGCAAACAATTTACCGACATCTTTGCCGCAATATTATGACGGAAATCTACTAAATAACATACAAAATTATAGATTAAATACTAACAATTTCATTTCGAGTGCTGACGGAATTCTCCAAGACGGGCAACCTAAAATTGTTCCACCGTTAGATTATAATAACGCTCAAAATGTTAATACTAAGATAGGTAGCATAATTACGTTGCTTAATTCCTTACTAAATGTGTTACAAAATGTAATAGGTTTGAATAAAAGTGTAGGATTAAGTAACAACAATCCAAATGTAATTACATCCAATGTCGCAAATGCCAATGGTTTCCTTGGTGATAATGTCTATTTGAAAAACGGCATTCATACTGTAACAAACAATTTGCCAATTGCAAATATACCTTCAGGAAATGTGCCATACGGTTCAATGTCGTTTGGCCAAACCGTGCCAGTAGCTAATAACGTACAAGTTGTCAAAACTACCCCGGGTAACAATTTCGTAAAAATACTCAACCAGCCAGTCACTCAAAGCTACCAAAATACCCTATCTGGAAACTTTGTCAAAATGCCATCGTCGCCGTATCAAGTAACGAATGCCGCGAATGGCGGCACATTTAACGGTTATGCCAGTAACATTAATATGCCAGCTAGTAGGTTTGACGGTTCAGCCAGTAATATGCCAGTCACTGGCAACGTAGTCTACAAAAGGGTAGATAAACCAGTAAGTGTACCGCTAGTCTCTATGAACAGTATTGCAACTTTGCCAACTTACAACGGCTTGCCAGTTTTAAAATATACTGAAAGCTTAGTCAAACTTAATCCTTAATCACTAGTTGGCGTGTATACTATTACGTAATTTTACTTAATATTTGGCGGTTACTCCTTAGTAAGCTTCCTGACGTTAATTAAAAGAACTCTCCAATTCAAAATATTATGAAATTCAAAGTATAAACCGATATATCTGGCCAATCCTTAAGCTCTAGTCTCTTAGAATAGCGGAAATGAATCTTGGACGTTTCTTTCCCTAAAGATGGCCCCTTCCCTTTTCGAAGCTGTGGTAGAGTACTGACTGGAAGTCTAGTCCCGTTGTGTTTTTCACGGGACTACACAGATTAGCGGGCTGGTGCGTGTATAGGGATTACAATCCTGCAGCTCATTCAATCCCGCGGGATTCATCAATCCCGCGCGTGATGCCGAGGAATACCGTACCCTTAAATAATGTTTTAAAACCGAATTGAAACTACCAGTTTTTGTTTATACAATCAATTCACTTATCAGACCACACAATCAAATAAATAACCTGTCAATCGGAAATGCTTAGCTAAGTAAAGAAAGTACTATTCATACCTAATGTATGATTAGAGTGTGATTAATTTTTAAATGCTTACTTAGGCATAAAAGTATAATTTGCCTACTTGTAACTGTTTTGCACCTGATTCGCTTATGTAATGTGTATGGTGTGTGTGGTCGCTTTGCAAGCGTCGCTCTCTGCCTAGTTTTTCAATTACATTTCTGACATTTCTGCTCTCTGGGAAACCCCGTTAGTAATAAATTCTTATTTATTTACTTAACTGAGAGATGGCAAAACATATACAACCAAGGTTTACTCAAAATCCAAAACTAAAATGGCGGTCCGTTATGGAGTACCTCAGGGTAGTATACTGGGACCTCTACTTTTTTGTGTATATTAAGAAAATGAGTGACAGGTTGATATCTGTAACTGCGAATGTTAACGAATTTGGGCTAGGCGTTGTCTTAATTAGCATTGGTCGTGCGACCATGGTCGTACGACGGATATTGCCCGACCAATAGGAGACTTCAAAACCGCGACTTATTAGATTAGTCAGCTGTTCAGAAATTAAAACTGTATCACAATCATCATCACATATCATCTGATTATGATGACTCATTCATATTGTATTTTATTGTCTAATTTAGGTATATTAGTAACAAATGATTTTATATTTTTGTACATACCTACGATGAATATTAAATATATTTCGTTGAATATAATTTGTCTAGTTATATTATTTGTTTCCCTGTAATAATTTCTTTGGGCCATGTTTTTTTAAATCACTCAAGTGGCTTACCATATCTAATGGTAAGTACTTACAGCACCTCTGGACTTTTCTAAGACCAGGGATACCACATCCATATGGTCAGGCTTGTAAAAACCTTTTCACTCCTTAAATATCTATAAAATAATCCTCTACCTATTAAATAATCACGGTGGCGTTAATGTCCCGGTTGTGTCCGGGGTCAGCCTTGAGCGTGATCCAGGAATTAGCAGATCAGATAATTACAGTTGAGCGACTGCCCTCTGACCTGCGTGACCCTGCTACCAGAGGAATCTGACCAGATTGGAACATGGTCACACATTCAGTCGCCTGAATGTGCAGGGTTCATCACGATGTTTTCCCTCACCGTAAGAGCATCTGTTAGCATTTAATTAATGTACGTAACTCAGAAAAGAGTTATTGGTACATGGCGGCAGTGGGATTCGAACCAGGTACCCCTCGCTTAAGAGTCGGATACCTTTACCAATACGCCACCGACGCTCCAAGCGTAAGTAGTGTATCTCTCCCAGAAGATGCAAAGCAAGATAGAATTGGCGCCACTGAATTAAGCTTCGAGATTATTTCGTTTCTTTCGTCTTCCGATTTGGAGTCTGAGATATGTATACAGTTCAAATTTATTAAAATTTAGTTCTGAACCAATGGCACTAAATTTGGCTGTGAGGGTATGGATGTCGTTCAAGACTGTATCTATAATCCTAAGAGTGCCTTCATGCTGACATCATAGGTTTTGCTTTGAATAGAGTTTTGTAATTGATGGATGGATGGCAAAGCTGAATATATATATATAATTTAAGATTATTTGTTTGGTACAATTATTCCTACTCAAAGGAAACTTCCTGGTTCAGTTTGTTATCTTTACCTACTTAGCATACTATTTATACGTACATAATTACTATACCGATGGTACCTACAAATAGTTTTATTACTAGAAAAGTTAATAGGCCAGAAACAGTTAATTGATAACGTTCTGTATAAAATACGAAGGTTTTCAGCTTAGAATTACTTAGAATTTCAAACAGTGCTGAATCTAACATTGAATTCGAACGATTCGATTTTTAAAATGGCTTCCTTCAAAGTTGTTTTCTTTTTCTGCTGTTTGAGTGTGCTGGTAAGGAAAAAATCAATATTGAAAAAAGTCCTTTCATCCACTTTCGCAACTGTTCTTCGAAACCAGTTACTAAACAACACTTTTATTTCAGTTTTCGTAACAAGTTATCAAACTAAAATATTTAATTCATGTTCGTAACTGTTTCTCGTAATCATTTAAGTTCGTAACTTTTGGCACGGTCTCGATATAGCTGTTTTCCGTAATCCGTTGCGGCATTGCAGTATAGATGGCCGATGAGCCAGTAAAGTTCTCAAGTGTCGACCACGTACAGAAAGACGCAGCATGGGTAGGTGACAAGGTTGACCCACGACGTAAAGATCGCAGATACCAGTTGGATGTGGAAGGTACAGGACCTGTCTTTGTGGAGATCTCTGGGGGAGGCCTATGCTCAGCAGTGGATGCCTTTCGGCTGATATGATGATGATGATGTGATACCTCCCTTATTACATATCTTTCAGGTGCACGATTCCCTCGCCCAGTTAAACATCAACAAGCTTGGATCTGGATCTGGATCTGGTTAGTTCAATTTATCTTCTCCATAAAGTAAATTGTCCATTGGAGAAAGCAACCGAATATAATTATGCTATTTTAGTAATGATGGAAAGGAATTTTTCGCCGATCGGAGTCATCACAAGCTTAGTCTTCAACCGTGAGTCGGCTAAGGCATTGAAGGCATTCAGCGACGGCGCGCACCGGCCAATACAGGGACGGTTTCCTCTCCCATATAATTTTGTAGTCAATATCCCGTGTATCGAGTACAAAAAGAAACTTGTGTTTTTTTTTTAAGATGAAGCATGACCGTCTTGGAACAGCCACTCTAGCCTTGAAGGCATCCAGATTATATTGATCAGGGAACACACTCGCAGAAAACCAGTGTATCAGTGTGGCATCTTATTTGATTTTCATCTTTCCAGGTGGACTTCCTGGCGGAAATATGTCCCCCGAGACTATCAAGCAGTTTTTCCAGCTGGCGACTGACCCTTGCACCATGACGACACTTGGACAGTTTGCAAAACTTATGGGTAGTGCCAGCAGGGATAGAGCCGGGAGTGGTCTAAGCGGCTAGGTTTTGGTGAAGCTTAAGCGGGCAGTAGGCCTCCAAAAAGTATATTTGTCGGGTTAGAAGCCTGGGCCTGCTGTGGTTGGAAAAATAAATAATTTGTATGATTTATTGGCGGTTGTTTTAATATTTATATTCTGGCTCACTAGATAAGTTTCCAGACTAGGAACAGAAATTAATGTTTATTTCTTCAATTTCTGTACGGCCGAGAATTGAACGTGAGACTGGCATAGTAGACTTCATGATGACCACTGAGCTATTCTGATCATAATATAAAGTGTAGTTAGTGTGCCAATCTGCGTGAGCCGTGGCCATATCGTCGTAGACGGCATTCTTGCAGCCTATCTTCTTTGACGACGTCAGCGGTTCAGTTGGTTGACATGCGCTGGTCTGCCACGCAGAGGTCTCGGATTCGATTCCCGGAAAATCAGAAATTGTGTATGGATGTTATATGTATGACAATTATTTATTAATTTAACTGTTTATTGTACACAATAATGATATACAGAAAAATATAACAGAACAAAAGACACAACAGGCGCTGCTTATTTCTTAAAATAAATTATTACCGAATTATGTAACTATTTAAAAGTATACAAGTAGTTTATCAGTTATCTGGCACCTATAATATAAGCTTTGCATACTTTGAGGCTAAATGATGCTGTGTGAATTGTCCAAGCATATTCCTTATTATTTATTATTATTTTCGATGTCATGGACGTGAAAACTACCGCGAATATAGACTGCTCAAGCCACTGCTCCCTGCACAATGCTACTCAAGGTTATATTGTTTATCTTGAGCATCGGTGGCCAAGTCGTTAAAGTATCCGACTCGTAAGCGAGAGGTTGGCCGTGTGGTGTCCGGCAGAGTAGAATAGCACCAACCCCTTACACTCATGGATGTCGTACAAGGCGACTAATGTTTTCGAGGCAAAGTTATTAAAGATCAAGAGTCTCCGTAGTCTGGAAAATGGGCAGCAGCATTTTCCATTGTTATATTTAAACTCTGCGATCTCCAACCCGCCTGCCAAGCGTGGAGATTATGGCAATAACCTCCCCTTTCGTGGGAGAGGCCCTTACTGTTACGGGCTGTGATGATGAAGCGAGAGGTACCGGGTTCGAATACCAGTATTGACTCAAACAATGATATTTTCTTATTTATGTAGGTGCATTAGTTATACTTTAATTGGTGCTCTTATGGTGAGGGAAAACATCGTGATGAAACCTAGACATTCAGGCAACGGAATGCGTAACCATGATCCAACCAATCTGGTCTGGTTCCTTTTTTAAAAGGTCACGGGGGTCAGATGACAATCGCTCCATTTACCTGATCTGCCAAATCCTGTGCTTATTTCACTCGTTTTCCCGAATTGATTCCGAGCGCTCGTTTCCGCAAAGCATGTCAATCGTATCGCTAATGTTTTGATCACGAGTTTGTCATGTAAAAGCCATGTACATGTAAAAGTTTTGGTTCACTTATTAGTGTGTGAGTTATAAAGGTAGAAGTATAAGTACGTCACCCGCGATCGGCGTAATTGTCTATATATTATATGAAAAATGCTGTCTGCGATCGATTCAGGAATACGGCAATTTAGCAAAATAAGCCCCTAGGATCATCCTCGTGCGCGAGAGCACAACCTTAACGCTAAGAAAAACATTAACGCTAAGATTTTTATTTTTTAATGGCAATGACTTTTTATTGAATTTATTTTTTGCCACTTAATGTTTGCTCGGAATAGGATACTTTTAAGCCCGTCCTTTTACTTAGTAGGTACCTATGTAGATAAATAAATAAATATTCGTGAACAAATTCACACAGCGCCATCTAGCCCCACCTACGATAAACCTATCAATCTACAATCATTATAATATATTTAAGAGTATAACTCTTTTCGGTGCAGCAATCGCCACTCCTCTCTCCTATCTGCCAACTACTTCATCTCCTTATAATACCCGGCGCTCACCTTTTCCTTCACGTCCTTCCAATATTCAACAATATACAATTTAAAAAAACACCAACACAATATGTTTCGAGTTATTTACTTCAGCCACTGCCACCATTAAAATTGCTGCTTAGCTTTGTCATTTTTGCTATAGTCTTCAAAGTACAGGGATCAGTCATTAACTCCATAAAGTCTTTCATAGTCTCCAACGAAAGACCCTGCATTCCGGGTACCCCTGAACCAATGAATGGTATCTGTGAACCACTGGTACCCGACGAGCCTATGAATGGTAAAGTTGAACCACTGGAGCCAGAACCGAGAAAGGGCACTGAGCTCATCAAAGTACCGGGTGAATCATTCGACCCGGATGAACCAAGGACTGATCCAGGTGTGTTGGACCCACCAGATAAACCGGGTATTGAACCAACCAGGGGGAGCGATTGACCGTTCTGTGTATTTGAAACGTGGATCTGAAATGAAAGTAAAAAATTTAAGTATTTCACAATTTATTTCAATGTTATAGAGACAGGCGTTATTCGCTAAAACCTTATTGAAAACCGAAAAATCTTTTGAACTTGAATCTTTTTATCCTTTGAACGATTTGGTCAATAGTGTAATATATAATTAAAACGTTGATATTCCATATTTGGTCAGTTGAACTTTTGATCAAAAGACCATTGTTATTTTAAAATTAGCCTTTTCGAAATTTGGTCGACGAATTATTGATTTTGTAATATGCAACCATTTATTTACCACTTACATTTGTAAGTACATAGGTATATAAGTACCTGAACCTGTTTCACTCACCTGAATGCTGATAAAGAAAAATACTGAAACTATTTCACCACCTTGCATTGTAACCAATCCGTATCGTTGCAATTGTGCAAATGAAAGTACATAAATAAACATACACCTAATAATTTACTTTTTGTTAATTATGTGATTAAAACCGGTCCAATTAAGTACATAAATTAACGCAGACATCAGAGTTTCATGTTCATTAGCTTCACTGATACCGTGAATTTACACCTGTTTCCACAAACAATAGCCACGCCAATTAAGGCAGCGTCTACGTTCTCACTATGCTCGTCTGCTAACTGCTCGATAGCAGTATACGGTTATAGCAGTATATCGATATCCGGCTCTATGATTGGTCAATTTCGTACATTTTGAAAAAACATAGTTGTGATCGCCACTCAAATTTACTTACTCAAGTATTGAAAGTTGGAATGGAACCCAGTGTTCGCGCATTCTGTGAGTCCTCATAGTAAAGATTCCGCATACCCGTATGCGTTACAGCCCTCACTCCCTGCACACTACCAATAAAAAAAAATTTTTTTTTTTGTCGTACGGTTGGCAAACAGGCAAGTGGTCCTGATGGAAAGTGGTCACCACTGCCTATAGACATTAGCAAAACCAAGAGTATCGCTAATGCGCTGCCCACTTCTATTACACGTTGCTCTGGCAGCAAAACGGAAAATGCCTCTCCACTGCCAAACCCACGGTTCCCCAAATCCCCACCCCATGGAGCACTGGAAACCTTACTCGCCGGCAGAAACACAATACTATTTAAAAACGTATTGTTTAGCTGCTGTTACAGAATACTGTAAGGTGGAGGTACTTCCGCAGTCGGGCGGCTCCTATTCGATCGGGATACCCCGCTATGCCCTACCTCTCTTAAAGCTTATTTTAGCGTTAATGTCCCGGTTGTGCTCTCGAAGACGAGGGCCCGGGGTCCGTCTTGACCATGATCCAGGATTGCCGATCATGTAATTACAGTGGAGCGACTACCATCTGATCTCCGTGACTCTGCTACCAAGGGAACCTGACCAGATTGGATCATGGTTACAAATTCAGTTGCCTGAATTTGCAGGTTTCATCACGATGTTTTCCCTCACCGTAAGAGTATCGGTTAGAATTCAACTAATGTACATAACTCAGAACAGAGTCATTGGTACATGGCCGCAGCAGGATTCGAACCCGGTACCTCTCGCTTACGAGGCGGATCTTTTAACTACTAGAGCACCGACGCTTTTTCCAAGCATATATTTAATCAAAAGACATTGTCATTCATTTTATGGATATGTTCCGGGTTTTCTACTGCGAACCTTTCTTGACGAGTAGCCCGATATTTCGATGCAGTTGCATGCGTCATGGTCACGGGACGACTGGCGAGCTGCGAGCGCCGGTGTTGATGGTTTTTTTTCCCACAAATGTGGCAAACAAGCTTACGACTCGCCTGATGGTAAACAGTCACTGCAGCCTATATGAACGCTTGCAATACCAGGGGCATACCCACGCGTTGCCGACCCCGTAAAAACCTTGAAAGGTTTCTCCCCTTTCTTGAAGAACTCCATGAAAATGAAAAATGAAAAAGTATTTATTGAATTAGGATTACGTTAATTAATCTCTTTTCAAAAGTCCAAAATCTAACGGAAAACAAAGGGAAGTTAAGCGAGCTCATTCAGGTAGGGGGCGACGCATGCAGACCGATCAGCGCAGGCTTGATTTCCTCCTACGCTGATGTCGGTCGCTGACGTCGGTCGCGCGTACCATCGGTCGCGTATGACATTTAAAAATTCCCGCAGTGCGAAACCGATCGCTGTGCGGATAACAATGATTCCGTTCATAAATTGTACACGTACACGTGCGTACAGCGCAGCGGTCAGCTTCGCACTGAGCGCGCAATAGTGATCTATAACGCGTCAGCGCACCGACGTACGCGGCGCTGACGAGCGAGACCGACGCGCGCCATCAGCGGCGCGTAGCAATAAATCTGCCGCGGACGTCGGCGTTGCAGTGCGGAGGCCCATTGATGTTGTGGATATTCGTACGCGCGACCGACGTCAGTGACCGACGTCAGCGTAGGAGGAAATCAAGCCTAAACTCCGGCGAGACACCGGGCACCGATATGCGCCACGCACATAACCGCCGGCGAATCATGTGCGGCGCGCGCCCGGCCTCAGCCAGCCCGCCGGCGCTCACACCCACACGCACCAGCCGGCCTACCCGCGTCGCCCCCTGAGCTCGGAACAAATAAGTAAAAAGAATGTCGTCTGTCTGTCAGTATGCCGCTTCAGTTAGGAAAATGACCATCTGTGGGAAAAAGAAACGGCAAGAAACCCACAGGTACATTTAAATATGATTACATTGCATTGATACATTTGTCAATTTAATTTGAGTGAGCCTGTCTTGATTTGAATATGATGTGAACCTCTACAAATCGGTCAAGATAACTAAAAATAAAAATAAATTCAAAAATATAAAAAATGGCACAGCAAAAGCAGGCCAGTCCACCAAGGCAGCACCCGTTCACGAGCATGACGCAGGGCCCAGCCATCGTCCAATTCAACCATATTTGAGGAAAGAGAACGACCCGACCCCCACGCCACCACCAGGCAGACTTTTAAGTGAGCATGCGCTGCCAATGCCATACACATTAAAAAAATATTTGTTATTCAAAGACTATTACACATCAAATCATCCTCACTCAATTAACAAAATTGTAAATTTATAAATAACTTCTTATTTCGAAGAGCTAGTAGTACACCATACATTTTTGTCATTGATATATTAATCAATTTTTCATTAAAGTTGTTTTCACCTTATCTTTAAATTGTAATTCAGGCAAATTAATAATACATTCAGGAATATGATTATAAAATCTTATACAGTTATCCATGAAACATGAATTTACTTTACTTAGTCTGAACAACGGTGTTAACAGTTTATTTTTGTTTCTTAAATTGACATTATGAATATCAGTATTTTTAGCAAATTGAGTAATATGCTTTCTAACATAATATTATCAAATATATATTGACTTGAGAAAGTCTATACATCAATTTCTTTAAACAATTCTTTGAGCGAATCAAGTTCGAACTCAAGTTGCGTTTTATCTAATATAACATGACATTGATTACTTTGTACATTAGGGAGGCAAAAATGAACGCATTTTGTTTATTTAGAGTTTAAGACTAAGTTATTAATCGTAAACCAATGAAGCACATTCTGAAGAACACAGTTTAGTTCGTCTATATTATTATCTTTCCTTTCCATGTTGTACTCTCTAGTGAAAACCTTTCCAGGTAGTTCATTGCACAACCTTAGTTTGCGATAAAGTGGCCGAAGTCCCGCCCTTAAAATGTGTGATAATAACCGCGACAGTTTAAAACAAGTCATCATTTCTTTGTACAGTCTTTAGTTTGAATTAAACGATTTAATCGTGTTAAAAATACAATAGTGACGTAGGTAGTGATAACGTTAAGAAAAAAAATACATATAACTTCTAGAATGATTATTATAATAAAAGTAAGGCACGTTGCGGTATATGCGTTGGCATATGCGGTAATTATAGTAGAGCAACTGCCTTCGTGACTCCGTGGATAGGGCAGCCACAACACTTTGGATCATGGTTACACGTTCAGTCGCCTGAATATGCAGGTTTCATCACGCATGTTTACCCACTGGAAACGTACCCACTAGGTACGACTGGTTCCGTCACCCTAACAACATCGGTTATTGTTCCACTAATGTTACCTACATTTTTAACTCAGATAATCTTATTTATTTATAAAGTCATTGATACATGGCGGCACTATAGTTTAAACCCGGAATCTTCGCTTAAGAGTCCGACCCGCCAGACATTAGGCCACCGACGCCCTACCTCTCCTCCCGCCGCAAATCGGCGAGTGTTTAGAACAAAAACGTGTTGATTCGCTCTCCACTGGGCTGAGTTGCTCTATGTTCTTCTTCGTCGTCTGGGTATGAGAGATTCTGTCACACGACTACAAGTTTTTCACCAATGGTTGGACACAGACATATGATTTAATAAAGCGTAATGTAACGATGTTTGCACTGTTGTATTCTGGTTTTACGAATAAGACAATCAGCACAACTACAGGCATGAAGCTTATCATCTTAGGCCTCATAGAGATAACGCACCTGTGGTTCTGCATTTAGTCTCCTTGAAAACTAAGTGCATGAATCATGAGTACCATGGCAGTGAGTAGTTGGCTGCCCTCTCTGTCACTGTACAAAAAGAAACTTGTGTAAAATCAGTGTAGCATCTTAGTTTTTTCTCATCCTTTTAGGTGGACTCCCTGGCGGCAACATGTCCCCCGAGACTCTCCAGCAGTTCTTCCAGCTGGCGACTAACCCTTGCACCATGACGACACTTGGACAGTTAGCAAAGCTGATGGCTAGTGCCAGCAGAGATAGAGCCGGAAGTGGTCTAAGTAGATAAGTTTTCGTGAGGCTTTAGCGGGCAGCAGGCCTTCAAAACGTAGATGTGTAGGTTTGGAAGCTGTGGGCCTGCAGTGGGTAAAAAAAAAATACATTACATGTTATTGGCGGTTGTTTTAATATTTACATTCCACCGGCCCCTTTCTGCCATCGGGAGACGCGATAGGGGCGAACGCTTCATACTTGTGTCTTGCATCTTCCATCTATCTGCATGAGCCGCTTTTGTTTGACCTTCATAAAGCTTATGACTAAGGAATGGTACACGTTACCTGCGTGTGTGTTATCTGATTATTATAATCTTGACGTCTTGAAGGAAAGAGTGAATAGGCTGTCCCTAGACAGGCATATTCCATCCTCGGCCATATCGCCTGTTACCAAAATGAGATGTCTGTTTAGTCTAATATAAAAAAAAAACTTGATATGTTTTCGGACCATGAACGGAAGTTAATTTCTTTTTACTTCAATTTCTATCCGGCCGGGAATTGAACGTGAACACTCGTATGTAGAAACTTTATATGAGGTCTCACAGTACACACGGACGCACCGTGTTCCATTCCTACTGTCAATAATTGAGCCTATTGGATCCTGGGTAGAGTAGGTTAATGTCAACACTTGAGTGGCGATCGGACATTGATCCTAGAGATCGGCATGATGCTTGAGTCAAAATGAACGAAATTGGCCAATAATATAGCCATACCTATTGAAAAGAGCAGACGAGTAGGTACTGTGAGAACGTATGGTAACGCTTCTCTACTTAGACAAGTGCTGTTTATAAGTACGGTGTAAATTCACGGTATCAGTGAAGCTAATGAACATGAAACTGCCTGTCTGCGTTAATTTATGTACATAATTTTACCAGTTTTTATCACATAATTAACAATAAATGTAAGTATATTATTTTGTTTTTATGTATTTTCATGTGTGTGGTGTCCAGCAGAGTAGAATAGCACCAACCCCTTACACTCTTGGGTGTCGTACAAGGCGACTAATGTTTTCGAGGCAAAAGATCAAGAGTCTCCTTAGTCTGGAAAATGGACAGCAGCATTTTTCATTATTATATTTCAACACTGCGATCTCCAACCCGCCTGCCAAACCTGGAGATTATGGCAATAACCTGCCCTTTCGTGGGAGAGGCCCTAAGTCCTGCAGTGGACTGTTACGGGCTGTGATGATGATTTGCACAATCGCAACAATATGAAATGGTTACGATGCGAGTTGGAAGAATATTTTCAGTATTATTTATCAGCATTCAGGTGAGGGAATCAGATTCAGGTACTTATACCTACGGATGTCAGCGGTACCTAAATGGTTGCATATTCAAATACGAATGAAATAACAATGGTTATTTGATCTGAAGATCACGCTAAGTCCGAATCGCTTATTAAAAAAATAAAATAAAACTCTTTGTATGGCAACTTTTTAAACGTCATAGAACGTCATTCATAAAAGTCATAACAAACAATTTGATTTCTGTAGGATTGTTTATTTCCGTGAGTTATGAAAAATATGATTAAATAATGGGCGAAACAGTACTGGAGATAATTTTCAGCATGATTAAAAATCTAGACAAACTAAAAGTACAAGTTCAAGCCAATAGTGGCCAAATAACTAAATGTTTACAAGAAGGACTGACAAGGACAGCCATATATTATTGCCATATCCACACTTTATAATTTTTACTACTGTAAGATGGAAATACCTACATTTTTTACTTTCGTTTCAGATCCACGTGTCAACCACACAGAATGGTGAAACGCTCCCCCTGGTTGGATCAATACCCGGCTTATCTGGTGGATCAAATACACCTGGATCAGTCTTTGGTTCATCCGGGTCGAATGGTTCACTCGGTACTTTGATGGGCTGGATCCAGTGATTCAGCTTCACTATTCGTTGGTTCGTCGGGTACCAGTGGTTCACAGATACCGCTGTTTAGTTTATGGGTACCCGAAATGAATGGTGTTTCGTTGCAGACTACGAAAGATTTTATGGAGTTAATAACTGATCCGCGTACTTTTAAGACTATGGCGAAAGTATCAAGGTTAAGCAGCAATTTTAATGGTGGTAGTGGTTAAAATAAATGGCTTGAAACAATTTGTGTTGATGTTTTTGTGTAGGTAATAGATAAAATAAATAAATATTCTTTATACAGGAACGATATGTACAAAACAGTGTTACATTGGGTATATTGTTTAAAACAGTGTTACAGGTTGATAAACATATTTGTACAAATTAGTTTTTAAACCCTGAGATCCAAACTAGGCAATAGCCTGTATCTTGGAAGTCGGTGTTCTGCCTTGGAAGCTATATAATGAGCCTGCCTGATGGTAAGTAGTTACCGCAGCAGGTTCATTTATTCATTTGTGGTACACAGGTTATACAGTTGTTAGGTACAGTTTGAGCCTCTGCGACCTGCCATCGGCACACCAATTTGAGATACATGATTGAATTTTCGAATTTAAATAATGTCATTTATCAAATTGATAATTATTTACAAACATTTTAAAATAATTCATTTTAAGTATTATAAAAACATCATTATAAAATTTGATTTCTATCTATTCAACACTATTAATAATTTAAAGATGTCAACAGTAGATAGTGTCAATAATAATTCAAATGTCAATAAAAATATAATGGCAATTAATTTATAAAAATCAATTAAAGTCATACTAAAATTAATAATGAAATTTAACCAATAATTATTAACAATATCTACAATAATCATGATGTTTTTCGTCACCGTAAAAACACTGGTTAGTGTTCAACTAACCAGTGTTAGTTGAACACTAACTACACAGTTCAGAAAAGAGAGTCATTGTTCGAGTATTGGGGATCGAACCCGGTACCCTTCGCTTACGAGTCGCACCCTTTAACCACTAGGCCACCGACGCCTTTGCAAGCAAATTAAATCAAAAGCCATTGTCATACATTTTCGACAACCTTTGTTGTCGAGTAGCCCGATATTTCGACGTAGTTGCATGCATTATGGTCACGGGACGACTGGAGAGCTGCGAGCGTCGGACGGTGTTGGTTTGCAATAAAGTCCGACAAGCGGCCGAAGTCCGACCTGCTTAATCCTCTGGACTCCGTACAGAGACGCGCCGTACGAATTGTCGCGATCCCATACAAACAAGCAAGTTAGAACCACTGGCTAACCGAAGGGACTTTGGCTCCCTGTGTGTACAATGGGGAGTGTTCCGAAAACCTTTTCGATCTGGTGCCCACAGCACAGTTCTGGGGCTGGGTACTCATCCCCACTACGTAGACCCTCTGTTGGTCACCACGCGAAGGTTTGAAAGAACGTTTCTCGCTCGTACGATTCGGATGTGGAATGAGCTCCCAGCTCCCACAGTGTTTCCTTTGGACTATGACATGGGATCGTTCAAGAGGTATATTAGAGGTCTCTTCAGAGGCGGGCAACGCATTGGTGACTCCCCTGGTGTTGCTGATGTCCATAGGCGGCAGTGACCTCTTTCCATCAGGTGGCCCGCATGCCTGTTTGTCTGCCGGATAACATAAAAAAAAGAAGAAGTCCCACCCTTGAAATGTGTGATAATAACCGCGATAGTCCAAACCATTATAATATCCATTGTTATTATTTCTTTGTACAGTCTTTAGTTTGAATTAAATGATTTAATCATTTTAAAAATGCTATAACCACGTAGGTAGTGATAAAGTAAACAAAAAATAACACATGAACCTTCTAGAATGATAATTATAATAAAAGTAGGGCACGTTTCCAATTTATTTCACATCAAGTGTTGATTTCAAAATGTTTGTTGCTGTATTGTGTATCTGCGTTGGGTTATATATCGATGTAAGTGACTTAATTTCGTTTATATTTAATAAAACGTATCTAACGGTTAGAGGAGTTATTTTTTGTAGTATAAAGGATTACGGGGCAGATTAACAACACACAGAGTGAAGTTTATACGAAACTTTACAGCTTGTATTTCATCGAAGGACACGGAAGGAAGTAAAGTTTGGATCCTAGACCACAGACTAGAGAGATTGGTTTTTGTAGAGGAAAATGTCTATATTCCAACATTTTTAATATGTTATCTTTTCGGAGCGTCGCTCGGTGGCCTGGTTGTATAAATATCCGACCGGCCGTGTACCAATGACCCTTTTTTGAGTATTATACATTAGTTGAATATTAGTTTAAGAGCATTGTAAAAAAATGAAAATCTGTTGGTAAACTAAATAAATAAAAACTAACCGATACTCTTACGGTGGTCAAAATCTTTGTTAGAAAATTCAGTTTGACACTCCTGCGTTATGGTATGGTACTGACAGAAACACTTTTGCGACACGCTTCATACTTTTTTTGCACATGCTGAGTGGGTACCATTTACGCTGGCCGCCGCGGCACCGACAGTGGCATAGAGGCTACGTTTTGTTTTAAATATTTTAAGTGTTAATGTTTCCGTTGTCTGTAATTGTAACTGCTATTGTGTCGTGATGTGCCATTATACATTTTTAAGAGATACTTATGTTAATAAAGAAATTTATTTTGTTTCAAAGAAGTTCTATTGCGAGCAATTAATAATGTTATTGTTTTATCCAGGTGAATTGATCTTGAAAACTTGATTTATTTAACACAAGTTGTGAGTCAGCGAGAAACCTTATACTCAAGTATTACTTCGACACGTTGTAGGATCTATTCAAACCATATTATTAAATTACCCATTCTTGCATTCTTTCGAATGTTGTAGGTATATTTCAGTTTAAATTTAAAATTGTAAAGTTTTAGAGACTGTTCTTTAATCCACTGTGTTATCTTTTAGTCAGTATTATTTTATATTGTAATTATCGATGTTGGCTTACCTAAAAAAAATGAAAATGTCAATTTTTTAAATTTGCATTTGGCGCGATATACTGAATAAAAAGTAATATTGTAGCCTAGTTGCTGCCTTTTCAGGTCAAAGTCTGTTTCTTAAATATTTATAAATTCAACCTGCGCCGCAAAATAATTGTTCACTCGAAACACTTGCTGGTAAGAAATATCTGCCTGCGAAACTTGACAATATTATAAATTCGCTTCGACGGACGCCCCATCAGCTTTTTTATACCACTAAGGTGGCAAACAATCTTACGGCTCGCCTGATGGTAAGTCACCGCAGCCTATGGACCTTTGCAATACCAGGGGCATCACCTACGCGTTGCCGCAACCCCGAAAAAACCTTTTCACCCCTTTCTTGAAGAACTTCATTTGAGACCTTTTCATATTCAGGACAGCTATATTTATTTCACATCTGCATCCGTAAAAGAATCGCAATAATTTATGCGGAAGTGGACGCGTATGCAGATGTCTAAATTATGTTTCAAATTTGCGGATGCGGATGCGAATATTCGCAACACCTACATAATAATTCTCACTACGCAGTCGGTATTTTGCAGGAATCAACTGCGAGTCCCATTCAAATTGGGTGTCACTCCGAAGAATTTATTTCCGAAAAAACTTTGAAGTTCGACGGCGAAGTTAAAGCTAAGGGAGCAGTGACCTTGGTCGGTCATTTTGGATTAGGATGTAAGTGTTTATTAGCAGACAGACACCTCTCGTCAGTGGGAGAACCGGGGATCTGGAGTAGTACCGCCTATATCCGATTGTACGCCGCCATTTTGAAGCAATTGAGTTTAAACCAATCGCAGCAAGACAGCTCTGGCTCTAGCTTGCTAGATTTGTCCACGCTCAATGAGGAGTTTTCCAATAGGTATTTAAGGCATTCCTAACCACTCACTAGATGGCGCCCCGACAATTTTGGTAATTGATAATCGCTTGAAATAGGTTCTTAGCAAACAGGATATAAACCCTGAGTACGTTGTATTGGATAATATTATATTTGTCAATAGTTTTCAACCATTTTAGAGGTTGTTATAATAATGGAACATAGTGCCAACTCTTATAAATATTTCTTTTGACACTTCGTTCAACCTTTAACAGTTATGTTTAAATTAATAAACATTTTATTTTTAAGTTTAGTATTAGTTGGCTGCATGAAATCACTGCCACCATCATACAGATTTAAAGAAGATTACCAAAATTGTAGGAGCGCCATCTATTGATGATTTTTGAAACAAACTATCAATACCTACTGGAAAACTCCTCATTGAGTTTAAACCAATCGCAGCAAGACAGCTTTGGCTCTAGCTTGCTAGATTTGTCCACGCTCAATTGAATCAAGATGGCGGCATACGTTCGGAGATCGGCGGTACGGCTGCGAGTCCGATCCGAAAAATGGCGGCCGACTCGATATGCAGCCAGTGGGTTCTTTGTAAAATGGTTACATTCCGATGGACAGAGAAATATACAGACCTTTACATATCAAAATCAATAATTATAATGCTTTGAAAATGTTGTCGTCAGATGTCACTTGAGAATCTTTTGTGAAACGATTAGCCAAAGCTATCTCTGATAGAATTGGCTAATTGGTTTGCTTGACAAAAATTTATTGCTATACAGAGTGACATCTGACTAATATATCTACTAACTTGACATTATTATTATTATTATTTGATTGATATTTTAATATGCAACTAATTGATTATTTTTTTATTTAGGGAAAAAATTTGTACTCTTAATTAAATACTTAAGTTATGACATAATGTAAATAATGCATGCTCTCTCTCACTTTGTTTGCAATGCCCTTACAGGGTGTCACATGTAAGTACTTTATAACATTGTGAAATCTTTTAAAAACTGTGATACGCAATAAATGAAAATGAAATGAAAATGAATAATAATTCATTTTATGAACGGCGGAAGCTCGTCGAACAGGCCTTTTGCTGCTGAATTTAGCCAAAAGTAGCCAGTTAACCCAAGGCTGACGAGTGCTAGCGAGCTGATGCACACATTTTATAATCAGCCGTAAGGAACAACTGACTGACGAGACGCATTTACAGTCAACCCGCCTATGTTAGTTTTTCGTTAGTTGAAATCAACTCATCTGTGAATTGACATTTGCCACCACCAAAGAAGTTAAATATAGGGGCATAGGAGCGTACTCACAGCTGAAGTCACAATCTACATTTTGTTTCCTTTTTTAAAGGTACATTACAGAATATCGCAGCTAAATAATACTCCTTTAAATAGTATTGTGTTTCTGCCGGTGAGTAAGGTTTCCAGTGCTCCATGGGGTGGGGATTTGGGGAACCGTGGCTTTGGCAGTGGAGTGGCATTTGCTTTTTGCTGCCAGAGCAACGTGTTATAGAGGTGGGCAACGCATTAGCGATACTCTTGGTGTTGCTAATGTCTATAGGCAGTGGTGACCACTTTCCATCAGGTGGCCCGCTTGCCTGTTTGCCTACCGCATGACATAAAAAAAAAAAAAAAACATAGAGGTCCAAAAGGCTGGAGGTGAGGACGTAAGCCTCAGGGATACGTAGGAAATAGGTGCCTGAACCTGCCGGTATCAGGAAAGGGGCCTCGTGGGCGACCTAATTGACATCGGTTCTTGGGTCGGATGCGAGAGCCAACGGCTTACGACGCGAGGATGACGAAGATTGGGCGAAGTGGAAGAGAATGAGTAGGAAAGCGGACCCTGGCAGAAGCCGGGATAAGCGCCAGGATGATGATGATAATGTGTCCAAAAGGGACGGCTTTAAGTTGTCAAATACCCCTCCACAAATACCCTCTACTGCTATTGCCAATTTGGTGGACTTGGTTACCTAATGTTCTAGCTTCTTGTATGACATTGAGTCATTGTGTAGAGTCATGGCAGAGTGGCAGTGTACATTCTCCTATAGGTCGAGGCTCCATCTATGCTCTTGAGATTAAAAGATTTAGCTTTTTTTATATTTATGTTAGTTTTGAAGTTATTTTATTCATAAGTATTTGTAACATTATTTGCAGCAAACGGCCTGAACTCCGTGACATCGTACACAACGCTGCCCAAGACATCAACACCATCAATACCAGATGCTATAAACCCATCCATAACCCTCACATCTGAATCACCAGACCTTGGATTCACGCCATTCATCTCCCTTACTTTCTTACCGTCTGTGGTCACTCCGTATGCAGCTAAGCAATCAAGTTCTGAATTCTCAAACTTTCTTGAAGCAATACCTCCGTCTTCGGGAATTCTATGTCCTGCTAGACCGATGTCTTCAGGAATCCCATCTCCTGCTAGACCGATGTCTTCAGGAATCCCATCTCCTGCTGTACCGATGTCTTCAGGAATTCTATCTTCTGTAATTAATGTGCCTGAAAATATTAGAGCTTCTACTAAAGATAATTCGATACCGTTTTCTGGATACGTGAAAGCTTCAGGGACAGCTTCCATTAAAGCTGATTTCAGACGTGGAGAGGATAAATCGTGAGTAGCGTAATCTTTATTCTCAATCATTCAATCTGTATGTAAAACATGGTGTCTAGTATAACACATATAGCTAAGTATACTTAAGTTGATTAAAATAATAATCTTTGCGTCAACATCCTGGTTGTGCTGTCGTACAAGTAGGCCTGGGGCCTGCCTTGGCCATGATCCAGGATTTGACAGATCAGATAATGACAGTGGAGTGACTGTCATCTGACCTCCGTGACCCTGCTACCAGGGGAACCAGACAAGATTGGATCATGGTTACGCATTCAGTCGCCTGAATTAGCAGGTTTCATCACCCTCGCCGTAAGAGCATCGGTTAGAATTCAACTAATGTACATAACTCAGAAAAGAGTCATTGGTATTGAACCAGTATCTCTGTCTTACGAGTCTGATACCTTAACCTCTCTTCTATCGACGCTCCCTACGTCTTATTTATTATTAATTATTTTTTAAACTTTCAGATGGAAGTATCTACTAAACAGGCGTGGTCACGGAATACCAGATGCAGCTAGTTCCCTTATTAATATAGATAATCTAAATGGTCATCATATGTACGAGGATACTTATTCTAGACCTTATAACTAGCAAGATTCAGCCTATTTTAATTGGTATAATGGGGAAACTTCAAGTCCAATTCATAATATTGATGGCGTTTATGATGAAGAAAAATTGGCACCATATTCATATTATTACGATGTGCCATATTATTATGATACTTATTCGAGTTATCTAGCATCCCTAATACAAACGTTGCTTAGTTTGGATGTTTAGTTTTCCTAAATACAACAGAAATTATAAATGAAAAGAAATATAACCTTATTTTGACGTAGAAAGGTAACGTTTATTTATACATGTATTCTAATGAGCAATTTTACAATAGGTATCTAAAGCTTTCCTAATCACTCGCTAGATGGCGCCCCAACAATTTTGGAAATCTTTTTATAATCTGTATGATGGTGGCAGTGATTTCATGCAGCCAACTAATACTAAACTTTAAAATAAAATGTTTATTAATATAAACATAACTGTTAAAGGTTGAACGAAATGTATAAAAATAAATATTTATTGAAGTTGGCACTATGTTCCATTATTATTACAACCTCTAAAATGGTTGAAAACTATTGACAAATACAATATTATCCAATACAACGTACCCAGTGTTTATATCCTGTTTGCTATGAACCTAATTTAAGCGATTATCAATTACCAAAATTGTCGGGGCGCCATCTAGTGAGTGGTTAGGAATGCTTTAGATACCTATTGGAAAACTGCTCATTGAAACCGGGTGTTAGTCCGATCGTTTCATGGACACTAGAATCCAGAATGATCGTAATTCAAATACAAAAGATTTGATTAGAGGTTTGAACATAGTGCCTACCTTGGAAAGCTATATTTACATTAATAAACTGTTTATTTTTAAGTTAATATTAGCACAATCATATAGATAAAAAAAAGCCAATGTAGTGGGAGTGCCATCTATTGATGCTTTTTGCAACCAACTGACAATACCTACTGTAATACTCCTCATTACTAAACAGTTCGCTCAAACAATGGGCCCCAGTCTTGGTCAATCTCACTTCACCAACGATATGAGGATTGAGGAGGTACGTTTGCAGTACTGGAGTTCGACTAGCCTCAAAGTATGAAATGGTCACAAAATTGTTTTAATATAAGCAGTGACAAACGAGCAGATAGCCCACCTGATGGTAAGCGGCAACTGTCGCCCATTAAATCTCATCATCACAGCCCATAACAGTCCACTGCAGGACTTAGGACCTCTCCCAGAAAAAGGGAGGGTTTTCCAAAATCTCCACGCTTGGCAGGCGGGTTGGAGATCGCAGTGTTATAATATAACAATGGAAAATGCTGCTGCCCATTTTCCAGTCTACGGAGGCGCTTAGATCTTTTGCCTCGAAAACATAAGTCGCCTTGTATGACACCCACGAGTGTAAGGGGTTGGTGCTATTCTACTCTGCCGGACACCACACGGCCATAAAATCTACAATTCATGCATTGTTGCAGGCAACAAAAATGTGCAATGTGGCGCTTACGGGATGTTGTAATAATACACAATGTATCAGGTTTCGATGTATAATGAATCAAATTACATAAATACTCTAAGTGCGGCGTCAGGTGTGGGCTACACACTACAAATGCAGATACCGTAGGTGCGTTGTCTGCGTGAGGACTGATATGATATACCTTATGCCTGTAATTGCGCTGGCTACCTTAAATAAATAAAAAAAAAAAAATTCGTGGACAAATTCACACAGCGCCATCTAGCCCCAAACTACGCAAAGCTTGCACTATGGGTGCTAGATAACTGATATACTATTTAAATACTTTTTTTTTTAAATTTTTATTATACATGGAACACCCAGACCCGTCACAGAAATTAAAATTCATAATTTCAATTTCTGCCCGGCCGGGAATCGAACCCGGGATCTCTTGCGTGGCAGACCGGCATGTTGACCATTGAACCACTCAGGTCGTCAATCCCTTAAAACCTTAAAACGTCGTTAAAACCTTATCCTTCAAAGATAGATAAGGCGGTAGTACTCTGCCAGGTGGACTTCTCAGGCTTAACAGAGTCCTACCACCTGATACACCCTGATACCTAGTCTCATTTTAGCTATATACTCTGCTCTTACGGTGAGGGAAAACATCGTAACGAAACCTGCACATTCAGGCGACTGCATGTGTAACCATGATCCAATCTGGTCAGGTTCCCCTGGTAGCAGGGTCACGGAGGTCAGATGCCAGTTGCTCCACTGTAATTACTTGATCGGCCAAATTCTGGATCATGGTCGAGGCGGACCCCGGGCCCTCGTGCGCAAGAGCATATCATTAACGCCAAGATGATGATGTTTGCAGTCCGCTGTACCTAAGATTAGAGACATTACAAATATCTTATCATGCCTTATCTCTTCTTACACAAGAGCTTTCTAGATGCCAGTAATCTCACGTATTGATCACAAATCCGATTGTAGATAAAAGAATTGCACGTAAGTATGTATAAAAGACACGACCACATTTTACATTAATTAATATATCCGTTGTAGGTGCTTTTGAGAGGACTAGCCCTGTGACGATTTATATCTCTTTAATTAATTTAAAATTTTGTAGTGTCTTAAAAACTAAACATGATTTGGATTTCGTCTGTCGTGTTCGCTGTTGTATTTCAGGTGAGTTTTGTTGTGTTGCGGTTGTTGTAATTTAAAGTAGCAATAATTAAAAAGTAAAATTCACATCCATTTATAACAATACCAAATAAAACTTGGAAATTAATCAAAATATGCAATACGTAATAAATAAAAAATGTCAAATTCAAATTAATTTGTCAATTAAATAATAATATGAATGTCAGTTTATAATTTACAATATCAAACTCTTATTTCGTCCAAAAAACTGTTCATGTAGGAAAAGGTTGATGAAAGTGTAAGGGCGTACTGAAAACCAGCGCCATAGCTCCAGCCATGGCACACGCTGAGTGTGACCCCTTTGCACGTCTTCCCATGGCACGGGTAGCGATACATTATGGTTATACTGTCACTGTTTCTTTTTTTTATATTTGAATGTACCTATCGTGTTATGGGTTTATGTGTAATAAACGTTATTTATTTGATGACCTG
The DNA here is from genome assembly GCA_905147135.1 of Blastobasis lacticolella. NCBI lineage: Eukaryota > Metazoa > Arthropoda > Insecta > Lepidoptera > Blastobasidae > Blastobasis > Blastobasis lacticolella. Next base: position 3,438,091 of record LR990067.1, read on the forward strand.
AGTGGTTCAATGGTCAACGTGTGCCACGCAAGAGGTCCCGGGTTCGATTCCCGGCCTGGCAGAAATTGAAATGATAAATTTTAATTTCTGTTACGGATCTGGGTGTTCTATGTATAAGTATGTATTTAAAAATAAAATATGTAAGTAGTATATCAGTTATCTAGCACCCATAGTACAAGCTTTGATTAGTTTGTTAATATAATATAGTTGTTTGCTTAATATTTATTCGTTTATTATTCATTTAATTTATTAAGTATAACTAAGTGATTATATTCTCTTGTGTGGAAGAAGCGAGAGAAATCTGTCAGGACCATAGTAACCGGAACGATGCGGTCTCTTATTATTCTTATTCCCGAGTGACATAGCCTACTTTTTACCCCGGCAAAATAATAGGGTCCCGCGGGAAATGTGAATGTGTACAGAGATACGAACTGCGTGCGGGTGAGAGCCGCTGGGAACGGTTCATCATCATCACAGCCCGTAAGAGTCCACTGCAAGACTTAGGGCCTCTCCCACGAAAGGGGAGGTTATTGCCATAATCTCCACGCTTGGCAGGCGGGTTGGAGATCGCAGTGTTTAAATAATACAATGGAAAATGCTGCTGCCCATTATCCAGACTACGGAGACTCTTGATCTTTTGCCTCGAAAACATTAGTCGCCTTGTACGACACCCATGAGCGTAAGGGGTTGGTGCTATTCTACTCTGCCGGACACCACACGGCCAAACCGGAACGGTTAGCTTTTTTATATTTCCCCCAACCTAAATGCATGAATCGTAGATGTTATGGGCGACAGTTACCGCTTACCATCAGGTGGGCTGTCTGCTAGTTTGTTACTGAGTAGAAAAAAAAAATTCTATGCGATGTCCAATTAGTCTGCCATGCGCGAAAATTATGTTGCACCTCTCCATTAATGTGGAGGTGGCTCAAATACCAGCTGTTCTATTATCATAGATAATATATAAACGGGACTCACACACGATGTACCTTTTCGATTTGTTTTCCTGACGTATCGATAGGTAGGTGCCGCGGGAAAATGACACTTCTTTCTAGAAAAGTTTCATGCAGTCCCACTGGAACTGTCTACCTCAACGCCTCACTGAGATTTTCCCAAATGAGTAGGTGCAACGTCAAGAATTTCCTAAAGAAGTGTGTAAAAAGTATGCAACACTTTAGTGCCCTTACTATATCGAAAACGTCCCTAAGCAATGGTAACTGCTTACCATCCGGCGGGCCGTAAGCTGTGTTTGCCACCTAAGTAGAATAAGGGCCGATTTTTCAATCCTCAGTTAAATATTATCTTCCCAATAAAGTAATATACTGCCAAATTAAAACAATATGTAATCCTTTACTTATATATGAAAAAATGATACCATTTTAGTCGCTTAATAACTTATCAGACTGATATGTTTTATCTGAGGATTGAAAAATCGGGCTCAATAAAATAAAAATGGTCTGAGTCTCAAGTCACTACTCGTAGTTTGATCTAAATATTTGTACTAATAACAAAAATAACCGTATTCCTCATTCTTTACAGCTAACTACATCCCAAATACTGGGCCCACGGCAATACCAGTCACAAATACCATCACAACTGTCAAACTACGGCGGAAATCTCATCAGAAGCAACTGTGGAAGCAATGGAATTAACAATATACCTAGTACCAGCTACGCAAATAGCTTTGGCAACTTAGCAACTGCCAACATTGCCAACGGCTTTGGCAACTACGGAAACAATCCCAACATAATATCTGCTAGTAACCGCTTCTCAAATAACATGATGCCAAACAGTCTATCAAGCAGATACATATCAAACAGCAACTCTAGATTCTCCAACAACCTGCCAAACATACTAAGCGTGCCAAACGGTGTATCATCGACCACGTTATCCGCCAGTCCCCTGCCAAGCGCTCTGGCAAACTACGCTTCAGTGTTTGGCAACAATGGCCAGTTCAGTTTGGCATCTGGCTCGCCTAACTCCCCGCCGTATGGGCTGCAGATCTTCTCTGACGCTCTGCAAGTGGGTGGCAATGTCGCTGTGAACGGTATGATGCCAATCTCCGGGATGGTTGGCGTGAACGGCCAAGTGCCAACCGAGGGACTGGCATCTGCCAACTACGGGTGCGGGAGGGATGTGGTGTACGTTTAGCGTTGTGTATTTGTAAATCCATTAAATGTTTTACTTTTCCTAAACACGTTTTTAATTTCGCTTGTGTTATTAAGCATGTTTCAATACAAAAAGACAAAACAATTAGTGAAACCTGCACATTCAGGCTACTGAAGGTAAAACCATGTTCCAACCTGCGGGGCTATTGGCTAACTCAGTTGACAACTGTATTTGACACTAAATAATTCTACACCACGTCATCTACGTTGAAAACTGGCAATAGCGTCTACCAAATTAGTACCAAATTAGAGTAGTGTCAGATTTTTTAGTGTCAAATTCAGTTGTCCACTGAGATAGCCGATAGGCCCTCTGGTCAGGTTCCCTTGGTAGCAGGGTCACAAAAATCACATATATGGGCGGGATATCAGATTGGCTTGTGACTCGATCCAAAAGCGCGCTGTGAGAATTGTCGATGATACTATGCTCACAAGTGGTTTTGAGCCGCTGAGTCAGCGGAGGGATTTCGCCTCCCTTTGTGTGTTCTATCGCTTGTGCAACGGTGTTTGTTCTGAAGAACTGTTTGACATGATGCCTACAGCTACATTCTATCATCGTACCGCTCGCCATCGACAGGGAGTTCATCCTCACACCTTGGAGCCAAATTGGTCGCGAACTGTGCGGTTCCAAAGGAACTTTCTTCCACGCACACTAAGGTTGTGGAATGAACTACCTGGAGAGGTTTTCCCTGGAGAGTACAACATGGAGTTCTTCAAGAAAGGGGTTAAAAGGTTTTTATGGGATCGGCAACGCGTGGGTGATGCCCCTGGTATTGCAAACGTCCATAGGCTGCGGTGACTGCTTACCATCAGGCAGGCCGCAAGCTTGTTTGCCACCTTAGTGGTATAAAAAAAAAGAAAAACATGGCGGTCACTCCACTCTAAGTACCTAATTATCGGGTCTGCCAAATCCTGGGTCATGGTCAAGGCGGACCACGGGCCCTCGTGTGCGAGAGTACAACCGGGATAGTAATGCCAAGATGATCATCAAAACAATTGAGCACTACAACGACAGACCAGTGTCACAAACTTGTCAAACCCGATGGCCAAAGCTGGAACTTAGAGTTGCCATTTTGAAATGTCATGTTAATTCCAACAACAGGTTAGATGAGTTCGTTGCATTATACATCCGTACACAGAAATATTATAGAGGTTTCAAACTCCGCCCGAACTCACAGGCTTCCGACTGAGTACTTGCCCATAACAGTCCACTGCAGGACTGAGGGCCTCTCCCACGAAAGGGAAGGTTAGTGCCATAATCTCCACGCTTGGCAGGCGGATTGGAGATCGCAGTATTATAACTTAACAATGGAAAACGCTGTTGCCCATTTTCCAGCCTACGGAGACCTAGATCTCTAAGTCTTGTCTCGATAACATTAGACGCCTACAAGTGTAAGGGGTTAGTGCTATTCTACTCTGCCGGACATCTCTATATGTATATTTTTCCTCTTTTCTTACAGTTGCATTCCTTGACTTTGATAACGTAAAGTAAATTCACATTTAGATCTATAATATTCAAAAACGTATATAAGTATATGTTTTCGAATTGATTCGAATTATCATATCTATTCGTATTGATTCGAATCGACATATTGATTTCTATTGATTTGAATCAAGGGTCAACTCGAATCATTATTCGAACTTTTGCCGGGTGATTCGAATTGATTCGAATATTAATTTTCCCCATCACTAGCCGAGACGACCCTCGATAGCCAATTTACGTTATAGGAGGCTATGGTTATAGGTATTCACCGCTGGCACCTGTACCTAAGACAGCTTACGCCATAGAGCCTAGACTTATGCCCGTACAAGAGTAGGTCAGTGCTTAAAAACGAAAATCGCACGCTTTCCAAAACCTATTTATTTATATAACAATCCGGAATGTGTCTGTGGAAATTATCGAAAACCTTCAGCTCCTGGGTGTTGAGCTATCAACCAATCTCAACTTTGGACAGTACATCGAATCAAAAGCCAAGACTGCTGCAAAAAAACTTGGAATCCTCTCGAAGGTCAAGCGGTACTTCACTTCAAGGCAGTTGCTTCAATTATATTAAGCACAAGTCCGATCTTGCATGGAGTACTGCTGCCACCTCTGGGATGGATCAGCTAAAGACCAACTGGCTGCTTTGGATTCGGTGGAAAAACGTGCAAAGAGATTAATTTGTGATCCGCAGTTAATTGAGGCTAAGCTGCAGAGCCTTGAGCATCGGCGTAGGGTTGCGCGTTTGTCGGTTTTCTACAGGTTGCACTTCGGAGAGTGTGCGAAGCAGTTGCACGACCTCATTCCGCCGGCCCCTTTCCGCCATCGGGAGACGCGATCCGGGCGAGTGCTTCATCCTTATTTCGTGGATCTTCCAACTATCCGCACGAGCCGCTTTGGCTCGACTTTTATAATGCGTACGGCTAAGGAGTGGAATGCGTTGCCTGCGAGTGTGTTCCCTGATCAATATAATCTGGATGCCTTCAAGGCTAGAGTGAATAGGCTGTTCCTTCATCGCCGCCGCGTTGTCACTTACCACCAGGTGAGGTGGCGGTCAAATGCCTGGCTAGTAAAGTAATAAAAACAAAAAAAAAACGGTAATATTAGAGTGGTGAATAAGGTCTCTAGTACTCCATGGGGTAGAGATTTTGGGAACCGTGGCTTTAGCAGTATAGCGGTAAACGGTTTTTACGGGGTCGGCAACGCGTGGGTGATGCCCCTGGTATTGCAAACGTCCATAGGCTGCGGTGTCTGCGCACCATCAGGCAGGCCGTAAGCTTGTTTGCCACCGTAGTGGTATTAAAAAAAGTGCCACACCAACGTGTTATAGAGGTGGGCAACGCATTGGCGATATCCCTGGTGTCGCTAATGTCTATAAGCAGAGGTGATCACTTTCCATCAGGTAACCCGTTGTCTGCATGTATTAAAAAATTGTCGGTTAGTTTGACTTCGTTGAGCGTAATAATGTCAATACAAATATGAATTCAATACGATGTCAATACGAGCCCGAAACTAGCATTGCGTTAATTACCGCCTGATATTCAAAGTTTACAGAGCGTCAGTGGCCGAGTAATTAAGGTATCCGATTCGTAAGCAAAAGGTGCTGGGTCCAAATCCCACGGCAGCCATGGAGCAATGACTCTTTTCTGTGTTATGTACATTAGTTGAATACATCGGTTAGTAAGCGAGAGGTACTGGGTTCAAATTCCGCTGACGCCATGTAACAATGACTCTTTTCTGAGTTATGTACGTTAGTTGAATGCTAGCCGATGCTCTTACGGTGAGGAAAAACATCGTGATGAAACCTGCACATTCAGGCGACTGAATTGTTTAATCTGCCATATTAATCATGGATCATGGTCAAGGCGGACCTTGTGTGCGAGAGCACAATAATTATAATTATTTATTACAACAAAGTGTACAGAAAGGAATTACAAGGAACACTATTTTACTAACAAAAAACCACAAAATTCAGAACAAACAAGTTTATTTAAAGCGACCTACGCAACAACGTTTGAAACAAAAACTAAATAGAGTTTTCCAACAAAACATCTTAAGTGCTTATAGCACCATTTGGTTACCACAACCGCAACCATTGAAGACTGACACCAAACCATCAGCTGGTATATAACCTTCGAAGGTCACAAAGCCAAGTACTGGCACGTTGCCAACAACTGTAGTGGCGCCAGCAATAGGCAATTCACCAATCACAGCCACTTCGCCTGTGCCAGTAGTCGCTACGCCAGAGCTCGCTATGCCAGAGCTTGCAATGCCAGAGCTAGCCATGCCAGTGCCTGCCAAGCAGTTGGCATTAGAAGGAGCAATGAAGGTTGTTGCGATTGGCGCCTGTTGCAGTTGTATGTTGGCGGACTGGCTGCTGTGACATCCGCTGTTGGCAGGGTTCAGTACGAAGCCGTTGGTGTTCTGAAAATTTGAAAAGTATACGTTAGTGAGGAGTCACATTTTTAGCTCCAGGTTTCGGCTGAGATTTAGTTCGACTAGATATTTTAAAGAACCCGTCATTTGTATTCAAACATTAGTTTATTAATATAGGTTCAGTGATGTAGATATAACTGATGGAGCGTCGGTGGCCGAGCGGTTACGGTATCTGACTCGTAAGCGAGAGGTACCGGGTTCGAATCCCGCTGCGGCCATGTAACAATGACTCTTTTCTAAATTACGTACATTACAGAGCGTCACAATTGTTATTTTAATTTAGTAAGGTTGAACACTAACCGATACTCTTACGGTGAGGGAAAACATCGTGATGAAAACCTGTTACCATGACTGGTCAGGTTCCCCTGGTAGCAAGGTTTCGGAGGTCAGATGGCAGTCGCTCCACTGTAATTACCTGATCGCTAAATCATGGATTCAAGGGGTCACGGGGTCAAGGCGGGCCCGGGCCCTCGTCCTCGAGAGCACAACCGGGACATTAACGCCAAGATGATGATGATGATGATGATGTAGTTATGATGGATTCAATGTAGATATCGTTCTTTTGTCACAACATGAAAAATTAAGCATGTGAATGGATCAATATCAACGTAACTTACCTGTAAAAGGAGACCCAGGGCAGACACTAACACGAATGAGAAATACATGTTTAAAATGAGTAAAACAATCGACTTGACTGAGCGAAGATTGTAAATGCATAATTATTACAATAATTACAAGCTTTATATACTACAATTATTGCATAAAACACATGATAAAGTAAGAATGGACAAAACGATTATTTAACTAGTAAACTGTTACGAAAAATATTACCAACGTTTATCTATGTGAAACGCAATAGATGATAATATTTTATTCTAATGCAATTATTACGTAAATCTAACTAAAAATTGTAATTCGGATCGAATTGTGGTCCGAGTCTAAGTACGACATTGTCAAGAAAATTCCACCCTACCCCGAGCACGGGTGTTTATCCAAATGGGGTACATTTTATCTCACGCTAATCTGAGAAATATACGTTCTTTGGAATACTTTTGTGGGGTAACAACATAAGATCACAATATATATATTCCTAGGGAGCGTTTGTGGCCGAATGGTTAAGGTATCCGACACGCAAGCGAAAGGTACCGGTTTCGAATCCCACTGCGCCCATGTGACAATGACTCTTTTCTGAATTATGTACATAATTGAACATTAACCCATGCTCTTACGGTGAGGGAAAACATCTTGATGAAACCTGCACATTCAGGCGAATGATTGTGTAACCATGATCCAATCTGGTCAGGTTCCCCCAGGGGAACGGGTAGCGGTAGCTGGTAGCGGGGTCTCGGAGTCGCTCCACTGTAATTAGATGATCTGCCAAATCCTGGACTACATCAAAGCGGACCCCGGCCTTCATGCGCGAGAGACCAACCGGGATATTGACGCATAGATGATGATGATGATAATGACTATATCTTGATTCCTAATCTAGGAGAGCTTGCCATATCTGCAAATATATAAAGAAATAATCATCTTGGCGTTAATGTCCCGGTTGTGCTCTCGAGAACGAGGGCCCGGGGTCCGCCTTAACCATGATCCAGGATTTGGCGATCAGGTAATTACAGTGGAGCGATTACCATCTGACCTTCGGCGTCATATCTGCAAATATATGGGAAATTATTTGACCGTGATACATCCGAGCTACGGCCAAGGCTCGGCTCGGACCCGGCACGGTATACCCAACAAGGGACACAGTGGTGTGCAAAATAAATAACTTTAAGACTGGAGATTTATCGTCAGACGTATCCGTGGATAGCGTGAGTGTTGTGTGCCGTGAAGTAAAATAGATTTAATTTAAATTTTTAATACATTTAAATTAAGCCTAACCTAACCTAATGACTGCGATTAATGTTAGATCAACAATAGTTCATATATAAGTAGAGAATGCAAAAAGCCACTTTTTCACGGTAACCCAGAAAGCGTTATGTGGAAAACGATTTTGTTCGTCGTGCGTGTAAATATCACAATGAGCATCTTCTTGACGTAGATATGTTTTTGGATACTTTACCAAAGTCTGGATACGTTCCCACCCATGGTTTACTAATTTTAAAGTTTAAATTACTTCATAATTTGAAATTATTTATGGATAAAAACTACTTTCATATGTTTGATAGATATACAGGAATAACGAAATGCAATTTTTTGGTAAGATTTATAATTACTTTAGAAATTACCCGTCGTTTTTGTGCTAATGGTTTCAGCAAATTTAGCGACGTCTGCTAAATAGTGAAAACCTCAACTTCAAAAAAGAATTATATTGTGATAAAATAAACATTTTGTACGAAATAAATATTGTATTATGTGTCACAACCTCCTCTTTGCATAACATGTATCACACATTTTCATTATTCGAAGATTTTTAGTAATTTTCAATCTCTTAAGTTGTCGAAGCCATATTTGGTTTCGTATGCATTCAAATACTTTATCATTGAGACATAAATGGGTTAGTATGCATTGAAGCTTATTAGTTTGTATTTACAATTAATCTACAGGTTTTGGCCTCTTTTTGGGTCAGCGTTTAAGCCTCGCTATTCAGCGGGGCAACGCGGCCAGTCTTCTGGGGACGTTTCCAAATTCGGGGGACCTGGGGCAAGTTTTTTATCTTTAGTTTAGTTAGAATTAAGGTTGGTGTTAGAGTAAGAATTTTTTTTTATTATAATTGTAAATTGTAATTTAAACTGTAAATAAAAGTTGATGTCAATGTTAAAATACAATTAATTAAAGTAATCTACAGGTTATGGTTTCGTTTTATTTCTTTCCATCATAAACACCAATGGCACCAGGCAATGAAAAGGGCTATGCTCGGAGTCTCGTTGCGCGATCGAATCAGACCGGCATTTGAGGAGATCTCTGGGGGACGCCTATGCCCTGCAGTGGGCGTCTTCATCATAAATATCCAATAGCAATCCACTGCTGAACTTGAGCCTCTTCTACATCAGTGGAGGGTCTGGCCATAATTTCTGCTTTGCTTAGATATTTGAGAGCTCTCTTCTGCTCTCTTTTGCTCTCTTCCACAAGAGGTCGTCCAATAACGACTTCTGTAACTGGATCTCCAACTACATGTCACCCGGGAAGTCCTGTAACTACATTCCATTCTGGAACATCCACTCGACATAATGAAATGAGAAAGGCTCCAGCAAAATGCCAAGAGTTACCCCTGAATGGCACTAGTATCGACAAATGTGCCAAGTTTGCTCACGAAAAACACACTAAATGCCCAAAATTTGGGGTACCTATTTTAAGTTATACTGAAAAAAGTAATTGCGTTTCAGAATTTCATCAACAACAACGTTATTTATAAACTGACTAATACTAAAAAAAGATACACTTCCGGAAACCAGCACCATCTTTTAGTATGTTGTAAAGTATGTCATTCTCTTCTGTAGATACATTTTATTCTTTATGGTCATCACTACATAGTATAAAACAAAGTCGCTTTCTCTGTCCCTATGTCCCTTTGTATGCTTAAATCTTTGAAACTACGCAACGGATTTTGATGCTGTTTTTTTTAATAGATAGAGTGATTCAAGAGGAAGGTTTTTAAGTAAGAAAAAAAGGGTAGGTAAGGGTAAAATAGGTGTACGCGTACGAAGTCGCGCCGGGTCCACTAGTTCTGAATAAGAAACAACTGGGAGACAATCTCTAAACTCTTTCGTTCTCCAGCTATGACGTTATAAACATGGCCGCCGCCGCGTTCTTATATTTGCTTTTAAAACCGGGTATCAAACGACGCAGAATAAAAAGTACTACAACTACGATATTATTATCACACACAATCGTATAATCTATGGTGTCGGAGGCCAAGATCCACTTTGGGTCGCTGAGCCAGCGCAGTAAGTAAGTATAAATAATATAGTTTCTGAGATAATCAAGATTATATTAAAAATTTACAAAAAATAAGTCTGTTCTTATTTTTTAACATAACCCATACCCAGTTTTACTCATAACTTTAGCGCAAAATAATGTACAAGGAAAATAAAGGCACAATAAATCAGGATATTGAAATTGTTCGGTGCCCGTTGATAGGGAAAAATTACACATGAAACGCCGTAAGATTTATAATTTTAATTAGTAATTGTTACGAGTCATAGTTATTGTTCTTTAATTAAATATATTAGTGTAGTAATAAACCTATTGTACATCTGTATGAGACAGATATTTACTGCTGATCGAATGTCAAATACATATTTTTTCACCTATGTAACACGCAGTAAAAACAATAAAGATTTTTATGATTATGATTATTTTAATTTTGCATAAAATGCGTTAATTAATGAGATAAATTTAAAAAAAACCAATGAGTTTAAGTAATGTGTCTGTAAAATAAACGTATTAGTATGTTATATATTACAATCAACATATATTATATCAGGCGGACCCTGGGCCCTCGCGTGCTGCGAGGGGACGCAACCCGGACATAACGCCAAGATGATGATGATGAACGTTATATATTACATTAAGTATAGTTCGGATTAAGAAGAAATCAGTTAAAGGAGTGTTGAATTTAGTTCGTTTTTCACGCACCGACATTTTGTGCACCACTCTTTGCACTTGCAAGATAGTAGTTCTTTGCAATTGACGCTAGATTATTTTGCCATCCCGAACTGCATGCTTCGGGGTCTTTATTCAGACAGTGGGTCCTGGGCCTGCAATGCCGCTCTTTTTACATGTTGGAGGATTCTTGCGTTGGAGGAATATACATCCGTTGTGTCACTTGTAAACCACAAATTCTTCAATTAACGCGAATTCGTGACTAGTTTGACATGGTTTCATCCCACAAGAGTATGCTTGGATGCAAGCAAAACTATAAGCAAACGGTAAGATGACGATTAGTACAGAAGCCTCTCGGTCAGGACAATAGTCAAGCGGGACTTGGTGAACGCTGTAACAGGACACATTAGGAATATTGCCATTTTTTGTCATTTATCTTCATTCTGCCTCCGGCCAGCCAATACCCGTTCTAGGGGAGACGTCAGTCACGATGTATATCGGCGTGTCAGCGTACATTCAAAAGGTTATCGTGGCTGAAATTATGGAAAACTGCATCTTGGGCCTAGACTTCATGAAGAAATATAACTGCAAAAAGAAATATAACTGGTGTGCTATGTGTAATAAATGTCTTTTCTTTCTTTCACTTCAAAATAGATGTCACTGATGGAATTTTGAAGTGTGGTAATGAGATTTTCATACTTGGAGGAACCACTGGCATGTAACTTGTCTGAATAAAATTATAGTAACTGCACGAGCACAGGCTCAGGTAAAGGTGAAGTTGCCATCGGCTAGTAAGAACGAGCCGAATAGCTGTGTACTGGTGAAGCGCCGCACAAAACAACGGGTCGATAGCTACTAACAGCAAGAACCCTTGTCAGTGGAAGCAAAACTGCAGTGGGTTGTAAATCTGTACGACCACGACGTTAGTTTGAATGAAGGCGATATTGTTGGGAAATGCGAGTAAGTTTGTGACGGTCCCACCTAAGCTCAAATATTAAATAGGTACGATTAATCAGATTTAGGTATTATTCTATTCGCAAGTGAATAGGCACACTTAGGTAGTCTAACTAAATACCTAAGTAGTAACAATCTAGATAAGTACCAGACATCACCTAAAACAATTCCCTTCCTAGAATATACCTAAAACAGTTACCTTCTAACTATGGGGAGGTAAGCATCAATACTTGCTTGTAATAAAATAGATGGGGACATTTTAATAATTACTATATTTCACAATTTGTTACCTACTTAAATACAGATACCTGAGTACAAGTTATTCACGCCCTTAATGCCTACTCATAAGGCTCATTTTCCGCTGAATGCAAGCGTCGAGTTAAGTTGGTATTCAGAAGGCCAAACAAATAACAACCTTATTCGATTATCATTAGAGCGTAAGTTCCATCGGCATCGAGAGATTGTGTCGTATAAATCGCATGTGTTTCCTGTGAAACAGAAATCTTTTAGTGAAATATCGTCCTTATCGCATTACGTATAGAGCGTGCTTTCAATTGTCGTTTCGCGCGAAATATACCTACTGTGATCCTACGAAACGTTTCGCGCGAAACAAAACTACAGAGATTCTGAGAATTGCTTCGCGTTAAACATACCTACTGTGATCCTACGAAACGTTTCGCGCGAAACAAAACTACAGTGATTCTGAGAAATGCTTCGCGTTAAACATACGTACTGTGATCCTATGAAACGTTTCGCGCGAAACTAAACTACAGAGATTCTGAGAATTGCTTCGCGTTAAACATACCTACTGTGATCCTACGAAACGTTTCGCGCGAAACAAAACTACAGTGATTCAGAGAAATGCTTTGCGTTAAACATACCTACTGTGATCCTACGAAACGTTTCGCGCGAAACAAAACTACAGTGATTCAGAGAAATGCTTTGCGTTAAACATACCTACTGTGATCCTACGAAACGTTTCGCGCGAAACAAAACTACAGAGATTCTGAGGATTGCTTCGCGTTAAACATACCTACTCTGATCCTATGAAATGCTTCCTGAAAAAGATACTTACGGGGCTTGCGCGAAAGGATTCACGTAAAGGGTATCTACGGCGATTGCGGGTAATTGTGGGGGTTTCATGAGAACAGTTTTTTTTTTTTTATGTCATACGGCAAGCAAACAGGCAAGCGGGCCACTTGATGGAAAGTGGTCACCACTGCCTATAGACATTAGCAACACCAAGAGTATCGCCAATGCGTTGCCCACCTCTATAACACGTTGCTCAGGCAGCAAAAAGGCAAATGCCACTCCACTGCCAAAGCCACAGTTCCCCAAATCCCCACCCCATGGAGCACTGGAAACCTTACTTACCGGCAGAAACACAATACTATTTAAAAGAGTATTATTAAGCTGCGATATTCTGTAAGGTGGAGGTACTTCACCAGTCGGGCGGCTCCAATTCGAACGAGATACCCCGCTATGCCCTACCTCTCTTAGTTGTTTCGCGTAAACAGTTTCATGAGAATCAAAAATGATAGATAAAAGAGACTGGGGAGACAAAAAAGGGGAAGTTGATTTCTGAGAGATGAGAGACTACGTACTGTGATTATACGTGACACTCAAGACGTCCAAGTTACTGTAAAGCATTATAAAGATTTTATCTAGATAGTATTAGAATCAGTGCTACCATAAATAACATACAGGTATGTTAGTGTAACTGGAACAGTGATAGGATTCCATTTAATTTGTTTGTATTAGTTAGAATTGTTGATGTTTTCTCCTTAGATTCCTAGTGCCACCATTGCTGGTTAGGGAACCTAGGGTAGTATAGGTATTAGACACGTGCTTAGGGGAGAGAAGACAACAGAAATTTGGTCTTTTCTCTGTCACATAGGCAGGAACACACACACTCTCACATAAATTAATACTATAAATCTTATTTTGATTACATTTGCAATTACAAGGAATAGAACCAAGCTTCATACTTGGGAACAAGCTAGTTAGACTAGGTATGGTAGGATCATCCTTAGGAATTAGTGTGGATGTAACAAATGATTAAATGAATAAACAGTAAAGTTTATAATATAGAATAATAATAACAAAGAAAAGGAAGGGAAATAAAGAAGTGCAAAACACTGTATAAAACCCTTTATACTCAGTAATATTAATAATAATCCAATATAAATACCATACAAATATAATATATTGACTTTAATTCCTTATTTCGGAAGTTATCTAAGCGCCTGGTCCAAATTACAAATCACCAGAAGGCTGGCCTCTTTTTGGGTCAGCGTTTAAGCCTCGCTATTCAGCGGGGCAACGCGGCCAGTCTTCTGGGGACTTTTCCAAATTCGGGGGACCTGGGTCAAGTTTTTTATCTTTAGTTTACTTAGAATTAAGGTTGGTGTTAGAGTAAGATTTTTTTTTTTTATAATAATTGTAAATTGTAATTTAAACTGTAAATAAATAGCCGTCCCCCCTTTAATTCTTAAACTTTATTAAATTTCCAAACTAATTAAACCTGCGCAGAGATAATTTATTAAACTAGAGAATCTTAGAATTGCAACGGTGAGGGGCGAGCCTTTAGCAATGCAATACTGGGTTAACATTAGGTGTATGGTTCGTTTTAGTATTCAATCAGTAAACTCATAACATTTTAAATTGGAAAGAGAATTCTCTAATACTAAAAGGGATTACAGATGTCCATTCCACTAAATATTTGACTAAATTAGATATTACTTACTAAACGTAAAGCTTTCATAAGCAAAATATTAGTATCATATTATAGTTGACTTAAGTAGAATCCAGCAGTCCGTTACACTTCTAACTCGAAGCAATCTGAAAGACAATAAGATTTGTTAGATTTTAAATCATGATGCCAAGCAATATTATTGAATGGAAGATTCAGCTGGGTGGAGATAAGAGATACTATCCAAAGTTATTAAACTAGGTTAGAACATAAACTAGACTGTTTAGAATTCTGTTTAGGGTTGAAAAGTGAAGGGGCGACAAAACAATTTATGTACAATTAGAGTTAGTCTATGTAGTATAAAGTCAAACAACCCAAATATTTACCTTTGTATGTCTATTTGCAAGGATCCAAACTAATTTCATAATCAATATCGAGTCACAAGATTTCACAATATAGAGTTCCTCGATAGGTCGAAACTAGTTACTGTAGCACTGCTTGCTATATTGAGTTTAAAGTAAAAATGCAAATGATTAATAGATACTGTATTGAAAAGTTTGGTTAAAAGAATGATATAAAATACATATAATACCTTAGATCTAATTCAAATGGAACACATTTGAATTACCACCTAGCCAGTGCTATGTGTGCCCATAGACGCAAGCTATTAGCTTGCGTCCTACTTGCTCCGACCTATCTAAACCTACACGCCTATATCCTATTTGCTCTAACCTACTTAACCGACTAGAGCCCCGGTTACCCTACAGGAGCAGCATGCCAACCCGAATGCCTACCTAACTTAGAGCCCGTCCAAACATACGGCCTCCGACACCAACCTGTCCTAGAACCCGTTCTTACTTAAGGCCTGCATGAGCACACACGCTACATCTACCCCCGCCCCAAATAAAGAAATTAAGTAGTAATTTCTTAAAAAAATTTGGTATATTCTTAATCCCCTCGAATACAATGATTAAATCCTAATATCGGATTAATAACTACTTACTAAGACTTAAATTATTCTACCTAAACGGGGAATCAATCTAACTACCGGCATTGTGCAGAAGAACCCTGCTACGGGTTTTGCTTTTGGGAGCCATCTCCCAAAAGCAAGGCTGGGCAAAACCCCGTAAAAAAACCATGCCAATCTGCACAAGGCCTACAGAACCTTATCACAAAACTGTCTTGACTTATTTACTTCTTCAAAGCAAAATTCAAATAATCCTTTAACAATGCTAAGTTCTAACCATAATCTGCCATAATATACATGTATGAAGAAAAATATTTTTCACCGCAGAATGGCCATATTTTCATAAATAAATACTTTAACATTAATCAAATATTGTCATAATGACCATAGTCTATCTGTATATTATAGTTGACTTGTCCATTATCAATTAAACAATATGGCCTTCCTTCGATCCTTAATAGTAACTTATCTTTAAACATCTTTATATGAAATCCATAAAAAGAAATAATATGTAGCGATCTCCATAGTGAATCAAAGAGAGCTCGCACACACGAGTTGGCAAGACAATCAGCATGACAGCAACTGTCAAATCTACATCGCGCTAACGGAGTGTTCCATCTACAACGCTTATATACAAGATCCAAAGAGCGTCCATCGGACTTCGGTCCCCTGGTCACAGCAACTCGGCCAGGTGGGTAATTACCCTTTTCCACCTTCTCCATCTTCGCTTGCCAACATTGGCGGCTGGAATTCTCTCCTCCACATTACCGCCAAAAATACAACAATATGTACGAGCCATGCAAACAGAACGAAAATCAGCAAGTTGTAGTTAGAGCAAAAAATAATTGCTGTAAAACTGCACATTACGACTTCCTACAATCTGCAAACCAAGAACACCTTCCCATATCAAATCATTCAACGAAATATTCCTACTATAAAATTACTTATAATGTCAATGTCAGGTTAATATACCAAACCCACGCAACTTTAATATTATATAACCTATTTCAGAAAACTGGTTGGTCCACGACCGTGTCTGTGAACCGACCTGGTACACACAGATAAGCAATAAGATTAATTGGTCTGTGGTCAAACGAGACATTGACAACCTTCCTAAATTAGTAATTGGTCCCTGACCGAATCTGTGACCCCATTGATACCAAAGAGATATTGTAAGTCTATGGTCAACCCAAGAGAGCTTACTACAAAGATGTCCCTTAAATTCATATGCCAACTCTATGCTCCTACTCAATCCAAATCTCTGGTCAGACTATAAATGACAGCTGTGACACAACACATGTCGCACCATATCCCATATGGGATTTAGAATGGTTGCCGCATACATTCTGACCTATCAAGCCCCTAAGTCAGCATATTCCTAGGACAAATGCGTACAAGCACTCGTGAACGGGTGAACCGGTTGGATCACCCCTCCACTTCATCAGGTATGGACCGCGAATTTATTTCCTTTGAAAAATAAAAAATCCAAAGCGATCGTCCATATACTGAAAAAGTAATTGTACCCAAAGAGACGAATACGAAGTATAATACCCCTTTCTTTCTAAATGGAGAAATAAACCCCAAGAACTTTCCCTATTGTTCATATTGATTATAAAAAATTTCTTATTGAAACTTAAATATTTATAAATCATTCTCTTAAATATTTGATATTAAACTTGCTGATTTTCTTTTAGCCGAATAACAATAAAGCTGGTGAACGACCAGCGAAGAGATGTCACGTTCGGAACATCTCGCATTTGGCTCTCGTTTACGATTGGTGTAGCGCACCACAGTAGTGGCCCGCTCACCAACCGCGACATCGTGAAGAAATCGCCACATGGGAAACACAAGACATACATTAAAAATTATACATTAAATAAAAGGTAGGGAAAGAAACATACACCATACACGATTAAATATCCTTGAGATCAACTCAAACAAATCTTTTCATTTTATTCCCAGTATAAATCTGAACTATCCATAACTCGTTTATAATATCTAAAGGCTTATCCTTTCCATAAACTAAATAGCCTCCCGACCACCTAAGTGGATCACACACTGGGAACCATAGGAAATCCTTCTAGAACTTCTAACGTCAGACCCAATATAACATGACTCCAACATGATGATGACCAAAACCCAATTAAAAAAATATCCGTATCTTACAACACCTAACTTCTATCCAATTTACTTTACCTCATTGATAAAAAATGAACCTTTGAAGTGCTTGACCAAAAATGATAAAATTTACCCTAATGGATAAGCATAAATATCTCTGGTCCTATATAGAATTTGAGAATCATCACTAGACCATCAGTATACAGTGTTACTCCAGTTGTATTCCCTCACTGTCAAGAAAAAAATATTTATTAACCTACCACGAAAATCAGGAGGGTTATGAAATTTTTCCTCACGGAAGAAGAGAAGAACGAAAACTCTCCTTGTAAACACTGCAAGCTCTTCGGACTATACCAATGAACAATACAATACCTATGACTAGTTTCCACCATATAACTTACTGCCCGGTAGGAAATAATAGAAAAGCAATATCCACTGGTCATCTTCGGACGCTGCCTATACCACCTTCGGGCGAACATGGAACTTCTTCATTCTGTTGAATGCACCACCTGCGGTCTGGCTGGCCTTCTACCCAACTTTCTGACTATATAATTTCTGTTGTTTATACACCTAATATACACCACATATGGTCCCTTATATAACCTACACAACTTAAACGTTTTACCGGAAAGACGTCTGGGTGTATATAGTAATATGAGGTCATCGACTTCAAAACGCACCGAACTCGCCTTCCGATCATACAGCTGCTTCTGTTTCAATTGTGCTCTGGAAATATTTGTAATCACGGCATTAGCTAAAGCACGCATTTTTATCTCCTGAGATAAAGTTTCACGAATATTGCCTAAATTGCTCCGCAACTCTGCGTCATATGGTGATAGTGACTCTCTGCCGAAAACCATCATATACGGGGAAATCTTTACACCACTATTATAAGCGAATATTATAAAAGGGAACGCAAAGCACCCATCATGTAGCATGACTCTATGACGAGCCCGTTTACACAAGAGCTTATCATGTTTAATATCGCGAACCCAACCTGCACGCCTAGCAAAAACTTTACTATGAGTTTGACTCTCGGCCCTCGTGAACAAATCTAACCCATCTGGAGGTATAGTATTCATCACCGGAGCCGGATTATCTTCAGCTAAACGATTTTAACTAAGAAAATCTGTGATGACCTTTTCATGACCTGCACAACGAGCCAAATCAAAATCCCGTTCTACATTAGATAATCTAACTATGTCTAACTCCAATATCTCCGCTGCCTGGGTGTTCGGACTCTCGCTCTGCACCTGCGAAACATGACTTGGAAAACTACGAATAGGAACCTTATCACACGTTCCCACGTCCGTAGTCACCACGTTTGACCGACTAAAATTAGAACTATCAAATGCTAATCTATCCAAGAGTTCATTCGACGGGTTCCTTGACTCCTCTCGATCCTGACCAGGCAAACTATCATTTAACCCGGACAACTGCTTGTCCTTTGGAAGCTGTGGAGAGGTAACGGTATTTATTAATTTTGGAGATGTAGCCCTTTCGTTTAAGGACGCATAATAAATATAATCAAATTGCTCCTGGTGCCCTAATGAATCTAGAGAACCCTGGTATAAATTCCCATTATCATTAGATATATTTCTCCTCAATAAAAAGTTAACGTGATGGTTCTTTCCCAATGTCACGCACTTTTGAGAAAAATCTATACTTGCTATGTGGCGATATAAAAAATCTTGGCCAATTATGACCTCACACCCTAGGTGTTCCACTACGACTAGGGGTAATACATATTCCCTACTATCTATCTTAATTATTTCGCTACATTTTCCCAAAATGTTAATTTTTGCGCCATTCACGGCTTTGACATAAATATCATCACAGCTCATCATATTTAAGCCTATTCTATCCACAACACTTTTCGATACGCAAGAGATAGATGCTCCTGTACCGACTAACGCAGGAATATCCTGGCTACTTCCAAATCTACACAAGATATATGGTCTGACCGTATCAAACTTAGCCGAAGAAGGCTGTGGCATCATAGGTGCGTTTTGCGTGGCAAATGCACCTCTGATATGATGCTGCACAAAGTCTTCCTGCTGCTGCGGCTGCTGAGGTTGCGCCCGCTGGCGTGTATGCGGTTGTTGCCGCTCAAACTATCTCTGCTGTTGTGGCTGCTGAGGCAGCTGCTGTTGGCGTGTATATGATCTTAGCGGATATCTTGGTTCCTTCGGCCTTTGAGGTGTGTCGCTAAGTACATTAGGCGGGGTTTGATAGATTGGTGACCCCTGAACTGGATCATTGGAATGAACTGGAACCCTTTGATGGGCATCCATGGCGTATGGAAGGCTCGAAGATTTTACTTTGGGATTCGTGTCTACGGGTTTCCCGTAAACCATAATTAATTGCTTTATGAGCGCTTTTAACTGCTCTTTTGATGTTATAAGCGAGGAGTTTATTTTCTGTGCATAAAATCCTCTGGCTTTCTGAAGGAAGCAGCTTATAAATATTTTCTCGTCAACAATCTTCGCTCTTGTAGCCATCTCTGAGAGGTTATAATAGAAGGTTAAGATATCCTCGCCCGGCAAATGTTGGCGAGAGTAAAATTGTTCCACATAATTAACGGTGGGTAAAAATTCTTCTGACAGGGCAGATATTAGATCATCAAACGAGAAAGTTTCATTTATTCCTTCGTATTCATTCATAAATGCCGCTGCCGGGCCGCATAGGTAGGCCGGCAGCGTTGCAATCTTTTCCTCTTCAGTGAGGCGTTTACTAATAAAATAACGCTTGATGCGTGAAATAAAATTATTGACGTCACTCATACCGGAAAATAGTTCTTCCCCATTCATTCTACTAAATAATTAATTAACGATACGGTTTTAACTTCCAGCGTTGGTGCGTCTTTTCTTATAGGCTTCTTCCGTTAGCCTTTTCTTTACTTTCTTTAGCCTTTTCTTGACCCTTTTTATCTTCGATATCTTTTCTGACCATCGGAAAAGAATTGACTAGTTCTGACAACTTTGTCATAAATCTCTTGTTTCGAACTTTTTTCTAGTTCTCTCTGAACAAAATATTTTGTAGGTACGACTTCTTCGTACCCGGCGCCTCCACCACTGTAGCACTGCTTGCTATATTGAGTTTAAAGTAAAAATGCAAATGATTAATAGATACTGTATTGATAAGTTTGGTTAAAAGAATGATATAAAATACATATAATACCTTAGATCTAATTCAAATGGAACACATTTGAATTACCACCTAGCCAGTGCTATGTGTGCCCATAGACGCAAGCTAATAGCTTGCGTCCTACTTGCTCCGACCTATCTAAACCTACACGCCTATATCCTATTTGCTCTAACCTACTTAACCGACTAGAGCCCCTACAGGAGCAGCAGGCCAACCCGAATGCCTACCTAACTTAGAGCCCGTCCAAACATACGGCCTCCGACACCTACCTGTCCTAGAACCCGTCCTTACTTAAGGCCTGCATGAGCACACACGCTACATTACTACCTCAGACCGACTAATCCCATATCACCTATCTGAAATAGATGAGATTTACAGTTAATATAACAATACATCATATCCATAATTGCCCTAGATCTAGGATTAGGACTAGTATTAGGTTAGAATCATGGTAGGGTAAGAAACACAACAGACTTTTACTTAATGGACGTTTATTCACATTAGGTATTCTCAAATTAAGAATAAAACTAGCACATATTCCGATGAGATTAACATCCGTGCCCTGGGTTTGGCCCATTTTAAACACTGTAGACTTCTACACGTTATTACTAAAATAGGTGCTAAGTCTTACTTACCCTGGAAACGAGGCCATAGTAATATCAGGAATGTACGAATACGCGTTAGGTAATAAACAGAAGTAGCATTTTAAAGTTAACGTGCGAATGAGTTGCTGAATGAGTTTGTGAGTGAACGAATGTGAGAATGGATTGTGTGAGAGGTAGGTTTATTTATTTTATAAGGGATATCGAGGGGGGGGAAGGTACAAGTTGTTTGGATAAAAAAGAGCCATTCAACACCAACCTCTGATGGGACAAACACCAATAATAGTTCTACTATTACCAGAGGGCCTAGTGTGAGTTCCGCTTCGATTTTACTTTACTATCGCGTTTGCGTTTACGTGAAAATTAGTATGAAAAAATATATAGCGCCGCCTAGTGGTACGTAAATGAAGTTTTTTTCTTCATACTAATTTCGACGTAAACGCAAACGCTATAGTTAAGTAAAATCGAAGCGGAACTCACACTAGGCCCTCAGGAGATTTATTATGTGACAGAACAATGCAGCGGAAAGGCTCATGGAAATGCTGATGCTCTATCGAGGTTTATGTTTTGCATAATTTTAATATTAACTTCAATATCTCTCAAACTTTAATTTTCACATTGTTAAATGTATGGAGCACATTTAATTCTGCTTCGTTTGATGCCCCACACATACTTCTAAGTGCAATACACTTTGTTTTAAATCCAAATTTAAAAAAAGCGGCGGCGGCCATCTTGATGACGTCAGAGCTGGAGGACCAAGCACTTTACGGATCGTCTCCCGGCTATTTTTTATTGAGAATGACATACTTAACAACATACCTACTAAAATATGTAGTTGGTTTCCAGAAGTGAACTATCACTAACACAATGGATGAGGTGCTGACCTATACACAGTACGTGTACAGTACACACAGAGCGCCTTTAATTTTTTATGAGCTATGGCTTAAATTACTTATGTATGTAATACTTAGGTACCTATCCGCTCATCCATAGCGCCTTATGTATTTAATTAGCAATAAGACAATTCACTCATCGCAATATCTCGTAAAGTGTATCAAGACTACGATACGGTCATTACGAAAATTAGAAGTACTTCGTAGGAGCGTCGGCGGCCGAGTGGTTACGGTATCCGACTTGTAAGCGAGAGGTACCGGGTTCGAATCTCACTGCGGCCATGTACCAAACACTCGTTTCTGAGTTATGTACATTACTTGAATACTAACCGATGCTCTTACGGTGGGAGAAAACATCGTGATGAAACCTGCACATTCAGGCGACTGAATGTGTAACCATGATCCAATTTAGTCAAGTTCCCCTATCAAAAGAGCCACGGAGGTCAGATGGTAGTCGCTTCACTGTGATTACCTGATCTGCCAAATATTAGATCATGGTCAAGGTGGACCCCGGGCCCTCGTGCACGAGACCACAACCGGGACATTAACTCCAAGATGACCACCAATTTTGATCTTGAGCGTTACTGAGATGTGTTACTCTTAAGATAGACAACCAAATAAATATTCTATTAGATGTTTTATAGCCATTTTAAGATGAGCGTGTGCTGCTTGGATACATTTGCTTTGCAAGATTATTTAGGTAGGTATACCTACTTGAATACTTTGTGACATGTATGTCGCAAGTATTAGGTAAATATATGGTTTTATTTGCAACTAAATAACGCTTGTAATACATTTAATTAACCAACTGAAGCGGAAATACCTAGTAGCTAGGAATATAATTCAAGCGGTTTTCCTCATGCGTTTAGACGAAATGACGACAGAAGGCTGGCCTCTACTTCGGCCAGAGAATTAGCCTCGCTATCTTCATCATCACAGCCCATAACAGTTTACTGCAGGGATAAGGGCCTCTCCCACGAAAGGGGAGGTTATTGGCATAAACCCCACGCTTGGCGGGCGGGTTGGAGATCACAGTGTTGTAAATATAACAATGGAAAACGCTGCTGTCCATTTTACAGCCTACGGAGACTATGGATCTTTTGCCTCGAAAACATTAGTCGCCTTGTATGACACACATTCGCTTGAATGTGCAGGTTTCATCACGATGCTTTCCCTCACCGTAAGAGTATCGGTTAGTGTTCAACTAATGTATTACATAAGTCAGAAATTAGTCAATGGTACATGGCTGCATTGGTATCCGAACCCGATAAATCTCGCTTACGTGTCGGATATATTAACCACTCAGCCACCGCTTTCAATACTAAGGTGAAAGAGAAAGGAAGATCTGTGTCGCACTTTTCTTGTTTATCCCTCTTCCGCGCTCATTTCTGCTGTACAGGAGTGGTACCGCCTATGATGATGCAATTGAGTTTAGGCCAATCGTAGCAAGGCAGCTCTGCAGCGGTGACGACACAGAATTCGTATTGCCGAACTCAGTATCAGTCAGAATTATCGAAATGCCATTGGGGAGTATATAGTATCTATCCGTTTCGCATTTTGATTTTGACACAACGTAATTTTAAATTAACTAAAATGCTAGAAAAAATTACTTTATAATAGAATATTTTCTGTTTTCTTCGTATTTTGTTATTTTGCAATGCAAATGCTAAATTTGCATTTTAATGTTGAATTTATTTATAAAACGAGATCAAATTAAAAATAATAAACCTAAAAATTAGCGTAGTAGAATCTAACATAATATAATTCACTCATATGAAGTTAGAATATCAACCGTAGGTTCAACCATTTCATAAGATAGGCCCTATTCAGACTAGAGCATATCCGAAATGCATTTTGTGACGTCATTCCACGGAGTGGGACCAAGATGGCGGCGTACTATCGGAGAACGGCGGTACGGCTGCAACACGCCACCCGCCGCTTTGCCACCAGCTACAGTCGCCAACGATCAGGCCCAGCGCCCGCACGCCGCGCCATGGCAAACTTAAACAATGGCATAATCGATTTCTATATCAAAAATGTATACACAACGGTAGTGATCGTGTTAGGTACAATTGGAAATATAATTTCGATATCAGTTTTCGCGAGCAAACTACGCGTTCAATCGACAAGCCTATACTTTTGGGCCTTAGCGGTTTCGGACACAATGTACCTATCCCTGTTACCGATGTCGTGGGTGCGCTACTTGCTGCATAACTGGATAACTTTACAAGAGAAAACAAGCTGGTCGCTTTGCCAAACATTTGTGTTTATGTCGAGAACGATGTATTGCTTGAGCGCGTGGCTGCTGGTAGTGATCACTGTGGAGCAGTTCGTGGCCATTTTGTATCCGCTACGGGGTGTGAATTTCACGCCCAATCGCGTCCGTTTTGTTATCTGCGGCCTCACCATTTTGTCAATCCTCCTCAACGGTCCTTGGCTCTGGGTCACAGTATCGGAGAACGAACTGTGCGGTACTGGCCGGGACTATGAAAAGTATGAAAAGGACCTGTTGATAAATACTTTGTGGGTGTCCTTGGTGCCCTTCTTTGTGATCCTGGTACTGAATACGAGCATAGTGGTGATGGTCTACAGGCGGACTAAAGAGAGGGAGATGATGACGAGATCGCAGCTAGAGCCGAGGGAGTTCGCAGATGCGGTAGTGGACAACAGTGCGAGCTCTCAACAACATATAACAAGGATGCTCCTGATCGTGTCTTCGGTCTACGTCGTATTAAACCTGCCATCCGTCATCACCATAATATCATATGCTGGAATGGTAAGCACAATCTACACACATATAATAAAACAGTAAAAGCAATGTGTCTGTACAATGCGTAATAATAATTACAAAAACTAATTTAGGGCGATGAAGAAATTGTAATAGTGGGTGTCTGTTTGTTTGCTGTTTGTACACGCTAATTTCCTGGACTACTAGTGAATGGCTAGCACAAGTCGCTCTCGCGCGCGATAAGCGAGCTAAAGCGGGACAAAGATACTGCTATATTTTTCATCGTAGTATTGAGAGAAGAAAACAAACGCTTTCTCGCTGAGCGAGCTGTGTATCGGATACATTTATGATAGCCGTACTGCTGGACGGATGTGAATGAAATTTTGTTGTTGTAAAGCTATTAAGCCTTGGCAACATATAGGGTATAATTGATTTTGGAAACTGGAACACCTGATGTAGAACCATAATAGATCAGCTAAACTATAAATAATATGGAAATTGCGTGCAGTGGATTTTTATGCGGTTTTCCCAGTTTGGTAGTTTGGAGTTCTACTTAAAATGTAGGCCATGTTACATTAATTGGGTAGGGTAGAACCAGAGATACAGCTTGACGTCTTCGTAGTTCTAGCTTTCATACTGGTGGTGGAAAAAGACAATATGCCCTAAAAACGATTTACACACGGACAAAAGCTAGTAATCAAATACTTTATTTACAAAGTAAGCAAAGCTTGTGTTATGGGTGTCAGACAACTGACAAACTACTTATATATTTTTAAATACATACTTATTATAATCTAACGCCCAGACCCGTAACAGAAATTAAAACTCGTCATTTCAATTTCTGCCCGGCCGGGAATCGAACCCGAGACCTCTGCGTGGCAGACCGGCTGTTTACCAACTGAAGCACTCAGGTCTTTATTAATTCATCCCAGAAACGCATGAACTACAGTTAAACCTACATGCATCATCAAATAAATAAAGTTAAGGCTGTTCATGAACATATCGCCGATCACGATATTGTCGCAGATGGCTGAAGCTTCGACGCGAGCACGATTGCTTTAACCTCCGACTATATATTGTCGTCCCTAGCGTTGTATAGTGGGAATTTCTCAGCATTTCGCTCGGCACATTTCACTATACGGTGTACAATGCCAATGCACTGTTCGGAATTACGGTGATTTGTATTTATGCAAACCTACTTACCAAAATTCTTCTGATCGTGTGAAACTGTAAAATGACCTATTTTACCCGACTGCGACAGAAGGAGGGCTATGGTTTTCGATCTTATAGTATGTATGTATGTAGGTATGTCTATTTCTTTGGCACATGCTACAGCCATTACGGCTGAATGGATTTTAACATATGAGGTGTTGTTAGATTCGTCTTAGTCGCGCGAGTGACACTGGATACCTAAAATAAAATTTAAAAGTTCAAAATGGCGGATTTTGGGTTGCATATTGTGACTTTTGATAATATTTTTCTATATAAAACCAATCGAATAGGTTACAAAATAAAGGTCTTCAAATGATAATTTCAAAAATATATAGTACAGCAGTCGAGGTTTTTAGTTTTTGTAGTAAATACAAAAAAGCGTAGTGGTAGGTCACAGGGTCCGACTCGTAAGTGAGAGGTACCGACAATGACATGCCTGTCATTGTCAATGTTCAAACCTAGGATTTTTTTACCTGTCTGTCTATGCAGTGTCACCAACTTAATCTGACCCAGTGACAGCGTCGCTGTTAATGGCATTGACATGACATTTCAAAATGGCGACACTTGATTCCAGTTTTGGCCACCGGGTCAGAGGGCCTATCGGCTATCTCAGTGGACAACTGAATTTGACATAAAAAAATCTGACACTACTCTAATTTGGTAGACGCTATTGCCAGTTTTCAACGTAGATGACGTGGTGTAGAATTATCTAGTGTCAAATACAGTTGTCAACTGAGTTAGCCAATAGCCCATCTGAGGGCCTATCGGCTATCTCAGTGGACAACTGAATTTGACATAAAAAAATCTGACACTACTCTAATTTGGTACTAATTTGGTAGACGCTATTGCCAGTTTTCAACGTAGATGACGTGGTGTAGAATTATTTAGTGTCAAATACAGTTGTCAACTGAGTTAGCTGATAAGTTTGTGAATCCATACCTTTTTTCGGGTGTGTTCATAATTTCATGCCAAGAATGCGTTCGTTTCATAGCAAATTAGTAATATTTTAAACATTATTATAAAAAAATTGGCTAGCTAAAGAATTTAAATAATTACGAGAGGACATTACGTTTTATAAGCTTTATCCATTTCAACTCTCATTATGCCGGCTGGTGGTCAGGAAAAAACTAGACTAGTCTCCTTTGGAGATGTCTCAAGGATCTATTTTGGGCCGATGCCTTATAATGACATTTACAGACGTCAGCTTAATGTTCTTTTGAGCGCGTAATCGGGACATTAACGTTAATATAATGTAGATGACTTCCTTGTTGTAAAAAGCTTACCTATAAAAACAACATATTGTATTGTCAACAGAGCTATGAGGAACGCATGAACCGCATGGCAGACCACTGGGCTGCTACGCAGGAAATCGCATTTATGTTATGCAACACCAACTTTGGTATCAAGTTCTTCCTATATTGCCTTAGTGGGCAGAATTTCCGGAGGGCACTAAGGGAGACTCTGAGCTGTGGTGCGGGAAGGGCCGCAGTGGTGCAGCCACCAGGAACAGACGAGTAGCGTATCAAGAAATAGACTTTTGGGGCGCCACAGGTTATCCTATGTCATCGATGAAGAAGGCTATGGTCTTACACATTGCGATTGGTAATGAGCAGGTTTTCAATAGGTATCTAAAGCATTACTAACCACTCACTAGATGGCGCCCCGACAATTTTGGTAATTGATAATCGCTTGAAATAGGTTCTTAGCAAACAGGATATAAACACTGGGTACGTTGTATTGGATAATAGAATTTGTCAATAGTTTTCAACCATTTTAGAGGTTGTAATAATAATGGAGCATAGTGCCAACTTGTATAAATATTTCTTTGTATATTTCGTTCAAGCTTTAACTGTTATGTTTATATTAATAAACATTTTATTGTTAAGTTTAGTATTAGTTGGCTGCATGAAATCGCTGCCACCATCATACAGATTTAAAAAAGATTACCAAAATTGTAGGAGCGCCATATATTGATGCTTTTTGAAACCAACTGACAATACCTACTGGAAAACTCCTCACTGCTATCAAGATTTTGAGAACAGTGATTCCGATTTTAACAGACTATTTATCACTATTAATTAATAAGCCATTGTGTTATTTGTTTGTGGCGTTTTTGTGTGTCAATAAACGTGGTCGTCTATTCTAATATATACTCTTTTCTGAGTTATGCACATTAGTTTTCCCTGGAGAGTTCAACATAGAGTTCTTCAAGAGAGGGGTGAAAAGGTTTTTGCGGGGTCGGCAACGCGTGGGTGATGCCCCTGGTATTGCAAACGTCCATAGGCTGCGTGACTGCTTACCATCAGGCGGGTCGTAAGCTTGTTTGCACCTAAGTGATATAAAAAAGAAGTCGAAAACTAAGCGATGCTGTTACAGTGTGGGAAAACATCGAGATGAAACCTTCAGCACTTCAGGCCACTGACCGTGTAACCATGATCCAATCTCGTCAGGTGCCCCTGGTAGCGGTCAGATGGAGATCTCCAACCCGGTTGCCAAGCGTGGAGATTACATCAATCATCATCATCATCATCACAGCCCGTAACAGTCCACTGCAGGACTTCGGGCCTCTCCCACGAAAGGGGAGGTTATTGCCATAATCTCCACGCTTGGCAGGCGGGTTGGAGATCGCAGTGTTTAAATACAACAATGGAAAATGCTGCTGCCCATTTTCCAGACTAAGGAGACTCTTGATCTTTGGCCTCGAAAACATTAGTCGCCTTGTACGACACCCATGAGTGTAAGGGGTTGGTGCTATTCTACTCTGCCGGACACCACACGGCCAACAACCTCAATTATTACATTAATAACCTCCCCTTTTGTGGGAGAGGCCCTTAGTACTGCAGTGGGCTGTTATGGGCTATGATGATGGTGATGATGATACGTCAAAAAACTTTCAGACGATAAGAAATACTTTTTATAGGTGGAAGAATTTTTAAAATCAGTAGTAGCTGTTTATGAGTTTATCCATTATAAAGAAACAAATCTTTTCACTTTATAATATTAGTATAGACAAGTACATTCTTTATGTGTAAAACATTCCTTTATCTGATCTACGATCTACTTATCTGATCTTTTATTTTATAATGAACATGATTTAAGCTGAATAATTATGGTTGGTTGCAGCAGGTTACGTTATTTCGTTTATATATACTTAAAACTCCCGTTTGTTTGAATTTGAAAGACGACGACAATGACGTTAGATACTTTAGAAGAAGAAAATGTTCTAAACTATTGACTGGAATTTTATTACTTCAATTGGAGAGTTTTCACTTGAACCACACACAATGAAACCTGCACATTCAGCTGAATGTGTAACCATGATCCAATCTGGTCAGGTTCCCCTGGTAGCAGGGTCACGGACGTCAGATGGCAGTCGCTCCATTGTAATTACCTGATCTGCCAAATCCTGGGTCATGGTCAAGGCGGACCCCGGGCTCTCGTGCACGAGAGCATAACCGGGACATTAACGCCAAGATTATTTTATTTTGAACAGCTCTCACTTATGGAATAAAAGATAAAATTCGTTTACAAATACGATAGAAAAACCTGATAACCCCCGACCAAGTTTACTTTAAATTAAATATTTATTAAACTACAAAACCGATTTAAATGAAACAAAGCTAAGAACCATGTCGATTAAACTGGCTTCAAATAAGGAAAACCGCATCCATATTGATCCATCCGTTCGGGAACTACGATGCCACATACAGATACACAAAGCCAAAGATACACATGTCTAACTTATAACCAAAGACTTCTACATAATGGACCGGTTCATTGTACAAAGGCAATGATAATAATACTCTTTTAAATGGTATTGTGTTTCTGCCGGTGAGTAAGGTTTCCAGTGCTCCATGGGGTGGGGATTTGGGGAACCGTGGTTTTGGCAGTGGAGTGGCTTTTGCCTTTTTGCTGCTAGAGCAACGTGTTATAAAGGTGGGCAACGCATTGGCGATACTCTTGGTGTTGCTAAAGTCTATAGGCAGTGGTGACTACTTCCCATCATGTATGTCTAAAAAAAAAAATTACACTAGCATTTATAAAATTATTATGATAGTCTATAGTACTGTTAATTATTATAAAAATAAAAGTTGCGTTAATCTCTGTAACATGCGTGTTTTTCTTACGATTCTTGTTAGATGAACCAACTTGCCCTCCCCTCCCTTCATTGGAGCTAAATCTGCAATGGCGCTCCAACGTCGTCTCAGTGACGTTTTTGCCAAGTAAACAAATAGTCGTTACTTTACAATCTAAGAATGCCGAGTTGCGTAGGAAACACAATCACTAATTCCGATAAACAGTAACCAAAAACAAGAATGGAGTATCATTCTTCCGTAAAGTATAACAAACATCATGTACCTATTACTTGTAAAACTTATGTGTTTAGCATTTCCAATAAATATTTCAGTGTTTATTGCTAAATTAATAACCGGCCATGATTAGTTCATGCACGCCATCTGCTTATTTTTCATTTGGCTGTCTTACATCTATGCGCACGATGTGACTTTGCACTGGCGGCATAATGCCGTTGTTTTGTTTTCGCGGAAGTAATATTATTATAGATAAAAATAGATGACAGATGAGTACACAAATTAATCAATAAAAATAATATCGTTATGTAATGTAGCTTCAAAGCAGTCAACAAAAACTTGTTGTAAATGTGGTAAATTCGTTAAAGAATTCTACAACAACAAAAGTGGCATAATTTTAAAGGAGGTAAAATGATAAAGATTATAAGTTGGATTTGTAATTGACGAATCCCAATTATTACTGTTTAGTAAATTATATTTTAGATTACGTTACAACAATTTTGTACGCTTTTACAATGTTATATCTGGCG
The DNA here is from genome assembly GCA_905147135.1 of Blastobasis lacticolella. Lineage (NCBI taxonomy): Eukaryota > Metazoa > Arthropoda > Insecta > Lepidoptera > Blastobasidae > Blastobasis > Blastobasis lacticolella. Next base: position 3,468,873 of record LR990067.1, read on the forward strand.
CCTTGGCGAGATTGATGACTGACGTCTATTTCAGTGCCACAAACCGGTGGCCAAAACTGGAACTAAGTGTTGCCATATTGAAATGTTATGTCATTGCCAACAACAGCGACGCTGTGTTGCACAAGAGACTGCGCCATTTTATTTAATATGGTAACGGTGAGTGTTATTTGTTCGGTAAAGCATATATATATACTTATACATCCATGCTTATAACACCCTCTTTTTATTATTAAAAAGGGGGTTAAAAGAGCAAGATATGAACATACCAGAAAATGCTGGTACCCATTATCTGGTAACGAATGATTTAGTATGTTGACCGTCAGAGTAAATTGACTCATGTTAGGCATATTATCGTATTACATACGCGATGTACCTTTTCGATTGGTTTTCCTTTCGGTTGATGGTCACTACAGGGGAGGGAGAGGTGACAGCTGCGATGATGCGCGGGTAGACTTCCTACCTTCACATGGAAGTGGGTAGGCGTCCCACCCTCACATTGAATTGTTAGTTTGTTATTCTCCGGAACTTTGTTACGTAGCCCTGCTATAAGTAAGCTGATGACTATGCGGCCCCAATTCCTCCGAATCAGCAAACTCTATGGCAACTCGGTCACGGATGCGATGGGCAGTTTTAATAGAGAATTTATATTTTATTTATTTATTATCAGAACCAAACAGTCTTACACAGAATAACATTTAAATAATTGTGGACAAATTCACACACAGCGCCATAAATTAATTAATTAATAAAAAGGTATTTATTAAGCTCCATCTAGCTCCAAAGTAAGCAAAGCTTGTGTCATGGGTGCTAGATAACTGATAAACTATGTACTTATATACTTTTTAAATACATACTTATTATACATAGAACACCCAGACCAGTAACATAAATTGAAATTCATCATTTCAATTTAAAAAGCATATAACGTAAAGACCTATAGTTTCCAAAATTTATACATAAATACAAACCAAACGATCTACATTAAACATAAAAATATCATAAAAATAAACAACAACAATTAGATGAGTAATACAATACATAATTCTTTAACGTTATTTTTAACCCTCTACTGCATGATATAAGATGGAAGTTAAATAAAAAATATTAATTTTCAAATCAAATCAAATGAAAATTTCTTTATTGATTAGGACATTAAATATCTCTTTCAATCGTCAAAAAGGAGGGGGGTAGGAAAGTAGGAACGAAACACACAGTGACACGCTGACCGCCCTATGTCTGTAGATAAACGTATCCCTCGCCAACCACAACCGAACCGGGCTCGACAATGCCAGACAGAGCCGGATGAATTAATGATGAGATTTGCTATATTTATATAAGAAAAACAACACTGAAAAAATATATTAAAAAGTATTGTTGTTTAGTTTTTATTTTATGAAACCATAAATGGGTTCGTATGCATCAACACAAAAAATCACTAGGACATATATGGTTTCCTATGCATACATACAATTTAATTAAACGAGAAGAGGAAGAAGAGGTGTACGGCAAGTTATCAGATTATCATATTATTATGTTTAATTTGTGAAGGCAACGAACTAAAACTATGGAAGTGAGTGTTATCAAAATTATACATTATTAGTCTAAGGAACCCTATCCGCGGAGTGAAGATCGTGCGCTAACGTCACGGCAGTGAATTTCGCGGGTGAAAGCAGGACAGCAGATAGCAGCGATGGATGGAAGACTTCACTTTGCTGGAGGCGCTCGGAACGGAAGGACGTGCTCACTAGCCATTACTTGTGTTAATTTCATCGTGTCGATTTTTAGATATTTTCATTGTAACAATTAATTGAGAAAAATATAGGTTGTGTTCTGTTGTTTATATTCTTTGTAAGTAAATCCCTAGAGATTAGTAACAACATTATATTAACTCCATTTAGAGCCTTTTGTACATCCTTTTACACGTGTAGCCTGTGGGCTAATTATACTCGAAAAGCATATGGAGCCCTTCGCGTCAAGTACAATAGTGCGTTCAGGGTGGTGTTGCGACTGGGTCGCTACTGCAGTGCCTCAGGCATGTTTGCGGAGGCGCGCGTGGACTGTTTCTACGCTACAATGCGCAATAAAGCTGCATCCCTGGTCAGAAGAGTGCGAGAAAGCCCCAATAACATCCTGGCAATGATCGCAGATAGGCTCGACTACCCATACATGTCTCACTGCTGCCAACGACTGTACACCGATAATTGCACTAACAAATAGATATAGAAATTACTAAAACAATGAGTCTAGTCACTTGAATAAATAAATTATAAATTAAATTAATGGATATGTTATAGAAGAGATATGTAATATGTTTAATTTATTTATTTATTTATTTATTTACTTCACCATACATTTGTAGCATTACAGTATACTTAACACTAATGCACTACAAACGTGACAACAATTTTACAAATAAAAATAGTAATAAACTATGGCACATTTCCATGTAAAATTTAAATAATTAGGAACGATCATTCATTCATTAACTCACAAAACCTCAGACACATACGTCGCACGTCTGTCCATCCACTAGCAAATACGTCACACTCAGGTGCTGATGTCTGAAGAGCGTTCAGCATGTCCATAGCGCGAAGTAAAGGAGAATGCGCGCGAGCTACGGTTCGCGCGGCCGGAATCGCGAGGAGCCGGTTCTGACGCGCTCTTAAGATTATTCTTGGCTTAGGGGGGACAAATAAACTTACTACCTGTGAGACCAGAGCCGTACAGTCGGCATCCCCGCGCAACGTGAGACACACCATTATAAGCAAATTAAAGTTACGCCTTACTTCCAAAGAATTGAAACCTAGCGTACCCAGCAGGTATTTAGTGGGGTATAAAAAGGGATAGTATCCATACATTTTTTTATATAGAAATCGCAGAAACGCTTTCTGGACTTTCTCCAGAAGCAAGGCATAACTACTCTCATATGGATGCCAAATGACAGAGGCTGACTCCAGTTTACTCCGCACTAGTGCACAATAAATGAGTTTGATGGCACGGGGGTCTTTAAAATCGCGCGAGTTTCTAATTACGAACCCCAGTCTCCTTGAGCAGTCGGATGCAAGACTCTTCATATGCTCATGGAAGTTAAGCGCGGGATCAAAAATAACGCCCAGGTCTTTAATTGTGGTGACACGATTAATTATGTTAGCGCCCAGCGTATACTGAGCTACAAAAGGACTTTTAGACCGACTAAATGACATGACATGGCACTTCGATGGATTAAAGTGTAGCTTATTATTTACACTCCATTTATACACAGCATCGATGTCCGACTGTAAGTCATTACAGTCGGACATCTCAGACACCTTATGGATGAGCTTAAGGTCGTCAGCATACAACAAGCTACGAGAAGATTGGAGAGCCTGTTCCATGTCATTCACCATTATACTAAATAATAACGGACCCAAAACTGAACCCTGGCTGACCCCGGAACGTGTATGATACGTACCAGATTCATAGCAACCGTGGCGGACGTATTGTTGCCTGTCACGCAAGTAACTAGCGAAAAGATTCAACAATGATGGAGAAAACCCTATAGAACATAGCTTACTCAGCAGCACATCATTATCAACTCTGTCAAAAGCTTTTTTAAAATCAAAGTAGACCACGTCTACCTGAATACCTTTGTCCAGGTGATCGGAGACGAGGTCCACCAAAGTAAGAAGGTTGGTAGTTACAGAGCGTTTAGATCTGAACCCATGTTGGGAATCGCTCAGAAAAGGCTTGATCTGCGAGTTAATGTGTGTACACAGTATCAGCTCATACACTTTTGCCAAAGATGATAAGTTGGCAATGGGTCTATAGTTCTCAACATCCTTTAAATCGCCCGACTTGGGGATAGGTTTCACTCGGGTAGTCTTAAAATGTTGCGGGTAACATCCGGTGGAAATAGATAAGTTTAGGATGTGGTAGAGTGGGTTTATAAAAAAGTATTTACAGGCTTTAATAATGAAAGCAGGCAGGTTATCGGGGCCAATCGAGGGTTTCAATTTGTCTATGGCGGTTTCGATATCTGTAAGAGAGATACTCTTAATGTCGATGTAGTTAGCAGACGAGGTTCGCTCTGCCGTAATTACGTCTGCACTTACCAGGCGAGGGACGTCAGGCAAGAAGACACTAGAAAAATACGAGGAGAAGGCGTCCGCCGCCGCACTACCAGTATGTTCCCTACCTTCTAAAGTAACTGAGGTCTGAAATCCGCCCTTAGATCTCAGCCCATTTATATGATTCCAGAATGCCCTCGGATCACATCTAATCTTATCCTGAGTTCTACGTAAGTAGTTCCTATATGCAGAGGAAGATCTTCTTTTAATATCTGTTCTAAGACTGGCAAACTTAGCATAGGAATCCATGCAGCCACGCGACTTCCATACGCAATGAAGTCTTGCCTTACGCTTTATGTCCCTAATGAGATCCGCAGTGAACCAAACAGGATAGACTCTACTGGCCTTCTCCTGTCTTATCTTCCTTGGTATGCACTCATCAAAGACATGAAAAACAATGGCGTAAAAAGTTTCGAGGGCGTCATCGACACTTTGAGCAGCGTACACTCCATCCCAATTGGCACTAGCTATAAGATGATATAATAACTGATAATTTCCTTTAGAGAAATTCCAGTCACCCCGAGAACAGATGTTGCTAGGCTCAATCGTCTCTGACTGCCCTCGCTTTGCGTCTCCTAGGGGGATACAAACTTCAAGGGGTGGGTGATATACATCTCGTCGTTGGACAAGACCGCCCCCCTGTATCTCAGAGACCGTGGTACGAGCTATGTTCTCAGACACCAGCACCACATCTAGCTAACCTCCATACAAATTCTCTACATCATTCATCTCAGTCAACCCACATACAGAAAGAAAATAATTATAATTATTCAAAATTTCAGTTGACTTATAGTTGGGGTTAAGGTTTAGGTCGCCTAATATTATGACTACACCCCTTAGAGAAGCAATCACTGACTCTACTTTTTGGAACCAAGTGATGTATTCAGTATCCGTAGCTCTAGGGTTGATATAAATAACACACAGGTTACAGGTGACGCTTCCAATAGTGCACGACGCCCACAGATCTTCACCGGCAACAGTTTCAAGTTCAAGTCGACGTAGCAACTGTATTCCTGGGCGTGCAGCAAGCATCACCCCACCGCCATAGCCAGTTGTTCGATCACGGCGCAGGACACTCCACCCAGTGCTCGCTATTTCAGCATCATCCACTGACTGACTCAAGAAGGTTTCAGTGATTGCCACGATATCACAACCCATTGCTAACACATTGCACCTGAGATCCGCAAGTTTGGTGTTAAGTCCTCTGACGTTCTGATAAGTCATACAAACGTTGCAGACTTTCCTAGTTTGATCTGTCATCTGTGGGCTTTTCGGTGTTAGGTTTGTTGTGTCTGCGAAATAACCAGGCCTTGACACGCGCATTCTCGGGCCAAACATCGGCAGATAGGCATTTATCAAAATGAACTACCGGAACAGTAATCTTATAGGATTTATAATCGCCTCTAGACTTAAGCGCCTCTACTAAGCAGTTAGCACCCGGACACAGCTGATCCAAGTAGCTGCGAATGTCATCCACACCTGACAACATGTTCCACAGATGTATCGATTTGCGGTGCTCAACAGCTTTCAACGTTGTAATATTAGGCCCAGCAGTACCGCGAATATAATTGGAGCGCCTCGACTTTCCGTAGACGACTTCTGTCCAGCCATCCTGAGCACTGTCACGCCCTGTCGATGAACGTCCCACATTACGATCTTCCTTACTGGATTCATGGGCTAAGCTAGCCGCCACTGTAGGTTTCTTCGGTTTAGGCGGATCGACCGTGTCGATCTTATCAACTTTTGGGGCCTCTACAAGATTCCGTTTCTCAGCGACACTCTGCTCACCGGGCACAAGGACTGGAATGACAGGGGGCACCATAGATTTGTCCATGTTTATTCCACTGGAGACCGCCTCCACACAAGATATGGTACGCCGACATGGACATTGGGCCTCTAATAGAGTCTCCACTTTATGTAGACGTTCGTTCGTCGCATCCATTTTAATAGTACACGCCTTGAGGGCTTCATGGTAAAGCGCAATTGCGGAAGTAGCATCCGTGAGTTGTTCGGTGAGCAGCATAATCCGCTCACGCAGGATCTGCAATTCCAAGGAGCATACCGACTGCGATAAGTCCTCCCCCAGAGTCACATCCTGAGGGCTACGATGTAGTGTCAAATCCCCGACACTATGCTCAAGGGCCGTACCTTCAGGTGCTTTGGATGCCGCTCCGTCCATGGACATTACTGAATCGTTACCTGGAGAGGACCTTGCCGGTGTGACAGGTACAGTGACAGTATTTTTCCTGATTGTAATATTCCTCAGCGTAGTAGGTGTTCCAACGGGTATATTACAATTACGGCCTATTTTCTTCGCGGCTATGCAGCATTCGGTACAAACCCAAGAGGCCTTATCAGCATCAACGCTGGATTTACCACAACAAAGGAGATGGTACACTTTACTACACGACTCCAGCATACAGCGCAGACTGGCTTCCTCCTCTTCAATTACTATCTCCTGCCGACACCCAGCACAAATCATCATACAAGTTTCAAAATATTACTATTTATTAAGCTTAAGCGCAAGCCCAACACTTCAAATATAGCAATGTGTAAAAGCAATTTATGCACAAGCAACAGGTAGCGCACTCAATCACAACGGATCGGTAGACTCGGGCGCAGGCGCCGCGCAGCGACACAGTAGGTAGGTACAGCGTGGAAGTGAGCGGGGCGACAGCGGCGCAGCAAATGACGTCAGCGCCGCACTTGTAGTGACCGCGTATTTCGCCGCGTCGACGCTATGTGAAATAGCGTAGTGGTTCCCGTAGCAAGTTTGTACGCCACGCACTGGAAGTTCCGGGTTCGAGACCAAGGTATGGCCAAAACAAATATTATTTATATTTTCACTTAAACTGTCCACACAGTAGCTGTCCCACTCTAGACACGCCCAGAAGGCGTCAACAACAGGTAAGATCACCGCAAGAGGAACAAGGAATTGAAATTTGGATATCCAACCAATCACAAAGGCAAATAAATAAAATCACAAAAATCACAATACGGAGCAAAATACACGATCGCGCGCGATGACTGCGACTGCGCAAACTGAACATTAATGAACATTTTGTCTCAGTATTTGAAAAGCCATTACAAACTAAACATAAAATGAATACTTTATTATTCTCTAAGCAAGCCAGGGTGGACATTAGTACTGTTAATGTTACTGAGCAGATCGTGATGAAATTGCTTGACGAGGTTGATAAACAAGGGTGCAATAGGAGACGGTGAGCATCCATACTTTGTATCAAAATATGCCTCATCACTGATAGTTCTCCTTACCCTTTTATTTAAAAAATACAATAAAATCCCTTCCCTTTCCATGTCCATAGAAAAAGGCTCATATTACACTAATCCCAAAAATTTATAGCAAGCAGAATATCGAGAATCACAAACCAATGTGGAAATTGTCCATTTTCTTTAAATTGCTCGAAAAACTTGTAACTGATCAGTTGTCCATTTATTTATTTTATTTATTTATTTATTTACTATAAATTTACAGCGTTACAGTACTTACAAATTACTAATACACTGCAAATATCAATAAATATACAAAACCTGAAATTAGTGCTGTTATACGCTTTATTACGCCCTCATAGCACGGTTTCTTTAAAGGTGTGAAAACAAATATGCTAGAGTTCACTGATCATATACTTAATGCCATGGATGACGCAGCACAGGTGGACGCCGTGTATGTCGATTTCTCTAAAGCCTTCGATAACATCAACCATTCCATCATAATAAGGAAATTGGGAGAGGTCGGCCTCCATGGGCGATCTGATTCGTCTGGCTTAAGTCATAATGTAGGAAATCGGTCACGGGCTGTCGTGCTTAAGGGCTTTTTTTTGTGATATATGGTAGGCAAACAGACAAGCGGGCCATTGATGAGAAGTGGTCACCACTGTCTATAGACATTAGCAACACCAAGAGTATCGCCAATGCGTTGCCCACCTCTATTACACGTTGATCTGGCAGCAAAAAGGCAAATTCCCCTCCACTGCCAAAGCCACGGTTCCCCAAACCCCCCCATGGAGCACTGGAGACCTTACTCACGGCTTTCTCTCGGACTACTAACTTGTCACCTTCGGTGTCCCTCAGGGGTCGGTACGTACATTTAGGTACGCTGTTGTTTAACTTATACATAAATGATTTGCCACACTTCGTGAGTTCATCCATTCTGTTGCTTTATGCTGTCGACACAAAACTTTTTAAGTTTATTAAAAATAATTGTGATGTTAAGGGCTTACAAGAGGACATTGAGAATATTGATTTAAGGGGTTCCATAAATAAACTTTTTCTTAACTTCGATAAGTGCCCTGTAATTACATATTCGCGCAAAAGCAAGATATTTCCTTATTATATATTATTTACTATAAACTCCAGGGAAGTCCTTGTCCCGTGCGACACAAATTTGTAACTTGGGAGCAATTATGCGTAAAAATCTTGATTTTACGATCCACATTGACAGTACATTTTAAGGGTTCGTTCCGGGTTTTCAACCACGTACTTTTGTTGACGAGAAACCCGGACTATACCCATAAAATGTGTTATAATAGCCGCGATAGTTTAAAACATTATGTCACATTGACCGTGTCATTAAAAGGTAATTTCAGCAACTTGGATTTATTCTAAGAGCTAATAAAATATTATATTTCAGTTACGTAGGTTTGGAGTTTGCATGTTCAGTTTTGTATCCATAATACAAAGTGCATTGGAATCGCTTGGAAAGAGTCTAAATTCAAAGTCCAATTCAAGAGTCAACATTTTTAAAATGCGTGGGTTATCGTATGTCTAGCAAACGAAGTGACTACCAAAAATCCTTAAAACTTTGCAATATTCTATAGACAAATAGTTGACGCCGATTTCTTGTAGGTACAAGTTGGTGAATAATCTTATAGATTCCCCTACTTTAGGGCCCCACGGACTAACAGTTCGCCGGACGATATCAGTCTGTCAGTAAATGGCAATAGGTCACGCACTAACTGTTCTGTTAAAGGTTTCGGACTGACGACTAATACAAACTGTAAGTGTGTGACCGCTTGACAATTTCGGTCAGCGTCGACAGATATCGGCCGGACAGTCCGTGGCCTTAAGGCCAAAAAATACACATTAACAGGTAGTCGGCCGGCCACCTGTCTACCGTTAGTCGCATGCCTTTATGAGAGTCGTTGTACTTATACCTACTTATCAATATGACAGCCCCTCTCGAGCGTTTGTAGTGTTGGACGAGTAACTACCTGGTCACCATGCAATATGCCTTAATGTTCAATTTAAATGTCAAAATACGAATATAGATATGTGACGTCAATATATGCTGGTGAGTATTCTTATCATAATATGTTATTAAATTATATGTCCGTAATGAATATAAAAATAGTATCGAATGTCAAAAAATATATAAAAGTTTAATGAAAATGTTCGCAGGCACCTAACCATGCGAAATAAAATATCTCGGGAAAGATAATAAGAAGAGAATAAGATAATAGGTAGAGGACCCAGGATGTATCCCTGTGGGATACCACGGGTGAGTAGAGCAATATGTTATAGAACTGTTATTATTGTAGAAGATGAACATATTGCCAATGAGTTCAACGTACATATCTAATTTATGTTTTTAACAGAATGAAACTAGAAAGTAAAGTATATTTCTAAAATTTATTACTTTTTAATAGACAATATATTTAGAAGTTGCAGCCGCAGCCAGCTTGATTGGGAGCCAGAGGGGCGGATGTCCGGGGGGCGGCGGCCCACGGGGCAACGGCTAAGGGAGCGGCGGCCCAACGAGAGGCTGCCAGGGGGCCGGCGGCCGAGGGAGCAGCGTAACCGGGGGCGGCGTAGGCGGGCGCGGCGCTCTCGCTAATAATTTCGACGCGGCCATCGCCGCAGCTGTAGTCGGCGCCGGCAAAGCCGCTGGTCGCCAGGTTGCCCTCTAGAGCCACGGTGGCCAGGAACGGCAGCTCGCCCATAACGGCTATGGGGCCCTCGATCGCGTTCTCGGAGCGCACGGAGATGCCGCTGGGGGCGATGGGGGAGGCGCTTGTCACGATGAAGGCGCCGCCGCTGCTGCTGGCGATCGGCAGCACGGCTGCGGACGGCGCTGCTGTAGAGAGCCAGCCAACGCCGCAGGGCGCGGGGGGCGTGGCTACCGCCACTGCCGCTGGCGCGGCGAGCTTAGCAGAGCCGATGCACGAGCCGACTGACACCTAGACATAAAGAGTGATGGTATCTTTGTCAATCAACGCTCCTTTACTTAACAAACCCTCTTGATAAGTTATAAATGATCTTTGTATTCGAGGAATATGAAATTTACCTGAACAAAAAGCGCAGAAGCGCAGAGAGTGAGAATGACTTTAGCGGCCATTGTAAATGTTTGATGTGAGTAATGAATTCACAATGTAGACCTGGGGTAACCGATAAAGGCTTTTATATTACTGGCTATTGCAATGTATAATGGTGCGTTATCATATTTTGTAATGTTCTTAGATTGCGAAGACATGCCTTGCAATGGTATTAGGTCAATAGTATTAGGTCGGATTGTATGACGTGACTTATCAGTAATAACAGATATTTAATAATTTTATTATTGATATAGAAGTTTATATCATAATTATAACCTGCGAGTATATAGATAATATTTACAAAATGTATAAATAGAGTGGTCGGTGCTCGACAAATCATTCTGCATTCAGCCGACGTTGAGTACTTACTTCAAATCATCATGTCAAGATTCGTGTTTCTGTCAGTCTGTTTGGCGGCGTGCCTGATGCAGGCGGTATTCGGGCAGTACAGCTCTTGCGGCTGCGGCAGCGGATTGGCGAGCGAAGCCGCGAGCGGTTGGCCCGCGACGACATATAGCGCTGTGAGAGAGTGGCCTGCAGCGACGTACAGCGCCCAGATCGGGTTGCCAACGGCGATGTACGGCGCGGCCGGCAGCCAGGCGGGCCCCGCCCTCAGCTCCGGCCTCTTGCCTGAAGCATACACCGCCACCGGTACCGGCCAAGTGGCCGCGGCTGGCGAGATGTCGGTCGTCGGCTCCACCCTCGTCGCCGGCCGAGTACCGGTGTCTGGCGCCACGATATTCGAAGGCATCGTGCCGGCCGCCGGCTCCGTGATTATCTCTGGCCGCTGCGGCTGCAGCTGCAATGATGATCGCATCTATTACTGAATATAATATGTTTAAGTGAAAGGTGTTATACGGAAATAAATATTAAACATGGAGTACGTCTTTTTATTTTATTTGCGAGAAAAACCATTTACTGAACTGTCATAGCATTCTCATATACTGTTTCTTACAGTCGGTTAAATTATCATGACACATTAATTAATATTTTTATATCGTTTTGTTGAATTTTATCAGAATCTGGAGGACGTCTCAAGGGTCTAGATATTTTGGACCAATTCTTCTAACAATTTCCAGGATAATATTATCATATGCGCCTGCATATAATAACATAAGCCTTTCGCTTCTAAAAATCCCGTTTTAAGCGGTGACAGCATAACTTCCACTGCAGATAAAGTGGTGGCTTCTTTTCAGCTGCCTCCGCTTTGCGATGTGTGCTAAATACCAGGGAGTGACAACAAAGCTCATTGAAAGAAATCTGGCAGAGAAAAAAATTCGCGGAGGTGAGCGGGATTGATTGTGATGAAGACAAAGATGAAATAATTGTCCAGCGATGTGTGTAAAAGTGCATAACGCACTGCCTGAAAGTGTAAAAAAGTTTACATGCTTAACTTTTTCAAAAGAAACTAAAAGGTTGGTTACTTGAAAATACGATTTATTCTGTAAACGAACTCTTTTCGAATAGTGTAGATGTTGTGCCTACTCCAGTGATAGTTGGAGGCACTTCACTTGAAGTTGTTGACGACTATACATATCTAGAACAAATAGTCCAGCTAGGTAGGTCCAATTTTGAGAAAGAGGTCAGTCGATGACTCCAACCCGGTTGGGCAGCGTTCGGGAATCGGGAATATTTTCGTCCCAATTACCGCAGTGTCTCAAGACGAAGGTCTTTGACCAACGTGTGTTGCCAGTGATGACTTACGGAACTGAAACGTGGCCGCTCACTGTGGGCCTTTCCAAAGGGCAATGGATCGATCGAATCAGAAATGCGAACCAAGCGACCGACGACCTGGTAAGGATCGCAGGTACCAGCTGGATGCGGAATGCACAGGGCCGGCCTTTGTGGTGATCTCTGGGGGAGGCCTATGCCCAGCAGTGGGAGTCTTCTGGCTAATATGATGATGATTATGATGATGGTGAGTTAAGATTAAACAAAATTATAATGTTTAAAATTATCACGTAAGTAACTGCAATTGTCCTTCACTTTTTCAGATCCGAAAGGATTAAGTATTTTTGGGAAGTAATCATCATCTCTGCGCAATCTCATCTCAGAGGAGATCCCTTTGGAATTCCAGATATATTTTTCTAAATGTGATGAGTGTTTACCGAGCCATAACAACTGATTCATCGGTGCAGCTAGCAGTAAATAGTGAGCAGCAAAAATATATACACTTTACGTTGGTGGTAGCTTTTATAACTGTATTACCCACTAGCGCCACCATTACCTACACTACAGAACTACAAAATTACGAAATTGAATGACAATCATGTTATACCTACATTCATGAAGAATGTAAAATGTTGGCCTGCAATCATTTAACGAAACGTGAAGTTCTACAAAACTCGATCAATTCGTCATTCACTTGCAGAAAATATACGCTACATTGCCAACAGAGTCAAGGGTACATCAATTATAATTTGAAACTTACCAACCTGAAATATAAAAAGCTCCTACAATTATAACATCAACTAAGAAAAAGACGGGGATGCGTCAACAGCGTAGGCAATCTCGCCCGAACGTTATTTGTAGTTTTAGATGATGATTTCGCCCAAAAATACTCTCAAGATAAAACACCTCGACCAGTATTTAGGTACTGGAGCTAACTAAAAATCAGACAATAATGGAAACCGAAAATAACATAATATAGAAAAGCGAGCACTCTCTAAAGATACGGTTCGAAACCATCCGTTGTTATACGCAAGAAATGCAATACCAACTCACTGTTATAAAGAGTAGAGCTCAAATTATGAAACAATTAACGAAGTCAACATTCGAGCAATCACAGCAAATCTACTGATATCTGTATTAAGACGTAACCAACAAACGATGCTCAATGCTTTGACTGATACCTACAGAGGTCATCTGGATATGAACCTACTAATGCCAGAGCAACTAACTCAACAGCAAAACTTTGTATTCAGCGTAATTCCGAAGAAATTTGTGTTCAACAGACACTTGAAATGTGTTTTTATACATTTTATATTTCTGTCAAAGCACAGCTAATTGAAAATTATTTATTATTCGAATTGCACAAGCACATACCATTGATAAGTGATGACGAGTACCTACACATTATGTCACAACATGCCGATCACGGTCAAAGTAAGGTAATCGCAACGACAACACAAAAAACATAATGTAGCAGATGTAGCAGATTTACAACAATAGTGGTCAGATATGGAGGACAGCTACATTTTTTATAAACAAATTTACACAGCGCCACCTAGACCCAAAGTAAGCAAACCTTGTGTTATGGGTGTCAAAAAACTGTTAAACTACTTTTATACTTCTTTAAAACATAATTATTATACATACCCGAAACACCCAGACCCGAAATAGATATTAAAATTTATCATTTCAATTACTGCTTGGCCGGGAATCGAACCCAGAGCGCTCGCTCACAGCCACGCGAACGCTCCCATGCGCTACCTATCTCTTTTACACTCATGTTAAGTTGCATGATTTAGAAAGGCTATAGGGGCTCTAGACTAGAAGGGACTCAGAAAAATAAACAACAATTAAAACTAAGTATAAGATTAAATTCCAAACCAAAAAACTTTTTAAATTTTACATCTACAAACTACAACCAAACTGGGGTGCAGTTTACGCCGAGACCCGAGACAGCTCCAACCCAATCCTTGACACCCATTTAGATCTCAAGTTTTTGTCGGTTATTAACGTAATATTGAACTTGGCTCCTATTTTCACAAGCTTTTATTTAACTAGCAATGTTTGTAACTACGTTTGTATGTTCAGGGGCAAATCTTGCAAGTATAATTTGACCTAAATCACGGTGTTCAATTGCTGACATCTGGTATACCTATGTAATTTTGATGACAATGCCTTAATATGGTACCATGTAGCTTGTCTGACGATGGCGTCGGAAGGTGGCCATAGGAACTAATGAACGCAATAAGATAACACCATCCTGTTAAAGCTCTTTGGAATGTTTTTTTTTTTATGTGTGCTTTTTGCGAACATGCGATCAGTCCTTAGACTATAAGCAGTTGTTATCAACGATGGCATGGCATGTTAGGCTATCCCTTCCAGTGTTGGGTTGCCTTTATTAGCTACATAAGACAGGTCATATTATGTTATCCCATAAGTGCAGCCTCTTCAGGCGCCTTATTTTAGGTGGTTCTTTCAACATTTGGGCAAGTTTGTTTTGGTGAGATCTGATCCTTTTCCAGTAGCTCCTTGTTAGATTATTTATTTCCTCACGGACTGTGGGTACACCTAAATACTCGTGTACGTCTTCCATTCTGGTAAACCAAGGGGCGTTCACAATCTCCTTCAGCACACAACTCTGAAACCTCTGTAGTATTCCAGTATTTGATGTTTTTGCAGTTCCCCACAACTGGATGCCATAAGTCCAGACTGGCTTCAATATTGAGTTATAGTGACCTTGTTCTCCACTGACAGACGAGATCTCCTACCGAGCAGCCATGACAGGGATTTAAATCTGTGGTTTAACTCTTCTCGTTTCTTTTGTATGTGACATTTCCAATTTTGTTTACGGTCAAGATGGAACCCTAAATATTTCACTTCATTGTTGTGTGGCAATACTTCTTCACCCAGCTTGACTGCGTCACAGTCTCGTTTTAGTTTTTTTGTTTTTAATAAAAAAAATCTTTATTTCTCAAATCTTTACAATGTATGAGATGAGTCATCCCCAGTAAGTAATAAATATACTTGTGTTGGGGTGGCTCGCTCTTTCCCTTAGTTATATCTTATTTATTTTGAGATTCTACAAGCAGGTAGTTTACAATTTTACAAAATTATGTAGGTATTCCGTAACATAGAAAAATTTGCTGTACTACAATTAAATTATCTTTTATGTTAGAGTGGTGGAGTAAATTTATAATATTACAGTAATAAAGAAGGTAAAAGGTCTTAATGAGTATTATACCCCTAGGTGATATCGAGTCCTGATGTTGATGACGGAAGGAATTGCAATTTGGAATAGTCTTGATGAGTAGATTTCTATACTATATGTATAAGTTTGTTATGAAAATATATTTTTCATTTCAGAACCTTACAGCTAAATACTATAACAAATAATTTGTAACTGGACTCATTAAACATGATTAAGAAGACACAAGTATTTAATTTATCGAAACGAAAACGAGTACTTAATAATGTCAAAAATTTATTTAGTTCTTAAGGGTAAATTACATTTAGTAGATAGAACTGCAACCGCAGCTAGCGCGACCAGGTGCCGGGTGCAGCGACAGAGCAGCGAAGTCTGGAGCAGCGGCCCAGGAAGGTGCAGCTAAGGGAGCAGTGGCCAGGGAGGCAGCAGACAAGGGGGCAGCGGACCAAGGAGCGGCGGCCGTGGGGGCGTTAGACCAATAACCGACGGCCAGGCGAGCGGCGGGCAAGGGACCAGCGTAAGCGGGGGCGGCGTAGGCGGGCGCGGCGCTCTCGCTAATGATTTCCACGCGGCCGTCGCCGCAGCTGTAGTCGGCGCCGGCGAAGCCGCTGGTCGCCATGTTGCCCTCCAGAGCCACGGTGGCCAGGAACGGCAGCTCGCCTATAACGGCTATGGGGCCCTCGATCGCGTTATCGGAGCGCACGGAGATGCCGCTGGGGGCGATGGGGGAGGCGCTGGTCACGATGAAGGCGCCGCCGCTGCTGCTGGCAATCGGCAGCGCGGCTGCGGACGACGCGACTGCAGAGAGCCAACCGGCGCCGCAGGGCCCGGAGGGCGCGGCTACCGCCACTGCCGCTGGCGCTGCGAGCTTAGCCGAGCCGATACACGAGCCGACTGACACCTGGACATAAAGAGTGATATGATTGATCAACGCTCCTTAACTTAACAACCCTCTTGATAAGTTATAAATGATCTTTGTATTTGAGGAATATAAAATTTACCTGAACCAAAAGCGCAGAAGCGCAGAGAGCGAGGATGATTTTAGCGGCCATTGTTGATGTTTGATGTGAGCAATGAATTCACAATGTAGACCTGGCGGTAACATTGGACTTTTATATGACTAGCTATTGCAATGTATTACGGTGCGTTATCATATTTTGTAATGTTTTTAGATTGCGAAGACATGCCTTGCAATGGTATTAGGTCAATAGTATTAGGTCGGATTGTATGACGTGACTTATCAGTAATTACAAAAATTTAATAATGTTTTTTTAATGGAAGTTGCGGGCCCACATATATATAGATATGAATAAAATGTATAAATAGAGTGGTCGGTGCTCAACAAATCATTCTGCATTCAGCCGTCACTGAGTACTTACTTCAAATCATCATGTCAAGATTCGTGTTTCTGTCAGTCTGTTTTGCGGCGTGCCTGATGCAGGCGGTGTTCGGGCAGTACAGCTCTTGCGGCTGCGGCAGCGGATTGGCGAGCGAAGCCGCGAGCGGTTGGCCCGCGACGTCGTACAGCGCTGTGAGAGAGTGGCCTGCAGCGACGTACAGCGCCCCGATCGGGTTGCCAACGGCGACGTACGGCGTGGCCGGCAGCCTGGTGGGCCCCGCCCTCAGCCCCGGCATCTTACCTGAAGCATATACCGCCACCGGCACTGGCCAAGTGGCCGCGGCTGGCGAGATGTCGGTCGTCGGCTCCACCCTCGTCGCCGGCCGAGTGCCGGTATCCGGCGCCGTGATATTCGAAGGCAACGTGCCGGCCGCCGGCTCCGTGTCTATCTCTGGCCACTGCGGCTGCAGCTGCAATGACAATCTTATCTACTACTGAATGGACACATTTGAGTGAACTCTTTTGTTGCGGAAATAAATATCAAATATGATACACATCTTATTATTTTATTTGCGAGAAATACCATTTACTGAACTCGTACAACATTCTTATGTACTATTTCTCACAGGCAGTTCAAATATATATGAGTACTAGCGGACCCGACAGACGTTGTCCTGTCTACACGTCTTTAATTTGAAAATTTCAAACTTTTTTTAATAAGCTAAAACATTCTGGACCATTTTGAATCTAATTGAATCTAATCAAAATTGTGAATCTAAACCATTCCCAGATCCCCTTGAACACACACAAAAAATTTCATCAAAATCGGTCCAGTCGTTTGAGAGAAGTTCAGTGACATACACACTCACAGAAGAATTATATATATAACTAGTGGACCCGGCGCGACTTCGTACGCGTACACCTATTTTACCCTTACCTACCCTTTTTTTCTTACTTAAAAACCTTCCTCTTGAATCACTCTATCTATTAAAAAAAACCGCATCAAAATCCGTTGCGTAGTTTCAAAGATTTAAGCATACAAAGGGACATAGGGACAGAGAAAGCGACTTTGTTTTATACTATGTAGTGAAGATTGTGATGTCAAAATAAATAATGTCTATGTCTATGTGTATGTCTATATAGTGAGCTGTAAAAATATATACACTTTACGTTTCACGTGGCTATCACAACTCTATTACGCGACCATTATACCACAGACCTACAAAATTAAGAAATTGAATGACAATCTCCTGTATATTTCGACATCGTTAGAAATTTGTCTCTCACTTGGGAAAATGGGGGGGCAAGCGGTACATCTCAAGGCAGTCGCGTCAGTTGAATCGAGCACAAGTCCGATCTTGCATGGAGTACAGCTGCCACCTCTGGGATGGACCAACTGGCTGCTGTGGATTCGGTGGAAAAACGTTATTTTGTGATTCACAGTTGATTGAAGCCAATCTGTAGAACCTCGAGAATCATCGCAGGTTTGCGCATTTGTCGGTCTTTTACAGATTGCATTACGGAGAGTGTGCGAAGCAGTTGCATGACCTCATTCCGCCGGTCCCTTTCCGCTATCTGGAGACACGATCCGGGCGAGCGCCTTTCCTTATGTTGTGGATTTTCCAGCATGAATCGCTTTAGTTTAATCTTTATAATGTATACGGCCAAAGAATGGTTACCTGCGAACGTGATCCCTGATCATTATCATCTGGACACCATCAAGGCTAGAGTGAATAGACTGTTCCTAGACGGGCATGCTCCAGCTTCAGCCGCATCTTCACTTACTACCAGGTGAGATGGCGGTCATATGCCTGGCAAGTCTACCAAAAAAAAATGTTTAATTTAAAATAAACCAATGACTGAGCGAGCGCAGCGAACTTTCGCTTGGAAGTTGTGGTATATTGACTCCTATGCAAGCGCGACGCTCTCTCATATTTAGATTGTTGAAGCCGTTCAATCCGTGTAAACAATTCGTATTTTAAGGGCCAATATACCCAAAATTCCCAGTCGATTCAGCCCAGGCCTTTTGAGCCAAAATTTGAGAACTTTCGAGCTCACTACGCTCGCTTATTTTTCAATTTATGTTCATTTTATTACGAACATCATAAATTCTATAATATTACGAATATATATAATATTACGAATCATCATCACTACGCGCGAACGCAACAGCGGTCGGGTGCAGAAAAAATGGCTAACGAAACTTTAAAGTGCATGCAGTGCAATATTGTAATAAATGAGCTATTATGTTTTGTTCAGAACAAGATTGATGTGATGGACGAAGAAAGTTTAATTAGACTGTGCATAAGTGGCTTTTCTTCTGAGGAAATTAGTACAGCAAAGGAATTGTTGTTCACGTCTATATCTACCTCCGTCCGAAATGTGTCACGGCGTAAGAATAAGGAGCAAAAGGAGTCGAAAGACATAATTACTGCTTCAAAGAACACGGATCCGGATAAAACCCCCATATTTGTGGCGAGAGAGCTGCATAAATTGTCGCCGATCACTTTTGATCACATAGATGTCACTAGGTTATTGAAAGAAATGGTTGTATTGCAGTCGCAAGTGAAAGACATAAGAAGCACCTACGTAACTACGCACCAAATAGATAGTGTCATATCAGAAATTAATGAAAGTTAAATGTGTTTCTTTATTTTATTTATTTAACATTTATTGTGAACAATAAATTGTATACAAAATAGACATACAGAAAAAAATCACAACAGGTACAGCTTATTTCTAAAGAAATATCTTCCAGCCGACCAACGGAAGAGAGAGGGCAAAATCGAGAGGCAGATGGCGTGCACCTTAAATTTACTTACCTACAATAATACAACTAAATATAAATACTAACACCATACATAACAGTACATAATACATACATATGTACACACATTCAAATATAACTAATATAAATATTTAACGAATATGAACAAAAGAATAAATAAAGTAAAGGGTGGAGGTAGTTGCCTATTGGATAGCGGACCGATCGGAATTTTAAATATCTCAAACACCAGTGCAAATACGCCCGACAAAGCAGTAGTGCGCGATTTGCGACCTTCGCCCTTGAGCCCAGCGAATGATTTGCGGCGGGGAGGACTCGTCGAGTTTTTGCTTGGCGATAAGTGCAAGTTGTCAGCGGCACACGATCAGCTGTGTTATATGCCTACTGATGACGCGGTCGCGGCACCGATACCTACCGTGCGGCCGAGCCGGGTAACAGAAGAACAGCTGAGTGACTTGCGTGCCTACTGTATGGACAATGTAAATAAAAGTACTACGTCTATGGCGGAGATAATTGCCCGGGGAGACGAGTGGAAGACGGAAGATTCTAATCGCGAATGGACTTTAGTGAATAAGAAAAATAGAAACAGAATAGAGAGTGTGCACGGAAAATCTATAGTTTCGGAGGGTGATCGATTTAGGCCAGCTGATTCGAAAGTAGCTGTGT
Organism: Blastobasis lacticolella; assembly: GCA_905147135.1. NCBI lineage: Eukaryota > Metazoa > Arthropoda > Insecta > Lepidoptera > Blastobasidae > Blastobasis > Blastobasis lacticolella. The sequence goes on from LR990067.1 coordinate 3,488,977, forward strand.
TTGTGTCGAATGTTCATACGGATACGTCTGAAAAAGACATATCAGAATACATATACGGGAAAGCGGATCAAGCTGCATGATGCCCAGGTTGGATTCTGAATTGGGTTATCAACTGAAACTGCCATATTGAGTTTGAAGCATACTGTCAAGTACTACGCAGATAGACGGACACCAGTCTATGCATGTTTTATGGACCTTTCAAAGGCATTCGACTTGGTGTCTACTATGGTCGAAGCTTAAAGACGAGAAGGTGCCGCCGGAGTTGATACCGATTCTGCGGTTTTGGTATCTTAATCAAGAGAACCGTGTGAAGTGGGGAGGCGTCCTTTCGGAAGCCTACAGGCTGGAAAGCGGGGTGAGACAGGGTGGGTTGAGCTCACCTCTACTTTTCAGTCTGTATGTGAATGCACTGATTGAGCGGCTCAGTGGCATGCATGTCGGATGCTATGTTGATGGAGTTTATTTTAACAATATCAGCTACGCAGATGACATGGTGTTGCTGGCTCCCTCAATCAGTGCACTCAGGCAGCTTATCCGGGTCTGTGAGTTGTATACGGCCGGGAACGGTCTTCTTTACAACACCAGAAAGACCGAGTTTATGATTTTTAAAGCTGGGACCAAAAGCCCAACTTCCATACCTCCCATCGTTCTAAATGGACAGCCCAATTTTAATATCTGGGCCATCTGGTAACGGACGACTTGAAGGATGAGGAGGATATGGAGAGGGAACGCAGGGCGTTGTCGGTCCGGGCAAACATACTGGCTCGTAGGTTCGCACGATGTACAGACGCAGTCAAAGTATTGCTATTTAAAGCGTACTACACATCACTGTACTCGGCGAGTCTATGGGTCCGGTATACGCAACGGGTCTATAACGCGCTGCGGGTCCAGTACAACAATGCATTTAGGGTGCTGTTACGGCTGCCGCGTTTCTGCAGTCCGCCAGCTATGTTTGCCGAGGCGCGCACGGACGGTTTGGATGCCACCTGGCGCAAGAAAACTGAGTCGCTAGTGAGCAGAGTGCGCGCCAGCAGTAACAGCCTCCTGAAATGTATAGCTGACAAATTAGATAGTCCTGTCATGAAGGTACTCACGCAGCGGACGCTATCTAGGCTTAAAATATTGTATTAGAAAATAATTAAATTAATAATTTTATGACATAGGTATTATAAATTTTGCTAACATAGACTAAGATTTACTAACAACAAATGGACCACTGTTGTCTCGTCAATAAAGATATTATTGTAAATCTTCTTCCGAGCTTCATTGATTTTGGTTATTTGTACTGCTACTGTTTTTACGAATCAAAATTCTTTGCAAATTAATCTTGAACCCCCCAACCAATTAAAACATATTGAAAGAAAAACGCAACGATCAGAACACAAAACATAATAGTAAATAGATAAGACGTAGTAAGTAAATATATAAAATAAGACGTCTCAAACATTCGAGATAAGTATAACATTATTTATGTCAAAGCACGGCTAATTGAAAATTACTTATTATTGGAATTGCACATACTATTGATAAATGATGACGAGTGTATTATTATAACATGCAGATACCTATACCTATGACTCACGCTCAATGTAGTAATCGCAATAACAACAAGATACATAGCTGTAGAGTTTGAAAAAAAAATACACATATTCAAATGGATGTAGGAGATTTACAACAATGTTCGGCAGCGATTGAGAACAGCAAATTTTTTTTACGGACAAATTCAATTAGCGCCATCTAGCCCCAAAGTAAGCAAAGCATGTGTTGTAGGTGTTAGATAAATGATAAACTAAAGAAAGATCTTTATTCTTTATTGTACACAAACATGGCATAATGATACAGTACAGTAACAACGATGTACAAAGGCGAGCTTAACTCATACAATTATAGATACTACACCCATACCCGTAACAGACATAAAAATTCGTAATTTCAATTTCTGCTCGGCCGAGAATCGAGCCCGGGACTTTTGCATTTCAGTCCAGAATATTAACCAACTGAAACACTCAAGGGCCTAATTCTCGTGCTGTGGAATTCGACATTTTTCTAATTAATACTTATCTATATTAAAAACGTAATATAAAAAGATTTTTGACAATAAAGGATTAGCAAAAATCGTTGAGTTTAAGTTTTTGGTTGCAGTTGTGATTCAGTGACTTTTCATAGAGTATTTGGTATTTGATATTTGTTGACGACCTGAGTGGTTCAGTGGTCAACAAGAGGTCACGCAAGAGGTCCCGGGCTCGATTCCCGGCCGGGCAGAAATTGAAATGATGAATTTTAATTTCTGTTACGGGTGTTATATGTATGTATTTAAAAGTATATAAGTAGTTTATCAGTTATCTAGCACCCATAACACAAGCTTTGCTTACTTTGGGGCTAGATGGCGCTGTGTGAATTTGTCCACGATTATTTAGCTATTTATTTAATTTTATTTATTTGTCGCTTGAGAAAATTGCAAATTCTAATGTCGAAAGCGCGCAAATCCCTTCCCGTCGCCATTTGTCACGCTCACCGACCGATATCTCATCTGCACAACCAAACAGCATCTTGCAAAGTTCCGACAAACAAACCAAAACATAAACATTACTTGTAACTGGCTACAACAAAAATGCATATGACCAATGGAGAAAGATGCACAGACCAAACATATGGCTCTACAACTGTAACGCCGAGTGCTTAATTCGCTAAGTATGCACGGATCAAGTTACCGACGCGATAATAAACATGGCTGGTCTGCTTGCCCTAGGTCAGGACTGCATTCTACAATACGAAGATACGATTTATTTGTAGAAGTAAAACCAAGACAGGTCTAACTTTAGATGTACCTACTATTGATTTATCGAATATCATGCTGAATACAAAAATATGTTTGTAAATTTTGTAAATTTGCTCAAATGTTTGTTAAATATTTTTTAATTTGCTACTTAGTTTAGTTAGTGTTTATGTGTATTTTCTATGTTTTTGTACCGCCCTGAATTTGTCAGCTCCATACCATCAGCTTTTAAGGTTGACTGGTAGATAAAGCTATGAAGCTTTAAGTCCGCCGTTGTACGTAACAGTGCATAAAGTTAAAATAAATAAATAAAAAGTACGAAAACGTCTCAACTAGACGCGACAGAAGCGCACTAATCTAAAATGAGTTCTTTATTGATGGAGGGTGTTGCCGTTTTTGGCATCACAGAAAACATATTTTAAAATGAACGCTGAACAGCTGAATAACATCAACAACAGATAGAATTGCAGGAAATAAATGCACAATATATACAATATTCGAGCCACAACTATCCCAAACCTGTTACTAGAAGAAACCTTTATAACCTTTGATTAGGTATTAAAAAATTGTATATTTTGATTTTTTATGTTTGTAAAACTTATAACGCGAGATGACTTAGGTATCTGAGTGACTTCCCTCGGGATCATGTACGAGTCAACCGTACAGCCTACGTAATAAACTCTTTGAACTTTATGTAAGTGCTACAAGCTACCTACAAATCGGGGTGTACTCCAACCCGACCCTTGCCACTCATTTGATCTCAAGACTTTTGTCATTTTCACATTTAAGTTCTTGGTGGGATGAAACCTTACAATAATATTTAAAAATAATTTGTATTCTCGGATTCGGCCACATTAAACTTGATTCAGTAGATACAATTATTTAATTTATCGAAACGAAAAGATAAAGCGAAATAATGTCAATAATTTATTTAGTTCTTAGGGTAAATAACATTTAATAGATAGAACTGCAACCGCAGCTACCGCGACCGGGAGCCGGAAGCAGCGACAGCGCAGCGAAGTCAGGAGCAGCGGCCCAAGAAGGGGCAGTTAAGGGAGCGGTGGCCAGGTGGGCAGCGGACCAACGAGCGGCGGCCAAGGGGGCATTGGACCGAGGACCGACGGCCAGGGGAGCGGCGGGAAAGGGAGCAGCGTAAGCGGGGGCGGCGTAGGCGGGCGCGGCGCTCTCGCTAATGATTTCGATGCGGCCATCGCCGCAGCTGTAGTCGGCGCCGGCAAAGCCGCTGGTCGCCATGTTGCCCTCCAGAGCCACGGTGGCCAGGAAGGGCAGCTCGCCCAAAACGGCTACGGGGCCCTCGATCGCGTTCTCGGAGCGCACGGAGATGCCGCTAGGGGCGATGGAGGAGGCGCTGGTCACGATGAAGGCGCCGCCGCTGCTGCTGGCGATCGGCAGCGCGACTGCAGAGGGCCAGTCGGTGCCGCAGCGCACGGGGGGCGCGTCTACCGCCAATGTCGCTGGGGCGGCGAGCTTAGCAGAGCCGATGCACGAGCCGACTGACACCTGGATATAAAGAGTGATATGATTGATCAATGCTCCGTAACTAAATAAAACCTCTTACTGAGTATTGATCTTTGAATTTGTGGAATATGAAATTTACCTGAACAAAAAGCGCAGAAGCGCAGAGAGCGAGGATGACTTTAGCGGCCATTGTTAATGTTTGATGTGAGCGATGAATTCACAATGTAGACCTGGAGGTAACATTGGACTTTTATATGGCTGCCTATTGCAATGTATAATAGTGCGTTATCTTATTTTGTAATGTACTTAGATTGCGAAGACATGCCTTGCAATGGTATTAGGTCAATAGTATTAGGTCGGATTGTATGACGTGACTTATCAGTAATTACAGAAATTTTATAATTTATAATTTTCATTGAAGTTGCTAGCATACATATCTATATTAATAAAATGTATAAATAGAGTGGTCGGTGCTCAAAATATCATTCTGCATTCAGCCGTCGTTGAGTACTTACTTCAAATCATCATGTCAAGATTCGTGTTCCTGTCAATGGGTTTGGCGGCGTGCCTGATGCAGGCGGTGTTCGGGCAGTACAGCTCTTGCGGCTGCGGCAGCGAATTGGCGAGCGGCGCCGCGAGCGGTTGGCCCGCGACGACGTACAGCGCTGTGAGAGAGTGGCCTGCAGCGACGTACAGCGCCCCGATCGGGATGCCAACGGCAACGTACGGAGCGGCCGGCAGCCTGGCGGGCCCCGCCTTCAGCCACGGCATCTTGCCTGAAGCATACACCGCCACCGGCACCGGCCAAGTGGCCGCGGCTGGCGAGATGTCGGTCGTCGGCTCCACCCTCGTCGCCGGCCGAGTGCCGGTGTCTGGCGCCGCGATATTCGAAGGCAACGTGCCGGCCGCCGGCTCCGTGTCTATCTCTGGCCGCTGCGGCTGCATCCGCTACGATGACGGTATCTACTACTGAAACAATGACGGTATCTACCTGAAAAAATAAAATCTTTACGTCAATGTATTATTGTCGTTTTATTTAAGTGCTTTTGTCGATGTTGTAGACTTCGTTGAACGTAAGGTATTTGACAGAGTAGAATCATCCATCAACATCGTCTGAACAGGCACTCCCTCTATCGGCTTCTATTAGGGTATTTACCTTAAGGTCACCCGATGTTTTTTTATATTTGGACAAGACAGGCATTTGACCGCCATCTTACCTGTTGGTAAGTGACGAGGCAGCCGAAGATGAAGCATGTCCGTCTTGGAACAGCCTATTCACTCTAGCCTTGAAGGCATCCAGATTATATTGATCAGGGAACACACTCACACGCAACGCAATCCATTCCTTAGCCGTACGCATTGTATAGGGCGAGCCAAAGCGGCTCGTGCGGATAGCTGGAAGATCCACGACATAAGGATGATGCGCTCGCCCGGATCGCATCTCCCATTGGCGGAAAGGGGCTGGCGGAATGAGGTCATGCAGCTGCTTCGCACACTCTCCGAAATGTAACCTGTAGAAGATTGACAGACGCGCAACCCTACGCCGATGTTCGAGACTCTGCAGCCTTACGCGGGTCTCAAATTATCTTCTTTACACGTTATTCCACCGAATCCAAAGCCGCCAGTTGATATTTAGCTGATCCATTCCAGAGGTGGCAGCAGTACTCTATGCAGGATCGCACTTGTGCTTGATAAAACTGAAGCAACTGCTTTGAACTACTTTGAAGTGAAGTACCTTTGAGAGGATACCAAGCTTTTTTATGTAGCCAAACGAGTAGCCATCAGTACACGGATTGAGCGTCCACTCAAAATCCAACAGGAATACTAAATGCAGTCAGCATTTCACTTCGTAGCTGAGCCATGGCTCTCGCATGTTACTCAGCAATGTCGATCCATCGCTTCCTGGGCCTTCCGCAGGACCTCTTTTCTGATACCGCCTGGTTTATACACCTATGGCTTAAGCATCACATGACAAGTACCTAGTGTTACGCTGCACGTCCACCGCAGCATTTTTAGTTCGATGGCGCTAAGTTCACGGACGTGCTTCGAAATCGCCGGCCAGGTTTCTTTTTTATTACACTAGCTAGGCATTTCACCGCCATCTCACCTGGTGGTTTTGCAGTTGTAGAACATCACAGGCATTATATATGGGACTTGAGGTCTCAGATGGAGCTCGTCTAAGCTGAAATGACGCGCCCTAATATCGCATTAACGTACACAAGCAAATTTAAAAAATGGACAGTGAGACTCAAACGTAATCTCACAGGCAACTGAATGACCAATTACAACGGCATTTGTATATGTATTGTGTCCATATTTTAAATTTGCTTGTATGTGTTAATGCGATAGTGGGGCGCGTCATTTCAGCTTAGACGAGCTCTACCTCCGTAAGCTCTCACTACATCATCCTTTACTGTGGAACTAATCTTCCAAATAAAGATAACAGTTTGTCAACCGAAACAACCGAAACAACCGACACGCTAAGCATGTGAGGGTGGGTGTCAAATATTTTCCATCTCCTCAATCGGTGAGGATCGTGACTCTGTCGACTTAGCAAGGACGTTATTGTTCTTTATGAGCTGCGGTCGGCGGCCTCCAGCAGGGCCACGATCATCGGTATTTCCAGACATTCCGTCACCTGGTTGAGCCATCGCTTGGGGCTTAGGTGAGGAACAGGTTAAAAAAACCAGGTATTCCATCGGCGTTCAAACAAATATCGTGTATTTGGAAGTATCTATCGAACTAAAACAGTTGACATGACTAACACACATACTAACAAATACACACATGTTTTAAATGGCCGGCGGCGAGAAGCGCTCGATCCGTAGGTGAATAAATAAATCAATAAATAATTGTGGACATATTCACACATCGCTATCTAGCCTCAAACTAAGAAAAGCTAGTAATATGGATGCTAGCTAACTGATATACTACTTATTTATACTCGCGAGCAACCAAATCGACTCAGCACATACGCTCCGATATATTAATTTATATAAAAAAAAAAATAATTTATTCGTAATACTTATGCATCGTTTGAAAGCTCAAAACATTAGCTTTAAATTAATATCAAAATCAAAACAATATTTACTGTATATTCTTATTACCACAATTTAAATCCCGTAAAGAAAAAATACTCGCTTCAATACTAACGAGTTGCGATACTACCACCCCCTATAAAATGCGAAATCGGCACCTGGCACCTGGCACTGGTGTTGATGTGCAGCAAGAATTGAGGCGTGTTCGAGGGGTGACTGTCAGCGAGTGGACAGTAAGAAGACGTCTGAAAGAAGCCAACCTTACTCCAAAACGGCCTGCCACAGGCCCAAAATTGACCGCAAGCCACCGACAAGCTCGACTTCAATTTGCTCGGGAACATCTCAATTGGACTATTGACCAATGGCGGTTGGTATTGTTCACCGATGAATGCAGAGTGTGTCTGCATGGTAGTGACCGAAGAGGCAGAGTATCCCGGAGAACGGTTCGCGCAATGCTGTTTTGCTGAAACAGTGGCATACGGCGGCGGTTCCTGCATGATGTAGGCCGGTATTTCATTTGATGGAAAAACCGAGCTCGTTTTCGTTCCTGGGGGAAGCCGAGGAAAAGGACTGACGGCTGATCGGTACATTACCGACATTCTGCAAGACCCCGTCGTGCCTTACCAAGGACAACTTATTGTTGATGCACGACAATGCCCGGTGTCACACATCGCGAGTTACGCAGCAGTTCCTCGTCGACGTGGAAATACTGACTATGGACTGGCCTGCGATCAGCCCAGACCTCAATCCCATTGAGCACTTGTGGGATGAGCTCAAGCGGAGAGTCCGGGCCAGAAATCCAGCTCCTTCGACAGTGGAACAGCTGAAGGCAGCGTTACTGGAAGAGTGGGACGGTATTCCTCAAGAGACGGTGAAGAAGTTAATACGATCAATGAAAAATCGCTTGCAATCTGTAATTAGGGCTAGGGGAGGTAATACGAAGTACTGATAGCAATAAATTTTTGTATATTTTTGTTAAAAAAACTTTTTTATTTTGAAATTAATAAAAAAAATCCTTATGTCCATATTTTGGCACTACTCTCATTCGAATAACATTATTTAATAAAAAAATTATCAATTTTGGCAATAATGGTATCAATTTAAAGCTGAAGCGTTACGCTTTTAAATAATGTGTAATATTTAAAGCATATTAATTCTTTCACCAAAAAAAATCATTTATAAGCGCGCTTACACGCTGAGCCGATTTGGTTGCACGCGAGTGCATATAACTACTTATATGTGTAATACTTATATATAGGTATATGGTTGTTTAATGTAACAAATATTTTTTAATTGCTTTTAATAGATACTAGTATAAGTACGTACAGTAAACTCGATATTCAAAGGAGAAGAAAAATATAAGAAGTTACCTACCGTTAGTAGGGGAGACCGAGGTGAATTGAAATAACGTGATTACGTGTAACTTAAAACAGATAGGGAGCTGCTAACTTCGCAAATCGTCCGCTTCCACCCATATGCAGATCCCTAATCATACGCCCATTACCTTAGATTGATTAAGATTGCGGCGTCCTGGCAATCTTGTCACAAAAATCAGAAATCGTGAATTGTGGGAATATTTCTAATTATTTCTGCTCAAACTTCACTTGTTTTATTTCACTTCAACCCCCGTTTCAAGTTACCTCGGCATGAGGCGAGTTGACACATAATGACTAGTTACACTAAAATTGATTTTTCGTCACAGAATTAATACTTATACTTTCTTTGCATAAGTAATTTAAAAGTGTAAGAAATGCACTCTCGATTATTACTAAACTTATAGGATTTGTACTAAATCTACAAAATTATGTAGGTATAGTAAAGTATTGTATTTTGGGCTAAAATACATGCCCTCTATTAAAAACGACGCATACTTCGAAATACTCGAAGAGGTTTCTAGAACAGGTATTTTTACGACTGAGTACGCATTTTACCTGATGCGTCTTAACTCTCCGTAGTACTAGTTTTTTTCATACATTAGTGAGGTCATTTAAAGTAGTCGTTTGGTACAAAGATGAAAACTGCCTTAAAAACTATTTCCACGCGGACGAAGGAAGCAAAAGCTGTTGTTCAAATAATTTAAAAGGGTTTAAAAAAGCCACTCAGAAAGCGACAACGCCCCACTCTCCCAACTTGCGTTAGGAGTGAACGATCATCGATGGCGAACGACATCACTGTCGTTGCCAGTCTCACGCTCAGGACGCCGCGCCACGTCTCTTCATCATGGCTGATGAGGTCTCACATATAGTGAAAATCGCTTGAAGAGCTTACTATAGAAATGATCCTATGAAGTAAGGTCTTAGCAAAACTTACAATTCCGAGATGCCTTATGAAAACGAACCGGACGCCTCGCTAGCGCGATCTAAAATACCTGCAGTGACATCTAGCGGCAGTGTTCAGAATTAAATGACGCTTCGACGAAGGTATACGTTACAAGCACATGGTATTTTAGATTTGTGCGCATGCGCAACTTTGATAAGCAAAACCCCACCAAATATTACGGCGAAAGACATTGTTTACGGACTTGGCTTTTCATTCTATAGGCAAAATATGGATAGACCTATTGTTATAATCAGACCACTTCAAAGAAGTCTGATATTGCCAAATGATATTTTTCCATAAAAATACCGCTTTGGTCTGAAAGAGGTCTGGCCTAAGCAATGGAACACGTTGCCTACACGTTCCTTGAACATTGTAATCTGAACCTCCATGAATACAGTGAATAGGCTGTTTCTAGACAGGCATATAAGAAAATTGTAGTGGAGCTTATGCTCTAAAGTAACACCTAAATCTTTAACTTTATCTACTCTATTCAATATATCGTCGAAAATCTTACAATTGTATGTGATGAGTTTATGTTTTCTAGAAAAGCTAATTACATGACACATTTAGAATAAGTTTATTTTCTATGCAATATAGATTAAAACTGTCTATATCATATTGTAGCTGCAGGAATACACCAATCAAAACGAAATGACAATTTTAAAGAATTTTATGTTTATGTGAAAATAATATAAAAAGAAAAGGTCCAAGCTGTGAACCCTGTGGAACCCCAAAAGGTATCTCCAAAAATTGTGACATAAAACCCTTCAATAACACAGCTTGACTACGATTACTGAGATAGGATTTCACCCATTTATGAAGATTGCCATGTATCCCGACGTCCAACAACTTTTTCTAAAGAGATTTGGGCAGCGCGCAACCGACGCTAACACAAAACAAGGTACCTCCTAATCAATCGTGTTTACTTTGTATTTACTTGTACGCGTGTTGCCATTTTGTCTGTACCACACACGCACAACTAAATAAACTTCAGTTAAACTTTAAAATAAAAAATGAAACCTCCAAATGTATAAATTTTAGAGTTCCTGCAGTGAAGTCAGTCCCAAAAATGACTGCAGGAAATCTAAGATTTAAACATTTTAAGGCATACAATTTCGAATTTTTATTAAAATAAAACAATACACTGCCATTTTCCATCTTCTGATGCGCATGTGAGACATTAAAATCAAGTCTAGATTAATTAAAATTAAGAAAACGCCATTCGCATTGTTTAATAATGTTTTCTAACTATTGTCAAAGAACGAGTGTAAAAATGCAAGGTGGGTATTGTGTGGAAAATATGCATGTTAGTAAAGTATTCCTGGCCTCAATTGTGTGATAGTCACCCACGTTCTGGTCATCCTGGCATATTATACAGTGTGTGGAAGCCATCTTGGTGTTAAAAAACTGTTATTAATGCACAAAATTAACATATTGCTAACGAATTCACCGTGGGGGTAGGTAGTGTTAACCCAACTGTCATTGGCAAGCCAACATAAGGCACCACATATCTACTTAATGTTTTTAACTTAGTGAAACAAGAAAGTGAAGTATATGTTAAATATGTATTTATTTTTAAATTGTCAATATATATTTAGTAGTTGCAGCCGCAACTAGCTTGTTTGGGAGCCAGAGGGGCACCTGTCCAGGGGGCGGCGGCCGACGGGGCAACGGCTAAGGGAGCGGCGGCCAAAGGGGCGGCAGGGGCCCTCGGGGCGGTGGCCCAAGGAGCGGCGACCAGGGGGGCGGCAGCCAAAGGAGCGGTGTAAGCGGGGGTGGCGTAAGCGGGCGCGGCGCTCTCACCAATGATTTCGACGCGGCCATCGCCGCAGCTGTAGTCGGCGCCGGCGAAGCCGCTGGTCGCCATGTTGCCCTCCAGAGCCACGGTGGCCAGGAACGGCAGCTCGCCTATAACGGCTACGGGGCCCTCGATCGCATTTTCGGAGCGCACGGAGATGCCGGTGGGGGCGATGGGGGAGGCGCTGGTCACGACGAAGGCGCCGCCGCTGCTGCTGGCGATCGGCAGCGCGACTGCAGAGGGCCAGCCGGCGCCGCAGAGCGCGGGGGACGCGGCTACCGCCACCGCCGGTGCGGCGAGCTTAGCAGAGCCGATGCACGAGCCGACTGACACCTGGACATAAAGAGTGATATGATTAACTTAACAAACCTATTGCTGAGTTGATAGATTTTTGTATTTGAGGAATTTGAAATTTACCTGAACGAAAAGCGCAGAAGCGTAGAGAGCGAGGATGACTTTAGCGGCCATTGTTGATGTTTGACGTGAGCGATGAATTCAATGTAGACCTGGAGGTAACATTAGACTTTTATATGGCTGCCTATTGCAATGTATAATAGTGCGTTATCATGTTTTGTTATGTTCATAGATTGCGAAGACATGCCTTGCAGTGGTATTAGGTCAATAGTATTAGGTCAGATTGTATGACGTGACTTATCAATTGTTACAGAAATTTAATAATTTTTTATTGAAATGGAAGTTTCTATCTAAAATTTAACCTGCGAGTATAACAGATAATATTAATAAATGTATAAATAGAGTGGTCGGTGCTCAACAAATCATTCAGCATTCAGCCGTCGTTGAGTACTTACTTTAAATCATCATGTCAAGATTCGTGTTCCTGTCAGTGGGTTTGGCGGCGTGCCTGATGCAGGCAGTGTTCGGGCAGTACAGCTCTTGCGGCTGCGGCAGCGAATTGGCGAGCGGCGCCGCGAGCGGTTGGCCCGCGACGACGTACAGCGCTGTGAGAGAGTGGCCTGCAGGGACGTACAGCGCCCCGATCGGGTTGCCAACGGCGACGTACGGCGCGGCCGGCAGCCTGGCGGGCCCCGCCCTCAGCCCCTTGCCTGAAGCATACACCGCCACCGGCACCGGCCAAGTGGCCGCGGCTGGCGAGATGTCAGTCGTCGGCTCCACCCTCGTCGCCGGCCGAGTGCCGGTGTCGGGCGCCGTGATATTCGAAGGCAACGTGCCGGCCGCTGGCTCCGTGTCTATCTCTGGCCGCTGCGGCTGCAGCTGCAATGATGATCGTATCTACTACTGAATGGACATTTTTGAGTGAACTCTTTTGTTGCGGAAATAAATATTAAAAATGATACATATCTTATTTTTTGTCTTTAATTAGAAACAAACAGTTGTTTACACTGATCATCATCACCACAGCCCATCACAGTCCACTGCAGGACTAAGGACCTCTCTCACGAAAGGGGAGGTTACTGCCATAATGTCCACGCTGGGCAGGCGGGTTGGAGATCGCAGGGTTATAAATATAACCATGGCAAACGCTGCTGCCCATTTTCCAGCTTACGGTGACTAGATCTTTTGCCTTGAAAACATTTTTCGCCTTAAGGCTTTGCCCACACACAAAGTTTGGCGCGAGCGTGGCGCTGGCGCGGCGTGAAAATGTATGGAAGTCGTCATACTAAACACGCCGCGCTCACGCCACGCCAGCGCCGAGCGCGGCGCGACGTGAGCGGGGCCTCGCGTCTGCGCTGTGCAGTGCCACAAACTTATCTGACCTGGTACCGGCGGCGCTGTTTTTCGGATTGACATGTCAGTTCAAAAACATTTCAAAAGTAAGTGTCGTTATTTTTCCGCAGTTCCAGTTTTGGCCACCGGGTCAGATAAGTTTGTGGCACTGTAGTGTACGCGTTTCTATGACAATCGGCACACATAGAGTGGCTGCTTTATTATTCGGGGAATTGAATTTTTAGGATGGTAATACTCCCACAGGTAAAAGAAACGAGTAATTAACCTGCTACTACTTAGCAGGTTAATTACTCGTTTCTTTTTACCAACAGTCCGAATCTTTCCTCCTAATTAACTGGTGCATTACGCAGATAATTTAGAACCTGAGGACGGATATAGGCTACTTTTTATTCCCCTCCACTCGTTACTTGCAAGAGTATAAGATAAGTAAAAACCTGAAGCTTGGAAAAGTAACGCCCTACCTCTAAAATAAGTCGCCTTGTACGACACCTCTTAGTCTGGACGGCGATGCTATTTTACTCTGCTGGACACCACACTGCAAATTTGGCTCCCTAGGTAGGGTCCCTAAGGTAGGTTGGAGGACGAGTATGCACAGATCTTCTACATCAGAATCAAAACATTTCAGTCCGACTTACTTGTCGAGTTAGACAATCTTTTAATGATACCGTAACATAGAGAGTCCAAATTCTACAGTGCGAAAATTCAGTGCCTAGAGTCTAACGCTGATATAGATATTCTGTTCAAGTACCCGCCACAGTGCACAGTAAATTGCGCTCAATCTTATCCACTACAATGGTACAAAACACATTGATACCAAATTACATTTAATTCAACAATCTTTCGGCCTGTCACATGGTAAGTAGTAATAAATGGTAATATAATAAGTAATGGTTTATGGTATGCAAGTATTGCCATAATATTTAGATTTCAATTTCTGGAGAGGCTCGGTGGCTGAGCGGTTAGGGTATTCGACTAGTAAGCGAGAGGTACCTTGTTTGAATCCCGCTGCGGCCATGTACCAATGATACTCTTACGGTGAGGGAAAACATCGTGATGAAACCTGCACATACAGGCGACTGCATGTGTAACCACGATCCAATGTGGTCAGGGTCCCCTTGTAGCAGGGTCACGGAGGTCAGATAGCAGTCGCCCCACTGTAATGACCTGATCTTACAAGGTCAAGGCGGATCCCGGGCCTTCGGGCGTAAAAGCACAATCGGGACATTAACGCCAAGGTGATTATGATTATTTTATTAAGATTTCAATTTCTCTAATGTTTAGTATACAATAGACAAAAAATTGCCCAAAGCTTACTTCATGGCCATGGATCGTAGTTCGTCTTGTTCGTGTACAACTGACTTACCGCTATACAGAATCAAATTCGACTTTTTTCTAACGGAATTATCGCTAGCGGCTGAACCGTGATTTGTCGCTAGAATAGTCCCGCGGACTTAAGTAACCCACTCTTTACGTATTTGTGTCTTTGACATTTGTCAACGGTGAAATTATTAAATATTTATGGTAGCATTTTTTAGTATATTTTTAAATATTTATGGTAGCTATTTTTAGCATAGAGAAAATATTTTATCTACAGAAGTAGAGAGTACATACCAAGTTTCAATTCGAGACAAAATGTCACACATCTCCATAACACACACACAAATGCAAATGCAGGGACGAATCAAGGCAGCCTATCTGCAGATAAATTATATTTTGCTACGAATTTCTACTCGTAACGAACATAAACAAATCTGACTTGTGGGTATATTTCGCTCCGGACTATTTCGTAATTTTTTTAGACTTGTCCGAAATGACGATTTAATATTGCCATTATAATAAAAGGTAAGGTGTCTTGTGAAACAAACCCACGCCCTGATACCTACCAACGTCTTTTTGATCTCTCAATCCTATATACCGTGAATCAGCAGTGCTTGCTTTTTCAAAAAGAAGAATTTGTTTGTTGCCTCATAACTTCTAAACTAAGTGGGTACCTACTTACTTATCGTAAGAAGCGACTTCATTGTCCACAGGTTGGCCTGCGTGACTTCACAATAAATTGCATATGATGCCCTCTAGAGGACATAGAACAACAAAAATTCATGAAAAGGGTATGTACATAAATATATCAAACAGGCAGCATATTCTTTATTTTCAGTATACGATGTGTTTCACGGATTAATTTTATTAAAGCTCTCGTGACATTATCATCATCATCATCATCTTGGCGTTAATGTCCCGGTAGTCCTCTCGCGCACGCGAGCCCTAGGGCCCATGATCCAGGATTTGGCGATTAGCTAATTACAATGGAGCGACTGCCATCTGACCTCCATGACCTAGCTACCAGTGGCACCTGACCAGATTGGATCATGGTTACAAATTCAGTTGCCTGAATTAGCAGGTTTCATCACGATGTTTTCCCTCACCATCAGAGCGTCGGTTAGAATTCAACTAACTCAGAAAAGAGTCATTAGTACAGCTAGTGTCAAATAAGAAGAGACTTGGCGGGTCACGTGGTTCGACTTGCGCTGTATACGATTACCTGGGCGAAATCCCCTCCGCTTACATTTCACAAGTCTCTCCTTTCGTGACGCGGGTTATACATGGCCGCAGCGGGATTCGAACCCGGTTCCTCTCGCATACGAGTCGGATACTCAATTACCCGGCCACCGACGCTCCTATTGAAGCTCTCATGTACCAAGGCGTAAAACTACCATTAAAGTTTACAGTATGACATGAGATATTTTTGTCTAATATATAATTCATATTTGAATAAAAATAATTAGTTGCCTTTTCCACGGTCATAACCGTCATAACATTTCAATATATCGCAGACAATTCACTGCGTATTTCGTAGTACCTAATTGGCATTTTGGAAATTCCTAACTGTACGAGGGATTTCCAGGTACAGTGCTTTAGTGGGCAGAGAAATTAATGTGTAAAGAATTATAGTGCCTTCCTTGTTGATGGATTTTCACATTAAGTAACTACACAGGATCTGTTATAAAAATCAGTTCTAAAAGTCGGTCGTTACTGATTGGACGCCAGTTAAACTGTTTCAGATCAGTTAACCTCATAAAATTGCTCAAGCGTGAAACTTTTCGTCGGGATTATTTGAACATAACAAAACACTGATATTTTCCATCTTCCAATGCGAATGTGAGACATCAAAATCACCAAGTATTAAGAAAACGCCATTCGAATTGTTTAAAAACTATTCCAAACTTTTGTCAAAGAACGAGTATAAAAATGCAATGTGGTTATTGTTGTGTGGAAAATATGCACATGCAATAGGTATGTAATAGTGTGTAGAACCCAACTTAGTGGTAAAGGACCCAGGATGGATCCCTGTGGAATACCACGATGAGTGGAGATATATGTTACAGAACTGTTATTATTGCACAACATGAACATATTGCTGACGAGTTATAATGTGGTAGGTACTGTCACCCCAACTGTCACTGGAAAGCCTTAACTTAATGAAACTAGAAATTAAAGAATATTTATTAAATTTATTTCTTTTTAAATTGCTAATATATTTATTGGTTGCAGCCGCAGCTAGCTTGTTTGGGAGCCAAAGGGGCGGCTGTCCAGGGTGCGGCGGCCCACGGGGCAACCGCTAAGGGAGCAGCAGCCAAGGGGGCGGCGGACCAAGGACCGGCGGCCAGGGGGGCGGCGGCCTTGGGAGCAGCGTAAGCGGGGGCGGCGTAGGCGGGCGCAGCGCTCTCGCTAATGATTTCGACGCGGCCATCGCCGCAGCTGTAGTCGGCGCCGGCGAAGCCGCTGGTCGCCATGTTGCCCTCCAGAGCCACGGTGGCCAGGAACGGCAGCTCGCCCATAACGGCTACGGGGCCCTCGATCGCGTTCTCAGAGCGTACGGAGATGCCGCTGGGGGCGATGGGGGAGGCGCTGGTCACGATGAAGGCGCCGCCGCTACTGCTGGCGATCGGCAGCGAGGCTGCAGACTGCCAGCCGCCGCCGCAGGGCGCAGAAGGTGCGGCGACCACAACCGCCGGCGCGGCGAGCTTAGCAGAGCCGATGCACGAGCCAACTGACACCTGGACATAAAGAGTGATATGATTAACTTAACAAACCTATTACTGAGTTGATAGGTAATGATCTTTGTATTTGAAGAATATGAAATTTACCTGAACGAAAAGCGCAAAAGCGCAGAGAGCGACGATGACTTTAGCGGCCATTGTTGATGGTTGATGTGAGCGATGAATTCACAATGTAGACCTGGAGGTAACATTTTATATGGATGCCTATTGCAATGTATAATAGTGCGTTATCATATTTTGTAATGTTCATAGATTGCAAAGACATGCCTTGCAGTGGTATTAGGTCAATAGTATTAGGTCAGATTGTATGACGTGACTTATCAGTAATTACAGAAATTTATTAAATTTTTTATTGAAATGGAAGTTTCTATCTAAATTGTAACCTGCGAGTATAATCGATAATATTAATAAAATGTATAAATAGAGTGGTCGGTGCTCAACAAATCATTCAGCATTCAGCCGTCGTTGAGTACTTACTTCAAATCATCATGTCAAGATTCGTGTTCCTGTCAGTGGGTTTGGCGGCGTGCCTGATGCAGGCGGTGTTCGGGCAGTACAGCTCTTGCAGCTGCGGCAGCGAATTGGCGAGCGGCACCGCGAACGGTTGGCCCACGACCACGTACAGCGCTGTGAGAGAGTGGCCTGCAGCGACGTACGGCGCGGCCGGCAGCCTGGCGGGCCCCGCCCACAGCCGCGGCATCTTGCCTGAAGCGTACACCGCCACCGGCACCGGCCAAGTGGCCGCGGCTGGCGAGATGTCGGTCGTCGGCTCCACCCTCGTCGTCGGCCGAGTGCCGGTGTCCGGCGCCGCGATGTTCGAAGGCAACGTGCCGGCCGCCGGCTCCGTGTCTATCTCTGGCCACTGCGGCTGCAGTTGCAATGATGATCGTATCTATTACTGAAAGGACATGTTTAAGTGTAAATAAATATTAATCATGCAACACATCTTATTATTAGCATTCCCACATACTTTTTCTTACAGTTAGTTAAGGAACGGCTTTTTTTTCAGTTTTCAATAGACTGTAGTATCACAGTATAACTTTTATGGCAACACTGGCACATGTCGTACAGCCAATAACGAAATAAAAAAATATTTTTACGCCTTTTAGCAAGGAGTTTCTTAAGTCATATCGAAGAACAACCAATGCGAACCGTAAAAACCTCCTTTTAAGAGGAGAGGGCATAAACATAGTGTGCATTGGGTGCCACACACCATTGACACCTAAAATGGCCTACAGATTTGCCCAATCAAAAACTTACTTGCGAACTAGCATTACATAATATGGCGAATCAACTCGCTGACAGCCTGTCATCGCCATAGAAACCTCAAACACATGGCCGGTCCTCTTTACGGAGAAACGAGTTTCTTTGTCATTTGTGGCACAAGATTGAGAATGACATGGCTTAACATGACTGTCATTATATAATGTCAATGTCTTAACGTAGGGGGGTATAAAAAGGCCACATTAGCGTTTCATGATATGTCATATATAATCCATGTTAATTTGTCACAAACTTATCTATAGCGTCCCAGTTGTTGACATTGACATAACAATTCAAAATGGAATCACTTAGTTCCAGTTTGGCGGTGGCAGGGATAAGATAGCCGCCAATGTTGGCAAGCGAAGATGGTGGAAAGGTAGAAAAGGGTAATTACCCACCTGGCCGGGTGTTGTGACCAGGGGACCAAGGGCCCAACAGTTGATCGTCGGAAGTTGTATATATGCCGTGGAAGTTGGCACATTTCTCTAGCGCGATGTAGGATTGTTAGCGCCATCTATGTGCGTATGCTTGCCAACCTTGTGTTCGTGTACTCGTAATGTGAGTATCGTTGAGTTTCCCTAGTGGAGCGATAGATGTCGCTACACCAGTATTGCTCAGATAAGTTTGTGTCACTCTAATCTGAAATGCTAATAAGATTAGAGTGACACAAACTTATATTTTAGGATAAGATTGCTCGCTGATGACACAGGAACTAAATTTGACAGTCAGCCAACAAAAACAATTTCTTTGAGAACAACTCACAATATAACAATGACAGGAACGCCAAACCCCTAAAGCAGATTTAACTGGTGCGGACCGTAGTTATTTATTCCTGCCTTTCAATAGGTGGGCCGGAACATGGATTCCGCTAACCAAGGGTCAAGGTGACCTATAGAACTCTTGAGAGTTGCATAACTGAAGTTGCTATGAACACCATATAATCCATAGAATCGACAGCTGGTGGCAAGAAAAGATTGTCGAGTGCTGACGATGTACCGGCGATAGCTGCCTCTCACAACCAAGGGATCACCTGACTAGTTTCTCGTGGGGATCAGACCAAAATGAACGCTGGAGACACAAAGCCGTACAAGATGAAAAGGCGGATTAGGCGGAAAAGAATTTAATGGAATTTAGTCGGGGAAACGACTTTTTTTTTTATCGTTTATTTAAGGACTTTTATACATAATGTACCTACATGCCAGCCCTATTGTAGCCTAATACAAAATTTCTAACAATGAAACAGCTGATCGCCGATCTCGTAAGGCGACTATTTATGGTATAACTAAACAAACAAATCCTCTCCATTCCCCCTCATCATTCCGAATGCTATACTAAATCATTTGCTGTTCATGTGGCTAGGCTATGGAACTCGCTGCCGCATACTGTTCGTAACAGTACCTCACTCGGTATTTTAAAAAAAAGAGTAAAAGAGCATTATCTTTCCACTTGCAATCCATAATATTATATATTTATAGGTATTTATTAAGTATTTGTGTTATTTATTATATATGTAGGTAATATTACTATTATATATATAGACACTTATTTAAGTAATTCAATTATATTATGTATTTGGGTGCACGTCATATCTGCCTCTCTATTCTAGCCCTCTCTCTTCGGTAGGTCTGCTGTAAGACATTTCTTTTTAGAAATAAGCTGTACCTTTTGTGATTGTTATCTTTATGTTCATATTATTGTAACTTTCTTTGTGCACAATAAATGGTTAAATAAATAAATAAATAAACAGATGTCTATGACGGGCAAGATAAAAAATGGGGAAGAGACTTATATAGTAGGACCACGCTAATTCCAAATAGTTTTTAAAAAAAATAAAAAAAATCTCTGTATGGCAACTAACGCGCGTGGTTGCGTTTTCAGTGTGTTCGACCACGCTTAGTCCGAATCAACTGACAGTGGTAGAAAATATAAAATGTGGATGTGGCAATATCTATTGGATAATCTGTCCTTGTCAGTCATTGTCCATTATTATTTAGGCAAACCGCACACTGGAACGCAGCACCGTACAGTTGTGCGTGACGTGCGTTAGTGCGTGACATAAAGTTATTTAAGCTGTCATCGGTTTCTATGGAAATTACTCATAGTCGAACACACTGAAAACGCATCCACGCGCGTTCGTGCGGATCCGTCGTTTTTTTTCATTGACACATTTGACACGGGCTGTGGGTCAGATAAGTTTTTGGCGCTGTACTTTCTACATAAAAAGGCGTCAAATAGGCCGCTGCTGTGAAGTGAGGTCTCCAGGATTGTCAAATAGGTATTCCGTTACTCCGTTCTCTAATTATTTTTCGCCTAAATAATATAATTTTATGATAAGATTATAACAATTTGGAGAATTCCTAAACTTTTTATTGTACATAAAACAATATAAAAATTACACATATTTCCAAATTTCACCAGAATGAATGCTGCGCTCCAATGTGCCAATCGCCTCAACAATATTTTTCAAATCAGTCAAATTCTTTGTTATGACTTTTATGAATGACGTTCTATGACGTAAGTAAGTAAGTAAGTAAGTTCTTTATTGCAACAACATAGCCTTTGGGCCAGTTTATCCTTTTCGGATATACAATAGTTAGATATAGGTACTTAACAACATATACACAGTCAACTTAATTAGTTAAATAAACTATAATAATGTACAAAAGTTAACAAAACACCATTTATAACTATAGGTATGCATCTAAACAAAAACATATCATACCTATGTAATAACAAAGAGAAAGATAAAAGAAAAAATATACTATACTAAAAAATACTATGTGCAAGTATTATCCAAGAGATAACAAAACACCACTAAATTGACACTAAGGTCTAAAATATTATGACTAACAAGTTAAAAATAAAAATGTAGTTAAGTAGGTAAGTACCTACTTATTTTGTTAATATTAAATGTTATTTGTCAAAATATTCTGTTAAACTGTAAAAAGTTTTAAGATTGAGCCATGTTGTTAAATTATTTTTAAATTTATTACCCTCTAACATTTTTATTTCTAGTGGTAGATTATTAAAAATTTTTATGACACTTATGTATGTACTTTTTTCGAAAATTCTATTATTTATCTGTTCAATGCATAAATCGTATTTGTATATATCTCGACTATTTATTCGTGTATCAATTTTATTTTTGAAATTATGTCTATTTTTCTTAATAAACATACAAATTTCCAGTATGTAAATACAAGTAAGTGTTAAGATATTATTATTTTTGAAAGTATCTCTTAAGGATTCCTTGCCATATTTATTATAAATTATTCGTAGACATCGCTTTTGCATGATTAAGGTCCTCTCGATTTCCACCGAGTTGCCCCAGAAAATTACCCCATAAGTAAGTACCGGATACACGTATCCGTAGTAAGCATTTAGTGCAACTTTTATCGAAGTAGTGTTAATCAGCATAGATAATAAATAACAATAGCTGGATAATTTACTATTTATACTATTTATTTGAATTTTCCAGTTTAAATTTGAGTCGATACTGATGCCTAAGAATTTAATCCAGTTTACTTCTTCTATTGATTTATCTGAATTATGGATGTTTAATTTAATAGGTGTTCTTTTGTAGTTATTAAATTGCATTATTTTGGTTTTGGTAATATTAACTTTCAGATTTAGTGTTGATAGCCATGTGATTATATTTTGTAATGTGTTATTTATTTCGTGTTCATATTCTACGTCAGTTAATTTGTCTTTTGAAATGAAAATATTAGCATCATCGGCAAACATGACACATAAATGTGTTGTTAACAGTGGCAGCTCATTTACATACACTAAGAATAGTAGCGGTCCAAGCAAACTTCCTTGTGGAACACCTAATTTGACGGTCATTATGTTGGAATATATCTGTTCGATAGTTTTTGTGCTTTTATTGTATGTATCTATCACTGTTGACTGAGTTCTGCCCTCTAGATAGGTCTTTATTAGGCTTAATGTATTTCCTCTAATACCTAGATTTTCTAGTTGAGTTAATAGTATGCTATGACTGACACAATCAAAGGCTTTGCTTAGATCTAGATATAGTCCTACGCAATGTCGTTTGTTGTTTATGTCATCCCATATTGATTTTAATGTTTTGTACGTTGCCATTGTGGTATTTTTAGCTTTGCGAAATCCAAATTGATTATTGTTAAATATGTTAAAGCTGTCAAAAAATGATAGAAGTCTATTATAGATTGCCCTTTCAAATATTTTAGATATGCAAGGTAGTAATGCGATAGGTCGATAATTGTTCATGTCATATTTGGATCCTTTTTTGTGTATTGGTTTGATTATTGCTTTTTTTAATTCCATAGGGAAGCATCCATTTTCAATGGAAAGATTAATGATATATACTAAGGGTTGAACTATATATTCAATGGAAGACTTTATAAGTCGTATGTTTATTCCGTCATGACCGGTACTGTTTTTATCTTTTAGTTCTTTAACAATCTTTTTAATTTCGTTTGCGTCAACAGGTTTCATAAATATACTTTTACAATTTTTATCTGTTGACGGTTTGTAGGTGTTTCTAGGCATATTATTATTATCGGTTTTATTAAAATTTATGTAATGATCATTCAATGTTGACGCTATTTGAAAGGGGTCAGATATAATCTGGTCATCCTTATTTATTTGCTCTATGCTTGTTTTTATATAGTTCGTATTTCGTGAATGTTTTTTTATTACTCCCCATGTTGTTTTGGTTTTATTAGAGCTTTTATTTATGCAATTTATGTTTTCATTTCTTTTAGATATGTTAATTACTTTTTTATATATTTAACAATAGTTTTTATATTTCTTTATACTATTTGCACATTTGCTTTTTTGTATTTGTAGATGCATTCGTCTTTTGTTTTTATTTGCTACAGTAATGCCTTTTGTTTTCCAACTTGTTTTTTTTTATACGTTATCTTATATCTTTTTAAAGGAATGCATAGATTATATATTAGCGTGTATATATCCATAAATACCTTGTATGCCTCATTAACATCTGTTTGTTGATATACTGTACTAAAGTTAATTTGTTTTAAATATTTGATAAATATTTCTAAGTTTTCATCGATTTTTCTTCTATAGGTATACCAGTATTTTTCATTATAGCTCTGTGTAGTTTGAACTTTTAGTATTTGCGCCGTGTGATCAGATATGCCTAAATCAAGTACCTCCGATTCATAATTCTTTAAGTTAGTGAGAATATTATCAATACATGTTTGTGAGTGGGATGTTATCCTAGTAGGTTGTTGGATAGTTGCTGTAACTTTGTGCGAATTGAGTATGTTAGTAAATTCCTGACATTTTTGGTCGGTTTCTAATAAATTTATGTTGAAGTCACCGCATATTATTAGTTTTTTACGTGCATTTCTAGGCCTTATTAACAATTTATATAATAGTGTTTCCAAACTCCTAAAGAATAGATCAATATTACCATTTGGTGTTCTATATAAACATATTACGTTAAGATCTAAGTCAGGTATTCTTGTACCACAGCATTCAAAATGATGTTCTATTGACATATCCGAAATCCAGTTGATTTTATGAGAAGTAATGCCATTTTTAACATATATTCCCACTCCACCACGGGATTTTTTTCTTCGTGAAAAGTATGAACTAAGGGAATAGCCATCTATTTGGAGAAATTTTACGTCATCTCCCTTTGCAAAAGTTTCACTAAAACAACAAATATCAACATTTTTTTCGCTACATAATAGTTCGAGTTGATCTAATTTTGACCTTAGACTTTGTACATTTAGATGTAAAACTTGGAATACATTTTTATTAGATAAGAAAAAACTGTTCGGAGGGCTTCGTTAGTACGTTTTCATTAGACTGCGTATTAATGGAGGGCAGTGTTGTCATTTGCTTATCTTTAATTTTGTTGAAGTAATATTCTATGGTTCCCCGTTTATACTGTCCGCCATCATCTACTATTTTGTAGTGAGTTGTGTCTGTCGATTTGGACAATTTAATTGTGTTTTGTTTTATTTTATCAAAATAAAATGGTATGGTACCAGGTTTGGGACCCTTTACGGTTTTGCACGTACCGTCTAAGAAACATGTTTTATAATCATGCGTGTTTATGTGTAGATTTACCAATTTAGTTACATATTTACTGGAAACGATAGTGTTAAAAGTAGGAATATAAAGGAATGTACAATTTTTGAAGCATTTCACTGTGGCTTCTATTTCTTGGTTCAGTTTTGCTTCATTTAGGTAACGATTACAACTAACGGCTGTTACTATTATTCTAGGTTTAGGTACGTTTTTCAGAATTGATGACAGTTCCATACAAAATTTGGTAGGGTTTGTCTCATTACAGCCCACAGATATAACCAGCCAATCGTCTTCATTTAAGTTCATTTCTTGGAGTTTGATATTCTTTGACATGTATTCTATCGGCGCATCCGTGAAAACATTTCCAGTTATGTGGTAGTCTCTGGCATTTTTTTCTTTTGATCGTAGTCTTCTAAGAAGCACAGCCATGTTGTTACATTGTTGATCACCTATGATGCACATTTGCGGAGTTTTTTTAGACGCTCTGTTTATAGCAGGTTGTATATTTGTGGTTCTAGAACTTTCCGATTTCGATTGTGATGGTCCTATCAAGACTTTGCAGGGTGTAGTGTTCGCGCCCAGTGGCTTCGGCGATTTATATGGCGAAGGCGTTTCTACGGCGGTGATGATATCGTCTACCTTCTCAGCAGGCATCGTATTTTTCGACAGTGAACATCCTACTACATTGTGGATTTGCTTATTATTGTATGTCTGTATTTGGTTTTCATAATTGAGAACTTTTTCCTTGAGTTTGAAGTTTTCTTTATATAGGTCGATGATTTCCATACGTGCTTTAGCTAGTTTGTTTATTAATTCGTTCACGTCCTCC
Source organism: Blastobasis lacticolella (assembly GCA_905147135.1). Classification (NCBI taxonomy): domain Eukaryota; kingdom Metazoa; phylum Arthropoda; class Insecta; order Lepidoptera; family Blastobasidae; genus Blastobasis; species Blastobasis lacticolella. The sequence continues at coordinate 3,514,292 of LR990067.1, forward strand.
TGCGAATGTTGTTGAGAAGAACCCACATTACTCATGGGACTGGCATCGCTGCTTAACGACAAATCTTGCTCGCAATCGATTAGCGTGTCGTCTAATGAGTCAACATTTATTTGCTTTCCGTGGTTTCTTTTACGAAAGGTTACGTTATTTGCATCGTCTATACTTAAATGTTCTGCAGAATGATGTTTGCCTACAGGTGTGTTAGAATTATCTCCCTTTCTCCGCTTGCATCGACATATTTGACACACCCAAGTGCTTTTTTTCTCTTCGTTGAGAAAATAAAACGAGTAATAGCGTTTACTATTAACGTTGGCACAGTTTAAGTCAAACGTTAGGTTGCAAAGGCAACATTGCAAGTACTCTCTATTTGTTATTTTTTCTGGGCATCCCCCGCAATTTTTAATATTAATTTCCATTTTTCTGTCGTGATATTTTACGTTAGCAGAATACACACGGCTATGTCTAGTGACTATTTCTTTTGATTGTTAAACTGAGTGGCTGAATACACAAAACGACATCTAGTGACTGTTTTCTTTTTTCGAATAATAAACGCAATAGTGAATCACAACGACATCTAGTAGTAGTCAGACGAAGCACTGTTGGTAACGCTACTCGTCGATAGATGGCGCCGTTCGTAAGGATTACGTAAGCGGGAACAGCGGAGAAAAATATCGTTAATTTTCACAATTTTCAAATATGAATTTGTTGGCGTCGTTTTCAAATATGTCACTGAATGCAATAGAACTGCATTTTAAACAAGTTTATGCACTGTATCACTTTGTTTTAAAAGCATTTTTACTAAAAAAATAGTTTTTGTCGCCTGAAATATCTTAATGAACTAGTACGAAGAGAGTTTTTAAATGCAACTTTTACAGCTGATAGGTATAAAATAGATTGGAGCATTCACTAGAGTTTCACGAATACACCATTTCAATTACTCGTTGAGTCAATTTGTTTAATAATATTCTGTTTACAAACACTTTTTTACTTTTAAGTCTTGAGTTAGGTTAGGTTAGTATTTGAATTGTTCTTATTTCTGTTTAAATTGAATACTTTGAATAAGAATAACACTCTTGCGTAATATACTACAAATACTAATGAAGTTTTAACACTTTTTGTTTAGATATAATAACAACTTATATTTTTAATTAATAAAATAGCACGGAAGTATTTGTTTATGTAGTGAATGAACGAACTATTTGGAACGGATAAAAGACATGGCATTAGTTGCCATACAGAGATTTTTTTTTAAATAGCGGTTCGGACTTAGCGTGGTCCTACTATAACTACATTTTTGGCGAACATCATGAAAATCTAACAGGTCTGAAACTTTTAGTAATATCTATATTGTGTCATGCAGTGACATGAAGGAGCCTTTCTCAGCTACAGCTGACGCCATGGCGCTGGTTTTCAGAATGGCGTTAATTTTGTTTATGTCCAGCGTAACCGTCCGATAGTTTCACCTGACTAACAATTGTACCGTAGCCAGATGCTTAATCTCAGATTGTATATCAACACTTCTTTCCTTAGAACACGTTAGATTTGGTCACATACATTAGGTCACCAACTTCCAGTAAGGTTTTGTTATTGTAAATGAACGTACCGAGGTATATAAGCTATAGTTTGGGCTTCTTTAAAATTTTTCTTCACTCATCATTCATATTAGAATCAAAAGAATGGCGTCCAAGATCATTTTAGCTTTCATCTCAGCGCTGTGCATTCAGGTATTTATTTGAAATAGATATTTTTTATTTTGACATCACAATACTCATTGAATAAGTTACAATTCTAAATCTAAATTTGCAGTGGTTTTACATCTTCTTTATCCATATGGTATTCGTTTATTCATATTAGATAAAATCCTTTTCTACTTAAAAAAAAATACTTTTACGTTATCTAACGTTTACGTTTGGACACGGGAAACGCATCCAATTTTGCCCAATATAGGTATAACATTTTATTTTCAATATTATATTTCGACAAGAAAATGGTTAACCCTGTGAAATAACCTATCTCAAGGATCAATTTTGGGACTCTTTCTATAAATTTTTATACTTCATAATGACATACGAGTCACCTAATTGAAAACGGAAACTGTTCGTAGCACCTGCGATTCCTCATCATCATCATCATATCAACCGAAAGACGCTCACCGCTGGGCATAGACCTCCCTCAGATATCTCCACAAAGGCCTGTCCTGTGCCTTCCGCATCCAGCTGGTACCTGCGATCTTTACCAGAGCGTCGGTCCATGTACATTTACCAGTCTGCGCAAGACTCGAATTCTTGAGGCTAATCTGCGATGTCACTGATTTTAGAAAGAACACAAGAATTTACACTTGAAAAAGAAAGAAAAACAGAACATTTATTGACACCAACAACAACACCACAACGTTGAAAAAGCCACAAGAAATACAAAAAGACAAAATAATATAAATACAAAATAAAATACCTACACAGATAGACTACACAGTACCGTAGGACGTAGGTATATACGTACTGACTATTACATAATGTGTAGTGCTGTGTTTGTGTAAAAAGGAGCTCACTCAGCATTATGCTGCGGCGTGAACCTGACGAGACCGACCTGCGGAGCTAGGCACGGACAAATGTACATAATACATAGAAAGTGCAAATATATACTAATAATATATTAATGTAATACCTAAATAAACTACATATAGTGGTCATAATTACTGATTGTTGTTGTGTAACATGTGCAGTGTGAACTGTGTAGTCGGCCGATGGAGGTGGGCCCCATCCGTGCACGTCCCTGTCCTTCGTACTGGGCCCACCTAACGCCACCTGCACCATAACATACTGCAGCCACACAGGGACGCCCGCACATGCGCGCCTGTCCTGACCACTAAAAATTCATACTACAATCTTCATGGCTCGATATACTTCGTGCCCACATACCTATTATAACATTCTGTGTCTTTGCAAGTGTAGTATTGCACAAGTAACTACCTACTCACTGTGTAAAAGCCCTTCCTATATCGTATTCTTTTACGTGAGACTCCATACATTCACCGCAGCATTTTTTGATTGCTTGTGCCGCTCTGGTAGAGGCCAAGTCCGCTACCGTATACGAGAGCAGGTCTGATGACGGTATACATGCTGTTGCACATAAATATGCTAGGGCAATTATGGTGCTGGACTGTACCTAAGTCAGTAGATGTAGCAACGATCTGAGCAAAATTACACCTGGTCTAACTCCCTTTTTCCAAACAATACGTCTACATAACTCTGCGTTCTCTTTGTGCTCGTCAGCTAAGTGAACACACTGCGTTTAAGGCGGCTATAGACAAACATAAATTGTGTTCTCGTGCACGACGACCTGGGGTCCGCCTTGACCATGATCCAGGATTTGGCAGATCAGTTAATTACAGTGGCGCGATTGCCATCTGACCTCCAATCTACCAGGGGAACCTGACTAGATTGGATAAATATATGAAATGGACTGAATGTGCAGGTATCATCACAATCTTTTCCCACACCGTAAGAGCATTGGTTCGTATTCAACTAATGTACATAACTCAGAAAAGAGTCATTGGTACATGACCGCAGTGGGATTCGAACCCGGTACCTCTTGCTTACGAACCGGACACCTTAACCGCTCAGCCACCGACGCTCCGCGACGATGATTATAATGGTTTCAGGCTATATCCGGGCAGTGGTCGTTGCAGCTGGGAACAACCGGCGGCGGGGTGTCCCGAGCTGCATCCACGGGCTTACTCATGTCAGACAGCGTCAAGGACAACTCCATCGACACATTACGTGGCCTCCTGTCTGCCGTCTCTCTGACCAACGCGGCTGGCAATCAGGCATCAGGGCAGAAGGCCTCAGCAGGCCTGACGGGCTCTCTCCCCGGATTGGTCTTTTACTGAATGCTGTACACAATGATATTGGGTCCTTACCTATGGAATTGGCGTTTCTTCGCAAGTATGTATATGTTTGCTCAAATATTTTTAATTGTACATTACGTATCAAAATTAATGCTTGATTTTAAAAAGAGTGTATGTTTAGATACGACACGTCGCTAAAATTAAATATAAAAAAATTCTTTAATTTTTATACGGGTTTGAAAATACCCCTTTTCAGTTGTCGTCCATTTTGTCTCTTTTAGCAGGTGTAATTTTATGAAAAGGGTATTTATCACAATAAAATAGTACGCACCAGTTATCTCAATATTGTTTAATTAAACCTAAAAAGTCTCCAAGAAATTTTAGATTTTAAATTTTAAAGAAATTTGGTTGTATGAAAATTACAGCTTTCGTCATTTTCGGCATAGAAAACGCCAATTTCATAGGTAAGGACCTAATATTACATTAAAAACAGGAAGTATGTAATATCATCGACTATGTGTATCCAATATTGACGTCCGACGACATTGAAGGACTCGTATGTTTGTAATTAAAATGTTAGAATTGTATTTCGTGTTGCTTTTTTTTGTTTACCTGCCTTTTATGTACCTAAAACTAGTAACGTTCCGTTTTGGCTGGAGCCGACCAACCGTCAGTTGCAGTCGATACTAATCGTTACGCAATACAAAACAAAGACATTTTTGGGTGCGGCGGACGTGGTCGTACGTCGGACCAAGGTCGTCTCCTCCGCGCATACGAATTAATCCAAAAGCTACTTTATTTTGAACAGCATAAGGATTGGTATCGACTGCAACTGACGGTTGGTCGGCTGCAGCCAAATCGGAGCGTTGGTTTAACAGGTACTAGTTTAAGTGGAAAATCAGATCCAGAAGGTGAGTTTGGCTTTGAATTAATAATACGCATATTACATTTGACTAAATTCAGTCAAGCAAAAAACATATACATAACATAACACTAAAATTATATCCACGCTTTCAAAAGGCGTGATTCATAAAGTACCTTATTTCATGAGCAATATGTACCTATTGCTGCCAATTTATAGAATACTTAATACATATTTTCTAGAACTATATAAAGATTGAGTGTTGTATGGTGCCTAAACATTTAGGTACAAGTAATTTATCCAACTTATAAACATGTTGCTTAGAAAAATAGTCACAATACAAAGTACAAAGGCGAGGCCCTAAGAGAGATCTCTAGAGATTTACTTTAAAACGAAAAGCACATTCTATGAACAATCAGTTTCGCCGTAATTTTCTCACTGTTAATAGAAATTTATCACATGGACTTAAGACACGATCCTTCAAAGTTTTCATATGAGGATAGCATTTTAAATTATTTACTTCATCTGCGTTAACTAAAACTCTTTGGCTCGTTTTTTAAAGACATCGAAAATTATAACAAATACATATATATATATATATATTTAATATATATTTAAAATAAGATTACGCGGAGCATGTGAAACCAAGCGACTCCGGTACGTCCAATAACTCCATCATCAACTATTATAATTAATTAATATACTAGAGGACACGGCGCGTCTTCGTTCGCGTACACCTACTTTACCTCTATCATTCTTTTCTTGCTTATAAACCTTCCTTTTGAATCAGTCTATTTATTGTTAAAACCGCATTAAAATCTGTTGCGTAGTTTAAAAGATCTAAGCGTACATAGGTAGAGACGGCACGAAGCGACTTTGTATTATACTATGTATAGATGTCGAGTGATGTATTGCTTATCATTGTGCGCACGCGCACGATTCGAAAATACCACGCGCTCTTGACGTATACCTACTAAGCGTCATTTAATTCATGACACTGCCGCTAGATGTCACTGCAGGTATTTTAGAACGCGCTAGCGAGGCGTCCGGTTCGTTTTCATAAGGCATCTCGGACCGGCAACATTTGTTAAGACCTTACTTCATAGGATCATTTCTATAGTAAGCTCTTCAAGCGATTTTCACTATATGTGAGACCTCATCAGCCACGATGAAGAGACGTGGCGCGGCGTCCTGAGCGTGAGACTGGCAACGACAGTGATGTCGTTAGCCATCGATGATCGTTCGCTCTTAACGCAAGTTGGGAGAGTGGGGCGTTGTCGCTTTCTGAGTGGCCTTTTTTTAACCCCTTTTAAATTATTTGAACAGGTTTTGTTTGCGTACTTCGTCCGCGTTGAAATCGTTTTTAGGACAGTTTTCATCTTTGTACCATGTGGCCATTTTAAATGACCTTCCTAATGAGAGTACAGCGTTGATACCGTATTAAGGTAAAATGCTTACTGAGTCGTACGAGTACGTAAATATACGCTGTTCGGTTTTAAAAACCTCCTTGAGTATTTTGAAATATGCGTCGTTTTCAATAGAGGGCATGTATTTTGGCACAGAATACCATACTTTATAAATACCTACGAACATATAGTATTGTACATGTGTATTTTGGTGTAGTTTTGAATATAAGATCCACGGAAACTGAACCGATGGGTACAGGCTGCCAGTGCCAGCTATATTATTCTAAATTATTTAATAAATTATTAATAATATATTGTGTACCTACAATATATTAACACTTTTGAGAAATAGAGAAAAAAAAAACTTATTTTGGTTTTGTTCTTTCATGTTGAGTTTTGTTACTTTATTGTTAGAAATATAATAGATTACTTACGGTAGGTACTTTTTATTTTTCTTGTAAACGATTACCATTTTATCACAAAATAGAAAACTAATAGAAGGTCTACTCCCGTCGTCTTCGAAAATTATTACCTAAACTTGCCGATTTACTAGGGTTGCGACTGTATTTATTCTGAATTTTGAAAAGAGTATTTAAAAGATCCATATTGCAAACGTCCATAGGCTGCGGTGACTGCTTACCATCAGGCAGGCCGCAAGCTTATTTGCTACCGTAGTGGTATAAAAAAAAGATCGAATAGAATTTTAAAGATCGTTTACAATAACATGTTGATGCGGCCCTTGCAAAGGACCAATATAGAATCCTTGTATCATAATTGCATCCCAAGCTGTTCAGATTGTGTAAGTGTGTGGCGACATCTATCGCTCTACTGCTCCAATAGGGAAGACTCAACGATACTCACATTACGAGTACACGAGCACAAGGTTGGCCAGCATCCGCACATAGATGGCGCTAACAATCCTACATCGCGCTAGAGAAATGTGCCAACTTCCACGGCATATATACAACTTCCGACGATCAACTGTAGGACCCTTGGTCCCCTGGTCACAACACCCGGCCAGGTGGGTAATTACCCTTTTCAACCTTCTCCCCATCTTCGCTTGCCAACATTGGCGGCTATCATTATCCTGCCACCGCCAAAAGTGTATTAGATTTTCCATACCAGCTTCAGACATTATGCGTTTAGTAGGCGTAATAATAATATACTGTCTGTTCACCTTTAAATTTAATGCCACCTGATTATGTTATGTTTTCTAGAGAAGTTTATTACATGACACATTTAGAATGAGTTTATTTTCTATGCAATATTGATTACAACTACCTATATCATACTGTAGCTGCAAGGTAACATCAATCAAAACGAAATGGCAATTTTAAAGAATTTTATATCTTCCTCATACATCAAGTAGCATGAGCTGCGGAAAAATTGGCCAAAGTAATTTGAATATAATATAAATAGAAAAGGTCCAAGCTGTGAACCCTGTGGAACCCCAGAAGGTATCGCCGAAAATTGTGACATAAAACATTTCAATAACACAGCCTGACTACGATTACTGAGGTAGGATTTCACCCATCTATGAAAATTGCCATGTATCCCGATGTCCCACAACTTTTTCTAAAGAGATTTGGGCAGCGCGCAACCGACGCCAACACAAAACAATGTACCTTCTAATCAGTCGTGTTTACTTTGTATTTACTTCTACGCGTGTCGCCATTTTGTCTTTACCACAAAAGCACAACTAATTAAACTTTAAGTTAAACTATAAAATCAAAAATGAAACCTCCAAATGTATAAATTCAGTCCTGAAATGACTGCAGGAAAGCTAAGATATAAACGTTTTGAGGGAAAAAGGTTACACCTTTTCGTTGCAATTGGTATTTAAATAAAACAATACACTGCAATTTTTCATCTTCCAATGCACATGTTAGACATTTAAATCACCCAGTATTAAGAAAACGTCATTTGCATTGTTTAAAATTGTTTTCGAACTATTGTCAAGTTTCGAAGTAAATGCAAGGTGGGTATTGTTGTATGCATTTTAGTGAAATAATCCTGGCCTCAATAGTGTGATAGTCGCCCAAGTCCTGGTCATCCCGGCATATTTTACAGAGTGTGGAAGCCATCTTGGTGTTACAAAACTGTTATTAATGCACAAAATTAACATATTGCTAACGAGTTCACCGTGGGGGTAGGTAGTGTTAACCCAACTGTCATTGGCAAGCCAACATAAGGCACCACATATCTACTTTATGTTTTTAACTTAGAGAAACAAGAAAGTAAAGTATTTGTTAAATACGTATGTATTTATTTTTAAATTGTCAATATTTTAGTAGTTGCAGCCACAGCCAGGTTGTTTGGTAGCCAGAGGGGCGGCTGTCCAGGGGGCGGCGGCCAAGGGAGTAGCGTAAGCGGGGGTGGCGTAGGCGGGCGCGGCGCTCTCGCTAATGATTTCGATGCGGCCATCGCCGCAGCTGTAGTCGGCGCCGGCGAAGCCGCTGGTCGCCATGTTGCCCTCCAGAGCCACGGTGGCCAGGAACGGCAGCTCGCCCATAACGGCTACGGGGCCCTCGATCGCGTTTTCGGAGCGCACGGAGATGCCGCTGGGGGCGATGGGGGAGGCGCTGGTCACGATGAAGGCGCCGCCGCTGCTGCTGGCGACCGGCAGCGCGGCTGCTGAGGGCCAGCCGGCGCCGCAGGGCGCAGACGCGGCGGCCACAACCGCCGGCGCGGCGAGCTTAGCAGAACCGATGCACGAGCCGACTGACACCTGGACATAGAGAGTGATATGAATAAGTTATCGAAACCTATTATACTACCTACCTATTATATTTATATTATTTATATTTGTATGTGTTTATATATGTATGTATTGTGTACTATTATGTATGGTGTATGTATTTATATTTCGTTGTACTATAGTATGTAAGTAAATTTAAGGTGCACGCCATCTGCCTCTCGATATAAAAAAAAAATTACAAAAAAAAAATTTTGACCTCTTCCGTTGGTCGGTTGGAAGATATTTCTTTAGAAATAAGCTGTACCTGCTGTGATTTTTTTCTGTATGTCTATTGTGTATACTTTTTATTGCGCACAATAAATGTTAAATAAATAAATAGTAAGTTGATAAGTGATGGTCTTTGAGGAATATGAAATTTACCTGAACGAAAAGCGCAGAAGCACAGAGAGCGACGATGACTTTAGCGGCCATTGTTAATGTTTGATGTGAGCGATGAATTCACAATGTAGACCTGGAGGTAACATTGGACTTTTATATGGCTGGCTATTGCAATGTATAATGGTGCGTTATCATATTTTGAAATGTTCTTAGATGCATGCCTTGCAATGGTATTAGGTCAATAGTATTAGATCGGTTTGTATGACGTGACTTATCAGTAATTACAGCATTTTTAATATAAGTTAGTATATACATTGTAACATACGAGTAAATAATTAGTAATAATAAAATATATAAATAGAGTGGTCGGTGCTCAACAAATCATTCAGCATTCAGCCGTTGTTGAGTACTCAATTCAATTCATCATGTCAAGATTTGTGTTCCTGTCAATCTGCTTGGCGGCGTGCCTGTTGCAGGCGGTGTTCGGGCAGTACAGCTCTTGCGGCTGCGGCAGCGGATTGGCGAGCGGCGCCGTGAGCGGTTGGCCCGCTACGACGTACAGTGCCCCGATCGGGTTACCAGCGGCGACGTACGGCGCGGCCGGCAGCCTGGCGGGCCCCACCTTCAGCGCCCCCATCTGGCCTGAAGCATACACCGCCACCGGCACTGGCCAAGTGGCTGCAGCTGGCGAGCTGTCGGTCGGCGGCTCCACCCTCGTCGTCGGCCGAGTGCCGGTGTCCGGCGCCACGATATTCGAAGGCAACGTGCCGGCCGCCGGCTCCGTGTCTATCTCTGGCTACTGTGGCTGCAGCTGCAATGATGATCGTATCTATTACTGAATAGATATGTTTGAGTGAAATCTTTCTTTTTTGCGGAAATAAATATTAAACACGAAACACATTTTATTATTTGTATCTATTACCGAAGCAATGATTACCTGACAGAATAAAATCTTTACGTCAATGTAATATTTCCTTTTATTGAACTCTTTTTGTCTTGAATTTGAATTCGCCGTAAGTGCCGATGGTCTCTGACAGAATCATCATCATCATTGTCTGAGCGGCCAATCCTGGCTTCTGCCTGGGTTTTTTCCTACACGTTACCCGATCTTCAGCATCTCACTGCGTAGGTAGGCCGTTGGCTCTCGCATCTAACTCGGCGATATCGATTTATTGCTTCCGGGGCTTTCCGCGGATCTCTTTTTTGATACCGCCTGGTTTATGCACCTATTTTCCATGTGCCACTGGTCTTTTCGCTGCACGTGACAAGCCTCTTAATCCGTTATGTCTCTCACGTCAATTCTGCCATGAATGTACTTATTCCGGACGCGGTCCAGTAGTGTACAGCGTGTACATCCACCGCAACATTTTTATTTCGGTGGTTAGTTACCGAACGTGATTCGTTAACGCCGGCGAGATCTCGATAATGATAACGATGATCATCTTATCGTTATTATCCCGGTTGTGATCTCTGGCTGAGAATGGCCGGCGGCGAAATGCACTCGATCCGTATGTGGTTAAGTTGAATGTCACTATTTTGTTTTTATTGCTTTGATACCGACGTACAATAAAACTACAAAATAAATAAATAGCATATATTTTACTTCATAAACCGAATAAAAGTTACAGTAAAGAACAAAAATTTTTACATACCTATGAAAAATGCGAAAAAAAAACAACTCCAATTTAAATATACCTTAAGGTAAGAAGTCACGATAATCAACCACAATAAAACAAATCTTCAATGTATTAATGAAAACTACATGGTAACATTTTAAGATAGTCCTTTGAAAAGGAACACATTCATAACATAAAAAGTGTTAAACAAATAATGAAAAAAAAGTATTATAAAAGAAAAAGAATCTAGTTTCAATTGAGCTTTACAGTTTCTTACGTGAATTTAGTGTTAGTTATTGTTAACAAGCATGACATGGCTTTGTGAGAGGTAGGTCTACGGTTTCTAATCTTGTGCTGTTTACGGAATTTGTCAATGGGCTGCCAAACAGACCCTATCTATACCGATTATAGCAAGAAGAATTAGATATATAAAGAAGATCATCTCGACGTTAATGTCCCGGTTGTGCTCTCGACAACGAGGGTCCGGGGTCCGTTGACCATGATTCAGGTTTTAGCGATCAGGTAATTGGTGCGAGGAAAGCATGTAAGGATGTATCGAAATGTAGGAATATCGAAGTGATTATCTTTCGCAGTACGGTGCGTCGCAATTTAAAGGACTCGCAGTTTAGAAATGTTGCTGTAAAGTACATCGATGCTTATTGGTTTCGCAGTAACGTGCGTCGGAATTTGTGTTTTCGCTGTTTAGAGATGACCCTGTAAAGTACATCGAACCTTTGTTGAGTCGAACCAGCGACTTTTCGCAGTAACGTGCGTCGCGGTCTTGTAAAGTCAAACTTTAAATACATCGTTGTAAAATGACATCGCAGTTTTGTGAAATCGCATAGGCGATCATCGAAGATTGTTCGTCGCAAAAATGAGGTACAGTCCATTGTTTCCAGTGGACCTTCTGCTTGGGGCGGGCCGTTCTTTATTTTGTGGTTTTATTGTACGTCAGTATCAAAGCAATAAAAACAGAATAGTGACATTCAACTTAACCACATACGGATCGAGTGCATTTCGCCGCCGGCCATTCTCAGCCAGAGATCACAACCGGGATAATGACGATAAGATGATCATCGTCATCATTATCGCGATCTCGCCGGCGTTAACGAATCACGTCCGTTAACTAACCACCGAAATAAAAATGTTGCGGTGGATGTACACGCTGTACACTACTCGACCGCGTCCGGAATAAGTACATCCGTGGCAGAATTGACGTGAGAGACATAACGGATTAAGAGGCTTGTCACGTGCAGCGAAAAGACCAGTGGCACATGGAAAATAGGTGCATAAACCAAGCGGTATCAAAAAAGAGATCCGCGGAAAGCCCCGGAAGCGATAAATCGACATCGCCGAGTTAGATGCGAGAGCCAACGGCCTACCTACGCAGTGAGATGCTGAAGATCGGGTAACGTGTAGGAAAAAACCCAGGCAGGAGCCAGGATTGGCCGCTCAGACAATGATGATGATGATTATGTCAGAGACTATCGGCACTTACAGCGAATTCAAATTCAAGACAAAAATAGTTAAATAAAAGGAAATATTACATTGACGTAAATATTTTATTCTGTCAGGTAATCATTGCTTCAGTAATAGATACAAATAATAAAATGTGTTTCGTATTTAATATTTATTTCCGCAAAAAAGAAAGATTTCACTCAAACATATCTATTCAGTAATAGATACGATCATCATTGCAGCTGCAGCCGCAGTAGCCAGAGATAGACACGGAGCCGGCGGCCGGCACGTTGCCTTCGAATATCGCGGCGCCGGACACCGGGACTCGGCCGGCGACGAGGGTGGAGCCGCCGACTGACATCTCGCCAGCCGCGGCCACTTGGCCAGTTCCGGTGGCGGTGTATGCTTCACGCAAGATGGAGGCGCTGAGGGCGGGGCCCGCCAGGTTGCCGGCCGCTCCGTACGTCGCCGCTGGCAACCCGATCGGGGCACTGTACGTCGTAGCGGGCCAACCACTCGCGGCGCCGCTCGCCAATCCGCTATCGCAGCCGCAAGTGCTGTACTGCCCGAACACCGCCTGCAACAGGCACGCCGCCAAGCAGACTGACAGGAACACAAATCTTGACATGATGAATTTAATTAAGTACTCAACGACGGCTGAATGCTGAATGATTTGTTGAGCACCGACCACTCTATTTATATATTTTATTATTACTAATTATTTACTTGTATGTTACAATTTATTTACAAACTTCTATTAAAATGCTGTTTTTACTGATAAGTCACGTCATACAAACCGATCTAATACTATTGACCTAATACCATTGCAAGGCATGTCTTCGCAATCTAAGAACATTACAAAATATGATAACGCACCATTATACATTGCAATAGCCAGTCATATAAAAGTCCAATACTACCTCCAGGTCTACATTGTGAATTCATCGCTCACATCAAACATTAACAATGGCCGCTAAAGTCATCCTCGCTCTCTGTGCTTCAGCGCTTTTCGTTCAGGTATATTTCTTATTCCTCAAATACAAAGATCATTACCTATCAACTCAGTAATAGGTTTGTTAAGTTAATCATATCACTCTTTATGTCCAGGTGTCAGTCGGCTCGTGCATCGGCTCTGCTAAGCTCGCCGCGCCGGCGGTTGTGGCAGCCACGCCTTCTGCGCCCTGCGGTGCCGGCTGGCCCTCTGCAGTCGCGCTGCCGATCGCCAGCAGCAGCGGCGGCGCCTTCATCGTGACCAGCGCCTCCCCCATCGCCCCCAGCGGCATCTCCATGCGCTCCGAGAACGCGATCGACGGCCCCATAGCCGTTATGGGCGAGCTGCCGTTCCTGGCCACCGTGGCTCTGGAGGGCAACATGGCGTCCAGCGGATTCGCTGCGGCTGACTACAGCTGCGGCGATGGCCGCGTTGAAATCATTAGCGAGAGCGTCGCGCCCACCTACGCTGCCCCCGCTTACGCTGCTCCCAGGGCCGCCGCCCCCCTGTCCGCCGCTCCTTGGTCCGCCGCCCGCTTGGCCGCCGCTCCCTCAGCCGTTGCCCCGTGGGCCGCCGTCCCCTGGACGGCCGCCCCTCTGGCCCCCAAACAAGCTAGCTGCGGCTGCAACTACTAAATATATTGACAATCTAAAAATAAATACATATTTAACATATACTTTACTTTCTTTTTTCACTAAGTTAAAAACATAAAGTAGATATGATAGGTATGATAGTAAATGCCTTACGTAGGGTTTCCAGTGATAGTTGGGTTAAGACAAGCTACCCCCACGGTGAACTCGTTAGCAATATGTTCATGTTGTGCATTAAAAACAGTTCTATAACATATTGCTCTACTCGCCGTGGTATCCCACTGGGATCCATTCTGGGTCCTCTCCCAATAAGATGGCTTCCACACGTTATAAAATATGCCGAAACGACCTAGACGTGGGCGACTATCACACTATTGAGGCCAGGATTATTTTACATGCATATGCATGTGCATATTTTCAACACTAAAATAAACACCTTGCATTTATACAATTTCTTTGACAATAGTTCGAAAACATTTTTGAACAATGCGTATGACGTTTTCTTAATACTGGGTGATTTTAATGTCTCACATGCGCAAATGAAGATGAAAAATAGCAGTATTTTGTTATGTTAAAATAACAATCTTAACAGAAAGGTATTATGCTTGAGCGATTTTATGAGTTTAACTGATCTGAAACTGTTTAATTGGTGTCTAAATAGCAAACCGACCGAATTTTAGACTTGATTTTAGTAAGAGATCCTGTGTAATTACTTTATGTGAAAATCCATGGACGAGAAAGGATCCTCACAAAAATTTTTTAGACATATTAACTTCTCTCCTCACTTAAACACTGTTCCTGGAAATTCCTCTTACAGCTAGGAGCTTTCATAAATGCTAATTACTGCTAAATACGCGATGAATCCTCTGCGATAGATTGTATTATGAAGGTTATGACCGTGAACCAGGCAACTGATTATTTTTATTTGAAAATTAATTATATATTAGACAAAAATATCCCACGTCATACTGTAAACTTTAATAGTAGTTTGCCACTTTAGTACTCGAGAACTTATAAAAATTAATCCTTGAAAAACGTCGTGCACATAAGAAAAGGGAAATTGACAGAAATCTACCAAACATGTCTGGTGTCCATAGGCGGCAGTGACCACTTTCCATCAGGTGGCCCGCTTGCCTGTTTTCTGCCGTATTACTAAAAAAAAATTCAATATTTAAGAAACCGCGAACGGATCTTAGGGAGACAATGCTGAAAGACGTATATACGAGTAGACTACGCTGAGTTCACCTACGCTGAATTACCAAAATTCTTTAGGACTTTCATAAAATCTTAATTTTCCTTGAATTCGATACCAGATAGTATGACATTTGAAATCTACGGAGTATGAGTCTATTCGTACAAGCTTTAATAACTATTTCAACTTTGCCTTTACTACACCCCTTGACGGTCAATAAAGTTGTGAAAACATTGTTATGAATGAGGACTCTATAGTGTCTCATCAATTC
Source organism: Blastobasis lacticolella (assembly GCA_905147135.1). Taxonomy (NCBI): domain Eukaryota; kingdom Metazoa; phylum Arthropoda; class Insecta; order Lepidoptera; family Blastobasidae; genus Blastobasis; species Blastobasis lacticolella. The sequence goes on from LR990067.1 coordinate 3,529,601, forward strand.
GTATTTCCGCCTGTCAGGTCACCAAATTTCTTGAAAATATAAATGTAAATAAAGGTTCAGGCTATGATGGGATTCATTCGACTTTTATTAAAGCATGCGCGAAAGAATTATTCATTCCACTTGCTGAAATTTACAATATCTGTCCGAAGGATACTTTTCCAACACATGGAAAAAAGCCATAATTACCCCTATTTTTAAGGGAGTCGTGGTATCGACACCAACTTGGTGACATACACAGATTTATAATTAACGCATTGGATGCTGGTTGTCAGGTTGACGCTATTTCAACTGATTTCTCGAATGCGTTTGACAAGATTGTTGTTGGTAATGGGTGTAATCCTAGCTCAGTAATCGTAGTAAGGCTGTGTCACTGAAGGGTTTTATATCACAATTTTTGCAGATGCTTCCGGGGTGCCACAGGGTTCACATTTTAGGTCTTTTCTCTTAATCGTTCTGCAATTCATGCTACTTGATGCACTGTACCACAAACTATGCAAATAATTCCTTTATTAGAAGAACCGCACGCTTTTTAAATGTTTTGCTGAATTATATCGAAATCCTTGCGAAGTACCTGTTACAGTACATAAATAAATATAATCACAAATTGTTAATATAAGCTGTGTAATATTTATTAGCAACATTGTCAGTCGCAACTTATTAACTATCACAGTTTATAAATGAAATAGGAAACTTTAGGTCTATTTAATTAACTGGTATTATTTGTGTAAATTGCCGTGTGGTGTCCGGCAGAGTAGAATAGCACCAACCCGTTACACTCGTGAATGTCTTATAAGGCAACTAATGTTTTCGAGACTCCGTAGGCTGGAAAATGGTCAGCAGCGTTTTCCATTGTTACATTTATAATTCTGCAATATTCAACCCGCCTGCACAGCGTGGAGATTATGGTAACTACCTTCCCTTTCATGGAAGAGGCCCTAAGTCCTGCAGTGGAATGTTATGGCCTGTGATGATGATGATTAGTATAAACAACTTTTGTATCGAAGAAAATAAAAAAAAGGATGCTATCAGAGTTTAGTTTGGTTTGTCCCGCAAATAAAATAATAAAATGTGTTCCGTGGGTAATATTTATTTACGTAAAAAAAGAATATATCACTTATCACTTAAATATTTCCATTCAGTAATAGATACGATCATCATTGCAGCTGCAGCCACAGCGGCCAGAGATAGACACGGAGCCGGCGGCCGGCACGTTGCCTTCGAACATCGCGGCGCCGGACACCGGCACTCGGCCGGCGACGAGGGTGGAGCCGACGACCGACATCTCGCCAGCCGCGGCCACTTGGCCGGTGCCGGTGGCGGTGTATGCTTCAGGCAAGGGGCTGAGGGCGGGGCCCACCAGGCTGCCGGCCGCGCCGTACGTCACCGTTGGCAACCCGATCGGGGCGCTGTACGTCGCTGTAGGCCACTCTCTCACAGCGCTGTATGTCGTCGCGGGCCAACCGCTCGCGGCGCCGCTCGCCAATTCGCTGCCGCAGCCGCAAGAGCTGTACTGCCCGAACACCGCCTGCATCAGGCACGCCGCCAAACCCATTGACAGGAATACAAATCTTGACATGATGATTTGAAGTAAGTACTCAACGACGGCTGAATGCTGAATGATTTGTTGAGCACCGACCACTCTATTTATACATTTTATTGATATTATCTATTATACTCGCAGGTTACAATTTAGATAGAAACTTCCATTTCAATATTTTTTTATTAATTTCTGTAATTACTGATAAGTCACGTCATACAATCTGACCTAATACTATTGACCTAATACCACTGCAAGGCATGTCTTCGCAATCTATGAACATTACAAAATATGATAACGCACCATTATACATTGCAATAGGCAGCCATATAAAACTCTAATGTTACCTCCAGGTCTACATTGTGAATTCATCGCTCACATCAAACATCAACAATGGCCGCTAAAGTCATCCTCGCTCTTTGCGCTTCTGCGCTTTTCGTTCAGGTAAATTTCAAATACAAAGATTTATATTAACCTATCAACTCAGTAATAGGTTTGTTAAGTTAATCATATCACTCTTTATGTCCAGGTGTCAGTCGGCTCGTGCATCGGCTCTGCTAAGCTCGCCGCGCCGGCGGTTGTGGCAGCCACGCCTTCTGCGCCCTGCGGTGCCAGCTGGCAGTCTGCAGCCTCGCTGCCGGTCGCCAGCAGCAGCGGCGGCGCCTTCATCGTGACCAGCGCCTCCCCCATCGCCCCCAGCGGCATCTCCGTGCGCTCCGAGAACGCGATCGACGGCCCCATAGCCGTTATGGGCGAGCTGCCGTTCCTGGCCACAGTGGCTCTGGAGGGCAACATGGCGTCCAGCGGATTCGCTGCGGCCGACTACAGCTGCGGCGATGGCCTAGTACAAATCATTAGCGAGAGCGCCGCGCCCGCCTACGCCGCCGCCCCTTACGCTGCTCCCTTGGCCGCCGCGCCCCTGTCCGCCGCTCCTTGGTCCGCCACCCGCTTGGCCGCCGCTCCCTCAGCCGTTGCCCCGTGGGCCGCCGTCCCCTGGACGGCCGCTCCTCTGGCCCCCAAACAAGCTAGCTGCGGCTGCAATTACTAAATATATTGATATATATCTAAAATAAATACATGTTTAACATATACTTTACTTTCTTTTTTCACTAAGTTAAAAACATAAAGTAGATATTATAGGTATGATAGTAGATGCCTTACGTTGGGTTTCCAATGATAGCTGGGTTAAGACAAGCTACCCCCACGGTGAACTCGTTAGCAATATGTTCATGTTGTGCATTAAAAACAGTTCTATAACATATTGCTCTACTGGCCGTGGTATCCCACTGGGATCCATTCTGGGTCCTCTCCCAATAAGATGGCTTCCACACGTTATAAAATATGCCGAAACGACCTAGACGTGGGCGACTATCACACTATTGAGGCCAGGATTATTTTATGCATATGCATGTGCATATTTTCAACACTAAAATAAACACCTTGCATTTTTACACTTGTTCTTTGACAATAGTTCGAAAACATTTTTAAACAATGCGGATGACGTTTCTTAATACTAGGTGATTTTAATGTCTCACATGCGCATTGGAAGATGGAAAATAGCAGTGTTTTGTTATGTTCAAATAACAATCCAGACAGAAAGGTCGATTATGCTTGAGCGATTTAACTGATCTGAAACTGTTTAACTGGTGTCTAAACAGCAACCCGACCGAATTTAAGACTTGATTTTTGGTAAGAGATCCTGTGTAATTACTTTATGTGAAAATCCATTGACGAGAAAGGATCCTAACCATGATTCTTTATACATATTAATTTCTCTCCTCACTCAAACACTGTTCTGTGAACTGAACTTCCTTAAATGCCAATTACTGCCAAATACGCGATGAATCCTCTGCGATAGATTGGAGTATTATGAAGGTTATGACCGTGAACCAGGCAACTGATTATTTTTATTTGAAAATTAATTATATTTTAGATAAAAATATCGCACGTGATGCTGTAAACTTCAATAGTAGTTTGCCGCTTTAGTACTCGAGAACTTATAAAAATTAATCCTTGAAAAACGTCGTGCACATAATAAATGAAAAATTTATAGAAATTCACTCGATTACCAAACATGTCTGATGTCCATAGGTAGCAGTGACCACTTTTTTATTTTTATTTTTTATAACAAACAAGGCCGGCATTTGACCGCCATCTCACCTGTTGGTAAGTGACGATGCGGCCGAAGATGAAGCATGCCCGTCTTGGAACAGCCTATTCACTCTAGCCTTAAAGGCATCCAGATTATATACATCAGGGAACACACACGCAGGCAAAGCGTTCCATCAGGTGGCCCGCTAGCCTGTTTGTCTGCCGTATTACTTTAAAAAAATCGATATTTAAGAAAGCGCGAACGCAACTAGGGAGACAATTCTGTAAGACATATATAGACTACGCCGAGCTTAATAATCCTAATTACAAAAATTCTTTTGGTTTTTCATATATTCTTAATTTTCCTTGAATTCGATACAAGATAGTATGACAAATGTCAAATGTATTTCAAATGAAAACGTGATATCTACGGGGTATGAGGGGTCGCGGTCTTGGTGTCGACACCAACTTGGTGACATACACAGAGTTATGGTTAACGCATTGGATGCTGGTTGTTAGGTTGACGCTATTTCAACTGACTTCTCGAAGGCGTTTGACAAGAATTGTTGTTGGTGATGGGTGAAATCCTAGCTCAGTTATCGTAGTCAGGATGTGTCACTGAAGGATTTTATATCACAATTTTTGCAGATGCCTTCCGTGGTGCCACAGGGATCACATTTTAGGCCTTTTCTCTTAATCGTTCTGCAATTCATGCTACTTGATGCACTGTACCACAAACTAAGCAAATAATTCCTTTATTAGAAGAACCGCACGCTTTTAAAATGTTTTGCTGAATTATATCGAAATCCTTGCGAAGCACCTGTTACAGTACATAAATAAATATAATCACAAATTAATAATGTAAGCTGTGTAATATTTATTAGCAACATTGTCAGTCGCAACTGATAGCTTATTAACTATCACAGTTTATAAATGAAATAGGAAACTTTAGGTCTATTTAATTAACTAGAATTATTTATGTAAATTGCCGTGTGGTGTCCGGCGGAGTAGAATAGCGCCAACCCGTTACACTCGTGAATGTCGTACAAGGCAACTAATGTTTTCGAGACTCTGTAGGCTGGAAAATGGGCAGCAGTGGTTTCCATTGTTACATTTATAATCCTGCAATGTTCAACCCGCCTGTCAAGCATGGAGATTATGGTAACTACCTCCCCTTTCATGGAAGAGGCCCTAAGTCCTGCAGTGGACTGTTATGGGCTGTGAAGGTGATGATTAGTATAAACAACTTCTTGTTTCATGGAATATAAAAAAAAAGGATGCTATCAGAGTTCAGTTTGGTTTGTCCCGCAAATAAAATAATAAAATGTGTTTCGTGGGTAATATTTATTTACGCAAAAAAGAATATATCACTTATCACTCAAATATTTCCATTCAGTAATAGATACGATCATCATTGCAGCTGCAGCCGCAGCGGCCAGAGATAGACACGGAGCCGGCGGCCGGCACGTTGCCTTCGAACATCGCGGCGCCAGACACCGGCACTCGGCCGGCGACGAGGGTGGAGCCGACGACCGACATCTCGCCAGCCGCGGCCACTTGGCCGGTGCCGGTGGCGGTGTATGCTTCAGGCAAGTGGCTGAGGGCGGGGCCCGCCAGGCTGCCGGCCGCGCCGTACGTCACCGTTGGCAACCCGATCGGGGCGCTGTACGTCGCTGCAGGCCACTCTCTCACAGCGCTGTGCGTCGTCGCGGGCCAACTGCGTGCGACGCCGCTCGCCAATTCGCTGCCGCAGCCGCAAGAGCTGTACTGCCCGAACACCGCCTGCATCAGGCACGCCGCCAAACCCATTGACAGGAACACGAATCTTGACATGATGATTTGAAGTAAGTACTCAACGACGGCTGAATGCTGAATGATTTGTTGAGCACCGACCACTCTATTTATACATTTTATTGATATTATCTATTATACTCGCAGGTTACAATTTAGATAGAAACTTCCATTTCAATATTTTTTTTATTAATTTCTTTAATTACTGATAAGTCACGTCATACAATCTGACCTAATACTATTGACCTAATACCACTGCAAGGCATGTCTTCGCAATCTATGAACATTACAAAATATGATAACGCACCATTATACATTGCAATAGGCAGCCATATAAAAGTCTAATGTTACCTCCAGGTCTACATTGTGAATTCATCGCTCACATCAAACATCAACAATGGCCGCTAAAGTCATCCTCGCTTTTTGCGCTTCTGCGCTTTTCGTTCAGGTAAATTTCAAATTCCTTAAATACAAAAATCTATCAACTCAGCAATAGGTTTGTTAAGTTAATCATATCACTCTTTATGTCCAGGTGTCTGTCGGCTCGTGCATCGGCTCTGCTAAGCTCGCCGCACCGGTGGTGGCGGTAGCCGTGTCCCCCGCGCCCTGCGGCGCCGGATGGCAGTCTGCTGCCTCGCTGCCAGTCGTTAGCAGCAGCGGCGGCGTCTTCATCGTGACCAGCAACTCCCCCATCGCCCCCAGCGGCATCTCCGTGCACTCCGAGAACGCGATCGAGGGCCCCATAGCCGTTATGGGCGAGCTGCCGTTCCTGGCCACCGTGGCTTTGGAGGGCAACATGGCGTCCAGCGGATTCGCTGCGGCCGACTACAGCTGCGGCGATGGCCGCGTCGAAATCATTAGCGAGAGCGCCGCGCCCGCCTGCGCCGCCCCCGATTACGGTGTTCCCTTGGGGGCTCCTTGGTCCATTGCCTCCTCGGCCGCTGCTGCCCCATTGGCCGCCGGTCCCTGGGCAACCACCTTGTCTCCCAAACAGGCTGGCTGCGGCTGCAATCAATAATTTATCACGAAATAAATGATGATCTTCTTACTTTTTTGTTTTTATAATGTAAGTACTTCATCAAGTGATATTAATTGGTGCAGTTATTCTCGACCAAGACACCGGTGGAGTTGTCGGTGTGTTAGGAGTTAGGAGTGTCGGTAGCCAGGCGGTTGAGTATCCGACTCGTAAGCGAGAGGTATCGTGTTCGAATCCCACTGCGGCCAATGACTCTTTTCTGAGTTGAATTCATGTACATTAGTGGAATTCTAACCGATGCTCTTACGGTGATGGAAAACATCGTTATGAAACCTGAAAATTCAAGCAACTGAATTTGTAATCATGATCCAATCTGGTCATGTTTCCCTGGTAGTAGGGTCACGGATGTCAGATGGCAGTCGCTTCACTGTAATTACCTGATCGCCAAATCTTGGATCGTGGTCAAGGTGGACCCTGGGTCCTCTTGCTCCTGGGATATTAACGCCAAGATGATGATTCTCAACCGAAACACCGCTTTACCTGCGAATTGAATAAAAGGCCCTATAGATTAACAGTTCGCCGGAGCATAACGGTCTGTCAGTTAATCGCAATAGGTCATACTAACAGTTCCGTTCAAGGTATCGGACTGATGATTAATATGAACTGAGAGTGTGTGACCGCGTAACAGATATCGGCCGTACAGTCCTTGGCAGGCTTTGAGGCACAATAAGCACACATGAGGAAGTAGTAAGCCGGCGGCCCGTCTACCGTCAGTGGAGCACCTTTCAGTTTTATAAAAGCTGCCGACTCACAATTGCTAGTGTGTTGTCGCAGACGTCGCAGCAGGCCATTGCCGACAGGCAATAATCGCTTTAGTGTATAGACATTATTAGCCTAAGACAGCAGGCGGATTGATAATGAATGGTGCCCTTAACGTGGTTCTATGACTTATGTAAGATGAGCCCGTTACATGCAAACCACTACAAAAGGCGTAAATCTTACAGTTGAACTCATCGACCAAATGAGCGCAAACAACCGCAATTGTTTCATTTGCAAAGAGGGTTATTAGGCCTACCGTGATGGCCGATGTGAGATAATTCACAAAAAGCAGGAACAAAGAATTCCCCAGCGCCGAACCCTAGGGAATACCTATAATAACTTCGCCAGCGGTGGACCTGTACTTACGTCCATCTGACGACACTTCTACAGTTTGTTGTCTATTCAGAAGAAACGATTTTAATAATTCATTGTGAGAGTTCTGATGATGAGATTCAACATTATAATATACAGCTTCTGATGCACCTTAATTAGTTTCATAAAACTCTTTGCATCCATCAACTCCCCGGTAGTGGAAAATTATGAAAAAATTGTTACAGCTTGGCAAACAATAGCTGTAACAAATTTTACAACTCCTTTTCGTGTGGAAGCGTGGCATGACAATAGTAGGGTTAATCCCGCCCAGTTTACTCCACATACTATCAAGTTGTCATGACACTTGTCAAGGCATTTATCAAGCGGCATAAATATGAATGGTCGCCATAAATGTTCCCCATATCATTGTCAATGTCCATATAATTATCCCCCGTTAATCACACGGTATGTCACTTGACATCTTGCATTATAGATTACGTACAGCATCAATCTTTAGTAATTTAAGTACCTAAATAAATAGCACCTGATTTCAGACAACTCTCAAAGTCAAATTTTAAAATTGGGAAAAAAAGAGCACCCGTTCGTAACGTATAAAGTTTTGGAAATGATATTATAATATTTTATGTTGTACCGCCTAAAAAGTTTAATTTACCCTGATGTATTTTGACATGGATATATTTACCATGGAGGTCGAAAACCGTGCCAAAGAACGAAGGTAGTGCTCTGGTCTCTCTGCAATCGACTGTACGATTACTCAGTATTAAAACCAAATGCTAATCATGAATTGTTTAACAACATTGTTCCTTCCTGAAATCATGATCAGATTGGTCACATCCATGAAGTCATACAGGCTTTGTTGTTGAAGTTAACAATCAACTACTGATAGGGGCGATGTATATAAGCTGCAGTTCTTCGAAATCATTCTGCAGTACTGTATCAGAATGGCGGCCAAGATCACTTTGGGCCTCGTCCTTGCTCTGTGCTTCCAGGTTTGTTAACTTTGTGGTTTGTTATAGTTTTAATGGCTTTACAGTTTTACTAAGTGGTAAAGGAACTTAACTTTGAAGATCAATTCATTTATATTTTTAGTAACTTTAATATCTACTTAGATTACTATGGTACTAAACATTCAGTTACGCCATGATCCCGAAAATACCACGGTATTTCGGTATAAATTGTGTTTCATAATATGTATGTTATGAGCCAAGTGATTAATCCAAATATTATTTACAATGCCTGAGCAACGTGATAACAAGTTCAATCGGGCAATTTGGGTAAACTGATAATTTGACCTGGTTCGTATCATAGCCGTAAGAGTCATTTACCTAACCCGCGCCAGTTTTTAATGCCACTCCAAAAAAATAGTTTTTTTTCTGCCACTCGCCAGCTGTTTTTGATAGATTCGGTTTATTGATATATTAAATAAAAAATATTAATATGAAATTACAGGCATGAGGCATTTCATCTTAGTACTTACAGTGACATCACCTGTGCACCTGCTGTTCTACATTTTCCACAAATATTTATTTTTGCTACCTGCTACCTCAATGTATGAATTGTAGATGTTATGTACGACAGTTATGACTGGACTATGATCAGGTAGACTGTCAGCTCGTTGGTCATTAAGTAGAATAAAAAAAACTGTGAAATTAACATATTTTCTGATTCCTGTTCAGGATATGTATGAAATTCCTAGAAAAAGATTGTAGACAATACATTTACGGTAATATCAACATTAATTATTTCGAGTTTAAGCGGATCATAGCGGTCGCGGTTTTCATCCAACCCTTTGTTCAAAAACTTTTGTATTAGTTACGGAGATTTTTTTTTGATGCCATTTGGTAGCCACCTGATGCGGAGCTGCCTATCGACATCAGTAACATCGGCGGCGTCGCCAATGTGTTGCCCACGTCTAATGACACCTCTGACACCTTGAACGATCCCATGTCATAGTCCAAAGGAAACAATGTGACTGGAATCTCATTCCACATCCTAAGCGACGTTCTTTCGAACTGTTCTATTGTACCACAACAGGTTCTATATAAAGCAAATGAGCAGCCAGCCTGCGTCTGGTAAACTGCGGATAAACTGTCAAATATGAAAATTTTCATAATTTTAAAGAAAAAAGAGTGGACTCTACTCAATGGATTACCTACTTAATTATACGATTCTGACAATTCCATCTTTTTCTACCGTACACGTGCATTATGTGTAATGATCTCCCACCCGAAATCTTTTCTGTACATTATACCTTGGAGTTCTTTAAAAGGCATATACCTCGGTCTCGGAACCAAATCTACTCCCCTAAAGTTGCTAATGTTCTTGTCGGCGCTGGCCATTTCTGTCAGACCGTATGCCTCACTACTCAATAAAAATATTAGGTTTCGATGTGACATATATCTAAAATCACCATTATTATCTTGGCTTTATGTTCCGGTTGTGTTCTCACATGAGGGCTAGGGGTCCGCCTTGACCACGATCCAGAATTTAATAGATCAGATAATTACAGTGGAGCCATTAGGACTGCCATTAGATTAGGTTAGTATTTTAAATACAGAACCTTAAACCAGAACCAATCACCACGATAACTATATTTTATAATTTATCAACTTGACTTACAAAATATCGCAGCTAAATAATACTCTTTTAAATAGTATTGTGTTTCTGCCGGTGAGTAAGGTTTCCAGTGCTCCATGGGGTGGGGATTTGGGGAACCGTGGCTTTGGCAGTGGAGTGGCATTTGCTTTTTGCTGCCAGAGCAACGTGTTATAGAGGTGGGCAACGCATTAGCGATACTCTTGGTGTTGCTAATGTCTATAGGCAGTGGTGACCACTTTCCATCAGGTGGCCCGCTTGCCTATTTGCCTACCGTATAAAAAAAAAAAAAAAAAAACTATATCTAGCAAATAATACAAAAAATCTATTTTACTACCTAATGAGAATCTAAAGTCTAACTGATGGAAAGTGGAATCTGTCGCCCACAATACCTATCTATGAACCATCTATCGACAGACTCCTCAGGCTTGACGGACTCCTACAACTTACAACAAATCCTCTTCTAATGTACCACGTTGTTTCCAGGCTATACACGGAGATTGGTCGTTCCAGCTGGGACAAGGCGACCGTACGAACAACCGGTATGGCGTCTCCACCAGTGCCCGCCTTCCCCCTGCGAGCGTGTTCTTGCCAGACAACGTGCTTGATAGTGGCACCGTTACCACATTAGGCGACCTTCTGTTAGTGCTGGCTAATGGAGCTGCAGCCAACCTGACTCCGACCATCCGGTTCTGCACCAACACTCGATTACCGAACGTGGGAACAAACGAGGCGCCGACAGACAGGGGCCAAGCCGTGTCCTATTACTGAATGTATTCAACCATGTTGCCAGTATATTGACTGGCGCCGACTTCGGAATAAAAACTTACAATTGCACGTTGATGTTTCGATTTTTACTGTTTCTTATTACCCGATTGTGTCAAGAGATTATGTTTTTCGAGCATAAGTGTGTATATGATAATTATGTCTATTTCTTTGGCACGGGCTGTAGTCCCGGCTTAATGGATTTGTACTTCGGATTTGACTTTGACTATTGTGTCGTTAGATTCATCAACATTAAAATATAAAAAAATCAAAATAGCAGAATTTAGGTGACTGACTGTGAAACTCTTTTTTCTCTAAAACAAACCGATATTCATTCTGGGTATCTAAATAAAGATCAAATGGCGTTTTTTAAAATACGAGTATAAACACTTAAATTATTTTTTTGAAATAGTTTTTATTTAAAGTAGTCGGCGTTTTTAGTTTCTATATTAAGTAAGTACTTTGTTTTCCTATATAAAGTAAATGAAAGAATTTTATCAAATTGACTAAGCGGATGCCAGTCGGCCTTGACTCAAATTTAAACTCAAAATTTCGTATTGAATAGCACATTAAGGATATTGATGTCTTTTAATTGTAAAAAAGGAGAGAGTATGACAGAAGGACGGAAACACACTGTGAAATGTTGGCCACCTACCCTGACTTTGCCAGCACCGTTGCTGGCGTGTGAAGGAAGTGACGTGTTGCGATTGTGGGATGACCAGTGTTTCACTATGTGCTTCTAAATTCGATGTTTGTAAGAAATATTTAAATGCAAGTGTTCTAAAGGTTGTGCATATTGGCCGAGGTAAAACGAATGAAGACAAACGTGTAGGCGGCTGACTGATTAGCAACCGACAAGGAAAAGTGTTTCCTGCCATTTTACAATAAATAGGTACTTATTATAACTATTACAACTTCAATATTTTCATGTCAAGACAAAAAGCATAAAATATTATTTGCTATATAATAATGTTTTATTCATATATGTACAAACATAATTTTTTCATTGGTATCCGCATTTCTTCGGAGAAATGGCTGGACCAGCGGCTAACTTAGGGGCGCCGACGAATTCGACAGCAGATGCCCGAGCGGCGGCGGCGGCGATGCCTACAGCCAGCGACAGCGCGGGGGCGGCGTGCGCGGGGGCAGCATAAGCGGGTGCGCCATACGAGTAGTTGTCATAGGCGGGGGAGACCGTCGCCACAGCTATAGTCGGCGATGGCAAAGCCGCTGGAAGGCAGCATTGGGGACGTGTTTCCTTCTATCTAATCATATCATCATCACAATATTGACTTTGAAAAGTGAATTCTATTTGATGTTATGTACCTAATCAAATAAAATCCATTTACAAAATTTCGTTAAATACCTGGTGTCTATATGTTACATAATTTGGTGTAGAGTGAAATAAAAGATTAGGTAATAAGAAAACATAATTGCTGAAGCATTTTTGCATTTTATTTTTGTAGGACATTTTTACCATGCCTCCTCCGGTGCGGTGCCACGGCATTAATTAATATCGTCTACCATCACATCCGCATGAAGAAGGTGCGAAACCAGATGCGATTGGAGCTCTGGCTAAGCCGACAGCAGGCGACAGGGCGGGGGCGGCATAAGCGGGTGCGGCGTAAGCCGGTGCGGCATAAGCATTGGCGGCGTATGCGGGAGCACCGTAGGAATAGGCATTGTTGGCGGGGGCGACACTCTCACTGGTGATGCCAATATTTCCGTTGCCACAGCTGTAGTCGGCGATGGCAAAGCCGCTGGTGGGCAGCTGGTTTTCAAAAGCCACGGCGGACACGAACGGCACATCGCCCCAAACGGCGATAGGACCCTCGATGAGGAGCTCGGACTGCACGGACAGGCCGCTGGGGGCGAGGGGGGAGGCGCTGGACGTAGGGAACGCGCCGCCGCTAGTGCTGGCTTGGCTGGTTGGGCGACAGGGCGCCGCAATATGAGCCGCTGCGGGTGCCGCAATGTTGATCGCAGGGGCTACCATGTTCATCACTGGGGCCGCAGTCTTAATTACGGAGGCCGGCCTAGACCCCTGGCACTGTCCGGAAATAACCTGTAATAAAATTTTGGTTAGAAGAGTTTGCGATATTTTTTACAGTTAAAGTAGCAAATTTACGGTAACAATATATGGACGTTTGCAATATCGGCAATACCGGCAGTTTGTAAAAATCTTTCCACACTTTTAATACACAGAAATTGTTTGAAACATAAAAAAATAGAAATAGTGCAATATTGCGATTTATTCTTGAATGTTTAAATCAGAACGCTATCTGGTTAATAATTTCTTTACAAGGATTAGGGTAATAGTGTGTTTTATACCTGAACGAAAAGCGCCGAAGCGCACAGAGCAAGGACGTATTTTGCCATTTTGTTGCTTGTAGGTTACGTTTTCTACAGAATAAGTGTTAGGAGGAGAAAACTAGCTTATATACCTGTAAAGTTGCTTTTCACTGGTTTCTTCATACGCAATGATAAAATGTTACATTAACCTACTACGCGTGCTCTATCTCACTACACACTTTCTAAGTGAAAACATAACCAACACATTGACATGCAATTGTTGATAAGCCTTTGGTAAGCGTTGGGTAAGCTGCCCTGAAATGTTTCATAGCGTACTTTAATCAGACAACAATATAAATACAGGAACTATTAGCTGATTGCCATTAAACGTTCAGCTTTGAAAACACCAACAAACATGTCTTCCTTCGCCGTCGTCTTACTCTGCCTGCAGGCCTGCCTCATTCAGGTAGATACCCTTTCAAATAATTTTAGTGTATAATTACAATAATAATCTATCAATAAAGCTGCTTAAGAACCCAGGCGGCCAAAGGCCTTATTTAGACACGTAGTTCTAACACAAATTATCTTTCAGGCGGTATTCGGGCAGTACAGCTCTTGCGGGTGCGGCAGCGGATTGGCGAGCGGTGGCGCGAGCGGTTGGCCCGCGACAACGTACGGCGCTGCTAATGGGTTTCCCGCTGCCAGCAGTCTAGCGGGCCCAGCCCTCAGCGGTCCTTTCGTGCCTGAAGCATACACCGCCACCGGCACTGGCCAAGTGGCTGCAGCTGGTGAGCTGTCGGTCGCCGGCTCCACCCTCGTCGCCGGCCGAGTGCCGGTGTCCGGGGCCGCGATATTCGAAGGCAACGTGCCGGCCGCCGGCTCCGTGTCTATCTCTGGCCATTGCGGCTGCAACTGCAATGATGATCGTATCTATTACTGAAGTAACGACTACGAGATAAAATAAAGTTCTGACTTTCTGATCTTATATAATGTTTTCTTTTATACTATCATGCTATTCTGTCTTTGAGATGACGATAAAGATTATACTGCAGCATTTTTAAGACGTCTATTATAGATACTTATAATTGACAAAAATACAAAGCATGCGAGGAGGATGCAGGATTTGGTTATTGGAAGGAAGTGCTGTAAACTAGAAATTTCTGTTTTTTTTTCTGAATTTTGCATTGGCTTGCATGTACTGACCGAAGTTGAGCTTGGTAATAAGTTGGACACTAAGAAGCTGTACTTATATTGTTAGTAAGTTTTATTGATAAGAACCGAAAAGTCATAGCTAGACGGGCTAGGAGATAGGAGAGAATAGGCTACGTAGTGTGGAAAACTAACATGCCTTGATATTGGAAGTGATGAACGCCACTACATTGGCATCACCCCAATCGAAGACCGCCTTAAGGGTTTTGTTAAAACGACCAATCATGGCCTCTCGAAAAGACTATCATCTCTGCTGGTTTGTGTATAAGACAGATATCTATCCATTGCTGGGATAGTCTGCATAGGTCTCCAAAACTAATGGGTACAAGCACATCGTTAATATGCAACACGAAAAGAGTCACGTACAGAGCCGACTCCTCAGGAACTCCTGCGTCCATAGTCTGAAAGTCAGACGATCAAATCATCGAAATTATGTGGAATATAAATTCAGAAAATCCAAAATGCAGCTAAAGCAAGCAGGAACACCAAATGAGGAAGCTGATTTAAAAGGCCTATGTGCCTGTCGAAGGCCTTGAAGATTTCAAAAAAAGAAAACTTTGAGAGAAATAAACATCACTCCACATTACGTAGGCATACGCTAGAAGGTCCTCACTCTCCAGTCAAACAACCATGGCAGAATCCGTACTGGTAGTCACCCCTCTAGAAAGGTCACCTTTAAGGTGAGTCAGGAAGTTGTTATTTAGTGCACGCTCCGTAAACTTACGGACTTTGAAGGTGACTGAAATAGGCGATAGTTGGGAGGGTCTGTGCGACTACCTGTTTTGGACATAGGTTGAAATTGGCAATCTTCCACGACTTAAGTACAATTTTAGTCACAAGTGAGTGAAAGAAGTAGACAACTCGCATGTCAAACGTCTGATTGTTATTCAAACATAGAGAAAATATTACTTTACGTTATTAAATATTTTCTCAAAAGTATTCAAATGACAGATGTTGAGTTGCAACTTTCATGAGTTCGAACTTTTCCACAATTCGTTTTCTGGTACTTTAGTTGCATTATGGTTTTATATGGCTGTTGGTACTCCAATAAATAAATAAATTATTAAGTTGCATCTTTCTTAGTTGTCAAACTGCCTTCAATTCTGTTAACGAAAACGTGTCAAAGGTCGAACAATGATTTAACTGCAATTTAACTGGGATGATGCTGGGACTGACTCGATACCTCGACGTAGTTATAGTAACATCACAGTTACATTGCAATATAATAAGAACTGCATTGCACACCAGAATCGGTACACAGGGACAATTGCTGGTATTCTATCTGATGCACAAGCCTTGTTTGCGCTGTTTTCGTGTAGTTAGCAATGGGTGAAATAGATGGAGCATTCCTGCAGTGCTCAGATGCGAATTCGCCGCGAAAAAAGAAGCAAGCACGTATAAAGCCTTTAAGCTCTTTGGTCAAAATTATTATTGGCAACATAATTCTAAACCATACTTACCTATATGAGAGTATGTCCGTGGTGTGATTTCAATATCGCGGTCCGGCTCTGCCTGGCATTGTCGAGCACGGTCCGGTTGGGGTTGGCGTGGGGTGGGTCAGCGTGTCACTGTGTGTTTCTTTCCTACTTTCCTACCCCCCTCCTTTTTGACGATTGAAAGAGATATTTAATGTCCTAATCAATAAATAAATTTTCAATTAATTTAAATTTGAATTTAATTGAATAATTTCTGGCATTGATTATTTACGCTGTATTTACTTCGAGCGGGGAAGTAGGAATAACTGTCTTTCCTACCTGTAACATCTTAATTCAATTTGTTGCGGGTTCCAAGACAGTATTAGCTTATCCTCGGGCTCGTCTCAGTGTTAAAACTCAGGACCTGTGAGTGGTCGCCGCTGTAGTTTCTGGCTACACAGGAGTTGCAGCGGTGGGAATAAGTGGTGGGACAAAGCCTATAAGACATCAAGCACATATGCTTTCTCCGATGCAGCATAAGTCAATGACCGGCCTGGCTTCAGCAATGGTGGTTAGGAAGGCTGACAAAACAAAAGCCTTAATCCCAGGAGGGTAGGAGGTCAGTTAGATGCCAATCCAGCTTAGGTGGTTCTGCATCCTTTTAGTTCCTTCTGGTAGCGTCCTTTTGCAAGGCTCTGTTCAGTTTGCAAAGGGAAATAAAAAGAAAAATAATACACTTTCACTCCCGCAGGCAAGTTTGAAAACTTGACTGCGGATGTAAAGTTGAATGGTTTTTATAGACCATCTTTAGATAAATGATAAGTGGCATCAGCTGTTACTTAGTAGTTACAAAGGACAAAGCTGACTTGTGCTTTACCGTCGACTATTCGTAGAAATATCTGAAAGATAAAAATTGAGACTCAGCTGTTACGTTGGCCTTAACTGCCAGCTCTGACAGGTTCGCCTTTTGTAGATTCAAATTCATTGTAGTATGATAAGGCTGAGCCAAACAAAATGACGGGAATATCGAAACTTTCCTTTTTAATAACTTCAATAATTTTCATAAAACAAAGACAGAAAAATGTTATTCAAACAGTTTTTTATTCATTCGTACATTATTTTTTCAATAACATCCGCAATTTTTCTGGGAGATCGCTGGACCAGCCGATATCCAAGGGGCCGCAGCAAATTCAATAGCAGACGACAGGGCGGGGGCGGCGGCGATGCCTACAGCCGAGGATAGGGCTGGCGCCGCGTAAGTGGGGGCTGCGTAAGTGGGAGCAGTGTAGGCGGGGGCGCCACACGAGTAGCCGCAATTTCCAGCAATGGATACGGAGCCGATTGCCGGCACGATTCCGTCGAATCTTGCGGCGCCGGACACCGGCACACGTCCTTCCATGCGGGTGGGGCCGGAGATCAGCAGCTCTCCGACCGCGGCTGTATACCCTTTGCCAGTGGAGGTGTACGGTTCAGGTAAGATCAAGCTGCTGGGGGCGGCGGCCAAAGGAAAAGCGGCAGGCAGAGAGGCTGGCAACGCCGCAGGCAGCGCACTGTACGTCGTCTCGACCCAAGCATTTGGGGCGCCGTATGTCGTCGCAGACCAACCGCTTGCAACGCCGCTCGCTCCGCCGCAGCTTCCACATCCAAACACCGCCTGAACAAAATGAAATTATTTAACATAGGTACAAGAATATTGTAAATTTTACTTTACATGAGCAAGAGGTATTGTATTGTCCTCCTCAGTCCATTACAATTTTCATCAGCATTATACTAGCGCACTGCTGGACACCGAATTTCCCCAATCAGCGCCGAGCACATTGTCCTCGGCATGTCCAATTCAGCTGCCCGGGGAGTATCCTATACGTCAAGGATTCGTTTACCCCAGTTTTCCAGCAAATATGGCTCCATATTTTGTCTACACTAATACCGAAAATAACCAGAATAATCTGAAAAACATGTATGTATGTATGTTAACTATTTATTGCAACAACATAGTACATTTCAAAAGGAAACACTTACAAAGCAAAGGCGAACTTATCCCACAACGGGATCTCTTACAACTAACCTTAGACAAGCCGAAAGGAGCTTTAGAGGCAATAATAGTACCTTACTTCTTTTAAAAATAACCTAAGACCTAATTTAAATATATTCAACGAGACCAGTAAAACTTATCAGTAAGTAAGTACATAAATAAGTAATCCATAAATATACATACCCATAAACATATACCACTCTAATAAATATATACACATTAATATGTACATATATGAAAACATCGTATGATGTGTACTATCTTGAACCATCCTCAGAACAAGATGAGTGAGGAGCTTGGACATATGCATGGACGAATTGTTCAGTCGAACGACTAGGGTGAATTGATTCTCCGAATCTGTCTGGCCACCAACTTGATAATGGCCGAGGTGACAAATTCCTAAAAAGGACTCGAACACCTCATCACCTACAAGTGATCGCCACTTATCGATTATCTGCTGACTTGAACTACTGCACGACTAGACAAATTTATTTATTTATTCATTTGCCAACAGATTTACACTTTTTGTTACATTAATATTACATGAAAAATCGTAAACACTTAAATGTAAATCCAAAAACAGGCAAACTTACGTGAAGAATACCACAGGCCATTAACAAAATCATCATCTTTGTCATGCATTATCCTGGCGTCAATCCCAACTGTATTCTGGCAAGGCACTCAATGGCCTGGGGTTCGACTTTCTACTTATTTTTAAAGATGGACTTGCCGCCCCGTATCAGCTGAGCACAGAATCTTGGGGTACCCAACGGTGACTAGGAAAAATTTGGTTTCACCAACAGTAGACCCTTACTATAGAATCGGAATCTTAATCGGAAGAATATTTATGATAATACTTAACATAAAATTATAAGTACCAATAATAAAAATAAAAATAAAATATGACTTACCTGAATGAGGCAGGCCTGCACACAGATCAAGAAGAAGGCAACGGAAGACATGTTCAATGTTCGACTAACCGAAAGGTGAATGATTTACTGATGCTTTATTGACCTATATATACCCAAATTTGTCATTATCTTTACCCAGCTTCATTGTTGATAGAATAAATATTTCCAAAGTTCATAGTGATAAAAAAATAGAAGCTTCTATTGCCGTAATTATGATAAATCACGTTTTTGATTTCTTTGTTGATGTTGTAGGTAATACTCACGATTGCTTCATGCATTACAGTGTAAGGCACACATTTTATTGATAAGGCTGTTAGTATAAAAGCTGATTAATAAATTATTGTCACCATTGTGAAGTCAACCTTCTCAGCAAAGAAACCATTATGGCTGCTAAAATCGCACTTGTCTTCTGCGTTTCGGCGCTGTACTTTCAGGTAATTAAATTTGTGTTTATTTGTCTATAATACTAACTAGCTTTTACCCACGACTTTACTTTACTACTTTTTTTGGGGATCTGCATTTAACTATCTATCCATAAACCAAATTTCTAAATACGATGTCGCAAATATTTATGACTAATTTTTGTTTCCAGGCTATTTCCGGGAACTGTCTTGGGTCTAGACCAGCTCCCGTGATCAAACCGGCTGCCTCTGCGTGCAATGCAGCAGCGCCCGCGCTCAGCCTGATGGCTCCTGCGATCAACTTAGCGGCCCCCGCCATAGTCCAGGGAGCTGCGCGTCCACTGCCGGCCGCCAGTGCGCTGCTGCAGGCCAGCACCAGCGGCGGTGCGTTCCCTACGTCCAGCGCCTCCCCCTTCGCCCCCAGCGGCCTGTCTGTGCAGTCCGAGCTCCTCATCGAGGGGCCCATCGCCGTTTGGGGCGAGATGCCGTTCGTGTCTGCCGTGGCTTTTGAAAACCAGCTGCCCACCAGCGGCTTTGCCATCGCCGACTACAGCTGCGGCGACGGCAATATTGGCATCACCAGCGAGAGTGCCGTCCCCGCCAACAACGCCTACTCCTACGGCGCATACGCCGCCCCTGCTTATGCCGCCCCAGCTTACGCCGCCCCCGCTTATGCCGCCCCCACCCTGGCGCCCGCCGCTGGCCTAGCCCGCGCTCCAATCGCATCTGGTTTTGCGCCTTCCCCATGCGGATGTGATGGTAGACGATATTAATTAATACCAGCTACCGCATCGGAGGATGCACGGTAAAAACGTACTGCAAAAATTTTTTTATTTTTTTTTCTTTTACACCTACGGTATGAGATGGAATTAAAGATAAAAAATGTAAACAAATAATTACTACTATGAAAAAATCCACCCAAATGGTGGATTATTTAAATCATTGAAATATTGATTAAAATTATTACATTCAAAATGAAATAAAATCATATGAATATTTTAAAACATTTTAGTGAATTCAATAGGGGAATATGTTTTTTTTGTTAAATATTTGTGCTGTATCAATAAAATATGGGTAGTTTTCATTTATGCCACTGGTAATGGTAAGAAATTCTAAACCTTTGGTACGTTGTTACAGTACATTATTGCAAAGGCTTGGAAAGTAAGGGATTGACCGACGCCGAGACACATTTAATTCATTTCTCAAATAATAATATAAGATACAAAATGGCGGCCACTTCTATCTAATATTGGGCGTTTCTAACCAGTGTTCTTGGACTAATTGTTTCCTAGTTATCTTATTACGTTTTTAATCATTTGAATAAATGGGGTTAAATCTATTTGTTTCGTTTTTGAAAGTTTACCAGCCATTGTAAAGCACAGTGAAAAGTGTTCATGAAACCTAACCATTTGGTTATGCAAACCAAAGGATTTATACCCCTGCATAGTCTCTTTGACATTGACAGTTGTGTGTTTACATTTTTTGATCTTTAATTTCATCTCCAACTTATAGTAGCTTGTTTTAGTGTAAGTAATTATACGAAGCACCGAAAAATCAAGTAAACATGTTTAAATGTCGTGATTGATGATTTGTATAAAGGGGTTATATTCCTTCTCATCCCAGCTAAACAAAAAGTAATTGTTTAGTAGTATTTGTATGTTATGCATATAATAAAAATAAATAAGTAAAACCATCTTATTATTAATTTACAAGTACTATTTCATGGAAAATAAACAAAAATGTCTCGCGATAAAGGATAAGTCCTGGACGATTATAGCGTTGCTTGATTTTAGCAGTGCTTTGAAATCTTACTTATAGTTTGAGTTATTCTCTTTGCTATTTTCGGTCTCTTAACAAATAATTATCTCCTGGTGTGGTGGTGTCATTGGACTCTTATCTTCACGATCTCTTGCAGCATGTCTGGTCTGGACACATCTTCTCCGATTAGAATGTTATGTTAGCATATGTTAATAATGCCCCATAGATTTTGAATCTCGGGAACCGATTGGCACCTCGTGACGTGTGTATGTTTTTTAATATATATTTTTATTCTTTAAAACACTAATATCAGAGTCCCAGTAGGGTTCAGAGACAAATAGAAAGGTAACAATTTTGTTTTTGATTGTTCCAGTGAAATCGTCATATGAATATAAAGAGAGGAATATTATAATTAACCTAACACATTGCCACAGTTCTAAGTTACGGCCTTACGAGGAGTGAAAATATGTAGGAAAAGGCAGTTTTCGTTGACCATAAAAAATATCATAAATCTGCACAAATAAATGTCTCAAAAAGACAATAATTACGCTAGTATTTAGAAGTCTTTGGTAATAAACAATTTTTTATAGAAAATGTTTTTACAGAAACCGCCTTCGGAGCCTTAAGGACGCTTAAATCCGATTGCATTAACGCCCTTAAGATGTTCCTGGAGCATTTAGGCAGCAGAAAATCGGTTTTATAAAGCAATAGGTACCTTAGCGAATTTAGGTTTCACCTGTTTGCACCTTTTTTGCAATTCTTTTTCTTGTTCATAATTTCGTACTTTCGAAAATATTATGCCTTGTCTCATTGAGATTTTATTATCTATTATCTACACAAGGGGCTTTAGAAGAAAAACATATACTACAATAGACGAACAATTTCTTATAGAGCCATGTAGTGATTTAGGTCCTATCATGGGTGAATAATTTAATTCAGAACTATCTACTGATCACTTGTAGACCAAATTACAGCTGTCAAACTGTCAATAGAAACAAACTGACTTGAGGCCTGTATTACCCTGGGATGGTTGAGAATGTTTTTTCAGATACTACACTTCCCGTGAACGTGTGGAGTGGTTATGTAAATTACATAGCACAGCAGACCGAAACAGAGATCCTTACTCGAGCAAGGGAGAAGAGGCTGCGACTAGCCCACTTACGAGGAGAAAACACAACATTAATTGTTTGGTTTATAATAAGTATCTATAGCGCAATATTTACCTTATTACTAACAGAAAAACTATCACCTATACCCACAACGCCATCACACATAGCGAAAAATAAAATAAGACAAAATATACTTAGGCCATAATCAAGATTTATTCAATTTTATTACACACATTGCTTCAGTAGTAGATACCGTCATTGTAGCAGCTGCAGCCGCAGTGGCCAGAGATGGACACGGAACCGGCGGCTGGCACGAGGCCTTCGAATATTGTGGCGCCGGACACCGGCACTCGGCCGGCGACGAGCGTGGAGCCGGCGATAGGCAGCTCACCGGCAGCGGCTGTATAGCCGGTGCCAGTTGCTGTGTACGCTTGGGGCAACAAGAGGTTGCGCTGGGCGGGACCCGCCAGGCTGCCGGCGGCGGCCAAAGGCAAAGCGGTAGGTAATGCGGCAGACAACGCGCTCGGGGCACTGTACGTCGATGCAGCCCAAGCATTAGGGGCGCCATATGTTGTCGCGGACCAACCGCTAGCAGCACCGCTCGCTCCATCGCAATTTCCGCACCCAAACACCGCCTGAATAAAATAAAATTGTTCAATTAATGAGGAGTTGTCCAGTAGGTATTGATAGTTGGTTTCAAAAAGCATCAATAGATGGCGCTCTTATAATTTTGGTAACCTTTATTTAATCTGTATGATGGTGGCAGTGATTTCATGCAGCCAACTAATACTAAACTAAAAAATAAAATGTTTATTAACATACACATAACTGTTAATGGTTGAACGAAGTGTAAAAAGAAATATTTATGAAAGTTGGCACTATGTTCCATTATTATTACAACCTCTAAAATGGTTGAAAACTATTGATAAATACAATCTTATCCAATACAACGTATCCAGTGTTTACATCCTTTTCGCTAAGAACCTATTTCAAGCGATTATCAATTATCAAAATTGTCAGGGCGCCATCTAGTGAGTGCTTAGGAAAGCTTAAGATGCCTATTGAAAAACTGTTCATTGATCAACTAATGCTTTTTTTCGTGTAATAAATACCTATATTAGCACAAGGGAATAATTGTGTACAACTTCTATGCTTACGGTTCCCAGACACAGCTGCACTGTCACTGATAGATAATTTTCTATGATACCTAGTTTGCAAGTCTTCAGAAGTTGATGAGCATCTCAACTGCCTCGTAGGCAAGATAAGTAACTAATTCAGATGTGTGCTTGGACGCATTGGCCAGTCAAAGAACAAGGATGACGAAATTCTCCGAACCTCACTGGCAGCTGAATGTCCAAGATACAAAAAAACCTCACATGTTTTCCCAATACTATTGCATCATGGATCATAATCTTACTAGGTTTCCCTGTTAGGATCATGGCGGTCAGATAGCAGTCGCTCCACTGTACCTAATTACCTGATATGTCAAATCTTGGTTCGTTGGTCGTGTTCACAACCGGGAAACGCCAAGATGATTATTTTTATTTATAAAATATCCCATCCTCGTCGCCACTATAAAATATCTAATGAGGCATATATTATTAAGATATTTGGGAAAAGCAATCACACACGTCCGTACAGCAAAGCGTTTATTTCTGAACAAAGTGACCTACCTACATTTTACAATAATTGGATCATTTGTTGTCTACCCACATATATTACATTATTGTTTCATGGATCAATGCCTTTAGAATCCTTCAAGACTTTTTTATGTATTTTACTTTATTGGTAAACCAACAGCTCTGTCTTATACTATAGAGACAGTGGTTTAAAGTCATGAAATAAACCTGTAATTGGCTATGTTATTTAGAGCCAATCATAGGTTTGTTCCATGACTCTAACAGTCACTATTCATTGACTATTCGTGACTGCGTAGTCATGAAAAATATCAAAGCATTTAACAATATTTGACAATCTCTATTGATACTAAATTGCAAGAAAATCAATATTCATTCCTTTTTTGGCCAAACATAATCGAAACCAACCTCTACAAAGAAGCAATGCATCGAAAATGTTCAGTTCGTTCAGATGTTCACGATTAGGCGAAAGGGATAATATACCTATTATAATATAACATGAACAGAAAAATGCACACTGAAACAGGCCGTTATTGACTTTTATGACAGACGACGAATAATATCATCGTAATAAGAAATATTGAAAGTAGAAAGAGAGAAATAATAAAACATGACTTACCTGAATGAGGCAGGCCTGCACGCAGAGTAAGAAGAAGGTGAAGGAGGACATGTTTAATGTACGACTAACCGAAAGGTGAATGATTTATTTACATACTATTGACCTTTTTATACTCATTAATATCACTCTTAACCCAGTTTCATTGTCAATAATAATAAATATTTCTAAATTTCAAAGTGATAAAGCATTGTAATAATAAATAGAGGCTTCTATTCTAGTCATGATAAGTCACGATTTGTTTATCTATGTAAATTTCTAAGGTATTGCGATTGCTACAGGCTGTTTAGTATAAAAGCTGATTTAAAAATTATTGACACCATAGTGAAGTTTACCTTCTAAGCAAACAAACCATCATGGCCGCTAAAATCGCATTTGTCTTCTGCGTTTCCGCCCTGTTCGTTCAGGTAAGAAATTTGTGTTTATTTATCTATAGTAATACTAACTAGCTTTTACCCGCAACTTCGTCGGTGTGGACCGCAGATTTGTAGTACTTCCTTTAGGGAATCTATATAACTATTTATTTATTTATTTATACTTCATGCACAAACAGTACTATCTATCCTTATACAATCTTTCTCAATACAATGTTGCAAATATTTATTAAAAATTTTTGTTTCCAGGCTATTTCCGGGAACTGTCTTGGGTCTAGACCAGCTCCCGTGATCAAACCGGCTGCCTCTGCGTGCAATGCAGCAGCGCCCGCGATCAGCCTGATGGCTCCTGCGATCAACGTAGCGGCCCCCACCATAGTCCAGGGAGCTGCGCGTCCACTGCCGGCCGCCAGTGCGCTGCTGCAGGCGTGCACCAGCGGCGGTGCGTTCCCTACGTCCAGCGCCTCCCCCCTCGCCCCCAGCGGCCTGTCTGTTCAGTCCGAGCTCCTCATCGAGGGGCCCATCGCCGTTTGGGGCGAGATGCCCTTCGTGTCTGCCGTGGCTTTTGAAAACCAGCTACCCACCAGCGGTTTTGCCATGGCCGACTACAGCTGCGGCGACGGAAATATTGGCATCACCAGCGAGAGTGCCGCCCCCGCCAACAATGCCTACTCCTACGGCGCTCCCGCATACGCCGCCCCTACTTATGCCGCCCCAGCTTACGCCGCCCCTGCTTATGCCGCTTCTGCTTATGCCACCCCCGCCCTGGCGCCCGCTGTCGGCGTAGCCCGCAGCCCAATCGCATCTGGTTTCGCATCATCTTCATGCGGATGTGATGGTAGACGATATTGATCAATGTCACCTACCGCACCGGAGGATGCACGGTAAAAACGTCTTACAAAAATAAAGTGCAACAATGCTTCTGAACTATTTTTTTGGATTTTCTTATTTAACTATTAACTTATTTAAGTGTATCTATAACAAATTAGAGGCCGGCCTAAGAAGCGATGGCTTGACGTAGTCAAGAACGATATGCGTGCCATCACTAGGGATGCCGAAGACTGAGCGAGATGGGCTTTCTGCTAGGAAGGCAGAACCTGGGCCCTCGCGTGCTGCGCGGGGGCGCAACCGGAACATAACGCCAAGATGATGATGATGATGAGTGTACCTACAACAAATTGTGAAAATCAATATAGGGACCTGCATTGATAGGGAAATTATATAAAAAGATTTTTTTAAATTTCGGCTGTCAAAAATGTTGCTGCCGCTACAAATAAATGTTTTAGAATAAAGCTCATGAATGTCTGACACAAGAATACTCGATTTGATTAAAAGCTAACTAAAGGAATAAGTGCAGTTACCAGACATTTTATGGGTATTGTCCTGGGGAAATTGGTTAACGAGTAGCCCGCTATTTTGACACTATTTACACGCGTTATTGCTAGGGAGTCACTGAAGAACTGCGAATGGCATTAGGACTACTTGAAAGTACTCATATTCGTATCACATAAGAAATAGGCAGATACTCTCGAGGTACAAAAATCACAATACTGACATACCTCTTTTGCCAATATTTGCCAATTCGTTTTTTTTTTCATGTTTAGTATGGACTCCCAATTTCCCTATTTGGACTCAAAGTCGGTTATTTATACGTGATTGAGAACCTAGGAAGATGCTAGCTTTGGTCAGCTTGATATCCAAGTATTTTTTTCTTTATAATATAAACGTTGGTTTTATAACATTTCGCTGTCAAAGGTAACCCTGAGCTATTTAACTTCGTTAGTTACGGATAGAGTCGTGTCGAACAACTTGGGTAATTTAAGCCCCCCCACGATTCCTCTTGTGCGTGAACATAATCATTTCTGTTTTGGTTTAGTTCACGCAAAGTTGTTATTCATGACACCAGCTTTTAACGATTCTTAAAGCAGACTTCATGATATCGCATAAAACGGTCCAAAGGTCCGGTTTTCAAAGGGTCCGATGATTAGTATTGCTATGTCGTCAACATACGTTTTACGTATTAACATAATTTATTAAAAAAGTAAACCTGCAGCCGGCTGGTTCGAGTACGGAGCAGGTGTTGCCGATGGAAGCCAGATTATGGCCTATGACCTCCAATTTCTACAGGCACATATCAACCACTGTGCACGAGCTCAGGATGTTCTTCTGCAGAGCATAGCGGAGTGGTCGATTCATGTAGCGGTTGTTCCTGAACCCTATCGCATACCAACCGGTTCCGACTGGGCCGGAGATGACGACGGCTTAGTAGCCATAATCTCCCAGGCGGCCACTGGTTCCCCTCTTCTTGAAGGCGTAACTATAGGAAGAAGCTATGCATCAGCTCAAGTCGGCAAGTTAGTCGTTGTAGGAGTTTATTTCTCCCCTAACAGGATTCTCGCTGAATTTGTAGCATTCATCAACGAGCTTCAAATTCTCATACACCGGAGCCATCCTTATCCTTTGGTCATTGTAGGGGACCTAAATGCCAAGTCTACGGCCTGGGGATCTTTAAAAACATATCCCAGGGGCGTGGTCCTTAGAGATTGGCTGACCGAATGCGGTCTTGTAATATGTAACCGTGGCTCAGTAAATATATGTGTAGGTAGAGGAGGGGGATCTTTTGTGGATGTTACATTTGCAACCCTTAGATTGGGGCGTCGACTCCGAGACTGGCAGATACAAAAACATGTGGAGACGCTATCGGATCATCGCTATATTCGGTTTGGTGTCTACTCTACTATTGTCCCTTTACTTTTTTAAGATAGACGGCCCACGGTAGGCACTTAAACGCTTAAATTAAGATTTATTGCAAGAGGCGGCCTTAGTCCAAACGTGGAACCCAGACTCGGAGCCGGAGGGTAAAGATGAGGAAGCTAACAAGCTATGTGAGATAATGGTACATGTTTGCAATGCCGTTATGCCAAGAGTCAGGGCGCCTCAAAACAAATGCCATGTTTATAGGTGGTCTAAAGAGATAGCCACTATTCGTCGACGCTATATGGAGACTCGGCGTCGGTTTCAAAGATACCACCGTAGGAGATCTAAGGAACCTGGAGAGGCAGATCGGCTTTATGCCTGCTATACAGAGGTGGCAAAAGAATTAAAGGCAGCGATCAGCCGCGCGAAAGTTACAGCTTGGCAGGAGCTTTCAGACTTTGTTGACAGAGACCAGTGGGGACGCCTCTACAAGATGGTGAGGCAAAAACTTCGCTCATGGTCGCTGCCCACGACCAATACATTACAGCCGCAGATTTTACATCGAATAGTGAAAGGGTTATTTTCTGATTTCCCGAATAATATTCTGCCTTTAACGCCGATAGAGTTTTTGGAGGCCAGCACTGCTGTTGAAGCAAAGTCTGTACCAGAAGTTACTGATGAAGAGCTGGGTGCAGCCATATTAAAGCTTGAAGCCAAAAATACCGCTCCGGGACCGGATGGTGTTCCTGACCGAGCGTGGGTGCTTGCCTTTGATGCAATGGAATCAATAAACATCTAAAGAAAGTAGGCCCTGATCTGGCAGACAACCAATTTGGGTATTGTAGACGTCGCCAAGTCTATCAAGATGACTGATTATTCAAAACTAAGCACAAAAACTCGGCTTGAACCATCAAGTCAAGTCAAGAAAAAGTCAAGCGAGTTGAAAATGCCCATAAAGTATCGGAAACACTTACTGCATTGGACAGGATCCACAGAGGCATTGCTGGCCTGACTGCCAATGATAATGTTTTCCCTCACCGTAAGAGCATCGGTTAGTAATCAACTAATGTACATAACTCAGAAAACAGTCATTGGTACATTGCCGGAGTGGAAATCGAACCCGGGACCTCTGGCTTACGAGTCAGATACTCTAACCGCCCGGCCACCGACGCTTTCATAAAATGTCTGGTGATAACTGCACTTATTCCTTTAGTTAGCTTTTAATCAACTCGATTATTCTTGTGTCAGACATTCATGAGCTTTATTCTAAAACATTTGTAGCGGCAGCAACAGTTTTGACTGATGTAATTTAAAAAAAATATTTTATATAATATTCCTATCTAAGGAATCTCTTTCCCTTTTATGTGCCCCCATACTGATTGAATCGATTTCTCCTTTAGTTGTTTCCCGAACAAGTTCAACATTATAGATTCATCCACAAATCGTCATCACCATAATCCGTTTTTGTTTATTCGCCCCGAACGCTATATACATTCTACGCTGTAGTCCCTTGTGGAAATATCCCCATCTTCTTGTCGCTGTCATCTATATTCATTGCCGTTTTGATTTTCGTTCATGGACCCAGGCCTCACTGCCCATTCGGTTTGGAGGCCTGGGAATCCGCAAAATTTTAGATTTATCTCTACCTGCCTTCCTGTCCTCCGTACATGGCAAGCGCACCTTGACAATGAAAATAATCACTTCGTCCTTGTGCTTGTGTGCGTCCAGGAATGCTTGGTCTATCATGTGACCTAACGCCAATTTTCCCGCCATCACAAACTCCCAAAGGCTTTGGGATGAGCCGCTCTGCAGATTGGATTTTTCTAAACT
Organism: Blastobasis lacticolella; assembly: GCA_905147135.1. Taxonomy (NCBI): domain Eukaryota; kingdom Metazoa; phylum Arthropoda; class Insecta; order Lepidoptera; family Blastobasidae; genus Blastobasis; species Blastobasis lacticolella. The sequence continues at coordinate 3,558,789 of LR990067.1, forward strand.
TTTAGCAAGCACGGGTAATTCTGCAGATCGAGCTCGTCTTCTTGCAGTTTAAGAAAAGATGGCGAGATATTGGTTACATGCCATTCCTTCACCCAATACAGGTACTTAGGTGCCTGTGCCTTGGTATGAAAATTAACGAACTACATCATGAAAGCATTGTTTTTTTTTAATGTTATACGGCAGACAAACAGGCAAGCCGGCTACCTGATGGAAAGTGGTCACCGCCGCCTATGGACATCAGCAACAACAGGGGAGTCACCAATGCGTTGCCCGCCTCTGAAGAGACCTCTCATATACCTCTTGAACGATCCCATGCCATAGTCCAAAGGAAACACTGTAGCTGAGAGCTACAGTGTTTCCTTTGGAGCATCCGATTCGTACGAGCGAGAAACGTTCTTTCGAACCTTCGCGTCGTGACCAACAGAGGGTCTACGTAGTGAGGATGAGTACCAAGCCCACGACGGGTGTTGCGATGGCGGAATTGTGCTGTGGGCACTAGATCGAAAAGTTCCTCGGAACACTCCCCATTGTACAGCCGATAGAACACACACAGAGAGCCAAAGTCCCTTCGGTTTGCCAGCGGTTCCAACTTTCTTGTTTGTATGGGATCATCAACAATTCGTACGGCGCGTCTCTGTACGGAGTCCAGAAGATTAAGCAGGTCGGCAGTTTCGCCAGCCCAAAGATGGGAACAATACTCCATATGCGGCCGCACTTGTGCCTTGTACAGCAGCAGGCGCTGCTCTGGGGTGAAGTATCGCTTGGACCGGTTAAGCACTCCAAGCTTTTTGGCCTTGCCTTCCAGGTGACTCCGGAATCGCACGCTATCCGATATGTCGACACCGAGGATCCCAATACTCTTTGAGATGAAATGGGGTGTTCCTTGAAACTGCGGCACTATGTCAAAGGTATCTTTTTTGGCGGAAAATGCGCAGACCTGTGTCTTGGAGGGGTTGAATTGGACAGGGTTTAGTCTGCCCCACTGAGCAACTTGCTCCAAGGAATGTTCAATATTCGACACAAGTCTAATTCGGCTCTCCGACACCTTAGAACGAGGGACATTCACTCGGCCAGTATAACTAACATCTCCAGTACTGTCATCCGCATAACAATGAATACTGTGGATATTCAGCATATCATTGATATGCAGAAGAAACAGCGTGGGAGATAGCACTGAACCTTGGGGTACTCCAGCATTTATAGTCTTGGTATCGGAGCAGCATCCATCGACAACGACTTGGATCATCCGTCCAGACAGGAAGCTGGATACCCAATTGCAGGGCCCCTCGGGGATACCGTACTTCGGGAGTTTTGATAGAAGTGCCCTGTACCAGACCCGATCAAATGCCTTGGCTATATCAAGACTGACAGCCAGAGCCTCCCCCTTGCTCTCGACAGCCTCAGCCCACCGGTGCGTTAGGTACACAAAAAGGTCACCAGCTGAGCGACCCTGGCGAAAGCCATATTGACCGTCACTGATCAGCTGGTGGTCCTCTAGGTATCCGAGGAGCTGGATATTGATAACCCGCTTAATCATCTTAGAGAGCTACGAGGTAACCGCTATAGGCCTGAAATTTGATGGGTCTGAAATATCACCCTTCTTGGGTATCGGATGCACAAGGGCTAGCTTCCACGAAGACGGCACCGTTCCAGAGCTGTAGGAAAGCTCGAATAAGCGCATTAGCACGGGAGACAACTCGGGAGCACATTTTTTCAGAACAATAGCCGGAATGCCGTCAGGCCCACTAGACTTCCGGATGTCTAGATGGTAGGCGGTGCAGCTCCCCTATCATCCAGATTTGAGTTTTTGACAAATAGATTACCCAAGAGATCGGCTTTCTCCTTCGCCGTGTGGGCCAATAGGTCATCCGACTTGCGCAAAGGTGGAAAGAAGTCCGACAAAAGTTCCCCTCAACAGCTTTGGAGAGAGACCAAAAAGCACGACTACCCAGGTGGGTAGCTGATTAGTCTCTCCCCAATTCCACCAATGAATTTTTATTTTTATTGTGGCTACCCTTGGGCACCATGGCCTGTCGTGCCAGCGTAGTGCGGGCCGCTTGTCGCGCCATGCGAACCTTACCGACGTGTTCCGCCGTACCCTTGCCACCATCAACGTGCCAGCTGTATTAGAACCCAATGGGCTGGCTCGGGATGATTGCAAGAGGCCCGACGGCATGACGCTCGTTGCTTGGTCACAAGGGCGGCCCCTGGTGTGGGATGCGACGTGTGTAGATACCTTGGCCCCTTCCCACAAAAGGGCTACCTCGGCTAACGCTGGCGCAGTTGCATCAACGGCGGAAGACCTTAAGCGGCGCAAATATGGTTCCCTAGGTCAGGGGTATTTATTTGCGCCGTATGGGGTTGAAACTCTAGGACCATGGGGCCCTAGTGCTAAAAAGATTTTTCAAGAGGTATCTACCCGGTTATTAGAGGCAACCGGAGATCGTCGTGCTGGCGCGTACCTCGGACAACGTGTTAGTTTGGCCATTCAACGAGGTAACGCCGCCAGCGTTCTGGGAACGCTTCTGATTGGCAGCGATCTAGAATTACTTTTTTATATGTAATTTTTTATTTGTGTAAAATTTTTATTTCTTTTTCATTAGGTAGTTTTAAGTTTGTCCATATTGTAATGTAACTATGTATATTGTTAGCAATGACAAGACAGGTGGTAGGGACAGCCTATAAAAAGCGAGTCGCCAGTAGGTTCGTGTGACTCGAGCTCCGGACTTCGCGACGGCAACAACTGGTGGCAACATGCAGGTCCATGGTGATGGGAGCAAGCGCGTGGTTGCTTATTATAGCAAGGTGACTCAGGGTGCCGAAGGTAGGTACCATTCATATGAGCTGGAGACGCTGGCGGTCGTGAGAGCATTACAGCACTTTCGTCATTATCTGGTTGGCCTTCAATTTAAAATCATTACCGATTGCAATGCTCTCAAGGCCACCGAACGAAAAAAAGACCTTCTCCCTCGTGTGGCCCGCTGGTGGGTCTATTTGCAAGATTTTACCTTTGCGATTGAGTATCGCAAGGGTACTCAAATGGCTCATGCCGATTACTTGAGCCGCAACCCACCCACTCGAGTCAACCACATCACCAAACCCCGGAACTGGGCTCAAATAGCGCAGGCCGCTGACAATGAGACCAACGAGCTACTCCAACGACTACAGAACGGTGAGTTAGACTCAAATAGGTACGTTAGCCGTAATAATTTGCTTTATTACCGCTATACCCCTGTTGGTGAACAGGCAAGGCTTCTTTGCTATATCCCTAAGGGGCACAGACTAAGCCTGCTCAGAGCGTTTCATGATGAGCATGAACACCGCGGAAAAGACATCTGACCTTATACTGAGACACTTTTGGTTCCCCGGTCTTAAACAATTTGTCGCTAAATACCCATCTCATTGTTTGATATGCATATCTAAGAAATAGTTCCCCGTGCTCCACATCAGAATATAACTTCTTGGGATAAGCCTGAGGAACCATTTGCCACGGTACATGTAGATGCTCTTGGGCCGCTTCCCGAATGTAATGGCTTTAAATTCATTCTTGTATTGGTAGATGGATTTAGCAAATACTGCATTTTGTATCCAATTTATAAGCAGGACACAGCGGAACTAAAACGCACTATGACTAACGCTATTTCAATGTTTGGCGTACCTAAATTACTAGTAGCTGATCGAGGTCGTATGTTCGAGTCAGCCGAGTTTGTCACCTGGATCAAGGGGCTGGGCTGTGACATCCACCATATCACCGCCGAAATGCATCACGCCAATGGACAGGTGGAAAGATACATGCGCACCGTCCTCAACATGGTTCGCATTGAGGTGAATCACAATGGTTCTGCCTGGTCCGACACGCTATGGAAGTTGCAGCTGGTCCTGAACATCACTAAACAGAAGACGACCCAAGCATCTGCATTGAACCTGTTAATTGGCACTGATGCAACCACTCCTGTCATCAGAGCACTAATTTCGGATTTGGCTTTTGAGGATCGACCCAACAGGGAGGCGTGGCGCGAACTCTGTAGAGATCGAGCGGCGGGCCTGTTAAAGCAAAACCAGGCACGACAGGACGCCTATGTCAATCGCCACCGACGACCTCCGAAACTTTTCAAAGTTAATGACCTTGCTTTTGTTATCAAGTACTCCCAGTCAACAGGGAAGCTAGATCCTGGAATGAGAGGGCCGTACCGTGTACTGCGAGCTCTTCCCAGCGGGCGCTACGAGTTACAACTCCTCAGTGGTGCTTATGGCAAGACCACGCAGGCGGCTGCCCAATATATGGTGCCGTGGCGCGGAGAGTGGTGCCCTGAGTCCTGCTCTGCTTTTTTCGAAAGTAAGATTTCAAATCTTGCTACAAGTGATCCTAGCTCTCTCTGTAATGTTAACACTCCTACCATTCGAATTTTACCCCATTACATTAATAACTCTATCCCCACACGCCTAAATAAGCAATTTTTCAATGACATGGCTAGGTACACACCTACTTACTGACGCAATAATTATGTTAGGTACGGAGAGGACTATGGACACCGACGAGATAGTCGTTTACTCGTTGTCTGTTGTTAGTTACATGGCCCGATCACATACAGACTTTAATACTGGGCGTAGTAGTGGTACATGGCCCGATCACATACAGACTTTAATACTGGGCGTAGTAGTGGTACACGGCCCGATCACATACAGACTTTAATACCGGGCGTAGTAGTGGTACATGGACCGATGACTAACAGACGTAGTGCTACGTGGTTAGTCTAAATATTGGACAGACGTAGTGCTACGTGGTCCACATACTGGGCTGTCGATGTAGCGCTACATGACCCCAGAAGGCGTGCTATGCTGTAAGGCCTGGAGACAGTAGGGACGCCTCTGTCTCGTCTTCATCCCCGAGTCTACGGGAACGGCGAGCACCATGCGCACTACGGTGTAATTTAGTGTGGTTTTATATTTCATTTATGTACATGAGTATGAAGTTACTGCAAGCTAACTGCAAGAGTTACAAGAGAGTTAACGACTGATGAAGTATGAATTAAATGGGTGTAATTTTGGATGTGTGGTATGATAGTTATCGATCACATACGCATTGTCAGTTTTGTAAGCTTATGTCACGTTACAGATGAGGAGGACTCTGAAGATGCATAGTCGTTCATGAATAACGAACCTCCACCTGCAGAGCCTCGAGACCTCGGGCCTTCAACGTCTGGACTGCAACCAGCCGCCCCGGGCCGGTCACTGCCGCTCATCATCGGGCCTACCGATGACGACGAATAGAAGATGGTCGAGGACGACCCCCCGTCAGGAGAGGCCGTGTTAGGAATGACAAGACAGGTGCTAGGGACAGCCTATAAAAAGCGAGTCGCCAGTAGGTTCGTGTGACTCGGAGCTCCGGACTTCGCGACGGCAACAACTGGTGGCGACATTGGTGACGTAGCTTACATTTATTTTTCCCATTTTGTGTGATTTTATTGTTATTGTCATAGTGGCGTTTCGTTCCTTTGTGATTTATATTGAAAATTGTTTAATTATTAATTATGTAATAAAAACTTGTATTTTTTTAAACTATTTCACTTCTGATCCCAATAATATAATAATAAAAAAATCCATAATGATGACAAAAAAATTATATATGTCGTCGCGTGAAGGAAAGGGTTGTGAGCGTCAGAATGGCTGGTTGTCTGTGCCGTAGGTGTATGAAAGTTGATTAGATAATTGCTACATAATTGCTTATATTTGCTACATATAATAAATAATTGCTACATATGATGTTTATTTAGAAATCAGATATTTTTTTTGTCCAGCCATTCTGACGTTTAGATGGCTGGTAGCCTCCTAGTTTATAGTCAAGCATGCAGAGTTTCCCAAAATGTATTGCGTCAATAATTGCTACATATTTGCTTCATTCAACTTCATTAGATATAACTTCAAAAGAACGTTAAACAAAAGATGTAGCATTTATTTGAATTATCCCAAGGAAAAGTGCCTGACAAATTAATGAAAGCAAATAGTTATGTAGCGCAATCATAGGAGGCAGGTGTTTTAAATTGTTAAATGACATGTAATGTTATGAGTAGGTACCATAAAAAAGGTAGGTATCGTAACTAAATGTAGATCGTTCATAAGTTTTAGTTTAATAATATTACTATTTACGAGATCTTATTGTATTTGAATTTCATTTCAATAGATGATCCACCAACATCTCTTTTGTTAGAAGGATCTGAATTCCATTTGCTGTCAATAATAGAGTTCGTGCCCCCACTATGTGAAACACTTATCGGTCACTACAAGGCTCATTGCAGACGAAATTCACAATGGAGATGCTATGATGACCAATAAAAAAAATCACGAAAAGTAAAAAGAAGCTAATTCCACATTGTATAATATATGCCAAATAATAATAAAAATAAGAAAAATTATTGTTGTAAATAGTAATATTATTAAACTGAAACTTATGAACGATCTACATTTAGTTACGATACCTACCTTTTTTTATGGTACCTACTCATAACATTACATGTCATTTAACAATTTAAAACACCTGCCTCCTATGATTGCGCTACATAACTATTTGCTTTCATTAATTTGTCAGGCACTTTTCCTTGGGATAATTCAAATAAATGCTACATCTTTTGTTTAACGTTCTTTTGAAGTTATATCTAATGAAGTTGAATGAAGCAAATATGTAGCAATTATTGACGCAATACATTTTGGGAAACTCTGCATGCTTGACTATAAACTAGGAGGCTACCCCAGCCATCTAAACGTCAGAATGGCTGGACAAAAAATAAATCTGATTTCTAAATAAACATCATATGTAGCAATTATTTATTATATGTAGCAAATATAAGCAATTATGTAGCAATTATCTAATCAACTTTCATACACCTACGGCACAGGCAACCAGCCATTCTGACGCTTACAAAGGGTTGTATCAGGATCATTGTCATCAGGGTGGTGATATCAGTATTAGATCGTATTCGTCCAGATAAATTAAAGAATAGGTTCACATTTACTCCACTGTATTTATTCCATTTAATTTTTGCACATCACTTATAATTTCACTTGAAATCAGAGCAGTATCACAATATAGGCAGTTGAGGTAAGTAACATTCTTATTTCAAAGGTGATTTTAAAATTACTTTATTTTCAAACGTAAATAACACTTTCTATAAACGAAATGTGGAGACAGTTTCAAGACGCGTCACTCCTCAGCGGCGGTCGCGCCAAGAATGGCCGCCACTCCGCCCGAGTCGTGCCGTCGAGACTCTGTCAGCACGCCCCACCAGAGGGCGCACTCTCACTTCCGTTTTCTTCATCATGAGTCCGTACTATTGACCACATGAGTCCGAACTAATGACCGCATCCGTCATATATATATATTTCGAAAACAACATATTATTTATGTTGTAGAGTGGTGATCCACTTAATTATTAGGGAGCACTATTGTAGCCATGCGGCCGTGTGGTATCACGTAACTCAAACTCCATATTCAATAAAATTTCATTTCATTTCATTTCATTGAACCGATGGAGTTATCGTTACAGTATGTGGATTGAACATCTTCAATTTTATTCTTATACTGCATGATATCAAAATCTGTATTTTGTACAGATGTTAATTCTTCATTCTACAAGTGTACCTAACTATGTAATGCATAAATCTTACGTTATTTTTTTTTTAATACCTTCAAGGTGGTAAACAAGCTTACGGCCTGCCTGATGGAATAAAGAACTATTATTATTATTATTTTAAAATTAAATGGGCTTAGTGTTTATATGTGTCCATTTTACAGGACATGTGGATTTAAAAATTACAGGATTTAACAATTAGTACTGCCAATATGAGTTCATTAAGAAAAAATTAATAAAGCTATTTTAAAATTCCGAAAATTTCGTGCTTACTACAGTTAAGTATTTGATAATAATAGGCGTACGGCAGGTCAATCAACTGGTATTATTGTATGCACTGCTGTCCACGCTCAGCACTATAGGCAAAGTGGGGTCGTAATGTGCCAATATTTTATCGCTGCTCAATATTGTTTTTATCGAACAAAAAGCATTCTCGCATTCCGAATCCCAAGTCCGCGTTATATTTTTTTTAACAACTGGTATAATGGTTACACCGACTACACCAGTTGTTAAAAACAAATTTAACTGTACTCATACGTTCAATTAACTTAGCATAATAATTTACCAGGTCCAAAAAAGCCTTCAACTTATGAACATCTGTGGGGCAGGGGGCATCACTTATTGCTTTAATCTTCTTTTTATCAGGGTGCAAGCCGTTCTTATCTGTTAAATGTCCTAGATAATACACACCCGACTATAAGACCGAAAGTTCACATTTTTCTAATTTAATATGTAGGCCTGCACCTTGTAAGCATTTAAAGACTTCGCGCAAGTTTTTAATGTGTTTTGTGACTGTCTCCCCACCTACACAAATGTCATCTAAAAACACAACAGTTTTGGTATACCTCTGACAATTTCTTTCATTATTTGTTGAAATTTTTTCGGAACACAACTTAAACCTTAAGGGGGCGGACGTATTCGGACGTGAGTACTGATCGAGAATCGACAGTTAATAATACTTGTTCGTAGGCATGTGCTAGATCAGTTTTAGAAAAAACTTTACTCCCGCTTAGGGTAGCATACAAGTCTTCGATTCGTGGCAACGGATAAGGCTCACGCTTCAATTTTGGATTAATGGTGACTTTTTAGTCACCGCAAATTCGAATACTTCCGCACTTCTTAATTACGGGCACAATCGGTGTCCCGTACTCTGCATTATTTACTTTCACAATACTGCCCTCGCAAACTAAACGCTGAAGTTCTTCCTCTACAGGCCATTTTAATGCTATTGGTAAATTACGTGCCTTATAAAATATAGGTTCACTGTCTGCCAATTTCATTGAAATTTGTTGTGTACAAGTACCTAATCCGGGAGAAAAAATATCGGTAAATTATTTTTCTAATCTACTTAAAATGTTTGATTTAGGATCACTAGTTTGTGTGATATTGTTGATGTTAATGCTGATTTGATTTAACTGTAAACAACGTAACCACGCGCGCCCGAGCAGAGGCGGGCCGCCGCCCGGGATGATGAACAGCGGTAACGCCTGCGCCCCGGGCCCCGGCTGCGCGCGCCGACACGCTAATGAATCCCAGTGGGTCTATCATCCCACCAGTATACGATCTCAATCTCAGCTTACTTTTCGTTACCTTTATATTTTTAATACATATATTTATTAATTGCTGATATTTTACTACCGGTATCTACTTACTTACGTACTACCGGTATCTTAATGGGAAAGATATACCCTCAATTATAATCGGAATTACATACGGTTTATCGTCCACTCCGTCCACATACATGCGCCGGTCGTCGCCGCTTGCGCCGCGCGAGCCACTCACCTCCACGTGCCGCTCAGCTGCCTCGAGTGCCAGCGCCAACTCCACCGCCCGCTTAACATCAAGTCCGTTTCGGCGAAGAGACGACTTCGCATTTCCTCACTGACCAGCACCGACACGAATTGGTCTCTCAGGTTCTCCTCTAATTGATCGGCAAAGTTGCAAGTACTGGCCAGATGCTTTAAATGTTGTTAATACTCGCTGAGTTCCTCCCCGGGCTTCTGTCGTCGGAGTAGGAATATGTGTCGCTCGGCAATCTCTGAACGCTTAGGTTCTAAATGGTTGGATACGATGGTGAGCAATTTGTCGAAAGTTTTGCTCTCGGGTTTGTTCGGTGCACAGAGATCACACATTAAATCGTAAGTCGATTCGCCTACCACTGTAATTAGTGTAGCAACATGGAGGTTGCTTTTTGTTTCACTATATTTACGTACACAGACCACTTCCGAGAGGTCAAATCAAAACATTCGATTTTCCCGAACGGAATTGTTAATGTCTTTCACTTTTAAAAGCGAACTACGCGAATAACTAGCGAAACCGAATAAATCGTAGGGGTTCTTAAAAAGCATGTCTACAGATATCTTAAATAGTACTTTTAAATGCCTAGGGAGGCACACGGACGGACTGCACAGGACATCTTCAATCTAACTAGCAGTCTAAGAGCAGATTTAGACTGCTAGTTAGATTGAAGATGTCCTGTGCAGTCCGTCCGTGTGCCTCCCTAGGCATTTAAAATCATAACATCAAATAGAATTAATTGAATATCACGTTTCAAATTCAATATGTAAAATATTTTGAAATAAAAGTAAACACACGTCCCCAATGCCGAACCAAAAAGTGTTTCATCATTGGCGAAAACCTTTTCAATCTCACAGAGAAACCAACTTAAAGTCAAGCTGTCCTTTCCTTTCCACAAACTGATGTTTTGTCGTTCTTGAGCTGGTGCGCGTTTGCTTTGCATCGATTTTAAGATGATTTCTTAGTATCAATGTTTGTGTCCGCGTTGGGATGTATTTGAAAGAATATGCTTAAATTGTATAATATGTTTCTTAATTGTGTCAGGTTTGTGACGTTAAAGGTGTAGTGTGTTTTCACCAATGCTGAAACACTATTTCGTTCGGCATTGGGAACGTGTTACTTCTATCTAATCATATCATTATCATAAAGTTGACTTTGAAAAGTGATATTCAATGGATTCTATTTGATGTTATGTACCTAATCATATAAAGTCCATTTACAAAATTTCGTTAAATAATTTTTCTATCAAAACCTGGTGTCCATAATATGTAACATAATTTGGTGTAGAGTGAAATAAGTTATTAGGTAAAAAGAAAAATAGATATATAGATAGATATACTCTTTATTGCACAGAAAATAACACAAATGAAAATTGCTGTAGCATTTTTTCATTTTATTTTTGCAGGACATTTTTACCATGCCTCCTCCAGTGCAGTAGGTGGCATTAATTAATATCGTCTACCATCACATCCGCATAGAGAAGGTGCGAAGCCAGATGCGATTGGAGCTCTGGCTAAGCCGACAGCAGGCGCCAGGGCGGGGGTGGCATAAGCAGGGGTGGCGTAAGCTGGGGCGGCATAAGTAGGGGCGGCGTATGCTTGAGCACCGTAGGACAAGGCGTTGTTAGCGGGGGCGGCACTCTCGCTAGTGATGCCAATATTTCCGTCGCCGCAGCTGTAGTCGGCGATAGCTAAGCCGCTGGTGGGTAGCTGGCTGTCAAAAGCCACGGCGGACACGAACGGCATCTCGCCCCAAACCGCGATGGGTCCCTCGATAAGGAGCTCGGACTGCACGGACAGGCCACTGGGGGCGAGGGGTGAGGCGCTGGACGTAGGGAACGCACCACCGCTGGTGCTGGCCTGCAGCAGTGCACCGGCGGCCGGCAGCGCGGTTGCGGGATACGCCGCTATCTGGATGGCGGCGGGGGCCGCAAGGTTGATACCACTATTAACAGCTCTGATCGCCGGGGTCGACCTGATCTCGGACCGTGATCCAAGGCACTGTCCAGATATAGCCTGTAAATTAGAAATATTAAAAAAACGTTCTATAATGGATGCATTATCTTGGATGTTACTTTATTTCGTATTTAACTTAAAATATATTACCTGAACAAGCATTGCGGAAACGCAGACGATGGCGATTTTGGCGGCCATGGCGGTGTCTTTACTATGAAGATTGACTTTACAATAATACAAATAATTTGTTGATTTGCTTTTATAGTAAATACCGTATCAGTAAGATGTGACTTCTATTGCAATGCATGAAGCAATTGTACTGACACATTGTTTATAAGGAATAACCTAACTGCGTGACTTATCAACGTACACTTTTTAATAATTCGAAGTCTGCCTTTATCACTACCGATTTTGAAATCGTAATTATTTTCAACAATTAAACTGCGCTTAAAGAATGTCTCGTGATAAGTATAAATAGGTCAGTGTCACGCCAATAAATCATTCACCTTCCGGTTAGTCGAACATTGAACATGTCTTCCTTCGCCTTCTACTTACTCTGCGTGCAGGCCTGCCTCATTCAGGTAAGACAAGTTTAATTAATTTAATATTTTATTAACTTATTTTTACGTGGTCTGCCTGTTTTTATGTACTTAATTTTTTTTTTTCTAAGTAGTACGAAGTCTTTTGAACCTGTGGTAATCTTCTTCGTAATACTGTAGATCAATAATTACCACTGTCAGTGTACATGTTGATGCTTACATAAGTATATACTATTTGCACAATCTTGAACATCGTCTCACGCCAGCCCAGTCTACTCACCACTCCCGCAGTCCGAACTGCTTCGCACGCCAGTTCATCTATTGTTCGAGCCTTGGGTATGCTCAATGCGCTCGTGGCATCGGCATCGAGTGTGACTTATTAGTCTGGCGATGGATGTGTGCAAGGAATACCTGAAATACTGCGAGACGATTACTGAATGAGAATATTTTAAAATACATATCGATATGTATCTACAGCTTTTAGTGAACTCGGGATTTATCGCGCTGGCGGGCTGGCTGGGGCCGGGCACGCAGTGCACATGATTCGCCTAGGCGGATATGTGCGTGGCGTGTCTCGCCGGAGTGAGCGCTTGTCAAAGACAAAGTCAAAGGCATTTATTTGTGCGCGCTGATCGGTCTGCGTGCGTCGCCCCCTACCTGGATGAGCTTGCTTAACTTTCCCTTTGCTTTCCATTAGATTTTTGACGTTTGAAAAGAGATCAATTAACGTAATCCTAATTCAATAAATACTTTTTCATTTTAATTTTAATTTTCAATTAGTGAATACTTACATGCTGTAATACTGTAAAGTTGTTTTAAATAAATAAATATTAGTGGAGCCCTTTAATCTCGCTTTCAATTCAGCATTGTAAATGCATCGCATCTTTTGTAGACAGTGATTTTTTTTTATTCTAAGGGCATTTTTAAATATTCTTTAATTCGATTTTTAAATATTCTAAGGGCAATATTTCATGAAATGGTCGTGTATCGAAAAGGCATGACGTTATGCATGTATTTTATGATCACGGATAAGTTGGCGGCTATTCTTCTTTCTTCTTCCTCGTCGATTGTCACAGCCTCCTAGCACATTTTAGCATTTCCGAATATCCTACTTATCTTTTCATTGTAGCCGTTAAGGTCCGTATTGACAATGTTCAAAGAATTGTATCCATGTAAAGTAGCAACTTGAAACTATCACAGATGTACGTTTAAAGGTATATTTTCGGTAACTGGGGAGCATAGGCGCTGGTGTTCATCACTTTTATTAACTTGTCTAATATTTTTACAAAAATATCAGCACTATTTCATCCTTGTTATGTCCTGTTCATGAACCTCGTATGTATTCATTATACTTAATGCAATTTTATTTTCTCCAGGCAGTGTACGGATGCGAAAGCTGCGGCGCAGCCAATAGCGCCGCTAGCGGTTGGTCCGCGGCATCGTACGGCGCCCCGAGTACTTGGGTCGAGAGGACGTACAGTGCGTTGCCTGCGGCGTTGCCAGCCTCATTACCTGCCGCTTTGCCTTTGGCCGCCGCCCCCCGTAGCTTGATCTTACCCGAACCGTACACCTCCACCGGCAAAGGTTATACAGCCGCGGCCGGAGAGCTGCTGATCTCCGGCCCCACCCGCATGGAAGGACGTGTGCCGGTGTCCGGCGCCGCAATATTCGACGGAATCGTGCCGGCAATCGGCTCCGTGTCCATCGCTGGTAATTGCGGCTACTCGTATGGCGCCCCCACCTATGCCGCTCCCGCTTATGCCGCGCCTGCCCTGTCTCCGGCTGTGGGCATCGCCGCCGCCCCCTCCCAGGCACCTGCTATCAACTTCGATGCGGCCCATTGGTCAGCGGCTGGTCCAGCGATCTCCCCGAAATATTGCGGATGTAACTGAAAAGAAAAAGTTTGATTATGAATAAAAAATATTCAATTAAATAATTTGTTTTTATTTTTATGTGTACAAAAATATTACAGTTTTAAAAATATTTAATATTCGACATCGCAATGCGTGAATGCGAGCAGTTCAAAAATAGAGTCAACTGACTTTCAACGACAATATTTAATAAATTTATCAAAGATTTAAGTGTAGTTTATGGGGATTTGTATAATATTGCATTGATATCTAGCATTTGCTTCAGTTCTTCCTGTCTATATTTACGTAATAGACTTGGTTCGAAATGGCTAGCGGTGGACTATTGCGCAGCTCAGTTGTTTACCTACTTGACACGGTTTTTTCAATGATGAATTGCACTCTTTCGCACTTGGGCCCTCTGCCAACTGGGTAAGTTCTTCGAATTAAAGTTTATTTGTGCAATCTGATATTTTTGAGATCGAGTTAATTGGAAACGAATGTAAGTTTTGAGGTTTCAGTGGGTCCAAGACCAATCATTTTGAGTAAGAGTATGGAATATTTTGTACCAATCACTTTTTAAAGTCAAAATGTAAGCTATGATGATATGGAAAGATACACACGATAATATTATGGTCGTACCCAATGCCAAACAAAAGAGTGTATCGGTTTGGAGAAAACCAAGACCCAGACACCGATCCTAAGAAACTACTGACACAATTACCACTACACCAACAATCTCAGGCGCTGCCCTAAATGGCAACGGTCGTGCGACTATTGTCGTGCGACGGACGGTTTTGAGGTCTCCTATATTTGGTCGGACGATGTCCGAAAAATTGTTAGAATATGACCGCCCCGTCATAAGGTCACACCCCGTACAGAAGTAGAGTAGTCACAAATGCTTACGCAATTTTAGGTTCTGTACCAACGACAGAAAGCTTATTTTATACCTTTGCACGTAGGCTACGGCAGGAAACGCTAAATATTTACGTTTTTTAGCAATGTTAGTTATTAGTTGCAAGATTAGCGTAGAAGAATGGATGGTTTCTGTTACGCGAATTTATAGATAAATTAAATCAATAATTTAATCTAAGATATTGAAAGGAGACTAAGTAAGTATGTAGGGGAAGTGGACTATGTCCAAATAACAACATCGGTAGAATATTTACATGTAGCACCTTCAAAAACATCCTTGTAGAGAAGGGCATCAAAATCTGAGCATGTAAGCATGTCGCTGCTGGCTCAAAGAATACCGCACTTGTCATACAAATGTGCGAAATGACATGCTTTTTTCTCGAAACTGCCGCAACCGATTATGATATCGTGTGGCATGAGAACAAAGTTAAAGGAACTCTACCTATACTCGGTAACCATGTCGCTAGTGGTTCAAAGAATACGGAAATTGCCATACAAACATGTGCAAAATAAATGCTTTTTCTCGAAACTCCCGGGACCGATTTTGGTGTTGTGCGGCATAAGAACATAGCTTAAGGTCCTCGACCTATACTCCGTAATCAAGTCGCTGCTGGTTCAAAGAATAATGCACTTGGATTTAAATGTGACAAATAAATGCATTTTCTCGAAACTTCCGGGACCGATTTTGATGCCATCTTGTACAAATATGCAGCTAAGGCACCCTTACACATAGATCATCACCAGAAAGCTGCTGGTTCATGGACCACTTTTGCCCAGTCTCCTTTATAGTTTTATTTTCCATATGACATTGTCGATCATGTTTTTGAATTTCTCTTTAGCTGAATTTCCTTATTTATTGGTAAGACTTAAGGAAACGAGAGATAGCAAGTGCGACAGAGATATTGGATGGGAGTGTCCTTCTCTTTGTAAAAGAGGTTAGCAGTATCGTAGCGCAAAATGGTCTCTGCATACTCTTTATGGTATTCTAGTAATTATTATGGTAGTTTTCCTCCCGAGAATCCCTGCATGAATGGCTGAATGGGCGTGACGAGGTGGGCGCCGAGACTTAAGCGGTTGTTGCTTAATATGTATCTATTATCAAACTATCATATTTCACTCGTCATAGTGGTCCGCATTGGGTTAAAATTTGGGTAATAAGCACTGGCACCATAACCAAAACATTGGGTTCACTGCGTGTAGCACTTTAGTTGATATATTGTTTGCTTTATTTGTCGCGACCCGACCCGGCTTTCCGTAAGCACGTGAGTTGGGCCTACGTTATATCCGAACAGATGCGTATGCGCCGGCGAGTAGGTGGAGACTGGCTGGGCTTGGTGGGATCTAGTTGCGTCGAGGCAGCGGGTAGTGGCTGGGTAGGCTGGGCGGGGTGCGAGGCGAGACGGCGCCGGCGGCCCCTCCCAGCCTGCCCCGCCGCCAGCACCATGGCATAACGAAGCCCTCAGGACGGGTGGATTGCGCAACGGCCAGCAGATGTGCCGTGCTGTTTAAAATAATATTTATTTTAACTACCATTTTAAGCACCTACACATTCTTTATTTATTTTCATGTATTTACATATTAATTTTATTTAGGTAGTATAACGCTCGTGACGTACCCAAACAATAGGCCCACAGAATACCAGCGCTGTGAGTCGTTTCTTGCGGCTCACAGCACATGCTGAGTGGGTACCATTTACGCTTGCCGCTGCGGCACCGACAGTGTCATGGGACTACATATTGTCTTAATTAAGATATTATAAGTGTTAATGTGTCCGTTGTCCGTAATTGTAACTGTTATTGTGTCGTGGTGTGCTATGTGTAATAAATGTCTTTTCTGTCTTTCTTTCTTTCTTTCTAATAGTTCTTAAGAGAAGAAATGCGGATGAAGCGTGTAACTAGTTTTAAAATAGCGGGCTACTCGTGAACCTAGTAAAACGTCTGGTAAAAACGTCGCTTATATTAAACTTGAGTTAACTTCTAATATGTATTCACGTGTCAGACATTCATAAGCGTTTTTAAATGGTTGTTTTTAAATTTTATGGCGGCTGAGACTGTTAATTGTTACAATATTCCTTTTAAATATATTTCCCAATAAAGCAACTGTTTTTCACAGCTTGGTGTAGTGAAATAAGTTAATACGTAAATAAGAAAATAAAATACGTAAATACGTAAATAAGTAAATACTTTTACTTAAGTAATTTTATTTATTTTTGAATTTTATATTTTGAACGAAGTTGTTACCATGCCTCCTTTAGTGTGGTAAGAGGAATAAATTAATATCGTCTACCATCACATCCGCATGGAGAAGGCGCGAAACCAGATGCGATTGGAGTGCGGCCGACAGCGGGCGCCAGGGCTGGAGCGGCATAAGCGGAGGCGGCGTAAGCTGGGGTGGCATAAGCAGGGGAAGCGTATGCGGGAGCGCCGTAGGAGTAGGCGTTGTTGGCGGAAGCGGCACTCTCACTGGTGATGCCAATATTTCCGTCGCCGCAGCTGTAGTCGGCGATGGCAAGGCCGCTGGTGGGCAGCTGGCTGTCAAAAACCACGGCGGACATGAACGGCATCTCGCCCCAAACGGCAATGGGACCATCAATGAGGAGCTCTGACTGCACGGACAGGCCGCTGGGGGCGAGGGGAGAGGCGCTGGACGTAGGGAACGCGCCACCGCTGGTGCTGGCAAACAGCAGCGCACCGGCGGCCGGCAGTGAATGCGCAACTCCCTGGATTGCGGCAGGGGCTGCTATGTTGATCGCAGGCGCCATCACGCTGATCCCAGGCGCCGCTACATTGCACGCAGAGGCAGCTGGTTTGATCACGGGGGCTGGTCTAGACCCAATACAGTTCCCGGAAATAGTCTGAAATCAAATATTGGCAATTAATCTTTGCAACATCGTATTGAGAAAGATTGTATTAGTATAGATAGTTATTCTAACACATCACTTTCTACTACACTTCATTCCCAAAAGGACAAAGTCGCGGGTAAAAGGTAAACAAATACAAATTTCAATACCTGAACGAACAGGGCGGAAACGCAGAAGACAAATGCGATTTTAGCGGCCATGGTGGTTTGTTTGCTGAGAAGGTAGACTTCACAATGGTGACAATAATTTGTATTCAGCTTTTATATTAAACAGCCTAAACCAATCGCAATACATTAGGTAATAACAAAGATTAACAAATCGTGACTTATCATGACTAGAATAGAAGCCTCTATTTATTATTTCAATGCTTTATCATTATGAAATTTTGAAATATTTATTATTATCAACAATGAAACTGGGTAAAGAGAATGATATTTATGAGTATAAATAGGTTAATAGTATGTCAATAAATCATTCACTTTTCGATTAGTCGAACATTGAACATGTCATCCTTCACCTTCTTCTTGATCTGCGTGCAGGCCTGCTTCATTCAGGTAAGTCATATTTTTTTATTTCTACTTTTAGTACTTCTCATTATGATGATCTTCGTCATCTGTCAGCAAAGTCAATACCGACATTTTTCAGTGTTAATTTTTCTGCTTATTTCATATTACAATAGGTATAATATGAATTTAGCCTAATTGTGAACATCGTGAACAGTGTCAATGCTTCGCTTCTTGGGAAAGTTTAATCATCATGATAAACCAAATAAAATGGACGAATATTGTTTACTGGCAAGTGAATGTCAATAGAGATTTTCTAATATTGTTATATTATTATTGATTTTCTTCATGATAGAGATATTAGAGATATTCTTCATGATTAACAGCCATGAAATTGTGACTTTTAGAGTCTCGAAACAAACCCATAATTGGCTATAAATCACATAAGCAATTACAGTTTTATTTCATGACTCTAAACAACTGTCACTTTATTAGAAGATTAAGCTGCCAACAAAAGGTTTACCAATAAAAGTAAAACAAATAAAATAGTCCTCTTGAAGGATTCTGTAGAATGAATACAAAATAACAAAGTAATCATCTTGGCGTTAATGTCCCGGTTGAGCTCTCACACGCGATAGCTCAGGGTTCGTCTTGACCATGTTTAATTAACCAGGACTTGGTAAATCAGGTAATTACAGTAGATAGAGGGACTGCCATCGGACCTCCATGATCCTGTTTGCAGGGAAACCTAATCAGATTGTGATCCATGATGCAATGGTATGGGGAAAACGTGTAAGTTGGTTTTGTTCATCATAGACAAATCAGCTGCCAATACGGTTCGAAGAATTTCTTCTTGTCATTTGGCTGGTCAAAGTTTCCAGATGGGTATCTAAATTCACCCAACTCACTCATTTTTTCTACGTAGCCGTTGAGTTCCGCATCAACGATGACTAGAACATTGTGCTCGACGTAGGGAGACCTGCAAACTAGGTATCACATAATATTATCTTTTCTGGGGGCCGGAGAACTGTAAACGTTGATGTTATAGATCCCTTGTATTTATTACCCGAGATAAGCGCTTATCAATCAATTTATTTTTCATGAACAATTTCATTTTATTCAGGCGGTGTTTGGGTGCGGAAATTGCGGTGGAGCGAGCGGCGCCGCTGGTGGTTGGTCTGCGATGACATATGGCAGCCCTAATGCTTGGGCCACGACTTCATACAGTGCCCCGAGTGCATTGATCGCTGCATCACCAGCCGCTTTGCCTTTGGCCGCCGCCGGCAGCCTGGCCGGTCCCGCTCAGAGCAACCTGTTGTTGCCCCATGCGTACACGGCTACTGGCACCGGCTACACAGCTGCTGCCGGTGAGCTGCCTATCGCCGGATCCACCCTCGTCGCCGGCCGTGTGCCGGTGTCCGGTGCTGCATTGTTTGACGGCATCGTGCCAGCAGTTGGCTCCGTGTCTATCTCTGGCCACTGCGGCTGCAGCTGCAATGATGATCGTATCTATTATTGAAGCAAAGACTTTGAGACAAAATACAGTTTTGATGTCACTCTATTATTGTTTTTTAATATCGTTTATCCTTTTTTTATTTTAAGTATTTACTAAATTTTTTTTGAGATCCGCAACCGAAATTTAAGGTCGCCGACATAGCTCTGGCGCGGATTATACCAAGCGTTATCGACGCAGCCTGCGTCGCCGACGCATCTTTCGATAAGCAGTCAACTCAAAATTTTATTATTTTCAAATGCGCGCGCCGACGCAGGTAAAACGCAGGTTGCGTCGGCGCGCGCATTAGAAGTTCATATAATTTTAAGTTGACAAGATGCGTCAAGAATTCTAAGGTCGGGCACAGACCTACCGGTCAGGGCCGGGCCGGGCCAGACCTGCCGGTCAGGGCCGGGCCGGGTTTAACGTGAAGGCCATATTATTTTCATCGAAAATGTACTAGCCGTCACACACTTATAGACGCCCGGAGAGCGCACCCGGTCAAAATTTTCAACCGTCCTGAAAGAGGCGAGGCTTGCATTATAATCTTCTTATAATCGGCATATACAGACCGTAAGCTTTCCGGGCCGGGCCCATCGGGGTGGATCTGTAATTATCAAAGAGATTGGTATACCTGGGAAATGTATATTCCTCTATGGTTGACCCTGAGTCCATTACTTTGGTAGGGCAAAAATTCCTATGTTGAAATATAAAAAACAAGGATTATCACAACCGTAATCTCAAAGTAGCCGTGTGGTGACCGGTAGAGTAGAATAGCACCAACCTCTTACACTCGTGGGTGTCGTACAAGTCGACTAACGTTTAGAGACAAAATATCTAGTCTCCATAAACTGGAAAATGGGCAGCAGCGTTTTTCATTGTTATGTTTGCAAGACTGCGATCTCCAACGCGCCTGCCAAGCGTGGAGATTATGGCAATAACCTCCCCTTTTGCGGGAGAAGCCCAAAGTCCTGTAGTGGGCTGTTATGGGCTGTGATGATGAATCTCAAAGACGTTGCGTGGCAAGAAGTAAATAGATATGTTGATGTGAAGTTTAAATGTTAGATGAAGACGAGAAAAAAATGCGTATCAGTCTACTGCCATCAGTCTTCGTGAACACATGAATTGGACCCGGGTCAAGTTGCCTTTGTTTAGCCTGAGGCTTGAACAGTGTCCAGCCCCAAGGTGACTCTTTCTAATCGGAAACGATTGGTCCTAGAACACTAGTTCCTAAAGATTTATGATAGTACTCGTCGAATTCTACATTTCGAATGACAGTTTTAAATTTAACGTCTCTCTTACAAAATTCAGATTTCGACGAGTACCTAATATCATTTCTCTATAGAAACTATTCTTCTAGGACCTATGGTTCTCAAGTTATAACAGTTTTCAATTTGCAACAGTTACTTTAAATGTATATCTCGACGAGTGATATAATTTTTTTTAGAGACTAGTGTTCTAGGACCAATGCAATC
The DNA here is from genome assembly GCA_905147135.1 of Blastobasis lacticolella. NCBI lineage: Eukaryota > Metazoa > Arthropoda > Insecta > Lepidoptera > Blastobasidae > Blastobasis > Blastobasis lacticolella. The sequence goes on from LR990067.1 coordinate 3,579,797, forward strand.
AGAGTTATAACGGCTTTAAGTTTAACAGCCGTCATTCGAAATGTAGATCTGGACGAGTAGGTACAGTAGTTTAGTAGACTGATACTGCCTACCCGAATTTTTTTCCTCTCCTCATACAATCTACCATCTTTCCCTTTTTTGTAGGTTTTCAGCGCCAAGCAGTAAGGCGATGCACAATAATTCGTCATCCATTTCTATCCGGTATATATGTCGCAGCCGGATGGTTAAATTAGCCGGTTAACTAAACGGCTAGCTTTTTGAGCAATTATTTAGTTGAAAATTTGCCAGTTTCATAAGATGTTAAAGTGATGTTGAAAGAACGATATTGCCTCGAGTTTACGCAGCTCTTCCACACATTGTTCCAATGCTAACCTACCCACAATAACTTCAAAGTATAATAATAGTTTGCATTAGGTTTCTATTCGGTTAGTTTAGGTTAGCATTATGACAATGAATGGAAGAGCTCCGTAAACTCGAGGCAATATCGTTAATTTGACTTTACTTTCAAAGTTCATGAATTTGGCCAATTATTAATTAAATAACTGCTTAAATAGCTAGCCGTTTAATTAACCGGCTAATTTAACCATTTGGCTGCGAGATATATAAATGGTATAATACTCAATGGTAGGTGCCACAAACTTACCCGACACGGTGACAGCGTCGCTGTTGTTGACAAACAAAATGACAATTTTAAATGGCGACACTTAGTTCAGCTTTTAGCCACCGGGCCAGATAAGTTTGTGACGAAATTTTAGTGACAATGACTTGTCACTAAAAACTTCCCCCAAACAGGGGCGATCTGTAGTTCTTAAAGGGAACACAGCAGAAAACCCACGACGCGTTCTGCAAGCGGGTGGCCGTGACATCCCCCTTCGCTGCACAGGTCATACATGTGATTATTATTATGATAGGCTAGTGCATTGACTATCTATCGGAGGTTGGGCATACCTCTGACCGGTGTAACTTGGGTGTAGTTTATTATTATTAAGTATAATTATTTTCTTTTTTTTTGTCAATGGTTTGATCTAGAGGCAACTGCTAACTATAAATCTGAGGGCGATAGCTGCCAGCCGGATGCGGAAGCACAGGACAGGATGTTGTGGAGATCTCGGAAGGCGGCATATGCTCAACATGGGTGTCTTTTGGCTGATATGATGAACGTCTGTACGCGGGCGCATTCAGTCCAATAGTACGCGACCGCATCGCCCACGCCTGTGTGGGGTCAGGGTCTATTATGGATAGCCCATAGAGTTACTATACGAGGTATATAACTCTATGGATATATCTTGTGATATGATCTTGTCTCCCAGTCTCTATCCAAACTCATATTGCAGTATATCAACTCCTTGTCTTGTTGATATAAAAGCCCTGCTTTAGTGCGGGCACAGACCTATAGAAAAGGTCAGGGCCGGGCCCAACCGGCACACCTACCGGGCCGGACATTCTTAAAATTTTCCCAGTCGATGTCAAGCGCTTGCCGGGAAAGGTTAACGGGTAGAAATGGATGACGAATTAATGTGCATCGCCTTACTGCTTGGCGCTGAAAACCTACAAAAAAGGGAAAGATGGTAGGTTGGATGAGGAGAGGGAAAAATTCGGGTAGGCAGTATCAGTCTACTGAACAACTGTACCTACTCGTCCAGATCTACATTTCGAATGACGGCTGTTAAACTTAAAGCCGTTATAACTCTGATTGTATTGGTCCTAGAACACTAGTCTCTAAAAAAAATTATATCACTCGTCGAGATATACATTAAAAGTAACTGTTGCAAATTAAAAACTGTTATAACTTGAGAACCATAGGTCCTAGAAGAATAGTTTCTATAGAGAAATGATATTAGGTACTCGTCGAAATCTGCATTTTGTAAGAGAGACGTTATATTTAAAACTGTCATTCGAAATGTAGAATTCGACGAGTACTATTATAAATCTTTTGAACTAGTGTTCTAGGACCAATAGTTTCCGAATAGAAAGAGTCACCTTGGGGCTGGACCCTGTTCAAGCCTCAGGCTAAACAAAGGCAACTTGACCCGGGTCCAATTCATGTGTTCACGGAGACTGATGGCAGTAGACTGATACACATTTTTTTCTCGTCTTCATCTAACATTTAAACTTCACATCAACATATCTATTTACTTCTTGCCACGCAACGTCTTTGAGATTACGGTTGTGATAATCCTTGTTTTTTATATTTCAACATAGGAATTTTTGCCCTACCAAAGTAATGGACTCAGGGTCAACCATAGAAGAATATACCTTTCCCAGGTATGCCAATCTCTTTGATAATTACAGATCCACCTCGATGGGCCCGGCCCGGAAAGCTTACGGTCTGTATATGCCGATTATAAGAAGATTATAATGCAAGCCTCGCCTCTTTCAGGACGGTTGAAAGTTTTGACCGGGTGCGCTCTCCGGGCGTCTATAAGTGTGTGACGGCTAGTACATTTTCGATGAAAATAATATGGCCTTCACGTTAAACCTGGCCCGGCCCTGACCGGCAGGTCTGGCCCGGCCCGGCCCTGACCGGTAGGTCTGTGATCCACCTTAGAATTCTTGACGCATCTTGTCAACTAGCGTCGGCGACGCAACTTGCGTTATGCTGTCAACTCAAAATTGTATAAACTTCTAATGCGCGTGTCGCCGACGCTTGGTATAATCCGCGCCAGAGCTATGTCGGCGACCTTGAATTTCGCTTGCGGATCTCCAAAAAAATTAAGTAAATACTTAAAATAAAAAAAGAATAAAGTATATTAAAAAACAATAATAGAGTGACATCAAAACTTTATTTTGTCTCAAAGTCTTTGCTTCAATAATAGATACGATCATCATTGCAGCTGCAGCCGCAGTGGCCAGAGATAGACACGGAGCCAACTGCTGGCACGATGCCGTCAAACAATGCAGCACCGGACACCGGCACACGGCCGGCGACGAGGGTGGATCCGGCGATAGGCAGCTCACCGGCAGCAGCTGTGTAGCCGGTGCCAGTAGCCGTGTACGCTTGGGGCAACAACAGGTTGCTCTGAGCGGGACCGGCCAGGCTGCCGGCGGCGGCCAAAGGCAAAGCGGCTGGTGATGCAGCGATCAATGCACTCGGGGCACTGTATGAAGTCGTGGCCCAAGCATTAGGGCTGCCATATGTCATCGCAGACCAACCACCAGCGGCGCCGCTCGCTCCGCCGCAATTTCCGCACCCAAACACCGCCTGAATAAAATGAAAATGTTTATGAAAAATAAATTGATTGAGAAGCGCTTATCTCGGGTAATAAATACAAGGGATCTACAACATCAACGTTTACAGTTCCCCGGCCCACAGAAAAGATAATATTATGTGATAACTAGTTTGCAAGTCTCCCTACGTCGAACACAATGTTCTAGTCATCGTTGATGCAGAACTCAACGGCTACGTAGAAAAAATAAGTGAGTTGGGTGAATTTAGATACCCATCTGGAAACTTTGGCCAGCCAAATGACAAGAAGAAATTCTTCGAACCGTATTGGCAGCTGATTAGTCTATGATGAACAAATCCAACTTACACGTTTTCCCCATACCATTGCATCATGGATCACAATCTGATTAGGTTTCCCTGCAAACAGGATCATGGAGGTCCGATGGCAGTCCCTCTATCTACTGTAATTACCTGATTTACCAAGTCCTGGTTAATTAAACATGGTCAAGACGGACCCTGAGCTATCGCGTGTGAGAGCTCAACCCGGACATTAACGCCAAGATGATTACTTTGTTATTATGTATTCATTCTACAGAATCCTTCAAGAGGACTATTTTATTTGTTTTACTTTTGTTAGTATCCCTTTTGTTGGCAGCTTATTCTTTTAATAAAGAGACAGTTGTTTAGAGTCATGAAATAAAACTGTAATTGCTTATGTGATTTATAGCCAATTATGGATTTGTTTCGTGGCTCTAAAAGTCACAATTTCATGGCTGTTAATCATGAAGAATATCTCTAATATCTCTATCATGAAGAAAATCAATAATAATATAACAATATTAGAAAATCTCTATTGACAGTCACTTGCCAGTAAACAATATTCGTCCTTTTTATTTGGTTTATCATTAGGATTAAACTTTCCCAAGAAGCGAAGCATTGACACTGTTCACGATGTTCACAATTAGGCTAAATTCATATTATACCTATTGTAATATGAAATAAGCAGGAAAATGAACACTGGAAAATGTCGGTATTGACTTTGCTGACAGATGACGAAGATCATCATAATGAGAAGTACTAAAAGTAGAAATAAAAAAATATGACTTACCTGAATGAGGCACGCCTGCACGCAGAACAAGAAGAAGGTGAAGGATGACATGTTCAATGTTCGACTAATCGAAAAGTGAATGATTTATTGACATACTATTAACCTATTTATACTCATAAATATCATTCTCTTTACCCAGTTTCATTGTTGATAATAATAAATATTTCAAAATTTCATAATGATGAAGCATTGTAATAATAAATAGAGGCTTCTATTCTAGTCATGATAAGTCACGATTTGTTAATCTTTGTTATTACCTAATGTATTGCGATTGGTTTAGGCTGTTTAATATAAAAGCTGAATACAAATTATTGTCACCATTGTGAAGTCTACCTTCTCAGCAAACAAACCACCATGGCCGCTAAAATCGCATTTGTCTTCTGCGTTTCCGCCCTGTTCGTTCAGGTAATGAAAATTGTATTTGTTTACCTTTTACCCGCGACTTTGTCCTTTTGGGAATGAAGTGTAGTAGAAAGTGATGTGTTAGAATAACTATCTATCCTAATACAATCTTTCTCAATACGATGTTGCAAAGATTAATTGCCAATATTTGATTCCAGGCTATTTCCGGGAACTGTATTGGGTCTAGACCAGCCCCCGTGATCAAACCGGCTGCCTCTGCGTGCAATGTAGCGGCGCCTGGAATCAGCGTGATGGCGCCTGCGATCAATACAGCAGCCCCTGCCGCAATCCAGGGAGTTGCGCATACACTGCCGGCCTCCAGTGCGCTGCTGTTTGCCAGCACCAGTGGTGGCGCGTTCCCTACGTCCAGCGCCTCCCCCCTCGCCCCCAGCGGCCTGTCCGTGCAGTCAGAGCTCCTCATTGATGGTCCCATTGCCGTTTGGGGCGAGATGCCGTTCATGTCCGCCGTGGCTTTTGACAGCCAGCTGCCCACCAGCGGCCTTGCCATCGCCGACTACAGCTGCGGCGACGGAAATATTGGCATCACCAGTGAGAGTGCCGCTTCCGCCAACAACGCCTACTCCTACGGCGCTCCCGCATACGCTTCCCCTGCTTATGCCACCCCAGCTTACGCCGCCCCCGCTTATGCCGCTCCAGCCCTGGCGCCCGCTGTCGGCCGCGCTCCAATCGCATCTGGTTTCGCGCCTTCTCCATGCGGATGTGATGGTAGACGATATTAATTTATTCCACCTACCGCACTAAAGGAGGCATGGTAACAACTTCGTTCAAAATATAAAATTCAAAAATAAATAAAAATGCTTGAGTAAAATTTTATTTTCTTATTTACGTAGTTACTTATTTCACTACACCAAGCTGCGAAACACAGTTGCTTTATTAAGAAATATATTTAAAAGGAAAATTGTAACAATTATCAGTTTCAGCCGCCATAAAATTGAAAAACAACCATTTAAAAACGCTTATGAATGTCTGACACGTGAATACATATTAGAAGTTAACTCAAGTTTAAAATAAGCGACGTTTTTACCAGATGTTTTACTAGGTTCACGAGTAGCCCGCTGTTTTAAAACAAGTTACACGCTTCATCCGCATTTCTTCTCTTAAGAACTATTAGAAAGAAAGAAAGAAAGACAGAAAAGACATTTATTACACATAGCACACCACGACACAATAACAGTTACAATTACAGACAACGGACACATTAACACTTAAAATATCTTAATTAAGACAATATGTAGTCTCCCATGACAAGTTCGGTGCCGCAGCGGCAAGCGTAAATGGTACCCACTCAGCATGTGCTGTGAGCCGCAAGAAACGACTCACAGCGCTGGTATTCTGTGGGCCCATTGTTTGGGTACGTCACGAGCGTTATACTACCTAAATAAAATTAATATGTAAATACATGAAAATAAATAAAAAATATGTAGGTGCTTAAAATGGTAAGTAGTTAAAATAAATATTATTTTAAACAGCACGGCACATCTGCTGGCCGTTGCGCAATCCACCCGTTCCTGAGGGCCTCGTTATGCCATGGTGCTGGCGGCGGGGCAGGCTGGGAGGGGCCGCCGTCTCGCCTCGCACCCCGCCCAGCCTACCCAGCCACTACCCGCTGCCTCGACGCAACTAGATCCCGCCAAGCCCAGCCAGTCTCCGCCTACTCGCCGGCGCATACGCATCTGTTCGGATATAACGTAGGCCCAACTCACGTGCTTACAGAAAGCCGGGTCGGGTCGCGACAAATAAAGCAGACAATATATCAACTTAAGTGCTACACGCAGTGAACCCAATGTTTTGGTTATGGTGCCAGTGCTTATTACCCAAATTTTAATCCAATGCGGACCACTATGACGAGTGAAATATGATAGTTTGATCGTAGATACATATCAAGCAACAACCGCACAAGTCTCGGCGCCCACCTCGTCACGCCCATTCAGCCATTCATGCAGGGATTCTCGGGAGGAAAACTACCATAATAATTACTCGAATACCTTAAAGAGTATGCAGAGACCATTTTGCGCTACGATACTGCTAACCTCTTTTACAAGGAGAAGGACACTCCCATTCAATATCTCTGTCGCACTTGCTATCTCTCGTTTCCTTAAGTCTTACCAATAAATGTGGAAATTCAGCAAAAGAGGAATTTAAAAACATGATAGACAATGTCATATGGAAAATAAAACTATAAAGGAGACTGGGCAAAAGTGGTCTATGAAGCAGCAGCTTTCTGGTGATGATCTATGTGTAAGGGTGCCTTAGCTGCATATTTGTACAAGATGGCATCAAAATCGGTCCCGGAAGTTTCGAGAAAAAAGCATTTATTTGTCACATTTATATGACAAGTGCCTTATTCTTTGAACCAGCAGCGTCATGATTACGGAGTATAGGTTGAGGGCCTTAAGCTATGTTTTTATGCCGCACAACACCAAAATCGAGAAAAAGCATTTATTTTGCACATGTTTGTATGGCAATTTCCGTATTCTTTGAACCACCAGCGACATGGTTACCGAGTATAGGTAGAGTTACTTTAACTTTGTTCTCATGCCACACGATATCAAAATCGGTTGCGGCAGTTTCGAGAAAAAAGCATGTCTTTCGCACATTTGTATGACAAGTGCGGTATTCTTTGAGCCAGCAGCGACATGCTTACAGAGTATAAGTTAGGCACATTGAGCTCTGTTCTTATGCCGTACGATATCAAAATCGGTCCCGGCAGTTTTGATAAAAATGCATGTCTTTCGCACAGTTGTATGACAAGTGGCGTATTCTTTGAATCAGCAGCAACATGGTTACGGAGTATAGGTTGAGGACCTTTAGTTATGTTTTTATGCCGCACGACATCAAAATCAGTCTCGGCAGTATCGAGAAAAAAGCATTCTTTTGTCACACTTGTATGACAAGTGACGTATTATTTACCCGGCAGTTTTGAGAAAAATGCATGTCTTTCGCACAGTTGTGTGACAATTGACGTATTCTTTCATACAACTGTGCGAAAGACATCAATTTTTCTGACTGCTTTTTTCTTGAAACTGCCGGGTCCGATTTTGAAGAATAAAATTGAAGGTGTTCAACCCACATACTGTAACGATAACTTCATCGGTTCATAGTAAAGGGCACTTCCCATACAAAATGTGCCAAGTAATTATGTTCTTTTTTTTAAGAATTGCCGGTCAGATTTTGATGCCCTTCTCTACAAGGATGTTTTTGAAGGTGCTAAATGTAAATATTCTACCGATGTTGTTATTTGGTCATAGTTCACTTCCCCTACATACTTACTCAGTCTCCTTTTAATATCTTAGATTAAATTATTAATTTAATTTATCTATAAAAACGCGTAACAGAAACCATCCATTCTTCTACGCTAATCTTGCAACTAATAACTAACTTTGCTAAAAAACGGAAATATTGAGCTTTTTCTGCCGTAGCCTACGTGCAAAGGTATAAAATAAACTTTCTGTCGTTAGTACAGAACCTAAAATTGCGTAAGCATGTGTGACTACTCTACTTCTGTACGGGGTGTGACTTTATGACGGGGTGGTCATAATCTAACCAAATTATTCAAACAATTTTTCGGACATCGTCTGACCAAATATAGGAGACCTCAAAACCGTCCGTCGCACGATAATAGTCGCACGACCGTTGTCATTTAGGGCAGCGCCTGAGATGGTTGGTGTAGTAGTAATTGTGTCAGCCGTTTGCGCGTAGTTTCTTAGGATCGATGTCTGGGTCTTGGTTATATTTAAAATATGCTTAAATTGGGTAGTCTGTCAGCTTTACGAGGTTGAAGGAGTAATGGGTTTTCTCCAAACCGAAACACTCTTTTGTTTGGCATTGGGTACGACCATAATATTATCGTGTGTATCTTTCTATATCATCATAGCTTACATTTTGACTTTAAAAAGTGATGAGTATAAAATATTCCATACTCTTACTCAAAACGATTGGTCGCTAAAGAGGGCTTGGATCCATTCGAACCTCAAAACTTACATTCGTTCCCAATTAACTCGATCTCAAAAATATCAGATTGCTCAAATAAACTTTAATTCGAAGAACTTACCCAGTTGGCAGAAGGCCCAAGTGCGAAAGAGTGCAATTCATCATTGAAAAAACCGTGTCAAGTAAACATCTGAGCTGCGCAATAGTCCACCGCTAGCCATTTCGAACTAACTCTATCACGAAAATATACAGTTAAAACTGAAGCAAATGTTGACCCTGCTAGACATAAATGCAATATTGTACAAATCCCCGTAAACTACACTTAAATCTTTGACAAATTTATTAAACATTGTCGTTGAAAGTCAGTTGACTCTATTTTTGAACTGCTCGCATTAACGCATTGCGGTGTGGAATATTGAATATTTTTTCAAAAAACTTTAATATTTTGTATACATAAAAATAAACAGAAATTATTTAATTGAATATTTTTTATTCATAATTAAACATCTTTCTTTTCAATTACATTCGCAATATTTCGGGGAGATCGCTGGACCAGCCGCTGACCAATGGGCAGCATTGAAGTTGATAGCAGGTGCCTGGGCTAGGGCGGCGGCGATGCCCATAGCCGGAGACAGGGCAGGCGCGGCGTAACCGGGAGCGGCGTAGGTGGGGGCGCCATACGAGTAGCCGCAATTACCAGCGATGGACACGGAGCCGATTGCTGGCACGATTCCGTCGAATATTGCGGCGCCGGACACCGGCACACGTCCTTCCATGCGGGTGGGGCCGGAGATCAGCAGCTCTCCGGCCGCGGTTGTATAACCTTTGCCGGTGGAGGTGTACGGTTCGGGTAAGATCAAGCTACGGGGGGCGGCGGCCAAAGGCAAAGCGGCAGGTAATGAGGCTGGCAACGCCGCAGGCATTGCACTGTACGTCCTCTCGACCCAAGCACTCGGGGCGCCGTACGATGCCGCGGACAAACCGCTAACGGCGCTATTGGCTGCGCCGCAGCTTCCGCATCCGTACACTGCCTGGAGGAAATAAAATTGCATTAGGTATATTGACTATATACGAAGTTCATGAACAGGACATAACAAGGATAAAAAAGCGCTGATAATTGTAAAAATATTAGACAAGTTAATAAAAGTGATGAACACCAGCGCCTATGCTTCCCAGTTACCGAAAACATACCTTTGAACGTACATCTGAGATAGTTTCAAGTTGCTACTTTACACGGATACAATTTTATGAATATTGTTAATACGGACATTAACGGCTACGTTGAAAAGATAAGTGAGGAATTCGGAAATGCTAAAATATGCTAGGAGGCTGTGACAAACGACGAGGAACAAGAAAGAAGAATATCCGCCGATTTATCCTTGATCATAAAATACATGCATAACGTCATGCTTTTTCGATACACGACTGTTTCATGAAATATTGCCCTCAGAATCTTTCAACAAAAATCACTGTCTACAAAAGATGCGATGCATTTACAATGCTGAATTGAAAGCGAGAGTAAAGGGCTCCGCAAATTTTTATTTATTTATAACAACTTTTCAGTATTACAGTAGGTAAGTATTCACTAATTCACTAAAAGCTGTAGATACTTATCGATATGAATTTAAAATATTCTCATTCATTAACCGTCTTGCAGTATATCAGGTATTCCTTGCACACATCCATGCATCGCCAGATTAATAAGTCACACTCAGATGCCGATGCCAAGAGCGCGTTGAGCATACCTAAGGCTCGAACAATAGAACTGGCGTGCGAAGCAGTTCGGACTGCGGGAGTGGTGAGTACACTGGGCTGGCGTGAAACGATGTTCAAGATTGTGCGAATAGTATATACCTATATGAGCATCAAAATATACACTGACAGTGGTATTAATTGATCTACAGTAATACGAAGAAAATTACCACAGGTTCAAAAGACTTCGTACTACTTAAAAAAATATTTAATTACATAAAAACAGGCAGATCACTTAAAAATAAGTTAATAAAATATTAAATTAATCAAACTTGTCTTACCTGAATGAGGCAGGCCTGCACGCAGAGTAAGTAGAAGGCGAAGGAAGACATGTGCAATGTTCGACTAACCGGAAGGTGAATGATTTATTGGCGTGACACTGACCTATTTATACTCATCACGAGACATTCTTTAAGCCCAGTTTTATTGTTGAAAATAATTACGATTTCAAAATCGGTAGTGATATAGGCAGACTTCTGATAAAGGCTTCAAATTATTAAAAAGTGTACGTTGATAAGTCACACAGTTAGGTTATTCCTTATAAACAATGTGTCAGTACAATTGCTTCATGCATTGCAATAGAAGTCACATCCTACTGATACGGTATTTACTATAAAAGCAGTTCAACAAATTATTTGTATTATTGTGAAGTCGATCTTCATAGTAAAGACACCGCCATGGCCGCCAAAATCGCCATCATCTGCGTTTCCGCAATACTTGTTCAGGTAATATATTTTAAGATAAATACAAAATAAAGTAACATTCAAGATATTGCATCCATTATAGAACGTTTTATAATATTTTTAATTTACAGGCTATATCTGGACAGTGCCTTGGATCACGGTCCGAGATCAGGTCGACCCCGGCCATCAAAGCGGCGAGCTGTGGAGCTGCGAACAGTGGTTTTAACCATGCGGCCCCCGCCGCGGTCCAGATAGCGGCGTATCCCGCGGCTGCGCTGCCGGGCGCCAGTGCGATGCTGCAGGCCAGCACCAGTGGCGGCGCATTCCCTACGTCCAGCGCCTCCCCCCTCGCCCCCAGCGGCCTGTCCGTGCAGTCCGAGCTCCTTATCGAGGGTCCTATCGCTGTTTGGGGCGAGATGCCCTTCGTGTCCACTGTGGCTTTTGACAGCCAGCTGCCCACCAGCGGCCTTGCCATCGCCGACTACAGCTGCGGTGACGGAAATATTGGCGTCACCAGTGAAAGTGCCTCCCACGTTAACAACGCCTACTCCTACGGCGCTCCTGCATACGCCGCTCCTGCTTATGCCGCCCCAGCTTACGCCACCCCCGCTTATGCCACCCCCGCCCTGGCGCCTGCTGTTGGCTTAGCCAGAGCGCCAATCGCATCTGGTTTCGCACCTTCTCCATGCGGATGTGATGGTCGACGATTTTAATTAATGCCACCTACTGCACCGGAGGAGGCATGGTAAAAATATCCTGCAAAGTTAAAATGCAAAAATGCTACAGCAATTTTCTGTGCAATAAAGAGTTTATCTATCTATCTATCTATTTTTCTTTTTACCTAATAACTTATTTCACTCTACAACAAATTATGTTACATATTATAGACACCAGGTTTTGATAGAAAAATTATTTAACGAAATTTTGTAAATGGACTTTATATGATTAGGTACATAACATCAACTAGCACTGCATCTGCTCTTAGATTGCTCATCAAATAGAATCCATTGAATATCACTTTTCAAAGTCAATATTATGATAATGATATGATTAGATAGAAGTGACACGTTCCCAATGCCGAACGAAAGAGTGTTTCAGCATTGAAGAAAACACACTACACCTTTAACCTCACAAACCTGACACAATTAAGAAACAGATTATACAATTTCAGCATATTCTTTCAAATACAACCCAACGCGGACACAAACATTGAAACTAAGAAATCATCTAAAAATCGCGCACCAGCTCAAGAACGACAAAACATCAGTTTGCGGGAAGGAAAGGACAGCTTGACTCCGAGTTGGTTTCTCTGTGAGATTGAAAGGGTTTTCGCCAATGATGAAATACTTTTTGGTTCGGCATTGGGGACGTGTGTTTTCTTTTATCTCAAAATATTTTACATATTGAATTTGAAACGTGATATTCAATTAATTCTATTTGATGAGCAATCTAAGAGCAGATGCAGTGCTATTTAAGATATCTGTAGACATGCTTTTTAAGAACCCTTACGATTTATTCGGTTTCGACGAGTTATCCGCGTAGTTCGCTTTTAAAAGTGAAAGACATTAACAATGCCGTTCGGCCTCTTGGAAGTAGTAGGTACGTAATTCAACATGTGTGTGGCCGTCCACACACATGTTGAATAAGTCGCTATCGCTGTGGACGATAAACCGTATATAATTCCGATTATTATTCAGGGTATATCTTTTCCATTTAGATACCGGTAGTACGTAAGTAAGTAGATACCGGTTGTACGTAAGTAAGTAGATACCGGTAGTAAAATACCGGTAAAATACAAAAATATTTTAAACATATAAAGGTAACAAAATGTAAGCTGAGATTGAGATCGTATACTGGTGGGATGATAGACCCACTGGGATTCATTAGAGTGTCGGCGCGCGCGGCCGGGTCCGGGGCGCAGGCGTTACCGCTGTTCATCATCTCGGGCGGTGGCCTGCCTCTGCTCGGGCGCGCGTGGTTACGTTGTTTACAGTTAAATCAAATCAGCATTAACATCAACAATATCACACAAACTAGTGATCCTAAATCAAACATTTTAAGTAGATTGGAAAAAGAATTTGCCGATGCTTTTTCTCCCGGATTAGGTACTTGTACACAACAAATTTCATTGAAATTGGTAGACAGTGAACATATATTTTATAAGGCACGTAATTTACCAATAGCATTAAAACGGCCTGTAGAGGAAGAGCTTCAGCGTTTAGTTTGCGAGGGCACTATTGTGAAAGTAAATAATGCTAAATAATAACTTTTAATGTTTTTTTTTTTTTTTTTTTTTTTAATTATCATTTTATTATTATTGTATTGTATTGTATTGAATGTATTTTATGGGTCTTTTGCCTGAATAAAGAAATTTTATTTTTATATTTTTATTTTTTTTTTATTAATGCAGAGTACGGGACACCGATCGTGCCCGTAATTAAGAAATGCGGAAGTTTTCGAATTTGCGGTGACTACAAAGTCACCACTAACACAAAATTGAAGCGTGAGCCTTATCCGTTGCCACGAATCGAAGACTTGTATGCTATCCTAAGCGGGAGTAAAGTTTTTTCTAAAATTGATCTAGCACATGCCTACGAACAAGTATTATTAACTGTCGGTTCTTGACCGTGTACTACGATCAGTACTCACGTAGGAACATTCGAATACGTCCGCCCCCTTAAGGTTTAAGTTGTGTTTCGAAAAAATTTCAACGAATAATGAAGGAAATTGTCAGAGGTATACCAAAACTGTTGTGTTTTTAGATGACATTTGTGTAGGTGGGGAGACAGTCACAAAACACATTAAAAACTTGCGCGAAGTCTTTAAATGCTTACAAGGTGCAGGCCTACATATTAAATTAGAAAAATGTGAATTCTTACAGTCGAGTGTGTATTATCTAGGACATTTAACTGATAAGAACGGCTTGCACCCTGATAAAAAGAAGATTAAAGCCATAAGTGATGCCCCCTGCCCCACAGATGTTCATCAGTTGAAGGCTTTTTTGGGCCTGGTGAATTATTATGCTAAGTTCATTAAACGTATGAGCACATTTATATTTTTTTAAACATCTGGTATATTGGGTGTAACCACTATACCAGTAGTTAAAAAAATATAACGCGTACTTGGGATTCGGAATGCGAGAATGCTTTTTGTTCGATAAAAACAATATTGAGCAGCGATAAAATATTGGCACATTACGACGTGCGTGGACAGCAGTGCATACAATAATTCCAGTTGATTGACCTGCCGTTACCTATTATTTCCAAATACTTAACTGTAGTAAGCTCGAAATTTTCGGAATTTTTAAATAGCCTTATTATTTTTTTCATAATTCATTTATTTATTTATTCCACAAACTTTACAGTCTTACAGTTTAAGAACTGATTACACTGCAAACTTAATATTAGATACATCTTAAGATAGTACAATTATATAATATAACAAAAAATATAATTTCATATTACTCACCCGTTCATCGTCTCACAGAACCTCAAACACTCCTTACACACATCCGCCCATCTACTCGCAAAAACATCACATTCAGGCGCCGATGCCAGAAGCAAATTCAGCAAAGTTAACGCTCGAATGAGAGGTGCGCTGGCGCGCGACACAGTCCGAGCCGCAGGGGCCGCGAAGATATTATGCTGGCGAGGTCTCAGCAATAGCCTAGAGATATGCGGAACGGAAAGTCTCACAACTCGAGCAACGAGCTCCATGCAGTCCGAGTCCCCACGCAAAATACGACACACAAAAATAAGCAGGCCAACATTACGCCTTACTTCTAGAGAATTAAATTGTAGTATCCCCAGCAGGAACTTAGTTGGGTACAAAAATTGATAATACCCGTACATTTTCTTGTAAAGAAAACGCAGGAACGCCTTTTGAATTTTCTCCAGAAGTAAAGCGTAAGTACTCTCATGTGGATTCCACACAACAGACGCAAACTCCAGTTTGCTTCTTACTAACGCCATATAAATAAGCTTCAACGCACCAGGATCGTCAAAATCTCGGGCATTCCTAATCACGAAGCCTAACCTTTTGTAACAGCTAGTAGCCATAGAAGTCACATGGTCATGAAAATTTAATCTAGTGTCAAAAGTCACTCCTAAATTCCTTACTGTAGTAACCCGCTCGATAGGCATGCCACTCAGCAAATACTGGGCAACCACAGGATTTTTAGCTCTGCTATAGGACATGATACTGCATTTGGCTGGGTTGAAGCTGAGCTTATTGTCGATGCTCCATTGCAATAGCGAGTCAATATCGCGCTGCAACGCAGCACAATCACCCATATCATTAATAGGGCAGATGACCTTTAGATCATCGGCGTATATTAAACTTTGGGACGAAATAAGGACTCCATCTAGGTTGTTTATCATAATTCCAAAAAGTAATGGTCCCAATATCGACCCCTGACTAACACCGGAACGAGTGTGATAAGTGTCCGAAATGAAGCATCCATAACGTACATACTGCTGCCTGTCACAGATATAACTTGCGAATAGTTTTAGGAGGTTTGGAGAAAAACCCATTGCACAAAGCTTACTCAACAGGATGTCGTTATCGACCTGATCGAAAGCCTTTTTAAAATCAAAATATACAACGTCAACCTGGGTACCGCGGTCAAGGTGATCCGATATAATATCTACCAAAGTAAGAAGATTGGTGTTGACCGAGCGTTTTGAACGAAACCCGTGCTGACAATCGGATAAGTACGGTTTGATCTGCCATGAAATTTCCTTGTGTAGGATGGATTCATACATTTTAGCAGGAGCCGAAGAACTAGCTATAGGCCGATAATTCTCGACACTAGAGGGATTACCAGACTTAAGGATCAGAGTGACACACGTAGTCTTCCAACAAGTTGGGTACACACCGGTTGCGAGTGACAGGTTTAGAATAAAACATAAGGGGTTCTTTAGAAAATCTTTACATCCCTTTAACATAAATGCCGGCACTTTATCAGGCCCAACACTTTTGAATTTCAGCCCACTGATGCTGACCTCAATATCTGCCACTGTAATTTCACTTATACTGACATGACCAGCTGACGTATTACTCATATTGGCAGTAGTAATTGTTAAATCCTGTAATTTTTAAATCCACATGTCCTGTAAAATGGGCACATAGATAGACACTAAGCCCATTAGCTGCTTTTTATTTTATAATAATAATAATAATAATAGTTCTTTATTCCATCAGGCAGGCCGTAAGCTTGTTTACCACCTTTAAGGTATTAAAAAAAAATCACGTAAGATTGATACATTACATAGTTAGGTACACTTGTAGAATGAAGAATTAACATCTGTACAAAATAATTGTTGAACCCTGATATCCAAACTAGGCACAGGCCTGTATCTTGGAGATCAGTGTTCTACCGTGAAGCGGAAAATAAGTTTTATGGTTACACTTATATTGAGCATTACCTGTACATGAATTGTACTTACAAATTGTAATATAGACAATCCTAACTTTTGTTCAATCTTCAACAAACATTCAATCAAATGTCCATCAATTGTTTACGTTATAGGCGTGTCATAATTTTTGGCCGCGTGTCATTTGTGGCACGCATGCAATTGGTTCGCCATACCTGGATTAGGACCTCAAACCGTATCTTCTTTTCTGATGAACGCGATTTCGAAAATTTCAAATTTTTTCAAATTTTATCAAAGGTTTGTTTTTTCATAATAAACCTTTGATTTATATAGATCGTCTTTTTCAGACACGACGTGCACGACGGAAATTGGAGCAACATAAAAACGGACGTACCTTACGTGGAAATTTCTCAAAAACTGATTTGATTGGCATAAAGTGAAACGACTAACGTAAAATTCGTTTCGGCGCCTTTTCGAAATTGTATGGATCATATGTTCTTGACAATGAAATAATGAAGCAATAAAGGGGAAGTAGAGTGACTAAAAATTGAGGCGGATAAGGAAAGCTCGACTTCCAACTCGACAACGGTCCATACACATCGACTACTCCAGACAGCGCGTATTTGCTTGCGGTTCGTTTAGACCACCTATAGTCACTTATGGGGTCACTAGTGGAAAGGCCCATGAAATCGAACATATAGTCGACAAATGACGACATGAGATCCAAGATTATGCTTGCTTGTAATTAAGGATATACTTAAAATTTAAAAAAAGTACGTAATATAATAAAAAACATAATAGAATGACATTAAAACTTTATTTGGTCTCAAAGTCGTTGCTTCAATAATAGATACGATCATCATTGCAGCTGCAGCCACAGTGGCCAGAGATAGACACGGAGCCAACTGCCGGCACGATGCCGTCAAATAATGCAGCACCGGACACCGGCACACGGCCGGCGACGACGGTGGAGCCGCCAACAGGCAGCTCACCGGCAGCACCTGTATAGCCGGTGCCAGTTGCCGTGTACGCTTGGGGCAACAACAGGTTGCTCTGGGCGGGTCCAGCCAGGCTGCCAGCGGCGGCCAAAGGCAAAGCGGCTGGTGATGCGGCGTACAACGCACTCGGGGCACTGTACGTTGTCGCGGCCCAAGCATTCGGGGCGCCATATGTCGCCGCGGACCAGCCGCTAGCGGCGCCGCTCGCTCCACCGCAGCTTCCGCATCCAAACACCGCCTGAATAAATTGAAATTGTTCATGAAAAATAAATTAATTGAGAAGCGCTCATCTCGTGTAATAAATACAAGGGATCTACAACATTAACGTTTACAGTTCCTCAGCCCACCGAAAAGATAATATTCTGTGATACCTAGTTTGCGAGTCTCCCTACGTCGAACACAATGTTCTAGACATCGTTGATGCGGAACTCAACGGCTACGTAGAAAAAATTAATGAGTTGAATTCAGATACCCATCTGGAATCTTTGGCCAGCCAAATGACAAGAAGAAATTCTTCGAACCTTAATGGCAGCCGTTTTGTCTATGATAAACAAAACCAACTTACACGTTTTCCCCATACTATTGTATCATGGATCACAATCTGATTAGGTTTCCCTGCAAACAGGATCATGGAGGTCCGATCGCAGTCCCTCTACCTTCTGTAATTACCTGATTTACCAAGTCCTGGTCAATGAACCATGGTCAAGATGGACCCTGAGCTATCGCGTGTGAGAGCTCAACCGGGACATTAACGCCAAGATGATTATTTTGTTATTTTGTATTCATTCTACAGAATCCTTCAAGAGGACTATTTTGTTTGTTTTACTTTTTTGGTAAACCAACAGCTCAATCTTCTAATAAAGAGACAGTTATTTAGAGTCATGAAATACAACTGTAATTGCTTATGTGATTTATAGCCAATTATGGATTTGTTTCGTGACTCTAAAAGTCACAATTTCATGGCTTTAAATCATGAATGATATCTCTAATATCTCTATCATGAAGAAAATCAATATCTTACAATGTCACAATATTTGATAATCTCTATTGACATTTAATTGCCAGTAAATAACATTCGTCCTTTTTATTTGGTTTATCATTAGGAATAAACCTTTACGAAGAAGCGATGCATCGACACTGACACGATGTTCACGATTAGGCGAAATTCATAATATACTTATTATTATATGAAATAATCAGGAAAATGAACACTGAAAAATGTCGGTATTGACTTTGCTGACAGATGACAAATATCATCATAATGAGAAGTACTAAAAGAAGAAATAAAAAAATAAAAATTATGACTTACCTGAATGAGGCAGGCCTCAACGCAAATCAAGAAGAAGGTGAAGGATGACATGTTCAATGTTCGACTCACCGCAAAGTGAATGATTTATTGACATACTATTAACCTATTTATACTCATAAATATCATTCTCTTTACCCAGTTTCATTGATGATAATAATAAATATTTCAAAATTTCACAATGATAAAGCATTGAAATAATAAATAGAGGCTTCTATTCTAGTCATGATAAGTCACGATTTGTTAATCTTTGTAAATACCTAATGTATTGCGATTGGTTTAGGCTGTTTGATATAAAAGCTGAATACAAATTATTGTCACCATTGTGAAGTCTACCTTCTCAGCAAACAAACCACCATGGCCGCTAAAATCGCATTTGTCTTCTGCGTTTCCGCCCTGTTCGTTCAGGTAATGAAATTTGTATTTATTTACCTTTTACCCGCGACTTTGTCCGCGTGGACAAAGTCGCCAGTTTTACTACATCCTTTTGGGAATGTAGTGAAGTAGAATGTGATGTGTTAGAATAACTATCTGTCCTAATACAAACTTTCTCAATACGATGTTGCAAAGATTCCTTGCCAATATTTGATTGTGGGCCTTATAAGAAAGCTCACTGTTACCTACCCAAAGGGCAATAGAAAAACCTATGCTCGGAGTTTCTTTGCGTGATCGAATTAGAAATGAGGAGATCCGCAAGCGAACCAAGGTCACCGACATAACTCTAGGGACTGCCAGACAGCAGTAAAGTTCTCGAGTGGCGACCACGTACCGGAAGACGCAGCGTGGGTAGGCCTCCTACAAGGTGGACCGATTACCTAGTAAGGATCGCAGGTACCAGCTGGATGCGGAAAGCACAGGACCGGCCTTTTCGGAGATCTCTGGGGGAGGCCTTTGCCCATCAGTGGGCGTCTTCTGGCTGATATGATGATGATGATGATGATTTGATTCCAGGCTATTTCCGGGAACTGTATTGGATCCAGACCAACCACCGTGATCAAGCCGGCTGCTTCTGCGTGCAATGTAGCGGCGCCTGGGATCAGCGTGATGGCTCCTGCTATTAACATAGCAGCCCCCGCCGCAATCCAGGGAGCTGCGCGCCCACTGCCGGCTGCCGGTGCGCTGCTGCTTGCCAGCACTAGCGGCGGCGCGTTCCCTACGTCCAGCGCCTCTCCCCTTGCCCCCAGCGGCCTGTCCGTGCAGTCAGAGCTCCTCATTGATGGTCCCATTGCCGTTTGGGGTGAGATGCCGTTCATGTCCGCCGTGGCTTTTGACAGCCAGCTGCCCACCAGCGGCCTTGCCATCGCCGACTACAGCTGCGGCGACGGAAATATTGGCATCACCAGTGAGAGTGCCGCTTCCGCCAACAACGCCTACTCCTACGGCGCTCCCGCATACGCTTCCCCTGCTTATGCCAGCCCAGCTTACGCTGGCCCCGCTTATGCCGCTCCAGCCCTGGCGCCCGCCATCGGCCGCTCTTCAATTGCATCTGGTTTCGCGCCTTCTCCATGCGGATGTGATGGTAGACGATATTAATTTATGACACCTACCGCACTAAACGAGGCATGGTAATAACTTCGTTCAAAATATAAAATGCAAAAATAAATAAAAATGCTTGGGAAAAATTTTATTTTCTTATTTACGTAGTAACTTATTTCATTCACTCTACACCAAGAAGCTAAAAATAGTTGTTTTATTGGGAAATATATTAAAAAGGAAATTTGTAACAATGAACAGTTTCAGCCGCCATTGAATTATGGTTTTGTAAAACCGCTTCTGAATGTCTGACACGAGAATACACTAGTCGATTAAAAAACAACTCAAGTTTAAAATATTTTACTAGGTTCACGAGTAGCCCGCTGTTTTGAAACTAGCTACACGCGTCATCTGCAGTTCTTCACTTAAGAACTATTAGGAATTCTCGGAAGGAAAACTACCATAATAATTACTCGAATACCATAAAGAGTATGCAGAGACCATTTAGCGCTACGGTACTGACACACCTCTTTTACAAAGAGAAGGAAACTCCATTCAATATCTCTGTCGCACTTGCTATCTCTCGTTTCCTTAAGTCTTACCAATAAATAAGGAAATTCAGCAAAAGAGAAATTTAAAAACATGATTAACAATGTTATTTGGAAAATAAAACTATAAATGAGACCGGGCAAAAATGGTCTATGAACCAGCAGCTTTGTGGTGATGAGCTATGTGTAAGGGTGCCTTAGCTGCATATTTGTACAAGATGGCATCAAAATCGGTCCCGGCATGACGGTCCTCAACCTATACTCCGTAACTATGTCGCTGCTGGTTCAAATAATACGTCACTTGTCATACAAGTGTGACAAAAGAATGCTTTTTTCTTGAAACAGCCGGTCTTGATTTTATTTATATATAAATTCGCGTAACAGAAACCATCCATACTTCTACGATAATCTTGTAACTATTAACAAACTTTGCTTACAAAACGTAAATATTTTTGTAATTTTTTGTAGTTATTACGTTAAAATTCCCATCTTATACTGAGTTCAGTCCCAATTTGCTTGATGGAGGTCGTAGTTGGCTTTCTATCGTTAGTACAGAACCCAAAATTGCGTAAGCATTTGTGACTACTCTACTTCTGTACGGGGTGTGACTTTACCTGATTTTAAAAAGTATAAAGATTACTCTTAAAGAAGAAGAATCTTCAAATATATTTATCGATACTTACCTTTAGTCGCCAGTCTACGTGGAGGCGGTCATAATCTAATCAAATTAATCAAAGAATTCTCGTGCCCTCCGTCCCCCACACGTAGGTCTGTTGTTGAACGGGTAGTCGCTTTCCTTTCCTTCTCACAAACTCATATTTTTGGTCGTTCTAGGGCTAGACCGCGCCTGCTCTGCATTTACTTTGAGGCGCTGTTCTCATTGGAAACGGTCGTGCGACCATAATCATGGACATCGTCCGACCATATATAGGAGACCTCAAAAACGTCCGTCGCACGACAATAGTCGCACGACCGTTGCCATCTAGGGCAGCGCCTGAGATGGTTGGTGTAGTGGTTGTGTCAGTAGTTTCTTAGGATCGGTGTCTGGGTCTTGGTTATATTTAAAATATGCTTAAATTCGGTAGTCTGTCAGCTTTACGAGGTTGAAGGAGTAATGGGTTTTCTCCAAACCGAAACACTCTTTTGTTTGGCATGGGGTACGACCATAATATTATCGTGTGTATCTTTCCATATCATCATAGCTTACATTTTGACTTTAAAAAGTGATGAGTAAAAAATATTCTATACTATTACTCTAAATGATTGGTCTTGGATCCACTGAAACCTCAAAACGTACATTCGTTCCCAATTAACTCGATCTCAAAAATATCAGATTGCTCAAATAAACTTTAATTTGAAGAACTTACCCAGTTGGCAGAGGGCCCAAGTGCGAAAGAGTGCAATTCATCATTGAAAAAACCGTGTCAAGTAAACAACTGAGCTGCGCAATAGTCCACCGCTAGCCATTTCGAACCAAGTCTATCACGTAAATATAGACAGGAATAACTGAAGCAAATGTCGTCCCTGCTAGATATCAATGCAATATTATACAAATCCCCGTAAACTACACTTCAATCTTTGATAAATGTTTTAAATATTGTCGTTGAAAGTCAGTTGACTCTATTTTTGAACTGCTCGCATTCACGCATTGCGGTGTCGAATATTGAATATTTTTTCAAAAAACTTTAATATTTTGTACCTATACATAAAAATAAAAACGGAAATTATTTAATTGAATATTTTTTATTCATAATTAAACTTTTTTCTTTTTAATTACATCCGCAATATTTCGGGGAGATCGCTGGACCAGCCGCTGACCAATGGGCAGCATTGAAGTTGATAGCAGGTGCCTGGGCGGGGGCGGTGTCGATGCCCATAGCCGGAGACAGGGCAGGCGCGGCGTAACCGGGAGCGGCGTAGGTGGGGGCGCCATACGAGTAGCCGCAATCACCGACGATGGACACGGAACCGATTGCTGGCACGATTCCGTCGAATATTGCGGCGCCGGACACCGGCACACGTCCTTCCATGCGGGTGGGGCCAGAGATCAGCAGCTCTCCGGCCGCGGCTGTATAACCTTTGCCGGTGGAGGTGTACGGTTCGGGTAAGATCAAGCTACGGGGGGCGGCGGCCAAAGGCAAAGCGGCAGGTAATGAGGCTGGCAACGCCGCAGGCAACGCACTGTACGTTCTGTCGACCCAAGTACTCGGGGCGCCGTACGATGCCGCGGATCAACCGCTAACGGCGCTGTTGGCTGCGCCGCAGCTTCCGCATCCATACACTGCCTGGAGAAAATAAAATTGCATTAAGTATAATGAATATATACGAGGTTCATGAACAGGACATAACAAGGTTAAAAAAGCGCTAATAATTTTAAAAATATTAGACAATTTAATAAAAGTGATAAACACCAGCGCCTATGCTCCCCAGTTACCGAAAATATACCTTTAAACGTACATCTGTGATAGTTTCAAGTTGCTACTTTACACGGATACAATTCTTTGAACATTGTTAATACGGACCTTAATACAATGAAAAGATAAGTGGGATATTCGGAAATGCTAAAATGTGCTAGGAGGCTGTGACAAACGTCGAGGAAGAAGAAAGAAGAATAGCCGCCGACTTATCCGTGATCATAAAATACATGCTAACGTCATGCCTTTTCGATACACGACTGTTTCATGAAATATTGCCCTTAGAATATTTCAAGAAAAATCACTGTCTACAAAAAATGCGATGCATTTACAATGCTGAATTGAAAGCGAGAGTAAAGGGCTCCGCTAATATTTATTTATTTAAAACAACTTTACAGTATTACAGCAGGTAAGTATTCACAAATTGAAAAAGAAAATGAAAATGAAAAAGTATTTATTGAATTAGGATTACGTTAAGTGATCTCTTTTCAAACGTCAAAAATCTAATGGAAAGCAAAGGGAAAGTTAAGCGAGCTCATCCAGGTAGGGGGCGACGCATGCAGACCGATCAGCGCGCACAAATAAATGCCTTTGACTTTGACTTTGACAAGCGCTCACTCCGGCGAGACACCAGACACCGATACACGCCACGCACATAACCGCCTAGGCGAATCATGTGCACTGCGTGTCCGGCCCCAGCCAGCCCGCCAGCGCGATGAATCCCGAATTCACTAAAAGCTGTAAATACATATCGATATGTATTTTAAAATATTCTCATTCAGTAATCGTTTCGCAGTATTTCAGGTATTCCTTGCACACATCCATCGCCAGACTAATAAGTCACACTCGATGCCGATGCCAATAGCGCTTTGAGTATACCCAAGGCTCGAACAATAGATGAACTGGCGTGCGAAGCAGTTCGGACTGCGGGAGTGGTGAGTAGACTGGGCTGGCGTGAAACGATGTTCAAGATTGTGCGAATAGTATATACCTATATGAACATCAAAATATACACTGACAGTGGTATTAATTGATCTACAGTATTACGAAGAAAATTACCACAGGTTCAAAAGACTTCGTACTACATAGAAAAAAAAATAATTACATAAAAACAGGCAGATCACTTAAAAATAAGTTAATAAAATAATAAATTAATTAAACTTGTCTTACCTGAATGAGGCAGGCCTGCACGCAGAGTAAGTAGAAGGCGAAGGAAGACATGTTCAATGTTCGACTAACCGGAAGGTGAATGATTTATTGGGGTGACACTGACCTATTTATACTCATCACGAGACATACTTTAAGCCCAGTTTATTTATTGAAAATAATTACGATTTCAAAATCGGTAGTGATATAGGCAAACTTCTGATAAAGGCTTCGAATTATTAAAAAGTGTACGTTGATAAGTCACGCAGTTAGGTTATTCCTTATAAACAATGTGTCAGTACAATTGCTTCATGCATTGCAATAGAAGTCACATCCTACTGATACGGTATTTACTATAAAAGCAAATCAACAAATTATTTGTATTATTGTGAAGTCGATTTTCATAGTAAAGACACCGCCATGGCCGCCAAAATCGCCATCATCTGCGTTTCCGCAATGCTTGTTCAGGTAATATATTTTGAGTTAAATACAAAATAAAGTAACATTCAAGATATTGCATCCATTATAGAACGTTTTTTTAATATTTTTAATTTACAGGCTATATCTGGACAGTGCCTTGGATCACGGTCCGAGATCAGGTCGACCCCGGCGATCAGAGCTGTTAATAGTGGTATCAACCTTGCGGCCCCCGCCGCCGTCCAGATAGCGGCGTATCCCGCAACCGCGCTGCCGTCCGCCGGTGCACTGCTGCAGGCCAGCACCAGCGGTGGTGCGTTCCCTACGTCCAGCGCCTCACCGCTCGCCCCCAGTGGCCTGTCCGTGCAGTCCGAGCTCCTTATTGAGGGTCCTATCGCCGTTTGGGGCGAGATGCCCTTCGTGTCCGCTGTGGCTTTTGACAGCCAGCTACCCACCAGCGGCCTTGCCATCGCCGACTACAGCTGCGGTGACGGAAATATTGGCATCACCAGTGACAGTGCCTCCCACGCTAACAACGCCTTGTCCTACGGTGCTCAAGCATACGCCGCCCCTGCTTATGCCGCCTCAGCTTACGCCACCCCTGCTTATGCCAGCCCCGCCCTGGCACCTGCTGTAGGCTTAGCCAGAGCTCCAATCGCATCTGGTTTCGCACCTTCTTCATGCGGATGTGATGGTAGACGATATTAATTAATGCCACCTACTGCACCGGAGGAGGCATGGTAAAAATGTCCTGCAAAAATAAAATGAAAAAATGCTACAGCAATTTGAATTTGTGTAATTATCTGTGCAATAAAGAGTATATCTGTATATCTATATATTTTTTCTTTTTACCTAATAGCTTATTTTACTCTACACCAAATTATGTAATATATTATAAACACCAGGTTTCGATAGAAAAATTATTTAACGAACATTTGTAAATGGACTTTATATGATTAGGTACATAACATCAAATAGAATCCATTGAATATCACTTTTCAAAGTCAATATTATGATAATGATATGATTAGATAGAAGTAACACGTTCCCAATGCCGAACGAAATAGTGTTTCAGCATTGGAGAAAACACACCTTTAACCTCACAAACCTGACACAATTAAGAAACAGATTATACAATTTCAGCATATTCTTTCAAATACATCCCAACGCGGACACAAACATTAATACTAAGAAATCATCTCAAAATCGATGCAAAGCAAACGCGCACCAGCTCAAGATCGACAAAACATCAGTTTGTGGGAAGGAAAGGACAGCTTGACTCCGAGTTGGTTTCTCTGAGATTGAAAGGGTTTTCGCCAGAGATGAAACACTATTTGGTTCGGCATTGGGGACGTGTGTTTACTTTTATCTCCAAATATTTTACATATTGAATTTGAAACGTGATATTCAATTAATTCTATTTGATGTTATTACTTTTAATGCCTAGGGAGGCACACGGACAGACTGCACAGGACATCTTCAATCTCACTAGCAGTCTAAGAGCAGATGCAGTGCTATTTAAGATATCTGCAGACATGCTTTTTAGAACCCCTACGATTTATTCGGTTTCGCTAGTTATTCGCGTAGTTCGCTTTTAAAAGTGAAAGACATTAACAGTGCCGTTCGGAAAAATCGAATGTTTTTATTTGGCCTCTCGGAAGTGGTCTGTGTACGTAAATAGAGTGAAACCATTTATAACCTTAAACGAAATAAAAAGCAACCTAGATGTTGCTACACTAATTACAGTGGTAGGCGCATCGACTTACGACTTAATGTGTGATCTCTGTGCACCGGACAAACCCGAGAGCAAAACTTTCGACAAATTGCTCACCATCTTATCCAACCATTTAGAACCTAAGCGTTCAGAGATTGCCGAGCGACACATATTCCTACTCCGACGACAGAAGCCCGGGGAGGAACTCAGCCAGTATTAACAACATTTAAAGCATCTGGCCAGTACTTGCAACTTTGCCGATAAATTAGAGGAGAACCTGAGAGACCAATTCGTGTCGGGGCTGGTCAGTGAGGAAATGTGAAGTCGTCTCTTCGCCGAAACGGACTTGAAGTATAATCGGGCGGTGAAGTTGGCGCTGGCACTCGAGGCAGCTGAGCGGCACGCGGAGGTGAGCGGCTCGGGCGGCGCGGGGCCGAGCGCGAGCGGCGGCGGCGGCGGCAGGCCACGGGGCGCGCGGTGCAGGCGGCGGCGACCGGCGCGCGGCGCGCCGCTGCTGGTGGTGCGGAAAGCCGCACGCCGCAGATAAGTTTAGATATAAGCAGTTCACTTGCGATTACTGCGGTGTCAAAGGACATTTGAAAGTGATGTGCAGGAAGTTGGACGACCGTAATTTCCAATCGGAGAATAATCAACATTGTTTCAATTCGGATTCGGAACAATATGACGACAGCGACTTATTCAACATGTGTGTGGACGGAGTGGACGATAAACCGTATGTAATTCCGATTATTATTGAGGGTATATCTTTCTCATTTAGATACCGGTAGTACGTAAGTAGATACCGGTAGTAAAATATCAGCAATTAATGAATCAAAAATATTTTAAACATATAAATGTAACGAAAAGTAAGCTGGGATTGAGATCGTATACTGGTGGGATGATAGACCCACTGGGATTCATTAGAGTGTCGTCGCGCGCGGCCGGGCCCGGGGCGTGCGCGGCCGGGGCCGGGGCGCAGGCGTTACCGCGGTTCATCATCCCGGGCGGTGGCCTGCCTCTGCTCGGGCGCGCGTGGTTACGTTGTTTACAGTTAAATCAAATCAGCATTAATATCAAAAATATCACACAAACTAATGATCCTAGATCAAACATTTTAAGTAGATTGGAAAATGAATTTACCGATATTTTTTCTTCCGGATTAGGTACTTGTACACAACAAATTTCATTGAAATTGGCAGACAGTGAACCTATATTTTATAAGGCACGTAATTTACCAATAGCATTAAAACGGCCTGCAGAGGAAGAGCTTCAGCGTTTAGTTTGCGAGGGCACTATTGTGAAAGTAAATAATGCAGAGTACGGGACACCGATTGTGCCCGTAATTAAGAAATGCGGAAGTATTCGAATTTGCGGTGACTACAAAGTAACCATTAACCCAAAATTGAAGCGTGAGCCTTATCCGTTGCCACGAATCGAAGACTTGTATGCTACCCTAAGCGGGAGTAAAGTTTTTTCTAAAATTGATCTAGCACATGCCTACGAACAAGTATTATTAACTGTCGGTTCTCGACCGTGTACTACGATCAGTACTCACGTAGGAACGTTCGAATACGTCCGCACCCCTTACGGTTTAAGATGTGTTCTGGAAAAATTCCAACGAATAATGGAAGAAATTGGCAGAGGTATACCAAAACTGTAGTGTTTTTAGATGACATTTGTATAGGTAGGGAGGCAGTCACAAAATACATTAAAAACTTGCGCGAAGTGTTTAAATGCTTACAAGGTGCAGGCCTACGTATTAAATTAGAAAAATGTGAATTCTTACAGTCGAGTGTGTGTTATCTAGGACATGTAACTGATAAGAACGGCTTGCACCCTGATAAAGAGAGGATTAAAGCCATAAGTGATGCCCCCCGCCCCACAGATGTTCATCAGATAAAGGCTTTTTTGGGCCTGGTGAATTATTATGCTAAGTTCATTTAACGTATGAGCACAGTTATATTTTATTTAACAACTGATATAGTGGGTGTAACCACTATACCAGTTGTTAAAAAAAATATAACGTGAACTTGGGATTCGGAATGCGAGAATGCTTTTTGTTCGATAAAAACAATATTGAGCAGCGATAAAAAATTGGCACATTACGACGTGCGTGGACAGCAGTGCATACAATAATACCAGTTGATTGACCTGCCGTTACCTATTATTTCCAAATACTTAACTGTAGTAAGCTCGAAATTTTCGGAATTTTTAAATAGCTTTATCAATTTTTTCATAATAAACTCATATTGGCAGTACTAATTGTTAAATCCTGTAATTTTTAAATCCACATGTCCTGTAAAATGGGCACATACATAGATAGACACTAATCCCATAAGCTGCTTTTTATTTAATAATAAAAATAATAATAGTTCTTTATTCCATCAGGCTTGTTTACCACCTTGAAGGTTTTTTTATAAAGTCACGTAAGATTTATACGTTACTTAGTTAGGTACACTTGTAGAATGTAGAATTAACATATGTACAAAATAATTCTTGAACCTTGATATCCAAACTAGGCACAGGCCTGTATCTTGGAGATCAGTGTTCTACCGTGAAGCGGAAAATAAGTTTTATGGTTACACTTACATTGAGCATTACCTGTACATGAATTGTACTTACAAATTGTAATATAGACAATCCTAACTTTTGTTCAATCTTCAACAAACATTCAATCAAATGTCCATCAATTGTTTACGTTATAGGCGTGTCATAATTTTTGGCCGCGTGTCATTTGTGGCACGCATGCAATTGGTTCGCCATCCCTGGATTAGGACCTCAAACCGTATCTTCTTTTCTGATGAACGCGATTTCGAAAATTTCAGATTTTTTAAAATTTTATCAAAGGTTTGTTTTTTCATAATAAACCTTTGATTTATATATATAGATCGTCTTTTTCAGAAACGACGTGCACGACGGAAATTGGAGCAACATAAAAACTGACGTACCTCACGTGGAAATTTCTCAAAAACTGATTTGATTGGCATAAAGTGAAACGACTAACGTAAAATTCGTTTCGGCGCCTTTTCGAAATTGTATGGATCATATGTTCTTGACAATGAAATAATGAAGCAATAAAGGGAAAGTAGAGTGACAAAAAATTTAGGCGGATAAGGAAAGCTCGACTTCCAACTCGACAACGGTCCATACACATCGACTACTCCAGACAGCGCGTATTTGCTTGCGGTTCGTTTAGACCACCTATAGTCACTTATGGGGTCACTAGTGGAAACGCCCATGAAAACGAACATATAGTCGACAAATGACGACATGAGATCCATGATTATGCTTGCTTGTAATTAAGGATATTCTTAAAATTTAAAAAAAGTACGTAATATAATAAAAAACAATAATAGAATGACATTAAAACTTTATTTGGTCTCAAAGTCGTTGCTTCAATAATAGATACGATCATCATTGCAGCTGCAGCCACAGTGGCCAGAGATAGACACGGAGCCAACAGCCGGCACGATGCCGTCAAATAATGCAGCACCGGACACCGGCACACGGCCGGCGACGACGGTGGAGCCGCCAACAGGCAGCTCACCGGCAGCACCTGTATAGCCGGTGCCAGTTGCCGTGTATGCTTGGGGCAACAACAGGTTGCTCTGGGCGGGTCCAGCCAGGCTGCCGGCGGCGGCCAAAGGCAAAGCGGCTGGTGATGCGGCGTACAAAGAACTCGGGGCACTGTACGTTGTCGCGGCCCAAGCATTCGGGGCGCCATATGTCGCCGCGGACCAGCCGCTAGCGGCGCCGCTCGCTCCACCGCAGA
Source organism: Blastobasis lacticolella (assembly GCA_905147135.1). NCBI lineage: Eukaryota > Metazoa > Arthropoda > Insecta > Lepidoptera > Blastobasidae > Blastobasis > Blastobasis lacticolella. Next base: position 3,610,022 of record LR990067.1, read on the forward strand.
TTCCGCATCCAAACACAGCCTGAATAAATTGAAATTGTTCATGAAAAATAAATTATTTGAGAAGCGCTCATCTCGTGTAATAAATACAAGGGATCTACAACATTAACGTTTACAGTTCCTCGGCCCACCGAAAAGATAATATTCTGTGATACCTAGTTTGCGAGTCTCCCTACGTCGAACACAATGTTCTAGACATCGTTGATGCGGAACTCAACGGCTACGTAGAAAAAATTAATGAGTTGAATTCAGATACCCATCTGGAATCTTTGGCCAGCCAAATGACAAGAAGAAATTCTTCGAACCTTAATGGCAGCTGTTTTGTCTATGATAAACAAAACCAACTTACACGTTTTCCCCATACTATTGTATCATGGATCACAATCTGATTAGGTTTCCCTTCAAACAGGATCATGGAGGTCCGATGGCAGTCCCTCTACCTTCTGTAATTACCTGATTTACCAAGTCCTGGTCAATGAACCATGGTCAAGATGGACCCTGAGCTATCGCGTGTGAGAGCTCAACCGGGACATTAACGCCAAGATGATTATTTTGTTATTTTGTATTCATTCTACAGAATCCTTCAAGAGGACTATTTTGTTTGTTTTACTTTTTTGGTAAACCAACAGCTCAATCTTCTAATAAAGAGACAGTTGTTTAGAGTCATGAAATAAAACTGTAATTGCTTATGTGATTTATAGCCAATTATGGATTTGTTTCGTGACTCTAAAAGTCACAATTTCATAGCTTTAAATCATTAATGTTATCTCTAATATCTCTATCATGAAGAAAATCAATATCTAACAATGTCACAATATTTGATAATCTCTATTGACATTTAATTGCCAGTAAATAACATTCGTCCTTTTTATTTGGTTTATCATTAGGAATAAACCTTTACGAAGAAGCGATGCATCGACACTGACACGATGTTCACGATTAGGCGAAATTCATAATATACTTATTGTTACATGAAATAATCAGGAAAATGAACACTGAAAAATGTCGGTATTGACTTTGCTGACAGATGACAAAGATCATCATAATGAGAAGTACTAAAAGAAGAAATAAAAAAATAAAAAATATGACTTACCTGAATGAGGCAGGCCTCAACGCAAATCAAGAAGAAGGTGAAGGATGACATGTTCAATGTTCGACTAACCGAAAAGTGAATGATTTATTGACATACTATTAACCTATTTATACTCATAAATATCATTCTCTTTACCCAGTTTCATTGTTGATAATAATAAATATTTCAAAATTTCACAATGATAAAGCATTGAAATAATAAATAGAGGCTTCTATTCTAGTCATGATAAGTCACGATTTGTTAATCTTTGTAAATACCTAATGTATTGCGATTGGTTTAGGCTGTTTGATATAAAAGCTGAATACAAATTATTGTCACCATTGTGAAGTCTACCTTCTCAGCAAACAAACCACCATGGCCGCTAAAATCGCATTTGTCTTCTGCGTTTCCGCCCTGTTCGTTCAGGTAATGAAATTTGTATTTATTTACCTTTTACCCGCGACTTTGTCCGCGTGGACCACCAGTTTTACTACATCCTTTTGGGAATGTAGTGAAGTAGAATGTGATGTGTTAGAATAACTATCTGTCCTAATACAAACTTTCTCAATACGATGTTGCAAAGATTCCTTGCCAATATTTGATTGTGGGCCTTATAAGAAAGCTCACTGTTACCTTCCCAAAGGGCAATGGAAAAACCTATGCTCGGAGTTTCTTTGCGTGATCGAATTAGAAATGAGGAGATCCGCAAGCGAACCAAGGTCACCGACATAACTCTAGGGACTGCCTGACAGCAGTAAAGTTCTCGAGTGGCGACCACGTACCGGAAGACGCAGCGTGGGTAGGCCTCCTACAAGGTGGACCGATGACCTAGTAAGGATCGCAGGTACCAGTTGGATGCGGAAAGCACAGGACCGGCCTTTTTGGAGATCTCTGGGGGAGGCCTTTGCCCATCAGTGGGCGTCTTCTGGCTGATATGATGATGATGATGATGATTTGATTCCAGGTTATTTCCGGGAACTGTATTGGATCTAGACCAGCCACCGTGATCAAGCCGGCTGCTTCTGCGTGCAATGTAGCGGCGCCTGGGATCAGCGTGATGGCTCCTGCTATTAACATAGCAGCCCCCGCCGCAATCCAGGGAGCTGCGCGTCCACTGCCGGCTGCCGGTGCGCTGCTGCTTGCCAGCACCAGCGGCGGCGCGTTCCCTACGTCCAGCGCCTCTCCCCTCGCCCCCAGCGGCCTGTCCGTGCAGTCAGAGCTCCTCATTGATGGTCCCATTGCCGTTTGGGGTGAGATGCCGTTCATGTCCGCCGTGGCTTTTGACAGCCAGCTGCCCACCAGCGGCCTTGCCATCGCCGACTACAGCTGCGGTGACGGAAATATTGGCATCACCAGTGAGAGTGCCGCTTCCGCCAACAACGCCTACTCCTACGGCGCTCCCGCATACGCTTCCCCTGCTTATGCCACCCCAGCTTACGCCGCCCCCGCTTATGCCGCTCCAGCCCTGGCGCCCGCTGTCGGCCGCGCTCCAATCGCATCTGGTTTCGCGCGTTCTCCATGCGGATGTGATGGTAGACGATATTAATTTATTCCACCTACCGCATTAAAGGAGGCATGGTAACAACTTCGTTCAAAATATAATATTCAAAAATAAATTAAAATGCTTGAGTAAATTTTTTTTCTTATTTACGTAGTAACTTATTTCACTACACCAAGCTGCGAAAAACAGTTGCTGTATTGGGAAATTTATTTAAAAGGAAATTTGTAACAATTATCAGTTTCAGCCGCCATAAAATTATGGTTTTTAAATACGCGTATGAATGTCTGACACGTGAATACATATTAGAAGTTAACTCAAGTTTAAAATAAGCGACGTTTTTACCAGACGTTTTACTAGGTTCACGAGTAGCCCGCTGTTTTAAAACTAGTTACACGCTTCATCCGCATTTGTTCACTTAAGAACTATTAAAAAGAAAGAAAGAAAAGACATTTATTACACATAGCACACCACGACACAATAACAGTTACAATTACAGACAACGGACACATTAACACTTAAAATATTAATAATTAGGATAATGTGTAGTCTCCTAAGACAAGTTCGGTGCCGCAGCGGCCAGCGTAAATGGTACCCACTCAGGATGTGCTGTGAGCCGCAAGAAACAACTCACAGCGCTGATATTCTGTGGGCCCATTGTTTGGGTACATCACGAGCGTTATACTATCTAAATAAAATTAATATGTAAATACATAAAAATAAATAAAAAATATGTAGGTGGTTAAAATGGTAGTTAAAATAAATATTATTTTAAACAGCACGGCACATCTGCTGGCCGTTGCGCAATCCCCCCGTTCCTGAGGGCCTCGTTATACCATGGTGCGGGCGGCGGGGCAGGCTGGGAGGGGCCGCCGTCTCGCCTCGCATCCCGCCCAGCCTACCCAGCCACTACCCGCTGCCTCGACGCAACTAGATCCCGCCAAGCCCAGCCAGTCTCCGCCTACTCGCCGGCGCATACGCATCTGTTCGGATATAACGTAGGCCCAACTCACGTGCTTACGGAAAGCCGGGTCGGGTCGCGACAAATAAAGCAAACAATATATTAACTAAAGTGCTACACGCAGTGAACCCAATGTTTTGGTTATGGTGCCAGTGCTTATTACCCAAATTTTAACCCAATGCGGACCACGGTGACGAGTGAAATATGATAGTTTGATAATATATACATATCAAGCAACAACCGCACAAGTCTCGGCGCCCAACTCGTCACGCCCATTCAGCCATTCATGCAGGGATTCTCGGGAGGAAAACTACCATAATAATTACTAGAATACCATAAAGAGTATGCAGAGACCATTTTGCGCTACGATACTGCTAACCTCTTTTACAAAGAGAAGGACACTCCCATTCAATATCTCTGTCGCACTTGCTATCTCTCGTTTCCTTAAGTCTTACCAATAAATGTGGAAATTCAGCAAAAGAGGAATTTAAAAACATGATAGACAATGTCATATGGAAAATAAAACTATAAAGGGACTGGGCAAAAGTGGTCTATGAACCAGCAGCTTTCTGGTGATGATCTATGTGTAAGGGTGCCTTAGCTGCATATTTGTACAAGATGGCATCAAAATCGGTCCCGGAAGTTTCGAGAAAAAAGCATTTATTTGTCACATTTATATGACAAGTGCCTTATTCTTTGAACCAGCAGCGACATGATTACGGAGTATAGGTTGAGGACCTTAACCCCAAAATCAGTCCCGGGAGTTTCGAGAAAAAGCAATTATTTTGCACATGTTTGTATGGCAATTTGCGTATTCTTTGAATCACCAGCGACATGGTTACCGAGTATAGGTAGAGTTCCTTTATCTTTGTTCTCATGCCACACGATATCAAAATCGGTTGCGGCAGTTTCGAGAAAAATGCATGTCTTTCGCACAGTTGTATGACAAGTGGCGTATTCTTTGAATCAGCAGCAACATGCTTACAGAGTATAAGTTTTTCAGATTCGGTCAGATTTTGATGCCCTTCTCTACAAGGATGTTTTTGAAGGTGCTAAGTGTAAATATTCAACCGATGTTGTTATTTGGTCATAGTCCACTTCCCCTACATACTTACTCAGTCTCCTTTCAATATCTTAGATTAAATTATTGATTTAATTTATCTATAAATTCGCGTAACAGAAACCATCCATTCTTCTACGCTAATCTTGCAACTAATAACTAACTTTTTTAATAAAATTGTATAATAAAGTGGAACTAGTGTACAAAAAGTGATTTAATTCATAATAACTAACTTTGTTTAAAAACGTAAATATTTATCTCGTTTTAATTATATCGTTAGTAGGTACAGAACCTAAAATTGCGTAAGCATTTGTGACTACTCTACTTCTGTACGGGGTGTGACCTTATGACGGGGCGGTCATAATCTAACAATTTTTCGGACATCGTCCGAACAAATAAAGGAGACCTCAAAACCGTCCGTCGCACCACCATTGCCATTTAGGGCAGCGCCTGAGATGGTTGGTGTAGTAGTAATTGTGTCAGCCGTTTGCGCGTTGTTTCTTAGGATCGATGTCTGGGTCTTGCTTTTATTTAAAATATCCTTAAATTCGGTAGTCTGTCAGCTTTACGAGGTTGAAGGAGTAATGGGGTTTCACCAAACCGAAACACTCTTTTGTTCGACATTGGGGACGACCATAATAATTTCGTGTGTATCTTTCTATATCATCATAGCTTACATTTTGACTTTAAAAAGTGATGAGTACAAAATATTCCATACTCTTACTCAAAATGATTGGTCGCTAAAGAGGGCTTGGATCCATTGAAACCTCAAAACTTGCATTCGTTGCCAATTAACTCGATCTCAAAAATATCAGATTGCTCAAATAAACTTTAATTCGAAGAACATACCCAGTTAGCAGAGGGCCCACGTGCGAAAGAGTGCAATTCATCATTGAAAAATCCGTGTCAAGTAAACAACTGAGCTGCGCAATAGTCCACCATTAGCCATTTCGAACCAAGTCTATCACGTAAATTAATTAATTAATTTATTTAAAACTTCATGCACATTACAGTACAATGGCGGACTTAAAGCTAAACACAATACAATGTACAATGTAGTACAATGGCGGAATTAAAGTTAAATATAGTCAGGAAGAACTAAAGCAAATTATATGTTAGGTTATAGCTTCGCAAGGCAAGTCGCATCCCATCTTAGTTGTTAAATGTGAAAACATATCATTGGCGTATTAGCTATTGACTTAGTTATTAATTTATTGTCATACATGCTGTTTGTTTTCCAAAAAACTAAAATATATATATATATATATATATAAAATAAAAATAAGTGTCGTCCCTGCTAGATGCAATAAATGCTGTATAAATCCCCGTAAACTACACTTAAATCTTTGATAAATTTATTAAATATTGTCGTTGAAAGTCTGTTGACACTATTTTTGAACTGCTCGCATTCACGCATTGCGGTGTCGAATATTGAATATTTTTTCAAAGACTTTAATATTGTGTATACATAAAAATAAAAACAGAAATTATTTATTTGAATATTTTTTATTCATAATTAAACTTTTTTCTTTTCAATTACATCCGCAATATTTCGGGGAGATCGCTGGACCAGCCGCTGACCAATGGGCCGCATTGAAGTTGATAGCAGGTGCCTGGGCGGGGGCGGCGGCGATGCCTACAGCCGGAGACAGGGCAGGCGCGGCGTAAGCGGGAGCGACGTAGGTGGGGGCGCCATACGAGTAGCCGCAATTACCAGCGATGGACACGGAGCCGATTGCCGGCACGATTCCGTCGAATATTGCGGCGCCGGACACCGGCACACGTCCTTCCATGCGGGTGGGGCCGGAGATCAGCAGCTCTCCGGCCGCGGCTGTATAACCTTTGCCGGTGGAGGTGTACGGTTCGGGTAAGATCAAGCTACGGGGGGCGGCGGCCAAAGGCAAAGCGGCAGGTAATGAGGCTGGCAACGCCGCAGGCAACGCACTGTACGTCCTCTCGACCTCGTCCTCTAGCGGCGCTATTGGCTGCGCCGCAGCTTCCGCATCCGTACACTGCCTGGAGAAAATAAAATTTCATTAAGTATAATGAATACATACGAGGTTCATGAACAGGACATAACAAGGATAAAAAAGCGCTGATAATTGTAAAAATATTAGACAAGTTAATAAAAGTGATGAACACCAGCGCCTATGCTCCCCAGTTACCGAAAATATACCTTTAAACGTACATCTGTGATAGTTTCAAGTTTCTACTTTACACTGATACAATTCTTTGAACATTGTAAATACGGACCTTAACGGCTACAATGAAAAGATAAGTAGGATTTTCGGAAATGCTAAAATGTGCTAGGAGGCTGTGACAAACGACGAGGAAGAAGAAAGAAGAATAGCCGCCAACTTATCCGTGATCATAAAAAACATGCATAACGTCATGCCTTTTCGATACACGACCGTTTCATGAAATATTGCCTTTAGAATATTTAAAAATCGAATTAAAGAATATTTAAAAATGCCCTTAGAATAAAGAAAAATCACTGTCTACAAAAGATGCGATGCATTTACAATGCTGAATTGAAAGCGAGAGTAAAGGGCTCCGCTAATATTTATTTATTTAAAACAACTTTACAGTATTACAGCAGGTAAGTATTCACTAATTGAAAATTAAAATTAAAATGAAAATTTTGGCGGTGAAGGATAAGTTTGCCGCCAATATGTTGGCAAGCGAAGATGGGGAGAAGGTAGAAAAGGGTAATTACCCACCTGGCCGGGTGTTGTGACCAGGGGACCAAGGGCCCGACAGTTGATCGTCGGAAGTTGTATATATGCCGTGGAAGTTGGCACATTTCTCTAGCGCGATGTAGGATTGTTAGCGCCATCTATGTGCGGATGCTTGCCAACCTTGTGTTCGTGTACTCGTAATGTGAGTATCGTTGAGTTTCCCTAGTGGAGCGATAGATGTCGCTACAGTACTCCCCCCGGAGACTGGAGGTCGATACCGAAGCGAGAAACGCTGAAGCTGACGTATGAAGCGTAATCAGTCTGGCGATGCGGTGAGCAATGGCGTAGCTCTGGCGTGAGGTTGCGCTGTGAGCTGTGCCGAAGCGATGCTGTTCCCAAGTCTGCAGTGAGTCGAGACTGGGTGGGGACAGTGAGATGCCGCAGGTGAACGACCAGGAAGCACGCGTTGTGCCGACTATGGTCAAGGCTGTGACTGCTGTGTGCGGGAGTCAGGTAGGGAAGACGTAAGGATCACGTCGGGGTCACCACTTTGGCGGTGCGGGATAAGATAGCCGCCAATGTTGGCAAGCGAAGATGGAGAGAAGGTAGAAAAGGGTAATTACCCACCTGGCCGGGTGTTGTGACCAGGGGACCAAGGGCCCGACAGTTGATCGTCGGAAGTTGTATATATGCCGTGGAAGTTGGCACATTTCTCTAGCGCGATGTAGGATTGTTAGCGCCATCTATGTGCGGATGCTTGCCAACATTGGCGGCTACCTTATCCTGCACCGCCAAAGTGGTGACCCCGACGTGAGTTTCCCTAGTGGAGCGATAGATGTCGCTACAAAAATAAAAAAGTATTTATTGAATTAGGATTTCGTTAATTAATCTCTTTTCAAACGTCAAAAATCTAATGAAAAGCAAAGGGAAAGTTAAGCGAGCTCATCCAGGTAGGGAGCGACGCATGCAGACCGTTCAGCGCGCACAAGCGCTCACTCCGTCAAGACACCGGACACCGATACACGCCACGCACATAACCGCCTAGGCGAATCATGTGCACTGCGTGCCCGGCCCCAGCCAGCCCGCCAGCGCGATAAATCCCGAGTTCACTAAAAGCTGTAAATACATATCGATATGTATTTTTAAAAATTCTCATTCAGTAATCGTCTCGCAGTATTTCAGGTAGTCCTTGCACACATCCATGCATCGCCAGACTAATAAGTCACACTCAGATGCCGATGCCAAGAGCGCGTTGAGCATACCTAAGGCTCGAACAATAGATGAACTGGCGTGCGAAGCAGTTCGGACTGCGGGAGTGGTGAGTACACTGGGCTGGCGTGAAACGATGTTCAAGATTGTGCGAATAGTATATACTATATGAGCATCAAAATATACACTGACAGTGGTATTAATTGATCTACAGTATTACGAAGAAAATTACCACAGGTTCAAAAGACTTCGTACTACTTATAAAAAAAAAATTAATTACATAAAAACAGGCAGATCACTTAAAAATAAGTTAATAAAATATTAAATTAATTAAACTTGTCTTACCTGAATAAGGCAGGCCTGCACGCAGAGTAAGTAGAAGGCGAAGGAAGACATGTTCAATGTTCGACTAACCGGAAGGTGAATGATTTATTGGCGTGACACTGACCTATTTATACTCATCACGATTTAAGCCCAGTTTTATTGTTGAAAATAATTACGATTTCAAAATCGGTAGTGACATAGGCAGACTTCTGATAAAGGCTTCAAATTATTAAAAAGTGTACGTTGATAAGTCACGCAGTTAGGTTATTCCTAATAAACAATGTGTCAGTACAATTGCTTCATGCATTGCAATAGAAGTCACATCCTACTGATACGGTATTTACTATAAAAGCAGTTCAACAAATTATTTGTATTATTGTGAAGTCGATCTTCATAGTAAAGACACCGCCATGGCCGCCAAAATCGCCATCATCTGCGTTTCCACAATACTTGTTCAGGTAATATATTTTAAATTAAATACAAAATAAAGTAACATTCAAGATATTGCATCCATTATAGAACGTTTTATAATATTTTTAATTTACAGGCTATATCTGGACAGTGCCTTGGATCACGGTCCGCGATCAGGTCCCTGCCATCAAAGCGGCGAGCTGTGGAGCTGTGAACAGTGGTTTTAACCATGCGGCCCCCGCCGCGGTCCAGATAGCGGCGTATCCCGCGGCTGCGCTGCCGGGCGCCAGTGCGATGCTGCAGGCCAGCACCAGTGGCGGCGCATTCCCTACGTCCAGCGCCTCCCCCCTCGCCCCCAGCGGCCTGTCCGTGCAGTCCGAGCTCCTTATCGAGGGTCCTATCGCTGTTTGGGGCGAGATGCCCTTCGTGTCCACTGTGGCTTTTGACAGCCAGCTGCCCACCAGCGGCCTTGCCATCGCCGACTACAGCTGCGGTGACGGAAATATTGGCATCACCAGTGAAAGTGCCTCCCACGCTAACAACGCCTACTCCTACGGCGCTCCTGCATACGCCGCTCCTGCATACGCCGCTCCTGCATACGCCGCTCCTGCTTATGCCGCCCCAGCTTACGCCACCCCCGCTTATGCCACCCCCGCCCTGGCGCCTGCTGTTGGCTTAGCCAGAGCGCCAATCGCATCTGGTTTCGCACCTTCTCCATGCGGATGTGATGGTCGACGATTTTAATTAATGCCACCTACTGCACCGGAGGAGGCATGGTAAAAATATCCTGCAAAGTTAAAATGCAAAAATGCTACAGCAATTTTCTGTGCAATAAAGAGTTTATCTATCTATCTATCTATTTTTCTTTTTACCTAATAACTTATTTCACTCTACACCAAATTATGTTTTTATGATTAGGTACATAACATCAACTAGCACTGCATCTGCTCTTAGATTGCTCATCAAATAGAATCCATTCAATATCACTTTTCAAAGTCAATATTATGATAATGATATGATTAGATAGAAGTAACACGTTCCCAATGCCGAACGAAAGAGTGTTTCAGCATTGACGAAAACACACTACACCTTCAACCTCACAAACCTGACACAATTAAGAAACAGATTATACAATTTCAGCATATTTTTTCAAATACAACCCAACGTGGACACAAACATTTAAACTAAGAAATCATCTCAAAATCGCGCACCAGCTCAAGAACGACAAAACATCAGTTTGCGAGAAGGAAAGGACAGCTTGACTCCGAGTTGGTTTCTCTGTAAGATTGAAAGGGTTTTCGCCAATGATGAAACACTTTTTGGTTCGGCATTGGGGACGTGTGTTTTCTTTTATCTCAAAATATCTTACATATTGAATTTGAAACGTGATATTCAATTAATTCTATTTGATGAGCAATCTAAGAGCAGATGCAGTGCTATTTAAGATATCTGTAGACATGCTTTTTAAGAACCCTTACGATTTTTTCGGTTTCGACGAGTTATTCAAGTAGTTCGCTTTTAAAAGTGAAAGACATTAACAATGCCGTTCGGCCTCTTGGAAGTAGTAGGTACGTAAATAGAGTGAAACAATTTATAACCTTAAAGGAAATAGAAAGCAACCTCCATGTTGCTACAATAATGTGTGTGGCAGGCGAATCGACTTACGACCTTATGTGTGATCTCTGTGCACCGGACAAACCCGAGAGCAAAACCTTCGACGAATTGGTCACCATCGTATCCAACCATTTAGAACCCAAGCGTTCAGAGAGAGAACCCGACGACAGAAGCCCGGGGAGGAACTCAGCGAGTATTTAAAGCATCTGGCCAGTACTTGCAACTTTGCCAATAAATTAGAGGAGAAAATGAGAGACCAATTCGTGTCGGGGCTGGTCAGTGAGGAAATGCGAAGTCGTCTCTTCACCGAAACGGACTTGAAGTATAAGCGGGCGGTGGAGTTGGCGCTGGCACTCGAGGCAGCTGAGCGGCACGCGGAGGTAAGCGGCTCGGGCGGCGCGGGGCCGGGCGCGAGCGGCGGCGGCGGCGGCGACGCCCGAGCCGTGCACCGGCGATCGGCGCGCGGCGCGATGCTGCTGGCGGTGCGGGTAGCCGCACGTCGCTGATAAGTGTAGATATAAGCAGTTCACTTGCGATTACTGCGGTGTCAAAGGACATTTGAAAGTGATGTGCAGGAAGTCGCACGATCGTAATTTCCAATCGGAAAGGAATCAACATTATTTCAATTCGGATTTGGAACAATATGACGACAGCGACTTATTCAACATGTGTGTGGCCGTCCACACACATGTTGAATAAGTCGCTATCGCTGTTGGACGATAAACCGTATATAATTCCGATTATTATTGAGGGTATATCTTTTCCATTTAGATACCGGTAGTACGTAAGTGAGTAGATACCGGTTGTACGTAAGTAAGTAGATACCGGTAGTAAAATATCAGCAATTAATGAATATAGGTATGTATCAAAAATATTTTAAACATATAAAGGTAACGAAAAGTAAGCTGAGATTGAGATCGTTTACTGGTGGGATGATAGACCCACTGGGATTCATTAGCATGTCGGCGCGCGCGGCCGGGCCCGGGGCGGGCGCGGCCGGGGCCGGGGCGCAGGTGTTACCGCTGTTCATCATTTCGGGCGGCGGCCGCCTCTGCTCGGGCGCGCGTGGTTACGTTGTTTCAAATACAGTTACAGTTAAATCAAATCAGCATTAACATCAACAATATCACACAAACTAGTGATCCTAAATCAAACATTTTAAGTAGATTGGAAAAAGAATTTACCGATATTTTTTCTCCCGGATTAGGTACTTGTACACAACAAATTTCATTGAAATTGGCAGACAGTGAACCTATATTTTATAAGGCACGTAATTTACCAATAGCATTAAAACGGCCTGTAGAGGAAGAGCTTCAGCGTTTAGTTCGCGAGGGCACTATTGTGAAAGTAAATAATGCAGAGTACGGGACACCGATTGTGCCCGTAATTAAGAAGTGCGGAAGTATTCGAATTTGCGGTGACTACAAAGTCACCATTAACCCAAATTTACGCGTGAGCCTTATCCGTTGCCACGAATCGAAGACTTTTATGCTACCCTAAGCGGTAGTAAAGTTTTTTTCTAAAATTGATCTAGCACATGCCTACGAACAAGTATTATTAACTGTCGGTTCTCGACCGTGTACTACGATCAGTACTCACGTAGGAACGTTAGAATACGTCCGCACCCCTTACGGTTTAAGATGTGTTGTGTTTTTAGATGACATTTGTGTAGGTGGGGAGACAGTCACAAAACACATTAAAAACTTGCGCGAAGTCATCAAATGCTTACAAGGTGCAGGCCTACGTATTAAATTAGAAAAATGTGAATTCTTACAGTCGAGCGTTTGTTATTTAGACATGTATCTGATAAGAACGGCTTGCACCCTGATAAAAAGAAGATTAAAGCCATAAGTGATGTTTATCAGTTGAAGGCTTTTTTGGGCCTGGTGAATTATTATGCTAAGTTCATTAGACGTATGAGCACAGTTATATTTTATTTAACAACTGATATAGTGGGTGTAACCACTATACTAGTTGTTAAAAAAATTATAACGCGGACTTGGGATTCGGAATGCGAGAATGCTTTTTGTTCGATAAAAACAATATTGAGCAGCGATAAAAAATTGGCACATTACGACGAGCGTGGACAGCAGTGCATACAATAATACCAGTTGATTGACCTGCCGTTACCTGTTATTTCCAAATACTTAACTGTAGTAAGCTCGAAATTTTCGGAATTTTTAAATAGCTTTATCAATTTTTTCATAATGAACTCATATTGGCAGTACTAATTGTTAAATCCTGTAATTTTTAAATCCACATGTCCTGTAAAATGGGCACATAGATAAACACTAAGCCCATTTTATTTTACAATAATAATAATAATAGTACTTTATTCCATCAGGCAGGCCGTAAGCTTGTTTACCACCTTGAAGGTATTAAAAAAAATCACGTAAGATTGATACATTACATAGTTAGGTACACTTGTAGAATGAAGAATTAACATCTGTACAAAATAATTGTTGAACCCTGATATCCAAACTAGGCACAGGCCTGTATCTTGGAGATCAGTGTTCTACCGTGAAGCGGAAAATAAGTTTTATGGTTACACTTACATTGAGCATTACCTGTACATGAATTGTACTTACAAATTGTAATATAGACAATCCTAACTTTTGTTCAATCTTCAACAAACATTCAATCAAATGTCCATCAATTGTTTACGTTATAGGCGTGTCATAATTTTTGGCCGCGTGTCATTTGTGGCACGCATGCAATTGGTTCGCCATCCCTGGATTAGGACCTCAAACCGTATCTTCTTTTACGCGATTTCGAAAATTTCAGATTTTTTCAAATTTTATCGAAGGTTTGTTTTTTCATAATAAACCTCTGATTTATATATATATATAGATCGTCTTTTTCAGAAACGACGTGCACGACGGAAATTGGAGCAACATAAAAACTGACGTACCTTACGTGGAAATTTCTCAAAAACTGATTTGATTGGCATAAAGTGAAACGACTAAGGTAAAATTCGTTTCGGCGCCTTTTCGAAATTGTATGGATCATATGTTCTTGACAATGAAATAATGAAGCAATAAAGGGAAAGTAGACTGACTAAAAATTGAGGCGGATAAGGAAAGCTCGACTTCCAACTCGACAATGGTCCATACACATCAACTACTCCAGACAGCGCGTATTTGCTTGCGGTTCGTTTAGACCACCTATAGTCACTTATGGGGTCACTAGTGGAAACGCCCATGAAAACGAACATATAGTCGACAAATGACGACATGAGATCCAAGATTATGCTTGCTTGTAATTAAGGATATACTTAAAATTTTAAAAAAGTACGTAATATAATAAAAAACAATAATAGAATGACATTAAAACTTTATTTGGACTCAAAGTCGTTGCTTTAATAATAGATACGATCATCATTGCAGCTGCAGCCGCAGTGGCCAGAGATAGACACGGAGCCAACTGCCGGCACGATGCCGTCAAATAATGCAGCACCGGACACCGGCACACGGCCGGCGACGACGGTGGAGCCGGCAACAGGCAGCTCACCGGCAGCACCTGTATAGCCGGTGCCAGTTGCCGTGTACGCTTGGGGCAACAACAGGTTGCTCTGGGCGGGTCCAGCCAGGCTGCCGGCGGCGGCCAAAGGCAAAGCGGCTGGTGATGCGGCGTACAACGCACTCGGGGCACTGTACGTTGTCGCGGCCCAAGCATTCGGGGCGCCATATGTCGCCGCGGACCAGCCGCTAGCGGCGCCGCTCGCTCCACCACAGCTTCCGCATCCAAACACCGCCTGAATAAATTGAAATTGTTCATGAAAAATAAATTAATTGAGAAGCGCTCATCTCGTGTAATAAATACAAGGGATCTACAACATTAACGTTTACAGTTCCTCGGCCCACCGAAAAGATAATATTCTGTGATACCTAGTTTGCGAGTCTCCCTACGTCGAACACAATGTTCTAGACATCGTTGATGCAGAACTCAACGGCTACGTAGAAAAAATTAATGAGTTGAATTCAGATACCCATCTGGAATCTTTGGCCAGCCAAATGACAAGAAGAAATTCTTCGAACCGTATTGGCAGCTGATTTGTCTATGATGAACAAAACCAACTTACACGTTTTCCCCATACTATTGTATCATGGATCACAATCTGATTAGGTTTCCCTGCAAACAGGATCATGGAGGTCCGATGGCAGTCCCTCTACCTTCTGTAATTACCTGATTTACCAAGTCCTGGTTAATGAACCATGGTCAAGATGGACTCTGAGCTATCGCGTGTGAGAGCTCAACCGGGACATTAACGCCAAGATGATTATTTTGTTATTTTGTATTCATTCTACAGAATCCTTCAAGAGGACTATTTTGTTTGTTTTACTTTTTTGGTAAACCAACAGCTCAATCTTCTAATAAAGAGACAGTTGTTTAGAGTCATGAAATAAAACTGTAATTGCTTATGTGATTTATAGCCAATTATGGATTTGTTTCGTGACTCTAAAATTCACAATTTCATGGCTTTAAATCATTAATGATATCTCTAATATCTCTATCATGAAGAAAATCAATATCTAACAATGTCACAATATTTGATAATCTCTATTGACATTTAATTGCCAGTAAATAACATTCGTCCTTTTTATTTGGTTTATCATTAGGAATAAACCTTTACGAAGAAGCGATGCATCGACACTGTTCACGATGTTCACGATTAGGCGTAATTCATAATATACTTATTGTTATATGAAATAATCAGGAAAATGAACACTGAAAAATGTCGGTATTGACTTTGCTGACAGATGACAAAGATCATCATAATGAGAAGTACTAAAAGAAGAAATAAAAAAATAAAAAATATGACTTACCTGAATGAGGCAGGCCTCAACGCAAATCAAGAAGAAGGTGAAGGATGACATGTTCAATGTTCGACTAACCGAAAAGTGAATGATTTATTGACATATTTTTAACCTATTTATACTCATAAATATCATTCTCTTTACCCAGTTTCATTGTTGATAATAATAAATATTTCAAAATTTCACAATGATAAAGCATTGAAATAATAAATAGAGTCTTCTATTCTAGTCATGATAAGTCACGATTTGTTAATCTTTGTAAATACCTAATGTATTGCGATTGGTTTAGGCTGTTTGATATAAAAGCTGAATACAAATTATTGTCACCATTGTGAAGTCTACCTTCTCAGCAAACAAACCACCATGGCCGCTAAAATCGCATTTGTCTTCTGCGTTTCCGCCCTGTTCGTTCAGGTAATGAAATTTGTATTTATTTACCTTTTACCCGCGACTTTGTCCGCGTGGACCACCAGTTTTACTACATCCTTTTGGGAATGTAGTGAAGTAGAATGTGATGTGTTAGAATAACTATCTGTCCTAATACAAACTTTCTCAATACGATGTTGCAAAGATTCCTTGCCAATATTTGATTGTGGGCCTTATAAGAAAGCTCACTGTTACCTACCCAAAGGGCAATGGAAAAACCTATGCTCGGAGTTTCTTTGCGTGATCGAATTAGAAATGAGGAGATCCGCAAGCGAACCAAGGTCACCGACATAACTCTAAGGACTGCCAGACTGAAGTGGCAGTGGGCAGGGCACATAGCTCGAAGAACAGATGGCCGATGAGGCAGTAAAGTTCTCGAGTGGCGACCACGTACCGGAAGACGCAGCGTGGGTAGGCCTCCTACAAGGTGGACCGATGACCTAGTAAGGATCGCAGGTACCAGCTGGATGCGGAAAGCACAGGACCGGCCTTTTTGGAAATCTCTGGGGGAGGCCTTTGCCCATTAGTGGGCGTCTTCTGGCTGATATGATGATGATGATAATGATTTGATTCCAGGCTATTTCCGGGAACTGTATTGGATCTAGACCAGCCACCGTGATCAAGCCGGCTGCTTCTGCGTGCAATGTAGCGGCGCCTGGGATCAGCGTGATGGCTCCTGCTATTAACATAGCAGCCCCCGCCGCAATCCAGGGAGCTGCGCGTCCACTGCCGGCTGCCGGTGCGCTGCTGCTTGCCAGCACCAGCGGCGGCGCGTTCCCTACGTCCAGCGCCTCTCCCCTCGCCCCCAGCGGCCTGTCCGTGCAGTCAGAGCTCCTCATTGATGGTCCCATTGCCGTTTGGGGTGAGATGCCGTTCATGTCCGCCGTGGCTTTTGACAGACAGCTGCCCACCAGCGGCCTTGCCATCGCCGACTACAGCTGCGGCGACGGAAATATTGGCATCACCAGTGAGAGTGCCGCTTCCGCCAACAACGCCTACTCCTACGGCGCTCCCGCATACGCTTCCCCAGCTTATGCCAGCCCAGCTTACGCCGGCCCCGCTTATGCCGCTCCAGCCCTGGCGCCCGCCGTCGGCCGCGCTTCAATTGCATCTGGTTTCGCGCCTTCTCCATGCGGATGTGATGGTAGACGATATTAATTTATGCCACCTACCGCACTAAAGGAGGCATGGTAATAACTTCGTTCAAAATATAAAATGCAAAAGGATGTAGTAAAACTGGTGGTCCACGCGGACAAAGTCGCGGGTAAAAGGTAAATAAATAAAAATGCTTGGGGAAAATTTTATTTTCTTATTTACGTAGTAACTTATTTCATTCACTCTACACCAAGAAGCTAAAAATAGTTGTTTTATTGGGAAATATATTTAAAAGGAAATTTGTAACAATGAACAGTTTCAGCCGCCATTAAATTATGGTTTTGTAAAACCGCTTCTGAATGTCTGACACGAGAATACACTAGTCGATTAGAAATTAACTCAAGTTTAAAATATTTTACTAGGTTCACGAGTAGCCCGCTGTTTTGAAACTAGCTACACGCGTCATCCGCAGTTCTTCACTTAAGAACTATTAGGAATTCTCGGAAGGAAAACTACCATAATAATTACTCGAATACCATAAAGAGTATGCAGAGACCATTTAGCGCTACGGTACTGACACACCTCTTTTACAAAGAGAAGGAAACTCCCATTCAATATCTCTGTCGCACTTGCTATCTCTCGTTTCCTTGAGTCTTACCAATAAATAAGGAAATTCAGCAAAAGAGAAATTTAAAAACATGATTAACAATGTTATATGGAAAATAAAACTATAAATGAGACCGGGCAAAAATGGTCTATGAACCAGCAGCTTTCTGGTGATGAGCTATGTGTAAAGGTGCCTTAGCTGCATATTTGTACAAGATGGCATCAAAATCGGTCCCGGCATGACGGTCCTCAACCTATACTCCGTAACTATGTCGCTGCTGGTTCAAATAATACGTCACTTGTCATACAAGTGTGACAAAAGAATGCTTTTTTCTTGAAACAGCCGGGTCCGATTTTGATATCACGCAGTATAAAAACAAAATTGAAGGTGTATACTGTAACGATAACTCCATCGGTTCATAGTAAAGGCCACTTCCCATACAAAATGTGCCAAGTAAATATGTTTTATTTTTTAAGAATTGCCGGCCAGATTTTGATGCCCTTCTCTACAAGGATTATTTGAGTATTTGAAGGTGCTAAATACTATACCGATTATGTTATTTGCCCATAGTCCACTTCCCCTGCATACTTACCCAGTTTCCTTTCAATATCTTACATTCAATTATTGATTTTATTTATCTATAAATTCGCGTAACAGAAACCATCCATACTTCTACGACAATCTTTTTTTTTTTTTTATGTTATACGGCAGACAAACAGGCAAGCGGGCCACCTGATGGAAAGTGGTCACCGCCGCCTATGGACATCAGCAACACCAGGGGAGTCACTGACGCGTTGCCCGCTTCTGAAGAGACCTCTAATACACCTCTTGAACGATCCCATGTCATAGTCCAAAGGAAACACTGTGGCTGGGAGCTCATTCCACATCCGAATCGTACGAGCGAGAAACGTTCTTTCGAACCTTCGCGTCTTGACCAACAGAGGGTCCACGTAGAGAGGATGAGTACCAAGCCCACGGCGGGTGGTGCGATGGCGGAATTGTGCTGTGGGCACCAGATCGAAAAGTTCCTCGGAACACTCCCCATTGTACAGCCGATAGAACACACACAGAGAGCCAAAGTCCCTTCGGTTTGCCAGTGGTTCCAACTTGCGAGTTAGTATGGGATCATCGACAATTCGTACAGCGCGTCTCTGTACGGAGTCTAGAGGATTAAGCAGGTCGGCAGTTTCGCCGGCCCAAAGATGGGAACAATACTCCATATGTGGCCGCACTTGTGCCTTGTACAGCAGCAGGCGCTGCCCCGGGGTGAAGTATCGCTTGGACCGGTTAAGCACTCCAAGCTTTTTCGAAGCTAGTTTGGCCTTGCCTTCCAGGTGACTCCGGAATCGCACGCTATCCGATATGTCGACACCGAGGATCCCAATACTTTTGAGATGGAAAGGGGTGTTCCTTGAAACTGTGGCACTATGTCAAAGGGATCTTTTTTGGCGGAAAATGCGCAGACCTGTGTCTTCAAGGGGTTGAATTGGACTAGGTTTAGTCTGCCCCACTGAGCAACTTGCTCCAAGGAATGTTCGATATTCGACACAAGTCTAATTCGGCTCTCCGACACCTCGGAACGAGGGAATCTTGTAACTATTAACAAACTTTGCATACAAAACGTAAATATTTTTGTAATTTATTGTAGTTTCCCATCTAATATTGAATTCAGTCCCAATTTGCTTGATGGAGGTCGTAGCCTACGTGCAAAGATATAAAATAAGCTTTCTGTCATTAGTACAGAACCCAAAATTGCGTAAGCATTTGTGACTACTCTACTTCTGTACGGGGTGTGACTTTACCTGATTTTAAAAAGTATAAAGATTACTCTTAAAGAAGAAGAAACTACAATTACATTTAATGATACTTACCTTTAGTCGCCAGTCTACGTGGAGGCGGTCATAATCTACCTAAATCAATCAAAAAATTCTTGCCCCTTCCGTCTCTCACACGTAAGTCTGTTGTTGAACGGGTTGTCGCTTTCCTTTCCTTCTCACAAACTCATATTTTTGGTCGTTCTAGGGCTAGACCGCGCCTGCTCTGCATTTACTTTGAGGCGCTGTTCTCATTGGAAACGGCCGTGCGACCATAATCATGGACAGCGTCCGACCATATATAGGAGACCTCAAAAACGTCCGTCGCACGACAGTAGTCGCACGACCGTTGCCATCTAGGGCAGCGCCTGAGATTGTTGGTGTAGTGGTAATTGTGTCAGCCGTTTGCGCGTAGTTTCTTAGGATCGATGTCTGGGTCTTGGTTAAATTTAAAATATGCTTAAATTGGGTAGTCTGTCAGCTTTACGAGGTTGAAGGAGTAATGGGTTTTCTCCAAAGCGAAACACTCTTTTGGTTGGCATTGGGTACGACCATTATATTATCGTGTGTATCTTTTCATATCATCATAGCTTACATTTTGACTTAAAAAAGTGATGAGTACAAAATATTTCATACTCTTACTCAAAATGATTGGTTGCTAAAGAGGGCTTGGATCCATTCGAACCTCAAAACTTACATTCGTTCCCAATTGACTCCATCCCAAAAATATCAGATTGCTCAAATAAACTTTAATTCGAAGAACATACCCAGTTGGCAGAAGGCCCAAGTGCGAAAGAGTGCAATTCATCATTGAAAAAACCGTGTCAAGTAAACAACTGAGCTGCGCAATAGTCCACCGCTAGCCATTTCGAACTAAGTCTATCACGAAAATATACAGTTAAAACTGAAGCAAATGTTGACCCTGCTAGACATAAATGCAATATTGTACAAATCTCCGTAAACTACACTTAAATCTTTGACAAATTTATTAAATATTGTCGTTGAAAGTCAGTTGACTCTATTTTTGAACTGCTCGCATTCACGCATTGCGGTGTCGAATATTGAATATTTTTTCAAAAAACTTTAATATTTTGTACCTATACATAAAAATAAAAACGGAAATTGTTTAATTGAATATTTTTTATTCATAATTAAACTTTTTTCTTTTTAATTACATCCGCAATATTTCGGGGAGATCGCTGGACCAGCCGCTGACCAATGGGCAGCATTGAAGTTGATAGCAGGTGCCTGCGCGGGGGCGGCGACGATGCCCATAGCCGGAGACAGGGCAGGCGCGGCGTAACCGGGAGCGGCGTAGGTGGGGGCGCCATACGAGTAGCCGCAATTACCAGCGATGGACACGGAGCCGATTGCTGGCACGATTCCGTCGAATATTGCGGCGCCGGACACCGGCACACGTCCTTCCATGCGGGTGGGGCCGGAGATCAGCAGCTCTCCGGCCGCGGCTGTATAACCTTTGCCGGTGGAGGTGTACGGTTCGGGTAAGATCAAGCTACGGGGGGCGGCGGCCAAAGGCAAAGCGGCAGGTAATGAGGCTGGCAACGCCGCAGGCATTGCACTGTACGTCCTCTCGACCCAAGCACTCGGGGCGCCGTACGATGCCGCGGACAAACCGCTAACGGCGCTATTGGCTCCGCCGCAGCTTCCACATCCGTACACTGCCTGGAGAAAATTAAATTGCATTAGGTATATTGACTATATACGAAGTTCATGAACAGGACATAACAAGGATAAAAAAGCGCTGATAATTGTAAAAATATTAGACAAGTTAATAAAAGTGATGAACACCAGCGCCTATGCTACCCGGTTACCGAAAATATACCTTTGAACGTACATCTGTGATAGATTCCAGTTGCTACTTTACACGGATACAATTCTTTGAACATTGTTAATACGGACTTCAACGGCTACAATGAAAAGATAAGTGGGATATTCGGAAATGCTAAAATGTGCTAGGAGGCTGTGACAATCGACGAGGAAGAAGAAAGAAGAATAGCCGCCGACTTATCCGTGATCATAAAATACATGCATAACGTCATGCCTCTTCGATACACGACTGTTTCATGAAATATTGCCCTTAGAATCTTTCAAGAAAAATCACTGCCTACAAAAGATGCGATGCATTTACAATGCTGAATTGAAAGCGAGAGTAAAGGGCTCCGCTAATATTTATTTATTTAAAACAACTTTACAGTATTACAGCAGGTAAGTATTCACTAATTCACTAAAAGCTGTAGATACATATCGATATGTATTTTTAAATATTCTCATTCAGTAATCATCATCTCGCAGTATTTCAGGTATTCCTTGCACACATCCATCAATCACCAGACTAATAAGTCACACTCGATGCCGATGCCAAAAGCGCATTGAGCATACCCGCACGCCTCAGACTGCGGGAGTGGTGAGTAGACTGGGCTGGCGTGAGACGATGTTCAAGATTGTGCAAATAGTATATGTAAGCATCAACATGTACACTGACAGTGGTAATGATTGATCTACAGTATCACGAAGAAGATTACCACAGGTTCAAAAGACTTCGTACAACTTAGAAAAAAAAATTTAAGTACATAAAAACAGGCAGAGACCACGTAAAAATAAGTTAATAAAATATTAAATAAATTAAACTTGTCTTACCTGAATGAGGCAGGCTTGCACGCAGAGCAAGTAGAAGGCGAAGGAAGACATGTTCACTATTCGACTAACCCGAAGGTGAATGATTTATTGGCGTTACACTGACCTATTTATACTCATCACGAGACATTCTGTAAGCCCAGTTTTATTGTTGAAAATAATTACGATTTCAAAATCAAAATCGGTAGTGATATAGGCAGACTTCTGATAAAGGCTTCAAATTATTAAAAAATGTACGTTGATAAGTCACGCAGTTAGGTTATTCCTTATAAACAATGTGTCAGTACAATTGCTTCATGCATTGCAATAGAAGTCACATCTTACTGATACGGTATTTACTATAAAAGCAAATCAACAAATTATTTGTATTATTGTAAAGTCAATCTTCATAGTAAAGACACCGCCATGGCCGCCAAAATCGCCATCATCTGCGTTTCCGCAATGCTTGTTCAGGTAATATATTTAAAGTTAAATAAGAAATAAAGTAACATTCAAGATATTGCATCCATTATAGAACGTTTTATAATATTTTTAATTTACAGGCTATATCTGGACAGTGCCTTGGATCACGGTCCGAGATCAGGTCGACCCCGGCGATCAGAGCTGTTAATAGTGGTATCAACCTTGCGGCCCCCGCCGCCATCCAGATAGCGGCGTATCCCGCAACCGCGCTGCCGGCCGCCGGTGCACTGCTGCAGGCCAGCACCAGCGGTGGTGCGTTCCCTACGTCCAGCGCCTCACCCCTTGCCCCCAGTGGCCTGTCCGTGCAGTCCGAGCTCCTTATCGAGGGACCCATCGCGGTTTGGGGCGAGATGCCGTTCGTGTCCGTCGTGGCTTTTGACAGCCAGCTACCCACCAGCGGCTTAGCTATCGCCGACTACAGCTGCGGCGACGGAAATATTGCCATCATCAGCGAGAGTGCCGCCCCCGCTAACAGCGCCTTGTCCTACGGTGCTCAAGCATACGCCGCCCCTGCTTATGCCGCCCCAGCTTACGCCACCCATGCTTATGCCACCCCCGCCCTGGCGCCTGCTGTCGGCTTAGCCAGAGCTCCAATCGCATCTGGTTTCGCACCTTCTCCATGCGGATGTGATGGTAGACGATATTAATTAATGCCACCTACTGCACCGGAGGAGAATGGTAAAAATGACCAGCAAAAATAAAATGAACAAATGCTACAGCAATTTTCATTTGTGTTATTTTCTGTGCAATAAAGAGTATATCTATCTATCTATCTATTTTTTATTTTTACCTAATACCTTATTTCACTTTACACCAAATTATTTAACATATTATAGACACCAGGTTTTGATAGGAAAATTATTTAACGAAATTTTGTAAATGGACTTTATATGATTAGGTACATAACATCAAATAGAATCCATTGAATATCACTTTTCAAAGTCAATATTATGATAATGATGTGATTAGATAGAAGTAACACGTTCCCAATGCCGAACGAAATAGTGTTTCAGCATTGGTGAAAACACACTATACCTTTAACGTCATGAACCTGACACAATTAAGAAACAGATTATACAATTTAAGCATATACTTTCAAATACATCCCAACGCGGACACAAACATTGAAACTAAGAAATCATCTCAAAATCGCGCACCAGCTCAAGAACGACAAAACATCAGTTTGCGGGAAGGAAAGGACAACTTGACTCCGAGTTGGTTTCTCTGTGAGATTGAAAGGGTTTTCGCCAATGATGAAACACTTTTTGGTTCGGCATTGGGGACGTGTGTTTACTTTTATCTCAAAATATTTTACGTATTGAATTTGAAACATGATATTCAATTAATTCAATTTGATGTTATTATTTTTAATGCCTAGGGAGGCACATGGAAGGACTGCACAGGACATCTTCAATCTAACTATTTAAGATTTCTGTAGACATGCTTTTTAAGAACCCCTACGATTTATTCGGTTTTGACTAGTTATTCGCGTAGTTCGCTTTTAAAAGTGAAAGACATTAACAATGCCGTTCGGGAAAATCGAATGTTTTGATTTGGCCTCTCGGAAGTGGTCTGTGTACGTAAATAGAGTGAAATAAAAAGCAACCTCCATGTTGCTACACTAATTACAGTGGTAGGCGAATCGACTTACGACTTAATGTGTGATCTCTGTGCACCGGACAAACCCGAGAGTAAAACTTTCGACAAATTGCTCACCATCGTATCTAACCATTTAGAACCTAAGCGTTCAGAGATTGCCGAGCGACACATATTCCTACTCCGACGACAGAAGCCCGGGGAGGAACTCAGCGAGTATTAACAACATTTAAAGCATCTGGCCAGTACTTGCAACTTTGCCGATAAATTAGTGGAGATCCTGAGAGACCAATTCGTGTCGGGGCTGGTCAGTGAGGAAATGCGAAGTCAATTTCAATTTCAATTTCAATTTATTTAATTTATTTATTCAAGTCGTCTCTTTGCCGAAACGGACTTGATGTATAAGCGGGCGGTGGAGTTGGCGCTGGCACTCGAGGCAGCTGAGCGGCTCGGGCGGCGCGGGGCCGGGCGCGAGCGGCAGCGGCGGCGACGCTCAAGCCGTGCACCGGCTGAAGGCGGCGGCGGCGGCGACGGGCCGCGGGCCGCGCGGCGCAGGCGGCGGCGACCGGCGCGCGGCGCGATGCTGCTGGCGGTGCGGGAAGCCGCACGCCGCAGATAAGTGTAGATATAAGCAGTTCACTTCCGATAAATGCGGTGTCAAAGGACATTTGAAAGTATTGTGCAGGAAGTCTGTGACGATCGTAATTTCTATTTTTTTTTAATGTCATACGGTAGGCAAACAGGCAAGCGGGCCACCTGATGGAAAGTGGTCACCACTGCCTACAGACATTAGCAACACTAAGAGTATCGCTTATGCGTTGCCCACCTCTATAACACGATTTTCTGGCAGCAAAAGGCAAATGCCACTCCACTGCCAAAGCCACGGTTCCCCAAATCCCCACCCCATGGAGCACTGGAAACCTTACTCACCGGCAGAAACACAATACTATTTAAAAGAGTTTTTTTAGCTGCGATATTCTGTAAGGTGGAGGTACTACCCCAGTCGGGCGGCTCCAATTCGAACGAGATACCCCGCTATGCCCTACCTCTCTTAAAGAAGAGGAATCAACATTATTTGGATTCGGATTCGGAACAATATGACGACATCGACTTATTCAACATGTGTGTGGACGGAGTAGACGATAAACCGTATGTAATTCCAATTATTATTGAGGGTATATCTTTCCCATTAAGATACCGGTAGTACGTAAGTAAGTAGATACCGGTAGTAAAATTTATTATTTAGGTAGTATTTTTTGCTCCCGGATTAGGTACTTGTACACAACAAATTTCATTCAAATTGGCATACAGTGAACCTATATTATATTTTGAAACATTGAAACGGCCTGTAGAGGAAGAGCTTCAGCGTTTAGTTTGCGAGGGCACTATTGTGAAAGTAAATAATGCAGAGTACGGGACACCGATTGTGCCTGTAATTAAGAAGTGCGGAAGTATTCGAATTTGCGGTGACTATAAAGTCACCATTAACCCAAAATTGAAGCGTGAGCCTTATCCGTTGCCACGAATCGAAGACTTGTATTTTTTATTTTAATAATAGGCTTGCATTTGCTTTGCAATGCTACCCTAAGCGGGAGTAAAGATTTTTCTACAATTGATTTAGCACATCATCATCAGCCAGAAGACGCCCACTGCTGGGCACAGGCCTCCCCCAGAGATCTCCACAAAGACCGGTCCTGTGCTTTCCGCATCCAGCTGGTACCTGCGATCCTTACCAGGTCGTCGGTCCACCTTGTAGGAGGCCTACCCACGCTGCGTGGTCGCCACTCGAGAACTTTACTGCCCCATCGACCATCTGTTCTTCGAGCTATGTGCCCTGCCCACTGCCACTTCAGTCTGGCAATCCTTAGAGCTATGTCGGTGACCTTGGTTCGCTTGCGGATCTCATCATTTCTGACTCGATCGCGCAAAGAAACTCCGAGCATAGCTCTTTCCATTGCCCTTTGGGTAACAGTGAGCTTTCTTATAAGGCCCATAGTGAGTGGCCACGTTTCAGATCCGTAAGTCATCACTGGCAACACACATTGGTCAAAGACCTTCGCCTTGAGACACTGCGGTAATTTGGACGAAAATATGTGGCGTAGCTTCCCGAACGCTGCCCAACCGAGTTGGATTCGTCGTTTGTCCTCTTTCTCGAAATTGGACCTACCTAGCCGGACCATTTGTCCTAGGTATGTATAGTCGTCAACAACTTCAAGTGGAGTGCCTCCAACTGTCACTGGAGTAGGCACAACATGGACATTCGACATAATTTTCGTCTTGTCCATGTTCATTTTAAGACCTACTTGTTGAGAGGCACTACAGAGGTCATCGAGCATTTTTCCCAAGTCTTCCAGGGTTTCAGCCATGACTACGATATCGTCAGCAAATCTGAGGTGCGTGAGGTACTCGCCGTTAATATTGATGCCAAGTCCGTCCCAGTCCAGAAGCCTAAAGATATCCTCCAGTGCAGCGGTAAACAACTTCGGAGATATGACATCACCTTGTCTAACACCTCGCTGCAGCTGAATAGGTTCTGTGGTCTTGTCCTGGAGACGAACTGACATAGTGGCGGTTTTGTACAAACACTTCAATGCTTCGATATATCGATAGTCAATTTGGCACCGCTGTAGAGACTGGAGCACCGCCCAAGTTTCGATCGAATCGAAGGCTTTCTCATAGTCCACAAACGCCAAGCATAATGGCCGGTTATACTCTTCGGTCTTCTGTACAACCTGCCGCAGCGTATGTATGTGGTCTATGGTACTAAAACCTTTTCGGAATCCGGCTTGTTCGGGAGCCTGGAAGTCATCAAACCTGCGTGCGAGACGATTCGTAATGACTCTCGAAAACAGCTTATAGACATGGGTCAGTAGCGATATTGGTCAAAGTTCTTCAAGAGAGCCTTATCACCTTTCTTGAAGAACAATATCACTATGCTTCTGTGCCATGCTTCCGGCGTTTTGCTCTCGAGGATGACGGAATTGAACAGCTTCTGAAGGGTCTTAAGCACAGGTTTGCCACCAGCTTTCAGAAGCTCAGCCGTAATTCCATCATCACCCGGCGCCTTGTTGTTCTTAAGCTGTTTGAGAGCCATACTAATCTCGTAGAGGCTGATGTCCGGGATATCTTCGGTGTAGTGTCGGGTCAACTTGGCTCTGGGGTCTTTTGCCATACTGGTAACAGGTGCCCGTGTTGTCGTGTATAACTGTCCTTAGAACCTCTCGACTTCCCTCAAAACCTCGGACTTGGTCGAAACAACTCTGCCGTCATCCGTTTTAAGTCTCGTCAACTGGCTCTGTCCAATCGACAGATCTCTCGCAAAGACTTTAGAGCCTTTGTTCAGCTCGATCGCCGCCTCAATATTGGTAGTATTGAAGCGGCGTATGTCGCGAGTCAGAGACTTGGAGATCTGTCGATTAAGTCGCCTAAATTGAGAGACATCATCAGGGGATTGCAGAGTCATTCCGCGTCTTTCTTCGATGAGTTTGAGGGTATCGTCAGAGATTTTGTTTGTTCAGTTTGTACGGCAGGCCTTATAAAACTTTGACCCAACCGTATAGACAGTTTCCACGAACCTGTTATTATAGTCGTCCACGTCGACGCACTCTCCTAGGCACTCGAAGCGATTTTGTAATTCGAGTTGAAAGCTCTCGGGGTTTTGGATTTGGATGGGTACAGGCCGGAGCGTGGACCTCATCAATCTCGATCTTTCCAGCTGGGGATTAATATTCAATGTGCCTCTTACCAAGCGGTGATCACTGCCAATTTTAACGCTATTGATCACCGAGACATCATTGAATATATGCCGTTTCGTAGATAGGATGAAGTCAATCTCATTTTTTGTGACACCATCGGGACTAACCCACGTCCATCTGCGATGATCCGGCTTCCTGAAAAATGAGTTCATCATAAAGAGTCCCTCCTTCTCCATAAAGCCGGCCAGCATCTGGCCACGGGCGTTCCGACTTCCAACTCCAAATTGCCCCACTCTCAACTCGTCTCCGCCTCGTTTGCCCAGTTTCGCGTTGAAATCCCCCATGACAACGGTATAATGTGTCTTGGAGGTATGCATGGCTGCAGAAATATCCTCATACATAGCCTCCACTTCATCGTCGGAGTGAGTCGAAGTCGGTGCGTAGACCTGTATGACCTTCAACGAATATCGCTTGGTAATTCTGAGTATAAGGTACGCTACCCTAGACGAAACACTCTCGATTTTGACGATGTTGTTCACGAGGGATTTGGACGAGGAACCCGACACCACCTAGGGACAGTTGGTCGCCCTCCCGGAAGTAAAGCAGATTTCCGGACTTTAGGGTTATCGAGTCCTCCCCCTTTCTTCGGACTTCAGATAACCCTATAATATCCCAATTTAATCTGCTTACCACTTCCTCCAGTTCCACGAGCTTTTCGTCGGTCCGCAGTGTCTGGACATTGTATGTTGCCAGGGCCAGTGGTTGTGCTTTATGGTAGCCTGGTCGCGTCCGGTGATTCTTCGCGCCCCCCGGGGGGGGGGGGGGGGGTTGCCATAATCGCCACGCTTGGCAGGCGGGTTGGCGATCGCAGTGCAGTAGATGTTAATGTACCCGAAAGATGCTGCTGCCCATCTTCCGGGTTATTCTCTTAGTCGCCTCTTACGACACCCACGGGAACAGATGGGGTAGTGCTATTCTTTTAAGTGGCGGCACCACACACCACATGTAGCACATGCCTACGAAAAAGTATTATTAACTGTCGATTCACGACCGTACTACGATCAGTACTCAAGTACTCAGTACTCAACGTTCGAATACGTCCGCGCCCCTTACGGTTTAAGTTGTGTTCCGGAAAAATTCCAACGAATAATGGAAGAAATTGTCAGAGGTATACCAAGAACTGTTGTGTTTTTAGATGACATTTGTGTAGGTAGGGAGGCAGTCACAAAATACATTAAAAACTTGCGCGAAGTGTTTAAATGCTTACAAGGTGCAGGCCTACATATTAAATTAGAAAAATGTGAATTCTTACAGTCGAGTGTGTGTTATCTAGGACATGTAACTGATAACAACGGCTAGCACCCTGATAAAAAGAAGATTAAAGCCATAAGTGATGCCCCCCGCCCCACAGATGTTCATCAGTTGAAGGCTTTTTTGGGCCTGGTGAATTATTATGCTAAGTTCATTAAACGTATGAGCACAGTTATATTTTTTTTAACAACTGATATAGTGGGTGTAACCACTATACCAGTTGTTAAAAAAAATATAACGCGGACTTGGGATTCGGAATGCGAGAATGCTTTTTGTTCGATAAAAACAATATTGAGCAGCGATAAAATATTGGCATATTACGACGTGCGTTGACAGCAGTGCATACAATAATACCAGTTGATTGACCTGCCGTTACCTATTATTTCCAAATACTTAACTGTAGTAAGCTCGAAATTTTCGGAATTTTTAAATAGCTTTATAAATTTTTCCATAATGAACTCATATTGGCAGTACTAATTGTTAAATCCTGTAATTTTTAAATCCACATGTCCTGTAAAATGGGCACATACATAGATAGACACTAATCCCATAAGCTGCTTTTTATTTTATTATTAAAATAATGATAGTTTTTTATTCCATCAGGCTTGTTTACCACCTTGAAGGTATTTAAAAAATCACGTAAGTTTTATACGTTACTTACACCCGGTTTCTGAAACGCTTGTCAAATCATTGATTAGCTAACAGACTGTCACATTTAACAAGCTGTTAAATCACTGTGGGTTTCTGAAAGGCCAATCAATCTATTGTTAGCTAATCGACCATTAACAAGAGATCCATTTTTTCGTCTGGTTACCCCTGCTAAAATCAGTCACATTCATTCACTCATATATGTTTTGTTTCTGTCTAACGCATTGATTTGTCTCTGTCCCTAGCGGCCTTTTGATAGCGGCGGGAAATTCAACTTTTAGATTAAACTGATAGCTATTGTATAGTTTTCGTGTAAACTCGAATATTATCAATAAAAATATACAGAGCGAGAAAAGAGAAATTATAACAATATTTATGTTATTGGGTCACGGGTTCCAGTGGATCAGTAATCCCATCATCATCATCTTTATGCAGTTAGGTGGGTCCAAAAATATCCTGCAAAGATAAAATGCAAAAATGCTACAGCGATTTTCTGTGCAATAAAGAGTATATCTATCTATCTATTTTTCCTTTTATCTAATAACTTATTTCACTCTACACCAAATTATGTTACATATTATAGACACCAGGTTTTGATAGAAAAATTATTTAACGAAATTTTGTAAATGGACTTTATATGATTAGGTACATAACATCAACTAGCACTGCATCTGCTCTTAGATTGCTCATCAAATAGAATCCATTGAATATCACTTTTCAAAGTCAATATTATGATAATGATATGATTAGATAGAAGTAACACGTTCCCAATGCCGAACGAAAGAGTGTTTCAGCATTGAAGAAAATACACTACACCTTCAACCTCACAAACCTGACACAATTAAGAAACAGATTATACAATTTCAGCATATTCTTTCAAATACAACCCAACGCGGACACAAACATTGAAACTAAGAAATCATCTCAAAATCGCGCACCACCTCAAGAACGACAAAACATCAGTTTGCGGGAAGGAAAGGACAGCTTGACTCCGAGTTGGTTTCTCTGTGAGATTAAAAGGGTTTTCGCCAATGATGAAACACTTTTTGGTTTGGCATTGGGGACGTGTGTTTTCTTTTATCTCAAAATATTTTACATATTGAATTTGAAACGTGATATTCAATTAATTCTATTTGATGAGCAATCTAAGGTTCCAGTGGATCAGTAATCCCATCATCATCATCTTTATGCAGTTAGGTGGGTCCCGGTCCACTGCTCAATGCAGGCCTCCCACGGCTTACACTCTGGTCGACTCTGTTATCTTGCATCCATCGGCTCCCTAGGACCTTAAAGAGGTCGTCCGTTCATATCTTGGGAGGCCATCCAGAGAAAGCCACTCAACAACATCCGCCCCATCGGCTATCGATTCTGTGAGTTTCTCCCAATAATCCCATTAGTTAAATCCTGGTTC
Source organism: Blastobasis lacticolella (assembly GCA_905147135.1). Lineage (NCBI taxonomy): Eukaryota > Metazoa > Arthropoda > Insecta > Lepidoptera > Blastobasidae > Blastobasis > Blastobasis lacticolella. The sequence continues at coordinate 3,641,383 of LR990067.1, forward strand.
AAGTCCTGGACACGGTCCGGTTCGTGGTTCAGGTCCAGGTCCTGGCCCCGGATCAGGTCCAGTTCCTGGCTTCGGACCAGGTCCTGATTCAGGTCCAGGTACAGGCCCCGGACCAGGTACTGGTTCAGGTCCAGGTCCTGGATCCGGACCACTTCGTGATTCAGGTCCAGGTCATGGCTTCGGACCAGGTCCTGGCCCCGCACCAGGTCCTGGATCAAGTTCAGGCCCTGGCCCCGGACCAATTCAGGTCCAGGTCCTGGGCCCTGACATGTCCGTGGTTCAGGTCCTGGTCCTGGTTCAGGTCCATGTCCTGGCCCCGAACCAGATCCAGGTCCAGCTAATGTTTATGGTCCTGGTTCTGGTTCAAGCTCAAATTGTGATCAAGGTTGCAGTTTTGGTCATGATCCTGGACCAGAACCTGGACCCTAGACCTGGACTTTGCCTTGGACCAAAACTAGGACCTGGACCAGGGCCAGGACCAAGACCTAGACCAAGAAAATAGGATATAATTTCTTTTGACAATCGGTTAATTGGTCGATTTTCGCCAATTAAAATAACAAGGCGATAACATACAGTTAACATGAGAAAAAGCTTTCCGGAAACCCAAAAATACATTAATCAGCCGTTAATTGGAGATTTGACAATCCGTTAACAAGCTGTTAACAAGCCGTCAATTGGCCCTTTCAGAAACCCAAACTGCATTTAATCAGTGTTTAACAAGCTGTTACGTAATTTTTGCGTTGACAAGCGTTTCAGAAACCGGGTGTTAGTTAGGTACACTTGTAGAATGTAGAATTAACATCTGTACAAAATAATTGTTGAACCCTGATATCCAAACTAGGCACAGGCCTGTATCTTGGAGATCAGTGTTCTACCGTGAAGTGGAAAATAAGTTTTATGGTTACACTTACATTGAGCATTACCTGTACATGAATTGTACTTACAAATTGTAATATAGACAATCCTAACTTTTGTTCAATCTTCAACAAACATTCAATCAAATGTCCATCAATTGTTTACGTTATAGGCGTGTCATAATTTTTGGCCGCGTGTCATTTGTGGCACGCATGCAATTGGTTCGCCATCCCTGGATTAGGACCTCAAACCGTATCTTCTTTTCTGATGAACGCGATTTCGAAAATATCAGATTTTTTCAAATTTTATCAAAGGTTTGTTTTTTTATAATAAAACTTTGATTTATATATATAGATCGTCTTTTTCAGAAACGACGTGCACGACGGAAATTGGAGCAACATAAAAACTGACGTACCTTACGTGGAAATTTCTCAAAAATTGATTTGATTGGCATAAAGTGAAACGACTAACGTAAAATTCGTTTCGGCGCCTTTTCGAAATTGTATGGATCATATGTTCTTGACAATGAAATAATGAAGCAATAAAGGGAAAGTAGACTGACTAAAAATTGAGGCGGATAAGGAAAGCTCGACTTCCAACTCGACAACGGTCTATACACATCGACTACTCCAGACAGCGCGTATTTGCTTGCGGTTCGTTTAGACCACCTATAGTCACTTATGGGGTCACTAGTGGAAACGCCCATGAAAACGAACATATAGTCGACAAATGACGACATGAGATCCAAGATTATGCTTGCTTGTAATTAAGGATATACTTAAAATTTTAAAAAAGTACGTAATATAATAAAAAACAATAATAGAATGACATTAAAACTTTATTTGGTCTCAAAGTCGTTGCTTCAATAATAGATACGATCATCATTGCAGCTGCAGCCACAGTGGCCAGAGATAGACACGGAGCCAACTGCCGGCACGATGCCGTCAAATAATGCAGCACCGGACACCGGCACACGGCCGGCGACGACGGTGGAGCCGCCAACAGGCAGCTCACCGGCAGCACCTGTATAGCCGGTGCCAGTTGCCGTGTACGCTTGGGGCAACAACAGGTTGCTCTGGGCGGGTCCAGCCAGGTTGCCGGCGGCGGCCAAAGGCAAAGCGGCTGGTGATGCGGCGTACAACGCACTCGGGGCACTGTACGTTGTCGCGGCCCAAGCATTCGGGGCGCCATATGTCGCCGCGGACCAGCCGCTAGCGGCGCCGCTCGCTCCACCGCAGCTTCCGCATCCAAACACCGCCTGAATAAATTGAAATTGTTCATGAAAAATAAATTAATTGAGAAGCGCTCATCTCGTGTAATAAATACAAGGGATCTACAACATTAACGTTTACAGTTCCTCGGCCCACCGAAAAGATAATATTCTGTGTTACCTAGTTTGCGAGTCTCCCTACGTCGAACACAATGTTCTAGACATCGTTGATGCGGAACTCAACGGCTACGTAGAAAAAATTAATGAGTTGAATTCAGATACCCATCTGGAATCTTTGGCCAGCCAAATGACAAGAAGAAATTCTTCGAACCTTAATGGCAGCTGTTTTGTCTATGATAAACAAAACCAACTTACACGTTTTCCCCATACTATTGTATCATGGATCACAATCTGATTAGGTTTCCCTGCAAACAGCATTATGGAGGTCCGATGGCAGTCCCTCTACCTTCTGTAATTACCTGATTTACCAAGTCCTGGTTAATGAACCATGGTCAAGATGGACCCTGAGCTATCGCGTGTGAGAGCTAAACCGGGACATTAACGCCAAGATGATTATTTTGATATTTTGTATTCATTCTACAGAATCCTTCAAGAGGACTATTTTGTTTGTTTTACTTTTTTGGTAAACCAACAGCTCAATCTTCTAATAAAGAGACAGTTGTTTAGAGTCATGAAATAAAACTGTAGTTGCTTATGTGATTTATAGCCAATTATGGATTTGTTTCGTGACTCTAAAAGTCACAATTTCATGGCTTTAAATCATGAATGATATCTCTAATATCTCTATCATGAAGAAAATCAATATCTAACAATGTCACAATATTTGATAATCTCTATTGACATTTAATTGCCAGTAAATAACATTCGTCCTTTTTATTTGGTTTATCATTAGGAATAAACCTTTACGAAGAAGCGATGCATCGACACTGTTCACGATGTTCACGATTAGGCGAAATTCATAATATACTTATTGTTATATGAAATAATCAGGAAATAGAACACTGAAAAATTTCGGTATTGACTTTGCTGACAGATGACAAAGATCATCATAATGAGAAGTACTAAAAGAAGAAATAAAAAAATAAAAAATATGACTTACCTGAATGAGGCAGGCCTCAACGCAAATCAAGAAGAAGGTGAAGGATGACATGTTCAATGTTCGACTAACCGAAAAGTGAATGATTTATTGACATATTTTTAACCTATTTATACTCATAAATATCATTCTCTTTACCCAGTTTCATTGTTGATAATAATAAATATTTCAAAATTTCACAATGATAAAGCATTGAAATAATAAATAGAGGCTTCTATTCTAGTCATGATAAGTCACGATTTGTTAATCTTTGTAAATACCTAATGTATTGCAATTGGTTTAGGCTGTTTGATATAAAAGCTGAATACAAATTATTGTCACCATTGTGAAGTCTACCTTCTCAGCAAACAAACCACCATGGCCGCTAAAATCGCATTTGTCTTCTGCGTTTCCGCCCTGTTCGTTCAGGTAATGAAATTTGTATTTATTTACCTTTTACCCGCGACTTTGTCCGCGTGGACCACCAGTTTTACTACATCCTTTTGGGAATGTAGTGAAGTAGAATGTGATGTGTTAGAATAACTATCTGTCCTAATACAAACTTTCTCAATACGATGTTGCAAAGATTCCTTGCCAATATTTGATTGTGGGCCTTATAAGAAAGCTCACTGTTACCTACCCAAAGGGCAATGGAAAAACCTATGCTCGGAGTTTCTTTGCGTGATCGAATTAGAAATGAGGAGATCCGCCGATGAGGCAGTAAAGTTCTCGATGGCGACCACGTACCGGAAGACGCAGCGTGGGTAGGCCTCTTACAAGGTGGACCGATGACCTAGTAAGGATCGCAGGTACCAGCTGGATGCGGAAAGCACAGGACCGGCCGTTTTGGAGATCTCTGGGGGAGGCCTTTGCCCATCAGTGGGCGTCTTCTGGCTGATATGATGATGATGATAATGATTTGATTACAGGCTATTTCCGGGAACTGTATTGGATCTAGACCAGCCACCGTGATCAAGCCGGCTGCTTCTGCGTGCAATGTAGCGGCGCCTGGGATCAGCGTGATGGCTCCTGCTATTAACATAGCAGCCCCCGCCGCAAACCAGGGAGCTGCGCGTCCACTGCCGGCTGCCGGTGCGCTGCTGCTTGCCAGCACCAGCGGCGGCGCGTTCCCTACGTCCAGCGCCTCTCCCCTCGCCCCCAGCGGCCTGTCCGTGCAGTCAGAGCTCCTCATTGATGGTCCCATTGCCGTTTGGGGTGAGATGCCGTTCATGTCCGCCGTGGCTTTTGACAGACAGCTGCCCACCAGCGGCCTTGCCATCGCCGACTACAGCTGCGGCGACGGAAATATTGGCATCACCAGTGAGAGTGCCGCTTCCGCCAACAACGCCTACTCCTACGGCGCTCCCGCATACGCTTCCCCTGCTTATGCCAGCCCAGCTTACGCCGGCCCCGCTTATGCCGCTCCAGCCCTGGCGCCCGCCGTCGGCCGCGCTTCAATTGCATCTGGTTTTGCGCCTTCTCCATGCGGATGTGATGGTAGACGATATTAATTTATGCCACCTACCGCACTAAACGAGGCATGGTAATAACTTCGTTCAAAATATAAAATGCAAAAATAAATAAAAATGCTTGCGGAAAATTTTATTTTCTTATTTACGTAGTAACTTATTTCATTCACTCTACACCAAGAAGCTAAAAATAGTTGTTTTATTGGGAAATATATTTAAAAGGAAATTTGTAACAATAAACAGTTAGCCGCCATTAAATTATGGTTTTGTAAAACCGCTTCTGAATGTCTGACACGAGAATACACTAGTCGATTAGAAATTAACTCAAGTTTAAAATATTTTACTAGGTTCACGAGTAGCCCGCTGTTTTGAAACTAGCTACACGCGTCATCCGCAGTTCTTCACTTAAGAACTATTAGGAATTCTCGGAAGGAAAACAACCATAATAATTACTCGAATACCATAAAGAGTATGCAGAGACCATTTAGCGCTACGGTACTGACACACCTCTTTTACAAAGAGAAGGAAACTCCCATTCAATATCTCTGTCGCACTTGCTATCTCTCGTTTCCTTAAGTCTTACCAATAAATAAGGAAATTCAGCAAAAGAGAAATTTAAAAACATGGTTAACAATGTTATATGGAAAATAAAACTATAAATGGACCGGGCAAAAATGGTCTATGAACCAGCAGCTTTCTGGTGATGAGCTATGTGTAAGGGTGCCTTAGCTGCATATTTGTACAAGATGGCATCAAAATCGGTCCCGGCATGACGGTCCTCAACCTATACTCCGTAACTATGTCGCTGCTGGTTCAAATAATACGTCACTCGTCATACAAGTGTGACAAAAGAATGCTTTTTCTTGAAACAGCAGGGTCCGATTTTGATGTCATGCAGTATAAAAATAAAATTGAAGGTGTATACTGTAACGATAACTCCATCGGTTCATAGTAAAGGCCACTTCCCATACAAAATGTGCCAAGTAAATATGTTTTATTTTTTTAGAATTGCCGGTCAGATTTTGATGCCCTTTTCCACAAGGATTATTTGAGTATTTGAAGGTGCTAAATGTAAATACTATACCGATGTTGTCATTTGGCCATAGTCCACTTCCTCTGCATACTTACCCAGTTTCCTTTCAATATCTTACATTAAATTTTTAATTTTTTTACCTATCTATAATATAATATTGTAACTATTAACAAACTTTGCTTACAAAATGTAAATATTTTTGTAATTTATTGTAGTTTCCACGTTAAAATTCCCATCTAATATTGAGTTCAGTCCCAATTTGCTTGATGGAGGTCGTAGCCTACGTGCAAAGGTATAAAATAAGCTTTCTGTCATTAGTACAGAACCCAAAATTGCGTAAGCATTTGTGACTACTCTACTTCTGTACGGGGTGTGACTTTACCTGATTTATAAAGTAAAAAGATTACTCTTAAATAAGAAGAAACTTCAGATATATTTATCGATACTTACCTTTAGTCGCCAGTCTACGTGGAGGCGGTCATAATCTAATCAAATTAATCAAAGAATTCTTGTGCCCTCCGTCCCCCACACGTAAGTCTGTTGTTGAACGGGTTGTCGCTTTCCTTTCCTTCTCACAAACTCATATTTTTGGTCGTTCTAGGGCTATAACGCGCCTGCTCTGCATTTACTTTGAGGCGCTGTTCTCATTGGAAACGGTCGTGCGACCATAATCATGGACATCGTCCGACCAAATATAGGAGACCTCAAAAACGTCCGTCGCACGACAATAGTCGCACGACCGTTGCCATTTAGGGCAGCGCCTGGGATGGTTGGTGTAGTGGTAATTGTGTCAGCCGTTTGCGCGTAGTTTCTTAGGATCGATGTCTATAATAATAAAAATAATAAATCATAGATGTAGACAGTATCAAAGGGTATATTTTTATTAAATTTTTTAATATAAGTATAATAATTTAATAAAGTGATAGTGATGAAAGTTAAGAAATATCAATGTAGATAGGATTCTCATACAGTATAATAACTTCTATATTACATGTTTTCTTAAAACATGTAATAGTGAACCCATTTTTAATGAGTTGACTTTAGTGAACCCATTTTTATTCATTTCCTTGCTGGCGATTCTGGTTTTTTAGTTTATGACTTTTTAGCCATGCCCTTTCCTTGTCAAAACAGCTATGCAATCATCTACCACTAGCCATTTCGAACCAAGTCTTTCAGGTATGGAAATATAGTCTCAGCTAAAATTCTCTCACCGACTCTGCCACTTATTTAACAAATCCTGGAAACTACACTAGGATATTTGATCAATTTATTAAATTTCGTCGTAGTAACTCCAGGTCAATGGGAAGTACTGTTGTTACTTGAATGTGAATATTGTTACTTTTACTTTAATTCGTGTTGTAAGAATATATAAAACAAAAACAGAAAATGTTTAATTGAATAGTTTATATTGATATTCAAATAATTCTTATTCAATAACATCCGCATTGTTTCGGGGAGGTCGCTGGACCAGCCACAAATCTAGGAGCCGCAGTGAAATCGACAGCAGATGCCAGGATGGGGGAGGTGGCGATGTTCACAGCCGGAGACAGGGCAGGCGTGGCGTAACCAGGAGCAGCGTAGGCGGGGGCGCCATACGAGTAACCGCAATTACCAGCGATGGACACGGAGCCAAATGCCGGCACGACTCCATTGAATGATGCGGCGCCGGACACCGGCACACATCCTTCCATGCGGGTGGGGCCGGAGATTAGCAGCTCTCCGGCCGCGGCTGTATAACCTTTGCCGGTGGAGGTGTACGGTTCGGGTAAGATTAAGCTGCTATGGGCGGCGGCCAAAGGCAAAGCGGCAGGTAATGAGGTTGGCAACGCATTGTACGTCGTCTCGACCCAAGCATTTGGGGCGCCGTACGCCGTCGCAGACCAACCGCTAGCGGCACCGCTTGCTCCGCCACAGCTTCCGCATCCGAACACCGCCTGAAGATAATAAAATTATATTAGGTGTCTATTTTAAATAACCAGATTTATGAACTAGATGGTTATAATTATCTAAAAGCACTGATAATGGTAAAAATATGAGACAAGGGAATGAAAGTTAAAAACACCAGCGCCTATGCTCCCGATATGCCGAAAATACACATATGAAAGTACATTTATGATAGTTTCAAAGTTGCCACTATACACTGATACAATTCCCTGAACATGGTTAATGTGGACCTCACGGGCGATGAGACGATGTTCGTGATTGTGCAAATCGAACATACTTTAAAATCATTAAAATGGACACTGTCGAAGGCAAAGATTGACGGCGCAGAAATACGAAGACGATTAGTACAGGTTAAAAAGACTATATACTATAACATAGAAGAGAAGAAATAGAAGTATATAAAAATAAAGTCACGCCTATTTACTGTAGAGGTGGGCAAAGGCCACATAAAAATAAGTTTATAAAATATTAAATTAATTAAACATGACTTACCTGAATGAGGCAGACCTGCACGCAGAGCAAGAGGAAGGCGAAGGAAGACATGTTCAATGTTTAACGAACCGAAAGGTGAATGATTAATTGGTGTGACACTGACCTATTTATACCCACCACGAGTCATTCATTAAGCCCAGTTTTATTGTTGAAAATAAAAACGATTTCAAAATCGGTAGTGATTAATCGTTCTATCAGAAGTTTGCCTTAAGGCAAATTTCTGATAGACGCTTTAAATTATTAAAAGCTAATATAGTGTACGTTGATAAGTCACGCAATTAGGTGTTTCCTTGTAAACAATGTGTTAGTACAATTGCTTCATGCATTGCTGTAGAAGTCACATCCTACTGATAAGGTATTTAGTATAAAAGCATTTTAACAAATTATTTGTATTATTGTGAAGTCAATCTTCATAGTAAAGACACCGCCATGGCCGCCAAAATCGCCATCATCTGCGTTTCCGCAATGCTTGTTCAGGTAATATATTTGACGTTAAACACAAAATAAAGTAACATTCAAGATATTGCATCCATTATAGAACGTTTTTTAATATCATTTAATTTACAGGCTATATCTGGACAGTGCCTTGGATCACGGTTCGAGATGAGGTCGGCCCCGGTGATCAAAACAGCGGGCTGTGGAGCTGTGAATAGTGGTTTTAACCATGCGGCCCCCGCCGCGGTTCAGATAGCGGCGTATCCCGCGGCCGCGCTGCCGGGCGCCGGTGCGATGCTGCAGGCCAGCACCAGTGGTGGCGCATTCCCTACGTCCAGTGCCTCCCCCACCGCCCCCAGCGGCCTGTCCGTGCAGTCCGAGCTCCTTATCGAGGGTCCTATCACTGTTTGGGGCGAGATGCCCTTCGTGTCCGCTGTGGCTTTTGACAGCCAGCTGCCCACCAGCGGCTTTGCCATCGCCGACTACAGCTGCGGTGACGGAAATATTGGCATCACTAGTGAAAGTGCATCCCACGCAAACAACGCCTACTCCTATGGCGCTCCTGCATACGCCGCTCCTGCTTGTGCCGCTCCAGCTTACGCCGCCCCCGCTTATGCCACCCCCGCCCTGGCGCCTGCTGTCGGCTTAGCCAGAGCTCCAATCGCATCTGGTTTCGCACCTTCTTCATGCGGATGTGATGGTAGACGATATTAATTAATGCCACCTACCGCACCGGAGGATGCACGGTAAAAATGTCATGCAAAAATAAAATTCAAAAATCTTTAGCAATTTTCTTTTTTGTTATTTTGTGTGCAATAAAGAGTATATCTATATATCTTTCTATCTATGTTTTCTTTTTACCTAATAACTTATTTCACTGTTCACCAAATTATGTAACATATTATAGACACCAGGTTTTGATAAGAAAATTATTTACCGAAATTTTGTAAATAGATTTTATTTGATTAGGTACATAACATCAAATAGAATCCATTGAATATCACTTTTCAAAGTCAATAATTACGATAATGATGTGATTAGATTGGAGGAAACACATCCCCAATGAAATTGAAAACACACTTCATCTTCAACCTCACAAACGTGACAGATTATAGAATTTCAGCATATTCTTTCAATCAAATCAAATCAAAATTTCTTTATTGAATAGGACATTAAATATCTCTTTCAATCGTCGAAAAGGAGGGGGGTAGGAAAGTAGGAAGGAACACACAGTGACACGCTGACCGCCCTATAGCCGTAGATAAACGTATCCCTCGCCCAACCACAACCGAACCGGGCTCGACAATGCCAGACAGAGCCATATTATATACTCGTAGGTATGTCTAGTATAATTAAGAAAAACCACCTGAAACTACAGCAAGAGTAAGCCAGTCCACCAAGGCAGCACCCGTTCACGAGTATAACGCAGGGCCCAGCCATCGTCCAATTCAACCATATTTGAGGGAAAAGAGCGACCCGGCCCCCACGCCACCGCCAGACAGACTTTTAAGTGAGCGTGCATCACACATGCTGCATGTGATAGGTAGTTGCTCCCACCCTACTCTATCCTATCCCTACCCTATCGCTACCTTACCCCTACCCTATCCTACCATTGCCTTAACCCTACCCTACCACTACCTTACCCTTACCCTACCACTATCTTACCCCGACCCTACCACTATCTTACCCCTTCCCCACCCTATACTACCTTACCGCTATCTCACTCCTACCCTACCCTACGCCTACTCCAACTACTACCCTACCCGTACCCTAGCGCAGACAGGAGACACCATGTGTGGGAGAGGAAGGCTTTAAATTAACGCTTCCAAGGTGGTTCTCCGTGGGGGAAAGAAACGGCAAGAAACCCACAGAGCCTACGTTAATTTTTTTTTTTTAAACATGTCTTATGTACTAATACATTATTTGTCCTATATACTATCTTAAAAGTAAATACCTGTATAGAACAGCAGTTCAGTCCCATGGACTTTTGTCATTTACATATTCAGATATACTATAATAACTTTTTTGACATAATTTGTTTTTTATAGCGACTTTCAATTTATTCAATGGTAAATTCTGAATATCTGTTGGAACCTTATTATAAAAGCGTACACATTGACCCATAAATGATTTGTGGACTTTGAAATTAACGCTTCCAAGGTGGTTCTCCGTGGGGGAAAGAAACGGCAAGAAACCCACAGAGCCTACGTCAATTTTTTTTTTTTAAACATTTCTTATGTACTAATACATTATTTGTCCTATATACTATCTTAAAAGTAAATACCTGTATAGAACAGCAGTTCAGTCCCATGGACTTTTGTCATTTACATATTCAGATATACTATAATAACTTTTTTGACATAATTTGTTTTTTATAGCGACTTTCAATTTATTCAATGGTAAATTCTGAATATCTGTTGGAACCTTATTATAAAAGCGTACACATTGACCCATAAATGATTTGTGGACTTTGGCTAGACGACAAGCACCAGCTACAAGCTTATCTTTATTTCTCGTATTAATATTATGAACATCACTATTTTTCTTAAATAAGTGTAAATTTTTATGAACATACATTAAATTCTCATATATATATTGTGACGGCATTGTCATTATATCAATGTTCCTGAATTTATCTCTTAGTGAAGTTCTAGGTCTCAATTGATAAATCGCGCGAATAGCCCTTTTCTGCAATACAAATACATTGTGCCAGTCGGCAGCGTGTCCCCACAGCAGTATGCCATAGGCCATAATACAACCCAGGCTTTCAAATACAACCCAACGCGGACACAGACATCGATCCTGAGAAAGCATCTCGATGCTTTCTCAGAAGCAATGTCGATGCAAAGCAAACGCGCGGGAAGGAGAGCTGTCCTTTCCTTTCTTTCTTGAGTTGGTTATACTATGACATTGAAAGGGTTTCGCCAATGATGAAATACTTCTCGGTTCGGCATTGGGGAAGTGTGTTTCCTTTTAACCCAAAATATTATACATATTGAATTTAAAACGTGATATTCAATGAATTCTATTTGATGTTATAATTTTTTAATGCCTAGCGATGCTCACGGATGGACTGTACAAGACATCTTCAATCTAACTAAAGCAGATGCAGTGTTTAAGATATCTGTAGACATGCTTTTTAAGATCCCCATGTTGTACCTAGTACAAACGAAAGACTATGTTATGTAATCAAGATTGTGTTAAGAAATATCGTTATGTGGGTACTTTGTACATAATCTAGTAGCGCAACAGGTCCTGAAACTGAGTCCTGTGGTACAGCGTCGGTAAAAAGTCTTGTTGTTGCTCTTCCCACTTGCGTATTCTCACTCAATTGCTCGCTAAAGAAGGCTTCGAATGATCAGGACAGGGTTGGCGACCTTTATAGGTAAACGTATCATATTTTATAAAATCGTATAATATTGAGGCCATGACGGGCCGTCAATCAACCTTGACTTAGTGATGAATGGACAAAAGGATAACAGGGTAAGGTTTGCCTATACACATTAATTTTGATCTTTTGGAGTCTAAAACATGTTCGTATTGACATAAAGCCAACGCAATGAGGTAGTAATATTTGGCATTTTGGCTATCCAAAAAGCTGGCGTGTTTTTAACAATAATGTACAAATTACTTATTGAGTGAGCGTAGCAGGCGAATAATTTAAGTAAATACAATTCAATACATGGGCGAGCGCAACGAGATCAACATTTTTGTAATTTTGGCCAATTCTCTAAATTATCTAATTGATGTGCATACAAATAAATTAATCGTTATCTGTAAATGAATTATGCTTACAAATTGTAACAGACAATTCCAAATTTTGTTCAATCTTCAACAAACTTTCAATCAAATGTCCATAAATTGTTTACGTTATTGGCGTGTCATAATTTTTGGCTGCGTGTCATTTGCGGGACGCGTGCAATTGGTTCGCCATCCCTGAATTAGAACCTCAAACCGTATCTTCTTTCCTGATGAACTCGATTTCAAAAAAAGGAAGTGGACTATGGCCAAGTAACAACATCGGTATAGTATTTACATTGAGCACCCTCAAATACATCCTTGCCCTTCTCATCAAAATCTGACCGGAAATTCTAAAAAATAAAATTTTAATATTTACTTGGCACATTTTGTTTGGGAAGTGCCCTTCACTATGAGCCGATGGAGTTATCATTACAGTATATGGGTTGAAGATCTTCAACTTTATTGTTATACTGCATGATATCAAAATTGGACCGAAAAAAGCTGTCATTTGTCACATTTGTATGACAAGTGCCGTATTTTTAGAACCAGCAGTGACATGGTTACAGAGTATAGGTTGAACACCCTCAACTATGTTCTTATGCCACACGACATCAAAATCCGTCCCGGCAGTTTCGAGAAAAAAGCATTATTTTGTCACACTTGTATGACAAGTGTCGTATTTTCGAAACTGCCGGGACAGATTTTGATATCATGCGGCATGAGAACAGAGCTGAAGGTCCTCAACCTTTACTCTTCAACCATGTCGCTGCTGATTCAAAGAATACCGCACTTGTCATACAAATGCGACAAAGAAGTGTTTTTTTCTCGAAACTGCCGAGACCGGTTTTGATGCTATCTTGTACAAATATGCAGCTGAGGCACCCCAACCCATAGGTCATCACCGTAATGCTGCTGGTTCATAGATAACTTTTGCCCAGTCACATTTCAGAATTTTTTCATATTTCATCAAAGGTTTATTTTTTTATAACAAACCTTTGATTTTTATATATGTCTTCTTTTTCATAAACGATGTGCACGACGGAAATTGGAGCGACATAAAAACTGACGTACCTTACGTGGCGATTTCTCAAAAACTGTTTTGATCGGCATAAAGTGAAACGACTAACGTAAAATTCGTTTCGGCACCTTTTCGAAATTGTATGGATCATATGCTCTTGGCAATGAAATAATGAAGCAATCAAGGGAAAGTAGACTGACTAAAAAGTGAGGCGGGTAAGGATAGCTCGTCTTCCAACTCAACAACCGTCCAGACACAACGACTACTCCAGACAGCGCGTATTTGCTTACAGATTGCTGTTCGTTTACACCACCTGGAGTCACTTATGGGGTCGCCAGTGGAAACACCCATGGAAACAAACGTATAGTCGACAAATGACGACATGAGTTCCAAGACTATGCTTGCTTGTAAGTAAAGACATATTTAAAATTAAAAAATAGTATGGAATATAATAAAAACAATTAATAGAATGAAATCAAAACTTTATTTTGTCTCAAAGTTGTTGCTTCAATAATAGATACGATCATTGCAGCTGCAGCCGCAGTGGCCAGAGATAGACACAGAGCCAACTGCCGGCACGATGCCGTCAAATAAAGCAGCACCAGACACCGGCACACGGCCGGCGACGAGGGTGGAACCGGCGATAGGCAGCTCACCGGCAGCAGCTGTATAGCCGGTGCCAGTGGCCGTGTACGCTTGGGGCAACAACAAGTTGCTCTGGGCGGGACCGGCCAGGCTGCCGGCGGCGGCCAAAGGCAAAGCGGCAGGTGATGCGGCGAACAACGCACTCGGGGCACTGTACGTCGTCGCAGCCCAATCACTCGGGGCGCCATATGTCGCCGCGGACCAACCGCTAGCGACGCCGCTCGCTCCACCGCAGCTTCCGCATCCAAACACCGCCTAAATGAAATAAAATTGTTCATGAAAAATAAATAGAACAAAAGCGCTTATGTCTTGTAATAAATACAGTTCCCCGGCCTAGCTGCGCTGACACCGAAAAGATTATCTTATGTGATACTTAGTTTGAAAGCCACTTGTTGGATACAATGCTTTAGACATCGTTGTAATGGACCTCAACGGCCTCGTAAGCTAGACGAGTGACTAATTTAGGAAAGGTTTGACCAGTCAAATGACAAGGATGAAGAAAGTCTCCGAACCTCACTGGCAGCTGACTTGTTCATGAAAAACTAAACCAACTTACACGATACATCATAGATCACAATCTGATTAGGTTTCCCTGTAGACAGAATCATGGAGGTCAGATGGTAGTTGCTCCACTGTTAATGCCAGATCAACACAATTTTTATTGTTTCATGGATGCCTTCAGAATCCTACAGTACTTTTTTATTTCTTATAACAGCTCAGTCTTACATTAAAAGAACAGTAGTTTAGATTCATGAAATAAAGCTGTATTTGTCAATGTAGTTGAAAGCTAATTAAAGGTTGGTTTCACTCTAACAGTCACTATTCCATGACTGTTAGTCATGAGGAATATCAAAGAGGATACCAGTTTTTGACAACCTCAATCGCAAGAAACTCAATAGTCATCCTTTTTTGTATTTAGCCTATCATAATAGCAATCAATCTTTATCAAGAAGCGATGGCGAAACGGTTAATAGGTATATTATAATATAAAATTAACAGGAATATAGACACTGAAAGAGGCCGGTATTGACTTTGATAACATATGACGAAAAATAGGTAGTAAAGAAAGTAGAAAAAAAGAAAAACATATGACTTACCTGAATGAGGCAGGCCTGCACACAGAGCAAGAAGGCAAAGGAAGACATGTTCAATGTTCTACTAACCGAAAGGTGAATGATTTATTGACATACTGTTGACCTATTTATACTCATAAATATCATGTTTTTTACTCAGTTTCTTTGTCGATAATATAATATATTTCAAAATTTCATAGTGATAAAGCATTGAAATAATAAATAGAGACTTCTATTCTAGTCACGATAAGTCACGATTTGTTTATCTTTGTAAATACCTAATGTGTTGCGATTGCTTGAGACTGTTTAGTATAAAAGCTGATTTTAAAATTCCTGTCACCATTGTGAAGTCTACCTTCTCAGCAAACAAACCATCATGGCCGCTAAAATCGTATTTGTATTCTGCGTTTCCGCCCTGTTCGTTCAGGTAAGAAATTGTGTTTATTTATCTATAGTAATACTAACTAGCTTTTACCCGCAACTTGGTCCGCATGGACCACTAACTTTTACTACTTTCTTTTGGGAATCTGTATATATATATATCTGTATATGTATATATAACTATCTATCCTTATACAATCTTCCTCAACACGATGTTGCAAAGATTCATTGCCTTATTTGATTCCAGGCTATTTCAGGGAACTGTATTGGGTCTAGACCAGCCCCCGTGATCAAGCCGGCTGCCTCTGCGTGCAATGGAGTGGCGCCTGGGATCAACGTGATGGCTCCTGCGATCAACGTAGCAGCCCCCGCCGCAATCCAGAGAGCTGCACGTCCACTGCCGGCCGCCGGTGCGCTGCTACTCGCCAGCACCAGTGGCGGCGCGTTCCCTACGTCCAGCGCCTCCCCCCTTGCCCCCAGCGGCCTGTCTGTGCAGTCCGAGCTCCTTATCGAGGGGCCTATCGCCGTTTGGGGCGAGACGCCGTTCGTGTCCGCCGTGGCTTTTGACAGCCAGCTGTCCACCAGCGGCCTAGCCATCGCTGATTACAGCTGTGGTAACGGAAATATTGGCATCACCAGCGAGAGCGCCGCCCCTGCCTACAACGAGTACTCCTACGCCGCTCCTGCGTACGCCGCGCCCGCTTTTGCCGCCCCTGCTTATGCCGCTCCCGCTTATGCCACCCCCGCCCTGGCATCCGCTGTCGGCGTAGCCCGCGCTCCAATCGCATCTGGTTTCGCGCCTTCTTTATGCGGATGTGATGGTAGACGATATTGATCAATGCCATCTACCACTTTGGAGG
Source organism: Blastobasis lacticolella (assembly GCA_905147135.1). Classification (NCBI taxonomy): domain Eukaryota; kingdom Metazoa; phylum Arthropoda; class Insecta; order Lepidoptera; family Blastobasidae; genus Blastobasis; species Blastobasis lacticolella. The sequence continues at coordinate 3,657,635 of LR990067.1, forward strand.
AGGAAACAACTTCATTCAAAAATGTATTGCAAAAAACAATAAAAATGCTCGATAAAAATTTTATTTACTTATTCACCTAGTAACTTTTTTCACTCTACACCAAGTTGCGAAAAATATTATAGCAAACTGTTTTGTAAGACAAATCATTTAAAGGGAAATTTGTAAATGTCAGCAGTTTTAACAGTTTCAGCCGCCACAAGTAGATGTGGAATAAAATGAATGATAATACTTATGAATGTCGACACAACAATACTCCAGTGGCTAATAATTTTAAGTTTAATAACTTGAGATTTTATGAGTATTGTTTCGGGCACCATGGTTGACGAGCAGCCCACTATTTTGACACTAGCTACACGCGTTAATGCTTGGGTGTCACTGGAAAACTGCAAATGGTATTAGGGCTACATGAAAGGAAAACTATCATAGTTACATTCTTAGTCGTATCTCAAAGGGTACCTTTGCAGATACTATCGAGGTCCAAAAGCTACAATCTTCACTTCAAACACCTTTTGCCGTTGGTGACGTTGATTGACGTTATTGCCAGACAGTTTACTTGGTTTACGAGTAGCTAGCTATTTTGCCTCTAGTTACACGCGTCATTGCTAGGGATTCACTGAAGAACTGCTGGTGGTATTAGGGCTTTTCGGAAGGAAATCTGCCATAATTATTACTCGTATGCCATAAGGTTAGGCAGAAACCATCGAGTGCATAAAGCTCTCTTTTATTAAGAGAAGAACTTTTACTTTTAAATATCGCTGTCGCACTGCCCATCGCTTCTCCAATACACAAAGCCTTATCCATCAATACCTTAATGAAGTAATAGAGAAATTTATGACAGCTATTAAGCCTGGACAACAAAAATTGTATAATTGATTTAGGAAACAGGAACACCTAATGTAGAGCCAAAATAAACCAGCTAAACTATAAGAAATATGGATATTTCGAGAAATTTACTTTTATAGAAATTTCATAGTTTGGTAGTTTAAGGTTTACCTTAAAATTTGAGTCATGTTTCACCTAATTAGACTGTGTGGAACCCGATATACACCTTGACTTCTCCGTAGTATATTATCATTTAAAATTGTTGTTTGGAAAAAATATGCCATGCCCTAGAAACGACTTCCACACTGACGAAGTCGTGGGCAGAAGCTTGTCTAATAAAGCATTTCTTGCCGCTTCCTTCTCCCCACAGACAGATCTTTTGCAGAACGGATGGTTGCTTTCCCTTCCTTTCCACAAACTGATGTTTTGGACGTTATAGGGCTGGAGCGTATCTCTTTAATCGGCTTTAAGATAGTTGGTATAGTAGAAGTTGTGCCGGCCGATCGCGGCGGTATTTCAGGATCGACGTCTGCGATCGGGTTAAACCTAAAATTCTTTAATCTGATAACTTTACGAAGTTGAAGAGGTTTTCTCAAGGTTTTTTCAAGAGGTTTGCTGAAACCTCGTTCGTTCGGCATCGGGGAACACCATAATACCAACGCGTGTTTGATGTTATCTCATCATAGGCATCAATCATACACATTGACTTAGAAAAGTGATTTACAAAGGTTTCTATTTGTTGTTACATAATCAAGTTTGTATAAGAAATGTGCTTAGGCAATTTGTCCATAACCTAGCAGCTTGACAGATCAAACGTGTAGAGAAACTAGAAACTGGTACATTGTTGGTGGAACGTCTCGGTCACTTATCTATTTTCAATCGATTAGAACCTCAAAACTTACATTATTCCCCTATGGAACTCGATCTCAAGAATCTCACATTGCACAAATTTCCGAATTGCAAACTATTTTCCAAATAAATCTCGCTATAGAGTGAGGGCACAAATGCGAAAGAGTGCAATTTATCTTTGAAATTACATTTCCCAGTCAAAAACTGAGCTATATAATGGTTTACAGCTATTTAGAATCGAGCTTTTAGGACATGAAAAACGGAAGAAAATATCGTCCCATGCTAGAATTATTTCATCGGCTCTGCCATTTATTTAAAAATCGTCGTAAACTATACCAGGATCTTTGATCAAATTATTTAATATTACGGGTATGTTCCAAGTGTCCTACCGCGTACCTTTGCCTACGACATAACATACGAAACAACAAGAACAAACGAAGGTACTCTGTCGGAAACCCGGAATCTACCTTTACAATTTGTGATAGTAACCGCGACAGTTTAAAACATTATAATTTATTAAATTTCGTCATTAAAACTCAATATCAATTCAAAACTTATAAACGTAAGGCTTCCTTACCATGTGGTATACGTTTCATAAGCTAATGCTAATCGCTGGCTTTGTTAGAATTAAAGAAGGTAGGCTATAGACCGATGAGACGATTCATCAAAACAACACAAACAACTTATTTCGAAATCAATTAATATGTTATTTATGTAGTGGTGATTCACTTAAATATTAGGCAGCACAATTGCCGAATTGCCGAAGCATCATGCGGTGTCGAATATTGAATATTGTTACAACGTTATTCATTTTCATGTTGTTAGAATATAAACAAAAACTGTTAAATTGAATGGTTTTTATTCACATTCAAACCTTTTTTTTTTTCAATAACATCCGCATGAGTTCGGGGAGGTCGCTGGACCAGCCGCTACCCAAGGGGCCGCAGCGAATCCGATAGCAGGTGACAGAGCGGGGGCGGTGGTAATGCCCACAGCCGGAGACAATGCAGGCGTGGCGTAAGCGGGGGTGGCGTAGGCGGGGGCGCCATACGAGTAACCGCAATTACCAGCAATGGACACGGAGCCGATTGCCGGCACGATTCCGTCAAATATAGCGGCGCCGGACACCGGCACGCGTCCTTCCATGCGGGTGGGGCCGGAGACTAGCAACTCTCCGGCCGCGGCTGTATAACCTTTGCCGGTGGAAGTGTACGGTTCGGGTAAGATAAAGCTGCTAGGGGCGGCAGCCAAAGGCAAAGTGGCAGGTAATGAGGCTGGCAACGCACTGTACGTCGTCTCGACCCAAGCATTTGGGGCGCCGTAGGCTGTCGCAGACCAACCGCTAGCGGCGCCGCTTGCTCCGCCGCACCTTCCGCATCCGTACACCGCCTAAAGAAGATAAAATTGCTTTAGGTTTATTCAAAATATACCAGGTGCTTAAAAAATACGTTAATAATTATTATCACCAGAGCTTATGCTCCTTAGGCACATAAAACTCACATATGATTAAATAATTTAAAAAACGCTATCTCGTAATAATTTAAAAAACGCTACCATACGCTGATACAATTCACTTAACATAGTTTATGCGGACCTCAACGGCTACGATGGTAAGGTCAGTGATAAAGGCAGACTTCTGATAAAGGCTTCGAATTATTGAATAGTGTACGTTGATAAGTCACGCAGTTAGGTTATTCCTTATAAACAATGTGTCAGTGCGATTGCTTCATGCATTGCAATAGAAGTCACATCCTACAGATACGGTATTTACTATTGAAAAATTATTGTAACCATTATAAGTTTTCAGCAAACAAACCACCATGGCTGCTAAAATCGCATTTGTATGTATGTATGTATGTATGTAAACTCTTTATTGCAACAACATAGTACATTTCCAAAGTTTTGTCTTCTGCGTTTCCGCCCTGTTCGTTCAGGTAAGAAATATTTGTTTATTTATCTACAGTAATACTAACTAGCACTTACCCGAGAATACGTCCGCGTGGACCACTAACTTTTACTACTTTTTTTGGGAATCTGTATATAACTACCTATTTATCCTTATACCATATTTTTCAATACAAAATTGCAAAGATTCATTGCCAATATTTGATTTCAGGCTCATTCCGGGAACTTCATTGGGTCAAGACCAGCCCTCGTGATCAAGCCGGCTGCCTCTGCGTGCAATGCAGTGGCGCCCGGGATCAGCGTGATGGCTCCTGCGATCAACGTAGCATCCCCCGCCACAATCCAGACAAACCAGGGAGCTGCGCGTCCACTGCCGGCCGCCGGTGCGCTGCTGCTCGCCAGCACCAGCGGCGGCGCGTTCCCTACATCAAGCGCCTCACCCCTTGCCCCCAGCGGCCTGTCTGTGCAGTCCGAGCTCCTCATCGAGGGGCCCTTCGGGGCGAGATGCCGTTCGTGTCCACCGTGGCTTTTGACAGCCAGCTGCCCACCAGCGGCTTAGCCATCGCTGACTACAGCTGTGGTAACGGAAATATTGGCATCACCAGCGAGAACGCCGCCCCCGCCTACAACGAGTACTCCTACGGTGCTGCTGCCTACGCAGCTCCCGCTTATGCATCCCCTGCTTATGCCGCCCCCGCTCCCGCAGTCGGCCTAGCCCACGCTCCAGTCGCATCTGGTTTCGCGCCTTCTCCATGCGGATGTGATGGTAGACCATATTAATTAATGCCAGCTATCGCACCGGATAAGGCACGGTAAAGCGTCCTTTTGAAAAATAACTGCAAAAATGACCGAATATTGTGTGCAATAAATAGTTAAACAAATAAATGACTTTTAGTATTTTTTTTATTTACCTAGTTACTTATTTTAGTGTAAGTAATTACACCAAGCTGCGAAAAATATTGTAAGGACCTGTTTAAATGTCATGATTGATGATTTGTATAAAAGGGTTTTTTCTTCTCATCTCAGATTAACACCTGTCTCAACTACCGATAACACGAGACTAGCAGTAGATTTACCTGCCAGAGTCCACTTTTTCACTAAGATTGCACTTTTAGATTCACTGAAAGCGCTTTCTTAATTAGAAATTAACGGTGTTTTTACTATTTGATTCGCTCAACCCATCTGTCATCAGGAGATCCGCGAGCTGGTAAGGTTGACTTGGGCCCCTGAGATTGTGTTAGGGTGGCGAAACCTACGTAAAGCAGTTTGTAATGTATTACTTGTATGTTACGCATACAACAGTAGCGCCTGTTGTGTCGTCTATATATATGATGTTTCTCTATGTATTTTACTGTGTGCAATAAAATGTTAAATAATAAAAAAAGATATTAACATTAATAAAAAAAAAGTAAAACTAATCTATTATATTATTAATTTACATTATTATTTGATGGCAAATAAACAAAAATGTCTCACGATAGAGGATAATTCTGTGACGATTATAGCGTTGCTTGATTTTTGCAGTACTTTTAAACCGTACTTAGCCTTTAATATTTTTCCTGCTATTCTTGCTCTCTTAACATATTATTGTCTCCTGCTGTGGTGGTATCATTTGACTCTTATCTTCGCGATCTCTTGCAGCATGTCCGGTCTGGAGAGACCTTCTCGAATTGGAATGCTCTGATTGCAGGTGTACCGCAGGGTAGCATCCTGTCTCCTCTTCTATTCTCGAATATCTTTCAATCTTTATCTCTATACGAACATTTTAAATTCTAGAAAATGAATTCGCTGTCTTAACCACGATTTAAAGAGAATATTTTCTAGGGAAAAATTATTTGACCTATTAGATTCAATACCTCAGGTTTTGATCATTGATAACCCATGTATATGCAAATGGCTTGTTACTGTCTCTCTTATCTCTCAAATTGCGTACAATGGGGAATAACATTAGGGAGCTTTTAAATAAATTGGAGTGTCAATAAAATATTTGTATCTGCTTTAGGTACCTATACTAAAAATATATAAGTATAATTGTATTATTTATTTCTGGGTTACACAATTATATTTAACCATACCTATATTAAACTATAGATCACATCTCTTGTGTGTTCCGATCCTTTTTTGTAGGATCCTCTTTTGTCGTACCTCCATTCACGAATACATTTCTCCCGTCCACAAGACGAACCTCATCGTTCTAGTCAAATGTGAGATCGTCACTGGAAATTCCTGGCCACCATTCTGACTTCTACTCCTACTCCTTCATTATTCATGCTGCAAGTCTGTGGAATTATCTTCTTCACCTGATTGTCAGTCCATTGCAATGTTTGAGACATTATATTTCTTTGTGTGCCCAAACGAGCAATGCCCGTATATTATATGGTATTTAGTATCTTACCTATTTATTGTAAGTAGTGCTCCATAGATCCTGAGTTCGTGGAACCGATTGGCACCCCGTGGCGGTAGGTATACTCATATGATTAAGTTGGTTATTATTTCAACTAAACGTTAATCATTGTCGCAGTCCTATATTAAGGCCTTATGTGGTGTGAAAAATCTGCCACTTTAAGAAAAATTCAGTTCTCGCTGACAACAATAATTATCATAAATGTCTAAAAAGGGCGAAAAAGTATTTTTAATAGAAAGGTTTCACAATCCGCACTCTTGTGCCCGATTGCACTTATACGTTTACGCGACGCCGTCAAGATATTCCTGGAGCATTTAGGTGGATATCAGAAAATCTGTTGCATAAAGTTAGAGTATCTTAGTCAATTTAGATTTCACTTTAGGTTAGTGTTGGGTTAATTCAATTCAATTCAATTCAATATATTTATCAGATGATTATGTATGTTATTATGTGTGTATGTTTTTTCTTGTTCATAATTTCGTGTTTTAAGAAGAATGCTTTTTCTTATTGAGATTTTATTGCCTATAATGTAAATCATAAAGCACAGCAGATATGGCAAATACGAGATCCTAACTCGACCAAGAGAGAAAAGGCTTCGACCCACTTACGACGAGTTATGACAACATTAACTGTTTGGTTTTTAATAGGTAAACCTAGAGCGAAATATAAGACCATCACCCTAACCCATAACGCCATCATCCATAATGAAAAAGAAAAAAAATATGCTTATAATCAAGATTTATTTAATTTTATTGCGTATTGCATCAGTAAAAGATACCGTCATTGTAGCAGCTGCAGCCACAGTGGCCAGAGATAGACACGGAGCCGGCGGCCGGCACGTTGCCTTCGAATATCGTGGCGCCGGACACCGGCACTCGGCCGGCGACGAGGGTGGAGCCGGCGACCGGCATCTCGCCGGCTGCAGCCACTTGGCCGGTGCCGGTGGCGGTGTATGCTTCAGGCAAGATGGTGGAGCCCGCCTGGCTGCGAGGCGCACCGTATGTCACTGCGGGCCACTCGTTCGTCGTGCTGTAAGCCGCGGGCCAATAGTTTGAGGGGCCGGTGGCAAACCCGCTTCCGCATCCGCAGGGGCTGTACTGTCCGAACACCGCCTAAGAAAAAAAACATTTCAGTATTAAAAAATAAATAAGTTACCGACGGCCTGAATCGGTCAATAGTGCATGGTCTGCCACGCAAGAGAACCCGGGTACCAATCCCGGCATGGAAAATTTAAATTATACATTTTTATTTCTGTTACGGGTCCGGGTGTTCTATGTATAATAAGTAAGATTTGCTTAGTTTGGGGGTAGATGGCGCTGTGTAAATTTGTACACGATTTAGTGATTTCTTTCTGTTATGACACGTCCCGCACCTGTTCATGGCTCAATGATAATTAACGCCAATAATAATGATTTACAAGGAGAACGCTAACCATCAGGTGTGATGAGAGTCGAAGTCTTAAGACTTTAAAAAATTTTCAAAAGATAGAAGCGACATCACAGGTAGCCGGAGAGTTAGCTCGTTCCTCGGGCAACGGATTAGCATCACAATTCAACGAGGTAACGCAGACATTTTTCTGGACACCATTCCTGGGGGTAGCGGTGCGGACGACTTTTTTAATTTTAAGTATGTATGTTATATGTATTAGTGTATGTTTTTAGTATTTGTATGTAGGTTTAAATACTTAAAAAATGAAAATAGAAGTTAGTTAAGTAAAGTGAGAGAAGAGTTTTAGAGATAAGTAGGGCCTGTTGTGTCGTAACTATACTGTACTTTCTGTATTTGTTATCTTGTGTACAATAAACTGTTAAATAAGTAAATAAAGTTATTATGTACCTGAATGAGGCAAGCCTGCACGCAGAGTAAGAAAAAGGCGAAGGAAGACATTTTGCTTTGATGTATTTAACGCCTAAACGTACACTGATAATCCACTAATAATATCCAGTATTTAAATTGTTATATAAATTAGTAAACTTCGATGTTACCAAAGTCAGGCGCTTATCAACTTCATATCAATTTCTTATGTTATACTTATATATTTTTATTGTAACAGTGTATAGTGCGATAGAGCACGTCTAATAGGTTAATGTAACGTTGATGTCTAAATATATTATGACACTACTGATTTAGCAACTTTTCGTGTAAGTATATACATGCTTCACACAATTATTCTGTAGTTACTACTTCTACAAGCAACAAAAATGGCAAAATACGTCCTTGCACTTTGCGCTTCGGCACTCTTCGTTCAGGTATGAATTGCTTATTATATTACTTTACAAAGCTTCCGTTCAGCGGTATTTTACAATATATTTGTAACATGAAGCTGTTGCAGAAAAAAAGCTGTTGGGAATGTCTATTTAATACCATAATACCGAATAATAATAGTATTAAACAAAGTCGCTGCTCCCCGTCTGTCTGTGTGTATCTGTGTAGGTACGCTTCGATCTTTTAAACTAGTTTTCATCAATAGATAAAGTGATTCAAGGGGAAGGTTTATAAGCAAGAAAGATAATGGTATGTAGAGGTAAAGTAGCTGTACGCGAACAAAGTCGCGCCGGGTCCACAAGTACCAAATAATGACGAAACGATAAAAAATCCAAACTTCCTTTCCAGAAATATTAAACATTCTTATAGATCTAAAAGCAGTCCTGACCCACAACGCCGCGAAGTCTCATTATAAATATTTTATTCCAGGCTATTACCGGGCAGTGCCATGGGTCTAGACCAGGCCCCATGATCAAGGCAGCGGCCCCTGCGATCAACATGGCGGCCCCCGCCACGGTCCAGATAGCGGCGCCCTGTAGCACTGGGCGTCCCGCGGTCACACTGCAGGCTGCTGGTGCGTATCTGCCCGCCAGCAGCAGCGGCGGCGCATTCCCTACATCCAGCGCCACCCCCATCGCTTCCAGCGGTCTTTCCGTGCTGTCAGAGCTCATCATTGAAGGCCCATTAGCCGTTTGGGGCGAGATGCCGTTCGTGTCCACCGTGGCTTTCGACAGCCAGCTGCCCACCAGCGGCTTTGCCGTCGCCGACTACAGCTGTGGTGATGGAAATATTGGTATCACCAGCGAGAGCGCCGCCTCCGCGTACAACGACTACTCTTACGGTGCTTCTGCCTACGCAGCCCCCACCTACGCCGCCCCCACCTATTCCGCCCCTGCCCTGGGCATCGCCGCCACCTCAGCTCTGGCGCCCTCTGTCGGCATCGCCAGCGGCCCAATGATTCCAGCTGGGTTCGCATCTTCCAATTGCGGTTGTTATTAAATTATGATAATTTATCATTCATAAACAATCATCGCGTTGTTCTAGAAATAAAATTACACATCAGCAAAGATAACGTTTTTTGTTTGTTTTTATACTACCTGATTTAACTTGTGCCTTCCAGTCCTTCGAAAATTTTTAGATCCTGTTTCGAATTAGAAATGCAATGAACAATGAAAATAAAAAGTAATTCACTTTCGAGAATTTAGTGAATTGTAACAAGGTCGCACGCAGTTCATTGCTCCCGATGAAATACCTAAGCTACATTAACACAAGACATTTTGTTTAAACCTTTTGTAACGATCACCCTCTCATAAAGCAAACAAACTCTCATACGTTCACACACACACTCATTCACACTGAAAACTAAGCTCTATCACTACTGCTACTAAACCGTAAGACTGAAAAACCTACTTGCGACGTTTTGAAACTAATTAAGGCCATTTGTGATCGTCTATGGAACTCTACGTTATGATGATAGTAACCCCGATGCTTTTAGAGTGAGAAGTATAAACAGGTATGAAATTATATAGTTAAATAAATACAAGAGATAATTGGACTAGAGATTAAATTGCTAAGAGTTTGGTAGCTAAATTTGAAATCAGATTAATTTATTAGGTCTAAGGGAAACAAACAGGGCCCCCCTCATTTGAGGAGGGGTAAGCTGCTCCAAAGCCAGATAACTGACTCCAGCATGAACTTCGCTACTCGTAGCCCATGCTTCACTCCGCAGCTTACTATATGAGTCAACCAGAGACATCCTCATCCTACCCTGATATTTTATTTAAGAGAGGGCACAAGATCCTAGGTCTTTGTCAAGTCAATTAGTATTTCGTAATATATCTCGTAAGAGGGCAACAACAACAACAACCAATGCCTGTGGATCATATCCAGATAATAATTGTAGGTGTGATTAATTCAATAAAGCATGTAGCTTCCTCCAGGTCTCTCCACATCTTCTTGTTGTAGATACGTATATCATGTACCAGAGCTTACTCATGAGCATAATGACAGGTCTCAGGATACACCACAGGTTGACTCAAACGCATATGCAGGGTCCAATAGACTCGACGATGTAGATTTGGAAACCCCAAAGGCATACAAAGGCGGACTTCAACAGTGTTCCTTCGACAATAATAAAGGGCCCGAATTCAGCAGCACAGATATAGGTAGAATAGTACAGAATCGGCAGTTAGCCCTGGAGAGAGTGCTCCATACACAAATGCAGATTATGCATAATAAAGTCTTCAGGTTGTAATATTTTCTTCAAAATCCAGTGATGGATAAGTTCCAGAGAACCATGGTGTTGTTTCAAATGGCTTAAGCCACAATATTTTAGTAATAATTAAAGGGAAGGAGACAGAGTCCCATAGGTCAGTCCGTAAGGTAGTGCAGGTATATTTTAGGCTACCACCGCTCCGGAAATGGAACCTACATGTGAGGAACGAAGCGGCCAGCTTCTCACACAGCCAAACATCTCACGGGTACTAAACTCAATCCTTGATATAATGTAAAGATAGCAGGCGAACAGGATCATGATTTCAATTGGTAGTCCCAAATGCATTTGATGTATAACATCAAGTTCTTCATATAATTCCCCAGTATGTAAGTTGATCAAATGATAGATCTCTTCAAGTTATAAATAAAATAATTAATATTATCTTGATCAACTGGTGATTGAGGCCTGTAACTTCAGGTAGTCTCAAATAAATATTTTCAGATGCTGGACTCCAATTGGTAAAGGCAAGTAGCTCCAAAGTTTATTTCTTGTTATAGAATATTATTGATGTTGCAACTGTATCAGGGGTCTGTATACTGTTGAATCATCCAGTTAAGTAAGTAACAATGAACTTTAACTAATTGTGGTCCTATGCAATCCCCACGTACAGATTTGGTCGTATCAAAGACGTCCCATCAGCTCACCACTTAGTACTAGAAAGATTTTGCAAAGTTCATGGGATTCAGACAGACTAACTGCTATCTCGTTATATCGGAAGCAAGCTTCCTCAACATCGAAGCAACAATCAAGCAGACCGAAAACTGTACAATGCTACTCTCCTCCTTAGCACCGAATTAACAGCGCGGTTTTCGCACATGCATTAGGTTTAAATAGGTCAGCTGCTATCCAGATGTCTCAAGACCGAAATCTATTAACAACGCGATAACACCAACTCATCTAAAGATTGACTGGCGCGGACTCCCATTCTGCTAATTCATTTTAGAACCTTTTCGCACATGCATTAGGTTTAGATTGGTCAGCTGCTATCCAGATGTCTCAAGACCGTAATCTATTAAAATCGCGATAACACCAACTCATCTAAAGATTGACTGGCGCGGACTCAGCCCTAAGATGGAAATTGATTTTAGGGCGTTTTCGCACATGCCTTAGATTCAGATTGGCTAGCTGCTATAATGTTATTTCAAGATCGGGATCTCTCCACATCACCATAACACCAACTCACCCAAAAATGGTCTGGCGCGGACTCCCCCCTAAGATGCTGGCGTTCCAACAGGATCCCAATCATAAAACCCGATCTGTCACGTATGCTACCCAGAAGAAGTATACTAAATAATATTTTATCAAAAACATGTTCCGTGCCATCTCTACCATATATCTTAAAGTACTATCCACGCATTAAAGATACTAAGTAAATATTTAAGATTTAAAATCCAAATTACAATGCTCAATGACGACATCCCACTTCCAAAGTAATATAATCCAAACAGCCTTAAAAGTTCCTAATACTACTAAAAACCGCGATCATACTAATACTGACATACACTCATACACACTAACATACACACTAACACCATATATACTATAGACCAAAAGTGCACGCTCTGTCTTTCACATGTACATACTGATTTGACTATTAAATAATCTATAACATTAATTTCTCGCCCCTAAACCCGTTCATACAAGAGAATCTTCAGAATATCAAACAGAAGCCATCTATCGCATTATTTTAGACAATTAAGTAAAACCCAATTTAAGGTTGAAACACTTAATAAACAAATATAAATAACCGTATTAAGTGTGGCGCGGCTACAGTTTCCGTAAATAAAATATGAATAATAAAAAAAACATTTTATAAGTTCAAGTATCCCGCTCGGAGGATCGAACCCGGGACCCTCGGTCGACTTCGCTGTAAAACCGAACGCTTGCTACGATAGACTACTTTAGCCGTTGAAGACGCGGCGAAATCAGCGATTACTTTTAGGTAGTTGACGGATACCATAAAATATTCTGAATCTAGCTGGCTACACAATAAATTTATATTTCTATTGTAAGATTTTTACCTTGTTAGAGAAATAATAGTTATAAATAAAAGGATAATAAAAAACAATTTTAAAAGTTAAGATGTCCCTATCTGAGGATCGAACCCGGGACTTTCGGTTGACTTCGCTGTAAAACCGAACGCTCGCTACGATAGGCTACTGAAGCTGTTGAAGACGCGGCGAAATAAGCGATTACTTTTAGGTAGTTGACGGATACCATAAAATATTTTGAATCTAGCTGGTTTCACAATAAATCCATATTTCCATTAAAAGGGTTTTACCTTATTAAGGAAATAACAGTTTTCCCGACATTAACGATCGCACTACACAATTCATCGATACTCTTTGTATATATCAAACATTAACCCTCTACCCGCATTATCCGCATTTCAGTCAATGGTATCACTATGGGTAAGGTTCTATTAAATGTCGGTACGCCGATATAGACTATTACAATTGCTTCGCGTGTCCTAATGTCTGTATGGCTGTTACTACTAGTGATTATAAAACTGAGTCTTATAACCTGCGGGTTTCAACGCTACTAGAGAAGAGATGTTACGTCACGCTTGGACAATAACTTTACGTATGCAACTAATGACAAAGCTATTTATATACTAGGCAGAATTCTGGTTTATTTGTAAATACATTATAATAATATACAATTTGAATAGAAAACTGGCACTCGTTGATGTCTTTTGTATGATAGCGGGTTTCGTTTGTAATAGACATCAACGCGTCGACTTTTGTAGTTGCAATTTAATAATTACTTTTCACTCACGACACATCTACCGTGTTTTATTACGAATTTTGTTGACCTAGATCATACCTATACAGCGATGGATATAACCTAAGCTTTGAATGTAATAACTTCTACCATACCTCTTCCGTATTACGCCCCTAGATAATCTTCGTCTTATAACATATTGATTTCGATACTTATATTCACTTATTTTGTTAAAACCTATTGTGTGGGGATTTTCCACAATGTGGGACAAATCGCGGTATCGAAATAAGTTAGCTTACGCAACCTAGCCCCTACAGCAATTTCGTATTATTTTTCCGATTTAGAGATTATTTTTAGATATATATAACTATGTATGAATTTATTATTTCACGCCTAAAACTCGCGCATTACTTTTATAAGAGTTGAATTGAATTTATTAGGGTTTTATTTATTTAAAAGAAAGCCTAGCGAACTACTTTTCAGGCCTACCCCTTTCTCCATCCCAAGTCGAAACTATACATTTTCCTTGTGCAATTAAATTCCCCGTTTACTGTGTAAGTGTGATGTAATGTCCCATACATAAGTCCTTATGCACAACTAGAACATAAACTAGCTCAACCTAACTTTTAGCACTGGAATAGCGACCGAGATCGCTCATCCAGATACTAAGGTCTATTCTCTATCATCTTCTGGGCCGTTCAGGTTAGGTCTGACCAGTGTACCAAGAAGGTGTATTCCTAAGAATATCCGGCATGATACTGCCTGGGGGCATGCCGAATACATTGTGTGCAAGACCTCGGAACCTCGGCACTACGGGGGTTTCTGTTGGGAAGCGAAGGCGAGGGCCTTGCAACCTTGCGTGGAAACACTTGACGAATCCCAGAGCCTTTCGCAGACCTAAGTTCCAAGTCAGACGATCTATGAATGTCACACAAAAATTCCAGTGAAAGGTAGTAACTACTTATTTCCGATCGGAACAAAAGGTTAATAATGGAATATTATGTAACACCCAGCCGTTTGCTGTCCGAATCAAACGGCCTAAGGTCTTCGACCTTAGTAGTCCTGAAAACATAAGCAAGGGCAGTGTGCCTTGCCAAGGGGTCTCTGAAACAAAACAAACGATTAGTATTTTTCATTACGGTTCTAGAATACTAACATACCTGGTTTTATTTAGCACTGATTCTAAACTCAAAGTCAAAGCCCGAGTGTACGATCTCCCGCTATGGAAAATCCCCAATGTTTCGATGAACAGCCGAGTGGAAAAACCCCAGGTGTCCGTCCTCGTCGAATGATGTTCCGTGTCCGTCCTTGTTGACTGCTGGTCCCAAAAAAGCCCCTATCTCTCTCTCCACTGCCTTATATCCTTATTTCATTCGCTGTCTCGATTTTCATTCTCACCGATCACGCCACCTTTTTAGGGTTCTTCTCTGCAAAACTTGAAAACCCACCATACATTCTACCACAACCAACGAGTCTCACACGCGACGTACCTACTTTAATTATCTATTAACCCTGCGGGTATCTTTGAGCCCCAATAAATGCATAAACTTGTATAAGAAACGCGAGTTCACAACCTGTTAACAAGTTTGTCTATTCATCTATACACCCGTTAAAGATTCAACATAAAACCGAGAAACATGCGTCCACCCCACCAATGTCAAATCCATAAGGTGTGAAGTTATAGGCAGAAGAGAAACGGGAAATCACCACTGTCAAATAGTCCTACACAGGGAGCAATAATAATCCAGCTCCATAACTCGTACTTATTTTGATAACCAGACATTTCCTTAATCGGTACCTTTCGAATAACATGGAAATTAGATTCATTTATCATCCTAAAATATGTTTGAATACGGCATATTCTTCCTAAAATATGCTTAAATACATCATGAACCAGTCCTCTATAAATTATGAATAATGACAAACAACAACGGAACCCAGCCGTTCGTACATTCGACTCGCTCTTGCCTATTTTGCCCTACCAATCCTAGTTACCGCCGTCATGCTACCTTCTGTTGCACTATGCTTTGTGGTCACAGATTATATCCGTACAGCCATAGACATTATTAACATGATATCTTTTGATATCGAAAAACCCATAAATATTTTCGCATTAAAACTAGGTAATTTTAGAACACTTAACTAATCTATAAACACATTTAAATCGTGAGTGATACCACGCTTCCTTCCTTCCGCACATAGATGGCGTTGGTATCTATGGGACAAGAGAGAAGAGGAGGGAAGATCTTTCGCGGTAATCACATGGCCGTTCCTGTAGTCAAATGTGTCCTTTTCCATGAGTATTTACTAACAAAATAATTACTAATAATATTATTTCGAATCTCTCCCACCACTGAGGACTAGTTTTAGATGAAATCGTTAAGGTATAACTCGATCCTATAATTTATTTTTAAAAGTATCAGCTCTCGAAATCGAAATAGGTTTTTATGGAATTTTTCCCATGTGAAATATTTTGGCCTAGGGGTCGTTCTGTTACAATCGCCCCTGAATTTTTATGAACATTAAAAGCGAATAAAAATTCGAATTTACTATCTAAGTACTGCTTGTCTGAATATATCTACAGTAACCAAAATATTTCGATTTATAATTTCCGTTTATATTTATATAAAAACCGTTTATCTATAAAAAAGTTGCAATGATTTGACTATGTTTGATTTAGTTTGCTAAACTGGCAATTATTTTCTACAAAACACTTTTCGCGTCACTTAATATCCCAATTATATGCTATGTAGTTCAATTTTCTGTTATAATGAATGAACATATTGTATACTTAAATGTGTTAAGTACGGCTGATACTATAGACAGTACTCTAAACTTAACTAACATTACTAAACTTGTTGAAAATTATAAAAATTCTGGGCAAGCCATACGGGACAAGAGAGGGGCAACACCGCGCGGACTAGCTGCGAAAGCGACTAGCGACCATACTTATTACTTCCACACAAATAGATCACTGATTATATTTTGTAATTTGTGACAGACAGCCAGCAAAGAAAAACTAGCCAGGGCGCCGTGAAGTAAATAAAATACGTGAAATACCTATGATGCGTACCTGAGATGCGCTTAAGTAGGCGCGTTCTATACTACAACTTTGGTATTTTTCCAAATATCTAACCACAAATAACATACATACGTACGCATTAAACAGTACAAAACAATTTTTAGCGTTTTTACATAGCCATACTATATGAACCTATTCGTTAGAAATTAATACAATTTTACAACATCAGATGTGTTGGAACATCCATAAATGCACCAATAACTTATTCGCCAAGTGTCAAACTCAATACTACACAAGATAAAAGTTTCGAATTAGCGTCACTAGTTGGCCGCGCCTCCACCTCGCATGTATACCCCAGCTATAAATACCGAAAAGTCATCTTCAATGTTACGATTATACATATCCTAAAGCCATGGCTAGTGGCTATAGCGCGATATAAAATACCAGTAGCGCCATCTCTCGTATACGTTACGTTACTATGCATCCTATACAAGCGCTATACCTATTTGTAAAATTGTATTTTGGTGGTAATTCTTTATTTATTTTGGATTATATTATTACTCAAACCTAACAAGACGACAGGAAAGCGGGCCTATGATAGAAATAAAGCGTTCACCGCTGCTTAAATACCGACTTAGTACGCAACAAAGTAACTACCATTTGAACCACGCAACGGACCCCATCGCAGTCCCCGACAACAGACAGGGCGACTCAAGAAGAAAGTCTATAAGGTAGGACTACGCAGCGTATCTTAAAATGTATGTTAAGATCGCTAGGATTCCTGTTAATTGAGAATTGATCATACGAATTATTTTTCGAACCAACCACAAATGCTCGGAAATCACAATCGCGAGGAACCGTATAATACCTATAAACCATATATACTTTAGACGAACCTCCTACCTAACTACCTACAACAAATGAATGAATGGTTACTATGAATACCATCGGTCTCTTTAGGAGTTTTAAGACGTCTGGCGTCACACAATTACGTGTTGTTTATCATATCGTTTAGTGATGAAAAGTCAACTTGTATATAGTTTAATTAATTCCAATTGCATTCCATCACAATTATACATGCACTCATTCACTAGTGATAAGTAATGCAAGTGAATTCTGTAAACGTTTACGATTCACCGTCTCTAATATGAGCTATATTTTCCTTTTCCTTTCAAACCATTTCGTAAAGCACATCCTACACGACGATTTTGTACTTATTGATTTGTCTTAAGTGCTGTAAAATTATCATTACTCTGACAGAATTACAAATAATGTCAATGTAGAAGATCTCAATCAAGAACGGATTATACTCATATTTTGTTTATAATTTTTAGAATAAAATGTTTAATACTTCCACTCTCTCCATTTCACGTACAACAAATTGTGCTCTCTTGAAGAAAGCCACTAACAGTCACAGTTGACGATGATGTGGATAAAGTTTATGATGATGATGACATAGCAGATGATGATGACATAGCAGATGATGATGACATAGCAGATGATGATGACATAGCAGATGATGATGATATAGCAAATGATGATGACATATCAGATGATGATGACATAGTAGTGGTAATATCCTGGTCACGCTAACCAATATTGTAACGATCACCCTCTCATAAAGCAAACAAACTCTCATACGTTCACACACACACTCATTCACACTGAAAACTAAGCTCTATCACTACTGCTACTAAACCGTAAGACTGAAAAACCTACTTGCGACGTTTTGAAACTAATTAAGGCCATTTGTGATCGTCTATGGAACTCTACGTTATGATGATAGTAACCCCGATGCTTTTAGAGTGAGAAGTATAAACAGGTATGAAATTATATAGTTAAATAAATACAAGAGATAATTGGACTAGAGATTAAATTGCTAAGAGTTTGGTAGCTAAATTTGAAATCAGATTAATTTATTAGGTCTAAGGGAAACAAACAGGGCCCCCCTCATTTGAGGAGGGGTAAGCTGCTCCAAAGCCAGATAACTGACTCCAGCATGAACTTCGCTACTCGTAGCCCATGCTTCACTCCGCAGCTTACTATATGAGTCAACCAGAGACATCCTCATCCTACCCTGATATTTTATTTAAGAGAGGGCACAAGATCCTAGGTCTTTGTCAAGTCAATTAGTATTTCGTAATATATCTCGTAAGAGGGCAACAACAACAACAACCAATGCCTGTGGATCATATCCAGATAATAATTGTAGGTGTGATTAATTCAATAAAGCATGTAGCTTCCTCCAGGTCTCTCCACATCTTCTTGTTGTAGATACGTATATCATGTACCAGAGCTTACTCATGAGCATAATGACAGGTCTCAGGATACACCACAGGTTGACTCAAACGCATATGCAGGGTCCAATAGACTCGACGATGTAGATTTGGAAACCCCAAAGGCATACAAAGGCGGACTTCAACAGTGTTCCTTCGACAATAATAAAGGGCCCGAATTCAGCAGCACAGATATAGGTAGAATAGTACAGAATCGGCAGTTAGCCCTGGAGAGAGTGCTCCATACACAAATGCAGATTATGCATAATAAAGTCTTCAGGTTGTAATATTTTCTTCAAAATCCAGTGATGGATAAGTTCCAGAGAACCATGGTGTTGTTTCAAATGGCTTAAGCCACAATATTTTAGTAATAATTAAAGGGAAGGAGACAGAGTCCCATAGGTCAGTCCGTAAGGTAGTGCAGGTATATTTTAGGCTACCACCGCTCCGGAAATGGAACCTACATGTGAGGAACGAAGCGGCCAGCTTCTCTCACAGCCAAACATCTCACGGGTACTAAACTCAATCCTTGATATAATGTAAAGATAGCAGGCGAACAGGATCATGATTTCAATTGGTAGTCCCAAATGCATTTGATGTATAACATCAAGTTCTTCATATAATTCCCCAGTATGTAAGTTGATCAAATGATAGATCTCTTCAAGTTATAAATAAAATAATTAATATTATCTTGATCAACTGGTGATTGAGGCCTGTAACTTCAGGTAGTCTCAAATAAATATTTTCAGATGCTGGACTCCAATTGGTAAAGGCAAGTAGCTCCAAAGTTTATTTCTTGTTATAGAATATTATTGATGTTGCAACTGTATCAGGGGTCTGTATACTGTTGAATCATCCAGTTAAGTAAGTAACAATGAACTTTAACTAATTGTGGTCCTATGCAATCCCCACGTACAGATTTGGTCGTATCAAAGACGTCCCATCAGCTCACCACTTAGTACTAGAAAGATTTTGCAAAGTTCATGGGATTCAGACAGACTAACTGCTGTCTCGTTATATCGGAAGCAAGCTTCCTCAACATCGAAGCAACAATCAAGCAGACCGAAAACTGTACAATGCTACTCTCCTCCTTAGCACCGAATTAACAGCGCGGTTTTCGCACATGCATTAGGTTTAAATAGGTCAGCTGCTATCCAGATGTCTCAAGACCGAAATCTATTAACAACGCGATAACACCAACTCATCTAAAGATTGACTGGCGCGGACTCCCATTCTGCTAATTCATTTTAGAACCTTTTCGCACATGCATTAGGTTTAGATTGGTCAGCTGCTATCCAGATGTCTCAAGACCGTAATCTATTAAAATCGCGATAACACCAACTCATCTAAAGATTGACTGGCGCGGACTCAGCCCTAAGATGGAAATTGATTTTAGGGCGTTTTCGCACATGCCTTAGATTCAGATTGGCTAGCTGCTATAATGTTATTTCAAGATCGGGATCTCTCCACATCACCATAACACCAACTCACCCAAAAATGGTCTGGCGCGGACTCCCCCCTAAGATGCTGGCGTTCCAACAGGATCCCAATCATAAAACCCGATCTGTCACGTATGCTACCCAGAAGAAGTATACTAAATAATATTTTATCAAAAACATGTTCCGTGCCATCTCTACCATATATCTTAAAGTACTATCCACGCATTAAAGATACTAAGTAAATATTTAAGATTTAAAATCCAAATTACAATGCTCAATGACGACATCCCACTTCCAAAGTAATATAATCCAAACAGCCTTAAAAGTTCCTAATACTACTAAAAACCGCGATCATACTAATACTGACATACACTCATACACACTAACATACACACTAACACCATATATACTATAGACCAAAAGTGCACGCTCTGTCTTTCACATGTACATACTGATTTGACTATTAAATAATCTATAACATTAATTTCTCGCCCCTAAACCCGTTCATACAAGAGAATCTTCAGAATATCAAACAGAAGCCATCTATCGCATTATTTTAGACAATTAAGTAAAACCCAATTTAAGGTTGAAACACTTAATAAACAAATATAAATAACCGTATTAAGTGTGGCGCGGCTACAGTTTCCGTAAATAAAATATGAATAATAAAAAAAACATTTTATAAGTTCAAGTATCCCGCTCGGAGGATCGAACCCGGGACCCTCGGTCGACTTCGCTGTAAAACCGAACGCTTGCTACGATAGACTACTTTAGCCGTTGAAGACGCGGCGAAATCAGCGATTACTTTTAGGTAGTTGACGGATACCATAAAATATTCTGAATCTAGCTGGCTACACAATAAATTTATATTTCTATTGTAAGATTTTTACCTTGTTAGAGAAATAATAGTTATAAATAAAAGGATAATAAAAAACAATTTTAAAAGTTAAGATGTCCCTATCTGAGGATCGAACCCGGGACTTTCGGTTGACTTCGCTGTAAAACCGAACGCTCGCTACGATAGGCTACTGAAGCTGTTGAAGACGCGGCGAAATAAGCGATTACTTTTAGGTAGTTGACGGATACCATAAAATATTTTGAATCTAGCTGGTTTCACAATAAATCCATATTTCCATTAAAAGGGTTTTACCTTATTAAGGAAATAACAGTTTTCCCGACATTAACGATCGCACTACACAATTCATCGATACTCTTTGTATATATCAAACATTAACCCTCTACCCGCATTATCCGCATTTCAGTCAATGGTATCACTATGGGTAAGGTTCTATTAAATGTCGGTACGCCGATATAGACTATTACAATTGCTTCGCGTGTCCTAATGTCTGTATGGCTGTTACTACTAGTGATTATAAAACTGAGTCTTATAACCTGCGGGTTTCAACGCTACTAGAGAAGAGATGTTACGTCACGCTTGGACAATAACTTTACGTATGCAACTAATGACAAAGCTATTTATATACTAGGCAGAATTCTGGTTTATTTGTAAATACATTATAATAATATACAATTTGAATAGAAAACTGGCACTCGTTGATGTCTTTTGTATGATAGCGGGTTTCGTTTGTAATAGACATCAACGCGTCGACTTTTGTAGTTGCAATTTAATAATTACTTTTCACTCACGACACATCTACCGTGTTTTATTACGAATTTTGTTGACCTAGATCATACCTATACAGCGATGGATATAACCTAAGCTTTGAATGTAATAACTTCTACCATACCTCTTCCGTATTACGCCCCTAGATAATCTTCGTCTTATAACATATTGATTTCGATACTTATATTCACTTATTTTGTTAAAACCTATTGTGTGGGGATTTTCCACAATGTGGGACAAATCGCGGTATCGAAATAAGTTAGCTTACGCAACCTAGCCCCTACAGCAATTTCGTATTATTTTTCCGATTTAGAGATTATTTTTAGATATATATAACTATGTATGAATTTATTATTTCACGCCTAAAACTCGCGCATTACTTTTATAAGAGTTGAATTGAATTTATTAGGGTTTTATTTATTTAAAAGAAAGCCTAGCGAACTACTTTTCAGGCCTACCCCTTTCTCCATCCCAAGTCGAAACTATACATTTTCCTTGTGCAATTAAATTCCCCGTTTACTGTGTAAGTGTGATGTAATGTCCCATACATAAGTCCTTATGCACAACTAGAACATAAACTAGCTCAACCTAACTTTTAGCACTGGAATAGCGACCGAGATCGCTCATCCAGATACTAAGGTCTATTCTCTATCATCTTCTGGGCCGTTCAGGTTAGGTCTGACCAGTGTACCAAGAAGGTGTATTCCTAAGAATATCCGGCATGATACTGCCTGGGGGCATGCCGAATACATTGTGTGCAAGACCTCGGAACCTCGGCACTACGGGGGTTTCTGTTGGGAAGCGAAGGCGAGGGCCTTGCAACCTTGCGTGGAAACACTTGACGAATCCCAGAGCCTTTCGCAGACCTAAGTTCCAAGTCAGACGATCTATGAATGTCACACAAAAATTCCAGTGAAAGGTAGTAACTACTTATTTCCGATCGGAACAAAAGGTTAATAATGGAATATTATGTAACACCCAGCCGTTTGCTGTCCGAATCAAACGGCCTAAGGTCTTCGACCTTAGTAGTCCTGAAAACATAAGCAAGGGCAGTGTGCCTTGCCAAGGGGTCTCTGAAACAAAACAAACGATTAGTATTTTTCATTACGGTTCTAGAATACTAACATACCTGGTTTTATTTAGCACTGATTCTAAACTCAAAGTCAAAGCCCGAGTGTACGATCTCCCGCTATGGAAAATCCCCAATGTTTCGATGAACAGCCGAGTGGAAAAACCCCAGGTGTCCGTCCTCGTCGAATGATGTTCCGTGTCCGTCCTTGTTGACTGCTGGTCCCAAAAAAGCCCCTATCTCTCTCTCCACTGCCTTATATCCTTATTTCATTCGCTGTCTCGATTTTCATTCTCACCGATCACGCCACCTTTTTAGGGTTCTTCTCTGCAAAACTTGAAAACCCACCATACATTCTACCACAACCAACGAGTCTCACACGCGACGTACCTACTTTAATTATCTATTAACCCTGCGGGTATCTTTGAGCCCCAATAAATGCATAAACTTGTATAAGAAACGCGAGTTCACAACCTGTTAACAAGTTTGTCTATTCATCTATACACCCGTTAAAGATTCAACATAAAACCGAGAAACATGCGTCCACCCCACCAATGTCAAATCCATAAGGTGTGAAGTTATAGGCAGAAGAGAAACGGGAAATCACCACTGTCAAATAGTCCTACACAGGGAGCAATAATAATCCAGCTCCATAACTCGTACTTATTTTGATAACCAGACATTTCCTTAATCGGTACCTTTCGAATAACATGGAAATTAGATTCATTTATCATCCTAAAATATGTTTGAATACGGCATATTCTTCCTAAAATATGCTTAAATACATCATGAACCAGTCCTCTATAAATTATGAATAATGACAAACAACAACGGAACCCAGCCGTTCGTACATTCGACTCGCTCTTGCCTATTTTGCCCTACCAATCCTAGTTACCGCCGTCATGCTACCTTCTGTTGCACTATGCTTTGTGGTCACAGATTATATCCGTACAGCCATAGACATTATTAACATGATATCTTTTGATATCGAAAAACCCATAAATATTTTCGCATTAAAACTAGGTAATTTTAGAACACTTAACTAATCTATAAACACATTTAAATCGTGAGTGATACCACGCTTCCTTCCTTCCGCACATAGATGGCGTTGGTATCTATGGGACAAGAGAGAAGAGGAGGGAAGATCTTTCGCGGTAATCACATGGCCGTTCCTGTAGTCAAATGTGTCCTTTTCCATGAGTATTTACTAACAAAATAATTACTAATAATATTATTTCGAATCTCTCCCACCACTGAGGACTAGTTTTAGATGAAATCGTTAAGGTATAACTCGATCCTATAATTTATTTTTAAAAGTATCAGCTCTCGAAATCGAAATAGGTTTTTATGGAATTTTTCCCATGTGAAATATTTTGGCCTAGGGGTCGTTCTGTTACACTTTACATAGGTTGACAACATCCAACGTGTTCGCCCCTCGAATTTCAACTAGCCTAAAGTTGGTACTTTAGGCTAGTTGAAATTCGAGGGGAAACAGTCACCCATTTAGTTCCCGGACTCTGCTAGCGTTGCTTAAACTTTGTCATCGTCTTCGCAAGTGCGCACTATAATCTGTCCAAACTGACTTGTGCTATTTGGTTCAGCAAATTATGTATTTTAATGGATAATGTGCAGTAGTATTAGTCTAAATTTACATTCTATGTATTTCTTGTATAATTCAAGACATTTATACACTATATACGTAGCGTGATTGATACGGCAAGTCGTGATTTTGGGCATTGTTTGTTCACCAAATATGACAAGTCAGAATAAACAGATCATAGATCAGTTCCGCTTTTTTTAACACCCAAAGAAAAAAGGGGTGTTATAAGTTTGACGTGTGTATATGTATATGTGGCTCTGTCTCTCTGTGTGTCTGTCTGTGGCATCGTAGCTCCCGAACGGTTGGACCGATTTCGATGCGATTTTCTCTATTAAAAAAACAGTTTAATCGAAATGGTTTTTAGCTTTGTTTACTTATAATACCTAGGTTCAGTTATTTATAAAATATTTGAGTTTAAGTACACTTGGTCGGGGGTTTCCCGACTTTAACGGTTGGTAAGGTTAGGTTAAAAAAAATTTAAAATAATATAAAATCCGTTTTATTTAATTATGAGCATTTTGTCAATAGCACATACAAGAGATAAGATCGTGAAATCTGAGTGTACAGGTTCACTGTACATGTATTATAATTTATGCGTGTCACTGTACAACGCCCGGCCGAACGCCACAAACTGCATACTATGCATTGCCCCAAATCCATAGTTAACTAATTGTGTATGACAAATAAATCAGTGTTTTAACCGCACTCGTGCAACTCGGTCTTATCATTTTATCATCCCCTGCAGATCGGTTTGCACTATATCATCTTATACTAGTGGTGGATTAACTCCATCATTGTTTTTGGTCCTTCGAATCTTTTATCATTTTGTATCATCGCCGCGTAGTCGTCGCGAGTGCATATCATTGTTTTTTGTATATCATAATTAAATATCATATATCATCAGAGACCTCTCTGGGACTGTATCATCAAAGTGAAAATATCATTTGGACAATAAACTATCATTCCAGTGTATTTAGACAATATCAGTGACTTTACAAGTGTTGTGGAGCAAATTATCAACAATTACACGCCAGCGTTACCAGCCGTGTGCACCAGCAGCAGTACCGTCAGTAAAGGAGCTTAGTATCATCGTTTTCAAGTAAGATCATTACATATTTTACTTCATATCAAAATGGCAGCATCATTGTTCGAACGTCAAAACGAAATTTTGGAAAGCATCAAACGCATGGAAGTTAATTTTAATAAGGATTCGGCTCAGAGGAAAACTCCAGACTATCTTGAAAAGCACTTAGATACGTTAAATAACCTCTGGGCTGAATTTCATCAAAATCATGAAGTTTTGTTAACCGATTTTAAAGACAAATCACATGAATATTTTATCAAGGACATTTATAAAGTTACAAGATCATTATATGAGAGCCTTATGCAAGTTTTTTCGACCTACAAGCAAGATAAGCAGGATAGGGGTACAAATCATAACGATAAAATAGTAGAGTTGTTAGCTCAGCAGCGCACTAACTTTAGGGCTTTTAACAGATTAGTGAACAGCATTGACTTGGAGAGTATCACAGAAAAGTGGGAGCTTGAGGACGAATTGCGTAATATAAAATCTAACACCATCGACTGCCTTCATCTACAAATAGATAATATCATCCAAGGAGCCGATTCGTTTTATGAGGCAGAATTTGGCAAACATGAGCAGGTCTATAAACGCATCAAAAGGGAGTTGAATCAAAAGTTATCATCCACGACTCATCTTCATCACGCCACTCCACAGCTTGAAATTCCTGTTTTCATGGGGAAATATTCACAATGGCCTACATTTTTCGATTTATTTAGTGAAGCGATTCACAATAATAACATGCTCACTAAAACGCAAAAAATGCAACATCTCAAGGGTAAACTAAAAGGGGAAGCTGAGCGTCTCATCCAGCATCTGCACATCTCGGCGGATAATTACGACTCCGCCTGGGACATCCTTCAACACCGTTATAATAACCGCCAGCTCCTATTCACAAATCAAATCGAGATATTGCTCAATCAACCGAATGTTAGCAAACCATCTTCATTCGAGCTTAAAAAACTTCACGACACGTCCATGGAGTGCATTCACGCTATCCACAACCTGGGAGTGGATACCACATCGTGGGACCCTCTGTTAGTGCATCTTTTATCCAAAAAGTTAGACCTAGTCACGTACAGCGACTACAAAGAGGCGCGCAAAGCTCCACGTGAGTAACCATCATTGGAGGAATTTACTCGATTTTTAGAAGAAAAGTTCTTAGCCCTAGAACCTCTACAACGACGAGAAAGGGACAACAACGCGTCTTCCAGACCCCAGCCATCATATCCAGCTAAGCCATTCACATTCCGTCGTCCCCAAAATAATTACAAACAACAATTCTCGCCGCAAAATCATCAAGCTGTTGTAACACGAACAAATAAGTGTTCCATTTGTAATTACAATCACGAGTTATACCAATGTAGGAAGTTCATTAACCTGTCACCCGACGACAAATTAAAAACAATTTTAAACATGAATATTTGTCCAAATTGCCTTTATAAGCATTATGGTAAACCGTGCATATCAACTAAAAGATGCAAACAGTGCAATTTAGAGCATAATACATTGCTTCATGCAGCTTACGCACACAACTCGCCGTATGGCTCTACCAAACCTACTGCGCCCCTCCCGCCCGCCGCAGCGCATACGTCACCCTCATTTGCTCAATACCAGAAGATGCATGCCGTAAATCACGTGGCAAATGAAAATGAAGAGGTGTTATTAACTACTATCACTGTGAATGTTAAGGCTTCAAATGGGACATATATCACACTGCGAGCTCTGTTGGATCAAGGGTCGCAAATATCACTAATTTCAGAGGGAGGCTGCCGTGAAGAGTATGAAATATCATCTCAAGCGAGTCATTGGGGAGCAAAAATTAACATACGAAGAGTTTATCACTCTTCTATATCAAATAGAAGCTTGCCTAAACTCGCGACCTTTGTGCTTACTAACTGAAAACGCAGACGATGACTGCCTCACCCCAGGACACTTCTTGATCGGAGATTCGTTACTGTCAAGACCTCAGGCTGAATCCGAAAATATCAACTTAACGACAAGATGGCGACTTGTTCAAAATATCAACAAACAGTTCTGGAAAATATGGTCATCGGAATATCTACAACAACTTCAATCTAGGTCGAAATGGAGAGTCACTAAGCAAGATATCAATATCAACGACATAGTGCTTATCAAAGATGAAAACTTGCCGCCAGGAAAATGGGCACTTGGCCGTGTAATACAACTGCACCCGGGACCGGACGGTCATGTGCGAGTCGTCACTTTAAAGACCCACAATAGACAACATGTTAAGCGACCCATAACTAAATTGTCTGCTTTACCAGTAAACGACGTATCATCTGACAATACTAGGCAAGAGTCTACAGATCACGGGCAGGCGAGACAAGAACGCCGAAAACCCCGATGTACATTTAAACACTTTTTTAGTGCTGCATTACTTCTATTCATGTTTTTAATATCACCGAGTGTACAACAAGAGCATTCCAATATACAAGTCACACCTCTATGGCATAACCAAACATTTTATTTTGACAAAATAGCCGACATGCAATACATTAAAGACGACTGGAAACTTATCATTTATTATAACATGTCTACGTACTGGCTGGGATTGGATAACGTAAAACGCTACGTGAAACATTTAAGAGAAGTTGCCACTGGTGAGCAATATCAATACATTGTGTCGCAACTTGACCACGAGCTACGGGAAGTTCAACACTATGACTCCATACTACACGGGAAAAGTACTAACAGGCGAAAGCGAGGTTTGATTAACGGCGTTGGATACATAGCCAACTCTTTATTCGGTGTCCTAGACGACAGATTCGCTCAACAATATCAAAACGATATCGAAAAAATTAAATTAAACGAAAATCATCTCCAAACCTTAATAAAAAATCAAACAACTATCATTGAAAGCGAATTCAACATTTTACGTCGCAATGAAGATGTCATGAATAAACAGTTTTCATTCATACAGGAGAATCTGCGAACTTTTTATACATTCCGGTCAGAACAACAGACCGCAACGACCATCGTGGCGTCAGCATTGACTGCGAATATCATAATATCAAATATTCGACGCATTCAGCATACCCTGATAGATACGGTAACAGACATCGCCCAAGGCCATATCAACCCGCAGCTCCTCAATCCAGATCAGCTGAAATGGCAATTTAATTTCATATCAGGTCATCTAAAAGGTGACCTAACTATACCGGTCGAAAAAGATGACATCCGAGACCTATATAAACTGCTTCACGTTTCCGCCAAGGTACACAACAACTATCTGCTAATAGAATTGAAAATTCCCTTAGTGAGCTACGAATCATATCAATTAGACCGTATTTTATAAGCGTACCTGTATATAACGATAACAAAATGATATATCTTATATCAAAACTGCCATACGTTGCATTCAACTTACAACGAGACCTAGCTGTTTGGATTAGCGAAACTGACCTACAATCATGCATGCATACGTCCTCAAGTAAACTACTATGTTCACTTATAAGCCCGTTTATAACACAAAAATAAACAACTCGATCTGTGACTTAAAACTAATGGACAATTTTATGATATCAAATGAAAATCCCCACTGCGACATTAGAATATCAACCTGCGAGGAACGCTGGATCAAGTTACGGCGCCCGAACGTCTGGCTTTATTCTTGCTGCCAAGAGTGCAATATACGCATGTTTTGTCCCAGTGGCATATTTATAAAGGTGCTTAAAGGCAGTGGTCTTATTACTGTAGGTCAAGGTTGCAC
Organism: Blastobasis lacticolella; assembly: GCA_905147135.1. NCBI lineage: Eukaryota > Metazoa > Arthropoda > Insecta > Lepidoptera > Blastobasidae > Blastobasis > Blastobasis lacticolella. The sequence continues at coordinate 3,686,723 of LR990067.1, forward strand.
TATCAAGAGCTCTACATTTACCATCTTCGCTCACAACAATTTCATAAATCAAGCCCATATACAGCCAGATATTGACGTTCCAGAGGAGTCCATCTTAAACAGTTTAACGAATACGTCTTTACCTTATGACGTCACCAATATCACCATCATATCAAATCATGACAAAATTTGGCAAAATATAAAAACTAAAATTGACGACTTGAATGCACAATCATCCCAAGAACTCAGTGTACATGATGTGCATCAATACACGATATCATATGGCACATTAACGATCATGCTTATCATTTTACTTGGAGGCCTAATTTGGTATATCAGACTGAGAAAGAGAACATCATCGAGAGATCACTCAGGAGCAGGGTCGGCGCCGGCAGCGGTGTGCGTCGAGCCGACCGCGTCAGCGGAATGCAGTGATAGTGAAGTAGTGAATGTGACGCGTAAAGTGCGATATAGTGCTAGTGAAATGAGCAAATCCGTGCCAAATATCGATTTGAGCACGCCCCCTGTAGGTTTTAGTGCGCGGAAGGGGTTAAGCAAATCAGTGCAAAGTGTCGATCAAGGGTCCTCCCCTGTGTTCGCGCGATCAATGTTCCCTAGTGTTAAAGTGTCAAGTGTAGAAAGTAAATTTTAGAGACTCTAACTACCTAGCTTTAAAACAAACAATGCTTATCACCTTGTACCATAATACCTACTTATATCATTTAGCTTATAATTCATTTACCATTGTCATACAATAATCATCATCTTATTTTTAGAATAATTTTACTTCCTGTTTCTTGTTTGGTGGCCAAGATGTACAGGTTCACTGTACATGTATTATAATTTATGCGTGTCACTGTACAACGCCCGGCCGAACGCCACAAACTGCATACTATGCATTGCCCCAAATTCATAGTTAACTAATTGTGTATGACAAATAAATCAGTGTTTTAACCGCACTCGTGCAACTCGGTCTTATCATTTTATCATCCCCTGCAGATCGTTTTGCACTATATCATCTTATACTAGTGGTGGATTAACTCCATCATTGTTTTTTTTTGGTCCTTCGAGCCGGATAGGACAGAAAAACTCTTTTAGAATATAATGAAATAGTAAACGAAATTTTTATAATTTATAATCGAATAGTTTTATAATTTCAATAAACACCAACAATGGCACCATCAAAAGGTTTTTGTATTAAATTTCCATTACCTGTCAGGGCTTCGATTCTGGTACGGAAATCGTCTAAGTTGCAGTAACATTACAATTGCATCGCATGTCAAACGTGTGATTGTTATTCAAATGACAGATGTTGAGTTGCAACTTTCATGAGTTCGAACTTTTCCACAATTCGTTTTCTGGTACTTTAGTTGCATTATGGTTTTATATGGCTGTTGGTACTCCAATAAATAAATAAATTACTAACTTGCATCTTATTTGTTGTCAAACTGCCTTCAATTCTGTCAACAAAAACGTGTCAAAGGTCGAACAATGATTCAACTGCAATTTAACTGGGATGACTCGATACCTCGACGTAGTTATAGTAACATCACAGGTACATTGCAATATAATAACAACTGCATTGCACACCAGAATCGGTACCCAGGAGATTACTGTTCTACTCAAGACATAGAATCTGACATTTCTTTTTAAAATTTTGTTGACGTGTTTTATTTATTTTATTCTATAGATCACGTATAGAGTATATTTATGATTAGGTATTGTAGAGATGGAGATAAACACTCTTGCGATTGGAAACTCTGTTGGCAATAAGTATGTGTATGAAATAAATAAATAAATAGCTATAGACGGATAAAACTCTAAACAATTGAGGAATGTCTTTCTAACAGAAATTATTTACATAATTACAAAAAACTGAAAACGGTATCTGTTTTTTTATGCTACTCAGTGACAAACGAGCAGACAGGCCACTTTGATATGTTACGCGAATTTAAATTTTCAAACTCTCTTTAAGGATGAAATAAGACGTATTGAAAAATACTTTAAAGATTAAAAACTTGCGAAGTTCTGTGGAGATAAATGGCATTAAGAGTAAAAAAAATTAAAACGCGAAATGAGCTCTTTTAACAATGCTCTCCTCATTGTTCTCACTAGTTTCAGTAGGATCTGTTAGGGCAGAACTAATGACTAGTTGTACACAATGTTTACTAGGAATGGAAAGTGTGAAAGTGATGGCGAAAGGAGAATTAATGCGGGAAATATGTGTTTTCGCCGTTTGGGGTTGAAACCATAGGACCTTGGGGACCCAGAACAAAAAGTATTCCACGAGATAGCTATCCTATTTCAATACCATCTTGGATTTAATGTCCCGGTTGTGCTCTCACACATGAAAGCCGGGGTCCGCCTTGACCATGATCCAGGATTTGGCAAATCAGATAATTGCAGTAGGGTGACTACGATCTCAGGGAAACCTGACCAGATTCCTGTCGCCTGAATGTGCAGGTTTCATCACGATGTTTGCCTTCACCGTAAGAGTATTTAATGCTAATGCATATAACTCAGAAAAGAGTCATTGGTACATGGTCGCAGTAGGATTCGAACCCGGTACCTCTCGCTTACGAGTCGTATACCTTGACCACTCGGCCACCGACGCTTCACCACCTAACAGTTATTGCGTTGAAGCACAGTAGTGGCCGAGGTTCTCGATAGTTCGATGCCCTACATGACAATTTAATTAATTTAACTTATTTTGATTGATGTGGTCAGGTCCGTAGCAAGTGTAAAAATATGGTCTCTGCCTACCCCTACGAGAAAAATTCGTGATGATATGTATGAGGGTGTGTATGGAACTGACTTATATTCATATCCTGGCTGAATTTTGTAGGGAGGAGCTGTAGATCGATTATCTTTTATGCGTTTGTAGGCGCTGTTTCAAGGTAAACGGGGCAGCATTACCTTTTTTTTTTTTTGCAGAAATGACATTTTATTTCTAGAATATCAATAGTTCTTTAAAAATAAAAAATTATCATGCTCAATAGCATCTACATTTGGAATGGGCGAACCCAGATGGGATCATTGGGCCACTGGCGATGCCGATAGCGGGCGCTAGGGCGGGGGCGGCGGCGATGCCCAGCACAGGGGCGTCGTAGGCCCTACTCTATTAATAGTATTTGGCTTTTTCCAGAGCGCAAGGACACCCTGTATTGGGCGATGGCAAACCATCTTCCATCATCCTCTTCCCCCGGACCCCTGAGCAGTTCAGACGTGTTTCGGAAACTTTACTTAGTTGAATACCTATTCAAAAATATAATTTTGACCATTAAATTAATGAAAATAAATAGGAGTGCATAAAACGCAAGGAGATAAAACTATAATACGTCGAGTGTCTTGGCTGTTGAGTTGCAGTGTTAGCTGTGTGCGTGAGTGATCTCAAAGTATCTACTTTTTAAATATCGTCACTAAAGCGAATAACTAAACACATCAAATGTGCACTCTAACCGGAGCACAATAAAGATTAAAACCTGCACATTACGCAATTCCACTAAGCTACGGATAACTTGGAGTGCAGCGGGTCAACTTATAGTGGACGGAAAGTCATTTTGTTCGAAATCGTCGATTGCCACCAGTATAAACAGATCTCTAACGCGTCGTTGCTGAGTACACTTTTTGTTGGTTACTTGTTGCCCTGGTAGGTTTGTAGTAATATTACTATACTACAATGATGCCATTGAAGCGTACTCCGCCGAATACACCGTCGCAAGATGTAAATAAAAGTGCATCTACCGTCACAACAGCGGCAGGCACGCCGAATACAAATATTAGCACTTCCACTGCCTCCACCGCCACAACATCGACGGTGCCAAGTACGAGTAAAGTAATGACGCGAAAAATGAAATCGGCAGCTATTATGGCCGACGTTGCCACTGAGGATGGTTTTAAATGTCAATTTTTAAACCTTATAAAGGAACTTAAGTCTACACAACAACAGAACTTTTCATTACTAAAATCTAGTGTAGATGAAATAAAAAGCCAGAATGTAAAGCTGCAGGAAACGATCGAATTTATAGCACTTAAGTATGACGAGGTCATCGAGAAAATGTCAGTTTTGCAAAACGAGAGATTGGAGGATAAAAAATATATACACCAGCTTGAGGGTAGAATTGAACAGGTAGAAAGGCAGAATCGTTCTTGTAGGTTAGAATTCCGAAACATACCTAAACAAATTAAGGAAACCAGGCAGGAATTGACTGACACTATCGTAAAAACTTGCAAAACGCTCAACTTGGAGTTGCAACCGAATGACATTCGAGACGTTTTCCGTTTGAATAAGGGTTCTAAACCGGATTCAAAAACTGAATTGGCTTCCGACACGATAATTGCGGAATTCTCAACTGTGGCCACCAAAGAAAGCATTTTGCAATCCAAGAAGATTTTTAACACGGAAAACAAGTCTTCCAAATTAAACACGGAACACCTAGGAATAAATGGACCTAAATTGCCTATTTTTATAAATGAAAGTCTGACGTATAAAACTAGACGTTTGTTCTTCCTAGCTAGGGACTTCGCTAAGTCAAACGACTATGAATATTGCTGGACTTCGCGAGGAAATGTGCTGTTGCGGAAGCAGCATGGAAGCAAATACATTGTCATCAAAGACGAGTCAGATCTAACAAAACTGAAGACATGACTGCCTTTCGAGATGTTTGTTATTATTGTTCTATATGTTAACTGTACGTTTGTTTTGCACAACGGCTTGCTGGCTGCTAATTTTTTTAATAGATACACATATTTAAAACATTCAATTCACTCTTTTAAACCAATTCATCATTCATTACCTAAACACTCACTCAAACGCACTTCCCCGGATTTGCACACCAACTACACTAGATCACACACATTAATTATACAAATTGTTGCATACCGCGCACTTTCATATTTACTATATTATAGTAAATATGCGTGCTTTATTGGCGGGCAGTGGTGCGCGTGCGCTTTGCTTCGGTTGCGGACAATGGATGTGTTAGATATATATAGCACATCACTTGCTTATAGTCGGGGCGCGGTGTGCGGGCTTAATGCCCTGGGCGCGTGGCATGACATTGAATACATAATTAGGTACTTAATTGAAAAAATTGTTTATGTGGTTAATATTATAGAGTTGGCGTTTGTCATTATAACTAAAAATGACTTCTTTGAATATAAATGATATAAATCGGGACTTGGACACGTTTCAGGTTGCTAATACTAGAATATGTGACGTGGAAGAGGTTCACAGCTCACTAAATGGGAAAACAAAGTCGCTAAAATTGCTTCACCAAAACATAAGGAGCATTAGGTGTAATATGTCTAGTTACCTAACGTTAATGGCTCGATTAAAAATTGATTGGGATATTATGGTCCTATCTGAGTGTTGGTTGGCAAATTCAACTATTATACCTAAAATCGATGGATATGAATCTTTTGGAACATTAAACAACAAAACACAGAATGAGGGTGTTGTTGTATACTATAGGGAGAACATTGTGTCATCGATAGAGGAACCTCTGATATCTGATGCGAATTGTTTGGTTGTAAAAACAAAATCTAATGTTGTGGTAATATCAATTTATCGCCCTCCTGGTTACAGAAATACGAATAATTTTTTGGAGTCTCTAAATGAAATACTGTGTAAATACTCGTCATATAAAAATATTGTATTGTTAGGCGACATCAATATTGACATTAGTGGCGAATCTGTTGATAATAGAGCGGCGTCATATCTGGACCTCATCTCTTTACATGGATTGCTACCAGCATACAACTACCCCACGCATGGTCATACGTGTTTGGATCACATACTGTTGAAAACTAAGCTAAAAGCTAACTGCTTTATTTCTAGCACTTCAGTCACTGACCATGATTGCACTATGTTGTTCCTAGGTAATGCAAAGCACAGTGTTCAACCGGATAGGTACATAAAAACAATTGATTATTCTAAATTGGACCAGGATATAAACAAACTTTGTTTCGAAACTGTCTTAAATAGCGACGACGTTAACTCGGCAACTGATTCACTGATAACTTCTTTAATTAATACCATAAATGACAATACCACTACTAAAAAAATGTCTAAGAGGGATTGCTACAGGAAATCATGGGTTACTGACGGCTTTCTTAGGTGTATGAGGCATAGAGATGCCCTATATAAAAAAATGAAAAAGTACCCTAATGACGAAATTAACTCAATTTCCTACAAAAGGTACCGAAACTTCTGCAATAACCTGATAAAAAAAGTAAAACGAGAACATGATCGCAATGAGCTGAGAAAGGCAGGTAATAATAGCAAAACAATGTGGAAAGCCATAAAAAATATAACTCACACGAGTACTAGTAAAAAAGATGCAAGTGAACTATTAGGGCCAGGGGATACTACAGACACACTTAATTCTATAAATAAATACTTCGTTGAGGTGGGTGCTAGGCTAGCTCAGAATTTACTTAAAAGTAGATCTGGGGATCCAGTGACACTTACGAGTCAATCTACACTAAACTCAATGGCTCTTATTCCTACAGATGAGGCAGAAATTAGCGACATAATCCTTTCCTTAAAAAGTGGCAGTGCGGTAGGTTTGGATGGGATTTCCTCGGATGTAATCAAGCGTTATAGAGCTTTGCTACTGACACCGATTACACATATTTGCAACCTGGCTCTCCAAACAGGTGTTTTTCCAAATGCGTTTAAAAGATCATTCATCCACCCTATTCACAAATCTGGGGACAGAGACTGTGTTGCTAACTATAGGCCAATTTCCATACTCCCTGCGTTGTCAAAAATACTTGAGCGTGTAATGAATAAAAGACTGGTAAGCTACTTAAATAAATATAACATACTTGCCCCCTCACAGTATGGCTTTAGATCTAATAAATCCACTACTGACGCATTACTCGAGTTGACTAACTTCATAACGGAAAATTTGGATAAAAAGCAGAAAACGTTGGTGATCTTTCTGGATTTAGCAAAAGCGTTTGACACAGTTTCTGTCCCTTTACTTTGTAACAAGTTGGAAAACATGGGTATCCGAGGAATCCAACTTAAATTATTGAAAATTATTTGTCATCGAGGCTGCAGTGTGTTAAAATTGGCCATAATAACATAAGTACAGAACTTCCAGTGGAATTTGGGGTACCACAGGGTAGCGTCCTCGGGCCAACCTTATTTTTAATTTATATTAATGATTTAATTAAACTCCAACTCCCTGCAGGAAAAATAGTATCATTTGCGGATGACACAGCGCTTCTTTTTAGTGAAGACTCATGGCAGAAAGTATATAGCAATGCACAGATGGGTTTCAATACTGTGTGTAAATGGCTAAATGATAATTTACTAACCTTGAACGCAAGTAAAACGAAATGCATTGCCTTTGGAATAACTTCTAGGAGTACACAATCTTCTGAGACTCACCACATAAAAGCTCACACATGTTCATCAAAAGATGAGCACCCTTGTGCTTGTCCACTCATTGAAAACACATCTTGTGTAAAATACTTGGGTGTTCATGTAGATTCGAAACTTTCTTTCTATGCTCATGTTAATGCTACTACAGGAAGAATCCGTAAGCTCCTATACATTTTCAAAACTTTAAGACATGTAGCTGATACAAAATTAATACGCACAACTTATTTCGCCTTATGCCAATCCATCATTACCTACGGCATTATATCATGGGGAGGTACAACTAAAAGTAATCTTATAAATTTAGAGAGAGCTCAGAGGATGATACTGAAAGTATCATACTTCCTACCATATAGACACCCAACAACAGAGCTATACAAGACAAGTAATGTATTAACTGTCAGACAACTTTTTATATTGCACACGGTTATGAAAAAACATTCGTCTATAGACATTGATCATAACTCAAACAAACGTAGGCGTTATGAGGTTTGCAGTAGAGATTCAAAATACTCTACAGAATTTGCCCATAGATTTTATGGATTTTTAGGCGATTTTATTTACAATAAAATAAATACCATATTACATATACACGAGCTGCACAAGAACAAATGCAAATACATAGTAAAAACTTGGTTGCAAACTTTAGACTACGACGCCACGGAATTATTACTAAAACCATCATCGTAAATTGTCACCTATACGCCCACATACATCCGCACAGCAAACACACTCCACACACATGCACACACACACACACACACACACACACACTTAAACTCACACACACCCACGCACACACGCACTCAGCCGCAGGTCATAATTTTTATAATTTTTATTATTGTTATTTTATTTCATTTACGAATAATTATGCTACTTTGTTAATATTGTACTCTGTTTTAAATACCTACCGGTGATCTGGTATTTTTTACCGGATAATATCTAGGGGAAGACCTGGCGATCTGTGCTACAGGTTTGATTATCAAATCTACTACAGACGTCAGTTCTCTCACATTTTATGTATATTATTAGAGTTGGTTGTTTATAATAATTAGCAGTTGTGATGAGAAAATAAAGAATTATTTTATTTATTTATTTATTTATTTATCTTAAAACCTATAAATTATTATTTAACAGTTATGTCCGTAGCCCACTTGAATTTGCGAATAGGTACTGTGTGGCAACCTTGTCATCCAAATCATCAATCATGATATTTAATCAGGTCCCTACAATATTTTTTGCAGCTTGGTGTACTAACACTAAAATAAGTTACACGGTAAATAAGAAAAAAAAATGAAAAATATTGTTCCGAATCATTTTTGCATTTTATTTTTTGTAGAACGGTGTGGTATAAGGCATTGATTAATACCGTCTACCATCACATCCGCATGAAGAAGGTGCGTAGCCAGATGCGATTGGAGAGCGGGCTAAGCCGACAGCAGGCGCCAGGCCGGAGGCACCGTAAGCGGGGCCGGCGTAAGCTGGGGCGGCATAAGCAGGGGCGGCGTATGCGGGAGCGCCGTAGGAATAAGCGTTGTTGGCGGTGGCGGCACTCTCACTGGTGATGCCAATATTTCCGTTACCACAGCTGTAATCAGCGATGGCTAGGCCGCTGGTTGGCAGCTGGCTGTCAAAAGCCACGGCGGACACGAACGGCGTTTCGCCCCAAACGGCGATGGGCCCCTCGATAAGGAGCTCGGACTGCACAGACAGGCCGCTGGGGGCAAGGGGGGAGGCGCTGGACGTAGGGAACGCGCCGCCGCTGGTGCTGGCGAGTAGCAGCGCACCGGCGGCCGGCAGTGGACGCGCAGCTCCCTGGATTGCGTAGGGGGCTGCTACGTTGATCGCAGGAGCCATCACGTTGATTCCAGGCGCCACTCCATTGCACGCAGAGGCAGCCGGCTTGATCACGGGGGCTGGTCTAGACCCAATACAGTTCCCGGAAATAGCCTGGAATCAAATACGGCAATGATTCTTTGCAACATCGTGTTGAGGAAGATTGTATAAGGATATATAGTTATATACAGATTCCCAAAAGAAAGTAGTAAAAGTTAGTGGTCCATGCGGACGAAGTTGCGGGTAAAAGCTAGTTAGTATTACTATGGATAAATTAACACAAATTTCTTACCTGAACGAACAGGGCGGAAACGCAGAAGACAAATACGTTTTTAGCGGCCATGATGGTTTGTTTGCTGAGAAGGTAGACTTCACAATGGTGACAATAATTTTTAAATCAGCTTTTATACTAAACAGCCTGAAGCAATCTCAATACATTAGGTATTTACAATGATAAACAAATCGTGACTTATCATGTCTAGAATAGAAGCTCTATTTATTATTTCAATGCTTTATCACTATAACATTTTGAAATATATTATATTATCGACAATGAAACTGGGTAAAGAACATGATATTTATGAGTATAAATAGGTCAACAGTATGTCAATAAATCATTCACCTTTCGGTTAGTAGAACATTGAACATGTCTTCCTTTGCCTTCTTGCTCTGCGTGCAGGCCTGCCTCATTCAGGTAAGTCATATTTTTTTCTATTGTTCTACTTTCTTTACTACCTATTTTTTGTCATTTATTTATTTATTCCACAAACTTACAGTCTTACAGTCATATGTTATTTTTTTTATTTTTTTTTTATTTTTTACACCTGAAGTCAACAGCTTAGTTACAAAAATGTTAAACGAAACATCATTACTTTATCATAGGCCAATTACAGACTTCTATTATATTACTTAAACTAGTAAACAAATAAGGGTAGGAGTAGAATAAAAAAAAACAAGTCGACGTATCCAAAGAAAATTAGAAAAAATATTATTTGCATGGAGCACAGTGTGTGATGATGTTATCTGTTAATATGATTGTGTTGTGTTAATGATTGGTGGTGTGAGTGTGCGTGTAAAATCCTTCCGAGAGTAAACAAAGGTAAGTTTTAGGATCGGTTCACATGTGTCGGCATTATGTTTTAAAAATAATTAATAATTATAGTAATTTTTTATTAGAAAAAATATGCTTCTGATGGCATAATCTAGTGGTTCCTTATGTAGGTAACTAAATCAAAGTATCCGCACAATCATCATGTCTCCCACCCAACAGTACTACTCATGCAGATTAGCCAAGTAATGCGCGACTCAGTCAGACACATTAAATGCGTAAGTACTTACCCAATGCATCACTTATTATTTTTGAGTTTGTATGTTATTTGCTTTAAAAAGTGTTTCTTAGGAAATCGAAATAGGTCAATATCTGTAAATAATTTGTTATACGTCTTTGGGAGGCGCACGGCCAGGCTGTTTGCCGCGTAGTTGGCTCGCGCCTGCGGAACAGACAGCAATGCTGTGCGACGGGACCTTTTTGTAGTCGCGCATAGTTTTAACATTGTATTTATTAACTCAGGACAGTCAACGGTACTAGATACTGTATTATAAAGAAGTGACATATCTTGAACAATGCGTCGATTTTTCAGAGTTAACAAGTTATGTTAAGCTTTGCTTAGTTTGGGGCTAGATGGCGTTGTGTGAATTTGTCCACGAATATTTATTTATTTATTTATTTTATGTGTTTGACATGATTGTACGTAGTCACCATTCGGCATGCGAGAACGATAATTTAAATGTTTCAAAAATTTCATTTGCACTCGTTCCACAGCAATCTCATAAGTAACGTACTGCGGTTTCCATATTGAGCTACAATATTCAAGTTGACTTCGAACATATGCATAATATACAATTTTGATACACTCTAAATCGCAAAACTCTTTGGTGACCCTGTGTATGAATCCTAAATTTTTGAAAGCTTTGGACACAATATAATCTACATGAGAAGAAAAAGTGAGCTTGTTGTCTAAGAGAATACCAAGGTCACCAATTGAAGTTTCTTTCCTCAAGAGAGAGCCGTTCAGACTATATTGGAACTGCAACGCAACGCCGCGAGTAAAGGAAACATGTACACACTTATCGGTATTGACGTTTATCTTATTTACAACATAATAATGAGAAAGTCGATCTAAATCATCTTGCAACATTTGAGAGTCTTTTTGAGATTTAATTGTCATGTAAATCTTAGTGTCATCAGCATATAGTAAAAACCTTGCGAACCGAAAACATAACCCTATGTCATACAATTATACCAAATAGAAAAGCGGACCCAATACAGAACCCTGAGGGACGCCCGAAGGCATACCGACAAAGTTTGATCTATGGCCACCCACTACAACGGACTGTTGTCTTTTAGTAACGTACGACTGGATCCATCGCAAAAGATCTCCATGTATACCCAGCCGGCACAGTTTCCGCAAAAGAATGACGTGGTCCACCCGATCAAATGCTTTCTCGAAATCTGTATATATAACGTCCACCTGAGACCCAAAACCCATGCAACTGAGTACGTCATTTGTAAAAACAGCCAGATTAGTGTTTGTGGAACGGCCCTAAAATCCGTGTTGTTCGTTAGGTAACCCTTGCTTAACGACAGGCCAGACGCGATTATACATTAAACGCTCAAAACATTTACCAAGCACATTCAGTGAGGAAATAGGGCGATAATGTCTCACATTATTCTTTGATCCTTTTTTGTGAATCGGCACGATAAGCGCTTCTTTCCAAATAGACGGAAAGTGACACATATTTTAAGATTTATTAAATAATATAGTCACTGGTACGGTCAAAGATTCAGCGCATCTTTTGAACAAAATAGCCGGAAAACCATCACTGCCGGTACCCTTGTGTTCATCAATGTCCTTTAAGCATTTAAATACCTCCTCTGATGTCACTATCATGGAGTCAATGGTACTGGAGAACAAGAAATTATGCAAATCCTCGACTGGATAAGAATTGTCTGGTTGTACAACACCCTCAAAAAAGCAGCTAAATGCATTACATATTTCCCCTGCAGTTGTAAGCTTTTTCTCCTCATACGTCATAGTGCTAGGATACCCTGTCGCGGACTTTCGCTTCGAGTTAACGTAAGACCACAATGCTTTAGGATTGGATTTATTGCATCTTGAGAACGCTTAATAAAGTGTTTATAACATTCATCCTGCATTTTTTTCCCCTAGTGCGTAATAGTCGAAAGGTATCCCCGTCTCTGTCATTAGCATAACACTTCCAGCGAGCGTGTGCCTTAGCTTTCTCTCTTAACAAATTAATGAGTGCTTTACTATACCATATAGGATATTGACGGGGGCCATTTGATGTTATGATTGGCACATATTTATCAACAACTGTATTCAACTCAGCGTAGAAAATATCAACTACTTCCTCCACGTTCTTAGAGGATAAAAGATTAACCCAGTCGACTTCATTCAGATCAGAGTACATTTCAATTTAGAGTTATTCAGAGTTATCAAAGTCAATACTTTCAGTGTCTATATTCCTGTTAATTTTATATTATAATATACCTATTATCCGTTTCGCCATCGCTTCTTGATAAATATTTATTTCTATATGATAGGCTAAATACAAAAAAGGATGTTACTGAGTTTGTCAAATACTGGTATCCTCTTTGATATTCCTCATGACTAACAGTCATGGAATAGTGACTAGAATAGTGTTAGAGTGAAACCAACCTGTAAGCTACGCGTCGACTAGCCCGCACCGCAAGAGCCGCACGCGCCGCACGCATCGCATTGAGATATTGCTGACGTTGCTGATGGCATGGCCACACTGGCCGCACCGCACGAACCGCAATTGCGGGCAGGGTTGCCAACTGTGTGTCATGATTTGGTACTAATAATGACATCTCAAAAAATGCTTAGATGGTAACCCTGATTGCTCGTTCTCTGTGCTCTCTAAAAAAAATTAAGTCTTTGCTGTATGTCGGTTATAGGATTATCTTCTCTCAAAGTGAAAAAGAGAAACAAAAATATACGGTTATCTCTCCAAATTTATCACCAATATCATCAGTTTATTAACATATCATTTATTATCTTGCAATGGATATTGATGAAGATATCATTATTATCGGTTGTTTGTTGGCAGATGAAGAGGAGCGTAAACCTAAAAAACGTCAAGCATGGGTTCATGATATAAATTTGAAAAGACCAATATTTGGGGAATATTATTCGTTATTTGTTTCCCACTTATTACATGATGAAAAAAGATTATTGAGTGAAGTATTATTGAAGATCGAATAGATCTTCTGTTCAAAAAGCAACAAACAGATTAATTATTGGCGATGGTTCCATGACAACCAGTTCTCAATTTATTCTTCGTCAAAATATTTATTTTAAATATAATATTGCCTATTGTATGAAAATAGTTTTATAAAAATAACGCTCCGTAATTTATTTTTCGCCAAAGTCAAAAAACACATTAAAAAATTTATCCGCGCTATCTCCCAATTTCGCCAGTATGACAAAAAATTATCCAATGTGGCAACACTGTCAACGAGAATTTATTTCTTCAAAAGAGAAGATTATATTTTTGATTGCTCTATGGTCCAAAATCTTTGGTTTTGAGCAATAATCTAGAACTCTCAGTCACAAATTTAAAAAAAGTAACAATTGGCAATAGCAGAAGGTTCGAATGGGTACTTAACAACTTATATCCTTCGCTATCAGACATGTCATATGCACCATTAAAAAAGGAAACAAAATATAGATTGTGACTCAAGCTGTAAGTAGGCTCTAAAGTCGTAAATATTTGCAGTAAATTCTATAGTTTAATATCCGTGTGACGTCACGGGCCGGCCCTCAGGGTTCCCAACCCAGCGATTTCTTCCACAAATTTAGGGGTATATGGGATTAGATATTTTAGATAATGTTCATATTGTTGGGGTATATTTAGTGGCTTAGGTACTTTGTTTATATTTAATTTTACATAAAATTATTAAGGCAGATTAGAATATAGCTTTAGACGCTGTCTAAAAAGTGAAGCGACTTAGGAAATTATAAGATTGATTGACATCAACAAGTAATCAACCTGATTTAGAATAATGAAGACGTCCATCTTTTAGCTCCTATCTTGTTGTATACAGACGATCCTCATTATTCAATCAGTTATGCTTAGGTATCTACTTGTTGATTTCAATCAATCTTATAATTTCGCTGGTTGCTAAACTTCTTAGACAGAGTCTAACACATTAAGTTCACAAATGTTGTACGCGTACAAGGAAGGAGATTAATGTCTTAGAGGCCAGCTCAGAACATTTATTTTGTTATAAAATTCGTCAGCAGCGTTTCCTGTTTTTTGATTTACGTGCCAAGCGTGGAGTTTGTGACAAACCCCCCCACTAGTTTATAGCAGGCTTAAATACTGAAGTGCAGTTACAATTTAAACTCACAATTTTTTTCTTATATTTATGGGTAAATATTTTAGGACTTAGTCTCCCATTTCAGGCAAATAACGCCTTTTTTTCTTGTATCCCTGTCCGCATCGCCCGCATTTTATGCTGGTATCCCTAACTACTGACAATGCGGTGCGGCTGTGCGGCGCGGCCAGTGCGGGTAGTGAACGCACTCCTATACAAACTCATACATAGCAACCCGAAATGCGATGCGTGCGGCGCGTGCGGCTCGTGCGGTGCGGGCTAGTCGACGCGTAGCTTTAATTGGCTTTAAACCATATAGACAATTACAGGTTTATTACATGACTCTGAACTACTGTTTTTTTAATGTTAGACTGAGCTGTTGGTTCACCAATAAAATAAAATAAAATAAAGTCCTGAAGGTTTTTTTTTTTGTATTTATTTATTTAATTCAAAGTACATTTTGTATCTTAACACTAAATGACACAAAACCCGGATGGGTTTGTCTGTGTCTACCTGGCTATTTATTACAAAACACACTCGTTCACTACAAAATCGAATTTTTCCAAGTTTAACGGATACACATCCACATTATCAATATCCATTTTTCATTCCAATAAAATATTGTGTTTTCTCGACACAATACCACATCACTAATGTAAACAAATCAAAACACAATTATAAGAGTACACTTGGGGGTAACTTGTGCTCTGATCGGTGCCAAACAATTTCAGTCTACCCACCTCAAAAAAGTAAAGATACTAGGTACAACAATAATGTTAGCATGTGGCGCACCGGGCGAAAGGTTCATGAAGATGAAGTTCATGAAGAGAGATTATGAAGGCATTGATCCATGAAACAATAAAAATTGTGTTGATCCGGCATTAACAGTGAGGCAACTACCATCTGACCTCCATGATTCTGTCTATAGGGAAACCTAATCAGATTGTGATCTATGATGTATCGTGTAAGTTGGTTTAGTTTTTCATGAACAAGTCAGCTGCCAGTGAGGTTCGGAGACTTTCTTCATCCTTGTCATATGACTGGCCAAATCTTTCCTAAATTAGTCACTCGTCTGGCATACGAGGCCGTTGAGGTCCATTACAACGATGTCTAAAGCTTTGTATCCGACGTTAAGTGGCTTTCAAACTAAGTATCACAGAAGATTATCTTTTCGGTGTCAGCGCAGCTAGGCCGGGGAACTGTATTTATTACACGAGATAAGTGTTTTTTGTTTTATTTGTTTTTCATGAACAATTTTATTTTATTTAGGCGGTGTTTGGATGCGGAAGCTGCGGTGGTGCGAGTGGCGTCGCTAGCGGTTGGTCCGCGGCGACATATGGCGCCCCGAGTGATTGGGCTGCGACGACGTACAGTGCCCCGAGTGCGTTGTTCGCCGCATCACCTGCCGCTTTGCCTTTGGTCGCCGCCGGCAGCCTGGCCGGTCCCGCCCAGAGCAACTTGTTGTTGCCCCAAGCGTACACGGCCACTGGCACCGGCTATACAGCTGCTGCCGGTGAGCTGCCTATCGCCGGCTCCACCCTCGTCGCCGGCCGTGTGCCGGTGTCCGGTGCTGCTTTATTTGACGGCATCGTGCCGGCAGTTGGCTCTGTGTCTATCTCTGGCCACTGCGACTGCAGCTGCAATGATCGTATATATTATTGAAGCAACAACTTTGAGACAAAATAAAGTTTTGATTTCATTCTATTATGGTTTTTTATTATATTCCATACTTTTTTTTAATTTTAAGTATGTCTTTACTTACAAGCAAGCATAGTCTTGGAACTCATGTCGTCATTTGTCGAATATATGTTCGTTTCCATGGGTGTTTCCAGGTGGTGTAAACGAACAGCAATCTGTAAGCAAATACGCGCTGTCTGGAGCAGTCGTTGTTTCTGGACGGTTGTTGAGTTGGAAGACGAGCTATCCTTACCCGCCTCACTTTTTAGTCAGTCTACTTTCCCTTGATTGCTTCATTATTTCATTGCCAAGAGCATATGATCCATACAATTTCGAAAAGGTGCCGAAACTAATTTTACGTTAGTCGTTTCACTTTATGCCGATCAAAACAGTTTTTAGAAATCGCTACGTAAGGTACGTCAGTTTTTATGACGCTCCAATTTCCGTCATGCACATCGTTTATGAAAAGAAGACATATATAAAAATCAAAGGTTTGTTATGAAAAAATAAACCTTTGATGAAATATGAAAACAATCTGAAAGGAGACTGGGCAAAAGTTATCTATGAACCAGCAGCATTACGGTGATGACCTATGGGTTGGGGTGCCTCAGCTGCATATTTGTACAAGATAGCATCAAAACCGGTCTTGGCAGTTTCGAGAAAAAAACATTTTTTTGTCGCATTTGTATGACAAGTGCGGTATTCTTTGTCAGCAGTCTCAATCAGCAGCGACATGGTTAAAGAGTAAAGGTTGAGGACCTTCAGCTCTGTTCTCATGCCGCATGATATCAAAATCTGTCCCGGCAGTTTCGAAAATACGACACTTGTCATACAAGTGTGACAAAATAATGCTTTTTTCTCGAAACTGCCGAGACGGATTTTGATGTCGTGTGGCATAAGAACATAGTTGAGGATGTTCAACCTATACTCTGTAACCATGTCGCTGCTGGTTCTAAAAATACGGCACTTGTCATACAAATGTGACAAATGAATGCTTTTTTTCGGTCCAATTTTGATATCATGCAGTATTACAATAAAGTTGAAGATCTTCAACCCATATACTGTAATGATAACTCCATCGGTTCATAGTAAAGGGCACTTCCCAAACAAGTACCTTTGTTCTTGTTGTTTCGTATGTTATGTAGTAAGCAAAGGTACGATAATTGATCAAAGATCCTGGTATAGTTTACGACGATTTTTAAATAAATAATAGAGCCGATGAAATAATTCTAGCATGGGACGATAGTTTCTTCCATTTTTCATGTCCTGAAAGTTCGATTCGAAATAGCTGTGAACCATTATATAGCTCAGTTTTTGACTGGGAAATGTAATTTTAAAGATAAATTGCACTCTTTCGCATTTGTGCCCTCACTCTATAGCGAGATTTATTTGGAAAATAGTTTGCAATTCGGAAATTTGTGCAATTTGAGATTCTTGAGATCGAGTTCCATAGGGGAATAATGTAAGTTTTGAGGTTCTAATCGATTGAAAATAGATAAGCGACCGAGACGTTCCACCAACAATGTACCAGTTTCCAGTTTCTCTACACGTTTGATCTGTCAAGCTGCTAGGTTATGGACAAATTGCCTAAGCACATTTCTTATACAAACTTGATTATATAAGAACAAATAGAAACCTTTGTAAATCACTTTTCCAAGTCAATGTGTATGATTGATGCCTATGATGAGATAACATCAAACACGCGGTGGTATTATGGTGTTCCCCGATGCCGAACGAACGAGGTTTCAGCAAATATCTTGAAAAAACCTTGAGAAAACCTCTTCAACTTCGTAAAGTTATCAGATTAAAGAATTTTAGGTTTAACTCGATTGCATACGTAAATCCTGAAATACCGCCGCGATCGGCCGGCACAACTTTTACTATACCAACTATCTTAAAGCCGATTAAAGAGATACGCTCCAGCCCTATAACGTCCAAAACATCAGTTTGTGGAAAGGAAGGCAAAGCAACCATCCGTTCTACAAAAGATCTGTCTGTGGGGAGAAGGAAGCGGCAAGAAATCCTTTATTAGACTAGCTTCTGCCCACGACTTCGTCAGTGTGGAAGTCGTTTTTAGGGCATGGCATATTTTTTCCAAACAACAATTTTAAATGATAATAGGTAGTACATACTACGGAGAAGTCAAGGTGTATATCGGGTTCCACACAGTCTAATTAGGTGAAACATTACTCAAATTTTAAGGTAAACCTTAAACTGCCAAACTATGAAATTTCGATAAAAGTAAATTTCTCGCCATATCCATATTTCTTATAGTTTAGCTGGTTTATTTTGGCTCTACATTAGGTGTTCCTGTTTCCTAAATCAATTATACAATTTTTGTTGTCCAGGCTTAATAGCTGCACAACATAAAAAGTAATATAAATATAGTAATAAATTCCTCTATTACTTCATTAAGGTATTGATGGATAAGGCTTTGTGTATTGGAGAAGCGATGGGAAGTGCGACAGCGATATTTAAAAGTAAAAGTTCTTCTCTTAGTAAAAGAGATGTGTCAGTATCGTAGCTTTATGCACTCGATGGTTTCTGCCTAACCTTTATGACATACGAGTAATAATTATGACAGATTTCCTTCCGAAAAGCCCTAATACCACCAGCAGTTCTTCAGTGAATCCCTAGCAATGACGCGTGTAACTAGAGTCAAAATAGCTAGCTACTCGTAGACCAATTAAAATGTCTGGCAATAACGTCAATCAACGTCACCAACGGCAAAAGGTGTTTGAAGTGAAGATTGTAGCTTTTGGACCTCGATAGTCTCTGCAAAGGTACCCTTTGAGATACGACTATGAATGTAACTATGATAGTTTTCCTTTCAAGTAGCCCTAATACCATTTGCAGTTTTCCAGTGACACCCAAGCATTATCGCGTGTAGCTAGTGTCAAAATAGTGGGCTGCTCGTCAACCATGGTGCCCGAAACAATACTCATAAAATTTCAAGAAATTAAGCTTAAAATTATTAGCCACTGGAGTATTGTTGTGTCAACATTCATAAGTATTATCATTCATTTTATTCCACATCTACTTGTGGCGGCTGAAACTGTTGAAACTGCTGAAATTTACAAATTTCCCTTTAAATGATTTGTCTTACAAAACAGGTTGCTGTAATATTTTTCGCAACTTGGTGTAGAGTGCAATTAGTTACTAGGTGAATGAGTAAATAAAATTTTGAACGAGCATTTTAATTGTTTTTTGCAATACATTTTTTGAATGAAGTTGTTTCCTTCTCCAAAGTGGTAGATGGCATTGATCAATATCGTCTGCCATCACATCCGCATAAAGAAGGCGCGAAACCAGATGCGATTGGAGCGCGGGCTACGCCGACAGCGGATGCCAGGGCGGGGGCGGCATAAGCGGGAGCGGCATAAGCAGGGGCGGCAAAAGCGGGCGCGGCGTACGCAGGAGCGGCGTAGGAGTACTCGTTGTAGGCAGGGGCGGCGCTCTCGCTGGTGATGCCAATATTTCCGTTACCACAGCTGTAATCAGCGATGGCTAGGCCGCTGGTGGGCAGCTGGCTGTCAAAAGCCACGGCGGACACGAACGGCGTCTCACCCCAAACGGCGATGGGCCCCTCGATAAGGAGCTCGGACTGCACAGACAGGCCGCTGGGGGCAAGGGGGGAGGCGCTGGACGTAGGGAACGCGCCGCCGCTGGTGCTGGCGAGTAGCAGCGCACCGGCGGCCGGCAGTGGACGCGCAGCTCCCTGGATTGCGTAGGGGGCTGCTACGTTGATCGCAGGAGCCATCACGTTGATCCCAGGCGCCACTCCATTGCACGCAGAGGCAGCCGGCTTGATCACGGGGGCTGGTCTAGACCCAATACAGTTCCCGGAAATAGCCTGGAATCAAATACGGCAATGAATCTTTGCAACATCGTGTTGAGGAAGATTGTATAAGGATAGATAGTTATATACAGATTCCCAAAAGAAAGTAGTAAAAGTTAGTGGTCCATGCGGACGAAGTTGCGGGTAAAAGCTTGTTAGTATTACTATAGATAAATTAACACAAATTTCTTACCTGAACGAACAGGGCGGAAACGCAGAAGACAAATACGTTTTTAGCGGCCATGATGGTTTGTTTGCTGAGAAGGTAGACTTCACAATGGTGACAATAATTTTTAAATCATCTTTTATACTAAACAGCCTGAAGCAATCTCAATACATTAGGTATTTACAATGATAAACAAATCGTGACTTATCATGTCTAGAATAGAAGCTCTATTTATTATTTCAATGCTTTATCACTATAAAATTTTGAAATATATTATATTATCGACAATGAAACTGGGTAAAATACATGATATTTATGAGTATAAATAGGTCAACAGTATGTCAATAAATCATTCACCTTTCGGTTAGAAGAACATTGAACATGTCTTCCTTTGCCTTCTTGCTCTGTGTGCAGGCCTGCCTCATTCAGGTAAGTCATATTTTTTTCAATTGTTCTACTTTCTTTACTGCCTATTTTTCGTCATTTATTTATTTATTCCACAAACTTTACAGTCTTACAGTCATATGTTATCAAAGTCAATACTGGCCTCTTTCAGTGTCTATATTCCTGTTAATTTTATATTATAATATACCTATTATCCGTTTCGCCATCGCTTCTTGATAAAGATTTATTTCTATTATGATAGGCTAAATACAAAAAAGGATGTTACTGAGTTTGTCAAATACTGGTATCCTCTTTGATATTCCTCATGACTAACAGTCATGGAATAGTGACTAGAATAGTGTTAGAGTGAAACCAACCTTTAATTGGCTTTAAACCATATAGACAATTACAGGTTTATTACATGACTCTGAACTACTGTTTTTTTAATGTTACACTGAGCTGTTGGTTTACCAATAAAATAAAATAAAATAAGAAAGTCCTGAAGGATTATGAAGGCATTGATCCATGAAACAATAAAAATTGTGTTGATCCGGCATTAACAGTGAGGCAACTACCATCTGACCTCCATGATTCTGTCTATAGGGAAACCTAACCAGATTGTGATCTATGATGTATCGTGTAAGTTGGTTTAGTTTTTCATGAACAAGTCAGCTGCCAGT
Organism: Blastobasis lacticolella; assembly: GCA_905147135.1. Classification (NCBI taxonomy): domain Eukaryota; kingdom Metazoa; phylum Arthropoda; class Insecta; order Lepidoptera; family Blastobasidae; genus Blastobasis; species Blastobasis lacticolella. The sequence goes on from LR990067.1 coordinate 3,708,098, forward strand.
GAGGTTCGGAGACTTTCTTCATCCTTGTCATATGACTGGCCAAATCTTTCCTAAATTAGTCACTCGTCTGGCATACGAGGCCGTTGAGGTCCATTACAACGATGTCTAAAGCTTTGTATCCGACGTTAAGTGGCTTTCAAACTAAGTATCACAGAAGATTATCTTTTCGGTGTCAGCGCAGCTAGGCCGGGGAACTGTATTTATTACACGAGATAAGTGTTTTTTGTTTTATTTGTTTTTCATGAACAATTTTATTTTATTTAGGCAGTGTTTGGATGCGGAAGCTGCGGTGGAGCGAGCGGCGCCGCTAGCGGTTGGCCCGCGACGACGTACGGCGCCCCTAATGCTTGGGCCGCGACGACGTACAGTGCCCCGAGCGCTTTTTCCGCGGCATTACCTGCCTCTTTGCCTTTGGCCGGCAGCCTGGCTGGTCCCGCCCAGAGCAACCTGTTGTTGCCCCAAGCGTACACGGCCACTGGCACCGGCTATACAGCTGCTGCCGGTGAGCTGCCTGTCGCCGGCTCCACCCTCGTCGCCGGCCGTGTGCCGGTGTCCGGTGCTGCTTTATTTGACGGCATCGTGCCGGCAGTTGGCTCTGTGTCTATCTCTGGCCACTGCGGCTGCAGCTGCAATGATCGTATCTATTATTGAAGCAACAACTTTGAGACAAAATAAAGTTTTGATTTCATTCTATTATGGTTTTTTATTATATTCCATACTTTTTTTTAATTTTAAGTATGTCTTTACTTACAAGCAAGCATAGTCTTGGAACTCATGTCGTCATTTGTCGACTATATGTTCGTTTCCATGGGTGTTTCCACTGGCGACCCCATAAGTGACTCCAGGTGGTGTAAACGAACAGCAATCTGTAAGCAAATACGCGCTGTCTGGAGCAGTCGTTGTGTCTGGACGGTTGTTGAGTTGGAAGACGAGCTATCCTTACCCGCCTCACTTTTTAGTCAGTCTACTTTCCCTTGATTGCTTCATTATTTCATTGCCAAGAGCATATGATCCATACAATTTCGAAAACGTGCCGAAACTAATTTTACGTTAGTCGTTTCACTTTATGCCGATCAAAACAGTTTTTGAGAAATCGCCACGTAAGGTACGTCAGTTTTTATGTCGCTCCAATTTCCGTCGTGCACATCGTTTATGAAAAAGAAGACATATATAAAAATCAAAGGTTTGTTATGATAAAATAAAACTTTGATGAAATATGAAAAAAATCTGAAAGGAGACTGGGCAAAAGTTACGGTGATGACCTATGAGTTGGGGTGCCTCAGCTGCATATTTGTACAAGATAGCATCAAAACCGGTCTTGGCAGTTTCGAGAAAAAAACATTTCTTTGTCGCTTTTGTATGACAAGTGCGGTATTCTTTGAATCAGCAGCGACATGGTAAAGGATTAAAGAGTAAAGGTTGAGGACCTTCAGCTCTGTTCTCATGCCGCATGATATCAAAATCTGTCCCGGCAGTTTCGAAAATACGACACTTGTCATACAAGTGTGACAAAATAATGATTTTTTCTCAAAAACTGCCGGGACGGATTTTGATGTCGTGTGGCATAAGAACATAGTTGAGGGTGTTCAACCTATACTCTGTAACCATGTCGCTGCTGGTTCTAAAAATACGGCACTTGACATACAAATGTGACAAATGAATGCTTTTTTTTCGGTCCAATTTTGATATTATTAAAATTCATTTATTTCAGACGAAGTAGTCCATATTACATTAGGATGTCAACGTTATGAGTACAATGTCAAATAATTAAAATATAATTCATTAGTATTACAATTGAAATGTCAAGATCTAAATATAATACCATCGATATGTCAAAAATTTTAATTCCAATTTTCAATAAATTCAAGTAACATGTCTAATTTTTTTTTGTTAGTAAAGCATATTTCGTAATATAAAGTTAGTGTATAATTGTATTTAAAGTATAATTAATCTAAAGACTGATATCATGCAGTATTACAATAAAGTTGAAGATCTTCAACCCATATACTGTAATGATAACGCCATCGGTTCATAGTAAAGGGCACTTCCCAAACAAGTACCTTTGTTCTTGTTGTTTCGTATGTTATGTCGTAAGCAAAGGTACGCGGTAGGACACTTGGAACATACCCGTAATATTAAATAAATTGATCAAAGATCCTGGTATAGTTTACGACGATTTTTAAATAAATGGTATAGCCGATGAAATAATTCTAGCATGGGACGATATTTTCTTCCGTTTTTCATGTCCTGAAAGCTCGATTCGAAATAGCTGTGAACTATTATATAGCTCAGTTTTTGACTGGGAAATGTAATTTCAAAGATAAATTGCACTCTTTCGCATTTGTGCCCTCACTCTATAGCGAGATTTATTTGGAAAATAGTTTGCAATTCGGAAATTTGTGCAATGTGAGATTCTTGAGATCGAGTTCCATAGGGGAATAATGTAAGTTTTGAGGTTCTAATCGATTGAAAATAGATAAGCGACCGAGACGTTCCACCAACAATGTACCAGTTTCCAGTTTCTCTACACGTTTGATCTGTCAAGCTGCTAGGTTATGGACAAATTGCCTAAGCACATTTCTTATACAAACTTGATTATATAACAACAAATAGAAACCTTTGTAAATCACTTTTCCAAGTCAATGTGTATGATTGATGCCTATGATGAGATAACATCAAACACGCGGTGGTATTATGGTGTTCCCCGATGCCGAACGAACGAGGTTTCAGCAAATATCTTGAAAAAACCTTGAGAAAACCTCTTCAACTTCGTAAAGTTATCAAATTAAAGAATTTTATGTATAACCCGATCGCATACGTCGATCCTGAAATACCGCCGCGGTCGGCCGGCACAACTTTTACTATACCAACTATTTTAAAGCCGATTAAAGAGATACGCTCTAGCCCTATAACGTCCAAAACATCAGTTTGTGGAAAGGAAGGGAAAGCAACCATCCGTTCTACCAAAGATCTGTCTGTGGGGAGAAGGAAGCGGCAAGAAATCCTTTATTAGACTAGCTTCTGCCCACGACTTCGTCAGTGTGGAAGTCGTTTTTAGGGCATGGCATATTTTTTCCAAACAACAATTTTAAATGATAATAGGTAGTACATACTACGGAGAAGTCAAGGTGTATATCGGGTTCCACACAGTCTAATTAGGTGAAACATTACTCAAATTTTAAGGTAAACTTTAAACTGCCAAACTATGAAATTTCTATAAAAGTAAATTTCTCGCCATATCCATATTTCTTATAGTTTAGCTGGTTTATTTTGGCTCTACATTAGGTGTTCCTGTTTCCTAAATCAATTATACAATTTTTGTTGTCCAGGCTTAATAGCTGCACAACATAAAAAGTAATATAAATATAGTAATAAATTCCTCTATTACTTCATTAAGGTATTGATGGATAAGGCTTTGTGTATTGGTGAAGCGATGGGAAGTGCGACAGCGATATTTAAAAGTAAAAGTTCTTCTCTTAGTAAAAAAGATGTGTCAGTATCGTAGCTTTATGCACTCGATGGTTTCTGCCTAACCTTTATGACATACGAGTAATAATTATGACAGATTTCCTTCCGAAAAGCCCTAATACCACCAGCAGGTCTTCAGTGAATCCCTAGCAATGACGCGTGTAACTAGAGTCAAAATAGCTAGCTACTTGTAGACCAAATAAAATGTCTGGCAATAACGTCAATCAACGTCACCAACGGCTAAAGGTGTTTGAAGTGAAGATTGTAGCTTTTGGACCTCGATAGTCTCTGCAAAGGTACCCCTTGAGATACGACTATGAATGTAACTATGATAGTTTTCCTTTCAAGTAGCCCTAATACCATTTGCAGTTTTCCATTGACACCCAAGCATTATCGCGTGTAGCTAGTGTCAAAATAGTGGGCTGCTCGTCAACCATGGTGCCCGAAACAATACTCATAAAATTTCAAGTAATTAAACTTAAAATGATTAGCCACTGGAGTATTGTTGTGTCGACATTCATAAGTATTATCATTCATTTTATTCCACACCTACTTGTGGCGGCTGAAACTGTTCAAACTGCTGAAATTTACAAATTTCCCTTTAAATGATTTGTCTTACAAAACAGGTTGCTGTAATATTTTTCGCAACTTGGTGTAGAGTGAAATAAGTTACTAGGTGAATAAAAAAAAAATTTTGAACGAGCATTTTTATTGTTTTTTGCAATACATTTTTTGAATGAAGTTGTTTCCTCCTCCAAAGTTGTAGATGGCATTGATCAATATCGTCTACCATCACATCCGCATAAAGAAGGCGCGAAACCAGATGCGATTGGAGCGCGGGCTACGCCGACAGCGGATGCCAGGGCGGGGGCGGCATAAGCGGGAGCGGCATAAGCAGGGGCGGCAAAAGCGGGCGCGGCGTACGCAGGAGCGGCGTAGGAGTACTCGTTGTAGGCAGGGGCGGCGCTCTCGCTGGTGATGCCAATATTTCCGTTACCACAGCTGTAATCAGCGATGGCTAGGCCGCTGGTGGGCAGCTGGCTGTCAAAAGCCACGGCGGACACGAACGGCGTCTCGCCCCAAACGGCGATGGGCCCCTCGATAAGGAGCTCGGACTGCACAGACAGGCCGCTGGGGGCAAGGGGGGAGGCGCTGGACGTAGGGAACGCGCCGCCGCTGGTGCTGGCGAGTAGCAGCGCACCGGCGGCCGGCAGTGGACGCGCAGCTCCCTGGATTGCGTAGGGGGCTGCTACGTTGATCGCAGGAGCCATCACGTTGATCCCAGGCGCCACTCCATTGCACGCAGAGGCAGCCGGCTTGATCACGGGGGCTGGTCTAGACCCAATACAGTTCCCGGAAATAGCCTGGAATCAAATACGGCAATGAATCTTTGCAACATCGTGTTGAGGAAGATTGTATAAGGATAGATAGTTATATACAGATTCCCAAAAGAAAGTAGTAAAAGTTAGTGGTCCATGCGGACGAAGTTGCGGGTAAAAGCTAGTTAGTATTACTATAGATAAATTAACACAAATTTCTTACCTGAACGAACAGGGCGGAAACGCAGAAGACAAATACGTTTTTAGCGGCCATCATGGTTTGTTTGCTGAGAAGGAAGACTTCACAATGGTGACAATAATTTTTAAATCAGCTTTTATACTAAACAGCCTGAAGCAATCTCAATACATTAGGTATTTACAATGATAAACAAATCGTGACTTATCATGTCTAGAATAGAAGCTCTATTTATTATTTCAATGCTTTATCACTATAAAATTTTGAAATATATTATATTATCGACAATGAAACTGGGTAAAGAACATGATATTTATGAGTATAAATAGGTCAACAGTATGTCAATAAATCATTCACCTTTCGGTTAGTAGAACATTGAACATGTCTTCCTTTGCCTTCTTGCTCTGTGTACAGGCCTGCCTCATTCAGGTAAGTCATATTTTTTTCTATTGTTCTACTTTCTTTACTACCTATTTTTTGTCATTTATTTATTTATTCCACAAACTTTACAGTCTTACAGTCATATGTTATCAAAGTCAATACCGGCCTCTTTCAGTGTCTATATTCCTGTTAATTTTATATTATAATATACCTATTATCCGTTTCGCCATCGCTTCTTGATAAAGATTTATTTCTATTATGATAGGCTAAATACAAAAAAGGATGTTACTGAGTTTGTCAAATACTGGTATCCTCTTTGATATTCCTCATGACTAACAGTCATGGAATAGTGACTAGAATAGTGTTAGAGTGAAACCAACCTTTAATTGGCTTTAAACCATATAGACAATTACAGGTTTATTACATGACTCTGAACTACTGTTTTTTTAATGTTACACTGAGCTGTTGGTTTACCAATAAAATAAAATAAAATAAAATAAGAAAGTCCTGAAGGATAATGAAGGCATTGATCCATGAAACAATAAAAATTGTGTTGATCCGGCATTAACAGTGAGGCAACTACCATCTGACCTCGATGATTCTGTCTATAGGGAAACCTAACCAGATTGTGATCTATGATGTATCGTGTAAGTTGGTTTAGTTTTTCATGAACAAGTCAGCTGCCAGTGAGGTTCGGAGACTTTCTTCATCCTTGTCATATGACTGGCCAAATCTTTCCTAAATTAGTCACTCGTCTGGCATACGAGGCCGTTGAGGTCCATTACAACGATGTCTAAAGCTTTGTATCCGACGTTAAGTGGCTTTCAAACTAAGTATCACAGAAGATTATCTTTTCGGTGTCAGCGCAGCTAGGCCGGGGACCTGTATTTATTACACGAGATAAGTGTTTTTTGTTTTATTTGTTTTTCATGTTCAATTTTATTTTATTTAGGCGGTGTTTGGATGCGGAAGCTGCGGTGGAGCGAGCGGCGCCGCTAGCGGTTGGCCCGCGACGACGTACGGCGCCCCTAATGCTTGGGCCGCGACGACGTACAGTGCCCCGAGCGCTTTTTCCGCGGCATTACCTGCCGCTTTGCCTTTGGCCGGCAGCCTGGCTGGTCCCGCCCAGAGCAACCTGTTGTTGCCCCAAGCGTACACGGCCACTGGCACCGGCTATACAGCTGCTGCCGGTGAGCTGCCTGTCGCCGGCTCCACCCTCGTCGCCGGCCGTGTGCCGGTGTCCGGTGCTGCTTTATTTGACGGCATCGTGCCGGCAGTTGGCTCTGTGTCTATCTCTGGCCACTGCGGCTGCAGCTGCAATGATCGTATCTATTATTGAAGCAACAACTTTGAGACAAAATAAAGTTTTGATTTCATTCTATTATGGTTTTTTATTATATTCCATACTTTTTTTTAATTTTTAATATCCCTTTACTTACAAGCAAGCATAGTCTTGGAACTCATGTCGTCATTTGTCGACTATATGTTCGTTTCCATGGGTGTTTCCACTGGCGACCCCATAAGTGACTCCAGGTGGTGTAAACGAACAGCAATCTGTAAGCAAATACGCGCTGTCTGGAGCAGTCGTTGTGTCTGGACGGTTGTTGAGTTGGAAGACGAGCTATCCTTACCCGCCTCACTTTTTAGTCAGTCTACTTTCCCTTGATTGCTTCATTATTTCATTGCCAAGAGCATATAAAACAGCAACCTTATGATTCGCTATAATGCCTACCTAACCACTTATATTACCTATTCACACTATTCCGAATATAAATTATCTACTTATCTAATTATCACTAAAAAAACTAACACCATGTATAAAAACTAAAAACGAGGTAATAAAGAACTGTGCAGGGTGTGTATATCGCTCTCGCTCTAACTTAAAAATCGCAATATCATCGAACTCTTTCGCCCGGTGCGCCACATGCTAACATTATTGTTGTACCTAGTATCTTTACTTTTTTGAGGTGGGTAGACTGAAATTGTTTGGCACCGATCAGAGCACAAGTTACCCCCAAGTGTACTCTTATAATTGTGTTTTGATTTGTTTACATTAGTGATGTGGTATTGTGTCGAGAAAACACAATATTTTATTGGAATGAAAAATGGATATTGATAATGTGGATGTGTATCCGTTACTTATAACTTGGAAAAATTAGATTTTGTAGTGAACGAGTGTTTTTTGTAATAAATAGCCAGGTAGACACAGACAAACCCATCCGGGTTTTGTGTCATTTAGTGTTAAGATACAAAATGTACTTTGAATTAAATAAATAAATACAAAATACAAATATGATCCATACAATTTCGAAAAGGTGCCGAAACTAATTTTACGTTAGTCGTTTCACTTTATGCCGATCAAAACAGTTTTTGAGAAATCGCCACGTAAGGTACGTCAGTTTTTATGTCGCTCCAATTTCCGTCCTGCACATCGTTTATGAAAAAGAAGACATATATAAAAATCAAAGGTTTGTTATGAAAAAATTAAACTTTGATGAAATATGAAAAAAATCTGAAAGGAGACTGGGCAAAAGTTACGGTGATGACCTATGAGTTGGGGTGCCTCAGCTGCATATTTGTGCAAGATAGCATCAAAACCGGTCTTGGCAGTTTCGAGAAAAAAACATTTCTTTGTCGCATTTGTATGACAAGTGCGGTATTCTTTGAATCAGCAGCGACATGGTTAAAGAGTAAAGGTTGAGGACCTTCAGCTCTGTTCTCATGCCGCATGATATCAAAATCTGTCCCGGCAGTTTCGAAAATACGACACTTGTCATACAAGTGTGACAAAATAATGCTTTTTTCTCGAAACTGCCGGGACGGATTTTGATGTCGTGTGGCATAAGAACATAGTTGAGGGTGTTCAACCTATACTCTGTAACCATGTCGCTGCTGGTTCTAAAAATACGGCACTTGTCATACAAATGTGACAAATGAATGCTTTTTTTTCGGTCCAATTTTGATATCATGCAGTATTACAATAAAGTTGAAGATCTTCAACCCATATACTGTAATGATAACGCCATCGGTTCATAGTAAAGGGCACTTCCCAAACAAGTACCTTTGTTCTTGTTGTTTCGTATGTTATGTCGTAAGCAAAGGTACGCGGTAGGACACTTGGAACATACCCGTATTATTAAATAAATTGATCAAAGATCCTGGTATAGTTTACGACGATTTTTAAATAAATGGTAGAGCCGATGAAATAATTCCAGCATGGGACGATATTTTCTTTCGTTTTTCATGTCCTGAAAGCTCGATTCGAAATAGCTGTGAACTATTATATAGCTCAGTTTTTGACTGGGAAATGTAATTTCAAAGATAAATTGCACTCTTTCGCATTTGTAGCGAGATTTATTTGGAAAATAGTTTGCAATTCGGAAATTTGTGCAATGTGAGATTCTTGAGATCGAGTTCCATAGGGGAATAATGTAAGTTTTGCGGTTCTAATCGATTGAAAATAGATAAGCGACCGAGACGTTCCACCAACAATGTACCAGTTTCCAGTTTCTCTACACGTTTGATCTGTCAAGCTGCTAGGTTCTTGACAAATTGCCTAAGCACATTTCTTATACAAACTTGATTATGTAAGAACAAATAGAAACCTTTGTAAATCACTTTTCCAAGTCAATGTGTATGATTGATGCCTATGATGAGATAACATCAAACACGCGGTGGTATTATGGTGTTCCCCGATGCCGAACGAACGAGGTTTCAGCAAATATCTTGAAAAAACCTTGAGAAAACCTCTTCAACTTCGTAAAGTTATCAGACTAAAGAATTTTAGGTATAACCCGATCGCATACGTCGATCCTAAAATACCGCCGCGGTCGGCCGGCACAACTTTTACTATACCAACTATCTTAAAGCCGATTAAAGAGATACGCTCCAGCCCTAGAACGTCCAAAACATCAGTTTGTGGAAAGGAAGGGAAAGCAACCATCCGTTCTACAAAAGATCTGTCTGTGGGGAGAAGGAGGCGGCAAGAAATCCTTTATTAGACTAGCTTCTGCCCACGACTTCGTCAGTGTGGAAGTCGTTTTTAGGGCATGGCATATTTTATCCAAACAACAATTTTAAATGATAATAGGTAGTACATACTACGGAGAAGTCAAGGTGTATATCGGGTTCCACACAGTCTAATTAGGTGAAACATTACTCAAATTTTAAGGTAAACCTTAAACTGCCAAACTATGAAATTTCTATAAAAGTAAATTTCTCGCCATATCCATATTTCTTATAGTTTAGCTGGTTTATTTTGGCTCTACATTAGGTGTTCCTGTTTCCTAAATCAATTATACAATTTTTGTTATCCAGGCTTAATAGCTGCACAACATAAAAAGTAATATAAATATAGTAATAAATTCCTCTATTACTTCATTAAGGTATTGATGGATAAGGCTTTGTGTATTGGAGAAGCGATGGGAAGTGCGACAGCGATATTTAAAAGTAAAAGTTCTTCTCTTAGTAAAAGAGATGTGTCAGTATCGTAGCTTTATGCACTCGATGGTTTCTGCCTAACCTTTATGACATACGAGTAATAATTATGGCAGATTTCCTTCCGAAAAGCCCTAATACCACCAGCAGTTCTCCAGTGAATCCCTAGCAATGACGCGTATAACTAGAGTCAAAATAGCTAGCTACTCGTAAACCAAGTAGACTGTCTGGCAATAACGTCAATCAACGTCACCAACGGCAAAAGGTGTTTGAAGTGAAGATTGTAGCTTTTGGACCTCGATAGTCTCTGCAAAGGTACCCTTTGAGATACGACTATGAATGTAACTATGATAGTTTTCCTTTCAAGTAGCAGTATCCGTTTTGGCTTCGTAGCGCACCCCCGCGTCGCTCGTTGCCAGCTCGCTTCCGTTTTGCTTACGTATTTTGCAAGTTTTCGCGCGCGTTCACTTCGCGTTGCGAGCCCGCGTCCCGCTGAGCGTAACGAATTATAGTTACGTTCATTCAGAGACGTAGTTTCTTGTTACCGATTCGTTGGTAACACAAAGCTGCGTTTTTGCCGCGTTGAGTTGGTGGATACTTAACGGTGACAACTAAGCCAACTAGCGTTGCCCCGGTGCGCTGTTAAGGCCCCTCAGGTCTTAACGAAACTGGACGTCCCGATCCCATTGCACTTGGGCCTGCCCAAGGGTGACGGATAGCGGCATATCCATTAGAGATAGCCGCTCCACCGACCCCCTCTCCCCTCTCCCCCCTGCCTCGCGCAGGGAGGACGCCCCGCGTCTCTCAGTCCCTCGTCGACACTCTCGTCCCTTCTCGCCTGCCAATGGCGACGGTCTCGGTGGAGGAATTTGCCGCTAAGGCGGTGAAATTGCTCCTCCGAGCTAATCTAGGCCAGGATGACTACGTCGTCCGTAGTTATCTGGCGTCAGTGGGGAGTGCCCCTCAGGCCCCCCGCGAGCCCTCTGAGGACATGGAGTTTGAGGACTCCGTGTCCCAGGTCTCAGCGCCGCCCTCCCGCAAGAGGGCGGCTTCTCTGTCCGGGGATGACTCTTCGTCCTCGACCACCGTGACGGGAACTCTTTCCGCCACCCCCGTCCCACCCTCTGCGGCCGAGCTCGACGGATTCGAGCTCGTCGCAAAATCTAAGCGGCACCGAAAGCGGGCCGCCCGCTCAGTGTCCGAGGCCTCGTCCGAGGCCGCCGCGCCCGCCCCGGTCGCGGTCGCGGTTCTCTCTAGCCCCGCGTCCCCCGACTCGAGCGTGACTGCTGCCGCTCGCGAGACCGCGCCGTCTGGCCCTAAGCCAGTAGCGCGTTTTGCCCCCCCTGCCCCGTCTAAAGCCAAGCCCCCGCCCCCTATTTTCCTTAGGGAAAAGTCTAAGTGGGAGCTAGTCTCCCGTCTCTGCGCGGAACAGCGCGTCCGCTATACCCGTGCCTCAAACACGGGTATAGCCGTTAAGATTGACGTCGAGTCGATCGACGACTTCAGGAGCCTTACTAGGCTCCTAGCCCATAATAAGATAGGCTATCATACCTACGCCCTCCCTGAGGAGCGTAAGGTGCGTGCGGTACTCCGTGGAGTGCCGCACGAGCTTTCCAACGAGGCCATCCTCATGGACCTCAAGTCCCAAGATTTCCCCGCCGAGGCTGTACACAAGATGTACAGCCGGTCCGGCAAACAATTTCCCATGGCGCTGGTGGTGCTTTCCAACACCACCGGTGCCAGGACTATATTCCGGGGAGGCTTCACGGTCTGTGGGCTCTCCGGAATCAAAGTCGAGGCCCCGCATAAACGCGGTTCCCCAGGGCAGTGCCATCGCTGCCAATTCTATGGCCACGCGTCGGCCAACTGCTCGGCCCCGCCGCGCTGTGTCAAGTGCGGCGAAGGCCACACTGCCAAGGAGTGCGCGCGTACGCGCGACTCCACCACCCCTCCCTTCTGTTGCAATTGTGGCCAATCTGGCCACACTGCAAACTACAGGGGTTGCCCGCGCGCCCCTCGTCCCCGCACTTCCGCACCAAAGCCCACTAAGGGCAAAGGTGCAAATCCTTCTGCGCCGAAGCCCGCTAAGGGCAAAGGTGCAAGGCCGCCGCCGCCTTCAGCGACAGTGGCCCACTACCCCCCCCCCCCTCAAGGCCAAAGGCCCCCCCCCTCAAGGCCAAAGGGCCCCCCCCGAGCGCGGCTCCAGCCGCAGCTTGGGGCCCGCCCAAGGCCCCGGGGCCGAAGGCTCCCCCCACCGCCTCCCCCCCCAAGGCCATCAGCCACCAGCCCCCGCCCTCTTCTTTGGCGGAGGATATGCGTTACATATCCTCCATTCTTGCGTCCGTCAACATTGACGAGATCCCCGTCCTGGCACGCAAACTGCGTAACGCCTCCACCCAGCTCGAGCGTTTAGACGCACTTGTCGAGCATTACTCCCTCCTCCAGGCCCTAAAATAATGCCCCAGGCGCTTCACGCCACACCCACCAGTGTCGGCACTGGTCGCATGAGGCCGGGTGGGGTTTCGCTTGTTTCTTTTAATGTGCGCAGTCTACGCACAAACATCTCCGAACTTAGGACGTTCGTTAGGAGCAGGGAGCTCGACCTACTTCTCCTTCAGGAGACTTGGCTCAAGCCTTCGATCCAGAAGGGTATTTCGATCCCCGGCTTCTCCCTTGTCAGGGATGACAGGTCCCCCACCGCGTCAGCGCGTGGTGGCGGAACTGCCATTTACTACAAGAGATCGCTTCATTGCTCCCCTCTTCCAACTCCAACTCTCTCGAGTATGGAGGCCTCTGTAGTGCAGCTAGGCATGACAGGACATCCGTCCCTGATCATAGCCTCTGTCTACATCCCCGCCGGCTCCCTGCCACTCAAAAGCGACTTCGAAGCGCTTCTCTCTCTAGGCGACTCTGTTATTTCGGAGATTTCAACTCCAAACATACCGACTGGACGTGTTCCTCCACCAACACGAGCGGTGTCCACTTAATGGACATCGTTGGGTCTCTCGACCTAGACGTGTATTGCCCCCTCTCCCCTACCCACTACCCAGACAGAGTGGATCACCGTCCCGATGTACTGGACTTTGCGCTAGTGAAGGGCGTGTCGCTCACCCTCCGGTCGATCGACACCCTCGACGACTTAGGCTCCGACCACCGTCCAGTCTCCCTAGTACTAGGCTCCCCCACCCCTATCTCTCCCCCACTGCCGCGAACTTTCACGAAGTGGGAAGGATTCAAAGAGTCCATGGCGGCCGTCATGTACGCGCCCGACTCGCCGCTCGCTTTTTCATCCGACTACTTCGATAGTCCGGATAAAATCGACGCTGCGGTAGCCTCGTTAACGTCCCACATTCGGTCAGCATTGAAAGACAACGAAGTGGTGGCCCCTGTCGTTAATCGGCAGGGACTCCCACTCGAAGTTCGAAACCTGATCAAAGCCAAAAACGCAGCCCTCCGGAGGGCCGCACTCTATCCGACCCCAGAGTACAGACGCACTGCGAACCGACTCCAGCGGGCAGTGCGAGCACGTCACGACGAAATGAGGAACTCCCAATGGGGGGACCTCATGCAGACGATTTCCCCGTCCCATCAAGCGTACTACAAAGTGGCGAAAGCCCTTCGTACAGACGCCAGAGTCTCCATCCCTCCTCTTGTTCGCCCAGACGGCACAATTGCGTTTGCGGACACCGAGAAAGCCGAATGCTTTGCAGATAGCATTGCTTCACAATGCTCCCCTAGCACCATGGAGTGCGACCCCGGTCACGTGCGTGCGGTGGAAGACGAAGTCCGTCAAAAGACCTCGCTCCCTCCCACCACGGACCCTGTCACTGTGTCCCCCGACGAGATCCACTCCTTCATCAAGGGTCTCAAATCTAACAAAGCGCCGGGCGCGGATGGAATTTCCAACCAAGCGCTTAAGTACCTCCCCGAGCAGGTGCTTACTTTGTTAGCGATCATTTTTAATGCTTGCTTTGACCATTGCCACTTTCCGACCGCGTGGAAAGAAGCCATAGTCATAGGCATTCCCAAACCGGGAAAGCCGTTAAATGTAGCGTCATCCCACCGCCCGATAAGCCTCCTCAAGGCACTAGGGAAGTTATTCGAGAGAGTAGTGCTCTCTCGAATGAAAGAACATCTCTTCAAAGACGATGTTCTTATTCCCCATCAATTCGGCTTTCGTCCCAAACACAATTGCCCCAGACAAGTCCATCGTATAGTAGAATACATCCTCAATGGATTCTACCCAAAGAGAGAAAAGACGGTCGCAGTCTTCTACAACGTCGCCAAGGCCTTCGACAAAGTCTGGCATGAAGGCCTTGTTTACAAGCTATACAAGCTTGGTCTCTCCGATCGACTCGTCCGATTAGTAGCGTCCTATTTAAAACACCGTACCTTTCGGTTCAGACACGAAGGTACTTTGTCTTCCCCACGTCAACTGAAGGCCGGCGTCCCGCAAGGCTCTGTACTCTCTCCCCTACTCTATATATCGTACACGAACGATATTCCCGTCCCCGACAACGGGGTGCAACTGTCCCTTTTCGCCGACGACACGGCAATCTACGCCAAAGGGCGAAGGCCACCCATGGCAAAGCTCCAAAAGGCGGTGAACAAGCTCGAAGCTTGGTTCAAACTGTGGCGCATCGAAGTGAATCCGGAGAAGAGCTCCGCGGTTTGCTTCGATGTTAAGCGCAGACGGGGTGACAGCGACCCCCCTCCCCTCCGCATGCAAGGGAAACTAGTTCCCTGGCAGCGCGCTGTAAAATATCTAGGCGTCACGCTTGACAAAAGGCTCACTTTCCGGCCCCATGTCGAAAGAGTGTGCCGCACCGCCCGTTTCTACCTGGGTCGCCTCAACTGTATGTTGGGTCGATTCAGTAAAATGTCCCTCAGGAACAAGCGAACCCTCTACAAGGTGTGCATTCGACCGGTGTTGCCATACGCCTCCCCCGTCTTCGCTCACGCGAGCTCCCACGTCATTAAGAAACTGCAAATTGTGCAGAACATCTTCTGCCGTAGGGCATCGGCGGCTCCATGGTACGTCCGCAATGCGGACCTACACCGCGACATGGACCTGCCTACCCTGCAGCAGTTTCTTAAAACGTTCTCCGAGACCTTTTTCAAGGCCGCGGAGGAGCATCCCAATCCGCTCGTGCGAGAGGCAGCAGCCTACGCTCCCCGCCCGGTCTCCGGCCACGTGGTACGGAGACCGAGACACGTCCTCACGGATCCCCCCGACGAACTGTCGAGCGCCCTGAACCTCCTCCTGGAGGCTCAGGACGACTCGACAGAGCCCCTCACTGCCGTTTCAGCGGCCCCCGTAGGCCCCCAATCCCAACCCACGGCAGCGGGACCCCCTTCTGGGGTCTCGCTATAAATTCTCCAGCGTATGCTCCGTAAGGAGTGACGTTGAGCGCACCCCGTCCCTACGGGGTGTAGCATCCGATGAAACCTGAAAGGCCCTTATGGCTACAGGTGCTTCCAGGGGGTGTTTAGTACGTATGCGCCTAGGTTCTTTTGGCGAGTCGTGCATAACCAGTCCGGCCAGCCGGCTGGGATACTCATGAGAGTTCACCTCCTCCCTCCCAACCGCATTACCGGAGGGTGCCCATTTCCTTTGCGTTGGGCAAAAAAAAAAAAAAAAATTTCAAGTAGCCCTAATACCATTTGCAGTTTTCCAGTGACACCCAAGCATTATCGCGTGTAGCTAGTGTCAAAATAGTGGGCTGCTCGTCAACCATGGTGCCCGAAACAATACTCATAAAATTTCAAGTAATTAAACTTAAAATGATTAGCCACTGGAGTATTGTTGTGTCGACATTCATAAGTATTATCATTCATTTTATTCCACACCTACTTGTGGCGGCTGAAACTGTTCAAACTGCTGAAATTTACAAATTTCCCTTTAAATGATTTGTCTTACAAAACAGGTTGCTGTAATATTTTTCGCAACTTGGTGTAGAGTGAAATAAGTTACTAGGTGAATAAAAAACAAAATTTTGAACGAGCATTTTAATTGTTTTTTGCAATACATTTTTTGAATGAAGTTGTTTCCTCCTCCAAAGTTGTAGATGGCATTGATCAATATCGTCTACCATCACATCCGCATAAAGAAGGCGCGAAACCAGATGCGATTGGAGCGCGGGCTACGCCGACAGCGGATGCCAGGGCGGGGGCGGCATAAGCGGGAGCGGCATAAGCAGGGGCGGCAAAAGCGGGCGCGGCGTACGCAGGAGCGGCGTAGGAGTACTCGTTGTAGGCAGGGGCGGCGCTCTCGCTGGTGATGCCAATATTTCCGTTACCACAGCTGTAATCAGCGATGGCTAGGCCGCTGGTGGGCAGCTGGCTGTCAAAAGCCACGGCGGACACGAACGGCGTCTCACCCCAAACGGCGATGGGCCCCTCGATAAGGAGCTCGGACTGCACAGACAGGCCGCTGGGGGCAAGGGGGGAGGCGCTGGACGTAGGGAACGCGCCGCCGCTGGTGCTGGCGAGTAGCAGCGCACCGGCGGCCGGCAGTGGACGCGCAGCTCCCTGGATTGCGTAGGGGGCTGCTACGTTGATCGCAGGAGTCATCACGTTGATCCCAGGCGCCACTCCATTGCACGCAGAGGCAGCCGGCTTGATCACGGGGGCTGGTCTAGACCCAATACAGTTCCCGGAAATAGCCTGGAATCAAATACGGCAATGAATCTTTGCAACATCGTGTTGAGGAAGATTGTATAAGGATAGATAGTTATATACAGATTCCCAAAAGAAAGTAGTAAAAGTTAGTGGTCCATGCGGACGAAGTTGCGGGTAAAAGCTTGTTAGTATTACTATAGATAAATTAACACAAATTTCTTACCTGAACGAACAGGGCGGAAACGCAGAAGACAAATACGTTTTTAGCGGCCATGATGGTTTGTTTGCTGAGAAGGTAGACTTCAATATGGTGACAATAATTTTTAAATCAGCTTTTATACTAAACAGCCTGAAGTAATCTCAATACATTAGGTATTTACAATGATAAACAAATCGTGACTTATCATGTCTAGAATAGAAGCTCTATTTATTATTTCAATGCTTTATCACTATAAAATTTTGAAATATATTATATTATAGACAGTGAAACTGGGTAAAGAACATGATATTTATGAGTATAAATAGGTCAACAGTATGTCAATAAATCATTCACCTTTCGGTTAGTAAAACATTGAACATGTCTTCCTTTGCCTTCTTGCTCTGTGTGCAGGCCTGCCTCATTCAGGTTAGTCATATTTTTTTCTATTGTTCTACTTTCTTTACTGCCTATTTTTCGTCATTTATTTATTTATTCCACAAACTTTACAGTCTTACAGTCATATGTTATCAAAGTCAATACCGGCCTCTTTTAGTGTCTATATTCCTGTTAATTTTATATTATAATATACCTATTATCCGTTTCGCCATCGCTTCTTGATAAAGATTTATTTCTATTATGATAGGCTAAATACAAAAAAGGATGTTACTGAGTCTGTCAAATACTGGTATCCTCTTTGATATTCCTCATGACTAACAGTCATGGAATAGTGACTAGAATAGTGTTAGAGTGAAACCAACCTTTAATTGGCTTTAAACCATATAGACAGGTTTATTACATGACTCTGAACTACTGTTTTTTTAATGTTACTCTGAGCTGTTGGTTTACCAATAAAATAAAATAAAATAAGAAAGTCCTGAAGGATTATGAAGGCATTGATCCATGAAACAATAAAAATTGTGTTGATCCGGCATTAACAGTGAGGCAACTACCATCTGACCTCCATGATTCTGTCTATAGGGAAACCTAACCAGATTGTGATCTATGATGTATCGTGTAAGTTGGTTTAGTTTTTCATGAACAAGTCAGCTGCCAGTGAGGTTCGGAGACTTTCTTCATCCTTGTCATATGACTGGCCAAATCTTTCCTAAATTAGTCACTCGTCTGGCATACGAGGCCGTTGAGGTCCATTACAACGATGTCTAAAGCTTTGTATCCGACGTTAAGTGGCTTTCAAACTAAGTATCACAGAAGATTATCTTTTCGGTGTCAGCGCAGCTAGGCCGGGGAACTGTATTTATTACACGAGATAAGTGTTTTTTGTTTTATTTGTTTTTCATGAACAATTTTATTTTATTTAGGCGGTGTTTGGATGCGGAAGCTGCGGTGGAGCGAGCGGCGCCGCTAGCGGTTGGCCCGCGACGACGTACGGCGCCCCTAATGCTTGGGCCGCGACGACGTACAGTGCCCCGAGCGCTTTTTCCGCGGCATTACCTGCCGCTTTGCCTTTGACCGGCAGCCTGGCTGGTCCCGCCCAGAGCAACCTGTTGTTGCCCCAAGCGTACACGGCCACTGGCACCGGCTATACAGCTGCTGCCGGTGAGCTGCCTGTCGCCGGCTCCACCCTCGTCGCCGGCCGTGTGCCGGTGTCCGGTGCTGCTTTATTTGACGGCATCGTGCCGGCAGTTGGCTCTGTGTCTATCTCTGGCCACTGCGGCTGCAGCTGCAATGATCGTATCTATTATTGAAGCAACAACTTTGAGACAAAATAAAGTTTTGATTTCATTTTATTATGGTTTTTTATTATATTCCATACTTTTTTTTAATTTTAAGTATGTCTTTACTTACAAGCAAGCATAGTCTTGGAACTCATGTCGTCATTTGTCGACTATATGTTCGTTTCCATGGGTGTTTCCACTGGCGACCCCATAAGTGACTCCAGGTGGTGTAAACGAACAGCAATCTGTAAGCAAATACGCGCTGTCTGGAGCAGTCGTTGTGTCTGGACGGTTGTTGAGTTGGAAGACGAGCTATCCTTACCCGCCTCACTTTTAGTCAGTCTACTTTCCCTTGATTGCTTCATTATTTCATTGCCAAGAGCATATGATCCATACAATTTCGAAAAGGTGCCAAAACGAATTTTACGTTAGTCGTTTCACTTTATGCCGCTCAAAACAGTTTTTGAGAAATCGCCACGTAAGGTACGTCAGTTTTTATGTCGCTCCAATTTCCGTCGTGCACATCGTTTATGAAAAAGAAGACATATATAAAAATCAAAGGTTTGTTATGAAAAATAAACCTTTGATGAAATATGAAAAAAATCTGAAAGGAGACTGGGCAAAAGTTACGGTGATGACCTATGAGTTGGGGTGCCTCAGCTGCATATTTGTACAAGATAGCATCAAAACCGATCTCGGCAGTTTCGAGAAAAAAAAATGTCTTTGTCGCATTTGTATGACAAGTGCGGTATTCTTTGAATCAGCAGCGACATGGTTAAAAAGTAAAGGTTGAGGACCTTCAGCTCTCTCTTCTCGAAACTGCCGGGACGGATTTTGATGTCGTGTGGCATAAGAACATAGTTGAGGGTGTTCAACCTATACTCTGTAACCATGTCGCTTCTGGTTCTAAAAATACGGCACTTGTCATACAAATGTGACAAATGAATGCTTTTTTTTTCAGTCCAATTTTGATATCATGCAGTATTACAATAAAGTTGAAGATCTTCAACCCATATACTGTAATGATCAAATCAATCAAATCAATCAAATCAATCAAATCAAAATTTCTTTATTGATTAGGACATTAAATATCTCTTTCAATCGTCAAAAAGGAGGGGGGTAGGAAAGTAGGAAGGAAACACACAGTGACACGCTGACCGCCCTATGGCTGTAGATAAACGTATCCCTCGCCAACCACAACCGAACCGGGCTCGACAATGCCAGACAGAGCCGGAACGCTATATTATATTATATACTCGTAGGTATGTCTAGTATAATTAAGAAAAACCACCTAAAACTACAGCAAGAGTAAGCCAGTCCACCAAGGCAGCACCCGTTCACGAGTATAACGCAGGGCCCAGCCATCGTCCAATTCAACCATATTTGAGGGAAAAGAGCGACCCGGCCCCCACGCCACCGCCAGACAGACTTTTAAGTGAGCGTGCATCACACATGCTGCATGTGATAGGTAGTTGCTCCCACTCTACTCTATCCTATCCCTACCCTATCGCTACCTTACCCCTACCCTATCCTACCATTGCCTTAACCCTACCCTACCACTACCTTACCCCGACCCTTCCACTATCTTACCCCTACCCCACCCTATACTACCTTACCGCTATCTTACTCCTACCCTACCCTACCCCTACTCTAACTACTACCCTACCCCTACCCTAGCGCAGACAGGAGACACCATGTGTAGGAGAGGAAGGAAAATTAACGCCGCTTCCAAGGTGGTTCTCTGTGGGGGAAAGAAACGGCAAGAAACCCACAGAGCCTACGTTAATTCTTTTTTTTTAAACATGTCTTATGTACTAATACAATATTTGTCCTATATACTATCTTAAAAGTAAATACCTGTATAGAACAGCAGTTCAGTCCCATGGACTTTCGTCATTTACATATTCAGATATACTATAATAACTTTTTTGACATAATTTGTTTTTTATAGCGACTTTAAATTTATTCAATGGTATATTCTGAATATCTGTTGGAACCTTATTATAAAAGCGTACACATTGACCCATAAATGATTTGTGGACTTTGGCTAGACGACAAGCACCAGCAACAAGCTTATCTTTATTTCTCGTATTAATATTATGAACATCACTATTCTTCTTAAATAAGTGTAAATTTTTATGAACATACATTAAATTCTCATATATATGACGGATGCGGTCAATAGTACGGACTCATGTGGTCAATAGTACGGACTCATGACGAAGAAAACGGAAGTGGGAGTGCGCCCTCTGGTGGGGCGTGCTGACAGAGTCTCGACGGCACGGTTCGGGCGGATTGGCGGCCATTCTTGGCGCGACCGCCGCCGAGGAGTGACGCGTCTTGAAACTGTCTCCACATTTCGTTTATAGAAAGTGTTATTTACGTTTGAAATAAAGTAATTTTAAAGTCACTTTTGAAATAAGAAAGTTAATCACCTCAACTGCCTACATTGTGATAGTGCTCTGATTTCAAGTGAAATTATAAGTGATGTGCAAAAATGAATTGGAATAAATACAGTGGAGTAAATGTGAACCTTTTCTTTAATTTATCTGGACGATCATTGTCATCAGGGTGGTGATATCAGTATTACTGATATCACCACCCTGATAACAATGATCCTGATACACCCTTTCCTTCACGCGACGACATCAGAAGCGGTGATGACGAACGCAACGCCCAAGAGATGGTATGATGAGAAGCGACAAAGAATATGCAGATAACGCTTTGTGGAAGCGTAGTAATAAAAGGAAAGTGATTACTCGATCCAGTTGAATTGTCTACATTAAAATATAAAATGATTAAACACGTTCAAAGCGCAGCCAAGAGTCCAAACACCTCGAGATATAAGACAAAGACTTCATCAGACAGATTGGGGGATTTATAAAGTAAACAACAAATCATCTGTACCAATTGGTTATGGTCAAGGCAGACCTCGGGCCTTCGAGAGCACCATTGGGATATTGTTACCATTATTAAAAATCGAGTGAAACTTACTATGGACGGCACTTTGCCTCAACGTGATTGTTTCAACATGGGACGATGGTAGACAATCTGCGAGTGTTGCGTACATGACTGAGAAATGATGTGATATTGACAGTTCCTCTTTATCTGGTGAGTCCTATACATAATTATTATTTGGTAAAAACCTGTGCTGAAAAGAGGCTCCCTAGCAGATTTTAAGAGTTATTTACTTTGATAATTCAGAAAAGTATTCTGACAGAAATACTATTGATGCCCTTAGTAGAGAGAAGGGCAGGTTAATTTGTATCTTTAGTGAAACTACAAATAGAAAGAATGTAAACAAAACAAAAAGAACGTCAATTATGGTCAGTGTTACAAATTGTTGGTAAAGATGTCAAAAACTACTGCCAAGTTTAATAAATATTAGCTTTTGCGGGTACCTATGTCAAATAAAGAATTATGTTAAATCCCTCTAAATGTTACAGTACACTGTGTTAAAATTAAAAAAGTGACATTTAATCTAAGATTATTTTACAATCTTGAAACACGCTATGATTTAACGTATTACCAACATCACGTCAGTTATCGGAAAACAAGAATAAGAAATACTTGAAAGCATAGTCCTATTATTTTTATAAATTGAGTACGTAAGCATCGTTTGGTGGTACTGCTGCTGATTGACTTCTTCTTGATCGTTACCTCACTGCTGAGGATCGTGACATCTTCGGAGTTTGTCTCCATCGGTCGCCTGATGTAATGCGACGTTGACGGATGTATCGCTCGGATATTTGGTCCGCCCATCTCTTCGGACTTCGGCCTCTGGGTCTCTTGCCTTCGACTTTTCCCGTCACCATAAATCGTTCCAGATTGCTGATTAAGTAAATATTTGATAATAACAGTGTGGCAGGGATGCCGTAGCAGTAAGTTTGTGGAACAATTAGCTGGTGTACTTTAGGATGTTGTATCTTAGAGGCTTCGAATGTGCAAAATTTCAATAATGACCCAGTAAAGATCTCCGCGATTTCCAACATGTATCGAAAAGAAAAAGAGAAAAATTGTTAGCGTGTTTGTTTACATTTAACAGGAGACATTTGAACGAACTTTTCCATATTTCAGTATGTTTGTTATTGTGGTCGTAGTTTCCCAATGTTATAGAAGATATCCGCGGTAACAATGGGATCACTCATATACGTTTCTTTTAATACAACAAAACGGAAAAAAGGGGTAGTTTGGTTAATAATTTAATTTTATGTTGGTATCAAGTTATTAATCGAAAGAAAAAGTAAATACGAGTAAGTTAACTGATTGACGGTTGATAATTTCGATTTATGTTTTGAGTAACTAAAGATAAACCTGTGACTTAGTTCGACCGAAAACCATTTGTTCTATGTTAATATGACTTAGTTTGACCTGGTTAAAGACTTTGTTAGACGGATCTATCTAA
Organism: Blastobasis lacticolella; assembly: GCA_905147135.1. NCBI lineage: Eukaryota > Metazoa > Arthropoda > Insecta > Lepidoptera > Blastobasidae > Blastobasis > Blastobasis lacticolella. The sequence goes on from LR990067.1 coordinate 3,730,800, forward strand.
GAAGCTAACTCAATATGTGACGTCTATCGAGCCGAGGTTTTTATAAGATTTATGTGATAGTTTTGTTTTCTTAAAATTTCGTAATTTGCATCATCGGTTGGAGGTGATCGTGTTTTATCACTGATGGTGGGCTAATGGAGCCTATGGGAGAGTTTTATGGTTGCTTACCAGCCTGATGGAGGCTATGGGAGCGTGGCTAATAGAAGGTAGTTGTTTTAATCTTTGTGAGAAAATGTTGAACGATAATGATGTTAAGAAAGTCCAGATATTTTGGTGATTGTTCAATAGTCGGTTTATTAAATTAACTTTAGCTCCGAGTACTGAAATTTCTATGATTACCGATATAAAGTAACTTTTTCGAGTTCTGTTGTTGTACCAGTAAGATGAGGCAGTGTAAGCAATGGTGAGATTTTATATCCTTCTGCCAGTACAAGTTTAGTAGTACCTGAACTGTTGTTGAGGTCAAATATCCTGATTTATTTGGCTGACTTGGAGTGGCCTGGAAATCAATTTTTTTTTTAGAAGGCGTCTGTATATGGGACACCTTCATTATTACAATCATTGTTAAATCGTTTCAAAATGGGAGGCTAAAACATAACGTAAACTCTAAATAGAGTATACTTGTTCGAACAGTTAAAATTGATGACGATGATTATTACTTGTTTAGTTTTGGTGTGGTAACATATGAACTGGATGGTAACAACTTACCTATGACTGGCGTAACAGATAAACGTGGGAGCTTCATATTATTAAACTCCTGATTTAGTTTTGATATTGAGCAGTAGAGATAATGTTGTTTTTGTAGAGATATCACCGTGAACATTTGTTCGGGTCTGTGACGATTACTTGTTATGTAACTCGTAGACCGTTATTACGTGTTATGATAGCAGATATGACTGTGTTACCTATCACTGATTTAGTGCAGATTTGGTCGAAGAATTGACCACGAGCTGAGGTCTATAGACAGCTATTAGTGAAGTGAGGCGTGTTTAAGTTACTACTTCATGATTTCAGAAATTTCATATTAAAAAGTATACTGTATAGTCTAGCAGTGGCTATATAAGTACGGCTACTACAGTGGTGCCCCTATATTATAGAAAGAGGTATTACTAGAGTCTATAAGTACCTACTGGTTTAAAAAATGTGACGAATGAACAACACTGAGCTTATATGTTGGCAATGTTTATTAACGCCTGGGTGGCTCCCGCCTGTGTGGCTCCCGCCTGTGTAGATCCCGCCTGTGTGGCTCCCGCTTGGGTGGCTCCCGCCTGTGTGGCTCCCACCTGTGTGGCTCCCGCCTGTGTGGCTCCCGCCTGTGTAGATCCCGCCTGTGTGGCTCCCGCCTGGGTGGCTCCCGCCTGGGTGGCTCCCGCCTGTGTGGTTTCCGCCTCTGTAGCACCCACCTGTGTGGCATTCCGCCTGTGTGGCATCCCGCCTGTGTGGCATCTCGCCTGTGTGGCATCTTGCCTGTGTGGCATCCCGCCTGTTTGGCATTTCGCCTGTGTGGTATTTAGCCTGTGAGGCATTCCGCCTGTATGGTATTTCGCCGGTGTGGTATTTTTCTGTGTGGCATTTCGCCTCTGTACCATTTACCCTTGTGTGACATCTTACCTGTATCGTGCTATTTCAGACGTGATACAGGATATAGAATATACTCGTAGTTTGACGATTAGAGTGGTACTGACCAGAGTGACACCCAGTCTGTGTGGCACCTAGTCTGTGTGGTATTTCGCTATTGTGCAGGTCCAGTTGCGTGCCGGCCCGGTTGCGTGGCTGCCCGTCTGATAGCGTTCGTCAGTGTGGTGGTTCGCCTGTGTGTCATTTCCTCTGTATGGTAATATTACTCTTATTTTTAAAATTAGGATGGCGCTGACGGATGACCAAAATCATATGGCATTTAATGAAGGAGTGTTTCGATCACACTCGAAGTAACATTGGGTCTTTTGCCGAGTACTGAAAATTTTATGTAGGTAGGTATGTCACATATTTGTAGTAAATCTAAGTACCTACAGTAATGGAGGTTGTGTACTACAAGCTTTGTGATTGGATTTGTGATGTTTCTCACTCAACAAGATCATCAAGGGGAAAACACTGGTGATGATGATGAAACCTTCATTTGTGGTAATTGTGATACGGTTCATAGTCTGGTGTCCTGTCACGCCTCTCTCATAAACTGAAGCCGTAGCTGAATTTATGTCGGCAACTTAGAAAGAATAGAAAGAATCTCTTAAGTCTCTCTCAATCTACGGAAGTTTAGTATGATAAATGATAATGTACGTATGTTTTATGTGTACACAAATAGCAGTTACTTAAGTATTGGTGGGTTAAAGCAGTCGTGATAGATCCAATCACATGATTCATAAGACTTACTTGGGTGATGTGTTGTGGTCAGAAGTGACCGAGCGAATATGGTACTGTGCTATGGTTTTCATGTTTCAGATAACACACGAGGACGTGTGTATAGCAGGACGGCCGTGATGGATGCGGTCAATAGTACGGACTCATGTGGTCAATAGTACGGATTCATGGCGAAGAAAACGGAAGTGGGAGTGCGCCCTCTGGTGGGGCGTGCTGACAGAGTCTCGACGGCACGACTCGGGCGGATTGACGGCCATTCTTGGCGCGACCGCCGCCGAGGAGTGACGCGTCTTGAAACTGTCTCCACATTTCGTTTATAGAAAGTGTTATTTACGTTTGAAATAAAGTAATTTTAAAATCACTTTTGAAATAAGAAAGTTAATCACCTCAACTGCCTACATTGTGATAGTGCTCTGATTTCAAGTGAAATTATAAGTGATGTGCAAAAATGAATTGGAATAAATACAGTGGAGTAAATGTGAACCTTTTCTTTAATTTATCTGGACGATCTAATACTGATATCACCACCCTGATGACAATGATCCTGATTTCCTTCACGCGACGACATATATATTGTGACGGCATTGTCATTATATCAATGTTCCTGAATTTATCTCTTAGTGAAGTTCTAGGTCTCAATTGATAAATCGCGCGAATAGCCCTTTTCTGCAATTCAAATACATTGTGCCAGTCGGCAGCGTGTCCCCACAGCAGTATGCCATAGGCCATAATACTGTGGAAATAACTAAAGTAAACTAATCTTGCTGTAGCCTCGTCAGAAATACTCCGTATTTTCTTTACAGCATATGCTGCAGAACTTAGCCTTTTCGCCAATTTTTCAATGTGAGGACCCCATTGCAATTTATTATCCAGGGTAAAGCCTAAAAATACTGTAGAATCAACAAAATTCAAATTTTCGCCTTTTATTTGTACATAAGTGGGCACTGATCTAACATTTGGCAAAGAGAATTTTAAACATTTTGTCTTCTTGCCATTCAGTAATAAATTATTAACCGTAAACCAGTTTACCACTTCTGCAATAGCCTTGTTCACGTCTTCATATGTTAATTGTTGTCTTTTTACTTTAAACACTAAAGATGTATCGTCCGCGAACAGGGTCTTTAGTCGATTCACACCGCGAGCGGTTCGGACCGCGGTGCGAATCGCCCAAGAGCTCTTTCTGAATGGGTCCTTTCGCACCGCGGTGCAAATCGCCCAAGAACTTTTTGGAATGGGTCGATTCGGACCGCAATGGAGAACAAAACAGTTCTCTTTTGGGATAGGTGAATTCGGACAGAGAAGATATGTAGTTTTATTGTACGTCACTTATAGTACAACCAGGCACAAAATAACAGGAAACACTAAATAATTTATAAGTTACATTAAGTAATGAGCCCACTACCTAAATTTTTCATCCAATATAAAATTATTGTTTACAAGTATTTTAAATTTGTTGATTTTAAAAATTTTACGCCTGTGATTTTCAATGATTACCTAGTTATAAGTATATAATAAGCTGTGATTTAAAACCATTACCATGTTACACCAAACAAGATGAACATCTGTTGAGCAAAAATGATACCAATTATAATATACACTTGTTATAGGTAAGTGCTAAAACAAGTGTGTATTATTTCGGAATCATTTTTGCCCAGCAGATGTTTATTTTGTTGTAGAAAGACAGTTAGTACTCAATTTGTGATTATGCCACGTTTAAAATCTATATTAAAACAAAATTTAAGTATCTATTATATTGCATTTTCACTAACCACTTTTCTACTCATCTGTACAAATAAATAATTGAAATTGATACGAGTCCAAATCGGACCTACGAAAAGAACATTGGTGGTATGAATCGACCCATTCCAAAAGATACCTTGGGCCATTCGCACCGCTCCAACCACGCGGTGCGAATGGCCCCATTCCGAAACAGTCTTTGGTCGATTCGCACCGCGGTCCGAACCGGTCGCGGTGCGAAACGACTAAACACCCCGCGAACAAGACAATTTCATGGGTATCTTTTACAAAGTACGGTAAGTCATTTACATAAACAAGAAACAAAAACGGGCCCAAAATAGATCCCTTGGGGACACCCATAGAGACAACAGACCCCAATGATCTCTCTCCGTTCACATCAACTTTTTGAATTCTATGACTCAAGTATGAATTTAGCAAGTTCAGGGCCAAGTCCTTTATTCCATAATGTTGTAATTTCCTGACCAAAATGTCATGATTAACGCAATCAAAGGCTTTGGATAAATCACAGAAAACCCCTAAGGCATCACGTGATTCCTCCCACGCCCCAAAGATATGTTTAATAAGTTCAACACCTGCATCAGTTGTTAAACGACCGCGAGTAAAACCGAATTGTTTATGATGCAATAGGTTACTTCCATAAAAATGAGCTTTTAGTTGATTTAATATGATTTTCTCAAATATTTTACTTAGAGTCGGTAAAATTGAAACTGGTCTAAAATTTGTAGGATCCGTTGTATTACCAGTTTTCAACAATGGAATAACTTTACTGTGCTTCATCAGGTCAGGAAATTCACCATTATCAACACAATTATTAAATATATTCGCTAAGTGGACAGCAATAACATCGATTACCGAGCTAATAATTTTTACCGACATACCATCAATGTCGGCAGTTGCTTTAATTTTTATGGTTTTAAAAGCCTTAAAACCATAAAATCTTGAGGTGTTGCATGCTCGAACTTAATATCGATGACACTCTCGGGTACATTTTGTTTTAACAAGGATTCAGCGAGAGCAGGAGACGAACTTAAGGATTTCGTAGTTGACACTGGAATGTCTGTAAAAAATTTATTGAATGCCTCCGCAACTTCCGAGTTTTTGGTAACAACATTATCATTTATCTTTAAACTGTACTTAGTATCGCGATTTGTTACTTTTCCAGTTTCACTATTTATTATCTGCCATGTGGATTTTACTACATCTGTGCAATTTTTTAGTTTGTGTTTACGATAACGCCAAGATAACGCCATCGGTTCATAGTAAAGGGCACTTCCCAAACAAGTACCTTTGTTCTTGTTGTTTCGTATGTTATGTCGTAAGCAAAGGTACGCGGTAGGACACTTGGAACATACCAGTAATATTAAATAAATTGATCAAAGATCCTGGTATAGTTTACGACGATTTTTAAATAAATGGTAGAGCCGATGAAATAATTCTAGCATGGGACGATATTTTCTTCCGTTTTTCATGTCCTGAAAGCTCGATTCGAAATAGCTGTGAACCCTTATATAGCTCAGTTTTTGACTGGGAAATGTAATTTCAAAGATAAATTGCACTCTTTCGCATTTGTGCCCTCACTCTATAGCGAGATTTATTTGGAAAATAGTTTGCAATTCGGAAATTTGTGCAATGTGAGATTCTTGAGATCGAGTTCCATAGGGGAATAATGCAAGTTTTGAGGTTCTAATCGATTGAAAATAGATAAGCGACCGAGACGTTCCACCAACAATGTACCAGTTTCCAGTTTCTCTACACGTTTAATCTGTCAAGCTGCTAGGTTATGGACAAATTGCCTAAGCACATTTCTTATACAAACTTGATTATATAAGAACAATTTATTTATTTATTTATTTATTTCCATACAGTTTAACAGCAATAACATTTAGTTATAATTGCACAATTTGCAATGCCAATAACAAAACTGCGGTTTAAAATTTTGAAAATCAAATCATATTGCAGTCCAGCAGGTATAGCTCCTACCGTTCCATTTATGAGTTACATTCGATATTTATGAGGTAAAAATAAAAATACAGAAACAGAAATAGAAATAGAAATGCAGGCCTATCCCATGCGACCTGTTTGTGCGTGTGTGTGTGTGTATGTGTGTATGTGTGTGTGGGTGTGTGTGTGTTGTGTGTGTGCGTACGTGTGTCGTGTGTCATGTGTCACTCGGACCGAAGTTCTTGCTGCACTCCCCTAACAAACTGAGCCCGCCGAAGTAGAAATATATCGACCGTAAGGGAGAAGCGGGCTTCAGACACATCAATAGCTCTATTGATGGGTGAGCCCAGGGCGTAGCCGCTACGTACTCGACCATAGTCCAGCAGGCGAGGCCAGCGACCTCACAGACGCGCGCGCGCATCCCCCGCACAGAACGAAATCCGGGACAGCAAATCTGGACTATCCACCTCACCGTGAAGTACATCGCGCAGAAACCTAATATCCGCAATCAAACGCCTATCCTCTAGGGAAAACATTTTGTATTTAATCAGGCACTCCTCATATCCTAATCGTTCGCACCCAGCAATGTAATTAAAACGCCTAAGGAACACTTTCTGTATGGACTCCAATCTACCACGGTGGTTCGCGTAAATTGGAGACCACACAGGCGACGCGTACTCAAGTACACTCCTAACATATGCGTAGTAAAGAATTTTAAATGCTGCAGCTGAGTTAAGAGGCTTACACGCTCTATATATGAAGCCCAACATTTTCACAGCTTTAACAGCGATGTGCTCATATTGTGCAATAAAATTCAATTTATAATCAAGAATTACACCTAGATCCCGGACTTGGTGTACCCTATCAATTACGCTACCGTCCAACTTATAGGAGTAGGCGTCTGTACTCCTCTGTCTAGTGAAAGAGATCGTTTGACATTTCTTGACGTTTAGCTGGAGACCATTCCGGGAACAGTACTCAGAGACTCTATCCAGGTCCTCTTGGAGTAATGTGCAGTCCGTAGGATGCTTAATAGGCATAACAATTTTGTTATCGTCTGCATACATAAGAAACGATGCATGTCGAAAGCATTGTGCATAATCAAATAGACAAACATTAAACAGTAATGGACCCAGGTGTGAGCCCTGGGGTACTCCGGAGGGAATGGTAGCAAACTGAGAGCGGTAACACCCAAGCCTGACAGCCTGACTTCTGTTGCGAAGGTATGACTCAAACCACCGCAGCAGATCACCGTGTACCCCGACTTGTTCAAGCTTATTTAAAATCGTGTCGTGGCAAAGTCTATCAAAACATTTTGAATAGTCGGTGTAAACGACATCAACCCGGCGGCCCCCATCCATATGCCTGGCAACAGTGTCGACAAATTCGGCTAAGTTAGTGAGAGTTGATCTCTTGCGCATAAATCCATGTTGGGCGTTCGGAACACTGTACGCGACGACGGGATATACCTGATCCTAAACAATTAACTCAAACAATTTGCTAAAAACTGTTAGAATGGACACAGGGCGGTATTGCTCCGCCAATGCTCTAGAACCACCTTTATGGATTGGCACTAAAAATGCTTGCTTCCATAAAGTCGGGAAAACACCCTCTGATAGAGAGCGCTTAAACAGAATAAATAGGGGAAAAACTAAGCAGGCGGCACATTCGCGTACAAAAATAGGAGGGATATCATCGCAGCCTGCTCCCTTAGCCACATTTAATTTTAACAGGTATTTCAAGATAAGCTTGGGTGTTAATGCAATTTGACCGATACATCCTACTGGGTTGGGGACCGATGGCGCCGAAACGGCAGTTATATTTGTCGTAGGGCTAGTGTACACGGACTGAAAATAATCTAAAAATATTTCACACATCTCCGGCCCGTTACAACCAACACGGGTTTCGTATCTAACCCGAGCGGGTAGTCCGTGGTCGCTTTTTAGGCTTTTTGCATATCTCCAAAACTTTTTAGGATCCTTGGTTATAGACTCGCAACATTGAGTTCTATATTTTAACCAGCAAGCGCGCTGCATACGTTTGTGCCTGGAACGTAACAAAGAAAATGTTTCATAATCGACACTGTTACCCGTTCGCTTCCATAAAGAGTGATATTTGTTCTTTTCCCTAATTATATGTACCAAAGCGCCAGAGAACCAGACAGGGTAACCCTCAGGATTACCAAAAAAGAAGGGTACGTATTTATCTATTAAAGCACTAAGCGTTGTATTTAAAAGGAGGGTTGCTTCGTCTAATGATTTGTTATTTAGTACAGTGTTCCAATCAATAGCAGATAATTCTTGACAAATAGCAGGATAATCGGCCTTTTTAAATTTATAAATTTTTCTGGGTGGCATTCTTAGAGCTGTGTAACTTATGTTGATTGCTTCCAACACAAGTGCCGGGTGATGGGGCCAGTCCTCGCGAGTTAGTGGATTTAGAGCGCGCCTTACAGCTAAATCGGTGTTGGAAAAAACAATATCCAAATACCGCCCGTTTCCGTTAGGTATGCCACTGTACTGAGATAACCCTAAAGAGAAAACGGTATTAAAAAATTCGATTTGGCGTTCACCCGTTATGCCGCTTGGATCGAGACGAACGCTATTCTGCAGTGGATTCCAAATAACATTCTGCAAATTAAAATCACCTATCAAAATATAATGGGCATCCGACGTACAATGGGCCTCCAAGTACGCGGCTAACCGATATAATAGTTCGTCACGCGCCATACCGGCTCCCGGTAAGTACACACAAATAATATGTGTATCCAAGTTTGAATGAAGCGCGCGCGCGGCTATAATCACGATTTCTAGGTCCCACGGTCCTCGCGAAGACGACGAGAGGGGCGCGACGCGCTGCTCCGCGAGCGAGCGGCGCGTGAGCACCAGGACCCCCCGCCCACCGCCCGCGCCGCCGCGCGGACGCCCCCACCCCCGTCGCCACTAGGACGGTCCCTGCGATGTACATCGTACCGTGAATCGCTAACTTCGGGATCATAAACTCCTTCGGTCAGCCACGTTTCGCAAATACCGATAACGTCATAGTCATTGCTCAATAGACCTTGCCTAAATTCAGTTGCTTTCCCTCTTATGCTACGCGAATTTTGCAAGTAGATAGTTAACGGCGCCATAGGATGTATTTATAGATATTTAGTTTAAAATCGAGATTATAAAATATATAGGCACAATGTCTAGGCGAGTCCGGTACCAGCGGCGGTGAACAATATTGGTTAAGACTGTTGTTTATCAAACGAGTGCGTGCCGCAGTAGAAATCAGTTCATGAGTGTTTGTGTTTAGTGTGAATGAGTAGTGAAGGGATAAGTAGTACCGACATATCGTACATATAACACTTGTGGGGAAATGCGTATTATGCAAATAAACTAGTCCATTATTGGTGTTTGAGTAACCAATGGTCGATGAAGTTATTTTCCGGTGATTTTTAAAGAAGTCAACTGGGATTATTTTTCTATGCGTAGGGCCGGATAGTTGTTTTCTTGACGAATAAACATTTTCCCATTTCGCGTCCAACAGTACCGAAACCCCAACTCCTTGGTTATTAACTTCGTTTCCTTTAACAATGCTTTGTTGGTTGCAGTTAGGTGCTCGTCGACATGGATTTGGTTCGGGTCGCCTGGTATACCAATCTCGTTCGTCTTAATGCCCTTGTTCTTCCGTACGGCAGTTAGAACTTCATCTCGCTTATTTAGACTGTGGAATTTTATTATAATCGGTTTAGGAAGTCCGCTATTATTTCGAGTAGGGATTCTCGAGGCGGAGATAATGTCAGTGCACGTCAGTGGGATCCCAACGGCCTTAGCAATAGACACCATAATGTCACTGACCACCCCCGACTTACGCTCAGGAACACCGAAGACCTCACGGTTGTGCAGTCGATCCCTCTGCTCCATGCCATTTATCGTGGTCTGAAGCTCCTCAATTGTGGACCTAAGCACAGTGACGTCCTCCTTCACCTTCTTCACATCCTTCATCTCCGATTTGATCGCATTGATGTCCCGGACGGTATCATCATACAGCAAGCTATACTTATTAAGCGACTCGATCATGCTGTTATATTGTTGGATTATAGCTTCCTGTTTCTCTAACAACCTTCTACTATTTTCGCCTAGTTTAGTGTCGATTAGTGTGGACAGTTGGGCGATCAGCCGCTCGTTGTTGTCAGAAATAGCCTGCTGTAGGTCTGCTTGCGATGATTGTACCAGGACGGGTGAAGCCACAGCATCCGTAGTTTTTGTAGGTTCCAACTGGGTGGGCGGGGCGGAAATGTCCGATGGAGCGGCAGGTGCTGATACATCCGATTGAGCAGATGAACTGATGGTAGCCTGAGTAGGTGTTGTAGTGGCGGGATCTGATCGACTTGTTTGTGGTTGAGTACTAGGTGTTAGTGGTACGTGTTTGCACATTTCTCCACGGAGCACTTTAGGTATTCCGAGTACGTTATAGCTTGTTTACATGCAGTACAATTATTAGGCATGTTGACGATACCTGTGTATACGCGCTCGTAGGTAAAAATATACGTCTAGTCCTCTAATCACTAGCGGCGGTGGCGTTGCGTCACAGAGATAAGGGGCGCAAGCAACAGTCACAGATATGCGGTGTGTATAAGGTCCACAATTCCACGCACTAGCGGTCGAACAATCACCACAATGTTATGACGGTATGTCAAAGCTAGCACTATCACAATTTTCACAACAAACGCGATGTCTATTGTTCCCAATAACAAATAACCAAACAAAATATAGTTCAAATATAAATTTTATGCAATTTTATTTAATAAAAATGCAGAAATTACTTACATTTAAAAACAAACAGCAGGAGCAAAAACGTAAAGATGTTAGTAGTTAAAATTTTTTGACGGATCAAATAGAAACCTTTGTAAATCACTTTTCCAAGTCAATGTGTATGATTGATGCCTATGATGAGATAACATCAAACACGCGGTGGTATTATGGTGTTCCCCGATGCCGAACGAACGAGGTTTCAGCAAATATCTTGAAAAAACCTTGAGAAAACCTCTTCAACTTCGTAAAGTTATCAGATTAAAGAATTTTAGGTATAACCCGATCGCATGCGTCGATCCTGAAATACAACTTTTACTATACCAACTATCTTAAAGCCGATTAAAGAGATACGCTCCAGCCCTATAACGTCCAAAACATCAGTTTGTGGAAAGGAAGGGAAAGCAACCATCCGTTCTACCAAAGATCTGTCTGTGGGGAGAAGGAAGTGGCAAGAAATCCTTTATTAGACTAGCTTCTGCCCAAGACTTCGTCGGTGTGGAAGTCGTTTTTAGGGCATGGCATATTTTTTCCAAACAACAATTTTAAATGATAATAGGTAGTACATACTACGGAGAAGTCAAGGTGTATATCGGGTTCCACACAGTCTAATTAGGTGAAACATTACTCAAATTTTAAGGTGAACCTTAAACTGCCAAACTATGAAATGTCTATAAAAGTAAATTTCTCGCCATATCCATATTTCTTATAATTTAGCTGGCACCAGCAGTTCTTCAGTGAATCCCTAGCAATGACGCGTGTAACTAGAGTCAAAATAGCTAGCTACTCGTAAACCAAGTAAAATGTCTGGCAATAACGTCAATCAACGTCACCAACGGCTAAATGTGTTTGAAGTGAAGATTGTAGCTTTTGGACCTCGATAGTCTCTGCAAAGGTACCCCTTGAGATACGACTATGAATGTAACTATGATAGTTTTCCTTTCAAGTAGCCCTAATACCATTTGCAGTTTTCCATTGACACCCAAGCATTATCGCGTGTAGCTAGTGTCAAAATAGTGGGCTGCTCGTCAACCATGGTGCCCGAAACAATACTCATAAAATTTCAAGTAATTAAACTTAAAATGATTAGCCACTGGAGTATTGTTGTGTCGACATTCATAAGTATTATCATTCATTTTATTCCACATCTACTTGTGGCGGCTGAAACTGTTCAATCTGCTGAAATTTACAAATTTCCCTTTAAATTATTTGTCTTACAAAACAGGTTGCTATAATATTTTTCGCAACTTGGTGTAGAGTGAAATAAGTTACTAGGTGAATAAGTAAATAAAATTTTGAACGAGCATTTTTATTGTTTTTTGCAATACATTTTTTGAATGAAGTTGTTTCCTCCTCCAAAGTGGTAGATGGCATTGATCAATATCGTCTACCATCACATCCGCATAAAGAAGGCGCGAAACCAGATGCGATTGGAGCGCGGGCTACGCCGACAGCGGATGCCAGGGCGGGAGCGGCATAAGCGGGAGCGGCATAAGCAGGGGCGGCAAAAGCGGGCGCGGCGTACGCAGGAGCGGCGTAGGAGTACTCGTTGTAGGCAGGGGCGGCGCTTTCGCTGGTGATGCCAATATTTCCGTTACCACAGCTGTAATCAGCGATGGCTAGGCCGCTGGTGGGCAGCTGGCTGTCAAAAGCCACGGCGGACACGAACGGCGTCTCGCCCCAAACGGCGATGGGCCCCTCGATAAGGAGCTCGGACTGCACAGACAGGCCGCTGGGGGCAAGGGGGGAGGCGCTGGACGTAGGGAACGCGCCGCTGGTGCTGGCGAGTACCAGCGCACCGGCGGCCGGCAGTGGACGCGCAGCTCCCTGGATTGCGTAGGGGGCTGCTACGTTGATCGCAGGAGCCATCACGTTGATCCCAGGCGCCACTCCATTGCACGCAGAGGCAGCCGGCTTGATCACGGGGGCTGGTCTAGACCCAATACAGTTCCCGGAAATAGCCTGGAATCAAATACGGCAATGAATCTTTGCAACATCGTGTTGAGGAAGATTGTATCCTATGAATGATAATACTTATGAATGTCGACACAACAATACTCCAGTGGCTAATCATTTTAAGTTTAATTACTTGAAATTTTATGAGTATTGTTTCGGGCACCATGGTTGACGAGCAGCCCACTATTTTGACACTAGCTACACGCGATAATGCTTGGGTGTCAATGGAAAACTGCAAATGGTATTAGGGCTACTTGAAAGGAAAACTATCATAGTTACATTCATAGTCGTATCTCAAGGGGTACCTTTGCAGAGACTATCGAGGTCCAAAAGCTACAATCTTCACTTCAAACACATTTAGCCGTTGGTGACGTTGATTGACGTTATTGCCAGACATTTTACTTGGTTTACGAGTAGCTAGCTATTTTGACTCTAGTTACACGCGTCATTGCTAGGGATTCACTGAAGAACTGCTGGTGCCAGCTAAATTATAAGAAATATGGATATGGCGAGAAATTTACTTTTATAGACATTTCATAGTTTGGCAGTTTAAGGTTCACCTTAAAATTTGAGTAATGTTTCACCTAATTAGACTGTGTGGAACCCGATATACACCTTGACTTCTCCGTAGTATGTACTACCTATTATCATTTAAAATTGTTGTTTGGAAAAAATATGCCATGCCCTAAAAACGACTTCCACACCGACGAAGTCTTGGGCAGAAGCTAGTCTAATAAAGGATTTCTTGCCACTTCCTTCTCCCCACAGACAGATCTTTGGTAGAACGGATGGTTGCTTTCCCTTCCTTTCCACAAACTGATGTTTTGGACGTTATAGGGCTGGAGCGTATCTCTTTAATCGGCTTTAAGATAGTTGGTATAGTAAAAGTTGTATTTCAGGATCGACGCATGCGATCGGGTTATACCTAAAATTCTTTAATCTGATAACTTTACGAAGTTGAAGAGGTTTTCTCAAGGTTTTTTCAAGATATTTGCTGAAACCTCGTTCGTTCGGCATCGGGGAACACCATAATACCACCGCGTGTTTGATGTTATCTCATCATAGGCATCAATCATACACATTGACTTGGAAAAGTGATTTACAAAGGTTTCTATTTGATCCGTCAAAAAATTTTAACTACCAACATCTTTACGTTTTTGCTCCTGCTGTTTGTTTTTAAATGTAAGTAATTTCTGCATTTTTATTAAATAAAATTGCATAAAATTTATATTTGAACTATATTTTGTTTGGTTATTTGTTATTGGGAACAATAGACATCGCGTTTGTTGTGAAAATTGTGATAGTGCTAGCTTTGACATACCGTCATAACATTGTGGTGATTGTTCGACCGCTAGTGCGTGGAATTGTGGACCTTATACACACCGCATATCTGTGACTGTTGCTTGCGCCCCTTATCTCTGTGACGCAACGCCACCGCCGCTAGTGATTAGAGGACTAGACGTATATTTTTACCTACGAGCGCGTATACACAGGTATCGTCAACATGCCTAATAATTGTACTGCATGTAAACAAGCTATAACGTACTCGGAATACCTAAAGTGCTCCGTGGAGAAATGTGCAAACACGTACCACTAACACCTAGTACTCAACCACAAACAAGTCGATCAGATCCCGCCACTACAACACCTACTCAGGCTACCATCAGTTCATCTGCTCAATCGGATGTATCAGCACCTGCCGCTCCATCGGACATTTCCGCCCCGCCCACCCAGTTGGAACCTACAAAAACTACGGATGCTGTGGCTTCACCCGTCCTGGTACAATCATCGCAAGCAGACCTACAGCAGGCTATTTCTGACAACAACGAGCGGCTGATCGCCCAACTGTCCACACTAATCGACACTAAACTAGGCGAAAATAGTAGAAGGTTGTTAGAGAAACAGGAAGCTATAATCCAACAATATAACAGCATGATCGAGTCGCTTAATAAGTATAGCTTGCTGTATGATGATACCGTCCGGGACATCAATGCGATCAAATCGGAGATGAAGGATGTGAAGAAGGTGAAGGAGGACGTCACTGTGCTTAGGTCCACAATTGAGGAGCTTCAGACCACGATAAATGGCATGGAGCAGAGGGATCGACTGCACAACCGTGAGGTCTTCGGTGTTCCTGAGCGTAAGTCGGGGGTGGTCAGTGACATTATGGTGTCTATTGCTAAGGCCGTTGGGATCCCACTGACGTGCACTGACATTATCTCCGCCTCGAGAATCCCTACTCGAAATAATAGCGGACTTCCTAAACCGATTATAATAAAATTCCACAGTCTAAATAAGCGAGATGAAGTTCTAACTGCCGTACGGAAGAACAAGGGCATTAAGACGAACGAGATTGGTATACCAGGCGACCCGAACCAAATCCATGTCGACGAGCACCTAACTGCAACCAACAAAGCATTGTTAAAGGAAACGAAGTTAATAACCAAGGAGTTGGGGTTTCGGTACTGTTGGACGCGAAATGGGAAAATGTTTATTCGTCAAGAAAACAACTATCCGGCCCTACGTATAGAAAAAAAATCCCAGTTGACTTCTTTAAAAATCACCGGAAAATAACTTCATCGACCATTGGTTACTCAAACACCAATAATGGACTAGTTTATTTGCATAATACGCATTTCCCCACAAGTGTTATATGTACGATATGTCGGTACTACTTATCCCTTCACTACTCATTCACACTAAACACAAACACTCATGAACTGATTTCTACTGCGGCACGCACTCGTTTGATAAACAACAGTCTTAACCAATATTGTTCACCGCCGCTGGTACCGGACTCGCCTAGACATTGTGCCTATATATTTTATAATCTCGATTTTAAACTAAATATCTATAAATACATCCTATGGCGCCGTTAACTATCTACTTGCAAAATTCGCGTAGCATAAGAGGGAAAGCAACTGAATTTAGGCAAGGTCTATTGAGCAATGACTATGACGTTTCACTTTGTATGACAAGTGCGGTATTCTTTGAATCAGCAGCGACATGGTTAAAGAGTAAAGGTTGAGGACCTTCAGCTCTGTTCTCATGCCGCATGATATCAAAATCTGTCCCAGCAGTTTCAAAAATACGACACTTGTCATACAAGTGTGACAAAATAATGCTTTTTTCTCGAAACTGCAGGGACGGATTTTGATGTCGTGTGGCATAAGAACATAGTTGAGGGTGTTCAACCTATACTCTGTAACCATGTCGCTGCTGGTTCTAAAAATACGGCACTTGTCATACAAATGTGACAAATGAATGCTTTTTTTTCGGTCCAATTTTGATATCATGCAGTATTACAATAAAGTTGAAGATCTTCAACCCATATACTGTAATGATAACGCCATCGGTTCATAGTAAAGGGCACTTCCCAAACAAGTACCTTTGTTCTTGTTGTTTCGTATGTTATGTCGTAAGCAAAGGTACGCGGTAGGACACTTGGAACATACCCGTAATATTAAATAAATTGATCAAAGATCCTGGTATAGTTGACGACGATTTTTAAATAAATGGTAGAGCCGATGAAATAATTCTAGCATGGGACGATATTTTCTTCCGTTTTTCATGTCCTGAAAGCTCGATTCGAAATAGCTGTGAACCATTATATAGCTCAGTTTTTGACTGGGAAATGTAATTTCAAAGATAAATTGCACTCTTTCGCATTTGTGCCCTCACTCTATAGCGAGATTTATTCGGAAAATAGTTTGCAATTCGGAAATTTGTGCAATGTGAGATTCTTGAGATCGAGTTCCATAGGGGAATAATGTAAGTTTTGAGGTTCTAATCGATTGAAAATAGATAAGCGACCGAGACGTTCCACCAACAATGTACCAGTTTCCAGTTTCTCTACACGTTTGATCTGTCAAGCTGCTAGGTTATGGACAAATTGCCTAAGCACATTTCTTATACAAACTTGATTATATAAGAACAAATAGAAACCTTTGTAAATCACTTTTCCAAGTCAATGTGTATGATTGATGCCTATGATGAGATAACATCAAACACGCGGTGGTATTATGGTGTTCCCCGATGCCGAACGAACGAGGTTTCAGCAAATATCTTGAAAAAACCTTGAGAAAACCTCTTCAACTTCGTAAAGTTATCAGATTAAAGAATTTTAGGTATAACCCGATCGCATACGTCGATCCTGAAATACCGCCGCGATCGGCCGGCACAACTTTTACTATACCAACTATCTTAAAGCCGATTAAAGAGATACGCTCCAGCCCTATAACGTCCAAAACATCAGTTTGTGGAAAGGAAGGGAAAGCAACCATCCGTTCTACAAAAGATCTGTCTGTGGGGAGAAGGAAGCGGCAAGAAATCCTTTATTAGACTAGCTTCTGCCCACGACTTCGTCAGTGTGGAAGTTGTTTTTAGGGCATGGTATATTTTTTCCAAACAACAATTTTAAATGATAATAGGTAGTACATACTACGGAGAAGTCAAGGTGTATATCGGGTTCCACACAGTCTAATTAGGTAAAACATTACTCAAATTTAAAGGTAAACCTTAAACTGCCAAACTATGAAATTTCTATAAAAGTAAATTTCTCGCCATATCCATATTTCTTATAGTTTAGCTGGTTTATTTTGGCTCTACATTAGGTGTTCCTGTTTCCTAAATCAATTATACAATTTTTGTTGTCCAGGCTTAATAGCTGCACAACATAAAAAGTAATAAATTCCTCTATTACTTCATTAAGGTATTGATGGATAAGGCTTTGTGTATTGGAGAAGCGATGGGAAGTGCGACAGCGATATTTAAAAGTAAAAGTTCTTCTCTTAGTAAAAGAGATGTGTCAGTATCGTAGCTTTATGCACTCGATGGTTTCTGCCTAACCTTTATGACATACGAGTAATAATTATGAAGCTCGTTCAATGGCGCCTGGTGCTCAGCTGCATCTGGGATAAACCTGCGGTAAAAGTTTACCATACCCAGGAACCTGCGTAGCTCCTTTACAGTTTTGGGAACTGGAAATTCCCTGATGGCTTGGACCATCGACGGCAGAGGAGTTGTTCCCTCAGCCGAAATCCGGTAACCTAAAAATGTTACCTCGGAGGCACCGAAAACGCACTTGGCGGTATTTACCACCATGCCATAGGCCCTGAGTCTGGTGAACAGCTGGTGGAGATGTTCCTCATGAGTCTGTGGATCCTTGGAAAATACCAGAAAGTCATCCAAGTAGGCGTAAGTGAAATCCAGACCCCGCAGCATCTCGTCGACGAACCGCTGGAACGTCTGGCCGGCGTTACGAAGCCCAAACGTCATGTAAGGGAATTCGTACAGCCCAAACGGCGTAGTGATGGCGGTCTTGGAGATGTCGTCGACATGCACGGGGATCTGGTTGTACGCCTTAACCAAATCGATGGTGGAGAATACACTGCAACCTGCAAGACTATGTGAAAAGTCATGTATGTGCTTAATCGGGTACTTGTCAGGCACGGTTCTGGCGTTGAGCATACGGTAGTCGCCACAGGGACGCCAACCGTTGTCCTTCTTAGGCGCGAGGTGAAGAGGTGACGCCCAAGGAGAATCCGATGGCCGACAAGTACCATTTTTGAGCATAGCCTCAAATTCAGACCTCGCTATTTGTAACTTGTCAGGTGCCAGTCTACGGGGTGTGCCTGAAACAGGAGGGCCGGGTGTGGTACGAATGTGATGTACAGTGTTGTGATGTGTTGTGCGATGAATACCGGGTGGACGAGTGACTTCTGGATATTTGGCTAGTATGTCATGATACACAGAATGACCAGATACTACCTTAACCGAAGAAACGTCTGCTGCATTATCTGCAAGCAAACCCGTGGACGTGAGCGTTGTATTACTGTCTATCAGGCGCTTGTTACGGATATCAACAACAAGGTTGTAGTGCGATAGAAAATCCACACCAATTATAGCTTTGGTTACATCGGCGACAATAAATCGCCACGTAAAATCGCGGCGTAAGCCTAGGTTTAGCACCAAATGAACGTAACCGTAGGTGTTGATAACCGTACCATTTGCCGCACACAATTCATAATTCGTTTTCGAGCGAGAACCCTTAACACTATACCTTGGAAACACACACAAATCGCTCCCTGTGTCCACCAGGAACTGCACAGCAGACCCTCTGTCCGTCACAAATAAGCGACCGGTGCTTGGGCAGCCGTCGGCCGCCATTATCGACCGCCCAGACCGTTTCCCGCGTAGTCGCAGGGTTTAACGCATTTCCTCGCGTTACTGCCGTGCTTGGAATGATACCAGCAGACGGGATACTGCCTGTAGTTAGACTGGGACCGCGTGGATGACGAACGCCCGCGCCGACGATCTTCAGACTTGCTCCTGGCTCACGAACGCGACAACCTGCCGACTTGCGCCGTCAGAGCCGCTATTTGCCGGGTAAGCAGAGCGATTTTGTCCGATGATGAACAGCTGGCAACCGGAGCTGGTGCTGCAGAGAGTAGCGGTTTCACCTGCGCCGCTGACACTTGTGAAACCGGTGCCACGATGTCCATAATCTGGTCAGCTAACTCGGCAGCTTCCTCCAGTGTCGCCTTGGACTGAGATGCGATGATTGTCTGCATGCTGCTGGGCAGGCGACTAGCCCACAGGGTCCTGATGAAATCATCTGGTACTCCTGGCCCCGCCAGGTGCTTCAGGTGGCGAAGAAAGTGGGACGGCTTCCGATCTCCTAGCTCCTCGTGGTTCAGCAGCTGCTTCACCTTGCTCTGCTGTGACGCCGTCAGCCGCTTAATCAGCTCGGTCTTGAGCCGCTCGTACTTATCAGGTGCCGGAGGAGCGTTGATAATATCCTCAACCACATCCGCGTACATCGGCTCGAGGCCGGACACTGTATAGTGGTACCTGGTTGAGTCTTGTGTGATGTTCGCCAACACAAATTGGCTCTCCAGCGCCGCGAACCACATAGATGGTTTCGTCGGGTGAAATGAGGGTACCCGCACGGCGACCCGATCCACATCTCCTCCTTTGCTGTTGCTTTCACCGTAGTCGCCCAACATTGTGTTCTTCTCGGGGTCACCAATAAAGCGGAATGATGGTAGTGGTGGTGATTAGGGTTTTGTTTAAATGAAGCCACTAAAAGTTCACTCACTTGCGTAGTTTATTTAAACAAGTACACAGAATGAAAGTTCAAACAAGTACAGAAGGAGAAATTAAGACGACGGAAAACAGATTCAAATATAAGAAGGCAGTACATAAAAGATTCGAGTATGGGGAATAGTCGCGCGTATATAATTCGGCGGTGCACAGAGTCACATGCGTCTCGCGTCTAACACGGTTGCGGACTGCCGACCGGACCGTCCCGCGTTCGCGGCGCAGGAGTTGGTAGACGCGATTTTGCGACTACCTCCACGCGTCGCGAAATCGTCTACTACGAAAAGTAGTCGGTCTGTCCGGTGTATGTATAATATGATAATAATTATTACATTGAGTAATAATTATTATCATATTAGACTTTATATACTATTTACATATACTACTTACATTTAATAAAATAATAACAAATATAATACAAATAAGTAGTTACACTACAGCAGTTTTCCAGTGACACCCAAGCATTATCGCGTGTAGCTAGTGTCAAAATAGTGGGCTGCTCGTCAACCATGGTGCCCGAAACAATACTCATAAAATTTCAAGTAATTAAACTTAAAATGATTAGCCACTGGAGTATTGTTGTGTCGACATTCATAAGTATTATCATTCATTTTATTCCACATCTACTTGTGGCGGCTGAAACTGTTCAAACTGCTGAAATTTACAAATTTCCCTCTAAATGATTTGTCTTACAAAACAGGTTGCTATAATATTTTTCGCAATTTGGTGTAGAGTGAAATAAGTTACTAGGTGAATAAGTAAATGAAATTTTGAACGAGCATTTTTATTGTTTTTTGCAATACATTTTTTGAATGAAGTTGTTTCCTCCTCCAAAGTGGTAGATGGCATTGATCAATATCGTCTACCATCACATCCGCATAAAGAAGGCGCGAAACCAGATGCGATTGGAGCGCGGGCTACGCCGACAGCGGATGCCAGGGCGGGGGCGGCATAAGCGGGAGCGGCATAAGCAGGGGCGGCAAAAGCGGGCGCGGCGTACGCAGGAGCGGCGTAGGAGTACTCGTTGTAGGCAGGGGCGGTGCTCTCGCTGGTGATGCCAATATTTCCGTTACCACAGCTGTAATCAGCAATGGCTAGGCCGCTGGTGGGCAGCTGGCTGTCAAAAGCCACGGCGGACACGAACGGCGTCTCGCCCCAAACGGCGATGGGCCCCTCGATAAGGAGCTCGGACTGCACAGACAGGCCGCTGGGGGCAAGGGGGGAGGCGCTGGACGTAGGGAACGCGCCGCCGCTGGTGCTGGCGAGTACCAGCGCACCGGCGGCCGGCAGTGGACGCGCAGCTCCCTGGATTGCGTAGGGGGCTGCTACGTTGATCGCAGGAGCCATCACGTTGATCCCAGGCGCCACTCCATTGCACGCAGAGGCAGCCGGCTTGATCACGGGGGCTGGTCTAGACCCAATACAGTTCCCGGAAATAGCCTGGAATCAAATACGGCAATGAATCTTTGCAACATCGTGTTGAGGAAGATTGTATAAGGATAGATAGTTATATACAGATTCCCAAAAGAAAGTAGTAAAAGTTAGTGGTCCATGCGGACGAAGTTGCGGGTAAAAGCTAGTTAGTATTACTATAGATAAATTAACACAAATTTCTTACCTGAACGAACAGGGCGGAAACGCAGAAGACAAATACGTTTTTAGCGGCCATGATGGTTTGTTTGCTGAGAAGGTAGACTTCACAATGGTGACAATAATTTTTAAATCAGCTTTTATACTAAACAGCCTGAAGCAATCTCAATACATTAGGTATTTACAATGATAAACAAATCGTGACTTATCATGTCTAGAATAGAAGCTCTATTTATTATTTCAATGCTTTATCACTATACAATTTTGAAATATATTATATTATCGACAATGAAACTGGGTAAAGAACATGATATTTATGAGTATAAATAGGTCAACAGTATGTCAATAAATCATTCACCTTTCGGTTAGTAGAACATTGAACATGTCCTCCTTTGCCTTCTTGCTCTGTGTGCAGGCCTGCCTCATTCAGGTAAGTCATATTTTTTTCTATTGTTCTACTTTCTTTACTGCCTATTTTTCGTCATTTATTTATTTATTCCACAAACTTTACAGTCTTACAGTCATATGTTATCAAAGTCAATACCGGCCTCTTTCAGTGTCTATATTCCTGTTAATTTTATATTATAATATACCTATTATCCGTTTCGCCATCGCTTCTTGATAAAGATTTATTTCTATTATGATAGGCTAAATACAAAAAAGGATGTTACTGAGTTTGTCAAATACTGGTATCCTCTTTGATATTCCTCATGACTAACAGTCATGAAATAGTGACTAGAATAGTGTTAGAGTGAAACCAACCTTTAATTGGCTTTAAACCATATAGACAATTACAGGTTTATTACATGACTCTGAACTACTGTTTTTTTAATGTTACACTGAGCTGTTGGTTTACCAATAAAATAAAATAAAATAAGAAAGTCCTGAAGGATTATGAAGGCATTGATCCATGAAACAATAAAAATTGTGTTGATCCGGCATTAACAGTGAGGCAACTACCATCTGACCTCCATGATTCTGTCTATAGGGAAACCTAATCAGATTGTGATCTATGATGTATCGTGTAAGTTGGTTTAGTTTTTCATGAACAAGTCAGCTGCCAGTGAGGTTCGGAGACTTTCTTCATCCTTGTCATATGACTGGCCAAATCTTTTCTAAATTAGTCACTCGTCTGGCATACGAGGCCGTTGAGGTCAATTACAACGATGTCTAAAGCTTTGTATCCGACGTTAAGTGGCTTTCAAACTAAGTATCACAGAAGATTATCTTTTCGGTGTCAGCGCAGCTAGGCCGGGGAACTGTATTTATTACACGAGATAAGTGTTTTTTGTTTTATTTATTTTTCATGAACAATTTTATTTTATTTAGGCGGTGTTTGGATGCGGAAGCTGCGGTGGAGCGAGCGGCGCCGCTAGCGGTTGGCCTGCGACGACGTACGGCGCCCCTAATGCTTGGGCCGCGACGACGTACAGTGCCCCGAGCGCTTTTTCCGCGGCATTGCCTGTCGCTTTGCCTTTGGCCGGCAGCCTGGCTGGTCCCGCCCAGAGCAACCTGTTGTTGCCCCAGGCGTACACGGCCACTGGCACCGGCTATACAGCTGCTGCCGGTGAGCTGCCTGTCGCCGGCTCCACCCTCGTCGCCGGCCGTGTGCCGGTGTCCGGTGCTGCTTTATTTGACGGCATCGTGCCGGCAGTTGGCTCTGTGTCTATCTCTGGCCACTGCGGCTGCAGCTGCAATGATCGTATATATTATTGAAGCAACAACTTTGAGACAAAATAAAGTTTTGATTTCATTCTATTATGGTTTTTTTTTATATTCCATACTTTTTTTTAATTTTAAGTATCTCTTTACTTACAAGCAAGCATAGTCTTGGAACTCATGTCGTCATTTGTCGACTATATGTTCGTTTCCATGGGTGTTTCCACTGGCGACCCCATAAGTGACTCCAGGTGGTGTAAACGAACAGCAATCTGTAAGCAAATACGCGCTGTCTGGAGCAGTCGTTGTGTCTGGACGGTTGTTGAGTTAGAAGACGAGCTATCCTTACCCGCCTCACTTTTTAGTCAGTCTACTTTCCCTTGATTGCTTCATTATTTCATTGCCAAGAGCATATGATCCATACAATTTCGAAAAGGTGCCGAAACTAATTTTACGTTAGTCGTTTCACTTTGTATGACAAGTGCGGTATTCTTTGAATCAGCAGCGACATGGTTAAAGAGTAAAGGTTGAGGACCTTCAGCTCTGTTCTCATGCCGCATGATATCAAAATCTGTCCCAGCAGTTTCAAAAATACGATACTTGTCATACAAGTGTGACAAAATAATGCTTTTTTCTCGAAACTGCAGGGACGGATTTTGATGTCGTGTGGCATAAGAACATAGTTGAGGGTGTTCAACCTATACTCTGTAACCATGTCGCTGCTGGTTCTAAAAATACGGCACTTGTCATACAAATGTGACAAATGAATGCTTTTTTTTCGGTCCAATTTTGATATCATGCAGTATTACAATAAAGTTGAAGATCTTCAACCCATATACTGTAATGATAACGCCATCGGTTCATAGTAAAGGGCACTTCCCAAACAAGTACCTTTGTTCTTGTTGTTTCGTATGTTATGTCGTAAGCAAAGGTACGCGGTAGGACACTTGGAACATACCCGTAATATTAAATAAATTGATCAAAGATCCTGGTATAGTTGACGACGATTTTTAAATAAATGGTAGAGCCGATGAAATAATTCTAGCATGGGACGATATTTTCTTCCGTTTTTCATGTCCTGAAAGCTCGATTCGAAATAGCTGTGAACCATTATATAGCTCAGTTTTTGACTGGGAAATGTAATTTCAAAGATAAATTGCACTCTTTCGCATTTGTGCCCTCACTCTATAGCGAGATTTATTCGGAAAATAGTTTGCAATTCGGAAATTTGTGCAATGTGAGATTCTTGAGATCGAGTTCCATAGGGGAATAATGTAAGTTTTGAGGTTCTAATCGATTGAAAATAGATAAGCGACCGAGACGTTCCACCAACAATGTACCAGTTTCCAGTTTCTCTACACGTTTGATCTGTCAAGCTGCTAGGTTATGGACAAATTGCCTAAGCACATTTCTTATACAAACTTGATTATATAAGAACAAATGGAAACCTTTGTAAATCACTTTTCCAAGTCACTGTGTATGATTGATGCCTATGATGAGATAACATCAAACACGCAGTGGTATTATGGTGTTCCCCGATACCGAACGAACGTGGTTTCAGCAAATATCTTGAAAAAACCTTGAGAAAACCTCTTCAACTTCGTAAAGTTATCAGATTAAAGAATTTTAGGTATAACCCGATCGCATACGTCGATCCTGAAATACCGCCGCGATCGGCCGGCACAACTTTTATTACACCAACTATCTTAAAGCCGATTAAAGAGATACGCTCCAGCCCTATAACGTCCAAAACATCAGTTGTGGAAAGGAAGGGAAAGCAACCATCCGTTCTACAAAAGATCTGTCTGTGGGGAGAAGGAGGCGGCAAGAAATCCTTTATTAGACTAGCTTCTGCCCACGACTTCGTCAGTGTGGAAGTCGTTTTTAGGGCATGGCATATTTTTTCCAAACAACAATTTTAAATGATAATAGGTAGTACATACTACGGAGAAGTCAAGGTGTATATCGGGTTCCACACAGTCTAATTAGGTGAAACATTACTCAAATTTTAAGGTAAACCTTAAACTGCCAAATTGTGAAATTTCTATAAAAGTAAATTTCTCGCCATATCCATATTCCTTTATTTATTTTATTTATTTAACATTTTATTGCACACAGTAAAATACATAGAGACACATCATACATATAGACGACACAACAGGCACTACATATTTCTAAAAGAAATTTCTTCCAGCAGGCCTACAGAAGAGAGATGAGATAAGTAAAGCAGATCGACGTGCGCGATATAGAATACATACTAAAATACTTAAACATACTTATCTTCTCAAATAAAATATAATAAATATAATATAAATTTATAATAATAATACAATACTATACATACATATCTATGTACAACTAGGCAGAGATAGATAATGGTCCTTGACACGTTTTTTAAAAGTCTGTAGTGACGGACTGTCCCGCACCTTATGTGGAAGAGAGTTCCAAAGTCTCGCAGCA
Organism: Blastobasis lacticolella; assembly: GCA_905147135.1. Classification (NCBI taxonomy): domain Eukaryota; kingdom Metazoa; phylum Arthropoda; class Insecta; order Lepidoptera; family Blastobasidae; genus Blastobasis; species Blastobasis lacticolella. The sequence continues at coordinate 3,756,419 of LR990067.1, forward strand.
TGAACAGTAAAGGAATATGAAATGAAATTGGAGTGATGGATAGGGATGGCCAATAACGATTTAACATTAGAGCGACAGGGTTTGTCTTGGTCTCGGGAGAAGTGAAAGAGGTTACGGAGATATGAAGGAGCAGAAGGATTGTGCAGGATATTAAAGAGGGTTGAAAGGATATGAGCATTCCTGCGGTAACGTATTGGTAGCCATTTGAGCTGTGTTCGGAAAGAGGAGATGTGGTCATATTTGCGTAAACCGAAAATGAACCTAATGCATACATTTTGGAGACGCTCCAGTTTGTTTAAAAGCTCTTCTGTGGCATCCAGATAGCAACAGTCCGCGTAGTCAAGAATAGGAAGAAGGAGAGTTTGTACAAGGGTGATTTTGGTTTTAAGTGGTTAAAAGTTTTTGAGACGTTTAAGCGAGTGAAGCGAAAAATGTATCTTCTTGCTGACCTCATTGACGTGAGGGAGCCAGGATAGATTCGATTCAAGAATCACTCCAAGGTTTTTAGCGAATTTACTGCACTGTATGGGCGTCTCATCATAAATCACCTGAGGAATATAATTATCAGAACCAAGTCGTCTGTACATGTTTGGGCTCCCTATCACTAAAGCCTGAGATTTCTTGGGATTCACTAGAAGCCCAAAGGCCTTAGCCCAGGCAGATATGCGTTCAAGATCGGCATTGATTTGGGCGAAAGCATCTGTAACATCAGCGATTTTGAAATGCCGGTAAATCTGTAGGTCGTCAGCATACAGGTGGAAATTTGAAGAGATGACAGGAGTGACGGTATTTATGAATATGGAGAAGAGAAGTGGCGAGAGAACACCACCCTGCGGTACCCCGCCGACGAGCTCGCACCAGTCTGAGGAGACCTCATCATGGTGGATCCGCTGGGAACGACCACGGAGGTACGACTCGAACCACTCTATTGCAGGAGGAGAGACGTTGAGGGAGCGAAGAACAGCGAGAAGGACATCAAAGTCAACGGAATTAAAAGCGCTGCTAAAATCCAGTAATGTCAAAACGGTAAGAGACTTATCCTCCATTGCAAGACGAATATCGTCAGTAACTTTTAGCAGCGCTGTAACAGTACTGTGACCAGTTCGGAACCCGGATTGGAAAGGGGAAAGCAGACAACTAGATGTAAGAAACGTAGAGAGCTGACTGTGGACAATGTGCTCAAGGACTTTGGAAAGGTAAGGTAATAGAGATATGGGACGGAAACTGGAGCAGAATGTAGGATTAGAGATTTTAGGTAGTGGGATAACATTTGCACACTTCCAAGCCGACGGGAAGCAACTCATTACTAAGGAGTGATTGATGATATGGCAGAGTACGGGTAAGAGTTGTGGGAGCAAGATGGAGATCATACGGGAGGAAATGTCATCATTGCCCACAGCAGTTGACGAAATAGAGAGAATATGCTTTCGAACGTCCTCCTCAGCAACAGTCGTAAAGGAAAAAGGTGAGCAGAGCGGGCGTGGCTGGTCATCGAGCTGTCCCACAGTGCGAGTCTTGACACTAGCTTCCAAGGTCACCGGTGGTGTGGAGAAGTGATTATTTAACGCATTAGGGTCACACGCAACAGAGCACCCGGAGGAGTCTGAAGATTTGCCTATCCCCAGTGACCTCAGAAACGTCCATGTCTTCGCGGGGGATGATCCAGCGATTGAATTGTGGATATGTCTCCTCCTGGCATCTCTACAAAGACGACCACAAGAGTTCCTAAGGTATTTATAACGGTCTAGGTTACGGTCTGAGGTGCATTTATTATACCGACGTTTGGCACTGTCACGTTTCGCCATCAAATCCTTGATGTCCTGTGTTATCCATGGCGCAGGGGCATGTTTTAATTTAACTTTTTTGACGGGGGCATGTGTATCGTATAATGTAAAAATGAGTGATTGAAAGTTATGGACTTTCACGTCAATGTGATCAGCATTATAAACGGTGCTCCAATCAACATGGGCTGCATCCTGCTTTAGAGCTTCCAAGTTGATATCTCTAAAATTACGCAAGAATCGAGATTTCGTGATAGGTTTAGGGGTTCGGGTTTTAAGGGAAAGGTAGACTAGGTCATGATAAGAAAAAGGTGAAGGAAATTGACCGTGGGTGGCAATATTGTCTAGGGAGGAGGTGATCATAACATCCAGAAGTGAAGGATTACAGTTGGGGGAATGGTGTGTAGCAGAAAGTGGAAGTATATGCAGGTTGACGGAGGATAAGAGAGACTGTAGCTTGTGCGTTCGTAGATCATTTTTGAGTAGGCAGGTGTTGAAATCTCCTAATAGTAGAATATGTTCATAATTAGGGCAGATATTGCACAATAGACACTCTAGAGAATTAAAGTAGTCAATGTGCAGAGAGGGAGAATAAAATACAGCGAGCAATATTTTCTTATGATGTAGGGTTATCTCAATAAAAAGATGTTCAGCGGAACAAGAGTACATGCTCGGAGATACACTGACCACTTTGTGTGCAATATCTTCCCGGAGATAAATAGCGACTCCACCGCCTCCCTTACCCGTCCGGTCGTTGCGAATTAAGTTATATCCTGGAAGAGGGTATTGAGAAGAAGGGAGAGAGGGTTTTAGGAAAGATTCTGAAACAAGTATTGCATCTACGGGACTGCTACTAAAGGATGCCAAGAGATCAGAGTAGTGGGCAGGAATGCTCTGGGCGTTGATGTGAACTACGTTAAGGTTATTTTGGAGTTTGGAAAAGGCAGCCTTTAACTGTTCATGCATTGAGATAAACATGGAATTATCACCATCGCTATCGGAGTCAGCGCTGACAAAGTTATCCGAAGAAGACGAGGAACACGAGAAAAAGTTAGTACCTATATCTTGTACATTGTTCATATAATATAATAATAATAATATAATAAATAAAGTATACTTACCTATAAAAATAAAATATCTAAGGCAATTAAATTGCCAACACAATACTTTTATACCATCATCATCACTAACCGCGGCGTGCTGAAAGTGTTATGTAAATTATGCATAAGTTACATAATAAAGCTATAAAAGAAAAAAAAAAATATGCTTGTAAACAAATCAACACACACCAGAGAGGTGGGGCAAGGAATCCAGGCCAAAAAAAAAGAAAAAGAAAAAAGGAACATGCATTAACAAAACGTAGAAACGAAGAAAAAAAATATATATATATTTTGCCTGTCAATGTCAATTACATTTTCAAAGTAAACAAACAATGATAACTAAATAAAAATTTCAATAGACCTTCATTCCAAGCAACCTAAATAGATTTGAAGTGACCTACTCGGCAAGAAATGGATATATAAAATTATGAGACCAGCACGTTGAGACCTATCTTCTCGTTCTCTTGACAACGGGAGCAGCAGCCGAAGGCTTTGTCGCAGCGGTCTTACATTTAGGAGCCGGTGCCCTAGCAACCCGTGCTTCCGTCGGTGGATCCTTGGTGGTTGTCTTGCTCGGAGTATGGCCCTTAGCAATTGGGAATCCACTTATCACAGACTGCAGCTGTCTAGAAGTCTCGATTTTGATGCGCGCTTTGTTGGGAAGTATGATGGCTATCTTCCCATCCACAGACCAACAGTTTGGCACTCCGAAGTGCTTACGGGCTGCCATAAATAAATCATGCCTGGATTTGGTCAAGAATTCTGACACCACAATGCCCGTATCCTTAAGGGAGGTTTTGAAATCCCAGACCATGCGACGGTGTTCCAAATCCCGGAATCGCACAAGAACTGGTCGTGCCCTGTCAGTGGAGGTCCCTAATCGGTGACAGGATTGGATATCACTACAGGTAATATCCGCTACCTGCATTTTGTCGGTCATTACTTTTATGACAACTTCACTGACCTTTTCATCCTTTTCCTCAGAGACTCCATGAAAGAGAAGGGTCTTCCTACGCAGAAAGGCTTCATGCCGGTCCAGGCCCAGTGACAACTGCTCCATTTGGACATCCATCTTGTCCATCTTCTTCGCCAACTGCCAGACAAAACCTCTGAACTCCGCAAAGTCATTGACCAGTGTGGGTAGATCCTGTTGTGGCAATGATGATCCCGTTGGTGACAAGGTGGTTGCTTTTTCAAGCCTTTCCTCGAAACTGGTCATTCGAGCAAATAACTCTGCAAAGTTATCATTTGTGGAGAGCTGAGAAGATGCGTCCATGGTGCAGTGATGTAAGGTGTTGCTTCAAATAGTAAAAAGTGCACAGGAGATGTGTTTGATATTCGCAGCAAGTGGTGATGAGGTATTTATTTAAGAACTGTTCCACATTTATTTAAATATTGGTGTTAAACATTTTTAAATCAAATAAAATTACACAGCTGATTATATGAATGTTTATTGGGCGACGTCTACCCGCAAAAAAAAAAAAAAAAAAAAAAAATTCTTATAGTTTAGCTGGTTTATTTTGGCTCTACATTCCTGTTTTCTAAATCAATTATACAATTTTTGTTGTCCAGGCTTAATAGCTGCACAACAAAAAAAGTAATATAAATATAGTAATAAATTCCTCTATTACTTCATTAAGGTATTGATGGATAAGGCTTTGTGTATTGGAGAAGCGATAGGAAGTGCGACAGCGATATTTAAAAGTAACAGTTCTTCTCTTAGTAAAAGAGATGTGTGAGTATCGTCGCTTTATGCACTTGTTAGATATAAGGTATTTTAGTATGTTTTAATTGGTATTAAATATCGTGATTAATAATAATTAATATTTCAAAATACTTTTGTAAACATTTCACCAACTTCAGAACGAAGTGTGGTGTTTCTGAACGATTGTTTGTCTTTGATCAGTTAAGTACTGTTTATGAGAAACTTCCTTAATTAATTATGTAATAAATTTATAATAATGTTCAAAGTGTTGTAATACATTAAATTAACATCTAATCAATCTATCAGTAAATTTAGGAGACCGGAAATGAGAATAGAAAATGACATTTCCGTCTAGAAGGTAGTATAAAGGTCCAGTCAAAAGACTGGGTGGTACTTTTGCTCCAGAGCCGGCACAGAGTTAAGTACAAACTTGCATTGGTTAATTTATTTATATAATTGTTTATTTATTGAATCATACGTAATACTACTGTCCCATTTTAAAGGATAAATATTGAATTATGTGATCGATAATTGTGTCTTAACATTTGGTGAGAATTTTGTATAAATGTGGTTTGCCTATGGTACTTTGTTTGTTTTATAAAATCTTGTTTAAATCAGCTAATGCTGTTTAAATAAATACCTCATTTTATAATGGATTATATTGCTTATTACAATATACCTAATATCTTTAAAACATTTGTTTGATTAAATGATATCCACTAGAATCATACGTTATCCTAGGTAATATATTTTCTAGTAAACTCCTACACAAATATCAGCCTTGGATACTTCATCATCATCGTTGTCCATATATTTCACTGGAATTTTGGATACATACTCACATTCTGTTATTATCCTGTAGCCTAACGACTAAAATAAAGGTTTTACTAATGAAAGACACTGTAGTTATAAGTAGGACTTATATTAAAGCTGACATCAGAAGTGGGATTCGTTAACTCTTGATATCGATATAAAAATCACTATTTTTCAGATTCTGCGTAATGGACGAGACCATTCCACGAGGCATCTTGCAAATCCACGACGACGGTGTATGGAACGACCAATCGACGTCTGAAGGATCGAGAGACCGAAAAACCAAAGGAAATGTGCTGTGCTGTCTTCGCGGACCATCGCTGTCAAGAGCTTCGCAGATCCTGGTTGAAATCGTCACCCGGAACAGCATCACCAAAGCTGCCATGACAGGTAACACCCCGACCGGTTCTGTATCTGAACATTTCGGACGCCAGGACATCCACAGCTGGACATACTCCACCCCCTGGCCTTCCGCAACGATTGGCTTGGTGCCCTTACATCCACCAGCTCAGTCTATCTCCTGGGGCTGTTTTACACTATAATTTTCGGTACGTGCTCCCCATTCGAAGACCTTTGTGCCTCATCGGCCATCGGTCCTATGAAATTTTGTGGCCTGCCCACTAGGGTGTCCCGTCCATGTATGAGAAAAAAAATATTTCTAGCTACACAATCGCAAGAGGTATCAAAATTTGCGTAATTTTACACAGATTATGAGTATTGTAAAAATATTTGAATTATGTGTAATCTTGAGGGCTCTACCAAACTTACAAAATTTGGAAATTTTAAATTTTTACAGAATTTTTCCACTTGCTTAAAATAATACAAATTCAAGCTTATTTTATACTAAAATATAAAAATTAAAGAAATATAGCATAAAAAAACAGAATAATCAAAATAGAGCATATAATAAATAGAACATTTTTTATTTTAGGTTGCTTGTTATTGAGTCAAAAATTATGGATTTCTGTTCGTGATTGCATATTCCAAAGAAGCCATCTCAAGCATTAGTCAGTAACACAGTAACACTATGTGAGGCCTCTGTTACCACAGATTGTGTATAACAAGGATAGACAACAATTTCCAAGCTTTTATCTTTTGCCATGATTTCAAAGTCGTCATTAGAAAGATGCTGAATAACCGGCGTTGCGGATTTCTCTGTCACACAATAATTTATGTGTAGGTAATCTTCAACAGAGAAGGTAATTTTGAAAGTTTTTATTTTGATTTTAGTGCTACTTTCAGCTTTTCTAGCGTTTACTATTATTAAGTTAAATCTTTGGTAGAAACCAAGAGGATGTCAGGCAAAACAGCAGCAGCAGATCGCATCGATAAACATTATCTGTCACAGAGCTTAGCTACTTTGTTAGTTGGCTTTGCTTACTGTTTTTCTATTCGCTGTTGAAGTCAGTGGTGTCTCTCTCGAGGTCGTTTATGTCGGGGATGCCTTTGTAACATACTTCTGAGGAAGATTCAAGCACTAATCACAATTTGCAGAAACAGAATCTGTTTCTTAAGAGGCTTCAATTTTCCTATGCTGTCTTTTTATCAATCTAGTTCTTTATTTTTAATAAATACTACTCATTACAATTTTCCTAACATTAAACTTCTCTCATTGATGAGAACTTCCTTAGGTTTCAAGCTCAAATACAAACAAGATTCATATGAAATACACTTAAAAAGAAGTCTAAAAGCTTCTTAGATAACTTTAACTACACTCGTTTCGTCATTCGTTTTTGAAACTGGAGATAATTTCTTTAGCTTTTGCGGTATCTTTTCAAATTAAGGTAGGAATCCATCCACTTTTCGTGGTCAAATGATTTCAGGAATTAGATAATTTGGTCATACTTTCGACTAGCTTTTTTGTCCGCATCTTCGTCTGCGTAAAATTAGATTAGAACGTTCCGGACCCGTTCCCGTGGTAACCACATTGAATCTCGGGAAGAAGTATAGCCTATGTAACCCCCTGATAATGCAGCTTTCTATAGTTGTAAGAATTTTTTGATAGTAGCAAGTAGTAATGGTTGAGCTTATCAATACAAACAAACAATCAAACCTTTTCTCTTTATATATTAGTATAGATTAGAATGGAAGCTTTGGGTCCAAATATTGTTGATATTTTCTGAAACAGTCCCATATAAGTATTACTGAATTGGATATATTCTTTCTATTATCGGTACTTCCAATACAAGTCGTTCTTGACTAATAAAATAGCGCTACCAATCGTCAAATTCTTAGTATGTTTTCAATATAGCGTAAGTGCCTCACGACGGCGACGTCTCGAACTTATTATTCAAATAAAATCACAAAATCTACTTTTACACTGTATCGCAACTACAGTGTAAAAGTAGTGCTTTGAATTCGAAAAAACACTAGCGAGTAAAGTCCAAAAGCCACAAAGTCCTCGAAACAAGTTGAAACGTACCAAGTTACTTGCGATTTTGAATTTGCAAGTCCCAATCTGCTAATTCGAGGTCGCCGATAACATATTATTGCATAAAAATCTAAATATCGTGTTTGTATTACAACTTAATAAAATAATAACTAAATATTTTTCATATTTACGTTTAAAATAATATAGCGAAATATTATCTTAAATTTGTAAATTTTCCGAAACTTTGACGATCTGTAGAACCCTAAAGGTATAATTTTATTTGGTTTTTAGAGTTATGAGTAATCTACGATTAATTACGCAACTTTTGACAGGTCTTGAGTTAAGAAAAACAAGAAAGAGATATAATATAAAGCTGAAATCTGGAGTAGCGAAATATCATAATTTTTCAGAACTTTAAAGATCGGTAGAACCCTGAAGATTAAATTTTATTTTATTATTTTTATTATTATGGTAATCTGCTATCAATTACGCAAATTTGAAGAGGTCTTGCGTTAAGAAAATCCAAAAAAAAAATTCTCGGGACACCCTACTGCCCACTGCCACTTTAGTTTTGATGGAAACTATGTCGGTGACTTCTGCATCTACTATGGCACAAATCCTGGACACTATGGAATCACGAATTGTTTCTTGCACGTCGAGCGTCACTACATCGAGATATAAAACGCCGCTTTTATTATAATATTTTTAGAAATGCAAAACATTTATATGAGAATAGCATCCTCAATTAGCAAAGAAAGACCACATCATAATTGTTTAACCTTCTTTTCCATGCCAAAAACTACGTTAACGAAAGTAAAATGTTTCAAAAACTTTTCTTGTTGGTAGCTAGACAAAAAAAATTAAAATTTTGTGCGGTTGACCGATGAAATCTTGCTAAGTTTTAAAAATATTAAGTTAAAGAACATCGGAAACTTTATATTCCCGTAAATTTTGATGGGTATATTTATATGATAGGCAGCTTTAGTACCTACTTGTAATAATTGGACCTAGTTTATCGAAAATGAAAACACATCTTTATTTTCCATTATTGTAGGTAGTCTTCGCATTTCTACTCAGTCAATCCAAAAATTAGTCTTGTATAAAAAGAAATAACCGATATTAACCGCCTTTAACATAAGATGTAAACGTAACATACCGGTTACCCACATTGGAAAATATTAAAATCATTTCTATATGACATAGGGTCGGCACAGTAGATATAATCCAAGGTTGTACCGTTATAATACTTTATTACGTTTAGCTATTTTTGGTCCTAAATCAACTAGCTACTTAAATCATAATGTTCATGATAGGAAATTGAGAAAAATCATAAATAATCCATTAAATTTCTTGACGAAAAATTAGACGTTGCATAAAGGCGCTTCTCCGCCTAAAGGACATTTTGTTATCAACACGTGTTGACAACACAAGTTTTTGATCGGTGGATACCTGGCTTAACGCAAAATATTTATTTCGTTTACTTCATTTTTATTTCAACAAACTTTTACCATACAATAAATATTCAATTCAAGCTCAAATTCAATTAAAGTACCTACATAGACACGATTCGTATTTAAAAATAATGTTTGCCTACCTTTGTTTCCATATACTATATTCGGATTATCTACCGCTAGTAGTCTCGAAATAAAACGTCAGAATTGGCCGAGCAAATTGAAAACGTATGTACCTACAATAACATGATTCACATTTTCTATTTTCTTGTCTGCTGACCGTATCGTTAATAATATATTATTTCAGTAGCACAGTGGATTCGATTCCCGTCCAAGTAGAAATTGAAGTAATTACTAATAAGGTACTATAAAAATAGTCTCTGTACCTGTGATGTATCCCATTCCATTATCCAATATTATTTGAACTTATATTTTGGTGATAGTTAAATATTATAGGTATAAATTGCGATGTGGGTCTATAAGAACAACGCTATTGAAGATGCTATACTAGTTTGAATTATTTCATCATTCGTAATTATTCGAAGAAATTTTGTGTATAATATTTTATAGGTACAAGTTTTGAAATGCCACCAGTTATTCAGTCACATGTATTAAGTAAATAATTCGATAAATAGAAGTAAAAGTGAAATGATAACTTGAACTTTCTATAATTGAAAAATGCCAATTATGACGTGATTATATAGATTGTTTGAATCCAGCTGTGGGAAACCGTGTTACAATATGGCTGCTAGGTAGTAAGCTTGGTGTGGCTTTGGCTTCACGGGCAGCGGTGATTGCAGCCAGCACCTGGATGCTTATACTGAACGTTGCTGCTAGGTAGTGAGCTTGGTTAAGTCCATTTCTCGGGCAGCAGTGATGGGACCATACCTGGAAGGCTACTACTGAATATTGCTGCTAGGTATTTAGCTTGGTGTGGCTTTGGCTTCACGGGCAGCGGTGATTGCAGCCAACACCTGGAGGCTTATACTGAACTTTGCTGTCTAGGTAGTTAGCTTGATGTTGGCAAGACGACCTTCACCGGGCAGCAGTGACGCTGCCAACATCTCTATGCGTCTACCGAAACTTAGCTGTGCTAGGTAGTAATCCTGATGTTTGGCCATTGTATCACGGGCGGCGGTGATGGGGCCATCATTACAGGTCACTACTCAACCAAATAATAATATTGTAATGCGATTCTTCATGACTATATTTGAACTTGGCTATAATTCTGAAATCTCGAGGTTAATTTTTAATAATTCAGCATTAAAGGTTACATTGATAAAATAAGTTTTGCTAGTCCCATAGACGATGCTAATCTGGTTTTCACCGGCACTGGTGAGGAAATTGGCATGATGGGGCAAATGACTTTGAAAGTACAGACCAGTATTTGGTTATTTACAAATGTGCACAATAAAATAACTGCAATATATTTTAATGGTTATAAAAGCTGATTACTGATATGATTTTTATACTTTGCTGGTTTCTGATTGAATTATTTGTGGCATTGCAAGAAGTTATTATATTCTGAAATTCTGAATGAATTTGGTAGTCAACTTACCTATTTGTGGTATAATAATTTAAGTCGATTAAAATAAGTAAATGACACAAAATGTTACATTATTATTTGATTCACAAATGGAAATTTGTCCTAAGTTTAATATAAATAGGTACTTCAGGGACGAAGTACTTGTCAGTATGGCCGTGTTAGATATAAGGTATTTTAGTATGTTTTAATTGGTATTAAATATCGTGATTAATAATAATTAATATTTCAAAATACTTTTGTAAACATTTCACCAACTTCAGAACGAAGTGTGGTGTTTCTGAACGATTGTTTGTCTTTGATCAGTTAAGTACTGTTTATGAGAAACTTCCTTAATTAATTATGTAATAAATTTATAATAATGTTCAAAGTGTTGTAATACATTAAATTAACATCTAATCAATCTATCAGTAAATTTAGGAGACCGGAAATGAGAATAGAAAATGACATTTCCGTCTAGAAGGTAGTATAAAGGTCCAGTCAAAAGACTGGGTGGTACTTTTGCTCCAGAGCCGGCACAGAGTTAAGTACAAACTTGCATTGTGTTATTGTTGCTTTATATTTTGTATTGGTTAATTTATTTATATAATTGTTTATTTATTGAATCATACGTAATACTACTGTCCCATTTTAAAGGATAAATATTGAATTATGTGATCGATAATTGTGTCTTAACATTTGGTGAGAATTTTGTATAAATGTGGTTTGCCTATGGTACTTTGTTTGTATTATAAAATCTTGTTTAATTCAGCTAATGCTGTTTAAATAAATACCTCATTTTATAATGGATTATATTGCTTATTACAATATACCTAATATCTTTAAAACATTTGTTTGATTAAATGATATCCACTAGAATCATACGTTATCCTAGATAATATATTTTCTAGTAAACTCCTACTCAAATATCAGCCTTGGATACTTCATCATCATCGTTGTCCATATATTTCACTGGAATTTTGGATACATACTCACATTCTGTTATTATCCTGTAGCCTAATGACTAAAATAAAGGTTTTACTAATGAAAGACACTGTAGTTATAAGTAGGACTTATATTAAAGCTGACACACTCGATGGTTTCTGCCTAACCTTTATGACATACGAGTAATAATTATGGCAGATTTTCTTTCGAAAAGCCCTAATACCACCAGCAGTTCTTCAGTGAATCCCTAGCAATGACGCGTGTAACTAGAGTCAAAATAGCTAGCTACTCGTAAACCAAGTAAACTGTCTGGCAATAACGTCAATCAACGTCACCAACGGCAAAAGGTGTTTGAAGTGAAGATTGTAGCTTTTGGACCTCGATAGTCTCTGCAAAGGTACTCTTTGAGATACGACTATGAATGTAACTATGATAGTTTTTCTTTCAAGTAGCCCTAATACCATTTGCAGTTTTCCAGTGACACCCAAGCATTATCGCGTGTAGCTAGTGTCAAAATAGTGGGCTGCTCGTCAACCATGGTGCCCGAAACAATACTCATAAAATTTCAAGTAATTAAACTTAAAATTATTAGCCACTGGAGTATTGTTGTGTCGACATTCATAAGTATTATCATTCATTTTAATCCACATCTACTTGTGGCGGCTGAAACTGTTCAAACTGCTGAAATTTACAAATTTCCCTTTAAATGATTTGTCTTACAAAACAGGTTGCTATAATATTTTTCGCAACTTGGTGTAGAGTGAAACTACTAGGTGAATAAATAAATAAAATTTTGAACGAGCATTTTTATTGTTTTATGCAATACATTTTTTGAATGAAGTTGTTTCCTCCTCCAAAGTTGTAGATGGCATTGATCAATATCGTCTACCATCACATCCGCATAGAGAAGGCGCGAAACCAGATGCGATTGGAGCGCGGGCTACGCCGACAGCGGATGCCAGGGCGGGGGCGGCATAAGCGGGAGCGGCATAAGCAGGGGCAGCAAAAGCGGGCGCGGCGTACGCAGGAGCGGCGTAGGAGTACTCGTTGTAGGCAGGGGCGGCGCTCTCGCTGGTGATGCCAATATTTCCGTTACCACAGCTGTAATCAGCGATGGCTAGGCCGCTGGTGGGCAGCTGGCTGTCAAAAGCCACGGCGGACACGAACGGCGTCTCGCCCCAAACGGCGATGGGCCCCTCGATAAGGAGCTCGGACTGCACAGACAGGCCGCTGGGGGCAAGGGGGGAGGCGCTGGACGTAGGGAACGCGCCGCCGCTGGTGCTGGCGAGTAGCAGCGCACCGGCGGCCGGCAGTGGACGCGCAGCTCCCTGGATTGCGTAGGGGGCTGCTACGTTGATCGCAGGAGCCATCACGTTGATCCCAGACGCCACTCCATTGCACGCAGAGGCAGCCGGCTTGATCACGGGGGCTGGTCTAGACCCAATACAGTTCCCGGAAATAGCCTGGAATCAAATACGGCAATGAATCTTTGCAACATCGTGTAGAGGAAGATTGTATAAGGATAGATAGTTATATACAGATTCCCAAAAGAAAGTTGTAAAAGTTAGTGGTCCATGCGGACGAAGTTGCGGGTAAAAGCTAGTTAGTATTACTATAGATAAATTAACACAAATTTCTTACCTGAACGAGCAGGGCGGAAACGCAGAAGACAAATACGTTTTTAGCGGCCATGATGGTTTGTTTGCTGAGAAGGTAGACTTCACAATGGTGACAGGAATTTTAAAATCAGCTTTTATACTAAACAGCCTGAAGCAATCTCAATACATTAGGTATTTACAATGATAAACAAATCGTGACTTATCATGTCTAGAATAGAAGCTCTATTTATTATTTCAATGCTTTATCACTATAAAATTTTGAAATATATTATATTATCGACAATGAAACTGGGTAAAGAACATTATATTTATGAGTATAAATAGGTCAACAGTATGTCAATAAATCATTCACCTTTCGGTTAGTAGAACATTGAACATGTCTTCCTTTGCCTTCTTGCTCTGTGTGCAGGCCTGCCTCATTCAGGTAATCTTTTGTTTATCTTTTTTCTACTTTCTTTACTACCTACTTTTCGTCATCTGTTATCAAAGTGATAACAGGCAAAATACAAAAAATTATGCATATTGATTTTCTTGCGATTGAGATTGTCAAATATGGTATCCTCTTTGATATTCTGCATGACTCACAGTCATGAAATAGAGTGAAACCAACCTTTAATTGGCCTTCAACCACATAGACAATTACAGGTTTATTTCATCACTCTAAACTACTGTTTCTTTAATGTAGGACTGAGCTGTTGGTTTACCAATAAAGTAAAAAAAAAAAAAAAGTCCTGAGGGATTCTGAAGGCCATGAAACACAAAAAATTGTGTTAATGACCCGGTTGTGCTCTCATGCGCGATATCCCGGGGTCCGCCTTAACAATAACCCAGGATTTGACAGATCCGGTATTAACAGCGGAACAACTAGTGATTTCATGCAGCCAACTAATACTTAACTTAAAAATATTTTTTTTATTAATGTAAACATAACTGTTAAAGGTTGAACGAAGTGTAAAAAGAAATATTTATAGAAGTTGGCACTATGTTCCATTATTATTACAACCTCTAAAATGGTTGAAAACTATTGACAAATACAATATAATCCAATACAACGTACCCAGTGTTTATATCCTGTTTGCTAAGAAGCTATTTCAAGCGATTATCAATTACCAAAATTGTCGGGGCGCCATCTAGTGAGTGGTTAGGAATGCTTTAGATACCTATTGGAAAACTGCTCATTAGGAGACATCACAATTAAATTTCACAAGTTACACAGGAAAAAGTAATATATTGTCGTCATGGCGCTATAAGAAGAAGAAAGGAGAGAGGGCGCTAGTTGCCCTACAATAGTTAACTCTGTGTATTTTTAATCGGAAAAATAGATGTAGTAATTATTAAACAGCAGAAAGTGAATAAATGTGAAAAGTGAAGTCTAGTGTACTGGTGAAAACGTTGTCTGGGATAAATATTGAATTTAACATAGTTAATTTTAACTATATTTAATCCAAGAGCTGTGTATATATTGTGACAGAGGGCGCTGCAGTTTAAGCCCACGAAGATAATAAAACATCATTATAAAGAAGACAGTAGAAATTCATATAAATCAAAAAGGTATTGACGATATTTAAAAGAATAATAATTATTATAACCATAAAATTAAAAATTAAATAACAAGGTATAAATAAAAATAAGGTCATCCACCTTCAAAATATCAGAAATTGTCATATAGTGGCTCCACCTGACAGAATTAATACGTAACGCGTGGATTGGTACGTATTGATCCAATGTACCCTGGAACCAAAACCAGAGAAGTTGTATATTGATTATTAATCAGTTTCTCCTACTGCACGCAAGATGGCGCTATTAGTATGAAGTGGCTCCATCTATAAAAAGTTATAAGAATCACGAACATTTGAACGTAAATAGATAATCTAGTGCAGACTTATTTACTTATTTTTACATCACTTGCCGCAAGATGGCGTCAGCATGCGTAAAATGTCATAAACAAATAAACAATAAAGCATTTCTGAAATGTTCACTATGTCAGCACAAATACCATTTAGAGTGCTCTAATGTATCAGAAACGCGTTTTTATGGTACGATGTCTTTTGAACATAAATCTGCATGGAAATGCCATAAGTGTCGTACAAAAGAGCCTAAAGACGAAGAAAATACGCTTATTAAACCACAACCAACCACATCAAAACACCATAATGACCCATTAGATACTAGTCAGATGTATCAAACTGATAACGCAAATATTACTAAAAGAAAGCAGAAACCGCTGACATGTCAGGACAACACAAGCGAATGCTCAGACGACGATTCATTCTGTTCACCATTGGGAAATACAATATTAAGTCAAACATCAAAATCATGTGAAAGCACAGATCCCCCGGAAATTGACAATATTACAATAATGCAGTTTAAAACCCTTTTGCACAAAAACAATAAGTATATTATCTCGGAAATTCATAAAACTTTTCAAATGCAAATAGATAAAGCGATATCACAGCTTGAAAAAAGCATGACAAAAAATATAGAGCAAATACAAAAAGATCATACTAATATGAAAGAGGAAATATCTAAAATTGATATCAAGATTAGCAGTTTGCAGGATGAATGCAGAAACTTGCAAAATGAAAATGCCAAACTTAGCGATGAAATAAAACAGCTACAAGAACAAAATTCAGCGACACGTAACTACGAGAGAACACTTGTCTTACATGGCCTTATAGAAAATTGCTGGGAATCGGAAGATGAAATTATTGAAAGAGTTGTAAATGTTTTTTATAATATATTGAATATAAACTTAACCGGATATATAGAAGAAGTAAATTATATAGGAAAAAAAGATGGAAAGAGGCCGTTAGAAATAGAATTAATAAGCAAAAAAATGAAAAGATACATATTAGAAAATTCAATTTATTTCAGAAATACAGAGTTAAGTGTATCAGAATATTTAACCGAAAATAATCTAAATGGACAAAAGTCGAAAGTTTGTTTACCACCTGCTGAGATAAACGAAGATAAGCAAGAGAAACAGGACCGAAGATGGGCGGAGAATATAGTCAAAAGAAGTAGAAAATCAACTGTACGCAATGGAAAGTCAAACAGCTACGACGACTATAGGACGGAGCATGAGCCTTATCATCGAGAGACGCGAAACGAAGCACGTAGTAGGAAGCATTCCTTTCGAGGCAACTAATGTTTTCCATTTTATGTATCAAAACATGCAAAGTATATGTAATAAAACGCACGTTCTCGAAGCTTTATTAGAGGAGAAACCGCCCATTCACGCTATATGTGTCACCGAGACTTGGTTAAATACTCAAAAACAAGAACTTATGAAAATTGCTGGATACGAATTGGGGTCATCTTTTTGTCGAGAACACCACGCTGGCGGGGGCGTCTGCATATTGGTTAAATCATTGGTAGAATATAAGGAACGACTAGATATAAGCTCATTGTCTTTGGAATGTATCTTTGAGGTTTGTGCTGTGGAATTATGCAAATCTAATCTACTAATTATAAATATTTATTGGCCTAATAGTAAGAAAAATATAGAAGCATTTTATAATTCATTGGAAAAAGTCCTAAAATTAATATCAAATAGAGATAAAAATAAAAACATTATTTTCGTTGGAGATTTTAACGTGGACTTCTTAACAAATAATAAAGCAAAAAGAAAGTTTACAAACCTAATGTTAACTTATAATTTCCACCAATACATACAGGAAGCCACAAGAGTTACACCAAGTAGCTCTACATGCATTGATTTATTATTTGCAAATTTTAGAAA
The DNA here is from genome assembly GCA_905147135.1 of Blastobasis lacticolella. Classification (NCBI taxonomy): domain Eukaryota; kingdom Metazoa; phylum Arthropoda; class Insecta; order Lepidoptera; family Blastobasidae; genus Blastobasis; species Blastobasis lacticolella. Next base: position 3,773,468 of record LR990067.1, read on the forward strand.
TACCAATTTTCAAATAAATGTGGAAGAGTTGGGTTTCTCTGACCATAAGGGAATCTTATTCTCGACCCCATTACCTAAGCAATGTCAAGATCAATTCTACGTTTTAAAGCGAATATTTACAGAGCAAAATATACTTAAATTTAAAACTGAACTATTAAAAATCAATTGGGATGATGTAATAACACCAGCAAAAAATGTTAATGAAAACTACAATGAATTTAGTAAAGTTTTACAATTGATTCTTAATAAATGTATACCAAAAAAATTATTAAGAGTCAATTCCAAACCAGCAAGACCTGTTCTCACTCCGGGAGTTAAACAATCATGTCGAAATAAAAGACTACTTAGACTATTCCTATCACAGACAAACAATAAACTGATAAAGAATTACTACAGAGCATATTCCAAAATTTTAAAAAAAGCGGTTCGAAGATTAAAAAAACTTAATAATATTAATAAATTTAAAAAATCAACAAATAAAATGAAAGCTATGTGGCAAATTATACGGTGTGAAGCTAACAAAACACGCAATCAAAACAAACAAAATGTAAAATTAAAAATTAACAATAAATATATAAATAATCCGAAAGAGGTCGCGAATGCATTTAATAGTTTCTTCGCATCGATTGGTAATATCCAACCCCAAAATCGACAACCGCCACTGCAAAATGATGTGAATAACACATTTTTCCTGAAACCTGTTGAGCCAAGCGAAGTGCTGAAAATCATAAAAAACTTAAAAAACAAAAACAGTTGCGGAGTTGATGAAATCCCCCCAACACTTATCAAAAGATGTAGCGATGAATTAGCTTATCCCTATACGAAACTAATAAATCAGTCTTTTACTGAGGGTATATTTCCAGAAAGTCTCAAGATATCTTTGGTAAAGCCGATACATAAAAACGGCGAGGTAACTAACCCTAGCAATTTTCGCCCAATTGCCCTTTTGCCGACGTCGGCCAAAATATTTGAAACTGCGATGGTAACCCGACTTAACTCATTTTATGAAAAATATAATATCTTTCATGACAGCCAGAACGGTTTTAGGAAAAATAGATCAACAACATTAGCCCTATACAAATTCATTCAGGCAGTACTTAATACAATAAATAAAAAAAGATATGCTGTAGGCCTATTGCTCGACATGAGCAAAGCATACGACAGAGTAAACCATAAAATTCTCTTAGATAAATTATACGGCACTGGAATCAGAGGAATCGCACAGAAATGGTTTAAATCATATCTCGAAGATAGGTCACAATACGTAGAGATTGAAAATACAGACTATAAAAGCGGGAGGATACAAACCATACGATCGGATGTGGAAAGTAACATGGGCTCCATTCCTCAAGGAAGCGTTCTAGGGTGTTGCTTGTTTCTCATTTATATTAATGACCTTCCAAAACAACTAGGTGAGGACTGTATTCTTTTCGCAGACGACGTTTCAATAGTAATATCATGTTCAAATACGGAGGAGCTCAATAATAAATTAAATATTATTATGGAAAAAATTGTAACTTGGATGGAATGTCACAATTTAGAGCTCAACTTGAAAAAAACTAAAATAATACAGTTCAAACCTTATCAAAAACTTCCATTGCAAATTGATTATAAATATAATAATGCTGTGATCGAGACTGTGACTTCGGCTACTCTGCTAGGAATAGATATTGATACAAGTGTAACCTGGAAACCACATATTCAAAAACTTGCTAAGAAATTGTCCTCATTCATATACGCATTAAGACATCTAAAAATAGTAACAAATTTTAAAACCGCACTCACAGCATATTATGCATATGTCCATTCTAGACTTGCATATGGAATAACATTGTGGGGAAACTCTACAGATGTGGAAGATATCTTCATCCAACAGAAAAAATGTGTGAGAATTCTTACAAATATTGGTCAAATGGATTCCTGTAGACCCCAATTTATAAAGTACGGCATAGTTACAGTAACGTCATTGTATATTCTAGAGTCATGTAAATTCGTAAGAAAACACGAGTACATGTACTCACCTATAATCTCTGTTAGACGAAATGATCGCAATGTTAACAAATTAACAACACCTTTTTCTAAATTATCTTTATTTACAAATGGTCCTCATGCTATGATGGTTAAAATTTACAATCACATACCTAACTACATAAAAAACATTAAAAAATTTGAGTCATTTACCAAACAACTAAAATCTTTTCTAGTGCAAAAGTGTTATTATGATATGAATGAATTTTTTGCTGACCTTGATTTAAGATAATCCGGCACATCGCTATTTGATTACATTGTAACATGAAAATGGTTGACAAAAATTTATTGCTATACGGAATGACATCTGACTAATATATCTACTAACTTGACATTATTATTATTATTATTTGATTGATATTTTAATATGCAACTAATTGATTATTTTTTTATTTATGGAAAAAAATTTGCATTTTATTAAATACTTAAGTTATGACATAATGTAAATAATGCATGCTCTCTCTCACTTTGTTTGCAATGCCCTTACAGGGTGTCACATGTAAGTACTTTATAACATTGTGAAATCTTTTAAAAACTGTGATACGCAATAAACGAAATTGAAATTGAAATTGAACTACCATCTGACCTCCATGATTCTGTCTACAGGGAAAGCTAATAAGATTGTGATCTATGATGTATTGTGTAAGTTGGTTTAGTTTATCATGGACAAGTCAGCTGCCAGTGAGGTTCGGAGAATTTCTTCATCCTTCTTATTAGACTGGACAAACCCTTCCTAAATTAGTCACTCGTCTAGCCTACGAGGCCGTTGAGGTCCATTACAACGATGTCTACAGCATTATATCCGACGTTGGGAGACTTTCAAAGTAAGTATCACAGAAGATTATGTTTTCGGTGTCAGCGCAGCTAGGCCGGGGAACTGTAAACGTTGATGTAGTAGGTACACTTTTATTTTTTTTATTTTTTATTTTTTTATTCCCTTGTAGTTATTACACGAGACAATCGCTTTTTGTTCTATTTATATTTCATGAACAATTTTATTTATTAAGACGGTGTTTGGATGCGGAAGCTGCGGTGGAGCGAACGGCGCCGCTAGCGGTTGGTCCGCGGCGACATATGGCGCCCCGAATGATTGGGCCGCGACGACGTACAGTGCCCCGAGTGCGTTGATCGCCGCATCACCTGCCGCTTTGCCTTTGACCGCCACGGGCAGCCTGGCTGGTCCCGCCCAGAGCAACCTGTTGTTGCCCCAACCGTACACGGCCACTGGCACCGGCTATACAGCTGCTGCCGGTGAGCTGCCAGTCGCCGGCGCCACCCTCGTCGCCGGCCGTGTGCCGGTGTCCGGTGCTGCATTGTTTGACGGCATCGTGCCGGCAGTTGGCTCCGTCTCTATCTCTGGACACTGCGGCTGCAGCTGCAATAATGATCGTATTTATTATTGAAGTATCGACTATGAGATAAAATAAAGTCTGATGTCATTCTATTATTGTTTTTATTAAATACTTTTTTATTTTAAGTCATATTTAATTTGAATATTGTTATTGGGTTTGCATAATCTTGTAACTCATCTCGCCATTTGTTGACTATATGTTCGCTTCCATGGGCGTTTACACTGGCGATTCAATGTTTTCAGTTATTGTAAACGAACAGCAATATTTAAATAAAATTCGCTCATGTAGTAGCCGATGCCTGAGGACGTTTGTTAAGTTTCAAATCACAAATTTTTACTACTTGGCACTTCAATACGGAGTGCCTGGCTTCGGCAGTTTGGTCACTTTTGAAATGCTGCTACAGGTGTATATTCTGGAAGTGAGTCATATTCTCGTGGGGCACTGGCACAGTGTGTTAAAGATGCAATTGTTAACACTTGTTTAACAATAACAATTTTTAATACTTAGAGTAGTGAAAGTTGCTGACGTTAATAGTTAAAATTGCTAGCATAGGTAGCTTTAGCTGTACTTTCGCCAAGTAATAGAATCCTACTTAGCTGACAGGCGAATAGTCACCAAGGGCAAAATGGAGGGTGCGAATGTCACATGTCGTGCGGTGTTCCACAGGGGTCAGTTCTTGGGCCGCTCCTGGGAAATATGGGCTACGACTGGGTTCTCCGGGGCGTCACTCTCCGCGGCGTTGACTTAACATATTACGCCGACGACACGCTGGTCACTGCACGTGGTAAAGACTACCGGGAGGCGTCTCTACTCGGTACGGCGGGTGTTGCAGAAGTGGTCCACCGTATTTGGCGTTTAAGACTTGAAGTGGCTCTCAATAAATCTAAGGTCATATGCTTCCACGGGCCTCGGAGGGCTCTACCGCAAGAAGCCTATCTATTGGTTTGTGGTACTCGAATTGACATTCAGCCGTCAATGCGATACCTTGGGCTGATGTTGGATAGCCGATGGTCTTTCCGAGACTACTTCAGCCGATTGACACCTAAGCTGATCAGGGCTGCAGGTGCCTTAAGCGGCTTTCTCCCTAATCTGGGAGGCCCTAAGACATCGTGTCGGCGCCTCTATATAGGGGTAATCAAGTCGATGGCGCTGTATGGGGCACCGGTGTGGGTGGATGCTCTGGCCGCTCATAATAAGATGTTGCTGCGCAGGATGCAATGGATCATGGCGGTCAGAGTGATACGCGGATACCACACCATATCCTTTGTGGCGGCGTATGTTCTCGTGGGAACGCCGCCTTGGGATCTCGAGACAGAGGTGCTGGCAGTAATGTATAGGCGGACGGTTAAAGTGCGCTTAGAAGATAGGGACCCCAGCCCTGAGGAAGTCAGGCGATGGCGGCTCCATGCCCGGGATGAGCTGCTTATTAAGTGGGTACGACGGCTTGAGGAGCCAAGTGCCGGGCACCGTACGGTTGAGGCCATTCGCCCTGTTTTAAAAAAATGGGTTGAGAGACGCGAGGGGCATTAATGCAGGTGCTGTCGGACCATAACTCCTTTGGCAAATATCTGCACAAGGTGGCGAGAAGGGAACCAACGCCACAGTGTCATGAGTATGGGGCCGCTGAAGACTCGGCGCAGCACACTACAGCGGTTTGCCCAGCATGGGCAGAGCCGCGCGCGGCGCTTGTCACTGCTGTGTGGACGGACCTCTTACTGCCGGCCGTGATTGGGCTTACATATTTGCGCAGGCCAAAAATGAATCGGATACACAGGTTTTGTAAGCGCTCCAATTTATTTAAGAGTTCCTCGGTGGCATCCAAGTGTAAGTATATCTCAGAACTCACAACAAGAGCGGCTTACACTAGAAAAAAAGAAATTTCAGACCATATAAGGTCGAATTGGGCTTACTGGTAGACGTAGTTAATCCCAATTCAGGCACAACTAATAATCTCAATACCGCACAAATGTCCTTGTCTGACGAAAATCGCACAGAATTTTCCGAAATTTAAGAAATCGAAAAATGGGTTCTTGATGAGCAACTTTGATTTGTAAGCATGGTTAGTACACAGTGCTAAAGACGAATTTTAATTTCGGTGGTTGTTACAGTTAAAAAATTTTGACCCAACTCTTATTTATATCCGGATAAAGAAGTGAGAACTCTACAAATAATTTTCTATGACTTCTAAACTCTACGAGAGAGCGTTAAAAGAAGAAGACTGAGAGGTACATATCACGATCAAATCGGAGATATTAAATGTATGGATGTATGGAAAAGTTGATAAGTGTGAAAGGAGCGAGAGAGGTTTGTCAGTACCTACCACAAAAATCAAATTAAAGATTTTGTCACCATGCAAATTTTCCGATAAACTAGTTTTGCCCAAGTACCTATCTGACATCTAACAGTTATTAATAATCTAAAGCCCGATCCCATCAACCAAGTCTCTTACTGACTTCCCTTTTCTATTCCGTAATTGCCGTTTCGACGAAGGTACTGATGCGAATAATAACTTTTTTGCACCTAGAATTTCTTACTAGAAAATGCACTGGTACATATACGAATCATACTTTCTTCATTCATTACGTCCATTTTATTTTGAATGAACGAAAGTATCTCATTAATAAGATTTTTATTTACCACATTGCAGTTATTAAACTTCACAAATTTCGAGGTCATTGTCCTCTTCACACTGAGACACCGACTGATGACGTTAGTACACCGTACGCACAGAAGCGCGCTCGGACGACGACTGCTTTTTTACTGACGTCGGACGTGGTCAGCGAAAACTGAATTTTTCCTAAAGTGGCAGAACTTTCACACCTCATAAGGCCTTAATATGGGACTGCGACGATGTTTTACGTTTTGTTGAAATAATAACCAACTTAATCATATGAGTATACCTACCGCCACGGGGTGCCAATCGGTTCCACGAACTCAGGATATATGGAGCACTTCTTACAATAAATAGGTAAGATACTAAATACCATATAATATACGGGCATTGCTCGTTTGGGCACACAAAGAAATATAATGACTTAAACATTCCAATGGACTGACAATCAGGTGGAGAAGAGAATTCCTCAGACTTGCAGCATGAATAATGAAGGAGTAGGAGTAGAAGTCAAAATGGTGGCTTGGAATTTCCAGTGACGATCTCACATTTGACTAGAACGATGAGGTTTGTCTTGTGGACGGAAGAAATGGATTCGTAAATGGAGGTACGAGGGAGTAGAAGGATTATAAATGATGTTAAAGAAGTAACAGGAAAAGAGCATTCCTACAAAAGCAGATTGGAACACACAAGAGATGTGATCGATAGTTTAATATAATTGTGTAACCCATAAATAAATAATACAATTATACATACACATTTTTAATATAGGTACCTAAAGCAGATACAAATATTTTATTGACACTTCAATTTATTAAAAAAAATGGGTTGAAAGACGCGAGGGGCATTAACCTTGCACCTAGTGCAGGTGCTGTCGGACCATAACTCCTTTGGCAAATATCTGCAGAAGGTGGTGATAAGGGAACCGACGCCACAGTGTCATGAGTATGGGGCCGCTGAAGACTCGGCGCAGACTATAGCGGATTGCCCAGCATGGGCGGAGCCGCGCGCGGCGCTTGTTACTGCTGTGTGGACGGACCTCTCACTGCCGGCCGTGGTTAAGGCTATAGTCGACAGTAAGAGGTGCTGGATGGCTATGACCGTCTTCTGCGAAACAGTCATTACGCAGAAGGAGGCGGCGGAGCGGATAAGGGAAGAGGATGCCCTCTCGGACCCGATCCGTCGTCAGAGGGTCGGACGGAGGAGGCGAGACTATGTGCGTCACCTCCTTCCATAACAGGAGCTCGAGCGGCTAGTGTGGGGACCACTTGTCGCTCACTGTAAGCTCCTGAGATGGTTAGAGTGCCGATGAGTCCCGGTACGTTACCATTGCGCGCTGTTTTGGCAGTGGGCCTAAAGGCCACCTCCTGAGTTTTAGCTCGCGTCGAGCGAGCGACCCGCCGGCGGAGTTGTCGGGCAATATGGGGAATCTCTCCCCACATGTACCGTGAGTTCGACAATATGCGGCTAGAAGGGCGCCATCAGGTTTTAGTGGGTAGGACCGTTGCCACATTGCATTGGGAGGGTTCTTGCGTTTCTTATAAAAACATGGTTAAAAGTGAAGTATATTTATTTAACAATTTATTGCACACAATATATAGTAAACAGAAATTACAAAATTAAAGTCGTCACAACAGGCACTACTTATTTCTAAGAAGAAATCTCTTCCAGCAGGCCTATAGAAGAGAGACATTATAGATTATTGGGGATGAGACGTGCGCAATAGTTTAAAAATAAATATATTTAATAAACTACATAAATTATAAATGAGATACTAAATACATACAATAGTATATATGTATATAAATACACATATATACATAATAAAATATAAAATATATACAGGTATTGTAGAACATTCAGGCGCATAAAGAAAGATAATGTTCCTTTATACGCTTTTTTAAGATTGCTATAGATTGACAATCGCGCACTTCGTGCGGGAGAGAATTCCACAGTCATGCGGCATGAACAGTGAAGGAGTAGGAGTAGAAGTCGGAATAGTGAGTGAGGATATCCAGCGACGATCTAACTCTGAAACGACAAGGATTGTCTTGTGTACGAGAAAAGTGGAATTGGTCACGGAGGTATGAGGGAGCATAAGGATTATGAAGGACGTTATAGAGGATGGATAGGATATGAGCATTCCTGCGCAAGCGAATTGGGAGCCACTTGAGTAGAGAACGATAGTTTGAAATGTGATCATATTTACGCAGACCAAAAATGAATCGGATACACAGGTTTTGTAAGCGCTCCAATTTATTTAAGAGTTCCTCGGTGGCATCCAAGTGTAAGTATATCTCAGAACTCAGAACAAAAGCGGCTTGAGCTAGAAAAAAAAGAAATTTCAGACCAAATAAGGTCAAATTGGGCTTACTGGTAGACGTAGTTAATCCCAATTCAGGCACAACTAATAATCGCAATACCGCACAAATGTCCTTGTCTGACGAAAATCGCGAAGAATTTTCCGAAATTTTAGAAATCGTTGAATGGGTTCTTGATGAGCAACTTTGATTTGTAAGCATGGTTAGTACACAGTGCTAAAGACGAATTTTAATTTCGGTGGTTGTTACATTTAAAAAATTTTGAACCAACTCTTATTTATATCCGGATAAAGAAGTGACAACTCTAATTGAAACAAATAATTTTCTATGACTTCTAAACTCCACGAGAAAGCGTTAAAAGAAGAAGACTGAGAGGTACATATCACGATCAAATCGGAGATATTAAAAAAAACGTTAGACGACAAGTTTGTATGGAAAAGTTGATAAGTGTGAAAGGAGCGAGAGAGGTTTGTCAGTACCTAACACAAAAATCAAATTAAAGATTTTGTCACCATGCAAATTTTCCGATAAACTAGTTTTGCCCAAGTACCTATCTCACATCTAACAGTTATTAATAATCATAAAATAATCCTCAGCATGAGGACCCGGGGTCCGCATTGACCATGATCCAAGATTTGACAGATCAGATAATTATAGTAGAGCGACTGCCATCTGACCTCCGTGACCCCGTTAATAGGAGAACCTGACCAGATTGAATTATGGTTGCACATTAAGTTGCCTGAATGTGCAGGTTTTATCACGATATTTTCCCTCACTGTAAGAGTATTTTAGGTTAGAATTCAACTATTGCATATAACTCAGAAAAGAGTCATTGGTACATGACCACAGTGGAATTCGAACCCGGCACCTCTCGCTTACGAGTCGGATACCTTAACCACTCTGCCACCGACGCTCCACCACCTGACAGTTATTGCGTAGTAGCACAGTAGTGACCGATATTCTCGATAGTTCGATGCCCTAAATTTTAATTTATTTAGCTTATTTTGATTTTTGTGGTCATGACAGTAGCAAGTGTAACAATATGGTCTCTGCCTACCCCTACGAGAAGAAGTCGTGACGATATGTACATAAGTGTGTACGGAAATGACAATTCATGTCCAGGCGAAATTTTCTAATGCGGAGCTGTAGATCGTTTATCTTTGATGCATTTTTCATTCAAAACAGAATCTAAAATTTGCCGCAGGTTTTGAAGTTCAAGGTTAACGGGACAGCATGAAAAAACTTTTTCTTCGCAGAAGTGATATTTTATTTCTACAATATCAATTATTGTTCACGAATGATAAATTATCAAATTCAATAGCATCCACAATTGGAAGGTGCGAACCCAGCTGGAATCATAGGGCGACTGGCGATACCGACAGAGGGCGCCAGAGCTGGGGTGGCGCCGAAGCCCAGGGCAGGGGCGGCATAAGCGGGGGCGGCGTAGGCGGGTCCACCATACGAGTAGTCAGCAGCGCTCTCGCTGGTGATACCAATATTTCCATCGCCACAGCTGTAGTCGGCGACGGCAAAGCCGCTGGTGGGCAGCTGGCTGTCGAAAGCCACGGTGGACACGAACGGCATCTCGCCCCAAACGGCTAATGGGCCTTCAATGATGAGCTCTGACAGCACGGAAAAGCCACTGGAAGAGATGGGGGCGGCACTGGATGTAGGGAATGCGCCGCCGCTGCTGCTGGCGGGCAGATACGCACCAGCAGCCGGCAGTGCAGCCGCGGGACGCCCAGCGCTACAGGGCGCCGCTATCTGGATCGCGGCGGGGGCCGCCATGTTGATCGCGGGGGCCGCTGCCTTGATCATGGGGCCTGATCTAGACCCAAGGCACTGCCCGGAAATAGCCTGTAATAAAATATTTAGTATGAGACTTTGCGACGTTGTGGGTGAGGATTGCTTTTAGATCTATAAGCATGTAAAATATATCTGGAAAGGAAGTTTGGATTTTTTATCATTTCGTAATTAGTGGTACTTGTGGACCCGGCGCGACTTTGTTCGCGTACAGCTACTTTACTTCTACATACTAAGGGTATGTAGAAGTCTTTCTTGCTTATAAACCTTCCCCTTGAATTACTTTATCTATTGTTGAAAACTAGTTTAAAAGATCGAAGCGTACCTACATAGGTACCTATAAACATCGATAGACACATAGGGACAGACGGCGGGAAGCGACTTTGTATAATACTATTATTATTCGGTATTTTGGTACTAAATATAAATTCCCAACAGCTTTTTTTTCTGCAACTGCTTCATGTAACAAATATATTGTAAAATAACGCTGAACGGAAGCTTTGTAAAGTAATATGCAATTCATACCTGAACGAAGAGTACCGAAGCGCAAAGTGCAAGGACGTATTTTGCCATTTTTGTTGCTTGTAGAAGTAGTAACTACAGAATAATTGTGTGAAGCATGTATATCAGCTTATATACTTACACGAAAAGTTGCTAAATCAGTAGTGTCATAATCTATTTAGACATCAACGTTACATTAACCTATTAGACGTGATCTATCGCACTATACACTGTTACAATAAAAATATATAAGTATAACATAAGAAATTGATATGAAGTTGATAAGCGCCTGACTTTGGTAACATCGAAGTTTACTAATTTATATAACAATATAAATACTGGATATTATTAGTGGATTATCAGTGTACGTTTAGGCGTTAAATACATCAAAGCAAAATGTCTTCCTTCGCCTTTTTCTTACTCTGCGTGCAGGCTTGCCTCATTCAGGTATATAATAACTTTATTTACTTATTTAACAGTTTATTGTACACAAGATAACAAATACAGAAAGTACAGTATAGTTACGACACAACAGGCCTTACTTATCTCTAAAACTCTTCTCTCACATTACTTAACTAACTTCTAACAAATACTAAAAACATACACTAATACATATAAAATACATACTTAAAATTAAAAAAGTCGTCCGCACGGCTACCCCCAGGAATGGTGCCCAGAAAAATGTCTGCGTTACCTCGTTGAATTGTGATGCTAATCCGTTGCCCGAGGAACGAGCTAACTCTCCGGCTACCTGTGATGTCGCTTCTGTCTTTTGAATATTTTTAAAGTCTTAAGACTTCGACTCTCATCACACCTGATGGTTAGCGTTCTCCTTGTAAATCATTATTATTGGCGTTAATTATCATAGAGCCATGAACAGGTGCGTGACGTGTCATAACAAAAAGAAATTACTAAGGGCTGATTTTTCAATCATCAAATAAAACATATCAGTCTGATAAGTTATTACGCGACTAAAATTAAATAGTATAATTACTTCAAATATAGGTGAAGGATTATAGTATGTTTGAATTTTGCAGTATATTACTCTATCAGGCAGATAAATTATATCTGAGGATAGAAAAATCGGCCCTAAATCGTGTACAAATTTACACAGCGCCATCTATCCCCAAACTAAGCAAATCTTACTTTTTATACATAGAACACCCGGACCCGTAACAGAAATAAAAATTTATAATTTAAATTTTCCAGGCCGGGATTGGTACCCGGGTTCTCTTGCGTGGCAGACCATGCTCTATTGACCGAATCAGGCCGTCGGTAACTTATTCATTTTTAATACTGAAATGGTTTTTTTCTTAGGCGGTGTTCGGACAGTACAGCCCCTGTGGATGCGGAAGCGGGTTTGCCACCGGCCCCTCAAACTATTGGCCCGCGGCTTACAGCACGACGAACGAGTGGCCCGCAGTGACATACGATGCGCCTCGCAGCCAGGCGGGCTCCGCCATCTTGCCTGAAGCATACACTGCCACCGGCACCGGCCAAGTGGCTGCAGCCGGCGAGATGCCGGTCGTCGGCTCCACCCTCGTCGTCGGCCGAGTGCCGGTGTCCGGCGCCACGATATTCGAAGGCAACGTGCCGGCCGCCGGCTCCGTGTCAATCTCTGGCCACTGTGGCTGCAGCTGCTACAATGACGGTATCTTTTACTGATATTGCGTAATAAAATTAAATAAATCTTGATTATAAGCATTTTTTTTTTCATTATGGATGATGGCGTTATGAGTTATGGGTGATGGTCTTATATTTCGCTCTAGGTTTACCCATTAAAAACCAAACAGTTAATGTTGTCATAACTCGTCGTAAGTGGGTCGAAGCTTTTTCTCTCTTGGTCCAGTTAGGATCTCGTATTTGCCATATCTGCTGTGCTTTATGATTTACATTATAGGCAATAAAATCTCAATAAGAAAAGGCATTCTTCTTAAAACACGAAATTATGAACAAGAAAAAACATTAACCCAACACTAACCTAAAGTTAAATCTAAATTGACTAAGATACTCTAACTTTATGAAACCGATTTTCTGATATCCACCTAAATGCTCCAGGAATATCTTGACGGCGTCGCGTAAACGTATAAGTGCAATCGGGCACAAGAGTGCGGATTGTGAAACCTTAATACTTTTTCGCCCTTTCAGACATTTATGATAATTATTGTTGTCAGCGAGAACTGATTTTTTCTTAAAGTGGCAGATTTTTCACACCTCATAAGGCCTTAATATAGGACTGCGACAATGATTAACGTTTCGTTGAAATAATAACCAACTTAATCATAAGAGTATACCTACCGCCACGGGGTGCCAATCGGTTCCACGAACTCAGGATCTATGGAGCACTACTTACAATAAATAGGTAAGATACTAAATACCATATAATATACGGGCATTGCTCGTTTGGGCACACAAAGAAATATAATGTCTCAAACATTGCAATGGACTGACAATCAGGTGAAGAAGATAATTCCACAGACTTGCAGCATGAATAATGAAGGAGTAGGAGCAGAAGTCAAAATGGTGGCTTGGAATTTCCAGTGACGATCTCACATTTGACTAGAACGATGAGGTTCGTCTTGTGGACGGGAGAAATGGAGGTACGAGGGAGTAGAAGGATTATAAATGAGGTTAAAGAAGTAGCAGGAAAAGAGCATTCCTACATAAGAGGATCGGAACACACAAGAGATGTGATCTATAGTTTAATATAGGTATGGTTAGATATAATTGTGTAACCCAGAAATAAATAATACAATTATACATAAATATTTTTAGTATAGGTACCTAAAGCAGATACAAATATTATATTGATACTCCAATTTATTTAAAAGTTTCCTAATTCCTAAATTTACTTATTTTTTTATTGTTATTATCTTTTTGTATTATTTAACATTTTATTGCATACAGTAAAATACATAGAGAAACATCATATATATAGACTACACAACAGGCACTACTGTTGTATGCATAACATACAAGTAATACATTACAAACTGCTTTACGTAGGTTTCGCCACCCTAACACAATCTTAGGGGCCCAAGTCAACCTTACCAGCTCGCGGACCCCCCGATGACAGATGGGTTGACCGAATCAAATAGTAATAACACCGTTAATTTCTAATTAAGGAAGCGCTTTCAGTGAATCTAAAAGTGCAATCTTAGTGAAAAAGTGGACTCTGGCAGGCAAATCTACTGCTAGTCTCGTGTTATCGGTAGTTGGGACAGGTGTTAATCTGAGATGAGAAGAAAAAACCCTTTTATACAAATCATCAATCATGATATAACATTGATATAATGACAATGCCGTCACAATATATATATATGAGAATTTAATGTATGTTCATAAAAATTTACACTTATTTAAGAAGAATAGTGATGTTCATAATATTAATACGAGAAATAAAGATAAGCTTGTTGCTGGTGCTTGTCGTCTAGCCAAAGTCCACAAATCATTTATGGGTCAATGTGTACGCTTTTATAATAAGGTTCCAACAGATATTCAGAATTTACCATTGAATAAATTTAAAGTCGCTATAAAAAACAAATTATGTCAAAAAAGTTATTATAGTATATCTGAATATGTAAATGACAAAAGTCCATGGGACTGAACTGCTGTTCTATACAGGTATTTACTTTTAAGATAGTATATAGGACAAATAAAGATATTAGTACATAAGATATGTTTAAAAAAAACAAATTAACGTAGGCTCTGTGGGTTTCTTGCCGTTTCTTCCCCCCACAGAGAACCACCTTGGAAGCGGCGTTAATTTTCCTTCCTCTCCCACACATGGTGTCTCCTGTCTGCGCTAGGGTAGGGGTAGAGTAGTAGTTAGAGTAGGGGTAGGGTAGGGTAGGAGTAAGATAGCGGTAAGGTAGTATAGGGTGGGGTAGGGGTAAGATAGTGGTAGGGTCGGGGTAAATCCTTTATTAGACTAGCTTCTGCCCACGACTTCGTCAGTGTGGAAGTCGTTTTTAGGGCATGGCTTATTTTTTCTAAACAACAATTTTAAATGATAATAGGTAGTACATACTACGAAAAAGTCAAGGTGTATATCGGGTTCCACACAGTCTAATTAGGTGAAACATGACTAAAATTTTAAGGTAAATTTTAAACTACCAAACTATGAAATTTCTATAAAAGTAAATTTCTCGCCACATCCATATTTCTTATAGTTTAGCTGGTTCATTTTGGCTCTACATTAGGTGTTCCTGTTTCCTAAATCAATTATACAATTTTTGTTGTCCAGGCTTAATAGCTGCACAACATAAAAAGTAATATAAATATAGTAACAAATTCCTCTATTACTTCATTAAGGTATTGATGGATAAGGCTTTGTGTATTGGAGAAGCGATGGGAAGTGCGACAGCGATATTTAAAAGTAAAAGTTCTTCTCTTAGTAAAAGAGATGTGTCAGTATCGTAGCTTTATGCACTCGATGGTTTCTGCCTAACCTTTATGGCATACGAGTAATAATTATGGCAGATTTCCTTCCGAAAAGCCCTAATACCACCAGCAGTTCTTCAGTGAATCCCTAGCAATGACGCGTGTAACTAGAGTCAAAATAGCTAGCTACTCGTAAACCAAGTAAAATGTCTGGCAATAACGTCAATCAACGTCACCAACGGCTAAATGTGTTTGAAGTGAAGATTGTAGCTTTTGGACCTCGATAGTCTCTGCAAAGGTACCCTTTGAGATACGACTATGAATGTAACTATGATAGTTTTCCTTTCAAGTAGCCCTAATACCATTTGCAGTTTTCCATTGACACCCAAGCATTATCGCGTGTAGCTAGTGTCAAAATAGTGGGCTGCTCGTCAACCATGGTGCCCGAAACAATACTCATAAAATTTCAAGTAATTAAACTTAAAATGATTAGCCACTGGAGTATTGTTGTGCCGACATTCATAAGTATTATCATTCATTTTATTCCACATCTACTTGTGGCGGCTGAAACTGTTCAAACTGCTGAAATTTACAAATTTCCCTTTAAATGATTTGTCTTACAAAACAGGTTGCTATAATATTTTTCGCAACTTGGTGTAGCGTGAAATAAGTTACTAGGTGAATAAGTAAATAAAATTTTGAACGAGCATTTTTATTGTTTTTCGCAATACATTTTTTGAATGAAGTTGTTTCCTCCTCCAAAGTGGTAGATGGCATTGATCAATATCGTCTACCATCACATCCGCATAAAGAAGGCGCGAAACCAGATGCGATTGGAGCGCGGGCTACGCCGACAGCGGATGCCAGGGCGGGGGCGGCATAAGCGGGAGCGGCATAAGCAGGGGCGGCAAAAGCGGGCGCGGCGTACGCAGGAGCGGCGTAGGAGTACTCGTTGTAGGCAGGGGCGGTGCTCTCGCTGGTGATGCCAATATTTCCGTTACCACAGCTGTAATCAGCGATGGCTAGGCCGCTGGTGGGCAGCTGGCTGTCAAAAGCCACGGCGGACACGAACGGCGTCTCGCCCCAAACGGCGATGGGCCCCTCGATAAGGAGCTCGGACTGCACAGACAGGCCGCTGGGGGCAAGGGGGGAGGCGCTGGACGTAGGGAACGCGCCGCCGCTGGTGCTGGCGAGTAGCAGCGCACCGGCGGCCGGCAGTGGACGCGTAGCTCCCTGGATTGCGTAGGGGGCTGCTACGTTGATCGCAGGAGCCATCACGTTGATCCCAGGCGCCACTCCATTGCACGCAGAGGCAGCCGGCTTGATCATGGGGGCTGGTCTAGACCCAATACAGTTCCCGGAAATAGCCTGGAATCAAATACGGCAATGAATCTTTGCAACATCGTGTTGAGGAAGATTGTATAAGGATAGATAGTTATATACAGATTATCAAAAGAAAGTAGTAAAAGTTAGTGGTCCATGCGGACGAAGTTGCGGGTAAAAGGTAGTTAGTATTACTATAGATAAATTAACACAAATTTCTTACCTGAACGAACAGGGCGGAAACGCAGAAGACAAATACGTTTTTAGCGGCCATGATGGTTTGTTTGCTGAGAAGGTAGACTTCACAATGGTGACAATAATTTTTAAATCAGCTTTTATACTAAACAGCCTGAAGCAATCTCAATACATTAGGTATTTACAATGATAAACAAATCGTGACTTATCATGTCTAGAATAGAAGCTCTATTTATTATTTCAATGCTTTATCACTATAAAATTTTGAAATATATTATATTATCGACAGTGAAACTGGGTAAAGAACATGATATTTATGAGTATAAATAGGTCAACAGTATGTCAATAAATCATTCACCTTTCGGTTAGTAGAACATTGAACATGTCTTCCTTTGCCTTCTTGCTCTGTGTGCAGGCCTGCCTCATTCAGGTAAATCATATTTTTTTCTATTGTTCTACTTTCTTTACTAGCTAGTTTTGGTCATTTATTTATTTATTCCACAAACTTTACAGTCTTACAGTCATATGTTATCAAAGTCAATACCGGCCTCTTTCATTGTCTATATTCCTGTTAATTTTATATTATAATATACCTATTATCCGTTTCGCCATCGCTTCTTGATAAAGATTTATTTCTATTATGATAGGCTAAATACAAAAAAGGATGTTACTGAGTTTGTCAAATACTGGTATCCTCTTAGATATTCCTCATGACTAACAGTCATGGAATAGTGACTAGAATAGTGTTAGAGTGAAACCAACCTTTAATTGGCTTTAAACCATATAGACAATTACAGGTTTATTACATGACTCTGAACTACTGTTTTTTTAATGTTACACTGAGCTGTTGGTTTACCAATAAAATAAAATAAAATAAGAAAGTCCTGAAGGATTATGAAGGCATTGATCCATGAAACAATAAAAATTGTGTTGATCCGGCATTAACAGTGAGGCAACTACCATCTGACCTCCATGATTCTGTCTATAGGGAAACCTAACCAGATTGTGATCTATGATGTATCGTGTAAGTTGGTTTAGTTTTTCATGAACAAGTCAGCTGCCAGTGAGGTTCGGAGACTTTCTTCATCCTTGTCATATGACTGGCCAAATCTTTCCTAAATTAGTCACTCGTCTGGCATACGAGGCCGTTGAGGTCAATTACAACGATGTCTAAAGCTTTGTATCCGACGTTAAGTGGCTTTCAAACTAAGAATCACAGAAGATTATCTTTTCGGTGTCAGCGCAGCTAGGCCGGGGAACTGTATTTATTACACGAGATAAGTGTTTTTTGTTTTATTTGTTTTTCATGAACAATTTTATTTTATTTAGGCGGTGTTTGGATGCGGAAACTGCGGTGGAGCGAGTGGCGTCGCTAGCGGTTGGTCCGCGGCGACATATGGCGCCCCGAGTGATTGGGCTGCGACGACGTACAGTGCCCCGAGTGCGTTGTTCGCCGCATCACCTGCCGCTTTGCCTTTGGTCGCCGCCGGCAGCCTGGCCGGTCCCGCCCAGAGCAACTTGTTGTTGCCCCAAGCGTACACGGCCACTGGCACCGGCTATACAGCTGCTGCCGGTGAGCTGCCTGTTGCCGGCTCCACCCTCGTCGCCGGCCGTGTGCCGGTGTCCGGTGCTGCTTTATTTGACGGCATCGTGCCGGCAGTTGGCTCTGTGTCTATCTCTGGCCACTGCGGCTGCAGCTGCAATGATCGTATCTATTATTGAAGCAACAACTTTGAGACAAAATAAAGTTTTGATTTCATTCTATTATGGTTTTTTATTATATTCCATACTTTTTTTTAATTTTAAGTATGTCTTTACTTACAAGCAAGCATAGTCTTGGAACTCATGTCGTCATTTGTCGACTATATGTTCGTTTCCATGGGTGTTTCCACTGGCGACCCCATAAGTGACTCCAGGTGGTGTAAACGAACAGCAATCTGTAAGCAAATACGCGCTGTCTGGAGCAGTCGTTGTGTCTGGACGGTTGTTGAGTTGGAAGACGAGCTATCCTTACCCGCCTCACTTTTTAGTCAGTCTACTTTCCCTAGATTGCTTCATTTCCCTAGATTTGGAAGTGTACCGTAAACAACATTCTTATCAACGTTACCTACGGACCGATCGTGCATCGAGCCAGTGCGCGGGCCATTCTCGCGGCTACGTGAGTGCCGGACGGGTCATTGTTGCGTCGCAGCTGCCGCTTCGAGCAAGTGCACCACTATTGCCGCGCCGTCATAGAATAAGCAGAGAATTGCGGCAAGTTTTATACCTATACGCATTTAACTTCTGAGAGGCATTGTTACGGGATAAAGTACCATAATAGCTTGCTTTACTTTGCTTACGATATAACTAAATTATGAGTCTGTGTAAGGGTTGCAGTCAACTAATTAGTGTGACTGATAAACTAAATTGTTCATCTTGCCCAAACACGTATCATTATGGATGTGTTAGTATTACAAGGGATAATTTTGGGAAGATGTCCGCCAAAGCGAAGAGCAGCTAGAAGTGCCCGGAATGCATAGTACCGCAGAAGAAAGGAGATGATACTCCCATTAAAGGCTCCGAGCCCACAGGACTGGGTTCAGTCGACGTATTTCAAGACCTAGATAAGCGCCTGGCTGTGCTGGAGTCATCTATTGTGTCTAGCATCGATCACAAAATAAAGTCTGAAATTGACACACTTCGTCGAGACATTAAATTAATCCCGGATCTGATTAGGGCGGTAGAGTTTATGTCATCTAACTTTGATGAGATGCAAAAAGAAATACAGTCATTACGTTCGGAAACGGTACAATTGCGGTCGGAGAATGGCAAATTAACTGAAAATGTTAAGGATCACACTTTCAGAATGGCTCTGATCGATCAACAGTCTAGAGAATGCAACTTGGAGATGCAATGTCTTCCAGAGCATAAGACGGAGAACCTCGTCACTACAGTGTTACAAATGAGTAAAATATTAACATGTCCATTGGAAGACAAGGACATGAAGTCGTGCTCCAGAGTAGCAAAAAGGAACCCTGACAGTGACAGACCTAAATCGGTTATAATTAAATTATCGTCTCCTCGAATCCGTGATGGCCTGCTGGCGGCGTGCATCAAGTTCAACAAGGACAACGCTACTGATAAATTGAATACTTCACATCTGGGCCTCGGTGGAGACAAAAACCCAATTTACTTATCAGAGCACCTATCGCCAGGAAACCGTGCCCTCCACGCAGAAGCCCGCATCTTCAAAAAGGAGCATAAATTCCAATTCGTTTGGGTACGCAATGGTCGTGTCATGCTAAGGAAGGCTGATAAGACACCAGCAATATGGATTAAGAATAGCGACACATTGAAAAACTTAGTTTTGTAGAGTATGTTTAGTCTAGTAAGATAAAAATATACTTTTGCTTTTTAATGTTTAATCTAAATATCTACTATCAAAATGCTAGAAGTATCAGAGGTAAACTTGAAGATTTGTATCTTTCTAGCTTTAATTGTGAATATGACGTCATAGTTATTACCGAAACCTGGCTGAACGATAGTGTTGTAGATGCCGAGGTGTTGAACAACAATTACTGTATATACAGGCGCGATCGGTGTAATACCAATAGTGGTAAATGCGATGGGGGGGGGCTGCTCATCGCGGTGTCTAATAGATTTGTTTCCATTAGGCATACAGCCTACGAAAGCGAAGTTGAAGATATCTGGGTGTCGATAAACATTCCATCTAGCAAGCAAGCTTATATATTTGTGCTATCTACAGTCCGCCTCCTGTTACACTTGATAAAATTAATTTTCAATTGGATCGTGTCAGCAATTCAATGTCATCTATTAATAACAGTGCAATTATGGTACTGGGTGATTTTAATGTGGGGCAGCTGAACTGGCAACCATGTAACAACAATTACGCTGTAAACAGCCCTATCCCAGGGTCGCAAAGTCCTGGCATTATTCAATTAATTTCCGACTTTATGTCATTACATGATCTCAGACAGTACAACTTCATACTCAATAAAGACGGAAAAATTCTAGACCTAATATTTTATAACCAGTCAGCACTCGAGTCAAACCCCGCATTAAATGCTTTAACTAAAATAGATCCGTTCCATCCTCCTATACACATCACGTTGGATTTTAAGTGCAACACATTTCTCAAAAAATGTAATGTGTCGAAATACAACTTTATCTTGGCAGATTACTCTAAAATAAAAAATGATTTAGAGGAAATAAATTGGACTCAAATTTTTAGCTCTATTTCTAATGTTAATGACATGGTAGACATTTATTACTCTAAAGTAAACCAAATAATGCAGCGTCATGTACCCAAAACTCTACCCAAAATTAATCGATTTCCATCGTGGTATACTAAGGACCTAATAAAACTTATTAAGGAAAAAGAAAAATACCGTCGCAGATTTAAAAGATTTAGCAACCCACTAGATGAATACGAGTTCTCACTGGCACGAGCCAGATGTCACGCTCAAATTAAAAATTGTTACAAAACTTACATAAATATGATTGAGGACAACATTAACAGAAAACATATGAAATCTTTCTGGTCATTCGTCAAGTCGAAACGAAAAATCCATAGTAACATTCCCGGAGAAATGGTTTTGAATGACACCAAACTTTCATCTCCAGAATCCGTTTGTAACGCTTTTGCCAAACATTTTTCCTCGGTATACACAGTTGGGGAATCAAATTTTATACGTTTCGATTGCCTTAACTTAACTGCCAGCGATAATGCATTGGGATCTATTTATATACCCTTAGACGACGTTAAAAAATATCTATTAGCATTAAACGTTGAGAAAGGACCAGGGCCTGACGGAATTCCGCCTATTTTTTATCGTGAGTGTGCGTCTTATTTGTGCCAGCCTCTGTTTATGATATACAACAAGTCGTTAAGCACTGGAACATTTCCAAATTTATGGAAGATGGCTCACGTTGTGCCTATTGCTAAGACCGGTAACATTTATGATGTCAAAAATTACAGACCAATATGTCTCTTAAATATAGCGGCCAAGATTTTCGAATCCTTAGTGTACCCACACATTTCGGACCTCGTAAGTGAAATTTTAGTACCAAGTCAACATGGGTTCCGTAATAGAATGTCCACGACCACCAATCTTACTCAATACTTCAGTGATTTAGCTGAATCTGTAGACAAAGGGCGTCAGGTCAATGCAGTATACACTGATATAAGCAAGGCCTTCGATAGAGTGAATCACGATTTGCTTATTTTGAAATTGTCCAGAGTGGGAGTTTGTGGTAGTGTACTTCGTTGGATGAAATCATACTTGTCATCTCGCTCACAAAAAGTAGCAGTTTGTGGGTACGTGTCGGACCCATTTGAGGCCACTTCCGGGGTTCCCCAAGGATCGCACCTGGGTCCGCTACTGTTCCTCATATTTGTCAACGATTTGGCATATCGGATCACCCATTCAAAATTTTTATTTTTTGCTGATGATTTAAAACTGTACATGGTTATCGAGGACTCTTCAGACTCACTCTTACTCCAGCAAGATCTAGATAATGTGTATGAATGGTGTGAAATTAATCAACTACAATTAAATATCAATAAATGCATGCATATAAAATTTACAAAGAAAAAATTACCCATTTTGACGACATATAAAATCGGAGACAAGGTACTGGATGAAGTAAAAAGTATTAAAGATCTTGGGGTTATCTTCGACAGTGGGCTTTCTTTCAATCTTCATTTGGATGAAATAGTTAAAAAATCTTATAGGATGCTAGGTTTCGTGTGGCGTAATTGTAAGAAATTTCGAATAGTATCTGCTTTGAAAATAGCCTACTTTTCCTTAGTTCAAAGTAACTTGGAATATTGCTCTAGTGTATGGAGTCCTCAGTATAGATGCAATATAGATAGGATCGAAAAAGTACAGAGAAGATTTCTTTATTATTTGTCAATTCACCAAGGAAAGAAACATTATCTATCTTCTTACTCGGAACGCTGTGCCTTTTTTAAAGTGATACCACTTAGGAAGTGACGTTGGATTGCTGATTTGATGTTATTGTACAAAATTGCCAATAGTCTGGTCAACTGTCCTCAACTGATTGAACAGTTGAACCTCAATGTTCCACGAATACATAGCCGCGTCGTAGACAAAAGAACTTTTACCAATAAGTATTATAGGACTAATTTGGGCCTGCACTCCACAGTCCCCCGAATGTGCCGGGAATACAATCATTTGTGCGGAGCGGCGGATGTATATTTATTCCACCTCAAGAGTATGAGTTTTAAGACCACTTTGTTCAGGCATGCTTTCGACGAAAATGCGCCTTAGATCGCGAAGAAGCACTGTGAATTAACATAGTTAAATTCCAGTTTACATACCCATATTTGAATTTCAAATTAATTTTGTTTTATAATATTAACCTACACTAACCTGTAACTCGTTATTTTTGTTATACCTGTTTTAACTTACCTTAATATAAAAGTACTCACTGCTGTTGTTATGATGTCCAGTTAGTTATCAATGATTAACGATACAAGATGTGTTTGCCAATAATTGGTTTTACACTTAAAACAAGAGTACAAAATGTATTTTTTATAGTTTATACCTACCTATGTATCTTGTGTACAAACTGTTGGTGAACCAAAAAAAAAAAAAAATTAAAAAAAAAAAAATTATTTCATTGCCAAGAGCATATGATCCATACAATTTCGAAAAGGTGCCGAAACGAATTTTACGTTAGTCGTTTCACTTTATGCCGATCAAAACAGTTTTTGAGAAATCGCTACGTAAGGTACGTCAGTTTTATGACGCTCCAATTTCCGTCGTGCACATCGTTTATGAAAAGATGACATATATAAAAATCAAAGGTTTGTTATGAAAAAATAAACCTTTGATTAAATATGAAAACAATCTGAAAGGAGACTGGGCAAAAGTTATCTATGAACCAGCAGCATTACGGTGATAACCTATGGGTTGGGGTGCCTCAGCTGCATATTTGTACAAGATAGCATCGAAACCGGTCTTGGCAGTTTCGAGAAAAAAACATTTCTTTGTCGCATTTGTATGACAAGTGCGGTATTCTTTGAATCAGCAGCGACATGGTTAAAGAGTAAAGGTTGAGGACCTTCAGCTCTGTTCTCATGCCGCATGATATCAAAATCTGTCCCGGCAGTTTCGAAAATACGACACTTGTCATACAAGTGTGACAAAATAATGACGTACAGTGCCCCGAGTGCGTTGTTCGCCGCATCACCTGCCGCTTTGCCTTTGGTCACCGCCGGCAGCCTGGCCGGTCCCGCCCAGAGCAACCTGTTGTTGCCCCAAGCGTACACGGCCACTGGCACCGGCTATACAGCTGCTGCCGGTGAGCTGCCTATCGCCGGCTCCACCCTCGTCGCCGGCCGTGTGCCGGTGTCCGGTGCTGCTTTATTTGACGGCATCGTGCCGGCAGTTGGCTCTGTGTCTATCTCTGGCCACTGCGGCTGCAGCTGCAATGATCGTATCTATTATTGAAGCAACAACTTTGAGACAATATAAAGTTTTGATTTCATTCTATTATGGTTTTTATTATATTCCATACTTTTTTTTAATTTTAAGTATGTCTTTACTTACAAGCAAGCATAGTCTTGGAACTCATGTCGTCATTTGTCGACTATATGTTCGTTTCCATGGGTGTTTCCACTGGCGACCCCATAAGTGACTCCAGGTGGTGTAAACGAACAGCAATCTGTAAGCAAATACGCGCTGTCTGGAGCAGTCGTTGTGTCTGGACGGTTGTTGAGTTGGAAGACGAGCTATCCTTACCCGCCTCACTTTTTAGACAGTCTACTTTCCCTTGATTGCTTCATTATTTCATTGCCAAGAGCATATGATCCATACAATTTCGAAAAGGTGCCGAAACGAATTTTACGTTAGTCGTTTCACTTTATGCCGATCAAAACAGTTTTTGAGAAATCGCTACGTAAGGTACGTCAGTTTTTATGACGCTCCAATTTTCGTCGTGCACATCGTTTATGAAAAAGAAGACATATATAAAAATCAAAGGTTTGTTATGAAAAAATAAACCTTTGATGAAATATGAAAAAAATCTGAAAGGAGACTGGGCAAAAGTTACGGTGATGACCTATGGGTTGGGGTGCCTCAGCTGCATATTTGTACAAGATAGCATCAAAACCGGTCTTGGCAGTTTCGAGAAAAAAACATTTCTTTGTCGCATTTGTATGACAAGTGCGGTATTCTTTGAATCAGCAGCGACATGGTTAAAGAGTAAAGGTTGAGGACCTTCAGCTCTGTTCTCATGCCGCATGATATCAAAATCTGTCCAGGCAGTTTCGAAAATACGACACTTGTCATACAAGTGTGACAAAATAATGCTTTTTTCTCGAAACTTCCGGGACGGATTTTGATGTCGTGTGGCATAAGAACATAGTTGAGGGTGTTCAACCTATACTCTGTAACCATGTCGCTGCTGGTTCTAAAAATACGGCACTTGTCATACAAATGTGACAAATGAATGCTTTTTTTTCGGTCCAATTTTGATATCATGCAGTATACAATAAATTTGAAGATCTTCAACCCATATACTGTAATGATAACGCCATCGGTTCATAGGAAAGGGCACTTCCCAAACAAGTACCTTTGTTCTTGTTGTTTCGTATGTTATGTCGTAAGCAAAGGTACGCGGTGGGACACTTGGAACATACCCGTAATATTAAATAAATTTATCAAAGATCCTGGTATAGTTTACGACGATTTTTAAATAAATGGCAGAGCCGATGAAATAATTCTAGCATGGGACGATATTTTCTTCCGTTTTTCATGTCCTGAAAGTTCGATTCGAAATAGCTGTAAACCATTATATAGCTCAGTTTTTGACTGGGAAGTGTAGTTTCAAAGATAAATTGCACTCTTTCGCATTTGTGCCCTCACTCTATAGCGAGATTTATTTGGAAAATAGTTTGCAATTCGGAAATTTGTGCAATGTGAGATTCTTGAGATCGAGTTCCATAGGGGAAAATGTAAGTTTTGAGGTTCTAATCGATTGAAAATAGATAAGCGACCGAGACGTTCCACCAACAATGTACCAGTTTCCAGTTTCTCTACACGTTTGATCTGTCAAGCTGCTAGGTTATGGACAAATTGCCTAAGCACATTTCTTATACAAACTTGATTATATAAGAACAAATAGAAACCTTTGTAATTCACTTTTCCAAGTCAATGTGTATGATTGATGCCTATGATGAGATAACATCAAACACGCGGTGGTATTATGGTGTTCCCCGATGCCGAACGAACGAGGTTTCAGCAAATATCTTGAAAAAACCTTGAGAAAACCTCTTCAACTTCGTAAAGTTATCAGATTAAAGAATTTTAGGTATAACCCGATCGCATACGTCGATCCTGAAATACCGCCGCGATTGGCCGGCACAACTTTTACTATACCAACTATCTTAAAGCCGATTAAAGAGATACGCTCCAGCCCTATAACGTCCAAACATCAGTTTGTGGAAAGGAAGGGAAAGCAACCATCCGTTCTACAAAAGATCTGTCTGTGGGGAGAAGGAAGCGGCAAGAAATTCTTTATTAGACTAGCTTCTGCCCACGACTTCGTCAGTGTGGAAGTCGTTTTTAGGGCATGGCATATTTTTTCCAAACAACAATTTTAAATGATAATAAGTAGTACATACTACAGAGATGTCAAGGTGTATATCGGGTTCCACACAGTCTAATTAGGTGAAACATGACTCAAATTTTAAGGTGAACCTTAAACTGCCAAACTATGAAATTTCTATAATAGTAAATTTCTCGCTATATCCATATTTCTTATAGTTTAGCTGGCACCAGCAGTTCTTCAGTGAATCCCTAGCAATGACGCGTGTAACAAGAGTCAAAATAGCTAGCTACTCGTAAACCAAGTAAATTGTCTGGCACTAACGTCAATCAACGTCACCAACGGCAAAAGGTGTTTGAAGTGAAGATTGTAGCTTTTGGACCTCGATAGTCTCTGCAAAGGTACCCTTTGAGATTCGACTATGAATGTAACTATGATAGTTTTCCTTTCAAGTAACCCTAATACCATTTGCAGTTTTCCAGTGACACCCAAGCGTTAACGCGTGTAGCTAGTGTCAAAATAGTGAGCTGCTCGTCAACCCGAAACAATACTCATAAAATTTCAAGAAATTAAACTTAAAATTATTAGCCACTGGAGTATTGTTGTGTCGACATTCATAAGTATTATCATTCATTTTATTCCACATCTACTTGTGGCGGCTGAAACTGTTCAAACTGCAGAAATTCACAAATTTCCCTTTAAATGATTTGTCTTACAAAACAAGTTGCTATAATATTTTTCGCAACTTGGTGTAGAGTGAAATAAGTTACTAGGTGAATAAATAAATAAAATTTTGAACGAGCATATTTATTGTTTCTTGCAATACATTTTTTGAATGAAGTTGTTTCCTCCTCCAAAGTGGTAGATGGCATTGATCAATATCGTCTACCATCACATCCGCATAAAGAAGGCGCGAAACCAGATGCGATTGGAGCGCGGGCTACGCCGACAGCGGATGCCAGGGCGGGGGTGGCATAAGCGGGAGCGGCATAAGCAGGGGCGGCAAAAGCGGGCGCGGCGTACGCAGGAGCGGCGTAGGAGTACTCGTTGTAGGCAGGGGCGGCGCTCTCACTGGTGATGCCAATATTTCCGTTACCACAGCTGTAATCAGCGATGGCTAGGCCGCTGGTGGGCAGCTGGCTGTCAAAAGCCACGGCGGACACGAACGGCGTCTCGCCCCAAACGGCGATGGGCCCCTCGATAAGGAGCTCGGACTGCACAGACAGGCCGCTGGGGGCAAGGGGGGTGGCGCTGGACGTAGGGAACGCGCCGCCGCTGGTGCTGGCGAGTAGCAGCGCACCGGCAGCCGGCAGTGGACGCGCAGCTCCTTGGATTGCGTAGGGGGCTGCTACGTTGATCGCAGGAGCCATCACGTTGATCCCAGGCGCCACTCCATTGCACGCAGAGGCAGCCGGCTTGATCACGGGGGCTGGTCTAGACCCAATACAGTTCCCGGAAATAGCCTGGAATCAAATACGGCAATGAATCTTTGCAACATCGTGTTGAGGAAGATTGTATAAGGATAGATAGTTATATACAGATTCCCAAAAGAAAGTAGTAAAAGTTAGTGTTCCATGCGGACGAAGTTGCGGGTAAAAGCTAGTTAGTATTGCTATAGATAAATTAACACAAATTTCTTACCTGAACGAACAGGGCGGAAACGCAGAAGACAAATACGTTTTTAGCGGCCATGATGGTTTGTTTGCTGAGAAGGTAGACTTCACAATGGTGACAATAATTTTTAAATCAGCTTTTATACTAAACAGCCTGAAGCAATCTCAATACATTAGGTATTTACAATGATAAACAAATCGTGACTTATCATGTCTAGAATAGAAGCTCTATTTATTATTTCAATGCTTTATCACTATAAAATTTTGAAATATATTATATTATCGACAGTGAAACTGGGTAAAGAACATGATATTTATGAGTATAAATAGGTCAACAGTATGTCAATAAATCATTCACCTTTCGGTTAGTAGAACATTGAACATGTCTTCCTTTGCCTTCTTGCTCTGTGTGCAGGCCTGCCTCATTCAGGTACCTAAGTCATATTTTTTTCTATTGTTCTACTTTCTTTACTACCTATTTTTCGTCATTTATTTATTTATTCCACAAACTTTACAGTCTTACAGTCATATGTTATCAAAGTCAATACCGGCCTCTTTCAGTGTCTATATTCCTGTTTATTTTATTATCTTTACGGTGTCAGCGCAGCTAGGTCGGGGAACTGTATTTATTACACGAGATAAGTGTTTTTTGTTTTATTTGTTTTTCATGAACAATTTTATTTTATTTAGGCGGTGTTTGGATGCGGAAGCTGCGGTGGAGCGAGTGGCGTCGCTAGCGGTTGGTCCGCGGCGACATATGGCGCCCCGAGTGATTGGGCTGCGACGACGTACAGTGCCCCGAGTGCGTTGTTCGCCGCATCACCTGCCGCTTTGCCTTTGGCCGCCGCCGGCAGCCTGGCCGGTCCCGCCCAGAGCAACTTGTTGTTGCCCCAAGCGTACACGGCCACTGGCACCGGCTATACAGCTGCTGCCGGTGAGCTGCCTATCGCCGGCTCCACCCTCGTCGCCGGCCGTGTGCCGGTGTCCGGTGCTGCTTTATTTGACGGCATCGTGCCGGCAGTTGGCTCTGTGTCTATCTCTGGCCACTGCGGCTGCAGCTGCAATGATCGTATCTATTATTGAAGCAACAACTTTGAGACAAAATAAAGTTTTGATTTCATTCTATTATTTTTTATTATATTCCATATTTTTTTTTAATTTTAAGTATGTCTTTACTTACAAGCAAGCATAGTCTTGGAACTCATGTCGTCATTTGTCGACTATGTGTTCGTTTCCATGGGTGTTTCCACTGGCGACCCCATAAGTGACTCCAGGTGGTGTAAACGAACAGCAATCTGTAAGCAAATACGCGCTGTCTGGAGCAGTCGTTGTGTCTGGACGGTTGTTGAGTTGGAAGACGAGCTATCCTTACCCGCCTCACTTTTTAGTCAGTCTACTTTCCCTTGATTGCTTCATTATTTCATTGCGAAGAGCATATGATCCATACAATTTTGAAAAGGTGCCGAAACGAATTTTACGTTAGTCGTTTCACTTTATGCCGATCAAAACAGTTTTTAAGAAATTGCCACGTAATGTACGTCAGTTTTTATGTCGCTCCAATTTCCGTCGTGCACATCGTTTATGAAAAAGAAGACATATATAGAAATCAAAGGTTTGTTATGAAAAAATAAACCTTTGATAAAATATGAAAAAAATCGGAAAGGGGACTGGGCAAAAGTTATCTATGAACCAGCAGCATTACGGTGATGACCTATCGGTTGGGGTGCCTCAGTTGCATATTTGTACAAGATAGCATCAAAACCGGTCTCGGCAGTTTAGAGAAAAAAACATTTCTTTGTCGCATTTGTATGACAAGTGCGGTATTCTTTGAATCAGCAGCGACATGGTTGCGGAGTAAAGGTTGAGGGTCAGCTCTGTTCTCATGCCGCATGATATTAAAATCGGTTCCAGCAGTTTCGAGAATACGACACTTGTCATACAAGTGTGACAAAATAATGCTTTTTTCTCGAATCTGCCGGGACGGATTTTGATGTCGTGTGGCATAAGAACATAGTTGAGGGTGCTCAACCTATACTCTGTAACCATGTCGCTGCTGGTTCAAAAAATACGGCACTTGTCATACAAATGTGACAAATGAATGTTTTTTTTCGGTCCAATTTTGATATCATGCAGTATAACAATAAAGTTGAAGATCTTCAACCCATATACTGTAATGATAACTCCATAGGTTCATAGTAAAGGGCACTTCCCAAACAAAATGTGCCAAGTAAATATTTAAATTTTATTTTTTAGAATTTCCGGTCAGATTTTGATGCCCTTCTCTTCAAGGATGTATTTGAGGGTGCTCAATGTAAATACTATACCGATGTTGTTATTTGGCCATAGTCCACTTCCCCTACATACTTACCCAGTCGCTTTTTTTGAAATCCAGTTCATCAGGAAAGAAGATACGGTTTGGGGTTCTAATTCAGGGATGGCGAACCAAATGCACGCGTCCCGCAAATGACACGCGGCCAAAAATTATGACACGCCAATAACGTAGACAATTTATGGACATTTGATTGAAAGTTTGTTGAAGATTGAACAAAATTTTTAATTGTCTATGTTACAATTTGTAAGCATAATTCATGTACAGATAACGATTAATTTATTTGTATGCACATCAATTAGATAATTTAGAGAATGGGCCAAATTTACAAAAATGTTGATCTCGTTGCGCTCGCCCATGTATTGAATTGTATTTATTTAAATTATTCGCCTGCTACGCTCACTCAATAAGTCATTTGTACATTATTGTTAAAAATACGCCAGGTTTTTGGATAGCCAAAATGCCAAATATTTCTACCTCATTGCGTTGGCTTTATGTCAATACGAACATGTTTTAGACTCCAAAAGATCAAAATTAATGTGTATAGGCAAACCTAACCCTGTTATCCTTTTGTCCATTCATCACTAAGTCAAGGTTGATTGACGGCCCGTCATGGCCTCAATATTATACGATTTTATAAAATATGACACGTTTACCTATAAAGTTATACCGTTGTCATGGGGGATTTCAACGCGAAACTGGGCAAACGAGGCGGAGACGAGTTGAGAGTGGGGCAATTTGGAGTTGGAAGTCGGAACGCCCGTGGCCAGATGCTGGCCGGCTTTATGGAGAAGGAGGGACTCTTTATGATGAACTCATTTTTCAGGAAGCCGGATCATCGCAGATGGACGTGGGTTAGTCCCGATGGTGTCACAAAAAATGAGATTGACTTCATCCTATCTACGAAACGGCATATATTCAATGATGTCTCGGTGATCAATAGCGTTAAAATTGGCAGTGATCACCGCTTGGTAAGAGGCACATTGAATATTAATCCCCAGCTGGAAAGATCGAGATTGATGAGGTCCACGCTCCGGCCTGTACCCATCCAAATCCAAAACCCCGAGAGCTTTCAACTCGAATTACAAAATCGCTTCGAGTGCCTAGGAGAGTGCGTCGACGTGGACGACTATAATAACAGGTTCGTGGAAACTGTCTATACGGTTGGGTCAAAGTTTTATAAGGCCTGCCGTACAAACTGAACAAACAAAATCTCTGACGATACCCTCAAACTCATCGAAGAAAGACGCGGAATGACTCTGCAATCCCCTGATGATGTCTCTCAATTTAGGCGACTTAATCGACAGATCTCCAAGTCTCTGACTCGCGACATACGCCGCTTTAATACTACCAATATTGAGGCGGCGATCGAGCGGAACAAAGGCTCTAAAGTCTTTGCGAGAGATCTGTCGATTGGACAGAGCCAGTTGACGAGACTGAAAACGGATGACGGCAGAGTTGTTTCGACCAAGTCCGAGGTTTTGAGGGAAGTCGAGAGGTTCTATGGACAGTTATACACGACAACACGGGCACCTGTTACCAGTATGGCAAAAGACCCCAGAGCCAAGTTGACCCGACACTACACCGAAGATATCCCGGACATCAGCCTGTACGAGATTAGTATGGCTCTCAAACAGCTTAAGAACAACAAGGCGCCGGGTGATGATGGAATTACGGCTGAGCTTCAGAAGCTGTTCAATTCCGTCATCCTCGAGGGCAAAACGCCGGAAGCATGGCACAGAAGCATAGTGATATTGTTCTTCAAGAAAGGTGATAAGGCTCTCTTGAAGAACTTCAGACCAATATCGCTACTGACCCATGTCTATAAGCTGTTTTCGAGAGTCATTACGAATCGTCTCGCACGCAGGTTTGATGACTTCCAGCCTCCCGAACAAGCCGGATTCCGAAAAGGTTTTAGTACCATAGACCACATACATACGCTGCGGCAGGTTGTACAGAAGACCGAAGAGTATAACCGGCCATTATGCTTGGCGTTTGTGGACTATGAGAAAGCCTTCGATTCGATCGAAACTTGGGCGGTGCTCCAGTCTCTACAGCGGTGCCAAATTGACTATCGATATATCGAAGCATTGAAGTGTTTGTACAAAAACGCCACTATGTCAGTTCGTCTCCAGGACAAGACCACAGAACCTATTCAGCTGCAGCGAGGTGTTAGACAAGGTGATGTCATATCTCCGAAGTTGTTTACCGCTGCACTGGAGGATATCTTTAGGCTTCTGGACTGGGACGGACTTGGCATCAATATTAACGGCGAGTACCTCACGCACCTCAGATTTGCTGACGATATCGTAGTCATGGCTGAAACCCTGGAAGACTTGGGCAAAATGCTCGATGACCTCTGTAGTGCCTCTCAACAAGTAGGTCTTAAAATGAACATGGACAAGACGAAAATTATGTCGAATGTCCATGTTGTGCCTACTCCAGTGACAGTTGGAGGCACTCCACTTGAAGTTGTTGACGACTATACATACCTAGGACAAATAGTCCGGCTAGGTAGGTCCAATTTCGAGAAAGAGGTCAATCGACGAATCCAACTCGGTTGGGCAGCGTTCGGGAAGCTACGCCACATATTTTCGTCCCAATTACCGCAGTGTCTCAAGACGAAGGTCTTTGACCAATGTGTGTTGCCAGTGATGACTTACGGAGCTGAAACGTGGCCACTCACTATGGGCCTTATAAGAAAGCTCACTGTTACCCAAAGGGCAATGGAAAGAGCTATGCTCGGAGTTTCTTTGCGCGATCGAGTCAGAAATGAGGAGATCCGCAAGCGAACCAAGGTCACCGACATAGCTCTATGGATTGCCAGACTGAAGTGGCAGTGGGCAGGGCACATAGCTCGAAGAACAGATGGCCGATGGGGCAGTAAAGTTCTCGAGTGGCGACCACGTACCGGTAGACGCAGCGTGGGTAGGCCTCCTACAAGGTGGACCGACGACCTGGTAAGGATCGCAGGTACCAGCTGGATGCGGAAAGCACAGGACCGGTCTTTGTGGAGATCTCTGGGGGAGGCCTATGCCCAGCAGTGGGCGTCTTCTGGCTGATGATGATGACCTATAAAGTCACCATTCCTGTCCTGATCATTCGAAGCCTTCTTTAGCGAGCAATTGAGTGAGAATACGCAAGAGGGAAGAGCAAGAACAAGACTTTTTACCGACGCTGTACCACAGGACTCAGTTTCAGGACCTGTTGCGCTACTAGATTATGTACAAAGTACCCACCTAACGATATTTCTTAACACAATCTTGATTACATAACATAGTCTTTCGTTTGTACTAGGTATAACATGGGGATCTTAAAAAGCATGTCTACAGATATCTTAAAAAGCACTGCATCTGCTCTAGTTAGATTGAAGATGTCCTGTACAGTCCTTCCGTGAGCTTCGCTAGGCATTAAAAATTATAACGTCAAATAGAATTCATTGAATATCACGTTTTAAATTCAATATGTATAATATTTTGAGTTAAAAGAAAACACTCGTCCCCAATGCCGAACCAATAAGTATTTCATCATTGGCGAAACCCTTTCAAGGTCATAGTGAAACCAACTCAAGAAAGAAAGGAAAGGACAGCTCTACTTCCCGCGCGTTTGCTTTGCATCGACATTGAGATGCTTTCTCAGGATCGATGTCTGTGTCCGCGTTGGGTTGTATTTGAAAGAATATGCTGAAATTCTATAATCTGTCACGTTTGTGAGGTTGAAGGTGAAGTGTGTTTTCACCAATGCTGAAACACTTTTTCTTTCAGCATTGGGGATGTGTTTTCTTCTCTCTTATAACATCATTATCGTAATATTGACTTTGAAAAGTGATATTCAATGAATTCTATTTGTTGTTATGTACCTAATCAAATAAAATCTATTTACAAAATTTCGTTAAACAATTTTCCTATCAAATCCTGGTGTCTAAAATGTGTTACATAATTTGGTATACCTACAGTGAAATAAGTTATTAGGTAAAAAGAAAACATAGATATATAGATAGATAGATATTCTCTTTATTGCACACAAGATAACAATAAAGAAAATTGCTGAAGCATTTTTGAATTTCAATTTTGCAGGACATTTTTACCATGCCTCCTCCAGTGCGGTAGGTGGCATTAATTAATATCGTCTACCATCACATCCACATGAAGAAGGTGCGAGACCAGATGCGATTGGAGCTCTGGCTAAGCCAACAGCAGGTGCCAGGGCGGGGCTGGCATAAGCGGGGGCGGCGTAAGCTGGGGCGGCATAAGCAGGAGCGGCGTATGCAGGAGCGCCATAGGAGTAGCCGTTGTTAGCGTGGGATGCACTTTCACTGGTGATGCCAATATTTCCGTCACCGCAGCTGTAGTCGGCGATGGCAAGGCCGCTAGTGGGCAGCTGGCTGTCAAAAGCCACAGCGGACACGAAGGGCATCTCGCCCCAAACAGCGATAGGACCCTCGATAAGGAGCTCGGACTGCACGGACAGGCCGCTGGGGGCGAGGGGGGAGGCACTGGACGTAGGGAATGCGCCGCCACTGGTGCTGGCCTGCAGCATCGCACCGGCGCCCGGCAGCGCGGCCGCGGGATACGCCGCTATCTGGACCGCGGCGGGGGCCGCATGGTTGAAACCTCTATTCATAGCTCCACAGCCCGCCGCTTTGATCGCCGGGGCCGACCTCATCTCGGACCGTGATCCAAGGCACTGTCCAGATATAGCCTGTAAATTAAATGATATTAAAAACGTTCTATAATGGATGCAATATCTTGAATGTTACTTTATTTATTGTTTAATTTCAAATATATTACCTGAACAAGCATTGCGGAAACGCAGATGATGGCGATTTTGGCGGCCATGGCGGTGTCTTTACTATGAAGATCGACTTCACAATAATAAAAATAATTTGTTAAAATGCTTTTATACTGAAAACCTTATCAGTAGGATGTGACTTCTACAGCAATGCATGAAGCAATTGTACTAACACATTGTTTACAAGGAAACACCTAATTGCGTGACTTATCAACGTACACTATATTAGCTTTTAATAATTTAAAGCGTCTATCAGAAGTTTGCCGTAATCACTACCGATTTTGAAATCATTTTTATTTTCAACAATAAAACTGGGCTTAATGAATGACTCGTGATGAGTATAAATAGGTCAGTGTCACGCCAATAAATCATTCACCTTTTGGTTCTTAGAACATTGAACATGTCTTCTTTCGCCTTCTTCTTGCTCTGCGTGCAGGTCTGCCTCATTCAGGTAAGTCATGTTTAATTAATTTAATGTTTTACTAACCTATTTTCATGTGGCCTCTGCCCACCTCTACAGTAAATGGGCGTGACTTTAGAATAGAATATTATTTATTGCTTAAAATGTGGTATACAATAGTTGTTAAAATTAATATTTTCGCTTCACACACTTTACCAGAATCTGGCATGCAATATTTCAATTAAATTAAATTAATTCGAGTAATTTCAGCAATAAAATTCATAACTTATAAATCTCAATTTCACAACACTATTTACTCATTTATAATGTCAATCATAATTAATAAATTATATAAATCAAAATTGTCACAACAGTTAAAATATTACAAAAAATATGTCAATCAGCTTGAATAAATTATTCAAATTATTATTGCCACAATAGTTAATTAATGTTACATAACTAATATGTTATGTTTATTTTTATGTACTTATATTTCTTCTCTACTATGTTTTAGTATATAGTATATAGTCTTTTTAACCTGTACTAATCGTCTTCGTATTTCTGCGTCGCCAATCTTTGCCTCCGACAGTGCCAATTTTAATAATTTTAAAGAATGTTCGATTTGCACAATCACGAACATCATCTCATCGCCCGTGAGGTCCGCATTAACCATGTTCAAGGAATTGAATCAGTGTAAAGTAGCAACTTTGAAACTATCATAAATGTACTTTCATATGTGTATTTTCGGCATATCGGGAGCATAGGCGCTGGTGTTTTAAACTTTTATTCTCTTGTCTCATATTTGTACCATTATCAGTGCTTTCAGATAATTGTAAACGTCCAGTTAATAAAATAGACACCTAATGTAATTTTATTTTCTTCAGGCGGTGTTCGGATGCGGAAGCTGTGGCGGAGCAAGCGGTGCCGCTAGCGGTTGGTCTGCGACGGCGTACGGCGCCCCAAATGCTTGGGTCGAGACGACGTACAGTGCGTTGCCAACCTCATTACCTGCCGCTTTGCCTTTGACCGCCGCCCATAGCAGCTTACTCTTACCCGAACCGTACACCTCCACCGGCAAAGGTTATACAGCCGCGGCCGGAGAGCTGCTAATCTCCGGCCCCACCCGCATGGAAGGATGTGTGCCTGTGACCGGCGCCGCAACATTCAATGGAGTCGTGCCGGCATTTGGCTCCGTGTCCATCGCTGGTAATTGCGGTTACTCATATGGCGCCCCCGCCTACGCTGCTCCTGGTTACGCCACGCCTGCCCTGTCTCCGGCTGTGAACATCGCCACCTCCCCCATCATGGGATCTGCTGTCGATTTCACTGCGGCTCCTAGATTTGTGGCTGGTCCAGCGACCTCCCCCAAACCATGCGGATGTTATTGAATAAAAATTATTTGAATATCAATAAAAACTATTCAATTAAACATTTTCTGTTTTTGTTTTATATATTCTTACAACACGAATTAAAGTATAAGTAGCAATATTCACATTCAAGTAACAACAGTACTTCCTATTGACCTGGAGTTACTACGACCAAATTTAATAAATTGGTCAAAGATCCTAGTGTAGTCTCCAGGACTTGTTAAATAAGTGGCAGAGTCGGTGAGAGAATTTTAGCTGAGACTATATTTCCGTCTATACCTGATAGACTTGGTTCGAAATGGCTAGTGGTAGATGATTGCATAGCTGTTTTGACAAGGAAAGGGCATGGCAAAAAAATCATAAACTAAAAACCCAGAATCGCCAGCAAGGAAATGAATAAAAATGGGTTCACTATTACATGTTTTAAGAAAACATGTAATATAGAAGTTATTATACTGTATGAGAATCCTATCTACATTGATTTTTCTTAACTTTCATCACTAACACTTTATTAAATTATTATACTTATATTAAAAAATTTAATAAAAATATACCCTTTAATACATATTTTAATACTTCGTAATTACATTTTCAACATATACCATATATAAAAATCAATTGCAGTGCGTTAGTCTTGCTAAAACTTAAAAACGGCTAGACCGATTTGAATAATTATTTTTTTGTTTTCTTCGCTATAATATTGGGATATAGGGGCAAAGTAGTAGGCTACTTTACCCCTATCTAGCATTTTTTTTTCGCACATACCACCTCTGTATTATTTTAATATATGGTTATAATAACCAACAAAACAAAAGAATTATTCAAATCGGTCTAGCCGTTTTAGAGTTATAGCGAGATTAACGAAGAGCAATTGATTTTTTATATGGAGATTATCTATAATCTCATCATCATCATCATCATCTTGCCGTTATGTCCCGGTTGCGCCTCCTCGCGGTACGCGAGGGCGCAGGGTCCGCCTTCCTGCTACTCTTGGCCTACTTCGCTCGGTCTTCGGCATCCTTAGTGGTGAGCTTATTGGCACGCATATCCGTTCTGACTACGTCAAGCCATCGCTTCTTGGGCCGGCCTCTCCTTCCCGTGCCCGGCGGGGGCGGCATGGCCAGACACTTGTTCCCCACATAGTTTGCTGGTCTGCGCAAGACGTGGCCATACCATCGAAGGCGGCACTTTTGCAGCTTCACTGCAATGTCACTGACGCCAAGGCTATCCCGAATGTGGAAATTTCGAACGTGATCTTTTCGTGACACTCTACACATCCACCGCAGCATCTTCATTTCCGTGCCACGCAGCTCCTGCTTGTGTCGCTCTAGTTGGAGCCAAGTCTCGCTGCCGTATAGGAGAGCAGGTGTAATGATGGTCTTATAGACCTGTCCCTTCAGCTTTATCGGCATTTTAAGGTCACAAATGACACCCGTCACCTCTCGCCACTTGGCCCAAGCTGCGGATATTCGGGCTTTGACGTCGCTGTCGATGTCCCCGGTTGCGCTTTGTACAGATCCCAGGTATCTGGCTTGATCAGCGCGCTTGACTTCATCTTCGCCTATGCGCACGGGTTGGGGATCCTGCCTCTATGATAGGGGGGGCCTGCACTGTTGCAGGCCATGTACTCTGTCTTTGCCACATTAATCTTCGGACCGCCGTTCTCAAGTGATCTTTCCACTTTTTTACACGTTGGACTAGTCGCCCCTTGTCCGAGTCTATCAACGCGATATCGTCAGCATACATGAGAAGCCACGGAGGCACCTCGTGGTAGTCTCGGCGTGGTAGTCATGCTGCCTGACAGTACGTCTAATATCACGCTGAACAGAAGTGGCAAGCGCAGAGCCCTGATGTACCCCAACGGTAATAGGGAATGGGTTTGTGTCACCAACAGCAGTTCT
Organism: Blastobasis lacticolella; assembly: GCA_905147135.1. Classification (NCBI taxonomy): domain Eukaryota; kingdom Metazoa; phylum Arthropoda; class Insecta; order Lepidoptera; family Blastobasidae; genus Blastobasis; species Blastobasis lacticolella. The sequence goes on from LR990067.1 coordinate 3,811,962, forward strand.
CACTATTGAATCTTGTTCTCACTATTGAAAAAATGTTTCGGATAATGTCAATATAGGCTTCGGGCACCGACTTGGACCGCAGTGCCCACCAGATCATCTCCCGAGAGACACAGCCAAAGGCCTTCTGCATGTCCAGAAACAGGAAATGCAGGGGCGTGTTCTTTGATCTGGATCCCTCCATGAGAGTTCTCAGGGCAAATACAGGTCCATGGTCCCACTACCCGGCCGATACACATATTGACACTTCGAGATTGTACACTCTCGTCGGATCCGAGATCAATTCGAAGAGCTTCATGGTGTGAGACATTACCTGTACACCGCGGTAGTTGGTGCACTCCCGCACCGAGCCCTTGCCTTTATAGACTGGAGTAATAATGCTCAGCCTCCATTGGTTGGGTATCTTCCCGGTGAGGAGAATGCGGTTATAAAGGTCGGTAAGAATGCTCACACCACGAGAGCACATCGATTTAAATACCTCGATAGGGACTTCATCGGGCCCGACAGCTTTCCGATTCTTCAAGCGGCGAAGAGCTGTCTCGACTTCCTCAGGCGTTATCGGTGGCACAAGTCCTTGGTTCCGAGGGAAGTCCGGAGTCTGCACCTCTTTGTGCTGCTTGTTAAGCAGCTCGTGGAAGTACGAGCGCCATCTCTCCTTTAACGCATTACAGGTTACCACTAGAGTCATTTACACAGCGTCACGTGGAAGTGTCCAGTGCCGCTTTAACCCTCGATCGTGCCAACTTATAAATGAGTTTCTGCCCCTCAGACGATTCCAACTTATCGTACAATGTACAATCGGACGAAGGTGGTCTCGTCTGGCTCTGGCTACCGCTCGTTTGCTGGCACGTTTGGTATCTCTATATGCAGCGTGGTTCAGGAGATCTGGACGCTTGCCACTTATTAAAGAGGGCTTTCTTCAGCCTGGTCTCCCTCTGGTCTGTGTCGTTCCACCACCAGGTCTCTTTGTCAAGCCTGCGACCACCCCTAGACACCCCCAGCACCATCCGCGCTGCCCGTGCGATAGCTGCCTGAGTTCTGTCCCAAAGTTGTTGGACGGGTTCACCGTCTGTCGTAATACTAAGATCGCTGACAGCAGCGGCGAACTCGTGGGACTTGGCTCCTTCAAGCAGCCACCACCGAGTTTGACGTCAGCACTGCTCCCGGCATTTTCCTCGGGGCTTAACGCGCAGGTCCATCACAAGGACCCGGTGTTGGGCAGTGAGTCTCTCTCCGGGTATGACCTTACAGGTGGCTTCTTTGCCAATATTGTCTCTCCGAGTGAGAAAGTAATCGATCTGGGTGGCGCCCTTACCACTCCTGTAGGTGATCAGATGCTCGGATTTCTTTTGGAAAAAGGTGTTCACGATGGCCAGATCGGCAGGCGCCCACGTCCGCAGAATTTCTTCCCCTTCAGCGTCACGGCTCCCAAAACCAAAACCGCCATGAACACGGCCAAACTCCTCACACTTCTCACCCACATGACCCTTCAGATCGCCACCCACAACAATACCCCGTAACAACAGAATGTTTCGCAGTACTTCCCCGAATTGCTCCCAGAACAGCGCCTTATCCGCATCGCTGCAACTGACCTATGGAGCGTAGGCGCTTATCAAGTTGGTCACGACCCCTTTGACAAGCACTCCCACAACCATAAGGCGGTCGCTTATACGCTTCACATCCAAGACGGTGTCCCGAAACTCTTCATAGAGCACTACCCCCACGCCGTTGTCCCCACTGGGAGAGTTGTAGCCGTTCCCGATGTTGCAAGACCTGTTGCCTCTCCACCGAGTCTCCTGCACGAACGCCACTGCCACCCTCCGCCTGGCAAGCACATCGGCAGCTCACGCACCCGTCCGGTAAGCGTGCCAAGGTTCCACGACGCGAAGCGGACCTTTTTGTGGGCTTGTGTATTTAACCGGGCCCGCCCTGGACCCGGTAGCCCTAACCGACTTGACACAGCGGTAGGACGAACTATCTGTGTCCGGTTTCTTTCTTTATTACTCCTATCAAAACAGGAGACTATTGTTCTCAACTTGGTGTAAAGTGAACTAAATAAGTAAGGAGGTAATTAAGAAAATAAAATTGTGCAGAAAAGTTTTTAATTAATAAAAATGCGTAATACAAAATTTTGTTTTAAGCTTTGATTTGTCTGTGATATTTCAAAGAATTGTTGCATTAAATTTTTTGGTTCGAAGTTGTTACCATACCTTCTCCAGTGCGGTAGGTGGCATTAATTAATATCGTCGACCATCACATCCGCATGAAGAAGGTGCGAAACCAGATGCGATCGGAGCCCTGGCTAAGCCGACAGCAGGCGCCAGGGCGGAGGTGGCGTAAGCTGGGGCTGCATAAGCAGAGCCGGCGTATGCGGGAGCGCCGTAGGAGTAAGCGTTGTTTGCGGGGACAGCACTCTCGCTGGTGATGCCAATCTTTCCGTCGCCGCAGCTGTAGTCGGCGATGGCAAGGCCGCTGGAGGGCAGCTGGCTGTCAAAAGCCACGGCGGACACGAACGGCATCTCGCCCCAAACGGCTATGGGTCCCTCGATGAGGAGCTTGGACTGCACGGACAGGCCGCTGGGGGCGAGGGGGGAGGCGCTGGACGTAGGGAACGCGCCCCCGCTAGTGCTGGCCTGCAGCAGCGCACCGGCGGTCGACAGTGGACGCGCAGCTGCCTGGACTGCGGTGGGGGCCACAACGTTGATCGCAGGAGCCATCACGCTGATCCCGGGCGCCGCTACATTGCACGCAGAGGCTGCCGCCTTGATGACAGGGGCTTGTCTAGACCCAAGACAGTTCCCGGAAATAGCCTGGAATCAAATATTGGTCATGAATACATGCAAATCGTATTGAGAAAGATTGTATCACGATAGATAGTTATATAGAGATTCCCAAAAGGAAGTAGTAATTTGTTGTCCACGGGGAGTAAGTCGCAGGTAACAGTTGGTATAAGTATAGACAAATAAACACAAACTACATTACCTGAACGTACAGGGCGGAAACGCAGAAGACAAATGCGATTTTAGCAGCCATGTTGGTTTCTTTGCTGAGAAGGTAGCCTTCACAATGGTGATAATAATTTATTAAACAGCTTTTATACTTAACAGCCTTATCAATAAAATGTGCCTTCCACTGCAATGCATGAAGCAATCGTAAGTACCTGCAATATCAATAAAGAAAGCAAAAACGTGATTTATCATAATAAGTATTTAACACTTTGTGTTGTCACTTCATGATGGAACTCCATTATTATGAATTAAATCACTTTTTGTACACTAGTTCCACTTTATTATATAATTTTTATTAAATTGCAACCGGTTTCGAATTACTCATCTTCAGGCAATTACTTTATATTTTGATTACAAGCTATATGTAGGTATTGACAAATAATAATTTAAAGTTGATGTGGGTACCGACAGTATACAATAATGTTAGGATGTCACAGTGCAGAGAAATGTACAGTATGTCAACATAATACAAATTACAAGTAGTCAAAATTTTTTAAGGTATGTCAATTGTTATACATTTAAGTAAATGGCAAAAAATATAAATTATATCGAAGGTATGTCATTTAAAATAATTTAAAATAGGTGATGTCGATAAGGAAATTTGGTCATTAATTATATTATCTTTCTTCATTCTGTTCACTTCTATAGCTTCTAGTCCATCTAGTCTACGTCCTTTCCCAGCTATATGAAGGTATTTTATGCCATTATCTGGGTTAAAAATATGGTTTTCTTTATTAAGGTGTTCCGCAAAGGACGAGGTTTGTGTATTTTTTCTCCAGCTAGCTATATGTTCTTTGATTCTTGTTTTAAACTTCCTTCCTGTTTGACCTATGTATATTTTAGCACACGTGTCACATGTCAGACTATAAATTCCACTTTGATTTTCAATGGGTATTTTATCCTTATTGTTGCAAATCAAGGACCCCAGCGATTTTATGCTATAAAATGCAGTGTTTTGCTGATCGCTATTGCAAATTTTCCTCAATTTGTGTGTGATAGGTCCAACATAGGGAATTGTTGCCCATCTTTTTGTAGGTTTGTTAATTTCTAAAGCCGCGGGTGCCAACATTTTCCTAGTTATTACTCTTTGCTTGCGTATGAGAATATTGTTTATTAGTTTTTTGGAGTAGCCATTGTTTATTGCTATCCGTTCTATAGTTTTCAACTCCTTAGTAAAGTTTTCTCGACTCATTGGTACACTTAATAATCTATGGATAAACGCGTGGAAAGCCGCATGTTTATGACTGTCTGGATGCCGGGATGTGGCGTGTATAATATTATCGCTATATGTCTCTTTACGATATATTTTATATTCATGTTGATCGTTCGTGATGTCTATTGTAATGTCAAGAAAATTAATGGTTTTTCCACCAATTTCCATCGTCAGTTGAATATTAGGGTTCAAGGAATTCATAAAATCTAATACACTGTTTAGGTCGTTATCATTTCCAGTCCACAGACACAATATATCATCGACATATCTGTACCAATATTGTATGTGTTCACGGAATCTCGAATTTAAAATTTCTTTTTCAAAATTGTCCATGTAAATGTCAGCGCATAGAGGAGACAAAGGGCTACCCATTGCTAAACCTTCCATTTGCTTGTATGTTTGTTTGTTCCATATAAAATAATTTTGATCTAGACAAATTTTGATGGCTGCCTCTAAGTCTATTATTTTTTGTGCTTCAAGTTTGGATTGGCATAGGTTTTCATTTATTATTTGAAGGCATTCTTTGACTGGTACACTTGTGAACAAATTCTTTACATCGAAGGACACTAATTTCGCCTGTTGTGAAACTTTAATATGGCTTATTTTTTCTATTAAATCTACACTATTTTTAATTGTGTGTGTAGGTTTATACGATGTCAAGCTTTTGTATAGTTTATTTACTGTTTTTGCTAGTTTATATGCTGGAGCGCCTGTGTATGAAACTACTGGTCGAATTGGTTGGTTTTCTTTATGCAGTTTATAATATCCATGTAAACGAGGAGGCCTGGGGTTCATCTCTGTCAAGTATGGTGCTCTGAATGCATTGAGAATGCTTTCGGTGGAAGTTACCAGGTTTCGGACTTCGCTGTTATATCTTTCAGTCGGGTCCTTTTTCAGCACCTGAAATTGTCCCGATTCTAAGAAATTTTGAACTTTTTCCTTATATTCATCCACTTTGGCAATGATTACCGTATTACCCTTATCAGCTTTTGTAACTATTAGGTTGTTTTCCACGATCTTCCTTCTTATATTACTTATAACTTTCTCTTCTTTAGATTTTTCTTGTTTGTAGGCGTTGATTTTGTGTAGATGTAGTGAACAAGCTTGTTGAGACCGTTGATCCCCAATTGTGGCAACTGCAAGGTCGGCTGCTAAACCGTCTATATCCTGTTGTGTTAGTTTTGTACTAGGGCAATATTTGAGCCCTTTTTCCAATATATTGTTCTCTGTGGCATTAAATATTACGCTTGTCCTATTCTGCAACTTCGTATAGAACTGATGTACATCGCTGTCGACCATTTGAGTGTTTTGTTCCTTTTTGAGTTTATTCAATTTTTTCGTCTGGTTAAGAAATATTTTGTGTATAATTATGTTGACTTCATCCCTGACAGTGTTCTGTAGTACCTCGAATTCTAATGCATGCAGTCTAGCACCTAATTCAATATGGATTATTTTTAGGTGTACTCCTATGTTATCTCTTTGTTTGTAAAGAAAACCATATTTTTAACCCAGATAATGGCATAAAATACCTTCATATAGCTGGGAAAGGACGTAGACTAGATGGACTAGAAGCTATAGAAGTGAACAGAATGAAGAAAGATAATATAATTAATGACCAAATTTCCTTATCGACATCACCTATTTTAAATTATTTTAAATGACATACCTTCGATATAATTTATATTTTTTGCCATTTACTTAAATGTATAACAATTGACATACCTTAAAAAATTTTGACTACTTGTAATTTGTATTATGTTGACATACTGTACATTTCTCTGCACTGTGACATCCTAACATTATTGTATACTGTCGGTACCCACATCAACTTTAAATTATTATTTGTCGGTACCTACATATAGCTTGTAATCAAAATATAAAGTAATTGCCTGAAGATGAGTAATTCGAAACCGGTTGCAATTTAATAAAAATTATATAATAAAGTGGAACTAGTGTACAAAAAGTGATTTAATTCATATCATAATAAGGACAATAAAAGCAAATTTAAGTATAAATAGGTCAACAATGCATCAATAAATCATTCACCTTTCGGTTAGTCGAACATTGAACATGTCTTCCTTTGTCTTCTTCTTGATCTGTGCGCAGGCCTGCCTCATTCAGGTAAGTCAGGTTTAAATTTAATTTTTATTATACTTACGTATAGTTTAATTTACAATAATAATGTTATGTAATATCATATATATTCTTCCGATCAAGATTCCGATTCTATGGTTAGGGTCTACTGTTGGTGAAACCAAACTTTTTCTAATTACCGTTGGGGTACACCAAGGTTCCGTGCTCAGCTGATACGAAGCGACACATTTTTCAAAAATAAGTAGGAAGACGTCGACGAAGTAAGTCGAAGTATATGACGTCGTGCAATAATTACAGTCAGCAGATAATCGATAAATGGCGACCACTTGCAGGTGATGAGGTGTTCGAGTCTTTTTCGGAATTTGTCACTGGGTATTATCAAGTTGGTGGCCAGACAGATTCGAGAAATTTATTCACCCTCGTCGTTCGACTGACCACTTTGTCCATGCCTATTAGGTCCAAGCTCCTCACTCATCTTGTTCAGAGGATAGTACACATCACACGATGTTTTTCAAATTATTCTGGATATTTTCGGTATCAGTATAGTGTAAAAATTTGGAGTCATATTTGCTGGAAAACTGATAACCACTGGGGTAAACGAGTCCTTGACCCGTGACATCGACTCGGCAAGTGACGTATAGGATACTCCTTGGGTAGCTGGATGAACATGCCGAGGACAATATGCTCGCCGCTCATTGGGAAAGCTCCATGTCCAGCAGTGCGCTTGTATAATGCTGATGAAAACTGTGATGGACTGAGGTGGACTACAATACCTCCTGCTCCTATAAAGTAAAATTTACAATATTGTTGTACCTATGTTAAATAATTTAATTTTTTTCAGGCGGTGTTTGGATGCGGAAACTGCGGTGGAGCGAGCGGAGCTGCGAGCGGTTGGTCTGCGACGACATACGGCGCCCCAAATGCTTGGGTTGAGACGGCATACAGTGCGTTGCCTGCGGCGTTGCCAGCCTCTCTACCTGCTGCTTTACCTTTGGCCGCCGCCCCCAGCAGCTTGATCTTACCCGAACCGTACACCTCCACCGGCAAAGGGTATACAGCCGCGGCCGGGGAGCTACTGATCTCCGGCCCCACCCGCATGGGAGGACGTGTGCCGGTGTCCGGCGCCGCAATATTCGACGGAATCGTGCCGGCAATCGGCTCCGTGTCCATCGCTGGTAATTGCGGTTACTCGTATGGCGCCCCCGCCTACGCCGCCCCCGCTTACGGCTCGCCTGCCCTGTCCCCGGCTGTGAACATCGCCGCCTCTCCCATCCTGGCATCTACTGTCGAGTACACTGCTTCCCCTAGGTTTGTGGCTGGTCCAGCGACCTCCCTGAAATCATGCGGATGTTATTGAATAAAAAATATTTGAATATCAATAAAAACTTTTCAATTAAACATTTCTGTTTTTATTATATGTATTCTTACAACATGAATCAAAGTAAAAGTAACAATTATCAATATCCGACACCGCAATATTCTTCGACAAACGACTTCCTATTCTTCTCTGGCCACTACAGCTATAGCTGTTCTGGTGCTGCCTAGCAATTAAGTGGATCACCACAACATAACAAAATATTGATTTCGAAATACATTATTTGGGTTTAGTTCTGAAAAGTCGTCTTAGTTTATGGTCTATAGCTTAAGTTCCTAAACTCTAACAAAGCCAGCGATTAGCGTAAAAGCATACCGTATGGTCATTATTGGTGCCTTACTGGTGTGAGGTTGCTATTGACCTGGAGTTACAACGGCGAAATTGAATAACATAACATTGATAAAAATTATAGATGTTGTAACAATATTCAATATTCGACTTGCTGGCCGTAGACTTTATGTCCATCGCTGGCCACTACGGCTACAGCTGCAACAGTACTGTCTATTAATTAAGTGGGATCACTGCTTCGCAAATAAAATATTATTTCGAAGAACATTGCGTTTAATTTTGAATGTTCGTCTTATTTTATAGTCTATAGCTTATTTTCTTCATCATCACAGCCCATTACAGTCTACTGCAGGACTTAGAGCCTCTCCCATGAAAGGAGAGGTTATTGCCATAATCTCGACGGGTGGAGATTGCAGTGTTATAACCATAACAATGAAAAATGCTGCTGCCCGTTTTACAACCTACGGAGACTCTAGATCCTTTGCCCCGATAACATTAGTCGCCTTGTACGACACCCACGAGTGTAAGAGGTTGGTGCTATTCTACTCTGCCGGACACCACACGGTGAAATCTTTACCTTCTGAAATTCTTACAAAGCCAGCGATAGGATCACTGTAGCAATGCACACCGCACTGTCAGTGCGGGTGTCTTACCGATGTCATCTGGAGTGAAACTTCCAATTAGGCTGGACCTCCAACAACGAAATTTAATAAATTAAAGATCCATGTGTACTTTACGAGACTTAGTAAAATAAGTGGCATAGTCGGTAAGAAAATTGTAGAACGGGAACGCTTCAATTCTTTCTATACGTGACACACATGGTTCGAAATGGCTAGTGGTAGAAAATTGTGAAATTTCATATATAATTTGCACTGTTACGCCCTAATGCCCTCGCTGTACTGCGAGTATTCTTCGGATATAAGTTTATTTAAATAATTTGAGAGTCTATGTATGGAGCTTTTGCGGTGAAGGGATAACCTAGCCGCCAATGTTGGCAGGCCAAGATAAAGAAGGTAGAATGGGGTAATTACCCACCTGGCCACCCGGCCAATGATTTTGACTAAATAAGAGGTATACATTATTATTACTCAACGTGTCGCTAAGAAATCTACCCAGTACACAGGATTTACAAGATATCAATTGAAAATTTAATCACTGTAGCCGAGTTCATATCACCAGTTTCGCAAAGGCAAATACCCGTATTCTTTTAAAGAGGTGAAAGTTTGCCTTTTATATTATAAAGGAAGAGGAAAGAAGATCGAGTGACCTGCGGGGCTATTGGCTAACTCAGTTGACAATTGTATTTGACACTAGATAATTCTACACCACGTCATCTACGTTGAAAACTGGCAATAGCGTCTACCAAATTAGTACCAAATTAGAGTAGTGTCAGTTTTTTTTATGTCATATTCAGTTGTACACTGAGATAGCCAATAGGCCCTCTGAACTGCTATAGTAGGACAACGCTTAGTCCGAATCGCGTTTTAAAAAAAAAAAAATAGAAATCTCTGTATGGCAACTAATGCCATATCTTTTATCCGTCATAGAACGTCATTCATAAAAGTCATAACAAAGAATTTGACTGGCTTGAAAAATATTGTTGAGGCTATTGGCACATTGGAGCGCAGTATTCATTCTGGCGAAATTTGGAAATGTGTGTAATTTTTTACAATAAAAAATTTAGGAATTCTTCAAATTGTTATAAATTTTTCATAAAATTATATTATTTAGGCGAAAAATAATTAACGGAATATGTACCTATTTGACAATCCTGGAGACCTCTCATCACAGCAGCGGCCTATTTGACGGCTTTTTATGTAGAAAATACAGCGCCAAAAACTTATCTGACCCGCAGCCCGTGTCAAATGTTGCAAAGAAAAAAAACGACGGATCCGCAAGAACGCGCGTGCATGCGTTGTCAGTGTGTTCGACTATGAGTAATTTCCATAGAAACCGATGACAGCTCAAATGACTTTATGTCACGCACTAAAGCACGTCACGTACAACTGTGCAGTGCTGCGTTCAAGTGTGCGGATCGCCTAAATAATAATGGACAATGACTGACAAGGACAGATTATCCAATAGATATTGCCATATCCACATTTTATACTTTCTACCACAGTCAGTTGATTCGGACGAAGCGTGGTCCTATTATATCTTCCCATATCAATAATACCAGCAATACCAAAAATTTTTGAAAACCGACTTACCTACATCTAAGCTGACCCGTTTTCTGAATGGCACACATTATCGGAGCGTCAGTTCGCTTATCGCGCTGGTTATTCTACTGCAATATTGGTACGATAAGTGCTTAGACGTGTTCTCCAAGCGCGAGAGCAGAAGCGTATCTCGCGTTGCAGTGTTGCGACCTTTCCAAGGCGTTTGACAATTTACTTGCAGCGAAACTAAGGTTCTACGAGATAGATGGCACTGTGCTATCCAAAATGTCTCAGTTCATAAGATCCAGGAAACAATACGTGGTCGCTAGATCTGGTGAGGTGCGGTCTAGTGGACTGTTGGCGGATAGAGGCGTTCCTCAGGGTTCGTCGTTGTCGAACTTAATGTTCTCTCTGCTTTTGAACGACCTACCCAGTGCGATACGGGAAATGGACATCTTTATGTTCGCTGATGGTGTCGCAACGATAATTACGACTGACTCCTTAGTTAAGTTGGAAGAAAAACTAAATGTTTTCGCTCACAGTTCAATTTGACCTGCGTTGGTCGTTGGTGGTGAATGTTGTCGGAGTCGCTATCGAACATGTCGAGGTTGTTCCCTTCCTCGGCTTTCAATTAGATCAGAGCCTCACCTGGGACTTTCATATTGAAAATCTCTGTGGAATACTCGGAGGAGCGTGTTTTCCTTAAAGCCGCCAAAGCCCAACTCTGCCGCAAGAGGCTGTGCGAACATGCTACTTTGTGACAGTGAAATCCGTTCTACAATACGGGGTTGAGCTATGGCACCACGTGGCGGAGTGGGAGCGTGTATTTATGATGCAAAAACGCGTAGTCCGAGTCCGATAGCGCTGGTACCGACTGATGAACCAACGAGGCCACTTTTTGTGATACATAATATTATGACTTAGCCGTGTCTACTGATCATCCAAATAGCTGCATATGTGAGGAAACACCTGAACGACTATTCACGTATTAGCAACTGTCACTTGTATGCTATCGGACTATACCGCACACAGATGCTATACCGCATTCATTGGCTAAAGCTTCGAGGCTTATCTGGGTGATAGGACCACTTGTGTACAAAAGGCTACCACTATCAGTGGTAAAGCTCCAAGCTTCGCAATCATTTAGCGGAAACTTCACCAGTGGCTCATTGCGCAGGTGTTCTCTATTCGATTAATGAATTTTACGTATAAAATTAAAGTAAAGTAAAGTAAAGTAAAACACGGCACAAAAATGTAAAAAAAAAAACAGAGACAAACGAAAAAGGAAAAAAAGCATTTACGCGTTGTCCGATTTCATATATTTTTTTTATTAGGTCCAAATAACTTGAAACCCGAAATAATGACGAGAGCCACGGCAATACTGTTTTACAGTCAAAATTACAATGATGACTCGCACAAACTACTTTGCTTCAACATTCCGACTTTGACTTACTGTCTTTTGATAAATATAACTTTTTAAATTCAATGTAAAAAGCTACTTTTTTCAGATCATTCACTAGACAACAGTGTTCCTTAATATTCCTGTGTCAGACATTCAGCTTTTTTCCAAAAAATCTTTTTGTGTAGACTGAAACTGTTCAGACGAAAAAAATTTACAATTCAAAACAGGTCCCTATATTTTTCGTCGCTTGGTATACATTGAAATAACTTATTAGGTTATAGGAAAAAAAAATGACATTAACATTGATATCGCATTTTATTTTTGTAAGACGTTTTTACCGTGCATCCTCCGGTGCGGTAGGTGACATTGATCAATATCGTCTACCATCACATCCGCATGAAGATGATGCGAAACCAGAAGCGATTGGGCCGTGGGCTACGCCAGCAGTGGGCGCCAGGGCGGGGGCGGCATATGCAGCGGCGGCGTAAGCTGGGGCGGCATAAGCAGAGGAGGCGTATACTGGAGCGCCATAGGAGTAGGCATTGTTGGCGGGGGCGGCACTCTCGCTAGTGATGCCAATATTTCCGTCGCCGCAGCTGTAGTCAGCGATGGCAAAGCCGCTGGTGGGCAGCTGGTTTTCAAAAGCCACGGCAGACACAAACGGCATCTCGCCCCAAACGGCGATGGGCCCCTCAATGAGGAGCTCGGACTGCACAGACAGGCCACTGGGGGCGAGGGGTGAGGCGCTTGACGTAGGGAACGCTCCGCCGCTGGTGCTGGCGAGCAGCAGCGCACCGGCGGCCGGCAGAGGACGCGCAGCTCCCTGGATTGCGGCGGGGGCTGCTATGTTGATCGCAGGAGCCATCACGCTGATCCCGGGCGCCGCTGCATTGCACGCAGAGGCAGTCGGTTTGATCACGTGGGCTGGTCTAGACCCAAGACAGTTCCCGGAAATAGCCTGGAATCAAATATGGTAATTAATATTTGCAACATTAGTATTGTGAAAGATTATATAAGGAAATTTAGTTATTCTAACACATTACATTCTAATTCACTACATTCCCAAAAGATTATAGTACAAATTTGTGGTCCACGCGGACAAAGTCGTGGGTAAAAGGTGGAATTAGGATAAACAATTATAAATTTCATTACCTGAACGAAGAGTGCGGAAACGCAGAAGACAAATGCGATTTTAGCGGCCATGATGGTTTCTTAGGTGAGAAGGTAGACTTCACAATGGTGACAATAATTTTTTAATCAGCTTTTATACTACACAGCCTAAAGCAAACGCAATACATTAGGTATTTACAAAGATAAACAAATCGTGACTTATCTTGACTAGAGTACAAGCCTCTATTTATTATTTCAATGCTTTATCACTATGAAATTTAGAAATATTTATTATTATCAACAATGAAACTGGGTGAAGAAAATTACATTTATGAGTATAAATAGGTCAATACTATGTCAGTAAATCATTCGCCTTTCGGTTAGTCGAACATTAAACATGTCTTCCTTCACCTTCTTCTTGATCTGCGTGCAGGCCTGCCTCATTCAGGTAAGTCATATTTTTTTTTCTTTTATTCCACTTTTAATACTTCTCATTATGATGATCTGTCTTCTTCATCATCTGTCATCAAAGTCAATACCGGCCTCTGTCAGTGTACATTTTTCTGCTCATTTCATATTATAATAAGGATATTATCACTTTCGCCTAGTTGTGAATATCTGAGCGATCTGAGTAGTGTCGATGCATCGCTTCTTGGTAGACGTTGATTCCTATTACGATATACCAAATAAAAAAAGGATGTCTCATATTTTTCTTGCAATTTTGTGTCAATAGAGATTTTCAAATATTTTTATCCTCTTTGGTATTATTCATGACCCACAATCATGAAATAGTGACCGTTAGAGTGAAATAAACCTTTGATTTGCTTCAGATTATAGGTTTATTTTATGATTTTAAACTATTGTCTCCATAATATAAGATTGAGTTGTTGGTTTACCATTAAAGGTAGGCCTGCTGGAAGAGATTTCTTTTTAGAAATAAGCAGTGCCTGTTGTGTCTTAATCTTCTGTAACATAATGTATGCTCTATCTTATGAACAATAAAGGCCTTGCCACATACAAAGCTCGGCGCGAGCGCGGCGTGAGCGCGGTGCGATATTTGCTAGGCAACTATCGCGCCGCGCGATGGTTGCCTAGCAAATAACGCGCCGCGCTCGCGCCGAGCTTTGTATGTGGCAAGGCCTTAAACTGGTAAATAAATAAATAAAATAAAGTAAAATAAATAAAATAGTCCTTTTTAAGGATTTTGAAGGCAAGGATCCATGATACAATAAAAACAATCGTCTTGGCATTAATGTCCCGGTTGTGCTCTCAACCGGCTGAGCCCGGGGTCGACCTTGACAATGAACCAGGAATTGGCAGATCACGTATTAACAGTGGAGCAACTGCCATCTAACCTCCAAGACATTGTTAACAAGGATATCAATTCGTATTGTGATCCATGTTACAATAGCATGGGAAAAAGTGTAACGTTGGTTTTGTTTATCACGTGCAAACCAGCTGCCAGGAAGGTTTGGAGAATATCTTCATTACTGTCATTTGACTAGCCTAAACCTTCAAGCATATATCTGAATTACTCACTCGTCATGCTTTTGAGGCCGTTAAGGTTCGCATCAATGATGTCTAGAGAATTGTAGTCGACGTAGGAAGACTTTCAAACGAGGTATCACAGAAGGTTAACATTTCAATGTCGACGCAGCTGGGCCGGGGATCCGTAAGCGTTAATGTTGTATACAGTTATTCCCTTGAATATTCTTAATATAGGTATTTATAACGCGAGAAAAAGGATACTTGATCAATTTATTTTTCATTAACAATTTTATTTGATATAGGCGGTGTTTGGGTGTGGAAGCTGCGGTGGAGCGAACGGTGCCGCTAGCGGTTGGCCCGCGACGACGTACGGCGCCCCTAATGCTTGGGCCGCGACGACGTACAGTGCCCCGAGCGCTTTTTCCGCGGCATTACCTGCCGCTTTGCCTTTGGCCGGCAGCCTGGCCGGTCCCGCCCAGAGCAACCTGTTGTTGCCCCAAGCGTACACGGCCACTGGCACCGGCTATACAGCTGCTGCCGGTGAGCTGCCAGTCGCCGGCGCCACCCTCGTCGCCGGCCGTTTGCCGGTGTCCGGTGCTGCATTGTTTGACGGCATCGTACCGGCAGTTGGCTCTGTGTCTATCTCTGGCCACTGTGGCTGCACCTGCAATGATGATCGTATATATTATTGAAGCAACGACTTTGAGACAAAATAAAGTTTTGATGTCATTCTAATATTGATTTTTATTATATTCCATACTTTTTTTAATTTAAAGCATGTCCTTAATTACAAGCAAGCATAATCTTGGAACACATGTTGACTTTTGTCGACTATTTGTTCGTTTCCATGGGCGTTTCCACTGGCGACCCCATAAATGACTCCAGGTGGCGTAAACGAACAGCAATCTGAAAGCAAATACGCGCTGTCTGGAGTAGTCGATATGTCTGGACGGTTGTTAAGTTGGAAGTTGAGCTATCCTTACCCGCCTTAATTTTAAGTCAGTCTGCTTTACCTTAATTGATTCATAATTTCATTTCCAAGAGCATATCATCATCACAGCCCAAAACAGTCCCCTGCAGAGCCTCTCCCACGAAAGGGGAGTTCATTGCCATAATCTCCACGCTTGGCAGGCGGGTTGGAGATCGCAGTGCAGTTCATGTAAATCTACCCAGAAAGATGCTGCTGCCCACCTTTCGAATTTGTCCCTCAGTTGCCTCTTACGACACCCACGGGAAGCGATGGGGTGGTGCTATTCTTTGAGGTGGCGTCACCATACATCACTCCAACTTCACTCCACTTCCAAGAGCATATGATCCATACAATTTCGAAAATGTGCCGAAACGAACTTTACGTTAGTCGTTTCACTTTATACCGATCAATACAGTTTTTGATAAATCGCCACATACGGTAGTGAGGTACGTCAGTTTTTATGTCGCTCCAATTTCCGTCGTGCACGTCGTTTCTGAAAAAGAAGACATACATGTAACGTCAAAGGTTAATTATGAAAAAATAAATCTTTGATGTAATATTCAAAAATCTGAGATTTTCGAAATCGAGTTCATAAGGAAAGAAGATACGGTTTGAGGTCTTAATCCAGGGATGGCGAACCAATTGCACGCGTGCCACAAATGACACGCGGCCAAAAATCATGACACGCCAATAACGTAAACAATTTATAGACATTTGATTGAAAGTTTGTTAAAGATTGAACAAAATTTGGGATTGTCTATATTACAACTTGTAAGCACAATTCATGTACAGGTAACGCTCAATGTGGTTGTAACCATAAAACACATCTTTGACTTTACGGTAGGTAGAACACTGATCACCAACTTACATACAGGCCTATGCCTAGTTTGGATATCAGGGTTCAACAATTAATTTGTACATATGTTAATTCTGCATACTATAAGTGTACCTAACTAAGTAATGTACAAATCTTATGTGAATATAGAACTATTATTATTACATATTATTATAAAATATCTACCTATGTGCCCATTATACAGGACATGTGGATTTAAAAATTACAGGATTTTAAAATAAGTATTAGCAATATAAGTTCATTATGAAAAAAATAATAAAACTATTTAAAAATACCGAAAATTTCAAGCTTTCAACACCTTTTTACTTTTAAAAATAACTTTTATTACCTTTAGATAAGCTGTTTATAGCTAAAAATTTGAGCTCCACTCGCTTAATAATTTATTTGTATGAAAATCAATTAGCGAGCTTTTTAGATAATTGGCCAAAATTAAATGTTGATCTCGTTGCGCTCGAATTGTATTTACTTAAATTATTCGCCTGCAACGCTCTCTCAATACGTCATTTGTACATTATTGTTAAAGACACGCCAGCTTTTTGGATAGCCAAAATGCCAAATATTTCTACCTCATTGCCTTTATTTCAGTACGAACATGTATTGTTCAGACTTCAAAAGATCAAAATTAATATGTATAGGGCAAACCTAACCCTGTTATCCTTTTGTCCATTCATCACTAAGTCAAGGTTCATTGACGGCCCGTCATGGTCTTTTGGCGGTAAGATGGAGGAGAGAATTCCAGCCGCCAATGTTGGCAAGCGCAGATGGAGAAAGTGGACAAGAGTAATTACCCACCTGGCCGAGTTGCTGTGCCCAGGGGACCGAAGTCAAATGGACGCTCTTTGGATCTTGTATATAAGCGTTGTAGATGGAACACTCCGTCAGCGCGATGTAGATTTGACAGTTGCTGTCATGCTGATTGTCTTACCAACTCGTGTGTGCGAGCTCTCTTTGATTCACTATGGAGATCGCTATAGTCTCATTATTATTCGATTTTATAAATTATGACACGTTTACTAATAAAGGTCGCATCCCTGTTCTAATCAATCGAAGCCTTCCTTAGCAAGCAATTCAGTGAGAATACGCAAGTGGGAAGAGCAACAACAAGACTTTTTACTGACGCTGTACCACAGGACTCAGTTTCAGGACCTGTTGCGCTATTAGATTATGTACAAAATACCCACCTTACAATATTTTGAACACAAACTTGATGACATAACATAGTTTTTCGTTTGCACTAGGTACAACATGGGGTTCTTAAAAAGCATGTCTACAGATATCTTAAACAGCAGTGCATCTGCTCTAGTTAGATTGCAAATGTCCTGTACTGTCCGTCCGTATGCCTCCCTAGGCATTAAAAATAATAACATCAAACATTATTCATTGAATATCACGTTTCAAATTCAATATGTATAATATTTTGAGATAAAAGGAAATACACGTCCAAAATGCCTAACCAAAAAGTGTTTCATCATTGGCGAAAACCCTTTCAATGTCACAAAGAAACCAACTCGGAGTCCAGCTGTCCTTTCCTTCCCACAAACTGATGTTTTGTCGTTCTTGAGCTGGTGCGCGTTTGTTTTTTATCGACATGAGATGATTTCTCAGGATCGATGTCTGTGTCCGCGTTGGGTTGTATTTGAAAGAATATGCTGAAATTCTATAATATATCAGGTTTGTGAGGTTTGAAGGTGTAGTGTGTTTTCTCCAATGCTGAAACACTCTTTCGTTTGGAATTGGGGACGTGTTTCCTTCTATTTAATCATATCATAATATTAACTTGTAAAAGTGATAATGGATACCTAATCAAATAAAATCTATTTAAGTCTATAATATGTTACATAATTTGGTGTACAATGAAATAAGTAATTAGGTCAAAAGAAAAAATAGATAGATAGATATACTCTTTATTGTACACAAAATAACAAAAAAGAAAGTTGCTGAAGTATTTTTGCAAGACTTTTTTACTATGCCTCCTCCGGTGCGGTAGGTGGCATTAATTAATATCGTCTACCATCACATCCACATGAAGAAGGTGCGAAACCAGATGCAATTGGAGTTCTGGCTAAGCCGACAGCAGGCGCCAAGGCGGGGGTGGCATAAATGGGGGCGGCGTATGCTGGGGCTCCATAAGCAGGAGCGGCGTATGCTGGAGCGCCGTATGCTGGAGCGCCGTAGGTGTAAGCGTTGTTAGCGGGGGCGGCACTCTCACTGGTGATACCAATATTTCCGTCTCCGCAGCTGTAGTCGGCGACGGCTAAGCCGCTGGTGGGCAGCTGGCTTTCAAAAGCCACGGCAGACACGAACGGCATCTCGCCCGAAACGGCGATGGGTCCCTCGATGAGGAGCTCGGACTGCACGGACAGGCCGCTAGGGGCGAGGGGGGAGGCACTAGATGTGGGCAAAGCGCCGCCGCTGGTGCTGGCTGACCACGAAGCAGGACGCGCGCTGATGGAAGGCGCCGCTATCTGGACCGCGGCGGGAGCTGCTACGTTGATAGCGGAGGGCGCTACGTAGATCGCGGGGGCTGCTGCCTTGATCGTGGAGGCCGACCTGGACTCAGATCGTGATCCAATGCACTGCCCAGATATAGCCTGAAAGTTTAATGGTTTTTTATTTATTAGAAACAAATAGTCTATTACAGAATACAATTTAAAAACATAAATAAAGACCTTTAGTTTCTTAAATTGATACGACATACAAACCAAAGCATATGATAAAAATGACATAAAAACAAAGTACAACAATTACATAAACATATATTAATATTATACGCAGTCTTAGAGAAATATTGATGGTCACAATGATATGATATGTAATTTATAATAATAATTTATAGTACCTATATGTACAAAATAAAACTTCATTACCTGAACGAACAGTGCGGAAACACAGAAGACAAATGCGATTTTAGCGGCCATGATGATTTGTTTGCTGAGAAGGTAGACTTCACAATGTTGTTAATAAATTGTCAAACAGCTTTTATACTTAACAGCCTTATCAATAAATTGTGCCTTTTACTGCAATGCATGAAGAAATCGTAAGTACTACAATATCAACGAAGAAAACAAAAACGTGATTTATCATAACTAGGGCGCTAAAAGTCTCTATGCTTTTATCACTATGAAGTTTTGTAATATTTATTTTTATCAACAATAAAAGGCAAAAAGAATGACAAATTTGAGTATAAATAGGTTAATAATCCATCAGTAAATCATTCACTTTTCGGTTAGTCGAACATTGAACATGTCTTCCTTCGCCTTCTTCTTGCTCTGCGTGCAGGCCTGCCTCATTCAGGTAAGACAGGTTTTATTTTAATTTTTATTATAGTAATAATTAAATTAATCTCTTCCTAATTACCGTTGGGGTACACCAAAGCTACGTGCTCAGCCCATCTGTCTAAGAGAAGCACGACAACAAACTCCAGGTCAGGATGATGACAATGATATAATAAAAATCATAATCATCTTGGCGTTAATGTCCCGGTTGTGCTCTCGAGAACGAGGGTTTAAGAGAGGTAGGGCATAGCGGGGTATCTCGTTCGAATTGGAGCCGCCTGACAGGGGAAGTACCTCCACCTTACAGAATATCGCAGCTAAATAATACTTTTTTGAAATAGTATTGTGTTTCTGCCGGTGAGTAAGGTTTCCAGTACTCCATAGGGTGGGGATTTGGGGAACCGTGGCTTTGGCAGTGGAGTGGCATTTGCCTTTTGCTGCCAGAGCAACGTGTTATAGAGGTAGGCAACGCATTAGCGATACTCTTGGTGTTGCTAATGTCAATAGAAAGGTGACCACTTTCCATCAGGTGGCCCGCTTGCCTGTTTGCCTAACGTATGACATAAAAAAAAAAAAAAAAAAAAAAAAGAGGGCCCGGTGTCTGCCTTGACCATGATCCTGGATTTGGCGATCAGGTAATTACAGTAGAGCGACTGCCATGTGATCTCCGTGACCCTACTACCAGGCAAACCTGACCAGATTGGATCATGGTTACAAATTCAGTTGCCTGACTTTGCAGGTTTCATCACGATGCCCTCACCATAACAGCATCGATTAGTATTTAACTAATGTACATAACTCAGAAAAGAGTCATTGGTACATGGCCGCAGCAGAATTCGAACCCGGTACCTTTCGCTTACGAGTTGGATACTCAACCGCCCGGCTACCGACGCCCTGAATAAAATTTACTACAATATATTTTATTTGTCGTTTCACAAGCACGCCTTCCTTTAGAATAAGGCCGCTTCTGGGGACCTTGTTTATTTCAAAACTTAATCATTCAAACCTGTGTGCATCTTTTACGCTGCCGTCTCTCACACAATGTCGACAGTATCATCACCATCTATCCGTGTGGTGTCCGGCAGAATAGAATAGTACCAACCCCTTACACTCGTGGGTGTCGTAATTCATAATTCATAATTCATAGTCATTTATTTGCTATAAACATGGTCTTACAGAGGTGGAGTTATTTGTAAATATGTACAATCACGTTTAGCCTGTCAGAATTACAGCATGCAAATTATATCATAATTTTATTAAGTATACAACTTATTGTCAGTGAACTCTTTAATTGTATAAAAGGCTTGTACACAGAGCCAGTTCTTTAATTTTTTCCTAAATAATATGTCATTTAACGATTTAAAATAGTTCGGCAACTTATTATAAATTTTTATACACATTACTAAACAACTTTTGTTGTATTTTGCGCTTTTTGGATTTATTGTCAGTACCAGTCTATTGGGATCTCTTTGCTCCCGTTTACTTATATCAAGGCGACAATAAATAAATTAAATAAATAAATAATCGTAGAGAAATTCACACAGCGCCATCTAGCCCCAAACTAAGCAAAGCTTGTACTATGGGTGCTAGCTAACTGATATACTACTTATATACTTTATTAAATACTTACTTATTGTACATACAAAACCCAGACCTTAAAATAAGAAATTAAAATTCATCATTAAATTTCTGCCCGGCCGGGAATCGAACCCGGGACATCTTGCGTGGTTGACTAGCATGTTGACCACTGAACCACTCAGGTCGACAATGATGATGCATCACAAAGATACGGTGCTTTATTGATGGCTTTTCAATTCTTGGATATGAAACATGTGTCCTCGTGCAATAGTTCAAACCACCAGATAATCGATTAGTGATTATAACTTGTATATGACGAGGTGTTCGAGTCTTTTTTGGAGTCATATTGGAAAACCGACAACTGTTAGGTGAAACGAGTCTTTGAGTTGAGACCGCGACTAACAAATGAGGTGTAGGACTCCCTGCGGCTAGCTTGATAGGGCAAACTACCTGAATGTTTGACGCTCGTTAGAGGAGATCTATATCCAATAGTGGGCTAGTATAAGCTAATGAAATGGACTCCTCTGTAAATTAAAATTTAGGTACTTACAATATTCTTGTGCCCCTGCTAAATAATTTGTTTGATTCAGGCGGTGTTCGGATGTGGAAGCTGCGGCGGAGCGAGCGGCGCCGCTAACAGTTGGTCCGCGGCGACGTATGGCACCCCGAATACTTGGGCCGCGACGACGTACAGTGCCCCGAGTGCGTTGCCCGCCGCATTACCTGCTGCTTTGCCTTTGGCTGCTGCTTCCAGCAGCTTGAGCTTGCCCCAAACGTACACCGCAACCGGCACCGGCTACACAGCCGCAGCTGGAGAGCTTCCCGTCCTCGGAAACACCTGGGTTGAAGGTCGTGTGCCGGTTTCCGGCGCTGCTATATTCGAAGGCCTAGTGCCGGCCGCCGGCTCCGTGTCTATCGCTGGCCATTGCGGCTGCGACTGCAATTCTGGTATCCTCTACTGAAGCAAAGAGTAAAGAAAAATATTCCGATTTCTAAAAAATTTTCGCTTTTCACGTACATAATAATCGTCTGTCTTGTACTGTAGATTTGTGAATATATTTTAGCTGTTGTTGCTACCTATAAGTTTTTTGGTGATGGCAATACTAAATTAATAAAGTTTCAGTTGTAATATACCTAAATCCTTTTTGTCTACCTTCTTTTAATAGTACACTATATACAAATAGGGGATTAAGCAGTGCTTTCGTCATGGATCCTAGCCTAGTAGCGAAGGAATCGAGCGCGGGAATTAAAAACTGAGGGAGTTATGTAGACTGAGTGACGCCAGAGTTCAAGCCCGCCCAGGATTAAGACAGCATTTTTTATCTTGTACGGCAGACAAACAGGCAAGCAGGCCACCTGATGGAAAGTGGTCACCGCCACCTTTGCACACTAGCAACACCAATGCGTCCTTTGACACACCTCTAATATACCTCTCCCAAGAAAACAATGTGGCTGGGAGCTCATTCCACATCCGAATCGTACGAGCAAGAAACGTTCTTCCGAACCTTCGCGTAGTAACGAACAGAGGGTCTACGTAGTGGGGATGAGTACCCAGCCCACGGCGGGTGGTGCGATGGCGGAATTGTGCTGTGGGTACCAGATCGTCAAGTTCCTCAGAACCGATAGAACGCACACAAATAGCCAAAGTCCCTTCGTCTAACCAGTGGTTCTAACTTGCTTGTTTGATCATGTATTGTACTAATGAGTCCAGAGTATTAAGCAGGTCGGCTATTTCGCCGGCCCAAAGATGGGAATAATACTCCATTTGGGGCCGCACCTGTGCCTTGACTGAAGTATCGCTTGGACCGGTTAAACACTCGACTGGTTAAGCTTTCTCGAAACTAGTTTGGGCTTACCTTCCAGGTGACTCCGGAACAACAAGCTAGCCGATTTGTTAACATCATGGAACCCGATACTTTTTTAAATGGAATAGGGTGTTGCTAGGAACTGCGGCACTATGTCGAAAGGATCTTGTCTTCGAGGGATTAAATTGTACCAGGTTCAGTCTGCCCCACTGCGCAACTTGCTCCAAGGAGTGTTCAATATTCGACACAAGTCTAATTTGGCTTTCTGACACCTCGGAACGAGGGACATTATCCCAGGGGTCTTATTTCAAAAAACAAAGTTTAGCTATGCTATCTGTTGGGCAAACAGTTATTGATGAATGTCAGCTGGTGTTCTTTATTATGCTCTTCGTCGTATGCCTTAGCTAAGAGAGCCTTTAGTTACAATCTATCTTGTACACCCCTGCATCTTGTAAAGGGCTTGGCATTGTATCAGATAGACCTTCACTTTATTTGGAGGTTAGTATACGTATTTCTATTGCTTCTTTTGCTAGGGAGCCGAGTATCTGCTGACACATTCATGCGACTGAATGTGTAACCATGGTCCAATCTGGTCAGGTTCCCCTGGTAGCAGGGTCACGGAGATCAGATGGCAGGCACTCCACTGGAATTATCTGATCTACCAAATCCTGAATCATGGTCAAGGCGGACCACTTGCCCTCGTGCGCGAGAGTCCCACTAAGATATTAATGCCAAGATGATTATTATTTAAGTATAATTCTATTACTCATCTTGTCAGTAACAACCTCAACATTTATTATGGAACTTATACTGGTACTGCAGGAAGTCACCCCGGTTCTGTGCCTATTATAATATTGTATGTATCATTTTGATCAGGTGGTAGGCCTCTGTCAAGTCTGAGGAGCCCGCCTGGGTGAGTACCACCGCTTTATCTATTTCTACTATCAAACAAAAATGCTTGCAATGTTGTGTTCCGGTTTGAAATTTTAAAGCCACTAAGAATGCCTCGACACTGAGTGTCCCGGGAACATCTTTAGCTAAAATAAGCTAGAAAGAGTGACGTTCTGCCTCTGAGATGATGTTGATGATACTGATTGAATGAGAAAAAAACAATAACTATAACAATTAAGCTTTAATATGATTTTAATAGATTGAAATATTTTACATTAGTCATTATTCCACGTGCGGCTAAATAACGAGACTGCTGGTTGGATCGATTCCATGAGTTTGCTTATGAGCTTCTGAAGTTGGTTTTCTGGCGGCGCACTAGGCGCCGAAGACCGTAGCTTCTGCGTGTTGGAGCCATCAGTTTTACCTGCGCCCGATTCTTCGAAGCCCCAACGTCTTGAGCTCTTGGAGTCGTCATTACTATCGTTGCGGTTATTTGCGTCGTCAGACTGGTTGTTGGAGCTGGATGCTTCGGGTCCAGAGCGGGAAGCCCCGGCCTTACTGTCAGCGAGACTGGAGCGTTCGGCGTTTGACCAACCTTCGCTGTTGCCTCTCCATCTACTGTTTGAACCTTCTATGCACCAAGGCGTAGTGGTTGTGGTGACGGACGCTGGAGATATGGTCTGTTGGGTAGACGCAAGGTTAGCAAATTGTAAGTAGGCAATTTTAACATGCAGAGTCCAGTCCGTGCTGTATGTTTTATAGCAAGTAATAAAATACGATTAAAAAATCGTCAAGTCACTACGAGCTCACAGACGATGCGATTGACAAAAATGCAAAGATTTTATACACGAATAATTAATTGCTAGTAACGTCATCACATATTGAATTAAATAAAGCGTTTTTAAGAGTGTCTTTTCAAAATTTCACATTGATGGCGCGCTATAAGGACTTGAACATTATTACAATATTTCTACTAGCTATATGGGACTATTGTTGCCTCAGAATAAATTGAACTGTATTATAAGGTCAATTATTATTTAATATTTTGCTAAAGTGCTACCATGCTAACCTAAAATTGATTTCTTTATTACAACTTCATGGACGATAACGTACAAAGGCGGACATAAAGTTAGAAGGCTTGATCTTCCAGTCAACCAGAAAGCCATTAATATTTATGAAGTTGAGACCCAAAGAGCATGATATACAAAGCTCGTTAAATTAATAGATCTAAAATAAATTGTATCGAAATAAAGATAAATATCAATACCATATAGCCAACAGATTAAGATAATGCCGTCAGTAGTTAGAGCGCGCCATCTATGGGAACTTGTAGGCAGCGAGCCTTGAAACAGCTCCTTAGTTCTCTAAAACACCATGAAGTAGGTACTTTGCAATGAGCCCACAGTGCTTTGAACTTCATCTTCTTGGTGTCAAAATCTGGATTATGCTTTCGCGCCATTCCGCCTTACTACTTCTCTTGGTCCACTTCGCTCGGTCTTCGGCATCCTTGGTGGCGAGTTTATTGGCAAGCAATATTATACACCAAAATTTGGGTAAATTGTTATAGATCTGCTATAAATCAAATAACACCAACAGTGTATTGTGATACTAATGATTTCTGATACTTCGGAGTTATTTGTTTACACTATTTGCCCGTTACATATTTACCTAGATTTTGGGATGCTAGCAAATGTGCTATGTTTTACATGTATGTTAAAAAAATATCATATAAATTTATTACTCCACGAGACAGAGACTTAAATTGAAACTATTTGCAAAATTTTATTTACCTATACTTTAGGGTTTTAGCAAATGTGCTCAGTTTAACATGTATTGTTGTGTTAAAATATAAATAAATTAATTGTTCCAGATGACAGAATTTAACAACTGAGTTTAAGACTGCTAAACAAACAGAACTAGGGTTGATGAGTAGGTAAAAGGATATGGATGAGGAAGTCATCATCATCATCTTGGCGTTATAGTCACACCGAATGGCCACTTCGAATATTTGAAGATGCCCTACGGTCTGGCAAATGCACCTGTGGTTTATCAAAGAATAATAACGAAAACGTTGAGTTCATTTATCGAGAGTGGTAGAGCCCTTGTCTATATCGACGACGTTTTAATACCTAGTATGACTGTTGAGGAGGGCTTGCAAACCCTAAAAGAGATTTTGCAGACCTTAACAGCAGCTGGTATTTCGATCAATCTTAAGAAGTGCACGTTTTTAGCCAATGAAATTGAGTACCTGGGTCGTACAATTAGTAATGGTCAGGTTAGGCCGAGCGTTCATAAGGTCGATGCATTGGTCAAAGCTCCAATCCCGACCAATGTTAAACAAGTACGCCAATTTTTGGGGCTAGCGGGGTATTTTAGACGGTATTTACCTGGATATTCCGTAAAGACAGCGTGCATTGCTAACTTACTTCGTAAAGGGGTACAATTTCGTTGGGGTGACGAGCAAGAGGCGGTCCGTAAGGATATAATAGAGCCACTAACCAGCGAGCCGACCTTAGCGATTTTTGACCCGACATTACCGACGGAGGTGCATACGGATGCTTCTGCTGTTGGATATATTATGGAAGTGTCTTGTTTCAGACTCATGGGGGTGGGCGCTAGCGCCCTGTGGTTGCTGGTGGCATGCTGATTACTTGAGCCCCAGCACGTCGCTATGTACAGTACATAGCGACGTACTGCGACGACGCATATGTACAAAATTTTGTATGTTGTTTCCAATTTACAAACAGGACGCGACTGAGTTAAAGCGGGTGTTTGAATTAGCAATCTCAATTTTTGGTACACCCCGACTTATTGTTGCAGACAGAGGACGTATGTACGAGAGCGCCCTGTTTGGAGATTGGATACATAGTTTAGGTATCGACTTGTATTTAATAACGCCTCAAATGCATCAAAGCAATGGCCAAGTCGAGAGATATTGTAGGACTGTATTAAATATGATACGAGTAGAGGTTAATTTTAGATGTGAAATGTGGTCTAATATTATGTGGAAATTACAGCTCAATTTAAATATTATGAATCAAAAATCGACACAATATTCTGCTCTAAATTAGTTAACTGGCTGTTCCAAGACGTCGCGTTAGATGGCACATACCCAAACAGGGAGTCCTTGCGAGAGCTGGCTAGACAGAGGGCGGCTGGCCTGCTAGATAAAAATCGAATCGAGCAAGATGCTCGTGTAAATGAGAGGCGCAGGCAGCCTCGTGTATTTAATGTTGGAGATGTAGTATTTGTACATAAAAATAGCCAATCTGCTGGTAAATTGGACTCGAGAATGCGAGAACCTTATAGTATTTTGAAAGCACTCCCTCATGGCCGCTATGAGTTAAAGCTCCTTGCTGGGTCTTTTGGAAAGATAAAGCAAGCAGCTGCGGAATATTTGACTCTATGGCGAGGGGAATGGACCCCCGATGTGTGCACTACATTCTTTGAAAGTGAGTATGAATACTTTGTTTGGAACATGTCGACCTCTGTTTCTTGCAAATGATTATTACTTGTATTGTGTCTGGGTAGTAACCCGAGGGCAATGCTAACCCACCGTGTCAGACGCAAGTGTATTGCCAGACATGCCGAGGCCTCTGTCTGAGCTTATTTCTACTTTGTTGCGACGAGGCCGTGACAAAGTGAGTGATTTACACAGATACGTCTGTGTGTAGTATCCCGAGGGCTCTGCTACTTAAGAAACATGCTGAGGCCTCTGCCTAGTACTCTTGCATCGTCATGGGCATCCTGAGGGCTCTGCCTGATGCTGTAGTTGAAGGTAAGCCGAGGCCTCTGCCTAATACTACCGTTGATTAATTTTCAGTTGGTATGCATTGACAAAGTGGAGTTAATGGTGACAATATATTTCAGGTGCTGATGATGATTCTGGTGCAGGGCCATCCACGGCAGGCGGAGCAAACGGGCGAGGTCGCGCCGTTATCAGGAGAGGCCGTATTAGCCTGAGGAACCCTATCCGCGGAGTGAAGATCGTGCGCTAACGTCACGGCAGTGAATTTCGCGGGTGAAAGCAAGACAGCAGATAGCGGCGATGGAAGACTCACTTTACTGGAGGCGCTCGGGATGGAAGGACGTGCTCACTAGCCATTACCTGTGTTAATTTCATTGTGTCGATTTTTAGTTATTTTTATTGTAAAATTATTTGAGAGAAATATAGGTTTTGTTTTGTTGTGAATATTTTTTTAAGTAAATCCCTTGGAGACTTGTAACATTATTATTACTGAACGTGTCGCTAAGAAATCTACACAGTACACGGGATTTACGGGATATTAATTGAAAATTTAATCACTGTAGCCGAGTTCGATGGTGTCGCAACGATAATTACGGCTGACTCCCTAGTTAAGTTAGAAGAAAAACTAAAGCGTAGTCCGAGTCCGATAGCGCTGGTATCACTTTTTGTGATACATAATATTATGACTTTGCCGTCTACTGATCATCCAAATAGCTGCATATGTGAGGAAACACCTGAATGACTATTCACGTATTAGCAACTGTCACTTGTATGCTATCGGACTATACCGCACACAGATGCTATACCGCATTCATTGGCTAAAATCTCGAGGCTTATCTGGGTGATAGGACCACTTGTGTACAAAAGGCTACCACTATCAGTGGTAAAGCTCCAAGCTTTGCAATCATTTAGCGGAAACTTCACCAGTAGCTCATTGCAGGTGTTCTCTATTCGATTAATGAATTTTTACATATAAAATTAAAGTAAAGTAAAGTAAAGTAAAACACGGCACAAAATTGTAAAAAAAAAACAGACAAACGAAAAAGGAAAAAAAGCATTTACGCGTTGTCCGATTTCATAAATTTTTTTTATTAGGTCCAAATAACTTGAAACCCGAAATAATGACGAGAGCCACGGCAATACTGTTTTACAGTCGAAATTACAATGATGACTCGCACAAACTACTTTGCTTCAACATTTCGACTTTGACTTACTGTCTTTTGATAAATATACCTTTTTAAATTCAAAGTAAAAAGCTTCATTTTTCAGATCATTCACCAGACGACAGTGTTGCTTAATATTCCTGTGTCAGACATTCAGCTTTTTTCCAAAAAATCTATTTGTGTAGACTGAAACTGTTCAGACGAATAAAATTCACAAATTTTCTTAATATAATTTTCCCATCAAAACAGGTCCCTATATTTTTCGTCGCTTGGTATACATTGAAATAAGTTATTAGGTGAATAAGATAAAAAAAATGACATTAGGATTGACATTGCACTTTATTTTTGTAAGACGTTTTTACCGTGCATCCTCCGGTGCGGTAGGTGACATTGATCAATATCGTCTGCCATCACATCCACATGAAGATGATGCGAAATCAGAAGCGATTGGGCCGTGGGCTACGCCGGCAGCGGGCGCCAGGGCGGGGGCGGCATAAGCAGCGGCGGCGTAAGCTGGGGCGGCATAAGCAGGGGCGGCGTATGCGGGAGCGCCATAGGAGTAGGCATTGTTGGCGGGGGCGGCACTCTCGCTGGTGATGCCAATATTTCCGTCGCCGCAGCTGTAGTCGGCGATGGCAAAGCCGCTGGTGGGCAGCTGGTTTTCAAAAGCCACGGTAGACACGAACGGCATCTCGCCCCAAACGGCGATGGGCCCTTCAATGAGGAGCTCGGACTGCACAGACAGGCCGCTGGGGGCGAGGGGGGAGGCACTGGACGTAGGGAACGCTCCGCCGCTGGTGCTGGCGAGCAGCAGCGCACCGGCAGCCGGCAGAGGACGCGCAGCTCCCTGGATTGCGGCGGGGGCTGCTACGTTGATCGCAGGAGCCATCACGCTGATCCCGGGCGCCGCTGCATTGCACGCAGAGGCAGCCGGTTTGATCACGGGGGCTGGTCTAGACCCAAGACAGTTCCCGGAAATAGCCTGGAATCAAATATGGTAATTAATCTTTGCAACATTAGTATTGTGAAAGATTATATAAGGATAGATAGTTATTCTAACACATCACATTCTAATTCACTA
Organism: Blastobasis lacticolella; assembly: GCA_905147135.1. NCBI lineage: Eukaryota > Metazoa > Arthropoda > Insecta > Lepidoptera > Blastobasidae > Blastobasis > Blastobasis lacticolella. Next base: position 3,841,463 of record LR990067.1, read on the forward strand.
CATTCCCAAAAGATTATAGTAAAAAAATATGGTCCACGCGGACAAAGTCGTGGATAAAAGGTGGAATTATGATAAACAATTATAAATTTCATTACCTGAACGAAGAGTGCGGAAACGCAGAAGACAAATGCGATTTTAGCGGCCATGATGGTTTCTTAGGTGAGAAGGTAGACTTCACAATGGTGACAATAATTTTTTAATCAGCTTTTATACTACACAGCCTAAAGAAAACGCAATACATTTGGTATTTACAAAGATAAACAAATCGTGACTTATCTTGACTAGAGTAGAAGCCTCTATTTATTATTTCAATGCTTTATCACTATGAAATTTAGAAATATTTATTATTATCAACAATGAAACTGGGTGAAGAAAATGACATTTATGAGTATAAATAGGTCAATACTATGTCAGTAAATCATTCATCATTCGCCTTTCGGTTAGTCGAACATTGAACATGTCTTCCTTCACCTTCTTCTTGATCTGCGTGCAGGCCTGCCTCATTCAGGTAAGTCATATTTTTTTTTCTTTTATTCCACTTTTAATACTTCTCATTATGATGATCTGTCTTCTTCGTCATCTGTCATCAAAGTCAATACCGACCTCTTTCAGTGTACATTTTTCTGCTCATTTCATAATATAATAAGCATATTATCACTTTCGCCTAGTTGTGAATATCTGAGCGATCTGAGCGATCTGAGGCGTGTCGATGCATCGCTTCTTGGCATAGAGAAAATATTTACTAACGTAATAGAGCAGCCATCACAAACAAAAATATTGTACCAACCTGTCACGTGCGGGAGGTGCGGGGGGAGGCTGCTAAGTCATAGAATGACCGATAAAATGTTATCATTTTCTTTATTTTTGGCCCTCGAATGGTTCGTACAGTTTTTAATGCACAAGATGGCATTTTTTTGAATATCCAAGCCACTGTCAGATTGGTCCGCGTCGCGCATTGTCTCAAAACTGACTGCGGCCATTGTTGTCCATGGACCGCAAAGCGTGGTTCAAAGAAAAACTTGCGGTGTCTCCTCTATTACTTTAGTAAATATTTTTTCTATGCTTCTTGGTAGATATTGATTCCTATTACGATATACCAAATAAAAAAAGGATGTCTCATATTTTTCTTGCAATTTTGTGTCAATAGAGATTTTCAAATATTGGTTTGGTATTTTTCATGACCCACAGTCATGAAATAGTGACTGTTAGAGTGAAATAAACCTTTGATTGGCTTTAGATTATAGATTTATTTCATGATTTTAAACTACTGTCTCCATAATATAAGATTGAGCTGTGTGTTTACCATTAAAGGTAGGCCTGCTGGAAGAGATTTCTTTCTAGAAATAAGCAGTACCTGTTGTACCTTAGTCTTCTGTAACATAATGTATGCTCTATCTTATGAACAATAAACTGTTAAATAAATAAATAAAATAAAGTAAAATAAATGAAATAGTCCTTTTGAAGGATATTGAAGGCAAGGATCCATGATACAATAAAAACAATCATCTTGGCGTTAATGTCCCGGTTGTGCTCTCACGCGCTTGAGCCCGGGGTCCGCCTTGACAATGAACCAGGAATTGGCAGATCACGTATTAACAGTGGAGCAACTGCCATCTAACCTCCAAGACATTGTTAACAAGAATACCAAATCATATTGTGATCCATGTTACAATAGCATGGGGAAAAAGTGTAACGTTGGTTTTGTTTATCACGGGCAAGCCAGCTGCCAGTAAGGTTCGAAGAATTTATTCGTTACTGTCATTTAACTAGCCTAAACCTTCAAGCATATATCTGAATTACTCACTCCTCATGCTTTTGAGGCCGTTAAGGTTCGCATCATTGATGTCTAGAGAATTGTAGTCGACGTAGGAAGACTTTCAAACGAGGTATCACAGTAGGTTAACATTTCAATGTCGACGCAGCTGGGCCGGGGATCCGTAAGCGTTGATGTTGTATACAGTTATTCCATTGAATATTCCTAATATAGGTATTTATTACGCGAGAAAAGTGATACTTGATCAATTTGTTTTTCATGAAGAATTTTATTTGATATAGGCGGTGCTTGGGTGTGGAAGCTGCGGTGGAGCGAGCGGCGCCGCTAGCGGTTGGCCCGCGACGACGTACGGCGCCCCTAATGCTTGGGCCGCTACGACGTACAGTGCCCCGAGCGCTTTTTCCGCGGCATTACCTGCTGCTTTGCCTTTAGCCGGCAGCCTGGCCGGTCCCGCCCAGAGTAACCTGTTGTTGCCCCAAGCGTACACGGCCACTGGCACCGGCTATACAGCTGCTGCCGGTGAGCTGCCAGTCGCCGGCGCCACCCTCGTCGCCGGCCGTGTGCCGGTGTCCGGTGCTGCATTGTTTGACGGCATCGTGCCGGCAGTTGGCTCCGTGTCTATCTCTGGCCACTGCGGCTGCAGCTGCAATGATGATCGTATATATTATTGAAGCAACGACTTTGAGACTAAATAAAGTTTTGGTGTCATTCTAATATTGATTTTTATTATATTCCATACTTTATTTAATTTTAAGCATGTCCTTAATTACAAGCAAGCATAATCTTGGAACTCATGTCGTCTTTTGTTGACTATATGTTCGTTTCCATGGGCGTTTCCACTGGATACCCCATAAGTGACTCCAGGTGGCGTAAACGAACAGCAATCTGAAAGCATATACGCGCTGTCTGGAGTAGTCGATGTGTCTGGACGATTGTTAAGTTGGAAGTTGAGCTATCCTTACCCGCCTCAACTTTTAGTAAGTCTGCTTACCTTGATTGATTCATAATTTCATTGCCAAGAGCATATGATCCATCCAATTTTGAAAATGTGTCGAAACGAAGTTTACGTTAGTCGTTTCACTTTATACCGATCAATACAGTTTTTGAAAAATCGCCACATAAGGTACGTCAGTTTTTATGTCGCTCCAATTACCGTCGTGCACGTCGTTTCTGAAAAAGAAGACATACATGTAACGTCAAAGGTTAATTATGAAAAAATAAATCTTTGATGTAATATGCAAAAATCTGAGATTTTCGAAATCGAGTTCATAAGGAAAGAAGATACGGTTTGAGGTCTTAATCCAGGGATGGCGAACCAATGGGCGACACGCGGCCAAAAATCATGACACGGCAATAACGTAAACAATTTATAGACATTTGATTGAAAGTTTGTTAAAGATTGAACAAAATTTGGGATTGTCTATGTTACAATTTGTAAGCACAATTCATGTACAGGTAACGCTCAATGTGGTTGTAACCATAAAACACATCTTTGGCTTTACGGTAGAACACAACATACAGGCCTGTGCCTAGTTTGGATATCAGGGTTCAACAATTAATTTGTACAGATGTTAATTCTACATACTACAAGTGTACCTAACTAAGTAATGTACAAATCTTTTGTAAATATATAACTATTATTATTACATATTATTATAAAATATAAACTAATGGACTTAGTGTCTACATTTTACAGGACATGTGGATTTAAAAATTACAGTATTTTAAAATAAGTATTAGCAATATGAGTTCATTATGAAAAAATTGTTAAAACTATTTAAAAATACCGAAAATTTCGAGCATTCTACACTTATTTACTTTTAATAATAACTTTTATTACCTTTAGACAAGCTGTTTATAGCTAAAAATTTGAGCTCCGCTCGCTTAATAACTTATTTGTATGAACATCAATTAGCGAGCTTTTTAGATAATAGGCCAAAATTAAATAAAATAAAATAAAAATAAAATAAAAAGGTATTTATTTAGCATTTAGCTGACATATTAAAAAAAAAAATTACATAAAATTAAAATAAATTAAACCAGAGAAAAAAAAAAAAAGAATAAGAAAAAACAAATAAAAAATTATATAAACACTAAACGCTAAAGAGGCCAAAGCTCAGTTCCGCAGAGACGCGGGGGTGCCTAAATTTTGATCTCGTTGCAATTGTATTTACTTAAATTATTCGCCTGCAACGCTCTCTCAATACGTCATTTGTACATTATTGTTAAAAACACGCCAGCTTTTTGGATAGCCAAAATACCAAATATTTCTACCTCATTGCCTTTATTTCAGTACGAACATGTATTGTTTAGACTCCAAAAGATCAAAATTAATATGTATAGGGCAAACCTAACCCTGTTATCCTTTTGATTTGATTTGATTGAAGGTTGATTGACGGCCCGTCATGGTCTTTTGGCGGTAAGGTGGAGGAGAGAATTCCAGCCGCCAATGTTGCCAGCGAATATGGAGAAGGTGGAAAAGGGTAATTACCCACCTGGCCGAGTTGCTGTGACCAGGGGACCGAAGTCCAATGGACGCTCTTTGGATCTTGTATATAAGCGTTGTAGATGGAACACTCCGTTAGCGCAATGTAGATTTGACAGTTGCTGTCATGCTGATTGTCTTGCTAACTCGTGTGTGCGAGCTCTCTTTGATTCACTATGGGGACGCTACAGTCTCATTATTATTCGATTTTATAAAATATGACACGTTTACTAATAAAAGTCGCCATCCCTGTTCTAATCAATCGAAGCCTTCCTTATGGAGCAATTGAGTGAGAATACGCAAGTGGGAAGAGCAACAACAAGACTTTTTACCGACGCTGTACCACCGGACTCAGTTTCAGGACCTGTTGCGCTATTAGATTATGTACAAAATACCCACCTTACAATATTTTTAACACAAACTTGATGACATAACATAGTTTTTCGTTTGCACTAGGTACAACATGGGGTTCTTAAAAAGCATGTCTACAGATATCTTAAACAGCAGTGCATCTGCTCTAGTTAGATTGCAAATGTCCTGTACAGTCCGTCCGTATGCCTCCCTAGGCATTAAAAAATAATAACATCAAATAGAATTAATTGAATATCACGTTTCAAATTCAATATGTATAATATTTTGAGATAAAAGGAAACACATGTCCAAAATGCCTAACCAAAAAGTGTTTCATCATTGGCAATGTCACAGAGAAACCAACTCGGAGTCCAGCTGTCCTCTCCTTCCCACAAACTGATGTTTTGTCGTTCTTGAGCGGGTGCGCGTTTGTTTTGCATCGACATGAGATGATTTCTCAGGATAGATGTCTGTGTCCGCGTTGGGTTGTATTTGAAAGAATATGCTGAAATTCTATAATCTGTCAGGTTTGTGAGGTTGAAGGTGTAGTGTGTTTTCTCCAATGCTGAAACACTTTCGTTCGGCATTGAGGACGTGTTTCTTTCTATTTAATCATATCACAATATTAACTTTTAAAAGTTATATTCAATGGATTCTATTTGAAGTTATGTACCTAATCAAATAAAATCTATTTAAGTCTATAATATGTTACATGATTTGGTGTACAATGAAATAAGTAATTAGGTAAAAAGAAAAAATTGATAGATAGATATACTCTTTATTGCACACAAAATAACAAAAAAGAAAATTGCTGAAGCATTTTTGCAAAACTTTCTTACCATGCCTCCTCCGGTGCGGTAGGTGGAATTAATTAATATCGTCTACCATCACATCCACATGAAGAAGGTGCGAAACCAGATGCGATTGGAGCTCTGGCTAAGCCGACAGAAGGCGCCAGGGCGGGGGTGGCATAAGCGGGGGCGGCGTAAGCTGGGGCTCCATAAGCAGGAGAGGCGTATGCGGGAGCGCCGTAGGAGTAAGCGTTGTTAGCGGGGGTGGCACTCTCACTGGTGATGCCAATATTTCCATCTCCGCAGCTGTAGTCGGCGACGGCTAAGCCGCTGGTGGGCAGCTGGCTTTCAAAAGCCACGGCGGACACGAACGGCATCTCGCCCCAAACGGCGATGGGTCCCTCGATGAGGAGCTCAGACTGCACGGACAGGCCGCTGGGGGCGAGGGGGGAGGCACTAGATGTGGGCAAGGCGCCGCCGCTGGTGCTGGCTGACCACGAAGCAGGACGCGCGCTGATGGAAGGCGCCGCTATCTGGACCGCGGCGGGAGCTGCTACGTTGATAGCGGAGGGCGCTACGTAGATCGCGGGGGCTGCTGAATTAATCGCGTAGGCCGACCTGGACTCAGATCGTGATCCAATGCACTGCCCAGATATAGCCTGAAATTTTAATGAATTTTTATTTATTAGAAACAAATAGTCTATTACAGAATACAACTCAAAAACATCAATAAAGACCTTTAGTTTCTTAAATTGATACGTACATACAAACCAAAGCATGTGATAAAAATGACATAAAAATAAAGTACAACAATTACATGAACACTTCTTTAATATTATAGGCAGTCTTAGAGAAATATTGATATGATATGTAATTTATAATAATAATTTATAGTACCAATATGTACAAAATAAAACTTCCTTACCTGAACGAACAGTGCGGAAACACAGAAAACAAATGCGATTTTAGCGGCCATGATGATTTGTTTGCTGAGAAGGTAGACTTCACAATGTTGTTAATAAATTGTCAAACAGCTTTTATACTTAACAGCCTTATCAACAAAATGTGCCTTTTAGTGCAATGCATGAAGAAATCGTAAGTACTACAATATCAACGAAGAAAACAAAAACGTGATTTATCATAACTAGGGCACAAGTCTCTATGCTTTTATCACTATGAAGTTTAGAAATATGTATTTTTATCAACAATAAAAGGCAAATAGAATGACAAATTTGAGTATAAATAGGTTAATAATCCATCAGTAAATCATTCACTTTTCGGTTAGTCGAACATTGAACATGTCTTCCTTCGCCTTCTTCTTGCTCTGCGTGCAGGCCTGCCTCATTCAGGTAAGACACGTTTTATTTTTATTTTTATTATACTAATAATTAAATAAATCTCTTCCTAATTACCGTTGGGGTACACCAAAGCTCCGTGCTCAGCCCATCTGTACGAAGTACGACGACAAACTCCAGGTCAGGATGATGACAGTGATATAATAAAAATAATAAGCATCTTGGCGTTAATGTCCCGGTTGTGCTCTCGAGAACGAGGGCCCGGGGTCTACTTGACCATGATCCAGGAATTGGCGATCAGGTAATTACAGTAGAGCGACTACCATTTGATCTCCGTGATCCTGCTACCAGGCGAACCTGACCAGATTGGATCATGGTTACAAATTCAGTTGCCTGACTTTGCAGGTTTCATCACGATGCCCTCACCGTAAGAGCATCGATTAGTATTTAACTAATGTACATAACTCAGAAAAGAGTCATTGGTACATGGCCGCAGCAGAATTCGAACCCGGTACCTTTCGCTTACGAGTTGGATACTCAACCGCCCGGCTACCGACGCCCTGAATAAAATTTACTACAATATATTTTATTTGTCGTATCACAAGCACGCCTTCCTTTAGAATAAGGCCGCTTCTGGGGACCTTGTTTATTTCAAAACTTAATCATTCAAACCTGTGTGCCACTTTTACGCTCCCGTCTCTCACACAATCTCGACAATATCGTCACCATCTATCCGTGTGGTGTCCGGCAGAATAGAATAGCACCAACCCCTTACACTCGTGGGTGTCATACAAGGCGACAATAAATAAATAAAATAAATAAATAATCGTGGTCAAATTCACACAGCGCCATCTAGCCCCAAACTAAGCAAAGCTTGCTAACTGATAATAAGAAATTAAAATTCATCATTTAATTTTCTGCCCAGCCGGGAATCGAACCCGGGACATCTTGCGTGGTAGACTAGCATGTTGATCACAGAACCACTCAGGTCGACAATGATGATGCATTCCAAAGATACGGTGCTTTATTGATGACTTTTCAATTCATGCATATGAAACATGTATCCTCGTGCAATAATTCAAACCACCAGATAATCGATTAGTGATTGTAACTTGTATTTGATGAGGTGTTCGAGTCTTTTTTGGAGTCATATTGGAAAACCGACAACTGTTAGGTGAAACGAGTCTTTGAGTTGAGACCGCGACTAACAAATGAGGTGTAGGACTCCCTGCGGCTAGCTGGATGGGGCAAACTACCTGAATGTATGACGCTCGTTAGAGGAGATCTATATCCAATAGTGGACTAGTATAAGCTAATGAAATGGACTCCTCTGTAAATTAAAATTTAGGTACTTACAATATTCTTGTGCCCCTGCTAAATAATTTGTTTGATTCAGGCGGTGTTCGGATGTGGAAGCTGCGGCGGAGCGAGCGGCGCCGCTAACAGTTGGTCCGCGGCGACGTATGGCGCCCCGAATACTTGGGCCGCGACGACGTACAGTGCCCCGAGTGCGTTGCCCGCCGCATTACCTGCTGCTTTGCCTTTGGCTGCTGCTTCCAGCAGCTTGAGCTTGCCCCAAACGTACACCGCAACCGGCACCGGCTACACAGCCGCAGCTGGAGAGCTTCCCGTCCTTGGAAACACCTGGGTTGAAGGTCGTGTGCCGGTGTCCGGCGCTGCTATATTCGAAGGCCTAGTGCCGGCCGCCGGCTCCGTGTCTATCGCTGGCCATTGCGGCTGCGACTGCAGTTCTGGTATCCTCTACTGAAGCAAAGAGTGAAGATAACTCACTAGATAATATTCCGATTTCTAAAAAATTTTCGCTTTTCACGTACATAATAATCGTCTATCTTGTACTGTAGATTTGTGAATATATTTTAGCTGTTGTTACTACCTATAAGTTTTTTGGTGATGGCAATACTAAATTAATAAAGTTTCAGTTGTAATATACCTAAATCCTTTTTGTCTACCTTCTTTTAATAGTACACTATATACAAATAGATAAAGCAGTGTCTTTCGTCATGGATCCTAGCCTAGTAGCGAAGGAATCGAGCGCGGGAATTTAAAACTGAGGAAGTTATGTAGATTGAGTGACGCCAGAGTTCAAGCCCGCTCAGGACTAAGACAGCATTTTTTATCTTTTACGGCAGACAAACAGGCAAGCGGGCCACCTGATGGAAAGTGCACATCAGCAACACCAATGCGTCCTTTGACGCACCTCTAATAAACCTCTCCCAAGAAAACAATGTGGCTGAGAGCTCATTCCACATCCGAATCGTACGAGCGAGAAACGTTCTTCCGAACCTTCGCGTAGTAACGAACAGAGGGTCTACGTAGTGGGAATGTGTACCGAGCCCACGGCGGGTGGTGCGATGGCGGAATTGTGCTGTGGGTACCAGATCGTCAAGTTCCTCAGAACAGTCCCCATTGTACAACCGATAGAACACACACAAATAACCAAAGTCCCTTCGTTTAGCCAGTGGTTCTAACTTGCTTGTTTGATCATCGACAATCCGTACTGCGTGTCTCTGTACGGAGTCCAGAGTATTAAGCAGGTCGGCACTTTCGCCGGCCCAAAGATGGGAACAATACTCCATATGGGGCCGCACCTGTGCCTTGACTGAAGTATCGCTTGGACCGGTTAAACACTCGACTGGTTAAGCTTTCTCGAAACTAGTTTGGGCTTACCTTCCAGGTGACTCCGGGACAACAAGCTAGCCGATTTGTTAACATCATGGAACCCGTATACTTTTTAAAATGGAATAGGGTGTTCCTAGGAACTGCGGCACGTCAAAAGGATCTTGTCTTCGAGGGATTAAATTGTACCAGGTTTAGTCTGCCCCACTGCGCAACTTGCTCCAAGGAGTGTTCAATATTCGACACAAGTCTAAATAGGCTTTCTGACACCTCCGAACGAGGGACATTATCCCAGGGGTTTCATTTCAAAAAAACAAAATTTTAGATATGCTATCTGTTGGGCAAACAGTTATTGATGAATGTCAGCTGGTGTTCTTTATTATGCTCTTCGTCGTTTGCCTTAGCTAAGAGAGCCTTTAGTTACAATCTATCTTGTACACCCCTACATCTTGTAAAGGGCTTGGCATTGTATCAGAGAGACCTTCACTTTATTTGGAGGTTAGTATATTTCTATTGCTTCTATTGCTAGGGAGCCGAGTATCTGCTGACACATTCATGCGACTGAATGTGTAACCATGGTCCAATCTGGCCAGGTTCCCCTGGTAGCAGGGTCACGGAGATCAGATGGCAGTCACTCCACTGGAATTATCTGATCTACCAAATCCTGAATCATGATCAAGGCGGACCACTTGCCCTCGTGCGCGAGAGTACCACTAGGATATTAATGCCAAGATGATTATTATTTAAGTATAATTCTATTACTCATCTTGTCAGTAATAACCTCAACATTTATTATGGAACTAATACTGGTACTGCAGGAAGTCACCCCGGTTCTGTGCCTATTATAATATTGTATGTATAATTTTGATCAGGTGGTAGGCCTCTGTCAAGCCTGAGGAGCCCGCCTGGGTGAGTACCACCGCCTTATCTATTTCTATCGCCAAACAATAATGCTTGCAACGTTGTGTTCCGGTTTTAAATTTTAAAGCCACTAAGAATGCCTCAACACTGAGTGTCCCGGGAACATCTTTAGCTATAATACGCTAGAAAGAGTGACGTTCTGCCTCTGAGATGATGTTGATGATACTGATTGAATGAGAAAAAAACAATAACTATAACAATTAAGCTTTAATATGATTTTAATAGATTGAAATATTTTACATTAGTCATTATTCCACGTGCGGCTAAATAACGAGACTGCTGGTTGGATCGATTCCATGAGTTTGCTTATGAGCTTCTGAAGTTGGGTTTCTGGCGGCGCAATAGGCGCCGAAGACCGTAGCTTCTGCGTGTTGGAGCCATCAGTTTTACCTGCGCCCGATTCTTCGAAGCCCCAACGTCTTGAGCTCTTGGAGTCGTCATTACTATCGTTGCGGTTATTTGCGTCGTCAGACTGGTTGTTGGAGCTGGGTGGTTCGGGTCTAGGGCGGGAAGCCCCGGCCTTACTGTCAGCGAGACTGGAGCGTTCGGCGTTTGACCAACCTTCGCTGTTGCCTCTCCATCTACTGTTTGAACCTTCTATGCACCAAGGCGTAGTGGTTGTGGTGACGGACGCTGGAGATATGGTCTGTTGGGTAGACGCAAGGTTAGCAAATTGTAAGTAGGCAATTTTAACATGCAGAGTCAATTCCGTGCTGTATGTTTTATAGCAAGTAATAAAATACGATTAAAAAATCGTCAAGTCACTACAAGCTCACAGACGATGCGATTGACAAAAATGCAAAGAGTTTATACACGAATAATTAATTGCTAGTAATGTCATCACTTTTGCTATATTCTTTGTATTTTGATATTGAATTAAATAAACCGTTTTTAAGAGTAGCTTCTCAAAATTTCACATAGATGGCGCGCTCTAAGGACTTGAACATTATTATAATATTTCGACTACCTATATGGGACTATTGTTGCCTCAGAATAAATTGAACTGTATTATAAGGTCAATTATTATTTAATATTTTGCTAAAGTGCTACCATGCTAACCTAAAATTGATTTCTTTATTACAACTTCATGGACGATAACGTACAAAGGCGGACATAAAGTTAGAAGGCTTGATCGTCCAGTCAACCAGAAATCCATTAATATTTATGAAGTTGAGACCCAAAGAGCATGATATACAAAGCTCGTTAAATTAATAGATCTAAAATAAATTGTATCGAAATAAAGATAAATATCAATATCATATAGCCAACAGATTAAGATAATGCTGTCAGTAGTTAGAGCTTGCCATCTATGGGAACTTGTAGGCAGCGAGCCTTGAAACAGCTCCTTAGTTCTCTAAAACACCATGAAGTAGGTACTTTGCAATGAGCCCACAGTGCTTTGAACGTCATCTTCTTGGTGTCAAAATCTGGGTTATGCTTTCGCGCCATTCCGCCTTACTACTTCTCTTGATCCACTTCGCTCGGTCTTCAGCATCCTTGGTGGCGAGTTTATTGGCACGCAATACATACTAGTTTAATTGTGTAAAACTGTAGCATTAACTTTGTTCTCGAGTCTGTCGGTAGATGGCGCTGACAATCTGCTACGTCGCGGTTACGAATTGTCAGATTGAAAATGTAGGTATAACCAATGTATTTTTATTGCAAATTCGAAGTATATACAAAGTTGTGAAGTTGGTGCTATTACTATTATTTACACCAAAATTTGGGTAAATTGTTATAGATCTGCTATAAATCAAATAACACCAACAGTGTATTGTGATACTGATGATTTCTGTTACTTCGGAGTTATTTGTTTACACTATTTGCCCTTTACATATTTACCTAGATTTTGGGGTGCTAGCAAATGTGCTGTTTTACATGTATGTTAAAAAAATATCATAAAAATTCATTACTCCATGTGACAGGATTTAAACAACTGACTTAAATTACAACTACCAGCACAACTTTATTTACATACATTTTGGGGTTCTAGCGAATGTGCTCAGTATTACATGTATTGTTGTACCTATGTTAAAATATTAGTAAATTAATTGTTCCAGGTGACATAATTTAAAAAAAACTGAGTTTAAATTTGCTTAACAAACATTACTAGGGTTGATGAGTGGGTAAAAAGATGTGGATGCGGAAGTCATCATCATCATCTTGGCGTTATAATGTCCCGGTTGTGCTCTCGAGTACAAGGGCCCAGGGTTCGCCTTGACCATGATCCAGGATTTCGCGATCAGGTAGGTAATTACAGTGGAGCGACTACCATCTGACCTCCGTGACCCTGCTACAAGGGGAACCTAACCAAAATGGATCATGGTTACAAATTCAGTTGCCTGAATTTGCAGGTTTCATCACGATGCTTTCCCTCACCGTAAGAGCATCGGTTAGAATTCAACTAATGTACATAACTCAGAAAAGAGTCATTGGTACATGGCCGCAGAGGGATTCGAACCCGGTATCTCTCGCTTACGAGTTGGATGTTCAACCGCCCGGCCACCGACGCTCGGATGTGGATGAGGAAGTATGAGATATAAATTCAAAGGATGCGGATGAGGAAGAGTATGAGCAGGTATAAGTATTTTATTCTTCCCCTTCCCTTCCACTTCCCCGACGAAGAAAGAGGGATGTTATTTTGAGGTGTTTATCTGTGTATATGTGTGTCTGCCTGTAGCATCGATGCTTCCAAACGGTTACACCGATTATAATTTAATCAATATTAAAATCGATTTCATCTTTAGTATAATCGAAATGGTTCTTATCTGTGTTAATATTAAAATCAATTTAAAAGTTGAGAAATATTTCGAAGACGAAGTACTAATATCTGCTAACTAAAAAATTACAACTTTTTAAGAAACGAAAAAAAATTCTCACTTTTTTTATAGAAGTTTATTTTTTAAAAGCTATATATAAAGTATTCTATTAGTGTTTAAAGTTACGAAAAATCTAATATCAAACTTAGGGGTAGTTCTTGCCAGAACGTGCAAAATTGTATTCTGCGTCGATTGACATTAAAAACTAAAAATCGCCAAAATGGAACTTAGGAGGTATTGGTACTACGTCGTCGATTTGCGTATTTATATTAGAATAGAATAGAATATATTTGTTTATCTACACTCATATCATAATGTTCCAATACCTAGTTCCTTAAACGACTGTTTTCGAATACATATTCGAAAACAGTCGTTTAAGGAACTAGGTACACTTTTTTCACGCCAGACTACAAAATTAAAAAAAAATACTTTTCATTACAGCTATATCGTAAAATAACTGTTTAATCATTATGCAACACATCAATTTTTAATTATTTGTCGGGCGCCGGGACACGGCGTAATGTAGGCTGAATACTTAGATGTCTTTAACAAATTCAAATTCAAATTTTAAATTTTCCATTTTATATTCTGTGTAATTATTTTCCCGCTAGACAGAATATTTTTTGCAATTGTTGTAATTTGTGTTCGTGAATGTTTTTCCTTATTTTAAGCAAATAAATAGATAAATGTGAAAATAGTTAAGTGAATTTCCCGCCGCTTGATATGCTTGACGCGTAGTTGAGAAAATTATAGGTACGATATTTTAACATAAAAATCCCAATGATAAATCAATGAGTGTAGATAAAGTAGTGTATGCAACTGCATATAATTAGGTATTATATGACAGTTGCATAAACTACTATTATACACAATAACACCACAAACACATTACTAGACTAGACAATCATACACGAATAAAAGAAAAATAAAGAACAGAGCCGTTGCATGTGGATGTGATGTGGTATGTAAAAGGGACCTCACTCAGCTTCATGCCCTGGCGGAGACCAGGGCGACGGTTTTTAGTGAGATTTTGGTCGGGAGTTTTATTTTTTTACTTATTTATTTAAAACTCATGCATATCACCGTCCAATGGCGGACTTAAAGCTCGATAGCTATTTCGCGCTATATAGCTATTTCCGTCAACCAAATAGCAAGAGGGATTAGAGAGGGATTCAGATTTTATCGAAAATGGGGTAAAATCACAAATATTTAAGCTTTGCCAAGTGTTTTATTCCAATTTATAACACATTTAGCAACCACAGCCGGAACCTCCAGCGGAGCCACCACCACTTGAGCCTCCCATGTCACTAGGCCAGCCACTGCTGGAATCTCCAGAAGATCCGGATTGACCACAACTAGAGCCACCCATACTAGAGCTGCCCATACTAGAGCCACCCATATTAGAGCCACCCATACTAGAGCCATCCATACCGGGGCAACCCATACTGGAGCCACCCATACTAGAGCCACCCATGCCACTGGGCCAGCCACCTGCAGAGCTTGACTGACCACCACTAGACCCACCCATACTGGACCAATCACTGCTAGATCCTCCGGAGCCGGACTGACCACAACTCGCACCACCCATGTCACTCGGCCAACCATTGCTGCCACCAGCAGAACCGGACTGACCACAACCAGAACCACCCATGTCGCTGCCAGAACCACCACCCAAACCACTCATGTCAAAAGGACAGCCGCTAGAACCACCAGCGGAACCGCCCATGTCACCGGGAGAGCCTCCAGGGGATCCGGACGGGCAACCACCTAAACCACCCATACTACTGCTTGAACCACCGGCAGGACTAGCGTGATCACCTCCGGGACCGCTCGCGACGTAAGAGCAACTATTGCTAGCACCTCCGGTACCTCCGGCCCCTCCGGGAGAGTCAGATGGACCACCGCCACAAGGGCTCACGCTGGGCTGAACGCCAGCAGGGCCGGGCTGACCACCACTAGCAGGGCTTATCATGCAAGGCTGACCACCAGGGGGGGCGGACTGACCTGCGCTAGGGGAACCCATATCGGGAATCGGACAATCGCCTGAGCCGCTTCCCACGCTGGACTGGTCACACATAGAACCAAGCTGATCACCGCTAGGGCCACCCATGCCGCCAGGGCAGCCGCTGGGAGCTGCAGGAGGGCTGGCTTGGCCACCGCCACCACCGGATGAGACGCAGGTCCAGCCATTGTTGGCACCACCAGAAGGAGCAGGCTGCTGACTACCGCAAGAGGGGTGACTAACGCTAGGAGCACTCACAATTGGATTGGTTGGTTGAATTGGTTGAACGCTGGGGGCAGGGCAGGGAGGCATGCCCATGGAGGAGGGGCAACTACTGCCAGAACCAGCAGCTGCACCGGGTGGACTGCCACTGGGAACGCTCACTACGCTGATCTGACCACCTGTAGCGCCGGGCTGACTACCGGTAGAGCCGCTCATGGGGCAAGGGCTACCAATACTTGTACTTCCAGCAGAACTTGGTTGACTACCGCCAGAACCTTGCGAGAGGCAAGTCCAGCTACTGGAACCTCCAGCAGGGCTGGGTTGACTACCGCAAGAGGAGCCTGATTGACTGGGCCAACTAGAACCATGAGAACTTGATTGGCTGGTGTGACAACCGCTGGAGCTGCCGCCGTGGCTGCTGGGCCAAGCACTTGAACCTCCAGCCGCGCTATGACCACTACTAGATAGGCTCATTATGGCATTCCATCCACCGGAGCTGCCCCCGTGGCTAGTGTGACCACCACTAGATCTGCCTGCACCGCATCCACTGCTAGCGCCGCTTGCACCGTATCCGCCGCTAGCGCCGCCTGAACCGTATCCACTGCTAGCGCCGCAAGAGCTATATCCGCCGCTAGCGCCGCCTGCACCGTATCCGCCGCTCGATCCGCCTGAACCGTATCCGCTACTAGCGTGGCCTGAGCTGTATCCGCCGCTAGATCCGCCGCTTGAGCTGTGCCAACAGCTGCAACTAGTACTTATAATCTGTACAAACATTAGAAAAAAGACTTATTAGTAGATGCCCTGTATTAGAAAAATATCTATATGATTACAATCGGCACCGTCAGCTGTATCTTGGTCCTACTTCTATTACGCTACATCGACAATGCAATTGACAGTTGTAGCTTCAATAAAGTAGGAGCATCCTTATTTGATAAATGCTGTCTAAATAGTATTAACGAGTGGTATTGTAAAATTGTTTCAAATTCAGTATTTTATTGCAAGTAAAGTAAAGTAAAATATGTTTATTGGACTTACTTCCAGGGCACAAAAGTACAAAACATACAAGAATAACAAAAAGAGAAAAACAAAAAATATTTATAAAAAAATTCTATTGCTTCAAGTTAAAAAAAGCCCCGTCGAAACCAGATCCATTCAAGTAAATAAAAAGCCTTGTACGGAAGTAGTTCCGAAACTCCGAATTATTGCGGGTTCCAATGCAGTATTAGCTTGTCAACATGCTATTGTTTATTCTGGCTACTGGCCGTGTGGTGTCCAGTAGAGAATAATACAAGTGTGGGCTTAATGACAATGTCACAGGACAAAAACGACCGGACTAAACACGACAGACATCACAACGCAAAAATATTATCTTCGATATAGGAGATAATTTACGTTTTGTTGCAGCTTGTCAATATTTAGCGACTTTGCAAAATGATAATTTTCATGCACATATTATGTTATATTACGTCCGTATTTTATTCAATTTTAGAATATTTGGTAAAGTGAACGGTACTGATCTGACGCCATTTTACTTTTATTTCCAATTCGTTCAGTTCTTCTAAACAATGGTGGGGCTAATGGGAATGTTGTATTTAAATTACTTTTATTCTAATAACTGGGACAATAAAAAGGGGAAAATTATAAAGTTATACAATAAGTAACTATAAGCTTGTTTGTGTTACTGTAATACCTAAAATAAACCTTATATTATATTATATGTAAGCATATACTTATCGTAAAATTACTTCTGCTTCAAAATCACACATGACTTTTGGGTTTATATGTTATGGGCAATGTGATTAATAGAGCATTATTCATAATGCTTAGCACTATAGATAATGCCCAATGTGAGTAGAAGATGTGATAAAAACTATTGAAACAATTAAATTGACCGGGCATTATGAATAATGCCCGACACTTATTGGGCAGAGACTTATTGAGATTGAAAATTGGTCCATAACATATACACACCTCACCAAAAAGTCCTTGCAATCACCTACATCAGTCACATTTCCTGCGAACACGGTCGAGGGAGCGGTCTTTTGCTAATTTTTTTTTCCTATGGGAGTCAAATTCCCAAAAGTCGCAAATGCTGGGACTTTTAGGAATTGGCAGTTGTCAACTTGTCGACCGCAGAGATGCTTAGCAGTGATTAGAATGTGCATGTCTTCTCTTGTGGAGCCTTCAAGGCTTATCCCATCCCACTTCTGCGGTGGTTTTCCACACGAAGACTATTTTAACATGTTAGTCCTCCTTTAAACTGTTGTATCACTTTTGAGTTTTAAAAGGCTCTATTCTTTACCTTAGTTCCGCTGATTAGCATGCCTTTGAAACGTCTTGAAAGCGTTTATGGTTTCAAAGATAACCGCCTCCATTTACTCGTCGTGCCGAGCAAATATTAGGGGTTAATTTGTTGGCATACCGGTCTAGTGAGTAGGTAGGAATATCACTACCTACTTGCTAAAGCGTTTTTTTATAATTAAAATAAATTGAATATAAGAATTATAATTTGACGACGTTAGTGGTTCAGTTAGCCAGACGCCACGCAGAGGTTCCCAAGTTCGATTACCGGTCGAGCAGAAATTAAAATTATGAATTTTAATTTCTGTTACGGATCTGTAGTCCCTTCCCTTAGCTTCAAATATGGCCCGGATATTACACTTCCGGAAACCAGCATCATCTTTTAGTATGTTATTCTGAATAAAAACCAGCCGGGAGACAATCTCTAAAGTGCTTGGTTCTCCAGCTGTGGCGTCACCAACATGGCCGCCGCCGAATTTTGAAATTTGCATTTAAAAACGATTATTACGTGAATTATTGACTTTAAATAAAAAACAATGAGTTTAGGTAATGTGTATGTAAAATAAACGTATTTACAGCCAGGAGACAATCTCCAAAGTGCTTAGTTCTCCAGCTGTGACGTCTACAAGATGGCCGCCGCCGCGTTTTGAAGTTTGCAAATTTTTGCAAAAAACAAATACTTACGTTTGTAATTTTTAACAACCTTTATATTATAAAGACACATTATTAGGCAATACAAAACAATTTTTATAATTGCAATCAAACAATAAACATGTGAGATATTTCAATTTGTCTTCGTCACCGATTTGAATTCATAATAAATACTTACCTAGAATAGTAGCGTCTTAGAGTGTAAGTCATGTTGATTTAGGGAATGGTAACATTAGATATTGTTTTTCGATTGCTACTGTAGGTATTTTTATCGACTATAATAATAAGTAGATAACTTTTTAACAAAGATAAGTATTTAGGTATTACCTATCAAGCTTTACTTATAGAAAGTAATTTACAAGGGAGCTTTATGCTGGTATGCTGGTGGACAGCTGGGCGCAGTCAGCCCTAGCCGCAGCATACCTGCTTTGGTACCAACCGTTGTGCGTAGCGGATCAAACACCAAATCTGCACGTCTTCCTGATAATTAAGCCAGTAAACCTTACTCGTACTTTGGTCAGTGTTCTTTTTACCCCTAGATGTCCACCTGCTACACCATCATGTTCTCCTGGAGAACTCATGGTTTTTTTATTTGAAGTCATTAATTTACGCAAATTTAAACAATCGTACGGCGCTTCAAATAGTGCCCATTGCTAGGGAAAAGTTACAATATCTCGTTTTTTTATTAACGGATTGGGATTATAAAAATATTTTTATATAGCCTAATAATGTGCCTTCATTTTTTTAAGTACATTATTTTGCTCTAAAGTTATCGGTTAAGTTATTAAAAAATATAAACGAAATTATTTATATAATCGTAAAATAGTAAAGTTTTAATATAATCTTGAATATCTCTGAAACCATCATATTTACACGGTTGTCTTTAAGGATAATATTGTAGTACTCTTTATTCTGCGTAGTTCGATACCCCACACATTATTCCAAGTGCAAAACACTCGATTTTAAATGCAAATTTCAAAACGCGGCGGCGGCCATGTTGATGACGTCACTACTAGAGAACCAGACACTTTAGAGATTGTCTCCCGGCTGTGTTTTATTTAGAATAACATACTTAAGAACATACTAATAGATGATGCTGGTTTCCGGAAGTGAACCTTTTTTCAGTTAAGGGAATGGACTACTGGGTGTATTATGATGTATAATACATAATAATTTAAAAAATATATAAGTAGCTTATCAGTTTTCTGGCACCCATCACTCAAGCTTTGCTTACTTTGGGGCTAGATGGCGCTGTGTGAATTTGTCCGAGCATGTTTATTAATTTTATTAATTTATTTAATAATGACTGTGAGTAATGATAAAAGTAATGTAATTTTGTCTATCTGTTCTCCTATTTCTTCTTTTTTAAGCCCCAAATAAAAAACAAAGGTGTTATAAGTTTAAATGAATATAAATAAATAAAAATCGTTTATTACGTCTATCTCACACATGGCACAGTACAGTTTGACGTGTATCTGTCTGTGGCATCGTAGCTCCCGAACGGATGGACCGATTTTGATGCGGTTTCACTATTTGAAAGCCAGTTTAATTGAAATGGTTCTTAGCTTTATTTCATTAAAATCGGTTTTGTAGTTTAGAAAATATTTGTCTGACTTTTTTCTGTTGGTTTGGTTATTATTATAATAACTAGATAAGTATTTGTCCGCCATCTAACTTGGTGTTAAGTGACGATGCGTCCCAATGAGGAGCATGATTCTTCAGTATAGTTACTTTATTTACAGCATGCATAGTAAACAGCATATCGACCAACAAAAAACAAGTTTAACATGAGCTAGCGTCTCTATAGACATGCATGGCAATTTTAGCTCCTTTTATACTGGTACTAGTAGGTGAATATGCTGACTTCTGTACATATTGACGACCTGGGGGGTTCAGTTGGTTAACATATCGGTCTGCCACACAGAGGTCGTGGGTTTGATTCCCGGACAGAAATTGAAATTATGAATTTTAATTATTTTTTTTATTATCAATAATAAATAAAAAATAATAAATAAATATTCGTGGACAAATTCACACAGCGCCATCTAGCCCCAAACTAAGCAAAGCTTGTACTATGGGTGCTATATAACTGATATACTACTTAAATACTTGTTTATCATAGGCTCAATCAATAAGCTTGCATTTGACCTCAACTTACAATATTACGGGGCTGGGTGTTATGCCTATGTATAATTAGTGTTAAAAAAATACGTATCTATGTACCTAGTTTATCTGGCAGTTCCCTGGCACCCATAACACAAGATTTACTTACTTTTGGGCTAGATGGAGCTGTGTGAATTGTGCAAGAATATTTATTTATTTTTATATATATATTTACGCAAACCACAAACCACAGGCCTAGTATCTATGCCTGTGATTTGCCAGATTTTCGTTAAAATATCAGATATTGGTATCTGAATCACGTCTTCAAAATTTAATTGGTTTCAATAGCGTAATATTGAAAATAAATTCAAACTGTACTTTGGAGCGCTCTCGGGAAACAATCCTCTCAAGCTGTAGATATTATATTGTGAAAAACCTTACAGTACAAAGCAGATTTAGTAAACAGAATGAAAATACCCGTACTTTGTGAGTGTATTGGCAACGTAGTTGTTGTTTATTATACCTAAGTGTTTTAACTAATGTTAAAATGCGAAATTTTCTTTAAAATACCTACTTTTACATTAATTTAACTTAAAATAATTTTACCATAATTTGTATTTTTATGAATATTTTAAACTTAATTGTCATGACTTTGAAGAATTTTTAATACTGATCTATTAACATAGCAAATATTGATAATTCTGAAATAAATGAACATAGATGGTCCCAATAACACTGTGACCTTCAGGCTTCAGTTTAACAAAATTATAATAAACTTGTGTTGGATTTAATTACAGATAAAACTCATCGATTTACTAATCCTATCTCATCAAACTTTAATTTTCCACTGTGAATTTGTTTGTAACATTTTGAGAAATTTCTGAACTCCCATTATCTGAACCAGTGAGTCGAAAGAATGGGGCAAATGGAAACAGCTGGCCGATTCTTCTAGATAAGATAAACATGCCATGTCATAAATCGTAGCAAAATTGTCATAGCAATGCGCAAAATTTTAATTAAATAACAATTCACTGGCGACACTGATATTGCAGCGTTTTAAGCATCGTACTGCAGATAAGTTTTTGACAACAATTAAAATATTATTGTCATGCAATATCCAAAAATAAATAAAGGTAGATAGTTAAATGATAAAAATAATAGACAAAGTTGATTTTATTAATATTTTATTTCGTCTAATATCGTTCCTCATATTCAGTACATGTATCCATATGGTGATGGAGCATTGCGTGGGGCAACGACGTAGAATGTGGCTACAGAAGGCCGGACAGGTAGGTAGCTTTGGGAAGGTTTACCATGTGAATGTTCGTCATTATTGGAGCCAGAACCACAGCGTGATCCGTTATTTTCGTGCGAAGATGGTTTGCGCGACGTAGAATGTTTGTGGTTGCATGAACTACCGCGGTGCTTAGGAGGAGAAGGGGGTGGAGTAATGTAACAACAACTTGCAGTGACAGGACGCGAGCTTTGACCCCCAGAAACGTATTTGCATTTTGGTATGCTGGGTTGCTTTTTGGCGTTTTTGTCAGAACGAGGTTTCCCACAAGATGGTGGTGGGTTTTGAGAATTTGAGTCGCCCTGGTCACCGCCGGAGCCGTTCTCAAGCTCTTCGCAGGCACCTTGCCAGCCACTGCTGGCACCAGAGTCTTCCGGACAATTGGAGCTGCCACCATCATCGGAACCTCCCGAGCTACCACCGTTGCTGTCCTGTTCACATTGATAACCACCGGAGCCGCCTCCTTGGCTTTGGCCCGAATTTTTGCGTCCGCCAGAGGAACCGCGGCCGCAACTATTGCCATTAGATGCACCGCCGTTGCCACCGGAGGAACCGGGAGAGCCTCCGCCGTTACCACCACATGGACCGGGGTAACCACCGCCGTTACCGCCGGAGGAACCGGGGTAGCCACCGCCATTTCCGCTAGAGGAACTCTGGCAACCATTGCCATTAGAGGATCCTGGATAACCACCGTTACCACCAGAGGAACTGGGAGAGCCACCACCATTTCCTCCAGAGGAACCGGGATAGCCACCACCGTTTCCACCAGATGAACAGGGGTCACCACCGCCATTTCCGCTAGATTGACAGGGGTCACCACCGCCGTTTCCGCCAGAAGCATTGGGATCACCGCCGCCATTTCCGCCGGATGAACAGGGGTCACCACCGCCATTTCCGCCAGACGAACAGGGGTCACCACCACCATTTCCGCCAGAGGAGCCGGAACACCCATCATCGGAACCACCATCGGAACCGGGACAACCACCGCTATTACCGCCAGAGGAACCTGGATCACCACCGCCGTTTCCACCTGAGGGACCACCGCTATTTTTGCCAGAACCACCCGAACAACCACAGTCATTGCCATTAGGGGTGCCGGAAGAACCCCCTTCGTTACCACCAGAGGGTTCGGGATAACCACCGCCGTTACCACTAGAGGAACCCTGACAATCACAGCTATTTCCGTTAGAGGAACCCTGACTACCGCCGCTGCTTCCACCAGATGGACCGGGATAGCCACCACCGCTACCACCAGAGGAACCCTGACAACCACAGCTACCACCAGAGGAACCCTGGCCACCACCGCTACCACCAGAGGAACCCTGGCCTCCACCGCCGTTTCCGCCAGATGAACCGGGGTAACCACCACCGCTACCACCACAGGAACCCTGACCACCACCGCTACCACCAGAGGAACCCTGGCCTCCACCGCCATTTCCGCCAGATGGACCGGGATAGCCACCACCGCTACCACCAGAGGAACCCTGACCTCCACCGCCGTTTCCACCAGATGGACCGGGATAGCCACCACCGCTACCACCAGAGGAACCCTGACAACCACAGCTACCACCAGAGGAACCCTGCCCTCCACCGCTGTTTCCGCCAGAGGAACCCGGATAACCACCGCCGTTTCCGCCGGAGGAACCGGGATAACCACCGCCGTTACCACCAGAAGAACCGGGGTAACCACCGCCATTGCCGCCAAAGGAACCGGGATAACCACCGCCGTTTCCACCAGAGGAACCGGGGTAACCACCGCCGTTTCCACCAGAGGAACCGGGGTAACCACCGCCGTTTCCACCAGAGGAACCGGGGTAACCACCGCCGTTTCCACCAGAGGAACCGGGGTAACCACCGCCGCCATAGAAATCGGGGAATCCACCACCGGAGAACATGGAACTATAGTCAGGAAAACCGGAGAATCCACCGCCGTTACCGCCAAAGGAACCGGGGAATCCCCCGCTGTTACCACCAAAGGAACCCGGATAACCACCGCCATTGCCGCCAAAGGAACCGGGGTAACCACCACCGTTTCCGCCAAAGGAACCGGGGTAACCACCGCCGTTTCCACCAAAGGAACCAGGGTAACCACCGCCGTTGCCACCAAAGGAACTGGGGTAACCACCACCATTTCCGCCTGAGGAACCACCACCATTTCCGCCTGAGGAACCACCACCATTTCCGCCTGAGGAACCACCACCATTTCCGCCTGAGGAACCACCACCGTTTCTGCCGGAACCACCCGAACAGCCATTGCCTTGAGAGCCCCCGCCGTTGCCGCCAGAAGGACCGGGATAACTACCGCCTTTACCGCCAGAGGAACCGTGAGAATCGCCTCCGTTACCACCAGAGGGACAGGGTGGAGGACCACCGCTGCCTCCAGAGGGACCTTGAGAATCGCCACCGTTGCCATTAGAGCCACAAGAGCCACCTCCGCCGTTGCCGCCTGATGGTTCTTGTTTTCCGCTACTTCCGGAGGAACTTCCGCCGCCGCCATTTTCAGGATAACCACCTCCGTTGCCGCCACAGGGATTGGGACTGCCACCGCCATTGCCGCCAGAAGGGCCGGGATATCCACCACCGCCGCCACCTCCGCAGGGTTTTCCACCGCCTGACTCGCCGCCTCCATGTCTCCCCACGCTCGACCCGTGGCAACGGCCAGAGATACTCTGTGGACAAACATAATCTTCAGATATTATTGGTCTCTTTTAGTCCCGTCGATGCGCACCCATTGCAGCATCGGGGGATACAATACGAAGCAATGTAAATACTTTACGTCATTCGACTTTATTGGCTTTAATAAATAAAATAATTACTAGCCGATTGTTTGCGCGTTTGGAACTAAGGGTGCGTCCAGATCTCGCGAACACGCTGCGAATGCGCCGTTGCAGCAACGGCTCGCGAGCTGCAAGCGAGCACGTCTCCAATTGTTTCGTACGACGAAGTGCAGCGCGTCGCTCGCACGCTGGTGCTGCAACGGTGCATTCGCGACGCATTCGCGGCGCATTCACAAGATCTGGACGCACTCTGTGTCAAACGGCAGTTGGTATGTACATCGCCCCGATTGTCATCCTTTTCTGACGTCACTCATCCCGTATACAAATTCAATGGGATTATTATTACATTTTTCACGTTCGTTTGAGAGACACTGAATTTTTATTTTTGTTTTGTTATTATTTTTGAAAATTTCGTTTTAAAAATAATACCTAATAGTTCCCATTTGCCCCACTACTTCGACAAACTGGGGCAATTAGACCGGCAACGGCGTCAGGTTAGTACTGTTCACTCAAATTATAGCTTACATTTTTAATGTAGCTTTTGCATACAAGCATCAATTACCAAAAGTTACAAAATAAGATAAATTTTTGGAAATTCTAAAATATTAAATGTTTTTTGTAAAATTTTCTACGGTCACGTAGTCACAGAGTTAGTAATTATTATTTATTTTAGTAGATCGAATGTATACCATGGTAGCCATACCATGGTATACCCCTGAAAATCAAGTTGGTAACTAAAATGTTGATAGATATAAAAATAACAAAAATGAAATAAAAATATCAAACTGCTTTTCTTCGGTATTTCGGAACCACGATCTAAATAAGCGATACAAGGAGACACAGTTATGAAGTTAAGCCAACCTTGACATTAACGCCAAGATATTATAAATAGCTTTTTCATGTAGACCGAATACTGAAGACAAGCTTATATAAGACCAGCTAATACTGTCCTTGAAACTGCTACAAAAAGACCGTCAATAATATAGTAGTAACGCGTAAATAACGAATTATCAATTTAATTAATTAAGTTTTAATTTCAATTTAAAACATTCAATTTGACAAACATAAAAAGGTTTTTATTTACCTTGGTCTTATACAATTGAATAAAAAATACTCACACTAAATTATATTAACTACTAATATTAATTAATTGCAATTTTATTAATTGCATCAATAATTAACTAAATTTTTACCAAAATATTCTGAGTCACAACATCGAGAGGGAAACCATCGTGAGGACATTTAGGCGACAAAATGTGTTACCACGATCCAATCTGGTTATGTTTCCCTGCTGTAACAAGGTCACGGAGGTCAGATGGCTGTTTCTCTTCTGTTATTACCTAAGCTGCCAAATACAGGGTCATGGCCCTCGCGCGTGATATCCCAACCGGAATATTGATTATTCTAGACGCGGATTTAAGAGACTGATACTAAAATTCTGAATAACTCAGAAAGCAGAGCCTAAAAGACTTTCAAATCGGATTTTAAATATTTAAACATTATATTTTTGCGAATAAATACATACGTATAGAAATAGGCATATATATCTGTGATTAATACCATTAAATTTATTATACATCAAAATTCTTAAGTTTCAGCTTACTGTTGATAATTTTAATGCAATTAACAGGGGTCAATTGGGAATTTCATTATAGGTCATAAAATATAAACCATACATAAAAAAATAATAAAAATAAATATGCTTGGACAAATTCACACAGCGCCATCTAGCTACAAAATAAGCAAAACTTGTATTATGTGTTCCAGAAAACTGATAAGCTACTGAAATATTTTTTAATACATTTATTATAGGTACATACAACACTCAGACCCGTAACAGAAATTAAATTCATCATTTCAATTTCTGTCCGGCTGGGAATCTAACCCAGGACCTCTGCGTGGCAGACCGGCATGTTAACCAACTGAACTACTCAGGTCGTCGTCTGTTGGTTTACCGAATAACTTAGAAAAGCTATATTTGGAGTACCTACTCTCCCTCAAGTAACAGTTCAGTTCACTTACAGAAAGCTAGATCCAAATGGAATTAACACAAATAATGAAATGAATTATCTAAAAGAATTATTTCAACGTAACACGAATTTGATTGAGAGTGAGTCTTTGACAACAAAATTGACAATTTAGGAATTAATTACTTGCCCGATTTCGTATTTTCGTACAACAACTTGACATGTTCAATTGTACCTGACAAAACTACCTAAAGAATCCTAACAATTTAAATAAAAACCTCGGGTCCAACGTTTTCTGCCCCATCGCACAACCAGTAATGTCACGGGGAAATTATCTTCTCTTTGGCACTATTTGTTGTGTCATAGGGGAATTTGTAATCTTAATGACACAACCAAGCAATGCCAGTAGTGCCATGGGAAATGCTATTTCCTTGGGCTCTATCAGTTGTGCCATGAGGAAATTTCTGACCTGACTTTTATCCACGTGTTTGTTGTTATTGGGTTTGTCTGTTATATATTTTAGTAAATTTATTATTTTTAGTAAAAATATTATTATTATTTTCATTTAAAAAACAACATAATTAAAAAAAAAATCAAAATTTAAATAAAGTTCTTTTATTAGTTAAAAAGAATTAATTCTTGAAAAGCCCTAAAAAATTAATCTAAAAATCACCATATATTATAAAAAAACAAAGTCCCAGGAAGCGTCTGTCTGTCTGTCTGTTCGCAATAACCTCAAAAACTTCTGAACATCCGTTCAGTTTTCATGCGGATTACACCAATAGATTAAGGTTATTACCCGTGCGAAACCGGGGGGAGTCGCTAGTTATATTTAAAAAAAACTCGGTGCAAAACTCGATAAGGATTCCAAAAGTGACAAAGTACAGGCAGTGTATTTTCAAACAAATTAAATTGGCTAAAAGAAGGTCTATTAGCTGTCTCTTAGGCATCAATGTATCATTCTTACACTTCGGATATTTTTCAATTTAATCAATGAAAATTGCTTAAATGAATTTTCATACTTTGTCTTATAAATTATAATTGAAATATTTCTCATAATTTTATTTTTAATTCAATAAGTACTAATGTATGATTACAACTAAATAATAAATATTTGAACTTAAAGTCAAAAATCCCCTGTGACTTTTAGTTGAGGAAAACTGATAAAGTGATTTTGAATTGTAATAAAAAAATTGCTACAATCGATTTCGATATTATTTTTATTTTAAATAATTTTCTAGTTTATTCCCTTTCGAACAGTATGCTACATGCTAGCCTAGCTAACCTTTGAACAGATGCTCAAGAATATTAATTTTAACGTGGTCATGAACTAATGAACGCGACCATACAAGAGAGCTCCAGACATTGTTTTTCCCGACGTTTCGGTAGGGTTACACCTAAGCTTGCCAACTTTTTAAAAAGCAAATATATCTAGTATTTTCGGATTCAGTAGCGATAAAAATATAGTAGATAATAATTATAAAATAAATAGTATTTTTAATAGAATATATACTATTTCTTATGCTTCATAATTATTACAATCGAATTCTAAATTATACCTAAACTACCATTAACTCAGCTTTTATGAGACGTACTGACTCTGTAACGCTCAACTTTACATTTTTCTGTTCATCACAGAAAATATGGGCTAGCTGTAAATCTTGTAAAAACTTAAGAATATATAATATATTCTCTAAAGTTTCATTGAGTTATTTCTAAATTGTTAAAATAAAATATACAGGACACAGTTTACGGATACTGATAAGCAACTTTGCTGATAAAATATAGTACTTTCGCCTACTATATTAAAATTTTATAATAATACTAGGATACTATATCATATAGTAGGGTTGGCAACCCTAGTTATACCCACCGACACGTTTGCGACGTGTGTTAAAACACAATAATATGTGTAAAGAACGCAAGTTTAGTTTGAAACAAATAGTTTGAGTCTTCAAAAAAAGGTTTAAAAAGGTTTTTACGGGGTCGGCAATGCGTGGGTGATGCCCCTGGTATTGCAAGCGTCCATAGGCTGCGGTGACTGCTTACCAGGCAGGCCGTAAGCTTATTTGCCACATTTGTAGTTTAAAAAATAAAATGGCGGACGTACCTGGACCAATAGGGCCGCTATCACGACGATAGTCTTTACCGCCATGGTTCCCACGGATATTCTAATGCGGGTGGCGATACACGATTGAGTATCAAAACTATTGGACCTCCATTTTATACCTTTGCATATTAAATATTCCTAATATTTGGCATAGAGGCACTGCGTGCAAAACATAACAAGACCGCTGTTTTATCGGCAATATCAGAAAACATTACTGGCTTATGATTTAATTCGTTTGATTTGTTTGACTTTGAAAAATTAATGTAGTATCGACTTGACTTAAACCAGTTTGGGTGAGCTAGCGTTTTTATAGACGCGCATAGCAATGTTGGCTCTTTTTACACTAGTAGTTTGCTGGTAACTATGATCCAGTATAAGATGAGCTAGCATTTCTATACACGCGCATAGCAATGTTAGCTTCTTTTACACTGGATTTTACTGGGTACCCAAACCTAGTATTAGGCGGACCCTGGGCCCTCTCGTGCCGCGTGGGGTTGCAACCGGGACATAAGCTAGGGTATCTATAGACGCGCATAGCAATGTTAGCTTTATTTACACTGGTTTCTTAAGTCGCTTTGCTCCCTTCTGTACCTTCTTTAGAGGAAAAGAACGTCGGTGACCTAGAGGCTTGCTGTCTCCGACTCGTAAGCGAGAGGTATGAAGGTCGATTCCCAGTGCAACCATATACTTGACAATTACTTTTTCTGACACATTAGTTGAATAGCGTTAATATCCCGGATTCGAATCCCACTGCGGCCATTTATCTTGGAATCTCTTGTCTGAGATAACTCATAGTACATTAGTTAAATGCTAACCGATGCTCTTACGGTGAGGGAAAACATATTGAAGAAACCTGCACATTCAGGCGACTGAATGTGTAACCATGTATGTATGATCAAATCTGGTCAGTTTACCCTGGTAGCAGGGTCACGGAAGTCAGAAGGCAGTCGCTCCACTGTAATTATTTGATCTGCCAAATTCTGGTTGATGGTCAAGGCGGTCCATAGGCTCTCCTGCACGAAAGCACAACCGGGACATTAACGTCAAGATAATTTTTTTCACCCTCAACGTAAGAGCATTGGCTTGTTAGACGGCTTGTCCATGTTCAACTTGGAAACATAAGACGTCTGAGCTTCTGAGAAGGTAAATCTTGAGATTCGACGTATTCAATTGATTCCTTTGGCAAAATTTAGTTTTATAGATGTATTACAAGTAATACATATACTCGTAGTATATATACTCGTTACTTACGAGTATATATACTTGTAAGTAACAAGCGGCGCAAATGTGGATACCTAGATCATGGGTATTTATTTGTGCCGTTTGGGGTTGAAGCGTTAGGACTATGGCATTAGGGCCCTGGCGCTAAAAATATGTTTTAAGAGGTATCTACTCGAATAAAAGTCACAACCAGAGACCCACGTGCTGATGACGATTCAAAAAGGTAACGCCGCCAGCATTCTGGGAACGCTCCCGCTTGGCAGCGATTTAGAATCAATTCCTATGTGTAATTTTTTTAATTTACACGAGTTTTAGTTTTTTAACGGTAGTTTTAAGTTTATACTTACATACTGTATCATAACAATGTATGTTATTAAGCAAGTATATTGTACATTTTAGTTATTATTAAACCAAATTTAACTTGATTATAAACAAATTTATCGGAAATACATCAATTTTGGCCGAGATTTAAGATATAATTATGTTTTTGAGTTAGGTATTTAGCATTCTACTGTAGGTACCTTCACTTTATTTATTTATTTAATACTTTATGCAACAAATAGTACAAAGGTGGACTTAAAGCTTTGTAGCTTCACACTTTCAATCTATCTCCTGGCTTGCACCCTATTTATTACACTTATTCATATATACAACATATTTTCTTACAATAATATTATGAATTAGGTACCTATTATAATTATTCGATTTGTTATTTGTAATGGTAATAAAATAAAATAAGGACCTAACTATAATTTACTATTGCTGTGAATTTTATAACATAAAACATGTCATTACTTGCATAATTTAAAATATAATAACACGTAGTAAATATTAATTATAATTTCATGCATTTTAATATTACGTTTAGAAAAATAAAATTATCGTTTTGTATGGGAAAGTAAAACTCTTGAGCCGTGGGGACCAGGCGCACATTCCCTAGATAGGGAACTAGCCTAGCGCCTGGTCGACATTAGTAATGACCAGAAGGCTGGCCTCTATTTGGGACAGCGTATAAGCCTCGCCATCCAGCGGGGCAACGCGGCCAGCCTTCTGGGCACATTTCTGCATTTAGGGGACTTGGGGCAAAAATTTTACCTATTTAGATAATTTAGAGTGAGGTTTTTATTGTTAGGTAGTTTTAATATGTAATTCCATGTTGTTTGTGTGGTATGTTTAATTTGTAAAAATCTCTTTTTTTTTCCAACTTGACAGTAATTCATATTACATTTTTAAATGATCTATCAAACTGCGCAGCAGTTTTACGACAGATACGCTCTCTATTCCAATGACGTCAATAATTAATATACATAATATAGGTACTTTGTATGGGAAAATGCCTACAAGCAAATTTTTCTATTTCTTATAAACGGCTAATCCGATTACAATAAAACTTTATAGATATAATCAGACTCAATTAAGCTAACATGGCATACCTATGCTAACAAGGCATAATCAAAGATTTTTTTTGTTTCTGCCTATGTCATACAATTATGCGAGGAAGAGACGAAACTGACGACAAATAGTAAGAGATATTTTTAGTTTGACACGTTTCTGGTATTTGCCACCATTAAGATGTTAGATTGGATGTTGCATGCGGCAAGAGGGTGCATTGGCGCTCATTGGAGTAGGCCTATGTCCAGCAAGACTAGTGTAGGCTGATGATGATCATGATGATGATGATGACTCTTGACAAGCGAGTGGTTTGACGGCCTGAGTGGTTCAGTTGGTTAACAAAGGTCCCGGGTGCGATTCCCGGCTAAAGCAGAAATTTAAATGATGAATTTTAATTTCCGCTACGATTCTGGGTGTAGTTATGTATAATAGGTATGTATTTGAAAAAAAAATTATATGTGTAGTTTATCAGTTATCTAACACCCATAACACAAGCTTTGCTTATTTTGAGGCTAGATGGCCCTGTGTGAAATTGTCCAAGCATATTTATATTTATTTGCTGGATGCGGCAAGCTGAGGACAGGGTGCATTGGCGCTCATTGGAAGAAGCATATATCCAGCAGTGGACTAGTAAATCCCGATGATGATGATGGGACTATCGACAAGCGAGTCATTGCCAATCAGCCTAAAGCACGACCGTTTCAAAATATTTTAGGTTTATATAAGACCAACCATGTATTTCGTATTGATATACACACCGGAGCGAATCCTTCTCGAAACAAGCACCCTTCGTGTGATTTGGTCTGCATTTGATTAATTTTATGGTTTGTCAACGGATGGTTGCAATATTATCGACAAGTTAATTCATGAATAAAAACTGATAAGAGTTTAAAGTATATAATACTGGGGGTTTGATCTTGGAGAACGTGCTACGTTCTTGGTCGTAACCTTCAAATGTTAAGGAAAAGACTAAGGTTAGGTTATTATTATGTAGAACTAAACTATGGAATTTATGTTTTTAGGCAAAAATGACGAATGGCATACATGGTAGTGAATCTTATTATATTCTTCAATAAATAAGATAATAATCATTATGGAGTTCTTCAGGAAAGGGGTGAATAGGTTTTTACGGGGTCGGCAACGCGTTGGTGATGCCCCTCGTATTGCAAACGGCCATAGGCTGCGGTGACTTCTTACCATCAGGTGTAAGCTTGTTTGCCACCTTAGTGGTATACATTTTTTTTTTGCAAAGTTTGTCTTCATATGATTGGATAGTTAAATTGGATTAAATATGTCGTCCTCACTACCAAATTGCAGTGCCCGGCATAATGTCATGTCGTTATAATAATATACTATTAGTACGAACATGTTAATAGAGCTCGTCTAGTCTAAGATGACGCGCCCCACTACTTAGTTAGTTGATTTCGATGTGTGAGTGCAAATATTGATAACGACACTTCATCTGTGTGGGAGCCAATGAACGACGCGTGCTCCTACGTTTGAATTTCACCGCCAACTGAATGACCAATTACAACGGCATTTGTATATGTATTGCGTCCATATTTTAAACTTGCTTGTGTGCGTTAATGCGATAGTGGGGCGCGTCATTTTAAATTAGACGAGCTCTACCTTGTTAGACCTGTAAATACATGGATGCAAATAGATTTGATTTGAACTATAATTTTCATCGATTTTTTGTCAAACTTTGTAGGCAGAACCTGATGACATTAAGATAGTGTACTTATGTCATTTTATTTTCAAATTAACTTGTACCTAAAATTACATCTGTATTAGCAATTAGCAAAACTGGCGACGAATGAAAACGGGTAGAAATAGACTCTCACATAAATAACTATTAGAAAATTTTAGAGGCGAAAGGCACATTCATACAAGTCCCTAATAAAATGACATTTTGCCTACCGCCACAACTGAGAATGTGTTGCTCGTAAATGGTTAGGAATCCGATAAAACGTGTGAAGCTGTTGTATAAAAATTTATAGGTTTTAATTTTTTTAAATAACTTGGCGTTGATGTCCCAGCTGTGCTCTAGCGCCCGAAGGTCTGGGGTCCGCCTTAACCATGATCCAAGATTTGGGAGATCAGGTGACTACAATAGAGCGACTGCATCTGGCTTCCGTAACATAGTTGAGAGAGAAACCTGGCCAGATTGGATCATGATAGCACATTCAGTTCATCATCATTCATCACGATACTTTCCCTTACCGTAAGAGCATAGGTTAGTGTTCAATTAATGTACATAACTCAGAAAAGAGTCATTGGTACATGGTGGCAGTGGAATTCGAACCTATTAGACCTATTAGAACCTATTACGCCACCGACGCTCAGGCTTTAATTTTGTAATGGTTTATGTTCCCGTAGAACGCACTGTTTTTGAGATATTTACAAAAAGCCCATAACCGGGACCTTTCGGGCTTTCACACTAAAAGCGCCAAAAGTTTTTAGTATTTTGATTAGAAGCGTACCCATTAGCGTCATCTTTAACACTATTTCTATTTGAAGATCTCATTTCGTTTTCAAGGTGATGTTTTTCTGCCCGAAACCGGGCTAAAACGACGGCTTTTTTCATATTTTCTCGATTTTCAAAAAAGTTTTTGTGTTAATTTAAAAAAAAGTTGTGTAGCGCGTGTAGAGACGTGTCTTTTGACCTCCCAATCAGCCATATAGTCCCAGAACCCATAAAACGATGTCGCACTAATATCGTAGGTTTAGTAGTATAATCTGCTCCTACTACTGCTACTCTAACATAGAGTATTATTTGAATTTGAATAAAAAACATTTTGCGTTTTATGACGACTTCTCAACTTAGTAGTTTTTACCCAGATCGGTTTTTTACCAGGCTTTTAAATTTCTAGACTATAACTGGCTGTAACCTAAGCGTAGACTTAGACATGGGCAAGTTTTAGTGGGTCTAGTATTATATATATCATGGTCAAGGTGGACCCCGGGACCTCGTGCGCAAAAGCACAACTAAGACATTAACGCCCAGCTTAGTTGATTCTTACTTATTAACTGTTATGACGCAACGAACCAAAATGAGTCTTGGCCTCAGACACTAAGATGTTCCATTCCACTCTGTCCTGTGCCACCTGCCCAGTCAGCCCGGAGTTCCAACACACTTCGTCACTCCAGCGATACTTGGGACGTCCACCTAGTCGACCCAAGTATGCTTTCTTCATTGCCCGATCCTCTCCCATCCTCTCTACGCAGCCAAACCAGCTGATTATTATTAAGAATTAAATCCCTTTTTGTACACAAGTTCCACTTAATTATACAAATTTTATTAATATGTAACTGGTTTCGAATTACTCATCTTCAGGCAATTCGAAACCGGTTGCAATTTAATAAAATTTGTTTAATAAAGTGGAACTAGTGTACAAAAAGTGACCCAGTAGTGGGACAGTGATGGTAATGACTTCTCTCTTCGCGATTTAGTTTTTCGCAAATGTGTTGTTTCGACCTATTGTTCATAGCAGTGGCGTTCTTTCGCACTAGCGTTCGTTGAAGAAGTATTCTGTCGCTGCACTGTTTATCGCACTATCATTTTTTCGCACTTTCATTAATCGCACAAGCAATCTGTCGACCAACAGTTTATCGTAACTACGATCTTTCGAACCAGTATTCTTCGCACGTTTGTATTTCGCAGTTCAATTACGCACTCAAATTCCGATCGTAAGTTTACCAACATACGATTTACTTTTTGCTTGGCGTTTGTGGACTATGAGAAAGCCTTTAGTTCGATCGAATCTTGGGCAGTGCTCCAGTCTCTACAGCGGTGCCAAAGTGAGTATCGATATATCGAAGCACTGAAGTGTTTGTACGAAAATGCCAAAATCGAGACGGATTTGGCATCAATATTAACGGCGAGTACTTCGATCACTTCAGAATTACTGAGACGATTTCGTTGTCATAGCTGAGACCCTGGAATACTTAGGGAAAATGCTCGATGACCTCTGCAGTGTCTCTCAATAAATAGGTCTTAAAATGAACACGGACAAAACATGGTAAAATGGACATGTTGTGCCCACTCTAGTGACAGTTGCAGGCACTCCACTTGAAGTTGTTGACTACTGTAAGACGAATAAGTATGAAGACGTTGTCCAGCTAGGTAGGTCTAATTTCGAGAAAGATGTCAATCGACTAAACCAACTCGGTTGGGCAGTGTTCGGTAAGCTACGCCATAATATATTTTCATCCCAATTACTGAAGTGTCTTAAGATGAAGGTTTCATCATCATCATCATCACAGCCCATAACAGTCCACTGCAGGACTTCGGGCCTCTCCCACGAAAGGGGAGGTCATTGCCATAATCTCCACGCTTGGCAGGCGGGTTGGAGATCGCAGTGCAGTTGATGTAAATCTACCCAGAAAGATGCTGCTGCCCACCTTTCGGATTTGTCCCTTAGTCGCCTCTTACGACACCCACGGGAAGAGATGCAGTGGTGCTATTCTTTGAGGTGGGACCACACACCACTCTTTATGAAGGTTTACAAACCAATATCTGAGAATGTAAATTTTTTTGTTTCTTTTTGCCGGAATCTTGGCTTTAGTGGGGGATTTAGTGTAAGACCCTACACATCATACAAATCCTGGATCATGGTCAAGACGGACTCTGTTCCATTAACGCCCAGATGATGACGATGATCTAAGTAGGTATGTCTATGGATTGTCAAGTTTTCGTTAAAATATATCGTTTCAAAGTTATGCTTTATTACACCGATTTGTATTGATTGATCGGGAAATATTGCGCGCCCAGCTATTTTAATCGACTTATACTTAGGTAAATAATATAATAAAAAAATATTTTTTACGAAAATTCATTTTATTTATTGCATGACGTTCTTACCGTGCCTGCGCTGCGGTTGGTGCCACTCATTAATATCGTCTACCATCACATCCGCATGGAGAAGGCGCGAACCCAGATGCGATTGGAGCGCAGGCTGCACCGACAGCGGATGCCTGGGCTGGAGCGGCATAAGCGGGAGCAGCATAAGCGGAAGTGGCATAAGCGGGAGCGGCGTATTCGAGCGCGGCATAGCCAGGAGCGGCATAAGAGTAATCGTTGTAAGCGAGGGCGGCGTTCTCGCTGGTGATGCCAATACTGCCGTCGCCACAGCTGTAGTCGGCGATGGCCAAGCCGCTTGTAGGGAGAATGCCTTCAAGTGCCACAGTGGACAAGAAAGGCATCTGTCCCATGACGGCGATAGGTCCCTCGATGAGGAGCTCGGACTGCACGGACAGGCCGCTGGGGGCGGTGTACGATGCGCTGGATGTGGGGAAGGCGCCGCCGCTAGTGCTGGCCGGCCACGCGGCAGTATTCGCGTTGCTGCAAGGCGCCGCTATCTGGACTGGGCCGGGAGCCGATGCCCTGATCGCGGGAGCCGTTGCCCTGATCGCGGGGACAGACCAGGTCTCAGAGCGCCGTGATCCACTGCACTGTCCAGATATAGCCTGAAATGTTCGACAATTTAACTATACTACTAGATATTTATTACAAAAAGGAAAATTTTGTATGTTGGGGCTAATCCTCGAAATCAACGTAATGATTTCAAAAATTCTAACGCTAAACTATTCCCGAGTGTTATAAAATATTCGTGATCGAGACAGTTGAATGTTTTCAATTCAATTCAATTCGATTATTTATTGCAGTAAATGTTTACAGAGAACTGAACTGTGTACGGGTGTTAACCACAGGGAACGGCTAGTATAATAATTCTTATAGCGACATCTATCGCTCCAATAGGGAAACTCAACAATACTAACAATACGAGTATACAAACACAAGGTTGGGAAGTTTCCATACATAGATGGCGCTGGCGTAGGAACGCTACATCGCGCTAGAGAAGTGCGCCAACTATTTAATACTATAGTACTAAATTAATAGAATTTCGTTAAATAGGTACTAACCTGAACGAGCAGGGCGGAAACGCAAAAGACAAATGCGATTTTAGCGGCCATGGCTGTGTGTTTACTGAAAATGTAGACTTCAGAATGATGTCAATAATTTTGCCAATGCTTTTATACCAAACAGTCGTATCAAAAGATGTGCCTGCTACTGCAATGCATTAAGCAATCGTACTACGTTATTCACAAGGAAAATACAGAAACGTGGTTTATCATGACTAGGGTAATAGAAGACTATATTATTTCAATACCTTTATCACAATAAATTTTGAAACACCTATTCTAATCAACTATTAAAGTGGTAAACAGAATAATCTAGTGTATAAATAGGTCAATAGTACATCAGTAAATCATTCACCTTTCGTTTAGTTGAACATTGAACATGTCTTCCTTCGCCTTCTTCTTGATCTGCGTGCAGGCCTGCCTCATTCAGGTAAGTCAGATTTTATAACTTTTTTTATTTATGATGCCCTGAGTGGTTCAGTTAGTCTGCCACCCAGAGGTCCCGGGTTCGATTCCCGGTCGGGCAGAAATTGAAATGATGAATTTTAATTTCATTTACGGGTCTGTCTAGTATGTATAATAAGTATGTATTTAAAAATATATAAGTATATTATCAGTTTTCTGGCATCCATAACACAAGCTTTGCTTACTTTGGGGCTAGATGGCGCTGTGTGAATTTGTCCAAGCATATTAATTAATTTATTACTAACCCCGTATGCCTGTTTGTCTGCCGGATAACATAAAAAAAATTGACTTCATTTCTTTATTTCCTTTTACGGTAACATGGGGTACGCCTGGCTGGTTATTGTGGTGTAGGCGCTAATGTGTTAATCACTCTATCAGTGATTTGATCAATAAATGAGTCTAATTCCAGTCAAAGTTGAAC
Organism: Blastobasis lacticolella; assembly: GCA_905147135.1. Classification (NCBI taxonomy): domain Eukaryota; kingdom Metazoa; phylum Arthropoda; class Insecta; order Lepidoptera; family Blastobasidae; genus Blastobasis; species Blastobasis lacticolella. The sequence continues at coordinate 3,879,387 of LR990067.1, forward strand.
CTGGTTTTCTGTAAGCAAAATTTCTAATTGTCTAAGATCGCTGTTCAAATATATTTGTTTTCTACAGGCGGCGTTCGGATGCGGAAGCTGCGGCGGATCGAGCGGCGCTAGCGGTTGGCCCTCGACGACGTATGGCGCCCCGAATGCTTGGACCGCGACGACGTACAATGCCCCCAGCGTGTTGCCTGCCGCATATCCTGCCGCTTTGCCTGTGGCTGCCGCTCCCCGCAGCTTGCTCCTGCCCGAAGCGTATACCTCCACCGGCACCGGGCAAGTGGCTGCGATCGGAGAGCTGCCGGTCGCCGGCAACACCTGGGTCGCCGGCCGTGTGCCGGTGTCCGGCGCTACTATATTCGAAGGCCTCATACCGGCCGCCGGCTCCGTCTCCATCGCTGGCCACTGCGGCTGCAACAGCTACCCTGATGGTATCTATTACTGAAGTAATGACTTCGAAATAAAATAAAGTTCTGATTTAATTATATTCCTGCTTTTTATTATGCTTTTTTGTTTGTTTTTTAGTTTTGAGTACCTGATTTACAAATACCTTCACATAATATTAACATACACAGCGTTTTAAATTGTAAATCGCATGTCTATACACTTACGAGGAATGTATCATTTCTTAAGAGCGCCACAGACTAACAGTCCGTCTGCAGTCTCTGGTCGTATCCGGCGGCCTGCCGTCCTAGGCCAATAACGTCCACACACTAAAGCGATTATTGCCTGCCGGTAATGGCCTGTTGCCACCTCGGCGACAACACACTAGCAGTTCGAAATCGTCAGTTTTTCACCGGAATTGATCGGAAGGTTGTTATCCATAGAGAAAATATTTACTAAAGTAATAGAGAAGACACCGCAAGTATTTTCTTTGAACCACGCTTTGCGGCCCATGGACAACAGTGGCCGCAGTCAGTTCTGAGACATTGCTCGACGCGGACCAATCTGACAGTGGCTTGGATATTCAAAAAAACGCCATCTTGTGCATTAAAAACTGTACGAACCATTCGAGGGCCAAAAATAAAGAAAATGATAACATTTCATCGGTCATTCTATGACTTAGCAGCCTCCCCCCGCACCTCCCGCACGTGACAGGTTGGTACAATATTTTTGTTTGTGATGGCTGCTCTATTACGTTAGTAAATATTTTCTCTATGTTGTTATCACTTACGAGTCGGTCTCTCTCTCCATTTGACCACCGACGCTCAGGCTTTAATTTAGTAATGGTTTTTGTTTCCGTAGAACGCACTGTTTTCGAGATATTTACAAAAAACCGATAACCTCCCGGTTCCCGGTTCCCGGTTCGAAAGGTCGGGTTTGGGCCCCCTCACACTTAAAAGCAAAGGTTTAATATAATCTGCTGCTACTACTACTACTCTAACATAGATTAATATTTCAATTTGAATAAATTTTTTCTCGTTTAATGACGACTTCTCACCCAGATCAGTTTATTGCCAGTCTTTAAATTTCTAGACTATAACTGGCTGTAACCTGAGCGTAAACTTAGACATGGGCACGTTTTAGTAGGTCTAGTATTATATACATCATTGTCAACGCGGACCCCGGGCTTTCGTGCGCAAATGCACAACTGAGACGTTAATGCCCATCTTAGATGATTATTACTTACTATGATGACGCAACTAACCAAAATGAGTCTTGGCAGACACTAAGATGTTGCATTCCACTCTGTCCTGTGCCACTGCCAACAGTCAGCCCGGAGTTCCAACAGGGCTATTTACACTTCGTCACTCCAGCGATACCTGGGACGTCCACTAGTCGACTGAAGTATGGTTTCTTCACTGCCCGATCGTCTCCTATCCTCTCTACGTAGCCAAGCCAGCTGATTATTATTAATATTATTCGTTACATTTATTGTATAGCTGATGTGTTTTCTTACCATTGACATCTGCGGGACTATTGTCTAACTCAGATGACAACTGAATTTGACACTAGATTCTACACTACGTCATCTACGTTTACCACTGGCTTAAGCGTCTACCAAATTAGAGTGATGTAAGATTATTTTATGTCAAATTCAGTTGTCCACTGCGAAAGCCAATTGCCAAGCTATATCTACGAGGACAGCAAAAATATTGTACAAAATTGTACTCTTTTGCTTCAGTAGAGGATAGCAGTATTACAGTTGTAGTCGCTGTAGCCACTGATCGAAGAGATTGGAAAGTTAGCTACCTGCATTGTTAAGATATACTGATAGATGGATTGGTAAGTTTTTTTCTTGCTCTGTGCCACTGATGGACACGGGACCACAGGCTAGTTTATCGTAAAATATTGAACCAGCAAGAGAGAATAAATTCCTCGTAAGTTTACAGAAATACGATTTACAATTTAAAATGCTGTCTACGTTAATATTATTTGTAGATATTTGTAAATAAGCAGATAAAATGCAGGGTATGCACTAAAGCCCCCACCAAAGCCAAGTTTCTCAGAAAAATACTGGTATTAACCACGATAGTTTTTAGTCAACTTCTAGTCGATTGGAGTTTTCTTGTCTCAGCCCTTCATAACCATTTTTCCACAACGTCTATTCCGAAACTGTTTATTAGTTTAGGACAATTTAGGTATACTTTTCACTTTCTTTTATATCGTTTTATAAGAGCATAAAAATAAAACTTCATGACGTAATCGAGCGTCGGTGGCCTAATTATAAAGGGCCCACAGTCGTTCCCTGAGGTACCGTTTGCGAACCCCAGCTCCGTATAATACCAATGTCTCTTTTCTGAGTTATGTACATTAGTTGAACACTAACCAGGCAGGTATACAAAAGACCGAAGAGTATAACCGGCCATTATGCTTGGCGTTTGTGGACTATGGGAAAGCCTTTAGTTCGATTGAAACTTGGGCAGTGCTCCAGTCTCTACAGCGGTGCCAAAGTAAGTATCGATATATCGAAGCACTGAAGTGTTTGTATGAAAACGCCACTACGTCGAGACAGAATTTGCATCAATATTAACGGCGAGTACTTCCACCACCTCAGAATTACTGCCGATATCGTTGTCATGGCTGAAACCCTGGAATACTTGGGCAAAATGCTCAATGACCTCTGTAGTGTCTCTCAATAAATAGGTTTTAAAATGAACACGGACAAAATATGGTAAAATGTCCATGTTGTGCCCACCTCTAGTGACAGTTGCAGGCACTCCACTTGAAGTGGGGGATTTAGTGTAAGACCCTACACATCCTACAAATCCTGGATCATGGTCAAGACGGACCCTGGGCCATTAACGCCAAGATGATGACGATGATCTAAGTAGATCTATGGATTGTCAAGTTTTCGTTAAATTATATTGTTTTAAAGTTATGCTTTATTACATAGATTTGTATTGAAATATTGCCGGCCTAGCTATTTTTAATCTACTTATACTTAGATAAATAATAAAATCAAAACATATTTTTTACGAAAGTTCATTTTATTTATTGTATGACGTTGTTACCGTGCCTCCGCTGCGGTTGATGCCACTTATTAATATCGTCTACCATCACATCCGCATGGAGAAGGCGCGAACCCAGATGCGATTGGAGCGCAGGCTACACCGACAGCGGGTGCTTGGGCTGGAGCGGCATAAGCGGGAGCAGCATAAGCGGAAGTGGCATAAGCGGGAGCGGCGTATTCGAGGGCGGCATAACCAGGAGCGGCATAAGAGTAGTCGTTGTAAGCGAGGGCGGCGTTCTCACTGGTGATGCCAATACTGCCGTCGCCACAGCTGTAGTCGGCGATGGCCAAGCCGCTTGTAGGGAGAATGCCTTCAAGTGCCACAGTGGACAAGAAAGGCATCTGTCCCATGACGGCGATAGGTCCCTCGATGAGGAGCTCGGACTGCACGGACAGGCCGCTGGGGGCGGTGTACGATGCGCTGGATGTGGGGAAGGCGCCGCCGCTGTTGCTGGCCAGCCACGCGGCAGTACTCGCGCTGCTGCAAGGCGCCGCTATCTGGACAGGGCCGGGGGCTGATGGCCTGGTCGCGGGGGTCACCATGTTGATCGCGGGGGCAGACCAGGTCGCAGAGCGCCGTGATCCACTGCACTGTCCAGATATAGCCTGAAACGTTCGACAATTTGACTATACTACTAGATATTTATTACAAAAAGGAACATTTTGTATGTTGAGGCTAATCCTCGAAATCAACGTAACGATTTCAAAAATTCTAACGCTAAACTATTCCCGAGTGTCATAAAATATTCGTGATTCCGGAAAATAATTATCTACATGATAGTTGAATGTTTACAGAGAACTGAACTGTGTATGGGTGTCAACCTCAGGGAACGGCTAGTATTATAATTCATATACATCTATCGCTCCAATAGGGAAACTCAACAATACTCACATTACGAGTATACAAACACAAGGTTAGGAAGTTTCCATTCATAGATGGCGCTGGCGTAGGAACACTACATCGCGCTAGAGAAGTGCGCCAACTATTTAATACTACCGTACTAAATTAATAGAATTTCGATAAATAGGTACTTACCTGAACGAGCAGGGCGGAAACGCAAAAGACAAATGCGATTTTAGCGGCCATGGCTGTGTGTTTACTGAAAATGTAGACTTCAGAATGATGTCAATAATTTTGCCAATGCTTTTATACTAAACAGTCGTATCAAAAGATGTGCCTGCTACTGCAATGCATTAAGCAATCGTACTACGTTATTCACAAAGAAAATACAGAAACGTGGTTTATCATGACTAGGGTAATAGAAGACTATATTATTTCAATACCTTTATCACAATACATTTTGAAACAGCTATTCTAATCAACTATTAAAGTGGTAAACACAATAATCTAGTGTATAAATAGGTCAATAGTACATCAGTAAATCATTCACCTTTCGGTTAATTGAACATTGAACATGTCTTCCTTCGCCTTCTTCTTGATCTGCGTGCAGGCCTGCCTCATTCAGGTAAGTCCGATTTTATAACTTTTTTTATTTATTATTTTATTTATGATGCCATGAGTGGTTCAGTTAGTCTGCCACCCAGAGGTCCCGGGTTCGATTCCCGGTCGGGCAGAAATTGAAATGATGAATTTTAATTTCATTTACGTGTCTGTGTAGTATGTGTAATAAGTATGTATGTAAAAATGTATAAGTAGTTTATCAGTTTTCTGGCACCCATAACACAAGTTTTGCTTATTTTGGGGCTGTGTGAATTGGTACAAGCATATTAATTTATTTATTACTAACCCCGCATGCCAGTTTGTCTGCTGGATAACATAAAAAAAATTGACTTCATTTCTTTATTTCCTTTTACGGTAACATGGGGCACAGCTGGCTGGTTGTTGTGGTGTAGGCGCTGATGTGTTAATCACTCTATCAGTGATTTCATCAATAAATGAGTCCCATTCCAGTCAAGGTTCAACCTGGTTTACTGTAAGCCAAATTTTTTATGGTCTAGCATCGCAGTTCAAATAAAATTGTTTTCTACAGGCGGCGTTCGGATGCGGAAGCTGCGGCGGATCGACCGGCGCTAGCGGTTGGTCCGCAACGACGTATGGCGCCCCGAATGCTTGGGCCGCGACGACGTACAGTGCCCCCAGCGTGTTGCCTGCCGCATATCCTGCCGCTTTGCCTTTGGCTGCCGCTCCCCGCAGCTTGCTCCTGCCCGAAGCGTATACCTCCACCGGCACCGGGCAAGTGGCTGCGATCGGAGAGCTGCCGGTCGCCGGCAACACGTGGGTCGCCGGCCGTGTGCCGGTGTCCGGCGCTACTATATTCGAAGGCCTCGTACCGGCCGCCGGCTCCGTCTCCATCTCTGGCCACTGCGGCTGCAACTGCTACCCTGATGGCATCTATTACTGAAGCAACGACTTTGAGACAAAATAAAGTTCTGATCTTGTTCTATTTTGGCTTTTTATCATACAATTGTTTGTTTTTAATTTTGAGTACCTGATTTACCTTCACATAATATTACATACACAGCGTTTTAAATTGTGAATTTATCATCTCTTATTGACGCAATATTCAACAATCACTGGCCACGATGGCTGCGACTGCAATACTTGTATCTTCTACTGAAGCAAAGAGGAAAGATTAAACAATAGAATAAACTGCCGATATCTATAAATTTTTTGCTCTTCTTTTAGATACAGATGTCGGTGTAAGAATGCACATCGGCTATAAATAATAATGATAATCATGTCAACTTGGCTCTTGGGCACTGGGGTACGCCTTGACCATGATCCAGGATCAGCCATCTGACCAATGGAACCTGATCAGATTAAATCATGGTTACATATTAAGTCGCCTAAATGTGCAGATTTCATAACGATGTTTTCCCTTACCGTGAGAGCATCAGTTAGTGTTCAATTAATGTACATAACTCAGAAAAGAGTACTTACTATATTATCTACTAAACTGACGCAAGGTTTGGTTCCCTGCCCAACATGGGCTATGAACAGAAAACTTATCGCTATACAGGCAAAAGTAATGTCGTAATGCGGCTGCCATTTTGTTAGAAATGAAAAGACACCCTCCTGAGTTAATGTACATAAAATGCATGCTTGTTTTATGGCATTTTGAATTGTTGCTTGCAAGACATCTGGCTCCAAATTGATAACATTTTTATGTATATTTAGACTAGCCATGCATTTCACCACCATCATACCTCACCTCATTGTTCAATGTTGGTCCCAAAGGAAGAAGTCTGACACTCCAGTCCAGGCTGATCTGTATGGTCAGTTCAAATCGCCAAAGCGGGAGATCCCATGACCTAGAACTATTGGTCAAATAGGCAGAAACAATCATTGTTAACCAAAACTACAATGACTCTTTTCTGGGTTATGGGCATTAGTTGAATACTAATCGATGCTCTTATGATGAGGGAAAACGGCGTGATGAAACTTGCATTTTCAGGCGACTATGATAGAATCTGGTCAGGTTCCCCTGGTAGCAGGGTCACGGAGGTCAGATAGCAGTTACTCTACTGTAATAACTTGATCTACCAAATCGTGGATCAAGAACAGGGCGGACCCGGAGCCATCGTGCGCGAGAGTGCAACCGGGACATTAACGCCAAGATGATCGATGATCGCTCGCCCATATCGACAGAGAAAGGGTACTGGACTCGCTGTAGTGTAAACGATCACTGGCTACTCGCAACTATACTTGTACTGGCCACTGTCCTTGACCAATGTTAATCTGTCATTATAGGTATACATTTTTGACGTTGAACAAAATGGCAAATATTATTAAATAACGCATTGTGGATTAATTTGTTTTATTCCTCTTTGCGACCAGAGTGGCTCAATGATTAGTATGTCTGGCCGGCCGAGCAGTAATTGAAATGATGAATTTTAATTTCTGTTACGGGTCTTTGTGTGATATGTTTAGTGAGTAAGTATATATTTGTAAGTGTATAAGTAGTTTATCAGTTGTCTAGCACCCATAACACAAGCTTTGCTTACTTTGGGGTGGGTTGGCGCTGTGTGTATTGTACAAGCATATTTAAAATCTGTCAAGACTGACTTGTCTTAATTGGGTATTTTTTTTTTATTATACAGGGTGTTTCATAATACATGTATAAAGCCGAAAGGGTGTTAAAGTAGAGCTTTCAAAGAGTGCACTGGCGACTTCATTTTATCCGGACATTGAATTTTAATATTAATAAAAAAAAAAAATTTTAAAGATAAATAACCATATTGACTACGTTGAAGCGCAGCTCTATTTCAAGTTGATCATCATATAAAAAACAGGTTAATAACCTCGTGCGACCCCTATCGAAACAAAGCAACCTCCTCAAGCCTACTACCAGGAGCCTAATGCTGCGTACACACCGGGCGATGTGTGACGCGCACCCGTTTCGGCTAACGATTGTCCGTTGGCGTGTGCCAGCCGGCAATCCGCAGTGCAGCGTGGCGGTAACATCAAACGGATAGAAGTAATCATCCAATCGCAGTTTGGGCGGATACCGAAGGCCAACAAACAAACGTGCAAATACGAGCCCGAATCGGTTCCCAAAACTCCCAAAGATCGTTTGCTTGACCACGAAATGCAAGTATTAGACCTTAGAAGTCCAAATAATTCGGCCGACAGCCCTTCGTTGGCGTACGTTGAGTGTGTACACACCATAAGGACGAGTAATAACCTCGTGCCATTCATATCAAAACAAACCAACCTCCTTCATCTTACTACCAGGCGTCGTACTAAATGTTACCTACTTATCTACATGAATAGGCTCTACCAAATTAACTAGGAACTTGCCTACACTAATTATTTTCGATAGGTAGGTATGCTTAAATAGTCGGAGCGTCGGTGGCCTAAGGTTGCGGTATCCGACTCGTACGCGTGAGGTACCGGGTTCGAATCCCACTGCCTTTTTTCTAAGTTATGCACAGTAGCTGAATACTAACCGATGCTTTTACGGTGAGGGAAATCATCGTGATGAAACTTACACATTCAGTTCAGACGACTGAATGTGTAAGTAACCATGATCCAATCTGGTCAGGTTCCCTTGGTAGCAGGGTTAGGAGCCAGGAATGTCAGATGGCAGTCGCTCCACTGCAATTAATTACCTAATCTGCCAAATCCTAGATCATGGACCATAGTCAAGGCGGACCACGGGCACGGAAAATAATTTTGTGGAGAGAAAAGAATTTGTTACAGTGGAGCGACTACCATCTGACCTCCGTGACCCTGCTACCAGGGGAACCTGACTCGATTGGATCATGGTTACAATTTCAGTTGCCAGAATTTGCAGATTTCATCATGATGTTTCCCTCACCATAGGAGCATCGGTTAATTTCAACTAATGTACATAACTCAGAAAAGAGTCATTGGTACATTGCCACAGCGGGATTCGAACCCGGCACCTCTCTCGCTTACGAGTCGGATACTCAACCGCCCAGCCACCAACGTTCTTGAAAAACATACTTAAGATAGCTACATAACTAAAACAGAATTCGTTCAATTGATAAATCGTTCTACACAAATAAGTAGGTACTATGTCCTACTAAAATGGTTCACTCATCTAGGGACCTACGTAGCGTAGGGAACCACTTATGAGACTAGTTTTGTTGAAACAGATTACAGACAGGTTTTACTAAATACCTACATGTTTTCATGAACAGATAAAAGCGTTGTCTTTTCTGCCTATTTCCCGTCGGAAAAGAACCTCCTAACGTTACGATTAGGTACTAGCTAGGTAGCATATCTTAAAGTCGAGCTAGAACCTAGACCTTTAAAGCATGTAGGTACGCACCTTTTTAAAGTTATTTTATGAAAACAAACAGCGTCAGGTGCCATACTTTCTTGCTTTCTTGTGGCTCGGATGACTGATAGGTATTAACTATCAAGTAAGCTTGCACTCGTATCGTAGCGTAGCTAGGTAGGTACACTCCATACACACAGATACACAACACTACGCAGGCTCTGGTTGCTATGCAATACGTAAATAGGTAGGTACCATGGTGTTTGGCCTACTGCTAGCTTGCATTCATACACAGAATAATGATTATCACAATACTTAAACGTTGAACGCTGAACACAGACAAGACTACGTTAATACTGGTACCTGAAGCTATAAATCATTCGATCACATCGTTAACACTCTTATCACAGTTATCTTCACAATAGGTACTTAGGTATCCTACAACTAAAACGCAACAATCATTTCGGTCACGCGAAAAGCTAAAAACTGAATGAACGAATACGAAGCGAAAGTAGGCAAATTTCGTCAATGGAAGTCGCGCCGTGGGTCAAACCACAAAATAAAGAACGGCCCGCCAAAGTATTCTATTTTTAGATTTTGTAGTTTTCAGTTTCTATTTTGATGTCAAAAGCGCCGCCACAGCTCCGGCGCCGGCCTTGACCTTGACGGCACGTGCAAAAGGATTCGTACTTAGGGATCCGTGTTTTAGGGGTCTAACTTATTTCGCCTTTTATGTTCTCTCGTTTTATGTTCTCCTGGTAGTTGCACCATAATGTTGATTTTTTTTTTATTTGTTAAGGTGAGTCTCAAGCGAATCCAACTGTGGGCTTAATAATAATCCTTATGGCGATGGCCTACATTTGCTTATCACGATTTTATCGGGTAGTTTGGTACAATGACAGTAACCTAGACAGTAATTTCTAAAATTGTGTTTGGGTCCGTGCTCCACCTAGGTGACCTAGGTTCTCCAATTGGGTGAAGCATGGGATATTTACAGGTAAAGCTCCATCAACTAAGAATCATTAAGTTAATTTTAGTTGATAAGAAATGTTCGTGAAAACGATAGGTACGATTACCTACGCGACACTGAAACATGACTGACAGACATGACATGAGAAAGCAAACTCGTAAAAAGACAAAGATGTTACATTAATTAGAGTTTGCTACATTAATATTCTACAGTAATTTGAATAAGACTACTTTGCTATTAGTTAGGTGGTGGTGCACTTTCGTAAAAACTATAAATGAACCTTTTGAATTAAAATCATAGTTGATTACAATATTTTTTTGTACAGAACCCTCGAAACCAAAAAATACAAAACGGATAATTTAGACCTCCTTAATATTGCGCCTAGTACGTGGGGTGTCCATAAAATAAGCCAGTGCAAATACAGGCATGACGCATTTCATCTTAGTCCTCACAGTGACAACGCATCTGCTGTTCTGCATGTTTGTTGCCTGCAACCTAAATGCTTAAATCCTAGTACGTAAATAGTGTTGCTAGGTATTTTTTCAGCTATTCAAATTTAATATTCACCTTCTTGAATTCAAACATGAGTAGAATTTAATAATTACTATTAGATAGGTACTAAAATGACATCTTTCCTTATTTCGGAGCTGGCGGAAAAGTTCAACGAGAAATGCATAAACTTGTGCCAAGACTCACCACATGCATTCAACAGGATGTAAACTGAGTGAAAAAATAGACAAAAAAGTATAACAATATCGTGTAGTTTTGCTGCACTTTCCAAAAATATTAAAATCTAGTGAATGTACTTTATGGACACCCTGTGATATCAGTATCCCGTACATAGTCCACCTGCTTCAGTCATGACTGCCTAGTACAATAGAAGATATGGCGCAGACGCGAAATCAAGCTGTAACTTTTTTGCCTATTAATGTTTATTGTGTTTTCGCAATTAGTTTGAAGACTATGTACCTAGGTGCAACATTGTGTTGAAGGCAACAAAAAACAAATAAATTAAAGTAGAAACAAACATCGAAATGTCTTGTTTTTGTGCCGGACTGCTCGCGAGCTGCTTGTAATAATAATTTTATTAACCAGCCACTTGAGGTATTGATCGTAGTGATCTTTAGATTGAATTTTAAAACTCATATGAAACGGTAGGTAGAAAAGACTTAAAGGCACAAAACCTATATCCTATCTGTAACTGGTAAAATTTTATTATTCAGTTGATTGACCTGATTATGAACTTGAGTGATCTATTACAACTGATTTCTAGAGATGCGGTCTTTCGTTTTCAAAATGTGATTATCGACATTGAAAAAGAAAAAGTTCGATAGTCATTTTCTCGGTAACAATTCCACGCACGAAAAAAATAATTGTACCTATCGTTTTAATACGTTTAGCACTCCACCCAGTTCACGGCTTTATACATGTATTATGAAACACCCTGTATATTGGAGGCACACAGACGGTCCACGGCCACCGTTGTCCCGGACATCTGCAACCTAAACGGAGCAAATCATGTATTGAAATGGATAATTTGCAGCAGTATTTGTTAAAATTCACATTCTATATGTTTCTTAAAAAATTCGCGACATCTAAACACAATATACGTAGCGTGATTAATATGGCAAGTCGTGATTTTGGGTATGGTTTGTTCACAAAATAAGAGAAGTCAGTCTGGACAGGTCATATTTATTTATTTATTGACGTTACAACCATGAAATAGGTAAGTATGTAAAATCAAATGTCCATAATTATTATTGTTGGGAAAGCTGAATTTTAGTAAAATGATCTATTAAATCAATCAATCACAACCTTCCTTCCTTTCAATCACACCTTTTTCAAGAACTATAAGATTAAAAATCACATCCGCAGCTCCCAGAAATGGCGATGGAGCCGGCTGCCGGCACCAGCCCATTGAACACGGCGAAACCAGACACCGGCACATCGCCCGCGACGAGGGTGGAACCGTGAATCGGTATCTCGCCCAACGCTGCCACTTGGCCGGTGCCAGTGGCGATGTACGTGTCGGAGTCCAAGACGCTGGTGCCGCCCAGGCTGGCCGCATCGTATGTCGACGCGCGCCAGTCGTTCACAGCATTGTATGTCGACGCGGGCCAATTGTTCACAGCTGTTGTCGTCACGGGCCAATCGTTTACAGCTCTTGTCGTCACGGGCCAATCGTTCCTGCTCAACATTGACGCGGGCCAATCGTTCACTGCCCTTGATGACGCGGGCCATCCGCTCCCGGCGCCAACCAATCCGCTGCCGCATCTGCAGCCGCCAAGCTGACCGAACACCGCCTGGAAAAGTTCTATGATAAGGAAAGATTTCGCAGAAAGGTTTCCAAACCTTTTCATTGAAACCTTATTCTTCTTCTTCTTCTTATATTCTTTATTGTATACATACTTAATTAGATACATTAAACAAAAATGAGTACAATGACGAACTTATCTCTATGAGAGATTTCTACCAGCTAACTACAAATGATGTACCACAAACCCGTCTAAGAGTCTAGACCTATATAAAAGCTAGGAAGGCTTTCATCACTCTTCAGTCGGGTATTGTAAGCTAGAGAGCCACCTGATGAAAAGCGATCACATCTATGGGCGGTGGTGACCACTTTCCATCAGGAGTCCCGCTTGCTCGTGTGTCTCCCACTCGTAAATAGAAAAAGACTATAATAAATTGCTTGGTGGAACTGTGCGGTTCCAAAGGAACTTTCTCCCATGCACATTTAAAGTTATTGAATCAACTTCCTAGAGAAGTTTTCTCTGGAGAGTACAAAATGGAGTTCAAAAGTGAAAAGGTTTTTACAGGTCGGCAGTGCATGGGTGATTCTCATGGCAAATGCAGAGCAAACGTCAATAATTTGACACCCGATTCTCTTCGCAATTGAAGAGAATCGGGTGAGGAATACATTTCGGGTTTAATACTAGTCTTACAGGTAGGTATGCTGTAACATAATGTTTTAAACCATCGCGGTTATTATTACACATTTTAAGGGTATGTTCCGGGTTTCCTACCGCGTACCTTTGTTGACGAGTAGCCCGATATTTCGACACAGTCCGGCGCTCGCAGCTCTCCAGTCGTCCCGCGACCATGATGCATGCAATTGTGTCGAAATATCGGGCTACTCGTCAACAAAGGTACCTACACGGTAGGAAACCCGGAACATACCCTTAAAAGAGTATAGTGTAGTCTGCGTACACCTCTCACCCCGCCTTTGTTATATATAGGATAAAAATAATCATTTTTTGGCGTTAATGTCCCGGTTGTGTTCGCACGGGCCCGGAGTCCGCCTTGACCATGATCCAAGATTTGGAGATCAAGTAATTACAGTGGAGCAATTACCTGACCTCCGTGACCCTGCTACAAGGGTAACCTGACCAGATTGGATCATGGTTACAAATTCAGTTGCCTGAATTTGCAGGTTTAATCACGATGTTTTCCCTCACCGTAAGAGCATCTTTCAGAATTAAACTAATGTACATAGCTCAGAAATGTGTCATTGGTACATGGCCGGGATTCGAACCCGGTACCTCTCGCTTCCGAGTCGGATACTCAACCACTCGGTCACCGACGCTCCGAGGTTATATATATGTGATAAGTTAGCATATAAGAGGAGCCAATACACAACTTAATCCCATCCGTTGCGTTTCATTGATATCCCCCATCATTGCATGGTGACCCGACCAGTAACAACAATAAAATGGTTGAAATGGTTACACATTGTTTTGAGTATTTGAAATTTTACCTGAATAACGCAGACCTGCACACAGAGTACGAGAAACGCGAACGAAGACATAATTATAGACGATAAACAGCTGGAAGCAGAATAATTTCATGAAAACAAACCTACTATTTATATCGCCCATATTTCTTCATGTGCGAAATAAATACGTGACTCATAGTGAAGTAAATTATATCATACATAAGTTTACAATGTTTGCAATATATTCCTCTAATAGCTTGTTAATGATAAAACACGATTTCGATAGCTTCTTCTCAAAATATTGTTAGCTAATGTTAGGTTGAAGAAATAGTAGCGAAAGCATGAAAGTGTAGTTCCTGGTTAATTACTTACTCAAGAATAATTCCTAGAACTATTGCCAAGTAAGTAATTGGCACCTGTATTCATGCACAATACTTATTTGTAAAGTGGTAGTGATAGGAGCGTCTGTAGCCGAGTGGTTAAGGTAACCGAATCGTGAGTGTGAGGTACCGTTTTCGAATCCCAATGACTCTTTTCTAAGTTATGTACATTAGTTGAACACTAACCGATGCTCTTACGGTGAGGGAAAACTTGGGGAAGGCGACTGAAAATGTAACCATGATCCAATCTGGTCAGGTTCCTCTGAGAGCAGGGTCACAGAGCTCAGATGTTAGTCGCTCCACTGTAATGATCTGGCTAATCCTGGATCACGGTCAAGGAGGACCCCGTGCCCTCGTGCGCGAGAGCACAACTGTCGCAGCCAAGTGAACGCACTGCGTTCTATACGGCCCTGTGTTTGGTCAATTTTAATCCCCGGCGAAAGGAAGGGGTGTTATAAGTTTGACATGTGTATCTGTAGCTTTGTGGCTTTGTGTTTCTGTCTGTAGCATCGTAGCTTCCGAACGGATAGACCGATTTGAATGCGGTTTTCTCTATTTGAAAGACATTATATAGATACCTACAGATGGCACCGTTCGGTTCGGACGTGTCTAATATTTAATTAAGTAATCGCTTGCGGAATCGTGACCTCGTTTTTTTTTTTTTTTTTTTGATCGTACTCAGTAATAAAGTGCCAAACTAAATTATTTGTGACAATTTGTGAATATTATAATGCAGTTTTTCTTTTATTCTAAATAACATTTCGTGCTATTTATTAAAACAAAATGGAACGTTTAATGGGGCGCAGCCCTCCTCGTCTCCGTCCTGTGCCCTGCACTCCACAACGTGCCGTGGAGGAAACGTGTGAAATTGTGTCGACGCCTGAGATACAACACTGGATGCAGTCGATTGAACAGTACCTGAACGAAGTTTGCGCTATATCAGCTGAAGGGAAGCTAAATACTGACCAAAAGCTGAGAATAAACAACTTGTGCAGGAAGATTGGTAGTGGGACTTCGCAAATGGCTGTACAGTACCAAGCTCTTAAGAAAAATGCAGCTCAAGTGGATCTTAGACTTGAAACTTTACAAGATAAACTCGACCTATCACAGCAACTTCAAGAGCTAAAGCACAGCATTGGGGAGTTCTCACAGCCTACAGGTAGGGCATCCTTCGCTGATATGGTTAAAAAAAGGGAAAATGACTTTATCAAGCCCACTAACGTGAGCGCTATTGCCATTTATCCAGACAACAAACAGCAGTCCAGCGCAGAAACCAAATCACTTGTCCAAAAACTCATACGTCCGGAAGAAATGAAACTACACGTGAGAGGTTTACGTAAGACGAAGAATGGCGGGGTCATAATCAGCACTGACAACAAAAGCGACGTTGAGAAGCTAAAACAGTCTATCCAGCTGACATCCTCTGGTCTCACTGTAGATGAACCCAACAAACGCAAGCCGAGAATTGTAGTTATCGGAGTACCCGTGGCGATGCAAGAGCCCGAAGTCATCAAATGCATCTTTCATCAAAACCTGGCTGAAAAGATTGATATGACACTTGAGACCTTTTTAACATCCGTTAAGTTAAGCCATAAGTCGGGAAAAAAGGATGCTGAGACCTGCAATTACATAATAGAAGTACCTGCTCTTATACGTAAGGCGCTTATAACTCAAGATAGAGTATTCGTGAACTGGTCTTCCTGCCCTGTCAGAGACTTCACTCTTGTCACCAGGTGTTATAAGTGTCAGCAGTATGGGCACGCAGCTAAGACTTGTCGTCAGATAGACATCACGTGCGGCCATTGCGGTGATCTAGGTCACTCACAAAACGAATGCACAAAGAAAGCGGAGCCTCCAAAATGCGCAACGTGCTCGCGCTTCAAAAAGCCGAGCAACCATAATACGGGTGCCACTGAGTGCCCCGCTAAGATAATGGCCGAGAAGAGATATATAAATACAATAGATTATGAGGGCGCCAAAAAATGATAAGCATTGATAGATATTAGTTTTAACGTTCATATGTTATTTTTAATTTACATTATGTTATAGGTAGATAGTTCCTATATTTGTTACTAGCCCCGCAATAACCGCGCGCTGTCCCACTAACCTCTAATCATAAGATACCTAAAGTGCAAACATGCACATAACGAACATATTGCTTGCCAGTATAGAATCTTTTTGCTGACGCGAATATCTTTTATAATGAAAATATTACCTACTTTTAGTTTCTAAGTTAATTTATGATATAATACATGTGTACTTCGTCATATTTTGCTAGTGATTATTTTAATATGTATAGAAAACCATTCTTTGTTAATTTAAGATCTGTAATTTCATGCCTGAAACACAGGGTATCATATTATCCTAGCTCAGGCAAAAAAATATTTTTATTTTTACCTTTTACGTGTTTTTTAACTCTAAAATTGAAATGTATTCCACAAGATTTAATAAACTTTTTATTATTATTATTATTATTCTAATTGCTGTGGTTCTTAGCTTTTTTCGCCGCTACCATAGTTCGGAGTAGCGGGACCGCCGCGGACTGGGAGTCATGTCCTGTGTGTGCTTGTCATAATAAATAAATTCATGAATAACTCATTTATTATAACTAGAAACGTCACAACCCAACATAAACATAAAATTTAAAAGACATATATCAACACATAAAACATACAAATTGTTGCCATATTAAAAGTGTCGAGTTGGCATTGGTATATGCAATAGGGGGAAATGTCATAATCGCCACGCTTAGCAGGCAGGTTGGTGATCGCAGTAGGTAGTTAGATACACAGTAGGATGCTGCTGCATGGGCAGATAATGGCCTCTGGATTAGTCCCTTAGTTAGTTGCCTTTTACGACACCCACGGGAAGAGGTGGGTGGTGCCATTCCTTAAGTGGCGGTTCCACATACCACATCTTGATGTGTACAGTTCCAATGTGAGCATGAGATGATACGAGGCGATGCGGGCGGTTTCGGAAACGGGAAAAGCCGGTATCAGGAAAGAGGCCCCGTGGGCGACCCAGGAAGCGATGGATTGACATCGCTGAGTCGAATGCGAGAGCCAACGCTTTGAGACGAAAGGATGCCGAAGATCGAGCGAAGTGGAAAAGAATGAGTAGGAAAGCGGACCCTGGCAGAGGCCGGGATAAGCGCTACGACGATGATGACTTAGCAGCGGGAAAGCTAGGGCTTTACTTTATGTGAACATTGTGGAGTTGTAAGTTTTGGCACGAAATACAAATGTAAAGTAGGTATACATTGCATTAAAATTTGATGATTTGATTTTACAACCTAGGTGGTTCTGTTGATCTACCACGCAGAGGTACCGGGTTCGATACCCGAGCTGTAATTGAAATGAAGAATTTTAATTTCTGTTACGGGTCTGGGTGTAGTACCTACGTGTAATAAGTATGTATTTTTTTTTTAAAAGTAAGTAGATTATCAGTTATCTAACACCCGTATCACAAGATTTCCTTACCTTGGGGTCTAGATGGCGCCGTGTGATTTTGTATAAAAAAATTGGTTCGTAAAATTATTTTTATAGGTAAAAAGTAGGTAAGTGACTACAATAGTAAGTTTATACCTTTTATGTACATTATTACAAGTATTGTTTCATTAAAATCGGTTGTGCAGTTTAGAAAATATTTAAGTTTAAGTAAACTTGGTCGGAGGATATTCGATTTTTTCTGTCGGTTAGATTATTTGTCAGCTCTGTCACATGAGTGTGAGTAAATACGTAGACGAAACTAGCCTATGGGCATTATTTACCGCGAACTCATCATCACAATCATAATTATTTATCAATATAATCTGGACGCCTTCAAAGCTAGAGTGAATGGGTTGTTCCTATATAAGCATGCTCCATCATCGGCCGCATCGTCACTTACCACCAAAAAAATAAAATACATTTATTACACATAGCACCATGACACAATAACCAACTGAGATGAAACTGAACACTGTATACTATATACTTCAAGCGAATAAGTAATACAAGACTTGATGCTTGACAGCCTATCACTAGGGGATGCTGTAATAGGTGATATGGACCCACCATGTGGTGTCCGGCAGAGTAAAACGATTTTGTAAATCCAACTTTTTTTATACGCATAGAAGCATCGGTGGCTGAGCATTTTGGGTATTCAACACGTAAACGAGAGGGATTGATCGATGTACAACACAAACGCAATTCTACCTATTCGCGATTCTACACAATATGGATTCCGCACAACTGACATTTAACACATTATTTATTCCACACAGTCTTCAATTATACACAAACGCGTTTCTTGCCGTTCGCGATTCTACACAATATTAATTCCACACAACTGCAGCCATTCAACAAATTCGCTATTCCACATATTCGTTACATATTTTAAATCATCTCATCATATTGGCGTTAATGTGCCGGTTATCCTGTCGCTCATGAGGGCGCGGGGTCTGCATTGAACATGATCCAGGATTGGCAGATCAAGTAATTACAGTGGAGCGACTGCCATCTGACCTGCTACCACAGGAACCTGAACAAATTGGATCATGGTTACCTACACATTCGGTCACCTCTCACCCTAAGGTCATCGGTTAGTATTCAACTAATGGACATAACTCAGAAACCACCAGTGACCATAATCCAATCTGGTCATGATCCCCTGGTAGCAGCCAGCAGGGACATGGAGGTCAGAGGGTGGTCGCTCCACTGTAATCATCTGAAATGCCAAATCCTGGATCATGGTCAAGACGGACCCGCAACCGGGAGATAACCATCCAAGATGATTTTTTAAAGTCGTAACAGTGTCTTGTCGAATAAAAATAATTATTTATTTCTAAGATGCATAAAGCCGATCGGTGTTTATAACTTTTTTATTTTATAATGTACTTATATGAAAGGTTTTTTTTCTCTTTAGTCATTAGGTTATCATACTGCTAAATGGTTTGATACTCGAAATTTTAAACCGCAGTTTTGTTATTGGCATTGCAACTTTGAATTGTACTTTCATAACTAAATTTCATTGCTGTAAAACTGTATGGAAATAAATATATAAATTATTATTATTTATTGACAGGCAACTACAGAACCCTACACTGCACATGGCCCAATACGTCTTGGCCTTTTAGTTTTGGACTATCCAGAAACTTGACCACCACGTCTCACCTGGTGGTAAGTGACAAGGAGGCATGGATAGATGGTGTTGTTCAGCGACTAATATTTAAGAGGGAGTGTAAGAGACAAACCATATTAGGTACATCCATAAACCAGGGGCCCGATTTTGTAACGCTCGCATATACGCGAGCGCTCGCCTTCTAATGCCTGTCTTTTCTATCTATAGCAACTTAGCACGAGTGTGAACAAGATAGGTACCGCACGTATATATAAGCGATTCACAAATAGGGCCCCAGGAAATAGCCAGTATCATTATTAGAGCTCGTCTAGTCTAAGATGACGCGCCCCACTACTTAGTTAGTTTATTTCGATGTGTGAGTGCAAATATTAATAACGACACTTCATCTGTGTGGGAGCCAATGAACGGCGCGTGCTCCGACGTTTGAATCTTACCGGCAACTGAATGACCAATTACAACGGCATTTGTATATGTATTGCGTCCATATTTTAAACTTGCTTGTTGCGTTAATGCGATAGTGGGGCGCGTCATTTTAAATTAGACGAGCTCTACTTTAATATTACCAACGCTGCGATCTTCGGGTGCCTACAAAGCGTGGATATTACCATAATCTGACGGAGTCCGAACCTGACTAAATAAGAAACTGACCTCCTCAGAATCTGTCGTCCTGAGAATCTGACCTACATTTCCGAGTGCGACAATACCCACCCTTAATGTGGAGGTTCCCCTGGTAGGGTCCCGGAGGTCAGATGGTAGTCGCTCCACTGTAATGATCTGATCGCCAAATCCTGGATCATGCAAGGCGGAACCTGGGATCTCGATCTCGAGAGCATAACCGGGACATTTATGCCAAGATAATAATTTTTTATTTATTAATGTGGAGGACGTTGATGATGAATAAATATCTGGTTTTACGATATAGTATAATTTAACGCTGACACAATTTAATCATGATTTATATAATTTAACGCCATACGCCAAAATTTCGTTCGCATAGTACGTTAGGACTACTCTGAGGATGGTCCAGTTAGGTCCGACGTCACATCGCCCCAAATCCCTTTTTTGTAAATCCAACTTTTTTTATATTTATATAAATATTTGTCTAAAAACAGGTATTCAAAACCAGCATTTTGCTGAATACTATTTTCTATTACCATACTCAAAAGTTTTATTCTTTTTCTCACGCTTTCACCTCACGAAAATGTTGTATTATTATAGGTAGATACATACAAAACATGTGAAATACAAAACAAATTATTTATAGAAGTGGGTGCTTTATTAAAAACCTTCTTATACTAATGTACATAGACTTCAATAAAATTGGTTACAGTCACAGCCAACGGCTGTAGAGACGGCAGCTTGCGGTACAGCGAAGTAGTCGACGGTTGGAGCTGTAGCCCAGCTAACTAGTGGCGCAGCTACATAGTCGGTGGCAACATCAGACCAACCAGCTGTCTGAGCAGTGGCTACTGCTAAAGTATCTCGCGGATTAGCAAAGTAGCCAGTGACTGGAACCGCAGCACAGCTAGTGGCTAGCGGGGCGACATTCATCGAAGAACCGGCTGGAGTTGCAACGGCTAGTGGTCCAGCTTCTTGTATTGTTGCTTGTGGAGCAACAGTCAGCGGTGTAGCGACGTAGTCGGCAGTGACAGGACTTGACCAACCAGCTCGCTGAGCAGCGGCAGTATCTTCCATCAGAGCAGCGTAGTTTCCAGCGCCTGAAGCAGCTGGATAAGCAATACAGCTAGCGCTGAGGGGCGCAGTAGCCAGCGAGGCAATAGCTACTGTGGTAGCATCGAGCGGCGCAGCTTCTAGTAGGGCAACGGTTCGCGGAGCAGTGACTAGAGGGGCAGGGGCCAGCGGTGCATCGTAGCCTACCGTCGTGACGTAGTCAATACCAGCCGCTTCGCTAACCCCATCAATTCCGACAGCTTCGCCGCACTGGTGCGCGACCCAGACACCACCGGCGGTTGGTACGCGTCCCTCCAGCGCCACTGCAGCCCACAACGGCAGCTGACCGGCCAACCGTAGCGGACCCTCGATTCTGGCCTCGGAACTCACGGTCATCCCGCTCGGTGCTAGCGGAGAAGAGCTGGTCACTACAAACGCGTCGCCAGAGGGCCAACGACCGCTTGTAGCAGAGCCCAAGGATCTTCTATCAAAGCTGGGGCCATGGAATCTGTTGGACGCGACGGGCACTGCAGCGCCAGAGCCCAAGGGTCTTCCATCAAGTCTGGGGCCATGGAATCTGTCGACCGCGGCGGCCGCTGCAGCACCGAGGCCCGAACGGATGCATTGACCGGTTATGTAGCCCTGTTGAGAGAATGAAAATGAAATATAAGTACCTGTTTATTTTTTTGCTTGGAAACCAATAGTAATAATTACAGCATAAACATACCTGAACCAAAAGGGCCGAGAGAGCGAAGAGAGCTTTAGCGGCCATTGTACTAATGACACAGTAAATGCTTAGATGCTCTTTAGAATTTCCACAATCCATTTTATACATTGTCTTATCTAACTTTGGTTTCCCAATATTTCGCATAGAAATCAAGCAATTCGTGTTTTATCGGTAACCATATACAACATTGCTAACCTTATTTTCTAATTATAATGCAATTTGCAAATATCACTTATTTATTTTGCAAATTTAGAACTTTGTCCGATATAAAATGGTGGTTTGTTTTGATGAAATCATTCTGTTTTCAGTAGTGTCCTGAGTTCAGTCATGTCTTCGTTCAGTTTTCTGCTCCTCTGCCTGCATGCCTGTCTTATCCAGGTAAATTGATTTCAATCTATTGTTTCTCTTATTTTCTTTGGTTTACATTTTTTGTCACGCTTTTCTACTGAGGGGTAATTTTCCGAAAATAGGAGATTTCCCTAGAGCCAATCAAAGACAAAAAATAGTTCAAATAATTGCAATAGATGGCGTAGATTAGACATGATTCTCAAAAACAAATGAAAACGAGACCTGCTAGATGTACAAATATGTAAATATTTTGCGCTTTATTCTCAGAACCGTTACTAAAAATAAGTATATTTTCACGAACCACCTTTCGGAGTTACTTCGGTTACAAAATTAAATACTTGAGATCTTTCTTTAGTAAGGCACGCCCAACTAAACTTTTTACTTTTTAAAGAACCTGTCTGAAAATTATTCATTTCAGACATTTAATAGTGGATACCCATCTCCACCGTTCTCGCTTAACGTTTCCCATTCGCTTGTGTATGTTTACAATTGAAACCAGTTTTATAGTATTGTCCTTTCCTGTATTTGGTATTATTTGTATTGTGTTTGGCATTTGAGAATGCTAAGGATTCCCTGGGCTGCCAAGCGCACAAATATACCTATTCTCGATTAGAAAATCAAAACAAGGTTATCAATTATTTGAGACGGAATAATGACAGTTTAACTAGATATACCGATCAGTTTAAAGTTGCGCCATTCAACAGATTCTGCGAAGCGGTGAGGCTGGTGATGGATAGGAACGGTTGGAGGCATTTCTTGCGCTCGAAGATGTGCTCATCAGACCACGATCCTCAGTCATGAGGGATCGACAACAGAGAGAGAGAGAGTATTGTTTTGTTGAAAGCAATAAATCTCCAACATTTTTAATTTATTAATTTTTCTTTCTAGGCGATATTCGGTCAATACGACGGCTGCAGGTGTGGCAGCGGATTTGCGGGCGCCGCGAGCGGGTGGTCCGCGACGACGTTAGCTGTGAACGATTGGCCCGTTGAGATCGAACGAACGTTGAGCGGGAAAGATTGTCCCGTGGCGACGTTGAGCGGGAAAGATTGGCCCGCGGCGATGTTAAGCGGGAAAGATTGGCCCACAGCGACGTTCAGCGGGAACGATTGGCCCGCATTGACATACAACGCTGTGAACGATTGGCGCGCGTCGACAGACCATGCGGCCAGCAGCCTGGGCCAGCAGACCAGCGTCGCGGACGCCAACGCGTACACCGCCACCGGTGCCGGCCAAGTGGCAGCGTTAGGTGAGATACCGATATACGGTTCCACCCTCGTCGCGGGCGAGCTGCCGGTGTCCGGAATCGCCGTGTTCAATGGGCTGGTGCCGGCTGCCGGCTCCGTCGTCATTTCTGGGAGCTGCGGATGTGACTGTTGATATTAGTTCTTAATTTACAATTTTTCAAATTTACCCCGCTTGTCAAAGTTTCAACACACTACACCACTGCCACCTCCACTACACTATGACCACTACTACACTATTGCGATACATATTGCACTCCTGCACGAAACAGCCTCATGAAACTGTTGACCGTAAGCGATCGTTGCGAATCTGTCTAAATTGACAGATCACTTTATAAAATTCTAGCTTTCTGAAAAACAATATTTGATAGAGCCTATACGGTAAGAGAAGCGGCGTGGTGTTCATAGGAACTAATATTCTGATTTGTATTTACGTATGACGGTATTATGTTTTGTTAATGTTCTTCATGAAGTTACACGCAATAAAGAGTTTACATACATACAAACATACGGTTCTCTTTCCTTCCATATACCTCGTTTATTGTTTATTTCACCGCAAAATGCACCTATACTAAGAGACTCTGTAGATTAGTTGGACTTTCAATAACGGACAATGATGTAGGACGGTCACTGCAATTACTAAGTTCTAAAATGTCCAATGCCTTTGTTGGCAGCACACCAGTTCCTAAAGAGAACTGATGGTACTCGTCGATATCTACATTTCAAAGTTTGACGGCTGTCATACGAAATGTAGATCTCGAGGAGTGCTATCATTTCACTCTAGGACCTAATGTTCTAGGACCAATAGTTTCCGAGTAGCAGGGAAACCTTGGGATGGACCCTGGTGAAAATATGACCTTCAGATTGCACCCGGTCCGGCTCTGCCTGGCCCTGGCTGTTACTGGCCTGTAGGTCGGTGTCCGCGCTAAGAAATAAAAGTCATTCGGAATTTGCATCAACAATGGTGGCAATACTAGAAAGGGACACAGGATTATCGATGGTGACTCTCGCTCTGCCCGGTTTTAGTCAAAGCAGTGCGCAGTCCCTTTTGGGTGGTAAGTCCATGGTTACTATCGAGTGTGTGTGTGTGTCTATGTCTAAATACGAAGACGAAACTAGCTGATGAGCATTATTTACCACCAATTTGAAAACACTGTATACCATGTCCTTCAAGCTGGAAGAAACCAATACAAGAGTTTGATGCTTGACAGCCCATCACTGAGGGATGCTGTAAAAAAATTATCATTTTGGCATCAATGTCCCGGTTGTGTGCATTAGGCCTGGGGTCTGTCATCAGATAATTACACTGGAGCAACTGCCATCTGACCTCCATGACCCTGCTACCAGGGTAACCTGACTAGATTGAATACACATTCAGTCGTTGAGCGCACCCCGTCCCTACGGGGTGTAGCATCCGATGAAACCTGAAAAGCCCTTCCGGCTACAGGCGCTCCCAGGGGGTGTTTACCACGTATGCGCCTAGGTTCCTTTTTGGCGAGTCGTGCATAACCAGTCCGGCCGGCCGGCTGGTACTCATGAGAGTTCACCTCCTTTCTCCCAACCGCTATACCGAAGGGAGCCCATTTCCTCAAAAAAATTCAATCGCTTGAATGTGCAGGTTTTATCACGATGTTTTACTCACTGTAAGAGCAACTGTTAGCATTCAACTTATGTACATAACTTAGAAAATAGTCATTGGTACATTGGTATTAGAATCCGGCACCTCTCGCTCAGTCGGATACCTTAACCACTCGGCCAACGACGCTACTACTGGGCGATGCTGAAATAGGTTATATAGGCTGGAGCCGTTCCTGGTGTCCGACAGAGTAAAATTAGCGCCAAGACCATTGATTAGTGTTTCTAAGGGTTCCGTAGCTCAACAGAATAAAATTGAATCTTTACAGGATTACTTTGTTGTCGGTCCGTCCATATGTCAAGACCAGTTTAAATCATGAACGTGCGGAGGGTATCAATCTGACACTAATATCAAATACTTCACTTTTACAAACTTCTGAGTCAAAGTTATATGCCGTTTATGCTCCGTATAAGCCGCATAGGTGCGTCGGTTGCCAAGCGGTTAGGGTATCCGACTCGTAAGCGAGAGGTACTGGGTTCGAATCCCGCTGCTGCCATGTACCAATAACCCTTTTCTATATTATGTACATTAGTTAAATACTAACCGATGTTCTTATGCTTAGCGAAAATATCGTGATGAAACCTGCACTTTCAGGAAACTGAATGTATAACCATAATCCAATCTGGTTAGGTTCCTCTAGTAGCAGGGTCTCGTAAGTCAGATAGCAATCGCTCCACTGCAATTATATGAAATGGATTAACAAATCATGTATCATCAGGGAGATTAATGTATTTGTGTGTATTTTATAAATTATTATTTTTATTTATTTATTTATTCATTCATTTATTTCAGGCGACTGAGGCCCATATTGATAAATACACAAACAACTAAAATACAAAATAAACTGATACAAAATACAGACAAAGATAAAATACCTACATACAAATTATTATAAATTGTAAACTAATATATAAAAATATAATTTATGAATATCTTAAAAAATAACTGACACTTGATATAGTTCGGCGGCACCGAAAATTCTGGGTCGCCCACGGAATCGCCGGTACACCACACCCTTCGGCCAATATTCTTCCCTCATGAAGAAATCAAAATCTGCGGTGGGAACCAACGCCACGAATGCCATGCCATGCCATGCCATGCCACAAACGCCATGGGGCGCGCCTATCAGTCCACCTCCACGTGTGCGCAGCCGTTTGCAGTCCAGTTGGGAAATTCCCCGGAAATTCCTGCTGGAACGCAAGCGGCGCGCCGGTGCGCCCTGGGGGTCGACTAGTAACTGTCCGGTGGCACGGTGCACTAATGCAACAGTATTAGTGTACTGTGCTGTGGGGTTCTTGCTAGTCGAGCGCGAGGAGACTGGTCCCAAGCCAAGGTGTAAAGCGAACCGTGCCGAGGGCTGCGTGGCCGGAGGGATGTCCGGCCTTTAACGGTGCTCCTTCGATACCTGGGCTCCTCGGAGGAAATTTGTGCCCTTACTCCGGCAAGCGGGGCTCTGCCGGAGGTGACCTTTAATTCCCTAGCTAATCGTGGGACTTGCATGAGTACCTTAAATATAAAAAACCAAAAAAGTCCAGAAAGCTCCACCATGGAAGTGGTGGAGATTGACTCTGGTGCCGAAGGAGAGCTTTTGGCCTCCCCAACGCCCAGATTAGATGATGCAGCTGAGAAGGCGCAGCCTGACGTAGATGGAGGCAGTAATGTCACAGATACGGAAGGGACGTCGGCCTCCGACAGCATCATACCGGGGAGCCATCACAGGCTTTCTGGGGCAGCGCGGAAGCGTTTCCGAAGGCTGAGGGAGATGGATGTGGGTCTCAAAGAGGCTCTAGTCCTCTGCCGACAGCCTTGGAAAGAGATTCCTCGGTTACTCCCTGAGGCGAAGTCGTTAAAACGCACTCGATCAGAGGAGGAATCCCCGAAAGACCGACTGAAGAAAAACCCAAAAACCACGCTGGAGGGAAGAGCAAAGCCTACCTTCAGCGAAGTGGCTGGGTCAGTCAGGGTCGGGATTCGTGGGGAAAACCCACTAACCGAGGAGCAGACGGGACTTGTGCGCCGCGCCCTTGTTGACCTTATTTCTAAGGAAGGCAGGGGGGAGGGGCCCAGGTTCGTCTCATTTTCACAAAAACCAGGATGGATCCTGGTTGTTTGTGAAAATGAAGCCAGTAAGCACTGGCTTATGAGGGCGGTACCCAGCGTCAAACCCTGGCCAGAGGCGAAGCTGTCTGTTCTCTCAGAGAGCGAACTGCCAAAGCCAGCGGTAGTTACCGCCTTCATACCCAGCATAGACGCCACGTCAATAGACGAGGCGATAAAATTGCTGGGCACGCAGAACAGGGGCCTAAACACGCAGCTCTGGAAGGTTCTCCATAGTAGGGGGGAGGCAGGAGGCATTATTGCAACCTTCGCGGTGGATGATCCCTCTGTGGAGATCCTGAAAGGGAGTCAAGGCAAAGCCGCAATTGGTTTCAGGAGCATCGTCTTCAAAATCAAGGGCGACCAAGCCAAAGAGGCCCCTGTACAGCCAAGTACCTCTACCTCTGAGGCCACTCAGGCTCCTGCGACTGTCAACGCCGCTAAACCCAAGCAGCAAGGAGGTTCGATCTCTAAGGGAACACGACCCCCTCTTAATTTGGCTGCTAAGGGAAAGGTACAGACAAAGCAAGCTCCTGAGACGAACACCATGGCCTCAAACATCGGGCAGCAAGGAGGATCGATCCCCCAGGGAACGCGACCTTCTTTAAACCTTTCTGCTAGGGGAGGGGGAACAAACAGAGGTAGAGGAAACACAAGGGGGAAGGCTCAAGGCGGAACCCAATCCGGACGTGGATTTTTCAATCCGCAGAAGGGAAGGGGAAAAACCAAGCCCTCACACTCCTTCTCACAAAGGGGCAAGTAATGGCGACCCAGGGGCCGGTGAGGTGTTTGCAAGCCAACCTCCATCACGCTGCGGCAGCAAGTGCCGTGGTGGAAAAATGGCTTTGCGATGGTAGGGCTGACCTCGCCCTCATTCAAGAGCCCTGGGTATCCAGCTCGACTATTCTGGGACTCAACGCTGCCGGTAAGATGATATATAACAAAGGCGGAACAAGGCCCAGAGCCTGTACTGTTTATAAGGATAGCATTAATCTATTGACTGTTACAGAGTTGTGCTCCGACGAAGTTGTAGCAGCCATTTTGATCCCCAAGGGAGACGCGGCTAGAGCGTTAGTGTGTTCAGCCTATCTTCCGGGGGAAAAGGAAAACCCTGCTGAGGATCTGGAGCCTGCGGTCGAGTACGCCCGGCGTCACAGACTGCAGCTGTTGGTGGGGTGTGACGCAAACGCCCACCACACTACATGGGGAAGTACCAACGTAAATAGGAGAGGTAACACGTTATATGACTATTTACTAACCAAGAGGCTGCATGTGGTGAATAAGGGATGTAAACCGACCTTTGTAACCCGTGTAAGACAAGAGGTGTTGGACATTACCATTGCAACAAATGATCTGGCGAGGCACATTAGTGACTGGCACGTTAGTGATGAACCGTCAATGTCTGACCATAACCACATTTGTTTTGACTTATTAGGATCATTATCAAGTCAGGAAGTTAGCTTTAGGAACCCTAGAGTCACTGATTGGGCGGCCTATAAGGACAACCTTAAACAGAACCTAGAAGAAGTACCTAAAACAATAAAGACAGTAGAAAGTCTGGATACTGCAGTGACTATAGTCTCAAACGGCATAAAAAAGGCTTATGAGGATAGCTGTCCTGTAAAAACAATGTCAACTAAAAGGGCAGTACCGTGGTGGAGCTCTAAGCTAGAAAAGCTCAGAAGTAAAACTCGGAAATTATTCAATAGGGCCAAAAGGACCCAAGATTGGGAATCCTATCGGGAAGCCTTAACAACTTATAATAAGGAAATTAGGAAGGCTAAGCGGGGAACTTGGAGAAGATTCTGCGAAGAAGTCGACAGCACGTCTCAGTGCGCAAGAGTTCACAAATTCCTCGCAAAAGACAAACCTAACCAAATTGGCTTGCTGAAATACCCTAATGGGACTTACACGGCCAACGAAAAACATACTCTAAATTTATTGGTATCGACCCATTTCCCTGGTGCTTGCGCAGTAGGTCCATCCTCTACGCAATCTTTTCGCCCAGGTAATGAAGAATGGAGAAGGGCCTCGCTTATAATAAGGCCATCCCAAATAAAATGGGCCGTCAAATCCTTTAAACCATACAAATCATGTGGAGCGGATGGCATTTTTCCAGCACTTTTACAACAAGGAATAGATATTTTAATCCCTCACATGATAAAAATCTTCAGAGCGAGCTACGCCTGGGGGCATATTCCAGAACAATGGACCGAAGTCAAGGTTCTATTCATTCTAAAGGCCGGAAAAAGAAACTACTCTCAACCGAGATCGCTCAGGCCTATTAGTCTAAGCACCTTTATGCTGAAGACTATGGAAAAAGTTCTGGACATCTACATTAGGGAGACGATTAAAATCGACTATCCTATTCACTATTCTCAACATGCCTACAGCAAAGGAAAATCTACTGAAACCGCTCTTTTGAGTCTGGTGGACAAAATAGATAAGGCATTAGAGGATAAACAAATTGCAATTTGTGCATTCTTAGATATTGAGGGCGCATTTGACAACACCCCTATAAGGACACTAGTTCGAGGTCTTACTGAGAAAAAGATTGACCAAGCGACGGTGAAGTGGGTCAAAGCGATGCTCTCAAACCGAAAAGTGAAGGTAACCCTGCATGAAACCTCACTTGAAGTATTTACTACCAGGGGTTGTCCGCAAGGAGGAGTCTTATCTCCACTACTTTGGACCCTGGCAGTGGATCAGCTCTTGTATAAGATGGCGGAGCTTAGGATAGATACGCAGGGTTTTGCTGATGACCTAGTGGTAATCGTCCGAGGCTTCTGTCAAAGTATGCTCTCATACGTTATGCAACGAGCGTTGAATGTTGTTGATAAGTGGTGCAAAGACAATGAGCTGGCCATTAATGCGGAGAAAACTGTGGTTGTACCATTTACCAACAAAAGGCAACTTGACAATTTAGTCAAACCACGATTGAATGGCCAAACTATTGAGTTCTCCAAAGAGGTCAAACACCTAGGTGTAATACTAGACCAAAGACTTACTTGGAACAGCCATATAATCGGAATCATGAGCAAGGCCAAAATGGCCTTGGGAATATGCAGCAGACTGGCAGGACAAAAGTGGGGTTTAACTCCACAAAATACCCTCTGGCTTTACAAAGCGGTCGTAAGGCCCATAATAACATATGCCTCAGTAGTATGGCACATGAAAGCCAACCAGGAAACTGCTATATTTACGCTAAGTGGCATGCAGAGAATTGCGTGTCTCTTGGTTACAGGAGCTATGTCAACCTCACCTGGTGAGGCCCTGAATGCAATGCTGGATATCCCGCCCCTACACCTGCATGTACAGATGGTGGCAACGAACAGCATGCACAGGCTAAGCACCCAGGGAGAAGGAAACTGGCTCTCAAAGTCACTGGATCGTTCAAGGAGACTGTTATGGGCAGCAACATACTGAGTATGTACACTGACTCAATGACAACACAGAGTAGATTCCAGAAACGATACTCTGTGGAACTTTTATCCAGAGATGACTGGCTTAAAACCAAGTGTACTGGAAAAATGGAAGCCTGATATGGTACACCGATGGGTCCAAATCAGGTGATCATGTAGGGTGTGGAATATACGGAGAGCGGCCTAAGGTCAAGAAATCTCTAAACCTGGGCAAATACACCTCCATATTCCAGGCCGAGGTGTACGCAATCTTAGAATGTGCGGACATAAACCTCAAAAAGAACTACAAGAATCATTGTATTTATATACACTCAGACAGTCAAGCAGCATTATTGGCTCTTTCATCAGACTCTGTGAGTTCAAGATTGGTGCTAAACTGCGTGAATGTCCTCAATTCCTTGGGTGAGAAAAACCAAGTTATTCTGCGCTGGGTCCCAGGGCATGAAGGGATCGAAGGCAATGAGATCGCGGACGAACTCGCGAAGGCTGGTAGCACAACTACAACTTATGGTCCAGAACCGTTCTGTGGCATACCAAAAAGCCTTGTAAAACTGACTCTTCATATAAACTGCAAAGAGCAATCATTAGAGCACTGGAATAATCAGCCGGGCCTAACCCATTCTAGGGCATTAGTCAAAGCCTATAATAGGCGGCATGCCAAAGATCTGTTACTACTTAGTAGGAATAAATTGCGTATCCTAACAAGGGCACTGACTGGTCACAGTGGGCTGAACAAGCACATGTATAACTTGAAGATCAGCAGAACAAAAGACTGTAGATTCTGCAAGGAGGAGGATGAAACGCCTCTCCACCTGATCTGCAAATGTGAGGCCCTGATGCGCAAACGAAGCACCCATCTGGGGAAACACCAACTAATACCCGATGAGGTGTACGATATCAGTATTAAGAAACTATTACAGTTCATAGAAGCTATAGGGATTAGTACTGAACTTTAAGAAAGAGGCGATCACAATAGATCAGGAATGGTCGCAGTGATACTAGGACTGAGAAAGCCTTGGAGAGCCCACTTTTTTAATAAAAAAAAAAAAAAAAAACGCCACGAACGAGTTGAACGTACGTTCATGGCTTGATTCCAAGAGCTGGACCCTCACGAGGTACTTCTTGGTTATGCGGATGTGCTCCTCCACGTCCTTTGCCGTCACCGTGTAATCAAGGCGGGACAGGCAGAGCGCCGTCGTTGGTGTCGCAGGGCGCAGCAGGAAGTTGGGACCAGTTACTGCAGTGCCCCGAAAATTCTGAGCAGCGCGACGTCTACTCTTCTTCTGGACCGTGACAAATCCTTCCTCATTACGGTCCATGTCGAGGGCGCATGGGAGCTTCAATGCCGCCGATTCTCGCGGAGTTGAAGCCTCCACGCGGAGATGTTGGCGCGATGTCGATGCGCGGACAGGAACCGCGAGCGCGGTGGGCGCCAGCGTTCGAGCTGCGGGCGCATGCGAGCGAGCGGCTGGCTGCGGCGAGCGGGGCGCAGGTTGCACGTGACGCCTCGCACCAGCCGAAGCGCGCGCGCCGATACGGGCCGCGTACGTGTCGGGTTTCCATGCGGCAGGCGATGGCGACAAAACTGCTGACTCGAAACTCGAGCCCGCGAGGTCGACACTCGTACAGCCGCGTTGAATACACACATTAGCAGTGCCAGCAGGCGACCCGATGACTGTAATAGAGTTGCGCAAAGCGTTGACTTCCTCCCGCAACTCAATTACAGTTTTTTGGGATGCCTCAAATTTTGCTCCCATTTCGGCCAGATTTGCCTTCAGAAGCACGATGTCCTTCAGCAACCGGATGAACTCGACGTGGTCGAAGGTGACGGGCGGGAGCTTATTCAGGTCTTTCGCCACAAACGTTGGCACGTCGTCTGGATCTGTCTCTTTCAGCAGCGTGATAATGTCCTGTATGCTTCTCGGTGTCCCGTCACGCCGTCGCGACACCATCTTCTCCATCACGTTGAGTGAAGAGTACAGTAACACCTTGGCTTCAGATATGTCCGTCTCTGAGAAGTTGGTTTTACATATCTGAATGGCACTAACCTCGTCCATCACGTCTAATTTTTGCTGTAAGAACGCGAGGAGCTCGTTCACAATGATGTTTGTAGCCATCGCAGTGACGCACGCGCGACGGTGTGCACCGCGGCGGCTCAGTAAAACACTAATATTACAAAGTTGTCAGAACACGACCTACTCACATAGCGCATACTGCAAGACTGTTAATAAATTTATTATTATTATTTTCCATTTTCCATTATATTTCCAAGTATACAGAAATTACAAAATTAAAGACACAACAGGCACTACTTATTTCTAAGAAGAAATCTCTTCCAGCAGGCCCATATCAAATCAAATCAAATCAAATCAAAATTTCTTTATTGATTAGGACAATAAATATCTCTTTCAATCGTCAAAAATGAGGGGGATAGGAAAGTAGGAAGGAAACACACAGTGACACGCTGACCGCCCTATGACCGTAGATAAACGTATCCCTCGCCAACCGAACCGTGCTCGACAATGCCAGGCAGAGCCGGAACGCTATATTATATTATATAAGAAGAGAGACATTATAGATTATAGGGGATGAGACGTGCGCAATAGTTTAAAATATACATATTTAATAAACTACATAAATAATTATAAATAAGACACTAAATACACACAATAGTATATACATAAATACACATACATATATACATAATAAAATATATACAGGTATTGTAGAACATTCAGGCACATGAGGAAAGATAATGATCCTTTACACGCTTTTTAAAGATTGCTATAGATTGACAATCGCGCACTTCGTGCGGAAGAGACTTCCACAGTCTTGCGGCATGTACAGTCAAGGAGTAGGAGTATGTTATTTAGGTACGCTTAGTTTGTTGTTTTTTTGTTGTTGTACCTAATTACCATATCGTGGTGACTACGTGCAATAAATACCTACTTTCTTTCTTTCTTTAATGAAAAGATGACTTTTTTACAGTCATACCAGTGTCACGTCGAATAATAAAATTTCTCTAATAAAGTAGATACACAAAGCCGGTGATCGGTGTTTATTGTTTTTTATTTTTTAAATATAAATTGACAAGAAACTACGGAATCCTACACTGTCTGTATTTTATTATTGGACAAGCCAGGCTGCCATCTTACCTGTATGATGGATGGCGTTGTTTAAGGCGACTTATATTTAAGAAGGAGTGTAAGAGGCAAACCATATTAGGTACCACCATATACCAGAAAATAGGTAACAGCATTTGTTCTTTAATATTATCACCTCTGCGCTATCCAACCCGCCTGCAAATCGTGGATATTAAGACCACAATTTGACTAAATAAGAAACTGACCTCCTCCGAATCTGTCGTCCTGAGAATTTTGCCTACATTTCCGAGTGCGACAATACCCACCCTTAATGTGGAGATTCCCTTGGTAGCAAGGTCACGGAGGTAAGATGTTAGTCGCTCCACTGTAATTACCTGATCGCCAAATCCTGGATCATGGTCAAGGCGGACCCCTGGCCTTCGTGTTCGAGAGCATAACCGGGGCATTAATGTCAAGATGATTTTTTTTTTGTAGTACATTTTTTATAATGTGGAGATTAACGTCGATGATGAATAAATAGGTGATATGACGCCATATTATTTGACGCTGACATAATTTAATTATGATTTATATAATTTAACGCCATACGCCAAAACTTCGTTCGCATAGTACGTTAGGATTACGCTGAGGCTGGTCCAGTATGCTCCGACGTTACGTCGCCCTACATTCGTTTTTTGTAAAAAAAAATAGATTTTTATTTGGGCCAAACAGCACTTTGCTGAATACCTGCGTTTTTTACGATACTCAAAAGTTTGAATGTTTTTCTCACGCTTTTACCCAACGAAAATGTTGTATTACTATAGGTACTTACACACATAATATGTGGAAAACAAAACAAATAAATTATAGGAGTGGGTACTTTATTAGAAAAACAAATATTTTCATAACAATTTTAGTAGACTTCAATAAAATCGGTCACAGTCACAGCCCATAGTAGAGACGGCAGCTTGCGGGACAGCGAAGTAGTCGACGGTTGGAGCTGTAGCCCAGCTAACTAGTGGCGCAGCTACATAGTCGGTAGCAACATCAGACCAACCAGCTGTCTGAGCAGTGGCTACAGCTAAAGTGTCTCGCGGAGTAGCAAAGTAGCCAGTGACTGGAACCGCAGCACAGCTAGTGGCTAGCGGGGCGACATTTATCGAAGAACCGGCTTTAGCTGCAACGGCTAGTGGTCCAGCGTCTTGTATTGTTGCTTGTGGAGCAACAGTCAGCGCTGTAGCGACGTAGTCGGCTGCGGCAAGCCTTGACCAACCAGCTAGCTGAGCAGCGGCAGTATCGGCCATCAGCGCAGCGAAGTTTCCAGCGTCTGAAGCAGCTGGAGAAGAAACACAGCTAGCGCTGAGGGGCGCAGTAGCCAGCGAGGCAATAGCTGCTGTGGTAGAATCGCGATAGACGGTTCGCGGAGCAGTGACTAGAGGGGCAGGGGCCAGCGGTGCATCGTAGCCTACCGTCGTGACGTAGTCAATACCGGCCGCTTCGCTAACCCCATCAATTCCGACAGCTTCGCCGCACTGGTGTGCGACCCAGACACCACCGGCGGTTGGTACGCGTCCCTCCAGCGCCACTGCAGCCCACAACGGCAGCTGACCGGCCAACCGTAGCGGACCCTCGATTCTGGCCTCGGAACTCACGGTCATCCCGCTCGGTGCTAGCGGAGAAGAGCTGGTCACTACAAACGCGTCACCAGAGGCCCAACGACCGCTTGTAGCAGAGCCCAAGGGTCTTCTATCAAATCTGGGGCCATGGAATCTGTTGGACGCGGCCGCCGCTGCAGCGCCAGAGCCCAAGGGTCTCCCATCAAGTCTGGGGCCATGGAATCTGTCGACCGCGGCGGCCGCTGCAGCACCGTGGCCCGAACGGATGCATTGGCCGGTTATGCCCTGTTGAGAGAATGAAAATGAAATATAAGTACCTGTTTATTTTTTGCTTGGAAACCAATAGTAATGATTACAGCATAAACATACCTGAACCAAAAGAGCCGAGAGAGTGAAGAGAGCTTTAGCGGCCATTGTACTAATGACACAGTAAATGCTTAGATGCTCTTTAGAATTTCCACAATCCATTTTATACATTGTCTTATCTAACTTTGGTTTCCCAATATTTTGCATAGAAATCAAGCAATTCGTGTTTTATCGATAACCATATACAAAATTGCTAACCTTATTTTCTAATTATAATGCAATTTGCAAATATCACGTATTTATTTTGCAAATTTAGAACTATGTCCGATATAAAATGGTGGTTTGTTTTGATGAAATCATTCTGTTTTCAGTAGTGTCTTGAGTTCAGTCATGTCTTCGTTCAGTTTTCTGCTCCTCTGCCTGCATGCCTGTCTTATCCAGGTAAATTGATTTTAGTCTATTGTTTCTCATATTTTCTTTGGTTTACATTTTTTTGTGAGGTAATTTAAGGTAATTTTCCTAAAATAGGAGATTTTCCTAGAGCCGATCAAAGAGAAAAAATAGTTCAAATAATTGCAATAGATGGCGTAGATTAGACATGATTCTCAAAAGCAAATGAAAACAAGACCTGCTAGATGTATAAATATGTAAATATTTTGCGCTATATTCTCAGAAAAGTTACTAAAAATAAGTATCTTTTCACGAACCACCTTTCGGAGTAACTTCGGTTACAAATGAGATCTTTCCTAAGCAGCGCCATCTAGTAAGGCACGCTGAACTAAACTTTTTACTTTGTAAAGGAGCTGTCTGAAAATTCCACATTGTCGTGTTTATTTCAGGCATTTTATAGTGGATACCCATCTCCACCGTTCTCGCTTAACGTTTCCCATTCGCTTGTATATGGTTACAATTGAAAGGAGTTTTATAGTATTGTCCTTTTCTGTATTTAGTATTATTTGTATTGTGATTGACATTTGAGAA
Source organism: Blastobasis lacticolella (assembly GCA_905147135.1). Classification (NCBI taxonomy): domain Eukaryota; kingdom Metazoa; phylum Arthropoda; class Insecta; order Lepidoptera; family Blastobasidae; genus Blastobasis; species Blastobasis lacticolella. The sequence goes on from LR990067.1 coordinate 3,915,860, forward strand.
TGCTAAGGATTCCCTGGGCCGCCAAGCGCACAAATTTACCTATTCTCGATTAAGTGAAAATCAAAATAAGGTTATCAATTATTTGAAACGGAATAATGACAATCTGGAAAAACTTGTCACAGTGGGAAATGTCAATGGCAAGAAGTTAAGAGAACAGTCATTAACTAGATGGACCGATCAGTTTAAAGTTGCGCCATCCAACAGATTCTGCGAAGCGGTGAGGCTGGTGATAGATAGGAGCGGTTGGAGGCATTTCTTGCGCTTGAAGATGATCTCATCAGACCACGATCCTCAGTCATGAGGGATCGACTACAGAGAGAGAGAGAGAGAGTATTGTGTTTTGTTGAAAGCAATAAATCACAAACAATTTAAATTTTTTATTCTTTATTTCTAGGCGATATTCGGTCAATACGACGGCTGCAGGTGCGGCAGCGGATTGGCGGGCGCCGCAAGCGGGTGGCCCGCGACGACGTTAGCTGTGAACGATTGGCCCGTTGAGAACGAACAAACGTTGAGCGGGAAATATTGGCCCGCGGCGACGTTGAGCGGGAAAGATTGGCCAACAGCGACGTTGAGCGGAAACGATTGGCCTGCATTGACATACAACGCTGTGAACGATTGGCGCGCGTCGACATACGATGCGGCCAACAGCCTGGGCACCAGCGTTGCGGACGCCAACGCGTACACCGCCACCGGTGCCGGCCAAGTGGCAGCGTTAGGTGAGATACCGATATACGGTTCCACCCTCGTCGCGGGCGAGCTGCCGGTGTCCGGAATCGCCGTGTTCAATGGGCTGGTGCCGGCTGCCGGCTCCGTCGTCATTTCTGGGAGCTGCGGATGTGACTGTTGATATTAGTTCTTAATTTTCAATTTTTCAAATTTACCCCGCTTGTCAAAGTTTCAACACACTACACCACTGCCACCTCCACTACACTATGACCACTACTACACTATTGCGATACATATTGCACTCCTGCACGAAACAGCCTCATGAAACCGTTGACCATAAGCGATCGTTGCGAATCTGTCTAAATTGACAGATCACTTTATAAAATTCTAGCTTTCTGAAAAACAATATTTGATAGAACCTATACGGTAAGAGAAGCGGCGTGGTGTTCATAGGAACTAATATTCTGATTTGTATTTACGTATGAAGGTATTATCTTTTGTCAATGTTCTTCATGAAGTTATACGCAATAAAGAGTTTACATACATACAGTTCTCTTTCCTTCCATATACCTTCCGTTTATTGTTTATTTCACCGCAAAATGCACCTATAAAAGTATTGATCGATCGGATCATTCCCGTTGTCCCCTGAATGCTATCCCCCGAATGGGGGACAACGGGAATTTAAGTTTCGTTGTCCCCCGAATTGAAAAATGGGGGACAACGGGAATAAATATTCCCGATGTCCACCACTTTTAAACTTAATTATTTTTGTTATGAAAACTTAAGTGCCATTGTGCTCAGCTGAATAACTGGAGTTACATTTACTTTCTTTACGTTATTAAATAAAATAACATTCGAGTTTGTAAAATGTATATTGCTTATCAAATGATAAATTACTTACTATCGACTTTAAATTTATAATACAAGGTTTACATCTAAAAACTTTTGTAGTACATTTTTAGTTGAAGTTGTTCATTCTCACATCCTTACTTTTCATGCTGCTTTCATTGTTACACTTACAATAACTGGACAATAACGATGTATATAGTACAAAATCTGTCTTACAGAAATAACAAAGTAATTTAACCTAAAATGAACCTTATTCAACAGCGAAAATATCAAATCAGTCTTATGATTTATCACAAAATGCTTCAAAAATATGTTTATAAGTACTTACTAATCATACCTTTTATAAATCAACAAAGTAAATATTAAATCAGCCTTACTATTTATTGAAACAATGTTCTAGAGAACAAATTACACCTCTAATTATACATGACCACAAAAAATTACATTAAAAATACAAGCTTAGTCTACGATTTAGAAACATTGTGACTCTCGCAATATTTATCGATAGTATAAAGTGAAATAAAATGAACTAGAGTTGTAAAAATTAGTTCATACAGCCGAGTACGATGGCTATAAATATTTCAGAACATTATCATTGTTGTTTAGATGTAGATCTTGTATTATAAATTTAAAGTCGATAGAAACGCAATTCTACCTATTCGCGATTCTACACAATATAGATTCCGCACAAATGACATTCATTGACACATTATTTATTTCACACAGTCTTCAATTATGTATACACAAACGCGTTTCTTCCTGTTCGCGATTCTACGCATTATTAATTCCACACAACTGCTGCGATTCACCAGATTCGCTATTCTACATATTTTAAATCATCTCATCATCTTGGCGTTAATGTGCCGGTTGTCCTCTCGCTCACGAGGTCCCGGGGTCTGCATTGACCATGATCCAGGATTGGCAGCTCAAGTAATTACAGTGGAGCGACTGCCATCTGGGTCAGATGGCAGTCGCTCCACTGCTACCACGGGAACCTGAACAAATTGGATCATGGTTACTTACACATTTGGTCACCTGAATGAGCAGGTTTCATCATGATGTTTGCCCTCACCCTAAGAGCATCGGTTAGTATTCAACTAATGTACATATATCAGAAAAAAGTCATTGCGGCAGAAATCCCACATGGCGGCAGTGGGATTCAAACCCGGTCCCTCTCGCTTACGAGTCGGATACAATAACCACTGGGCCACCCATGCTTTGAGGGGCAGGCGGCCCGTTAGTGTATTGTTGATTTACACTGACAGACCAAATTGGAACGCGTTGCTCATAGAAGTCTCATAATAACTCTGATTCTAACTCTGATCCAACCAGCCTGGTCAACGCTGTGGACCCTGGACTGCCATTCACACATTCGTCAACGCTGGGCACCATGAGAATGGTTGTAATGTAAGCTAGAACTAGACCAGGGTCTAAGTTTAGTTGACCTAGTAAATATTGACCAAGGTCAACTCTGGTCATCGAACCTGGTCAACGCTGGACACCCTGAGACTGGATGTATATCCAAGCTTAGAATTAGACCAGAACCTAGTAAAGGTTGACCAAGATCAACCCCAGTCAACAAACAAAGCATTGGACTAGGTTTGTTTAATACAAATAGGTTGGTTTACCTTGGCCAACCATGACTGGTTCCATTAAACTTAGGTCCAGGTCTAAGTCAGCCAGTCATAGGTCCCCAGCGCTGTGGAATAGCAAATCTGTTAAATGGCAGCATTTGTCTGGAATTAATATTGTGTAGAAACGCGAACAGGAAGAAACGCGTTTGTGTATAATTGAAGACTGTGTGCAATAAATAATGTGTTGAATGTCATTTGTGCGGAATCCATATTGTGTAGAATCGCAAATAGGTAGAATTGCGTTTGTGTTGTACATCGATCAATCCAAAATAAACATAGTGAAAATAAATGTTCATTTTATTACTAAGAGACTCTGTAAATTAGTTGGACTTTCAATAACGGACATGATGATGTAGGACGGTCACTGTAATTACTAAGTTCTAAAATGTTCAATGCATTTTATTAGTTGGCAGCAGTAAATAATGTAAATCGGCAAGTTCGCCATCGTAGAACGTCGTAGCTCAGCCGTGAAGTAAGAACTTTCCAATATTTTTGATCATCTCTATCGCACGAGTGTAACTATCATGGACTTACCACCCAAAAGGGACTGCGCACTGCTTTGACTAAAACCGGGCAGAGCGAGAGTCACCATCGATAGTCCTTTGTCCCTTTCTAACAGTGTAAACACAATGTTATTGGCATAATCACCATCATTCTAAATTGACAAGTGTCATATTATTATATTAGACGGGACTTGGACGCGACGTACCTTTATGATTTGTTTTCCCGACGTTTCGGTAGGGTTACACCCACCGTGGTCACGCGTGTAAAGAACGCGGGTTTAGTTTGAAACAAAGACAAGTGTCATGTTTGGTGTTGCCATTATTGGAGAAATATATTTACCGTGAATTTGGTATTATTATGTACAATCCGAAAAGTTGTTATCAAAATACCTTTTGATCTATGTACTGATCGTTTCTCCGACAAACGTCGAGTCGACATAATTAATAACCTACGACTTTTTGTTCCATAAAACAGATAAAAGAGTTCGTTAACGACTTATCCTATAACACTAGTTCCTAAAGAGAAGTGATAGTACTCGTCGATATCTACATTTCAAAGTTTGACGACTGTCATACGAAATGTAGATCTCGAGGAGTGCTATCATTTCACTCTAGGAACTAATGTTCTAGGACCAATAGTTTCCGACTAGCAGGGAAACCTTGGGCTAGACCCTGGTGAAAATATGACCTTCAGATTGCACCTGGTCCGGCTCTGCCTGGCCCTGATCGGTAGGTCGGTGTCCGCGCAAAGAAATCAAAGTCATTCGGAATTTGAATCAACAATGGTGGCAATGCTAGAAAGGGACACAGGATTATCGATAGTGACTCTCGCTCTGCCCGGTTTTAGTCAAAACAGTGCGCAGTCCCTTTTGGTTGGTAAGGTTACTATCGAGTGTGTGTGTGTCTATATCTAAATACGAAGACGAAACTAGCTGATGAGCATTATTTACCACCAATTTGAAAACACTGTATACCATGTCCTTCAAGCTGGAACAAACCAATACAAGGGTTTGATGCTTGACAGCCTATCACTGAGGGATGCTGTAAAAAAATTATCATCTTGGCGTCAATGTCCCGGTTGTGTGCATGAAGCCCGGGGTATGTCATCAGATAATTACACTGGAGCAACTGCAATCTGACCTCCGTGACCCTGCTACCAGGGTAACCTGACTAGATTGAATACACATTCAGTCGTTGAGCGCACCCCGTCCCTACGGGGTGTAGCATCGGATGAAACCTGAAAAGCCCTTCCGGCTACAGGTGCTCCCAGGGGGTGTTGAGCACGTATGCGCCTAGGTTCCTCTTTGGCGAGTCGTGCATAACCAGTCCGGCCGGCCGGCTGGTACTCATGAGAGTTCACCTCCTCCCTCCCAACCGCTATACCGGAGGGTGCCCATTTCCTTTGCGTTGGGAGCAAAAAAAAATTCTGTCGCTTGAATGTGCAGGTTTTATCAACATGTTTTTACTCACCGTAAGAGCAACTGTTAGCATTCAACTGATGTACATAACTTAGAAAATAGCCATTGGTACAATGGTATTAGAACCCGGCACCTCTCGCTTACGAGTCGGATACCTTAACCACTCGGCCAACGACGCTCCTACTGGGCGATGCTGAAATAGGTTATTTAGGCTGGAGCCGTTCCTGGTGTCCGACAAAGTAAAATTAGCGCCAAGACCATTGATTAGTGTTGTTAAAGGTTCCGTAGCTCAACAGAATAAAATTGAATCTTTACAGGATTACTTTGTTGTCGGTCCGTCCATATGTCAAGACCAGTTTAAATCATGAACGTGCGGAGGGTATCAATCGGACACTAATATCAAATACTTCACTTTTACAAACTTCTGAGTCAACGCTCAATGATACGGCCGTTTATGCTCCGTATAAGCCGCATAGGTGCGTCGGTTGCCAAGCGGTTAGGGTAACCGCCTCGTAAGCGAGAGGTACTGGGTTCGAATCCCGCTGCTGCCATGTACCAATAACCCTTTTCTGTATTATGTACATTAGTTAAATACTAACCGATGTTCTTATGCTTAGGGAAAATATCGTGATGAAACCTGCACTTTCAGGAAACTGAATGTATAACCATAATCCAATCTGGTTAGGTTGCTCTAGTAGCAGGGTCTCGTAAGTCAGATAGCAATCGCTCCACTGCAATTATATGAAATGCATTAAAAAGTATTTTATAAATTATTATTTTTATTTATTTATTCATTTATTTCAGGCAACTGAGGCCCATATTGATAAATACACAAACAATTAAAATACAAAATAAACTGATACAAAATACAGACAAAGATAAAACCTATACCTACATACAAATTATTATAAATTGTAAACTAATATATAAAAATATAATTTATGAATATCTTAAAAAATAACTGACACTTAATGTCATTCGGCGGGACCGGAAATTCTGGGTCGCCCACGGAATCGCCGGTACACCACACCCTTCGGCCAATATTCTTCCCTCATGAAGAAATCAAAATCTGCGGTGGGAACCAACGCCACGAACGAGTTGAACGTACGTTCATGGCTTGATTCCAAGAGCTGGACCCTCACGAGGTACTCCTCGGTTATGCGGATGTGCTCCTCCACGTCCTTTGCCGTCACCGTGTTATGAAGGCGGGACAGGCAGAGCGCCGTCGTTGGTGTCGCAGGGCGTAGCAGGAAGTTGGGACCAGTTACTGCAGTGCCTCGAAAATTCTGAGCAGCACGACGTCTACTCTTCTTCTGGACCGTGACAAATCATTCCTCATTACGGTCCACGTCGAGGGCGCATGGGGGCTTCAATGCCGCTGATTCTCGCGGAGTTGAAGCCTCCACGCGAAGATGTTGGCGCGATGTCGACGCGCGGACAGGAGCCGCGAGCGCGGTGGGCGCCGGCGTTCGAGCGGCGGGCGCATGCGAGCGAGCAGCTGGCTGCGACGAGCGGGGCGTGGGTTGCGCATCACGCCTCGCCCCAGCCGAAGCGCGCGCGCCAATGCGGGCCGCGTACGTGTCGGGTTTCCGTGCGGCAGGCGATGGCGACAAAACTGCTGACTCGAAACTCGAGCCCGCGAGGTCGACACTCGTACAGTCGCGTTGAATACACACATTAGCAGTGTCAGCAGGCGACCCGATGACTGTAATAGAGTTGCGCAAAGCGTTGACTTCCTCCCACAACTCAATTACAGTTTTTTTAAGATGTCTCAAATTTTGCTACCATTTCGGCCAGATTTGCCTTCAGAAGCACGATGTCGTTCAGCAACCGGGAGAAGTCGACGTGGTCGAAGGTGACAGGCGAGAGCTTATTCAGGTCTTTCGCCACAAACGTTGGCACGTCGTCTGGATCTGTCTCTTTCAGCAGCGTGATAATGTCCTGTATGCTTCTCGGTGTCCCGTCACGCCGTCGCGACACCATCTTCTCCATCACGTTGAGTGAAGAGTACAGTAACACCTTGGCTTCAGATATGTCCGTCTCTGAGAAGTTGGTTTTACATATCTGAACGGCACTAACCTCGTCCATCACGTCTAATTTTTGCTGTAAGAACGCGAGGAGCTCGTTCACAATGTTTGTAGCCATCGCAGTGACGCACGCGCGACGGTTTGCACCGCGCCGGCTCAGTAAAACACTAATATTACAAAGTTGGTAGAACACGACCTACTCACATAGCGTATACTGCAAGACTGTTAATATATTTATTATTATTATTTTCTTTTTTTCATTTTCTATCGTTATTTTTATTTTTATTTTATGTTGGTACGCTTAGTTTGTTGTTTTTTTTTGTTGTACCTAATTATCATATCGTGGTGACTACGTGCAATAAATACCTACTTTCTTTCTTTATTTAATGACAAGATGACTTTTTTACAGTCATACCAGTGTCACGTCGAATAATAAAATTTCTCTAATAAAATAGATACACAAAGCCGATCGGTGTTTTTGTTTTTTATTTTTTAAATTAAATTGACAAGAAACTACGGAATCCTACACTGTCTGTATTTTATTATTGGACAAGCCAGGCTGCCATCTTACCTGTAGGTAAGTGACATTGCGGCCAAAGATGGAGTCATGGATGGATGGCGTTGTTTGTTGATGAATGTGCAGGTTTCATCACGAAGTTTTCCCTCACCGTAAGAGCATCGGTTAGTATTCAACTAATGTACATAACTCAGAAAACAGTCATTGGTACATGACCGGAGCGGGATTCGAACCAGGGACCTCTGGCTTACGAGTCGTTTACTCTAACCGTTCGGCCACCGACGCTCTCAATATTAGGTACCACCATATACCAGAAAATAGGTAAAAGCATTTGTTCTTTAATATTATCACCTCTGCGCTATCCAACCCGCCTGCAAACCGTGTATATTAAGACCACAATCTGACTAAATAAGAAACTGACCTCCTCCGAATCTGTCGTCCTGAGAATCTGACCTACATTTCCGAGTACGACAATACCCACCCTTAATGTGGAGATTCCCTTGGTAGCAAGGTCACGGAGGTAAGATGTTAGTCGCTCCACTGTTATTACCTGATCGCCAAATCCTGGGACATGGTCAAGGCGGACCCCGGGCCTTCTTGTTCGAGAGCATAACCGGGATATTAATATCAAGATGATTATTTTTTTTTGTAATACATTTTTTATAATGTGGAGATTAACGTTGATGATGAATAAACAGGTGATATGACGCCATATTATTTGACGCTGACATTATTTAATTATGATTTATATAATTTAACGCCATACGCCAAAACTTCGTTCGCATAGTACGTTAGGATTACGCTGAGGCTGCTCCAGTATGCTCCGACGTTACATCGCCCTACATTAGTTTTTTGTAATTTTGTTTTGGATTTTTATTTGGGCCAAATAAATATTTGTCTAAATACAGGTATTCAGAAACAGCACTTTGCTGAATACCTGCTTTTTTTACGATACTCAAAAGTTTGAATGTTTTTCTCACGCTTTCACCCAACGAAAATGTTGTATTACTATAGGTACTTACACACATAACATGTAGAAAACAAAACAAATAAATTATAGGAGTGGGTACTTTATTAAAAAAACAATTATTCTCATAAGAATTTTAGTAGACTTCAATAAAATCGGTCACAGTCACAGCCCACAGTAGAGATGGCAGCTTGCGGGACAGCGAAGTAGTCGACGGTTGGAGCTGTAGCCCAGCTAACTAGTGGCGCAGCTACATAGTCGGTGGCAACATCAGACCAACCAGCTGTCTGAGCAGTGGCTACTGCTAAGTATCTCGCGGAGTAGCAAAGTAGCCAGTGACTGGAACCGCAGCACAGCTAGTGGCTAGCGGGGCGACATTCATCGAAGAACCGGCTGGAGCTGCAACGGCTAGTGGTCCAGCTTCTTGTATAATTGCTTGTGGAGCAACAGTCAGCGGTGTAGCGACGAAGTCAGCAGCGACAGGACTTGACCAACCAGCTAGCTGAGCAGCGGCAGTATCTTCCATCAGAGCAGCGTAGTTTCCAGCGCCTGAAGCAGCTGGATAAGCAAAACAGCTAGCGCTGAGGGGCGCAGTAGCCAGCGAGGCAATAGCTGCTGTGGTAGAATCGCGATAGACGGTTCGCGGAGCAGTGACTAGAGGAGCAGGGGCCAACGGTGCATCGTAGCCTACCGTCGTGACGTAGTCAATACCGGCCGCTTCGCTAACCCCATCAATTCCGACAGCTTCGCCGCACTGGTGCGCGACCCAGACACCACCGGCGGTTGTTACGCGTCCCTCCAGCGCCACTGCAGCCCACAACGGCAGCTGACCGGCCAACCGTAGCGGACCCTCGATTCTGGCCTCGGAACTCACGGTCATCCCGCTCGGTGCTAGCGGAGAAGAGCTGGTCACTACAAACGCGTCACCAGAGGCCCAACGACCGCTTGTAGCAGAGCTCAAGGGTCTTCTATCAAATCTGGGGCCATGGAATCTGTTGGACGCGGCCGCCGCTGCAGCGCCAGAGCCCAAGGGTCTCCCATCAAGTCTGGGGCCATGGAATCTGTCGACCGCGGCGGCCGCTGCAGCACCGAGGCCCGAACGGATGCATTGGCCGGTTATGCCCTGTTGAGAGAATGAAAATGAAATATATAAGTACCTATCTGTTTTTTTATTTAGTTGGAAGCCAATAGTAATGATTACAGCATACACATACCTGAACCAAAAGAGCCGAGAGAGCGAAGAGAGCTTTAGCGGCCATTGTACTAATGACACAGTAAAAGCTTGGATGCTCTTTAGAATTTCCACAATTCATTATATACATTGTCTTATCTAACTTTGGTTTCCTAATATTTCGCATAGAAATCAAGCAATTCGTGTTTTATCAGCAACCATTTACAACATTGCTAACCTTATTTTCTAATTATAATGCAATTTGCAAATATCACGTATTTATTTTGCAAATTTAGAACTTTGTCCGATATAAAATGGTGGTTTGTTTTGATGAAATCATTCTGTTTTCAGAGTGTCCTGAGTTTAGTCATGTCTTCGTTCAGTTTTCTGCTCCTCTGCCTGCATGCCTGTCTTATCCAGGTAAATTGATTTCAATCTATTGTTTCTCATATTTTCTTTGGTTTACATTTTTTTGTCACGCTTTTCTACTGAGGGGTAATTTTCCGAAAATAGGAGATTTCCCTAGAGCCGATCAAAGTGAAAAAATAGTTCAAATAATTGCAATAGATGGCGCAGACAGACATTAGACATGATTCTCAAAAACAAATGAAAACGAGACCTGCTAGATGTATAAATATGTAAATATTTTGCGCTATATTCTCAGAAAAGTTACTAAAAATAAGTATCTTTTCACGAACCACCTTTCGGAGTAACTTCGGTTACAAAATTAAATACTTGATATCTTTCCTAAGCAGCGCCATCTAGTAAGGCACGCCGAACTATACTTTTTACTTTTTAAAGGAGCTGTCTGAAAATTCCACATTGTCGTATTCATTTCAGGCATTTTATAGTGGATACCCATCTCCACCGTTCTCGCTTAACGTTTCCCATTCGCTTGTGTATGGTTACAATTGAAACCAGTTTTATAGTATTGTCCTTTTATGTATTTGATATTATTTGTATTGTGTTTGGCATTTGAGAATGCTAAGGATTCCCTGGGCCGCCAAGCGCACAAATATATTCTCGATTAGTTGAAAATCAAAACAAGGTTATCAATTATTTGAGACGGAATAATGACAGTCTGGAAAAACTTGTCACAGTGGGCAATATCAATGGCAAAAAGTTAAGAGGACGGTCATTAACTAGATGGACCGATCAGTTGAAAGTTGTACCATCCAACAGATTCTGCGAAGCGGTGAGACTGGTGATGGATAGGAGCGGTTGGAGGCATTTCTTGCGCTCGAAGATGTGCTCATCAGACCACGATCCTCAGTCATGAGGGATTCTCAACAGAGAGAGAGAGAGTATTGTGTTTTATTGAAAGCAATAAATCTCCAACATTTTTAATTTATTAATTTTTCTTTCTAGGCGATATTCGGTCAATACGACGGCTGCAGGTGTGGCAGCGGATTGGCGGGCGCCGTGCGCGGGTGGCCCGCGACGACGTTAGCTGTGAATAATTGGCCCGTTGAGAACGAACGAACGTTGAGCGGGAAAGATTGGCCCGCGGCGACGTTGAGCGGGAAAGATTGGCCAACAGCGACGTTGAGCGGGAACGATTGGCCTGCATTGACATACAACGCTGTGAACGATTGGCGCGCGTCGACATACCATGCGGCCAGCAGCCTGGGCACCAGCGTCGCGGACGCTAACGCGTACACCGCCACCGGTGCCGGCCAAGTGGCAGCGTTGGGCGAGATACCGATCTACGGTTCCACCCTCGTCGCTGGCGAGCTGCCGGTGTCCGGATTCGCCGTGTTCAATGGGCTGGTGCCGGCTGCCGGCTCCGTCGTCATTTCTGGGAGCTGCGGTTGTGACTGTTGATATTAGTTCTCGAAATATAAATATTTATATTTACCCCGCTTGTCAAAATTTCAACACACTATACCACTGCCACCTCCACTATACTATTGCGATACATATTGCACTCCTGCACGAAACAGCCCCATGAAAACGTTGACCGTAAGCGATCGTTGCGAATCTGTCTAAATTGACAGATCACCTAGCTTTCTGAAAAACAATATTTGATAGAGCTTTTACGGTAAGAGAAGCGGCGTGATGTTCATAGGAACTAATATTCTGATTTGTATTTACGTATGACGGTATTATGTTTTGTTAATGTTCTTCATGAAGTTATACGCAATAAAGAGTTTACATACATACAAACATACGGTTCTCTTTCCTTCCATATACCTCGTTTATTGTTTATTTCACCGCAAAATGCACTTATAATATGTGTCAGTGATTTTAGTTTCAGTACAAATCCAAATAAAAGGATTGATCGATGTACAACACAAACGCAATAGTTGTGTGGAATTAATAATGTGTAGAATCGCGAACAGGAAGAAACGCGTTTGTGTATAATTGAAGACTGTGTGAAATAAATAATGTGTTGAATGTCATTTGTGCGAAATCCATATTGTGTAGAATCGCGAATAGGTAGAATTTAAGGCCTTGCCACATACAAAGCTCGGCGCGAGCGCGGCGCGTTATTTGCTAGGCAACCATCGCGCGGCGCGATAGTTGCTAGGCAACCATCGCGCCGCGCGATGGTTGCCTAGCAAATAACGCGCCGCGCGATGGTTGCCTAGCAAATATCGCACCGCGCTCACGCCGCGCTCGCGCTGAGCTTTGTATGTGGCAAGGCCTCGTTTGTGTTGTACATCGATCAATCCAAAATAAACATAGTGAAAATAAATGTTCATTTTATTACTAAGAGACTCTGTAGATTAGTTGGACTTTCAATAACGGACATGATGATGTAGGACGGTCACTGTAATTACTAAGTTCTAAAATGCTCAATGCCTTTTATTAGTTGGCAGCAGTAAATAATGTAAATCGGCAAGTTCGCCATCGTAGAACGTCGTAGCTCAGTAGAAGTAAGAACTTTCCAATCTTTTTGGTCATCTCCATCGCACGAGTGTTACCATAATGAAATTACCACCCAAAAGGGACTGCGCACTGCTTTGACTAAAACCGGGCAGAGCGAGAGTCACCATCCCCTGCGTGGAGTGCGCAGTCCCTTTTGGGTGGTAAGTCCATGGTTACTATCGAGTGTGTGTGTGTGTGTGTCTATGTCTAAATACGAAGACAAAACAAGCTGATGAGCATTATTTACCACCAATTATAAAACACTGTATACCATGTCCTTCAAGCTGGAAGAAAGCAATACAAGGGTTTGAAGCTTGACAGCCCATCACTGAGGGATGCTGTAAAAAAATTATTATCTTGGCGTCAATGTCCCGGTTGTGTGCATGAGGCCCGGGGTCTGTCATCAGATAATTACACTGGAGCAACTGTCATCTGACCTCCGTGACCCTGCTACCAGGGTAACCTGACTAGATTGAATACACATTCAGTCGTTGAGCGCACGCTTAGTTCCTTGTTTTTTTTTTGTTGTATCTAATTATCGGTTCGTGGTGACTACGTGCAATAAATATCTACTTTCTTTCTTTCTTTAATGACAAGATGACTTTTTTACAGTCATACCAGTGTCTCGTCGAATAATAAAATTTCTCTAATAAAATTTATACACAAAGCCGATCGGTGTTTGTTATTTTTTATTTTTTAAATATAATTTGACAAGAAGCTACGGAATCCTACACTTGTCATGGCCGATTCTTTTATTATTGGACAAGCCAGGCTGCCATCTTACCTGTGGGTAAGTGACATTGCGGCTAAAGATGGAGACATGGATGGATGGTGTTATTTAGGGCGACTAATATTAAAGGAGTGTAAGAGGCAAACCATATTAGGTACCACCATATACCAGAAAATAGCTCCAACCCGCCTGCTAACCGTGGATATTAAGACCACAATCTGACTAAATAAGACAACTGAAACAGAAACTGACCTCCTCCGAATCTGTCGTCCTGAGAATCTGACCTATATTTCCGAGTACGACAATACCCACCCATAATGTGGAGATTCCCTTGGTAGCAAAGTCACGGAGGTAAGATGTTAGTCGCTCCACTGTAATTACCTGATCGCCAAATCCTGGAACATGGTCAAGTCGGACCCCTAGCCTTCGTGTTTGAGAGAATAACCGCGACATTAATGTCAAGATGATTTTTTTTTTTGTTGTATATTTTTTATAATGTGGAGATTAACGTTGATGATGAATAAATAGGTGATATGACGCCATATTATTTGACGCTGACATAATTTAATTATGATTTATATAATTTAACGCCATACGCCAAAAGTTCGTTCGCATAGTACGTTAGGATTACGCTGAGGCTGCTCCAGTATGCTCCGACGTAACATCGCCCTACATTCGTTTTTTGTAAAAAAAATGGATCTTTATTTGGGCCAAATAAATATTTGTCAAAGTAGGTGTTCAAAAACAGCACTTTGCTGATTACCTGTTTTTTTTACGATACTAAAAAGTTTGAATGTTTATCTCGCCCAACGAAAATGTTGTATTAGTATAGGTACTACATACATAACATGTGGAAAACAAAACAAATAAATTATAGGAGTGGGTACTTTATTAAAAAAACAATTATTCTCATAACAATTTTAGTAGACTTCAATAAAATCGGTCACAGTCACAGCCAACAGTAGAGACGGCAGCTTGCGGGACAGCGAAGTAGTCGACGGTTGGAGCTGTAGCCCAGCTAACTAGTGGCGCAGATACATATTCGCTAGCAACATCAGACCAACCAGCTGTCTGAGCAGTGGCTACTGCTAAAGTATCTCGCGGAGTAGCAAAGTAGCCAGTGACTGGAACCGCAGCACAGCTAGTGGCTAGCGGGGCGACATTTATCGAAGAACCGGCTGGAGCTGCAACGGCTAGTGGTCCAGCTTCTTGCATTGTTGCTTGTGGAGCAACAGTCAGCGGTGTAGCGACGTAGTCGGCTGCGGCAACCCTTGACCAACCAGGTAGCTGAGCAGCGGCAGTATCGTCCATCAGCGCAGCGAAGTTTCCAGCGCCTGAAGCAGCTGGAGAAGAAACACAGCTAGCGCTGAACGGAGCAGTAGCCAGCGGGGAAACGGCTACTGTGGCAGCATCGAGCGGCGCAGCTTCTAGTAGGGCAGCGGTTCGCGGAGCAGTGGCAAGGGGATCAGGGGTTAGCGGTGCATCGTAGCCTACCGCCGTGACGTAGCCAATACCGGCCGCTTCGCCAACCCCATCAATTCCGACAGCTTCGCCGTACTGGTGCGCGACCCAGACACCACCGCCGGTTGGTACACGCCCCTCCAGCGCCACTGCAGCCCATAAAGGCAGCTGACCGGCCAACCGTAGCGGACCCTCGATCCTGGCCTCGGAACTCACGGTCATCCCGCTTGGTGCTAGCGGAGAAGAACTGGTCACTACGAACGCGTCGCCAGAGTGCCAACGACCGCTTGTAGCGACCGAGTCCAAGGGTCTTCTATCAAAGCTGGAGCCATGGAGTTTGTAGGCCGCGGCAGTTGCTGCAGCGCCGAGGGGCGAACGGATGCATTGGCTGTTTATGCCCTGTGAAGAAAATAAATAAAATTAAATTGAATTTATTGACACGAATTATATCACATTAATAACATAGGTAAGTAATTACTGACTTTGCGTTACTACTTACTGACAGTAAGTAGTAATGCAAAAATTGACAACCTTGCCTCCTAAACTATTAAAAAATTATGTATCTTAAGAGACAGTGTTCGATAGTGTCATCATTAAATGCCATTTGCCTATTCACGCAAATGTAGGTGAGTGGGATATATGCTATAGTCGTGCATGAGGGAATGCATGTATGTAAACTGAAATAAAATATATGCCCGTTATTTATTTTTTGCTTGGAAACCAATAGCAATTATTACTGCAAAAACGTACCTGGAGCAAAAACGCCGAGAGAGCGAAAAGGGCTTTAGCGGCCATTGTGCTGATGACACAGTAAATGCTTAGATGCTCTGTAGAATTTCCACAATTCGTTTTATATATTGTCTTATCTAACTTTGGTTTCCCAATATTTCGCATAGAAACCAAGCAAATCGTGTTTTATCGACAGTGACATACAACATTGCTAACCTTATTTTCTAATTAATAAATTAAGTAATTTGCGAATATCACGTAATTATTTTGCAAATTTAGAACTTTAGCCGATATAAAATGGTGGTTTGTTTTGATGAAATTATTCTGCTTTCAGTAGTGTCCTGAGTACAGTCATGTCTTCGTTCAGTTTTCTGCTCCTCTGTCTTATCCAGGTAAAGTGATTTCTAGTTTATATTTATTTTAGATATTTTTTATGCCTTTTTACTGAAGGGTAAATTACCGACAATTGACGAATTAATTCCAGGAATTTCATGGACCAAAAGAACTCCATGTCAGTCGGAATTTAATTCAATTCGGCATTAAATTAAAAATACAGTTTTTTTGGAGCCATTGGACAGGACAAAGGCCTCTCTCCCATTTTTCCACTTAGACCTATTTGTTGCCAGGTCCCACCATTCGCGAAAGCATACGTCACTAATTCGTCGTAAAAAAATTGTGTTATTAAAAGAAAATATTGTTGTTTTCGTCCGTACCTATCTCCACCGTTCTCTCTTAACGATTCCTAAACGCTTGTGTATGACATCCTCTATGTTTACAATTAAAACTAGTTTACTTTAGTTAACCTGTTCTGTATTTGGTATTATTTGTGTTGTGTAAGTAGTATTGGAAGCAATTAATGTTTTACATTTTAAATTTTTTTATTTTTATTTGTAGGCGGCGTTCAGTCAATACGACGGCTGCAGGTGCGGCAGCGGATTAGCGGGTGCCACGAGCGGGTGGCCCGCGACGACGTTAGCTATGAACAATTGGCCCGCAGCAACGTTGAGCGGGAAAGATTGGGCTACGGCCACGTTGAGCGGGAAAGATTGGCCAACAGCGACGTTGAGCGGGAACGATTGGTCCGCATCGGCATACAAAGCTGTGAACGATTTGCGCGCGTCGACATACGATGAGGCCAGCAGCCTGGGCACCAGCGTCGCGGACGCCAACGCGTACACCGCCACCGGTGCCGGCCAAGTGGCTGCGTTGGGCGAGATACCGATCTACGGTTCCACCCTCGTCGCGGGCGAGCTGCCGGTGTCTGGTTTCGCTGTGTTCAATGGACTAGTGCCGGCTGCCGGCTCCGTCGTCATTTCTGGGGGCTGCGGATGTGATTGTTGATCTATTACTTTTTAAGATTAATACTTAGCTTTATCCCCTCTGCCAATGGCTCACCACGCTACACCACTGCCACCTCCACTATACTATAACCACCACTACACTGTCACTGGTATACCGCGACACGTGTTTCACTCCCTCATGGAGCATCCTCAGGAAACCGTTGACCGTAAGCGATCGTGGCGAAACTATCTTTAACGCGCTTATCACATTTGGCTAAATTCAGACATCTAAATTCAGAAGCAAAAAGCGTGAACGTAAATCAAAATGGAAAATATTGTTCATAAAATGAGGTATATTTTTGTATCACGTTTTTGATAAACTAACACCCGGTTTCTGAAACGCTTGTCAAATCATTGATTAGCTAACAGACTGTCACATTTAACAAGCTGTTAAATCACCGTGGGTTTCTGAAAGGCCAATCAATCTATTGTTAGCTAATCGACCATTAACAAGAGATCAATTTTTTCGACTGGCTACCCCTGCTAAAATCAGTCACATTCATTCACTCATACATGTTTTGTTTCTGTCTAACGCATTGATTTGTCTCTGTCCCTAGCGGCCTTTTGATAGCGGCGGGATATTCAACTTTTAGATGAAACTGATAGCGATTGTATAGTTTTCGTGTAAATCGAAAAATCGAATATTATAAAAAAAGAAATACAGAGCGAGAAAAGAGAAAATATAACAATATTTATGTTATAGGGTCACGGGTTCCAGTGGATCAGTAATCCCATCATCATCATCTTTAGGCAGTTAGGTGGGTCCCGGTCCACTGCTGAATACAGGCCTCCCACGGCTTACACTCTGGTCGACTCTGTTATCTTGCATCCATCGGCTCCCTAGGACCTTAAAGAGGTCGTCCGTCCATCTCTTGGGAGGCCATCCAGAGAAAGCCACTCAACAACATCCGCCCCATCGGCTATCGATTCTGTGAGTTTCTCCCAATAATCCCATTAGTTAAAACCTGGTTCAAGTCCTGGACATGGCCCGGTTCATGGTTCAGGTCCTGGTCCTGGCCCCGGATCAGGTCCTGGTTCAGGTCCAGGTCCTGGCTTCGGACCAGGTCCTGGTTCAGGTCCAGGTACTGGCCCAGGACCAGGTCCTGGTTCAGGTACAGGTACTGGCCCAGGACCAGGTACTGGTTCAGGTCCAGGTCCTGGACCCAGACCAGTTAGTGGTTCAGGTCCAGGTCCTGGCTTCGGACCAGGTCCTGGTTCAGGTCTAGGTACTGGCCCCGGACCAGGTACTGGTTCAGGTCCAGGTCCTGGACCCGGACCACTTCGTGGCTCAGGTCCGGGTCCTGGCTTCGGACCAGGTCCTGGCCCCGAACCAGGTCCTGGTCCAGCTAATGTTTATGGTCTACGTGCTGGCACTGTTCCAGGTCCTGGTTCTGGTTCAAGCTCAAATTGTGATCAAGGTTGCAGTTTTGGTCATGATCCTGGCCCAGAACCTGGACCCTAGACCTGGACTTTGCCTTGGACTAAAAATAGGACCTGGACCAGGGCCAGGACCAAGACCTAGACCAAGTAAATCGGATATATTTTCCTTTGACAATCGGTTAATTGGTCGATTTTCGCCAATCAAAATAACACGGCGATAACATACAGTTAACATGAGAAAAAGCTTTCCGGAAACCCAAAATTACATTAATCAGTCGTTAATTGGAGATTTGACAATCCGTTAACAAGCTTTTAACAAGCCGTCAATTGGCCCTTTCAGAAACCCAAACTGCATTTAATCAGTGTTTAACAAGCTGTTACGTAATTTTTGCGTTGACAAGCGTTTCAGAAACCGGGTGTAAGCGAAGCTAATCATAATATATGTGATACAAAAATGGACCTTATTCTTTGAATAATACATTACACTTTGACTTGTTCTCACGCATTTTGCTTCTGGATTTAGGCGACTTAATTTAGCCAGGTGTAGCGCATAAATTGACAGATCCTTTTACTAAATTCTAACCTAAAAATAATTCCGCTAACAATATTTAATAGAACCTGTACGGTAAGTGGAGCGGCGTGGTGTTTATAGGAACTAATATTCTGATTCGTATTTACGTACGAAGGTTCTTTTTCCTTCCCCACAGACTATACTTCTTTCATTGTTGATTTTACTGCAAAATGTACCTTTGTTCAAGTGTCAAAATAAAACACAATTGAAAATTTATTACTTATTTTTTTACTTACTAGTGGACCCGGCGCGACTTCGTTCGGTTACACCGAGTTTACCTCTACCTACCCTTACTTTTCTTACTTAAAAACCATAGAGAAAATATTTACTAACGTAATAGGGCAGCCATCACAAACAAAAATATTGTACCAACCTGGGAGGTGCGGGGAGAGGCTGCTAAGTCATAGAATGACCGATGAAATGTTATCATTTTCTTTATTTTTGGCCCTCGAATGGTTCTCACAGTTTTTAATGCACAAGATGGCGTTTTTTTGAACATCCAAGCCACTGTCAGATTGGTCCGCGTCGCGCAATGTCTCAGAACTGACTGCGGCCACCGTTGTCCATGGACCGCAAAGCGTGGTTCAAAGAAAATACTTGCGGTGTCTCCTCTATTACTTTAATAAATATTTTCTCTATGTTAAAAACCTTCCTTATGAATCACTCTGTCTATTGTTTAAGACCTCATTAAAGTCCGTTGTGCAGTTTAAAAGATCTAAGCGTACATACATACATAAATACAGACGACGGGAAGCGACTTTGTTTTATATCTACTATGTACCTATAGATTGCTAATCACTGTGAAACCCAGATAAACAGGGATGCTGTAAAGGCTCTGCCGGTCTAGCCATCTTTGACAGCTCCGCTTGCGTGATGCGTGTATGGTAGAAAATTTATAGGTCGAAGTTCGAATACTTCTACTAACATCTACATTGACTCTGATTGTGTAGGATCATCCGCCAATCCGCCTCCTTTGTACACCGAAAGTACGTGAATTATCTATGGACCAAGAATTTCTACCTCAAACAGCTTATGTCAGATAACGTTAGCTTATGTCAAATCCCATACATTTTTTCTACCACAATCGATTGTAGATTAACGAAACATCTTGGCTAAGGCCGCTGTAGAGATAGTTGTACCTACTCACTAAAGCGATTAGTATTGAAGGAACTACGGCAAAGTTAACATTAATCATGGTTATAATAATAAGCAGGTATACCTATGACCTACTGCTAGAGGGCGGGTCGTTTTTTATTTTATGACTAAACTGCGTGTTCTTCAGGCACGAGGTGGTTTGGCCTATGGTGGTAAATAGGCTATGAAATCCAAAAGTCTAGATCTGAATATAGTTTAGGTACAACATCCTTTTTACTCAAGTAGTTTTGTATTTTTTTGTCTTTCTTTCCTGCACCGCCTACCTTTCTCAGGCTTAGATTATCCCGGTTGACTGGTAGATAAGGCTATTTTAGCTTTAAGTCCGCCACTGTACTTTTGTGCAAGCTTTAATAAATAAATAAATAAACATTAAAGGACACCACAAAAACATAATATAAAGATTCACCCGCTACCGCGATGTAGAATACATCCAACGACATCTATCGGAATTAACACGAACTATATTATACGCTACAAAAACAAAGCAATAAGTTCGATTCCGCATTCTATCTGACCAATAACGCCATCTAGCGATAAAGTATCACACTATTTATTTTATACGTGTATAGCGGTGTATTTTATAATCTAGGTACGTTACGTATCAACTATTAGTGCAATAAATTAGCTAACTACATTTCAAGTTATACATCCATGTCTATAAACAACTTGCTTATTATAATATATGCAATGATAGTATAGGTCGCGTCGCGTCGGTGGCCGAGCGGTTGAGTATCCTACTCGTAAGCGAGAGGTACCGGGTGCGAATCCCGCTGCGGCCGTGTACTGTTTTCTGAGTTATGTATAGTAGTTGATCCAGGGCCCTCGTTCTCGAGAGCACAACCGGGACATTAACGCCAAGATGATAATTTTTTTCACTTCCATATCCATCCCGATGTTAGTCTTACTCCTAAAGAAGTTAAAGGAATAGATAGTAAACGGTCTATGTTGTATTATGCGCCCTTGACCTAGCAATCAGGCTGGCCATTGTTAGTTTCATATTTGTAGGTAACTTAATATCCGCAGACGATGCGCCTGCGCACTTAGCAAGACAGTTATAGAACCATATGTTCTGTTGCTGCAATAGATGTGCGGAGTTACGCGGCTCGATCGAGTACGTAACAAGTACATCCGTAGCAGCCTTGGCGTGAGGGATATCGCAGATAAGATCGAGGAGGCTCGTCTGCGCTGGTTTGGTCACGTGATACGTAAGCCTCAGGGATACGTGTGACATAGGTGCCTGAACCTACCGGTATCAGGAAAGAGGCCCCATGGGCGACCCAAGAAGCGATGGATTGACATCGCTGAGTCGGATGCGAGAGCCAACGGCGTACGACGCGAAGATGCCGAAGACCGGGCGAAGTGGAGGAGAATGAGTAGGAAAGCGGACCCTGGCAGAGGCTGGGATAAACGCTAGGACGATGATGATGATGTTCTGTCTGACTTTGCCAATGGCAAGCAATGTTTTCAATGACTACGCCACATACGTCAGTTACAGCATATAATATAATATAATATACAGCTACAACAATCCAAAACAAAACCAAATATTTTTACAATGTTACTAACTACTGATATAGGTTCTCAATTTGACATTTAGAATATTATAATGTATTATTAAGCTATCGCGGTTATTATCACACATTTTAAAGATATGTTCCGGGACGACACGACCCGTGACCATGATGCATGCAACTGCTTCGGAATATCGGGCATTGTCCTCAACAAAGGTACGCGGTAGGAAACCCGGAACATAAATTTTAAATTTAGATAATAATAATTATCCCAGAATTTCCGGTGCCGCCGAACGACATTGAGTGTCTGTCATTTTTTTAAAGATATTAATAAATTATATTTTTATATATTTGTTTACAATTGATAATAATTTGTATGTAGGTATAGGTTTTGTCTTTGTCTGTACTTTGTATCAGTTTATCTTGTTTTTATTTTGTTGTATATTTATAAATAAGGGCCTTAGTTGCCTGAAAAATGAAAAAATAAATGAAGAATTAAAAATCGTAATAATCATTTATTAGTTTCTGGTACACAGGTAATTTCGTTATTACAGTTTATAAAAAATTAATCCTCTGTGACTTACCATTGGCATACAAATTTACAACATAATATTGTCAGACGTAATTTTATAAACCACAATAGTTTAATTAATTCTGAAAATAGCACTGATGAATAACGTCAATACTAATTCAAATATCATAAAAAAGTCAATGTCAAACGTAATTACTGAAAACAATAATTATAACAATATTAAATAATAATATCAAAATACAAATTTAATGTAGATAGGTACATGTGTTTTTAATATGTGAGGGTACCCTTACAAAAAAAAATTCTTTGACAGTATAAATTAGAAAATTCCAACTTGATTTGACGGTAATTAAAAAAAATATACATATCTCATTTATCATAAAACCCTTACTATCATAACCCTAATGCAGTTCTCCTTTTCACCTTTTAAGTTACAATCGTGGAAGTAGAACGAAGCGCCGATATTAGCTGCTACCTCATGAAAGGCCATATCGACGGAGGTCTGTTCCCTTAAGAATAAGAATAAATTAATTTACCTTGATAGGTTACATACAAGTAGGTACAAAAAACAAGAATGGTAGGAATACCCACTTAAATGAACTGCGGACCCTGTACGAAGGCAGTCTTGTATCGCAGTTGCCCGTATGTTTAACGTGGTCAAACAATAAGCAAAGTCTTAAAATTAATAAAAAAAAAAAAATTTTTTTTTTTTCATACGGTAGGCAAACAGGCAAGCGGGCCACCTGATGGAAAGTGGTCACCACTGCCTATAGACATTAGCAACACCAAGAGTATCGCTAATGCGTTGCCTACCTCTATAACACGTTGCTCTGGCAGCAAAAGGCAAATGTCACTCCACTGCCAAAGCCACGGTTCCCCAAATCCCCACCCCATGGAGCACTGGAAACCTTACTCACCGGCAAAAACACAATACTATTTAAAAGAGTATGATTTAGCTGCGATATTCTGTAAGGTGGAGGTACTTCCCCAGTCGGGCGGCTCCAATTCGAACGAGATACCCCGCTATGCCCTATCTCTCTTAATTTAAAAAGTTTTGAAACTTTCATCATAGATAGGGTATGCAATGAATTGCCTGGAGAGGTTTTCCCTGGAGAGCACAACATAGAGTTCTACAAGAAAGGGGTGAAAACGTTTTACAGGGTGGCACGCGTGGGTGATGCCCCTGGTATTGCAAACGTCCATAGGCTGCGGTGACTGCTTACCATCAGCCGGCAGGCCGTAAGCTTATTTACCACCTTAGTGGTATAAAAAAGCTAGGGAAATAACAAAGTGAATATTAAATTTAAATAAAAACCTTAAGCTGTGAGTGTTGGAAGAATAACAGAAGCCTGGTTTGCCAGTAATTCCGATCCACTTCCCAACTTTGAACGTTATATCTCCTTCGGCGATATTTTTTATGTTGATGTTGTCTGCCTTGTTGTAACCGATTTTAACGCACCGAAATTCTTTCTCTACCCAATGCTCACAGTATGTAGGTGTGGAGACCATGATGGATGAGAGAAAAACTACGAGAAGTATGACTGTCTTATACATTGTCTACTCAATGACTAGCGCTCAATATCTGCTGTCAATATAAATATTCTTGTCTTTTGCGATAACCCATGGACCTCAAAGAAAACGTCATTCTACACTGGAGCGAAGTGAAAGAGGCAAGGTATGGCCATTTCTTGAGAATTTATTTTGTTGTACATAACCTTCGCATTTGGCCGTGTGGTGTCCGGAAGAGTAGAATAGCACCAACCCCTTACACTCGTGGCATGGCATACGTATCGTATAAGGCGACTAACGTTTTCGAGGCAAAAGATCTGGGGTCTCCGTAGGCTGGGAAATAGGCAGCAGCGTTTTCCAATGTTATATTTATAACACTGCGATCTCCAACCCGCCTGCCAAGCGTGGAGATTATGGCAATAACCTCCCCTTTCGTGGGAGATGCCCTTAGTCCTGCAGTGGACTGCTATGGGCTGTGATGTGAACCTACACATTTAGGGCTTGCAAATATTCAAAAATTTAAATATTCAAATTTTCGAATATTTTTGCTGGTGACATTCGAATATTTGAATATTATTCGAAATATAGTTAAATCTAGAATCAGGGTATTGACTACGCTGACTCCTTCTGGACCATGACGGCCTCGCAGCAGCATTGCAACGACCACTGCAGGCAGGGAGAGGTCTGGTTCGATTTCTTGAAGCAGGTCGATTCGCTCACAGAGCCAAGCAGGGCACTCCTCTAGCGTGTGCTGCGCCGAGTCCTGGTCCGAACCACAATGGTGACACTGCGGTGTCTGCTCCCTCCCTATTCGGTTGAGATATTCACCGAAACAGCCATATCCGGTGAGTATTTGGGTCATGTGGAAAGTCACCCGACCTTTCCTATCCAGCCATGCTTGAAAACATGGCAAGACGGCTCCAATGAACCGCTGCGCGGTCCATGGAGACGCTCGCTCCAGCGGTTTTTTGCGCGCTTGTGGGCCCTTATTTCTTCGCTAGTAGCAGTTCCACCTCTTTGGCGATGGATACGGTAGACTCTCGAATCCATTTATATATTTATTATCCTCGTGCGACCCTGATGGCAATGCGTCGCTCCCGCGGCGGCGAACTTCTTCCTGCACACTGCACCTACCCTACTTCTACCCTGCACCTACCGTTTTTAGGACATTTTATCTTTTTCCCGAGCGACTATTTAAATGACATCCCTAATGTATGAAAGCTAGTACTGTAGAGAGGTCAACTACCCAACCGAATTAGATGAAAATTGGCCTATAATTTAAAATTGGACCCCAAACTACCAAACTGTGAAAATCCCAACAAAATTCATTCCCAGTGACAATCACAGACTGTGATAGTAGTTAGGTTAGAGATGACGGTTAGTACGTGAAGCAAGTTATTTTTTTGCTTGTTTGATACTATACTTGTAGAGATGAGCACCTACTCCACTAGAAAAATCTACAAAAATTACTTGATATTGTAATTTGTTTATCACAGAATCACATAAACAACAATTATTAAAAAGTGACTAGGATACTCAATTGTTGTCCTCACTCAACTCAAATCCACAACCTCCTACCATATGGAGATAAGCCCACCAGGTCGTACGTTGCCATTGAACGACACCGCGCCAATGATTGGCACATTGCCAGCGACTAGTGTACTGCCAGCAACTGGCAACTCTCCAGCCAAAGCCACTTCGCCAGTGCCAACCCTATCACACCCTACTCCCAAAGTCAAGTCCACTCCAGTGGATTGAAAGTCAGTTTTAAAGTTTGGTGTGTCAACATAGCCATTTCTGTCAAAACCAAAAATGCCAGGCAGGCTCCCAGTTAAGCCATAAACTCCAGTAAAGCCAGAATGGCCAGAGATGCCACACAAGGTATTGCCACTTAGGCCAGAAGTAATAACAGATTGGCTAGCAGGTGCAGATTTGATTACAGTTGCAGATATTCTGGAACTTGTAAAGGATGGAGTTGATAATTCCCCCTGGGAAGGAAGGAGCGACAATTGAAGATATCGCTCCAGGTGCTAAAGACGCAATGGACGGAGAAACAGCTGGAGCAAGTCCTGATGAAGTAAGAGATGATGAGGACACGAATCGAGATGATAAATAAGAAGAAGTAATAGATGGTGATGAGATAAGTCCTGGAAGCATTCCTGAGTTGCTGGATACAGTTGCTATACGATTGGAGACTATTCCTGAAGATAAGCTGATAGTCGAGAGCTAGCTGAGACTACCTGTCGAAAACGAGAATAATAGATTATATTAAAATGGTTGTATTCCTTTATTTATTATAAAAATATGATAATCGATGTATAATCATATTTTTGTCAATTTCTTCCAATGGGGACCCGGAGACTGGTTGAACTAAAAAGATTGGAAAGTTACTTATTTGTTTTATTATTTATTTATACATGAAACAAGCTTGACTTAGATCCAGCTTACCTGAAACACAGTGACCTGAAGACAGAATACAAAAGCGGAAAGTTGGCCATTCAATATTTTAAATCAATAAACATAATTATATCATCATCACAGCCCATAACAGTCCACTGCAGGACTAAGGGCCTCTCTCGCGAAAGGTGAGGTTATTGTTATAATCTCCTCGCTTGGCAGATGGATTGGAGATCGCAGTGTTATAAATATAACAATGGAAAACGCTGCTGTCCATTTTCCAGTCTACGAAGACTATAGATCTTTTACCACGAAAACATTAGTCGCCTTGTACGACACCCACGAGCGTAAGGGGTTAGTGCTTTTCCTACTCTGCCGGACACACGGAAAGATAGAAGTAGATATAAACCTCAAAGTGGATGATATTACCAATAATTTCCGATACTATACCTTAAATTTCAAAGAAATTTAGTAACTTAAATATTGCGAAAATAAATTTGATTAAAAAATGTTTGTATTATTATAATTACGTAGTGGAAGTCATAATCTTATCTTGTTTTCTACCTACATACATAAATCCTTATCAGCATTACATTCTGTAATAATATGTCAAGTTAAGTAACTTGTTAATATTTAAAGCCCATGATAAGCCCGATATGTATTAATTCAATTCTATTTGTCTTGTTGACACCCTCAATTTTATTATTTAAAATGGCTTTCAAACTCATCCTTGTTTGCGCTTCAGCTTTTTTGTTGGAGGTAAATTGAATTATTATTATATAGAATTGTATTATATAGAATTGTTGATATAATTCTATATAATTATCCGAATTGTGTAAATACATCTCAGACCATTCCCATTTTTACCCTCGATTACAAAATTATAGGGTTCCCGGTGGCATTTTTCGTGGGCATCCAGCGTAAATTGACCCTCCTCAGCATAATGTTATGCCGCTTGCCGCGAACCACAACGCTGGTTTTCAGTGGGCCCCGTAATATCCCACCGACGCTGCACCGACAATACCCACTTCAAATAAATAAATACCTACTATCCAACCAATAAAATGAATTTATATATCATATAGTTAGAGTTAGTGCCGTTATTGGTCGTCATCCTCAACAACTCTCCAGTCCCTTGAGTCACCTCAACATTATTGGAAGGATTTTCCACAATCTCCACACTTTGAAGACGGGTTGTAACAATAGAACAGAAAATGTTGCTTACCAGTTTATAGTAAACAATCATTTTTCCCTGTAGGTATATATGTTCCCTTCCTAAGCCAAAGACTTCTTATTTATCGTACTTCAAATCTGCCCATCGTTCTTAATTTACATAACTTTATCTTTTTCAGCTTACGTCATCCCAATGTACTGAATTCAAGGCCGCCAATACCGATTTCAGGACTGACAACCTATTACCAAGCATATCAACGACATTATCATCATCACCTAGCTACATCTCAGGAAGCAACTTGGCATCTTCAAATGGAGGAGCCTTTATCTCTGGGAGGAGCTTAGAATCTTCAAATGGAGGCTTCATATCAGGGAGCAGTTTAGCATCTTCAAATGGAGGCGTCATCTCAGGGGGCAGTTTAGCATCTTCAAGTAGAGGAGCCCTCATCCCAGGGAACAGTTTATCACCTTCAAACGGAGGCTCCTTTATCGTCCAGAGTTATTCGTCTATCGCCCCAACTGGCATATCAGTGTTCTCCGACAAATTAGCTATCGAAGGCCCTCTGGCAGTAACTGGGCAGTTGCCTTTTGCTGCCACAGTGGCTTTAGATGGATCCGTCCCGTCTACTGGTCAAGCTATCGCAAACTACTCCTGCGGTGATGGTAACGTTGCTATCGTCAGTGAGTCTGTGAACTTGGGACAAGCTGCTCAATCCAGGTCGAGCTATTTGCCAACAAATGCTTACGGGTTGGGTGCCCAATTGACTTCAGGCAACTTGGGTTCTGTGGGTGGATATAGAGTCCAATTAGCTTCAAACAACATGGGTATGGGTAACTTGGGTGGATATCGGCGTGTACAATCTGCTATTTATTAGTATATTTAATTAGTTTAATCATGTATTTATTTGTGTTGTCTAATAAATAAGTGTTGTTTATTCTGTTGTTTGGTTTTTAATATATCCACGACTCCTACGAGTAATGACCCAGGGATGTTGACAACGATGTTGTATACATACGTAAGTTGGTGTATATTGCCTGCGAGTGTTTTTTCTGATTCTCTGAGTGAATAGGCTGTTCCATGACGGGCATGCTTCATCTTCGGCCGCATCATCACTTACCAACAGGTGAGATGGCGGTCAAATGCCTGTCTTGTCTAAATATAAAAAAAAACTATATATACTGTTAGACTGGTAGAGAAAGCTACGAAGCTTTAAGTCCACCATTGTACATTCCGCTATTGTACATGAAGTTTTAAATAAATAATTTAGAGAATATTGTAGTTGAAGAGGTATATAGGTACGTGTTATATTCATCCATCACTACGGTCTATTTACGAGATTGAAACACATACTATGTTATATAGGTTGCAAGGTTTTCGTGAGATTTTAGTTTACTTTCACTACACATATCATCGGGTTTGTTACCATGGTTAGTATTATTTTTACCTCGTTATTTCGACGCAGTTGCATGCGTCATGGTCACAAGAAATCTGGTGCCGCAGTGTGAAGACGCTCCTAACGCATTATTGAAGTAAAAATAATACTAACCGTGATAAATACTTTGTATTGCTGGGCGGCTGCTTAACGTAGGACCTGGCATTGTACATACACCAATACCTAGGCCAACCGTATAATGCGTAATCTTTCTGAAATGCGTCTGACGACGTTAAGGAAATGTTGTCGGACAGAAAACGTCCTTAGGTAACGAGGAGCGTTACAATTTTTCGAACCGGCATTTTCAAACTGGCGCGCGTTTGTAAAATCCCTAGTTATGCGGTAAATAAATAATCTTGACCATGATGCGGAAAGTCGGTGGCCGAATGGTTAAGGACGTTGGAGGGAGATGGAGTATATCCAGCTTTGTTTGTGTCTCATAGCGGAAAGGCATTTCACCTGACACATTATATACATTTATTTAAGTATATATTATAATTTATTAACACATTATTATTCTTATTATATTAGTTTATTGTATTCACATTATATTTATCGACTGTAGGCAATGATAGACGCACGTACTAGGGGGTAGCAGTCCGGACCTCACTCCGCGGGACCCGCGGAAGACCAGCGCCGCGGCTTTGGCCGCGGCTCATGCTGAGCGAGGTCCCTTTATCAACTGGGAGGGCCACAGCACGGCAATGTCAACTCGACATTTTTATAATGGCAAAAATTTGTTTGTAATTTGATGTGTTGATGTATATGTCTTTTTCCTTTTTTTGTTTATGTTGTGTTGTGACGTTTCTAGTTATAATAAATGAGTTATTATTATTATAAGGTATCTGACTCGTAAGCGAGAGGTACCGGGTTCGAATCCCGCTGCGGCCATGTACCAATGACTCTTTTCTGAGTTATGTACATTAGTTGACTGCTAACCGATACTGTTACGATAAGGGAAAACATCGTTATGTCACTCTTGGCTGTGATCGAGACTTGGCAAATCAGAAAATCACAGTAGAGTGACTGCCATCTGATCTCCGTGACCCATTTAACAAGAGAAAATGACGATATTGGATCATGGTTCCACAACCAATAAAAAAAATGGCGGCGTGACCCATCGCTGTTGTGGGGTGTACTAATTTACTCCTGTCACGGATCGAGCCCGTAGTTATTTATCATAATATTTCATGCAACTGAGGCCCATTTTTATAAATACACAAACAACATAAATACAAAATAAACTGATACAAAATACAGACAAAGATAAAACCTATACCCACATACAAATTATTATAAATTGTAAACTAATATATTATACTTTATTGATATCCTAAAACCTAACTGGCACTTAATGTCGTTCGGCGGCACCGGAAATTCTGGATCGCCCACGGAATCGCCTGTACACCACACCCTTCGGCCAGTAACCTTCCCTCATGAAGAAATCCAAATCTAAGGTGGGAACCAACGCCACGAACGAGTTGAATGTACGTTCATGGCTTGATTCCAAGCTGGACCCTCACGAGGTACTTCTCGTACACCTGCCGTTTCGGAGATGGAGGTGGGGTATTGGTTGCAAACAATTCCATCCCCTTACACAGAAACCCTAACTGAGTGCATTAGCTGAACACTAACGAAAGAAAGAGGAAAGAAAAGACATTTATTACACCGAGCAAACCACGACCCAATAAAAGATACATAATTGACAAAAGATAGATAACAATAATAAAAAACATTTTAAACAATACGTAGCCTCCCATGCCACTGTCGGTGCCGCGGCGGCAAATATAAATGATACTCAGCATTTGCTGTGAGGCGCAAGAAGAGACACATAGCGCTGATATTCTGTGGGCCCAACGGATGCTCTTACGAAGGGAGAAAACATCTTGAGGAAAGCTACACATTCAGGCGACCGAATGTGAAACTATAATCCGATTACTCTGATAACAGTAGGCGTATTCACAATGATTCGAAACCGTTTCCGAACGATTCGACGCAAAATTCGTAAGCGGCGTAAGAAAACTGTTATTCAGAATCCCGATAGATTCCACGGAAACTCTACTCTCTATAACATATGAAAATTTTATCAAAATAAACTGACCACATTTTCCTAAGAACTTTTGCGGGGTCCTTTGTCGATTCCTATTGAAAGACAAGCAGATGCAGTTAAAATCTAGTACAGTAGAAACTTATGAGTCTAAATTGCAATCGCAATCGAGTAATGTAAAATTGCCTAAAATCGAAATTCCTAAGTTTTCCGGTAACTATTCTGAGTGGCCGAGTTTTCGAGATTTGTTTCTGTCTCTAGTTCACAAAGAGAGCACCATTGATAATGTGCAGAAGCTTCACTATCTTAAAGGTTGTGTTACCGGTGAAGCAGAGCAATTATTGCGGCACATTTCATGCACTGGGGATAATTATAAATTATGTTGGGATCAATTAGAGGGTCGTTACAATAATAAAAGGTTCCAAGCTAATTGTATTCTTAAAAGGTTGACTAATCAAAAGGTTATACAATCTGAATCATCCACTGCAGTTAAGCAGTTATTAGATACAACCAAAGAATGTTTGAACGCATTAAAAAACTTAGGTATCGATACTAGTACTTGGGATACTATTATAATCTTTTTAATAAGCCAAAAGTTAGACTCTGAATCACGTAAGCAGTGGGAACAAAAAGTTTGTGAGTCATCTCAGAGTTTGCCTACTTTTAAAAAATTTCAAGAGTTTTTAGAGACTCGTTTCAGGTCAATTGAGTTTTTAGATACAAAGGCACAGAGAAACGACAAACCTAATTACAGCCATGTTTCCACTACTCAACAGCCTACATGTTTATATTGCTCTGATAGTCACAAATTGGCAAACTGTAAAAAGTTCGCAAAAGATGATGTTGATTTGAGGCGTAATTTTGTCCAGACTCACAGATTATGTTTTAATTGTTTAGCTCCTAACCATTCCGTTTATCAATGCAACCAGTCCACTAGATGTCATATTTGCAAGAAAAAGCATCATAGTTTGCTTCATACCAAACTTCCCAATAATTCAGCTAATGGTTCAACCCGAGCTAATCAAACGACAGACGGCAGAGTGGTTGCCACCGTTGTTGGTGAAAAGCCAACTCAGCAGTCGTTGCAGGATCAAGGTCAGGGTTCAAATGGTCCAATTGTTTCTTGTTCATCAAGTAATTGCAGCCAAGTTTTATTAGCTACGGCTTTAGTAAAAGTTAATTCAAACAAGAACAACACTCTTGTAGTTTTAAAGGCCTTGTTGGATCAAGGTTCTCAAGCCTCATTTGTGACTGAAGAAGCAGTTCAGATGTTAGGTCTCAGGAAAATACCGGAAACAAGTCTCTTATCAGGTTTAGGCGGTGATCAGAGTTCGCATTTAAGATCGAAATCCTCTGTAGTTCTAAAGATTCAATCTCGTCTAGATCCAAGCTTTATTGTGACAGTTAAAGCTCATGTTTTAAAGAGACTTACCACATTTTTACCAAGTAAAAAGGTGTCAGTTCAGGTACTGCCTACATCACTCACGTCTATAACTCTAGCAGATCCCTCATTTCACATGCCGAATAAGATAGATCTGCTTTTGGGTGCGGAAGTGTATAGCCAGATCTTGTTGGAAGGGGTACTCAAGGGTCTGTCGGGTTCTATTATTGCACAACATACTAGACTCGGTTGGATCCTCTCTGGCAAAATAGATGATAATTTTGCACCAACGAATCAGGACAGAGTGACTTCCAATAGCATAGTCAGTATGCATTTAACTCATCTCAATGAGAATGAGCTTTTAAAGAAATTTTGGGAATTGGAGTCAGATCATTCTCTTACAATTAAGAGACATTACTCAAAGGAGGAAGAGAAATGTGAAAAGTTGTTCGCACAAACAACTTCAAGAGATGATTCTGGCCGATTCGTTGTCAAATTACCATTCAAGTCGGAAAACCCGTCTTGTAAGTTTGGCAATTCTAAACAAATTGCTCACAACCGGTTTCTTTGGTTAGAGAAACGTTTGTTAAAAAATCTTGAACTAAAGAGTGAATATTCCAAGGTGCTTAATGAGTATCTTAGTTTGGGACACATGGAAAAGGTAACTCCAATGGACATCTATAAGCCAGGAGCAGTTTATCTGCCTCATCATGCAGTCGTCCGCCAAAATAGGACTACAACCAAAGTTCGTGTAGTCTTCGATGCCTCAGCTAAGGGCACAAACGGCATTTCACTAAACGATAACTTAATGGTTGGTCCAACTCTTCAGCCAGAATTACGGCACTTAATAATGCGGTGGCGATGTTATCCAATTTCACTTGTCGCAGACATTGTAAAAATGTACCGACAAGTGAAAGTAGCGGAGGAAGATATAGATTTTCAGCGCATCCTCTGGCGTGAAAATCCAAGTGCTGAAATAGAGCATTTTAGACTATTAACAGTCACATTTGGAACTTCCTCTGCCCCATATTTGGCTGTACGCGCTCTACAAGAATTGGCTCATCAAGAAGGACATAACTTTCCATTAGCAGCAGATAGAGTCCTTCGTGATTTTTATATGGACGATCTAATGACCGGCTGTTACTCCGTAGAAGAGGGTGTCCAAGTTTATACTCAAATTGTACAATTGCTCAATGGAGGAGGCTTTCCTCTTCAGAAGTTTGCGAGTAACAGTAAAGAATTACTTTACCAACTCCAATTGGAAAGTAACAACTCTAAAGAGGTTAGAGAAATTAAGATCGACGAAGTGATGAAAATATTAGTACTTACATGGAATCGAGAAACAGATTACTTTCAATGCGTAGTTAAACTTTCTACTGTGGACAAGCTCGTAACAAAAAGGAAAGTTATATCGGATATAGCACGTCTCTTTGATCCTTTAGGCTGGATAGCACCTGTTGTCACTAAAGCTAAGATTTTTATACAGCAACTATGGTTGTCTGGTATTGGATGGGACAGCGGGTTGCCGAGTCAACTGCTTAAAGATTGGACTCTATTTAGAACCGATTTAACAGTGCTTGAGGCTGTAACTGTTCCACGTTGGATCAAATCGTGCAGGGATGACAGATGTTTCGAACTGCATGGATTCTCAGACGCGTCAAATGCAGCATATGCGGCTGTGGTCTATGCTCGCATTATTAATAGTCAGGGCAATGTGTATGTGAGTCTGATCACATCTAAAAGTCGCGTAGCACCTATCAAACAAGTCTCTATTCCGCGATTGGAATTATGCGGTGCAGTACTGCTATCGAGACTTTTGAGTGAGGTTGCTATGACTTTACAGGTGCCTAGTCATAACATTCATGCATGGACTGATTCAACGATAGTTCTCGCCTGGCTAAGTAGTCACCCCAGCCGGTGGAAAACCTTTGTCGCAAACCGCGTATCTGAAATTCTCAGTATCACAGATAGTAATCAATGGTCACATGTCGTTTCCAAGGAAAATCCAGCTGACTGTGTATCACGTGGAATGCTAGCTTCAGACTTCATTAACAATCAGCTCTGGAAACGGGGTCCTGAATGGCTGTATCTTGAAAAGATGAGCTATGAAAAGGCTACTCTTGGTGATACGAAGCTCGAAGAAAGAAAACCTAAGTTGACATGCCATTTAACTACTGACGAAGATGACAGCATCAGGAATTTATTGAAAAAGTTTTCATCACTGACAAAGCTCGTCCGTGTCGTCGCGTTCTGTAAACGAGTTATAAACTGGAACCAACCTGAAAAAAGAAAAACCTCTACCTGGTTAAGTACAAAAGAATTGCAAGATTCATTACTTAACTGTATCAAGTTATGTCAGAGAGTAGAGTTTCAGCAGGATATAGAGTCTGTAAAAAGCGGAAAGTTGAAGAAAAACAACAAACTTTCGTCTTTGTGCCCATTTTTTGACTCAAATGGGATATTGAGAGTTGGTGGAAGATTACAGAATGCAGGATTGATTTCATTTGACATGAAGCATCCGGTTGTTATTCCACATAAATCCCATTTTACAAAGTTGTTAGTTTTAGATGCACATATTAAAACTATGCACGGTGGTCCTCAGCTCACGCTGAATTACTTAAGGTCTAAATATTGGGTTATCGGTGCGAAGAATTTGGTTAGACTATGTGTACATAAATGTATTACTTGCATTCGTTACTCTACGCAAACTAACCAGCAAATGATGGGTGAGCTTCCTGAAGCGAGAACCACTGCACATAGACCTTTTATAAGGAGTGGTGTTGATTACGCAGGGCCGATCAATGTTCGAACCACAAAGGGTCGTGGTCACCATGCTACGAAAGGGTACATATGCTTGTTTGTGTGTATGGCTACAAGAGCCATCCACTTGGAAGTCGTCAGTGACATGACTTCGGAGACCTTTCTCGCTGCTTTCAAGCGTTTCGTAGCTCGTAGAGGTCATGTCGCCGAACTATGGAGTGACAACGGTACCACATTCGTAGGAAGTGCACGAGCATTGGAAGAACTGTTCGATTTGGAAAGGTCTAGTGTGGCAGTGGAAATTGCTGACTGGTTAGCTTCAAATGGCACTTCTTGGCATTTTATCCCTCCCCGTGCTCCAAACTTTGGAGGACTGTGGGAAGCAGGCATAAAATCAACCAAACATCACCTTAAACGAGTGATAGGAGACAGTACCATAACATTTGAGGAGCTGACGACTGTGCTGTCTCAAATTGAGGCATGTCTCAATTCGA
This sequence comes from Blastobasis lacticolella, assembly GCA_905147135.1. Taxonomy (NCBI): domain Eukaryota; kingdom Metazoa; phylum Arthropoda; class Insecta; order Lepidoptera; family Blastobasidae; genus Blastobasis; species Blastobasis lacticolella. The sequence goes on from LR990067.1 coordinate 3,951,089, forward strand.
GACCATTGTCGCAATTATCCAATAATGCTGAAGATCCCAACCCCTTAACTCCTGGTCATTTTTTGGTAGGTGAACCCTTAGTTTTGATTCCTGACCTTAATTATGAACAATCCAATTTAAGTAATTTAAAGCGATGGCGTTTAACACAAAGAATAGTTCAAGATTTTTGGCGTAGATGGTCACATGAATACTTGACACAACTGCAACAGAGGTTTAAGTGGACTGAACAGATTCCTGAACCCGAGATTGGAAGTGTTGTTCTGGTTAAGGAGGACGATTTACCGCCGGCTAGATGGCTCTTTGGACTGGTTGTTGATAAACATCCGGGATTGGACAAACTCACACGTGTTGTCAGTCTCAAGTATAAAGGTCACATTATTAAGAGACCTTTGTCAAAACTTATATTATTACCTGTTAAGGATTAGTAAAGATTTTCTTTTGTTTTATCCTAGGATTTGATCGTATGATTTGTAATACTAAGTTATAGATAAGTTGTTAATGTAGCAAATTAAGATAGTCAGTTTATATAGCAAATTAAGTTTATATCTTTTATCAAATATTATGTAAAGTAAGTTGGAATTTTGTGACACCTTGTGTTGTCGATGTAAAAACTGTTTATTTTAATAGTTCTTTAACTGGACTAGGTCCATGGCGGCCGGAATGTTCAGACGACCAAACAGTAAAGATAAAGGTGATATAGTATGTAGTACCAACTATTGCCACTAGATGGCGCTGTTACAAATTTGTGTACTTTCTACATCGCGGTAGCAAGTTGTCGCATACAAATTATATATAGAATTTAGTTTTTGTAATAAATGATCCATTTTGAGCCTTATTTAAATTGTTTTATTTTTGGGAAATTTTGGGGTTTGTTCAGTATCTGAATCCGATTTCCGAGCCATTGTGAATACGGCTACTGGATCACCGAAGTCGGACGGCAATCACTGTACTGTAAATACCTGATCTACTAAATCCTGGATCATGGTCTAGGAGGACCCCAGGACATTAACTCCAAGATGGAATAAGAAGAAAGTTATTAGGTACCGACACTTCCAATATAAATATGACACTCCTAAGATTTTATTTATAGCAAAGTTTGTAGTTTGCATTTCTACGAAGACTGTTGCTATACTTTTTATTTAATTATCATGGAATTCTCATAATGCCTAATAGCATTATGAGAATAGGTTAGTATGCCTGAAACATTCCGGCACCGCATCCGCTGCCCTTTAGGTTGCTGATGTCCAGGACGACGGTGGCCGTTTTCCATCAGGTGGATCATCCGTGTGCCTCCCTAAATAGACAACGTTTGCAGTGATAAAAGTATTCATTGTTAGGTACATTTAATAGTAGTTTACTATTTATAGGGCATTTTTTATGTTAACAGGCAAGCGGGCCACCTGTTCGAAAGTGGCCACCGCCGACTATGGACATCAGCAACACCAGGGGCGCTACCAATGCGTTGCCCGCCTCCAAAGACCTCTAATGTACCTCTTGAATAATCCCATGACATAATCCAAAGAAATCACTGTGGCTGGGAGGTCATTCCCCGTCCCAATCTTACGAGCGAGAAACGTTCTTTTAAACCTTCGCGTGGACGCCTGAAGGCAAAACGAAGCCCCATTGCTCGTAAGTAAAGTAAAGTAATGTAAAACACATTTATTTCACTCAGTCTCACAGCACAAAATTCTTAAATATTCATTAAGTAAAAAAAGCAGAGACATAGACGAAAAAAGGAATAAAAAGGATACTCTAATCTCGTTACCTGTGCCATGTGGAGAGTGCAATGGGGCCACACTCAGCATATACCACGACAGTCGCCTTGACGCTGATTTTCAGTGGGCCCCCTAGTGATGCACGAACAAAAATTCCACAAGCAATAAATAAATAAATATTATTTGTTTAAATACATAACACTATATATGAGTATACAGTGCTGCTGCCGCTCATGTCATCTGTCACAAATAGCCTGTGAAGATACCAGAAATTATCCTACGTCATCTAGTTCAAGAAGTATGCTACTTTGTAGCGATAGTAGGTACCTACCTTGTGGTTTAGTAGATCCACAAAACGTTGGTCTTGTACACATAAACCTTCTGAAATAAATTCTCTAAGTGATGTTGAAAACCGCATGAAATCCGTTGAGTGGATAAGGAGGAGTTACCGGACAGACCGACGCTGCTATGTATGTTACGTTGGTGATAACATGTTGCCTTGCGGGACCCCACCTCATCTGTGGGAGAGTGGTAAATACCACGGGGAAATCCCCAGCCCGCCTATTCCTAGGCGTTAGGGATACAGCGGAAGCCTATATTATTTATAGTTCATATTACAGTTTTACAGCATTTGAATACACTTAAAGTATAAGTACATAATTGTTGAAATGCCAATGACAAAACTGCATTTTTAGAATAAGCTACGTAGTGCTAATTATTTTATTATTGTAACAACTGCGATTCCAAATGAATTTTCTCCCACGCACACTAAGGTTGTGGTATGAACTGCCTGGAGAGGTTTTCCTTGGAGAGTACAATATGGAGTTCCTCAAGAAAGGCGTGAAAATATTATTACGGGGTCGGCAACGCGTGGGTGATGCAACTGGTATTGCAAATGACAATAGGCTGCGGTGACTGCTTGTCGTCATATTTTTTTGTATGGAAACTGTAAGAGAATTGAACTTACAGAAAATATGACGTCATAACGATGGTTCCCGTCTCAAATTGCCGGCTGCGTTGGCTGCTTGCCATCAAGCAGGCCGTAAGCTTGTTTACCACCTTTGTGGTATAAAAAAAAACTGCTGTTGGCTTTCCTTAAGTAAATAATAAATAATTTTTTTGTGTCACTAAGGTGCTTGCATGCTTACTGGCCGGCCTGATGGAAAGTTCGCAGCATATAGACGTTTGAAAATCAAGGGTATCCTTTCTTGGAGAACTCCATGTTGTACTCTCCACGGAAAACTTTTCTAAGGAGTTCATTCCACAACCTTAGTGTGCACAGCTGTCCACAGCTCATAAGCGATGGCATTGGAGTTAGGAGGTCGGATCCTTGCTTGGTAAACTTATCGCCGACATATTGAGTATCTAATCTAAGGATTGCCAGACTGAAGTGGAAGTGGGCAGGGCACATAGCTCGAAGAACAGATGGCCGATGAGGCAGTAAAGTTCTCGAGTGGCGACTACGTACCGGAAGACGCAGCGTGGGTAGTCCCAAGGTAGACCGACGACCTGGTAAGGATCGCAAGTACTAGCTGGATGCGGAAAGCATAGGACCGGCCTTTGTGGAGATCTCTGGGAGAGGCCTATGCCCAGCAGTGGGAGTCTTCTGGCTGATATGATGATGATGATATGGTTAAGTAGGTTGGGTCGTTAGGTATAGTCCTTATTTGGACTTTCGTTTCTTTGATTTCCCCCCGGTATCACAGTACCTAATAATGTAGCCGACTCGTAAGCGAGAGGTACTGAGCCACTATATATACCACTGCAGCCAAATATCAATGACTCTTTTCTGAGTTATATGCATTAGTTGAACACTAACCGCTATTCTGACGGTGAGAGATAACATCGTGATAAAACCTGCACATTTAGGCGACTAAATGTGCAACAATGATCCAATATGGTCAGGTTCCCCTGGTAGCAGGGTCACGGAGGGCAGATGGCAGTCGCTCCACTGTAATTACCTGATCTACTAAATCCTGGATCATGGTCAAGGCGGACCCCTTGCCTTCGCGCGCGAAAGCACAACCGGGGCATTTTTATACCACTAAGGTGGCAAACAACCCTCCGGCCTACGGATGGTAAGCAGTCACCGCAGCCTATGGACGATTGCCATACCAGGGGCATCGCCCACGTGTTGCTGACCCCGTCAAAATCTTTTCACCCCTTTCTTGAAGAACGCCATGTTGTACCCTCCAGGGAAAACCTCTCCAGGTAGTACAACCCACTACCATAGTGTGCGTGGGAGAAGGTTCCTTTGGAACTGCGCAGTTCACTACCAATCATCAGTTAGTTAGTTAATCGCCAAGATGATCACAGTATCTAATAGAGGGAGGCAATCTTACTTACTTTATTACTTACTTTGATTTTTACTATGGTTTTAACAATATGTAGGATAAGGTTCGATGTCGAAAAAAAAAAATCGTGGACAAATTCACACAGCGCCATCTAGCCCCAAACTAAGCAAAGCTTGTGCTATGGGTGCTAGATAATTGATATACTACTTAAATACTTTTAAATACATACTTATTATACATACAACACAGAAATTAAAATTCATCATTTCAATTTCTGCCCGGCCGGGAATCGAACCCGGGACCTCTTGCGTGGCAGCTTCGGCATGTTGACCATTGAACCACTCAGGTCGTCAATTCAATCATCAGGTCATTACAATTTGTAACGAAATATTTACCAAAGACAGTTATCGAAGTGTTGCAAAATTTCGTAGGTAAGTATTATAAAATTTTATATGATAATTCTTACTCATTACTCATTATTTCGTGACGAATTTGCTTCAATAAAATAATGCAATACACAACGTTTATTGATAAGTAAGTAATTGGATATAATATAAAAGGATGCGTTCTATTTTACATGACATCAAGTAGTTACTTGGGTTTCGATAACAATGGCTGCCTCCAAAGTTGTGTTTTTGTGCTTTACCCTGTTTTTGTTGCATGTAAGTATATTTTTTATTTAGATCAATATAATTTATGGAGCATCGGTAGCCAAGTGGTTAAGGTATCCAACTCGTAAGCGAGATGTAACGGGTTCGATTCCCACAGCGGCTATATACTAATGACTCTCCACCGCTCTTTAGATCTCCTTTCAGAGGGTCTAAGGTTGGCTGGAAGAAATCCCATTGAAGGATAAGCCCGCCTTTGCTTTGTAAAATGATATTTTTCTCACTACTGTATTTCTTTTCAATGCAATAAAGAGTTTACATACATACATACTCTTTCTGAGTTAGTTTAATGCTCTGTAAATTCCTACGTAGTGGTGACCACTTTCTGTCAGGTTTCCTGTTTACCTATTTGTGTACCGATTCAAATAAAAAAGCACTTGATCATGCGTACGTACATAAACCTCATATTCCAACGCAACATGTATGGGAAAGTTTATGTTAAAACATTTCTTGTGTATCTGATTTCCACCTACTTAATTCTATTTTAAACATTACATTTTTATTTTTAGAACACTCAAGCGTACTCTATCTTAGCCCCGAGCGGCTCCAACTCCGTCAACTCCATCTCCTCCAGCAACAATATTGGAAGCTTCAACTCTGGAAATGACGTCGTGGCTACCAACAACGTCTTGGCAACGAAGTTCAACGGCTTGAATGGCAACACAATCACTGGTCTCACCACCACCAGCGATGTAATGTCAAATTCTGGCCCCTCCGTCTCCGATATCTCATCGAGCAATAACATCATATCGTCCAACATAGGAGGCGCAAGCGGTACAACTATCAACAAGATTTCGTCCGAAAACAACGCCTACTCGACCAACTATGGCAGATTCGGCAACGCTGTCAACGATATTTCTTCTACCAACTACATAGGGTCTACTGGTGCTGGCGCCATCAACGATATCAAGTCCCGTAACAACATATATTCCAACAACAACGGCTACGGAAGTTCCTTCAACGACATATCTTCTGCAAATAACATCGTGTCATCCGGCACTGGACGCTCGACCAACATTATCGATTCCAACAACAACATCTTCTCCAACAACTACGGCCAATTCAGACAGAACGTTGCCTCTGTGTCCTCCAATAACGCCATAGCGAACAACGTTGGTTCATACACTCCTCAGTACATATCAAAATTCACCCAGAATACTCCTAAAGTTAATATGCCAATGATACCAGCTGTGAGTGTCAAGCAAGCGCCTCTTGTAACAGGTAGTTCCCTGAACCTTGCATTGCCTAGCAATCTTGTGACACAAAACTTCAACACAAACATGCCCCCAGCCGCTTTACTGAGCGAACTGTTATCTGGCAACAAAATTCAGCCAATCATCTCCGAGATAATACCAAACCTGCAAGTTGGGGAGATGACTCTGTCTGGAGATTTACCCATTGGCGGGAATATTAAGGTCTGTGGCTGCTTCCCGGTCTATGGCATGGTCGGTGTGGAGGGTACTGTGCCTTCTTCTGGCACAGCCGCCGTTGATACTGGCTGCAATTTTCCCGCTCAAGTTCTGGAGCCAGGGTGCGCCTGCCAGAAATAAGTTTTGGTCTAAGACCTCTTTAGTCGTTGTGTAGTTTTTGTCGTTCTTTTTTTGAATAAATAAATTATTACTGTGTAAATTACTGCTTTATTATTTATTCGGCTTTTCGCTAACGGATTGTGCGGGTCAAACAAAAAGATAAAACACATATAACATTTAAAGGATTTTGATAAGAAATCGCGTTTAGTAAATCTGAAAGCGATATCCCAGCAAAATAACGGACCCTGGTAAAACAATAATCACCATCACCAGGTAAGACCATGATCCAGGATTCGGCAGGTCAGGTAATTACAGTGGAGCGACTGCCATCTGACCTTCATGACCCTGCTACCAGGGAAACCTGACCAGCGGGGCTATTTGCTAACTCAGTTGACAACTGTATTTGACACTAGATAATTCTACACCACGTCATCTACGTTGAAAACTGGCAATAGCGTCTACCAAATTAGAGTAGTGTCAGATTTTTTTATGTCAAATTTAGTTGTCCACTGAGATAGCCGATAGGCCCTCAGATTGGATCATGGTTACACATCCAGTCGCCTGAATGTGCAGGTTTCATCACGATGTTTTCCCTCACCGTAAGAGCATCGGTTAGTATTCAACTAATGTACATAACTCAGAAAACAGTCATAGGTACATGGCCGGAGCGGGATTCGAACCCGGGACCTCTGGCTTACGAGTTGCATACTCTAACCGCTCGGCCACCGACGCTCTTCACGCGTAACATAATAGATATACAAAAATATACCTTATTCTATGAGCTATACATTCCACTTTGATCTGCTCTTACGCTTTTGCTTCTAAATTTAGATAACCACATTTTGCCTAAAGGCTAACCCTCTCTTTCTTTCTAGTCTAACATCGCTTTGGAAAAGAAAATCGGATTGTTGGATTTTTATAGGTATTGCCTAGGGAAGCACACGGATAAAAACTCAAACTCATACTCAAAATTTCTTTATTGATTAGGATATTAAATATATATTTCAATCGTCAAAAAGGAAAGGGGTAGGAACATTTTTTTTATGTCATACAGTAGGCAATCAGGCAAGCGAGCCACCTGCTGACACCTATAGACATTAGCAACACCAAGGGTATCGCCAATGCGTTGCCCACCTCTATAAGACGTTGCTCTGGCAGCAAAAAAACAAATGCCCCTCCACTGCCAAAGCCTCGGTTCCCCAAATCCCCACCCCATGGAGCACTGGAAACTGGCATTAATATGTCGGTTGTGCTCACGCTTGCGAGGGCCCGAGGTCCGCGTAGCAACCGGATAGAAAACGCGCTGAAGTGTATTGGCGCGCTAATCACGCGGTACTAAGGACTTGACTCTTGAACCGCAGGTTGCAGAGGCCCTAGTAGACCGGTCCGTCTTAGTAGAGGCTCTATAGAACGCTCCCATACAGAACCTTAAAAAATCATCATCATCATATCAGCCAGAAGACGCCCACTGCTGGGCATAGGCCTCCCCCAGAGATCTCCACAAAGACCGGACCTGTGCTTTCCGCATCCAGCTGGTACCTGCGATCCTTACCATGTCGTCGGTCCACCTTGTAGGAGGCCTACCCATGCTGCGTCTACCGGTACGTGGTCGCCACTCGAGAACTTTACTGCCCCATCGGCCATCTGTTCTTCGAGCTATGTGCCCTGCCCACTGCAACTTCAGTCTGGCAATCCTTAGAGCTATGTCGGTGACCTTGGTTCGCTTGCGGATCTCCTCATTTCTGACTTGATCGCGCAAAGAAACTCCGAGCATAGCTCTTTCCATTGCCCTTTGGGTAACAGTGAGCCTTAAAAAATATATTGTAAATATTTTCTTTCTTTTGCACGTTCGTCGTTGCTTCACGGACCCCGGGCCCTCGCGAGCGTGAGCACAACCGACACATTAATGCCAAGATGAGATAAGATGCTATACAAAGGGAAAATAGATTGACACCCGAGGAAAACGAACTCGATTGCCATCGGACAATTATCATTATCGATTAAAGTTGTCGAACGTGATAAATCACCACATACGCTTACACATCTTACACAATTACGATACGTAATTGTTACGAATATGTTAGTTTATCTAACGACGAAGATAGTGGTAATATTTACAAACCATCGATTGCGTTAATGATTTCTGTGAAAGTTAACTGACCGACCACAGCATTAAAACTCAAAATACGCTATATAGGTTTAAGACTTTCGTTGTTATTTACTACACTTTCATAGACATAGGACATAGACATTATTTATTTTGACATCATAATACAATAGATATTGAATAAGTTATAATTCTAAATCTAAGTTCTACTTATAGGTAGGTATCTATTAATAACCTACATAAATAAAGATATAGGAACACGGAGTCATGCGATGTAAAAATGGACCCCAACTCAGCATTAGCTGCAAGAGAACGATGCAGCGCTGATTTTATGCGGGACCTTTTCGATCATTTTATCGCACATATTATCGAGTTTATTAACACGGTTAGTATTGTTTTTACGACGCCGTGTGGTGACCGGCAGAGAAGAATAGCACCAACCCCTTACACTCGTGGCTGTCGTACAAGGTGACTAATGTTTCGAGGCAAAAGATCTAGAGTTTCCGTACGCTGGGAAATGGGTAGCAGCGTTTTCCATTGTTATATTCATAATACTTTCATAAAACATCTCCAACCCGCCTGCCAAGCGTGGAGATTATGGCAATAACCGCTCCTTTCGTGGGAGAGGCCATTAGTCCTGCAGTGGACTGTTATGGGTTATGATGATATGTTATGATTTCGACGCAGTTGCATGCGTCATGGTCAAAATACGCTGTCGTTGCATTTACGTACGGGTCTCATCGGCTCAAGTGTCATTGTTTTGACGTACGACACGACAATGCTTGCATTGCTGTCTTTTGATTTGAATGATAAGTGCAATTAAGGTGTCTTAGTGATGCGTCATCTATACATAGTATAACACAAAGTCACTTCCCGCCTTCTGTCCCTATGTATCTATTCAACGGATTTTAATGCGGTTTTCAAAAATAGATAGAGTGATTCATGTAGGTTTATAAGGAGGTAGGTACAAAAAGGATAGGTAGGGGCTGTACACGAGCGAAAGCGTTCCAAATCCACTAGTTGATTATATACCTGAATCAAAATGGTGTCTTTAGTATTACGCCATAAATACAGACATAGATACTCAATCATCATCACCATCATATCAGCCAGAAGACGCCCACTACTGGGCATAGGCCTTCCCCAGAGATCTCCGGTCCTGTGCTTTCCGCATCCAGCTGGCCGAGATCCTTACCAGGTCGTCGGTCCACCTTGTGGGAGGCCTACCCATGCTGCGTTTTCCGGTACGTGGTCGCCACTCGAGAATCGGCCATCTGCTCTTCGAGCTGTGTGCCCTGCCCACTGCCACTTCAGTCTGGCAATCCTTAGATTAGATACTCAATATGACGGCGATAAGTTTACCATAGCAAGGATCTGACCTCCTAACTCCAATGCCATCTCTTATTATCTGTACTCCATTATTATCTGTATCCCTAAGCTCTACAAACTATAGGCAAAACTCATTCTTCTGTCGTGCACCTAATTCATTGAATGAACTGCCTGACTGTACCCATCTTGATCTTTTTAATTCAAAATCAAATTCATTTAAGGCTGCACTCTCAAAAAATTGGTTTGATTCAGTTCCCTAACTATTATTTTATTATAAGCATCCAATTCATGGTTTCGTAATAATTTAGGCAAGTGTTTATTGTTTATTATATAGACTTTTATATGCGAAAACATGTAAATGGTCGATAGACTCTTTGTACTAATTCTATTTAGCTATTAAGTACTGTTTGTTTTCCGAAGAAAATAAAATAAAATAAATAAATAATTATGAGCTGTGGACAGCTGTGCACACTAAGGTTGTGGAATTAACTTCTTAGAAAAGTTTTGCGTGGAGAGTACAACATAGAGTTCTTCAAGAAAGGATACCCTTGATTTTCAAACGTCCATATGCTGCGGTGACGGCTTACCATCAGGCCCGTCAGTAAGGATGTTTGTCCCCTTAGTGGTATAAAAAAATAGTATTTTATTTTCCTAAGGAAAACCAACAGCATTTTTTTTATACCACAAAGGTAGCATACAAGCTTACGGCCTGCCTGATGGTAAGTAGTCACCGCAGCCTATTGACATTTGCAATACCAGTTGCATCACCCACGCGTTGCCGACCCCGTAAACATATTTTCACCCCGTTCTTGAAGAACTCCATGTTGTACTCTCCAGGGAAAACCTCTCCAGGCAGTTCATTCCACAACCTTAGTGTGCGTGGGAAAAAGTTCCTCTGGAATCGCACAGTTGTTACAATAATCAAATTTTTAGCATTACGTAGCTAATTCTAAAAATGTAGTTTTGTCATTGGCATTTTAACAATTATGTACTTATACTTTAAGTGTTTTTAAATGCTGTAAAACTGTAATATGAACTAATAAATAAATCAATAATGTAGGCTTCCGCTGTATCTCTACCGCCTAGGAATAGGCGAGCTGGGGGAAATACCACTCTCCCACAGATGGGGTGGAGTCCCGCAGGGCAACATGTTATCACCAACGTAACATTCGAATCTATATAGCAGCGTCGGTCTGCCTGTTTGTTCGTATGTATGTATTTCCGGTAACTCCTCCTTAACCACTCAACGGATTTTCATGCGGTTTTCAACATCACTTAGAGAATTTCTTTCGGAAGGTTTATGTGTATAATACGTGCATATCAAGTTGTGTTAAAACCATGTAAATCAAAACGATTGATATTTAGTCCTATGAATCAATTTGAGACGAGCACCAAAAATTTTTTTTAAAAATGGGAGAAGTTATGACGTAATCTTTTTTGTACTTTCAATTCCCTTACAGTTTCCATACAAAAAAATATGACGTCATAACTGTTCTCCTTTTTTTGTGTTGTCCAGTTATACCGCTTTTCATGCTTTTAATTTTTAAATTTAACTGCATTTCTTGATAGCAACTAGAGTAGGTAAGCTCTCTCAAATTTGAATCCTAGAGTTTTCATATGGTTGCAAACAGCACAAAATAATCAACACGACATACCAACTTGAACTAACCGTATTTCTCACCGTTACAGCATATTATGTCATATTAGATCGAAACGATAAGATCGATAAATGATTAACAAATGTTTTACTATAAATGGTTATGTCCACGCTTCTTCAATCACTCACATTTCGAATAGCACCAGTAGTAAAGTAAAATATTAATTATTAAAAATGAAATACGTTTTAGTGTTCGCCATCGTCGCCCATGTGGCCGTTTACCAGGTAAATATCATAAGTTCTTAAGTATTATTTTTATTAGCAGTTTGGTTATAAAAAATATGTATAATTCTTGGGGTTTATATAAAAATATTATGTTATAGCCTATCGCTTAAGTGGTTCAACGCCATGAAATTGAAAACAATAGAAAATATTTTGTTTGTACCTATATCATTTTTGCACACTTAGTGCTATAAGGTCAGCAACGTTGCAAGATTCGCAACATACACCACAACAGTCGACTAAATTTAGTCTAATAATGTCTTTTCTACACTTTTTATTATTATTATAGCCTTTATTTTTCCCAATTCATTCATTAACATTAATACAATTCACAATCAATAATAATAATTAATCATCAGTTATAAATTACAATGTTAATTCTAGCATAAAATATTTTATAATTGTATCTAATTTATAGTATTATAAGCGATAGATAATTAATTATTAAAATAAATAACATAATAAATTAACATTAGCCTAATAACTTAAATTGTAACCTATTTCTTCATTATTGGGTACCCATTTTTGGGTATAGGCCTGCTCCAACATTTTCCAGTATTTTCTAGCTCTTGCGTGGCGGGTCCAAGTTTCTATACTTAGACCGTAGAAAATAGTTTATTTTTTATAATTGGACTAGCCAGGTATTTGACCACCATCTCACCTGGGAATAAGAGACGATGCGGCTGATGATGGAGCATGCTTGTCTGTCTGTGGTATCTCATTTATACGTTACCCAATTCTCTACAATACATTTCACAAGATGTTATTAATCAATCAAACATCTGTATTGTGACACCCAGGTTATACATTAAATAAATAAATAATAAATTAATTAATAAATAATCGTGGACAAATTCACACAACGCTATCTAGCCCCAAAGTAAGCAAAGCTTGTGCTATGGGTGCTAGTTAACTGATAACCTACTTATATACTTTTAAATACATACTTATTATACATAGAACACCCAGACCCGTAACAGAAATTAAAATTCATCATTTCAATTTCTGCCCGGCCGGGAATCGAACCCAGGACCTCTTGCGTGGCAGACAGTGGCATGTTGACCACTGAACCACTCAGGTCGTCACCAGGAACCACCAAATGCAGGTCTTAGATAATTCGATATTAGAGCGATGCATATAATATAAAATTTGAGTAGGTATACGTTATCTTGTACTTACTACGTTATTTTACACGTCACGTTATCCTACGTTATCTTACATACACACTGCCATATCCCACAAGGGTAGGCAGACATATCATCTTATTCTTATGTTATTCATTTCTACCCTCAGACCGTCGGCCAGATAATCCGATCATTGCCGAGCGTGGTCGGCTACCCCTCGCCCTGCTCGTCACCCTGCTCTAACGTCTGCCCCAACTTCCTGGCCGCCAACATGCTTAACCAGAACCTGCTCGCCGGCAACGTGTTCGCCCCCAACGTTCTCAACTCGAACCTGCTCGCCCCCAACGTTCTCAACTCGAACCTGTTCGCCCCCAACGTTCTCAACTCTAACGTTGTGTCCGGTCCTAACATGATTTCCAACCCAATGCTCGCGCCAGCGCCCTCTGTCGCCAACAGCTTGGCTGACACTCTGTCCCTGCTGACCGTGAGCAGTCTGCTGTCGGAGTCTCTGCCCCTAGGGCTCCCGAACGTGGTGGGAGTGCAGGCACCTTTGGTTGGGGGCTGCGGCTGCGGTTATAACGGCTATGGCAGCATCTTCCTGTAAATCCAGTATTGTAAAAGGTGGACGTTGTGTGTATTGTGTTGGTGTTATAAATTGTATTTAATTTACTTTCGTATGTTTTATTGCTCATGATTACCTAATATTTTATACTTTGCCATGTGGTATCCGGTAGAGTATCCGAATGTGATGGGAGTACAGGCGCCCCTGGTTGGGGGCTGCGGCTGCGGTTATGGCGGCTATGGCAGCTTCTTACTGTAATTCCGGTAGACCAGCGTTATCTAGTATACCTTTAGTATGATATGCTCTCGCTAGAGGTGACTCTTGTGAAGATTTGTTTTTGTTGGTGTTACAGCTATTCTAATGAGATAATAAAGGTGTAAATTATTTAGTGTATTTTTGAGCGTTTTCAATTATTTTTATGTATAACATGTTGTAACATATGCAAACATCCTGCACCGACAATTGTCGGAAAACCACCGAGAAAGTCTACTTCACTGAGTATATGTATTCAAATTAGTAATTTCGAAACTACTGAACCGATGTTTGTACGGATAAAAAAAAACTAGGAATAATCTCGAATAAACTGGTTTTCAGATTGGTATTTTGAGATCTAACTTAAATACTAAGCCATATTACGTCTAGTTCTGGTGGGTAGAACCGGAGATATTGCTTGACCTCTCCGCAGTACTAGCATACATACACTAAAGAGGTCATATAAAATCGTCTCTACATACAATATATTTTAACGCAGACGAAGTCGCAAAAGCTAGTACAACAATAAGATGGGACTTTATGCCACTGCAGTACTTTTTATATAATTTTGGCGAAATGGCAAATTTCTTTGGAGAAAATAAATTCATACAGTAAGAGCAGGCACAGCTTAGAATCTATAGAAATGACCTAAGGGGATTTTTTAGATAATTTAATCATGTTCATTTTTGTTTTTAACAGTTTTTTCTATTTGTTATAATTTTTGTTAAAATTTTAAAAAGTCATATTACAGGAACACATTTTGGGTGGTGGGGGAACCGCCAGGGAGGGGTGGGAAACTTTCAGGACTGTGTTTCAGTACATAAGCTAGTAACAGACGTTCAGTTTTGGCTGGAATCAACCAACCGTCAGTTGCAATCGATACTAATCCTTACGAAATATAAAATAAAGTCCCTTTTGGCTGCTTGGAGTGTTCGTTCGACTTCCGTGGAGTATAGTCGCCGCGCAGGCGCTCTTGCGCTAGGTTCGTGCTCGCGTAAAGCGCTGACGCTGCAGCCTACTCCACGTCGTCTACTCGGCCACGGTCGCGATGACCCACTTATCGTGCATGAATCACAAACGTTCAGTATAATATTGTGTAATACAATTACTTATTAGGGTGAAGTTCATCAATTTAGTGATTTACTACGGCTGCCAAAAGCCCAATGAATCGTAAAACAGAAAACAAAATTCTGTTGCACATTTATTATAACGAAGAAAAAAGTAATCGTGAGGAACTGGAATGTTTGGTACAAGTCCTAAAAATGCAAGTAGAAATGCGCAAAAAGGAGCAAAATGCCTTACTTAAAGATAATATATCTTCAACCACTGTTAGTACTGAAACTGGCAAATGCCAAGAGAATGAACAATGAATAAATGAAATTGAAATTGAAGAGCAGTATGAGACAGATGAAGAGAAATTAGCCAAAGAAACAGAGTGGGTACGTATTTTAAAATTAAATTAAACCATCGCTGGACTCAGATACGTACCCGATATGAGAAAAATTGCAGAAGTTATTATGATACCAAAACTTGGAAACCAACCCAGGAAATAACCTCATACAGACCAATTTCTCTATTGCCAATCCCCTTTCTTTTCTTTTATATTATGAAAAGACAGGTATTTGACCGCCATCTCCGCCGTACGCATTATAAAGGTCGAGCTAAAACGACTCGTGTCGACTCGACTGGAAGATCCACGACATAAGGATGAAGCGCTCGCCCTGATCGCGTCTCCCGATGGCGGAAAGGGACCGGCGGAATTAGGTCGTGCAGCTGCTTCGCACACTCTCCGAAATGTAACCTGTAGAATACCGACAGACGCGCAACCCTACGCCGATGTTCGAGGCTCTGCAGCCTAGCCTCAATCAACCGCGGGTCACAAATGATCTTCTTTGCACGTTTATCCACCGAATCCAAAGCCGCCAGTTGATATTTGGCTGATCCATCCCAAAGGTGGCAGCAGTACTCCATGCAGGATCGCACTTGTGCTTGATATAGCTGAAGCAATTGCTTTGAAGTGAAGTACCGTCTAACCTTCGAGAGGATACCAAGTTTTTTTGCTGCAATCATGTCAAAGTTATTTGAGAAGCTGTGAGAAGTTATTCTGAGCCCTATAATAGAAGAAAGAAATCTTATCATGGATCTTCAATTTGGTTTTAGGGAAAAGCATTCAACTATCGATCAAATTGCACAGAATAACTAACGTAATAGAAAAAAACATTTGAAGAAAATAAAGTCTGTTCTACTGTTTTCTTAGACGTAGCGCCAACATTTGATAAGGTATGGCATGAAGGACTCATGCACAAAGTAAGGGAAATAAACTTCCGAAGCCTTTTGCAGATATTTTAGGATCTTATCAGGCACAGATAATGTTTAGAGATCGACAAGATGAATATTTAGAACTTAAACCATCAACACCGTATTTGATTGGACCGTGACGTGGCGAATTAAATTAAATTAATTGATCAAAATTGGTTTACGTCAATTTTACCAATAAAAAGCCGTCAATCTTCCGGTATTCATGAACAACCAACCAATACCGAGCGAGGTGGGCCAAGAATAGCAGGAAGGCGGATCCTCGGCCCTCGTGTGCTGCGCAGGGGCCATAAAGCCAAGATGATGATTATAATGATGACGATGATCTAGGCATTACATTAAACACTTTGCATTCATCGTTATCAGTTGATAATAAACTACTCTTGTACAAACAAGTCCTAATGCCGGTACGGACTTACGGCTGGGGCTGGGGCTGGGGCTGTACCAAACAAAAAAACATACAGGTCATACAACACTTAACAAAATATTAAGGGGCATTATTAATACGCCCTGGTACATAATAAACGACTCCACCGGGACCTGAAGGTGGGTTTAAATACGCAGAAGCTCATGAAAAAGGATTCATCATCGTGTGAATGTCGAGGCAATCCAGCTCCTCGATAACACGAATATAGTGCGAAGACTAAAAAGGACAAAACCTTAGTAACTTTAGTTAGAGTTAGTGTTGTAAATATAAAATACCTACACGTAGTGCAACGAGTGCTTAATACAAAGAACACAAGATCAATGTGTCTTTCCCTTAATGGAGACAATAAGAAAAGTGTTAATGGGCACATTCTTAATTATTCTAACTGGCTAATTATGTTAAATTCAAATTACTTATTAGTATTTAGGGTAGATTGTAATGTTTTACTTACTAGATAGATAGGTCGTTTAGGAAAAAAGAAATTAGATACGTTGTTTAGGAGGAATTAGCAGATATACAGACAAACGGACGCCGGGAGCGATGTTTTTTATACCACCAAGGTAGCAAACAAGCTTACGGCCTGCCTGATGGTAAGCAGTCACCGCAGCCTATGGACGTTTGCAATACCAGGGGCATCACCCACGCGTTGCCGACCTTGTTAAAAACTTTTAACTCCATGTTGTACTCTCCAGGGAAAACCTCTCCAGGCAGTTCATTCCACAACCTTAGTGTGCGTGGGAGAAAGTTCCTTTGGAACCGCCCAGTTTGCTACCAATTTGGCTCCAAGGTGCGAGGATGAACTCCCTGTCGGTGGCGAGCGGTGCGATGATAGAATGTAGCTGTAGGTATAATGTCAAACAATTCTTCAGAACAAACACCTAATAAATAAATAAAGTAACTTGTTTTTTTAATTATTTATTAAAAGATCCCCCCGGTACCAATGAAAATGTTGCAGTGCCTAGTCGATGGTACAGAAGGAATTTCGACCTACCCAAACCAGTATAAAAGGAGCTGATCCGAAGGAATTCCATAAAGATGCTACCAACTTTCCGCTTATCTCACTAAATACAATCTCTTCAATCCTCTCCAGTCTGGCTTCCGACCAGGACACAGCACTGTCACTGCTTTGGTAAAAATAACTGATGGCATCAGGATGGGGATAGAGCGTGGTCATGTTACGGTTCTGGCACTTTTGGACTTCAGCAATGCGATCAACACTGTCGACCATGACGTTCTCCTGGGTATTGTTCTGTATTGTAACATCTGGGTATTGTAACATCTGTGAGGATGTTGTTGAGTGGTTCGGTAGTTATTTAGTGGGGCGACGTCAGCGGATTCGTATGGATGACTCCCTCTCAACATGGAGTAAAGTGGATGCTGGTGTTCCGCAGGGTGGTGTCCTTTCTTCATTGCTTGTCGCTCTTTTTATAAACAACATCACCGCTAATATTAGATCCAGTTGTCGCTGACGACCTACAAATTTATGCACACTCAACTCCGGATAAATTGTGACCTAGAATGCATTGCAGACTGGAGTTTTTCGCATGGACGTAAAATCAATGCTTTGAAGACGCAGTTATCATCATCATCGGTAGTTCGAGGATGTTGGCGAAAGTGGACCACGGGGCGTTGCCCAGTGTTTGCTTTGACGGTGTTCACGTGCCATTTAGTGAGTCCGTTAAAAATCTAGATAATTGAATCTAGTCATAATTGACAGGACATTGTCCTGGGGGCCACACATTGCCGAGACCAGCAGCAAGCTGATCGCCTCGTCATCGGCGATGAGAAGGTTGCGCAATTTTCTTTTGATACCAACTAAGATTGCGCTGGTTTAGGCCTTATTACTGCCGATACTTGACTACGCTGACACATGCTTCACTGATCTGACTGAGGAACAACTTCATAAGCTGGAGCGTCTACAAATATTTTGTATAAAGTTTATTTTCGGCCTTCGTAAGTTTGATCATGTGTCAGAGTTCCGTGCTCGGCTTGGGTGGTTTCCCATCCGTCAGCGCCGGAATAGTCATGCAGGTACTCTAGCTATTGTATCGTGTACTATTTGACAGCTGTTCGCCACGATACCTCAGCGAGCGCTTCCAGTATGACTCTGATGTACAAAGTCGATCCCTCCGTTCTTCGCGTGATCGAACGTTGGTGATGCCCAGTCATGCTACGAGGTTCTACGGCAAATCATTTACTGTCCAGTCGGTGTGTCTGTGGAATGCTCTGCTCCGTGAGGTGAGGTGTTCTGATACACCTGGTGTATTCCGGGGGAGATTGAAGCAATATCTCCTAGACTTGCATAAATGAGGTCCTTCGTCTGAGTCTAGATATGGAATAGATTGTTATTTATTGTATTATTAAGTTATTTGTTATGTATTGTTTATTTTATTGGATATGTATCTAAGTAGTTGCTATTGTTTATGTTAGTATTGTATTTTTTACATTGCCTAAAATGTTAATATTCTTTGATCTGCTTATATGTAATGGTTTCCTGGAAGAGATCGCTCTCAGCGATAAGGCCGCCCTTGTACCTATATTGTTTTAAACTGTATTTTTACGATCTCCTTTAATGTACAATAAAGTGTTATAAATAAATAAATGCTAGCTCATTTTATACTGGTTTGGAGTATGGTTGTACAAAGTATCATCATCACAGCCTTTAACAGTCCACTGTAGGACCTAGGGCCTCTCCCACGAAAGAGGAGCTTATTGCCATAATCTCCACGCCTGGCAGGCGGGTTGGTTCCACTGTTATAAATAACAATGGAAAACGCTGCTGCTCATTTTCCAGCCTACGAAGACCCTAGATAATTTGCCTCGAAAACATTAGTCGCCTTGTACGACACCCACAAGTGTAAGGTTAATGCTATTCTACTCTACCGGATACCACACGACGAAGTACAAAATTAGGTGATTATAAGCAATAAAACATACGAAAGTAAATTAAATACAATTTATAACACCAACACAATACACACAACGTCCACCTTTTACAATACTGGATTTACAGGAAGATGCTGCCATAGCCGCCATAACCGCAGCCGCAGCCCCCAACAAAAGGCGCCTGCACTCCCACCACATTCGGGAGCCCTAGGGGCAGAGACTCCGACAGCAGACTGCTCACAGTCAGCAGGGACAGAGTGTCAGCCAGGTTGTTGGCGACAGAGGGCGCTGGCGCGATCACTGGGCTTGAAATCACATTGGGACCGGACAGAACGTTCGAGTTGAGAACGTTGGGGGCGAACACGTTGCCGGCGAGCAGGTTCTGGTTAAGCATGTTGGCGGCCAGGAAGTTGGGGTAGATGTTGGAGCAGGGCGACGAGCAGGGCGACGGTAAACCGACGATTGGGCCGATGTTGGGCACTGCTCGGATTATCTGGCCGACGGTCTGAGGGTAGAAAATCATAATAAAAATTTGAGAAAGTCTTGTGAAACGGATGTTTTGTACATGGAAAGAGGAGCTCTATGGCAAGTGGGTAACGTACAAATTAATTACAGTCTGGAAAGAAAGTCGTGAAACATTTGAGGGCGCCACTTGACAGCAGAAGTACTCAGTTTGATAGAGATTCAGTATTCCAAGAGCAGTAGTTCCTTCTCACGAATTTTTTGCAGACCCTTAACAAGCCGGATCTAAAAATGTGCGCGGTTTTCCCAAATGATACGAAACTTCTGAACTAATCACCATGGGCTAAAGAATCTATTGATCATAGATTTAACTTCTGAAAATAGGCTCGGTGGCCCAGGTAGAGTGACGATCCCATTGAAGGTCAGGTTTCTGTATTTATTTAGGTATACATAACAGATATAATCCAGAAATGCCTGGTTGTCTAATGAAAATATAGAAAAAAAAGTAAGTTTATGAACAAGGTGTTGAAGAAGATTCCTTAGCATATATATCAGACCTTCCACTATCCTATTTCACTAGACTATTTGCGGTGGTTCAGCTTTTTACGTGCGGCGACTCCCATCCGTCCCGCTCAACCCGTTAGCGGAAAGCCAATTCACCAGAGTCTCGTCCGTCTGCCAGCAGGGGAACCATGTGCAGGTAAGGTTGACTTGGGTCCCTGAGATGGTGGTGGGGCCCAAAACCCTTATTTATTGGTAACTAAAGAAAATTGAAATAAAATTAAAAATCATGTTTATTATTTACCTGGTAAACGGCAACCTGGGCGACGATGGCAAACACTACGAAGTATTTCATTTTTTGAATTACTTTTATCTTTTTACTAAATATATCTAACAGTAGATCGTAGAATGATTGTAGATGCATAGACATAATTATTTATAGTAAAAGGTGTAGTAATCGTTTAGAATTCTTATCGATCTATGTGACTTTGTTGCGTTTATTTTTAATCGAGTTGGTAATCGATTGGTATCGATAGCCAAGTGGGATGGTGATGTAATTATCATTACCTAGTGAAAAGTTTTGTCAGGTGGTAAGACTCTGTCAAGCCTGAGGAGTCGGTCTAGGTGAGTACCACCGCCTTATCTAATTCTGCCGCCAAGCAACAATGCATGCATTGTTGTGTTCCGGTTTAAATGATATGGTAGCCAGCGCAATTACGGGCATGCATGAGGCATTTCGTCTGTCACAGTGACAACGCACCTGCGGTTCTGCCTTTTTGTTGCCTGCAACCTAAATGCATGAATCGGAGATGTCATGGGCGCCATTTACCGCTTACCATCAGGTGGTCTGTCTGCTTGTTTATCACTGAGTAGTATAAAAAAGTTAAAACTCCGAATATTACAGAATCATCATTGTTTATCACTATAAGAAGACAAACGGCTATGACCCTTTTCTGTATTATTTACATTAGTTGAATGCCAACCGATGCTCTGACGAAACCTGCACAATCAGGCGACTGAATGTGAACCATGATCCAATCTAGTGAGGTTCCCCTGGTAGCAGGGTCACAGTGTTCAGATGGCAGTCGCTCCACTGTCGCGTCTGATCTGCCAAATCCTGAATCATGGTCCATGGTCAAGGCGCACCCCGGGCTCTCGTACGCAAGAGCACAAGCGGAAATCTTCCCGAAACAGCTGTACGTACGGCTAGCACGACTTGTTCTCGCGACAGAGATACCGCTGTCTCTTTCATCTTAGTATTTAGAAAATGAAACAAACGCTATCTCGCGGCGCGAGCTGTGTCGCGGACACACTTGTGATAGCTATGCTGCACCTACCAAGTAGCTATAGAAGCCCAATATATACCTAGTCTTGCCATAAATATTGTAATAATGAAAAATAGCCTGGTATACAAACATTTGACTAATACCAAGCGTATGGAGAATTTCAAAAATTGCATTTGGCTCCATACCTACTTTATGTAATGCAATCACAGCGATTCGGTTCTCTTTATCACCCCACTCCGTTTTAATATTGCAAAATATTTACAATGTATTGGCGCCAAAATAAGAAAAGACAATGAAAAATCATACAAAATGACAGATTCCAAATTCAAATGTAATATTTTTTTTTTTTTTAATTGTAGCAGTATTTATGGCCAGACTAAGTACATGTCTTTGGACAAACCAACGAACGGTGCAATATACAATATGTGTATCACATAAATTAGGAAACACTGTCTCTAATGCTAATTGCTATTTTTAATTTTTACGCATTGGCGATACTCTTGGTGTTGCTAATGTCTATCTATAGGCAGTGGTGAACACTTTCCATCAGGTGGCCTGCTTGCCTGTTTGGCTACCGTATGACATAAAAAAAATTGCTCTTTAAATCTTAGCTAAAAAGTACCCAGAGCAACGGTGGCTTATTGGCTGACGGGTCTGACCCGTCAGAACGAGTTCGATCCCCATTGCACACAGTTTCCTTTGTGTATATAGATTTTATTAGCACCGTAAATATCTCGATTTCGGCACTGACTGACTACCATATTAAAACCTAGGGCAAAAGCTAGGGCATTTCGGGAAGTCCTAGGAAGATGAAAGGAGACTATTCACCGGCCCATACAAAAAGTAGGTAGGTACTGTAGCAGTATGTTCTGGACCTTAGGTTAGGTCGGACGGGCCCTAGGATAGGTAGTCCATCTCATTCGTGGATGAATTACCCTCAGAACCTGTACATTAAAAAAAATATCTACGCCTCAGAATGATCTCATCACCTGTGCTCATGATCATCCTGAACTTTCTTGACTAGACATAGCAAACGTAATTTGGTAATAATTACGTTTGCTATTAAATTTTGCTTTTCAATAATATTTTTGAATTATTTTCGTCCTTAGATAATTGGAATAGAACCAACCTACACAAAAACCAAATGTAAATTGAAATAATTTGGTAGCCGATAACCTTCACTTCCGGTCAGGAATTTGATTTTTCTTATCTTGATAGTGATGGGCAGCATCATTTCGTAATCGATTATTTTTCGATAAGGTATTACTTACATACATAAAGAAGTGATCACGTTCTCTCGGTTTACACATAATTAAGTGATTGCTGCTCTATAGTGTTTTGCCGTTAATTTCTATCACCGAATTAAATAATTGATGGACGTCTTAAAATGTACAAAATATTATGGATTTTCGTTCTATATTCATTTTCACATTACGTAAGTATTTATTTATTTATTAATACAAAAGCATTAAATATTTTGCCATTTTTTAATAGCTAATTTATAATATTTGCTACTTTTTTAGTAGCTAAATAAAATCATCTGCAACAATCCATAATGAGTTCAAGGAAGTATGCTAGTATGAAAGATGTAGAACTTAAGCTAGGATAAAGTACCCTGTGCAGTCTCTGTCAGAGACGTAGGTATATGGGGAAAGAAACGTTAAGAATTTTTTTTTATCTATATCATATACATCTTCTCATCGATAAAATGGTTAGAGTAAATAGACGTTTTATATAAAATGTCATACAAATTGTATAGAAGTTCGTGTTTACCTCGAGAAAATAATTTTAATGTTATCACGTTCATCCTACAACTGTTGAACTACTGTTGACATGGATTAAGATACTAATTTACTATATGGGGTATACCATATACTAAACAATTACTTTTAGTTTGGTTAGTGTATAGGTACCTACATCACGTATCGAAAAGATGCTGAACCAGCAACAACATGCATAATGCAATTGCATACACTTATATTATACTGTTTTCCACATTGAATGAAAACGGCTAAAAATGTGTTCTCATTTTATTCTAGAGAGCCATCAACGCAATTCCATCGATAGTGACACAGCCCTCATTGACTCCGAACGTCACTCAATCAGCAAACATTTCATTGGTATCTACTACAGAAATTACAAACAATACTAAAGAGTTACAACAAAAGCATGCCGCGGTTGAAAAGATAAATATAACAGCCGATGCTGTAAGTAATGATGTAAAAAACGTCGTATCACCCTCAAAGGATTGCAACGAAATTGTAGAATTAGAAGCAAAACTATATGTTTTACCCGAGAATTCTATAAAGGTACTAAACAAAACCGAAGAAAGATATACAACTAAAGGTAACGTTACAGTCGTTTCCATAATGAAATCGAAACCAAGTAACAATACCAAACACGAAGAAATTCTTTCGAGAATCGATTCGGCCATTGCGCAAGCGAGACGCAGAAAAAAGAATAAAAGTCAACATAAAGTTTTGACAGAATCGTTTCCTGTGGACGTTATACCAATTTTCAAACCAAAACGGCTATCCAAGTCACGAAATTCAAATATGGAAGGGAGATCTAGTAACCAACTCCCTCCTTCAGAACATAGGCCTCCACATCGTGAACATGTCGTAACTGTAGTAAAAGAAACGAACAGAATAAATCCTTGTGCACAAGGTGCAGAGTATAGTCATCTTGCACAGCCGCCATGTAATATGGTTTCATCAAATAACCGCGCTCATCTAGATATACCTCATAATCATATTCCTACCAACGTTCATCTAGATATGCATCATAATCATATTCCTACCAACGTTCATCTAAATATGCCTCATAATCATATTCCTACCAACGTTCATCTAGATATACCTCATAATCAGGTTCCTACTAACGTTCATCTAGATATACCACATAATCATATTCCTACCAACGTTCATCTAGATATACCTCATAATCGTATTCCTACCAACGTTTATCTAGATATACCTCATAATCATGTTCCTACCAACGTTCATTTAGATATACCTCATAATCATATTCATACCAACGTCGTTTCATCACAATATAGTAACATTCTACACCCTTCACATACAAAAGACGACGCAAGAATGCCAAATCACGTCGCGTTGCCAACGCCATATAATGTCAATAACTTAAATAGCCATCAGAGCCATCAAAAACAAAAGGATGGAACCCTAGTCTTGTATAAACCAGAAACTGTATCACTTGAAGAATTGTATGGTGATTTTGTAAAGAAAATGACTATGACTGTATTGGTTCCATTCTACACGTCAAAAGTAGCCGATGCTTCGTAAGAGGTTTGTTCAAATTAATCGAAAATGCAAAGTTTACTATAGGGGAATTATTTTAGTAGGTTAAGCTTAATTTATGTTTATAACTTTTTTAAGAAAATCCATAAAATGTGTGCGAGAAATTACTTAAAGTAGGTAATAATTTATATGATTAAAATTATACTTAATAATTTGTTTTATTTATTCTTACATATAGCTTCTAAATCAATCAAAAATGAATACAATGGTGAAGTTATAATTATACAAGATTTCTCCCAGTTATGAAACAAATTATTACTAGCGAGAACCTGTAATTGGCTTATTGACTCTAATATAATATTTATTATGTTTTATATAGCTGTTGGTACTCCAATATATACAATAAAAGCTAGAACATAGAATAATAATTTTAAATTAATATAGCTATGGTGCCAAATGAAGGCCTCATACGCCTCGTGAAGAGCCTTATCCAAAAGAGTAAAGCCACTGCATAAAAAATTTATAGAGAGAGGCGTTTTTTTAAGTGGTATTTTTGTCTTAAAGATTTATCCAAGTTCTTTGGTATTGGACAAACAAAACAAGCGGACAGACACACTATGGGGTAAACAGTGTGACGTCATCAAGGTGGCAAACCATTGCGCATGTGCAAATATTGATGGTAATACACACGGGATGAAATTCTGAAAATACATAAAATCAATTTCATTTAACTTTATAACAATGGGCGGTCCTATCACTGACTGATCTCTGCTGGACAAACACCTATAATTGGTTTTGATATATTATTTTGAAAGTCATAACGATAAGTTAAATAATTTCTACTGTCAAGATATCACCATTTCGCGTAAAGTTTAGGATGCACAGATAATTTTATGCCGCATAACATGTAGTCACAATGATCTATCTATACATAAGATTCTACGCATAACATAATGTTAAACCCATAACATTTACTTTAATCATTAATGCGCCTACTGAATTCTGAAAGCAATTGTTTGTCTTTCATTGTAGTGTTGATGATATGTACATTGCTTATACATAATATAACGCCCTCACCCAATTCAATAAGTAGGCTGGCAAACGAAGTCTGGCTTCACGAAGCTTCAGATTTACTACCTTACTACTAAGGTTAACAATTGCACGACCTCATTCTGCCGGCCCCTTTCCGACATCGGGTAACGCGATCCGGGAGAGCGCTTCATCCTTATGTCGTGCATCTGCCAGCTGCCCGTACGAGCCGCTTTGGTTCAACCTTTATAATGCGAACGGCTAAGGAATGGAACGCGTTGCCTGCGAGTGTGTTCCCTGATCACTATAATCTGGACGCCTTCAAGGCTAGAGTGAATATTCCTGCTCCATCTTCGACCGCATCGTCACTTACCACCAGGTGAGATGGCGGTCAAATGCCTGGATAGTCTAAAATTAAAAAAAAAAAAAAAAAGGTGGCAAACAACCTTTCGCCCCCCCTTTCTTTATCTAACACAAGCTTTTCTTTTGTTACTCTTGTAAAACTGTGAAGTAAATAAATAAATAATATTAATATATTGGCAAGATATTTATGACTTTTAAGAACCTAGTCATTCATCTAAACCAATTTTATCTGGTAAGATTGACTTCTTAGAATATTACGTGATTTATCGTAAGTGTAGGTAGTACCTTTTAGTTGCATCAGAGTGAACTATGACGTCAGCTTGGTAATTTTTTTTGGTAAGATTTAGCACAATATTCACCCGTATGTCCTGCCCTTGCACACCCTAAAAATAGAGGGGTGAGGGTTGGTAACAGTTATAGGTATAGCTATTTGGCGTTTGCGGACTAGCGCTCAGTCACGCACACGTTTTCAAGCCTGAATGTCGTTACAAACGTACTCTTACCATTCTGGAAAGTATAACAGTGAACACGTTTTTCATGTACGACTTAGTGAAAAACCCCAAAAACCCTTAGGTGTTTGTGTATTCTTGTGTGAGGTGTAAAAGTACAAGTGAAGTAATGACGTTATATGCCCTGCCGGCATCCGCATACATGATACAAGAAAGATTTAAACACATTGATTCCACAACGATTAGTATGCCTTCTTTAATTTTTCGGAATCGGTAAGTAAAATTACGTGAAAAAATATTGATTTTTAAAATGTATGTGGTTTGTTTTTCAGCGCAGTTGTCGAGAAAATCGATAGTTAGTATGCGGTGCGGCTAACTTCACTTTGTTGACTCGACTGTGTTTTTATGACGTAACAACAACGAAGGACATAATAATTTCGAATGTAAAAGTCTTTGATTAAAACCAATTACGGATTCGGATAGATGGCCGAAGGTATTTGAATAAGTGCGCAGTGCAAAAAATGCACGCAATGCGACATGGCTCACAATGAATGTGGCGGAAAAATGAACTAACATGTCACCATTGTGAAAACAGAACACTGACGTTTTGGAAACAAACATAGTGCCCTCCTTCGTACTCGTTACAATTCTTGTCAAGCATCATATAATAGGTATTTGCTTACAACACAAACTATAAACCCTTTAGGTATAGGTATTTAATTTGACCCTTATAGGTGTTTAGTATATACAAATATATAAAACTATTAGTAAAAAATAATAATTAATTTGACATTTTGAAGCGATCGATTTTTTTTCATTAATCGATATTGAAAAGTCACTGCAGCAACATCATTATTGTGTGAAATGGAACGCAAAATACGTCACGGTCGTATCCGGCAGCCATTATGGAAAAATTGTATAACGCGACTAAATTCAGACGACACAATGCCACGTGGGTTTTGTATGTAAATACGTGGCAACATAATTAGACGATATCGCCACCACCCTTGCACTACGCTGCACCTTCCTTCACTTCACTTCATTCAATTCGCTTCACTTTTGTTGTGAAATATCGAGGTGCCAGTTGTGCGCTGCGCAATTTAACTGCGATCTGTTCTATTACTGCGGTTTGCTGCCGTGATTTTTCATTTCAAAGTATTGTAAAGGCTTAACTACGATTTATCAAGATGACCAAGTTAATACAACAGTTAAATTTTAGTAGTAGTAATTACTACGACCACTACGAGGCTGCTACTATCGAACCACCATCGCTCAAGGAAAAGTACTTGTGAGTATTACTGTATTACCTACATCCGTATTCTATACATTTTATAGCAATATTCTAACCAAACAGGAATGTGGCACATACTGCGTGCTTAGAAACAGATTCGATCACCGTGTGTTCTCTTTTGGAATGTATTTTTTCCTTTGTACCTACGTCGGTTCTGTTACTACGTCATCAATGCAGACTATTATACAAGGCTAATTATTGTGAATTGTGACATCGTTTGAATCCCTTGCAGCCCAGTCTTGTAAAGTTAGACCAGGGAGGTTAGTTTAGGGCAGATAAGTAGTTTAGAAAGACTAAAATTATGCAAACAGAAATTGAAAATAGGTTGTTTACATCTAGGTAACTATATGTAAAATCTATTGTAATCTCTTTCATCTAAGTACCTATTGGCCACACAAATTGGTATCTGAATTTTGAAAATTATTATACTCGTGTAGAAAGTTAAGAAATAATGTACCTTTACTTACTATCTGAATTCACCTGATATGTTTTTCTATTTACTGATATTGTAATACATACTTAAAGCTCATGTCTCCGTCCCACCCCACTGGTGAAGTAGGCAGAGACTTGGATAATGTTGTTTCATAATGTGCCTTCGCCAAGAACAATCTATGGCGACTGAGTGCCACATTATGTTTAGGCAAAATAACTAGTATGTATTTAATGTAAGTTACCATGTCGGATTTAATACAAATACCTCAGTACTGGCACATTTGGAGCGCAGTTATCTAATCACCCCCTGCAAATTTTTATTAGTTTTATGGTTACCTTTCTTTTAATTTTCTTTATTTTTATGATTTGTATTATGTATATGATAGATAGATCATGACCTAGATTAAGGACGTTGGACGTAGGTACTTTTTTCCCAGACCGCAAATATTGAGGTCAGGCTCTATGTGGTGTTGCTAGATCCACATCCAGCAGTATCCATTCATTATTCTGCTAGCTTTTGTTCGCAACTTCATCTGCGTAAAATTAGGCTATAACGTTGCAGACTCGTTCCATTTCTGGAACCCAGAACGTAACCCATTGTACATGAACAGAATAATAATTACAGAGTAAGATTATAACCAGTACAAAGGCAGTCTTATCGCCAATAGCGATCTCTTGCAAACATGGATATGGTGGAAGTCATTATGAAAACAAGGCCATGTACATCTGAGATTTGATACAGTAATTACAATCACTATGTACAGTGAAGATTCCATTTATTTTAAGTACATTTCTTATTTTTCCTATCTTTTATTAAATGAGACACTTATTCTCTTAAATTAGTATGTCATTGCAAGGTTGCTAAGAATTTGACATTTATCTTTATTCTATTCTAAGTATAAATTAGTAAAATGTTTAGTACTTAACCATGTTTAGGAATGTTTTATTTTATGATTGTAGAGGATATATTTTTAGGATTCAATAAAAAATAGTTATAGATAATACAAAAATCAACTTTTAATCAAATGAATAACAGATAACAAAGATTAGCAACACCTTAGACAAAAAGTTGAGGTTTTAAGGTTAATCAATGTAAGTTTTGACTACGACATGCTCTTCTTTTTTTTTACTATTTTACTAGCCAGGCATTGAACTGCCACTGCATGTGGTGGTAAGTGACGATGTGGCCGATGATGGAACATGCCTGTCTAGGAACAGCCTATTCAGTCTGGCCTTGAAGCCGTCTAGATTATAATGATTAGGGAACACACTCGAGGGTAATGTGTATATTACCCGTATCTTCAATGGGTATATTCCTCAAGACTAGAGTGAATAGGCTAACAGCTAGAACTATAGAAATATATTCACTCTAGAACAGGAACATCCTAGACAGGCATGCTCCATCTTCGGCCGCATCGTCACGTCCCACGGAGATAATAACTAATTGACTGACAGTCTATAAGGAAAATAAAGGTCTTATTAGAGGTAGGCAAAGTACTGATGGCACCTCCGGCGCTGAACATGTGGCTATTGATATAGTATACCTTTCCAGTAGTTAATTCTGTACTCTAATTTCTGAAAAATAATAACTATAAAATAAATAAACAGCAACTATTGCCTTGTGGCAGAGTAGATTACAGCCGTAGTACTAGCTAATCATACATTAGGGAGGTCATTTAAAATGGTTGCTTGGGATAAAGATAAACAGTCCTAGAAACTATTCCCACGCGGATGAAGTCATTGCAAAAACTAGCAGTGAAATATATTGTGCTACTGATTGTTAACCCCACCAAAAAATATAAAAAGAATATCTATAAAATTTAAAAATTAATAGCAAATAGTTCAGTCTGCCTTATGGCAAAGTAGATGAAACCGCCAACCCCTTCATCTTATGGGTGTCATAAAAGGTGCTGGACTTCTGGGGGGAGGGGGGCTGGCTAAATTAGCATGCATAGTTCGAGTGCGGAAAAAGAACCCCATTAATCTAAATCTAAGGTGACTAATGTCTTCATTAGCACTGGAGTCCCTCTGACTGACAATATCACCCATCTCACCTGCTTATAGTTTGAGCAAACTGATTGCAGATACAAAGAAAAAAAATGGCTTCATTAGACTCCAGTTGGGACCTCCATACCATACCACAAAATAGTCAAAAACATTTACTCTGCCAAATGTTAACTTACAGAGGACTTCTCAGCTTGACACCACCTGATACATTTATTACGTCACTAAAATCCGTGACATGGGATTCATTGAACAATATCTTCACGGCTACCTGTTAAAAACCCGTTACTAATTTAGAGTCATAACTCATATATAGGTAGAATAGGTGCCTATAGAACTACTGTTTACGGTTGTCAGAATCTCGACAGAAATGACTCGCGTTTTCTTTTATTTTTTTACATATTCACACTGCGCCGTCAAGCCAAAAAGTAAGCAAAGCTTGTGTTATGGGTGTTAGGTAACTGATAAACTTCTTACTACAACTTCTTACTGATAAATAGTCTAGGTGTAGTAGATATACAATAAGTATGTATTTAAAAATAAAAATAATCTGAATATAAGTAGTTTATCAGTTATCTAACACCCATGACACAGCTTTGCTTACTTTGGGGCTAGATGGTGCTATGTGAATTTGTCCAAACATATTTATAAAAAAATAGTTAGTCTTGCGTTGATAACAGGTATTTTGCGATGCTGACATTTTGATAAATAACGTTTTGCGACATGATATGATATCTGATTCCTATGATGTACTTCTCATCTCATTTCCGTTTCGATCGTCCGATACTCGGCGGTGGTGGACGCGTGGTCATGAACAATTGATTTGCTATTGCGACATTTGTGTCAATTGACCTCACTCGACCTTCAGTATCTCTCAAGCTATGTTGTAAGCAGTTGCTTCTAAGAAAAATAATAAGCATATTTGTGTTAATGTCCCGGTTGTACTCGCGCGCGAGGGGCTGGGGTCTGCCATGACCATGGATTTGGCAGATCACGTAATTTCAGTAGAGAGACCGCCATATGACCTCTGTGACCCTGCTACCAGGGGAACCTGACCAGATTGATTCATGGTTACACCTTCAGTCGCCTTCATCGCCGTAAGAGTGTCGGTCAGTGTTATAGAAGGTGAAATGCTGAATGAATGAATAAGTTCCTTCCTTCTAACCGTTGCTCATACGGTAAGGGACATCGTAGCCATGATACAATCTGGTCAGGTTCCCCTGTTAACTGCGTCACGGAGGTCAGACAGCAGTCGCTCCACTGTAATTATCTGATCTTTTAAATCCTAGATTTCCTCGCGCGTGATAGCACAACCGGAATATTGATGCCATGTTGATTCGTTTTTACAACACAGAAATAAAACAATAAAATCTGTCTCTAAATAATAAATTTCAGTTTCCTGTTACTCGTAAAAGGAAACTTAAAAATATTTGCTCATTTTATTGTTGGCTTGTGTCTAATGATAATGAGAGTTACTTTATAATGCATTACTTTGTTTACTTGGTGATTACAATGGAGATAATAGTCCATTACTTAGTTATATATTTGCTTCAAAGCACTTCCAAGATAGGTCTCTGGTATTATTCCTATAATTTGACAGGAAAGCTCGATATTTTAAGAGGCCGGTTTATTTATTTATATCAGCCGAAAGAAGCCCACTGCTGGGCATAGGCCTCCCCCAGAGATCTCCACAAAGGCCGGTCCTGCGCCTTTCGCATACAGCTGGTACCTGCGATCGTTACCAGGTCATCGGTCCACCTTGCGGGAGGCGGCCTACTCACGCTGCGTCTTCCGGTACGTGGTCGCCACTCGAGAACTTTACTTCCCCATCGGCATTCTGCCGGTTTAGTTACCTTATTTTAAATATCTTGCCTTATCTTATAGTTGCTGTGTGCCGGTTTGAAGATAACCTTATTATTAAATAAAATGTCAAGCTAGATTAAAGCAATTTTAGATAAATGTTAGGTGCCTATAGTTTTCCTAATCTGTGCCGGAAGAACTCGACATTTCTTTCTACTATCTTTAGATCGGGCAAAGGACGTCACGCCCGGTACAGCCCGGTCTTGTATTGATAAATGTATTTTCATAGAAAAAATAAAGAATCCCGCGACCACGCCTCGGTCACGGTTCTAAATTTAAACAGTAAACATATAGCGCGCCAATTCTTGTGCACGTGATGCGTCGGGCATGTCTCATCTCATACTCATGTTTGTTTGGTTTACTTTTATTAATTGTTATCAGGCTGACGTCACGCGAGTTTAGCAAACGGTTCCAGTTCCATTGTTAAAATCGTCATACAGTCTCGAATGATCTTCCCCTTACCAGATTGATCTACGAGGAAGGAAAAAGAAAAGAGTGTGAGAGTAAAGCGTGACCTTTTGATATGTATAATGGCCGACGGATGTGCTAAATAAATAAATATCATTTATTTCAAGTTTCACAGACTCATATTCTCATTACATTTCATTAATAATTATAGTTTATAATAATAAATACATTCATCTTCAGCATTACAACGTCACTATAGAATTAATTGATGTCATAATCATAAAACAGAAATAAACATAGGTATATATGTCAGATAAACTTCACCGACATAGCCCGAAGGATTTCCAAGCTTAAATGGCGGCAGACACTGCGTGGGTAGGCGTCCCGGCCTGGTAAAGGTCGCAGGTACCGGCTGAATGCGAACCAGCCTTTGTGGAGATCTTTGGGCGAGGCGTATCTATGACCAGCTGTGGACGTCTTCCGGCCGATATGATGATGATGCATATTTACTAATCATCTTGTTGTTAATGTCCCGGTTGTGTTCTCACGATAGAAGGCCCGGGGTCCGCCATGATTTGGCAGATCAGGTGGTCTAAAAAGGCCGCATTAGCGTTTCATATTATGAGTTATATTAGAGTGCCACAAACTTATCTGATCCGGTGGCTAATACTGGAACTAAATGACGCCATTTTGAATTGTCATGTCAATGTCAAAAACAGCGACGCTACAGACAAGTTTGTGACAAATTAATATGAATCACATTATGAAACACTAGTGTGGCCTTTTTAGACCCCCAGGTAATTACAGTGGAGCGACTGCTATCCGACCTCTGTGACTCTGCTACCAGGAACCTGACCAGTTATGACTGGTCTTTGTAGAGATCTCTGGGGGAGACGTATGCCCAGCAGTAGGCATCTTCCAGCCGCCACGATGACGATGCATAGTTACTATCGATGTGTCTATTACCTAGGGCGGGCCCGAGTCTTATTTTAGACAATTTTAGTCACCGCGACTGCACTAAATTTAGTAAAAGCGCCCCCAGACGCCAGCGCGCTACTATTTTCGGCAGCTATCACCATAATAACAACGGAATGCCTTTAGCGACGTGGCAACGATTCAAATGACGTCAAACACAACACCGCTTAAAGTGATATTAATGAGAGTGTGCGCAAGTATGCGTTTGAATATGGCACCGACAATTTGTATCTATTTTCGTGGGTATTGTAAGCATTGTCTACGTGCTGATGAGACTGATATGAGACGCGCCAAGGTCCGACGGAAAGTATTTTCTATAGGATAGTTTTGTAGAGATAAAGAGTCCCTATAGTGTTTAAATTAAATAAATAAATATGCTTAGATAAATTCACACAGCGCCATGTAGCCCCAAAGTAAGCAAAACTTGTGTTATGGGTGTTAGATAACTGATAAACTACTTATATACTTTTTTTTATTATACGTACTACACTCAGACCCGTAACAGAAACTAAAATTCATAATTTCAACTTCTGCTCGGCCGGGAATCGAACCCGGGACCTTGGAACCGTGGCGACCGGCATTAACGAACCACTCAGGTCGTCAAAAAGCCACAATTACGAGTTTACACTTGCAGCCGAAACCCGCGGGTTTTTGCAAAACCCTACACCAATCCGTGGTCCTCCAACTTCACCAGACCGAGGGAGGGTACCGCGGGAGGTACGCCGGGCCTCTTGCTAGGTGTCACGTACGCACTGGTTGACCCAACGTTACATTATATTGCGCCATCCGCGAGGTAGCACTCCGATCGACATTCCGTTTTCAATTCAAAATGAGTCCAGGCTCTTCTCATAGTCAGGTAGTTCTAAGGTAATCGGCAGCCATACAGCCATACGTTCTAGTTTTTGAGTCTATCGCGAACAGACAGACGCAGCGTGGGGTTTGTTTTACAACATGTAGTGATTTTATGTTCTATTATCCCGAATTTTTATGTTTTCCGAACGGGTCCGAAAAAAATTAAATTATTTCAAAATTATAACAATTCCATATATTTAGTAGATGAGGTAGGTAGATACATGACCACCACAGCGAAAATTACCTATGAGGTCCTGTGGTGTTCCAATAAAAAGCGGATGTGGATACATGGAGGGGTTTTAGTGGGTAGGGTCCATTTTCGGGCAATTCCACATATCCACGTCATTCCCCAGGCCCAAGTGGAAACTTACGAAGATTTGCCCTCTTAAAAAAACGTAGATACATGAACCATTTACGCGAACGAAGTCGCGGACGAAAGCTAGTCAGGTAAGTATTTTCACACCGATCGGAATTGGGCCGAACCAGTTATTTCAATGTAAACAAGAAAGCGAAATAATCGTCATTATTGTAATTGCGTTGTAGGAATACCGGCCACGTCGAGCTTTTGGCAGAGGTTCGCAAACATTTCACTGGTAGGGTGAACGTGCCTAATGTTGGCGCTTGTGTTGCGACTTGTGATAAAAAAAAATTAGGTAGATACGCGTTATTTCTACAAAAGTATCTGAAGCTAACACATGAAGGGATTGTGGGGCCTTATCACCAAAAAGATTGGAACGTTAGCTACCTTTATGGCTAGGCAATTTTTTTTGCTCTGTGTGGTAAGCCATGAAGGTACCGTTCTCTGTTCCATAGCCAATCTCACCTGCAAGTGGCCGTGCTGAGAGATGGACGAGGCTGTAGCAAATCAGTATGGCTAGCACAAGTTAATCTCGCGCGCGATGAGCGCGACATAGATACTGTTATCTCTTTCGTCTTAGTATTGAGAGAAGGAAACAAACGCTCTCTCGCGGCGCGAGCTGTGTCGATACATACGACACTTGTGATAGCCGGGTCAGATTAGTCAGGAATTACTTTCTCTCGGCTGTTGGGCCACTTCTGCCAAGGGATATCCTCTCCTCGCGTAATATTTTTTTTAAATCTGCAGAAAAACTTTTATATGTTTGGTGTCCAATACTGCACCGTTTACCCTCCTTTAATATTGTTGTCTTTAAAGCGATTCATTCTATTTTTGTTTTGGCAAGGACCGCCTCATTTTGAGCTCGAGTGTGTATATCCACATGTTCGATTCCCGTGTACCGGCAGTAGGTGCTAGACGCTCTTGCTTTTCACACGTGTTTAAAAAAAAAGAAAAACTTTTTCTTATTTTTTTCGGCCAGTAATAATAATATGCTGTATATGGAATACAGCATAGAGATTTTCTTCAAAAAGATACCACCAAAAACTCGGGCTAAAACACGTTAGCGTTGGCAAAGTAGTTTTTAGTTGAAATTCGTTGTTGTATATTTTATTTTTAGTTTTAAAATTGTAACATTCCATGCTCTGTAATATATTTGTTCATAGGGATAGTCCTCTTTGAGTTTTATTTTGTGTTGATTTTTTGGAGCTTCATATTTCTCTGAAAACATGGTCCTCAGCGTTGTCTGCAGGTAAGAATGTGCAATGTGTGTGTGGATGTGAACACAAATTTTTACCGTGTTAGTTCTTCCGGCTTGTCTATACTAATATTATAAAGAAGAAATATTTGATTGTTTGTTTTAAATGGATAAACATAATAACCATTTCATAATTGTTTCACCTAATAGAAAGCTAAATTATCAGCGAGTGACATCTAGGTTATATTTTATAAGTAGGAAAATTACAATAATATAATCCAAGGTATCAAAATGTTGCACGTTTACGCATAATTTCAGAACGAAAGCACCTTCAATAATTTTTTTTTGGGTTTGTAATTTTCAGAACAAGGTTTGTGTGCAAGAAAAAAAGGGTAGGTAGGGGTAGTATAGGTGTATTGTGGTGTAGGTTATGGTAGAGTAGGGATACACAAGTCTCTTCTTTCGTGACGCGGGTTATACCTCAATTTGTGCCTGTAACAAGTGTGCGAATTACAAAACCTGTGTGGACGAAGCCCAAATACCACAAAAGACTACCTTCTCTTCTCTAACATATATATCCTCGCACTCATTCTGCATCACATTCAAATACAAAATACAAATATGTTTATTGAAAAAATCAAATTAATACATATTATGTTGTTACACGTTACAAACATTCATATTCATACATACTTCGATATCGATCAATATTCTATTCTATGCTAATCTTACAAAGAGGAAAAGTTTTTAAGGAAGTGGAAAAACCGGTAGTTCGTACTTAGGAAATGCACGGCCTGTGTCGATAGCGCGTTCTAAAGTACCTCTACCGCCATCTAGTGTGGAAGGAAAGTATTATTGCAGCTAATCGAGAATTCGTGACTTGGTGCGATACGCGAAACTATAACTCATATACTAGTACCAGACGCTCGGATTTGGCTGGAGCCGACCAACCGTCAGTTGCAGTGGATTCTAATCCTTACGCAGTATAAAATAAAGTGGCTTTTGGGGACTGGGGACGTGGTCGGACGTCCGTCCAAGGTCGGCTCGCCCGCGCATCCAAATTAACCAAAAAGCGACTTTATTTTCTACTTAGTAAGGATTGATATTGGCTGCAACTGACGGTTACGACTCTATTTTGGCTGTTCCGTTTTGGCTGGAGCTGACCAACCGTCAGTTGCAGATGATACTAATCCTTGGGTCCCGAATTAATCCATAAGCGACTTTATTTTGTACACCTTAGGGATTAATATCAACTGCAACTGACGGTTGGTCCGCTCCAGCCAAAACGTAATGTCAGTTACTAGTTTTATTTCTTACACCAGTACGTAGCTTGCGTAACAGAACTTCATGATTATTTTATTAGTATTGCACAGGTTGAGTAATAAAAGACGTCACATAAACCTACAACGGTCTTATCGCTTATATTATAGTATTTGTTTAGGTATTCATGAGTCGATTTCGTAAAATATGGCCGTCAATTGACATATGGAACTTTCTCGCACTCACACTAACATTGATATTGATAAATAAATAAATAAATGCTTGGACAATTCAGACTTGTACTTGGACAAGACAATTTATTTATTGTAAGGATCTCTGGGGCAGGTCTATGCCCAGCAGTGGGCGTCTTACGGCTGATATGATGATGACTTTACACACCCCTCAAAACAGACCCGTAACAGAAATTAAAATTCATCATTTCAATTTCTGTCCGGCCGGGAGTCGAACCCGGGGCCTCTGCGTGGCAGACCACCACATGTTAACCACTGAGGTCGTCAATTCTCTGGACTCTGGAGAGCTTTTCCTTTGAGAATACTCCATCGACCTTGCCTTACAAACTAGCGACCTCACTCACTACAGAACTCTCGCTCGAACTACATCGCGCTAACGGAATGTTTCAGCCGCGACACAAAAATACAACATCCAATAATGTACATTGGACTTTCCCCTAGCCACAACAACGTCCAGGCATGTATACCTCTTACCAACTCTTACATGGCCAAGTATTGCCAACATTGGCCAACGCTTTAGTAATTTCTAGCGTTACGTACGATATTATCGTGGACGTCTACGATATGGGGTAGAGGCGACATGTTTGCTGTAGAAGCGTCTCTAGTAAATGGTCGATGTAATATTTTAAATAGGTTGAACCTAAATGAGAACCCTACATTAATCTATCGTCTCGAGATGTCTAATTTTACCAATTATTTGGCTTATCCCTTTCATGCCACCTCTCCCCTGTATCGTGGACGTCCACAATAATATCTTCACGTTACAAATTATAAAAGCGCCTAATCAGATGAATGCATTTACCACACGTTAAGGCAAGGAATATTTTTCAAGACAATATTGAAATATGTCTTGAAGGCGTCTTTTCTTTTTACACATTTAGGTTATTTAAAAGCAAGCCGCTTTCCATCAGGTGAACAGTCGGTTTGTACCCCTTACGCTTACGCTACACCAACTCTACGCTTACCATAAATCAACCCTACGCCCACCTTACAACAACCCTACGCCTACTTTACCCCAACCTACTCTCTTATTCTTCCTTCCTCTTAAATCACTCTATGTATTGTTGAAAACCGTACTAAAATCCGTTGCGTAGAAAGATATATGCGTACATATATACATAGGGATAGACGGCGGGAAGCGACTTTGTTTTATACTGTATATAAGATGTATTAGGAAGTCCTTTATAGACAGCCTTCAGAATAGCTTGGCAGTACCAAAGCTTGAAATTCGTTACTTACACCTACCAAGGTGAAATTAGTTAGGTATAACTAGTGTCCAACAAGAAGAGACTTGGCGGGTCACGTGGTTCGACTTGCGCATACGATTACCTGCGCGAAATCCCCTCCACTGCCATTTGACTAGTCCCTTCTTTCGTGACGCGGGTTATACCTACCATATAAACACGATGAAATGCCAAATGATACGTGACTAGATACTGCGGCAATTTATCTTAAACCCTTTATGATATTTTGTGATTTTAATTTATTTGCAGAACCATTGTGTTATCAACAGCCAAGATTAGGGTGACATCGTTGATAACATTGTTATGACGACAATGTAGTATACTTAGAAATTCCATGTTGTTATTGTCAGGTATTGTAGGTACTGTAAAACGTGTATTTACATCAGATACGGTATATATTACATATATGTATGCATTCGTAGGTATTTTATTCTCACTCTCTTGTATTTGCCAAGGAAAATATCTGCAGGGAGCTCATTCCACAACTTTAGTGAGTCTCGTCAGTTGCGTGCGAGAAAATCCCCTTGGAGCCGCACAGTTCGCAATTTGGTACCAGTGCGTCAGGATGCACTTCCTAACTGTGACGAGCGATGATTCCTCAGAACAAACACAATATTAATATTGGCTGATATCAATACAGCCCATATAATGATTTGAAAAAAAAGGGTACACCCGCCTTGCAAAATTATTTATAGTGCAAAATAAAGTCGCTTTCCGCGTCTATCTGTCTATGTATCCGACTCTTAAACTACGCAACGGATATTGATGCGGTTTTCACTATCATTTAGCTAATTTCTTCCGAAATCCATATTATAATAGGGAAACCCAGAAACCAATCGTGTGAAGCTGGGGCGGGTCGCTAGTTGAGTAGTTATTTATATTCAGCCACTAAATTGTTTCTCATTCAGTCACAGGGTCAAAGGTCGACCTTTCCGAATCGATATGAACACCTAGAAATAGAATTTCCACAATTATAGTAACAGTGGAAAATTACAAGGTCTTAGCTCTATATAGAGGTCACCGTTGGTCGGCCATTTTTGACGCCCGACAAAAAAAGAGGTGGTATTAGTTGGACGTGTGTATCTGTGGCATCGTATCTCCCGATCGGGTGGACCGATTTGGATACGGTTTTCTCTATTCGATAGCCAGTTTAATCGAGATGGATGTTAGCTTTGTTTTAATAATCATCAATAACAATCCATCGCTTCTTGATTTAGTTTATATCACTATTGCCATGTAAATGGGATATACTAGACCGATTGGGATGCGGTTTACTCCATTTGAAAGACAGTTTAATCGAGATGGTACTTAGCTTTATTTCATTCAAATCGCTTCAGTAGTTTAGCAAATATTTTAGAATATGTACACTGGTCGGGTGTTATCGGACTTTTTCTATAGGTTAGTTATTAAATCAAATCAAATGTTTATTTGTAAAATTGTATTTATTTAGGCCGTTTATTCGCCTTGAATCTTATCAGGAATCTGACGTGATCCTTCGTCGGTTATAATCTACAATACTAACATAGTTCTTACTTTGTTGAAACGTTACTTTAAGCATATTCATCATCGTCTTAGCGCTTATCCCGGGCTCTGCCAGGGTACGCTTTTCTACTCATTCTTCTCCATTATTGTAGTGTATTCATTATTTTGATATTTTATCTTCTGGGTAACTAATTAATATACTTTTAAATGTGATTATATGTATTATTAATTGTATTTTGACATATCCATTGATTTTGTTATCGACATTGTTGTAGTTATTATTGTTATTTTTGTTATAGACATTTAATCTTAAATATTGAATTTCTTATTTGTATTCTTGACATTTGATTGTGTAATTTACCAATATTGACATATATTTCATTTTTTTTTTTATTGAATATTTTACCTCCTGGGTAATTTATTAATTAGAGGAAATTCTTATCTATACTTAATATAAAACTTCGGACTATTAATTTATTTTTTGACATTTATACATTTTTAAATAAGTTTTACAATTGTGTAATTTTCTATAATGTTGTATCCATTTTGACGATCTCTTTTATAGATATATGATGATAAATGTAATATTGTTATGTAAACTGTAGAAGAGTAATAAATAAATCTAAATCTAAATCTCCACTTCGCCCGGTCTTCGGCATCCTCGCGTCGTAAGCCGTTGGGTTACTTTAAACACATTATAAAGACTAAATTTGGCCCGTCTAGTGGCAGCGTCATTGCGAGACCGATAACAAAAGTTAAGCAACGCAGAGTCCGGGAACTGGATGGGTGTACTTTGATGGTATTCGACTCTCGTTAGGTGTTCTTCCTAATATCGTTGCTGAAGCTTATACAAAGACTCATATGATAGCCCGACACTACAAATGTTATTTTATCATGTCTGAAGTGTTTGTATCGAGAATGGAGCTCTGGATGTTCCTATCTGTAAATATTTACGGAGTATTTGTCTATCTGCACTAATATTTGAAAGAGGAGACTTGTTTTGTTTGATTGTGATGCATAAACATTGTTACCTACATGTCAATGTGACTTCGAATCCACTGTGTATTATTAGATTTTATATCTATGGTTGGATTTTGTGCTCGACCGACTTGGTTAGCGCTTACATCGGCGAATGTTATTATGTCAACAAAAGTTTGTAGTATTATACTTATTACATAATTAAGAAAAGAGTCATTGACATGGACATAGACATGTTCATTTTGCAATTTCTACAATATAAATAAATTAAATTAAATGTCATTTATTTCAGGTACATAGGTCCCATAAGAACATAATTAATAATGTCACATATAATAAACAAAATATTTCTTTCTAATTTTGACGGCCTGAGTGATTCAGTTGGTTTGTTGGTAAGGTTCCGGGTTCGATTCCATTCCTTGCCGAGCAGAAATTTAAATGATGCATTTTAATTTATGTTACGGGTCTGGGTGTTGTATGTATCTATAACAAGTATATATTAAAAAAAGTATTTATTAATTTAAAAACTTCATTGCACAAATTACAGCAATTGGCGGAGTCAGTTTATCAGTTATCAAACACCCATAACAAAATCTTTGCTTACTTTGGGGCTATTTCTTATTTATAATTATTAGGTAAAATATTGTAGTGTCATGCCAAACTACATCATTACATGTACATGGCGACACTGGGGTTCAAAACGTTCGATTACGAATCAGACTCCTTAACCACCAGGCCACCGACGCTCATTACCCTGGAATTTCCAATATGTCGACGATACGCAACGACTGACGTATCCCACCTTTGTCCACAGCGGTGATGGGGCGTCCATTTCCCAATATGTGGAGACGCACCAACTGACTGATTCCTCCATTGTCCATAGCGGTGATGGGGCGTCCCTGAGCGCGGCGGGGAGCAAGCGGTCCGCCGTCTCGGCGTCGGAGGCCGAGTGCTTTTCGCTGTGCCTGGGCGCCGGGCCTCTGTGGTGAGTCGTCCTTTTTTATATAGGTATAGTGCGCAGTGACTAACGATGGCTCTGTGGCTGCGAGACATGGCCAGCGCTGACGAAACAAGGGATAAGGTAGCCGCCAATGTTGGCAAGCGAAGATGGAGAAGGTGGAAAAGGGTAATTATACACCCGGCCGGGTGTTGTGACACGGGGACCAAGGGCCGACAGTTGATCGTCGGAAGTAGTATATATGCCGAGGAAGTTATCATATTTCGCTAGCGCGATGTAGGATGGTCATCGCCTCTATGTGCGGATGCTTGCCAACCTTGTGTTCGTGTACTCGTAATGTGAATAGCAGCGAGCCATGGTCAAGAACGTTACCGACGATCTCTAATCACATGATACCACCCTCTGGAATGATGTCACAGAATATCCGAAACGCATGTTGTGACTTCATTCCAGAGGGGTGGGACCATGCTTTTGGAGATCGGCGGTGCCGCTGCAGCGCTGACGAAACACGTTCGCGAAATCCATGCCAACGTGGTTGTGCGGTCATACGCGACTCGTGTACATCCGTGGCAGCCTTGGCGTGAGGGATATCGCAGATAAGATCGAGGAAGCTCGCCTTGCGCTGGTTTGGACACGTGTTGCGTAAGCCTCAGGGGAAAAAGGTGCCACTGTGAGGACAATTGGCGCGCACATGGCCTGTCATCGCCATAGAAACCATAAAACATAGACATAGACGTATCTTTATTTGGTCCAACATTCAAAAAACTTAAAAGTGCTATGAATGGCGCAGGCAAACACAGCGCCGGTTTTCAGACTGACCCATGTTAGAGCTCGATGCGGCGAACGACATAATGTTTTAAACTATTGCGGTTATTATCACACATTGTAAGGGTGTCGTCCCGTGACCATGATGCATACAATTGCGTCAAAATATCGGGCTACTCGTCAACAAAGGTACGCGGTAGGAAACCCGGAGAAGACCCTTAAAATGTGTGATAA
Organism: Blastobasis lacticolella; assembly: GCA_905147135.1. Lineage (NCBI taxonomy): Eukaryota > Metazoa > Arthropoda > Insecta > Lepidoptera > Blastobasidae > Blastobasis > Blastobasis lacticolella. The sequence goes on from LR990067.1 coordinate 3,994,074, forward strand.
TAACTCGTTTAAAACACTAAGAATTGTTCATAATAACCGGCCCTCCTTACGCAGTACACTGCCGTGCGTCATTGTAACCCTCCCTGACGGCGGGTGGTCCTGACGTCCCTGCTCAGGACAGCGCACCGCCCGGAAGGGTGAATGGCGGTTGCTTGGCGGCAGAAATAGATAAGGCGGTGGTACTCACCTAGGCGGACTCCTCAACCTTGACAGAGTCCTACCACCTAATCGATGCGCGCACTATGCGAACGCCGTGCTTAACACTGATAATTTTTTTTTTTTTTTCCACTAACGTGGCAAACAAGCTTACGCTGCCTGATGGTAAGCAGTCACCGCAGCCTATTGACGTTTTCAATACCAGGGGCTTCACCCACGCGTTGCCGACCCCGTAAAAACATTACACTAACCGGCCCTCCTTGCGCAGTACACTGCCGTGCGTGTTTGTAACCTTCCCGTCGCCGGCAGGTGGTCCTGATGTCCCTGCTCAGGACAGCGCACCGCCCGGAGGGGTGAATGGCGGGGCCGTGAGCCCCGCGACCCCGTCCACACCCACACACGACGACAACCGTGAGTATTATGGTTTTTTTTGTTTAGGAATAGAAATGGAAATATTTTTTTAGCCTAAGGGACGATTTTTCAATACTCAGATAAAATTTATTCGCCTCATAAAGTTATATACTGCCAAATTAAAACAAACTATAATCCGTTACTTATTTAAGAAGTAATGACAATTTTGTTTTAGTCGCACAATAACTTATCAGACTGATACGTTTTATCGGAGGATTGAAAAATGGGCCCTAAGTTTACAATAATAATTGATAATTACATGAGTTGTATAAAACATAATACTTTTATATACAAAATGGTCCAAGACTAGGTGTAAGGATGAGGGTGAAACCCACACCCGCTGGTAGAATAGGAGACTGTTTATTATTAACTAGTTTACTACATTTTTAATAAAAAGGAACACAAACGGATTCATTTATTCAAGTTACTACAGACTTATAGTGCTCGTAGGTATTTCTTAGTCCATGAGTAAAATTACAAATATTAAAATACAAGGTTTATATTATATTAATTAGGCATTTCACACAACATATCTCGATTGTACACTCGCGAGCGAGAGCCCGCACCCTACTAAAATAAATCTTACGGTGAGGGAAAACATCGTGATGAAACCTGCACATTTAGGTGACTGAATGTGCTAACCGTGATCTAATCTGGTCAGGTTCCCCTGTTAACATGGTCATGGAGAAGATGGCAGTCGCTCCACTGTAATTACAGCTGACCGTTAGATGAATAAAAATGTACACATTTTGCACTTTCTTCACATAAACGGTTCTAAAACTGCGTATATTTTCACGAAACACCTTTCCGAGTAACTCCTGTTACCAAATTCAATACTTGAGAATCCTGTCTAAGCAGAGCCGTCTAGTGAGGCACGGAGGCCGAACTACACTTTACTTTTTCAAAGTAACTGTCTGAGAATGCACCATTCCATCTTAATGGCGACGTACAATAGTGTTACCACTCCGCGACATTAACGCCAAGATGACCATTGGATGATTTATTTATTTATTTAACCATTTATTGTGCACAAAGAAAGTTACAATAATATGAACACAAAGATAACAATCACAAAAGGTACAGCTTATTCCTAAAAAGAAATGTCTTACAGCAGACCTACCGAAGAGAGAGGGCTAGAATAGAGAGGCAGATATGACGTGCACCCAAATACATAATATAATTGAATTACTTGATGATGTTTATTTACATGCTAGATACAGCTATTGTTTCCCTTCACACAGGTGACTTGTTGAGCGCCCTGCTATGGGCGAGCGCGGACTCGCTCGCGAGCAGCGCGGACAGCCTCTCGGCTCCCGCGCCGCACCCCGCGCAGCACGTGCGTGCCAGGGAACAGGTACGGGATAGGCTGGTGTTGGTTCCATTCATACAGGTATCAGGGTGACAGGGTAGGCCTCCCGCAAGGTGGACCGGCGACCTGGTAAGGATCGCAGGTACCAGCTGGATGCGGAAGGCACAGGACCTCGCACAGCACGTGCGCGCCAGGGAACAGGTATGGGATAGGCTGGTATTGGGTCCATTCATACAGGTGACTTGTTGCTATGGGCGAGCGTGGACTCGAGTAGCGCGGACAGCACGTGCACGCCAGGGAACAGGTACGGGATGGCCTCGAATTGGGTCTATTCATACAGGTGACAGGGTAGGTCTCCCGCAAGGTGGACCAACGACCCGGTAAGGATCGCAGGTACCAGCTGGATGCGGAAAGCACAGGACCGGTCTTTATGGAGATCTCTGGGAGAGGCCTTTGGCCAGCAGTGAGCGTCTTCTGGCTGATATGATGATACAGGTGACTTGGTGAGCGCCCTGCTATGGACGCTTGCGAGCGGCGCGGACAGCACGTGCGCGCCAGGGAACAGATACGGGATGGTCTCGAACTTTTTTTTATGTAAAAGTAATATAATGTAAGAATATGTTTATTGCCCTTACTTCCAAGGCACAAAAGTGCAAAACGTACAAGACAATAACATAAAGAGAAAAACAAAAAATACGTCGATTGTCATTATCGGGCTTTGCCCCACCACTCATTCCCACCGCTGCGAGCCTATGTAGCCAAGATCTACAGCGGCGACCACACACAGCTCCTGAGTTTTGACACTCAGGCGCGCCCGAGGACAAACCAATACTGTCTTGGAACCCGCAACAAATTGAATTAAGAAACAATAGGTTGGAGAAGGAAATATAGTGTTCATTGTGCCATTGAGATGTGCAATTTATTTATTTTATTTATTTATTCATACATTAAAATCACCTCCCGCAGACCATCAGCAAGATCCTGGAGCGCAAGGACCGGCAGCCGACCAAGATTGAGTTCAAGATCTTCCTCACTGAGAACACCGTGACCCGCTGGGAGGCTGTGAGTTGATGATTTTTATTTTATTATCTATATTACCTTCATAAACTTTTTTTTATACCACTAAGGTGGCAAACAAGCTTACGGCCCGCCTGATGGTAAGCAGTCACCGCAGCCTATGGACGTTTGCAATACCAGGGGCATCACCCACGCGTATTTAATTTACTTCATTCAGAACACCAACAGCAGTTACATAAACATAACAGCGAGGCCATTAACAGGTGCTCGCAGATAGTTATTTGAGGGCCAATTTTTTAGATAAAATTTAACTGCCCGATAAAGTAAAATACTACCAAATTAGAACAAACTGTCCTACTTCTCTTTTATGAAGTAACAATACAATTTAATTTTAGTTACATAATAACTTATCGGACTGATATGTTTTATCTGAGGATTGATCAATTGGCCCTTAATGATACGGGATACTAAAAGTAGGATTACAGTTCGTACAGAATTACATAATGATTGTAAGAAGTCTGATTACTCTTAGTGTAAGTTGGTGTAAATTATACACCTAAGAGGCCTATTCATCATCACAGCCCACAACAGGGAGAGTCCCTAAGTCCCTGCAGTGGACTGTTATGGGCTGTGATGTGATGCTAGATCTGGCATATTATCATATTGTTTAGCATTTCTTGTGGCTCAGCATAATATTCGCTGAGCTCGCTTATCTCGTATGTCTCATGAGTTCTTCATGAAGCCGTAACAATAGTTCCTTCGTAACAAAAAATCTTCATTCTTCAAGGAAAAAAATACCATTCTAAAATTCGTTTGTTCGTGCCACGCGAATGTACAGAACGACAAGACTTTGTTACTATGTTTCATATCATTTTGAGATAAATAATGTTAAATATAACAGTGTCTCCCAGTGACGGTCAGTATGACCTGATTAGTAAATGATTAATAAGTATTCTATGCCTGTTTATCACGTAGCTATTTATGTTACTGCCTTTATCAGCGATTGACCTCTTCCCTAGAGTTATTTTGTATTAAATAATACATATAATTATCTAATTTACTTGCAATAACTCGGGGATCAATGACGGATAGTGATAATCGTGTTTTATGATACACATTGTGTATAATTAGATCGTGTAAAATTGAAAGTAATATAGTTGATAAGGTGTAGAATGAGCTCCCATAAATTAAAAGAAGAAAATGTGAATACTAGATCGTTCAAGAGGTATATTAGAGGTAGCTTCAGAGGCGGGCAACGCATTGGTGATATCCCTGGTGTTGTTGGTGACCACGCACCATCAGGTGGCCCGTTGGTCTGTTTGTCTGCCGTATAACATAATAAAATAAAGGTTATTTTATTTAGAGGTTTCACAAAAACTTGCTTGAATATTTATTTATTTTATTTATTTAATACTTTATGCACAAAATAGTACAAAGGTGGACTTAAAGCTTTGTAGCTTTATCTACCAGTCTACCCCGAAAACTGGTAATAAAATTGCAGGCGGTGCATAAAAATTTACAACAACATTACACTTACATACTTAACTACAAATACAATTTCACCCACTAGTATTCACATACCGAAAATCAACTCAAAATATTTACAAAATACTAAAAACCAACAACAACAATAAAGCAGAATGCACTTGAATATAAACTTCAATGAAGTACCTACCTACTAAGAACATTCGCAAAAGTAACAGGTGAAGAAATAAATAGGTTAAAGTCGGGTATTACAGAGAATTTAGGAAATGCTCTCGAACAGCTTTTTTGAAGGAAAGTTTGTTGGAACTTCGTCTGATATCGACCGGAAGATCATTCGTAATATATCGTACAGTTTAAGGCCTATCCCTTGCCGATACAGTTTTACGATTTTAATAGCTACAAATATGTGTATGACGAGAGAGCCATATATAATACGTATGAGTAATAGGTTGACGTTTGTCACGGTTAGGCGTTCATTAGTGATAACCCTGTATTATATGTATTTCATACGTATATATATGAGTTATAATAGTTCTTACACGTAAGTGTTACATGATATTGTCGCGATGTGCGTGTACCAAATAGTTTTAACAGGTGTAACGAAGTCAATTCGTAGTGTTTGATAAGTGCTTTTCGACGTACGAATTATAATAGTTGTAGGCTTATTCTAAAACAGGTTGTTCCTGGACAGGCGTGGTCAGGCTTCAGACTATATGATTCATTTATAGTGAGATGGCGGTCAAATGCCTGTTTAGTCTAATAAATGAAAACAGTGAAGTTACCTTGATCAGGCTTTATAAAAACTACGATCAATTAATTATTTAAATTCATTACACTACAATAGCTAAATTCATCGAATTATATTAAATGTAAATTTATGTTGAGCACAATTTAAGAATATCTATACGTTACGTCAAAAAAATTAAAATACATTGTCCCTAATTACAAAATAACATAAATGTCGATTAAATAAAAATACGAAGTGACGGCATATTATTATTTGTCATCTTGGCGTTAGTGTACCGTTTGTGCTTACAGCGCGAAGGTCCAGGGACCGCCTTGACCACGGTCTAGGATTTGGCAGATCATTTATTTGAAGTGACTTGGACCCTTATTAACAGGGGTATCTGACCAAATCGTGGTTCGAAGTCGTGGTTTTACACATTCAGTCGCCTGAATGTTCATCATGATTCATTATACACGAATTCATCAATGAATGAACGAAATATATTTATTGATTAACAAGGGCACCACATTACAACAATCACATAATATAAAATAAACAATAATCATACAAATAAAAAACATAAGTACCAAATTACAAAATTACAATTAATTACATCACGATGTTTTCCCTCGTAATAAGAGAATCGGTTAGAGTCATTGGTACGTAGCGGCAGTGGGGTTCAAACCCGGCTTTTCTCTCAACTTTTATCGGCGGTTTGCTTAGCCTCCCGCCCCGAAACCCCCAGGGAAGGGGAGGTTCAGGTTCCTTATTTCATCTGGTCCCTAGGCAATATAAAAAGACCTAATATTCCTATCTGTCCTCCCCAGGTGGTGCAAGGCAGCACTATCTACCTGCGTCTGCCGGGCGTGCTGGCCGCCGGCTCCAAGGAGAGCTTCATGCTACTCTTGGACTTCGCTGAGGAGCGGCTCGGGTGCGCCAAGTGAGTATCGGGGGATATGGGGCTATGATATAGGAGAAAATCCGACTATAGTAATACCTTCCCTCATCTGTTATTCACAAAAATCGGGCGTTAAATGAAAGATGTTAGTCAATTGAGAAAAAATTTAAGGATTGCCTACTCTCACCCTGTAGGCCTAGCACAAGTTGCTCTCGCGCGCGATTAGCGAGAAAAAGCGCGATAAAAGCGCGATATATCGCGCTTTTTCTCGCTAATCGCGCACATATATAGCGCTATTTCTATCTAATGGTTTTGTATCGGACAGTCCAATCTCTCCGCAATGAGGAGATTTCCAGTAGGTATTGATAGTTTGTTTCAAAAAGCATCAATAGATGGCGCTCCTACAATTTTGGTAATTTTCTTTAAATCTGTATGATGGTGGCAGTGATTTCATGCAGCCAAGTAATACTAAACTTGAAAATAAAGTGTTTATTAATATAAACATTACTGTTAAAGGTTGAACGAAGTGTAAAAAGAAATATTTATAGAAGTTGGCACTATGTTCCATTATTATTACAACCTCTAAAACCCACCCAGTGTTTATATCCTGTTTGCTAAGAACCTATTTCAAGCGATTATCAATTACCAAAATTGTCGGGGCGCCATCTAGTGAGTGGTTAGGAATGCCTTAAATACCTATTGGAAAACTCCTCATTGTCTTCACAAACCCCCTAACAAACCTTTTCTCTCCATCCCGCAGCTGCATAATCTGCGTGCTAAAGGCTCGTGCTGACCGCGCCACCCTGCTGCGCACGTTCATGTTCATGGGGTTCCAGCCGCTGCCGCCTAACGCGCCGCTGCTGCCGCCCGCGGTCGCCAACCCGGAGTACATATTCCTGCACTACAATATGCAGTAGGGGGGGCTTTGTGGGGGGGCGGGGGAGGGAAAAAAACTTTTTTTTTTTTTTTTTTTTTTGCGACAATTTTTTTTTTTGGGTTGGGGTTTGGTTTGTTTTGGGTGGGATGGGTTTGGTTTTTTGGATAGGGGTCGGTGGGAATTTTTTTGGTAAAGTTAGAAGCATTTGGCAATGTTAGAGAAGGGGTGCAGTTTTTTTTGGGTTGGAATGCGAGAGTAAATTTTTTTTGAAAGTGGTCAGTTTGTTGGGTTTTTTTTTGGGTTGGGATGGGTTAGGGAGTTTTTTTTAATTATCTTTTTTTTATTCTGTTTATTTTTTTTGTTTAAGCACCTCTCGACGGATATTAAGTTTCCTTTTTTGTTTTATCGGAGAATATTATTTTATTTTTTATTTTGCCCCCCGCCCCCACTACGTATCTGTTGGTATAGAACCCTTACTGCTTAAAGAAATTTTGTAATGTATCATTGAAACCACTGTCGAAGTAATCAGTATATTAACATCGTAAAGAAATCTTAAACGAGTTTACATATACAGTATTTGAAATGTGACATTACAAAATTGCTATTCGATTGTGAATTTACATTTACGTTGTACGGCACAAGATTTTCTTTACAGTTTTGGTGTGAATTTCTTTCCATCTCTTCTACGATTGAATATACGTAACGTAATATATATATTTCCTAGCGCTAGACGTGTCTCATTGCATTTCGATGTTTGTAGAAATGTGGTAGAACACACACGTGATTGCTGTCAACAATTAGATGTAAATTCCCAATCTTTATTGGAGTGATGTGAATATTCACAAAAAAAATACGTTTCGACTATTTTTTTTATACAATATCTTTTTATTACAAGTATAATGTACTAGGTTCCTAGGCGACTACGAAACGAATATATTTTAGAGAAAAAAAGTCGACACGTATGAAATTTAGCTGTCATTTTATATCAGTATTGAAAATCAGCACGTTTCTCTTATTAAAAAAATCACGGTATCGGCTTGCATAGTGTGTAAAGAGGCGCCAACAAGTGTAGTTTTAGATGTTTAGTAAACCGTTTATTGTTCTTATCAATTATTATTATTGACTAGGATTTCCACATGATTTGTTCTATGGCGGCCATGTTTGTCTCGAACTAGAGATGTGGCGCGAAAACACAATCGATCGATTGTAATGGACGATATTTTTAAAACTGGTCCTCGTAAAATCGATCACGTGGAAATCGATAAATAAAAAGCATTTTATTTCTACGATTTCAGCTTTGAATATAACGCTTTCATCTGTTTATTGTGTAATGTTGATTTCCATCAAAACTGGCATAGTAGAAATGTAATAGCATTATTTCTTTTAAAATATTATTATTATAATAATAGTTATAACAAAAAAATATTGTATTGTCGTCGTGTATTAAAAAACATTTATGAACCCCCTCCGGGATAGAGTATTAATATAAATAAAAACTAAAAAAAAAATACAAAAAAATATATATTAAAGAAAAAATATTTGTAAAAATATTTCGAGCTCCTCACTTTTAACACACATAATTTTTTTAACACCTGAAAACACAGGCAGTTTCGAAGTATTTTTTATTTTAATTTTATAATCACTTTTTCTTGTTCTTTAAGCGTTTAGTAAATAATTACCTTGCATAGCAACTTGTTTACTATGCGTTTCGAGTGCTTAATCTTACATTATACCTTAGAAATAAGTGGTTTTATGATTTTAATTCCCTATATAAGTGTCAGGTTGAACCATAATATTAAACATGTAGGTACATCGTACGTAGCTGTTTCTTATTTCGGTTGAACTCGCATTCGATAGATTTAGACTTAACTTTTTATTTTACAGCAGTCCCTATTTATTTTTGAGTATTTTTTTCCCTAAAAAGTATTATTCGACCTCTTTGCTTTTCGTAAAATTATGGAAAACAGTAGACGGGGCCTGCTGCTAGTAGTTTAAATGTAATTTTAAATGTATTAATTGAATGAAGTTAATCTTAAATAATAATGTGTGTTTTATTTCATTTTCCAAATACATACCTACAATTTGAATTGAATTGCTACCTCACTATACCTAATATTTGATTTGTATTGACCAAGGTATCCGGGTTCGAATCCCACTGCGGCCATTTGCCAATGACTCTTTTTAGGGTTATGTTCCTACATTAGTTGAATGCTCTTGAGAGAGAAAACATCGTGATGAAACCTGCACATTCAGGCGACTGAATGTGTAACCATGATCCAATCTGCGGGGCTACTGGCTAACTCAGTTGGCAACTGAGTTTGACGCTAGATAATTCAACACTACCCCTCGGATTAGGTTCCTCTTTTAGAGTCACGGAAGTCAGATGGCAGTCACTTTACAGTAATTATTTACAAGCCAAGATGATTATTATTTTTAATAGCTTGCAGATAAAATGACCAACGGTGGGCAGAAACATGGAGCAGCTCCAACAGTGGAGAGCGAGGAACGGGCCCGGAACAGAACCGACACCGGAACGGAAAAAGCTTCTAGTATATTAATGTTGCCCATGTGGTGTCCGGCAGAGTAGAATAGCACCAACCCCTTACACTCGTGGGTGTCGTACAAGCCGACTAAAGTTTTCGAGGCAAAAAATATCCGTAGGTTGGGAAATGGGCAGCAGACTTTTCCAATGTTTTAATTATGACACTGCGATGAACCCGCCTGCCGAGCATGGAGAAACTTTCCTATTCGTGGGAGAGGTCATGAGTCCTGCACCCACCTCCACCCAGGGTCCGACCCGATATCGACCTCTCGGTCATACGGACCGCGTCAGACCTAATCACGGGTGATGCGCACGCATACTTGCCGGTGGCTCCGGGCGTGAGCACTTCTTGACACCCACAAACCCAGTTGTTCTATACGCACTCTTCCTTAGCGGGCTGACGTCATAACAGACTCCGGCGGCCTTAGACAAGAGGTTTCGTTAATCTATAATCGTTTGTGGTAGAAAAAATGTATGGGATTTGACATAAGCTGTTTGTGGTAGAAATTCTTAATCCATAGACAATTCACGTACTTTCGGCGTACAAAGGAGGCGGATTGGCGGATGATCCTACACAATCAGAGTCAATGTAGATGTTGGTAGAAATAGTCGAACTTCGACCTGTCAATTTTCTACCATACACGCATCACGCAAGCGGAGCTGTCAAAGGTGGCTAGACCGGCTGCTCCGTCGGCCAGCTGCCATACTCCTTCGTTCCCTCCTCTATCTCTTCTTCTGCTCCTATTCCTCCTCCATTCCTGCCCTGAGTCCTGCAGTGGACTGTTATGGGCTGTGATGATGATATTAACGTTAGGTGAATACGGTCTCCCGTTAGCTATCTACAGTGCTCCATGGGCAAGAGGCGAGAGAGAGAGGAGAGAGGCGACCGCATACCGGCAGCGTCATGCTATTGACAGTTCCCTCCTGTTGTGTGTACTTGATGGAAGAGATGGCCATTCGCACACGATGACCGCACATTTTCTGTTCTGTTTAGTACGTTTTGACACAGGTACAGGCGTCAGCGTTGGTGGTCTAGTGGTGAAGGTATCCGACTCGCAAGTGAGAGGTACGGGGTTCGAATCCAATCTATTTACCAATGACTCTTTTCTGAGTTATGTACATTAGTTGGACACTAACCGACGCTTTTACTGTGAGGGAAATATCTTAATTGTACTCGATCCAAAAACGTGCTATGAGAATTGTCAACTCTAACATGCTTACAAGTGGTATTAGAACAGCTAAGTCAGTGGAGGATTTGTTCCACGGTGTTCGTTCTGAGGAACTGACATACATGCCTATAGCCATACAGCCACATTCCATCATCGCACCGCTCGCCATCGACAGGGAGTTCATCCTTACACCTCGGAACCAAATTGGTCGCGACCTGTGCGCTTCCAAAACTTTCTCCCATGTCTACCTAAGGTTGTTAATGAGCTCCTGGAGAGTACCTACCTACCTACTTACATGGAGTTCAAGACAGAGATAAATAAGTTTTTACGGGGTCGGCAGCGCGTGGATCATCCACAGGTATTGCAAATTCTACCAGCAGGCAGGCCGTAAAAAGTGTGTTTGCTACCTTAGTAGAAAAAAAGCTTTCTGGCAATTATGTTCTGACGAGACTTGGGGCCAAGGAGGGCCGCGTTCATCGCCTTCGCCTCAACTACCTAGAGTCTACATCAACTGTGTAAGCCGCCCCAGCCAACGATTTTCAAGCAAAATGGGTAGTGGGCACCGGTATAAAAAACTGAGTAAGTAGGTAGGTAAGTGCTTACCAATCTCAAATAAAGGAAATAAATTATTTCAGTCGCGCTCTTTCTTTACCGCAGGCAGTTTTGCTTTAAGATGCCAAAAGAGTTGTTTTCGTCATTGGTCGGGGCTGGCCTTCCAGCACACACAGTCCTAAGAAAGGCTACGGTTTAAAGTAGTGTTACAGTAAGAATGAGTAGGTATTCTAAATTTCTATAAATATAATTATTTATTTATTTAAAAACTGTATTGCACTAAAAATAATACAATGGCGGACTTAAAGCCATCAAGGCTTTATCTACCAGTCAACCAGTAGGCCATGCGTAAAGCGAAAGAGTAGGTGCCAAAAGCGGAACAGAGAGCAAGTATATTTAATTAACTAATAATACAAGATATGGTAATAAATAAAATATGATATACCATAACCCCACAATAAATACAATACGATACAAATTAAACGTAATTTAATAAAAATCTGCAAGAATTTATCTAAAGACATGGCTGTCCAAAAGTCTCCTTTGCCTAAAACCATGTAAACCATTCAATAAAACAAACTGTCAAAAAGGGCGGGATTTTTTTGTTTAACTATTTGGTTTTTGCGGTGTTTTTATCTAATTTCTTATCTCAATTTTGTATTATAAATAGCTATAAGTTGTAATAAATATCTAACAGTCAGTTACCTTTTAGTTATAAACTACGCTAGTAGTCTATACAAGCAGTAGACTGCTATTATAGTAACTTTTACAACAAACAATGTCAAGTGTAAAATTCAATTTAATTGCTGCAGCATGTGAAAATATGGGTATTGGTATTAATGGAACACTACCATGGAGGTTAAAGTAAGTACCGAATATGTTATTTCTAACACTTTAGTGCAAAAACTTTGAAACCCTAGTCTATAAAATGTTATCAAAATCTTACGTCAAAAGTTATTTTGTACTTTTAGAGGGTTCTGTATCCAATGAGGAGCTTCTTTTGGGTACACTAAAGTATACTGCATAAACATATATATTTTTTATATCATACGGTAGGCAAACAGGCAAGCGGGCCACCTGATAGAAAGTGGTCACCACTAGAGATATTAGCAACACCAAGAGTATCGCCAATGCTTTGTTCACCTCTATAACACGTTGCTCTGGCAGCAAAAAGGCATATGCCCCTCCACTGCTAAAGACACGGTTCCCCAACTCCCCACCCCATGGAGAAGTATTGTTTTGCTGCGGTATTCTGTAAGATGGAGATACTTCCCTATTCGGGTGACTCCAATTCGAACGGGATAAATACCCCGCTGTGCTCTACTTCTCTTATACCTCTCCTACCTCAAAAATACATGTGTTTTTATATGTATTGTAAAAATGATGTGTATATTTTATATCTATATTGTAAAATATCTTAATTTTAGGAAACAGAGCAAATAAAGAGAATAATAATAACAAAATTACTGTCTGGCACCGGTTTGACCTTGTGGTTTGACCTTGTGGTTTTCAGTTGTGGTTTTGTCTGATATCTACCTACTGATATAATTGTCTATTATGTACACATTTACATGTGTATAACTGTAAATTGTAATTTAAATTGTAAATAAACACATTTACATTCATCACTACATTAGTAACACCACGACCTTGTGGTTTTCAGTTGTGGTTTTGTCTGATATCTACCTACTGATATAATTGTCTATTATGTACACATTTACATGTGTATAACTGTAAATTGTAATTTAAATTGTAAATAAACACATTTACATTCATCACTACATTAGTAACACCACTTTTTCACACCTCAATTCACACACACAATTCAATTGCTATTGTTTATAACTAGCAATCTCACCTACTTGTGAATGTGTGAATGGAGTGGATGAGATTGCAAGTCAGAAGTTATAGCAATGGGGAATTTTAAGACGGCTACTTTAAAAAGTTTAAAGTAGAACTCTACTTTAAACTTTTTTTGGCTGTGCCTCACTAGATGGCGCTGCTTAGACAGGACTCTCAAGTATTCTCATAGTCGTATCAAGTAGTCTCAAGACTTGAATTTGGTAACTAGGTTAATCGGAAAGGTGTTTCTTGAAAATATACCTAGTTTTAGTATATTTTCTGAGGAGAAAGTGCAAAATGTGTATATTTTTAAATTTTTAATAGTCACATTTGAATTATTTTTGAGAATCGTGTGCACTCAACACCATCTATTACAATTATTAAAACAATGTTTTATTTTTAAATGATATGAAAAAGAAAAATATGTTTTCTTTTTAATGAGCTCTCAGAAAATCTTCCTTTGCTTTTAATTTGAGTTAGGCAGTCAGGCTGCAGATATAATAATAATGTTGAGTATTTACTTCAACCATTCTCATAATAATTTCAGAAAGGAAATGGCGTACTTCTCTACAATGACAACCAAAGTAACGGATCCCAAGAAAACCAATGCAGTCGTCATGGGCAGACGGACATGGCAATGCATTCCAGACAAATACAGACCGCTTCCCAATAGACTCAACATAGTGCTGACACATCACGTTGACGATTTAAAGAAGGAAGTATGTGAATTTCGCGTGAAAACCGCGGTGCAAATCGCCCAAGAACTTTTTGTAATGGGTCGATTCGGACCGCAATGGAGAACAAAACAGTTCTCTTTTGGGATACGTGAATTCGGACAAAGAAAATATGTAGTTTTATTGCACGTCACTTATAGTACAACCAGGCACAAAATAACAGGAAACACTAAATAATTTAAATAACATCATGCAAGAGTTATTGGCTGGTGATATATCTGTCGGCCATTGTTTGGAAAAATTAAGAGTTTAGTTAAGTTTACAAGTATTTTAACTTTGTTGATTTAAAAAATTTTATGCCTGTGATTTTCAATGATTACCTAGTTATAAGTATATAATAAGCTGTGATTTAAAACCATTACCATGTTACACCAAACAAGATAAACATCTGTTGAACAAAAATGATACCAATTATAATATACACTTGTTATAGGTAAGTGCTAAAACAAGTGTGTATTATATTGTTGTAGAAAGACAGTTAGTACTCAATCTGTGATTATGATACGTTTAAAATCTAAATTCAAACAAAATTTAAGTATCTATTATATTGCATTTTCACTAACCACTTTTCTACTCATCTGTACAAATAAATAATTGAAATTAACAAATTTTTGATATGAGTCCAAATCGGACCTACGAAAAGAACATTGGTGGGATGAATCGACCCATTCCATAAGATACCTTGGGCCATTCGCACCGCTCCAACCACGCGGTGCGAATGGCCCCATTCTAAAACAGTCTTTAGTCGATTCGCACCGCGGTCCGAACCGGTCGCGGTGCGAAACGACTAAAGACCCCTGATGGTGAGCAGTCGCTGCAGTTTATGGATTTAATTAATGTGTCATTAATTTACCTGAATAACAAAACTAAATAACATTGCAGGTACCCGACGGAGTGGTGGTTGTGGGAGGTCTAGACGATGCTGTGAGCTTCTTAGAGAGCCGTGAAGATATCGAATCCACCTGGGTTATTGGTGGATCCTCTATTTATAAGGTAAATAAATAATAGGTCGACGCAGCGTGGGTAGGCCCACCCACAAGGTGGACCGACGACCTGGTAAGGATCGCAGGTACCAGCTGGATGCGGAAGGCACAGGACCGGCCTTTGTAGAGATCTCTGCGGGAGGCCTATGCCCAGCAATAGATCTCTGAGCTGAGCTAGAGCTGATATGATGATGACGATCTATGAAATTGGCGGTCTATGTAGCAACACCGGAAGCATTTAGTATTCTATGACAGAATTCAAATGTCGCCAACAATGCGACTGGGATAATAAGAAACGTGACGGAAAAATAAATTAACAGTCTCTATTGTGAATTTAGAATGACGACGTTTCAGAAAAAGACCTACTCATGGAATTATGATTCTTGTCAACGTTTAATCATTTAATTCGAAAATAGAGTATAATTAGAAGCCAGTAAAGAGAGAAGAACCCAATAATCTACCATCAAAGGGTACCAAAGCCTATCGGCTCCTGAAACTGTTCACCCAGTCTCCGGGTCTCCAGCGAAGACCTTGGCCAAGCTCGTATCAGGAGACACACCTAACGAGTGGCGAGCTCGTTGCGGTGCTGAACGTTCGACTAGCGTCAAAGTATGAAACGGTCACCCATCCAGTTCGCAGACTCTGCGAGCGTTGCTTAACTTGGTTATCGGTCTCACAAGCACGCTGCCACTGGGCCACTGTCGCTTCTATATTATTTATTTGTAAGGTTTTAAAAATGTTTACCTACTTTATCAAAGTATTCACCTACACCTGCCTCATGAATATTATGTCAATTGGTGAAAACCGTATGAAAATCCGTTTATGAATTTATCGCTAACAGACAGACAGATGTGAAAACCGCATGAAAATCTGTAGTTTTTGAACAGACAGACAGACGCGGCGTGCGAATTCGTTTTAAATAAACAGTGATTTTGACATTTCCAGGCATCAATGGAGCATCCCAACTGCGGCAAAATATACCTAACAGAAATACAGAAGAACTACGACTGTGATACATTCTTCCCCGCAATTGACAAGGAGAAATTTCACACAGTAAGCGAAGATGGAGTGCCAGAAGAGAGGCAAGAAGAAGGCGATATTACGTACTTCTACAGGGTATACAAGAAATTGTGATGTTTAAATTTTAGTCTAGGATCCGTCCATAGAATATATGCATCTGTTATTAAAGAAAATCGTGGAATATACGAAATAATAATAAAAAAAGATGTGCCTACTTTCACCCAGAGGGCCTATCGGCTATCTCAGTAGACAACTGAATTTGACACTAGATAATTCTACACCACGTCATCTACGTCAAAAACTGGCAATAGCGTCTACCAAATTAGAGTAGTGTCAGATTTTTTTATGTCAAATTCAGTTGTCCACTGAGATAGCCGATAGGCCCTCTGGTCCTTCTATGGGGTTGCCATGGAGACAATCTACCCTTATCTAATATTATAAAGAGGAAAGGTATGTTTTTTTGTTTGTTTGTTTGTTTGTATTGAATAGGCTTCGAAACTACTGGACCGATTTCAAAAATTCTTTCACCGTTGGGAAGCTACACTATCCCCGGGTGACATGGGCTATATACCCGTGTACCCGTAGTGGTACCCGTGCGAAGCCGGGGCGGCTGCTAGTTTATTATATAATCGAGTTATATTTATTTATTAAAACTTAATGCACTGTTACGTACAACGGCGGACTTAAAGCTTCATAGCTTTATCTACCAGTCAACCGGAGATCTGATGGTATGACAAATTCAGGGCGGTACAAAAATATAGAAACACACATAAACACCAACTAAACTAACTAACTTATATGGTAAAAGGTATTTCTTTTCCCTATCCAAGAATATATGGTTGCCTAGGCTAAACTAAGTCCGATGATTTTGGTGAACATTCATAAATTCAATATCCATTTTTTTATGAATGTTTACAGATGTGAGAGTAGGCAAACCATTAATTTTTTTTCTTATTTGAGTAATATTCTTTCGTATAATGCAAGATTTTTTTTAATAACAGATGGAAGATATTACTTTGGCCGAATCTTATTATATGTGGTTTGACATCATATAGTGCCATAAACTTATATGAAACGATGACGGTGGCGCTGTTGTTGACAACAAAGTGACAGTTCAAAATGGCAACACTTACACATTTTAAGGGTATGTTCCGGGTTTCGACGACGACTCCGTCGTCCCGTGACCATGATGCATGTTTGGCGGTGCAGGATAATGTTTCCGCCAATGTTGGCAAGCGAAGATGGTGAGAAGGTAGAAAAGGGTAATTACCCACCTGGCCGGGTGTTGTGACCAGGGGACCAAGGGTCCGACAGTTGATCGTCGGAAGTTGTATATATGCCGTGGAAGTTGGCACATTTCTCTAGCGCGATGTAGGATTGTTAGCGCCATCTATGTGCGGATGTTTGCCAACCTTGTGTTCGTGTACTCGTAATGTGAGTATCGTTGAGTTTCCCTAGTGGAGCGATAGATGTCGCTACACATGCAAGTGTGTCGAAATAACGGGCTACTCGTCAACAAAGGTACGCGGTAGGAAACCCGGAACATACCTTTAAAATGTGTGATAATAACCGCGATAGTTAAAAACATTGTGGCAACACTTAGTTCCAGTTTTGGCCACCGGGTCAGATAAGTTTGTGGCACCATCGCTGGAGAGCATGTTTCACAAGAAGCACGTTTTAGTTTTAAATGTTTTATAAGATCTTGAGTAATGTTAAGCAATGTATTTTTATACTGTTAGTTGTTAATATATCTTTTTACTAGCTGTTAACCGCGACATCGTTCGCGTACATATTTTTTTTAAATTTCTGGAAAAAAACAAGAAGAACACAAGACTGATACTTTTTGTGATGTCAAAATAAATCATGTATATTATCATGTATTTTACTAATCCATTTTGTTGTGAAACATTGTTAGTGCCTATTCGTACGTAATTGTAAGTGTACATACGTAAATAAAATATTTCATATTTGTTGTTTTTATACCACAATAATGGCCAACAAGCTTACGGCCCGCCTGATGGTAAGCAGTCACCGCAGCCTATGGACGTTTGCAATACCATTTGCAGAGGCATTCACCCACGCGTTGCCGACCCCGTAAAAACCTTTTCACCCCTTTCTTGTAAAACTCCATGTTGTACTCTCCAGGGAAAACCTCTCCAGGTAGTTCATTCCACAACCTTAGTGTGCGTGGGAGAAAGTTGATTTGTTTATTACGGATTTTCTACGGCATACTTTGCAGGATTCCGGGCACAATGCAGGATAGTAGGTATTCGTGTATGATTTAGCTCTTACGGTGAGAGAAAACATCGTGACGAAACCTGCATATACAGGCAACTGAATGTGTATGATCCAATCTGGTCCAGTTACCCTGTTAACAGGGTCACAGAGGTCAGATGGTAGTCGCTCCACTGTACCTGTTACCTGATCTGCCAAATCCTGGACGATGGTCAAGGCGGACCCCGTGCCCTCGTGCGCGAGAGCACAACCGGGACATTAACGCTAAGATTATTATTAGCTTAACAGAAAACGTCCGCAGTTAGATTTTACTGCGATGTTATGACCTGACTCTGAGATTTAGCCCCTGAATAATTCTAGTTAGCAATTTTCGATTTATTTGGATTGCTATTAGCGGCTTTTTATATTAAACTAGCCAGGCCGTCATCTCACCTGGTGGTAAGAGACGATATGTGGCCGAAGATGGAGCACGCCTATTAAGGAACCGCCTATTCACTCTAGCCTTGAAGGCGTCCAAATTATACTTATCAGGGAACACACTCGCAGGCAACATGGTCCATTCCTTAGCCGTACGCATTATAAAACTTGAACCAAAGCGGTTCGTGCGGATAGATGGAAGATCCACGACATAGGATCAGTAAGTTCAGTAAGTGGACAATAAAGTTAGGAAAGATATATAAAAGCCTTCAAACTTCGGCGAGAGGACTAAGGACTTGAGCCTCCTCCACAACAGTAGAGGACATTGTCCTGTCTGACAAGCCTGCCAAGCGTGGAGATTATGGCAATAACCTCCCCTTTCGTAGGAGAGGCCCTAAGTCCTGCAGTGGACTGTTATGGGCTGTGAGTAATAGTAATACAATCTGCGAGCACCTGTTAATGGTCTCGCTGTTATAAATGTATGTAACTATTACTTGTAACTTGCTGTTGGTGTTCTGAATAAAGTTAAATAAAATAAGTAAGTGGGAGGTATCCGACTCGTAAGCGAGAGGTACCGGGTTCGAATCCCGCTGATTCCATGTACAAATAATAATAATTATAATATTTATTTTGTTCACAATATTCTATTAATATTAGGATACAATAAATCGAACATGTATTTTGTTATTGTGGGAGACTGGAGCTTACGGTAGGTCAAGCCTGCGTTGTAAGTCTCCAGTAATCCCCGTATAATTAAATTAAAGTTTAATCATTGAGAGAGAGACAGAAACAGAGATAATTTTAATTAAAGTTACTTATATTCTACATTTTTAAAGAAAAATAAAATAAATGATAAGGTGTGTAGTGCGCTTGTATGTGTGTTTGTGTGTGTCCATCAGCCAACAACTTGCATAATAGCCTCTGCTTCGTCGTAGTTAACATTTTGTAAAATTGAAAAGACAAATGACTCTTTTCCGAGTTATGTAGGTACATTAGTTGAGCACTAACCAATGCTCTTACGGTGAGGGAAAACATCGTGATGAAACCTGCAAATTCAGGGGACTGAATGTGTAACCATGATCCAATCTGGTCAAGCTCCCCTGGTAGCAGGGTCACGGAGGTCAGGTGGCAATCGTTCCACTGTAATTATCTGATCTGCCAAATCCTGGATCATGGTCAAGGCGGACCCCGGGCCAACGCCAAGATAATGATGATGATGAAAATATGTGAGTGAGTAGGTATATGAATGTAGGTAGGCCGGTCTTCCCTACTAGCACAATAAACAGAGTAGTTTCGACGGTAGTTTATGCGGAAGAGCGGGACTTGTTATATTTTCTAAAATTATGTCATAATGTCCTTACTTCGTTTTATTATTAAGTACAATTTTTAGGTAGATACATAGGCGCACCTAGGGCTATTTTCCAGCCCCTGAGGTGGCCGATGAAGCCGAGTCAATCGCCAATGTACAGCCAATGTGAGCACCCCATCCTGGGGTGGGCACCAGACCATTCTGGGGTGGGCACGGCCCACCCGGCTCCCCCTCTTCCTACGCCTATGGGTAGATACCTACCTAAGTACCTACTGGTAGTTTCGAAGTGCGTTAATTAAATTATATATGTGTCTAAAGCTAATTGTTTATAGATTTAGATTTTATGTATTACTCTTAAAAAAGACAATACGTTAAGGATACATTTAAACAAATATTAAGGAATATACAAATTATTAGACAGAATAAGAGACATAAATGAATAAAGGTGTCTAAATTCAATTCAACAGGTAAAGTTATTTGAAAGCTGGGCAGAATTTCTTCATCTTCCTTGAACCTTGAAGTTTCTTTATAAATAACCGGCTTTATGAAGTACCTACCTTAATAAACTACCAAATAGAACTTGTAACGTTGGAAAAGGAATTTTGATTATTCCTCGAGCTTTTATATTAAGTAGGAAAGTTTGGACTGAATTTACTTTGCTACGTCGAGGGTCAAATAGCAGACTACTTCAGTTAAGGTTATGGGAAAATTAGGAAAATATATTACATTTTCGTTGATGAGATGATATTGTGATTCTGAGGAGAATTTATTACTTAGGGTAGGTAGTAGGGGGGGGGGGTCCTTTAATCACGTTATTAGTTCATGTAAGTGGATCCTATGAGATATTTTTCTGAAATAAATTACTTTTACTTTTATTAATATTTATTATTATAAATCAAATTAATTTTTTTTGCATTAATACAGTACAAATGCAGTAAAAGGGAGCGTCGGCGGCCGAGCGGTTGAGTATCCGACTCGTAAACGAGAGGTACCGGGTTGAATCCCGCTACGGCCATGCCATTATCTACCAATGACTCTTTTCTGAGTTACGTACATTAGTTGAATTCTAACCGATGCTCTTACGGCGAGGGAAAACATCGTGATGAAACCTGCAAAGTCAGGCAACTGAATTTGTAACCATGATCCAATTCCGGTCAGGTTTCCCCAATAGCAGGGTCACGGAGGTCAGATGCCAGTCGCTCCACATTAATTACCTGTAAGCCTAGCACACGTTGCTTTTCGCGCTAACGATAAGCGAGAAAAAGCGCGACATAGGTATTGCTATCTCTTTCGTCTTAGTATTGAGAGAAAGAGACAAACGCTCTCTCGCGGCGCGAGCTTTGTCGCGGACACACTTGTGCTAGGGCCACTGATCTGCCAAACCTTGAATCATGATCAAGGCGGATGTCGAGCCCTCGTGCGCGAGAGCACAACCGGGACATTAACGCCAAGATGATAATTTGAATGATCATTCTTTGTGATTACGAATGATAGTACCTAAATACTGGCAATATCTCTAAGGCTTCCTAGTTTTATTTTAAACAGGCTACTCAACGCATACACTGGTCATTACCTAGATTTATGGAGAGCATGGCTGTGTATCTGTTTTTTATTACCTACCCATAGTTAGTGTTCATAAAAAGGCCCTTACTTCCCCCTTAATGCAGCCTGTAAACAGGTAGGGGCGTTGGCTAGTTGTACTTCCCCCAGCTAGTAAAGGTCTAAAGTGCACTCTTTTAATTAAAAAAAACTACGGACTCATAAACTCCATAACTGCAAACGTCCATAGGCTGCGGTGACTGCTTACCATCAGGCAGGTCGTAAGCTTGTTTGCTACGTTTGTGGTGTAAAAAAACGGTATGCGATATTGTTACACTAATCCTTAAAGAGCTCACATTACGCCGTATATAATTAATAAGTAGATGTTGAATATGGCCGTGTGGTGTCCGGCAGAGAAGAATAGCGTCAACCCCTTACACTCGTGGGTGTCGTACAAGGCCACTAATGTTTCCGACGCAAAAGTTCTGCAGTGCGTAGGCCGGAAAATGGGCAGCAGCGTTTTCCGTTTCTCCATTTACAACACTGCGATCTCCAACCCCCCTGCCAAGCGTGGAAATTATGGCAATATCCCGCCCTTTCGTGGGAGAGGGCCTAGCAGGCCTGCAGTGTATTGTTATGGGCTGTGTGTGTAAACATGGAAAACTCACGTATTCTCAGGTACCTACTCCTGTTTTCTGACCTCGCTCTTCAAAACTGAGTGTCCTTTCTACATGTTTGAAAAACTTGAGGTCAAGACCTACAACCGCAATCTTCGAGATATAGGCCGTTTATTACTTCTGCCAGTACAATATCTCGCCTGCACTCGTGGTTGCTTCAAACACGCCGCAGCCAGAATCTGGAACGACCAACCTTCAGTGCGTGCGGCATCACCCTTCACCTTTCTTACATTTTGCAAGAAATGTGCAAACTGGCTGCTGCTAAAGTATTACCGGGTTGCTGGATTATCGGTGTAGATCACGGTTTCTGGTGACGTTAGTTACTACATGTTTTCCCTGGAGAGTACAACATGGAGTTCTTCAAGAAAGGGGTGAAAAGGTTTTTACGGGGTCCGTAATGAGTGGGTGATGCCCCTGGTATTGAAAACTTCCATAGGCTGCGGCGAATGCTTACCATCAGGCAGGCCGTAACCTTGTTTGCCACCTTTGTGGTATATAAAAAAAAATACGTTATACCAAGGTATTGATTTTTGAGGCAAATTGCAATTGTTAGGTATTTGAGTATATAAGGATATATGCATATATGCATTAGGGATGCAACGATACGGCTATTACGATACCAATACGAATGACGAATACATCGTAATGGCCAAATACGATAACGAATTACGATACGAATGCATTACGATATTTGTTTAATACCTTTTTGATGAATTTATTGGAAGCTTTGTTGTATGTTATTATTGTAAGACTAAGTAAAGTAAAAGTATAAAAAAGTTATGCATTTTTAATCAATATATTTATTAATTTTATCAATTTTCATCATTAACTTATATTTTAATTTTTTAAATTGTTACTATTTGTTACATTTACTGACTATTATTTAATTTGCGAAGCGTTCAGAAATTGACGCATTATGCGTTTCGTTTCACCCGAAACAGTAAAAATTTAAAAATTAAAAGTTTTGAAATAAATGTATCGTAAAAATAGCGTATCGTAATATTTACGATAACGAATGATCGTAAAGGTTTACGATAATCGCCGATATACGATTATCGTATCGGTATCGTTGCATCCCTAATATGCATTTAATTTATATTGTATATACATATTTTAAAGCTATTTAAGGTAAACCTTGTGTGCGAAAGAAATAAATTAAGTATTTTAAGCTAAATATTGAATGATCAATGTTTAGTCTAAGTCTGGCCATGGCAAAATACCAGCTGGTGTATGTTTCACCTTCATCCATACTATGAGTCTTGGACCATTTTGTCTATAAGAGTCGATATGTTTTATACAACCAATGTAATAATCAATTGTAACTATTGTATATCTAACTTTGAATATGCACTTGCTTTTCTACATACACGAAGACCCAGTTGGCCAGTCATCTTAAAGGATTATGCCAAACTAGTCGTTTATTAAATAAGAACAAAAATATAATTAGGTAGATGCACTTTATAACTTGTCATACAAAATAACGGGCACAAATTGGGGGTCTTGTTGCACCACGTCCGTAGGCTACCCTAGAGACCCTACACGTGACCCCCGGGTGGTGTTAATAGTGCAGCCAAAATTGTTTGGTGGTGGTGCAAAGGCAAGCATGGCTAGGACCACTCACAAAGCTGGTTCTGGCGCTAAGCAGCCCTCGGGCTGCGTTTTGTCAATTGCTTCGTGAGCCATTCCCTTTCATCCGAGCGCTGTAACATCGGCATACTGTAGGTTCTTGTTGTGTGTAGGGTGTGGTATTGGATTGGGCGTGACAGCCCGGTTTTTCGAGCACATCCAATGCGCAACCGACAAGTTTCTTGAGGTGTATCCTTCCGATGAGTTGGTACTCTGAGAAGACTTTAACCCACGGTTTCTTCTGCATATCAATGATATACTGAATATCCCATTTATTCATTGCTATGCATATGACAGTACTGGAGATGCTCGTTATACTGGTCGAGCGGATGTCCCTTGTTTCGAGGTATCAGAAAGCTGAATAAGACTTGTGTCAGACATTGAACACTCCTTGGTGTAAGTTGCTCAGTGGGGCAGGCGAAAACGGACGAAGTCATGGGCAAAACGTAGTCCTCTATAATCTCTTTGTGTCAAGTATACATATTTTTATACCCAAGTAGGTAATAAATACCTAACTAATTTACTGATATCACGTAGTCTCGTACCTAAAAAACAAATACCCATTCGTCAAGTATGTAATAATAAAATTGCCAACGGGTAATAAATAGTGGTCCAGAGTTACTTTGCTCATTGATATAAATAGCCGGAGTAACCGCAGATTAGTTTTATTATTAGCTCGTTTTATGGTCTAATTCGGTTAAATTGGTGCCGCTCTTGAGTTGCAATTGCATTGCCTATACCTACGTACATAGCGATACAATGACACAGCTAATCATATCCATCTCGATCTTTTTAATTAATAATCAAATTCATTATAATATTATGGGAGACTCCCATAAAATTGTTTGATTCATTTCTCTAACTGTTATTTTATTATTAGCATCCAATTCATCATCTATTCTAGGACACCATCCTAATAATTAGGCAAGTGTGCTCTATATAGACTATAATATGCGAAAACATGTAAGGTAAGAAAAGATAGATTAGAACAATTAGATTAGATTAGATTCGTTTATTAATAAATGAAAATTACATTATTCTACACAATTCATAAAAGCAATTCAAAGATATTTAGTTATAATATAAATTAAAATGAAATTAATAACGTGTGGGTGATGCCCCTGGTATTGCAAACGTCCATAGGCTGCTGTGACTGCTTACAATCAGGCAGGCCGTAAGCATGTTTGCCACCACAGTAGTATAATTTTTTTTACTAAATTTATTAATTAGTAATAACAAGTTGTCAATATTTAAAGGAAAATAAACATCATAACTATTAGAAAAAGTCGGAGAACCTCGACTAAGTTTACAAACCGACCTAGGTGGACCGACGACCTGGTAAAGATCGCAGGTACCTACCAGCTGGATGCGGATAGCACAGGACCGGCTTTTGTGGAAATCTCTGGGGGAGGCCTATGCCCAGCAGTTAGCGTCTTCCGATTGATATGATGATGATTAAGTTTACATATACTGAAATATTTTCGACAATACCAGGCAGAACCGGACCGCGAATCGTATTATGATATAATCATCATTTATGATAATGAAACGCTTACAACGCATGCTACAGCTAAAAAAACGGCTCTTATCAAACAACTGTCTACGCTAAATAAGTAGCAAATAATATGCAAATACTATAAATTTTTAACCCGCGACGGAAACAGATAGGTGTTATAAGTTTGACGTGTGTCTCTGTGGCTTTGTCTGTGGCATCGTAGCTCCCGAACGGATGGACCGATTTGGATGCGGTTCTCTATATTTGACAGCCAGTTTAATGGCGATGGTTCTTAGCGATGTTTCATAGAAATCGGTTTTGTGGTATAGTCAATATTTTAGTTTAAATAGACTTAGTCGGGGGTTGCGACTTTTTTTGTCGGTTAGGTTATTTAAAAAGCCTCGCAACGCAAAAAAGACGAGGAAACAGCGGCCCATGTGGTCCTGGAGTGTGAGGGACTTGAGGACCACAGGGTAAAATCGCATTAGGAACAGGGTCCCTCCGAGAGATCTGCGAGCGTCCGAAGAGACTGCTGGACTTCTGGAGGGAGCTGGGCTGGCTAAATTAGCACGCCTTAACTACGTACAAAGGACCAAGTTTGAGTTCAAGTGCGGAAAAAGGAGCCCATTAACCTAGCCTAACTTAACCTAAAGCCTCGCAACAGTGGAATTCAAACTTGAGCATTTTCGTGCAATTATGTTATTTATTTATTTAGGTAAGGTAAGTACACCTGCAGACCACATATTGTTATATTATACATAAAATAGGTTGTTCTAATATGAATCGCATATTGGTGACACAACATTCGCGTTCAGTGTGTTGAAAACAAAAAAAAAGGAATTCGGTATAAATGATGTTATATATATATACATATATATATATAGTGGTGTGTGGTGCCGCCACCTCAAAGAATAGCACCACCCCATCTCTTCCCGTGGGTGTCGTAAGAGGCGACTAAGGGACAAATCTGAAAGATGGGCAGCAGCATCTTTCTGGGTAGATTTACATCAACTGCACTGCGATCTCCAACCCGCCTGCCAAGCGTGGAGATTATGGCAATGACCTCCCCTTTTGGGGGAGAGGCCCGGAGTCCTGCAGTGGATTGTTGTGGGCTGTCATGATGATGTTATATAATTTTCAAGTTGGTTAAAATGTAAGTGAGTGGCTTAATAAGTTGTTATTCGCTTTAGGCAATCTCGCATCGTCACGAGCAACTATTTTTAGATTGTTGTCTCAATTTAAACAAGGAAAATAATCATCTTTCCTTGAAATATGATGACAGAAATGGCCGTCCATCGACTTCAGTACGTAATGAAAACATCGAGGCTGGAAAAAAGTGTTACATGAACACACAAAAACAAGCAGATGGAAGAAGCCCTTAAAATATTATCGCTGACCATTCATGACATTTTACACCGTTACCAAACAGAAAACTTTGTTCGCGTTGGATTCATATGCACTGGCTGCTGAACAATAACAAGCTCGCGTGAGTTGGAGCAAGGAGATGATTGTACAATTCGAAAATGGAGACGGTATATATTTAATATAATTACTGGAGATGTAAGTTGAGTTTAGCCGTGTGGTGACCGGTAGAGTAGAATAGCACCAACCCCTTACACTCGTGGGTGTCGTACAAGGCGACTAACGTTTAGAGGCAAAATATCTAGTCTCCATAAACTGGAAAATGGGCAGCAGCGTTTTTCATTGTTATGTTTGCAACACTGCGATCTCCAACCCGCCTTCCAAGCGTGGAGATTATGGCAATAACCTCCTCTTTTGCGGGAGAGGCCCAAAGTCCTGTAGTGGACTGTTATGGGCTGTGATGATGATGATGAAGTTGAGTTTATCAATATGGCCAACTAACTAAACGTCAGTCAACGGTTTGGGTGTTTCCAGACTAAGAACCTCCCAAGGGCTTTATTTTTAAATCGGTCGCATCTGTTTGAACGCTTTTCATATAAGATTTTCGACATGAAAAATTCAATATTTTTTAAATCACATTAGCAACACCGAAAGTCTGCGGTTCGAAAATAGGAAAAATCAGTATAATGCAGCAAAATATCAAATTTTTCATTATTTAATTTTTTTTAATACCACCAAGGTGGCAAACAAGCTTACGGCCTGCCTGATGGTAAGCAGTCACCGCAGCCTATGGCCGTTTGCAATACCAGGGGCATCACCCAGGCGTTGCCGACCCCGTAAAAACCTTTTCACCCCTTAATAGTTGGAATCGGAGCGTGCGATTTAAAAATGGCGCCCTAGAAAAGTTTAACGCGGGCGTAGTGCAAACGGCTTTGAGAGAGCTCTATTTGCAAGACAATGCATCGTCGCACAAAGCAAAACTCACACTAGAACATTTTAAAAACACACTGAGATTTCCACGCGGAGGAAGTCGCGGGAAAAAGCCGGTTAATAATAAAAATCAGGCGCTTAATCTCCGATTCATATAAAAAGGCTTAATTTTGCAGGTTAAATCAGTCTTTGGACGTTTTCTGTTGAGTAAATAATCATCTTGGCGTTAATGTCCCGGTTGCACACTCGCGCGCGAATGCCCGGGGTCCGCCATGACCATGATCCAAGATTTGACAGTCAGGTAATTACAGTGGAGCGACTGCCATCTGACCTCCATGGCTCTGTTGACAGGGGAATCTGACCAGATTGGATCATAGTTACACATTCAGTTGTCTGAAATGTACCGGTTTCATCACGATGTTTTCCCACACCGTAAGGGCATCGGTTAATGTTCAACTAATGTACATAACTCAGAAAAGAATCATGGGTATATGGCGGCTGTGGAATTCGAACCCGGCGCTTCTCGCTTACGAGTCAAACCCTCTCACCACTAAGCCACCGACGCCCCATAAAATATCAAAAACATTTTGGTCATGCAGCCGCGAAGGAATCTAGATGACTTTTATGTTATTGTAAGAAGACTTTCATTGCGACCACAAACAAATTCGTTTTAAATTTTCTTAACAGGGCGCCAATCTATATATACAAAAAATAAATACCTAATAATAATAATAATAATAATAATCTGTCCTTTCGCCAAGAGCGCCAGGATTGCTCGGGCCGGCACTAGACGCTCGGAATACTTATACAGCAGCTTTTAAGGACCTCTCTAAAGGAGACTATCGCCAGTGCTTCAAATCTTGGTTTCGATGGATGAATCGCTGTATAGAGACCGAGTGAGAGTTTTTGTAAAGTTATATAAATTGTTTTTTTCTGGCCTTGATTTTTTGGTTAGTAGGTATCTCAAAACTTACCTCGTCACTAACTTAAAAACTAAAAATAATTTTTGTTTTACTAAAACTTAAAACAGGCGGAGACCCTTTTTATATTTTTTATACCACTAAGGTGGCAAACAAGCTTACGGCCTGTCTGATGGTATACAGTCACCGCAGCCTATGGACGTTTGCAATATCAATCTAAATTGGTACACTTTTATACAAAAAAAACGGGCACATAAGAGAAATAACGTTCCAAGCAAGGCCGATTTAAGTTAATTCAACTGAATTTAATTGTTTGATGTACTTACATATACTTACTTATAATCTTGTTAATAAAAAATGCGTGACGTGAATTTATACTGGTACTTAATCTTTTCATAAATTTTCGACCAATTTCATAAAATCAATGTACATGTTCAAACAATAAAGTGAGCAGTAAAGTTAAAATGTAAAATTCATCATGCCCATTTGAAAAACCTGCTCCTACAGTGCTATACTCATATGGAAAACATCAATTCTTTTGAAAATTCTTCAAGGCTCTCCTTTATGTTCACACTGTACGCCTTACGATTCCGCAACGCCCGACTTAATAACAGTTTAAAGGTAAAAATAGTACGTTTAGTTTAGATAAATAAGTTATGAGAGTACCTATAATCTGTTTAGACTGACTTCTCTTATTTGTTTATGGAAGAAATCCCATTGTGAGATAAGCCCGCCTTTGCTTTGTGAAATGATATTTTTCTACCTACTGTATTTCTTTTTAATTGCAATAATGAGTTTACATACATACATGTATTTAAATGGTTAATTTGCAGCAGTATTCCTTCAAATTCACATTTGATGTGATTCGATGTATTTCTTATATAATGCAATACGTCTTTACACAGTATACGTAGCGTGATTGATACGGAAAGTCGTCATTTTAGATATTGTTTATCCAATAAATAAGACAAGTCAGTCTGGACAGATCATAAGTATTTATATGTTGTTTGGAATCACCTCTTTCTTTAAGCCCTTCATTTTGATATGTCACTCAATGGGATCCGGAGAAAATAAAATACTTTTTTAAATTTTAATTGGCTAGACAATTTTACTCGATCTACCAAGACGGATCAAACGACGTTGATATTGTCAAAATCGGCCAATTCGTTTCGCCTCTAGTTAGAGCCACAGAGTGTCACTAAGGAAAAAGCATACAAACCTACATCCTAAAAATTACAAAGCTGTTAACACATTATCCTCTTTTACGCCGCGCAGTCAGGTAAATAAAGGGATACGACGCCATATTTTTACGTTCCTCCAGTTCCCGCCCAAACCAACGTCAAACGTCACGTGCCAAGTTGGGAAGTGAAGGGATTAAAATTAAAAAGGAAAAAAGAACAA
Organism: Blastobasis lacticolella; assembly: GCA_905147135.1. Classification (NCBI taxonomy): domain Eukaryota; kingdom Metazoa; phylum Arthropoda; class Insecta; order Lepidoptera; family Blastobasidae; genus Blastobasis; species Blastobasis lacticolella. Next base: position 4,023,707 of record LR990067.1, read on the forward strand.
ACGCATTCCAATTCGCGTGCAAATGAGGTTGTGATATTTTTTTCGGCCAGCATTTTTTGGATATAAACGGCCAGGATAATGAAGCGAGAGGTTGGTGCGACGGCGCCCGCGTTGGAAAGGGATGGTGATATTGTGTACTTTCTCTTATAGATTTGCTGAAAGCTGTAGGGCTCCAGTTGGATTGGAGTTTCTGTTTTCAGTACCGTTTCGGAGTCGGTCGGGCGTGGTAGTGTCGGTTTGTGCGCTCGCGAGAAATTTTCCGCAGTTTTTCCTATGTAATTTTTCAATCTACGACCCGAATGGTCCCCGGGGAGGAATAAGGTCCGATAATGTCAGTTCACAGTGTCGGATACGTCTCCATTCGTACAGGGAAAGTGAGAGGAGATTCGTCTAATAATAAAACATTAAATCTGTCGATCGCTTGATTTGTAAGGGATTGTGTTTTCATTGCATTATTTTTGTAGCGTCCGTTTGAATACGTGCGCTTAGCGATGTGTTTGTTCGAAAAACAAATTAGAAAGTAGAAGAAAAGTTATGGTTGTGCCGTTTTGAGAAGCGGCCCGTTCGGATTTTTTTGAATTTGGTGTGCGCCGAAAGAGGTGAGTTTCGTTTGGAAATATTATATTTTTTATCTTTTTAATTTTAAGGTTCTTTATCAAGCAACATGTTGAATATTATGCCGTGTTAAAATTACCGTACATTATAATATTAAATTCCTCATTATTTTGTAGGCAATAATGATATCGCTAAGAGTATAAGTAGTTATTTGCTGTGAAGGTTGCGATAACATAAAGCAAACATTTGTAACACTGTAATGGCGTAGGTTATTTGTTTTTCTTTATGGAATCAGAAGTATTTCGTGTACAGAATAACTAGAAATAGTCCGTGTTTACAATAACAGAGGTTATTGTTGTAAGGTTTTTTATTAGGCACAGATTGATGACGACCGCTTGTGGTAGCAATATCCGGGAAAATTGTTGTACACCTACCAACCTACGTGAATTTCTTGTTATACTTATTATATTGGCAGAGTTAGCCGTGTGGTGTCCGGCAGAGTAGCATAGCACCAACCCCTTACACTTGTGGGTGTCGTACAAGGCGACTAATGTTTTCGAGGCAAAAGATCTAAAGTCTCTTCTATAGACTGAAAAATGGGCAGCGTTTTCCACTGTTATATTTATAACACTGCGATCTCCAACCCGCCTGCCGAGCGTGGAGATTATGACAATAACCTCCCCTTTCGTGGGAGAGGCCCTAAGGTCTGCAGTGGACTGTTATGGGCTGTGATGATGATTGGCAGAGTTAGGCATTTACTCGTTGATACGTGAAACGTAATATGCTTCAGGCATTATCTTTTACGTTAATTTCATAAATAATGTTGACGCTCTGTAAAATTGAACATCTGCCTTACCTATTTCTGCCTCCAAGCAACAATGCTTGCATTGCTGTGTTCCGGTTTGAAGGATAATAACAAGCCAGCGCAATAACAGGCATGAGCCATTTCATCTTCGTCCTCAGTGACATCGCCTGCGTTTCTGCATTTTTGTTGCCTTGCAACCTAAATGTATGAATCGTAAATGTTATGGGCGACAGTTACACCTTACCATCAGGTGGGCTGTCTGCTCGTTTGTAACTAAATAGCATCAATGGTTCACGGATTATCTTTTACGTTAACTTCGTTAATAATGCCAACGCTCTTGTTAAGTTCCGCTTAATTGTAAATCCGACTTTCATCCGTCACATTTTGTCGACAGTGCTCATGTGAACATTAAAATATATATATTTATAAATATGCTTGGACAAATTCACAGAGCGCCATCTAACCCCAAAGTACTTATATACTTTTTTTTAATACGTACTTTTTATACATAGTACACCCAGACACGTAACAGAAATTAAAATTCATCATTTAAATTTCTGCTCGACCGTGAATCGAACCCGGGACCTCTCGTGGCGACCGGCACGTATACCAACTGAACCACTGAGGTCGCCAAACAATGAATATCATAACAGCCCTAGATTAATTCAACTAATTCAGGGGAAGCTCCATCATATCTTGAGAACTTGTCAATAAAATATAGACTAACTTGTCTAATTTGGTTATGGAAATTTTGTAGGTATTATACTGAATAATTTGCAGAAGCAGGTGTTCATTGAATTCCAAATTCTCATAGATGTCATTTAAGACATCTTTACAAAGTGTACGTGATTGGTAGCGTGATTGACACGGCAAGTCGTGGTTTTGGGTAGGTATTGTTTGTTCACCAAATAAGACAAGTCAGTCTGGACAGATCATATGTACCTACGCTTGGATCTTTTAAACTTCGCAACGGATTTTAATGCGGGTTTCAACAATAGATAGAGTGATTGAGAAGGAAGTCTGGTCAGGTCATGCCAACTATAGCAACAAGGTCACTCTGCACGTTTATGGAACTCCATACCTCCTTAAATCCGTGATAGTCCTTCACTGATTACATTTAAAAGGAATTTAAAAGAGCATTATCTCTCTCACTAATATACAGGTATGGTACGTATATATTTGTTGTATTCATTATTAATTATAGTATTTGTTTCTAGTATTATATTTTAGTTTACTTGTGTGCACTTCCTATGCCTAAATGCTGGCTTACAGCTTCTTTGACTCCAAGGTTTGCTGGTAGAAAACTCAACGGTTGAGTTAAGCTCGCCTTTGTACTTAAGTTACATTCTGTTAAATTGTATTTATTATTTTTTGTGTACAATAAAGAATAAAGTGTTCAAAACTTGAAACTGTCAGGTTTTAGGTTCAAATATTATCGGACAAATAATATCAAGCTCGGTAGATCAATACTCCTATGCTCGGCGGAAGGTCGAAGGTCATTTACCAGCATACCTTTCTTGTCAGTGATAACCTTCGTGAAGGAGACGTCGCTCACTATGGGCCTTAGAAACTTCGCTGTCACGCAAAGGGCAATTTTTTTTTTATGACACGATAGGCAAACAGGCAAGCGGGCCACCTGATGGGAAGTAGTCACCACTGCCTATAGACATTAGCAACACCTAGAGTATCACCAATGCGTTGCCCACCTCTATAACACGTTGCTCTGGCAGCAAAAAGGCAAATGCCACTCCACTGTCAAAGCCACAGTTCCCCAAATCCCCACCCCATGGAGCACTGGAAACCTTACTCACCGGCTTATGCTATTCATATACAAACGAGCAGACATCCCACCACGACATGATGGTAAATGGTAACTGTCGCCCATAACATCTACAAGTCATTTATGCAGGTAACAAAAGTGCAGAAACGCAGGTGCGTTGTCACTGTGAGGACTAAGGTGAAATGCCTCATGCCTGTAGTTTAGCTGGCTACCTTATCCTTCAAACCGGAATACAACAATGCAAGCATTGTTGCTTGGCGGCAGAAAAAGATGAGGCTGTGGTACTCACACAGGCGGACTCCTCAGGCTTGACAGAGACCTGATAAAATGGAAAGGAACATCCTTGGAGTTTCATTGCGCAATGTAGTCATAAACGAGGAGATCCGCAAGCGACATATCCCAAAGGATTGCTAGGCTTAAGTGGCAGTCGACAGGGCACATAGCTCGCAGAACAATTTGATTCGAACGGTTTTCAATTTTGATTTTCGGCATTTTTTAAATCACATTGGCAACACCGAAAGCTTACGGTTCAAAAATAGGGAAAATCAGTATCATGCATCAAAACATTGAATTTTACATGCCGAAATATGTACGGCCAAGGAATGGGACGCGTTGCCTGCGAGTGTGTTCCCTGATCATTATAGACGTCTCAAGGCTCGCTAGAGTGAATAGGCTGTTCCTAGACAGACATGCTCCATCAGCGGCCGCATCATCACTTACCACCAGGTGAGGTGGCCTGACTAGTAAAACTAAAAAAAAAATTTAAAACCTTTCGAACCGAGGCGAGCGATTCAAAAGGCCCCAGATGGCGGATGAGGTATCAAGGTTCTCGAGTGGCGACCACAGGACCAGTCTTTGTGGAGGTCTATGTTTAGCAGTGGGCGTCATTCAAGCAAGCAAAGCGAGCTTTGCTCGGATTAGAGAAGCAACCAAAAATGATTATCATGGTATGGGTGCCTACTCTTTCTTGTTCTCCATTATTGAAGGGGAATGTATTTGTTTTTGTAGGACTTTAATCAGTTTCATAGTGTAGAGCTATCAGATTTGATCCACAAATCTAAAAGAATTCGGCCGGGTTTAAAGTAAAGACATAATCTATTATAGATTGTGAGGGCGTAGGTCTTCGAGTATAAGAAAAATTCCACTTCGTTGCGATTGTAGACATTTAGGAGAACACAACACGTTGGTCTATCCGAGCACATCTGCATCATCTTTTTTTTTTTATATCCGGCAGACAAACAGGCATGCGGGCCACCTGATGGAGAGTGGTCACCGCCGCCTATGGACATCAGCAACACCAGGGTTGTTACCCAAAGTTCGACTTTTTGTAGCTATAGCACTTACAATATCTCCTCTTCTGTGGGTTCTATAAGTGATAAAAAAACTGGTCGGCCTCACATTCTCTTGGCAGTTCCGCTTTTCAGCCACATCATAGCCACCCAAACAGTAAAGTATCTTTAATGCGGCAGATTTCGAAATTTAATCAATAACAAGAAGAATGTCAGATGCTTTGTGTCTCCAGAAATATTAATATCCCCGGGATAATGGAATGTCGTTTATTAGTTTCAAAAACCGAACGGGAAAACCGCGGGGGCCCGTTATTCACGAGGAAACAAAGTTATAGTACCTATAGCAATAATAACGAAGCAAAGGTCGCCATACACAGAAAGAAACAGGAAAATCTTGTCTACCTACACTATGTACACAAATAAATAGAAATATGTAGAGATTTGAGAGTTACGGCCTTGTGGTGTCCCGCAGAGTAGAATAGCACCAACCCCTTACACTCGTGGGTGTCGTACAAGGCCACTAATGTTATCGAGGCAAAAGATCTAGAGTCTCCGTGTGGTGGAAAATGAGCAGCAGCGTTTTCCATTGTTACATAACACTGCGATCTCCAACCCGCCTGCCAAGCGTGGAGATTATGGCAATTACCTCCCCTTTCGTGAGAGAGGCCCTAAGTCCTGCAGTGGGCTGTTATGGGCCATGATGATGATTTGCAGTTTCGCTTTTTAGCCAAATTATAGTTAAATAGTCAGCTGGATGCGAAAGGCACAGGACTGACCTTTGTGGACATCTCTGGGGGAGGCCTATGCCCAGCAGTGGGCGTCTTCTGGCTGATATGATAGTCACAAAAAGTTACTTTATATAGCCTATATATTGTGTTGCGGTTTAAAGGATAAGGTAGCCAGAGTAATAATAGGCACGCCGCACGAGGCGTATCTTATTACTCAGTGACAAACGCAGTTGTGGTACCTAAATGTAGATAATTTATCTATTATGTATTATTATCATTTACTACTATTTTATCTTTAAAATCTATTGTTACACAAAGCGAAAAACGCACGTAGTAGGGGTAGCGGTCCGGACCTCACTCCGCGGGACCCGCGGCAGACCAGCGCCGCGGCTTTGGCCACGGCTCATGCTGAGTGAGGTCCTTTTATCGACCGGGAGGGCCACAGCACGGCAATGCCCAGTTGTTTAGTTGCAGGAATTATGGAATTTGATTCTTGATTGTTTGATTTTATGTTGTATGATTGTAAGTGTGTGTTGAAATATGTATGAAATTATTTGTTTAAATGTTGTGTTGTGGCGTCCAGTTGATAATGACTCTTTTAAACATTTTAGTGAAAGTGTTGTGAATAACCACGAAAGTCTTAAAACCGATTTGTAAGATTTTACCCGAAAATACTAACTTTGCAAGTCAAATAGAAGCTTGCAAAAATGAAACTGAATCACTATCATAGTACTTTATACTAAAATAAAACGTAAATTAATACGTAATAGGCTGAGGATAGTGAGATACAGACAGTTGTTCCAGCTGCCTGTCAGTTATAATAAGTTTATATTATTGTAATTTATATTAAACCAAATAAAAATGAATCACCTTGACGTTAATGTCCCGGTTATGCTCTCGCGCACTAGAACGTGGGGTCTGCCTTATTACTTTCACTGTTTTCTATGACCTTGACCATGATCCAGAATTTTACAGATCAGGTAAATAAAGTGGAGCGACTGCCATCTGACTTCTGTGACCCTGCTACCAGGGGAACCTGACCAGAATTGACCATGGTTGCACATTCAGTCGCCTGGTTACTCGTTTCAACTCGCGGTTTTTCTTCACCGTAAAAGCATTGTTTAAGTTAGATGGTCGTCAAACTGCCATTCATCTGGTATTATGGTGCTTTTGTTATTTAGCGCCCTAATACAAAATGTAGTAAATAAATAATAATCGAGGACAAATTCACACCGCGCCATCTAGCCTCAAAGTAAGCAAAGCTTGTGTTATGGGTGCTAGATAACTGATAAACTACTATATATATACTTATTATACATAACACATACACATTATAAATGTACGTACCTACTTTGAATAGATACCGCAAAAAAAGAAAAAAGGCTTTATTCAGACTTTCGCCAGCATTCATCGCCTTCCGTGCCTCCATTAGACGAAGCATCCCTCCCGAAGTCCATCGGTAAAATGACACTTTGTAATTTCCTCCAACTCCCGCTCGATCATTGCCTGACATTTCGTTGTACAGACTATGTTTCTAGCGGATGTCTTCATCCACGATTGGGCCATCAATACCGTATTGGTTTGTCACGACGCTATAAATGGCATTTCGTGTTTTTAGTATTATTTTTAAACATATTTGCGCGGGATATCCCACTCGAAATGGAGCCAAGGAGTCACCCAACTGATGAAGTAGGTCATTTGTATGCTAATCACGTAACTTTATAGCCAACAATTCTTTGGTTTCAATAATTGAAATTGTTACTTTTGCAATTACATATGATTGATTTAGTAGTTTTTTCAGTTTATTGCAATAGAGCTTTGTGCTAACATATCTCTAAACTAAACTAAACTAAACTAAACTGAACTCATGAAATCGTTGATACGGAATCGCAAAAGTAGCCATTTTAATAATTGAAATCAGAGAATTGTTGCCAACAGCATCTTGGAATTAGAATCCAGGTTGTGCTCCCGCGCGCGAGGGTCCAAAGAAGCACTCAGTATTATCCATCTTTAGTCGGTGGTGACCACTTTCCATCACCCCCCCTTCCCAACTTGTCTGTGACATTACTGAAATATAAAAGTCGTTGACGAAAAAAGACGGATGTTACCTTACGTTTGACGTGTGTAGATATATCTGTGTCCGTCATATTTCTATTTAAGTAAACTTGATCGGGGATTAGCTGACTTTCTGTCGGTTTGGGTAGAGATGATTCATCATCTTGGCGTTAATGCCCCGGTTGTGCTCTCGCGCACGAGGGCCCGGGGTCCGCCTTGACCATGATCAGGTCAGGAAATTACAGTGGAGCGACTGCCATCTGACCTCCATGACCCTGCTATCAGGGGAACCTGACCAGATTGGATCATGGTTACACATCCAGTCGCCTGAATGTGCAGGTTTCATCACGATGTTTTCCCTCACCGTAAGAGCATCGGTTAGTATTCAACTAATTAATGTACATAACTCAGAAAACAGTCATAGGTAGGTACATGGCCGGAGCGGGTTTCGAACCCGGGACTTCTGGCTTACGAGTTGCATACTCTAACCGCTCGGCCACCGACGCTCTAAGAGAGTAGTATCTGGGTAGAGATGATTATGGTAAAATTAATATCTCCCTATCGTACTTACAGAATACTTCAGAAGTTCTAACAATGTGGACAATGTGGGAATAGTGTAGGGATGATGGAAGGGGTCTCCCTTCCATCTATTGTCTATGCGGTAATAATAAATACCTTTGAAATTGATAACTCTCATTGAAGACCGATTGCAGGGCGGAAATTAAATTGTATAAAAGCATTTTAATATATAGGAAATTAAATTGTTACGATCTTAAGACGAGTTTTCCCCGAGCGCCATACAAACGTGGTTTGATCATAATTTGAATATTACGCTATCAAAGCCAGTGAAATTTTGTAGACGTGATCCAGAAAACAATATCTATGCATGTGGTTTGACAGATTTTCGTTAAAATATATTGTTTCAAAGTTACGTTGGATTTAAGATTTCTATTCAAATTTGACATACATTTTAAGGTTTCCTCCCGCGTAGATACCTTTGTTGACGAGTAGCCCGATATTTCGACACAGTTGCATGCATCATGGTCACGGGACGACCCCATACCCTGAACAACACCCTTAAAATATGTGATAATAACCGCGATAGTTTAAAACATTAAATTTAACATATTATTATTATTCAAATTAGTATTTAAAAATGAATTTTATTTAATTTGAATAAGTAGAATTATTTTATTTCAAGTTGATGTATACAATATTTGTATGCGGATTACAGCGGTATCTCTTAATGTAATATCTTACTGTACCTGTGTTTCACAAATAAATTATTTGATTGATTAATTAAGCTATTCGTAAATTAGCAGACTCGTGCCCCTGTAGCTCTGTACGCTCCCTTTTACAGGCTTAGCGGGCTGTGTGTTAATTCTATTATTTCATTGTGCGGAGTGGCTGGGTGTGGTAATGGACCGAGCATGAGTCCCTTTGTAATTATGTCCGTACAGTTTGTGTACGTAGTGGCTTCAAAATATAATTGTCATAATTATTATTAGGAACAGAGACGTGGTTGCTTACTGTGGGCCTTATAAGAAAGCTGTCACCCAAAGGGCAATGGAAGGGGCTATGCTCGGAGTCTCGTTGCGGTAGAATCAGAAATGAGGAGATCCGCAAGCGAACCAAGGCGATATAGCCCGTAGTAAAGTAGTAAAGTAATAAATAATATAGTACCTTTCGTCTCGTATCGTATTTATTTACTCATTAACTTTAATTCTAATGCCGAATTTTAGTTTAATTCAAACTGATAATTTTATTTTTAAATTTTAATAACGCTTTTCTATTTTATTTATGTACTAAAAACTACCTGCATATTTCTTACTTGTCATATTTGTAATAGCAGTCGGGTCTCAGTTTTTTTACTAGGTACCTAAATACCGAGCTACATACTTTTTATTTATACTCCGCATCCGAATCGGCGATATGAGAATCCCTTTGCTTCTTCGGGCTACCGTGGGAATCGTGGGATCTCTTTGGCACGGAAAATTTGGGCACCAATTTTCCTACGTATCCATGTAATATGATACAATATTGTATCAATCCTCCTCATTCTAGCGGTAAAGTCCGGGTAAGTAATAATCATCTTGGCGTTAATGTCCCGGTTGTACTCTCGCGCACGAGGGCCCGGGGTCCGCCGTGACCATGATCCCGGATTTGGCAGGTCAAGTAATTACAGTGGAGCGACTGAGGACCCTGCTACCAAGGGAACCTGACCAGATTGCATCATGGTTACACATCCAGTCGCCTGAATGTGCAGGTTTCATCACGATGTTTTCCCTCACCGTAAAAGCATCGGTTAGTATTCAACTAATGTACATGACTCAGACAACAGTCATTGGTACATGGCCAGAGCGGGATTTGATCCCGGGCCTCTGGCTTACGAGTCGTATACTCTAACCGCTCGGCCACCGACGCATCTGTACCGACGACGGTAAGGTAAGTGGATAGCGATAAATCTGCCAGCGAGTCCGCTCTTTTACCTTTACAATGCATACGGATAAGAAATAGAACGCGTTCCTGCGTGTGTTCCCTGATCAATATAATCTGGATACCTTCAAGGCTAGAGTGAATAGGCTGATCCAAGACCTGCTCCATCTTCGGCCGCATCGTCACTTACCAACAGGTGAGATGGCGGTCAAATGTCTGCTTGGCTAATATGAAAAAAGTATTCCAAAGCCTCAAGTCCGTTAATTTACGTGGCTCTATTGAATAGTAACAGGATCTCAATAGCAGTTTTGCAAGTAGCAGAATACCGAAAACGCGTAAAACTGCCCTAGAGCTGCTATTGCGATCCAGTTACTATTCAATTCTGTCCCATAAATTAACGGACTTGAGAGCCAGGTAAGCGCTTCCAGATTTACTGAAAGCTGTTTACCACCAAAGTCCCTGGTTAAAAATTGAGGTTTTGCCATTTTAAGTGCGGCGACGAGGCGGCTACTGCCATATTCTGACTAAGGGCGTATAGTGTATACACGTAGAAAGCTGACCGATCAGCGCTGATCTGCCAGCGCCTGTACTGGTCCATTTAGATAAACTCTTCAAAACGCAAGCGGGTACAAGCATGGGCTGGCTGACTGTCTGTCTGAGTAGCCTGCAAAATGTCAAGCTCATCAGACGAAGATATTTTTCTGCTAGAAAATGGGATTCGCAAAACAAAGTGTACGCCCCGTAGTAGTGTATAAATAAAAAAGGAAAGTTTTGGGAGAATATAATCAATTATTTTAATTTTTTCACTTGCAAATTTAGCAATAAGCCTACCAGCGCTGATCGAAGCAGGTCGGAACTTGTCGGCAACGTTCGGCGTTTATCGGTGCTGGTTCGGCATAAAGTATAGAGACTGCATGCACTGACATCTGCCCGGACCGGTTCCAATAAGCGCTGGTAGATCGGCGCTGGTAGCCTTCTTTCTACGTGTATGTTTCCTCACACTACCTTTTATGGAAAAGCCTATTCGCCAGAGCTTTCCCTGTCTGTTGTTATGGACCTATAGGCTGGGGCCCCTAAGATGGTGATGGGTGAAGCCCCGAAACCCATTGGGACGCACTGAAAACCAGTGCCACTGAGTCAGCCGTGGCCAGCCATAAAAATATAGTAGATAGGAAATAATAAAAAAAAATTTTTAGTATAAAATGTTTATTCTGTAAGTAGTTAGCTGGTGCAGGATTAATGTTTAATTGAGTTATTTCTGAATTCTTAACATTAAAATTCAGGACGCATTCCGTTTTACGGTAAGTGATACTGATAAGCGACTTTGCTGATAATATATAGTACTTTCACCTACTATATTACCGCCTACCATTTAAATATAATGGTAGGCAGACATAAAAAACAGTAAGATACTATATATAGGTTGGCAACCCTAGCCGTGGCTTATGCTGAGTGCGGCTAATTGCATTCCTCAATGGCACGGCTATGACAATGGCGTATTTTTGGTATTGTATTTTGTATTGTGTGCCTTGGAAATAAATGCAATAAACATATTTTTGTTATTTTACTTTACTATTCATCATCATCATCACAGTCCATAACAGTCCACTGCAGGACTTTGGGCCTCCCACAAAAGGGGAGGTTATTGCCATAATCTCCACGCTTGGCAGGCGGGTTGGATATCGCAGTGTTGCAAACATAACAATGGAAAACGCTGCTGCCCATTTTCCAGTTTACGGAGGATCTAGATCTTTTGTCTCTAAACATTAGTCGCCTTGTACGACACCCACGAGTGTAAGGGGTTGGTGCTATTCTACTCTACCGGACACCACGCGGCAACTTTACTATTGCATAGTCGCAAATTGTGACAAAGCTCTTTAAATAAAGGTAAAAAGAAACCTTTAAAAACACTATTGCATCATAAATATTTTATTATCAATGTCGTATATATTTTTCATTGTTTGCTTGTCTATTGTGCAGTGCCATGTGCCAATATAATATTGTTATTTTATTACATTTTATAATATAACAAATTCCCGGTCACGTTCATCGGCAATATGATCTTTAGTAAACATTGACTCTTGACTCAGGTCAATCGCACGTCATTTTTCTATTGAATAGTGGCCCTGGGGCCCAAGTCTGCTAATTGTATTTAACTAACATGCTATTCTTATGGTTATCGATTGCCATTGCAGGCTACCAATAATTGGCTCGCTGATGTAGAGTTCTAAAATTTACCAAGAGACTGCAGTCTTAGTCTACAATAAGGTTTCAATCACATTAGGAAATAGTCCAATGACAGTTAAATGGAATGTCAATGGAAAACCATTAGTCGTAAATTAGAAGTTTTTTTTTTTTAAATTAGACTGTCCATACATTTGACCGTCGTCTCGCCTTGTGGTAAGGGAAGATGGAGCATGCCTGTCTAGGAACAACCTTTTCTCTGGAATAGCAAAAATGTGTCAAACTTCCTATTGAGATTTACTTAAGATTCAGTTGAGGTATTCGTAAATAAGGCAGACTTGAAGCGTGCTTAGGAGACCGATTACCAAAATTAAGCATCGCACTCTGAGGCCGGCAACTGGATGAGTAATCTTTTCGTGCTTTGTACCTAGAAGAGACAGCCGTCCATTTGGTATCTATCACACAGTGACAACGCACCTGCGGTTCTGCATTTTTGTTGCCGGCAATCTAAACGTATGAATCGTAGATGGTATCTACGACAGTTACCGCTTAACATCAGGTGAACTGTCTACTCGTTTGTCCCTGCATAGCAATAAAAAACTGAACACTTTAGTGGGGTACTTCAGGAGTCATGGCTAGTTCAAAATGTAAAAGAATTAAGTGGTGTAAAGAAGGGGCGTGGGTTTGAAAGTGGGGGGTCCTCGAGTATTTGCTGCCAGAGCAACGTTTTTTAAGGGGTTGTAGTAGTAGTGGAGTATAAACAGTTTAATAGGAGGGATCCTGAAAAAAATATTTTTCGGACTTTTTATAATTTTTGACATTTTTTCAAGATGGCGGCCGAAAAAAGGTATTTTGTGAAACGATACAGCCATATATTTTTAAGTATGTTGGTTAGGAGCATGTTACTCTATCGCCATTTTTACTAACAACTAGCTATCATTTTCATTGCAAATGTCCAGACTACGGTAACAGTGCCATCAGACGGGCCTTACGATTTTTTGCCACCTTAGTGGTGTACAATGAAAATGGACCGGGCGGACGTGCAGCTGGAGGTGTCCTATTTTTTATAGTATACCAATTTGTACGTATTTCACACGAATTTACAAAGTTTGCACTTTTGACGAACTAGAAATTTGCGTAAAAATACTACGCGCAAACTAATATTACCACTTTCTTTTTTATACCACTAAGGTGGCAACAAGCTTGCGGCCTGCCTGATGGTAAGCAATCACCGGGGGCATCATCCACGCGTTGCCGACCCCGTAAAAACCTTTTAACCCCTTTCTTGAAGAACTCCATGTTGTACTCTCCAGGGAAAACCTAATTGCACAACCTTAGTGTGCGTGGGAGAAAATTCCTTTGGAACCGCACAGTTACCTACGGTAGAACCGTAATCGATACAAAAATTTGCATACTGGAAAAAATTTACCTCTTTTTTACACTTTTAAACTTAATTTAAAGTACGTTGCACAGATATATAATTCCTAATTTTGATATAGCTTACAAATCCCGACATCTAGGTAAACGTTTTGGCAGATTTGCACAATGTAAAAGATGGGACCGAGGATGGCCGTGTAGTGTCCGGCAGAGTAGAATACAACCCCTTACACTCGTGGGTGTCGTACAAGGCGACTAATGTTTTCGAGGCAAAAGATCTAGAGTCTCCGTATTCTGGAAAATAGGTAGCAGCGTTTTCCATTGTTATATTTATAACACTGCGATCTCCAACCCGCCTGCCAACCTCCTTCCCTGGGAGAGGCGTTAAATCCTCCAGTGGACAGTAATGGGTTGTGTTGATGAAAACATGGGATGGGATGGGGAGTGAATAGGCTGTACCTAGACAGGCATGCTCCATCTTCGGCCGCATCGTCATTTACTACCAGATAAGATGGCGGACAACTGATGCATGGACAGTCTAATTAAAAAAAAACTGTACTGCGAATGTACTGTCGCATCCGCCCTGTCCAAAAATAAACAGAAATAAATACAATGGTAGGGATCCATTGTCAGTCAAGCTCTCCGACGTTTCCAATAACGGACAAGCAATTGGAAAAACATTCCAGAGTTTTAATTACGACCAACAGAGAGTAATGGCTGGGAGCATTAACTATTCCCTCAGGACAGGGGTTCTCAAACTTTAGATCGTTAGACCCCCTATTCTACAGACTTTATTTGACGACCTGTGCGGGACAGTCGACTAACATCTCTGTAACATTAACGGTTTCGGGAGGTTGCGGGGTCGATTCCCGACCGACCAGGAATTGAAATGATGATTTTTTATTTCTGATACAAAAAATAAAAAATTATAGGGTTGCAAAATTATTAAAAACTTATTTTTATGTTACAGCTGTAATGAAAATAGTATGGGAAAAGCTGTATCATGAACTATTTTTTAATTTTATGCACCGTCGTCAAAAAAGGTGATCCTTAAACGACTGTTTTCGAATAAGTAATTAGAACATTACGCTATGAGTGTAGATAAAATTTATTATCGATCTTGAGTTAGTGTTTAAAATTAATACTGGTTGAGCATCTTATCCCTAACCCTTTAGTAGACCTACCGCGAGCCCCAAACTGGGGGGGGGGGGCACCATCATATACTTTGAGAACCTCTATCTCAGTCTTCACGTATTCGCTCCGAATACAATCGAATAACGTCGTTTCATTTTATTTCTTATTCTAGTTTCGCAATACGGCACTGCGTGGTTGTAGGATACCTTCTCACTATCTTGAATATTTATTTATTGTTTTATCTACTTTTAAAGAGAAGTTTGCTCTCAGCTCAAACGTTGTTACGGGGTCGGCAGCGCGTGGGTGACACCCCTGGTATTGCAAACGTCCATAGGCTGCGGTGACTGCTTACCATAAGACAGGTCGTAAGCTTGTTTGCCACTTTAGGGGTATAAAAAAAAGCTTGTTCTACTTATTTGAGTGGCTAAGCCGCGGTTGCTGTTTACTGACATATGTCGGTAAGCAGTAAAACACGTAAACAGTTTATTTATTGATTACCAAGGGCAGTCATCATCTTGGCGTTAATGTCCCGGTTGTGCTCTCGCGATTTGGCAGATCGGATACCGTGGAGCGACTGCCATCTGACCTCCATGACCCTGCTAGCAGGCGAACCTGACCGGATTGGATCATGGTTACACATTCAGTCGCCTGAATGTGCAGGTTACATCACGATGTTTTCCTTCACCGTAAGAGCATCGTTTAGTATGAAACTAATGTACATAACTTAGAAAACAGTCATTGGTACAAGGCCGAAACGGGATTCGAACCCGGGACCTCTGGCTTACGCGTCGTATACTCAAACCGCTCGGCCACCGACGACGCTCCTATGATGATGATTACCAAGGGAGGTGTTTACAGAAAAAACTTTAAAACTAATGTCTACAAGTACCTCAAAGGCCGGCACCGCAGTGTTGCCACATTGGGGTATTACTTAGGGCAATGTTTACAGGAAGATCTATAAAACGTACCTCAAACGCTGGCACCGCACAGTTGCAAGATCGGGTATTTTTTTGCCAGTCTGGCGATATTTGGAGATTATGTGGCGTAATTTTTTTGTGTTTTTCGTACAAATATATTATTCGTATATTTTGACGATAAAGAAAATAAGAACTGGCGAAATTCTCAATGAGCGTTTCATGCAAATGTATCATTTTGACGAGAAATTAATTAAGAACTGGTGAAATTTCGAAACACCTAAGCATCAGGCAACCATGGGGCACCGCATCGGCACTCTTAGGTTGCAGATGTCCTGGACGAAGGCCGCTTTCCAGGTAGGTCGTCCATCTGTGTGCCTCCCTAGGCAATGTGAATAAATTGTGTCTATTTTTTGTAATTGTATTGGCCGTGTGGTGTCCGGCAGAGTAGAATAGCACCAATCCTTTACACTCGTGGGTGTCGTACAACGCGACTAATGATTTCGAGGCAAAAGATCTAGAGTCTCCGTAGACTTGAAAATGGTCAGCAGCGTTTTCCATTATTATATTTATAACACGGCGATCGCCACCCGCCTGCCAAGCGTGAAGATTATGGCAATAACCTCCCCTTTCGTGGGAGAGGCCCTAAGTTCTGCAGTGGACTGTTATGGGGTGCGATGATATAATATGTAATATAAGAGTGTCGGTGGCCGTGCGGTTAGAGTATGCAACTCGTAAGCCAGAGGTCCCGGGTTCGAATCTCGCTACGGCCATGTACCAATGACTATTTTCTGAGTTATGTAACTTAGTTGAATACTAACCGATGCTCTTACGGTGAGGGAAAACATCGTGATGAAACCTGCACATTCAGGCGACTGGATGTGTAACCATGATCCAATCTGGTCAGGTTCCCCTGGTAGCAGGGTCACGGAGGTCAGATGGCAGTCGCTCCACTGTAATTACCTGACCTGCCGAATCTTGGATCATGGTCAAGGCGGACCTAGGGCCCTCGTGCGCTAGATCACAACAGGGACATTAACGCCAAGATGATTTTATTTTTATTTTTTTATGTATTTGTTATATGGATAATAAGTAGCCTGAAATAAAGATTATTTTATTTCATTTATTTCTTTTAAACTATTAACATACATACAACGCAGGACGCATACTATAACACTACCTAGGTATTTTCGTAGGCAGTATCGGTAGTGCTCTGACAAGGCATCGTCCTGACCTAGATCTGTCCAACAACAATGCCTGCTTTGTATTCCGTTCGAAGTTAATGCCATTTCAGATGAAGGTGGAAGGTACACGTAGTGTCTACGCACCTGTGGCTCTACATTTGTTTTTCTGTTACAAAGGCTCTACATATATCACGCTTTTGTGACACTGGCTGCAGATTAATTCGTAGCCTAGTTTTCATAGAATTTTTTTTATAACTCAAAGGTGGCAAGCTTACAGCCTGATGGTAAACAGTCACCGCAGCCTATGGCCGTTTGCAATACCAGCTTGCCGACCCCGTAAAAGCCTTTTCACCCCTTTCTTGACGGACTCCATGTTGTACTCTCCAGGGAAAACCTCTCCAGGTAGTTCATTCCACAACCTTAGTGTGCATGGTTAGGTAGGCTGTTTGGATAAGTATGTTCCATCTTCGACCACATACGATCAGGTATAACCCGCGTCACGAAAGAAGAGACTTGTCAAATGGCAGTGGAGGGGATTTCGCGCAGGTAATCGTATGCAGCGCAAGTCGAACCACGTGCCCGGCAAGTCTCTTCTTATTTGACACTAGCTATAATATGATGGACTGTGAGAGCGCTTTAGGTTATTCAACGTCATCGTGTACAAGAGAAAATCCATTTTGTAGCTATAGTAGAGGTTTAGGAAACCTACAAAACGTTAGTCTGCCCGTGTGTTTTTTTTTTATGGCATACTATAGGCAAACAGGCAAGTGGTGACCACCTGATGGGAAGTTGTCACCACTGCCTATAGACATTAGCAACACCAAGAGTATCGCCAATGCGTTGCCCACCTCTATAACACGTTGCTCTGGCAGCAAAAAGGCAAAAGCCCCTCCACTGCCAAAGCCACGGTTCCCCAAATCCCCACCCCATGGAGCACTGGAAACCTTACTCACCGGCAGAAACACAATACTGTTTAAAAGAGTATTATGTAGCTGCGATATTCTGTAAGGTGGAGATACTTCCCCAGTCGGGCGGTTCCAATTCCAACGAGATACCCCGCTATGCCCTACCTCTCTTAAATAATGTACAACCTGGCACAAAAAACACATATTTTTTAAGGATCCAAATGGACACCGTTGTCCAGGATGTCCTGGACAACGGTTGCCACTTTCCATCAAGTGGACCGTCCGATAAAAAAAGTTACATTAAAGTCGGTCTATCAAATTGCCGCAATTTTAAAAAGTTCGTATGAAATTCGCTGACCGCACACCTGAATGAAAAGCACACAGAAGTATAGCAAATAGTTGCCTTCGGTCCCTGTAAACATCCTAACAATAATTAAAGGAGAAATTGTGAAGCACTGTTTACATACAGCTACTAAAATGTTGGTTTAGGATTATGGGAAACCTCTCTGCTCTCTAGGG
This sequence comes from Blastobasis lacticolella, assembly GCA_905147135.1. Lineage (NCBI taxonomy): Eukaryota > Metazoa > Arthropoda > Insecta > Lepidoptera > Blastobasidae > Blastobasis > Blastobasis lacticolella. The sequence goes on from LR990067.1 coordinate 4,041,572, forward strand.
ATGCGATGACTGGTACTTTAGCGAATAGAAACGAATAAAAAAATACAAACGTATAATAAAAATATCATTTAATGTTCCGGTGGACCACCTCGTTTCATGTTCGGCGTGACATCAAAAACTTGTACCATGGAGGACTTGTTCGAGGCCAGTTCAAACGCTGTATGCGTCGCCGAATACTGGGCGAATAAAGTGTAAGTCAGAGTTTAGTCCATCGACTCGATAAGAAGAAGAATGTTTCGGTTGCGCACGAGACACTTTAAGGTTTTTTGTATGAAGTTATCTGTTAAGTATCATTATAAATGCGTATAAGAATTTTGTGCAAGCCGCCCTTAGTGCTTGCCTACTGTAAGCCCAGTGGAATAGTGGATAAGATGGGTAAGATAGTGGGGGTGGTGGGCATACAGGTTTGGCACCATAGTAAATTTGTTAGGAATTTCTTATATCTGAATATTGCAATATTATTTTCTGACCGGCGCTTTCAACGTTTTGGTGCAAAATGAATGATATCCGCCCGCTGTCTTCTGTTTGAACCTGTCTGATGTCGAAAATAGACTTTCGGTTCAAAGTCAACTGTGGACATTTAAATGGAAAGATACATTGCTGCGCCTTTATAGTTGGAATGCGTATCTGAACTTCGAAATACAAACGTGCAAAGAATTGGTTTGAAAGATCGTAGTTACGACAAACTGTTGGTCAACAAATTGCTTCTGCGATTAATGAAATTACGAAAGAATGGTAGTGAGATAAACTGTACAGCGACAAAATACTTCTTCGACGAACGCTAGTGCAAAAAAACGCCACTGCTATGAACAGGTCGAAACAACACATTGAACACATAAAAGAAGAAATGTTTAAGTTGGCAATAAATATCGGTAATCATTAAAATATTCTTGTGTGAACGGAATAAATTGTTTTCCTGGAATCCCGTTTTCATTTCAGTGCATTGGGCCCCGGATTCGAATTCCGTAAGGACAAAGTTTGTGTGATTGACACGGACATTTGTAAACGAATAGCTTAATAATTATCTTAACCAAAGTAGGTCACCGCAAATGCTGTCTAAATAAACCGCAACCTAACCTAACAATGTACAAAAAAAACCTTACCGTAATTATAACTAACAAGCAGCCGGCTTCGCACGGGTACCACTACGGGTACACGGGTATATAGCCTATGTCACCCGGGGATAGTGTAGCTTCCCAACGGTGAAAATTTTTTTAAAATCGGTCCAGTAGTTTCGAAGCCTATTCAATACAAACAAACAAACAAAAAATCAAAGTTTCCTCTTTATAATATTAGTATAGATAAAACTATTCGGAAAATCACGAATAACAATATTTGTTTCGTTGCATCACTAATGAGGGAATGGCAAAGGGCTTATTTGTACATCATACTAGCTTGGGGTCGCAATACCGGTATATCTTTTCAAAACCGGGATTTTCGGTATTAACAAGAGGTCAATACCGGGTCCCGGTATTTTCGGGATTTGCAGAAGTTGCTGGTAATTTATTATAAAATTTTAATTATTATATTCTTTATTGCATAAAACTCATAGACAGACTTAAATAGTTAGAGGATTTCATATGAAAGGTTATTTTCCAAAAGAAAAATCTAATTTTAATTTCCCCTATTATAGATCGCCCAACGATAAGTCTTATCTTCTGCTATAGTATTTAAGAAAATGATATTGAAGCAAACTTTTATGAGTTTTGTTAGTCTAGATGGTGATTAGAATATAAAATTTATTCTAATAGTGCAAAAGTATTGTATAATTTTATTTTAACTGAATTCCGGAAATCCCGGTTTTTGTAAAGTGAATACCGGTATTGTGAAGGCGTATTTTTCGTCCGGGATCCCGGTATTTTCGGTTTCCGGGATCCCGGTTTGCGACCCCTAATACCAGCGCCCTCGGTTTTTAACCGCGTTCGTATGAAGCTCTCAAACATTTTACTATTCCGTTATTTTTACCATTTTCTATTATACTAGTTGTAATGTGTTATATGTTACGAAGAGAACACTTTTTATAATAGAAATGACACTATTTTATTGCTCCTTCAGTTAAATTCAGAGCACATTTCAATGTTACAATCGAACAATTTCATTTCATTGAATAGCGCCTTCCAAGCAGGGACACCACAGATAATCTAGCTCAGCTAGCCCATAGATAATGTAATAGGCACTAGCATGATACACTAGTAGCTCACAACGTTTATAAGTATGTATATTCAGGTTAGCCGTGTGGTGTCCGGCGGAGTAGAATAGCACCAACCCCTTACACTCGTGGGTGTCGGACAAGGCGACCAATGTTTTCGAGGCTAAAGATCAAAAGTGTTCGTAGGTCGGAAAATGGGAAGCAGCGTTTTCCATTGTTAGATTTATAGCACTGCGATCTCCAACTCGCCTGCCAAGCGTGGAGATTATGGCATTAATGTACCCTTTTGTGGAAGAGGCCATAAGTCCTGCAGTGGACTGTTATGGGATGATGTTCAGGTCAAACCTTGCAAGCCTAATTTGACCCTATCCCGGCGTTCAATGGAGCTGTTTGAAATACATATCTATGTAACTTGGATCGCATACCTACATACAATGCATTGGTATAGGAGCGTCGGGGTATCCGAATTGTAAGCGACAGGTACCGGGTTCGAATCCCATTGCAGCGAACATCGAATCCAAAGCAAAGACTGCAACAAAAAACACAATCCTCTCGAAGGTTAGGCGGTACTTCACTTCAAAGCAGTTGCTTCAAAAATATCAAACACAAGTGCGATCCTGCATGGAGTACTGCTGCCACCTCTGGGATGGATTAGCCAAATATCAACTGGCGGCTTTGGATTAAGTGGAAAAACGTGCAAAGAAGATAATTTTTGACCCACGGTTGATTGAAGCTAGGCTGCAGAGCCTCGAACATCGGCGTAGGGTTGCGCGTCTGTCGGTCTTCTACAGATTACATTTCGGAGAGTGTGCGAAGCAACTGCACGAACTCATTCCGTCGGCCCCTTTCCGCCATCGGGAGACGCGATCCGGGCGAGCGTTTCATCCTTATTTCGTGGATCTTCCAGCTATCCGCACGAACCGCTTTGGCTCGACCTTTATAATGCGTACGGCTAAGGAATGGAACGCGTTGCCTGCGAGTGTGTTCCCTGATCAATATAATCTGGATGCCTTCAAGGCTAGAGTGAATAGGCTGTTCCAAGATGGGCATGCTTCATCTTTGCCCGCATCGTCACTTACTAACAGGTGCCATCTCACTTAGTCAAATGCTTGTCTCAGGTGGTCAAATTATTGTCTTGTCTAATAAATAAAAAAAGAGGTATCAGCAAAGTCTGACGCGACATCCAATGGCCTACGACGCAAGAAGACCAAGGGAAAATGGAGGATAATGAGTCGGAAAGCGAACCCTGGCAGAAGCCAAGTCTGACCGCTCAGATGCTGATGATGATGATGACTATAAGATAGTCTCAACGAACAAACTCCGTTTCTAGTCAACTGCGTATATATGTATAAATAACATTTAAAAACAGATATAAGTAAACAGTTTAATGTGTAGGTGTCTCGGTGTAACAGGTTCCTGGAATCGGTAGAATTTTCAGAGCATAACAACAACAACAACATCCAAATAAATAAATAAATAATTCTCCTTTGTCCCACTGCTGCGTAGGCTGTGAGTGCGGTGTGGGCTAATATAATCTCTATAATTATAAACACACAGCGCATATAAAGGATATATGAATGGTGACGAATTGGTTCATGGTTATTGATCAACCAATATTGGTTAGGAGGTAGGCCTCGTGCAGCGGATTTCGTTGGCAATTTAGCGTGGCAACGCAGCTTCAATAATGCGATTAAGAGCGTCATAGCCGCACGGTTGAGTATCCAACTCGTAAGCGAGAGGTGCCGGGTTCGAATCCCGCTGCGGCCATGTACCAATGACTCTTTTCTGAGTTATGTACATTAGTTGAACACTAACCGATGCTCTTACGGTGAGGGAAAACTTCGTAATGAAAACTGCAAATTCAGGCAACTGAATGTGTAACCATGATCCAATCTGGTCAGGTTCCCCTGGTAGCAGAGTCGCGGAGATCAGAAGGTAGTCGCTCCACTGTGTAATAGCCTGATCGCCAAATTCTGGATAATGGTCAAGGCGGACCAGGGGCCCTCGTTCTCGAGAGCACAACCACAACATTAACGCCAAGATGATAATTTTTTTTAACGCAGTTGAATAATGGGCACTTTTAATACTACTTGGGGCTATTCGAATTGTCATTATTTGACGATTATGACTTATGCAGATACAAAACGGAAAGTATCGTACGCGTCGTACACCGCGTAGCAACCGGATAGAAAACGTGCAGTCCCTATTGGGGCGCACACGACGCGGTGACTGTGCGGGTGCGATGCGATTTCTGTGCAGAGATATTAAGCTTTCTATCATAAGAATATAAACCAAAATTGTATAAACATTTGGGACAAATCAGGCAAAAATAGAGTAAACTTCTGTATGGACTAACGCAGGTGTTGTTACCCGCCTCTCGCGCGCGATATACTTACGAAAAAAGGCGCGACATAGTTACTGCTCTCTTGCATCTTAGTATTGAGAGAAGGAAACAAACGCTCTGTCGCAGCCAAAGCTTTATCGCAGGCACATTTTTGCCAGCTAGGGTTCATTGTAGTTATCTCTCTACGATCGGTAATTTAAATAGATAGCCTGTAATCCCTTGAGGACACCCCTACCCTCTTTCCCTGGGACGTGGACTTTATTTGACAGTTTACAACTTTTAAAACTACCCCCTTTTTATGGTTACGACGTGAACAGTAATTACGTGAGTTAATTTGTTTGTTGTAATCATTTAGCTGTCGTTGGGGTAAGGTACAGTTAGTCAACAGTAGAACTACCAGTATAAGATGAGCTACAGTCTCTATAGATGCGCATATTAATGTTAGCTCATTTTATGCTGGTGATTGGAATGTTTTCTGTGCAAATTACAAATTGTAATAGTCAGGGACTCTGTTTTTGAACCGCTTGCCTTGGCTTTCAATTTTGATTTTAGGCAGGTATGAAAAATATTCAGGATTCCCGGCCGAGCAGAAATAGAAATTTTAAATTTTAATTTCTGTTATGGTTCTGGGTGTAGTAGGTATGTATAATAAGTACGTATTAAAAAAAGGTATATAATAATAATAATAATAATCGTGGACAAATTCACACAGCGCCATCTAGCCCCAAACTAAGCAATGCTTGTACTATGGGTGCTAGCTAGCTGATATACTACTTGTATATTTTATAAATACATACTTATTATTCAAAGAACACCCAGACCCGTAACAGAAATTAAAATAAATCATTTAAATTTCTGCCCAGCCGGGAATCGAACCCGGAACCTCTTGCGTGGCTGACTGGCATGTTGACCACTAAACCACTCAGGTCGTCAAAGTATATAAGTAGACAAAGTATATAAGTAGTCGTCGAAATATAAGTAGTTTATCGGTTATCTAATACCCATAACACAAACATTGCTTACTTTGGGTCTAAATGGCGCTGTGAGAATTTATCCAAGCATCATCATCACAGCCCATAACAGTCCACTGCAGGACTTAGGGCCTCTCCCACGAAAGGGAAGGTTATTGTCAAAATCTCCACGCTTGGCAGGCGGGTTGGAGATCGCAGTGTTGTAAATGTAACAATGGGAAACGCTGCTGCCCATTTTCCAGCCTACGGAGACTTTAGATCTTTTGCCTCAGAAATATTAGTCGCCTTGTACGACACCCACAAGTCTAAGGGGTTGGTGCTATTCTACTCTGCCGGACACCACACGGCCTTATCCAAGCATATTTATTATTAACTTTGGCAATACCGTAAGCAAACGGTTTAAAATTTGGAATATTCTCTGTTTTTCGTGTCACCGCCGCCATCACCCATTTGTCTTAATTTAGTTACTGTATTTTAGTACATAGCCTACAAATCCTACAATAATATAATGATTCTTTCACCAGTTTCCGTAAAAACGGTTGTCTGGAAGAGATCGCTATTAGCGATAAGGCCGCCCTTACCTATATTATATTATATTGTATCTTTTTAATAATTAATAAAACCACTGGTGACGGAAAGCTGGCTCGTTCCTCGGGCAACGGATTAGCTTCGCTATCCAGCGAGGCAACGCCATCTTTCTATGGGCTGAGTGTAAGTTTTGCTTCGATTTTACTTAATACTATCGGTTTTGCGTTTATGTCGAGATAAGTATGAAGAAAAAACTTCACTTACGCACAACTAGATGGCGCTATACATTTTTTCATACTAATTTAAATAATCGGTAATTTAAATAGATAGCCTTTAATCCCTTGGACACCCCTGCCCTCTTTCCCTGGGACCTGGAGTTTATTTGACAGTTTACAACTTTTAAAACTACCCCCTTTTTATGGCTACGGCGTGAACAGTAATTACGTGAGTTAATTCGTTTGTTGTAATCACTTAGCTGTCGTTGGGGTAAGGTACAGTTAGTCAACAGTACACCCACCAATATTTCATACTAATGTTCACGTAACGCAAACGCAGTGAAGTAAAATCGAAGCAAAACTTACACAGCCCTTTGGGCACTATTGCGGGGGGCAGCGGTGTGGACGACTTATTAAATTTTTTGTATGTATTTTATGTAACTATTTGTATAATTTTTTTGTATTTTATTGTTTTTATATCGTACGGTAGGCAAACAGGCAAGCGGGCCACCTGAAAGTGGTCACCACTGCCTATAGACATTAGCAACACCAATAGTATCGACAATGCGTTGCCCACATAACACGTTGCTCTGGCAGCAAAAAGGCAAATGCTCCTCCACTGCCAAAGCCACGGGTCCCCAAATCCCCACCCTATGGAGCACTGGAGACCTTACTCACCGGCAGAAACACAATACTGTTTAAAAGAGTATTGTTTAGCTGCGGTATTCTCTAAGGTGGTGGTACTTCCCCAGTCGGGCGGCTCCAATTCGAACGCCCTACCTCTCTTAGTATTTTATATGTAGAGCTCGTCTAATCTAAAATGACGCGCCCCACTATCGCATTAACGCACACAAGCAAGTTTAAAATATGGACGCAAGTCATATACAAATGCCGTTGTAATTGGTCATTCAGTTGCCGGTGAGATTCAAACGTAGGAGCACGCGTCGTTCATTGGCTCCCACACAGATGAAGTGTCGTTATCAATATTTGCACTCACACATCGAAATCAACTAACTAAGTAGTGGGGCGCGTCATTTTATACTAGACGAGCTCTACATAGGTATTAGTGTATATTTTTACTGTAACTATAAATATTTTATGCTAAAATCGATATAATAATCATCTTGGCGTTAATGTCCCGGTTGTGCTCTCGCGCACGAGGGCCCGGGGTCCCCCTTGACCATGATCCAGGATTTGTCAGATTAGGTAATTACAGTGGAGCAACTGCCATCTTACCTCCGTGACGCTACTACCAGGGGAACTTGACCAGATTGGATATGAATGTGTAGGTTTCATCAAGATGTTTTCCCTCACCGTAAGAGCATCGGTTAGTATTCAACTAATGGACGTAACTCAGAAAATAGTCATTGGTACATGGATTCGAACCCGGTACCTCGCGCTTACGAGCCGGATACCCTAACCGCTCGGCCACCGACGCTCCTATATATCATATAATATATTCATAATATCTTCCAATATATTTTCCTATAATGTACAATAAAGCGTTACAAAAAATACTCGTGTAACTCCCCAACTTTTGACATGGGTACTTACAATATTTTCAGGCCGTTTCATCCGTAATTCTCCATGTGAAAGAAAACTTATGTCAATTATACGTTTCCTCCAAGTATTCTCCGACGTACACGATCCAATTTAAAGTTGGTACGCGTAACTCGATGTAAGCAACTTCCCTTGGGCAGGGGTGGACAACCTTTTATACAATGTGCCAAGGAATAGATTAATATTGTATGTATAGGGTAAGTTTGTTCTTATTGGATGTAGGAGGGGTGGTGTAGATAGATAGCTATTGTCAATAGGAAATAGTAGGAAAAGTTTGTACGCTAGTAATTATAATTTTTGAGTTGGGGTTATCTCTGAAACCAGTAAACATATTTTGAAAATTGTTACACTAGCAGGAAGCTACATGATTCACGAGTGTTATGAGGTATATTTTAATTGCGAAAAAGTATTATACTCTATTTAATAAAGTATTTTTTTTAAATAACGTTCTCTATTCTTATTGGTTACTCGCCGGCATTCACATACAAACATAAATCAGCAAGATTTTTTTACGATGATGTAGAGTTGCTATTGTAATATTCAAGATTTCCTGTGCACCATAATTTATTTTATATTTTATTTATTTATTTATTGGTTTATAAGTTAGGTAAACATTATGAACCGTTACAGGCACTGCAATTATAAACTTAAAACCAAGTAATATGCATAAACAAAGGTGAAGTAATAAATTATGTATTAGTCACCTATAAATTAAAGTTTCGCTTTATACTTCTGTGAGAACTACGATAGTTTTAGGTAGTAAAAATACTTAAATAAGGAAGCAATTGCTCGACAAACAACAATCAATGTACAATATACCTTTAGTGCTGAGTGCTAGACTTTTAATAAATATAATAAATAAATAAATAAACTAAAAGTGAAAGCGCTTTGCCGAAGTTGCTTTACTTCTACAGGAAAAAGGTGTAACGTTACGTCATGTTAAAACATTTTGAGATGTGTTGTCATTGTTAGATTAATCCTAAACAGGGTGTAAAAGGTCTGCCCGATTCTTTTTTAATTTTTATACAGTAAATAATCTTGGCGTTAATGCCCCAGTTGTGCTCTCGTGCACGAGAGCCCGGAGTCCGGCTTGACCTTGATCCAGAATTTGGCAGATCAGATGATTACAGTGGAGCGACGTGTCATCATCATCATCATCATCATCATCATCACAGCCCATAACAATCCACTGCAGGACTTCGGGCCTCTCCCACGAAAGGGGAGGTCATTGCCATAATCTCCACGCTTGGCAGGCGGGTTGGAGATCGCAGTGCAGTTGATGTAAATCTACCCAGAAAGATGCTGCTGCCCACCTTTCGGATTTGTCCCTTAGTCGCCTCTTACGACACCCACGGGAAGAGATGGGGTGGTGCTATTCTTTGAGGTGGCGGCACCACACACCACGTGTAGCGACGTGTAGTAAAGACAAATAGTTATACTATTATCAATTCACAGTGACAACGCACCTGCGGCAGTTTTGATGCCTGCAACCTAAATACATTAAACGCAGATGTTATGGGCGACAGTTACCACTTACCATCAGGTGGGCCGCTTGCCTGTTTGCCTACCGTATGATATAAAAAAAAATTATACGAATTGTTATCTAAAATACATACAAAAAATTAAAAAACTCGTCCACACCGCTGCCCCCCGCAATAGGCTGGCTGTCTGCTGGTTCAAAATGCCAAAAGCGTGCCACAGCTTGGGCGCCCCTGCCGACTTTTACAAGATTAATTTTTTATGCATTTTCCTGTCTTCAGAAACTTCGTTTTCTCCGTTTGTTTAGCTAATTTAAGATTAAGGGACTAAGTACCTACGCTAATTAATTTCAGGCTTTCGTGTTTTTATTTTTTGTGTTTTAATCATCGACGAAAAATATAGCGTGGGTGTAAATAAGGGGGTGTTATAGGTATGACATGTGTATCTGTGGATCTGTTGCGGTGTGTGTCTGTTTCATCGTAGCTCCCGAACGGATGGACCGATTTGGATGCGATTTTCTTTATTTTTATATATTAGCCAGTTTATTGGAGATGGTTCTTAGCTTTGTTTCATTAAAATCAGTTAAGTCGTTTAGAAAATATTTGAAGATATGTAAAAACTGAATGTGCAGGTTTCATCACGATATTATTCCTCACTCTAATATACATAAGTCAGTACATGGCGGGACTGGCAATCAAACTAGGTACCTCTCGCTTACGAATCGGACCCAAAGCCATTAGGCCACCGACACTCATGATAACTAGACTACCTTAAATTGATATTACCGTCCATACACCTCAATAAATAATAAATAAATAAATATTCGTGGACAAATTCACACAGCGCCATCTAGCCCTAAACTAAGCAAAGCTTGTACTATGGGTGCTAGCTAACTGATATACTGCTTATATACTTTTTAAATACATACTTATTATACATAGAACACCCAGACCCGTAACAGAAATTAAAATTCATCATTTCAATTTCTGCCCGGCCGGGAATCGAACCCGGGACCTCTTACGTGGCACATGTTGGCACATTTAATGTTGATCATTGAACCACTCAGGTCGGCAATATTTCCGTCCGTCCAAAAGTCCAAAATAATCAACTCGGATTCCAAACTACTAAAATCTTAAATTAATATTACCGTCCATCAAAACGTCCAAAAAAATCAAATCGGATTACTACAAAAACCTTACAAGTTAATATTTCCATCTATCCAAAAATCCAAAACAATCAAATCGGATGACTACAAAAACAACTTAATATTTCCGTCGGTCCAAAAGTCCGAAATAATCAACTCGGATTTGGCCTCATTTTTAATTCTATTACCCCGGGGATGCTCCCAAAGCGGATGTCCCGGAATACCCGAGATGTCCCGGGACGAGTTGTGCTATTGTTTCCCCGGACTCTTGATTGGGGGTTGATTTTAATAAATAAAGTGGGTTTTAACCTGACAGGAAGGGGTTGGACTCGGTGCTGGGGACAGCGTTGAGCGGTGCGACGAGCGGGGTGGCTGGGTTTTACAGGTTTCGGTTAAGCTATTAAGAACCCCGAGTACAGAACCACATGGCAGAGTCTGGTACAGCAAGTGAGCAACATTTCAGACTAGGCACGGCCTTCAGCAATGAAGATGCCGACTAGGAAGAATATACATATCGATAAATACCTTTCGACTTGGTTATCAATGAGGGTAAGGTCAAGTTTTGTTTGGACGCTAAAAATAGAGTGGTTAGGGTTTTTTTTATGACCTCAGCACCCCAAAGTTTGCAAGTGGGTTGCCAAATGTGTATTTATATCCGTTTTGCTTGTGTAACTATGCTGTGTGAGAAAAAAATGGAATCATATTTTAATGTCCCGTTTGCGCTCTAGTGCGCGATGGCCCGCCTTGACTATGATCTAGGATTTGGCAGATCAGGTAATTACAGTGGAGCGACTGTCATCTGACCTCCGCGACCCTGCTACCAGGGGAACCTGACCAGATTGGATCGTGGTTACACATTCAGTCGTCTGAATGTGGAAGTTTAATCACGATGTTTTCTCTCACCGTAAGAGCGAGCACATTAATACTATCCTGCAATGACCCCGGAATCCTGCAATATATTTATATATTTTATTTAAAACTTCATGCACGTTACAGTACAATGGCGGACTTAGAGCTACGTAGCTTTTTCTGTGTGAAAATAGAAAAGATAAATAGATAATCACTTTATTGCTCATACAAAAACGTAATACAGTACAGTTTAAAAAATAAGAAAGAGACAGTTGAGCAGAGGCGGCCTTATAGCTGCAAGTAATGAAAGAAATTGCTTGCAGCGATAAGATTTAATAATAAAAGTTAGGTACGTAAAGATAGGTACTCTACCAGGACAAATTCCAAGTCTACGCAAATAAAATAAAATGACGTAATAACGAAATTTGTTCTGTTATATTTCTCTGTATATCATTATTGTGTACAATAAACAGTTGAATAAATAAATAATTTGTTTGCGTAATGTTATATTTACATTACATCGCTAAAAGTCTAATAAACCCACAGCCTTAGTTCAAAACAGGCCCAGCGGGTACCTGAATAAATAAAACCAATCATGGCTCTTTATTTGTGGTGAAAATAGAAGGGATTTGCAAATTGTATGAGATGAGATGATGTTATTTTTACGGAATGCCTATCATTACTTGGCGGAATGGGATATGGGAAGCCAATGTTGGCAAGCGAAGATGTGGAGGTGTAAAAAGAGAATTACCTACAGACTTGACAGATGAAAAAAACATTTTTTAAGAAAATTGTACTATGTATAATAAGTATGTTTTTGAAAGAGTTTATCAGTTATCTAGCACCCATAAGACAAGCTTTGCTTACTTTGGGGTTTGATGGCGCTGTGTGAATTGTCCAGCCCATAACATTCCACTGCAGGGCTTAGGGCCTCTCCTACGCAAGGGGAAGTCATTGCGATAATCTCCACGCTTGGCAGGCGGGTTGGAGATAGCACTGTTATAAATATAACAATGGAAAATGCTGCTGTCCATTTTCCAGCCTACGGAGACTCAAGATCTTTTGCCTCAAAAACATTAGTCATCTTGTACGACACCCACGAGTGTAGGGGGTCTAATCTACTCTGCCGGATACTACACGGCCACTCACAGTCTTGACAGATGAAATTATTTTTTCATCAATTAAGTACCTACTCACCCTGCCGAAATAAAACCCTTCATCATCATATCAGCCGAAAGACGCCCATCGCTGGGCATAGGCTTCCTCCAGAGATCTCCACCAAGGCCGGTCCTGTGCCTTCCGCATCCAGCTGGTACCTGCGATCTTAACCAGGTCGTCGGGCCACCTTGTGGGAGGCCTACCCACGCTGCGTCGTCCGGTACGTGGTCGCCGCTCGGGAACTTTACTGCCCCATCGGCCATCTGTTCTTCGGGCTATGTTTCCTGCCCACTGCCACTTCAGCCTGGCAATCCTTAGGGCTAAGTCGGTGATCTTGGTTCGCTTGCGGATCTCCTCATTTCAGATTCGAAAAAGATCCCTTAAGCCCCCTTTTTTCATCAAGGGTTTCCTTGCTCGATGCTGATTTTCCCCTCATACGTACCCATTAAATCCAATGCGTCACTCAGTTCGGGTTATCTTAAATACGGTTTAACAGTCTATCCGCTGGTAAACAGATAAACATCGTAAATCGGAGCTTGCGTCGGGAGCCTAATTATAGGAAAGTGCCTTTCATTGCCGACCATACAGATTGTAGAAGTGAGTGCCACGTTTCGGGGATAATCTGTCTGCAGAATTAATTGAGACAGCATACAATAAATGTTTGGTAGAGGGGAGGTCAGTTCTGTCTGCAACTGACTGTATGGCAAAATATGTGTTTTTTATGCTATTCAGTGATAAACGAGCAGACAGCCCATATGATGGTAAGTGGTAACTGTCGCCCGTAACATCTACAATTCATACATTTAGGTTGCAATTAACAAAAATGCAGAACGTGCGTTACTCACCTATTATTTTGTTAGTTCGGAACCATAGAGAAAATATTTACTAACGTAATAGAGGAGACACCGCAAGTATTTTCTTTGAACCACGCTTTGCGGTCCATGGACAACAGTGGCCGCAGTCAGTTCTGAGACATTGCGCGACGCGGACCAATCTGACAGTGGCTTGGATATTCAAAAAAACGCCATCTTGTGCATTAAAAACTGTACGAACCATTCGAGGGCCAAAAACAAAGAAAATGATAACATTTCATCGGTCATTCTATGACTTAGCAACCTCCCCCCGCACCTCCCGCACGTGATAGGTTGGTACAATATTTTTGTTTGTGATGGCTGCTCTATTACGTTAGTAAATATTTTCTCTATGTTCGGAACCCTAAAGACGGGAATACTACTACACACCTACCTGGTTTTTGTACAACAGTTTTGCTAGGCGGTAAACAACCAAGCGCATAGCAAGAAAGATGTACCGGATAATAGAACGCTTAAGTGTTTTAAAGATACCTAGGTATTTTAGTGATCGTTAAATGTGATGGGCGTTTAAAAGCGGAAGCTGCATCATGAAGCGTTAGTAGCTCTCCTGGGATGTCAGGAATATTTGGCTAGTGACTGTCGCTTTGGCTCAACCTTATTTATTTCTGATCATCGCAATAGTAGGTAATAGGCCTCGTCTCGACATCTCTCATCGAATGTTTTATTTCTTTCTTTCTTTCTTTATCTACAGCGACATTAGGGTGCGTTTAAATCTCGCGAACGTGCCGCGAATACGCAGATGTTGTAATGTGCCGTTTTCAAGAACAGGTTCTCAAAAATTCACATAGATGGCACGCTCTAACGGCTCAAACATTATTATCATCTTTTGAGTATATGGGGCTATTGTTGTAGTTATATATGTAGCAAATCATATGTATGACTGTCATCATTCATTGCCTCAGAACAAATGAAACCGCGTAAAAACGCTAGTTATTATGTAATATTTGGTAAAACGCTACCATTCTAACCTAAAGTTTGTTTATTTATTAAACTTCATGGAAAATAAGACACAAAGGCAGACATAAAGTTACACAGTTTTATCTTTCAGTGAACCAGGATTCGATTAATAAAATTTATGAAGTTGAGTGCCAAGGAGCGCTGACACTCAAAACCGTTAAATAGGTAAATTGCATCGAAATAAAGACAAAATAATATTAATGTCATACAGCCAAAAGATTATGATAATCTCGTCAGTCGTTAGAGCGCGCTATCTATGGGAATTAGTAGGAAACGAGTCATTGGAGCTTGCGAGCAGCTCGCTGCAACTCGTTGTTGCAACTGCACGTTCGCCTAATCTCGCTAATGCGCTGCGGCTTGAGCCAAATGGCGGGAGGCGATGGGTGTCTTTATGTGAACCGAAAATGTTGGTAAAGCTGAGGCCATGTCTTTAGAAAAATCACTAGCTTTTGCCCGCGACTTTCATCATCTTCGTCGTCCTAGCGCTTATCCCGGCCTCTGCCAGGGTCGCTTTCCTACTTATTCTCCTCCATTTCGCCCGGTCTTCGGCATCCTCGCGTCGTAGGCCGTTGGCTCTCGCATCCGACTCAGCGATGTCAATCCATCGCTTCTTAGGTCGCTCTTTTCTGACCCCGACAGGTTCAGGCACCTATTTCCCACGTAACCCTAGGGCTTACGTGACACGTGACCAACCTTTGCCCGCAACTTTGTCTATACTTTGTGAATTCAATTGTAACGTTCTAGACTCGTTCCTGCGAGAACAACATTGAACTACCGCCATTTTTCGAGTTCCAGTTTATAATAAATAAATAATTGTGGATAAATTCACACAGCGCCATCTAGCCCAAAAGTAAGCAAAGCTTATGTTATGGGTGCTAGATAACTGATAAACTACTTATATACTTTTAAATACATACTTATTATACATAGTTTGGACCACTAAATAGTATTTTGAGCATCAGATAGTAAGTTTGTGGCACTGTAGCGATAACAAGCTCCCAAGAGCGATCGCAGGCAATGGCCGGTGAATTCATCTCATCTATGCTCTATATCTAATATCTTTGGTTCCAATACATTTCCATTACATTGCAAACTGAGGTGCCGCCATTTTTCCAGCTCCAGAATTTTTAAAAATAGACTAGCCAGGCATTTGACCACCATCTCACCTTGTGGAAATTGACACAGTTGATGTATTGGAGTTGTGGATATATGCGAGGCTAGAGAGCTGTGTTCGGTCAGAGCAAAGTGGCGGTCCATAGTCTCTGCCTACCCCACTTCTGGGACATTGGCGTGAGCATTATGTATGTGTCGCAGCCGGATGGTTAAATTAGCCGGTTAACTAAATGGCTAGCCTTTTGAGCAATTATTTAGTTGAAAATTTGCCAGTTTCATAAGATTTTAAAGTGATGTTGAAATAACGATATTGCCTCGAGTTTACGCAGCTCTTTCACACATTGTTCCAATGCTAACCTACCCACAATAACTTCAAAGTATAATAATAGTTTGCATTAGGTTTCTATTCGGTTAGTTTAGGTTAGCATTATGACAATGAATGGAAGAGCTCCGTAAACTCGAGGCAATATCGTACATTTGACTTTACTTTCAAAGTTCATGAATTTGGCAAATTTTCAATAGAATAACTGCTTAAATAGCTAGCCGTTTAATTAACCGGCTAATTTAACCATTTGGCTGCGACATATGTATGTGCTGGAGACGTGTAACAACATAATATGTATTAATTTGTTTTTTTTTTTCAATAAAATTAATCTTATTTTGTATTTGTAGATAAGTTTGTGGCACTGTAGCGATTACAAGCTCCCGAGAGCGATCGCAGGCAATGGCCGGGAGAAATATCAATGTGCGTAACAAAGGCAATAGTGTTCGGTCGAAAAATAGATTGTTAGTACACAGTACGCCGAGCGCTCGAGTAGGGAGGGTCGGCAGAGGAATCTGGATCGAACTCTGGGTCAACCTGAAAATCAGCGCTGTGATTGGCTGCTGCCCTTCATAGCATTGCGCTGAGGCTGGTCCAGTTTGGTACGACGTCACATCGTCCTACTTTCCTTTTTTGTAAAATGAATTTTTAATTTGGTCCAAATAAATATTTGTCTATTTATTTATTTATTTAACAGTTTATTGTGCACAGGAAATAGATTGTGTCACATAGTGAATAACAGGCAAAGTAATAAATGGCACAACAGGCGCTACTTATTTCTAAAAGAAATCTCTTCCAGCAGGCCTTCGGAAGCGTGATGTGGTCATGAGATCTATGTTTATGTCTGTGTTCTTTGTTTTCTAATATCCGAGAAGAGCGTCGGTGGCGGGGTCCGACTCGCAAGCGAGAGGTACCGGGTTCGATCCCCAGTGCCGCCATGTACCAATGACTCTTATCTGAGTTCAACATTTGTTGAAAACTAACCGATGCTCTTACGATGAGGGAAAACATTGTGACCACATACACATACACATTCAGGCGACTAGGGAATGCAATATCGGGATCCCGAAATTCCGGGATTCCGCATACATTTTGCGGGACTAATCTCAGTCGAAAATTTTGCGGGACTGGCAGGATTACAGAGAAGCGTGGTTCCTACCGTGGTGGTTACTGCGGGTAGCGTGGTGACTATGTCATACGTGTTACTTCATAAATACCGAATCGTTTTAATTCGGTAAATAAATCGTTTCCGCGGTTTGATAGTCAGTCTATAGAGGTGCATAGGAATGTTAGCTCCGTTTAAACTGGTTTATGTGTTGATTATTTGTGGTATATACGTAATTATGTCAATTAAATATTTATGATGTAGATTTAGTACCAATTTATGTCTTAATCTTACCATACGAACTTTAAACCATTCAAAATGTACCAAAAAGCTCTTTTAGTTTGAGTTAAAATTTAAACCATGAAACCGAGGCCTGTAAGGTTTTTATCATGATTGATTTCTGGGGTCTAAGGCCATCCTGCTGGATCCCGCGAATACTTGGATCCAGCGGGACAAAGATGGTTTAGTTCCGCAAATACCTAGATTGAAATTATTTTCCAGGATTGCATTGACTGAATGTGTAACCATGATCCAATTGGTCAGGTTTCCCTGTTAAACAGGGCCACGGAGGTCAGATCGCGGTCTGTCCATTGTAATTACCTAACCTGCCAATTCCTGGACTATGGTCAAGGCGGACCGCGAGAGCACAACCGGGACATTAACGCTAAGATGTTTTTTTAATCGTCAAAACACAAACTGTAGTTATCAGTTTATACATATGTTTGTGTACCTTATCTGTCTGTTTATAGAATCGTAGCCATCAAACGGGTAGACCGATTACGATGTGCGACATGTAAAATAAAATAAAATTTGAGCAAATATGGGGCGAAAAAACGCCAATCCCAGCCTCTGCCAGGGTCCGCTTTCCTAGTCATTCTCCTCCACTTCGCCCGGTCTTCGGAATCCTCGCGTTGTAAGTTGTTTGCTCTCGCATCCGGCTCAGCGATGTCAATCCATCGCTTCTTGGGTCGCCTACGGGCCTATTTCCTGATGCCGGCAGGGCGAAAATATCACCATCGTCATACTTAAACCCCTATTTTTAGGTACCTACTCGTCAGGCTTAACAGATCATCATATCAGCCGAAAGACGCCCACTGCTGGGCATAGGCGTCCCCCAGAGATCTCCACAAAGGCCGGTCCTGTGCCTTCCGCATCCAGCCGGTACCTGCGAACTTTACCTGGTCGTCGGTCCACCTTGTGGGCTTAACAGAGACTTACATATATGTAAAATACTCATCCAAGCGGACTCTAAAAACCGGTAATCTTTTCTGCCGACCCTACTTAGTACAGACGCAAATACTACGTCGCTGTTTGAGCAACAGAGTGTATTTTCGATACCGTAACGTGTATTGTCCTCTATGTGGGACGTGATGAGTGCATTATCGTATCAAATCAAATCAAATTTGTTTATTGAGTATCGGCTCCATTGTTATACATGGGATAACAATGTGCCCGACGATGAGTGGGCGTGTGGTGTCCGGCAGACTAGAATAGCACCAACCCCTTACACGAAAAAAAGTTTATAAGTAGTTTATCAGGTATCTAACACCCATAACACGAGCTTTGCTTACTTTGGGGCTATATGGCGCTGTGCGAATTTATAAAAAAATGCTTTCGAAGCAAAAGAGTCTCCGTAGGCTGGAAAATGGACAGCAGCGATTTACATTGTTATATTTATAACACTGCGATCTCCAACCCGCCTGCCAAGCGTGGAGATTATGGCAAGAACCTCCCCTATCGTCGGAGGGGCCCTGCAGTGGACTGTTATGGGCAGTGATGATGATGATGATATGGGATAGGGATAGTGATAGGACAGTACACACAGTCACATTGACGTACCGGCCGCCCAGAGTTGGAGCACACCCACCCAACCAGAAAGCCCCCCCCCCACCTGGCAAAGCCAGACCGTGCCCGACAATGCTAGGCAGAGCCGGGCAGCGCCTGCCGAAGCCAGGCATATCCGAACTGTGCCCGGAATTAATTATTGAATGGTCGATAAGGTTGCTTAGGATTTGCAAGTACAAGACAAACAAACTTACGGTGTTAGACGTTTGCAATACCAGAGGCATCACCTACGCGTTTTCCACCCCGCAAAAACCTTTTTACCACTTTCTTGAAGAACTTCATGTTGCACTCTCCAGGGAAAACCTCTCCAGGCAGGTGAATGACTGGCACTGAAATTTTCAGACAAGCAAATTTTCAATTTCTAGAAAATAGCCTATCCGATTACGATGAAATTTTGTAGGTATAATACAGACAACATTAAGCTAACTGATGCATATCATATCACTTCTTAAAGTTACATACATACATAAAGCACACCCCAGTGTCCCAAAGTTACCTACATCTGGTTAAAGAGCCATAACTGACGGCAAATGAAAAGGGCTACTTTCAAACCCATTTAAAAGCTTGAGAGCATACCCTATTACAAGTTTTTATTTACTTCCACATGTACCCCTGTCTGTTCGTAACAAAATCTTGAAAGTTAAAGACCCATTTCCCGGTTTCCGATTGAACTGAAACTTTGCACGCTCATGGAAGTTAGGTGACAATGCAATGTTATGATACCATCGAGCTGATCTGATGATGGAGACGGAAGGTGACCATTGGAACTCCTAAACTACGCATGGTAAACCCATCGAGTTTGGGCTCGTTTGATTAGTCTTGACAAATACTTTGACTTATGATAGAGAACGCGCGATAAAAGCTTGCTGTGAAAACATATTTTTCATTTGAACGTGTCTAACGCTTAACAAAATAATTGGTATAATATTTTGGTAAATAAACTGATATTCAAATATTAATATGTCTTAAATTAATAACATTTAAATATTAAACTAATTTAATTATTACTGTTCCGATTATTGCTTGATGTATTGCGCTGATCTTTTTGATTGATTGTGCAAACATAGTTACTATTTAATTAATAATAATAAATAATAAATAAAAGTTTATTTTCTCCCATTAATTTACAGATCACAATTTACATTTCATTTAAACACTTATGGGAGACTGATGCCTAAGCTAGAATAAAAATTATATTATGATTATTATTTTTAGCCATTTCTGTCCCACTGCAGGGCAAAGGCCTCCCTTTCGATCTTCCACGACTCATGCCCGGATGCTTTCCTCGGCCAATCCTTAGAAAAGGCGTCCAACTCGTCCCGCCATCTCCGTTTAGGCGTTCCGCGCTTCCTTGTTACGTTTTGTGGGGTCCAGTCAGTGGATAAAAATTAATTATATTATTATACGTAATAGTTGCCGGCACTAGGGATATATCTCAGTACCTCTCGCCTACGATTCAGATGAAGCCATTCGTCCACCGACACTCTGCGGCTTAAGAATAACCATCTTGAAAATAATAAATTCAAACATCCACAAACACATTCTAAAAGTTATAAGTGTTAGGATAGTTTTCACATACAACATTCAGCACAACCAAAATACGGGTGTCGGTTATTTTGGATCAGCAATGAGTTTGTTATTCCATTCGTTTGAATTCAAACAATACTTGAAATGCCGGACGAGATTTATTTTTATATCTCTTTGAAATCCAACACTGTGTTTTTACGACTATTTTACAGTTTTTAATTTGTTTTATTGCCTGTTCGGTAAACGAGTCCGGGATAGGTGACTGTTGTACTAACAGTCTACTGCAGGAATTAGGACCGCTCCCACGAGAGGGGAAGTTATTGCCATAATCTCCACGCTTGGCAGGCGGGTTGCAGATCGCAGTGTTGTAAATATTGCATTGTTCGGTAAACGAATCTAGACTAGTCGAACTTCAACTTTTCTGATTAGATGTGTCTCCAACTGATTAGATGTGTCTCCTAATAAAAACAATTATCATCTTGGCGTTAATGTGCCGATTGTGCTCTGGCGAGGGCCCGGGGTCCACCTTGGCCATGGTCCATTATTTAGCAGATCAGGTAATTACAGTGGAGCGACTGCCATCTGAATTCCGTGACACTGTCTGATCCAATTGTGGTGGTTAGATCTGTCTCCTAATACTGTTGGCGAAACCAGGTTTACCAAGGTCTTCCGGTGGGGACCCTGCGACTGACTGAACAGTCTTGGAAACCGATTGACTTAGCATCATCATATCAGCAGGAAGCCTCTTCCAAAAGTCTCCTCAAAGACCGGTTCTGTACCCTTTGCATCCAGCCGGTACCCATAGGTAATATACAACCTACAGGTTTAACCGTTACCAGGTCGTCGGTCCACCTTTCTTCTGGTTGACAAACCTTTTCCTTGCGCGGGTCACTTCTCTTTCATCGTCAGAGCCCATTACAGTCCACTGCAGGAGTTAGGGACTCTCTCACGAAACGGGAGGATATTGCCATAATCTTTACGCTTGGCAGGCGGGTTGGAAATTGCAGTGATATAAATATAACAATGGAAGACGCTGCTACCGATTTTCTAGCCTCCGGAAACTCTAAATCTTTTGCCTCGAAAATAATAATAAGAATAAGTAAATAAATATTCGTGGACAAAATCACACAGCGCCATCTAGCCCCAAACTAAGCAAAGCTTGAACTACGGATGCTAGATAACTGATATACTACTTAAATACTTTTAAATACATACTTATTATACATAGAACACCTAGACCCGTAACAGATATTAAAATTCATCATTTAAATTTCTGCCCAGCCGGGAATTGAACCCGGGACCTTTTGCGTGACAGACCAGACATGTTGACCATTGAATCACTCAGGTCGTCAAATATTAGTCGCCTTGTACGACACCCACGAGTGTAAGGGGTTGGTGCTACTCTAGTCTGCCGGACAGTACACGGCGGGACTTCTCTTTACCCTGGCCGAATTGAAACCAAATAAAAACTTTTAACGGAGTCTCTTTGGTTGGAAATCGTTGTATTTTTGTTTGAATTAGCTTCGAGCATGGATTTAACCTTTATTCCGTAAAAAACACTTCGAGACCTTAATTTTATTCGCCTCTCTACACGACTAAAGCTAGAATCGGGTAGAAAATCAGCTAAACATAAACCTTGGTAGCGCCAGAAGGTAACAAGGCCCGTTTATGACCCAAAAAATAGACCAAAATTTCAGCTGAATTTCAGCATCGCACAATTTCGGCTATTCCTGGCTATTGAGGACGAGTATTTTGAAAACATTGGAGCATTAAACCGCCTGTTCCCTTTGTCCATTAGTGTGCGCATTCTACCATATCAAAACGTTTGCGGGTAGCTGTGAAATTTTGCGACAAAAATTCTAATTTTGTAGGGTAGGTAGAGATTTAGAGAGTTATTATCATCATCATATATTTAAGAGAATGACTCTTGTCGGTGGAGCAATCGCCACTCTTCTCTCCTATCTGCCAACCTCTTCATCTCTTTATAATCTTCGGCGCACACTTTTTTCTTCACGTCCTTCCAATATTCATATCTTGACCTTCCTCTTCCTCTCTTTCTATCAACTTTGTCTTCTATTATCAAAGAGTTATGATGACCACAAAAAACTAATTTTGTAGGGTAGGTAGAGATTTATGGTGACCGCAGAAAATGTCTAGCTTCTCGTCGATATCCCGGTTCTGCTCTCGCGCCCGAGGGTCCGGGGTCCGCCTTGACCATGATCCAGGAATTGGCAGATTAGGTAATTACAATGTAGAGATTGGAATTTTACCTCTGTAATGATGTTAACAAGGGAATTTACACATTCAGTCTGAATGCGCCGATTTCCTCACAATGTTTTCCCTCATCGTAAGACTTTTGGTTAGTATATGTGCATAACTCAGAAAAAGTCATTGGTATACAAGTAGTAGTAGGGTAGGGTAGGAGAGAAGAACTCCACGCGAACGAAGTCGCGCCGGGTGCACTAGCATATCATATAACACTGTTAGTGCATGCGCATATTTTTTTTATCATGACCGGAGTCATGTGTATCGTCCAATAGGATTATAACTAGAGATGAAACGGATAGTGGTTTGGCCGGATACTGGATACCGGATATCCGGCCAGCCTCTTAGCCGGATAGCCGGATATCCGACGGCCGGATATTCGGCTGAACTTAGTCTCTGAAGAAGTTTGTGCAAGCTGTAATCGTGGGGTGGGACTTTAAACGACTGCATGTTTTTACGTGATTTCAAGTCCATGAAAATAATTTAAACGTTGAACTGAACAATTCTTTCGACCTTGAAAGGATTCGGTGTTTCGAAATACGGGCTTATACATGCCCCCAGCATATCGGAGGACAAACGACATCGTATATTACCTCCAATATATATATATATATATATAGAGAAATTTGTACTTTTCTCCAGTATAAACCTTGATTGACTTTGGAAAAAATGTTATACTAAACAACACTTGTGAAAACAACACACGACTGCAAAGTACGTATCTAATGTCCACACTCGTGGAAGTTACAAAGTCTCATATATCCCAGAGAAAATTAGAGAACGCCAAATGCAATGGTATGGGCATATACTCTGTCACCCCAAGACCACTATGGTGCAAGTAGCCCTAAATTTGTCAACGACGACGCGCTGCCGCAGAAGGCCCCACACGCCACCTGGCTGACGGCGGTCCAACAGGACCTGAAGGATAATATCATTGACGTGGCTACTGCTCAGAGAAATGAAGGAAGCCGATGAGTAAAATAATTTTATGGGATTTTCATAAATTTTTTACTATCCGGTATCCGGCCGGATAGTAAATTAAGGCCGGATAGGCCGAATAACGGATAGCAACCGGATATCCGTTTCATCTCTAATTATAACTAGTGTCATGTAAGAAGAGACTTGGCGGGTCACGTGGTTCGACTTGCGCAGTAGGCGATTACCTGCGCGAAATCCCCTCTACTGCCATTTGACAAGTCTCTTCTTTCATGACGCGGATTATAATCTAGATTAGCATACAGACGAGATAAGATTTTCCTGTATAGTCTAACGTGTTCGGAGTTCTTAATGTATATTATGTAATATTCGTATGTATCTCTGAGCAATAAGGGCTAAAATGCTAAAACATACCTATATGTCGAAGTAGGGATTCTATTTACATTTTTAAACACAAGCCGTAACCTTTTTGTCCGCCGGATCTACTACGAGTTTACAGTACTAATTCAAACTAAAACAAAAGCTAGCTAACATAAACACACAGATTGGATTTATGTTAAGTTAAATAAAAGCAAGGATTAAACAACAAGAACAAACTATTTTTATTCTAAAATTGCAGAGGTAATGCTTGCGTGTTATCAAGCCGAAGGTTCGCAGTGATGTGTGCGTCAATCTACCTACCGACTCCAATATTCGGCCCAGTTGTCCCCTTGTAACAGAAAAATCGCCTGGCGATATAGGCGATATAGAGCGATGGGGCAGTAAAGTTCTCGAGTGGCGACCACGTACCGGTAGACGCAGCGTGGGTAGGCCTCCTACAAGGTGGACCGACGACCTGGTAACGATCGCAGGTACCAGCTGGATGCGGAAAGCACAGGACCGGTCTTTGTGGAGATCTCTGGGGGAGGCCTATGCCCAGCAGTGGGCGTCTTCTGGCTGATATGGTGATGATGATGATGAATAGGGCGATATATTCCCGATGCTCTCCTTTATAAAAATGGATAGCTGGCCTGCGGACCAGAGAATGTACTGGGCGAGTTGTCACCCAAGGATCGTCTCTCCTGTTACAAGCTACAAGCTTGTTACAATGTTACAAGCTGTTGCTTAGTGTCAAAATATTATTAAAGGTAACGCTTTAAACGATTGAAATACGTAAACTGATCTTCAATTATCATTAATTGAAATAGCAAGACTCATTACTATTAAGCTATTTTAAATAATATAATAATAAATATTCGTGGACAAATTCACACACCGCCATCTAGCCCCAAACTAAGCAAGCTTGTGCTATGGGTGCTAGATAACTGATATACTACTTAAATACATACTTATTATACATAGAACACCCAGACCCGTAACAGAAATTAAAATTCATCATTTCAATTTCTGCCCGGCCGGGATTCGAACCCGGGACCTCTTGCGTGGCAGACCAGATGTTGACCATTGAACCACTTAGGTCGTATTTTGGAAGCAATATTGTCACAGATCATTCTAATTGAATTAAAAGAATTTGTGCTATCGATTTGTCTGTCACAACAGACGCTAAAATAGAAATTAATCGTAAATTAATGTTACATCATAAATAGTGAAAGATAAATTGATAAATGAATTTTAGAATAAATGAATATTGATAATGATTTCAGTTTGGTTTTAATTGATAATTAGGTGGAATCGCGCGGCGACGTCTAAACATAGGTATAAATTAATGTCGCTTCTATGTACGCTTACATGTATGTATGTATATATGTACTATATCTCTTAAACTACGCAACTGATTTGAATGCGGTTTTCAACAATCGATAGAGTAATTCAAGAGAAAGGTTTATGAACCGAGTATCTAAGAGAGGTAGGGCATAGCGGGGTATCCCGTTTGAATTGGAGCCGCCCGACTGGAGAAGTACCTCCACCTTACAGAATACCGCAGCTAAACAATACTCTTTTAAATAGTATTGTGTTTCTGCCGGTGAGTAAGGTTTCCAGAGCTCCATGGGGTGGGAATTTGGGGAACCGTGGCTTTGGCAGTGGAGGGATATTTGCCTTTTTGCTGCCAGAGTAACGTGTTATAGAGGTGGGCAACGCATTGGCGATAGTCTCGGTGTTGCTAATGTCTATAGGCAGTGGTGACCACTTTCCATCAGGTGGCCCGCTTGCCTGTTTGCCTATCGTATGACATAAAAAAAAAGCCTAGAAATAAAGAGAGGGCTATAACGCCAATCTACATAATTCGTTTCGATGAAATCGAAACCTGCCTCAATTTAATTTCTTTATCTCTCACTAAACTCTGTAGATCTGTAGGTAACTGTCCTGACTCCCGTACAGTAATTTGCATACACGATGGAACCTATCGTAAACGGTTGGCGGTTAGCCAAATAGTTGATGAGGTATATTGAAAACGGAGAAAAATCGAGCAAAAATTTCGAGGCGAATCGAATACGTTACATTGTAGGTACATTGTATTTTTCATTACCTTTTTAAGTTTTACTAACTTAAACGGTTCGATAAGGTTGCAACGGTAGAGGCGACTGAATGTGTATCCATGATCCAATCTGGTCAGGTTATTCTAGTAGCAGGGTCACGGATGTTATGTGTCATGGCAGTCGCTTCACTGTAATTATCTGATCTGCCAAATCCTGGATCATGGTCAAGGCAGACACAACTGGGAAATACACGCCATTTTAATGATTATGTAATGATTCAAACTGGTCAGGTTTCCCCGTTAACAGGGCCACGGAGGTCAGATACATCAGGTTGAACACTCCCAGTGGACAAGTTTTATTTGTCTGTGTTGGGACAGTTCGCTGCGATAACAGTCGCTCTTCTGTAATTAGGTATCTACTTACCTGTTGTGCCAAATCCTGGATCATGGTCAAGCGGGACCCTGGGTTTTTGCGCGCGAGAACACAACTGGGATATTGACGCTAAGAAGATTAATAAAAGGTAGGTTTGGTTTGGATTTGAACGATGGCCTAAGGGAAATCCCTACAGCAGTTCCGATGCTATCTGTATTGTGTATTGTTTACTGTCTGTAATTATATGTGTATTGTGTAATTATATGTGTGATGTGGTGTCCTGAGACAATAAATGTATTTTCATTTCCTTTTTTTTCATTTCAAATCTTTTCGAGTATATGCTGCGCGCCTGTGGAACTCCTGCCAGATGACATACTCATCGAACTCTCGAACACAGTTATCCTTCGAAGAACTTCTGAAGAAGTACTTTTACAGCAGTCATCGTCACAGCACATAACATAACAGGACTTAGGGCTTCTCCCACGGAAGGGGAAGTTATTGCCATGATCTCCACGCTTGGCAGGCGGTTTGGAGATTGCAGTGATCTGAATATAACAATGGAAGACGCTGCTGCCCATTTTCCAGCCTACGGAGACTCTAGATATTATGCCTCGAACACATTAGGCGCCTTGTACGACATCTACTAGTGTAAGGGGTTGGTGCTGTTCTACTCTGCCGGACACCACACAGTCAAAATACAAAATTTCTTTATTGATTAGTACATTAAATATCTCTTTCAATCGTCAAAAAGGTAGGAAAGTAGGAAGGAAACACACAGTGACACGCTGACCGCCCTATGGCCGCAGCAAACCCACCCCACGCCAACCACGACCGGACCGTGCTCGACAATGCCAGGCAGAGCCGGTCTCAATTAAACATTAATGTTCAAATAATTCGTTGGAGATTTAAAAATGTTATTTATTTTAAGTGCTTAATATTGCCCCCACCGCTTCTTAGATCCCCTTTCAGAGGGTCTACGGCTGGCTGGAAGCAACCCATTGTAGGATATGACCGGCTTTGCTATTTAAAATTATACTTTTATAACTCCTGTGCCTATTTATTAAGCAATAAAGAGTTTACATACATACATACATACATTCCAAACATACTCGTATATACATACAATGTACATGGCACCCTATGAAATCGTGAAAGTGAATTTTATTGATAAACTTTTACGATTTTATTATATTACGGGCGATACCGTAATAAAAGATCAAAGGAGCCGGGATGAAGATATTAATATACAGTAGATGAGTATATTTGGGAATAGGGATTCGCTGACATTCTTTAACATTAATAAAAGTAAATATAATAATGGTGTTGTGTTCTTGGGCCCGGGGTCACCCTTGACTATTATTCAATATTGGGCAGATCGGGTAATTACAGTGGAGCGACGGCCGTCTGACCTCCGTGACCCTGTTACCAGGGGAACCTGACCAGATTGGATCATGGTTACACATTTAATTGCCTGAATTTGCAGATTTCACCACGTTTTCCACACCGTATCTAGAGCATCGGATAGTGTTCAACTAAAGAACTCAGAAAATAGTCACTGGTACATGGCAGCAGTGGGATTACAACCCGCGACCTCTCGCTTACGAGTCGGATCCCTTAATCACTAGGACACCGTCGCTCCATAAATTTACAGCTAGGCTGATGAGAAACATAAACATAAAGTACAAAGCGGTCACGCATCCTGTTGCCGGCATCGGCATGTGTACTTAACTTTTGTTATCGATATCGTAAGCACGCTGACTCGATAGGGCCGCTTTCCTGAAGCTAGTACAGTATACAGGTGGATACTGCAGGTCATCGGCCGCGCCGGTCACTCGATCCCCAAATAGATTATCCTATTTAGCTATATTTAGACTAGTTTTCAAACATACTGTCCTATCAGTTCGATCGTGGTTTATGTTTGTGGTTTCCGAAAAACACACCGTACGTAAAGTTACGTAATTGCCTACGTAAAGTAAAACAATAAATAATCATCCGGCGCCTACATCCCGGTTCGGTAGCCGTATTCACAATGATTCGAAACCGTTTCCGAACAATTCGACACGAAATTTGTGAGCGGCGAATCCGTGTCGATCGATTCGAAAACTGTTATTCAGAATCCCGATAGATTCCACGGAAACTCTACTCTCTATAACATATGAAAATTTCATCAAAATTAACTGAAACCACATTTTCCTAAGAACTTTTGCAGGGTCCTTTGTCGATTCTGTATCCGAATCCGATTTCCGAGCCATTGTGAATACGGCTACGGGTGCGCGAGGGCTCGGGGTCCGTCTTGACCATGATACATGATTTGACAGATCAGTTAATTACAGTGAACCGACAGCCATCTGACCTTCGTGATCCTGTTCACAGGGGAACCTGATAATATTTAATCATTCAGGTTACACACCTGAATGTGCAGGTTTCCTCATGATGTTTTCGCTCACCGTAAGAGCATCGGTTAGTGTTCAACTAATGTATATAACTCAGAAAAGAGTCAGTGGTACGTTGCGACATTGGGGTTCGAACCCGGTACCTCTCTTTACGATGGAAAACATCGTGATGAAACCTGCACATTCAGGCGACTGAATGTGTAACCATGATCCAATCTGGTCAAGTTCTTGTTAACAGGGTCACGGAGGTCAGATGGCAATCGCTCTACTGTACTTATCTACCTGATTCGTCAATTCCTGGATCCTGCATCAGGTGGATCAGGACATTAATGCCAAGGTGACTATTATTTTTATGAAGGCTAAAGTGGCAGTGGGCAGGCCACATAGCTCGAAGAACAGATGGCCGAATAATTACAGTTCTTTAGTGGCGACCACAAACCGGAAGACGCAACGTGAGTAGGCCTCACAAAAAGTGGACCGACGACCTGGTAAAGATTGAAAGACAGCTGCATGCGGAAGGCATAGGACCGGCATTTGTGGAGGTCTCTGCGGGAGGCCTATGCCCAGCAGTGCAGGGCGTCATGATATGATGATGATGACGAGGTATATACAACTGATAGTAGTAGATATAAATAACGTATAAGTACTGTACGCAGAAACAACCCACTCACACCAACGTAGTAAACAAAGAACTTAATAAAAATGAAAAATTTCACTCGAAACGCTAAATCTGAATTTTCGCCCATAAAGTTCCAGCAGTAAATTCGACGCTCCGTCATGATAATAAAGATATGCTTCTCTCATTTTTATTTTATTTTCCTTTTTAGGATTCCGTGAAACGAAACTTTTAGTAGGAAAAAAGTTTTTTAGTTTAGTTTTTTATTATACCACTGAAGTGGCAAACAAGCTTACGGCCTGCCTGATGGTAAACAGCCACCGCAGTCTATGGACGTTTGCAATACCCATTACCCACGCGCTGCCGACCCCGTAAAAACCTTTAAACCCCTTCCTTGAAGAATTCCATGTTGTACTCACCAGGGAAAACCTCTCCAGGTAGTTCATTCCACAACTTTAGTGTGCGTGAGAGAATTGGGATAATTTGCATCACTAGGCAGGCTACCGACGTTCTAAGACCGTTTACATCTCACTGCCGCCATGTATTAATTACTCTTTTCTTTTCTTTTTCTTTACGTTGTGAACATTAGTTGATCACTAACCGATGCTCTAACGGTGAGGGAAAACATCGTGACGAAACCTGCACATTCAGGCGACTGCCAAATCCTGGATCATGGTCAAGGCGGACCCCGGGCCATCGTGCGCGAGAGCGCAACCGGAACATTATCGCTATAATGAATTTTTTCTTACATAGTTTAGAATAAAGTCGCGTTTCCGCGTCTGTCCATGTAATCGATAACTCCTCCTAATCCAACGGATTTTGTTGCGGTTTTCACTATCATTTAACAGATAATCTATCTATCGTTTTATAGAGGTGGGCAACGCATTGGCGATACTCTTGGTGTTGCTAATGTCTATAGGCTGTGGTGACCACTTTCCATCAGGTGGCCCGTTGCCTGTTTGCCTACCGTATGTCATAAAAAAAACCCAAGAACTGGCGGGTATTTGATGAGAGTGGTGTCAGAATCGTAGCTTGTGGTAGTCAATAGTCTTTGCCTACCCTTATGGGATACGGGCATGAGTGTCTGCGTATGTATGTAGGTATGTATTTATGTAAATACAGGTAATTGTTCCTACAGAACCCTTCAAATCGCGAGTCCGACTCGCACTTGACCAGTTTTTATGATAAACACCCCTTTTTGGTGGAGTATTTGATGAGGAGCTCCCAAGTATTAACCACCCTGCATTTTTATAGCACAGCGGGTGCTGAGGCATAATTTTGCTCACCTACTAGTGATGAGTCAGGTTCAAATGTTGTAAACTTTGTCTCAAAACAATTATCCATCGATGTGGTGAAACCACTTAAAATCATCTTGGCGTTAGTGTCCCGGTTGTGTTCTCGAGTACGAGGGCCCGGGGTCCGCCTTGACCATCATCCAGGATTTGGCGATCAGGTAATTACAGTGGAGCTCTTCGAACGCATTGTGGACTCTCGAATCCGACGGGAGTGTACAATCTCGGATTGTCAGTATGGGTTCCGGCCGGGTTGTGGGACCATGGACCCCGTATTTGCCCTAAGAACTCTCATGGAGGGATACAGATCAAGGAACACGCCCCTGTATTTCCTGTTTCTGGACATGCAGAAGGCCTTTGACTGTGTCCCTCGTGAGATGATCTGGTGGGCGTTGCGGTCCAAGTCAGTACCTGAGGCCTATATTGACATAATCCGAGACATGTACCGCGATTCCGATTCCATAGTTAGGACTGCTGTTGGCGATACCAACACTTTCCCGATTACCGTTGGGGTACACCAGGGCTCTGTGCTCAGCCCACTTCTGTTCAACGTGATATTAGACGTACTGTCAGACAGCATCCGAGACTATCATGAGGTACCTCCGTGGCTACTCATGTATGCTGACGATATCGCGTTGACAGACTCTGACAAGGGGCGTCTTGTCCAACGGGTGGAAAAGTGGAAGGAGTCGCTTGAGAACGGCGGTCTGAAGATAAATGTGGCGAAGACAGAGTACATGGCTTGCAACAGTACAGACCCCCTACCCATCCGCATAGGTGAAGAGGAGGTGAAACGAACGGATCAGGCCAGATACCTGGGGTCGGTACTAAGCACAACTGGTGACATCGACAGCGACGTCAAAGCCCGAATATCCGCGGCTTGGGCAAAGTGGCGGGAGGTGACGGCTGTCATTTGTGACCCCAAGATGCCGATGAAACTGAAGGGACAGGTCTACAAGTCCATTATTAGACCTGTTCTCTTATACGGCAGCGAGACTTGGCCTCTACTAGAGCGACACAAGCAGGAGTTGCGAGTCACGGAAATGAAGATGCTGCGGTGGATGTGTGGGGTTTCCCGCAAAGATCGCGTGCGGAGCGCCCACATCCGCGGTAGCCTTCGTGTCCGTGACATCGCAGATAAGCTACAGGAGTGTCGCCTTCGATGGTATGGCCACGTCTTGCGCAAACCGGCAAATTATGTGGGGAACAGATGTCTGGCCATGCCGCCCCCACCAGGCACGAGAAGGAGAGGCCGGCCCAAGAAGCGATGGCTGGACGTCGTTAAGAGTGACATGCGTGCCAACGGACTCACTATGAAGGATGCCGAAGACCGAGCAAAGTGGACTAGACATAGCAGGAAGGCGGACCCCGGGCACCCGCGTGTAGCGCGGGGGCGCAACCGGGATTTAACGCCGAGATGATGATGAGATGATGATGATGACTACCATCTGACCTCCGTGATCCTGCTACCAGGGAAACCTGACCAGATTGGATCATGGTTACAAATTCAGTTGCCTGAATTTGCAGGTTTCATCAAGGATTTGAAAAACCACTAATCGTACTAAACGTGCAATGAAGATTATTTGTGACCCGCAATTGATTGAAACTAAGCTGCTGGGCCTCAAGCATCTTCGTAGGGTTGCGCATCTGTCGGTCTTCTACAGGTTACATTTCGGAGAGTGCGAAGCTCTTGCACGATCTCATTCAGCCGGCCCCTTTCCGCCATCGGGAGACGCGATCTTCGGCCGCATTGTCACTTACTAACAGGCGAGGCGACCAAATGTATGACTTGTCTAATAAAAAAAAAAACTCCGGACCCTTGTTTTGTCGAATGCTTATTTCACCGGAAATATCTAGTTACCGTAGGATTGTCTGTAAGATCAGGTGGCCGAGTGCTTAAGATATCCGAGTCCTAAGCGAGAGGTCTGGGTTTGAATCCCGTTGCGGCCATGTACCAATGTCTCTTTTCTGAGTTATGTACGTTAGTTGAATACTAACCGATGCTCTTACGGTGAGGGAAAACGTCGTGATGAAACCTACACAATGTGTAATCATTCAATTCAATGTGTGATCCAATCTGGTAAGGTTCCCCATAGCACAGCCAGAACATCAACGCCATGAAGATTATTTTTATCTAGTTACCGTAAGATTGTGAAAGATCCCTCTGAGAGAGACACCAAGACACACAGACAAGAGGCACACCTTAAGATCGTTGCGGTGTCGAACTTCGACTCGCCTCAAAGTAAGAAACGGTCACCCATCCAGTTACCGGGCTTAACCTTGGTTATCGGTCTCGCTGTCATTTGACCAGTGCCATTCCCCTATTCCACAACACATTCCTTTGCTTTCATCAAATCCCGTCGATTTTCTGCTAATTCATTAGAACGGATCAGTGGATGCCTCGCGTTAGCAAACACTGCCTCCGGTTGAATTTATTAAATTGCCGGCGAATTTATTTAAATCCAGCAGCTTATTGGATTTTCTGTGCACATTATTTTGTATTTTGTTGTCTCTGTTTGAGTGAACACGATTGATTGTGCTCTAAATTATTCTAAATTGACTAGCGTGTCTGAAAATGTTGATGAATGTGGAAGAAAAGAGGAGGTCAGGACAATGTTAGAGTGTACTCTCACCTTAGACTCTGATAATTAACCTGACGATGTAGGACAGATTCTGAGGTAGCCAGTTTCTTATTTTTTTTGTTCTTTTTTTTTGATTTCTGGAAAATAGTCAGATATTTGACTGCCATCACGTACATTCTGATTAGGTCGGGCGCGCTTTAACAGTACAACAGTACAGTAACAACGTATCCAATTGAATACGCGTTCCATTCCTTAGCCATACGCATCTCTACTACGCACTCAAAATATCACGAACGCTCTAGAATACCACAAAAAGAAGGAAATGAGTCGGAAAAAATAATCATATTCGTATTATTGCCAGCACTAAATCAAGAACAGGCCGCCACGCAAAGAAACTTTAGCAATAAATCTCTGGAACAATCCACTTGGTTCCAAAATTAATGAAACTTTGAGAGCCACTGACAACGCTTTCTCCAGTCAAGCGGTTGTCAAAGTGGCGTTCGGTGAGTGGTTCCGATACCGAGTTTAGACCAACGATCTGTTGTGTTTGTAAGTCTTCTTGGTAGACATTAGGAAGTTTAATAATTTTGAAATTGATTAACTTTTGTTGTTTGTCTTTTGGGGCCCTGAAAGATGGATTATGTTTGGGATTTTGTCCGTTATAAGGTTTAGACAAAGAATTATACTTGTAATACTTGAATTATACTGTTATAGATTAAGGGCGCTGTAGAGCGTCGGTAACCGGGCGGTTGAGTATCCAACTCGTAAGCTAGAGGTACCGAGTCCGAATCCCGCTGCGGCCATGTACCCATGACTCTTTTCTGAGTTATGTACATTAGTTGAACACTAACCGATGCTCTTACGGTGAGGGAAAACATCGTGATGAAACCTGCAAATTCAGGCTATTGAATTTGTAACCATGATACAATGTGGTCAGGTTCCCTTGTTAGCAGGGTCACGGAGGTCAGATGGTAGTCGCTCCACTGTAATTACCTGATCCCCAAATCTGGATCATGGTCAAGGCGGACCCCGGGCCATCGTTTTCGAGAGCACTACTGGGACATTAACGCCAAGTTGATTGACATAGATTGAGGGCGCCGTAGGTTATCCTTACATCAGTTTTTACTGATGTAAGGATAACCTTAGGATAATTTTATTGATGTAAAGAATAAGGATAGCTACGAAGTAAACAGTAAAAGAAAAATTCGAAAAAAAAAAACCGTTCTTCCTCTTGGCAGTTTCACAGCCATATTAAAATCACTGTTCATTTTGGTGAATATAATTTGGCTGAAAACTATACCGGAGGGTGCCCATTACCTTTGCGTTGGGCGCAAAAAAAAAATGATCTATGCTTTCAATCTATTTCTAAACAACAATAAACGTTGTGTGCCATTAGTACAGATGTTTTATTGCGCACCTTTGGGAGACCAGTGTAGTTTCAAGAGTAGATTTTTCAAGATGCGCTTTCCGCATCTGTCATCAACACCTAAACCTCTAAATCCGTTGTGTGGTTTCACTATAATTTAGATAATTTCTTGCGGAAGGTTATATAGATAGGTATACCGATAAAGTACATTTTTTTTATATTCTATAATATAAGTGAAGTTCACTATTATTCATTTATTCATTAACAGTTACACTGTGTTCGAATATTCATTAATGTCCT
The DNA here is from genome assembly GCA_905147135.1 of Blastobasis lacticolella. Lineage (NCBI taxonomy): Eukaryota > Metazoa > Arthropoda > Insecta > Lepidoptera > Blastobasidae > Blastobasis > Blastobasis lacticolella. The sequence continues at coordinate 4,076,249 of LR990067.1, forward strand.
ATCCATAATAATATTAAAATAAAATATAAAACTACATTTCACATTACAATGTCAAGATAACAAACACAAGTCAAGATCAACAATAATTACTGCCTACAATAACACTTAATTCTAAAAGAGAAGTGGTACAACATTTGTTCCGACAACATACTCTCTCAGCAACTCGTCAACCGAGTAGCATATAGCAAGCAATAGCAGTTTTTATCGAGTAGTAGCCCTTTCAGTTTTCTTTTAAATTTGTTTAAACTAAACGAGAAACTCCAAGAATACCCGTGCGAAGCCGGGGCGGGTCGCTAGTGAAAAATAAAAATCGCGTTAAAATTGTTGTATATGTTATTAATCTAACTATCAACAATAATTCGCGAGAATCCATTATTCAAATTGTTATCTCTTTTCTAAGAGACCTCTTCAAGACGCCACACTGGTGAACCGGATATCCACATTTTCATGGCCAGCTTCTTCTGGGTATACAGGGTAACCTAGTCGATATAAGGGTAGGGGCAAAGGCTTGGCTACTCCGCTGTCCAGTTTTCGGACTGCCATCACCCTGTGGACTGAGCACTCGACTGTCACAGCTAAGATTATTGTTACTAATATCTGAAAAAAAAAAAGAAATTCCACATAAGCACACACACACACTGATGAACTGTTTAAAATTATGCCTACAGCTATGTCGGCTAGCGGTGCTATCATCGCACCGCTAGCCACCGACATCATCATCACCGTTCATCCTCACACTTTAAGCCAAATTGGTCGCGTACCTACTGTGCCGTTCCAAAGAAAAATTCCACACGAAAAATCTCCGACAAATCTCCCACGCATAGTAAGGTTGTGGAATGAACTACGTGGAGAGGCTTTCCCTGGAGAGGACAACATGGAGTTCTTCAAGAAAGGGGAGAAATGGTTTTTACGGGGTAGGCAACGCGTGGGTAATGCCCCTTGTATTGCAAACGTCGATAGTCGCCTGCTTACCATCAGGCAGGCCGTAAGCTTCTTTGCCACCTTTGTAGTATAAAAAAAATACAGGCGTAGGATACTGTAGGTAAGTATAGAGTTGAAAAAACTAAGTAGGTTTACGGGAGTTTAAAATTATAAACATGTCTCAATTTTGTAGGGCTGAGTAACGAGTCTAGAGCCGAGTCGAGCGCGAGTCATCGGCGCACGTGTGTAAAAATATTACTTTAAGGTGGCAAACAAACTTACGGCCTGCCTGATGGTAAGCAGTCAAAGCGGCCTTTGGACGTTTGCAGTATCAGAGGCATCACCCTTGCGTTGCCGACCCCCATAATTGGCCTAGTGAAATAAATTACCTGCACTATTTCATACAGTTTCACAATAAGAAGAATTTTATGTATTAACTGCAGCAATATGCTGTCAACTATAAGCTTTTGCAATATCGGTTTAAGACTCGTGGTTACTCACTACACTTTCATCGCACTTTTTCGCAATATCGTTTTGCTTTGTCGGCCTAGGTTATTATGTTAATAAATAACCTTTTTATCGCACACGTACAAGATGTGGAATGAGCTCGTCTGAAGTCTTTCCTTTCCTAACATGGGGTTCTTAAAAAAGGCATATTTACAAGTAGCTACTTGCAGATGTTCTAGGCAGTGGTGGCCACTTTCAATCAGGTGGCCCGCTTGCCTGTTTGCCTACCGTATGACATAAAAACAATTGTATTATATTGTCCGTCTGTCCGTGTCTTGTTAAGAAAAGTTGTACATACGAGAGACCTTAGTTCGAGGTCCACTCAAGACATAATGCAGAGCTCGTCTAGTCTAAAATGACGCGTCCCACTACTTAGTTAGTTGATTTCGATGTGAGTGCAAATATTGATAACGACACTTCATCTGTGTGGGAGCCAATGAACGACGCGTGCTCCAACGTTTGAATTTCACCGGCAACTGAATGACCAATTACAACGGCATTTGTATATGTATTGCGTCCATATTTTAAACTTGCTTGTGTGCGTTAAGGCGATAGTGGGGCGCCTCATTTTAGATTAGACGAGCTTTTTTCTACTTAATACATTTTTTCTCGAAAAAAAAAAAAAACAGTCCCCATAATTTTAATTTTTTCTTTTCAGGTACGAGCACTAAGCTACCTAAATTACGTCGTACCAACCTAGACTAACGTCTGTAAAGCTAGCATAAGAAAGTGAGCAGAATCGTTTGTAATTCTGCTCAGAATTGAGTGCTAATTGAGTGCTAATTTAGTGCCAAATTCGCAAATTTGGTGCTCCATAAGATTTGCAGAAAATACAAATACTGCTACCTTTTGATCAAGCTAGCAGAGTACATGCCTAAATGCCTAAAACAGAATGACACAGCTTTACAATCAATGATATAATATTTAGTGCTAATTAAGTGCTCTTGATATATAGAGATGAGAATTTCAAAAATGCGAAAAAATTTTTTTTTTTATTTTTTTTAATAAGAAAAGTGCTAGTTTGACAGAAACAGCAAGTAATATCATCAGTATCGAGTATTTTGAGAGCATAACGATGGATGGACAGGGCGTAGGAATTAAGTGCTCAATAAGTGCTGTCGACATGAGAAGGAAAAAGGATCAAAGAACATTTTTTTTTATGTTTTCAGCGGGTAACTGCTAGTTTAACAGAAACAGCAAGTAATATCTTAAAATCGAGTACTTTGAGAGCATAACGATAGATAGACAGGGCGTAGGAATTAAGTGCTCAATAAGTGCTGTCGATATGAGATGAAAAAACAATAGATTTTTTTTTTTGCATCGAGTAACTGCTCGTTTGACAGAAACAGCAAATAATATCTTTAAAATCGAGTACTTTAAGAGCATAACGATGGATGGACAGGGCGTAGCAATTAAGTGCTCAATAAGTGCTGTCGATATGAGATGAAAAAACCATAGAAACATATTTTTTTTTATTTTTGCATCGAGTAACTGCTCGTTTGTCAGAAACAGCAAGTAATATCTTCAAAATCGAGTACTTTGAGAGCATAACGATGGGAGGACAGGGCGTAGGAATTAAGTGCTCAATAAGTGCTGTCGATATGAGAAGAAAAAAAGATCAAAGAAGGTGTTTTTCTAATTTTTCATTGGAATACTGCTAGTTTGACAGAAATAGCAAGTAATATCTTTAAAATCGAGTACTTTGAGAGCATAACGATGGAAGGACCGAGCGTAGGAATTAAGTGCTCAATAAGTGCTGTCGACATGAGAAGGAAAAAGGATCAAAGAAGATTTTTTTTATGTTTTCAGCGGGTAACTGCTAGTTTAACAGAAACAGCAAGTAATATCTTAAAATCGAGTACTTTGAGAGCATAACGATGGGTGGAGCGGGCGTAGGAATTAAGTGCTCAATAAGTGCTGTCGATATGAGATGAAAAAACAACCGTTTTTTTTTTTGCATCGAGTAACTGCTCTTTTTTCAGAAACAGCAAGTAATATCTTTAAAATCGAGTACTTTGAGAACTAGCATATTCTGTAATGACTTCCAATACCTGTTCTTTTGCAACAGATGGCTTTCGCCCTGGTTTTAAGTCTCTCTATGTTCTCAAAGTACTCGATTTTGAAGATATTACTTGCTGTTTCTGTCAAACTAGCAGTATTCCCATGAGAAATTAAAAAAACATATTTGATCTTTTTTTCTTCTCATATCGACAGCACTTATTGAGCACTTAATTCCTACGCCCTGTCCATCCACCATTATGCTCTTAAAGTACTCGATTTTAAAGATATTACTTGCTGTTTCTGTCAAACGAGCAGTTACTCGATGCAAAAAAAAAATCGATTGTTTTTTCATCTCATATCGACAGCACTTATTGAGCACTTAATTCCTACGCCCTGTCCATGCATCGTTATGCTCTTGAAGTACTCGATTTTAAGATATTACTTGCTGTTTCTGTTAAACTAGCAGTTACCCGCTAAAAAAAAAAATTTTTTTGATCCTTTTTCCTTCTCATGTCGACAGCACTTATTGAGCACTTAATTCCTACGCCCTGTCCACCCATCGTTATGCTCTCAAAGTACTCGATTTTAAAGTACAAAGTACTGCTGTTTCTGTCAAACTAGCAATATTCCCATGAAAAATAAAAAAAAATCTTCTTTGATCTTTTTTTCTTCTCATATCGACAGCACTTATTGAGCACTTAATTGCTACGCCCTGTCCATGCATCGTTATGCTCTTGAAGTACTCGATTTTAAAGATATTACTTGCTGTTTCTGTCAAACGAGCAGTTACACGATGCAAAAAAAAAAATCTATTGTTTTTTCATCTCTTATCGACAGCACTTATTGAGCACTTAATTCCTACGCCCTGTCCATCTATCGTTATGCTCTCAAAGTACTCGATTTTAAAGATATTACTTGCTGTTTCTGTTAAACTAGCAGTTACCCGCTGAAAACATAAAAAAAATGTTCTTTGATCCTTTTTCCTTGTCATGTCGACAGCACTTATTGAGCACTTAATTCCTACGCCCTGTCCATCCATCATTATGCTCTCAAAATACTCGATACTGATGATATTACTTGCTGTTTCAGTCAAACTAGCACTTTTCTTATTAAAAAAATAAAAAAAAAAAAATTTTCGCATTTTTGAAATTCTCATCTCTATACAGGGTGTTTCATAATACATGTATAAAGCCGTGAACTGGATGGAGTGCTAAACGTATTAAAACGATAGGTACAATTATTTTTTTCGTGCGTGGAATAGTTACCGAGAAAATGACTATCGAACTTTTTCTTTTTCAATGTCGATAATCACATTTTGAAAACGAAAGACCGCATCTCTAGAAATCAGTTGTAATAGATCACTCAAGTTCATAATCAGGTCAATCAACTGAATAATACAATTTTACCAGTTACAGATAGGATATAGGTTTTGTGCCTTTAAGTCTTTTCTACCTACCGTTTCATATGAGTTTTAAAATTCAATCAAAAGATCACTACGATCAATACCTCAAGTGGCTGGTTAATAAAATTATTATTACAAGCAGCTCGTGAGCAGTCCGGCACAAAAACAAGACATTTCGATGTTTGTTTCTACTTTAATTTATTTGTTTTTTGTTGCCTTCAACACAATGTTGCACCTAGATACATAGTCTTCAAACTAATTGCGAAAACACAATAAACATTAATAGGCAAAAAAGTTACAGCTTGATTTCGCGTCTGCGCCATATCTTCTATTGTACTAGGCGGTCATGACTGAAGCAGGTGGACTATGTACGGGATACTGATATCACAGGGTGTCCATAAAGTACATTCACTAGATTTTAATATTTTTGGAAAGTGCAGCAAAACTACACGATATTGTTGTTATACTTTTTTGTCTATTTTTTCACTCAGTTTACATCCTGTTGAATGCATGTGGTGAGTCTTGGCACAAGTTTATGCATTTCTCGTTGAACTTTTCCGCCAGCTACGAAATAAGGAAAGATGTCATTTTAGTACCTATCTAATAGTAATTATTAAATTCTACTCATGTTTGAATTCAAGAAGATGAATATTAAATTTGAATAGCTGAAAAAATACCTAGCAACACTATTTACGTACTAGGATTTAAGCATTTAGGTTGCAGGCAACAAACATGCAGAACAGCAGATGCGTTGTCACTGTGAGGACTAAGATGAAATGCGTCATGCCTGTATTTGCACTGGCTTATTTTATGGACACCCCACGTACTAGGCGCAATATTAAGGAGGTCTACATAATCCGTTTTGTATTTTTTGGTTTCGAGGGTTCTGTACAAAAAAATATTGTAATCAATTATGATTTTAATTCAAAAGGTTCATTTATAGTTTTTACGAAAGTGCACCACCACCTAACTAATAGCAAAGTAGTCTTATTCAAATTACTGTAGCATATTAATGTAGCAAACTCTAATTAATGTAACATCTTTGTCTTTTTACGAGTTTGCTTTCTCATGTCATGTCTGTCAGTCATGTTTCAGTGTCGCGTAGGTAATCGTACCTATCGTTTTCACGAACATTTCTTATCAACTAAAATTAACTTAATGATTCTTAGTTGATGGAGCTTTACCTGTAAATATCCCATGCTTCACCCAATTGGAGAACCTAGGTCACCTAGGTGGAGCACGGACCCAAACACAATTTTAGAAATTACTGTCTAGGTTACTGTCATTGTACCAAACTACCCGATAAAATCGTGATAAGCAAATGTAGGCCATCGCCATAAGGATTATTATTAAGCCCACAGTTGGATTCGCTTGAGACTCACTTTAACAAATAAAAAAAAATCAACATTATGGTGCAACTACCAGGAGAACATAAAACGAGAGAACATAAAAGGCGAAATAAGTTAGACCCCTAAAACACGGATCCCTAAGTACGAATCCTTTTGCACGTGCCGTCAAGGTCAAGGCCGGCGCCGGAGCTGTGGCGGCGCTTTTGACATCAAAATAGAAACTGAAAGCTACAAAATCTAAAAATAGAATACTTTGGCGGGCCGTTCTTTATTTTGTGGTTTGACCCACGGCGCGACTTCCATTGACGAAATTTGCCTACTTTCGCGTCGTATTCGTTCATTCAGTTTTTAGCTTTTCGCGTGACCGAAATGATTGTTGCGTTGTAGTTGTAGGATACCTAAGTACCTATTGTGAAGATAACTGTGATAAGAGTGTTAACGATGTGAACGAATGATTTATAGCTTCAGGTACCAGTATTAACGTAGTCTTGTCTGTGTTCAGCGTTCAACGTTTAAGTATTGTGATAATCATGATTCTGTGTATGAATGCAAGCTAGCAGTAGGCCAAACACCATGGTACCTACCTATTTACGTATTGCATAGCAACCAGAGCCTGCGTAGTGTTGTGTATCTGTGTGTATGGAGTGTACCTACCTAGCTACGCTACGATACGAGTGCAAGCTTACTTGATAGTTAATACCTATCAGTCATCCGAGCCACAAGAAAGCAAGAAAGTATGGCACCTGACGCTGTTTGTTTTCATAAAATAACTTTAAAAAGGTACGTACCACCTACATGCTTTAAAGGTCTAGGTTCTAGCTAGACTTTAAGATATGCTACCTAGCTAGTACCTAATCGTAACGTTAGGAGGTTCTTTTCCGACGGGAAATAGGCAGAAAAGACAACGCTTTTATCTGTTCATGAAAACATGTAGGTATTTAGTAAAACCTGTCTGTAATCTGTTTCAACAAAACTAGTCTCATAAGTGGTTCCCTACGCTACGTAGGTCCCTAGATGAGTGAACCATTTTAGTAGGACATAGTACCTACTTATTTGTGTAGAACGATTTATCAATTGAACGAATTCTGTTTTAGTTATGTAGCTATCTTTAGTATGTTTTTCAAGAACGTTGGTGGCTGGGCGGTTGAGTATCCGACGTAAGCGAGAGAGGTGCCGGGTTCGAATCCCGCTGTGGCAATGTACCAATGACTCTTTTCTGAGTTCAGTGGCGTTACTGTCATACAAGCCCAAAAGCCGGGCTTGCCTTATAAAAATAATTATCGATAAAAAATCAAAGATAATGCGAGCGCGAACTATTTAAAGTTCGCGCTCCTAATGCAATGAGCAGTTTTCCAATAGGTATCTAAAGCATTCTTAACCACTCACTAGATGGCGCCCTGACAATTTTGGTAATTGATAATCGCTTGAAATAGGTTCTTAGCAAATAGGATATAAACACTGGGTACGTTGTATTGGATAATATTGTATTTGTCAATAGTTTTCAACCATTTTAGAGGTTGTAATAATAATGGAACATAGTACCAACTTCAATAAATATATCTTTTTACACTTTGTTCAACCTTTAACAGTTATGTTTATATTAATAAACATTTTATTTTTAAGTTTAGTATTAGTTGGCTGCCTGAAATCACTGCCACCATCATACAGATTATAAAAAAATTACCAAAATTGTAGGAGCGCCATCTATTGATGCTTTTTGAAACCAACTATCAATACCTACTGGAAAACTCCTCATTCAAACTGCCGCGCCGCAAAGCAGCGCCATCGTGCGCCCAGGTTACGAAACACGATCCGAACGCACACGCAAGTTGAGGAAATTGAGACTCGGTCAGTCATCTCGCTCGCACGCGCTGGCTTGTAAGCGGGCTTTGATTCCGGCCGGTATGTCTCTTTCTTACATATGAAAACTGTCCTATAATGAGATATAACTATACGTTTGTTTATATGGTAAATTGTACGAGACTTTAAGCCCTGCATGCGTATGAAGTTGTACACGGATCTTTGAAATTGGCAACTTCGCGCATGCGCAGTAGGTACGTTTGTTGAATGCTGTAATACGTACCAACTTCACTATTGTTTTGTTTGAGCTGTTTGGGCGGATAAGTAATTAGTTTTTTGTTGTGTTTGTGTTGTGTTTTGTAGTAAAAGTGATTTAATTAGATTGATTAACAATAGACGAAGTAGAGTCCCTTGTGATGGTTTAAAATGTGCACAAGTTTTGATTTGCATGGAAAAGGTAAAGTTTATAATCATTTCTCAGAAAATAACAAATTATTTCCGTAATGTGGCAAGGGGATGGATTTATTTTTAATAACCGTAAAAACTACACAAACTTCATCTCTCGGCTTGCCTTACTCTGAACCCCTAGGCACGCCACTGTCTGAGTTATGTACATTAGTTGAAATTAACCGATGCTCCTATGGTGAGGGAAACATCATGATGAAATCTGCAAATTCTGGCAACTGAAATTGTAACCATGATCCAATCGAGTCAGGTTCCCCTGGTAGCAGGGTCATGGAGGTCAAATGGTAGTCGCTCCACTGTAACAAATTCTTTTCTCTCCACAAAATTATTAGACTATGGTCCATGATCTAGGATTTGGCAGATTAGGTAATTAATTGCAGTGGAGCGACTGCCATCTGACATTCCTGGCTCCTAACCCTGCTACCAAGGGAACCTGACCAGATTTGATCATGGTTACTTACACATTCAGTCGTCTGAACTGAATGTGTAAGTTTCATCACGATGATTTCCCTCACCGTAAAAGCATCGGTTAGTATTCAGCTACTGTGCATAACTTAGAAAAGAGTTAGTGGTACATGGCGGCAGTGGGATTCGAACCCGGTACCTCACGCGTACGAGTCGGATACCGCAACCTTAGGCCACCGACGCTCCGACTATTTAAGCATACCTACCTATCGAAAATAATTAGTGTAGGCAAGTTCCTAGTTAATTTGGTAGAGCCTATTCATAAGTAGGTAACATTTAGTACGACGCCTGGTAGTAAGATGAAGGAGGTTGGTTTGTTTTGATATGAATGGCACGAGGTTATTACTCGTCCTTATGGTGTGTACACACTCAACGTACGCCAACGAAGGGCTGTCGGCCGAATTATTTGGACTTCTAAGGTCTAATACTTGCATTTCGTGGTCAAGCAAACGATCTTTGGGAGTTTTGGGAACCGATTCGGGCTCGTATTTGCACGTTTGTTTGTTGGCCTTCGGTATCCGCCCAAACTGCGATTGGATGATTACTTCTATCCGTTTGATGTTACCGCCACGCTGCACTGCGGATTGCCGGCCGGCACACGCCAACGGGACAATCGTTGGCCGAAACGGGTGCGCGTTACACATCGCCCGGTGTGTACGCAGCATTAGGCTCCTGGTAGTAGGCTTGAGGAGGTTGCTTTGTTTCGATAGGGGTCGCACGAGGTTGTTAACCTGTTTTTTATATGATCATCAACTTCAAATAGAGCTGCGCTTCAACGTAGTCGATATGGTTATTTATCTTTAAAAATTAATTTTTTTTATTAAAATTAAAATTCAATGTCCGGATAAAATGAAGTCGCCAGTGCACTCTTTGAAAGCTCTACTTTAACACCCTTTCGGCTTTATACATGTATTATGAAACACCCTGTATATCAAGAGCACTTAATTAGCACTAAATATTATATCATTGATTGTAAAGCTGTGTCATTCTGTTTTAGGCATTTAGGCATGTACTCTGCTAGCTTGATCAAAAGGTAGCAGTATTTGTATTTTCTGCAAATCTTATGGAGCACCAAATTTGCGAATTTGGCACTAAATTAGCACTCAATTAGCACTAAATTCTGAGCAGAATTACAAACGATTCTGCTCACTTTCTTATGCTAGCTTTATAGACGTCCTAGACTAAGTCACGTCGTGGTAAGTATGCAAGACATTGCAAAATAATACATTGCACTTTCGTTCACGGACGATGGATGTTTGATATGTCTAGTATTCCGCAACACTTCGCACTGGTGAAACACTCTTTTTAAAGAAGAAGCTTTTTTCATCGAAGGCGGCACTCTTGCAGCTTATTTACGATGTCACAGATGCCAAGGCTGCCACGAATGTCGGCGTTTCGGAAGCGATATTTATGTTAAATTCCACACATCCACCGCAGCATCTTTATTTCCGTGACGCGCAGCTCTTGCTTGTGTCGCTCTGGTAGGTTGTAGGCTAGTTATGTAACGTTGTTGCCAATAATTCTCTGGTTTCAATGACTGAAATGGTTACTTTTGCGATTCCGTTAGATTTTATGGGGTCAGTTGCTTACAAAGTTCCATTGCAATAAACTAAAACTAAATACATACATACATAAAGCTCACGCCTGTGTCCCACAGGTGGGGTAAGAAAGAAAGAAAGAGAGAAATAAGACATTTATTACACGCAGACACAACGATACGACAAATAGGTACAACAACAACAAAAAAAAAACAACGTAATAAAAGTACATAAAAAAACAAAAATTAAGTAGAAAATAAAAAAAACAGAATAATAATAAATGTACCTACCTACATTTAACTATTCCCAGTGGCATTGTTAAAACTCTGTGTCGTGTCGTGGTAAGCAGATATTATTAAATCGATCATACGTAATCGCAAAAGTACCAATTTCAATCATTGATATCAGAGAATTGTTGGCAACAGGGTTACGAAATTAGCATACAGGTCTAATGATGGTCTTATATACTTGTCCCTTCATCTTTACCGACATTTTAGGGTCACAAAAGATACAAATTCCGAGATTTTTCGAGAATTTATATACTGACTGCGTTAGATTTAAAAACTCCATATAAAGGGATTTATAACTGTGGAGTATTTTTAAACATCTCCGCTTACAAACCGCGTACGCGTTCCGACAATTTGGGCAACTACCAACGCGCGTGGCGTCCAATCCCTACACTACCCTACATTATCCTACCCCTACACCTACTTAACCTACCCTTTTTTTCTTGCTTATAAACCTTCCTCTTGAATCACTCTATCTACGAGTATTGCTAAAAACCGCAATAAAATCCTTAGGCGCAGAGATCCAAGCGTACATAGATATATGTGGTGTGTGGTGCCGCCACCTCAAAGAATAGCACCACCCCATCTCTTCCCGTGGGTGTCGTAAGAGGCGACTAAGAGACAAATCCGAAAGGTGGGCAGCAGCATCTTTCTGGGTAGATTTACATCAACTGCACTGCGATCTCCAACCCGCCTGCCAAGCGTGGAGATTATGGCAATGACCTCCCCTTACGTGGGAGAGGCCCGAAGTCCTGCAGTGGACTGTTATGGGCTGTGATGATGATGATAGATATATAGGGACAGACGGCGGGAAGCGACTTTGTTTTACACTACGTATGTATTCTATGTATATTGTATATTATAAAAAATAATAATAATCATCTTGGCGTTAATGTCCCGGTTGTGCTCTCGCGCACGAGGGCCCGGGGTCCGGCGTGACCATGATCCAGGATTTAGCAGGTCAGGTAACAGTGGAGCGACTGCGATCTGACCTCCATGACCCTGCTACCAGGGGAATCTGATCAGATTGGATCATGGTTACACATCCAGTCGCCTGAATACGCAGGTTTCATCACGATGTTTTCCCTCACCGTAAGAGCATCGGTTAGTATGCAACTAAGTAATGTACGTAACTCAGAAAACAGGTACATGGCCGGAGCGGGATTCGAACCAGGGACCTCTGGCTTACGAGTCGGATACTCTAACCGCTCGGCCACCGACTCTTTATATGTACTATTATATTGTATCTATCTATCTATAGATGTATATTGTATATTATATATACTTATAAATAGATTCAACATCACGAACCACAAGGCTCCCTCGAAAATGAATTTCAAATAACAAACAATGGGTAGCGATAATGTCTTCACTTACAATAAACAGATTTCCACAACCAAAATTTAAACATGAATAAATTATCGAATACAACATTATTTTATCAAGATAAAGAGCAAAAGGTTTTTGAATAGAATTTCGCATTTAAATACTTCATTGTAAAGCAACGAGAACCTTAAAATAATTCTAGATAAATAACGCTTGCCAGCTATTATTGAAATGTAATACGGCAGACTAACAGGCAGGTGGCCACCTGATGGAAAGGCGTCACCGCCGCCTATGGACATCAGCAACACCAGGGGCGCTACAAATGAGTTGTTTGCGTCTGAAGCGACCCCTAATATACCTCTTGAACGATCCCATATCATAGTCCACTGTGTCTGGGAGCTCATTCTACATCCGAATCCTACGAGCGAGAAACGTTCTTTCGAATCTTCGCGTGGTGACCAAGGGTCTACGTAGTGAGGATGAGTACCCAGCCCGCGAGTGGTGCGATGACGGAATTGTGCTGTGGGCACCAGATCGAAAAGTTTCTCAGAACACTCCCCATTGTACAGCCGATAGAACACACACAGGGAGCCAAAGTCCCTTCGGTTAGCCAGTGGTTTTACTTGCTTGTTTGTATGAGATCGTCGACAATTTGTAAGTTTAAGTAGAACGCTGCCACTAAACCAGGGTCGTTAATTTGATTTTTTGTTATACATTGTACGTAGAATAAGACCACGCTAAGTCCGAATCGCTTATTAAAAAAAATATCTGTACGGCAACCTATGCCAAGTTTTTTAAACGTTTTAGAATATGTCATTCATAAAAGTCACAACAAATTTGTTTTCTGTGGGATTGTTTATTTTCGTGAATTATGAAAAATATTATTGAATAATGGGCAAAACAATTAAAAAAGAAGTGCGGGAGATGATTTTCAGCATGATTAATGATTTAGACAAACTAAAAGTACATGTTCAAGCTAATAGTGATCGAATAACTGAATGTTTCCAAGAAGATTATCCCCAGATTATTGCCATATCCACACTTAATAATTTTTACTACTGGCAGTCGATACGGACTTATCCTATTCTATTTATATTCTAGGTTACATCTACCTGTTGCTTAATTTAAATTTTATTTTAATAATATAGAAGTTTTCTTACCAGTTTCAAGGCAACCATTTTCACAACGAATTGTTATTTTCACTAAAAAACGCCAATGCTTGTGTGAAGGCAAATAATAAAATAATCATATTTATTAAACGAAGTCTTATATAAGCGCTTACTAATAATACCAGGCTAATTAATAATATGTACTTAGCTATCATATAATCATTTGATCATAGTTAATAAATGAATTACTCATTTATAATAAAGAATATCATCTTGGCGTTAATGTCCCGGTTGTGTTCTCGCGCACGAGGGTCCGGGGTCCCCTTGACCATGATCCAGGATTTGCTATCGCGACTGCTATCTGACCTACGTGACCCTGCTCCCTCACCGTAAGAGCATCGGTTAGTGTTCAACTAATGTACATAACTCAGAAAAGAGTCATTGGTACATGGCCGCGACGGGATTCGAACCCGGTACCTCTCGCTTACGAGTTGGATACACAACCGCCCGGCTACCGACGCTCTACGGCGCCCTTAATCTCGCGCACGAGGGCCCGGGGTCCGCCTTGACCATGATCCAGGATTTGGCAGGTCAGATAATTACAGTGGAGCGACTGCCATCTGACCTCTATGACCCTGCTACCAGGGGAACCTGACCAGATTGGATCATGGTTGGATCATTGGATACGGCGCCCTTAATCTATAACAGTATAATTAAAGTATTACAAGTATAAGTAATATTAACAAATGAGTTATTCATTGTACACTTCAAATTGTCATTAACTAACTCACACATTAAGTTAAATCAGCTCATCAATTTATTACGCATTAGCATCTAATTAATTAGTACAAAGTAGCCCCAGTTTTGTGGCAGCGTGCTTGCGAAACCGATAACAAAAGTTAAGCAACGCACACCGACGCCGGGGACTGGATTGGTGACCGTTTTTTGAGGCTCATCGAAATTCAGCACCGGACGAGCTCGCCACTCAATGACTGTCTGCTAATACCGTTGGCTACGCGAGGTTGACCAAAGTCTTCCGCTATGCACCCTGAGGATGTCTGAGTGAACAGTTTTGAGAGCCGTTTGGCACCCTACAGTGATAGAATACAGGAGTGTCGCCTTCGATGGTATGGCCACGTCGTGCGCAGACCGGCAAATTATGTGGGTAACAGATGTCTGGCCATGCCGCCCCCACCAGGCACGGGAAGGAGAGGCCGGCCCAAGAAGCGATGGCTGGACGTCGTTAAGAGTGACATGCGTGCCAACGGACTCACTATGAAGGATGCCGAAGACCGAGCAAAGTGGACTAGATATAGCAGGAAGGCGGACCCCGGTCACCCGCGTGTAGCGCGGGGGCGCAACCGGGATTTAACGACGAGATGATGATGATGAGAGTGATAGGTTAGGTATACAATTATCAATATAAAATAAATAAGCCCTTAAAAGAATGACCCAGAAAAACATTAACTGATCAGATCAGTAATGTTCCCAATAAAGCTGGGGTCGGAAGTGGCAAGAATAATAAATAAATAAATAAATATTCGTGAACAAATTCACACAGCGCCATCTAGCCCCAAACTAAGCAAAGCTTAAAGCTTGTACTATGGGTGCTAGATAAACTGATATAGGTACTACTTAAATACTTTTTTTCTTTTTAAATACATACTTATTATACATAGACGACCTGAGTGGTGCAATGGTCTGCCACGCAAGAGGTCCCGGGTTCGATTCCCGGCCGGGCAGAAATTGGAATGATGAATTTTAATTTCTGTGACGGGTCTGGGTGTTCTATGTATATTAAGTACGTATTTAAAAAAAAAAAGTATTTAATTAGTATATCAGTTATCTAGCACCCATAGTACAAGCTGTTAAGCAACTAGACTTGATCTAGGTTGAACTATAATAATTGATAATAAAACCAATTTGAACTGTTGTAAAGCCTATATTGTAAAAACACGGAACAATAAAAGCGGTCATCTGGTTGGTAGTTACACCATCGTCTTAAGCTAATGTAACGGACACATCGTTAGCGCGTTCTAAATGACTCGCAGAGCCATCTTGTGGTTCAACATGGAACATAATAAACTAGATACGAAACTTGATACAGTTATAATTTGACTACGTTTGTAACACAAGCTTTGCTTAGTTTGGGGCTAGATGGCGCTGTGTGAATTTGTCCACGAATATTTGTTTATTAATTATTTATTTATTTATAGAACACCCAGACCCGTAACAGAAATTGAAATTCATCATTTCAATTTCTGCCCGGCCGGCAATCGAACCCGGGACCTCTTGCGTGGCAGACGCTGTTGACCATGTTGACCATTGAACCACTCAGAATAAAAGGAGATGTATGAGGAGTTGTGGATATATAGGGGTTAAAAGGTTTTTACGGGTTCGGCAACGCGTGGGTGATGCCCCTGGTATTGCAAACGGCCATAGGCTGCGGTGACTGCTTACCATCAAGCAGGCTGTAAGCTTGTTTGCCACCTTGGTGGTATAAAAAAAATGGGAGACTAGGGAGTTGGGTCAGGACAGAGCAAAGTGGCGGTCTTATAGTCTCTGCCTATCCCACCTGTGGGACACAGGCGTGTGCTTTATGTACTAGTTAACTGATGACTAACCCAGAAAATGACGACGAAATTGACCTACTGAGAAGATGACTTTTCAAGAAAATGACCTGCCTCGCGGGTTAAACTACTTATATGTATACTTAATTTTTTTTAAATACATACGTATTATACATGCTACACCCAGACAATTCTACTCGGCCGGGCTACGAACCCCGGACCTAAATAAATATAATTATACGAAAATTACTGACTTATTGTAGTAGATAATCGAAATCATTCCACAGATCCTATCAAAAAGCGTTTGTACAGTCGACAGCTTATCGATCTACCCACAACGAGTATAAAAGGAGTAGTGTCCGACTAATACTTCGGCTTCGGCTTCGAAAAAACTTCGGCCTTGCCCCGAAACCGGCCGAAGTCGAAGGTTTCGTCGAATGCGGTTTTTATTACATTTAATCAATAAATTGCATTCAATTCAATTGCAATGCATCATCTCTAGATCATCTAGAGATGATTTTAATTGCCTTCCTGTATTATACAGTCAACTTAAGCCAATAAAAGTTAAATATGCTATGAAGCTTTAAGTATACGAAAGCCATTGTACGTGACAGTGCATTAAGTTTTAAATCATATAAAAAATTCAAAGCCAATAGACGTTCAATAGCCAATTTTGAACATAATTTCTTTGACCTTCGACTTCGCTCGAAAGTTGTGGCGATAGTCGTTTAATCGGCTTCGGCTTGAGCCAGAAATTGTCTTCAGATTGTATTCAGATACTAAAAAGGAGCTAACGTTACTAAGTGCGTCCATAGAAACGATAGGTCATCTTATACTAGTATTAACTTCAATCTTTTTTCCTTTTTCACTAGATTTTTTTTGTATTTTTGTGTCGTTGAGTCCTTGGTGTAATTAAACATTTCAATTTCTAATTCTATTGGGTAGATAGCTATGCTGTTGATTGTACAATCGAACGCGATATCCAAAACCGCTTTTTCACGCAAACCCTTGTGCGGTGATCATCAAAGTTTAGTATCTGACCGAGTCTGTGGGTCTGGGGGAGAGAGAGGGCGCTATACGGCTCTGACGTCACAGAGCGAGACGGCTCTATCGTAAATCTACAAGACGACACCCGTTCCGTGGCCCAACTAAATGCTGGGCCTATGTGGGGTTTGGTCCAAGTTGGAGGTGTTAGCGGGTATAAGAGTCCGTACAGATTACAGACGTATGTGATTTCTGCAGGATTTAGTAAGTATGTACAACTTTACTGTGTGTTCTGCACTAAGATCGACTTGTGTCGCTGGTTTACAGAGAGCGAGTTTTACGAAAAGCCAAAGTTATTATAACTCTTTATTTTGCCTCGGTAGAATCGTACATTTGTATAAACGAATGATAATGGAAACTGACCGTGTGGTGTCCGGCAGAGTAGAATAGCACTAACCCCTTACACTCGTGGGTGTCGGACAAGGCGACTAATGTTTTCGAGGCAAAAGATCAACAGTCTCCGTAGTCAGGAAAATGGGCAGCAGCGTTTTCCATTGGTATATTTAAACACTGCGATCTCCAACCCGCCTGCCAAGCGTGGAGATTATGGCAATAACCTCCCCTTACGTGAGAGAGGCCCTAAGTCCTGCAGTGGACTGTTACGGGCTGTGATGATGTGATGATGAATGGAAATTACTTTGTTTACTTAAATTGTTTGTCCCAAATATTTATGAAATTTTGGATTCTATAACTACTAATGACAGAAAGCTTATTCTTTATTAGTAAACAAGCGCATGTCGCTCGCGTCGCACCCGTAGACTAATGTACATAACTCAGAAAATAATTATTGGTATCTACACGGTGACACTGTAGTTCGAACCCGGTACCTTTCGTTTACGAGACCCTTTAATTACCTCTGACGCTCTTCATAATTGCAGCCTATAACAGTCCACTGCAGGATTTAAAGGCTCTCCCACGATATGGGAGGTTATTGCCATGACAATGAAAAACGCTGCTGCCTCTTTTTTATCTTACAGAGACTAGATCTTTTGTCTAGAAAAACAATAGTCGCCTTGTACGACACCCACGAGTATAAGGAGTTGGTGCTATGTTACTCAACCGGACACCACACGGCCTCCTCTCTCATTTGTATCTGAATAATCAGCAAAAAACCATACCCGCTACCGCCCATCCCTCCCTCCGCGCCGCCAGGAATTTCATATCTACTCCAAGGTCCCTCCCTATAAAGGGAGATGGCTTGGATAAGTCCTCTGAGCGCACTCACGATCGCGTAGATTCCACAATTATATTGCCCCATCAAATATCCACCCATGATCACGTGGTGCTCATATTATTACTTGAACTGGAAACAGATGCTCTGTTTTGGCTGGAGCCGACCAACTGTCCAAACACAAAACTAACCAAATTACAGGCAATGAGGCATTTAATCGTATTCTCACAGTGACAACGCACCTGCAGCTCTGCATTTTTGTTGCCTGCACCCTAAATGCAATCGTAATTGTTACGGGCCACAGGTACCGCTTGCCCATGTGGTCCTGGAGTGTGAGGGATTAAAGGACCACAAGGTAAAAGTCACATTAGGAACATGGTCCCTCCGAGAGATCTGCGAGCGTCCGAAGAGACTGCTGGACTTCTGGAGGGAGCTGGGCTGGCTAAATTAGCACGCCTTAACTACGTACAAAGGACCAAGTTTGAGTTCAAGTGCGGAAAGAGGAGCCCATTAACCTTAACCTTAACCTTCTGACAGGTACCGCTTACCATCAGGTAGGCTGCGTGCTCGCCTGTCACAGCATAGTATAAAAACATAGAAGTCTTTAGGTGCTAATGTCCACAGCAAGCGGCGACCACTGGTGCTCCGTACGCTCGCTTGATACATCGACATAAAAAACCTTGGCACTGAGACAGCATAAAACTCGCGTTAGCCACAGACACCACGTTACCTTAATACGAGTAGTTATCTAGAACCTCCTCCGAGGCTGCAACCCAATTTCCAGGCAGGGCGTAATGGGCGGCCATCAATTCACGTTTTCTCCTCGGACGGAGGTGCGATGCGAATTCTAAGGCGGAGGTAATGGGGGCTTCGTAGTGGTTTGTATGTAGTGTCTGATGGTAGGTTCGGCTTCGGCTTCGGCCAAAAAACCACCTTCGGTGAACTGTGCGGTTCCAAAGGAACTTTCTCCCACGCACACTATTCAGCCACCTTCGGCCCAAAAACCACCTTCGGCGAACTGTGCGGTTCCAAAGGAACTTTCTCCCACGCACACTATTCGGCCACCTTCGGCCAAAAAACCATGGTATTGCAAATGTTTATAGGCTGCAGTGACTGCTTACCATCTAGGCCGGTCTGCCGTAAAAAAGCTACCTTCGGCGAAACTTTCGGCCGATGGTAGTTTTGATTATTATTGACAAATAAATAAATGAATACGGTTTTACAAATTTACACAGCGTCATCAAGCCCCAAAGTAAGCAAAGCTTGTGTTATTGATGTCAGATAACTGATAAACTACTTATATAGGATCATTCCCGTTGTCCCCCGAATGCTATCCCCCGAATGGGGGACAACGGGAATTTAAGTTTCGTTGTCCCCCGAATTGAAAAATGGGGGACAACGGGAATAAATATTCCCGATGTCCACCACTTTTAAATTTAATTATTTTTGTTATGAAAACTTAAGTGCCATTGTTCTCAGCTGAATAAACTGGAGTTACATTTACATCCAAAAAAGATCCCTTTGACATAGTGCCGCAGTTTCAAGGAACACCCCTTTCCATCTCAAAAAGTATTGGGATCCTCGGTGTCGACATATCGGATAGCGTGCGATTCCGGAGTCACCTGGAAGGCAAGGCCCAACTAGCTTCGAAAAAGCTTGGAGTGCTTAACCGGTCCAAGCGATACTTCACCCCGGGGCAGCGCCTGCTGCTGTACAAGGCACAAGTGCGGCCACATATGGAGTATTGTTCCCATCTTTGGGCCGGCGAAACTGCCGACCTGCTTAATCCTCTGGACTCCGTACAGAGACGCGCTGTACGAATTGTCGATGATCCCATACTAACACGCAAGTTGGAACCACTGGCAAACCGAAGGGACTTTGGCTCCCTGTGTGTGTTCCATCGGCTGTACAATGGGGAGTGTTCCGAGGAACTTTTCGATCTGGTGCCCACAGCACAATTCCGCCATCGCACCACCCGCCGTGGGCTTGGTACTCATCCTCACTACGTGGACCCTCTGTTGGTCACGACGCGAAGGTTTGAAAGAACGTTTCTCGCTCGTACGATTCGGATGTGGAATGAGCTCCCAGCCACAGTGTTTTCTTTGGACTATGACATGGGATCGTTCAAGAGGTATATTAGAGGTCTCTTCAGAGGCGGGCAACGCATCAGTGACTTCCCTGGTGTTGCTGATGTCCATAGGCGGCGGTGACCACTTTCCATCAGGTGGCCCGCTTGTCTGTTTGTCTGCCGTATAACATAAAAAAATAAAAAAAAAACATTCTTTACGTAATTAAATTAAAGAACATTCGAGTTTGTAAACTGTATATTGCTTATCAAATGATAAATTACTTACTATCGACTTTAAATTTATAATACAAGGTTTACATCTAAAAACTTTTGTAGTACATTTTTAGTTGAAGTTGTTCATTCTCACATCCTTACTTTTCATGCTGCTTTTATTGTTACACTTACAATAACTGGACAATAACGATGTATTTTACATTACCAAATCTGTCTTACAGAAATAACAAAATATTTTAACCTAAAATGAACCTTATTCAACATCGAAAATATCAAATCAGTCTTATGATTTATCACAAAATGCTCCAAAAATATGTTAATAGGTACTTACTAATCATACCTTTTATAAATCAACAAAGTAAATATTAAATCAACCTTACTATTTATTGAAACAATGTTCTAAAGAAATGTTCTAAACCTTGTATTATAAATTTAAAGTCGATAGTAAGTAATTTATCATTTGATAAGCAATATACACTTTACAAACTCGAATGTTCTTTAATTTAATTACGTAAAGAATGTAAATGTAACTCCAGTTTATTCAGCTGAGCACAATGGCACTTAAGTTTTCTTAACCTAAAGAATTAAATTTAAAAGTGGTGGACATCGGGAATATTTATTCCCGTTGTCCCCCATTTTTCAATTCGGGGGACAACGAAACTTAAATTCCCGTTGTCCTCCATTCGGGGACAACGGGAATGATCCCTTATCTTATATACTCTTTCTGTTTCTTAATATACATACTACACCCGGCCACAGAAACAGAAACACAACACGAATACAAATAAAACCCGGCCGGGAATATAACCCGGGACTTCTGCGTGGCAGACTGGCATGGTAACCAACTCAACGACTTAGGTCGTCATTGTAAAGTAATTTTTTTATCATCTCTAGAGCAACTAACTTCTAAGAGATGACCTAAATTACCTTTTTTTTATACAGTCAATATAAGTCATTAAAGTTCAATATTAAAGTTTTAAAATAATTTACATCCAGTTGTAGCTTGTAGCCAATCTTAAACTATTTTAGACTTTTCAAGCCTTCGGATTCGGCTTCGGCCACAAATTCACCTTCGGTCAGACACTATTTGTTAGAAAGAACAAAAATATAAAACAGACAAGGACCAGACATTCCTGTTGTTGCGATTCGTATTTACTATGCCTAGGCCTCAAATTCGTATGTTCTTGACCTAGGTAAAGTAAATGGCCGTGTGGTGTCCGGCAGAGTAGAATAGCACCAACCCCTTACGCTCATGGGTGTCGTACAAGGCGACTAATGTTTTCGAGGCAAAAGATCAAGAGTCTCCGTAGTCTGGAAAATGGGCATCAGCATTTTCCATTGTTATATTTAAACACTGCGATCTCCAACCCGCCTGCCAAGCGTGGAGATAATGGCAATAACCTTGCCTTTCGTGGAAGAGGCCCTATGTCCTGCAGTGGTCTGTTACGGGCTGTGACGATGATAGTAAATGTATTTGTAGTGTATTAGTAGTAGCTGACTAAATTGTACCTATATTACTAGTGAAGCCGGCACGTCTTCTACCTACCCTACTTTTTCTTACTTATCGACATTCTTCTTGAATCACTCTATTGATTGTCGAAACCATTAGAATCCGTTGCGTAGTTTAAAATATCTAAGCGTACAGATACAGACGGCGCGCGGCGGGAAGCGACTTTGTTTTATCCTTTGTATTATTTATAGATGTATTTGAACACTCGCGTACTTATTATATTTAATAGATATTTATAAAAAAAAATTGGCATGTTATAAATTATCACTTTCGTCCGTGCTTCACTGTAGGGCGCACTGAAAACCAGCGCCATAGCTCCAGCCATGGCATACGCTGAGTGTGACCCCTTTGCGCGTCATCCCATGGCACGGGTAGCGATGCATTATGGTTATAAATGTTACTGTTTTTATTTTACTATTTGAATGTACCTATCCTGTTATGGGTTTATGTGTAATAAACGTCATTTATTTATTTATATTAATATGTTACCGTAACTTTGTTAAACCCGTCAGTTCATAGTCTAACGTGTTCAGAGTACATAAGAATGCATAAACTGTCGAAAAATTTACTTGATAAGTTATTAAACGACTAAATAAAATGGTATCATTACTTCAAATATAAGTGAAGGATTACAGATTGTTTTAATTTGGCAGTATATTATTTTATCGGGCAGATTAATTTTAACTGAGGAATGAAATATCGGCCCTTAATGAATTGTTACATTCTAAGGCAGGCGGTACTGGGCCGAGTTGACGCAGCCTTGCTTCGCGGAACTCCTCATCGAGTTACCACAAACCTAACCTAATCCAATTTCATTGTAACGGAATACCAAGAATGCGTCAAACGCTCATTGAGATGCTATTGTGATACAATTACAATTCAATCGCGCCATTAGTAACAGAGCAGAATACCAAAAACGTGTCAAACTGCTGCTATTGCGTATGAAATTTGCAGACATTAGGCCGTTTTCGAACGGTCGCCGTCTCCGCGTCCCGCATGCCAGGAAATTCATGTTTTTGGGTTTAAATTGTTACTAGATATATACTATTAGCTTTATTTCATTAAAATCGGTCTAGTAATTCTAAAAATATTTGAGTATTTGTAAAGTATTGCATTTTTTTTTACCTGCAACCTAATTTTTTTGTTAATACCACTAAAGTGGCAAACAAGCTTGCGGCCTGCCCGATGGTAAGCAGTCACCGCAGCCTATGGACGTTTGCAATACCAGGGGCATCACCCACGCGTTGCCGACCCCTTTAAAACTTTTTGACCCCTTACTTGAGAACTCCATGTTGTACTCTCCAGGGAAAACCTCTCTCTAAATGTGAGAATTGTAGATGTTATGGGCGATAGTTACCACTTACCATCAGGTAGGCTGTCACTGAGTAGCATAAAAAAAATTGTAACTTTACGTTAAGGCCGTCTGTTGTTGTCTCTGTTGCTGCCGATATGTACCGACGGTATCCTGTATTTATTCGATAAAATGTTCATTCATTCATTCATTCTTGATCGGCGGTTATCCGACTCTTTCTATCGGTTAGGTTAGGTAGAGTTTTAGACTGAATATTCTCAAATTACAAGTCAAGCGATTAACCGTAGCGAATGAGAAATTCTTAAAGGCTTAATAACATCCATTGTTATTATGAATGACGCACATAGAGCATTGCCCGCTTAGCCGTAGCAAGTAAAATAATAGACAGGACAAAATAATTAATAATGCGATATTCTTGAAGCAAATTATATTACTTTTTGACAAGACATAGACAAATCTTTGTCTTTATGTTTTTGTCTTATATATTTTTTTATGTTGTTGGTTTTTTTGAATAGTTAGTTTTTTTGTTATTCCACATATGTGTATGTGTGGAACAACTTGTTTTCCGATCATTTGCTCCTATCTGTATCCGTGTTACTGAAAAATGAAAAATCAAACACGACACTTTGGAGAGGAAAAGGGATTGAAGCGAGGAAGGGAGGGGTTAATAACTGTAATTTTTTGATTCAGCCAACAAGTTACCAAAAAGTAATACGATTTGATTCTATACTCGTAACGCAAGCCTTTTTTTCAAGTTCTTACAGTAAATACATAAAGCTCACGCCTGTGTCCCACAGGTGAGGTAGGCAGAGACTATGGACCGCCACTTTGCTCTGTCCTGACACAATTCCCTAGCCTCGTATTTTTCATACATCTCCTTCTTACCACTTCGGACCTCAGCTTTACAGTCCAGTTTCTTAGTCCTCACAGTGACAACGCACCCGCGGTTCTGCATTTTTGTTATCTGCAACCTAAATGTATGAATTGTAGATGTTATGGGCGACAGTTACCATTTACCATCAGATGGGCTGTTTTCTCGTTTGTCAAGGAGCAGTATAAAAAAAATTGTATGTCCTGTCTATAATATAAGAGTCAGATAAAGCGACAAATGAGGCGAACACTTCCAATTAGCCACATTTAAATTCAAACTCTCGGCCCAAACGGAACACCAATTCGTTTTAAAAACAAAAGGAATAAAAACTCTTCACGCAAAAAGGAAACAAAAACGACAGTTTGTCACGCCTTAGCTGCGATCTCCTTGCTTACGGTTTAATTCTGCCGCTTACAAGCAGGGTTGTCAACTTAGCGCTGTCGGCGCTAGATGTAGCGGATTTTTGACATGTTTGGTGTGCAATATCGAAACGGTTTTCATACATATAGCGCTTCTTTTTGTACATTTAGCGCCTATGACAGGACCACGATAAGTCCGTATTGACTGATCGGTAACCAAAAAGTAATACGACTTGCTTCTAGACTCCTAACATAAGCATTTTTTGCAAGTTTTTGTCCTGTCTATAATATAAAAGTCGGACGAAGCGACAAATGAGTTGACACTTCCAATTAGCCACGTTTAAATTCGAACCCTCGGCCCAAACGGAACACCAATTCGTTTTAAAAACAAATGGAATAAAAACTCTTTTCACGCGAAAAGAGGAAACAAAAACGACAGAGTTGTCACGCCTTAGCTGCGATCTCCTTGCTTACGGTTTAATACTGCCGCTTACAAGCAGGGTTGTCAACTTAGCGTCGTCGGCGCTAGATGTAGTGGATTTTTGACATGTTTGGTGCGCAATATCAAAACGGTTTTCATACATTTAGCGCTTCTTTTTGTACATTTAGAGCCTATGATAGGACCACGATAAGTCCGTATTGACTGACAGTAGTAAAAATTATAAAGTGTGTAGGTATATGGCAATAATCTGGGGATAATCTATCCTTGTGAGTCCTTGTCAGTCCTTCTTGTAAACATTCAGTTATTTGGTCACGATTAGCATGAACTTTTCTCTAAATTATTAATCATGCTGAAAATTATCTACCGCACTTTCTTTTTAATTGTTTTGCCCATTATTTAATAATATTTTTCATAACTCACGAAATTAACAATCCTACAGCCACAGAAATGAAACAAAAACAGAATCCATGTTACCTTAAAGAGATATGGTGCATGCAAGGTGTGACAATCTCCTTTGTTGTACATGACATACACTCATCGGGTCTTACAACGCGCCGCCATTTCGTAGCGTTCGGACATATTTTTCCTCGACGAAAAATATTTAAAAATGTCGTCATGTGTAGTGAAATCGTGTAAAAGTTCCTGGAAAAAATGTAAAAAGGCAGGAGGAATTACCTACCATGCGTAAGTAATTATGATTCGTGCTACTTTTTTTTATTAATGTTTTATTTACTTTTGTGTAAATTTCGAACAAAAATACAACGATGTGGCTACCTGTTTTTGGGAAAATTCCCTAAAAGTGGGGAATTCTTTATTAAAATTTGTGACTCAGATCAGGTTCCGAATTTTTATTACCTATCGTATCTGAAAAGAACTTGCTGAAATAAATGATTATAATTATAGTCTACCCTACGTACTGCTGTGATGTAAGCATAGTAGTCCGATTTTATAAATAAATAATATAACACCGCTTGCTGCGGAGCCCTTATTATATTCGATCCCGATTTTATTTTAACGGGGTTATATATTTTAATAGGTTTCCTAGAAATAAAAACCGTAAAGACGATTGGATTCTAATTATACGAAACTGTAGAAAAGAAACCAATTGGAACCCATCATCTGCGAGTACCGTGTGCAGTGCACATTTTGATGACGTGGATTTTATAACAACCGCGAAGGGGCTACGATGCTTGGTTCCGTACGCCTTTCCAAAACGGGTAAGTTAACTGAATAGCTATTGTTTTTTTATAATTTGATGTATTTGTCCCCGCCTCGAATAGCAGAATAAGAAAATAGGGCAAGATAGGGGTACGGCAGGGGTACGATAGGGCTAATGTGAGGGAAACGGCAGGCGTACGGCAGGGCTACGGGAGAGGTACGGCAGGGTTACGGTAGACCTAGGGGAGGGTTACGAGAGGGGGACGGCACGGGTTGTGGGAACACGATAAGGCTACGGTGGGGGTACGGGGCGGAAACGGCAGGCGTACGGCAAGGCTGTGGGATGGATACGGTAGGGGTACGTCAGGCATACGGTAGGGTTACGGTAGGCCTATAGGAGTGGTACGGGAGTGCTACTGGAGGGATACGACAGGGCTACGGAAGGGGTACGGCAGGGATACGGTGTGGTTAAGTGAAGGGTGCGGGGAGGGTACGTGAGAGGTACGGTAGGGGTACGGAAGGGGTACGGGAAGGTTACGGGAGAGTTACGGCAGTTGAACATTTTTATTACCTTGGCCATGCTTTACGACCATTACTAGCTATAATAGAAAATGCTAGATTTTCAGATTTCAAGAAGGATTGTTGTATAGCTTAATAGTCCTTACAAAAATACACAGAATTGCATGCAGTCGAAATTGCTATCATAATTTTATTGGAGGGACTTTAAAATTTTGATACTTTTTTATGTGTGGTGAATGGGCTTTTCTATTGTTATTCTCACTACTTAAACATTATGTTAAATGCTTTAAAAATATCACCAAATGTTGAAGGAGCAGCAAACGATCAACAACCGTCACCATTATCACCAAGCACGATACCATCGTAATTAGTAGTGAATATGTTCAATAGGCTGAATACTGATATTGACTTTAGCAAAGAAAATCTTCCAACGACTATTTGCTCTGTGTGTGTAAAGTCATTATACACGGCTTATGATTTTGTTGTTAGTACAGAACAAGCACAGATCACTCTAAATAAACTATTAATGGAGAAATACAAATATAAGATGCCATTAAAATTTAATCTTGGCAACAACGTGTATAATCCGAGTACTTCTTTGCAGCAGGTATGTGAACAAACTATGCTATTTCTTGGTCCTAAATATGTATAAAAATTCCCCTGTTCCACTTTTCTACCTGCGATTACGATTTCACAATCAAGTTATAACATCTTCAATGTTTGAAGTACCTACCCTAGAAGATTAGGGTATTTAGAACTTCATCGTAACTTCATTATAATCAAACAAAAATTTATCGAAACTAGTACGTTTTCGCATTTTCAGATCGCTCCGCGTTCAAAATGCGTAATTCAAAAATATACCTTATTCTATGAGTAACACATTCCACTATGATCTATCGGTGCAAAACGGATTTAAATTCCATGCCGTCCTCGCCTTAATTTTTTATACCTACTAACGAGCATTGTAGTGTAGCCTTAAGGCTAGTTTCCCACAAGCGCGCTCCATACAAACGTAGTTTGATCATATTTTAAAAGTACACAGGATTTTATATTTCTATAGAAATCTTGAATCTCGTGTAATTTTGAATCGATATAATTATTAAACCACAAGCATCAATATTAGTTTCTAGATCACGTCTACAAAATTTCATTGATTTTGATAGCACTATATTAAAAATATGATCAAACTTCATTTGTATGGAGCGTACTTGGGGAGACTCCTCTTATCAACATTTCATTAAGTACTTAAATTTTTTTAAATAAATAATTACAATGTGAAATTAATATTTTTTTAAATTTAATATTGTAAAATAGTATTGCTAACATAATACATAAAGAGGGCTAAATGGATCATGTATATGGCAACCCTAAAATCACGCAAACATATAAAATGGCGGCCATTTCTATGCTTCCCTCATGACTTAAGACACATGGATTCTGTTTTTGTTTCATTTCTGTGCCTACAGCATTAAATTGTTTGTTATGACTTTTATGAATGACGTTCTATGACGGATAAAAAACTTGGCATAAGTTGCCATACAGAGATTTTTTTTTTCAAATAAGCTATTCGGACTTAGCGCGGTCTTGTTACATTTACGAACGGTTTTCATAGAAATCTAGCGCTTCGTTAAGATATTGTAGCGCGTTATCGCTAGAAGCGTTGGTAATACTGCTTACAAGTTGTAAAATCACATCTGAACAGGGTATGGGGCAAAGGACGGGGGGACGTCCCCCCCCCCCCAGGGGGTGACAGAAGCCAAGTGGCTCAAAGAGGGACTTTAATTAACCGAATGATAGAACATCTGAAGTCATCCCCCAAATTGGCCGGCGAAGATAATTTTTGTGAGGTTCTAATTTTCAATTCCATTTTGATAAAGGTCCTTTTTGGTGCGTTCACTGAGCGAGGTAGCTGTCTTAGTGGATTAGGAACGTTTTTTAATGAAATCGCTTTTTTTGTGTGTCTGGTCGAGATATTGTTGAACTGACTTTCATGAGCTTACGATCAGATGTCCCTACGTATGTTTGCAACCCTCTGATATTTTTTATACCACTTAGATGGCAAATAAGCTTACGGCTCACGCCTGTGTCCCACAGGTGGGGTAGGCACTGTAATGTTTACTGTTAATATAAATAAAAGATTTGGAGAAACTAAGATTATTTTATATTCAGAATTAATTCAATCTTTCTTGTTTTACAAAATCCTCAATCTGACAGCTGTCAAAGACAACCTTCATACTTTTTCATCTCACTCAACCATAGATATCTACAACATGTCCCCCTTAAGTTTTTACCAATTTAGGAAAATAATTATTAGTAGATATAACACCAATAAGCTAAAAACTAAACAACTCTTCTTCCCTCACAAAAAAAAATAGTAGATATAACACCAATAAACTAAAACAACTCTTCTTCCCTCACAAAATAAATAAATAAAAATACTCTTACTCATAACAAAATTTACTTAAAATTCAACTGAACACTTAAACCACACAACCAAACCATCAGATTATTGAGGTCGAATATGATAAGAAGTTCTCGTGTAAATAGAACCTTCAACATCCTTCACATATTTAATTCAATTCCCCAGTCATCCACATTGCTATAATTCTTTCCCACTGAATGGCATACTTTAACTAGTCACAAATTTTCTTCAACATTATCATCCGATCCATGCGACTCTTCTAGTACCTGCACTTTCTTTTGGTTACAGCCTTTAGCAAAATGGTTCAGCTTTTTACAGTTGGAACAAACTCTACCAAAAGCTGGACATTGCCTAGGACCATGTTCCTGCTTGCACTTTAAACATAAGTAGAAACCTTTATTGTAATTTGGATTTTTAACAATATTTTTATACTTAGCTTCATTTTTCGGCCATTTTCTCACTTCAAACGCATCCACAGCAGGTACCACATCCTTCTTAATGGCCTTTGCATGAACACGCGATAATTCGGCTGCTCTGCATCTCTCAACAGCATTCTCCAAAGTCAAATTCCCAACTGCCAATAACTTTTCCTGCAAGTTCTTGTTTGAAATTCCTATGACGATTTTGTCCCTTAGCATTCGTGATTCAAGCTCCTTGTAGTTACAGGCTTTCACCAACTTCGTCAAATCACCATAAAAAGAATCAAAACTTTCATCATCTTCTTGCTTTCGCATGTTGAAATTAAATGTCGTCATTACTTCATTACTCTTCCCCTTGAAATATGTGTCGAATTCTTCAATAACATCTTGAAGTTTTTGCGGATCGTTAGATTTTATTAACAAATTAAAGAAAAGATCTTGCGCTTCTTGCCCAATGGCGTTGAGCAAGATGGCCCCTTTTCTGACTTCTGTAACCTTTTCCAAACCTGCAGCAGCCAAGTAAACAGTGAACTGCTGTTTGAATTGATTCCATTGCAGCAGCTGGTCTTGCACTGGACCCAATCTGAGAGGTGATGGAGTTTTACATTCAAAACCATTGTTGAACATATTTTCTTGTTTGATTTCACCGTCCGACTTTAACGAAAATATTTTTCACGTTATAATATTTCTTAATGATTGTTCGATCAACGACTGCGCCATGTAATGTTTACTGTTAATATAAATAAAAGATTTGGAGAAACTAAGATTATTTTATATTCAGAATTAATTCAATCTTTCTTGTTTTACAAAATCCTCAATCTGACAGCTGTCAAAGACAACCTTCATACTTTTTCATCTCACTCAACCATAGATATCTACAACAGGCACAACATCATCATCGTCGTAGCGCTTATCCCGGCCTCTGCCAGGGTCCGCTTTCCTACTCATTCGTCTCCACTTCGCCCGCTCTTCGGCATCCTCGCGTCGTAAGCCGTTGGCTCTCGCATCCGACTCAGCGATGTCAATCCATCGCTTCTTGGGTCGTCCACACCCTCTTTCCTGATACCGGCAGTGGGGTAGGCACAACGGCCTACAATAATAATATACTTGGACAATTCTCACAGCGCCATCTAGCCCCAAAGTAAGCGTTTGTGTTATGGGTGTTAGATAACTGATGAACTACTTACTTACATATTTTTAAATACATACTTATTATATAGATACATTTGAGGTGGGCAACGCATTGGTATCTCTAATGTCCATAGGCGTATGGCATAGCGGGATATCTCGTTGGAATTGGAGCTGCCCGACTGGGGAAGTACCTCCACCTTACAGAATATAACAGCTAAATTATACTCTTTTCAATAGTATTGTGTTCCTGCCGGTGAGTATTTGGGGAACCGTGGCTTTGGCAGTGGAGGGGCAAGTGCCTTTTTGCTGCCAGAGCAACGTGTTGAGGTGGGCAACGCATTGGCGATACTCTTGGTGTTGCTTATGTCTATAGGCAGTGGTGACCACTTTCCATCAGGTGGCCAGCATGCTATTTGTCTGCCGTATAACAAAAAAAAAACTTAAAAAAAACATAAATTAATCATTTCAATTTCTGCCCTCCCGGGAATGGAACATGGAACATATGCGTGGCGACCAGCGTGTTAACCAACTGAACCACTCATGTCGTCAGTAATAGGAGCTACTGTGGCAACCAAGAACAACATTTTATCTGATTCTGTTCTAACAAACATTAAACCCTACTATGTGCACATTATTGCACTAATGCCCTCCTCAAATCGATTGCAACCACGTACTTTCAACGCAATTATCGCAAAATAGTCTCAAACAAAACAAATAAAATAAATGATCAGCTTGGCGTTAATGTCTCGGTTGTGCTCTGGAGAACGAGGGTCCGGGGTCCGCCTTGACCATGATCCAGGATTTGGCGATCAGGTAAATACAGTGGAGCGTCTACTATCGGACCTCCGTGATCCTGCTACCAGGGGAACCGGACCAGATTGGAGCATGGTTACACATCCAGTCGCCTGAATGTGCAGGTTTCATCATGATGTTTTCCCTCACCGTAAGAGCATCGGTTAGAATTCAACTAAGGTACATAACTCATAAAAGAGTCATTGATACATGGCCGAACGGGATTCTAACCCGGTACGGGAGGTACCGGGTTCCGGTACCGGCTTACGAGTCGAATTCTTTAACCACTCGGCCACCGACGCTCCTGAATCATTAAACTGTAACATGTACGCATTATTGCACTAATGCCCTCCTCAACTCGATTCAGAGCACGTAAGCTTAACGCAATTATCGCAAAATGGTCTCAATCAAAACAAATAAAATATCTACCCTAAATACCAGTGAAGCCGCACCATCTCATCTAGAGTAGAGTAGGGTGAAGACGCCAGCAATTGGCACGCGCGTCACGAATGCGGAAGCGTTGCTGCCGATTATTGGAGATAACTTCGCTTCGCGTATTCACCCTACCCGGTCTTAGCAAGTTTGGGTATTCACTACTCGTATGCAGGTTCGAATATATTACACTGTAAAAGGCTCTATAGTATAGGTTTTAAGACTTTCGCGGTTATTTACTACACTTTCACTACACATATTATCGGATATGTTACGTTGACGACCTGAGTGGTTTAGTGGTCAACATGCCAGTCAACCACGCAAGAGGTCCCGGGTTCGATTCCCGGCCGGGCAGAAATTTAAATGATAAATAATTTCTGTTACGGGTCTGGGTGTTCTATGTATCATCATCATCATCATCATATCAGCCAGAAGACGCCCACTGCTGGGCATAGGCCTCCCCCAGAGATCTCCGTGTATAATAAGTATGTATTTAAAAAAGTATAGAAGTAGTATATCAGTTAGCTAGCACCCTTAGTACAAGCTTTGCTTAGTTTGGGGCTAGATGGCGCTGTGTGAATTTGTCCAAGTTTTTTTTTTTCTTTTCACGTTTATTATTGTTTTTAATGCGACTTCAGCTGCGTATAAAAATCGAGTATTTCAACGCAGTTTGCACGTGCAATGGTCAACTCGGGACCATAACGCATGGTGGTAACAAACAAACATCCGTGGTAACTAATCCGATAATTTGTGTAGTGAAAGTGAAGGGCGCTGTAGGTTATATACGTCACCGAGTACAAAAAAAATTGCACTTTGTGGCTATAGTAGACGTTTAGAAGCCCCACAAAGCCTCCTAAACGTCTGTGGTGGTGTGAACGGATGGACTGATTTAGATGCGATTTCTCTGTTTGAGAGCCAGTTTAATCTAGATGGAATAGAATAGAATAGAATGGAAACCATTTATTACACAGAAAAACAATTGGTTTTTATCGTCCAGATGGTTCTTAGCTATGTTTCTTAAAAATCAGTTTTAAATTTTAGAAAATATTTCAGTTTAAATAAACATGGTCGGGAGTTTCAGACTTTTTCTGACGGTTGGGTTTATGGATACCTACAATCCTCTTTGTATCCCTCCAGGATGATGGATGAGTCAAGGAGGAGTTCTTGAAGCCTCAGGGACAGCTAATATGATCTACTTTCAGCCAATTAAGCTATAAGTAGCTGTAGCTGCAAAGGAATTTTTCGATAAATGGTAATGCATTTTATACTCTTCAACTAAATATGCTTGGACAAATACACACAGTGCCATATAGCCCCAAAGTAAGCAGAGCTTGTGTTATGGGTGTTAGATAAATAATAAATTACTTATATACTTTTTTAAGCCGTGGCCGTGTGGTGTCCGGTGGCCGTGTGGTGTCCGGCAGAGTAGTATAGCACCAACCCCTTACCCTCGTGGGTGTCGTACGAGGCGACTAATGTTTTCGAGGCAAAAGATCAAGAGTCTCCGTAATCTGGAAAATGGGCAGCAGCATTTTCCATTGTTATTTTTAAACTGCCTGCCAAGCGTGGAGATTATGGCAATAACCTTCCTTTTCGTGGGAGAGGCCCTAAGTCCACCAAAGGACTGTTACGGGCTGTGATGGTGATGATGAAACTTTTTAAAATACCTGCACACTTATTATACTTACATACACCCAGACCCATAACTGAAATTAAAATTATTAATTTCAATTTCTGCCCGGGCGGGAATCGAGTCGAGGAACTCTGCGTGGCAGATCGGCATGATAACCAACTGAACCACTCAGGTTGGCAATGAACTGTTCCTACTTATTTCGTCATAGATATTGAGTCAAATCGATATCGATAATAGTATAAAAATGACAGCCCCTTGTGCAGAGCCTGCCTGAGGGAGGAAGAGACAGCAGTACATATCCTGCGAGGGGGTGGCATCATACAGGCATGAGCATCTCGGACAACCACAAACCCTTCCAGAGACGTTTGTAAAACTGAAAGGGTTGCTGCGTTTCCTGGAGGAGTTGGGATGGCAGGAACAATAGGGTATCTTGGAGTACACCATATCCACGCAGAATGGGCGCGAGTTTGCCTGAATGCGGAAAACGGCCCGGATTCATCTATCTATCTATCTATCTAGTGTAAAAATCGAGTACGTACAGCTCTTTGATAATTTTGGGTTTCATTTCGTAGGAGAAAAGGTGTTAGAGTTAGGTATTAGGTCATACTAATTACTTACTTATTTCGAATTTAGTTCCGAAAAAATTACGAGAATTGTGATCAACCGATAGGTTTAGGTACTTACTAGGTACCTTAGGTAGGTAGGTAGGTAGGTAGGCCGCCATTGCTTAGCTGTCTCTCACTGATTTTAACGTACCTACTGTATTATATTTTTGTATGAGCAATAAAGTGTTTAACTATCTATCTAGGTATCTTTATTTTTTTATTTCGCCATCAGCTTGCTAGACCTACATACCGAAGTTTAGCCTGTTGAGCTTCCTAAAGTTGATGAAATCAACTTCAGCTATTATTATACCAATGCCCTGGCCATGGGGGCGTTTAGGGGAATTACTGTGGACGACGCTAAGTATGTTAGGGTAACGTTTGTTTTCTTTTTTCTTGGAAAGACGCTGTGAATTACAGAGCATAAAAAAATTGCCAGTCTTAACAAAGTGGCGTAAAGTGGTGGTCCTTAGTCTCTGGCTACCCCACCTGTGGGACACGGGCGTGAGCTTTATGTATGTATGTATGCCACTCGTAACCTGCTTTAGTCTAGCTTAACAATGGAGGTAGCTAACTTTAAAATCTTTTGCTGTGAATAATTGGTACGTATAAATGGGGTTATGCCTTTTGTAAGAGTGCACGCGATTGAAACAAAAATCAAAATTACGCTTTTTATTTTACCTGTCAATTTTATTTCATTGGGCACATTGGTTAATTACACGGGCGAATACAATCTGACCTCCATGACCAGGGGAACCAGACCAGATTGGATCATGGTTACACATTCAGTCACCTGAATGTGCAGGTTTCATCACGATGTTTTCCCTCACCGTAAGAGCATCGGTTAGTGTTCAACTAATGTGCATAACGGAGAAAAGAGTCATTGGTATATGGCGGCAGTGGGCTTCGAACTCTTACCCAGTAACTCCTCTTTCTCGTCCTCCTATCCTCAATCTTCCTGTTCTCAAATTTACTCTATCTCGAAATAAATCTATTTAATCACATTTTGTATCTAGTGAATGTATATATAATAGGTATATGTTTATTGTATTTTTTTTAAGTTGTAATTGTATTTATAGTATTCAATTTAATTTAATTTAATCCTATATATTTTTTTCACTTATGTCAATGTTGTCCTGTTAGCACCTACTTAATCACTCTCTGCATGGTCTGCTGGTTGACTGTTAGACAAAGCCTCAATGGCTTTAAGTCCGCCAATTGCTGTTATTTGTGCAATAAAGTTTTTAAATAAATAAATAATACTACGAAAGTTATCTACCTCCGCGATTTTTTAGTTATTGATCCGTGTTAAGAACAATAACGCAAGCACATTAGTTTAGGAGACAGGAAAAAACAAATCCCCATAAAGGGTTAGCCGTGTGGTGTCCGGCAGAGTAGAATAGCACCAAACCCCTTACACTCGTGGGTCGGACAAGGCGACTAATGTTTTTGAGACAAAAAATCTAGAGTCTCCGTAAACTGGAAAATGACAGCAGCGTTTTCCATTTTTATATATACAACACTGCAATCTCCAACGAGCCTGCCAAGCGTGGACAATATGGCAACAACCTCCCCGCACGCGGGAGAGGCCCTTAGTCCTGCAGTGGACTGTTATGGGCTGTGATGAAATGTTACCAAAAGTTAAGTCTACGGTTTTCCAGTTACTGGCCCGTGTCCTCCACAGAACAACAACGTCCGTAAGCTTGTTTGCCACCTTTGTTGTTTAAAAAATAACAACGCAAGCACTTTAGTTTAGGAGACAGGAAAAAATATATCCCCATAAAGGGTCATGCCACTGTCTACCAAGCATCGGGCGATTCCGTGCGGATATTATGTCACAACAGGATATTCTGCTATAAAAACGACGTGATGAGAATTGTTGCTAAAGCTGTGGGGTGACCATGAGATGGGGTAGAGTGGAGAGAGTCGTTTTTATGGTATCTAAAATATCTAATTTTTTTTTTTAACTTTATTGCACAATAATACAATTGGCGGACTTAAAGCCATTAAGGCTTTATCTTCCAGTCAACCAGTAGACAATGCAGAAAGTGAGTAAGTGGGTGCTTTATAAAGCGTGATGATAGATTGTAACTTACCTAAATACAATACTAACTACAGACACACTACTGACAGACAGGAGAGAGGGGTGGCGATTATTTTTCCGACAAGAGTTATACTTTTAAATATATGATGATGACGATAGACATACATAAAACTCACGCCTATGTCCCACAGGTGGGGTAAGGC
The DNA here is from genome assembly GCA_905147135.1 of Blastobasis lacticolella. Taxonomy (NCBI): domain Eukaryota; kingdom Metazoa; phylum Arthropoda; class Insecta; order Lepidoptera; family Blastobasidae; genus Blastobasis; species Blastobasis lacticolella. The sequence goes on from LR990067.1 coordinate 4,112,355, forward strand.
AGAGACGATGGAAAGCCTTTTTGCGCTGTCCTGACAAAACTCCCTAGCTTAGAAAATTCACACAGCGCCATATAGCCCCAAAGTAAGGAAAGCTTGTGTTATGGATGCTAGATAACTGATAGACTACTTATTTACTTTTAAGTATATACTTATTATACATTAATACATACTGCGTAACAGAAATTAAAATTCATTTTTTCAATTTCTGCTCGGCCCGGGACCTCTGCGTGGCATGTTATCCAACTAAACCAATCAGGTCGTCATTTCGTTAAAATATCCACAATTCTTTTCATACATCTTTTATTCATGACCTTAGCTAAGATTAACCATACCAGTACGTATAGTTGATATAAGCCCCTCGGGTGTGCCTGGGCGGCAGTGATCATTTTGGTACCGCCCGGTGACCCATATCCTTCGCTCTGTTGAAAAAAAATAAAGCCCTAACCCAGACTTCTCCCGCAAAATTTCAAAGCCTGTCCACCCTACACTTTCTTTGAAGCGTGAGGGGTAACCATTATCATATAAATAACCACCTTATAATACATATTAAAATGAAACCCTTAGTGAAGTTATGCTAATTAATCTCCACGGTTGAGCGTTTGGTCCTTATCTCTTCCCTTCTCATATTATAGTGGAAATGAGGGAAGGATCACGAAGCATCGAGAAGAGGGAAGAATGTTTCCGGATAGATAAATAAACATCATGACGTCTCGACAGAGACCGAGACCGTATGGCGCACATTGGATCGGTCATAAAATTCAAAGCCACTTGTACTGGTAACGTCTTATCATCATCATCATCATCTTGAGAGGGGTAGGGCATAGCGGGGTATCTCGTTCGAATTGGAGCCGCCCGACTGGGGAAGTACCTCCACCTTACAGAATATCGCAGCTAATAATAATAATACTGTGTTTCTGCCGGTGAGAAAGGTTTCCAGTGCTCCATGGGGTGGGGATTTAGGGAACCGTGGCTTTGGCAGTGGAGTGGCATTTGCCTTTTTGCTGCCAGAGCAACGTGTTATAGAGGTGGGCAACGCATTGGCGATACTCTTGGTGTTGCTAATGTCAATAGGCAGTGGTGACCACTTTCCATCAGGTGGCCCGCTTGCCTGTTTGCCTACCGTATGACATAAAAAAAAACTTGGCATTAATGTCCCAGTTGTAGCGCCCGGGGTCCACCTTGACCATTGTCAAGGATTCGTCAAATCAGATAATTACAGAGCGACTGCCATCTGTCCTCTGTGACTCTGGTACCAGAGGAACCTGACCAGATTGGATTAGACCGCTTACCATCAGGTAGGCTATCTGCTCGTTTGTCACTGCTTGGCATTACATAAAAACATAGTCAATATCACGTAGCATCAAACAAAGATAAGAGTTTCGAACGTTCCAATGACACCGAAAAAATCCTCCCTTTTTTTTAAACGTTCTTTATCTTTCCGGATAGCACGGTTTTGCTTTCGGAGCGTCGGTGGCCGAGTGGTTAAGGTATCCGACTCGCAAGCGAGAGGTACCGGGTTCAATCACACTGCCGCCATATACCATTAGCACTTTTCTGAGTTATATACATTAGTTGAACGCTAACCGATGCTCTTACGGTGAGAAAAAAACATTGTGATGAAATCTGCACATTTAGACGACTGAATGTGTAACCATGATTTCAGAAGTATTGGTAAAAAAAATTAAAAAAAAATGTCAACGAGTAGCGCAGCAAGCGTAGTTGTAGAATTCAGTTTAGAACCCTAAATAGACTAGAGATAAATCTCTTTCCTTTAACCTATATATATACCAAAACAACCCAGCCACAGATTTCTCAAGTCTCAGTTAATTAAAAGGGAAAGACAGCTAATGACTTCCTGTGCGATCCTGACTGGATCGGATCTTTGATCAGACGCTTCCTGGTATCGATTTGGCTTCATCCGAATCCTTTTAGAGCTGTATTCGAGAAGATGCAGGTCTATAGTCCGTCAATAAAATTCCAATAGTTAGTGTAGGTTAGTGTTCCAATGGTGGTGTCTCCTTCAAATTTCATGTAAGTATGAAAAAGTTCGTGAATGTGGAAGAAAGAAACTAGACATATCTGTCAGGACCGTAGGGAGCGATGTTGTATCTGCCTACCCCTACGGGAATTAGATGCACACATAAATCCACAGTGGAATCCTTTCAGAATACAAACGATGCAAGGCATTTACGACAGCGATTCCCATATCTCGACAGTTTTAGGTATGTAAATTCCATAAGATAGTAGAGCTCGTCTAATCTAAAATGACGCGCCCCACTATCGCATTAACGCACACAAGCAAGTTTAAAATATGGACGCAATACATATACAAATGCCGTTGTAATTGGTCATTCAGTTGCCAGTGAAATTCAAACGTAGGAGCACGCGTCGTTCATTGGCTTCCACACAGATGAAGTATCGTTATCAATATTTGCACTCACACATCGAAATCAACTTACTAAGTAGTGGGGCGCGTCATTTTAGACTAGACGAGCTCTACTTTCAAACTGTGAGGGCGCCGTAGATTTTATTCTACTTTACCGAGTACAAGAAAAATTCCACTTTGTAGCAATAGTAGACTTGTGGGGCTGTAGACAGGTTGTGCACAGGCAGACCAACGTTTTCTGGGTGTCCTAAATCGCTACTATCACTACAAACTGCTATCACTGCAAATTATAATAGGTTGATAGAGCTCGTCTAGTCTAAAATGACGCGCCCCACTACTTAGTTAGTTGATTTCGATGTGTGAGTGCAAATATTAATAACGACACTTCATCTGTGTGGGAGCGTCGACTGCTCCAATCGAACGACGCGAGCTCCTACGTTGGTGTCTCACCCGCAACTGAATGACCAATTACAACGGCATTTGTATATGTATTGCGTCCATATTTTAAACTTGCTTGTGTGCGTTAATGCGATAGTGGGGCGCGTCATTTTAGATTAGACGAGCTCTACCATTGTTTGATATCTTTGGCACATCAATTGGCTTTATAAAGAAAGCATTTTATATTATTTTGTTTTTTGTAGTGAAATTTATGAGTTAGGTACCTCATAAGTAGTGATATGGTATGCATGCTGTGTCTACTTCGAGGATGTACACTGTTTTCTACCATACGACTAGTTTAGTAGACCTAATAAAAAAAATAAAAAAACTGGAATTTCTCTTGACTCGATGACGTAGGATAATACTTTCATTGCTTCCCCACCTCGTCATTACCACTTCAACTGTCAAACAATCTGAATTGTAGATATATGAATCCATACTGCGTTTGATTCCTGAATCGTTGGGAGGGATACGTGGGGAAAAACCTTCCGGTATCAGAAAAGAGGCCCCATTGGCGACCTAATAAGCGATGGATTGACATCGCCGAGTCGAATGCGAGAGCCAACGGCTTACGACGAGAGGATGCCGAAGACCGGGCGATGTGGAGAAGATTGAGTAGGAAAGTGGACCCTGGCAGAGGCCGGGATAAGTGCTAGGACGATGATGACTGCATTTGATTCCTATTATAGAGTGGATTATTTCCATTGTGGATTTATAGGTGTATCTCCATTAGTTAGCAATCTAGTCTTCACATAGTATAAAACAAAGTCGCTTCCCGCCGTCTGTCCTACATATCTTTGTACGCTTAGATCTTTTAAACTACGCTACGGATTTCAATGAGGTTTTCAACAATAGATAGAGTGATTCAATAGGAAGGTTTATGAGCAAGAAAAAAAAAGGGAGGTAGGGGTAAAGTAGGAGGAATACGCGAACGAAGTCGCGCCGGGTCCACTAGTTATTTTATAAAAATAAAATAATAATATGGGTACCTATTTCACGAACAATCACATAGGAAAATATTTTAAATCGAGATTGAGTTAATTACGAATTACAATGAAATCGATTAAATATTCGATTCGATAACACGCTTCGTCGGAGTCGTAAATTAGAATTATGACACGAGTTACCAGAATTATACCTACTAGTTTTTTACCTTATAATATTTTGGAGCCGTTTCCGCGGGAACAGCATTGAATGAGCAGCTTTCCAATAGGTATCTAAAGCGTTCCTAACCACTCACTAGATGGCGCAGCGACAATTTTGGTAATTGATAATCGTTTGAAATAGGTTCTTAGCAAACAGGATATAAACACTGGGTATCTTGTATTCGATAATCTTTCTAAATTCTGGGTAATTTGTATTTGTTAATAGTTTTCACCCATTTTAGAGGTTTTCTTTTTACATTTCGTGTAACCTTTAACAGTTATGTTTATATTAATAAACATTTTATTTTTAAGTTTTGTATTGGTTGGCTGCATGAAATCACTGCCACTATCATACAGATTTTAAAAAGATTACCAAAATTGTAGGAGCGCCATCTATTGATGCTTTTTGAAGCCAACTGACAATACCTACTGGAAAACTCCTCATTGCCACTGCTGGGCATAGGCCTCCCCCAGAGATCCCCACAAAGGCCGGTCCTGTGCCTTCCGCATCCAGCTGCTACCTGCGATCCTTACGAGGTCGTCGGTCCACCTTGTGGAAGGCCTGCCCACGCTGCGTCTTACGGCTCTCTATGACCTGAGTGGTTCATATATTCATATTCATTTATTTCAGTAAAATATTACACCGTCATTTATTATAATACACAAATATGATTATTAAATTATCAAAGCAAATAATATAAATGATGTCACAGAATACAAAATGTAAAATTGAGAAACAATATTATAAATAAATAATTAAATGTCAACAAATTAGGAATTGGCCGTGTGGTGTCCGGCAGAGTAGAATAGCACCAACCCCTTACACTCATGGGTGTCGTACAAGGCGACTAATGTTTTCGAGGCAAAAGATCAAGAGTCTCCGTAGTCTGGAAAATGGGCAGCAGCATTTTCCATTGTTATATTTAAACACTGCGATCTCCAACCCGCCTGCCAAGCGTGGAGATTATGGCAATAACCCCCCTTTCGTGGGAGAGGCCCTAAGTCCTGCAGTGGACTGTTACGGGCTGTGATGTGATGATGAAATTAGGAACAAATGTAGGTACCTATATATTGGGTAGGTATGCCCACTATTACTTTAATATTAAGAAACTAACATAATACAATGTGTATGTCAATACTTAAAGTACAAATAAAAAATAAAAAGAATGTCAATTGAGTAGGTACATAATAAAAGTCATGTATCTAACATAGAATATAACAATAACAACGGAGAGGATATAAGGTTTCACTCGTCAAGATACTCATTCACCGTGTAGTAAGTTCAATTGGTTAATATGCCATCTGCCATGCAGAGATCCCGGGTTCGATTCCCGGCAGAGCAAAAATTTAAATGACGAATTGGAATTTCTGTTACGGGTTTGGGTGTAGTATGTATAATAAGTAGTTCATCAGTTATCTAGCACCCATAACACATTTGCTTACTTAGGGGCTAGATGGCGCTGTGTGAATTGTTCAAGCATATTTTTTATTATTATTTATTTATATAGGCCTTTATTTAAGCTGCATTACCTACTTGTAAAGAACAACGTACAAAATGTACCTTACCTTAACTACTCGGCGACCATCGCTCCCGAGTAGCAATATTCTGTGAAAATACCTAGTCGAATATAAGAATAAATAAATGAACATCAACGTCCGAAAAACACCTTTAATCGTCGCCAAAATATATAGAGTTTATACCGTAGGAAATCCGTTTTATACCCAGTCCATTACACATCGCACGGGCCCGGGTAAAAGCGACGGGATCCGGGTTTATCCGGGCCCGTCACCGCAGGGCGATCGGCTATCTCCACGGTAATGAGGCAAATGACTGCCTGTTTGCGACTGGATAATGTTTTGACGCCTGTGTTGTATTCGTTATTCTTGTTTTTTACTTACTATATTCAACTTTGTTTCATATAATTACGTACACTAAGTTTTACATTAACCTATAAAAATCATCTTGGCGTTAATGTCCGGGTTCTGCTTTCGAGGACGAGGGCCCTAGGTCCACATTGATCTAGGATTTGGCGATCAGGTAATTACAGTGAAGCGACTACCATCTGACCTCCGTGACCCTGAGTAGTATGAAAGAAAGTTGAATCCCGCAGCGGCCATGTACCAATGACCCGTTTCCGTGTTATGTACATTAGTTAAATACGGCGAGGGAAAACATCGTGACGAAACCTGCACATTCAGTCTACTGAATGTGTAATCGTGATCCAATCTGGTCAGGTGCGCCTGGTAGCTGGGTCACGGAGGTCAGATGGCAGTCGCTCCACTGTAATTACTTGATCTGCCAAATTCTGGATCATGGTCAAGGCGAAACCCGGGCCCTCGTGCGCGAGAGCACAACCGGGATATTAACGCCAAGATGATGATGATAATTTTATAAAATTGGCATACAATAAGTTTTTCATTAAACTAACTTAACCTAACTGATAAAGTATTTGATCAAAAATAGATAACCAATAGACACCACAGGTGACCGGAGAGCTGGCTCGTTCCTCGATCAGAGAATAAGCATTGCTATTCAATGAGGTAACGAAGCTAGCTTTCTGGGTACAATGCCGGGGGGGCAGCGGAGTAGACGACATTTTTAATTTTCAATGCGTACGTATAGTGATTTTTATGTTTTCTTTTTCTTTTCTTCTATCAAGGTTTCCCTTTCATTTTGTCTGTAGTAAAATGTTTTAAAAATATATACAATATATAAAAAATAAAAGGCAACACCATACATAAAACAATTACTCCGAATCGCTGCCAACTAGGAGTGTTCTTAGGAGGCTGGCGGCGTTACCTCTTTGTATGGCAAAATTCAACCGCTGTGTTGTTGTTTACGTCAACATTTCAATTGTAAAGTATTCAACCAGCGTCACGGCAACTGTCGTGGCATATGCTGAGTGTGGTCCTGTTGCACTCTCCACATGGCACAAGTAACGAGATTAGAGTATCTTTTTCTTTTTCTTGTTTTGTTATTGTCTCTGTTTGATTATATTTTTTAAATTTAATTTTAAGAATTTTGTGCTGTGTGTTTGAGTGTAATAAATGTGTTTTACTTTACTTTACTTTACTTTACTTTACAATATCTAGTTACAGCGTGCTGTAGTACCGATAATTAAAGTTAAGCAATAAAGATGCGTGACCGACGCATCCAGTACCTGGACTTTTTATTATATATTTCGTACTTTGAAGCTAGTCGGACTGTGGCACCGCAACGAGCTCGCCACTCGTTAGGTGTGCCTTCTAATACCTTTGGCGAAGCGAGGTTGGCTAAGGTCTTCCGCTGGTGACCCTGAGGCTGGTTGAACAGTCTCAGGAGCTGATTTTCACCCCGTAACGGTATAGAATGCCGCTGTATACACAGGGCGTCCCAAGACTATGAGACATGAAGGGAAAGTACCTTAAATAATGTAAATAGGATATTTTGCTGAAAGAAGACTGTATGTTATTTTTGAAAGTTAGTAATACTGCATTCAAAGATATTTTAATTATTACTTGCTTCATCTGGGAAACGAACCGACTTAAATATTAAAAAAAAATCACCCTACTTTTATGATGCCAATCGAAAGAATGGACAAAAAACTATAATTCATCTTAAGTAACATAGAAAGGACAACGTGAAATTAATCATTTTCACATTTGAGTCGGTTCGATTCCCAGATGAAGCAAGTAATTTATAAAATATCTTTGAATGCAGTATTACTAACTTTTAAAAATAACAAAGTCTTCTTTCAGCAAAATATCCTATCTACGATATTTAAGATACTTTCCCTTCATGTCTCATAGTCTTGGGACGCCCTATATAATGCCCGGGTATTATGAAAAATTACCAATAAAAAAATGGGTAGCAAATACGTCTACGTGCGTTAAAACTTGAAAGCGAATAATATTGGACTCGTCTACTGCTCTGTGTTCGCAAAATGTTCCCAACCTTTTTTTCCAACACCGAGCTAACGAGCTCGATTTTACTCAAACCTTGCACTAATGGTTACCCAGCTGTGTCAGCTTTGCCTCAATCGAATGAGGGGTTTTCAGACTGCTACTTTAAAATGTAAAAAGTTTAGTTTTGCGTTCCTCACTAGATGGCGCTGCTTGAACAGGATCCACAAGTACTGAATTTGGTATTAACGTTACTATCAGTAGCAGAATACCATAAATGTATCAAATTACTGAGCTATGATTGCAATCCAATTAAAATTCGATACGCTATAAAGATAATATCTATACGCTATAAAGCTTCCTCTTGAATCACTCTATTGTCGAACTGAACTTGAAATTGTCGTGAACAGACAGACAGACGCGGCGGTTTTCTGTCTATTAAAATAATTATAATCATCTTGGCGATAATGTCCCGGTTGTGCTCTCGCGCACGAGGGCCCGGGGTCCGCCTTGACCATGATCCAGGATTCGGCAGGTCAGGTTATTACAGTGGAGCGACTGCCATCTGACCTCCATGACCCTGCTAGCAGGGGAACCTGACCAGATTGGATCATGGTTACACATCCAGTCGCCTGAATGTGCAGGTTTCATCACCATGTTTCCCCTCACCGTAAGAGCATCGGTTAGTATTCAACAAATGTACATAACTTAGAAAGGAGTCATTGGGTACATGGCTGGAGCGGGATTCGAACCCGGGACCTCTGGCTTACGAGTTGCATACTCTAACCGCTCGGCCACCGACGCTCCGGTTTTCTGTCTATTATGTAGATAATTTATCTACGACATCTCGCCACCATCAGGGAATTCGATGAAGCCCATCTAACTTCCATCACTCAAGCCAGCTCCATTCATTCATCCATTGCAATTCCTGTAGGTAATGGCCAGTAAAACTTCGCCACTCATAATAACGGGAAAGAATCGAAGCAAACTCGCTGAAAATTTTTAATAAAGGCAAATAATGTCGTTTTGGGGGTCCGTACGTGAATGGTGAAAATTTAACCCCTACAGTTACTACTGGACGGATTTTAATGAAACAATTTTGTTGTATAGCTATTACCTAAGCCTGGGCAACATATAGGGTATAATTGATTTTGGAAACTGGAGCACCTGATGTAGAACCATAATCAACCAGCTAATCTATAAGAAAATGGAAATGGTGCCGAATGGATTTTGATGGGGCTTTCACAGTTAGATAGTTTGGGGTCCAACTCAAAATCTAGGCCATGTTTAGTCTAATTTGATTGGTTAGAACCAAAGATACAGCTTGACTTCTCCGTAGTACCATCTTTCATACATTAGAGAGGTCATTTAAAATGGTCGGGTAAGAAAACAAAAAACACCCTAAAAACGATTTTCACGCGGACGAAGTCGCGGGCAAAAGCTAGTATTTATTTAAATTACTTTTATTAAGTAACTAAAGTACTTAAATTACTAAAAGTTTATTGTTCTAACATTTCTTTCAAAGAATAACAACACTTCTCAAGAAGCCACCCTACTGGTAGATTGTTGGCCCCATTTTCCTGTTTCTCTCCACAAAGACTCGAACTTGACCGCTTTTTTCGTGTAATTGGCAAGAAAGGGAGGGTAATGAAAATCCCTTTGTGCTCCATCTGACACTTTAGCGGGGCTTCTTCGAATTGTTTCCGGGGAGAAAATGTCGTTTCGCAATTTTAAATCTGAAACAACTTTTGTTTTACAACTTCTGCTTTGTGTTGCGATGGTCTCTGGAGAAACAACGGTTTCGGAAAGAAAAAAGTGTCATTATTGCATTGTAATCAAAGTTTTTATACTTAGATTGTAATGATTGAGCATCGGTGACCTAGTGGTTAAGGGGTTCGACTCGTAAACGAGCGGTCTCGGGTTCGAACCCTAGTTTTGCCATCCAATGACTCTTTTCTGAATCATGTAGGTAATTATATTAAATAAATAAAAATCTTTTATTACATCTATCTCACACAAGTCACAATACATGGCATATAGCGTGGCTTATGCTGAGTGTGGCACCGTTGCACATCTCCTTATGGCACAGGTAACAAAGTTGCTTGTATGCTGTATTATGACCTAATGTACTGTGCCATGTGTGAGATAGATGTAATAAACGATTTTTATTTATTTATTTATTTATATAAGAAACAATGAGAAAGTGGCAATGCAGAGGGAAATTAGTTGAACACACAGACTACAGGAGTTGAACACTATCCACTTCTCTTACAGTGAGGTAATCATTGTGATGAAACCTGCACATTCAGGCGACCATGGTTACGATTCCATCTGGTTAGGTTAAGGTCAAGGCGGACCCTGGGCTCTCGTGGGCGGTTTTAAAAGTTTTGTTAAACCCAAAGAGAATAAAAGTATTTGGGTTTGATTTTGTATTTCTAAAGAGTCGAATTAAGTGTGCATTGTAGGCGAAATTATGATTGTGTATACATTATTGTGGCCGTGTGGTGTCCGGCAGAGTAGAATAGCACCAACCCGTTACACTCATGGGTGTCGTACAAGGCGACTAATATTTTCGAGGTAAAAGATCAAGAGTCTCCGTAGTCTGGAAAATGGGCAGCAGCATTTTGCATTGTTATATTTAAACACTGCGATTTCCAACCCGCCTGCCAAGCGTGGAGATTATGGCAATAACCTCCCCTTTCGTGGGAGAGGCCCTAAGTCCTGCAGTGGACTGTTACGGGCTGTGATGATGATGATGATACATTATTGCCGTGTGGTGTCCGGCAGAGTAGAATAGCACCAACCGTGGGTAGCACACTCGTGGGTGTCGTATAAGGCGACTAATGTTTTCGAGGCATAAGATCTAGTCTCCGTAAACTCAAACTCAAACTCAAATACGTTTATTCAGTTTAGGTTTTTACAAACACTTATGAACGTCACAATTATAATATAAAATGAATACTAGGCACCACAGCACCATCGAGCGGACAACGGTTACTTGGATAGTATGTAGGGCCATATAAAAAAGAAAACAAAAAATAGGCAGCCAAAGATTACATTCTTTGTCCACGACACTGTGACATTGACAGTCACGTAATGTCATTTGATATGTCACCCCGCCACCGAGCGCATTGATGATGCCGCTCGCCTGTATTGTGATTAACTAATACAAATCTCACTAATTACTAAATATGCAAATATATACTGAATTGAGTGAGTTAAAAACAAACAATAACGTACCCTATGGTAAGTACATACTCCATTACGATAAGTACAATGCAAAGAAATGTATACAATGCAGTCACAATATCAGTTTAGTAACCTAACTTTCTCTTTATAGGTTATTTCATACAAAATTAATTTAATTACTCGACAATACAGTAATTCAAGCAGAAAACACTAATGAATACAGAGTACAATGAAATACAAAAAGCTGGAACATATAATTCCCTCAAAATACGCATTTATGGTGAAAGTGAAATGACTGCTGGTAAGTATCATGTAATATGTAATGTATTTAAGTATTATGTCATGTAAGTATAATGAAGTCAATAGTTTATTTAAATTAATTAAAACAACATACCTACTGCATGTATTAATATTATTATGTAAATATCATTGAATATAGTCCCTAAGTATGTACTGTTATTAAATTCCTAATTATCATTTCAGCTCACGCTAGGATAATGTCCAGGGATTTTTGTAGTAGGCTCGTAGCCTAGCTTTGTCGTAGGCTGGAAAATGGGCAGCAGTGCATTCCATTGTTATATTTACGAGTATAACACCCGCCGGAGAGCATGTAGCATGCATGGAGATTATGGCAATAACCTCCCCTTTCGTGGGAGAGGCCCTAAGTCCTGCAGTGTACTGTTATGGGCTGTGATGATGATGATGGTAATTATAAAGAGTCATATTAAGTGTGCATTGTAGGCGACATTATGACTGTGTTTCCGAGTGTATATTGATGACGACAGTGTACATGCTTGCACAAACCCTTGGTTTCCTCGTATCGCTCGAGGTGACTGTCTGCTCACAAAGGTAGACTCAGGTGGTCTGGCTAGACTCTGAGACTTGGTGCATAATAATCGAAGAATAGATAAGCTATATTTACACATTCTGTGTTGTCATAGAGAAATAACGTGACACAACTTTATTTTACCCTGAAGAGAGCGTCATTGGCCCGGAGTATATATCGAACCTCCTTAGTAAAATTTATTAAAATTGGCAAACTGTACATATAATGAAAGACGTATATTTCCTATAATTTGAGCGTGACAAGTCTGTGAAAGTGAAGACAATTTAATTCAATTATAGAATTTTTAATACTGTGTTATGTAAGGATGCGAGAGATTCGGACTCCGCAAAGTTCTAACTCCTGAAATTGAATTTGTACCTTACCACTGGGACATACGGTAGAGAATTGTCTTACTGCTATCCAGTTGAAAATACCGAAAACCCCTGGAAATCTGAAAGAGCGGTCATGAACCGAGAGGGTATTGGCCCAGACGTATTCGTAAAAGACACTGTATGTCACTGAAAATAATGATGGTGCTCATCTCTGATACGTACATGTTAAGTTTGGAAAATATTGTGATATGTTTCTGAAATTGTGGGAAGAATTTAAAGACAATGGTAATGGTAGAACGTCGTACAGACTTCTTTATTTCTAAAGTTGTTTACGACAGTTTTAAACACTTTCTTTATACACTACAGTTTAGTCACAAATCAGCAGACCGTAAGCGATAACTGTCGCCCATAACATCTACGATTTATGCTTGCAGGCTACAAAATGAAGACCCTCAGGAGCGTTGTCACTGTGAGGACTAAGATGAAATTCCTCATGCCTGTAATTGCACTGGCTACCTTATCCTTTAAACCGGAACACAACAATGCAAGCATTGTTTCAATCCAAGCAGCAAGATCACGTCAAAATCACGTGATTTTAACGTCATTAAAACATCGAAGACGTCATTGGACATATTACATTTAGCATGTACGTCATTATTCGATGTATGGGCCGTATTCACGTACCTATATTTAACGTCGTTTTGTGACGTCGACGATTGCATTTAGTAAGAAGTCGTAGCCCAGAATATTCGACATCTACCGTGATATCGTGGTATCTCTAAGGATTCCGTGAAATCTTTGATACCCTCATTTCCCTGCGACATATATACCTACTTATTTATAATTTTTCTCTGTACAGTTAAGTAGCACTGCTTCTGCTTTTAGAAGGAAACCTTCACACCGTGGCCCATCGCTCATCACAAAGGCTCTGCACGATGAAAGCTGCCTATTCACGCGTCAAAATATCCGGGATCGAGTGACGGATGATGTAGGGTGGCGCTTGCCTCCATCTTGAAAGCTCTGACCGAGACTGGCTGGGTTTGACTTGTACTGTTCGTGTGTATGTCAGTTGTCTGTCAAAGTTTGGTAAACCCATGTAACTTGGATGACAATGCATTAATATGCATGCGTAGAGCGGAGCGCAGGTTGAAATACCTCCACCTTAAAAGCTCTGACCGAGGTTGGATGATTTAACCTTCGACTAACGGAAGGGTTATGTTATAAATTTGGCGTGTCAGTCATCATTTGTTTTAATCGATATAGTTTTTAGATTTGTTTTTATTAGTAGTTTGGGAACTATGTTTTGAGTGTAGTTTGTCGGAGTTTTCCCGACTACTGTTGGTCTTTTTTTTCATACCACTAAGGTGACAAACAAGCTTACGGCCTGCCTGATGGTAAGCAGTCACCGTAGCCTATGGAAGTTTTCAATACCAGGGGCCCCTTGAACCCCTTTCTTAAAGAAGTCCATGTTGTACTCTCCAGGGAAAACCTATCCAGGTAGTTCATTCCACAATCTAAGTGTGCGTGGGAGAAAGTTCCTTTCGAACCGTACAGTTCGCGACCAATTTGGCTCCAAGGTGTGAGGATGAACCCCCTGTCGGTGGCGAGCGGTGCGATGATAAGAAGAGTGCGAGAATAAGTTGCACCTACACATTCAGGCACTGAATCTGTAACCATGATCCAATCTGATCATGTTCCCTTGGTCACGGTCCCAGGGTCACGGAGATCAGATGGTAGTCGCTCCATTGTAATTATCTGATGTGCCAAATCCTGGACCATGTTCAAGGCGTACTCCGGGCTCTCATGCGCGAGATCTTAACCCATTATTTTTTGTTACTTATTTATGGCACATTGCAAGACGCTACCAGTACAAGCGGCTTTAAATTTGGTGACCGATCTAACGTACGGCATATGGTCTCGGTCTCCGTCGAGACCAATGTTTCGGAGAGCTTTTGAACTCTTTAAAAAGCTTACGCACATTCTGCGTATAAAGCTCTATAAGCTTTTATATTCCGCCGCCATCATGAAAGCGTCTAATGATTTCACGCCTATTACGCCCTCATGCATAATCTATCTATACAAAAATAAATTGCTGTGCGTTCGTTTCGCTGAAACTCGAGTACGTCTGGACCGATTTGAATAACTCTTTTTGGGTTCTGTTTATTTTTATTTAATAGGTCATGAACACTCGGATAATGCCTGACTCTACCGGCTAAAACCAACCTACCTGTCTTCGAAAGCCTCTGGTAAAACCAAAGTCTCATCGTCACTTACCAACAGGTGCGTTGGTGGTCAAATGCCTGTCTTGTCTAATAAAAAACAAAAGTATTTCAGTGGTAAAAAGAGTTTGCAAAAAGAACATGGGTTAAGGTGAAGGTAGCTGTGCACATGAGCGCTGTGAGTCGTTTCTTGCGCCTCACAGCACATGCTGAGTACCATTTACGCTGTTGTTACTATTCACGCTGGTCGCCGCGGCACCGACAGTGTCATGGGAGGCTACGTATTGTTTAACTTAGATATTTTAAGTATTAATGTGTCTGTTGTCTGTAATTGTAACTTTTATTGTGTTGTGGTGTGCTATGTGTAGTAAATGTCTTTTCTTTCTTTCTTTCTTTCACATCAGGGTCAGGTTGAATTTTACGCAAAAAAAGGGTAGGTAGGGGTAGTGTAGGTGTAGGGCAGGTGTGGGGCAGGGGTAGATTCCCTACTGTACCCCCAGCCTGCACCATATCTACAACCTACTTATGGCAGGGGTAGGTATATCACGTAAACAAAGTCACGCCGCCCGGGCCAGCTAGTACATAATAAGTAAAGTAAAGTAAGTAAATATGTTCTACTCAGACACACGGCACAACATTCTTAAATATTCATAGAGAGAAAAAAATTAAAACAGAGAAAAGAAAAAAACGGAAAAACGGAAAAAAGATTCTCTAAGTGCTCTGTTTGCCATCTGAAAGTAAAGTGACTAGTGCTTTATATACTGTCTAGATTGTGTGAGAGGCTGGAGCGTAGAAGTGGCACAAAGGTTCGAAATGGTTGAGTTTGAAATGAACAAAGTTCCTTGCTAGTTCAAGGGACTTTGTTCATTTAGGCAGCGTGGTTGTGAATAAAATTTATTATATTGTTGATTAGATGATGAATAGTGCTGATTAATATTAATAATCTGACATAATAGGTACCAACTATACCGACATACGTTTTTTATTTTTAGTTCTTTGTACTTAACTACTGGACCTGGCGCGACTACGTTCGCGTATACTAACTTTAACCCTACCTACCCTTTTTTCTTGCTTATAAACGTTCCTCTTGAATTACTCTATCTATTGTTGAAAACCGCATTAAAATCCATTGCGCAGTTTAAAAGATCTAAGCGTACATAGATACATAGGGACAGACGGCGGGAAGCGACTTTGTTTTATACTATGTATAGATAACTTAGATCATGCATAGTGCTGATTCATATTAATCATCATCTTGGCGTTAATGTCCCGGTTGTGCTCTCGCGCACGAGGACCCGGGGTCCGCCTTGACCATGATCCAGGATTTGGCAGATCAAGTAATTACAGTGGATCGACTGGACTCATGACCCTGCTACAAGGGTCCCCTAACCAGATTGTTTTTTTATTAACTATCTGACATAATAAACATTCGTTTTTATTTTTAGGTCTTTACACTTAATGATAAAAATAAAGCAAGTTCATTTATATGTTTCCAAACGACTTAAAAAGAAAAAGTAATCTCTGAAGCATTTATCGATTCTACCCCCTCTTCTACATCCCACGTTACCCGATAAAAAGCAATAGCTCTTCCAAAGTACGAAATTGTATAGGAAAGAAGCCTCTAAAGCCTCTAAATAAATAAAGGAGGTAGTTCTACAAACATGCCACATCGACTTGCGGGTACCCTCATTTATTGGTTTAGGGAACGCTACAACCCGCTTCAACCCTAGGGCTGAGCTGAGTCTATTCGACTCAATCAAATATCGATAAAGACTACACTATATTCCGTAACATCGGCTAAAAGATCGTAAGACGAAGATCTGATTTTTTATGTTAGACCTATGACAGATGAACCGGCTTGCTATTGAGAGAAAAGCAATTTATCCTCGCGTTTAAGGGAGAATACCCTTGCGAGATGCCAATGACTCTTTCTTTTCTGAGTTGTATATATTAGTTGAATCGATTAGAGAAGGCTCCTCCTACGGTGAGACCGAAAGGGACATTGACGTCTAGAACACACACGACTTCACCCGGTACATCAGGACGATATTACTGTTGTTAGCAGGAACAATTGACCAGTCCCAGTACAATCAAGCACGGTCGTTTTCGAACACCAGTTCCGAAGACATAAAATATGGTATCATTTCACCAATGAGTTCGTACTTGAAAGCTAACTCGAGATGATGACATTATTATTATTAGATTATCTGGAATCTTTCTATTCGATCGGTACATATTCATAAACAATCTCCGCAACAACAGTTCCGCTGTTGGACTTGACCCTACTCCCCTAGTAGAGGGATTTACCATAATCCAACTGTCACTCTGCAAAAGGACAACATCTAATATCTTCTTTAATCATCTTGGCGTTTATGTCCCGGTAAAGCTTGCGCACGAGGGCCCAAAGTCTGCCTTGACCGTGATCCATTATTTGGTAGATCAAATAATTTCATAGTCCATAGTCTCTGCCTATCCCACCTGTGAGACACGCGGCGCTTTATGTATGTATGTAAATAATTTCAGTGACGCAACTGCCTTCTAACCACCGTAATCTTGCTACCAGGGCAACCTGACCAGATTGAATCATGGTTACGCATTCAGTAGCCAGAATGTGCAGGTTTCATCACGATGTTTTCCCTCACCGTAAGAGCATAGATTAGATTTCAACTAAAGTACATAACTCAGAATAGAGTCATTGGTACATGGCTGCAGCGGTATTCGAAGAATATCTTAAAGCTCGGGCACCGACGATCCAATAAAAATATCGATTGGCCATCGTAATATCATAGAGATTTGTGGTCTTTGTGGTAGCACGAAGTATATCCACTTTATATATCCGTGTGGTGTCGGTTTTTCAACACAGATCAAAGGATTGTGGCGTGTTTGTGGCCACAGATATCGAAATAAATATGTAGGTAATTGGATATCTGTGGCTGTGGCAGAGTTACGGCTGCCGCGTCCACACGTTGGCTGTGCATTTACTTCCAGCTTTTTCATTTATTTTTGACAACCAATTTCTTATACGCTAATTTTCTTTATGTCCTGATGGAGTCAGTTGGTTAACAAGCCGATCTGCCACGCAGAGGTCCGGGTTTGATTCCTGGCCTAGCTGAAATTTAAATGATTAATTTAAATTTCTGTTACGCGTCCGGATATGTATAATAAGTAAGTATTTTAAAGTACGAGTATATAAGTAGTTTATCAATTATCTAGCACCCATAACACAATCTTTGCTTACTTTGGGGCTAGATGGCGCTGTGCGAATTGTCCAAGTATATTCATTTGTTTGTTTTATTTATTTTACATTGTAGTGTTATGCTGATTTTTACCTACCTTTTTGTAGAAAGTGATATGTTTTTATAATAAGAATCCGAGCAAGTAGGTAACATAGCAAGCGATAAACGCCTTACTTCGAACGCCTCCAACGCCAACGCCGAATTTATCGACAACACTATCCCATCCCTAGCCTACGCGCACGCCATTAAATGAACCGAGGGCAAACATGTCTCCAATACGTCTACCACAGCTCGCTTGAGCCACCATTTTGAAACGTTAAGAATGTATCTATATCAGTATTGGTAGGCCGTAAAATTGTTCTAATATCATAGTGTCAGTTGGTGACGCTCCTCGGAAAAAGAATGCACACGAGATTATGTCTGAACTTGTCCCAATATTAAGTATAATATCCCGAGACGAGAAACCTAGTGTTTGCCAATGGGTTTTTAAACTAAACGAGAAACGTCCCTTGTCCTCCCTGCCACGCGCCTCCCCCGCTCAGTCCCGAAACGTCACATGACGTCACCCATTCTGCCTGCAGTGAGGGGTCACACCGCAGGCGATACACCAGTTAAGTTGTCGACCTATAGACTGTGAGGACGCCGTAGGTCGACGTCGACGAGTTCAAGAAAAATTCCATCCAACAGATCCACAAAACATTGATCTACCCTGGCGCAATAATTTTTTGTGACCTAAACTTTGACATGTAGCTATCATCATCATCATCATCTTGGCGTTAATGTCCCGGTTGTGCTCCCGCGCACGAGGGCCCGGGGTCCGCCTTGACCATGATCCAGGATTTGGCAGGTCAGGTAATTACAGTGGAGCGACTGCCATCTGACCTCCATGACCCTGCAACCAGGGGAACCTGACCAGATTAGATCATGGTTACACATTCAGTCGCCTGAATGTTTTCCCTCACCGTAAGAGCATCGGTTAGTATTCAACTAATGTACATAACTCAGAAAACAGTCATTGGTTTGACGTGTAGCGATAATACTTACATATCCTCTTGTGTATGATCTGTTTATTCTGACTTGTCTTATTTAATGAACAAACATGCCTAAAATTACGACTTGCCGTATCAATCACGCTACGTATATTGTATATAGATGTCGAGAATTATACAAGAAACCCATAGAATGTGAATTTCAACGAATACTGCTGCAATACATAATTTCCTTAACCAAATAAGACAAGTCAGTTTGGACAGATTATAGGTTCTATAAGTAAAAATGCCGGGGTACCTCACATCCTTTTTGGCAGTTTCAGTTTTTAGACACATTAAAGTTACTTTTCTCATTTGTGACTATAATGTCCAAGCCACTACCAAGGGGATGTGAGGTACCCCGGCCTTTTTTATTAACAGAACCCATACAAGAGGATATATTAGGATAATCGCTAGGACAAGTTGAAGTTAGGATCACAAAAAAAAAATTGTGCCAGATTGTGCACAAGCAGACCAACGTTTTGCGGGATTCCTAACCGGCTACTCAGGGGCCTAGCTACCGCCGTATCAGCCGTATCAATGATACGGGGCCCCCGGGCCACAGGGCCCCCAAACGTGTGTGAATAAAATTCGTTAAAACATGATTTCAGTTAAACTCTTCTTTACTTCCTGGGGAAAAAATATATTTAATAAAGAATTTCAGGTTCGCCCCGCCAAAATAATTCCAGAAATTTCGAGCTCGCTTAGTTCGCTCATTATTTGTTCGCGTAGTTCATTTTATTATACAATCTCATCATACCAGAATGTTAAAAATTTGGAGATCTGTTGGCGGTATTGTTCATTTACTGATTCTACATTTTAGGGTATAAATTACAAACATTATGAGATTCAATGATATTACTTTTTTTGTAATAATCACAAAGGTAAGGCATATAGCCAAGCCAAGGGTAATTAGTAATTATTTTTATTATTAGCACGCGAAATTAGGTGACTTCGCTGCGCTTGACCATGTATTGACTTAAGCTGAGACCACGATTTAAGTTATGTATTTGGCGGTATTAACTAGGGGCCCCTAGACAACTATTGATACCGGGCCCCCAGAGGGCTAGCTACGCCACTGCGTCTACTATCTCTACGAAGTGGAGTTTTTCTTGTACTCAATGACCTGGGATAACCTACAGCGTTCTTACTGTCTATTCCACTAACGAATGGAACACGTTGCCTGCGAGTGTGTTCTCTGATCATTATAATCTGTACGCCTTCAAGGCTAGAGTGCGGTTCCTAGTCTAATATATATAAAAATATTATGGAAAGTTTGATTGTTTGTTCCTTGACTTGCGCCCCAGGGGTATCGTTGCGATATAGTAGAATAGTATGTCAAATGCTGTCCCATAAACTATATTATTGTACTTTTAAAGATTGGTGTGAATGAAGTTCATCCTGTACGACTGTTTTCAAGTTGGAACTATAAGCTGTAGTGTAGATAAAAACTTGTAAAAGAAACTGGATAGACAAGAAATTATGAACAATAGAGCTGTTGATGTATTGTGTGACGTATTGCGTTACTCAAATTGTCTACTTTCCCTTGTCCACAGTGTGGTATGCCGAACGCGGTGGCCACAGGCTTCCAATGGGACAAACTCTCGCCCGCAGAGTTTCAGCAGCTCCAGGAGTTAGCCTCATGTAAGTACACCATACCATAGGATGATAAACAAAAAACCAATTTGACGTTAATGTCCCGGTTGTGCTCTTGAACACGAGGGTTCTGTGTCTGCCTTGACCATGATCAAGGACTTGGTCGATCAGATAATTACAGAGCGACTGCCATCTGACTTCCGTGACCCTGCTACCAGGGGAACCGGACCAGATTGGATCAAGTACCTATTGCGTAGTATACAGGCTGACTTTTCTAAATGCATCAGTGAGATATACTCCGAAACTATACAAGTACACCATTGTATACAGGGTGATTTATCTACGTGGGTCTCTCCATCGTACGCTGGTTGATATTGAGCGTACTTGCGTACTTTACCTTATTTGCGTACCTTACGTAAGGCATGTCTCTAATCCATATAACATTACTGATCGAAAACTTTTGCTTCAAACTCAACTCATACAATTTTTTTATTGATTAGGACCTTAAATGTCTTATTCAATCGTTTGTAAAGGAGTATCATACCCCATGATAGAAGGAAACACTCGGTTACATGTTGGCCGCCCCTGGACTGCAGCATATACACCGCATTCCGACAACAGCAGGACCGTGTCTGACAATACCGACTCCGCTAATTTACTTGGCGAGATCGAATTTGAATTGGATCGCAAATTCGCAATAGCAGCTCAACGGCAGTTTTAATTAAACGCGTAAACCTGCCAAAGAGTTAAAATGGCGATACGATTACAGTTCAATCGATTACCATTAGTAACAGCAGAAGATTACCAAAAAACTGTCAAACTGTCATAGGGCTACAACTGCGATCCAATTGCAATTCGATTAGTAAATTAGCGGACTCGAAGCCCGCTTGCCTGTTTATTCTTTACTTGTCTTTTTTCCTTAAGAAATAAAATGAACCCCAGTAGCGTTTCTGCCGGGAAGTAGAGCTCCGTCAGCCTAGTTTTTATTACCTTTGTAAATCAATATAGACTAACAAAGTGCCGGATTTTTACGATGTGCCGGGGGTTTAGTAAAATGACGCATTTCACAGTTCGTCCGCGACGTAGAATATTGCCCGCTTAATAGCATTGGATTAGCATAATACATTCATATCATCATCATCATCATCTTGGCGTTAATGTCCCGGTTGTGCTCTCGAGCACGAGGGCCCGGGGTCCGCCATGACCATGATCCAGGATTTGGCAGATCAGGTTATAGTGAAGCGATTGCTATCTGACCTCTTTGACCCTGCTACCAGGGGAACCTGACCAGCGGGGCTATTGGCTAACTCAGTTGACAACTGTATTTGACACTAGATAATTCTACACCACGTCATCTACGTTGAAAACTGGCAATAGCGTCTACCAAATTAGAGTAGTGTCAGATTTTTTTATGTCAAATTCAGTTGTCCACTGAGATAGCCGATAGGCCCTCAGATTGAAACCTAGTTACACATTCAGTCGCCTGAATGTGCAGGTTTCATCGCGATGTTTTCCCTCACCGTAAGAGCATCGGTTAGAATTCAACTAATGTACATGACTCAGAAAAAAGTCATTGGCACATTGGCGGGATTCGAACCCGGTACCTCTCGGTAACGAGTCGGATACTCAACCGCTCGGCCACCGACGCTCCGTCCGCGACGTAGAATATTGCTCGCTTAATAGCATCAGATTAACATAATACATTCATATGCTCACGGTTATTTCCCGGGGGAAGTGGGAACAGAGGAAATGGATTACCATCTGCCACGGTTCTGACTTTTTACCTAGTTGGTTGTTATTTTTTATGCGTCGGTACACTAGCGACCTGACCCGGCTTTGCGCGGGTGTTACGGGTGAATATCTCAAGTCATGGTCAAGGCGGACCCCGGGCTCCCGTGCGCGAGAGCATAACGGAGTCATTAACGCCAAGATTATAAGTTCGGATGAAATTCTCTAAATGGTAGCGGAAACTGTATCCGTTGCGTGGTATGGGATAGCTTAGGGTTGCCATTTTTTTTTTAACCTAAATAGTATTTTTCTTTTTTAATAGCCAAAATATATAGTACACATTTATATTTATATGATTAGGTACTTATTAATTTATCCATATATATTTTTGGTAGCTTTTGACTTTGGCCAACAAATGGAACAATGTGGTTTCTTCCTATCCCTACAGAAACAAGGTGTAACGATAAATGTCCCCTTTTGAAACTCTCCGTGCTACGCTGGGCATGCTTTTCTGTTACAACTCAATATATAAAAAAGATCGACAGTGGAAATATAGTTTTTTTCGTACTATATTATTGTTCTATAATTTATAGTACACATGTCTAAAATATAGTACAACCCTAGTTTAGGATAAGTTAGCAAATATACAGACATATAGGTACCTAGATCAAAAGTACCCCATGACTATATTATATTAGGGATAGTGTAGCTTCCTGTTAAGTGTAAGAATTTTCAAAATCGGTTCGGCAGTGTCGAGTTTTGTATTGCAGTTTCGGAGATTACCCCCGCCATAGACACTAACAAACTTATATACTCATCATCACAGCCCGTAACAGTCCACTTAGGACTGGTCATGGTAATCATGCTGAAAAGAGGGGTGTTGTTAGATACAAGAAAATTTTAAATATTCATAATGGCGGATTTTAGGTGGTACCTTTTGTGACTTTAAATAAAGGTCTGCAAAAGCCGATTTTAAAAATAACCTATACGCTTAAAACATTTTTAGCGTTTAAGTTTTTAACAGCAGTCAGGATTTTCACTTTTTCTTCTAATTACTTTTTTCTTTATGATGAATTCCTTCGTCGTGTGAAGTTGCAAATGCGTTTTAAAGCGCAATAGGCCTCCAGGTGTCTACATAATACACGCCAATTGATGCCAAACAAATGACCTCGATCCATCCAGTAGCTTATGCATTGTATTGATACATCAATCATGAGGTAATTATACTTAGATGGTAATTGGGATAATCTTTTACCAAGAACTAAGGGGACCTGTCAATTGTGGCGCTAGTTCTGTATTTTTTGTAGCGACACCGGAAGCATGTAGTATGTTGTGATATAATAGGACCACGATAAGTCCGTATTGACTGACAGTAGTAAAAATTATAAAGCGTGGATATGGCAATCATCATCACAGCCCGTAACAGGCCACTGCAGGACTTAGGGCCTCTCCCACGATAGGGGAGGTTATTGCCATAATCTCCACGCTTGGCAGGCGGGTTGGAGATCGCAGTGTTTAAATATAACAATGGAAAATGCTGCTGCCCATTTTCCAGACTACGGAGACTCTTGATCTTTTGCCTCGAAAACATTAGTCGCCTTGTACGACACCCACGAGTGTAAGGGGTTGGTGCTATTCTACTCTGCCGGACACCACACGGCCACTTACATGCATCGGTTGTATGTAATCGATATTCCGACGCAAACTATCACGCGTGTAAGGTTAGGTACCTTAGTAACTCTAGACCTCCTCCATCCATGCTCTAGATGTGCACAATCTTATTGCACCCAGATAGTTCCCAAAAGGAGACCCAAGGTCTCCATATGGTCTCGATTGTAAGCAAAAAAGTCCATGTACCCATTTTTTGCAACAGGGTTTAATAAAAAAAAAATATCGTGGACAAATTCACACAGCACCATCTAGCCCCAAAGTAAGCAAAGCTTGTGTTATGGGTGCTAGATAACTGATAAACTACTTATATACTTTTAAATACATACTTATTATACATAGAACACCCAGACCCGTAACAGAAATTCAAATTCATCATTTCAATTTCTGCCCGACCGGGAATCGAACCCGGGACCTCATGCGTGGCAGACCGGCATTGACCACTGAACCACTCAGGTCGTCACTCAGGTAATAAAAAAGACATCAACCCCACCAAATTAAAAAAGGGCAGGTAAATGATGACGATGTGATAATAATAAAAACACGAGGCCGCCTTGACCATGATCCAGTATTTGGCAGATCAGGTAGATCTACCACGTAGATAAACTCGATCATATCTCTCTCCATCGCAGGTTTATAGCCACTGCAAGCATCGAACTATGTGCCACCGCTGTCACTGCTAAATATAACACTCTTCACGGCCGCCGGGAGCCAATTTAATTTACTAATAGTACTCTATACGTGTAATACGTATACACACACCCCTTTTCAGTGCGGTCATAGATGTTGGGAGATACGGTACAATGGGGATATCGTATATCCGTCAGAAACGTTACGTGACCGCGACTACTGTAGGCCTAGCACATGTTGCTCTCGCGCGCGATAAGAAAAGCGCGACATGGGTATTGCTATCTCTTTCGTCTTAGTATTGAGAGAAAGAGACAAACGTTCTCTCGCGGCGCGAGCTTTGTCGCGGACACACTTGCGCTAGGGCCACTGGGGAGCAATTCTCGCGCTTTTGACATTAGAATTCCACATTTTCTTTAGCCACAAATATCAGTTAAAAAGTCACTGAATCTCAATTGCAAGCAAAATTCTTATTCTCAACTATTTACGCTAATTCGTTATTATCCAAAATAGTTTTCCATCAGGTGGCCCGCTTGCCTGTTTGCCTATCGTATGACATAAAAAAAAAGTTTTAAATTACATGTTTAATAGAAATATTTAGCCAGAAAAAATTACGAGGTGTCACAGCGCAAAAATTAGGCCCCTGAGGCCTTAGTGTAAGTTTTGCTACGATTTTACTTTACTATCGCGTTTGCGTTTATGTAGAAATTTGTGCGAAAAAAAATCTTCATTTACGTAGAGCTCGTCTAGTTTAAAATGACGCGCCCCACTACTTAGTTAGTTGATTTCGTTGTGTGAGTGCAAATATTTATAACGACACTTCATCTGTGTGGGAGCCAATGAACGACGCGTGCTCCTACGTTTGAATCTCACCGGCATCCGAATGACCAATTACAACGGCATTTGTATATGTATTGCGTCCATATTTTAAACTTGCTTGTGTGCGTTAATGCGATAGTGGGGCGCGGCATTTTAGATTAGACGAGCTCTACCACTAGATGGCGCTATACAGCTTTTCATATTTATTTCCACCTTAACGCAAATGCGATTAAGCGATTAATAAGAGCGTCGGTGGCCTGGTGGTTGAGTATTCGATTCGTAAGCGAGAGGTACTGGGTTCGAATCCCGCTGCGGCCATGTACCAATGATTATTTTCTGAGTAATGTACATTAGTTGGATTCTAACCGATGCTCTTACGGTGAGGGAAAACATCGTGATGAAACCTGCAAATTCAGGCAACTGAATTTGTAACCATGATCCAATCTGGTCAGGTTCCCCTCGTAGCAGGGTCACGGAGGCCAGATGGTAGTCGCTCCATTGTAATTACCTGACCGCCAAATCCTGGATCATGGTCAAGGCGGACCCCGGGCCCTCATCCTCGAGAGTACAACCGGGACATTAACGCTAAGATGACTAAACGCAAACGCGATAGTAAAGTAAAATCGAAGCAAAACGCGCACTCAGTCCTCTGATCGTTTATCTTGGCATTAATGTCCCGGGTGTGCTAATCAGGCAATTACAGTAAAGCGACTGCCATCTGACCCCCGTGACCCTGCTACCAGGGGAACCTGACCTAATTGCGAATCACCATGTTTTCCCTGGCCGTAAGAGCATCAACCAATATGCATAACTCAGATCGCTTTACGCCAGACCATATTTGTTCTTTGGCGATTCTGATTTGCTGCCGTTTAGTATGAAAAATTATTGTCTTGTGTAAATTAATCGTGTTGAAGATATTAATTACTTAAATAAACTAGTTAGCCCGAATGCGCAGGTTTCATCACGATGTTTTCCCTCATCGTAAAAGCATCTGTTAGTGGTTATCTAGTCCACGTAACTCAGAAAACAGTCGTTGGTACATGACGACAATAGGATTCGAAACTGGTACCTCTCGCTTACGAATCAGACACCTTAACGACTCGGCCACCGACGCTCCTCCGAAGTCATAGTATCAAGGTTGAATCATGCGAACAACATCTCCACGTTACCGTGATCCCAACGGTTCTCTAGTATCTAATTACTTAGTACAATGTCGAACGAGCAGGAGCATAACATCATATTTTGTTGTTCGGACGCACGGTCTACGGTATAAGTAGAAATCTAATTTAACAAATTACGGGCTTATTTCTTTTCTAACCATAATCCACTCTATTCAGGTTAACAGGGTCACCGAGGTTATATGGCTGTTGCTCCACTGTAATTACCTGAGCTGTCAAATTGTAGATCATAGTCAAGGCGGACCACGGGCCCTCGCGCGCGAGTGCACAACCGGGACATTAACGCCAAGATGACCACCACCGCTTTTCTAATGATTTCGTATCCCAATTTCATTTATTCATCAATATAGGTAATATGCAGTTGTTATGTGTTTGTAATGTATAAACTCGAAACCTCTAAACCGATTTTTTAAATTATTTCGCTAATAGATATATACATTCGTCGTATCTGCATTTCTTAGCTAAACATTTCCTTTCTGTAGTCCTGCTGGAAGAAATTTCTTTTAGAAATAAGTAGTGCCTGTTGTGTCAGTTATATATATGTTATATCTCTGTATTTCTTTATTGTGTGCAATAAATAGTTAAATAAATAAATGAATAAATTATCAGGTAGTAACATAGTTACATTACAATATGTAAAAACTTAAAACTACTATTTCGGAAAAGTAATAAAAGTTGTACACAAAAAAGAATGACATATTAAAAACGCTACCAAGCGGGAGCGTTCCCAAAATGCTGGCAGCGTTACCTCGTTATGATTTCGGAGGCTTTCGCTAAACCACGGGGATTTCCAGGGTTTTCCATGATATATAACTTCTAAAGCCTAAATTTTACTAGGTATAAACGGAATTCTAATATGGCCGCTTATTGTGGGCCTTATGAAAGCTCACTTTCACCCAAAGGGCAATGAAAATGGCTAACATTGCACGATCGAATTAGAAACGAGTCTATCTTTTAGTCTCGTTGTATACAGACGGCCATCTTCATTATTCAATCAGTTCTGCTTACTTGTTGATTTTGATCTATCTCATAATTTCCCAAGTCGCTTTACTTTGTCACAGTGTCTAGAGGTTTGGTGATATATAAGAGTTTCCTAGATAGGTTATGCTTAATTAGAGTTTAGTGGAAACGGGTGCAAGGGCCCGTTTATACGTCACCGCTTGCAAACCGGACAGAAATCGCGTACGCGTACGCGTAGTCACCGCGTAGCAACCTATAGCGCGCACACGACGCGGTGACTGTGCGGGTGCGGCAAGACGTTTGTGCGGGTGTGACACGATTGCTGTGCGATGACTTTGCGGGCGCTGTGCGTTTGTTTTATTTTATTTTATTTACTTAAGGAAAGCCAACAGCAGTTATTACAATAATAACATTACATATAGGCTTCCACTATAAGGCTTAGGCTTGTTTAGTGTAGAAACCAAAATTGGAACAAATTCTGCCGCAGAAATCATACATCTGTATGAATAGACTTCCCCTTGTTTCTTGGCATTTAATAATTTGGTAATTTACATTTGTTTCATCTTCCAGATTCCACAAGGAAGCTCCAGGATGTCCTTAACGAATTCTGCGAAGTTAAAAAGCAGAGTCCCGACGGGGTGAGTAGTATTTTGTAACGAATATTAATATTAAGGCGGTTCGACACCCATACTAAATTTCTTTCGACATTCTTTCAATCGTTTGAGAGTTTAGTAATTGTGTTATGGTTTATACTCTTAATAAATGTATTCAATGGTGCGCAAAATGGGTTTCTATAAGTTAATGATTTATAATAAAGCAGTTAAATCGAAAAAAACACAAGTCGCCGCTAGGTGGCGTTGTTATAAGATTTAGTTATTTTTTGTTTTATACTATTAATATGTAGAAATCTATTTCGCGCACAATTGGACACATTTACTAAAGGCTAATTGCACAAACTTACATTAAAAACATCAAACCCTTGAAGGAATGTCGATCAAACGTTACATATAATTTGCATGAAAATCGTACCGCCTTAAGACATGGTCTTAAACCCCAACAAAAAAAGGTGAAATGAAATGAAATGGTCATTCCTTCGAGTAGGATTTAACAAATCGCTTTTGAACGTCGAATGTATAATTCATTAAATCATATTATAAATATATAATACAAAATATATGTACTTATTAAAATACTGGGAACGAACTGGGAATAAATGGCGCAGGATAGGGACCAATGGCGAATTCTTGTGTCGGAGGCCAAGATCCACTTCGGGTCACTGAGCCAGCGAAGAAAGTATATCTTATATACTTAAGCTTCTTCTTATCGAGTCGATGGACTAAACTCTGATTTATACTTTATTCGCCCAGTATTCGGCGACGCATACAGCGTTTGAACTGGCCTCGAACAAATCCTCCATGGTACAAGTTTTAGGGCACGCCGAGCATGAAACGAGGTGGTCCATAGTTTGCGGAGATATGCCACAGTCGCACTGAGAACTGTCATTTGTATATCGCCACCTAAAGAGCTATCGCCACCTATACTTAATAAATTATAGATGACATCAGACCATGCACTTTTATCATTAATGTAATCGTCTATTTTGTAATACCCTTTAGAGATCAAAATTCGTTTTTCAGTACAGTACTTAATTTTCGTTTCTGACAGATTTACAAATATATCTGTAGGCTAATTACGTAACGCTGTTGGCAACAAATCTCAGAATTTAATGATTGAAAATGTAACTTTTAGCGATTTCGTTTCATTGATTTCATGGGTTCAGTTGTTAATGAAGTTCCATTGCAATAAACTAAAACTTTTAAATCACTCGTATTGAATATACGTAATCGCAAATGTAACAATTTCAATCATTAAAATTAGATCATTGTTGGCAACAGGGTAACCTAATTAGCCTACAGGTATTTTTTTAAGAAACGTATACAGATACCCATCCATGAGGAATTTACTTTACTTAGGCTATATTTTGGTTCAAATAGTTTACTATTATTTCTTAAATTTAATTAGTGAATATCACAATTCTTGGCAAACATAAATTGATTCCTCGGAAAGTGCACTTTTTTAATGACTTTTCAGATTTATTTCTTTATTTAAAACAACTTAACAGTATTAACCAATTCACTGAAAGCTAAAGATATATTGTTAGTGTTTACTGGTTGGTTGGTGTTGGTGTAAACTCGAGTACGAAACGGTCACCCATCCAGTTACCAGCCGGCGAGCGTTGCTTAACTTTTGTTATCGATGTCGCAAGCTGCCCTAAATAAAATACTGTTATATTATGTCTACAATATCTATCTAGTTTATTTGGTTTAGTCAACCCCAGATTGTATTGCAACAGCCTAATAATATCCATATCCTCTATCACTGCTTATCTATCACTCGAATTTGATTACCACTTGACATTTTTATTTCCGTCATTCGTCTGGCCACTCGAGTGTTGTGTCGTTTCATTTTGTTATTCAAACGTTTGTTTATCGTGAGGGAATGATGATAAACAGGTGAAAGTAACTTTAGTTCTGTTTTTGAGGGAGGAGGTCGGGCCACTATATTTCCTGCTCCAACCTATTACTTCTTAATTCAATTTGTTGCGGGTTCCAAGACAGTATTAGCTTGTCCTCGGGCGTGCCTGTAGTTCCAAAACTCAGGACCTGTGTGTCAAAACTCAGGACCTGTGTGTCAAAACTCAGGACCTGTGTGTCAAAACTCAGGACCTGTGTGTCAAAACTCAGGACCTGAGTGTCAAAACTCAGGACCTGTGTGTGGTCTCCGCTGTAGAGCCTGGCTACACAGGAGTTGCGGCAGTGGGAATGAGGGGTGGGGCAAAGCCCGTACAAAAAAAGTGAGAGTAACATAATGTTTTAAACGGTCGCGGTTATCACACATTTAAAAGCATTTTCCGGGTTTCATACCGCTTATCTTTGTTGACGAGTAGCCCGATATTTCGACGCAGTTGCATGCATCATGGTCACGGGACAACTCTACCGGGACGGGTCGTCCCGTGACGATGTCTGTGGCATCGTAGCTTCCGAACGGATAGACCGATTTCGATGCGAATTCCTCTATTTGAAAGTCAGTTTTATTGAGTTGGTTATTAGCTTTGTTTATTTAAAATCGATTAAGTAGTTTAGAAAATATTCGAATGAACGTAAAATTGGTCGGGGTTTATCTGACTTTTCTATCGGTTAGGTTATTAACTCTCAACGGCTTTGCATAGAAAACAAAAATAAACGTTTTTATTTACAATTATTTGGTTTATTTTTTATAAACAAATTATTGCTCAATGATTGAGAATCAGCTAAGTAATAATTTATAACAAATAAAGAAAAGTATCTTGACGTTAAGGTCTCGGTTGTGCTCTCGCGCATTAGGTCCTTGCCATGATCAAGGATTTGACAGATTAGGTAAAATAATTACAGTGGAGTGACTGCCATCTTACCTCCAAGACCATTCTACCAGAAAATCTGACAAGGTTGGATCATGGCGACACATTCAGTCGCTTGAATGTGCAGGTTTCATCACGATGTTATCCCTCACCGTAACAGTTAGTATTCAACTAATAAAACTCAGAAAAGAGTCATTGGTACATAGCCGCAGCGAGATTCTAACCCGGTACCTTCTACTTACGAGGTGGATACCTTAACAATACAATACTTAACTTAATATAGTAATACAATACTTTGTTTTAAGTCCTTCTGTTTAATATACGCAAGATACGTTCACAATTTCGGAAAG
Source organism: Blastobasis lacticolella (assembly GCA_905147135.1). Classification (NCBI taxonomy): domain Eukaryota; kingdom Metazoa; phylum Arthropoda; class Insecta; order Lepidoptera; family Blastobasidae; genus Blastobasis; species Blastobasis lacticolella. The sequence goes on from LR990067.1 coordinate 4,143,359, forward strand.
GACCTAAAAAAAGCCTTACTTCACACATAAAGCTGCAATATGAGTATGATATGAGCTGTCGTTAAGGTCGGTTTTCGCATGGCCCTTCATAATACACCTTCACCTTTATGTTAACAATGTGTGCTAAGGGTTATTGTGAGACAAAATAAGTAGGTAGTGAAAGTCAAGAGGAGCGTCGGTGGTCGCGTGGTTACGGTATCCGACTCGTAAGTGAGAGTCACCATCACAAGCCATAACAGTCCACTGCAGGACTTAGGGCCTCTTCCACGAAAGGGGAGGTTATTGCCATAATCTCCACGCTTGGCAGGCGGGTTGGAGATTGCAATGTTATAAATATAACAATGGAAAACGCGGCTGCCCATTTTCCAGCCTACGGAGACTCTAGATCTTTTGCCTCGAAAACATTAGTCGCCCTGTACGATACCCACGGGGTTAGTGCTATTCTACTCTGCCGGATACCACACGGCCAGTCGAATCCCACCGTCGCCATGTACCAATGTCTCTTTTCTGAATTATGTACATTAGTTGAACACTAACCAATGCTCTAACGGTGAGGGAAAACGTCGTCATGAAACCTGCAAATTCGAGCAACTGAATATGTTACCATGATTATGATTATCCATCCTAGGCAGGTTCCCCAGGTCACGGAGATGAGACGGCAGTCGCTCCGCTGTAATCATCTGATCTGCCAAATCCAGGATCGTGGTCAAAGCGGACCCCAGCCATCGCGCACACAAGCACAACCGTATTAATGCAAAGATTAATATATATTTTTACATCACACAGCATAGTTACACAAGCAAAACGGATATAAATAGATATTTGGCAACCCACTTGCAAACTTTGGGGTGCCGAGGTCATAAAAAAAACCCCTAACCACTCTATTTTTAGCGTCCAAACAAAACTTGACCTTACCCTCATTTATCGAAAGCCGAAATCCGCATACCTCCACTTGTTAATGACGTAACTAACACTAGACAGATATCTCGATGCAATACGGAACTTATTTCCAAGACATTTGCTCGAAATTGGGATAGCAGGAATTCCGATCGATGTGACGGTGACGTCATGAGCGACTGGGATGGGGGATATGACGTCATATATTCCTATCTTTGTCTCCGAGGTCAAGGGGATAGATAGGTGTCGATTATAGGAGATTATAGTGTTTGACAATTGAGTGGATAGATGCTGGAGCCTCGTTTGGCTCGTGATTCAGGGACTATCTTGATACGGATGGAGTTGTGAGATGAAATTGGAGTTATGCACGTTTTTTGTTTTCGTTCGTTTAGGGACTCTAGTTAGCTAAATAGGTGGGTATGGGACATGATTAATTGGCTATAGGACTTATATGCTGTGCATAATTATTAAAAAAGTTGTATTAGTACCTATGTACACATATATAATATATTAGTATCTTTATACGCCAAAATTTTTTTAATATAGGTAATATCTACGTATAATAAGTACATAGAAAGATCTCAAAGAATGTATAATTTTTATATTATGTGTCTTAGATATAATATAATATAAATATATATGTACTTAAATAATAAGTGTAATTCAAATACTAAAGTACAAATTATGTTTATATAGTTCCTCTCTATATTGCTGTGTCCTTACAGGGTGTCCAGTGTTTCGACAATTCATGTACTTGATTATGCGATAAAACTGAATTACTTTCCAAAATTCAAAATTCCTTTATTGATTAGGACATTAAATATCTCTTTCAATCGTAAAAAGAGGGGGATAGGAAAGTAGGAAGGAAACACACAGTGACACGCTGACCGCCCTATGGCCGCAGCAAACCCACCCCACGCCAACCACGACCGGACCGTGCTCGACAATGCCAGGCCTACTAAATTACATTATAAAATTATACATCCCGCTTCGTTAAACAGGAAAGAAGTCTATCGTTGATATCTACCTCGAATAGTTTGCTGACGCACGCACTATCGATATCAGGCGATACGACTTTATTACAGACCTTTTTCCTGTACCCTCATAAAGAGGAGATATTTTCACTATTTTCAGGGCCGTACGATAAGTACCCTGATTCTTAGTCTTGACCATAGAGAAAATATTTACTATCGTAATAGAGCAGCCATCACAAACAAAAATATTGTACCAATCTGTCACGTGCGGGAGGTGCGGGGGGAGGCTGCTAAGTCATAGAATGACCGATGAAATGTTATCATTTTCTTTATTTTTGGCCTTCGAATGGTTCGTGCAGTTTTTAATGCACAACATGGCGTTTTTTTGAATATCCAAGCCACTGTCAGATTGGTCCGCGTCGCGCAATGTCTCAGAACTGACTGCGGCCACTGTTGTCCATGGACCGCAAAGCGTGGTTCAAAGAAAATACTTGCGGTGTCTCCTCTATTACTTTAGTAAATATTTTCTCTATGGTCTTGACAGTGACAACGCATCTGCGGTTCTGCATTGTTGTTGTCTGCAACCTAAATGCATGAATCGTAGATGTTATGTGCGACATTTAAAGCTTACCCATACCATCAGGTGGGCTGTCTGCTCGGTTGTCACTGCGTATAATAAAAAAAATTATCTTTAATAAAGGATTACGGAGTATGTATAAAGAATAAAGCAAAATCAGTTTTATGCTTAATTTTTTTTTTTTTTATGTCATACGGTAGGCAAACAGGCAAGCGGGCCACCTGATGGAAAGCGGTCACCACTGCCTCTAGACATTAGCAACACCAACAGTATCGCTAATGCGTTGCCTACCTCTATAACACGTTGCTCTGGCAGCAAAAGGCAAATGCCACTCCACTGCCAAAGCCACGGTTCCCCAAATCCCCACCCCATGGAGCACTGGAAACCTTACTCACCGGCAGAAACACAATACTATTTAAAAGAGTATTATTTAGCTGCGATATTCTGTAAGGTGGAGGTACGTCCCCAGTCGGGCGGCTCCAATTCGAACGAGATACCCCGCTATGCCCTACCTCTCCTCTGGACTCCGTACAGAGATGCGCCGTACAAATTGTCGACGATCCCATACAAACAAGCAAGTTGCTCACCGAAGGGACTTTGGCTCCCTGTGTGTGTTCTATCGGCTGTACAATGGGCAGTGTTCCAAGGAACTTTTCGATCTGGTGCCCACAGCACAATTCCGCCATCGCACCAATTGCCGTGGACTGGGAACTCATCCCCACTACGTAGACCCTCTTTTGGCTACCACGCGAAGGTTCGAAAGAACGTTTCTCATTCGTACGATTCGGATGTGGAATGAGCTCCCACCCACAGTGTTTCCTTTGAACTATGACATGGGATCGTTCAAGAGGTATATTAGAGGTCTCTTCAGAGGCGGGCAACGCATTGGTGACTCCCCTGGTGTTGCTGATGTCCATAGGCGGCGGTGACCACTTTCCATAAGGTGGCCCGCGTGCCTGTTTGTCTGCCGTATAACATAAAAAAAAGTTTTATACTTAGCTCGATAACTTGTATTTTATCGAAGTACCCGGAAGGATATTAGTCAGGATCCTTAGGATCCTACACCCCAGATAGGCCGTAAGCTTGTTTGCTACCTCTGTGATATAAAAAAAATGAATGTCTGGATAGGCACCACCTGTCTATAATAAGTACCAAATGAATTGGCAATGGCGGACATTGCTCTCTAAGTCAGAACTAATTTGTAAGCCGTCACAGCGATAGCTGAAACGTTTTGAATAGTCGCATTCGTTACAATTTATCGAAATATAAAACTTTATAGCAATTTTCATTATTTTTATGAAATATTGGCAGTAGACTCTGCCTAAAAAAAGTAAAGCGACTTGGGGTATTAGAAATAAATTAGAAGATAGGATTAAATCAACCCCTTCAGTCCACTTTGACCATTTCCTAATTTGTCCATTTCCAAAAACATCCACTTCCGAATTCGTCCATTCCTACAAGGTCCTTTTCCGAAATTGACCTTTTTCAAATTCACAAGTCGTCCACTTCCTAAAGAGTCCTTCCACTTTGCATCTTCTTCCTATCTTCCTTAAAAGCAACCTGATTTTCAAATTATAAAAACGTCCATATTTTAGCTACTATCTTGTTGTATGTAGACGGAGGTCTTCATTTATAAATAAATAATCATCTTGGCGTTAATGTCCCGGTTCTGCTCTCGCGCACGAGGGCCCGGGGTCCGCCTTGATCATGATCCAGGATTTGGCAGGTCAGGTAATAACAGTGGAGCGACTGCCATCTGACCTCCATGACCCTGCTACCAGGGGAACCTGACCAGATTGGATCATGGTTACATATCCAGTCGCCTGAATGTGCAGGTTTCATCACGATGTTTTCCCTCACCGTAAGAGCATCGGTTAGTATTCAACTAATGTACGTAACTCAGAAAACAGTCATTGGTACATGGCCGGAGCGGGATTCGAACCTGGGACCTCTGGCTTACGAGTCGTATACTCTAATCGCTCGGCCACCGACGCTCTAAGACGGAGGTCTTCATTATTCAATCAGTATTGCTTACTTGTTAATTTCGATCAGTCTTTAATTTGCCAACTCCCTTTACTTTTTAGATAGAGTCCAGTTGACCGAGAGATTAAAGGCCTTGCCACATACAAAGCTCGGCGCGAGCGCGGCGTGAGCGCGGTGCGATATTTGCTAGGCAACCATCGCGCGGCGCGATGGTTGCCTAGCAACTATCGCGCCGCGCGATGGTTGCCTAGCAAATAACGCGCCGCGCTCGCGCCGAGCTTTGTATGTGGCAAGGCCTTAAGGCATGTTAATGGATGCTGTTGTAATTTTTTAATTATCCCGTCATAACGTGCACATCATCGTGAACAGAAATTTTAAAGCATCTTCATTATATATTTTCATACAATTTATTTTCCTGTGTCATCGTCGTACTGTGGGCGTCCACGATAATATTGTCACGTTAAAAATTCTAAAAGTGCCTATTGTCAATCCGTCATGGGTGTAGGTATGGGTAGGTGTAGGGGTAGGGGCCGGGTAGGGTATGGGTAGGTCGCCACGCGAACGAAGTCGCGCCGGATTCACTAGTGCTTATACACACACTCGCCTGTATCCCACAGTGTTAGAGAGATCATCGAGTACCCCAAGCTACGATATTTGAGTGCAATTATAGGCATGAGGCATTTCAACTTTTTTTTTATTAAACTACTAGCTGACTCGGCAAACGTTGTTTTGCTCCCCCCCCCTAACATTTAGGGGGATGTAAAATAGATGTTGGCCGATTCTCATAGATACCGGATAAGCACAAAAAATTTCATCAAAATCGGTTAAGCCGTTTCGGAGGAGTATGGCAACGAAAACTGTGTCACGAGAATTTTATATATTAGAGAAGAAGGTGGCAAACAAGCTTGCGGCCTGCCTGTTGGCCTATCGACGTTTGCAATACCAGGGGCATCACCTACGCGTTACCGAAATCTTACTCCTCACAGTGAAAACGCACCTGCGGATCTGCATTTTTGTTGCCTGCAACCTAAACCGTGGCCGTGTGGTATCCGGCCGTGTGGTTAGAATAGCACCAACCCCTTACACTCATGGGTGTCGTACAAGGCGACTAATGTTTTCGAGGCAAAAGATCAAGAGTGTCCGTAGTCGGGAAAATGGGCAGCATCATTTTCCATTGTTATATTTGAACACTGCGATCTCCAACCCGCCTGCCGAGCGTGGAGATTATGACAATAGCCTCCCCTTTCGTGGGAGAGGCCCTAAGTCCTACAGTGGATTGTTACGGGCTGTGATGATGAACCTAAATGAATGAATCGTAGATGTTTTGGGCGACAGTTACCGCTCACCATCAGGTGGGTTGTCTGTTCGTTTGTCACTGCGTAGCATTACAAATATCGAATCAGAGTAAAGGCTAAAGATGTTACCCTTGTTTTACATGTTATTGTGCTTAAGTTTGAGTCGTCGAAATTAAATGAAAGTTTTTCGCCCGCCAGGGGCCCACTTACAATATCAACAGCCGTACCGCCGATCTCCGATAGCGCGCTGCCATTTTGATGCGATTGAGTGTGGACCAATCGCAGCAAGCCAGAGCCAGAATTTCTTGCTGGGATTGGTTAAAACTCAATTGCATCAAAATGGCGGCCAACGATCGGAGTTCTGCGGTACCTTGATGGAGTATTACTAGCGTGGCACTAAGGGTAGCACGTTGCTCTGGCAGCAAAAAGGTCTTATGAAATTTCGACGACCTGAGTAGTTCTGTTGGTTAACATGTCTGCCACGCATAGGTCCAGGGTTCGATTCCCGGCCGAGCACAAATTTAAATGTTGAATTTTAATTTCTGTGATCTAACACCCATAACAAAAGCTTTGCTTACTTTGGGGCTAGATGGCGCTGTGTGGATTGTCCAACCATATTTATTAATGACGCGGTTCCCATCCTCACCCTTCTTCATTCATGGATGGAAGTTTGATACTTCTTCGCAAAAAAAGCTACTGAACGGATTTTGATGGGCAGTAATAAAGTTTATGGTCCATAAATAAGGCATAGGCTATAATTCATAAAGACACGAGCTAGTAATATACTGTATATGTATATTATTGTAGTATTGTAGGCCTTGCTGTTTTGGTATTTTGCCGGGCTTCGTGTTGCTGATGTCGATAGGCAGTGACCACTTTCCATCAGTTGGCCCGCTTGCCTGTTTGTCTGCCCTATAACATAAAAGAAAGAGAGATTACATCCTTGACAACTTGCAATTTCGGTCCTATGTCGCAACACCATTCCATTAGTTCCGGGGCGTAAACTCTGGAATAAGCCCAGTCACCGCGGCCGCCATGTTTCGGAGCCATTAACATGTAATTAAAATAACTTAGCGCAACACCGGCTTCGGTATTTGGTACTGAAGCTGGCACTGTGTAAGTAACCGGATGGGTGACCATTTTGAACTTTGAGGTATAGTCGTTTTGAACTTTGAGGTAGACCGTTTTGTACACGGGCTAACCAACATATTGTGGGTCTCCTAAACCTCTTTTATCGCTACAAAGTGGAATTTCTCTTGTACTCGATAACTTAGGACAACCTGCGACACCCTCACAGTCTACTTACCATTTATTTATTCCACAAACTTTACAGTCTTACAGTTTAAGAACTAATACACTGTAAAATTAATATTAGGTACATCTTAAGATAATAAAACATTATAGTTGAACTAAATATATAATTTTAAATTACTCACCCTTTAATCGTCTCACAGAACCTCAAACACACACTACACACATCCGCCCATCGACTCGCAAAAATATCACAATCAGGCGCCGATGGCAGGAGCGAATTCAGCATAGATAACGCTCGAATGAGAGGTGCGTTGGCGCGAGACACAGTCCGAGCTATAGGGGCCGCGAAGATATGATGTTGGCGTGGTCTCAGCAATAGCCTAAAGATATGTGGAACGGAAAGTCCCACAACTCAAGCAACGAGCTCCGTGCAGTCCGAGTCTCTACGCAAAATACGGCACACAAAAATAAGCAAGCCAGCATTGATCACCATGATCATCATATCAGCCGGAAGATACCCACTGCTATGCATAGGCTTCCTCCATAGATCTCCACAAAGGTCACTCTTGTGCCTTCTGCATCCAACTGGTACCTACGATATTTACCAGATCGGCTTATAAGCATGAGGTGGTTGTGAGAGGCCTACCCACGCTGCGTCTTCCGGTACGTGGTCGCCACTCGAGAATTCTCTTGCCCCATCGGCCATCTGCTCTGCGAGCTATGTGCCCTGCCCGCTGCCACTTAGGCTTGGCAATCCTTCGGGCTATATTGGTGACCTACACTGTCTAGTTTAGTTTTTACACAATATTGGGTACTTATTTATGAAATTGGCGTTTTTTTCGCAAGTAGATATTTGCTCATATTTGATTAATTGTATATAACATATCAAAATTATTAGGTACTTGATTTAGAGCCATAAGTCTCTAAAATGAAATAAAAAATATTTTATTAGTTTCCATAAGGCTTTGAAAATACCCCTTTTCAGTTGTCGTCCATTTTGAATCTTTTGTAAGGTATAATATTATGAAGAGAGTAGTTATCACAATAAAATGATATGCATCAGTTAGCGTAATGTTGTCTGATTATACCTCTACCTTTAAATTGTAATTATTTACCATTTGCCATTTCCAAAAAATCCAAAAATTTGCTTGTATGAAAATTAAAGTTTCCCTCATTTTCGCCGTACAAAATGCTAATTTAATAGATAAGGACCTTTATATACTGTAGCATGTGGACCTTAGGTTAGTACGGGCTCTAAGATATACTTTAAGGATGGGTTGGTGCTCCAATAGTGTGCAGGTTGCAGTAAGTGGTACGTAGGTCTGTAGGCTTCCTATATGAGCACACATAGCACTGGCTAGGTAGGGATTCAAATGTGTTCCATTTGAATTAGAAGTAAAATGTAATTTCGTTTTTAAGGCATTCAATAATATTCTACCAACAAAGTACTTACCCTCAAGGACTTAATAAAAAACTGCATTACCCCCAAAATCAAGCTCAAAGCCGTAATCACTGACACTCAACGTACCCGCGGGGGCAAAGGGAATACCTAATGGGGATCCTTGATACGCAGCCGAGGACGTGACATACACACAAACGGGATTCGTTTGCCTTTGTATGTACATAATCAGAGCGAGGTTGTACGCTTTTACAGGCAACAGAATTTTGAGCTACCCACCCAAGGGCGTCGGTAGCTAGGCGGTTGAGTACCCAACTCGTAAGCGAGAGGTACCGGGTTCGAGTCCCGCTGCGGCCATGTATTAATGACTCATTTCTGAGTTATGTACATTAGTTGAATTCTAACCGATGCTCTGACGGTGAGGGAAAACATCGTGATGAAAATTCAGGCAACTGAAAATGTAATCATGATCAAATCTGGTCAAGTTCCCCTGGTAGCAAGGTCACGGAGGTCAGATGGTAGTCGCCCCACTGTAATTACCTGATCGCCAAATCCTGGATCATGGTCAAGGCGGACCCCGGGCGCTCGTTCTCGAGAGCACAAGATTATGATAATCAGGGCAAGAATGTAATTTGTGTTACCTAAAATGTATATATATATATGTACCTACTACATCACTATACTTACATTACACTATATATACTTGTTGATAACAATGTTTTCTGACTAATTCATCTAAACATCATTACTAAAACATCGATTACCAAAAAGTAAAACGATTTGCTTCTTTTCTTATGCGCACTGCAAAGGACTGGAACTCTCTGCCCGAGTCACTGTTCCTAGGCGTAGGAAAAGGGGGGGCCGGGTGGGCCGTACCCACCCCAGAATGGTCTGGTGCCCACCCCAGGATGGGGTGCTCACTGGCTGTACATTGGCGATTAACTCGGCTTCATCGTCCACTTCAAGCGCCAGGTCCCCCCTAAAAAATAGCCCTAGATACGCCAATATCACTGTTCCCCGATAAGTATAACCTTGGGGTCTTCAAGTCAACAGTGAATAGGTATCTTCTAGGCACGCATGCTACATCTTCGACCTCATCGTCGCTTTCCATCAGATGAGTTCAGGTCAAATGCAAGCAGCAATAAAAAAAGACTCATAACGGAATCATATTGGGTATGGATTGCCATACCCAATATGATTCCGTTACCCAAAATGTATTGACATTTTGCCATACCCATAGGTTTCATGATGTAAGTACATTAAAACTGTAAGATCTTTCGTTACCTCATGAATGCAATAAATACATTGATTGATTGAATCCTTTTTTCAAGTTTTTGTCCTCTCTATAGATGGTTATTAACCAGTAAAAAAGGAGCTATCATTGCTATGCGGGTCTATAGAGACACTAGGTCATCTTATACTGGGTAGGGTTGATCGATATCCTGACTTCGATATGCTGACTTCGATATGCTGAACTTGTTCGAATTATTAGCATTTGCATACTTACACTTCCTTTTTTTTATGAGCCTTCAGGGCAAAGGCGTCTCTCCCATTTTACCAATAACACTTCCTTTTACACTTTTTAAATAGGTACTTCATACATCCCATCGCGAATCCTGGATCATGGTCAAGGCACTTGCGCACGAGAGCACAACTGGAACATTAACGCCAAGAAGACATCGTATTGCCAATTATTAACTAATGTAGAGTGGCTCAAATTCATTGCACAAAATAAAAGAGGGTCTGTCTGTTGAGGGAGTGTCTGTTTATCACACGAGACATAGCCGAGTGTTATAATAGTTTGACAAAATGTTTTAATACCTAATTATATGCAGTTTCTTACACTATTTTAACTACACTCATATTTCCATGGTAAAATTTCGTCGATATAATTTTCTCAACTTTACTGGAAGTAACCCGCGAGTCATTTCTGTTGTTGCGTCGAGGATATTAAGCTTCTTGAAATTAACTTCATTACTTTCTTATTTATTTGCATCAAACAAGAAAAAATATTTTGTTCAGTGGGAAAATAAATCCCTACAGCGCAGTTCACTCACCCTTCATTCACAGATAATGGCAGAGACCAGAAATTCAAAAATTAAAGTGTTGCATAATGATAAAAATTTTTTTTAAGATACAGCTGTAATGAAAAATTACTGACTACGGTGACTACTTACCATCAGGCATAAGCTTGTTTGCCACCTTAGTGGTATAAAAAAAAAATCTATTGGAAATATGGAAAATGCTGTATAATTTTTTTATGACAACAGCAACACGAATGCGTTGCCTGCTTCCAAGGAGACCTCTAATATACCTCTTGAACGATCCTATGTCATAGTCCAAAGGAAACATTGTAGCTAGGAGCTCATTCCACATCCGAATCATAAAAGCCAGAAACGTTCTTTCGAATCTTCGCGTGGGCAACACTAGAGGCTTGTGTGCTGGAATGTGCGGAATTGTGCTGTGGGCACCGGATCAAATAGTTCCTCAGAACACTCCCCATTGTACAAGTGGTAGAACACGCACTGGGAGCCAAAGTCCCTTCGGTCAGCCAGTGGTTCTAACTGGCTTGTGAGTAATACATTTTTAAATTTTATAGACTGGCGTAAAAAAAGTTTATTCCTAGACGACTGTTTTCAACGACATTAATCAATGAGTGTAAACACAAGTATATAGAATTCTTTATGATTATATTGTATTTATGTATAGTATTACATATATATCTTTATAAGTCCATGTTGTTGACTTGCCTGTGTATCAAGCGGTTCTTTACACAAAGGTTGCCTGGTAGAGATCGCTTACAGCGATAAGGCCGCCTTTGCCCACCACTAGTTATGGTTTTTTGTCGGAACTTTTTAATGTAATTATTCTTGTGTGAGCAATAAAGAATTTATCTATCTATCTATCTATATATTTTTTTATTTAGAAGCATCTTAGTTTATTTGTTAATTATATTATATTTCGCTACTATTTACTCTTGCACTACTTACTAGTTCTTGTGAAACATTACCTCTTCCCAAACGTTGTCTGGGAGAGATCGCTTAAAGCGATAAGACCGCCTTTGCGCGCATGTATATTATGCTGATTTTTGTATATTGTCTTATAATATGTGTGCAATAAAGAGTTTTTACTTACTTACTTACACAATTTCACATCTGAGAGTATAATCACAAGTTTACAAGTCAAGGGAATTCAAACGTAACTACGGCCACTTCGGTTAAATTTGACTTGCTTCCGCTCAGGGCTTTCCAAGTCAACACAAGTGGTCCCACTCCTATGGAAGTTTCACATGTAATGTGTGTGATTACATGATGTTCTGGCAAACAGGCTTGCCTGTTACAGTAGCTAACTTTCGGTCAGACTTCGGGTAAGATCGGGATATTTCGTCGTCGATCGAAACGTCACTAACCACCAGTTGGCAGTTAAACGCCTGGTTAGTTTTTATATAAATAAAAAGAATATAAGGTAAAATAGTGGCGAGATTTGAAATAAATATGTTGGTAAATTTTGTCAGCTACGGAACGGGATTTTTTCTAATTTCGTAGCTGGCTTTTAGACAGCTAGAGCTCGTCTAGTCTAAAATGACGCGCCCCACTACTTAGTTAGTTGATTTCGATGTGTGAGTGCAAATATTGATAACGACACTTCATCTGTGTGGGAGCCAATAAACGACGCGTGCTCCTACGTTTGAATTTCACCGGCAACTGAATGACCAATTACAACGGCATTTGTAACGGTTAATGCGATAGTGGGGCGCGTCATTTTAGATTAGACGAGCTCTACAATATTGACAAAAAAAATCCCGGCTGCGCTGGTGGTATGGGACTCGCTTTGAAAGCTTAAGCGCCTACCCGCAAAACTCCATCTTGGGATGCCAATAGCTGGCAAGGCTTTTATGCCTTCATCGGACGGGACACCCCATGGGGATGGGGTGGGCTTTTCTTATTGAGGAGCCATTTAAATGTGGTAGTTGTCAAATATGCTTTGTCTTTATACTTATGTCCTCTTTCACATATATTAGCCAGCATAGAGAAAATATTTACTAACGTAATAGAGCAGCCATCACAAACAAAAAGATTGTACCAACCTGTCACGTGCGGTGCGGGGGGAGGCTGCTAAGTCATAGAATGACCGATGAAATGTCATCATTTTCTTTATTATTGGCCCTCGAATGGTTCGTACAGTTTTTAATGCACAAGATGGCGTTTTTTTGAATATCCAAACCACTGTTAGATTGGTCCGCGTCGCGCAATGTCTCAGAACTGACTGCGGTCACTGTTGTCCATGGACCGCAAAGCGTGGTTCAAAGAAAATACTTGCGGTGTCTCCTCTATTACGTTAGTAAATATTTTCTCTATGTTAGCCAGTTTCATAAGTACCTACCTTGTTCTTATTCATTGGCGTATCTAGGGCTATTTACCAGGCCCCTGAGGTGGTCGATGAAGCCGAGTCAATCGCCAATGTACAGCCAGTGAGCACCCCATCCTGGGGTGGGCACCAGACCATTCTGGGGTGGGCACGGCCCACCCGGCCCCCCCCTCTTCCTACGCCTATGTTCTTATTTTTAAGCCCCGAATTAAGGGGTGTTATAAGTTCGACGTGTGTATCTGGGGCTCCGTGTATGTGTCTGTCTGTAACATCGTAGCTCCCGAATGGATGAACTGATTTCTATGCGGAACTCTGCTTTGTTACATTAAAATCGGTTTAGGAGTTTAGGAAATGTTTGAGTATCGTGTTAGTTCGTGGGCTTTTCGACGTTTTTCTGTCGGTTAGGTTAGTTGTTATATTCCTCTTTGACTAATATTACACCTACCCTACACCTAATTTACCCCTACACCTAACCTACCCTTTTTTCTCTTGTTTATAAACCTCTTGAATTACTCTATCTATTGCTGAAACCGCATTAAAATCCGTTGCGTAGTTTAAACGATCTAAGCGTACGCAGATACATAGGGACAGACTGCGGGAAGCGACTTTGTATTCTATAATGTGAAGAAGATGTAAAGATCCTACTTAATATCCATAAATCAAATTAAGAATGCTGTATGGATGAACGGAGATTCGTTTTGAAGGAACTTCCTTTGATGAAATTTGCGAGTAATGTAGCATAATAGCCCAAAACGAAATATAATTATTTATAGGTTATAATTTATTCTGATTCAACGTGGTGGGAACGAATTTTGCATGGACGAAGTAGGGGGCAAAAGGTAACCTTAGGAAATAGGAAACTTTAGGTATGTTTAGTTGTCTAGTGCAAAGTACTATATTATGTGACTGTTATTTAATTTAAAAAAAAACGTATTTTTATTTTTATGTGTAAACGACTGTTGTCTGTATTTAATTGCTGCAGTACTATTAGTGTAAATTATTTGAAGCAAATCTCTGTAAGTTTGTTCTATTTGTTGAGACTCAAGTGCTGAAAATATTGATTGGTGGTATATACTGTCGAAGGCTTTATGGAGCGTAGCATGTTAGGAGTTAGATTAATGGACCGAATTCGAAACTCGACGCTGCGCTCCAAAACGCAGATCGCTGATGTAGCCATTAAAGCTGGAAAACTGAAATAGAACTGGGCAGGTCATGTTTGCCGCATGTCGGAGGAGTTATGGGCTAAAACCGTCACAGTTTGGACACCCAATTCTCGGAAACGACGTCGCGGCAGACCCAAGAAAAGGTGGACAGATGAGCTGCGGGCCTTCGATAGTGACTGGCAGACATTGGCACTTGATCGTGAAGAGTGGAGGAATCGGGGGGAGGCCTTTGCCCAGCAGTGGGGTGATTCGGGCTAATATAGTAAACGACTAATTTTGTAAACAGAAAAGATTTGATTGTTTGTCGTTTTGTATGTTTGTTATTTGATATTGATAAACTCAAAAACTACTTAACCAACTTTAAAAATTATTTCACCTATAGAAAGCTACAATATTAGCGAGTGAGTTACGCTATAATTTATTTTCAAAAAATACAGTTCAGAAAGAAAATTGTAACAATACAACCCAAGGTATCCTCGTTCGCGTATAATTTCAGTACGTCTTCACCAATTTAAGTAATTCTTTTTTTTTATGTTATCCGGCAGACATACAGGCATGCGGGCCACCTGATGGAATGTGGTCACCGTCGCCTATGGACAGCAGCAACACCAGGGGAGTGACCAATGCGTTGCCCGCCTCTGAAGAGACCTCTAACATACCTCTTGAACGATCCAAAGTCCAAAGGATACGCTGTGGCTGGGAGCTGTGTTGTTGAGTTTGTAATTGTCAGGACAAGGCTTCTATGTAACGAAAAAGGTAGGAAGGGGTATTGTAGGATAGAGTAGGTGTAGGGTAGATGTCGGGTAGGGGTAGAACGCCACGTGAACGAAGTCGCGCCGGGTCATTAGTTTTATTTATTTATTTATTCGTATGACATATATTAATATAAAAATAAGGACTTTATTAGTCTTTAGTTTATAATATAATATTAGTCAAAGGGGAATAAAATAACTAACCTATCCGACAGAAAATCGTCAGAAAGCCCCCGACCAAACTACTGAACAGATTTTAATGAATGAAATAAAGCTATAATAGGAGCCCAATAAGTCCGTATTGACTGACAGTAGTAAAAATTATAAAATGTGGATATGTCAATAATCTGGGGATAACTTGTCCTTGTCAGTCCTTCTTGTAAACATTCAGTTCCTTTTTTTTTATGTCATACGGTAGGCCAACAGGCAAGCGGGCCACCTGATGGAAAGTGGTCACCACTGCCTATAGACATTAGCAAAACCAAGAGTATCACTAATGCGTTGCCCACCTCTATAACACGTTGCTCTGGCAGCAAAAAGGTAAATGCCCCTCCACTGCCAAAGCCACGGTTCCCCAAATCCCCACCCCATGGAACACTGGATTCAGTTACTTGGTCACTATTATCTTGAACTTGTACTTTTAGTTTGTCTAAATTATTAATCACGCTGAAAATTACCTTCCGCACTTCCTTTTTAATTGTTTTCCCCATTATTTAATAATATTTTTCACGAAAATAAACAATCCTACAGAAATCAAATTGTTTGTTATGACTTTTATTAATGACGTTGTATGGCGTTTAAAAATTTGTCACACAGAGAGTTTTTTTTTAATTAGCGATTGTGACTTAGCGTGGTCTCATTATAAGAACCATCAAGAATAAACCGCTTGCAAATACAGAACCGCATCGAAATCGGTCCATCCGTTTGGGAGCTACCATGTCACAGACAGACAGACATTCTCAGAGCCACATTAAGGTATGAGTGAAATTGTGTTTACACTAGTATCCAAATAAATAAAGAAAAAAGCTAGCCATGTACATTTTTAATATCGTGTCCACGCCGTGGTGTTACTTTGAAGTGGCTGCGGGCTTTATGAGTCTTCGCAGCCAATATAGCTTGCTAAGGAACGGAAGGCTCCAACTTGTTGTAGGGTGGCCATTGCTTAATTGACATAAAATAAACTATCTACAAAAATATTCTAATTGGAATCTAATGGAATGGTTGAAAACAGCACAAGACTAACAAATGATGGAAAATATATCGATTGTTAAAAAAAATATTTATTTATTTATACTTCATGCACAAACAGTACATTGGCGGACTTAAAGCTAAAATAGTATTATCTACCAGTCTACCAGGAGAGATAACAGTTGACAAAAGGTATGCGGTTCAAAAATCATCTTGGCGTTAATGTCCCGGTCGTGCTCTTGTGCACGAGAGCCCGGGGTCCGCCTTGACCATGATCCAGGATTTGGCAGGTCAGGTAATTACAGTGGAGCGACTGCCATCTGACCTCCATGAACCTGCTACCAGGGGAACCTGACCAGATTGAATCATAGTTACACATCCAGTCGCCTGAATGTGCTGGTTTCATCACGATGTTTTCCCTCACCGTTAGAGCATCGGTATGTATGTGTGTATGTATGTAAACTCTTTATTGCTTAATAAATATAGGAAATACAAAAATAATTTTACAAAGCAAAGGCGGGCTTATCCCACAATGGGATTTCTTCCAGCCAACCTTAAACAATCTGAAAGGACATTTAAGAAGCGGTGGAGGCAATAATGAGGACTTAAATTAAATCGGTTAGTATTCAACTAATGTACATTACTCAGACAACAGTCATTGGTACATGGCCGGAGCGGGATTCGAACCCGGGACCTCTGGCTTACGAGTCGTATACTCTAACCGCTCGGCCACCGACGCTCGACGAATATATGTCGTTTGTTACTGAGTAGTATAAAAAAAGAAAAAAGTAGGAGGCCTACTTATCTGACACTAATAGTTTTGCTTACTTTACGGCTAGATGGCGCTGTCTGAATTTGTGCAAGCATATTTATTTATTTATTATTATCAGGTGGTAGGGCTCCGTCAAGCTTGAGGAGTCCCACTTGGTGAGTATATTCATATTCATATTCATATTTCTTTATTAGTATTGTTCATACATTGTCCAATATTCCACCACGTACCACCGCCTTATTTTTTTTTATGTTATCCGGCAGACAAACAGGCATGCGGGCCACCTGACGGAAAGTAGTCACCGCCGCCTATGAACATCAGCAACACCAGGGGAGTCACCAATGCGTTGCCCGCCTCTGAAGAGACTTCTAATATACCTCTTGAACGATCCCATGTTATAGTCCAAACTATCTTTTTCTGCCGCCAAGAGAGATAGATAAACTTATTTGTCTATAATAACTTAGCCTAGTTAGTTAGCATAGATAATCCATAGCTTGACATACTTATACTGTAATTGACTTGTAATTAACAATTATCAATAAAACATGAATGAGTGAATGTTACATCGTAGGTAATTGGTGTACTAAAGGTATATTTGTATTAGTAAGCATACATAATATTTAAATTGGTTACTTTGTATATTTGCTGTAGTCAACAAAAAATTTTGCTTTGATTGCGAAAATACAAATTACTCACAAACGGTTTGTAGGTCGAGTAAACGAAGTAAGCAAATATACTTGTGTCTTAGGTACATACGAGTATCTTAGGTGGAGGTAAAAGTAGGTTAATGCTTATTACTAGCAATAAATGAATACATTATTTTATAGTGAGTAGTCAGTCAGATGTGACTTTATTTGCAACTCAAATCAAATCAAAATTTATTTATTGATTAGGATATTACATATCTCTTTCAATAGTCAAAGAGGAGGGAGTAGGAAAGTAGGAAGGAAACACACAGTGATATGTTGGCCACCTCAGAACCGGAGCACATCCAGTTCTAATTATGTGAGTAAATAAGTTTAAGTACCTATCAGTTACTTATAAGTTTAATATTATAGTGGTTGAATTACCTGGAGTGGTTTTCCATAGGCTGCGGTGACTGCTTACCATCAGCCCGTAAGCTTGCCACCTTAGAGGTATAAAATAGTTTTTATTGAATATGTATTCAAATTACGCATAACTAGTGTTAGTTATGATAGCGTTTCAGTGTCTGAGGCATCCTCATAATCGATGGAACTGAGGTACCATGTTTGCATACTTTTTCTTGCGGTTCTTTTTTTTCACGGTTTGTGAATGCGTTTTGAAATTAATGTAAAATTGCTCCACCATGGTCACCCTACCACTCTCATATCTCACAGATTGACAACCCCGACAGAAGGCGGTAAGTTACACCTACCGCGCCCCTGAATTTTAACGAGCCAACTTCGCCGAGGCTCCTTGAATCACGAGCGATTTGGTCTGGTCTCCCCTTAAGGTCCACTTACATCAGGGCCGTGCCGTTCAGACGTGGTTGCGATAGTGCAATGTGTCAGATTTGTGGAAAAGCTAAAAATAATTTTATGGATGGGAAAGGTGGATGAAAAAATCGACTCAAGGATTGTTGCTTGACTTTTACATAAAAAACTCTTTTCTTACCTATTGTAGTAAAAAATAATAATCTTGGCGTTAATGTCCCGGTTGAGCTCTCGCGCGCGAGGGCCCGGGGTCCGCCTTAACCACGCTCCAGGATTTGGCAGGTCAGGTAATTACAGTGGAGCGACTGCCATCTGACCTCCATGACCCTGCTACCAGGGAAACCTGACCAGATTGGATCATAGTACCTATTGTAGTACGACCGCTTAAATAATTCAAGTAGCAATTATTGAAAGCTAGATACATCGCCATCTCACGCGTTTGTTGTTTGAGCGAGTGAGATGGCGATGTACCTATAATCCATTCGAGTTAAACGGTCGGTCCCGATGGACATGAGCTCGCGGGCGTTCTGTAAATAACGGCGTCCATTTCTATCATCAAGTTGAATAAAAGACAACACATTATATAAGAAGTACCTTTCTTAAGAGGTGAAGTAGCAGTAAGCTAGCCAAATCGGCCGAAAATCCGCCATCCGCTGTGGTAAGCGAGTTTCAAAGTGGAGACCACGACTCGGTTATCGTGGTGTGGGACGCCCTCCGGAGAGATTGAGTGACGATTTGCTGGCGGCTGCATGAGAGCTGGCCGACGTGGTAGTACAGTGTGTTGTGACGCCACCCCGTTGAAGGAGCTTGGCGGTGCTTACGGACTGCTGGATTTTTTGGTGTCAAGAAATGCGCACGCCCAAAGAGCGACCGACAAGTAAGCGTGCGCATCACGTGATTAGGTCTGACGCTATCCGTCTTACCGAATGGTCGATAGGACTCTGGGTTGGGGAGCGTCAGCTGCAAGTGCAAAACCGAGGACAGAGTGCATTGGCTTGGGTGCATAAAAGCTCACCAAGATAATGATAAAGCTACAGCAATAAGTCTTACGCGTCAGCAGCATCAATACACAGATTGGTACCTGATTTAACATCGTTAAATGTGTACAGACAATACCATACCAGAGAGATATACCATGAACGTGTCCATACAAAATATAAGGAATATTAGTTGACCGAGCTTAGACCGAGCTACGGCCAAGACTCGGCTCGGCCCCGGCACGATGTACCATGAGTCATCCTTAACTTGAAGTGCTCGTCGGAACTCGTGTTCCGAGTGGCTCCGAATTCTTGAAAGGCTTGAGACTTGAATTGGATTTCATTGTGTTAAATTATGATGTGATGACTCTCGTTTATAATGGTTCGTGTTTCTTTTAGATATCGGGTTTTGAGAGATGAGGCTGGAGTTGTGGATTTATGGAAACAAGGTACAAATGCTATGTGCAAACTAAATTACATAAACAAAGATATTCACGGACTATGTACTGGTAACGCATCATATGCCAAATTATTTTGCTGTTGAAGATACATGACCACAGATGGGTACAAAAATAATTTTCGATCTCTATGACTTTGTTAATAGTATTCAACATTGTAGTTAACTTAAAATTTGCACAATACTCGATATTGATACCACCGCCCGTTAAATAGCTCATTTCGGACTATCCAAGGTAAGATTAGCTGGAAGAAAGCCCATTGTGGGATAAGCCCGCCTTTGCAATGTATATTTATTTTCTTCTTTATGGAGTTATACGCAATAAATAGTTTACATACATACTTTGTGCCAACAAGATCTTATGACAAGATCTTATGATATTCAGCTGCTTATGACATTGACAAATGAAATTATGCACCAATTTTGTTCGATGGATTTTCTTGTAGGTATTCATAGATCTACCGGTAAAAAATAAATAAATAAATAATCGTGGACAAATTCACACAGCGCCATCTAGCCCCAAAGTAAGCAAAGCTTGTGTTATGGGTGCTAAATAACTGATAAACTACTTATATACTTTTAAATACATACTTATTATACATAGAACACCCAGACCCGTAACAGAAATTAAAATTCATCATTTCGAATCGAATCGAACCCGGGACCTCTTGCGTGGCAGACCGGCATGTTGACCACTGAACCACTCAGGTCGTCAAAAGGTCAGGTCAGGTCGGTTGTACCTTGTTGGTGGATCCTAGTGGAATAAGAGTATTATACAACTTTTAACTACGGCGACTAGTCTTGAACACTGCGAAAAACGTTATGCCAAAATAAAACGAAACTTCTATCAATTATAAAAATATCGCTTCCCGCTGTCTGTCCCTATGTATTGTTCTTGTATGCCTGTATGTATGTATCTTTTAAACTTCACAACGAATTTTAATACGGTATTCAACAATAGATAGAGTTATTCAAGAGGAAGGTTTATAAGTTGGAAAAGGGGTAGGTAGGGGTAAAATAGGTGTATGCGAACGAAGTCGCGCCAGGTCCTCTTGTTAAATAAAACGTTTTTATATTTATAGACTTACTAGCAACCGCCCCCGCTACGCACGGGTACCACTACGGGCACACGGGTATATAGCCTATGTCACCCGGGGATAGTGTAGCTTCCCAACGGTGAAAGAATTTTTGAAATCGGTCCAGTAGTTTCGAAGCCTATTCAATACAAACAAACAAACAAACAAAAAATCAAACATTTCCTCTTTATAATATTAGTATAGATTTAAATTCTATTTCTGGTTACAGCTCTGTTAACAACGCATGTACGGCTGCCAAAGGTTTTATTTTAGAGCGCCAAGATTCGGAGCTACACGAAAAGTTGCAGCTAACTTCGGAAAAGAAAATAACTTCGTTACAGACTTCGAAAGAAGTCGGGGTTGCCCATTTGCTGGAATTAGATTGTTTTGTTCCTTGTCGTGGAAAGCCGGTGGTTGTATCTAAAATTAATGGACACTTGTATCTAAAATTAATGGACACTTGTATCTAAAATTAATGGACGCTTTATAAAGTAGCACGTTTCGAATCGGTAGCACGTGAGTGATATAAAAAAAATTATCATCTTGGCGTTAATGTCCCGGTTGTGCTCCCGCGCACGAGGGCCCACGATCCGTCTTGACCATAATCCAGGATTTGGCAGATAAAGTAATTACAGTGGAGCACTGCTGACCTCAGTGACCCTGCCACCAGGGGAACCTAACCAGATTGGATCATGGTTACACATTCAGTCGCATGAATGTGCAGGTTTCATCACGGTGTTTTCCCTCATCGTTAGAGCATCGGTGAGTATTCAACTGATGTACATAATGTAGAAAAGAGTCACTGGTACATTTTCGCACTGGGATTCGAATCCAGTACCTACCTCACGCTTACGAGTCGGTTACGTTAACCACTCGGCCACCGACGCTCCATGTGCAGTGATACCCTCTGGTATTGCAGCACTACCGGAACGATTGGGCATCAACATGGAGATGTTTTCTCTACTAACACTGCCTACTTATATCAACATCTGATAAGTATAATACTATAGTAGTAATGCTCCAGTGCTCCATGGGGTGGGTATTTAAGGAACAGTGGCTTTGTTAGTGGAGGGGCATTTGCCTTTTTACTGCCAGAGCAACGTGTTATAGAGGTGGGCAACGCATTGGCGCTTTCCAGCAGGTGGCCTGCTTGCCTGTTTTCCTATCGTGTAACATAAAAAGTAATTAAAAACTTTATTTGTAGTAAACTAAACGATTATTTGTCGGATGAAACAGCGTGGTCTGATATTAAAATGCCCCTAAGGCAAGGCAATTGAAATCATAATAAGTATGAATATTAATCTTTATTCGTCTTGTGGCAAAAATTTACAAGGAGTGCTGATCCCAAATAATATGGGAATAATAAAGCTAGGCCGAAGAAGAAAGAGATTAATCTTTCTGAATTCAAATAATCTGCATTCTATTCTGTACAACACCTAATTACCTATTGTAATTTAAATAAATTGAAATCAATTGTATATTTTGTTACTGGCTTCTTATGCAATGTTAACAACTTTAAGAAATACCTATGTATTAAAATTACGTCCAATAAGTGTATCCTTATATGCCTTATTTCCCACGAAAGGGAAGGTTATTGCCATAATCTCCACGCTTGGCAGGTGGGTTGGAGATCGCAGTGCTATAAATATAACAATGGAAAACGCTGTTGCCCATTTTCCAGTCTATATATTTTACCTCGAAGACATTAGTCGCCTTGTACGACACCCACGAGTGTAAGGGGTTGGTGCTATTCTACTCTGCCTACACAGCCAATCCGCCCAACCCGGCCATACTTGTTACACCTACCTATGATGAATAAAAAATTTAAAATCTTGAAATCACAATATCTACACACGCCCACCTTTACATAGGATCAAACGACCCATACCTACTTGTACAACTATAATCTCTGAAGGACCCACCCTCCTCAACGACAAAGGCGCTAGTTCACTCACACCACCAGAATTCCCAAGAAGACGCCAAAAAAAGAAATTAGTACCGATTTACGACACCCGCTGCGTAGGCGGCAGACGGCAGACTGATAATGATTTTCTATTTTCGAACTGTATCCTTGATAGGTAAGCTTCTTACCGTTGCTAGGCGACGCGGCGACACGTGGCAGCCATCTTAGATTTGGGATGTTGACAAATACTATGGAGACGAGAAGCTGTTTTTAGATGGGAGCTGAGTGAGGAAAGTAGAGTGTGTTTTGAAAGACAGCTCTACGGTTATTCTATGGCTTGCGGTAAACTCAAAAATAACAAACGGATTTTTGTGCGGTTTTCTTTCTTTCCAATAGATAAAGTGATACATGAGGACGGTTTGTTGTGGTGTATTTGTTAAGGTTAATTACTACCTGTGCGGAGCCGGAGCGGGTCGCTAGGTTTATTTTAACCCCCGACGAAATATGAGAGGTGGTATACGTTTGACTTGTGTATCTGTGGAGGTGTGTGTCCGTCTGTGGCATCGTATTTTTTTTTATGTTATCTGGCAGGTATACAGGCATGCGGGCCACCTGATGGAAAGGTGTCACCGCCGCCTATGGACATCAGCAACACCAGGGGAGTCACCAATGCGTTGCCCGCCTCTGAAGAGATCTCTAATATACCTCTTGAACGATCCCATGTCACAGTCCAAAGGAAACACTGTGGCTGGGAGCTCATTCCGCATCCGAATCGTACGAGCGAGAAACGTTCTTTCAAACCTTCGCGTGACCTACAGAGGGTCTACGTAGTGAGGATGCGTACCCAGCCCACGGCGGGTGGTGCGATGGCGGAATCGTGCTGTGGGCACCAGATCGAAAAGTTCCTCGGAACACTCCCATTGTACAGTCGATAGAACACACACAGGGAGCCAAAGTCAGTTCGGTTAGTTCTAACTTGCTTGTTTGTATCGTAGCTATCGAACGGACGCAAATGTCCGCATTTCGCTAATAACTCACAGAATATTGAGTTCAATCGTCTCTGGCTTATCGTCGTAGACACATCCCCAAACAAAATTATCTAATGGAGTTGGATAACACGATCTCAGAGGCCAACGCTTTTTTTTTTTAATTTTAATTTTTCCTCTGTAAAGCTTGACCGGCGACAGAGGTGACCTGTCAATGGTGGCGTTAGTTCTGCATTTTATGTAGCAACACTGGAAGCATGTAGTATTCTATGACAGAATTCAAATGCCACCAACAATGCGACATGGATAAGAAGGAACGTGACGGAAAAAGAAACTAACATTACCCTATTCAATTAAAATTAGAATAATGACGTGTCAGAAAAAGAATTAGCGCCCTCCTGCATGGAATTATGATTCTTGTCAAATTTGTCAGCATTTGATGTAGTAGACGTTGAAACCTAAGTTAGACAGTATAAACTAACTCATTTTAAATGGTGTACAATAATTAAGGCGGCTTATTAAGGTTATAGACATTGATCTACTACCAACCGTAGATAAAGCACTTCATACAAAAATGCGCTTGAAATCTGTCGCCTAATTGACTATACATTTGTACGTAGCAATTTATTAGCTAAATGCGTACGCCCGAATCAAAATGTCATTACGTACAGTATCGTATTTACCAAATATCAACTTTTTTTCATACTCATAAAGCTCAAAATGGCTTTTCGCGCTGTGAATAATGGCTGCGACTTCATTTCTTTTTGTGTGCAATTTGTTTTCGCTTTAACGTATACGCATGATAGAGACAACTGACGTGATGTCTGACATTGACAATATGTTTATGATTAAATAATTATTTTTGATGGTTTTTATGTGTATATCGCTATATTTATGCATGATAAGATGTATAATGTGTTTATTCACGCAAAATATGAAATCCCATCCTTTTTTTGTCGTTTAAGGCTAATGTTTCGACAATTTTTGAACGCGCACTTGGGCATGCTTACGTGTCGACGGCTAATGACGGACTACGGAAAAGGACTGCTTGACTAGCGATTAAGCAGTCCTTTCTGGGCCACTTTTCAAGCGTTCATGCGCTATGTACGGTTAGTAATAAATCAATGGTTATAGAATACTCAATAGCATCGAGTTATATTTTCTCTGTATAGTTTATTATTGCCAGTAAAATAAATTTAGTGTACTCGTTTTTCCGCAAAGTGTCAAAGTACCCCTATACAAAATTTTGTTCAGCGATGAAGCCTAATTTTGGTTGAATGATTTTGACTTTTGGTTGAATAAACACGCGTCGGCCACATCGCCGAAATTATATTCAAACATAAATGGAATTTCGTTACCTACCAATAAAGCTAGTCTCGCTGTTATTACAAATATCTTTCTTTGTTATTTTTCAATTTGAAAAGTTACACCCGGTTTCACAAAACTCGAATAAGCATTACCTAACTTCATCATCACAGCCCGTAACAGTCCACTGCAGGGCTTAGGGCCTCTCCCACGAATGGGGAGGTTATTGCCATAATCTCCACGCTTGGCAGGCGGGTTGGAGATCGCAGTGTTTAAATATAACAATGGAAAATGCTGCTGCCCATTTTCCAGACTACGGAGACTCTTGATCTTTTGCCTCGAAAACATTAGTCGCCTTGTACGACACCCATGAGCGTAAGGGGTTGGTGCTATTCTACTCTGCCGGACATCATACGGCCTAACTAGCAAACTCTTATCTTCAGGAATTTATTTATATATTTAAAACTTCATGTCCTGGTACGTACCTACAATGGCGGACTTAAAGCTTCATAGCTTTCTCTACCAGTCAACCGGAACGTTGATCGGAATGGCCTTAACCAATTTGGTCTATTTCAACAAATACCTCCCTATAGACCTCCTCCTCTCCCTAGAACCTCACCTATAGAGGTTTATGTTTAGATTCGCGTTATAATGTTGGTAAACTGTCGAGTGCCACAAACTTTCTGAACCTGTGACGGCGTCGCTGTTATTGACAACAAGTGACAAACAACAACAAAGTGACATTCCAAAATAGCTACTCTTGCAGTTTTGCCTGCTGGGTCAAATAAGCTTGCGGTGGAAAATAGAACGCAACTATAATTTTTGGCGATGCCTAGGGTCTAAGCAGCGTCCAATCCACATCCTATTTGTACTATCTACCATATTTTTTGTATCTGTACTTGTGTTCTCTGGTGTGCAATAAAGAGTTTTGTATTGTATTGTATTGTATTGTATCCTAACAAGTAAGCGTTACCTAACGACGATAGTTATTTCCTAGCGGTTGGTGAGACGTATTTTCGTCTTATGCAATTTGTAAGTACCTTTTTTTATGTTATACGGCAGACAAACAGGCAAGCGGGCCACCTGATGGAAAGCGGTCACCGCCGCCTATGGACATCAGCAACATCAGGGGAGTCACCAATGCGTTGCCCGCCTCTAATCCCAAATTCCCACCCCATGGAGAACTGGAAACCTAAACCTATTAGGACAACGGATTTAGGCGACTCTTGAACAATTATTGTTCATAGTCCAAACAATAAACTGTCGATTAATAATATATTCAACACAGAAAATGTATAGTATGATAAATTGTGAACCAAACTTATCGATAACAAGTTAACAAGCGTTCAAAATTCCAATAAATACCTATTAGAAACGCCCGCGCTCCAATACCCCAGTAATTTGTGTTGTCACACTCAGAGTGAAGCATTGAGTACCAGGGACCCTCAACAGTTGGCTTCGTTTCTATCCGCTTATGGTACAGGAGTGCGCAGAAGCGTTATCAATATTTTACTATCAATAATAAAATATACTTGGACAATTCATGCAGCGCCATCTACTACATCCCAAAAAAACGAAGCTTGTGTAATGGGTGCTAGATAACTGATAAACTACTTATGTACTTTTGAATACATATTTATTGTACATATTGCACTCAGACCCGTAACAGAAATTAAAATTCATCATCAATTCATTTAAATGAGCGTTTTTTTGTAGCGTCGGTGGCCGAGCGGTTAGAGTATACGCCTCGTAAGCCAGATATCCCGGGTTTAAATCCCGCTCCGGCCATGTACCAATGACTGTTTTCTGAGTTATGTACATTAGTTGAATACTAACCGATGCTCTTACGGTGAGGGAAAACATCGAGATGAAATCTGCACATTCAGGCGACTGAATGTGTAACCATGATCCAATCTGGTCCGGTTCCCTTGGTAGCAGGGTCATGGAGGTCAGATGGCAGTCGCTCCACTGCACCTGACCGGCCAAATTCTGAATCATGGTCAAGGCGGACCCCGGGCCCTCATGCGCGAGAGCACAACCGGGACATTAACGCCAAGATGATTATTTTTATATATTCATTTAAATTTCTGCTCGGGCGGGAATCGAACTTGGGACCTCTGTGTGGGAGAGCGGCATGTAAACCAACTGCACCACTCAGGTCGTCAATCAATATTTGACAACACTTGATCATCTTGGTGCTGGTACTTGTCAATGTCACTGTCAGTTTGACGTGCGCTTACCGCCCTCAGCCCCGCATCGACGATGCCGCGGGCGTGAATGAATTATAAATAATAGCTACAAATAACAACAAAGAACAGAAAATACTCATAATACAATTCGTCAAATCGTCTGTTGGTCGTATACATGTCAATATTTTTAAACATTTTACGCAAATAAATAATATACCTATTATTTACTATACTCCATTTTTTTTAAATACTGAGGGTGAATACGACATGCTCATTGGTTCATTCAAATTAAGTATTAGGTGGCTTTCACGGCGTGGATTGAATGGTGGATGGGATTGGTGGTTGTTGTGAACGCTAGCTTGTAACCAATAAAAAAGGCAAACATTATCCAAGTACTTTATAGTTAAAAAATATAGAGTAAGTCTAGTCGACCTGGCGCGACTTCGTTCGCGTATACCTTTACCGAACCTTTTTTCTAACTTATAAACCTTCCTGTTCAATCACTCTATCAATTGTTGAAAACCGCATTAAAATACGTTACGTAGTTTAAAATATCTAAGCGCATAAAGACGGACAGCGGAAAACGACTATGTTTTATACTATGTAAAAATACATTATCACAATACTACTACTGAGGCCCCGTCTATACGTCGCCGCTTACAAACCGGGTAGTAAACGCTTAGGCGTCGTTCCCGCATAGGCACCGCGTAGCAACCGGACAGAACAAGCAGTCTTATTGGCTAGCACACGACGTGGTGACTATGCGGGTGTGATACTATTACTGTGCGGTGACTATACGAGCGCTGCGCGTTTGTTTACAAATAATATAATGAGCTTTCTGCTATTAGTATAAAATCCAAAATTGCATACACATTGGGGCAGAATCGTGCAGAAATCGTGTATAACCCGCGTCACGAAAGAAGAGACTTGTCAAATGGCAGTGGAGGGGATTTCGCGCAGGTAATCGTATGTAGCGCAAGTCGAACCACGTGACCCGCCAAGTCTCTTCTTATTTGACACTAGTTATACCTACGTCCTTTTTAATAATACGACAGACAAACAGGCAAGCGGACCACCTGACGGAAAGTGGTCACCGGCTCCTATGGACATCCTAACAATTATTTGATTTCAATGATTGGAATTGTTACTTTTGCGATTACGCGTGATAGATGTAATAGTTTCAATTTATTGCAATAAAACTTTGTGAGCTACTGAGCCCAAGAAATTGATGCAACGTAATCGCAAAAGAAACAATTTCAATAATTGAAATCAGTGAATTGTTTGCAACATATTACTATTCATCATCATCACAGCCTGTAACGGTCCACTGCAGGACTTAGGGCCTCTCCCACGAAAGGGGAGGTTATTGCCATAATCCACGCTTGGCAGGCGGGCTGGAGATCGCAGTGTTTATATATAACAATGGAAAATGCTGCTGCCCATTTTCAAGATTACGGAGACTCTCGATCTTTTGCCTCGAAAACATTAGTCGGCTTGTACGACACCCATGAGTGTAAGGGGTTGGTGCTATTCTACTCTGCCGGACACCACACGGCCATATACGTTTATATTTTATTTCATTAGAGTAGTTAATTATGTTTATGTATTTTAGTGGGTATTCTATATCGCTCACGTCGATATGCTTTACGAGTACTTATCACACCTCTCTTCTGCAGGCCTGCGGGAAGTAATAATTTTATAAATAAGTAGTGCTTGTTGTGTCATTTATATGTATTTCACTATGTATTTTATTGTGTACAATAAAGTCATCATCATCTTGGCGTTAATGTCCCGGTTGTGCTCTCGCGCACGAGGGCCCGGGGTCCGCCTTGACGAAAATGAAAAATGAAAAAGTATTTACGGTTAGTTAGTTAGTAAAAGTATAAAGGATTACGTTAATAAATCTCTTTTGAAAAGTCAAAAATGTAACGGAAAACAAAGGGAAGTTAAGCGAGCTCATCCAGGTAGGGGGCGACGCATGCAGACCGATCAGCGCGTACGAGGGCTCACTCCGGCGAGACTCCGGGCACCGATACGCGCCACGCACATAACCGCCTAGGCGAATCATGTGCGGCGCGCGCCCGGCCCCAGCCAGCCCGCCGACGCTCACACCCGCACGCACCAGCCGGCCTACCCGACGTTGATCCAGGATTTGGTAGGTCAGGTAATTACAGTAGATCGACTGCCATCTGACCTCCATGACCCTGCTACAAGGGGAACCTGACCAAATTGGATCATGGTTACACATCCAGTCGCCTGAATGTGCAGGTTTCATCACGATGTTTTCCCTCACCGTAAGAGCATCGGTTAGTATTCAACTAATGTACATAACTCAGAAAACAGTCATTGGTACATGGCCGGAGCGGGATTCGAACCCGGGATCTCTGGCTTACGAGTCGTATACTCTGATCGCTCGGCCACCGACGCTCTTGCATTGTGTGCAATAAAGTGTTAAATAAATAAATAGTTACGTCATTACCCTGTAGGCACTTATTTTTTTATTTTATACGGCAGACGAACAGGCAAGCGGGCCACCTGATGGAAAGTGGTCACCGCCGCCTATGGACATCAGCAACACCAGGGGAGTCACTGATGCGTTGCCCGCCTCTGAAGAGACCTCTAATATACCTTTTAACTTACATTTATTTATTTATTATTTATTTTATTTAACAGTTTATTGTACACAATATAACAAATACAGAGAGTACAGATTACTTATGACACAACAGGCACTACTTATCTCTAAAAGAAATCTCTTCCAGTAGGCCTACATTACATCTGTATGGGCTATGTATCTAACACACACAACGCTCCACAATTCCACCCATACCCATCCACCACACGAAATGCAATAATCAATTTTAATATTAATTTCTGAAACACTCTCGCGCGCACCTGTACCTTTTATTCACGAGACCCCTGGAGGTTTTATTTCTGGAGGGTTCGCAAAAAAACCATTACCATCGGTTGGTTGCTACCCTACCGTGACGACCTGAGTGGTTCAATGGTCAACATGCCGGTCAGCAAGAGGTCTCGGGTTCGATTCCCAGCCGGGCAGAAGAAATAGAAATGATGAATTTTAATTTCTGTTAAGGGTCTGGGTGTTCTATGTATAATAAGTATGTATTTAAAAGTATTTAAGTAGTATATCAATTATCTAGCACCCATAGTACAAGTTTTGCTTACTTTGGGGCTAGATGACGCTGTGTGAATATGTCCACGAATATTTATTTATGATTAACCGATGCTCTTACGGTGAGGGAAAATTGAATGTGCAGGTTTCATCGTGATGAAACCTGCACATTCAGGCGACTGGATGTGTAACTATGATCCAATCTGGTCTGGTTCCCCTGGTAGCAGGGTCATGGAGGTCAGATGGCAGTTGCTCCACTGTAATTACCTGACCTGCCAAATCCTGGATCATGGTCAAGGTGGACCCCGGGCCCTCGTGCGCGAGAGCACAACCGGGACATTAACGCTGAGATGATTATTTATGATTATTTTATTTGTTTATTATTATATTTACCCTAGTTATAATGAGTGTTGTAATTAGGGTTCTCATAACACAGTCCAGTAGGCCTACTGGAAGATATATCTTTTAGGGATATGTAGTGCTTGTTGTGTCGTAACTAATCTGTACTTTCTGTATTTGTTATCTTTGTACATAAACTGATAAAAAAAATCCTTTGTCACTAAATATAACTAGTCTACTACATTTTGGGTCAAGGTACCATACAATATACTGTTGGAACCTACCCTTTAATTATAATTTTTAAATATTTTATACAATATAACACTCTTGTTGAAGATCGGCTTACGACGCAAGGATGCCGAAGACCGGGCGAAGTGGAGAAGATTGAGTCGGAAAGCGGACCCTGGCAGAGGCCGGGATAGGCGCTAGGACGACGACGACCCTTGTTGAAGATCCTTTCGCTATTCCACCGTACACACTTAATGAAGATGTTAATTTTTTTTATTACGTATGTAGGTTTTTTACTGTAAGCAGCTTTTGTTATACCCTAAGAAAGTGTTGCCGCTGTAT
Organism: Blastobasis lacticolella; assembly: GCA_905147135.1. Taxonomy (NCBI): domain Eukaryota; kingdom Metazoa; phylum Arthropoda; class Insecta; order Lepidoptera; family Blastobasidae; genus Blastobasis; species Blastobasis lacticolella. The sequence continues at coordinate 4,174,370 of LR990067.1, forward strand.
TGGTAAAAATAGTAGATTTGGCTACTATACCTATATTTTTCCAGTAGTATATAGTATCTTGATCAAAAATATAGTAGTATTCTATATTAAATAGTAGATTTGGCAACCCTAGTTGCTGTTGCTGGAATTTATAACATTTCAAAATGGCGATGAATCCAATAAATTTATGGCACTGCACCTAAACCGTATATCGTTCGTAAACCTAGTCGAGGAGGCGAATGAAGAAACGTATCCGCAACTAATGTGAACGAATGTGGTTCCTGGACTATAGATTCTAGTTTGTCTTCGTTAAAGGTATGGTCGAGTCCAGGGCCGTATTATACGTACTTGAGTACGCGTCAAGTGTTGTTATGAGGAATAAAATGTATGTAGGTATTTTCACACCTATTTGGACACCAAAACTTATTTATTTATTTATTTAACAGTTTATTGTGCACAATACTTACTAGTCTGCTCATGGCTTACTTGAATATTACTTAGTTAACTTATTAAGTAACATAACTTAGTTATAGAAAAAGGGTTTCCGATAGCACAGGATATCCTAGTTTGGGACACAGGGACTCCATATTAAACCAAATACAACCAGTATTAAATAAAGTACTCAGCAATGTAAGTAGATCATAAGACAATGTTAATTAATTGTCTCTTTCTACATAATTATTTGTAATTGGTTGGTTGACAAGCAAAGCAATAAAGGTTATTTATTTATATTTATTATTTTATCTCTTTATTGTGGATAAATACGTCTAAGATTATGAAGGTACGCGCTCAGAGTTCAGCGCCCGATTTCTACTAATTTTCGAATGGCTCAATTAGATCTCAATTGGTTCTCAAAGGAAGTTTGACTCGTTTTTGGTATTCTTCTACTGTACAAATTTGAGACCACTTTCAGACCACCGACCAGTGGATTTCCAGTGACATTCCACTAAACTGCCATTGGAGTATTTACTAGGAAGATTGTAAGTCGATTGTGTACTATGACGACAGACCCGTAGACTACTAGGTAGATTTTAGAAGGCAACACCATTATCTATTCTACTGAGTGTCTGAGAGAAATCTAAGAAAATCTACTGAGTTAAAATATTATTATTATTTTACTCTCTATTGTACACAATAAAATATAAAGGAAAAAATAATTTTAAACGACACAACAGCACTAATTATTACTAAAAGGAAATTTCTTCCATCTATTTTAGTCTTTGATCTTTTTTATTAAATAGCAACGTAGCAAATATTAAATTCCTAGCTACACTACGATGTTTGCGAAAACATCGCTATTTACAAACACTTTATTGCTAATTCTAGACATTCATCATCACAGCCCATAACAGTCCACTGCAGGACTTCGGGCCTCTCCCACGAGAGGGGAGGTCATTGCCATAATCTCCACGCTTGGCAGGCGGGCTGGAGATCGCAGTGCAGTTGATGTAAATCTACCCAGAAAGATGCTGCTGCCCATCTTTCAAATTTGTCCCTTAGTCGCCTCTTACGACACCCACGGGAAGAGATGGGGTGGTGCTATTCTTTGAGGTGGCGGCACCACACACCACTAGACATTCTACACACATAATTCTAGACATTATTGAGCAGATATTTATCCTGTATTCATAAAATAATATAGTATTGTTACCTATTATTTCCGTTATATTTTCGGTACCTACTCTGGCACTACTTACGGCTAACGTAATTATTTACCTCTTCCCAAAGGTTGTCTGGAAGAGATCGCTATAAGCGATAAGACAGCCATTATATATTATATAATATTGTTTTCTACCTCTTTTATTTTTGATGTGTGCAATAAAGAGTTTTTACTTATTTACTTTCTTTTTATACACAAACACGCCATTATGATACAATACGGTAAAAGAGATGTACAAAGGCGAGCTTAACTCATAAATTGAGTTTTCTACCAACAAACCTTGGGGCAATAGGAACAGGTTTTTATAGGAGCAGGTTTTCATAGGAACAGGCTTACTTACTTACCTCAGGCCTTAATACGGCCCTGCCCTGGCGTAGAGAAATGGTTTTGCCAAACACGAGTTGACGTGAAGGCTTATGCGCTATTATTGAGGCGCAATATCTCGAAGCGTCTCGTTATATTGACAGCTCTATACCTTTATAGCTCTATATATCTCATCTTTTATTTATTTATTTATTTATAAGATGTCAAGAATAATGCCTGTCGGCATTGGCAGGGGCGTTGGTGGCCTATAAAGTAAAGTAAAGTATAACACGTTTATTGTACTCAGACACACGGCACAACATTCAAAGATATTCATAAAGAAAAAAAAGTAAAACAGAGATATGAACGAAGAAAAACTATACTCTAATCTCGTTACCTGTGCCATGTGAAGAGTGCAATGGGGTCACACTCAGCATATGCCACGACACTAACCTGCACTTTCGGGCGACTGAACGTGTCACCATGATCTGGTCAGGTTCATAACAGGGTCACGGAAGTCAGACGGCAGTAGCTCCACTGTAATTACCAGACCTACCAAATCCTGGATCATGGTCAAGGCCTACCTAGGCCCCCAGGAATGGTCTGGATGAGTACCTATACCGTTAGGTGGTATTCAGGGTCTGACGATGATGGCGGAAGGTGGCCGTATGAACTACTGAACGCAACAAGAAAACAATCGTTTTTTTTTTTTTGTTTTTTATGTCATACGGTAGGCAAACAGGCAAGCGGGCCACCTGATGGAAAGTGGTCACCACTGCCTATAGACATTAGCAACACCAAGAGTATCGCTAATGCGTTGCCCACCTCTATAACACGTTGCTCTGGCAGCAAAAAGCAAATGCCACTCCACTGCCAAAGCCACGGTTCCCCAAATCCCCACCCCATGGAGCACTGGAAACCTTACTCACCGGCTTACTAATCGTGTTGGAATGTCTCTTTGGAATGGTCTTGAATGTAAAACGCGCGTCGAAAGCTTGTTTATGTTTATAAGATAATTCAAAACATACCATAAAAACCGTAGTACCACAACACATCTTGAGTATACCCACTTTTGTTGAACCAAACCCTTCCGCACTCTTATCCCTTCATAAACATATCACATAGTACGTAGCTACGCCTAGGTACATACAACTTTATGTTGTGCAAACCGCAAAGGGATTGTATTCCTATACAGCCAAGGGTATCCCCACTGAGCCGGATGTATTTCTCGAGATTTCCAGCTAGAATAACCGCACAGGGGGCACAGGGACGTATTTGGGCTTACTGTGGCCCCGGGACTAGGGTTGCCAAGTTTTCAAAGATTAAATATTTACGGGTTCAGTAGCCATAGAAATATTGTGACAGTTAATTAATAAAAAAAAATTTAGTATTTTAAATATTAATTAATTAATTTAGCATCATTTTTTCCTACTGTGCACGTCATTACTTATTTATTTATTAACTGCATTTAATTATCACGATCGCTGCTGTAGGCCTGTTGGAAGAAATTTATTTTTAGAAATAAGTTGACCTGTTGTGCCTGATATATTCTGTCATATAGGTTTGTGACAATCTTGCGTACAATAAATTGTTTAATAAAAGTATAAATTATATATTATTATTATTATATATTATATTATTTTTGGGTGATAAGTAATTTTAAGGAACGGTTTAAAATTATTTTACAATCTAATTCATCTAGTTCATCACAGAAAATACGGCTGTGAAACTTGTAAAAGCTTTATGAATATGAGAAAATCTTGATTCAATAGAGTTACCATCGGACTCACAGATTGCTGCAGTCATTGCTGTAGATGAACACTTGTTGCCGTTTATCCCCTGGTAGCAGGGTCACGGAGGTCAGATGGCAGTCGCTCCACTGTACTTACCTGATTGCCAAACCCTGGATCATAGTCAAGGCGGACCCTCGCGTTCGAGAGCACAATCGGGATATTAACGCCAACATGATCATTATTTTTGTTATCAAATTTGTTATCGGAGTTAGTATAATTAAAATTCAGGACGTATTCCATTTTACGGTGAGTGATATTGATAACAACTTTGTTGATAAAATATAGTAGTTTCGCCTACTATATATTCCTATATACAACATGTAGTTCTTCAAGAAAGGGGTGAAAAGGTTTTTACGGGGTCGGCAACTCGTGGGTGATGCTGACAGCTTACCATCAGGCGGGCCGTAAGCTTGTTTGCCACCTTAGTGGTATAAAAAAAATACATAATAGTAGGCGAAGACCTAAAACAGTAGTATACTATTGTATAGTAGGGTTGGCAACTCTACCCGTGACCTTTTAGTTCGAGGATGGGCGGTGGCCTTTGTAAATACAGTCCCTCTGGACACGAAGGCGGACACCAAAGCTGTAAACACAAGGGTTCGTTTTATCTACATCTAAAATAGGACAAGTTTTATTCCACAAATCTTAATTAATATCAGCAATTCATAACTGACAATTATCATATATCATGTAAATAGTGTAAAACAATAGCGGACCCTGGCAGAAGCCGGGACTGACCGCTCGGATAATTATGATGAGTGTATTATAATAGAATGGCCATTGCTCCATCGACAAGAGTACAACTCTTAAATTATATGATGTTCTGTATGTAGATATGTAAATAAATAAATAATCAAAGTAAGAAAAGATTGTGTTATGGGTGCTAGATAACTGATAAACTACTTATATACTCTCTTTTAAATACATACTTATTATACATAGAATACCCAGACCCATAACAGAAATTAAAATTCATCATTTCCATTTCTGCCCGGCCGGGAATCGAACCCGGGACCTCTTGCATGGCAGACCGACATGTTGACCACTGAACCACTCAGGTCGTCATGTGTGTATGTTTAGCTCGTTTGAACTACGAATCGGATTCTAATGTCGTTTTTAACAATATATGGAGTAGTTTAAAAGGAAGGTTTATAGAGTAGAACAAAACACCAACGAAGTCGTGGTGGGCCACCATAAAATTTTATGTTAAATGATTTATGAATGTGGAAGATGATTACAATATGGAGTTCTTCAAGAAAGGGGTTAAAAGTAAAAGGTTTTTACGAGGTCGGCAACGCGTGGGTGATGCCCCTGGCATTGCAAACGTCCATAGGCTGCGGTGACTGTTTACCATCAGGCAGGCCGTAAGCTTGTTTGCCACCAGTGGTATAAAAAAAAGAAGCGAAAGAGGTTTTCCAGGACCGTAGCAAGTGAAACAATGTGGCCTAAGCCTGCAGGAAAAAGGCCTTATGGCTCTGAGTATATATGTAAACTCATATGGGCAACCCCATATACTTCTCTATCCATCCATTTTCCATATTGGGACCCATCGTGACGTACCATCAGGTGAAAGGTCATATGTCTTCTATCGTTCGTATATCTAGATAAATACTAAATATTACAATATCAATCATTTACAATAACAAGAAACATTTATGAGTAAAAGCGACCTTATCGATAAGCGATATTTTCCAGGCAACCCTTACAGAAATTGAGACAGGAATTTTACAGCACGTTGTGTTGAGTCTCAGGATACAAGATAATGCGTTATGCATTAGTACACTCATTCATGTGCATTTATTTTAGGTATTGATTTTTTCGCTAACCGATAGACAAATAGGCAAGACCACCTGACGGGAAGTGGTCACGGCTACCTTTTGACATTAGCAACACCAGATCCCCAATGTGTTAGCCACCTCTTAAACTCTGGGACAGGTTGCTCTTGCAGTAAATATACAAATGCTAGGCGCCTCCACTGCCAAAGCCGAAGTTTCCATAGCAATCTGGTGACCTAACTCATCTGTAACAAAACTCATTCATAGTAAAAACTTTAACTTTATTGTAACACAAAAAAGCAAATGTTTACTTACACCTAATACTTATTTATTATTTATTTATTGCTTCATAAGTTACATAATTACATATTGCTTCATACTTACGAAAACAAAAATAAAAATCCCTAACTTCAGTACCTTACAGCGTAAAATACAGACAGGTACCCCGTTTGATGGCAGGAAATGTAAAACGTATCCAAGATAGCTCTTTCCTTGACCTACTTCTGCCAAACAGTAATCAAAGGCCGTCTATGCTTTAATAATTGCTACAAAAGGTAAGGTAACTTAATAATTGAATTGAGAACGGTAGCTAGCTTGAATTACTGACCAATTAAGGTTTCTGTAAGTCAATAAGAGCGTCTGTGGCCGAGCGGTTAGGGTATCGGACTCGTAAGCGAGAGGTACTTGGTTCGAATCCCGCTACGGTCGTGTACCAATAACTTTTTCTGAGTTACGTACATTAGTTGAATACTAACCGATGCTCTTACGGTGAGGGAAAACATCGTGATGAAACCTGCACGTTAGGAGACTGAATCAACCATGATCCAATCTGGTCAGGTTCCCCTGATAGCAGGGTCACGGAGGTCAAATGGTAGTTGCTCCACTGTAATTATCTGATCTGCCAAATCCTGGATCAAGGTTTACCCCGGACCCTCATACACGAGAGCACAACCGGGACCTTAACACCAAGATGACCACCACTTTAAAAAAAAAAACATATTGGCGTTAATGTCTCGGCTGTGCTCTCGCTCACGAGAGCACGGGGTTCGCCTTGACCATGATCCAGGAGTTGGCAGATCAGGTAATAACGACCACCACTTATTATCGTTCCTAAAAACTCAGTGCGAATATTTCCCTAGGAAATAAATTCTTAGTCTGTCGCTGTTTTTATTTTTAACCTGCTAGAAAATTCCATAAATATTTCAAACGCAGAACAGTTTCCTGGAAAAGTCCTCTCTGTTTCCAAGTAGTGCTACCGTTATTATCCAATGTTTCCACAGTGCACGTCATCACCTGCTGTGTTCCCACGCTCTCAGCTTTGAGATTATTTTTAGAAATTTCCGCTACCCTCCCCTTTGAGGTACAGGTGTGGACTCAGGGAATTTTTCCATGGGCCATATAATTCCATGGAAGAATGTGAATTTCTCTTAAATTTTTCAACTTCTCTACAATTAGTTACGCACAGGTATGAACTCAGGTAAATTTTCCATGAGGTTTCCCTCATGGAAAATTTACCATTTGTTCATTTTACCATTGTATTTCAGGAATAAATTTCAAAAATATTAGCTTGTGACACTCTAATAATCTCTGCCTTCACCTGTGGAATACGGGCGTGAGTGTATATGTATACAGGGTGTTATATAATATATGTATGAAGCCGTGAACCGGATGGAGTGCTAAATATATGAAAACGATAGGTACGAAAATTCCACGTACGACAGAAATAATTGTCCTATCGTTTTAATATGTTTAGCACTCCATCCAGTTTACGGCTTCATACATATATTATGTAACACCCTGTGTATCTCAGCAGGAAAGGTCCATTTATTCCCGGTGGTACACACTGGGAACGTACAGTCAGCTGCAGAGATATCATATAATGTATGCTAGGGGTTCATTCACTCTTTAGCATCGACTGGACGAACTGGGTACCTACGATTGAAAATAAAGTTTTCAGTCATCCCCAAAGTTCTAGACTGTTGATAATTAAGTATTTTGTATACTCCCAGACTTATAGAGTCTAGTGTATGAGTATAGTGGGTCGTCGTCTGCGGGAGAATGGTTTGGGTCCATGTTCGGGGTCCTACCTCGTGCAGTGGATTTCATTGGCGATTCAGCGTGGCAACGCGGCTTCGATAATGGGCACTTTTGGGCGTGGTGCTACTTGGGGAGGGCTATTCGAATAGTCATTGTCGTTCTTTCACGATGTCTGGTGACTTATGCAGGTTATTTTAGTTCTGTTGCTGGTTTTTCTTTTTCCCATTTCTTTGACGATACTTTATTTACTACCCGCATTGACTACCCGCATTTTGGACGAAGCATTACTGTGAATTACATTGTGTTGACGGTTGTATTATTATTTAATCATATTGACATTTGTTGACATTAATTTATTTTATAATTCAAATGTATTACTTATTTTACAATAAATGGATTATCTTTATAGAGTCTTCTATTTTGTCATCTGCAAGGTGAATATTTTATAGCACGACGCCATTAGCGTTCAGCCGGACCACTGGCTAAGGACCGTCATAAATTAGGATGGAAGTGCTTTCGTTGCAAACGATGGGGGAAACCGTTACTAAGACGCCGGACACGCAGTGCCCAAGGGACAGTTTACCCTTCACGATTAGGTCGTCGAAAGTCGACCTTGAAGTAGCAAGGCGATAGTCCGAGTAGCATGTCTTCGGAAAATGTTGTGGACAAAAAAATGTATAAAATAATCTAGGTAAAAAAAATAAAATTTAACGGATTTAGATTGGATTTTTAATAATTTTTATATCAAGTGAAAATTTACACAAAGAAATTTGTATTATTTATTAAATAATGATGTGGATGACGGAATATTTGAGTGGCGATCAGCTCTATGCGGCCGTCAAAATGACCCAAATTGACCAATCACAGAGCCGTATTGAACGCAGTGCGTTCACTTAGCAAAGGGCAGCTGACGATGGCTGTAAGAAAGCGTAGTAATGCTACTTTACTTAGATACAAGGAATAAAAATATCTATATATTGTCTTGGCGTTAATGTCCCGGTTGCGCTCTAGCTCGCGAGGGCCAAGGGTTCGCTCCACGACCCAGGATTTGGCTGATCAGGTAATTACAGTGGAGCAAGCCATCTGACCTCCGTGAGCCTATTAGAGGAACCTGTCCAGATTAGATCATGGTTACACGTTGGTCACGATGTTGTCCCTCGTAAGAGCAGTATTCAACCACAAGTAAATTTGGGTCAACTTTATCGGGAAAGCGCTATCTATAGGTTAAAAAAAATCATACTTGTCATAACGATTAGAATTTATCTATAATCCGAAATATGTACACTCGAACCTATCGATGAAGATAGCTAACTTTATGAATTCAGCTGTCAAAATAACGAATTCTTCGTTAGAATATAACGAGCAAATTTGACAGTCCGCAAAGCTTACAATAAATCGTTAGCAAATCATAAAATAGTTACGTCACAGAGTATTACTTTGACGTTGACAAATTGTGAATTGACAAGTAAACGAATATATGCTGCAAATATATAGGTTTTTATTTCCATAGATTAGTAACATTACAAGGATTTTCTTCTTCAAACGTTTAAAGAAAAATTGCAATAATGTAACAAAACAATAGATAGGACAGTTTCTGGTATTTTAAAGAGATTAATGATACCTTTTGTGATATTTTTGCGTATGATGCTTGCAACTGCGTCGAAATATCGGGCTACTCGTAAACAAAGGTACTCGGTGGGAAACCCGGAACATACCTTTAAAATGTGTGATAATAACAGGGACAGTTTAAAACAGTTTCTGGTAGTTTCTTACAAATTTTAACTGGGGATTATTTATAATTATAAAAAACGTTTTTTTTTTATAAATGCCCTAAACATCAGGGAGGTTTTATAAGTAGTATCATTTCTCCATGGAAGGACGGAAGTGTGAAAACGGTTTTTCGTTAGCCTAGGGAGCTGATAAATTTCGATTTTGCACTTTATCTTTACATCACTTGCATTTGAGCTCTAGCGATCGTTACGGCAACCGAATAATTTCAATAATTATTAACGATTTATAGTTTAAGAAAGAAAGAAAGAAAGAAAATATTTATAACAAAGGACGCCACGACATGATTATTTACATTTAACACAAAAAAAGTACATGAAACACGAAGACAATTGTAGGGTTCCCAGTGGCATTTGGCATTGTTATGGCCGCTTGCCGCGAACCACAACGCTGGTTTTCAGCGGGCCCCGTAGTTTACGATGCTATCTTATTCAAGCTTACGGCTTACCTGATGGTGCACAGTCACCGCAACCTATGGATGTTTGCACTACCAGGGGCATCACCCACGCGTTGCCGACCCCGTTAAAACCGTTATTTTATTTTACTTACATTACAAACATTTATAACAGCGAGACCATTAACAGGTGCTCGCTAACTATGTCGAGACTGATCCGATTTGCAAGGACCTAGGGCTCTGTTTTTTTAATCGCTCGCATCGATTCGAACGGTTTCAATGACAAGAGTGATTTTATAATTTGTAACGTAACGATATTATCGTGGATGTTACGATAAATCGGGGGGAGGTGGCATAAAAGGGACACATATAGAAAGGGATAAGTCAAACAACATTTTTGTTCTGTGGCAACCCCTAAGCACAACCATTCGCACCTAAAACGTCACACTCCTGTCATATTAAATTATGTCCCTTTGCCACCTCCCCCCTATATCGTAACGTCCACGATAATATCGTCACGTTACAAATTCTAAAAGCGCCCATTCAGCATCAAGCGTCAAAATATAGAATTTTTCATGCCGAATTTTAAATGGAAATCCGTCCGAATCAGGGCGAGCGATTTAAAAATAAGAAGGTCCGTAGTAAGTCAGGTGCCACTCTGTCTACCTGCCCAACTCAAGAAGCATCACGTAACCGTCGCAAACATCCACAATCTAGCCATCAGTATTCATAGCCCCTGTGCTTTGGTTTACTGCCGTCCTAAAAGCTCGGCCACCGTAATATGGCCAGTTAGACATTCAATAAACCATTTGAGAAGATAATAATAGGTTTGTGGTACGCCGTTACAGTTTTCCTTGAAGGTTGGTGTGTAGTTTACGGTAGTTTATGGTTGGATAATATTATGTGATGCGACGTACTATAACATAGACCCGTTTTCACAAATAATTCTTGTCTAAGTATAGAGAGTGTCAGTGGCTAATGTAAGCGAGAGGCACAGGGTTCTAACCTTACAGTTGCCATCTATCAATGACTCTTTTCTGAGTTATGTAGTAGACTGAATGTGTAAATGATCTGGTCAATATGGCCAGGTTCCCCTGTTATCAGGGTCACGGAGATAAATAAATAAATAAAATAAATAAATAATTTGTGGACAAATTCACACAGCGCCATCTAGCCCCAAACTAAGCAAAGCTTGTACTATGAGTGCTAGATAACTGATATACTACTTAAATACTTTTTTAAAATACATACTTATTATACATAGAACACCCAGACCCGTAGCAGAAATTAAAATTCATCATTTCAATTTCTGCCCGGCCGGGAATCGAACCCGGGACCTCTTGCGTGGCTGACTGGCATGTTGACCACTGAACCACTCAGGTCGACCAATGACTCTTTTCTGAGTTATGTAGGTACATTAGTTGAATGCTAACCGATGCTTTTACGGTGACTGAATGTGTAAATGATCTGGTCAATATGGCCAGGTTCCCTGTTATCAGGGTCACGGAGATCCGATGGCAGTCGCTCCACTGTAATTTCCTGATCTGCCAAATCGTGGATCATGGTCAAGGCGGGCTCTAGGGCCTCGCGCGCGAGAGCACAATCGTGTATGACACAATAGATTATGAGAAACGACGATATTTTAGTTTATGTCAAGTGCTATTACGGATCCAAAAAACCAGCCCTATCACAGCGGTAGCTCAGTAATGTTCCATCGGTAAATCCTTGAAATTCTACAAATATTGGAACAACTTTACTATAATATTGTTCTCCTTGTTTCAGGATATCGACTATGAGGGGTTCCGGTGGTTCTTGGATACCTTCCTGGAGGTTTCCACGCCAGATGAACTATCCAGGTAAGAAAGGAAACATTGAAATAATTTTGATTGACGATGCTTAGGTATTAGACTGTGAGGATTATATTCTAGATTATATTCTCCGTTATCGAGTACAAGAAACATTCCATTTTGTAGCGATTGTAGACATTTTCACACTTTTTGGTGACTTTAATGTGTCTGAAAAGCGAAACTGCCAAGAGGATGTGAGTCCGGTTTTTTACTACTCTGTTTACGGTTTTTAAGTACCATCAGGCAGGCCGTAAGCTTGTTTGCCCCCTTGGTGGTATAAAAAAAAACTATCGCTATGAAGTCGAAGTTTGGGTTACTAAAAAAATTAATTTTGTGCCACTTTGTGCGCGGCCAATGTTTTGTGGGTCTCCTAAACGTCTGCTATTGCTACAAAGAGGTATTTTCCTTGTACTCGATAATGTAGGATAACCTATGTCACCTTCACAGTTCATATTAGAATTAGAATGTACTTATGCATGAACTGTAAATTCAAACTCACGTAAACTTTCATAACTATGCTCTGTTATTATTACTATTAGAATTATTATATTAGAATTATAATATATTACTTTAGAACAATTTCTTCAGTACGTTGTCGTAAAGCGTACGGCATTTGATCTCAACAATAAGATTACAAAAATTGAAGATATTAAGTACTCACTTGAGTCGCAATCATTGGGGAAAACCGGATTTAGGTATATTAGCTCGTAAAACTATATCTGTTTAAGTAGACGTTTTGCGAAGAGGCAAGATGGCTGTTGGCTGTCAAACTAAATGTCAAAAATATGACATCGGAAGTAGTTGCGACGTTTGTAAATGTTGCCAGTGTAAAGCAGAAGTTTGCGTTTGGTTGCGTTGATTCTTATTTTGACATTGTAACGTGTTATGACTAACTAATATTATTAATTATTTGTAGTGACATGGTTATTTTGGAGATTTATAAATTTTGTTGTGGTCATTTCAATAACAATTAGATTCATTATGTTTCTAATATTGCATGCCAGATACTGGTAAAGTGTGAGAAGCGAGTATAAAAATTGTAACATCTACCATGCACCACATTTTAGAGCAATAAATCATTCATTCATTCATTCATTGTGCTTGCATCAGAGCGTCGTCGCTTCTTATAACACTGGCCTTATGCCTGATTTACATTGACAAGGGACATTGACGAGTGAGGAGTGACTGTTTACACTACAGCTAGTCCAGTGCCATTTCTTTGTCGAAAAGGACGAACAATGTCAACAATCACGTACAATTTACTGAAAATTTTCTTAATACTTAATTGAGGTGTTAAGTGCTGCGCAGGGTTGAGCGGGCGCGCATGTGGTGCATGCCACAAAAATATAAAGCGCTAGCTTGCAAGGCAGCTTGCAAGACAAGTTGACTCGCTACTGTCAATCAGTTTACATCACTGCACTTACCTACTTTGCTAAACACTCATCATCATTATTATATCAGCCTAAAGACGCCCGCTGTTGGGCATTAACCTCCCCCAGAGATCTCCAAAAAGGTCAGTCTTGTACATTCCGCATCCAGCTGGTACCTGCGATCTTTACCAGATCGTCGATCCACATTGTAGGAAGTCTACCCCCGCTGCGTCTTCCGGTACGTGGTCGCAACTCAAGCACTTTCCTGCCCCATCGGCCAACTGTTGTGTCAAAATGTGTCCTGTGCCCCTAAGCTTGGTAATGGCAAAAGCGCTTTACCAATGCAAATCGGGCATTAAGAGAAGTTAGCCGATACAAATAGACAGACATGGAAAGCGACTTTATTTTATACTAAGCAAGGAAACACTCTGTCTTCTCCCTCCCGCAGACACCTGTTCCTCTCGTTCGTGCGGCGCGACCGGCGGCCGGCTCTTCGCGAGATGGCCGCCGCCAGCTCCGCCGCCGCGTGCGCCGCCGTCACCGCGCACGGCGACCATCAGGTACGGCAGGTAGGCTGATATTCACTGCTAGAGCTTATTTCCCAGAACACTTTGATGTCAGCATTTTCGACGTCGTCGTTAACGTTATCCTTATTGAGATTACCATCTTCGACGTCATCGGTTTGATAATTCTTAGCGTCATCGTTACTCTAACCACTATCTTAATCGTCACTATCATCAACAACATCGTCAATATATGATACGTTGTCATAGAAATCGTCATCTTAAGAGTTTTCGTTCGTACAGTCATAAGAGTCTTCTACTGGATAAGAGTCTTCAGCAAAGTTCTGCCATCTGTTAGGCACCTGTAGGTATTTAGGCAGACACCTGTTCCTCTCGTTCGTGCGGCGCGACCGGCGGCCGGCGCTGCGCGAGATGGCCGCCGCCAGCTCCGCCGCCGCGTGCGCCGCCGTCACCGCGCACGGCGACCACCAGGTACGGCAGGTAGGCTGTTTCACTGTGACAGATATGCTGATCTTTATTTTTTCAGAACTCACCTTAACTCCCAGCAGGAAGGAAACCCCTAGAGCACGCGTTTCCTAAACATCCGTTCCAATATAAAAGTTTATCTTGTAATCATCAAAGTCTTCATCGTTATGCTCAAGGTTATCTTCGTCGTCAGCATTTTCAACGTCGTCGTTAATGTTATTATTATTGTTATTAGCGTCTTCGACGTCATCGTTACCGTTTTCGGTTTGGTCATTCTTAGAGTCATCGTCATAGTTGTCAGTTGTCATCTTAATCTTTCGTCATCAAAATCGTTTTCGTCCCATATCTTGTTCTCGATGAGAGCCTTCAGCAAAGTTCGGTCGCCTGTTAGACACCTGTATCTAGGCAGACATCTGATTCTGTGTTTTGTATGCTGATATTTATTTTAATCTTCCAGGTATGGTTATCTTCATTGTGTCAGATGTGCTCCTCTTCATTGTCTGCATATCTTCTTCATCGTTGGTCTTAACGAGACACTCATCGTTGTTAATTTTATTGTCATTGCCATTATCATTGGCGTCATCAACACCTGTTTCCCACGTATTCCTGGGACTTAATATATCGTAACTAAATCAGCGCAGGCAAGCCTCCTCTATCTTATTCAGTGGTGTAATATGACAATATACTAGCCCTATTTTCTTCCTGTCATATTGAACACAATAACTAAAATAATAAGTAATTCTCTTCCCACAGGGTAAACTGAGTTTGGCATCGAAGATCCATGGGCTAGCAGAAAGGCTGCAGCAGCTCGGACGGAGCTCTGGGGACTCTGTCGACAGCGATAAGGGGTCCAGAAGTCGTACTGGTAATAAGAGTTTTATTGTTTTACTACTTAATATTTACTAATTACTTAATAATATAATTTATCTGAGAATGTTTCAATTAAATTGTGAGTTATATCAAAATAATTTAATCCTGCCACTATTACTTATTTAGGGGGGTTTTCAAACCTAAATAGTTAAACCTGAGAATGTAGTATGTAACATTACAGTATTAGACATGGTATTGATATTATATTTACATACATCTTGACATTTCAATTGTTATTAACTAATAATTGTTTAAATTATATTTTGATTATTTCACAGTGCAACAGACACAGACAAAGTGTCTGAAATAAGTAAATTTTAATTTAATTTTAACACAGTGATACTGTACCGGCGGTCCTACATTTTAGTTACATTGAAACTTGTACATAAACGTCGATACCGACAGCTACCGCTTATCATCAGGTCAATCATCAACTATCTGTATGTTTACTGCATAGTATAAAAAAGGTTTTTCTTTTACCTGCTCCTAACAACCTATATTCCTCCACCAGGCAGCGTCCACCCGATGTTCACAGTGACGACGCATCCCTCGTATTCGTCTCACGAGCTATGCCTGGAAAGGAGGACCGACGCCAGCCCCAGCCACAGTCAGATGTCGAGGAATTCTAGCAGGAAGAGCAGTAACTCGCTGAGGGTCAACCAGGGCGCGAAGATCGAAGGTGGGTTTGGTTGAGGGCATATGTTTCTGTGTATTTTTTATTTGTTTTTATAGTTTCTAGCTCGAAAAGGCTAGTTTACTAGAGACAGAACCTGATATTGGAGATCGCAGTTTTGAAAATGTTTAAATTCTGCTACCCAACAACGAGTTTTCCGTTTAGTCTACATTTAGATTTTCAAGCATATTTATTTATTTATTATAATTTAGACCAAAGAGAAAAGTGAATTTGTTGCGAAGCACAGTACTCCAGTAACTTAGACTATTTAATCTAAATTTATAGATTTTAGACTTAGTTCTTTATCCTATATTATGTTGGCCAAATGTAAAATTCTATTTGATTGGTAATAATCTGTAATTAGCTTAGTTTTAACTACCTATCATCATCACCATTTGCCTGCTCTTATTCCATTCATTTGGGGTCGGCGCAGTATGTTTTCCCCTACATCCCTATCCCTATCATCCAGCGTAGTTTTAACTATAACAACATAGTAATATTTAAGATAGCTATTGATTTCCCAAATCAAAATAAATAAATAAACATTTTTTCCTCCTCTCACAGACCTGAAGCACCTGATAAGGCGGCCGTCAACCCTGGAAGTGCATACCGCGCGGGTTTCCCTGAAAGACATTGTGTGCTACCTCTCGCTTCTGGAGGCTGGTCGCCCTGAGGATAAGTTAGAGTGTGAGTGTTTGAGGAATCAGTAATATACGTAGTAGTCATCATCATCATAATCATCATATCAGCCGAAAGACGCCCACTGCTGGGCATAGGCCTCCCCTAGAGATCTCCACAAAGGCCGGTTCTGTGCTTTCCGCATCCAGCTGGTACCTGCGATCCTTACCAGGTCGTCGGTCCACCTTGTGGAGGGCTTACCCACGCTGCGTCTTCCGGTACGTGGTCGCCACTCGAGAACTTTACTGCCCCATCGGCCATCTGTTCTTCGAGCTATGTGTAAACGTAGTAGTAGAATAGGGAAACAGACAAAAGGCAAAAGGGACCCCACTCAGCATAAAGCTCCGGCGAAACCATATGGTTGGGTCACACTGAAAACCAGCCACCTTAAGATGGGTCACGCTTGACTAGACTCCTTGAAGTCATCATCATCATCCGAGCGGTCAGTCCCAGTTTCAGAAGCAGGGTAATGGAGGTCAGATGGCACTCGCTCCACTATACCTGATCTGATAAATCCTGGATCATAGTCAAGACTGACCCCGAACCCTCGTGTGATAAGAATCCTCCTCCTCAGTCGTTCACTCTTGACAGAGTGGTCGTGGT
Source organism: Blastobasis lacticolella (assembly GCA_905147135.1). NCBI lineage: Eukaryota > Metazoa > Arthropoda > Insecta > Lepidoptera > Blastobasidae > Blastobasis > Blastobasis lacticolella. The sequence goes on from LR990067.1 coordinate 4,191,129, forward strand.
TTCATGACGATGCGTCTTCTCTGGATAACGCAGCCCCCGCGATGCGCCTCCACTTGTTGCGGTCTTCAGCGTTACGGGAACATTCAACAATTGTACTACGCGTTGCAGCCTTTATTAGGTCTGTCCAACACGTAGGCGATCGACCTCGTGATCGTTTGCCCTCCACTGTCCCTTGGACAACGAGTCGTTCTATGGAGTTCTGGTTTCGAACAATGTGCCCGAAGTATTTGAGTATTCGTATTTGCACAGTCGACGATAATCTTTCCTTGATTTTAAGCTCTTCCAAGATCGAGACATTGGTCCGAAACGCAGTCCAAGGAATCCGTAGCAGTCTCCGCCAGCACCACATTTCCAGGGCATCGATTTTGCGTCGGTCTTTCAGGCGAACCGTCCACGTTTCTGCGCCATACAGAAATATGGAGAAAACTAGGCTTCTCATCAGGCGGACTTTCGTGGTTTTGGTGATGTTGCGGTTGCCCCAGACTTTTTTCAGCCTATCAACAGCAGATCTTGTGATAGCACATCTCCTTCGGATCTCGTTCTCACATCCCCCAGTATTCGTGATCGTGGAGCCGAGGTACACGTAGCTTTGGACAACTTCGCAGTTGCCAATCCTTGAAATATCTGGTTGATTTAGTTCGGCTCGGTCCACGATCATCATTTTGGTTTTGTCTCTGTTGATCGCAAGTCCGAAGGAGAGGCTTATTGTCTCAAGATGCGCCAACAGCTGCTCCATATCCTCTCTTGATTGGGCGAGCAGGGTTGTGTCATCGGCATATCGCAAGTTTGACGTCTTCCGGCCCCCCACTGAAACTCCCTTGTCCCATTGCTCCAACACAATTCTCATTATACACTCCGTATAGATGTTAAACAGGAGTGGAGAAAGGATGCACCCCTGGCGAACACCAGCCCGTGTCTTAAAACATTCCGAATCGACATCGTCTATTCGAACAGCCGCAGTTCCGTCCTCATATAGGCAGCGTATGAGATGAACTAGATGGTTAGGAACTCCCATATGAATGAGTACGTCCCATAACTTATGCCATTTCACGGTATCGAAGGCCTTTCTAAAGTCGACAAATCAGATATATAGTGGGCTGTTGAACTCTCTAGACTTTTCGATTATTTGTCGAAGAATTAAAATCTGCTCTCTTGTTCCACGACCCCTGACGAATCCTGCCTGCTCTGCAGCTATTTCAGGATTCAAAAAAGCCTGCAGTCTGGTGTTGATGATATGGAGGAGTACTTTGCTAGCGTGGGAAATCAAGGCTATGATTCTGTAGTTGCTACATTTCTTTGTGGATCCCTTCTTGTGTAGTGGTATGAACACGGAGTGAGCCCAGTCACGGGGCCATTTTCCTGTCTCCCAGACACGATTGCAAATAGTATGCAGCATCTCAACTCCGTATTCGCCTGCCGCTTTGAAGATCTCTATTGGGATGTTGTCAGCTCCTACAGCTTTATTCATCTTTAAATGATTGATTGCGGCTCGGACTTCGCTCTTCAGTATAAATGGTTCCATAGTGTTACGCGCCGTTTCTGACAGTGAACCACTGTTATGTAACTGCGCCGTGCTGCTGTCAGTAAAAAGTTGCTTACAATAATCTTTCCACACGCCCACAATATCCCTTATTTCTGTTACAGTCGCTCCACTTGAATTCTCGACAGCCCAGGTCTTAGGTTTAAATTGACGGGTTATACGGCGAATCTTCTTAAATAAATCTTTCGTTTCGTGGCGCTCAGCATTTTTTTCCAACTCTAGGCAGATGTTTCTGAGATGGTTATTACGATCTCTGCGAGAAGAAGATTGAATCTGCGCGCTCATCGAATTTAAATCCCGGCCAGGTGCACCCTTGGCTTTCATCTCACGGCGTCGCTCCACGAGGTGCCAGGTATCGTCTGACATCCAATGTTGGTGTTTTCCTGTAGATCGAATAGGTTGTGTGGAGCTTAGAGTCTCTTTAAGTTGTTCCTTTGCAGATTTCCAGAGCGAGTCAGGGTCATCACCCAATGATCTCGACCTCCATGTGTTGTTGCCAGCTGCCAGTTGGTTCCTAAAAGCTGTTTGGTCTGTTATTTCGAGCTTCTTGTTAGCTTTACGAGGGATGGAGTTTCGTAACTTAATTTTGAGATTGCAAACAAGGAGTTGATGGTCAGACTGACAGTCAGCTCCAGGCAGTGTGTGTGCGTTCATAATTGAACTTCGCCATCTTGACCTTACAAGAATATAATCAATCTGATTCCTATGTTTGCCATCCGGGGACGTCCAGGTGTATAGCCGTCTACAATGTTGCTGGAATACAGTATTCATAATAGTGAGACTGTTGTCAGCCGCAAACTGGAGTAATCTCTCCCCTCGATTATTTCTTTGGCCGAGACCATAGTTGCCCACAATATGCCGCAAACCCGCATCCATTCTTGTGTCACCCACTTTAGCATTAAAATCGCCAAGTATTATAAGCAATTCCCTGTTTGGTATTGTTGCAATTGAAGATTCAATGTCAATGTAGAACCTTTCTACGTATTCATCTCTTGCCGCGCTGGTGGGTGCATACACCTGTATAATATTCAAGGGGGTGGGCGATGCATCGAGCTTCATTGTCACAATTCTGCTGCTGACAGGGTTATATCCTAAGACTGCTCTAGTCCAATGTTTAGGGATTGCAATCGCCACTCCGGCGTAGCTGCTAGTATCATCTCCCGAATAATAGATGGTGTGTTTATCTAGGTTACGATGGCCACTACCCTTCCAATGAGTCTCGCTTAAACCAGTAATAATGGTGTCGCATCGCTGGAGCTCATGATCCAAGATGTGTAATTTAGTCTCATCGAGGAGTCCACGTAGGTACATTCCATGTACCAATACGGATGTTCTTGCGTAATTGGATTTGTGCCCTTCCAGACGCATGCTTTCCGAGGGATGCCTGGTTGCCTACATTTCCTCGGCCGGTAGCCCATTTAACACTTTGAGTCCCGGAAAACTCATAGCGCCGGTCGCTACGCGGGTCGCTCGGCAAACGTACTCTTGAATTATGCCGCATTTTCATCATGTAACTCTCGTGGGAATGGATAATGTAGTAGTATCCCGTTGCTTTCTACATCGCGGTACTACAGACTCAGTGTCTGTAGAATTCTGTTAGTGAACCGGTCCAGACTAAACTTCCTTACGCTTCACCACAGTACTGATGGCTACCGCTGCCCTCCATCAGGATCCAGGTACTACGCCCCTGTGGCTCGCCTCCTCCGCTGGTTTGGCCGTTCCGACAGCTGCTGTCTCCGCCCTTCCCCACCGTTGAGGTCTTCACCCGTAACCCTGGGCACGGACTCCGCGCTATACCCCGCAGTACTGGGTCCCTGCTGAACTTCGCCATCTACACACTCCGGCCTACTAGAGTGTAAGATGCCCACCCCCGCGACGAGGACGCGCCAGACAGGAATTGCCCAAGTGAAGAGTAGAGAAGGTGACTCTACTCCTCCAGGGGCCGGGTTAATTGACGTGTATGACACCACGCCAAACAGCGTGATAAGAATAAGAGTCGTTTATTGCCTTAATTTATCAAAATATCGTGACTTACCACAAAATTTCATTATTTCGCTAATTTACTTATATGTACTAGTGACTAAACAATAAAAATAATTTAGGCAAACGGCGAGAGCACAACCGGGACATTAACGCCAAGATGATTATTATATGTTTTAACTCGCGCTGACACTAACCGAAGCTTGAATGCTGGCACATCACGATAGGCCCAATTCGACGATTGACCCACGACACAGAAACGCATTGAATATGCATATTTACGAGACATTTAGATTTATAACTGATTCAAAATTGAAATTTTACGCCAGCTTCGACTGTTACGCTCGTCAAAATTGACAGATATTCTGTTTATGAAGACTGGTATTCCTCTCGTAGCCGTAAATCTTATTAATAGTTATGTTGGAAGAGCGAAGACTCTTGTGGTAAGCGAGTGATGGCGTTTAAAAATGAACCCTATTCACTTTGGGGCTTGCCTCTAAACGTATTCTAGAATAGAATATATTTATTTGCATAAAACTTGGTCACAATTATAGGTTTTATAATAATAATCATACAGCTCACACATGTCCAGCCAGTATGAACAGGCATGCAAATTTGTTCTCAGTGTTAATCTTATGCTACCTTCATCATCACAGCCCATAACAGTCCACTGCAGTACTTTGGGCCTCTCTCACAAATGGGGAGGTTATTGCCATAATCTCCACGCTTGGCAGGCGGGTTGGAGATAGCAGTGTTGCAAACATAACAATGAATAACGCTGCTGCCCATTTTCCAGTTTACGGAGACTAGATATTTTGCCTCTAAACGTTAGTCGCCTTGTACGACACCCACGAGTGTAAGGGGTTGGTGCTATTCTACTCTACCGGACACCACACGGCTGATGCTGATGCTACCTTAAACTCTAAAAACTCCTTGACATAGTAAAAGAGCTCCAATAGCCATTTAGACGAGTCCTTTTAATATTTGTTAATGCACCTTAAATATGGGGGTGAACAACGCATTGGTGGTACAGCGTGGATAAACGGTGACCAACTCCCACAAAAGAATCCAACCGACTGAAAATGTCGTATAACTCCCGACCAAGTTCATTTGAACTCAAATATTTTATAAACTACAGAACCGATTTTAACGAAGCAAAGCTAAGAATCATCATGATTAAACTGACTTTTAAACAGACATCAAAATCGCTCCATCCGTTCGCGAGCTACGATGCCACAGACAGATAAACAAAGCCTCAGAGATACACACGTCAAACTTATACCCTTCTATTTCGTCGGGGATTAAAAACAAGATATCTCAAATAAAATATTTTTTGCTTTTCGGATCGAACAGATTTTTTACATAAGTAAAAAGTATTGTAGTATATAACGATGATGCCAATATCTGTCAATATTTCCAGTCATGTTCCGCCTCTACGACACGGACGGGAACGGCGTCCTGGACACCAACGAGATGGACTGCATCGTGAACCAGATGATGACGGTAGCTGAGTACCTTGGCTGGGAAACCTCGGAGCTGAGGCCGGTGAGTTCCATACACAGACGCTAGATGGCGGTAGCAGTAAGTTACATCGCGCTATTGGGGTCGCCTTGTTATTTTAATAAGACCTGCGGATGTAGTTATACTTCAGCTGTGCGCACATCATCGCCAATGGTACACTCCATGACGTTGTGGTGCGTTCGATGAAACCTGAAAAACCTTAGGATATAGGCAATCCCAAGACGACAGAGTTTAGCTATTCAAATGCTGTTTAGCTGTTTAAATGTATTCCCTTCCCACTGTTCCTATTTTGTCAATATCGATTGTACAATGCTCTTATGTCAAGTGGACATATTACGCGAATTTACTTTTAGTACTTACTCCTTTATTTTGATAGACTCGAAAGTGCGTGTTTAGCCCCGCTTGCACCAAATTGTATGTATGTAGCTTTTCATTGCGTATAACTACATAAACAACAATAATAAAAGAAAATAAATATACATTGCAAAGGCGGGCTTATCCCACATGGGATTTCTTCCAGCTAACCATACCATGGAAAGTCCGAGATGAGCTTTTTAACGAGCGGTGGTAGCAATATCGAAAGCTGTGCAAATTTTAAGTTAAATACAAAGTTAAATACTATGTATATACTATACCATGTAAACTACAAACAAATCCTTAAACACGTTTATGAATGACGTTTAACGATTTTTGCATTAAGTTTTTTAAGTATCAGCTTAAATGCGTTTAAGAATTCGGTTCTAGCCGCCCTTAATGTGACTCGAAACAATACAGTGTACAATGTACATATTATCTGTATGAACGCGATGTATATCTTCATACTGAAGTCTCAGACACAACACAGCAGGTCACGTATCCAGTAATCCGGCTTCAAATATGTGCGGAATTGCTTTCTCAGCGGAATTCGGGAGTAGGGATCTGCTTACCCCTTTCTGAGCAATCTCGAGGCTTCGAGTTTCGAGCACTTCAGTCAAGTACAGTCGTATTTCAAGTGGATATTCGAAGCTGATAACAGCGCGGTGGGCTATTGGTTCAGTTCGTGTCGTAAGCGAGAGGTAGCGGGTTCGAGCCCACCTATTTTAGGATTTTTTGCCTCGATTCGAACGATTTTCGATAAATTCGATGATTTGATGCGTGCATGTTGCCAATGTGATAAAAAAAATGTATTTGCTGAAAATCAAAATTAAAACCGGTCCCATCGTGACGAGCAATTAAAAAATAGAACCCCGGCGGCCTTAGCCAAGAGGTTGCGTTAATCTACAATCGTTTGTGGTAGAAAAAATGTATGGGATTTGACATAAGCTAACGTTATCTGACATAAGCTGTTTGTGGTAGAAATTCTTGAACCATAGTCAATTCACGTACTTTCGGTATACAAAGGAGGCGGATTGGCGGATGAACCTACACAATCAGAGTTAATGTAGATGTTGGTAGAAATAGTCGAACTTCGAGCTGTCAATTTTCTACCATACCGCATCACGCAAGCGTAGCTGTTAAAGATGGCTAGACCAGCTGGGGCCCTAAATTGAAAACTGCGCAACCTACTCTTTCACACTCATGGTGTTGCTAGAGATAGAAAAGATAAGCATTAGAAGGCGAGGGCTCGCGTGGATGTGAGCGGTTTCAAAAATAGGGCCCCAGAATGTGACTTCTTAATTAGAGAATGAATTTTCGAAATTTAATGTCAGAGATTAGCGTATTCAAACAAACAAAGATAAGCTATATTCGTTTTCCTGTTAAAGTTTCTGAATTCGAATTTTGAACTCTATCAATCAAAAGCATGCGTGGAAAAGTATCGTGGATTTTAGTTGGCTGAATTTGAAATTTGAATTCGGAATTCTGATCAGAAAAAGGAATGTTTGCGGCCGAACCATGGATTTTATATAAGATACGATTTCACATTTTATAATGTCATCAAACTCAAACTCTATCGTCATTAATTAGAATACAATGCGATTCGACATGTAATATTATGCTGTCAGACGTCAAACTGACCAAAGAAAGGAAAGAACCATCTTTGGTGCGAGGTGTTATTTGTAGAGTGGCTCGCTACAAATAACATTATCCCGTAATCTACAGAGGAACTACAAAACATAGCTATGTTAATATACACATCTAAACAATTTTCTGTATTCTATTTCAGATCCTCCAAGACATGATGGTAGAAATAGACTACGACGCTGACGGCACTGTGTCCTTGGATGAATGGAAAAGAGGAGGGTAATTCATTCTTTATTTTTATCGATAAGACGTTTTCTTCTATAGCTGACTCTTAAAACAAACTTGATATAAGAGTTCACTCATCATCATCATCATCATCACAACCCGTAACAGTCTACTGCAGGACTTAGGGCTTCTCTCACGAAAGGGGAGGTTGTTGCCATAATCTCCACGCTTAGCAGGGTTGGAGATCGCAGTGTTTAAATATAACAAATGAAAAAGGCTGCTGCCAATTTTCCAGACTAGGGAGACTCTTGATATTGTGCCTGGAAAGCAATAGTCGCCTTGTACGACACCCATGAGCGTAAGGGGTTGGTGCTATTCTACTCTGCCGGACACCACGCGGCCAGAGTTCAGTACAGCGCCATATATTTACAAGGAGATACAACTTGTTTTTATTTCTATAACTGTCAAATAGACAACCTCACACCTAGACCATAGCCTACCCAAAACCATTATAAACGGAGATACCATTGCTATGCAAACGCTATCTCAACTTATACTGGTTTGCTGTCAACTGACACTCAACCCTCACCTCCCCAGAATGACGACAATCCCACTGCTAGTCCTACTGGGGTTGGACACCAACGTGAAGGAGGATGGGGAGCACGCGTGGCGGTTGAAGCACTTCAGCAGGCCGGCGTACTGCAACCTGTGCCTCAACATGCTGGTCGGGCTCGGGAAGAAGGGGCTGTGCTGTATATGTGAGTAGTTAGAGATATAACGAAACTGAGCGGTAGAGTGACATCGACAGAGAGACAGGGGGACAGAGTAGGGAGAGAGAGAGAGAGATAGACAAAAGGTGGGGATAGGGGGGGCAGACATTGGACAGAGGGACAGAAATCTAGAGCGACAGGGGCACAGGGACAGAGTGATATAGGATTTAGACTTATCTATATTTATTTATCCACAATCCACCGCGAGAGAGTGAGATAGAAAGAGGGACAGGGACTGACCGTCACGAAGATAGTGGGAGTCAGGAGGGCAAAAATATATAAGAACATCCCTGTACATAGACGGTGACGATAGAAGGACAAGAACAGGGACAGAGGGACAAAGAAGAGCTACGAAAAGAGAGACAAGCAGAAACTGGAGGCGTGTTACTGTATGCTATAATTCGGTAATGAAATGTTGTCTGTCCACCCTCAGTTTGCAAGTTCACTGTGCACGAGCGCTGTGTGCAGCGCGCGCCTGCGTCGTGCATCGCCACCTACAGCAAGCGGCGCGCCTCCGCCACGCTGGCGCATCACTGGGTCGAAGGTAGGGCGCCAGGAACGGTACTGCTGATCTCCAATCGCATGGTACCACCCTCCCACCATAGGAGTGGGATCATGCTATCGCTCCAATAGGGAAACACAGCAGCACTCATATTACGAGTACACGTATACATGGTTGATAAGCATCCGCACATTGATGGCGCTGACTATCCTAGATCGCGCTAGAGAAGTGTGCCAACTTCCGCAACATAAATAATACTTCCGACGATCCTGTCGGACCCTTGGTCCCCTGGTCACAACACCCGGCCAGGTGGTTTTGAGGTCTCCTATTGGTTGCCAATTAGGCAAGCGCCTAAGACAACCAAAACTCCCTAAAACGCAATATTTACCACAAAGTTCGTTTTAAATACAAGAGCAATATTTCCTTCGCAGGCAATTGTCACGGAAAGTGCGCCAGGTGTCGGAAAAAGATCAAAGGCTACAACGGCATCACGGGCCTGCACTGTCGGTGGTGTCACATCACGGTAAGGAAGGACCTTTACGTTTGTAGTAATAATTTATTGTTATTTTTATTTATTTATTCGTATCATGCTACAGAGGCCCATAGATATAATACTTATACAAAATTATAATAATATACGATACACTATATTCAAACGAAATAATGTAACCTATATAACAATATCACTTATAAAATGAATACAAGACTAATCGATAAAAAAAAATTCTAAAACTTAAAACGAACGCTTTTAAAACTACACGATTATTAAACTATACATTTAGGACACCCCCAAGGTGGGTAACGCGTCGGTAGCTCCAGACGTCAGAAACTAGTAACAGACGCTCCTACTTGGCTAGAGCCGTCCAACGGTCAGTTGCAGTCGATACTAATCTTTACGACGTACAAAATACAGTCGCTTTTGGATTTATTCGATTGCGCGAGCTGACCTTGGTCGGGCGTCTGACCACGTCCTCCGCACCCAAAAGCGACTTTATTGTATACAGCGTAAGGATTAGTATCAATTCGCAACTGACGGTTGGTCGACTCCAGCCAAAACATAATGTATGTTCCAACTTTTGCTCATCTTGGCGTTAATGTCCCGGCTCCCGAGAACGAGGGCCCGGGGTCCGCCTTGACCATGATCTAGGATTTGGCGATCAGGCAATTACAGTGGAGCGACTGCCATCTGACCTCCATGACCCTGCTACCAGGGGAACCTGACCAGATAGGATCATGGTTACAAATTCAGTTGTCTGAATTTGCGGGTTTCATCACGATATTTTCCCTGACCGTAAGAGCATCGGTTAGTATTCAACTAATGTACATTACTCAGAAAAGAGTCTTTGGTACATGGCCGCAGCGGGATTCGATATTCGAGAGGGTAGTTGGAAATACCCGGGTTAAGACGTGAAATTGCATTACTCGTCAATTAATTTATTTTAAAAATAGTTATAATTGTTAATAAGTTTAAACAAGTAATTAATTTGTGACTTTGTAGAATATGTCAAAAAATATTCAAAAACGTTTAAGAAAGTTTGTCTAATGGCAAAATCACAGCATTATAAGAAAATTATAAGTTCGTCTTCAAACAAGGCTAAGACTATGTGGAATGTAATAAATAAGGAGGCAGCGAAAACAAAGCCTCGTGATACACATTATGAAATCAAAACAGAAACCGGAACTAGTACCGCAAATAAAGAAGTGGCAGAGTTGTTCCAAACATGTTTTACCGAAATACCGATTAAAACTACCTCGCTGCTAAACTCGTGCCCAATTAGTGCAGACAACTTGTTAAAAGAAAGTATAGGTGCCTGTAAAAATGGCTTTTGTTATTCCGAAGTAGACGCTAAAACTATCATTAAAGCTTTTAAAAGCATTAAGTTTAAAAATACGGAAGACAAATCCTTTTCCTGACCCGTGACAACCACTGGGCTTGGTTGCTCAAAATACAAGTACAGACGACGGAACCATCGATGATGGCGACGCCGTACCCAGTTCTTGCTGATATGATCTACATACACCCTTGCAGAAGCATTTCTGGCTGGTGTTGTACCGGAACGGAACGGAACGGATTAAGTTGAAAAATACGGAAGATATTTGGGGAATGTCAGTTAGAGTTATAAGTACTGTTGTTGATATTTTAGCACCGTATTTAGCTTACATTTTTAATGCTTGTAAAAGGTTGTAAAAATAGTTTGAATAATTTTAGACCGGTATCCATCCTGCCCGTTATCAGTAAAATCTTTGAAAAAATCATGTTAAGTCAAATGATTGTGCACTTTAACAGTAATAAATTATTTCATCAACAAAAATATGGCTTCACGAAAGGCCGCAATACTACCGAAGCTGGTATTAGCCTCATTCAACAAATTTTTGGCGCATGGGAAGAACATCATAATGCAGTAGGTGTTTTTTGCGATTTGTCTAAAGCATTTGATTGTGTAAATCATTCAACACTATTACTAAAATTAAAATGATAGTCTGATAGTCTTGAAATGATGAAATCATACTTATAAGGTAGAGTTCAAAAAGTAAATGTAAATGGCGAATTATCTGCGGGTGGGAAAGTGAGCATTGGAGTGCCACAAGGATCTATATTGGGGCTGTTTCTCTTTCATGTATATATAAATGACCTTCCATACATGGTGCAGAACATTGCTGGTATAGTCTTGTTTGCTGACGACACTTCACTGATATTTAAAATTAATAGGAAAGATAATAATATAGACGAAGTAAACTGTGTTCTTCAGAATGTGCTTCATTGGTTTACGATTAATAACTTAGTCTTAATTTCTAAAAAAACAAAATGCGTTCATTTTTGCCTCCCTAATGTACAAAGTAATCAATGTAATGTTATATTAGATAAAACGCAACTTGAGTTGGTAGAGAAAACTACTTTCTTAGGCGTTAATATAGATTCAAAAATTCAATGGGGCTCACATATTGAATCATTGGCTAGTAGGTTAAGTTCGGCTGCATTTGCCGTGTGGCGAATAAGGAGGCTAACGGATGTGAATACAGCTAAATTAGTTTATTATAGTTATTTTCATAGTATTATGTCATACGGCATCATACTATGGGGCAAGGGTGCTGATAGTGACATCATTTTCAAACTACAAAAGCGAGCTGTAAGAGCAATATATGGATTACGTCGACGTGATTCGCTCAAAGAATTGTTTAAAGAAATTAATGTATTGTCTTTCTCAAGTCAATATATATTTGATAATATTATGTATGTTAGAAAGCATATTACCCAATTTGCTAAAAATACTGATATTCATAATGTCAATTTAAGAAACAAAAATAAACTGGTAACACCGTTGTTCAGACTTAGTAAAGTAAATTCATCTTTCATGGGTAACTGTATAAGAATTTATAATCATATTCCTTAATGTATTATTAATTTGCTTGAATCACAATTTAAAGAAAAGGTGAAAATAACTTTAATGAAAAAAGCCTATTATAAAATTTATGAATATATCAATGACAAAAATGTATGGTGTACTACTAGCTCTTCGAAATAGGAAGTTATTTATAAATTTACAATTTTGTTAATTGGGTGAGGATGATTTGATGTGGAATAGAATGACGATGTGGAGTGTGATGGTGAGGATGATGATCGTAATGGTGATGAAAAGGATTATGGTGAAGACTATTACAAGTGTTATGGTGATGTTATGACCATTATGAGAATGATTGTGACAATGTTGAAGATAGTGATAACGGTGATCCTAAGGTGATGGGGGTTTTTACGTAGTTACACAACCGGTGCATGGATAGCGCAGGCGGAACATGATGATGATGAGGAGGATGGTGATGATAACGGTGATGACAGGGTAACGATTTGCTTCATGATGATGATGATCATCATGAGTTGGTTCATGGTTTGTGGTATTCGAAATGTACCGAATTCCTATAATAATTAGCCGAAGTATGTACTAGTAAAGTTAAATAGATAATTCATAAATTGCGGTGTCCTACAGGATGTTCCATTCGAGCACGTAATTTATAAGACCACCTGTATTGTAAACATGTAACTTCCAATAAATGCTTCATGAAGGCAAAAAATATAATCATCATGGAAGATATAATAATGACAACCGCGTGCTCTCTGCCTACCCTACATGTTGCATATGATCTACTTATTTATTTATTCAACTACTTACCTACATTTGGCCGTGTGGTGTCCGGCAGAGTAGAATAGCACCAACCCCTTACACTCATGGGTGTCGTACAAGGCGATTAATGTTTTCGAGGAAAAAGATCAAGAGTCTCCGTAGCCTGGAAAATGGGCAGCAGCATTTTCCTTTGTTATATTTAAACACTGCGATCTCCAATCCGCCTGCCAAGCGTGGAGATTATGGTAATAACCTCCCCTTTCGTTGGAGAGGCCCTAAGTCCTGCAGTGGACTGTTACGGGCTGTGATGTGATGATTACCTACATTACCGAGCTGTAACACTGGTTGCATTTGGCTTGACTGGGGTCCCTGTTTCCCAAACTAGGATATCCTGGTTTGCTGTTTCCTGTTTCCCATAGTATATAGGGGAAACAGCAACAGCAGTATATTGTATTTATGTATGAAAATTGTAACGATAATTCGCTTTCCCCTAGTTGCGCAACCGGTGCGTGGGCAGCGCGGACGGCGAGTGATGACGATGAGAAGGATGATTGTGATGATGATGATGATGATCATTGTGATTCTGATGACGATAGGGTAACGATTTTCGTCATTATGGTAATGAAGGTAACAATTGCCATGCTTAAAACATATCATCGTCATGCTAAAAAGTTATGCATCATGCACACTTTTCAGTGTGCTTTACAATGGCTGGTAAACTTTCGAAAACGAAACAAATCGATTTACTCCCATTTATTCAATTTATTAAAAGCGTAATAAGCAACTCGGAAACTATTAGTCCAAGAACATTAGTTAGAAAACTCCAATATTAGAAAGAAGTGGCCGCCATTTTGAATCTTATATTATTTTATATATTATTATTTGCGAAATTAATTAAATATGTCTCGGCTTCGGTCAATCGCTTACTTTCCAAGCCTTTGTAATAATGTACAGTACATTCAACCAAATGTTTAGAATTTCTTCGCAGCACAAATATGTAACAAAAAAAGCATTCAAGAAAAGAAACAAGAAAAAACTTGTGTCTAAAATTACATAGTAAAATTTATCATTGTTCCCTATTTAATTCAGTAAAATATTTTAAAATATTCATATGATTTTATTTCATTCTGAATGTAATAATTTTAATTAATATTTCATTTATTTTAAATAATCCACCATTTGGGTTATTTATTTTTATAGTGGCAACCCATTTGTTTACATTTTTTATCCTTAATTCGATCTCCTTACAAATTTAAATCAAGCGAAGTCATGTATTTTCGTTCTAAGTTATCGGGCTTATTACCACGGTTAGTATTGTTTTTACCTCGACATTTCGACGCAGTCGCATGCGTCATGGTCACGAGTAGGCTAGGTATACCTAGTCCTAGTTGTATCTAAGTATGTACGATAATTACAAATATTTTATTTTATTTTATTGGTTTACCAACAGGTGTGCACTACATCTAACATCTAAATCTATGGTATTTTTTTCTTTTTTAGTGCCTATCAAATTATAGGCAAACACATCATTTACAAAAAATAGTAATATTATTGCTGGCTGGTTAAATATGGCAATATTGATCCCCCCCAGCTACACAACCGCTGCGTGGGCAGCGCGGGCGGGTCGTGCTCGCTGGGCCGGCACGCGCGGCATATCCTGCCGCCCACCGCCATCCGGCCGCTCGTGCTGGACCGGCAGCGGTCGCTGCCGCACCGCCCGCAGAACGACCAGGTGAGGGAGGACAGAGGAACATAACGACAGAGGAACAGGGTGACAGAGGAACAGATGAACTGAGGAACAGGAAAACAGAACGACAGATGACCGGTAACGGTCGTTGCCGCACTGTCTGAAGAATGACTAGGTGAGATTAGCCACTATACGGTAGTGAGGTTAGAGGGGCAGAGGGACAAAGGGACATAGGGAAAGAGGGGCAGAGGAGAGTGCCGCCAGCAGTAGTTACCGTGCTGCCCACAGGACGACCAGGTTAGATTAGGCTCTATACGATAAAGAGAGAGAGAGAGAGTCAGAGGGACAGACAGACAGAGGGACAGAGGACCGGCAGCGGTTGTTGCCGCTTGCTCGCAGAACGACCAGATGAGATTAGCTCTATATAATAGAGAGACAGGGTCAGAGGAAAAAAAACATAAGTTGAAACATGTACTTATATTGTAAAATAAAAATTAAATTAATACCATTCCCACCCTCATTGCTGATTCAAAACCACCAATATGCCTTGCAGTACAGACTGTACGACCAGCGCCGGGGCAAGGTAGCTAGTGTACTAGATACAGGCCTCATGCCTATCATGCATCAATGTCAAAGGTAGTTTAAAAGCAAGATTGCTGGTGATAGGGCTCTATGGAACGTGAATAGCCTGGATGATCCGAATTCTGGTGATAGGACCCCATCGAGCCTAGCCTGGATGACTCAAACGAGGCACTTCAAAGTCAAAAGTTAAAGCTTTTTATAGGTTATGGTTAAAGACAATTGATTCTCTTTAAAGAGATACATGCATGGAAAAAACACTTACAAATAATATCATGCGACGTTCGCACTCATATTGAGTAGACTTTTGTGAACTAAAACTTAATATAATCGCAATGAAGTGCAACCAGTGGAAGCATATTATCGCTTATCAAAGTTTAAAGGTTACTAATTATTATTACTTTAGTTAGATCTTTATAAATTATCATATGAATACCATACCTTGAAATCACGCCTGATTCATTACATATAATTCATATCACTACATTATACAACTTTTTTTTTCCAGCAAATCCTCCCCACATCCATATCGATGCCGATCTCCATCAGCCAAGAGCAGAGAGAAGAGAAGGAGAAGAAGGAGCACAGAGCTCCCCCCATCTCCTTCCAAATCACTCCGCCCGACGGCACGTTTCCTCTGCTTGTGTTCATAAACCCGAAGTCCGGAGGCCGACAGGGCGCCAGGGTGCTGAGGAAGCTGCAGTACATACTTAACCCTAGACAGGTCCATGATATTGCTAAGGGAGGACCGATGCAAGGTACTAAAAACTAGAGTACAAAATGTATTTTTTATATATTATACCTATGGTATCTTGTGTACAAAATGATGATTACCAAAAAAAAAAAAAAATTTGGCTTCTCTACCTGATGATTAAAATTGTTACTTTTGCGATTACGTAACGATTTCATGGGTTCATTGCTAATAAAGTTCCATTGCAATAAACTGCAACTACTAAATCTATCATACGTAACCGCCAAAGTAACAATTTCAATCATTGAAATCAGATAATTGTTGGCAACAGACTTTCATAATTGGTATACTGGTGTGTATTAGGTTGCAGTATATCTATGTCCAGCATTATCTTGAGTCTGTAATATTGACGAAGAGTCAACGAAGTGACCCATATTGCTTGTGCAAGATGCCGAATGGACACCCTGGAGGCTCTTCGAAATGCAAATACCATTCTCTACACGTATCTTCAAAGGCCAGTGCCGCATCCTCTCTACATAATGTGGTGATGTCCTAGGTGTACCGTCTGAGTTCTAAATAAATAAAATCATGTATTAATAAATTATCCTTTTCTGCTGAAAAATAATGAATCAACGTCGCGTTAAGGTACCGGTTGTGCTCTTGTGCAGGAGGGTCCTGGGTTCGCCTTGACCATGATCCAGGATTTGGAAGATCAGGTAATTACAGTTGAGCGACTGCCATCTAACCTCCGTTACCCTGCAACCAGGGGAACCTAACCAGATTGAATCATGGTTACACATTCAGCCTGAATGAGCAGATTTAATTAGGTACGATGTTATTCCTCAGCGTAAGATAATCGGTTAGTATTCAACCAACTTACATAACTCAGAAATGAGTCACTGGTACATGGCCGCAGCGGGATTCGAACCCGGTACCACTCGCTTACGAGTCGGATACCCTAACCGTTCGGCCACCAACGCTCCTAAGCAATAATGCTTGCATTTATGTGTTTATGTGTGTTAGGATAAGGTAGCCAGCGCAATTACAGGCATGAGGTATTTCATCTTAGTCCTCACAGTGACGCGCCTGTGTTTATTCATTTTTGTTGCCTGTAAACTGAATCTTAGATATTATGGGTGACAGTTACCGTTTACCATCAGGTGGTCTGTTTGCTCGTTTGTCACTGTGTAGCATAAATAAGAATCTAAAATGCTCCCAATTAAATTTCCAGGTCTACAGATGTTCAAGGACGTGAAGTCTTACCGCGTGATCTGCTGCGGCGGCGACGGCACCGTCGGCTGGGTGCTGGAAACCATGGGTGAGGACCTATACTATATAAGATCTATAATATATAGGTTTTAAGACCTTCGTGGTTTTTCACTACACTTTCATCGCACTTACTACCGTATAGAGTAATATATTGGGTCCTATGAAATTTGTGTTTTTTTCCCAATTACACATTAACTCAAATAGCTTTAATTATACATAACATATAAAAATTAATACTTAATTTCGAAAATAAAGTATGTTCAGATGCCAGTAAGTTCCTAAAATTGATAAAAAAATATTTTACCAACTTTTTGCAACGGTTTCGAAATGCCACTTTTCATTTGTCGTCAGTTTTACCTCTTTAACCAGATGTAATTTTATGAAAAGAGTAGTTATCAAAATGAAATGGTATGCACCAGTTAGGTCAATATTGTCTAATTATACCTACAAAATTTCATCAAAATCGGATTAGTCATTTCCAATAAATTTAAAAATTTGCTTGTATGAAAATTGCAGTTTTCGTCATTTTCGCCATACAAAACGCTGATTTCATAGGTAAAGATCTACTAACCGTGGTCATAAACCCGATAACATGTGCGATGAAAGCCATTTAAGCTAATCTATACATATTGTAAAACAAAGTCGCTTCCCGCCGTCTGTCCCTATGTATCTATGTACGCTTAGATCTTTTAAACTACGCAACGGATTATAATGCGGTTGTCAACAATAGATACAGTGATTCAAGAGGAAGGTTTATAAGCAAGAAAAAAGGGTAGGTAGGGGGGTATTGGAACGAATGTGGGTAGTAATGAAATAGTTTATAGACTATGCAGGGAATATAACAAACTATTCGAAAATTATGCTGACTTACTACACTGTTCTTTATTACAATATAAAACATATTTGTATAATATACTAAATACGTCTTCTTGCCATTTACACTAACAATATCATTCTATAATTTTAGAATTTGAGTTAAAAGAAAAAAAAAAGGAAAAAAGTAAGTTTGCCTGTAATTGGATTTACATTTAAGTGTTTACGATTTTTCATGTAATATTTAATATAACAAAAAGTGTAAATCTGTTGGCAAATAAATAAATAAATTCGGTGTATGCGAACGAAGTCGCGCCGGGTCCACTAGTAAGTAATAACAGAATAAAATGTAGATTTATTGCAAAAGGATTGCCTTGCAAAGTTCAGAGCACGCATTTTTGCAAGTTGTGGAATGTTCTCGAAGCCCTTCCCGCTAAAGTTCTAGTATATTCTACCACATTAGTGAAGGCTATCGAAGCACAACGTTAAGACGCATCGCAAACGTAGTTTCAGGAACACGCGAGCGTTCGAGTCGATAGACATTTCACAAAAGTCGTTTTGCTCCAACATTATTGATAAGCGCCAACCTTCCTTTGATGCGCTGTTTTCCACTGTTTTGTGAGCTGCACTCTAAGTAGGTTTCGAAATAATGGCGTCCTCATAATTTTGGTACCTTTTTTAAAATCTGTATGATTGTGGCAGTGATTCATGTAGCCACCTACCTTTAAAGTTTGAAAGAAATAAAGAAAGCAGGCAATACTTTCCATTTTAATACAAACTTTTCATATTTGAAATACGTCCATTCTTGATCCTAGCGACCATGAAACGTATTGTCTCTGTCAAATTGATGTTTGTTTTGTTTACTATAATTAATAAAATATTTAAAATTGTTGAAAACTATTGATAAATGTAATATTATCCAGTACAACGAACTCAGTGTTTATATTCTCTTTGCTAAGTACATATTTCAAGGGATTTTCAATTACCAAATTGTCGGAGCGTCATCTAACGAATGGTTAGATATGCTTTAGGTACCTTTTTTCTTTTTAATTTCATATGGTAGGAAAACAGGCAAGCGGGCCACCTGCTGGAAAGTGGTCACCACTGCCTATAGACATTACCAAGAGTATCGCCAATGCGTTGCCCACCTCAATAACACGTTGCGCTGGCAGCAAAAAGACAAATGCCCCTCCACTGCCAAAATTCCCCAAATATGCACCCCATGGAACACTGGAAACCTTACTCACCGGCAGAAACACAACACTATTTAAAAGAGTATTGTTTAGCTGCGATATTCTGTAAGGTGGAGATACTTCCCCAGTCGGGCGGCTCCAATTCGAACGGGATACCCGCTATGCCCTACCAC
Organism: Blastobasis lacticolella; assembly: GCA_905147135.1. Classification (NCBI taxonomy): domain Eukaryota; kingdom Metazoa; phylum Arthropoda; class Insecta; order Lepidoptera; family Blastobasidae; genus Blastobasis; species Blastobasis lacticolella. The sequence continues at coordinate 4,210,131 of LR990067.1, forward strand.
CATACCTATTGGAAAACTGCTCATTTGCGTTGTTATCCACAGACAAGGTGCAAATGGAGACCCAGCCTGCTGTAGGCGTGATCCCACTGGGCACAGGGAACGATCTTGCTCGGTGTCTTCGCTGGGGAGGCGGGTAAGGATTCTTGATATTGATATTCACATTGTTCTAGTATTTTAAGCGTCTGTGGCTAAGTGTTTAAGATATACTTGCTCTCTGTTCCGCTTTTGGCACCTACTCTTTCGCTTTACGCATGGCCTACTGGTTGACTGGTAGATAAAGCCTTGATGGCTTTAAGTCCGCCAATTGTATTATTTTTAGTGCAATAAAGTTTAAAAAAAATAAAAAAAGATTGTTGCTTCTCCTGCTGTTAATCTTAAGTACCCATTGTACTTTTGATTGTGCAATAAAGCGTTATTCATTCATTCATTCATTCATAATGTCCATAGACAGCGGAGACCACGCACCATCAGCTGGCCCACCTTCCGTTTTATCTATAATACATATTGACATATAAATATTGCCATATCTGATCATTCCAGATACGAAGGCGAGTCGATCCACAAGCTTCTAGACAAGATAACTCGAGCCAGCACCGTCATGATGGACCGCTGGCAGATACTCGTCGAGAACAGTGCTACAGAGGTGAGATATCAATCATACTTACCTAAACGAATTGGGTGCTATTAATTCCATCCAAACTCGGCCCAGAAGCCAGATCACGGCTGCAGAACTATATTTGAAACCTCTCACATCCACGCGAGTGTTCGCCTTCTAATATTTGTCTGTTCTATCTCTGCCACCAGACGGTAGGACTCTGTCAAGCCGCCTCCGAGGAGTCCGCCCGTGTGAGTACCACCACCTTATCAATTCCTGCCGCCACGCAACAATATTTGTATTGCTGTGTTCCGGTTTGAAGGATAAGTTAGACAGCGCAATTGCATGAGGCGTTCCATCTTAGTCCTCATAGTGACAAAACGGTTCTGCGTTTTAGTTTAAATGCTTTAATCGTAGATGTTGTGGGCGACAGTTACCGCTAACCATCAGCGAGCCTAGATAAGACGCGCTGATATTTGTTTAAATTTACGGTGGTCTGCCGGTCCCCAGTCTCTATTCTATAAGGCGCAAATAAGTTACAGCTACTCAAAATTTAAAGCAATTTATACATCAGTTGAAATATTGATACAAAACACTTAACAATACTAACAATATCGATACAAAGTACTTGGTAGAAGATGGCTAAGCAAGAATCAATTAAGGGAGCCAATGCGAATAAATCGACTTTACGTTACTTTAAAGTTTTAAATTTTGCTTTGGAGTTACGAAACAGCTCCCGCCGCTATGGAAAATGATCTCTAGTAGTTGAGGTAGATAATCTAACTGTTACATCCTTGCTGACTTAGGTCAGGGAAAACCTGCGGGTCCACTTAACTACTCTCCCTGAAAGACTATGAGCGACTGACGTATAACCTGTCCAAACTGACTTGTCCTATTTGGTTCAGAAAATTATGTATTTAAATGGATAATGTGCAGCAGTATTCGTTGAAATTCACATTCTATGTGTTTCTTGTATAATTCAAGACATTTATACACAATATACGTAGCGTGATTGATACGGCAAGTCGTGATTTTGGGCATTGTTTGTTCACCAAATGAGACAAGTCAGAATAAACAGATCATAGGTTATCCTGCGCTATCGAGTACTAGAAAAATTCCACTTATTAGAGACGTATAGGAAACCTACAAAACGTTGGTCTGCCAGTGCACAATCTAGCACAAAAAAAAACTTTTTTTAGGTATGAGATCGAATTAAAGATAAAAAATGTAAACAAATGGCTTGCCACTATAAAAAAAATCACCCAAAAGGTGGATTATTTAAAATCATTGATATATCGATTAAAATTATTGCATTCAAAATAAAATAAAATTACATGTATGAGTATTTAAAAATATTTTACTGAATTAATTATGGAACAATGTTTTTTTTTTCGTAATTGTGCTGCTTCAATAAAATGTGGGTAGTTTTCATTTATGCCACTGGTAATAGTGAGAAAATCTAAACATTTGGTTCGTTATTATTGCAAAGGCTCGGGAAGTGAGCGAGATTGACCGACGCCGAGACATATATACTGCCTTTCTCAAATAATAAAACATAAAATAATACAAGATTCAAAATGGCGGCTACTTCTTTCTAATATTGGAGTTTTCTAACTAGTATTCTAGGACTGATAGTTTCCGAGTTACTTATTACGTTTTTAAACAATTGCATAAATGGGAGTAAATCGATTTGTTTCGTTTTCGAAAGTTTACCAGCCATTGTAAATCACACTGAAAAGTGTGCGTGATGTTGGTAAATAAATACACTCTATAAAAAAAGGTTTTATACCCCTGGATAGTCTCTTTGACATTGACAGTTGTGTGTTTACATTTTTTATCTTTAATTTCATCTCCAAGTTTTGTTACCTAAGCTTCGGCTTTTCAAAGTGACAATATTTACATACGCTCATACTTATGCCTCATACCTTTTCATTTATTTTCACACACCATTTCATTTATTTTCTTTTTCTTTAAAAATGTAGTATGTAAGTAACTTTAATTAAAATTATCTCTACTTCTATCTCTCTCTCAATTATTATACTTTAATATAATCATACAGGGATTCCTGGAGACTTGCAACACAGGCTTGACCTACCGTAAGCTCCAGTCTCCCACAATAACAAATTTCATGTTCGAATTATTGTATAATATAATAAGATTATTGTGGAGAAAATAAATATTTATATTATTATTATTATACATCTTCTGGCAGTTTCGCTTTTCAGCTACATTATAGTCACCAAAGTGAAAAGTGACTGCGTCTACTATCGCTACAAAGTAAATTTTTTCTTGTACTCGATAACGAAGGATAATCTTTGTCAGTCACCTTTACAGTCTATCCCTACCCTTAACAACCCCTTAACCCTAACAATATATTGACGACCTGAGTGGTTCAATGGTCAACATTATACCACGCAAGAGCAGCATTTTCCATTGTTAGTTTTCTATAGTATGTTACAAAATCCTTAAATAATTACTTTTTAAATTAATTAATTACTACGCCTGAGTGGTTCAGTTGGTTAACATTCCGGTCGCCACGCAAGAGGTCCCGGGTTCGATTCCCGGCCGGCCAGAAATTGAAATGATGCATTTTAATTTCTGTTACGGGTCTGGGACCCGTAACAGAAATTAAAAATAAATTCAGAAATTAAAGATGACGCTGTGTGAATTGTCATGCATATTTTTAAAGTAATTATAATATTATTTACCTTACCAGTGCGACCAGCCACAGATGCCGCCGGGCTCGGCGCCGCACCCCACCACCGTACCCTACAACATCATCAACAACTACTTCTCCATAGGTGTTGTGAGTACATCTTGATATATTTATAGGCAAGTGGTATTTGCCACCTTAGTGGTAAGCAAACAGCAAAAAAATTGCCAGTCTAAATTGATTTGACATTTATTTAATTTAATTACAATTGTATTAAGTGTATGTCATTAGGTTATGCATTAGGCATTTGACATTATTAGTTTGTATTTGATATTGTGTTAATGTTTTTTATATTTGTAAATTTGTACGCCGAATGGCAGGTCACAGTTGAGCATACTTATATTTTATGTAACATCTTTTTACCTGTGTTACCACAAATACGATAAATTTAAATTGAGTATTATTTTAGTGTAGAACAATAGATTTTTAATTTATTAATTATTATTTAGTTACACAATATAATAAACATACCCCGCCCCCAGGACGCGGCCATATGCGTGAAATTCCACATGGAGCGGGAACGGAACCCTGACAAGTTCAGCTCGCGGATGAAGAACAAGCTCTGGTACTTCGAGTTCGCTACTTCGGAACAGTTCGCTGCCAGCTGCAAGAACCTTCATGAGAATATGGATATCGTGGTGAGTTCCTGGAGTAATTGTAGTTTCATTGAGGTATGAGTAGATACTTCAAGTAATAAGTAGATTCGTAGAATTGTTAGTAAATTCTTCAAAGCCTATAATGTAAATGCTCACGTGTAGACGGGTAACGCTGTGTGAAATCGCTCCGAAGTATAGACATATCGGTCCACCCTTTTTGGATCTGACGATTACCCCTACTTCGAGCAACCATGATGCATGCAACTGCGTCGAAAAATCAAGGTAAAAACAATATTAACCGAGGTAACAAACCCGATAATATGTGTTTCGAAAGTATTAAAACCTATAATAATGTAGATAAGTTGAAGCTAAGTAGTTTCTTCGAAGGGTACGTAGATTCTTCGCGATAGGTAGAAAATTCCGATGTATACTTGTTCGGACAAGTTCGGCTCTCATCCGATCTCCATGCTCAGCTGCAACTGTACTCACCTTAGGTTAAGGATGTGTATGTCTAATTATAAGTAGATATAATAGTCAGTTTAATAGTCTTGTAGAATACAAAATTTCAGCCTAAATAAGGACCTATCCCCCTTTCATGGGAGAGGCCCTAAGTCCTGCTGTGTACTGTTATGGGCTGTGATGATGATACTTTTCGCTTTTACCCGCGATACGACGATGATGTGTTTGTCTACCCGCATTTTTTAAATAATTTTAAGAAAGACCAAAAGATTTATAATACAATAGTTATTCATATTTTGACCCCCCCCCCTCCCTCCCAACAGTGCGACGGCGCCTCCCTGGAGCTCTGCAAGGGCCCCGCATTGCAGGGGGTGGCCCTCCTCAACATCCCGTACGCGCACGGCGGCTCCAACCTCTGGGGGGCGAGCAGCGCGCACCGCAGGGGGCGGTTCCCTACTGCGCAGCAGGGTGAGTTAACATATAGTGCAGATATAGTATGAGATGGTACAGGCATCGTCAGTTACCACCAGGTGAGGTGGCGGTCAAAGACTGACTAGATAAAAATAAAAATAAGGTATAGTGCAAGACACCTAACACAATGTAGACTCTCAAACAAACTAGTATACCCCTAAACATATTATAGACTGGGAGACGTAAAAGTACAAGTGTAGACTTTTAGGAGACCTACAAAAGGATGGTCTGCCCGAACACAATATGGCACAAAAAAATCTTTTTTTTACTGTAACTTCGACATTGTGGGTTCTATAAGTAAAAAAGTAATGTAAGTACTATTGCTACGAGAAATCGAAGCTTATATTTTAATTAAAATATTGAGCCAAGTTGTGCAAGGGCAGATAAATGTTTTTTGATTAGATTAGATTACATCAATTCAATAAAAGTGATTGTCGAATTATATGCATATAATTATTACATAGATAATTGCTTTCATACCAGAAAGCAAATAATTAATCAATTAAAATAATATAATAATTAATGTCAATATAGAAAACTAATAAGTACATAAAATTACACTAAGGTAAAATGATACAAAACATGTCAAAGTTCCAAAATATAATAGAAGCCAAAGTCGGAAAGAATAAAAATATAATCAGAAGACTCTCCAGCCTGTTCTTGTGGTGCCGCTGTGCAGGATATCCAGCACATTATCTCCGAGTGTCCTTTAACGCGGTACACCGGAGGCCCGCCCGATGACTTGATCGGCCTAAGTGACGAAGCCATTATGTGGCTCAAGTCTTGTAAATTGGAACTGTAGATTTAATTGTACCTAATATAGTCTTTATTTTTATATTAATATGCCATACGAATAAATAAATAAATCAGAAGAAATAGTCAAATATAATAGAAGAAAGAATTAAATGTCCCTTATTAAATAGAAAAATGTCAATAAATGGAAATAAAACTCTTATTGAAAAAATAAAATAAAATAGGTTATATATGTGTCTCCTTAACGATACAATCGTTGAGACGTGACGTTTGAGAACCGACGCTGCCCTCACAGCCTATAAGGACTCTACATGCACAGTGCAAGACTCCCAACAAATTACTGGTCGTCTTGGCGTTAATGTCCCGCTTGCTTTCTTGGGCGCCCGAATCGGCAAATCAGGTATTACAGTGGCCTCCGTGACAAGGAACCTGACCAGATTGGATCATGGTTACACATTCAGTCGCCCCGCAATCCATGCAGGTTTCATCACGATGTTTTCTGTCACCGCAATAGCATCGGTGTTCAAATAACCAAGAAAAGGGTCATTGGTACACGGCGGCATTGGGGTTTGAATCCGGTACCTCCAGGTACGAGTTGGACCCTATAACAATCTGGCCATCGACGACTCGTACAATCATAGTAGACGCTACAGGCAAAATACAAGTCACCACCAGGTAAGGTGGCGGTCAAATGCCTGGCTAGTTAAAAAAAAAAGAGTTACAGTGCAAGACTCCCAACACAATGTTGGCTGTCAAACAAACGGGAACACTGAAAACCAGCGTCACATGCTGGCATATGCTGAGTGTGGGCCCCATTGCACTCTCTGCATGGCACAGGTAACGAGATCAGACCATATTTTTTCCGTCGATTCATATCTCTGTTTTTTATTTTCGTTGAATAATTTTGAATAATGTGCCGTGTATCTGCGTGGAATAAACGTATTTTACTTACTTAAACATATGGCTGGCTCAGTACAAGACTACCAAATTACTAAAACACCATCAAACGCCACAAGGCTGATATTATATTCGTTGAAACTCTGTTTCAGATATTGGGGACAAGCTAATAGAAGTGATTGGCCTCGAAAACTGTCTCCACATGGGTCAAGTGCGAACGGGTAAGTGAACGAAGTGATCTTCAAGTTTTATCCATCGAAAATAATTTAAATACAATAACACATACGAAAGAGTCTAGCCGCGTGGTGTCCGGCGGAGTAGAATAGCACCAACCCGACTAATGTTTTCGAGGCAAAAGATCCAAGAGTCTCCGTAGTCTGGAAAATGGGCAGCAGCATTTTCCATTGTTATATTTAAACACTGCGATCTCCAACCTGCCTGCCAAGCGTGGAGATTACGGCAGTAACCTCCCTTTTCGTTGGAGAGACCCTAAGTCCTGCAGTGGACTGTTACGGGCTGTGATGATGATGATACGAAAGAGTGCGCTAGAAGTGCGCGCCAGATAACGTTGCTTGCGGATGCCATAACCTTAAATCAAACTTATCCAGATAAGTTTCTACTTTTAGTTTATCCAGTTAAGCACTCTACAATCTTAGTTCATTTATCCAGATAAGTAACATTCCAAAAAATATACGAAAGAGTGAGACAATGAAACCGTAGAAAAGCAACGTTTTTTTTATGTTAATGTGCAAGCACCTGATGAAGGATCACCGTCGTCCACACTTTTAACACCTTTCTGGGCAGACATTTCACCGCCATCTCTTATGGAAAGCGAAAATGCGGCCGAAGAATTTAAAAATAGCAAATACCTCAAAGGCCGGCACCGGATCCGCTCCCCATAGGTATCTGCTACCTAAAGGGTCCTGGACGACGGTGGCCGCTTTCCATCAGGCGGACCGCCCGTCCGTGTGCCGAGTTAGGTAATAATAACCCTCGGCCGATCAGTCGCCTGAATGTGCAGGTTTCATCACAATGTTTTCCCTCCCGTAATATTCATATTCATATTCATTTATTCATAGTAAATATTTTACATCGTCATATCAATATACATTATGTTATAATTAATAGCATCGGTTAGCATTCAACGTACATAACTCAGAAAAGAGTCATTGGTGGGCCGCAGTGCGATTCGAATCCGGCACCTCTCGTTTACGAGTCGGATACCTTAACTACTCGGCCACCGACGCTCCCAATAATGACACGGAATAACTTACCATAACTGCACGTCTCTCGGATTGTAGCAATACTCGCTATTAAATGTATTAGCCGTGTGGTGTCCAGCAGAGCAGAACCAACCCTTGATGCTCGTGGGTGTCGTACAAAGCGACTTATGTTTAGAGTCTCCAAAGGTTAGAAAATGGGCAACAGCGTTTTCCAGTTTTATATCTACAACACTATATCTCCAGCCCGTCTGTCAAGCGTGGAGATGGCAATAACCTCCCCTCGCGCGGGAGAGGCCCTAAGTCCTGCAGTGGACTGTTATGGGCTGTGATGATGATGATGAATTGTAATCAAAGAGGTCTATCCCGTTTCCCGTCAGGTCTCCGCGCGTCAGGCAAGCGGCTGGCGCAGTGCAGCTCGATCACGATCACCACCAAGCGGACATTCCCGATGCAGATCGACGGCGAGCCCTGGATGCAGCCGCCTTGCAAGGTAGGGTTCTAATGGTGGGGTCTGCGGTAGGGTAAGCGAATTGAGTTTATGGGTGCTGCATTATTTGCAAGCCTGTTGGCCGCACCGTATGTATGTATACATACATACATACACTCTTAATTGCTTAATAAATAAGTACAGGAGTTGCAAAATTATAATTTTACGTAGCAAAGGCGGGCTCTCACAACGGGATTCCTTCCAGCCAACCTTAGACCCACTGCAAGGAGATCTAAAAAGCGGTGGAGGTAATATTGAGCAAATACAGATTATTTATTATTATTTGAACCGTTATTGTCAAAATGTTACCGTTTCATTGACAAAAATTCAATGGACAACTGAATTAGGACTGAATTAAATCTGGACGATTGAAAATTGAAATTATAAATTTAATTAAAGACTGAAGAGATATTGCAAGAAGAGATTGTCTCTTGTCAGATTTTATTGTCTGGAATGTTAGTTTAGTATACGTTTTTGATTTGATTATATGTGGTATCTGATGGCAAGTGACGATGCCAGCATGGTAGAATTTCGACAACGGACTTTAGGTACGCTTTACTAGCGCCTATGGGCTTTGCTGTTAGGAAAACTATAATTACTCAATAATATTTATTACTTTTCAGATCACCATCACCCACAAGAACCAAGTCCCAATGCTGATGGGACCAGAGCCAGAGAAGGGCAGGGGTTTCTTCAAACTGTTCTCGCACTGCTAACCTTCTGTTCTAAACTTATCTATCAGCTGATCTTCCATCTGATTTATTTCCGTTTCTCTGTCTTTATTACCAACAATAACGAAGACCGCGACTGATATTTCAGTTTTGCTCCTTGTGAGATTGTGTGTGAGGAAGTTAGACATAATAAAATTCTCACTCAGGAAGATTGCAAAATAATATTTTTTTATTCTGGCTGGCACTTTTTGATTTTTGGTCCAACAATTTTTGCAACGTGAATTATGTCTTTTCTCTTGTTTGACACTTAGTTGCAGCCAAATGATTAACGTGGCAAACATGCACCCACGGCTAGCACAGCTGTGTTCTCGCGCGCGATAAGCGAGAAATGGCGTAACATAAATGTTGCTATCTCTTTCGTCTTAGTATTGAGAGAAAGAAACATAGGCTCTCTCGTGGCGCGGTCACACTTGTACTAGCTATGCAGCGGGACAGCTATCTCGCTCTCTCACGCGCTACACAGCTTGTCCTGATAGGTCTCCTACCGGCTTCGCCCAGGTCTTTTTTCCATTCTTGATTCTTCATTCTGGATAAAGCTGCTGTAAACAGGGCGAGCAACATTCTCATAAATTACACTCAACAGCTTTCAAAGTGTAAAATTTAAATGTCAGTAGTGGCTTTGAATTCCGCTCGTGACGTTGGCAGGGTAATCTGTCCTACTGTCGGCAGGGTAACTAGTAGGGTATACTACCCAAATATTGACAGTGGTATGAGTGAATGCATGGTAAATATAAAATTTATAATGATGATTATCATTGTGTGGAGAACAAGTTGATTTAGTAACAGATTTCAAGAATAATTTAATTTTAAAAGACAATAAATATCAACCCTGCCAATATTGGAATTTACAACAATGAGCGTCAAAAAATCATAGTATGTGTTATACTATATAAGAAATGGTGGAGTACCGAGTAAGTATATACATATTTTGAACTAAATTATATGACGTATAATTTACTTTAATTTTGAATGGAACTTGAGGATTAAAATATAGAAAATAACTTAATTTGAGCTAAAGCACATTGTGCTTTTAGCTTGAAAATGACCGAATAGCGAGTTAAAAATGTTTGAATCATAAAAAAAAAATATTAACTGACACAGTGTAAAAAAAAACAGGAAATAAGTATCGCAATTTTGAAATGTAATTTTGTTGTCAACAACAGTGACACCTTCACAGAGCTAGATAAGTTTGTGTCTTTACAATAATTTATGTCGATCACCGGTATGTTGTAAAGATTTCCATGAATGTTAATTTGAGTTAGTAATAATATAATGAGCGATTGGAATATTGGTAACAACTCAATTTTTTCTCTGACTCAAATTACAAATCAGAGTATGGCTGTTATTGATTTTTCAACAATTTCTAAATTTATTAGAAATATCAGTCAACGTGTAAACTTGTATTTTTACCGACACTGAGAAAAGTTCAGTAGATATATTTAATTCATTTTAGAAATCATATTATTCAGAATAGGTATATTAAATGCTTAACTATATCGGCCTTATGAACCAAAAATAAATAGCTAGTTCATCAGTATTTTTGTGATTAATTTAAAAAGAAAAGGAATTAAAATAGATCCTGCCAAAAATGTTGACTATTTTGCCAAGCTATATTTAATTTTACAAAAAATATTTTACAATGCATTTAGGCTGATGCTATCGACATTCACTTTACACTTATTCCAAATATTTTACTACAACGATATTCATTTAGTATATAATTTTATAAATAGAGAAGCATAGAGTAGTCATGCTTAGCCATAGGGTAACGTACCAAATACCTGACGTCCATTTTGCTATTAGATATTGTAAAAAATATGTATTTTACCTCCTCTTGATGTTAATACTGGGCCGTCACTCTAGCTACAATATTCTATACAATGAAATAATTAAACCACAAGTGTAACTTAATAACAGCGGAGGATAATTTTAACGCTCATTCAACGATATTAATAGAGCATCAGTGGCCTATTGGCTAGCGAGACGGACTATTAAGCGAGAGATATCAGGTTCGATCGTCAGTGCCGCCTTGTACAAATGACTTGTTTTGAGTTCTGTACATTAGTTGAACACTAACCGATGCTCTTATAGTGAGGGAAAACATCGTGAGAAAACCGCAGCACATTTAAGCGCCAGAATGTGTAACCATGATCCAATATGGTCAGGTTCCCCTGTTAAGGATTCGGCAGTCGCTCTACTGTATTTACCAGATCTGCCGAATCCTGGATCGTGGTCAAGACGGACCTTACACTGCGCAACGGGGATGTTGACGCCAATGATTAGTTATAAAAATAATATTAATAACAAATATATGTCTACAAAAATATCGCGCAGTATTGACATCGAAGTTTCCATGTCTTGTAAATATCATAGGGCGCTATCAGTCCAGTTATATTTTTTTAAATTAATTTTAACGCATACTCTGCAATAACATTTTTCCGAATAATTTTTATACTAAAATTTAATTTTAACCAGATTACAATTAAATAAAGGTATATAAAATTTAAAAATAAATATTTCTAAATCTATTGAATTCTACAAGACATGGAGGCTTTTCAATCTTGAAGTGTTCCAAATAATTATACATGAAATTAAGTAGTGACGCGGTATCGTTAGATTTCCTTCGATAGATATTGAGAATATTCCTTGTCAATGATGCAAGCATGTTGCTTGTTGGGTTTTGTTATTGTAAATTATAAAAAGTATATAACTTTATTTAACATAGGTAATATATTATAAGCTATTTACTTAGATATTATTTACAACACAATTTAAACAATTTGTTATGATTAAAATGCTTAGTTATTTCGTCGATTATTGTTATTGATGAGTTGGTACTTATTTTGATTTAGATTGCATTGCAAAACAATCAACGTATATATTTGATTCAGTCTGAATTGTCCTAAACGGTAAACAAATAAGGCGTAGGTACTAGCGACCAAATAATATTTAGAGGGTTGAAGTATCACCGAATGAATGATTTGTGAAATGAAAACGAAAATGAAGTGAAATGACTAATTCAATTAGTCATTTAATGCAATAAGAACTATACACCACCGAAACAACCAGCCAACCAAAAATGCAATGGTGGTCCAGATAAAATTATTTTAAAGTTTTTAAAAGTAAAGCCAGGCTTTCGTAGAGAGCAAATTTTCAAAGTGAAAGATGGTTAATTCAAAATTATTTTTTAATCGTTTTAATATGGTTGGTAAACCAATAAAATAAAATATGGTTCAAAGAGATTTTATATCTATTTCTATAAGCCTAGTGTGGGCCGAATAAATATAATTTATTTTAATCTTTTTCACTCATCACAATATACTTCTACCATCTCTACACATCATAGACAAAATAGACATACGAATGTTTTTTGTTTATTAAATCTGTAGCAGTAAGTAATATTAAAATTTATTTTTATCGAAATTATTTATTAAAATGAATAATTTGCAACAGTATTAATTGAAATTCCCATTCTATGTGTTTTTATATAATTCAAGAGATCTATACACAATGTACGTAGCGTAATCGATACGGCAAGTCGTGATTTGGTTACGAGTGTAGTTGACCATTTAAGACAGAATAAATATATTTTAGTACTTAATTTGTTTAAATGCAAGTAACTACTCTTTATCATCAATTTAAAAGTCGAACATACATTTATAGGAATGTATTATAATTTACTGCTACCGTATATGAATTTGCCAAGAGATATTAAATAATACAACCAAAATTATAAGGTTACCTTTTGTAATTAAATATCACCACATTATTATCTATTTTAGAAATAATAAATATATTTAAATCGTAAGTACATACACTTTATCAATTTTTTAATGTTTTAAATGTTTTATAAATTAGGATAGATCACTTATTGTAATTTGGATGTAAATATGTGCTAAAATTAGTAGGTACTTTAAAAATACATTTAGTATTTTTGTTATTTTAGTTTAGAACATAATATAAATCATGATGAAAAGTAGCCTACTAATTTTTTTACTTATTAAAATTCGGTTACGAATATTAATAAAAAATATATTAAAATAATTATTTCCACGATAAATCTTTAGAAAACTTTAAAGAAGAGTTTTAATACTACGGAATTTATGAAATTTCGCAGCCCTTACATTATAATGTACCTTACCTACTAAAAATGATTATATTTTGTAAAAAAAATCGATATCAAAGTCGTGCCAAGAAATCAATACGTCCCTTGATTCCTATGCCATTTGTTTTTTAAAATATATTTCTATAGAAATTTTTAAAATATTATCGAATTAGGTTTAGATAAAATCTAGTCTCGTCTTTGTTTTCTTTAAAACATACCAAAATATTCCCATCTCAATATTGTTCTGTAAAGTGTTTAAAATTCCTTTTGTATTTAATTAAAAGGTGTTTTAATCTGTGGTATTAAAATTGTTACAGTATTATGTTGTTATTGCAATAGTAAATATTTAATATTATTTAGTTTTTTAATGGAAACTAATGTAAACATTTGTTGAAAGCGGTTCTTTCTTATACCAGAAGGATTTAGAATCACACTGTAAACATTTTTTTTTCAGTAAGATTATAGTATATCTTAAGTTACCAGTTAATATTATAGCTAGGTAGTTATAAGTATTTAAAATAATTATAACTTCTGTTGATGGTGATATCTGGTCCTTCTAGTACGGAAAATATATTTCTTTACAATTGTGGATTTAATGTGTTTGCCTCTTTATAACACCGTCAACACACCAGTATTTATTGTACAAATAATATTTATATGTTTCAATTGACATTCCTTATCTAATATTAAATAGTTACTTTATTAACTCGTACTGTGTAGGTCTGTATTTTGTGTGTCCAGGACCACCAATACTCCTATCAAATTCTTATGTGTAAGTGTATAATGTATTTTAGTCTCATTTTTAGTATAATTGCAATGGAGAGGCAAATGCCTTTATTAAAATATACCTGCATATTTATAAAATTATTATTTTACGATATTGACTATAAACACGATTATTATTATATTTACTTATATTAAATTAGATTTATGAAAGGTATCGAATTATTGTCGTGTAGATGTAAGAAAATGGCTTAATGCATAGTTAAATTGGAAAAATGTTTCGTTATTAGTTTTTAGTTTATTATCTTACGAATTAGAGTGAGTTTTAAGACATATAATAATTTTAAGCTTTTATTTCTTATAAACAACTTGACCTGGATTTTTGTTCCTCTTAAAAAATACCGTCACGGGGCCCTAAACTGTTCAAGCAGTCTCCGGGTCTCCAGCGGTTCTTTTTTTATGACCTCCATCTCACTTGATAGTATATGTGACGATGCGGCCGAGAACAAAGCATGCCTGTCTAGGAACAACTTATTCACTCTAGCCTTGAAGGCGTCCAGATTATAATGATCAGGAATGACACTCGCATATCTTGGTGAACCAAGGTCTTGATTAGTATTATTAATGTTTACTAAATGAATTAGTTTGAAATACATAATTATTTATGAATTGTAAAAAAAAAAAAACTAATTTCAACTAAACATAAAAATACAGATCAAGTTGTAAAAATTACTCCAAAATCCTATGTCGTAGATAGTCATTACATATTATTTGAAAATAAAAAAATATATAACGAAATTGCGATGTAAAACAATTAAAAAATCTGTGCCAGCTTTAATAGTGTTGTAAGAAATATTGAATATTATAATTATTATTACAAAAAAATATTATTATTATTATATTACATTATTAAAATATTATTGTAACAATTATATGTGCATTTGGAATTTAATATATTTTTTAATTTCCTTCAACAAAAACTTGCAGATTTTAACAAATACCCGATGGAGTGTATTTCACTGTCTTTATTATCATGTCTCTTTAATACTGTCGTAAGTAAACTATATTTCAATAAAAAATACAAAGGGATTAAAACATTTTTGGGATTTCTACTTGCCAAATTTTTATTTTATTTTAATAATTATGCTTTATTATTTTTCTCAATTCACTTGACCATTCCTAAGACATTCCTATGGACGTACTAATTATATTACGTCCATTGACTGCCTCGATAATGGACATAATTACAAACAGCACAGTCTAACATTAGTCTTTGTTAGTAAACAAAGACATTCCCATTGCAAAATCTCGTAGAAGTACAAAACTCCAACTTATAATTTTGTAATTAATATAGCTAATACTAAACCCTAGTGACCCTAAAATCCCTGTCCAGCTCAAATGGCATAAGCATATAAATAAATACAAGACCTGTGATGCTCTATGGCTGCGAGACATGACCAGCGCTGACAAAACACGTTCGCGAACTCCACGCCAACGAAATGAAAATTCTGCGACTCGATCGTGTAAGTAACGAGTACATCCGTGGCAGCCTTGACGTGAGATAAGATCGAGGAGGCTCGCCTGCGCTGGTGCCTACCCAAGACATGAATCGACATCGCTGAGTTGGATGCGAGAGCCAACGGCTTACGACGCGAGGATGCCGGATGCAGACCGGGCGAAGTGGAGGAGAATGAGTAGAAAAACGAGCAGACCCTATCAGAGACAGGATAATGATGAATGAATATAGCTAATACACTACATACAATACAAAACATCATAATAAAATTAAAAACATTAGATTCTCTGTGTGTGTGTGCGCGCGCGCGTATGTATCTGTGTAATGTAGGTATGTTCCTTTTTATACATTCGGCAGTCTTATATAACATTGCATCAAGTTTGAAAATATAACATTATTGAGTAACTGCAATACCAAAGCGATAAAGTGAAATAGAGCGCGTAATAAAACTAAATCACATTTTTTGTTTTATTGTAAAACAGACGCTGTGCTGTAGCCACCAAGAATTTTGTTTATTTCAATATTTTTAAGGCTTTCTTTTCATCTTTTGAAGATGCTCCGAAGGATTATAATTGTGATGGTAAGGATTTTTTCAAAAACATACCTTTCTGCCGCCGAAACCGCGGTGTCGTAACTGGTTGCGATTAGGGACTTTTTCGCGCTCCCGACCCGTGGTACAAGTACTAAAAAATATTTTATGTGAATATATTAATCGCAAAGGACGAGAGTCGGTAGCCGACCGGTTAGTGCATCCGACTCGTAAGCGAGAGGTACCGGGTTCGAATCCCACTGCGGCCATGTACCAATTATTCTTTTCTGGGTTATATACATTAGTTGAATGCTAACCGATGCTCTTACGGTGAAGGAAAACATCGCGATGATCCTGCACATTCAGCCGACTGAATGTGTAACCATGATCCAATCTGGTTAGGTTCCCCTGGTAGCAGAGTCATGAAGATCAGATCGCAGTCGCTCCACTGTAATTATCTGATCTTTCAAATTGTGGATCATGGTCAAGGCGGACTCCGGGCCCTTGTGCGTGAGAGCACAACCGGGACATTAACGCCAAGATGATGATGATGATGATATTAATCGCAAATGGCACAAATATTAATCTACTCCCTTTTCCTCACAGCTGCTAGTAGCCATCGTGGCTATGGTGCGCGCGCGCATAAAGCCATGCCCTTTGTGCGTGCCGCCGCCAGTCAAAGCGACCTCACGAGAAGATATCACGCCTGAATTGATGATACTATGATTCCACTGCATATGCGCCTCCACTGTGATTCTCGACGACTCTACAGCGACTCTACAGCTTTTCTACTAGAATTATTTTTCTATTTTTATGGCTAGACCAGCCAGGGGGCGCTGTGACATCTCAAATTCGATATTTTTACTAGCTAAAAAACTGTATTAAAACGTCACTTAAATTTATTTTCGACAACGGCTGTTGAAGATAGTGGAGAACATATTTTTAGCTGCAGTCGACCTTTCATAGTCATTATTGATGGAAATGTGTGGCTTGAATAAATTTCGAATTCATGTTGTCACAGTGCGAGAATTAGGGCCCTGGCATTAACAGGTGATAAATATATATCTATCTCTCACAATATACAGTCACAATAGTGATTCTACTGTATACTATGATTCTGTTGCTTTACAGCTATTCTGCAGATACTCTACTGGTACTATTACAGCTGTAGATCTGTAGTGACTAGACTATTGTGACTTATACTAAAGATAAATTGTGACTCCTTTCATAAATAAATACAAAAAAATAAAAATTATTTAGTTCAGACCGATTTCATCATATTAATGTTTATCTAGAATACATTCCTTTTGGTTTTATACTGGATGATATTATTAATGCTATTTTTGTTTTAATCAGATGAAATCCAGTATGGATTTAATATTATTTTGTTGTTTTTGCGACTATACTGTGATTTTTTACGACTCTACCGCAAGACTACTAATATTAACACTGTACATAGTGACTTTAAATTCATGATATCAATACCATTTTACTCTGTCATTGTTTTGTTCAGAGTAGATTCTTGTTGACTCACCTGTTCCATTTTTAGCCACGAGCAAAGTTATCTTTCTCGAATGAAATTCTACTTGCACTCTACAATTTCTACTGACTCTACCGACATTCTACCATGACTTTACTAGCACTTAACAATGACTACAGCTTTACTAAGACAATTTAGAGTCGATAAAAAATGTAACTATACGTAGATTTAAGAAGTAGACTTAAAATTAAATTATTTAAATATACTTGTTTGTTAATTGATTGCCTACACCGCTCTACATAGCTCCATTCGGGTTATCTAAGGTTACCTGGAAGAAGTGTCCTTTGCGTCAAGCCCGCAAAGTACTATCTTATAACTGTGTTAAGTAAACATGAAATACACATGCACAACATGAAATAGTTTATGAAATTGGCAGTTTAAATAATTCCCTACACATATGATTCAAACAATATTTTTTAAAAATTAAGCTTAACTGTTGAGTTAAGCTCGCCATTGTACTTAAGTTACATTCTGTTAAATTGTATTTACAATAAGGAATTGAGAATTGAGAAAGTTAAAAATGCCCATTAGTTATGAACTAAATTTTGTTTGTAATGTTTTGTACTTCATTTAGTTATATTGTTTAAAAATTTAAATATGTATCTACAACTTTTTTTCTTTTAACTATTTAATAATTACGGAAGTGAATGAATGAAACGAAATAAATAATCAAAGTAGTTTAAAAAAAAAAATATAAATTAGGTAGTTTAAAATGTATATTAAAAACAACTAAACCAAAGGTGTCCAAAACAACTAAGTGCTGTTTTGTATGGACGTAGAATATAGTTCCACAAAATCTCACCAGATGGCTCTGCAGGTAAAATAGAACGCGGTATTGAAATGTTCTTGCCGTGACATATTAGCCTGTTCAATGTTTCGATTAAATGAGAATAAAATGAGAGATACGAGAGTTTTCTGAAGTACATTGTATGGTTCTATCCTTTTAATACCTATCAAAAAAGTCATACGTACTTAATGTTTCAATATAATCTTAAAGATGATTATCATTATTAATTGCTTCCATTTTATTGTCGATCAGTCTTTGTATCTACATCTTTATTTAATTTCGTACGGGAAAAGAAATCATGGCCTTTTAGGTACACTACAAGGTCCAACGAGCGAAATCGTTCATTTCTCATCTGTAAGTATCTCACCTACACAAAAGGTAATGGACCAAAGTAAATTACATTTATTCAAATATTTGACGACTTGAGTGGTTCAGTTGGTTAACATACCGGTCACCACGCAGAGGTCCCGGGTTCGATTCTATTTCAGAAATTTATATAATGAATTTTAATTTATGTTACGGATCTGTGTGTAGTATGTATAATAAGTACCTACGTATTTAAAAAGATTAAGGATGTAATAGGGCTCCGAATAAATTACTATCTATGTCTAGGTCTAAAAAAGTACCTATATGTAGTTTATCATTTATCTAACACACATAACACAAGTTTATAAATTGACATTTCTTTTATACGGCATTTTAATTCCTTTTTATTCTATTTTCTATTTATAATTATGATTTTATTATTGGAGTGGTTTAACTGTAATTTTAATTAATTGAATTTCTGTAATTTTTATATTACCTATGTTATCTCATAACAGCTGTATATTACCTATGTTGATATAAAAAAATAATAATCATCTTAGCGTTAATGTCCCGGTTGTGCACACGCGCGCGAAGGCTCTGTGTCCGCTTTGATATTATCCAGGATTTGACAGATTAGGTAATTACAGTAAAGGAAATGCTATCTGACCTCTGCGACCCTGTTAACAGAGGAGACTGACCACATTGGATCATGGTTACACATTCATTCGCCTAAATGTGCAGGTTTCATTTTCCCTAATCGTAAGAGCTCATGGGCTCAACTAATGTACATCCATAACTCAAAAAAAGTCATTGGCACATGCCGCCACTACGGTTCGAACCCGGTATCACTCGCTTACGAGTCGACAATCCAATCCGCTCGGCCACCGAGCCTCTGATCTTATTATTATTATTATAATAGAATTCAGGAACGCAGCTATTAGTGACAGATTGATAGACAAACAGTTACCCCAACAATGGAGGCTGGAAGGCGCCAACTGCCGGAAATATGCAAACAGACTGCGCGTACGCCGCGTAGCAAATCAAATATTGCTCCATTGTATTATAATTTCTTAGCTAACACTGGTTTATAGGCCAGGAGCTCGGGGTTTATTTAGAGCCTTCTGACGTACGCAATTTCTGAGATATTGTTTCAAAGGTTTTTAAAATTTTTGTTTTTATATTAATGACAGAAAGCTTATTTTATTATGGGTAAAATCGCGCAGCGTCCGCCTAGTTACGGCTCAGTCGTCGCGTCGCGCCCGCCTAGTTTCCAGGCAATCGTTGCGTCGAGCCCGCCTTGTCACCGCGCTTAAATCGCGCGCCAATGTTGTAGTCTGCGCAATGTAGGCGCGATTGCAATACGGTGACTAGGCGAATGCTACGCGTACGCGATTTGTAAGCGTGGACTTATAAACAGGTCCTAAGAATAGTTTTATATACTTACTAGGTACACCTAGTTTTGGAAAATTGGGTGAGTTGGTTTATTTATATTTTTTGTTCATTATAAAAATATACCTAACGGGGACCGTGTAAGATGATGGGTGATCCTTGCCTTATATTGGGATAAACTGTAAGAAAACTGACGGAACCTGAAAATTTGGTGAAAACTATACTCGTTAAGTCATTCGTTACTTTATGACACCGATTTAAGACACCTATATTCTCAGGAACATGTTAACGTGATAACTTAAGCGTCGCCCAAGTTTAGTGCAATCGGGAATTAGTATTTTATTTCTGATAGGCAACTCTTGGACTATAGGTACACCATAGCAACGCAGGTAATGTTTGCATTGTTATTGAAAGTGAATATTTTAAAACACCAATCCTTAATGTCGGAGGCTAAGACTCATTTTGGGTCGCTACGTCATCATAGTAGTACATTTTTATTTATGTCATACGGTAGGCAAACAGGCGAGCGGGCCACCTGATGGAAAGTGGTCACCACTGCCTATAGACATTAGCAAGACCGAGAGTATCGCCAATGCGTTGTACACCTCTACAACGCGTTACTCTGGCAGCAAAAAGGCAAAAGTCCCTCCACCGCCAAAGCCACGATTCCCCAAATCCCCACCCCATGGAGCACTGGAAACCTTGCTCACCGGCAGAAACACAATACTATTTAAAAGAGTATTGTTTAGCTGCGGTATTCTGTAAGGTGGAGATACTTCCCCAGTCGGGAGACTCAAAATATTTTTGAAATAACGTTTGATATTTCAAACATAAAGTTTTCAAATTAAATCCCTAATAAATTAGGTTTTATCGCTTATGTCTCAGTATATACTGTCACGACTACTATTTTCTGTATAATACAATATTTTTTTATTTAGGGGATTTTACTTTATCAATAAGCTAAATAGACAGAGATGGCGGGACGAGTTGGACGCCTTTTCTAAGGATTGGCCGAGGAAAGCATCCGACCGTGAGTCGGATGCTGCCCTGCAGTGGGACAGAAATGGCTAAAATTATAAAAAAACAGCTAAATTTCATCTGACAATTTTGAAACCCGCGCTTACTCATTATAATTAAATAATTATTTATTTAATTACACACTCGTTTCGGCACACAACTCTCCAACTACGCCGCCGCCCGAAAAGGCATCAGCCTTGCATTGTTGTATTGCGATCGTTGACATTTCGTTTGCGATAATATACTTACCAACAAAACTGGACCTGTGGTAGGATAACGAACTAATTTCGACATTATTTTAGGGGCTAAAGGACCCAAGTTTAATAGGAAGGAGCTGAAATAATAAGGAAAATGTGGTTTTATTAAATGATGGTGTAATTTTGATATGTTATAGAGTAAAGTGCCCTGATTTAAAAAGACCAAAAGATAAAAAACAGATCAATCAATCAATCAAATTTGTTCATTGTGACACACAGGTTATACATTAAATGCAGGTCTTACATAAATAGAGACTAGAGCGTTGTGGTCTACCTTTAGGCATACAATATAAAATTAGGTTAGACAGAACTCTGTAATAATAAATTTATTACTCTTGCCTAATTTATTATTGCTTTTGCAATAAATGAATTGCTCTTAAACAGCTGCCACATTATGGCGCACACCATTTTTCATTACTTTCTTGACAGACTATAGAACTTTTTCTACGTCTTTCAACGGTTTTACCATTTGCCGGTGGCCGGGCTGTTGAGTATCCGACTCGTAAGCGAGAGGAACCGGGTTCAAATCCCGCTGCGGCCATGTACCAATGACTCTTTTTTTATTTATGTATATTAGTTAAATTGTAACCGATGCTCTTACGGTGAGGGAGAACATCGTGATGAAACCTACAAATTCAAGCAACTGAATTTGTAACCATTATCCAATCTGACCAGGTTCCCCTTGTAGCAGGGGATGATCATTTTACCATTTGGACGGGACGTTTTGGAAAATGTGGCTTCAGTTAATTATGGCGAAATTTTGACATGTTAAATTTTCCTGATTAAATGTCCCTTTATTACCACTGTATTTGAGTCCATTCGCAAGATACAATCGATTTTTAATATTCTCTGGTAGGTACTGGCTGTAAGAGACTCGAGTACGAGTCCAAGAAAGATTTGAGTCACGACTAAAAGAACTCATGCTTATGCTCAGCTCATGACTCAGTACAGCTCCAAGAACTTAAAGGTCACAAAAGACTCAAAGGACTCGCGAGACTATTGTCTTGAGTCATGCAAAATGACTCAAGTCTGGAATTTAAGATTGAAAGACTCTTGTCTTTTACAATACTACTGGTAGGGAAAGGTGGTAATCTTGGGTCGTCGATGTAGATACTGGCTACAAAGGAGTTGAAGCGGTGGTAGAAAGTGTCGTTTAATCTTAACAAAGCGTGTAGGTAGCGACACCATGGGCAGACCAACTTATACTGGGAACAGTATTCAGAAAACGTACACAAACACAAATCAGACCCACAACGCAGTATACAGAGTGTGGCCAATACAGTATACAGGAGCAATAAAAAACAATGAGTCCAGAAAGTGTGGTAGGTCCTTTGACCTAATTCTTATGCTCCAACGTGCTTAACCTCAGAGAAATAATAATTCAAAGTTACAATCGTTATTCAATGACGACCTGAGTGGTGCAATGGTCAACATGCCGGTCTGCCACGCAAGAGGTCCTGGGTTCGATTCCCGGCCGGGCAGAAATTGAAATGATGAATTTTAATTTCTGTGACGGGTCTGGGTGTTCTATGTATAATAAGTATGTATATAAAAAAAAAAAAAAAAAAAATTAATTATTATAGCAATTATCTAGCACCCATAGTACAAGCTTTGCTTAGTTTGGGGCTAGATGGCGCTGTGTGAATTTGTCCACGAACATTTTTGTTCCACTTATATAATTCTTACACGTTGCTCCGCTTTCCGAAAGACTTGATACAAAAATGGAGCTTATTCTTATGAACAAAACATTCCACTTTTGACTTGCTCTCACGCTTTTCTACTGAATTTAACCTAGTGTAATAAGCGCGTTATGTACGTAAATGTCAGTGTTGAGAATTCCCTGCGGACACGGTTATCTGCAGTACATTGCTGGCTCATTTTTTTATTATTTATTTTATTTATTGCTCTCATGCAGCCCACACTCCCTGTATACGAAAACAAAGATAATGAGTTCATTTATTTGCGCGAACGCATGTCAACCACGTTCGGTATGCCTCGGGAATGCTTCGAGAATGTTCCGCGAATGGATATGCAGTGTCAATTTTGTTAATGGGTCTCAATTACGATCCGGTTCGCTTGCTTTGGTAGGTAATCTAAAAGTCCTTACTGTATTCCTCGTTTTTCATCGTGAAGAAACTAACAAATTCAGGCGACTGTGCATGTAACTATGATCCAAACTGACCAGGTTCCCTTGTTAACAGTGTCATGCAGGATAGATGGATAGAGAACAGGACAGAGGCTGCACTGTAATTATTTGATCTGCCAAATGCTGAATCATTGTTTTATCTATTTATTGTACACAATAAAAGATATAAGGAAAAATACCATAATTATAAATAACACAACAGTCACTACATATTTCGAAAAAGTAATTTCTTTCAACAAGCAACAGCAAGCTGAGTTGGCACTCACTTACTCAATCACTTAAATAAAATGGACTATCAACTCGTTAAATTGTATTGTTTTGTGTTTGTTTATAGAAAGAAACGTATAGGTACCTTTAAATCTCTTAAAATATGTGTTTTTAATAAGTAGGAGGACGCGGGAATTACAATAAGTGACAAGTATACAAAATAATGATGCTCGGCCACTTTAAAAGAGATCTCTGATATGCATTTTTATCCTGTGACATTTACATTGGAAGAGAGGCAAGTCGTTCCGATGAATATATTATGCCTACACTACAACTGACGTGTTTTTAAACTGATACAAAATGCAACATTGTTTACTTATTTATTTATTGCTTCATAAGTTACATTAACATTACGGGCACTGCAATTTTAAACTTAAAACTAAGTATTATGCATAAACAAAGGTTAAGTAATAAATTGTGTACATACTTATGGTTTTGTACCAAGTTATTCATTAAATTATTAAACATTTCTTAAATAGTTAGAAAAATATTAATATATTTACAATTGGACATATATAAGTAATAAGTATTTACAAAGTTGGAACATTTATAGCATGTAGGTACTATAAGTGAAGTAATTGTTATTTATGTTGTTATTTTAGTTTTCCATATAATGTAGTGTAGTAGTAATGTTTACGTATGTGTGTTTAAAATCGTTTAGGTATACCAATATCCAGCCTTGGGGTGTCCGGCAGAGAAGAATAGCACCAACCCCTTACACTCATGGGTGTCGTACAAGGTGCCTAATGTTTTCGAGGTCTAATGTCTCCATAGGGTGGAAAATGGGCAGCAGCGTCTTCCATTGTCCTATGTATATCACTGCGATCCCCAACCCGTCTGCCAAACGTGGCGACTATGGCAATAACCTCCCTTTTATTGGGGGAGGCCCTAAGTTCTGCAGTAGACTGTTATGGGTTGTGATGATGATACCAATATCTAGTAAAAACGAGGTGGAATAGCTTATTTCCGAATCCAATATTTTGGGAGAGATGAAGGCCGCAAGGCTGCGTTGGCTTGACCACGTGGAGAGGATGGGGGAGGATGGCGCCTTAAGAAGAGCATAATATGTATATGCGTGTCGGCGAGCGGATGTCGACCGGTCGGGTAACCCAGATATCGATGGCTGGATGAAGTCCTAAAAGATTTGTACGCACTGGGCACACTACAGTGGCAGAAGATGGCGCAGGATAGGAAGAGGTGGCGTCCTCTGGTGTCGGAGGCAGACTCATTTTCGTCGCCGAGCCAGCGCAGTAACTAGTAAGTATATTAATATTTTTCCTATGAGCGTCGGTAACCGAGTGGTTAAGGTGTCCGACTCGTAAGCGAGAGGTTCCGGGATCGAATCCCACTGCGGCCATGTACCAAAGACTCTTTTC
This sequence comes from Blastobasis lacticolella, assembly GCA_905147135.1. Classification (NCBI taxonomy): domain Eukaryota; kingdom Metazoa; phylum Arthropoda; class Insecta; order Lepidoptera; family Blastobasidae; genus Blastobasis; species Blastobasis lacticolella. Next base: position 4,235,014 of record LR990067.1, read on the forward strand.
TGAGGTATGTGCATTAGTTGAATGCTCACCAATGATCTTACGGTGAGGGAAAACATCGTGATGAAACCTGCATATTCAAGCTAGCATAATCCAATCTGGTCTGGTTCCCCTGGTAGCGCTGAGGTCTGATGGCAGTCGCTATGTAATTATCTGATCTGCCAAATCCGAGATCATGGTCAAAGCAGACCCCGGGCCCTCGTGCGCTAGAGCACAACCGGGATATTAACGGTAAGATGATTATTTTTATTTTATACCAATAGTTTTCGCTCGCCAAACACATAGTGATAACAATCCGGCAGGGAATGCAGTCAGCCTACGCACATCCTACACAGTGTCAGTGTTTTGGATGATGTACCTTAGCTACCGAAATAAGCACGGAATCTATTTCAGTGACGCACGAGCAGACAGCCCACCTGCTGGTAAGTGGCCCATAACATCTACAATTCATACATTTAGAATTCAGGTAACAAACATGCAGAACCACGGCTGTGTTATCACTGTGAGGACTAATATATAATGCCTCATACCGCTACCTCATCCTTGAAACCGGAACACAACAATGCAAGCTTTGTTGCTTGGCGGCAGAAAAAGATAAGGCGGTGGTGGGGGCGATGAGTCCAAAAGTTTGCTTCCGGCTTGAACTTTACTGAGTTTGGGGCTAGAGGGAGCAGTGTGAAACATTACTAAATGCTTCCTATCCAAAAGCCTTAATAAGCGTAATGTACTTTATAAATAACACATTATCATCCAATTTAATAACACACCTAGAACAAGAACTATTTAAATGGGGTAATCTAGAACCAGTTTACCATGCATACTTACATACATTTTGATATGCCTACTCAGTTATTTACATAAATCATTGTATAATCTCAATGTATAAATAATTATTAAAATACATTTCTGACCAGCTTTTGCCCGCGACTCCGGCCGTGTGTAAATCGTTTTTAGATTAGTTCATGTTTTTCCCGATCGACAATTTTAAATGACTTCCCTAATGTATAAAAGCTAGTACCTACTACGGAGAGTACTAGTACTACTACTACTCAGCGTGTCACTGTGTGTTTCCTTCCTACTTTCCTATCCCCCTCCTTTTTGACGATTGAAAGAGATATTTATTAAAGAAATTTTGAATTTTGAATTTTACTACATGGCTTGCAGAATAGAGCTGATAGCTGTTCTAGTCACCATCTGATGGCATGTACATAGTCGATAGCCTATTGGTTAAGGAGTCCGAGTCGTACCCCTAGGTTCGAACCCCAATGCCGCTATGTTTAATAACTGGACTTTGGTCTAGATGGACCATGGATCCTTGCATCCCTATACATGTTAGATTATTATTATTTAACATTTTAAATCTGACTGATCTGATGCGTGAAATAAATGATTTTTATTATTTATTTTGTTACACGCTGTACAGTGTTGTGAACATCTCATTATCGACACAGAAATAAACTTATCGAAAGCAAAAATAGAACAGAGTTTTAAAGATGATGAAAATAAGTAATAGTAGTTTATGCAACTGTCATATAAAAGGGGGTATTAAAACATGAGTGTCTGTTTATCATACGAGGCGTAGCCGAGTATGATAATAGTTTGACACGAGTGTTTTAATACCTAATTATATGCAGTTGCATACACTACTTTATCTACACTCTAATATTTTTATGTAAAAATATCGTACCTATAATTTTCTCAACTTAGCTGGAAGTAAGCTGCGAGTCAGTTCTGTTGTATCTACGCGTCAATAATATCAAGCGGCGGGAAATACACTTAACTATATTCACATTTATCTATTTATTTGCTTAAAATAAGGAAAAACATTCACAAACACAAATTACAACAATTACTAAAAATGTTCTGTTTAGCGGGAAAATAATTACACAGAATATAAACAGGAAAATTCAAATTTTGAATTTGAATTTGTTAAAGACATCTAAGTATTCAGCCTACATTACGCCGTGTCCCGGCGCCCGACAAAAAAAAAATGAAAAGAGTTGCATAATGATTAAAAAGTTATTTTACGATACAGCTGTAATGAAAATGGTATGGGAAATGCTGTATCGAAAAGAAATTTTTTAAAATTTTATATTCTGGCGTGAAAAAAGTGTACCCTTAAACGACTGTTTTCGAATATGTAATTGGAACATTATGCTATGAGTGTAGATAAAAATAATAAAACAACAAAATCTCAAATGTATATCGGTCGTTACCCGATGCAGGAAGCAATATTGCGAGGAGCTTAGTCCGGGAGCTCGCTTGTTAAAAACCGTAAAAAAATCAGTTAACGCCGTATTATACCTATCGACATTTGCATTGACTATCACTCATGTTTTGCGACACAAGTAAAAATTGTTCACCACATTTAAAGAAGTTTCCTACACCTGACTGTGCGACCTGAACTGTGGAAGGAATTTTGCCAATATTCTACTCTGCTAGGCATCTTACGGCCAACGTAGCCTAGATGTGAACTAAAATCTGGTCAAAGCATTAAAATTTAAGTAGCTAAACAATCTTGGCATTAATAATCAACTCGGTACCTATCCCTCTCCTACAAGTAGGACCCACTAATAAGAAAGAAAGAAAAGTTTATTCGGTATCTACTAGGTAGTACCTACACACAGGTGTATAAAATGGATAATTTTATACGTAACAAAATTAGTACATAGTACTGAAAGGCTTATACTATGCTTATATAAACTCAAGCATCACAGCGCATGTTGTAATTAGGGCCACCAACGACGGTCCCGCAATAGCATGTCAATAAAACCTGAGAAAACTTCTGCAGATAGGGTATATCCCTTCCACCGAAAGCACCTGCGAGTGTGGAGCCTCGCCGCAAACCACACTTGCTACACTTGCTAGTTTGCCCGGCCTGCCGAGACTCCTGTTCGCTCAAAGATATATTTAAAGCCTCAGACAGTGTCGTGCGCGGCTCTCAGTTTTGGACTAGAAAAATATAAATAATAATGAACTAACCTATGATACAATAAGAAGCATGTCAGTATTTCTGACCTCCGACTCCCGGAGTATCTCTGAGCCCTCGTTATTCGCACAAAATGTGTATCGGGCTATATTTTCATGCCGGTAATTGCTTCGGCAGGTGCCGCTGCGGTGGACGACCTTATTCAACACGTAGCCAGTATTTTTATTTTAATAGTTATGTGGTTTATGCTATTGATTTATTGTATAATTTATTAATGCTTGTTTAAATTTAAAGTGTGTGTATATATACTGTCGTCATGGCTACTATGTGGTTAGACTAGGATGACTGAGCTTTAGACCAATTTGTTTTGTTTTAGTTTATTTTCTAATTCTTAATATAATGCATTATCTCTTTGTGCTTCTCAGCCGTATTCAGAGTTACTATTAGGTCTTACAATGCACGCGAATGCACAGTTCCAACTGACTATACTCCAGTGGCGATCGGAACTCTGTGTTCGTTTTAATGAACAAAATTGACTTAACGCAAGCTTAACGGATGAGCACTAGAAATATTTGTTTCTCATGAAATATTTGTCAACTGAGAATATTATATCCTCACAGTTTTCTAGATTTTTATAATAATTTATGAAAGAAACGTAAAGTTTTTCGCCACCACAGTTAAGTGTCATAATTAAATGCATAAAAAAGTAGCAACACAACACAAATATGATACCTACAAAATTGCTACTCCAAAGATTTGCTAAGCATGAAACCGTCCAAGTTTATCATACCGGTCCGCTGCGCACGCACATACATTGCCCCACATATCCGATTGAATGTCAAGGCTGCACAAGGTTGGGCGCCTTTGCTTTTTGTCTCCTTGCCGCCAACTTTTTAATTTTATACTTTTTAAAGTTTACTTTTTAGTCTTTCAGTGATGCCTCTGGTGATGCCCAACCAGTTATTGGGGAATGTATGTTTTTTTAAATACCGTGGGATTTATTTGTGCGGTTTTAATTTATTTTGCTTTTATGCTGCGTTGATGTGAGAAGATAGATGAATGATACTTACTTACCTTCGTTTCGTATTTCGAATTTTACTGTTCTTTTTACTGTTTTTAACCCTCGATGAAAAAGAGGGGTGTATTAAGTTAGATGTGTGTATTTGTTGATCTGTGTATCTGACTGTGTAAATTAAAAACGTGACCGAAAATTGTCTACGCAGAAATAGACGCAAACCTATCTATCGTAATCAACACAATACAATCGTTTATTGGTAAATAGATTTACATGTCATTTTTAATGCTACTTTACACTGGTAAAGCAAGTATCGTTACATTAAGTAATCGCAATATTATCACAGAATCATAATAAAATTTCAAATTAGAACAATATAAATTCCATAATATAAATTCGTTCATAAAATTAAATTGCAAAAATAAAATTGTAAAAGTGAAATATAACTACTAAATTTAAAAATTATTAAGTTATTTTTAATTCTAGGAATTCGTTATAGGAATAGGTAATCGAATCTATATAGGTAAAGGAATCGGTAATCAATCACTTCCTTTTTCTTCCTTAATCAATTCCTTCACTTTTTTTATCATCTCATTGGTCCATGATTTATTGTGTTTGTGTTTGTCCGTAAATCCCACCTACAAATCGATCCATCCGTTCGGGAGCTACGACATAGGCTACGATGTCACAGACACAGTTTCACAAATCCACAGGTACAGACGTCTAACTTAGAACACACTTCTTTATTCGTCAGGACTAAAACTACTTACTTAAACAACAACAGATATATAATAAAAACAAAACAGAGATGAAAACAACTAACTAAAATTAAATTATCCTAAAACCCTAATCTAAATATCTATAGGTACAAATATCACCTAAACCGCGGCCACTGTTGGGAATGGTGCCCATAAGGCTGGCTGCATTCTCCGCTGGATATAAAAAGTTAAAATGATTTTTAATGTTAACAAGGATTTTACTTACCATATGCCTACCACACACTTAATAACATGCCTATCGTGCGATACAGAACAATTTCTCAAGAGAATTTTTCGTGTAACAACGCCCAATTATGTAGGAATTCGATTGTTTCCAACGGTTTCGATAGGTTTCATCAGTGGAATTGGGTACGAAAGAAATACTCGTTACGTTACATCCTAAACATAGTGCAGTAATTAGGTTGGACGGTGCATGATGACAGTCATGTCCAAAATTACCTGTGCCTACTGTGTTGGGTAAGTTGCTACAGGGATATAGACGATTGTGGATGAAAAGGCTTCGGCTGCTCTCATGACACCTCCATTCAGACGTCGTAGGAGCGCCGCGGGGTTTAGTGGGTAGACCGGCCAATACCGGGAGTCCCACACAGGCCCTTCGTCCCCCAACGGAGGGTATCGTGCGTAATGCATTCAGCGCGTTAAAAAAAAAAAAAGGGATATAGACGACCTGAGTGGTTAGTTCGTTAACATGCCGGTCGCCACGCAGAGGTCCCGGGTTCGATTCCCGGCCGAGCAGAAATTGATATGAATAATTTTAATTTCTGTTTCGGGTCTAGGTGTAGTATGTATAATAAGTATGTATTGAAAAAAGAAAGTATATGAGTAGTTTGTCAGTAATCTAACACCCATAATACAGGCTTTGCTTACTTTGGGGCTAGATGGCGCTGTGTGAATTTGTCCAAGCATATTTATTATTTGTACGTGAGAAATACGCAATTGCCTAAACTTGTCGCTGTCAAGACAAAGCTTCCGCGGGAGACCCAAGAAGTAAAGTAGAGTAGTGTAAAGCCTACAGTTTACTTTACGTTGTAAGTTTACTGAAGACCCTGTAAAAGTTTTTTAGAAAGGAAAATTAAGAATTACAATAAACGCTACGTTTATGATGATTATTCTCGTAGGTGAAGCTATGCCCACCATTGGACATCAGCATGGATGATTACGAAATAACGATCGTCCCGGTAGGAATATAAATTAAGAGTAGACACCACGACACGACAATAAGGTACAAAAAAAAACAAGGTTATAAAAGTACATAATGAAAATAAACATATAGTTAGAAAATAAAAAAACAGAATAATAATAATAAATGTACCTACCTACAGTTAACTATTCCCAGTGGCATTGTTTTAACTCCGTGTCGCGGCTTCTAGTGCAACTGGACCCCTCAGCATAATGTTGTGGCCGCTTGACGCGTACCACAACGCTGGTTTAGAAGGTAGCAATAGAATTTGCCGGTTTCAGGAAAACAATGCGATGGATTGACAAAGCTAAGTTGGATGCGCGAGCCAACGGTCTACGTCGTGATGATTCTGAAGATCAGGCAAGGAAGAAAAAAAAACACTTCCCGATAGAAGCCGGGGTTCATCGTTCCAACGTTGATGATGATGACGTAGTAAGTCGGTAATCATTCTAAAATACACAGAGACTTCTCCATTCAAGCATTCAAATGTGTTCGATATTATTTATCTTAATGAAGTGCTCGAAACAGGCGAAGGCATTCGACATTGACAGCCATCTTTGTCGCCCCATTTGTTATTCAAATCCACATGTAATGATCTGATTTCACTTAGCTATGTTAATTAGTCGTTGGGTATTGAGAGTGCGTCAATTATTGTCAACAGCGTGTGATTTAATAAGATTACTGCCTGCTGTTATATAATTATGACTGTGACAAATGAATACTATTAATATTGTCGGAACTCATAAATTAATGTGTAATGTTGTTATGCTTAAAAACTACAGTTATCAACCAATGCCTACTTACGTGACATGACAGGTGCCGAGACGTAGATAGTTAAACTATGGCTTGTTTAATCGTTCAAGGTCATGTCATTAGTATACTATGAAACTCTAGATACAATGGGAGATTTTCCGAGAACCGATTAAAAAGAATAAATATTCGAATTCGATTAATATTCGTTTAAAAAGAAAAATAGTTCAAACAATTGTATAATAGTAATTGATAGCGTTAATTAGACACGATACTCAAAAATAAATCAAAACAAGACAGAATAGATACAAATGTAGGCATTTTCCGCTTTATTCTCAGAAAGGGTACAAAAACGAAGTATCTTTTCTGCACGCCGAACTACACTTTTAGTTTTAAAAGTAGCTGCCTGAAAATTCCCCATTTGCAATTATAGTAATCCTACAGAATAGCAAAGTGACCGACCCCAACGTAGCGCTGGCAATATCTGCGGACGAGCTGCCAACTCTGTACGCGAATTCTGGTGTGGAGCGCTGATGATGATGGTGGCACGTACCTGAAAAAAGTACAAAAGGATACACTCTGAAATCATGAGTGATGCTTTAAATTGGCCGCCCATTTATGTGCGTGTTTTGACACTAGCGTATCGGCGAGGTACAAAATCACGCAAATCTGTGTGAATGTGTAGGTCATGTATAATGAAATTAACTATCGAGAAATTGTCATACCTTTGCATACTTCACTTCTCTGTAATGTAGAATGGTGTCCGTATTTTTATCGAGTCCGGGGATGGTGGTTCTTAACATGTTACATTTTGCAAATAAGTTCGTTAAATGACCCCTTTACACTAACATTAATATCCATTTATAATGCTAGGTATAGATATGCCTCTCCCAGCGCTTTTTAGTTGATAATGTCCACTATATTCGATTGTCCACTATATCAGAACGTCCGCAGTATTAGAAACTCCACTGTATCAGAATTCCAAAAGACCACATTAATCCTCAGAATTTGTATTTCCATCGTAGCGCGCCAAAGAAATTGGACATAGAGGCATAGAAGGAGCCTACCTATATTTTGTTTGATTTTTTGATGGTGCGTGCATATAACGTGTCCAAAAAGTACGGCTATAATTTGTCAAACACCCCTCCATAACAACTGCTATTGTCAAATTTGGTGGCCTTGTCACCTAATGTTCTAGATTTTTGTATAACATTGAGTTATACAAAATAAAGTTGAGTTATATAACACTCAGTAAATTCAGTATCTATTTACATATGTAGTAAATAGTAAGATTTTTAGAGAAATTGTATTAGTTAATCACATTACAGGCGACCGGCATCATCAATGTGCATCAATGCGCTCTGTATGGGTTTCTTGCTACCACACACTTCTTGGATGCTTTGATTATAAATGATAAGGCTAATATCCGACGACTTGGTTTATTGCTTAATGAGGAGTACCACGCGGCTAGGCGTCCGTGTAAGTTAATTATAATAAAATGTTGTTATGTTGTGTTATTGCTGCGTACGCAGAATACATGCTGTACTTTGTACATGCTCCCGAGGGAGAAAAATTAACAAAAATAATAAAGTATAGTAAAGTTACAAATAATATGAACTTAAGAATTTCATTCAAGTATTAAAAATTAATCTTCTTAAAACTGGCTTCGTCCCTCGCTCCACTCTGGCGGGGTGCGGTGCCGGCGCGGTGGCGGCTCGCTTTCTCTTCCATATCGCCAGTGCGCCCACGATAATTATTGAACCCAGCACTAAATATATGATGGAATAGTGATGGATATCGTGATAAGATATCTGATCTGTTATTGGCACTTCTTCGGGCGGTGGCGGGGTGACATATCAAATGACATTACGTGACTGTCAATGTCACAGTGTCGTGGACAAAGAATGAAATCTTTGGCCGCGGAGTCTATTTTTTGTTTTCTTTTTTATATGGCCCTACATACTGGCCAAGTAACCGTTGTCCGCTCGATGGTGCCGTGGTGCCTACCATTCAATTTATATTATAATTATGACGTTCATAAGTGTTTGTGAAAACCTAAACTGAATAAACGTATTTGAGTTTCAGTTTGAGTTTGAGTAATTTGCATAGAGTTGTGACAGAGTGACAATGTACATTCTCCGTAGGTCGAGACTATATCTTCTATGGTCTTTGGATCCCGCGATAAGTTAATGCTTGTTATATTCCGGTACAGGATAAGGTAGCCAGTCCAATGGTAGGCATGAGGTATCACATACGGTACTGAATTATTGTTAAATAAAGCGCAGTCTTCGGCTTATCGTCATTCCTCTTAATGCCTGTCGTAGACACTCTTCATTTTTATTGTTCAGGGAGGCACACAGTTAGACGGTTCGCCTGATGGTGCGTGGCCACCGTCGTCCAGGACATCTGCATCCGAGAAACGGATGCAATTTTTTTTTTTCAATTTTATTTTATATTAGGCAAGACATGCATTTGACCGCCACCTCACCTGTAGGTAAGTGAAGATGCGGCCGAAGATGGAGCATGCCGGTCTAGGAACAGTCTATTCACTCTAGCCTTGAAGGCGTCCAGATTATATTGATTAGGAACACACATGCAGGAAAAGTGCCGTATGGTGTCCGGCAGAGTAGAATAGCACCAACCCCTTACACTCGTGGGTGTCGTACAAGGCGACTAATGTTTGCGAGTTGCGAGGCAAAAGATCTAAGCGCCTCCGTAGACTGAAAAATGGGCAGCAGCATTTTCCATTGTTATATTATAACACTGCGATCTCCAACCCGCCTGCCAAGCGTGGAGATTATGGCAATAACCTCCCTTTTTGTGGGAGAGGCCCTAAATCCTGTAGTGGACTGTTATGGATGTGATGTGATGCAGGAAAAGCGGTCCATCCCAGCCGTACGCATTATAAAAGTCGAGCCAAAGCGGCTCGTGCGGATAGCTGGAAGATCCACGACATAATGATGAAGCCTGGAAAAATAAAATTTAAAATTTTGAATAGGTGTTACCTGTTCTACATCTATCAGCTGTCCATTATTAGCAAAAACTCCGTTACTCATGCGGTAGAACTACCTATTAAACCGTAACTCGACGAACCAATACGCAATGGTAATCATCACGGCCCCACCCATTGGAAGCACGCGGAAACCCAACGTTAACGAGCTTGGATATGGTAATGACAGGATCAGATTTTCGGAAGCTGTGTGGACGTGGATGTGGCTTTTGGGACCTCAAATTTTTTAAAGTGTTTATTTAGATAGCTTGATCACATTAAAGCGACCATGCAGTTCCATATTGTTACAATTTAATAAAAATGGGTTTTAGCGTCTTGAAACATATTGAAAATAGCAAACAAAGGTATCTGACACGCGGTTGTCTAAGATTCTAGTGAAGAAAACATTATATATTATAGCGTTGTTTTAATTGGTAATGGTCGTGCCTCAATAGAAGACCTCAAAATCGCCCGTCGCGCGACGTTGCCAATTGCTAAGATACAAGTAAATCATTTACTTAGTTTAGGTGTCCAAACTATCAATAACTAGAATTAAGTACCTATTATTATTTGTGCAAGAGTTGCCTTGATTTTATTTGTACCCATTTACTATAAGTAGGTATGTTGTAATTTTTAATTAACTTGAAATATATGTTTAATTTAATTTGAATAAATAAAATGTTTTATTTATTATTATTATTAATTAGGACAGCGCCGAAATCCTCAAATTTAATAAAAACAGTTAACTACCAAATTTTTTCGAAAATTGATGAATTTTAAAAGGAAGTCTGACAAGGAATCATACTTAAATGTAAGACGTACTGCCTACATTGTCGTTTCCAATGAACTCTGCTAATATGTCATCCATATTAATTTATCATATTTTCTTTGAATCTTTATAGCGCCGGTAGCCGGGCGGTTGAGTATCCAACTCATAAGCGAGATGTACCGAGTTCGGATCCCGCTGCGGCCATGTACCAATAATACCATAACTCTTTTCTGAGTTGCTCGATGCTCACGGTGAGGTGAAACATCGTGATAAAAAATGCAAATTCAGGCAACTAAGTTTGTAACCATGATCCAACCTGGTCAGGTTCTCCTGGTAGCAGGGTCACGGAGGTCAGATGGTAGTCGCTCCACTGTAATTACCTGATCGCCAAATCCTGGATCATGGTCAAGGCGGACCCCGGGCCATCGTTCTCGAGAGCACAACCGAGACAATCACGCCAAGATGATTTTTATATTTTATTTTCTTTGAAACTTTATAGTTAGTACAAAACTACAAGACCGGAACCAGCTATCCGCACGAGCCGCTTTCGTCCAACCTTTGTAATGCGTACTGCCTAGGAATGGAACACGTTGCCTGCGAGTGTGTTCCCTGAACATTATAATCTACAAGCCGTCAAGGCAAAAATGAATAGGCTGTTCCTAGACAGGCATGCTCCATCATAGGCCGCATCGTCACTTACCACCAGGAGAGATGGCGGTCGAATTCCTGACTGGTCTAACAAAACAAACTTTTTGTTCGGCTTAACCTGGTATTGTCGGACATGGTCGGGGTCTGTCTGGCATTGTAGGACACGGTTTGACTGTGCTATCGCGTTGTCGGCGTGGGGTAGGTGTGCTTTGAGACGGCCATTGGGTGTTTGTGTTTGATTCCCCCTTTTTGATTGATTAATAGCTACATAGCTTTAATTTTGAAAATTCAAGCCACCGCGAAAGTGTTTTAAACACAGAAGTGTTAGACATCTATGTTGGAGGTCTATGGATTTTATTTTTGATTGCCTTCTTACATTCCTACCGCTCAGAGTAACTACTGAGTTACCTTGCCTTACCACATCCAAACAATTCTCACATCCACTTCCATTGATAACCTATATAACTTTTTGCGATGAACCGTGTCGTGCAAAAAACGACTAAGTTAATTTAAAATAATAGTGTTAAAGCAAAACTCAATTCAGAATGTCAATGCAATGTGTGGGCAGAATAAAAAATATTGTTCGACGCCAATCAGCGTGAAAAATCGCAATACATTTCGCGCTCCAGTAAAACCTCACCAAATAAGCAGCTTATGAAACCGGCAATGTACACGCAAAGCGATCAGCACTCAAGTCTAAAGTGTGAAGGAAGTAATTTGTCCATTAACTACCAAAAAGGGTATACCAATAAAACTCACAACCGCACCGCAGAAATGTTCTTTTAAATTGTTTTTATACCCTATATCGAACAGATTTAATAAAGATATTATGAGACAATTTATTTTAATTTGTTTAAAAGTAGACGTCTTGTGTACCTTAACTTGTGTGAACAGACTTGGTAAATTTAAAATCTTGACTGAAACAGAACTGAGGCATTTCATCTTAGTCCTCACAGTGACAACGCACCTGCGGCATTTTCGTTGCCTGCAGCCTAAACGCTAGAATCATACATGTTTAGGCCACAGTTGCCGCTTACCATCAGGTGGACTATGCTTTGTCTAATATAGGATCATAATTTTGACAACTCACTAATTGTTGGTCCTTGGCGCACGCCTATGAAATTTCGTGTTTTTTTTTCGATAAAATGTACTACGGATAATGTCGTACTTCATAGACAGGCCCCGCCCCTTTAGTGAAGTGCCACGAATAACAAATAACAACAGACAATCGAAAATCGGTATTCAAATAAAATAATCGAACATTTAAAATTGACATTTTGATAATTAAATGATTTTTAGCAACTATACCTCTTATTCCTTGTTTGGATTTCACAGTAAGAGTCCTTTCACAACAATGATTTCTACTCGCGCGTATTATACGAAATAGGCTGACTGACCAAATAAAAATACGCACGTGTCGAAATCGTCGTTGTGAAAGGATTATAATGTCGTATTAATAAATTATTAATTCAAAAGAAAAAAAACATTATTTTGTATAACACGTACTGAATAACCATGTAACTATCGATTCCAAGTTCTATGACAATGAGAATCGATAATCGAATGGAGTCGTTAACGATTTTACACAACCCCATCCCTACTGTGAACTGTCAAATTTATTATCCTATATTTGATAAAGTATACCTGCTCGTTTGTCACCGTGTAGAAAAAAAGTAGAGCAGTAGTAAGGATACGGGGCACCGAGTGTTGCCTTATACCAACTACAATAGCAATGAATATTAAATATGTACCATTACTGCAAGCCATGTACCATTCTTAGTTCTAACGCTTCTATGTACCTATTAGTCTTGTCCAAAAATGGCAAGAGTCCCATTAAAATGACAAGACAGTCATAAATGCAACTTTACAGTTAAGTTTATTGCATTTTTGCTACATAATTGATTCTTATACAGAGTGTTACGTAGATGTAGGGAAAATTTCGACCAGGAGCTCTTAATTCGAACGGTTTCTAATGTTGATGAAAAATTCGATATTTTGATGTATTTTTGAACCGTACTCTGTCGGTATTGCAAATGTGGTTTAAAAAATATTCAGTTTTTTATGCCGAAAATCATAATTGTACACCATTCGAATCGAGGCGAACGATTAAAAAGGAGTCCCAGGCGCCCTATTTTTGAAACCGCTCGCATCCACTTGCCTTCTAATGCTTGTCTTTGCTATCTCTAGCAAGTTATCACGAGTGTAAAAGTGAAAGAGATAGTAGCGTATGCGACCGCTCGCGTGGATGCGAGCGGTTCAAAAATAGAGCGCCTGGTACAACCCACGTCACGAAAGAAGAGACTTGTCAAATGGCAGTTTAGGAGATTTCGCGCAGGCAATCTTATGCAGTAGGCCTAGCACAAGTTGCTCTCGCGCGCGATAAGCGAGAAAAATAGCGACATAGGAATTGCTATCTCTTTCGTCTTAGTATTGAGAGAAAGAGACAAACGCTCTCTCGCAGAGCGGGCTTTGTCGCGGACATACTTGTGCTAGGGCCACAGCGCAAGTCGAACCACGTGACCCGCCAAGTCTCATCTTATTTGACACTAGCTATACTCGATTTCTAACTAGGCTCAATAACTATGGGTGATATCATAGCCTCTTTCAAGATGAAGGAGGCTATGGTGATATATTATTGAATAGGTATTTGAATGTAGAGTTATAGTTTCTAAGTCGGTTCATTCCAATAATTAGTCCCTTCGGAGTCAGTACCTATTTATCCATGTATTCTAGACCCTATTTTCGAAACCGTTCGCATCCACGCTCTCGTGCGCTACCTATCTCTTTCACACTCGGGGTAAGTTGTGCTGAGTTACAAACGTGAAGTACATCCGTGACAGCATTGGCGTGAGGGATATTGCAGATAAGATAGAGCAGGCTCGCCTGTTCTACTTTGGTTACGTGTTGCGTAAGCCTCAGGGATACGTGCGAAATTGGTACCGGTATCAGGAAAGGGGCGATTCAAGAGCGATAGATTGACATCGCTTAGTCGGATGCGAGCCAACGGCTTACGACGCGAGGATGCCAAAGACCGGGCGAAGTGGAGAAGAATGGGTAGGAAAGCGGACCACGCGGACCTGTCAGAGGCCAGAATAAGCTCTAGGACGATGATGATGACCCGTGGTAAAATACTAGAGACAGAAAAGACAATTTATGAGAAGGTGGAAGAGTGCAAGCGGTTTTAAAAAATATTAACGAAACTGACCAATCATAGGGCTGTATTCCACGAGTGCGTTCACTTAGCAAACGAGCACAGTAAAACACAGTATTGTTCATATATACGGTGTAATATACAATAAAAAAGAGCTTTTTCTCTTAACTGTTTGAAAGCGAAATTATAATCATCAAATGCTGCATAAAATTGTGGTCCGCTGTTTGACATGGACGGTTCATTACATATTGTCGTGTCGCACCGTGTTCGTGTCAATAGGGTAGACTGCTGGTTTTCTGACCGGTTGCTACGCGGTGACTGTGTGGGCGCGATGTGTACGCGTTTTCAGTCCAGTTTTCAAGCGGTGACGTATAAACGGACCCTGACGAGTAGTGCGGGTCGAATGGTAGTCGCCGACCATTCCACCTGCCGCAGATTTTAAGACCGGATGAGGTGGGTACGTAGAAGAGGAAATCGGACCCTGAATAAGCTGGCATTAAGCATACCCATCAGGTATCGCATCCGATGAAGCCTTAATAGCCTTCCAAGCTACAGAAGTCCCCAGGCGGCGAGTCTTACATACCCAGCAAGTGAGAACACAAAAACTAGGATGACTCGGAAAACAGATGGTGTTTGCATTTATTAACAAAATATAGTTATAGTTATTCTGTTATTTAAAAAAATTGTGCATTATTTAAAAGAATATTACTCAATTAAGTAAAAAATATATGAGTTGCCTACTACTCTTATCCCATCGAAGGACCAGGGCAACCCATCTATTTTTTTCTTAATTATGTAATATTCTTTCGTATAATGCGCGAATAAATATGACGGAAACTATTCTATGGCCGGATCTTAGACCATTACAGGAACATATCTATCACTAAGAATCCTATTAGCTTATTATGGATGGGGAATGAGTGGGAAAATGCAATACATACAAAACTTCAATAGTAAATCAAGCACTATCACAGGCACTATGAATTTGCCCTTCGTATTTTAAATTCAAATGGATTTAAAAAAACTGCCACCTTTACATAAATTATTGCAAGGAAGGCTTAGTGTGTTAATCATTAGGCTTTGTGGACGACGAAGTAAATAGACATTTTGAACCTTATAACAATAAGCAGAGGTATCAGAATGTCAATTAAAATTTTAAGCTTTTTTTTCTCCCATATACATGTACAATACCGATTTACAAGAAAGTCCTGTGGGCCTAAAAAGGCCACAAATAAATCTGATCCGGCCAACACTGGAACTAAGTGATGCCATTTCGAATTGTCATGTCAATGTCAAAAACTGCAAAAAGTCAACTTAGACGAACGTCATATTCGTTCTAAGTCATTTTCTGGGTTAGTCATCTTCTCAGTAGGTCAATTTCGAGGGCCGTCATTCTGTCTATTGTCTATTGTGTTTTGTCATTCTTCTAAACCGATTCTTATGAAATTTTGCACATTCCCCAAAATTTACTATTCAAGAAAATTACCTGTGTCGCCATAGGTAAGGTATTACTATTTCATGATTGCCCTAAATTATATTTTTGTAAAAATATTCAATGGAAGATAAATGGGAAGACAATTTCTCGCATGCCACCGGGAAAAAGATAAGGATAATGTACTCCAAAAAGACTTGGACCCCACACGAACAACAGTTACCCGTCCATTAACGAATATGTTCAAAGTTAAGGCTGTAATACCAAATTAGGGCTTTCCGCATATAAAGGGCAAATGTTCACGAGATGACAATCAAATGACAGGGATCAGAGAAAATTGTATGGAAGTCGCTCAACGATGTAAGTTGTTCACCTTTTACCGTTTATTAGGACTGTATTGTTTATTACCCTTTTATATGCGCTTACTTGCAATCGTTCAATGCGTGATCCAGTAGCTATATAGTGATGGACAATTACTAAACCATAAATAAAGCCCAAAAGTAAGCAAAGCATGTGTTATGGGTGCCAGAAAACTGATAAACTACATATACTTTTTAATGCATTCTACACAGAAATTAAAATTCATCATTTACATTTCTGCCCGGCCGGGAATCGAACCCGGAACCTCTGCGTGGCAGATGTTAATCAACTGAACCACTCAGGTCGTCAAAAAAAATACTTATAGTATCGCCAATGCGTTGCCCACCTCTATAACACGTTTCTCTGGCAGCAAAAAGAAAAATGCCCCTCCACTGCCAAAGCCACGGTTCCCCAAATCCCCACCCCATGGAGCTCTGGAAACCTTACTCACCGGCAGAAACACAACACTAATTAAAAGAGTATTGTTTAGCTGCGGTATTCTGTAAGGTGGAGGTACTTCCCCAGTCGGGCGGCTCCAATTCGAACGGGATACCCCGCTATGCCCTACCTCTCTTCAAGAAAGGGGTGACAATATTTTTACAGGGTTGGCAACGCGTGGGTGATGCCTCTGGTCCATAGGTTGCGGTGACTGCTTACCATCAGGCAGGCCCTAAGCTTGTATGCCACCTTCGTTGTTTAAAAAGAAATGTCGCACCCATCCCCGAGAAGCTTAGAGAACGCCGAATGCGATGATATGGGCAATATGAGCATGTGCTTCATCGCCCCAAAGACCACATGGTGCAAGTAGCTCTATATTTAGATGACGACCAGCCTTGGAAGACACCTCGCTACCTGGTTGACGATGGCCCAACGGGACCTGAAGGACAATAATATGACGTACGCTACTGCTGAGGATAGATATGTCGCAGCCGGATGGTTAAATTAGCCAGTTCATTAAACGGCTAGCTTCTTATGTTATTATTCAATTGAAAATTTGCCAATATCAAGAATTTTTTAAGTAATGTTTAAAGATCGAAATTGACCCGAGTTTACGAAGCTCCTCCAAATATTGTCACAATGCTAACTTAATCACAATAATCTCAAAAAGTAATAAAAGTTTGCATTAGGTTTTAATTCGGTTGTGTTAGGTTAGTGTTGTGACAATGTATGGAGGAGCTCCATAAACTCGGGGCAATATCGTTCGTTAGACGTATCTTTCAAAGTTCATTGATTTGGCAAATATTCAATTAAATAGTTGCTTAAAAAGCTAGCCATTTAATTAACCGGCTAATTTAACCATCCGGCTGCGACAGATATAAATAGAGGAAGCAGACAAGGAGAGTCGAGCCCAAATAATGGGAAAAAGCGTAGGGAAGGAGGTGTTCCAGTAGCCATAGACAGATAGATAGATGTATCCAGGCCATTTCCGAATTCAGACGAGCTCGCGCCTATTCTGCGTGGATATGGTGCACTTCAAGATACCCTATTTTCCTGCCCCCTTTCGGATAATCCCCAATAAAGTTTACTTAAACTCAAATATATTTTAAAAACTACAAATCTGATTTTAATAAAACAAATATAAAAACCAGCTCGATTAAATTAGTTGTCAAGTAGAGAAAACTGCCCATCCTTTCGAGAACCACGATACCAGAGACAGATACACAAAGCCACAGATACATAACTTACCTCAAGCTTGTAAAATCCCCAACTTCTCACTAACCAAATTAAAAAAGTGACTGCAAACTGTCTATAAAGATAAAGTGGCATACATTATCTATCATAGGTAAATAATCAATCGGTAATATTGAATGTCTACCAGTTTGTGTGAACATGACACTTCACTACAAAGTTACTGAACTTAAACTTAGCATTTGATACCGACAGAACACAGAAAAGTAGTTGATACGTAATTAGACCAAGGATCATCGACTGGACCAAGGTCGAACAACGCTCGCATAGAAGAGTCTTGGAACTGGATGGGTGGCTTATCGAACTTATGGTTGTAACATTTCGTATGAAGAGGCTGGTCGTACCGTGTGCCTTGACGTTGGGGAAGCGAGGTTGGCAATGACATAGACTGGTTGAACAGTCTCGGAAGTAGATTGGCTCCTTGACGGTACATTGTTATTATTACTATCAACTTCATCTTCCACAACTTGGTAGGAAAATCATTAACGCACTTCCGCCATATCAATAACGCCAAGATAATGATTATTTTTATTTATTTGTAAATCAAAGGTCGTGTAGCTTTTATGAACATACAAGAAAATGCATGCTTGTACTGGCCTGTTAGATTCGCGCCTCATCCCTATTACAGGGTTTTGCCACAATGTTCATGGCTAGCACACGTGTACCCGCGACATAGTTCGCGCTGCGAGAGAGCTTTTGTTTCCTTCTCTCAATACTAAGATGAAAGAGATACCGGTATCCATGTCGCGCCTTTTCTCGCTTATCGAACGCTAGTGCATATTTGTGCTAGTCGTGCTTCACGTTTCGCAGGTGACTTGGAGGCGATGTAATAAACTGACGAATTTGGATGCGGTTTTCTCTATCAGAAAATCAGTTAAGTCTAAATGGCGCTTAGCTTTATTTCATTGAAATTAGAAAATATTTGTGTTTAGTAAACTTATTTATTTATTTCACAGTTTTACAGCATATAAATTATTATTCAAAAAGGTTACATTATTAAATAAAGGTTTTTACGGGGTCGGCAACGCGTGGGTGATGCCCTTGGTATTGCAAACGTCCATAGGCTGCGGTGACTGCTTACCATCAGACAGGCCGCAAGCTTGTTTGCCACCTTAGTGGGATAAAAAGTAATTAAAAAAATTGTAAACTTAGTCGGGGCTTATCCGATATTTTCTGTCGTTTAGATGATTATATTGTAGCTAGTCACCTGACAGCAAGCCGATACCGTCGACTAGGACATCTGTAAGCGGCGCCGGACTTCGAGGTACTTGTAAACACTGCCTTTTGAAAAGCCCCATGTTTAGTGCAAAGGAAAGCCTACTGATCGTTTTCACTTAACTTAGAAATCGAAAAGTTCCGTCTAAACTAGTTTTTACCCAATCAGCAACGCCGAAATTGAGATAAGAAAGAACTTAGCCCATTCCTAAGTTCAGTGAAAACGGCAATAACCGCAAACGGATTCATAAATTTATTTCGCAGGTAATAGGAATGCGGAACCGCAGGTGCGTTGCCTCTGTAAGGACTAAGATCAAACAGGAATATAACAATGCAAGCGGTAGAAATAGATAAGGTCGTGGTACACACGTCCGTCTTGACCATGATCCAGGGTTTGACAGATCAGGTAATTACAGTAAAGGAACTGCCATCTGTAATTATAGGCATGAGGCATTTCATCTTAGTCCTCACAGTGACAATGCACCTGCGGCTCTGTATTTTTGTTAACTGCAACCTAATTGGGAATTGTTGATGTTATGAGCGACAGTTCCTACTTACCATCAGGTGGGCTGTCTGCTCGTTTGTCACTGAGTAGCATAAAAAAACAATCCGTGACCCTGATGAAAGGGGAACCTAATCAGAATCACGGCTACACATTCAGTCGCCTGAAGTTGCAGGTTTCATCACGATATTAACCCTCACCGTAAGAGCATTAACTCAGAAAAGAGTCATTGGTACATGGCTGCAGTGGGAATCGAACCCGGTACCTCTCGCTTACGAGTCGGATACCTTAATCACTGGCCACCGCCGCTCCTTTATCGAATAGGTATTACTAACCTATAAAGCAAGTACTAATAGCCAGGAACGCGGCGAGCCCACACAATATGCGCGTACGCATACGCGCCGCTATAAAAGCTGTCGACAACGCCGAAACTGTATCAGTCTCACTGCAACCGGTCGAGAGGATACACGCAAAATGTACGCTAAACTGGTGAGTAAAGTGATTTAATTAAATTAAATTATAGTTATAGTAAATGTGGCCGTATGGTGTCCGGCAGAGTAGAACAGCACCAACCCCTTACATTCGTGGGTGTCGTACAAGGCGACTAATGTTTTCGAGGCAAAAGATCTTCAGTCTCCGTTGGCTGGAAAATCGGCAGCAACATTATCCATTGTTATATTTATAACACTGCGATCTCCAACCCGCCTCCCAAGTGTAGAGATTATGGCAATAACCTCCCCTTTCGTGGGGCCTTAAGTCCTGCAGTGGACTGTTATGGGCTGTGATGATGAATTAAGGATGGCAGCGGTGACCCCCGCGCTGGTTCGTCAGGGGCGGGCTGTTTGACTTGAATTAATATGTTTTATTTTTGTTTTTTATAATTAATTATTTATTTAATTTTTAATAAGGCGTAGGTTTTCTATCTACTGTAATTATTACCTTTTCCTTTCATTTATTCACTTCTGTAAATATTATTGTAATAATTTTAATATCTAATAATTTTTGTATTAGTAAATGTGACAATAGGTAGTTTCTTCTGAAGATATTAAAGTCCTCAATTTGGTGTGTGCATGTATAGGTAGGTCGCAATAACTTTCAGGAAAATAAAACTGTTAGGGCAATTTATTAATAGATTGTATTAATTTATATTTGCAATTTTCACAAAGTCTACCAAAGTTTCATTCTATGACAATACCATCTAACAAACATTGTGCGCAGTGCGTATTGAATAAAAGCGACGTCCTTGTAACTTCCCACAATTATGTACAATGAAACTCTTCCTACAAAATTATTGAAGGCAATATTTTACTTATTTTTGTATTACTAACAACCCGCTTCGCACGGGTGTTTTAGGCTTTTCTTAACTTTAATATACATTTATTATACATATAAACCTTTCTTAAGTAATTTTGTAACCGATAGTGAAAACCGCATCAAAACTCTTTGCCTGGTTTAGGAGGAGTATTTAGAGGAAATACATACAGACAGATGCGGAAAGCGTCTTTAATTTAAACTATATAGGGCCTTTTAAATACCCCACGTACTAGCCGTATCGTGACTTCGTACGCGAAAAATTTGCTAATTACGTTCCGAATCCTTTCCCGCAGGATCCATATTGAATTTCGGGATAAATTATAGCCTATTCTGGACAAGGAGCGTCGGTGGCCGAGTGGTTAAGCTATCCGACTCGTAAGCGAGAGGAACCGGGTTCGAATCCCACTGCGGCCATGTACCAATAACTCTTTTCTGAGTAATGTATTAGTCGAATACTAACCGAAGCTCTTACGGTAAGGGAAAACATCGTTATGAAACCTGCACATTCAGGCGACTGAATGTGTGAACATGATCCAATCTTGTTAGGTTCCCCTGGTAGAAGGGTCACGGAGGTCAGATGGCAAATTCCTGGATCATGGTCAGGCGGACCGCGAGCCCTCGCTTGCGAGAGTACAACCAGGACATTTTACGCAAAGATGGTTTATTATTGTATAAGTTAGATTCGTTAATCGCGTGATTGAATATTTGAATGCCGTATTATTATGTCAAGCCTATTTCTCAAGGTAACCAGCACAATCACAGGCATGAGTAGCCAACCCTATATGCGTAATTTACAGGATCTGCGACAAAAATTTAAAAACAGGGTTTTTAGGGAAAATATAAATAATCTAGAACGCAAAAGAGTCATAGTTACTTGGCAGTACTGGGATCATCATCATTGTGGTGAGAGGATTTGTCAGAGGCGTTACCGAGTCCAGCTGCTTCCAGGGTGCGCCGCGGGGAGCCTCCTTTCAGGCACTGGGATTTGAACCCGAAACCTCTCACTTACGAGTCGGACTCCTTAACCACTAGGCCACCGACGCTCATGTTTGATTACTGATTGCGCTGACTAGCTTAAGGTGTTAAGCTATTAACAAATCCAACTTAAACCTGCCTCGACTAGGCACTAAATTAATTCCTAGATCTAGAACAATAGCCTAAATATTTACCAACATTACAATGCAGTAAGCATGCTGCTTAGCGTAGGCGTTGGCACGCAAGGCCCTACGATTATGACAAACATACAGACAGGTGTGATATGAATAATTAATCAGTTGTAATTGTGCTATAATTAGTTAGGTATGAAGATTAGCTGTAGCATATTGGGTTGATTATATGGTTGGTTGTTGTGTTGTTTATTTTTTGTTACTTTGTATTTGCTTATCCGCAGGCAAGCGGGCAATACTACTGGCCATTTTCACTAAACTAAGGAATAGCCTAAGTTCCAGGTTAACTAAATTAATAAATATGCTAGCCCCAAAGTAAGAAAATCCTGTGTTATAGATGTTAGATAACTAATAAACTACTTATAATTTGTTTTTAATATATTGCTCCACTAATAATCGTACGATTCGGATGTGGATTGAGCTTCCAGCCACAGTATTTCCTTTGGACTATGACATGAGATCGTTCAAAAAGTATATTAGAGGTTTCTTCAGAGGCGGGCAACGCATTGGTGGCTCCCCTGGTGTTGATGACGTCCATAGGCGGCGGTGACCACTTTCCATCAGGTGGTCCGTTTGCCTGTTTGTCTGCCGTATAACATAAAAAAAACATATACTATATTAAAATTCATCATTACAATTTCTGCTCGGCCCGAAATCTAACCCGGGATCTCGTGCGTGGCGTCCGGCAACTGAACCACTCAGGTCGTCAGCTACCACTTTTTAGCCAATCAGCAACGTCCAAATTGAGACGAGAACGAACATTCACATATAAACAAACTTGCAACCATGCAAACTTTTCCTTCTTAATCTAAGTATAGATGTCTATTTATCTATATAGTATAGATAATATAGATATAGTATGTATTATATTAATATCTATATATATTTATATATCAAATAGTTACCGAACTACCATGTTCAAAATTAAACATAAATGAACGTCTATTGTTTAGGTTAATTAATACCTATAAAATAAAAGTAGTTTAGTTATAAGTGCTAAATATTGCCTCCACCGCTCTTTAGATCTCTTTTCAGAGGGTCTAAGGTTGGCTGGAAGAAATCCCATTGTGGGATAAGCCCGCCTTTGCTTTGTAAAATGTCATTTTTCTCATTACTGTATTTATTTTTAAATTGCAATAAAGAGTTTACATACATACATACATAGACCCTCTGTTGGTGTCCACGCGAAGGTTAGAAAGAATTCGGATGTCGAATGAGCTCCCAGCCACAGTGTTTCCTTTGGACTATGACATGGGATCCTTCAAAAGGTCTCCTTGAGGCGGGCAACGCATTGTCAGCGCCCCTGGTGTTGCTTATGTCCATAGGCGGTAACCACTTCCTATCAGGTGGCCCGCTTGCCTGTTTGTCTGTCGTATACATACAAAAATGGGTTAAATCTATCAGATTAATTGAATATTAGTAAGAATGTAGTTTTGATCAGGACAGAAAACTTAACGGATACCTAAAGCAATAATATAAACTAAATACAGTTTAGAGATAAAGATAGTGTGACTAAAACAATAATGCATTTCAAATGAGCTTGAATATTAAAGCACGAGTTAGGGAAATCGTTGGTTAGGCATTGCGAAATCTCTATGTTGGAGTAGCCACGCCCAGACCAGCTATAGCTCTTGAAAGTTGAAAGTATAGCTGCATAGTCAAGCTTAAGAAATTGAAACATTAACTATTCACACAATAAATAAATAAAAATATGCTTAGACAATTCACACAGCGCCATCTAGCCAAAGTCAGTAAAGCTTGTGTGCTCGCTGGTGCCAGATGACTGTTAGGGTACTTGTGTATTTTTAATACTACCTTATTACACAACACCCAGAGCCGTTACAGAAATTAAAATTCATCATTTCGATTTCTGCCCGCGGGGAATCGAACCCGGGACTTCTGCGTGCCGACCGGCATGTTAACCAACTGAATCAGGCTTAGAACCTGGAATTCCTCGCTATCACTGAAACGGCTTTTCTTACCACAACCGGTCACGGGCCATTGAAACCTTGCAATATGCGAGCAACGAACGATATGGAATTATCATTTGCTAACGCAATACGGTATTTCAGTTTGTGGGTTAAGGCAATAGCTCTAACACAGAGAAAAAAATGCGAAGTATTCCAGGCTATTTGGAGTAGTGGATTCGCTCTTTAATGGCGATAGTAGGAGGACTCTGACAAGGCTGAGGATTCCTACTAGCTAGCTAGCTATGTAAATTTATTTATTTCCGCCACCAAGCAACAATGTTTGCATTGCAGCCAGAGCTGTTACAGTCTCTTAGTACTCGTGACACGCACCTACGCATCTGCAGTTCTTTTTTTTTATTATAATAATTATAATGAAACTCGTAGATGTAACGGTCATGAGGTATTTTATCTCACAGCGACAGCGTTCATGCGGTTCTGCATTTTTGTTACCTGTAACTTACTCGTAAACGCATGAATCGTAGGTGTTTGTGCTTCAGTTACCGTTTACCAGCAGATGGGATATCTGTTCCTTTGTCACTGAGTAATAATGATAATCATCTTGGTGTCAATAATTATCCGGTTGTGCGATGTTTGAACTCGCCCCCTACCTGGATGAGCTCGCTTAACTTTCTCTTTATTTTGCGTTAGATTTTTGACTTTCGAAAAGAGATTAATTACCATATTCCTAATTCAATGAATCCTTTTTCATTTTTATTCATTTTCTTTTCACTCCAAGAGGCAATTCTTGAGGAGTGACATGACAAATTTGTCATTTTTCCTAGCTAAGAAACTGTATTAAAACGTCACTAAAATTGATCTTCGACAATATACGGCTGTCGAACAAGTGTGGTGTCCGGCAGAGTCGAATAGTACCAACCCCTTACGCTCATGGGTGTCGTACAAGGCGACTAATGTTTTCGAGGCAAAAGATCAAGAGTCTCCGCAGTCTGGAAAATGGGCAGCAGCTTTTTCCATTGTTAAATATAAACACTGCGATCTCCAACCCGCCTGCCAAGCGTGAAGATTATGGCAATAACCTCCCCTTTCGTGGGAGAGGCCCTAAGTCCTGCAGAGGACTGTTACGAGCTGTGATGATGAACACAGTGGAGAAAATATTTTTAGGCTGCAAGAGACATTTCAATGTCATTATTAATGGCTTCAATGTCATTATTATTGGAGATACTTGGCTACAGACAATGTCGAATTTAAGATGTCACAGCGTGAGAATTTCGCCCCAGTGTCGCTTTGTACCAAGGCGGGTCTCGGCCTCTGGACGACTGAGATGTTTACGCCAATATTTCTGATATTACAATATTTACTAAGATATTTAGCTGATTATACTTTAGCATTAAAATAGTATCTATGCTTGTGTAGGACAACCGACACCCCCAGACCCCAAAACTCAGTAAGAAACCAATCTTCCTTTTCTAGTTCATCATCGCCGCCCTGGTAGCCGCAGCCGCCGCGCAGGCAAGGGAATACCCAGCAGGCGTCCACCCGGCAGTCTGTCCAAACTACCCATACTGTGATGTGGAGACTTTAGCCCGCCACACGCCAGACGGGCAACCCATACCCGAGTGGGTACGGAACCCATCGTTGCTGCCGGTCGCGCCACAGGCTTATGCGTAAGTATATATATATATATCCTTAGAATAAAGTATTTTTTGTTACAATGCTATATGAATGTACCATCACGGGGAGCGTCGGTGGCCGAGTGGTTAAGGTATTCAACTCGCAAACGAGAGGTACCGGGTTCGAATCCCACTGCGGGATCTCTTTTCTGAGTTATGTACATTAGTTGAAAACTAACCGATGCTCTTGCGATGAGGGAAGACATCGTGATGAAACCTGCATATTCAGGCGACTGAATGTGTAACCATGATCCAATTTGGTCAGGATCATGGTAACAGGGTCGTGGAGATAGGGGGGAGATAGAAAGGGGAGATGGGTCAGGGTCAGGGGTATGCCAAATCCTCAATCATGGTCAATGTAGAACCGGCACCTTCATTCGCGAAAACACAACCGGGATTGACGCCAAGATGATTATTTTATTATGACAATTAACTCTTGACTCGGGAGTCAACGTCCCGAGATTATTAAATCCTCCCATGGTAATCCTCTCTACGCCGCTCACGTAGGTAGCAGTAGGCACTATTATAGCTAGTGTCAAATAAGAAGAGACTTGGCGGGTCACGTGGTTCGACTTGCGCTGCGTAAGATTACCTGCGCGAAATCCCCTGCACTGCCATTTGACAAGTCTCTTCTTTCGTGACGCGGGTTATACCAGTAGCGAGCTTATTACTCATCTTGGCGTTAATTTCCCAGTTGTGCTCTCGCGCACAAGGGCCCGGGGTCCGCCTTGACCATGGACAGGATTTTCAGATCAGATAATTACTTGTGGATATCTGGGGTAGGCCTATGCCCAGCAGTGGTCGTCTTTCGGCTGATATGATGATGATAATGATGAGGTATAAATTCATAAAGTTTGTTTTCTTTTCCTTACAGTTCAGCCCCAGTCGCCCCAGTGCCAGCAGCCGCCCGTTACCCCGCCGACTTCCCCGCAGCTCTCTGCCCTAACTATCCCTACTGCTGGTAAATGGTGAACAGTTTAGACGACCCCATATGCGTAAAATAAAAAAAAGAAATGAAACACTCCATTTTCGAACGAAATAGGCTCAGGCGACAAACATACAGCCCTAGTTTTTTTTTAAAGCAAAGATCTCATATTATACAGCTTAGAGATTCCGTGTAAGGAAATGGAGTAGTTTTTTGCTTTTTTCTTCCCTAATTTCCATACTGCCATTTTTTGTAGTTGTTTTTAGATTGTATTGTAAATAAAATTCGTGTTTCCTTCCGTCTATCTAATCTAAGTCGTGCATTTGGATTTCGTTGTGGAAATGTGTATAAATTGTAAATAAACAAGTTTTATGAATATGTCTCTATTTATTTCTATTACATTTAGTGAACAAACGAGTACCTAGCTAAGGCACTGTCCTAATTGGCAACGGTCTTGCAACTTTGGTCGTTCGTCAAGGGTAAAAAAAACTCAATGTGACATAGCTTAAAGGATTGCCAGGATCAAGTGGCAGTGGGTAGGGCATATGAAAAGAGTTCAGCTGTTCTAGATAGCGATCACGTTCTGGAAGACCAGACACGGACGCTACCAGCTGATGGCATGTCCAACGTACATAGTATTCATGTGGCTACTCGTTAAGAAGTTCGACTCGTACCCCTAGGTACTGGGTTCGTACCCCAGGCCCCCATGTGCCAATAACTCTTTTCTGAGTCATGTACATTACGGTAAGGAAAATCTTCGTGAAGAAAACTTTCACATTCTGGCTTCTGAATGTGTACCTATTTATGAGGTTTCCCTATTAACAGTGTCACGTAGGTCAGATGACAGTCGCTCCAATGTAAATACCTTTGCCAAATCCTGTATCATGGTCAAGGCGGACCCTGGGCCCGCGAAAGTTCTACCAAGACATCAATGCCTTGATGACTATGATTGCTAGGAGTGTATATTAGATTTTGAAAAAGTACTTAGAAATCAATTCAGTGTCACTTTCACTTTAGCAATGGACAAAATCAGTCCAGACTCAGAGTTAATGCGCTTATTACAATTGGCTAAATTCAGTCGTCTAAAAGCGTAAGAGCAAATAAAAGTGGAAAGATTTGCTGATAAAGTAAGATCAATTTTTGTTTTACATCATAAGTATAATTGTAAATTGTAACAGATACCTTTCATTATTGCTTAGTAATATGCCTTTCTTTTTACGTATTACTCCCTAATAGTATAAGATGTATTACCCAGATTCAACTTTACTGTATTATTTGATACTTTACTAGATTCGTTTGTTTACCAAATTACTGTAATTGTGATATCCTGTTAATGGCTTCTAAATTGTAAACATGTATGTAGTTATGGCTTAGAATAAAATTGCTGTTGGATATCATAAATAAAAAAAAGTCAAGCAATTTAAACCTTATTTTACGAGCAATACATTCCACTACGATTTACTCTCACGCCTTTTGCTTCTAAATTTAGACGACTGGATTTAGTCAAATCTATTAAGCGCATTAGTGTTAAGCTGTCCAAGACCCAAATAAATAGCGGGATTGCGTGTTCGAAAGCAATAGATAGTATGCGGAACTATTACGCATTGTCGGTAAGTCACGCCTCGGTATTGCAGAACCGGACTCTAGTCTGGTATAACCTCAAAAGATAGCCCTCTCGATCTCTTGAGGTTTTCATTAGGTACTATATCTTTTGCCCGCGACTTCTTCCGCGTGGAAATCGTTTTAGGGCAGTTTATCTTTTACAGATGGCCGATGGGGTAGTAAAGTTGATTGGCGACCACGTACCTTCCACAAGGTAGACCGACGACCTGGTAAAGATCACAGGTACCAACTGGATGCGGTAGGCACAGGACCGGCCTTTGTGGAGATCTCTGGGGAGGCCTATGCCCAGCAGTGGGCGTCTTCTGGCTGATATGATGATGTTGATGATAGGAAGTCACCAAAAAGAAATGTGACTTAATTTAGCTGAAAAGTTTAGTTTAATGTTACTTCATACAGGCACAGCTCTATAGGTAGGTACTTACTTACCTCTTTCATCAATATTCATTTCGCTCTACACAGCTGTACCATAAAAGTGAATAATTCTTCTTTTTTGTGTACAGCACCTTTTGCTACGCAGTGACAAACGAGCCCAACTGATGGTAAGCGGTCACGGTCACCCATAACAGCTACGATTCACGCATTTGGGTTGTAGACAACATGCAGGCAAACTGCAGAACGGCAGCTACGTTGCCACTGTGAGGAGTACAATGAAATGCCTCATAGTTGCTTGGCGGCAAAAATAGGCGGCCTCCTCAGGCTGCACAGAGTCCACCGCACCACCGCCCATAACAGTCCACTGCAGGACTTATGGCCTCTCTCATGAAAGGCTAGGTTATTGCCATAATCTCCACGTTTGGCAAGCGGGTTGGAGATCGCAGTGTATGAAATTTATCAATGGATAACGCTGCTGCCCATTTTCCATACTACGGAGTCTAGATCTTTTGCCTCGAAAACGTTAGTCACCTTGTACGACACCAACGAGTATAAGGGGTTGGTACTATTCTACCCTGGACAACACACGGCCAAACGCAGCCACGGCCAGGGACAGTCCTACCACCTTTTTTTTTTTTTTATGTCATACGGTAGGCAAACAGGCAAGCGGGCCACCTGATGGAAAGTGGTCACCACTGCCTATAGACATTAGCAACACCAAGAGTATCGCTAATGCGTTGCCCACCTCTATAACACGTTGCTCTGGCAGCAAAAAGCAAATGCCTGATAACCCTTTTACCATATCTTTCACGGATTACTACTTATTATAAGTTTCGACAAAGTTACGAGTAAGAAATGAAAGCGACCATTTTAAACAAGCATTAACAACAGTCAGCCTTTTAAATTTTATTGATAGCTATAATATCCCTAACATAAATCAATAAAACAATTAAACTTCAATCCTACAAATTACAACAGACTCATTCGCATTCGAATTTCGAATCTTATTTCCAACATGGCGGAAGAAACATTTTGGCGCGCAAATAATGAATAATTTTACCATTGCAATCCGAGATACAAATTAAGTTTTATTATCGTAAGACCTTTATCTGTACATTGATGATTGGATGAGGAATTTTTATTCAATATTTATTGTAACAGGTGACGATATATATCTTATACTGCCTGAATTATGATAAAAAATTGATGTTTTATTTATGAGGCGACCACCGTCGTGGTTTAAACATAGGTATAACTGTTTAATTTCTGTGGGTATAAGTAGGCAATGGGAGATTTTCCAAGGGCCGATTAAATTGAAAAAATAGTTCAAATAATTGTACAGATGGCGTTGATTAGACACGATTCACGAAAATAAATCATAACTAGACCGTTACATGTTTATAAATATACATATGTTGCGCTTTCTTCTCAGTAAAAGTACTAAAACGGAATATCTTTTCACGAAATATCTTTCCGACTAACTTCGGTTACCAAATTGTTCGAGGCGCTGCTTGAATCCTGTCTAACCAGCGCCATCTAGTGAGATATGCAAAACTATTTTTTTTTCTTTTTAAAGTAGCAGTCCACAGAGTCACGAATAATTTCACGGCGCCACTTGACAGCAGAAGTAATCAATTTGGCATAAATTCATTGTTGCAGGAGCAGGTAGCCGTCGCTTTTGTTGGCATTTCAAATTCAGAAGCAAAAAGCGTGAGAGCAAATTAAAGTAGAACATATTGCTCATAGAACAGGGTAAATTTTTGCATCACTTATTATTATGTTACGCGTCGCTCCGCTTTTCAAAAGGTGTGATACAAAATTGAACCTTATTTCATGAGTAATACATTCCACTTGATTTGCTCTCACGCTTTTGCTTCTGAATTTAGATGACTGAATTTAGCCAAATGTTATAAGCGCATTAGTTCCAGTTTTGGCCACCAAGTCAGATAAGTGGCACCTGTGGTTCCTTTAGGTTGTATCTTTTTAGGACATTAGTCGCCTTATAGTCGAAGGGGTTCGGTGCTATGATGAAATTTATCATTAAAACAAAATAAACTAATGACAATATAATTATTTAATGTCACCATCAACAATGAAACACACCGTGGCTTGCCGTCCAGGTTCCAGTTCAGGGTGTACCTTATTCATTCTCTTCATCTCTTTCGCTCTCGATACGTTCTTCTGCATTGACTGCATGCTGTCCTGCTCTAACACCAGACGTTTCAACGTGGAAGTTATCTGAGCCACTGATAAGCTTGAATCGTCCGCCATATTGTCTATTTTTACAGCTACAGATGCGCAGGATTCCGGACTAAGCTGTAAAGAAACAATAAGTACGTACTTTCAGTTTCATTAAATATTCAATGGTAGGTATAGAGGCGAAAGATTGCCAAGCTTAAGTGGCAGTGGACAGGATACATAGCTCTCAGAACAGATAGCCGATGAGGCAGTAAAGTTCAAGAGTGACCACGTACCGGATGACGCGGCCTCCCACAAGGTAAGCAAAGAGCTGGTAAAGATCGCAGGTACCAGCTGGATGCGGAAGGCACAGGACCGGCCTTTGTGGAAATTTATGGGGGAGACCTATGCCCAGCAGTGGGTGTCTTCCGGCTGACGATTATGACGATGTGTAGGCGGAACAGCTCTTAACTTCACTACTGTACTTGGGCCTCCTTCTTAGTAATCACTACAATTATAAAACAAAGTCCCATGGTATATATAAAATAACTATACTACATATTATAGTTTTCCATTCGGTTCTTCTTCGTACCTACATAATATTCTGTACCTGTACATCTATACTGTTACGGGATGCCAATCAGCTCCTGAGACTGTTCGACCAACCTTAGTATCTCTAGCAGAAGACCTTGGTCAACCTCGCTTCGCCAACAGCATTAACAGGCACACCTAACGAGTGGCGAGCTCGTTGCGGTGCTGAACGTTAGACTAGCCTTAAAATATGAAGCGGTCACCCATCCAGTTGCTGAACTCTGAGGCGCTATCCTAAATCCTAATTGACATCAGTCGTGCAACCGTGGTCGTGCGACGGGCGGTTTTGAGGTCTCCTATAATTGGTCGGGAGACATCCGTCATACGACCATGGTCCCACGACAAAACCTATTAGGATTTAGGACAGTTGCTATAGATCTGGTACCGCTTCTTCCTAACTAAACTAACCTTTCTAATTAAAGGCCTTAACTCCCGTAAGTCATCAACATCTTCCATATAGGTTTCTTTTGACTTCAACCATCCATAATTGGTTGCGCTGTTCGTTAACCGCCTTTCTTGCAGCCTTACTTCTTTGATTAGGGATTCGATCTTGAAAAATATTTAGAATATCTATTACATCTGTAGTTCCGTTACGCCGTGTGGTGTCCGGCAGAGTAGAATAGCACCAACCCCTTACACTTGTAGGTTTGTACAAGGCGACTAATGTTATCGAGGCAAATGATCTAGAGTCTCCGTAGGCTGGAAAATGGACAGCAGCGTTTTCCAATGTCATATTTATAACACTGCGATCTCGCACCCGGCTGCCAAGTGTAAAGATTATGGCAGTAACATCCTCTTTCATAGGACAGGCCCCAAGTCCTGCTTTGGACTGGTGTGAACTGTGATGATGATGATGATAGATTGGTACTACCTGACCACTCAACCAAAGACCGGCAGTAACTCTTGAGAAATATATGAAAACTGTTATATGGACTGTATAGGCGTCGTAGGTTATTCTACGCCATCGAGTTTAAGAAATATTCCACTTTGTAGCGATAGTAGATAAAAAAAAGTGGCAATAATGTGGCTGAAAGGCGAAACTGCCAAGAGGATGTGACTTCAGGCGACTGACTGTCTAACCACGATCCAATCTGGTCAGATTCCCCTGGTAGCAGGATCACAGAGGTCAGTAGCCGTATTCACAATGATTCGAAACCGTTTCCGAACGATTCGACACGAAATTCGTGAGCGGCGAATCCGTGTCGATCGATTCGAAAACTGTTATTCAGAATCCCGATAGATTCTACGGAAACTCTACTCTCTATAACATATGAAAATTTCATCAAAATTAACTGAAACCACATTTTCCTAAGAACTTTTGCGGGGTCCTTTGTCGATTCCGTATCCGAATCCGATTTCCGAGCCATTGTGAATACGGCTGCTGATGACAGTCGCTCCGCTGTAATTATATGATCTAACTTATCCGGGATAAATGTCACGGCGGACCTTTGATCCTCGCTCGAGCACAACCGGGACATTAACGCCAAGATGACCAATGTTCCTGGCATAACAAAGAAATCACACAAGGCTACATATTAAAGCCCAACAACACCATTGGATAATCTACAATACAATACAATACAAAACTCTTTATTGCACACCATAGAACACAAGTAAAGATACAAAAAATATGGTAGATAGTACAAAGGGCGGTCTTATCACTAATCACTCATAACAACTGTATATTACCTATGTTGATGAATAAATGAAATTAAAATTAAAATACTCACGTATTGTATCAGATCGGTTGCAGAAAAACTTTTCTCCGTCGTCAAATTGGATTTTTCGCCGAATATCATCATGGTATTTATTAAACGTCCGAACAGCGCAACACAATGAAATATATTAGGTATATTTTGTTCCAATAGTCTTCTAATCTAGAAAATTTCCCAGTCGATATTGAATATCCACACTCAATGAAATAATTTTATCAGATACGTTTGATTGGGTGAGAAACTAATAAATCCAAACTAATGCGTATTACAAATACAAACTAACTCTGTACGTCTGTCTGTTACGATATTGCGCCAAAGCTTTTGATTCTCTAAGAAACGTAAGCGAAATTTTTTTTGAAGTCTAAGCAATACTTTATGTATTTTTTTCGTTGCCTGTCCCGCTATACAATTTACTTCACATCATTTGTGGTCAGCTGGTAGAAACCTCTCATAGAGATAAGTTCACCATTGTACTCCTTTTTGCTTGATGTATCTAATTAAGTATATAAACAATAAAGAATATAATATTATTTCCCGGTCGAACAACTGGAAACTTACCCAGGGTAACGACTAGGAATCATCATCATCACATCAGCCGATAGACGCCCACTGCTTGGCATAGGCCTCCCCCAAAGATCTCCACGGCGGCCGGTCCTGTGCCTTCCGCATCCAGCTGGTACCTGCGATCTTTACCAGATCGTCGGTCCACCTTTTGGGAGGCCTACCCGCTGGGACTGGGAATATGCTTATGCTTGTTTGGAGAAAATCACACAGCGCTATCTTGCCCTAAAGTAAGCAAAGCTTGTGTTATGAGTGTTAGATAACTGATAAACAACTAGCTTTTTAAATATATACTTATTACTAGCTGACCCGGCGCGACTTCGTTCGCGTAGCGTTCTAACCCTACACCTACCCTACACCTACCGTACACTTACCCTACACCTACCCTACACCTACCCTACACCTACCCTACACCTACCCTACACCTACCCCTACCCTATATAGTTATATATGAATAGCTTATCAAGAAAAATCATAGACAACCTATAAAAAGACATTTACACTTTTGTTAACCTGTAGATTTTTTTTCTTTAATCTTATAACCTTTACCAACTGATTTTTTATTTCCTAAATTCCGTTCCTTTCCGATGATTTTATGTTTTTACTGTAGAATAAATCTTATGTATTATTTTCGGGAATTAAAAATTAAATAATTAATAAATAATTTTCGAAAATTAAAATTATTTTTTCGAGTTTTCATTGTTTTTAAGATGTATTCTGCTATTCGGGAAGGAAACAAATCCAACAAATCAAAAACCATGGCAATCGGTCCAGCCGTTCTCGAGTTATAAGTGTTGTTACAAACACGACTTTCTTTTATTTATATAAGATATATACTCCAATAAAAACCGTAACAAAAAATAAAATTTATCATTTCAATTTCTGCTCGGCTGGGAATCGAACCCGGGACCTCTGCGTGGCGATAAACCAGGTCGTGAAAATTAAATTATATAGGTAATATGATAACATTTGGCAAGAAAATAAATGTCAATTTTAGTCTAAATAAACATAGATACATAATAACATAGATACAGACGAGTCCGCGGTACTGAGCACGAATACTAATTGTAACCGGAAAGATAAAAGCTCTCCAGAACTTCATTAAGCTTTATCGAACTTTTATTGCTCAGATAAAGTGTTGAATGACATTGAGGTAGATAAGCTTATCATATTGAATGAAATAGCTGTTGTGGCTACCGTTTGATTATATTAATACTCGTATACCTAACAATCCTACTTGTACGCAGTATTTTGTTTCTCTCTGTGATCCTACTATCCTATCCTACACTAATATTATAAATGCGAAAGTTTGTATGTTTGTTACTCTTTCACGGGAAAACTACTATGGCAGAGATATAGTTTAAAGCTCAGAATATCTCATAAGCTATACGAACGTTATAAGCTATTATGCGGATGAAGTCGCGGACAAATCCTGTAGGCTGGAAGAAGTTTCTTTTTAGAAATAAGGAGCGCCTGTTCTGTCTTTTATACTGTTATATATTTCTCTGTGTATAATTGTTGTGTACAATAAACAGTTAAATAAGTAAATAAAAGCGTCATACGTACAATGCATTAGATTTGGCAGATCAGATAATTGCAGCGGAGCGATTTCTATCTGACCTTCGTGACCCTGATTCCAGGGGAACCTGACCAGACTCGATCATGGCCACACATTCAGTCGCTTGAATGTGCAGGTTTCATCACGATGTTTTCCCTCACCATAAGAGCATCGGTTAGCGTTCAACTAATGAACATAACTCAGAAAAGAGTCATTGGTACATGTCCTCAGCGGGACTCGAAACCGGTACCTCTCGCTTACCGGATACCGGATACCGTCACCGAAAAATTGGACCATAGAGCAATCCAATTTCTTTGCCCATAAAGATAAATACTTTGATTGTCACTAATCTCTCATTTGTGTCAAACATTCTGGGGTGATGTTGTCAAATAAGAAAAAAATGCACAAAAAACGCAAGGAAATAAATTAAATGGTAACAAGGAAAATACTCTGGAGAAAGAAGCAAATAATGTTCATTAAAAATGAACCCTTCCGGATTCACAACATACAAATCGCCTCCAATATCAGACTCGAGTAACTCTCCAACATCCGCCGACAGTGTGGAGAAGCGAAAAGGCGTAGCATCCATGAATTTGCTGAGAAACGTACTGTGTCGCTTGATCATTTGCTTCAGAGCATTATGCTGCTACCCACTAAACGCGATCATAGTCCCCTCGATGATCCTTCATAAGCGGAGAGAGTCCATAGTTGGATGTCAGAACATGAAGTATTATAAAGAAGCGTATCCAAAGCTTTCCTTAAGATTTCCGAACGGTAACGCAGAGGGTGTGAAGGAACCATCGAAACGGATTCATAAGCTATTTCGAAGCATGACAAGAATACAACACGGTGATGAAGTAAGCGAATTAATTTCGGATCTTTTCGCTAACAACGACGAACTAACCAATGCGGAGAATCAAGGAGAAAAGCTTTGCAGAAACATTTTGTACACAAAAGCGGCTATATCTGAGAATAAATTGACCCAAGAACCAAACATATCAAAGAGGAATCTGATAACAAAATACATGACGTTCCCAACAAAATCTGTCGGGCTACAAACCAACTTCGAGTCGCCAACAACGTCCGATACGCAGATCATGACTTCAATAACGACAGCCAAGAAGCTGAGAAGATCGACAAAGAACATGCACTTGAAAAGGATGGTTTCAAAAAGAAACAGTAAAAGACGAGCTAAAGTTAAATACGTAACTGACGCAAACACAGCCATACCATCGAAAAACAACGTGAAGATTAGTACAGATATCACAATAAGTTGTAAAAATGTTATTGAAAACTTTGAACCACACGAATTGGCGTCTATTAAGTCTAAAAGATCGCTTATGATTTTCTGGAGGAGAGATAGTAACAAATTGAAGAGAATGATACCTCTAGTTGCAACCGATGATGTTTTCGTGTCGAACGCAATTGTAGTCAACTACTACAGGACTAGTTTGCTGAAGAAACGTCTGTATGTAGACTACAAGGAGTCCAAATGGAAAAACACGTGTCGAGCTTCCGATATTTGTAATTGTTTTAGTGACACTTACACGATAGAAACGAAAAACTAAACGGAACGTAAGCATAATAAAGTTTAACGTATTTTTTATAAAAATGTGTTTTTTTATTTTGGTGGGTAATTATGGTCGAAAGGAGCGACTTGTAGGCCTAGCACAAGTTGCTCTCGCGCGCAATAAGCGAGAAAAAGCGCGACATAGGCTATCTCTTTCGTCTTAGTATTGAGAGAAAGAGACAAACGCTCTCTCGAGGCGCGAGCTTTATCGCGGACACACTTGTGCTAGGGCCACTGGCCGAGTGGTTAAGGTAGGTACCTACATTAGTTTAATTTTTTTTTTCTTTTATGTTACTTAGCAGACAAACAGGCAAGCGGGCCACCTGATGGAAAGTGGTCACCGCCGCCTATGGACATCAGCAACACCAGGGGAGTCACCAATGCGTTGCCCGCCTCTAAAGAGACCTCTAATATACCTCTTGAACGATCCCATGTCATAGTCCAAAGGAAACACTGTGGCTGGGAGCTCAGTCCACATCCGAATCGTACGAGCGAGAAACGTTCTTTCGAACCTTCGCGTGGTGACCAACAGAGGATCTACGTAGTGGGGATGAGTACCCAGCCCACGGCGGGTGGTGCGATGGCGGAATTGTGCTGTGGGCACCAGATCGAAAAGTTCCTCGGAACACTCCCCATTGTACAGCCGATAAACACACACAGGGAGCCAAAGTCCCTTCGGTTAGCCAGTGGTTCTAACTTGCTTGTTTGTATGGGATCGTCGACAATTCGTACGGCGCGTCTCTGTACGGAGTCCAAAGGATTAAGCAGGTCGGCAGTTTCGCCGGCCCAAAGATGGGAACAATACTCCATAGGAGGCCGCACCTGTGCCTTGTACAGCAGCAGGCGCTGCCCTGAGGTGAAGTATCGCCTGGACCGGTTAAACACGCCACGCTTTTTTGAAGCCAGTTTGGCTTTACCTTCTAGGTGACTCCGGAATCGCACGTTATCCGATATGTCGACACCAAGGATCCCGATACTATTTGAGATGGAAAGGGGTGTCCCTTGAAACTGCGGCACGTTGATAAAGGGATCCTTTTTGGCGGAAAATGCGCAGACCTGTGTCTTTGAAGAGTTGAATTCCACCAGGTTCAGTCTGCCCCAGTGAGCAACTTGCTCCAAGGAGTGTTCAATCTCTGACACAAGTCTTATTCGATTTTCCGACACCATGGAACGAGGGATATTCGCACGGCCAGTATAACAAGCATCTCCAGTACTGCATAGCAATGAATACTGGGAATATTCAGCATATCATTGATATGCAGAAGAAACAGCGTGGGAGATAGCACTGAACCTTGGGGTACTCCAGAATTAATGGTCTTGGTATCGGAGCAGCATCCGTCGACAACGACTTGGATGCTCCGTCCAGACAGAAAGCTGGATACCCAATTGCAGAGCCCCTCGGGGATACCGTACTTCGGGAGTTTTGGTAGGTACACAAGAAGGTCACCAGCTGAGCGACCATGACGGAAGCCATATTGACGGTCACTGATCAGCTGGCGATCCTCGAGGTATCCAAGGAGCTGGATATTGATGACCCGCTCCATCACCTTAGAGAGCAAGGAGGTTACCGCTATAGGCCTGTAATTTGATGGGTCTGAATTGTCACCCTTCTTGGGTATCGGATGCACATGGGCTAGCTTCCACGAAGACGGCACCGTTCCAGAGGTGTAGGAAAGCTTGAATAGGCGCATTAACACGGGAGACAACTCGGGAGCACATTTTTTGAGAACGATAGCCGGATTGCCATCAGGTCCACTGGACTTCCGGATGTCTAGGGAGAGAAGCACCCGTTTTATGATTTTTTGGGTGAAACGAACCTCGGGCATGATGCCCTCACACCGTAAGATGGTAGGCGGTGCAGCTCCCCCATCGTCCAGAGTTGAGTTATGAGCAAAAAGATTACCTAAGAGATCGGCTTTCTCTTTTGCTGTGTGGGCCAATTGGTCATCCGGCTTGCGCAAAGGTGGAAAGGTGGTCCGACAAAAGTTTCCCTCGACAGCTTTGGAGAGAGACCAAAAAGCACGGCTCCCAGAGGGGTACTTGATCAGTTTCTCCCCAATTCCGCCATGAAATTAAATTTTGCTCTGGCCATTACCCTCTTTGTAGACCTCGATACAGCATTGTACTTTTTCCTCAAAATGTGGGTGTTAGGGTCCTTTTGGGCCCGAGCCACTGTCCAGGCACGAAAAGCATCCTGCTTGAGGCGAGTTGCCTCAGCACTAGGCCTGTCTTACCAGGGCTGACTTTTGCCGCCGAGACGCACTACAGAAGATGGGATAAAACATTCCATTCCCTGCAGTATGACATCAGCTACAGCGGCAGCACAGGTGTTGGTGTCATTTGAGGAAAAGCAAAGCTGCATCCACGGGTACGACGCGAAGAATTCTCGCAATCCATCCTAATCTGCTGAACCATAGTGCCATACCTTGCGTGACCCACTGGGGCGAGCCCGTTCGGGTATAGCAAGAGGCACCTCAGAACGGACCAGGCAGTGGTCAGATGTCCCAAGAGGAGCATCGACGGACACCCGATAACCGTCTGGGTGGGAGGTCAACAGAAGGTCTAACAAAGAAGGATTACGGCCCACAACATCCGGTAAGTAGGTGGGTTCTAATACCAGCTGCGTGAGACCATTGGCCAAAGCAAATTCGTGGGCGGATCTCCCGGCGGGGTTGGTAGGGCGGCTTGACCCTAGCCACTCAGTGTGGTGACCATTAAAGTCTCCTAAAACTACCAACTCAGCCGAAGGACACCGCTCAAGAACCTTGTCGGTAGCGCATTATATGTGCTCGAAAAACCGATTTGTCTCACTTACGCCGTGACGGTTGTTGTATAGGCATGCGTAGACACGGGATGAACCTCCCTGTTCCACGCACACCCACAAAACAGATTCGTCACTCTGTTCAATGGCAAGACGTCGACAGCAGATATCACTTCCGACGAATAAGCACACACCAGCGCGAGGAAGAAACCTGTGTTCTAACTTGTACCCAGGATAGTGGAGGTACGAAGTGTCGGCCGGAGGTGATATCTGTGTTTCAGTCAGAAAGAGTAAGGCAGGCTTCGCCGTCTCAAGGTGGTGATGTACGGCGTTCAGGTTGGAGTGGAGGCCCCTGATGTTGCAAAAGTCCACTCGAAGTGTGGAAAGGGGTGCCGCTGAAAAAACCTTACTCTTTGTTTTACTTTTTGCCATGGTATTTTTAGAGGGGTAAAAAAAGGAGTGCTGTCATATTGGTATCCAGCAGGGCAAAGATGTTTTGCTACAGGACGCTGCAGAGGGATGGGTTGTGTGAAAAGCTGGCACGGGGGACGGAAGGGCCCCCGATCCCCCCTGAAGATACCTGTCGGGTCCACTCCGGTCTCCTACCCCGGCACGACAGGAATCCCCAGGATTTTTCGCGCAGTTGGCGGGACAGCCTCCCGGGCCGGAGGTTGAAAGTGATGCCCGGGTTCGGGTCCCCTACTAACCGGCGGGCGGCCAGCGACGAGCCGTTTCATCGGGTCTCCCTGGCCCCCGCGCCAACCTGTCACGCCCACTCCCTATCATTTATTTATTTATTTATTTATTTAAAACTTCATGCACATTACAGTACAATGGCGGACTTAAAGCTACGTAGCTTTTTCTACCAGTCAACCAGAGAACAATTACCAAAAATTACAAGGCGGTGCTACAAAATGTGCTATCATGTCCGACACAAAACTGGGACCTACAGAGTACCAACATTATAGCACTCGGACGAGGGGAAATGGCACACGGAGTACTCTGGCGGAACACAGCCCATGGGCTGCTTAGCGCCATGCAGACTCATCTCCGTGTGTGGTCGCTAGCCATGCGGGCCGAGGCCCTACCACCAAGCAATTTCGGCTGCACTCTTCGCACCACCCGGGGGTCACGTGTAGGGTCTCTAGGGTATAGCCTACGGACGTGGTGCAGCAAGACCCCCAAATGCTACCCGATGCTCTTACAGTGAGGGAAAACATCGTGATGAAACCTGCACATTCATGCGATTGATGATCCAATCTGGTCAGATTCCCCTGGCAGCAGAGTAGCAGGGTGATAAGAGAGCGTCGGCGGCCTAATGATTAAGGAGTCCGACTCGTAAACCCAAGGCACCGGGAGCCCCAGTACCTCACAATGACACTTTTCTGACTTGTAGACACATTATATTAGCAATGATTTAGCTTAGAGATTTTGCATGATACATTTCTTCAGGTGCAGTATGCGCTGTTAAGGGGGCTTTGGCCGTGTGGTGTCCGGCAGTGTAGAATAGCCCCAAACCCTTACACTCGTGGGTGTCGTACAAGGCGACTAATATTTTCGAGACAAAAGATCTAGTCTCCGTGAGCTGTGAAATGGGCAACAGCTTTTTCCATTGTTGTATTTATACTACGATCTCCCGCCTGCCAAGCGTGGAGATCATGGCATGATAGACGATTTAGCAGTTGGCAGATTTGGTAATTACATTGGAGCGACTGCCATCTAACCCAGTTTACATCCCAAGGATTCTAACCAGATTGAATCATGTGCTTGGGGACAGACGGTGGGAAGCGACTTTGTTTTAATGTTTGGAAGAGAGATCTGTCCATGTAAAAAGAATCATCGTCATATTTGCGTCAATAACCCGATTGTGCTCTCGCGCACGAGGGCCGGTCCACCTTGACCATGACTCAGGATTTGGCAGATCAGATAATTATAGT
The DNA here is from genome assembly GCA_905147135.1 of Blastobasis lacticolella. Classification (NCBI taxonomy): domain Eukaryota; kingdom Metazoa; phylum Arthropoda; class Insecta; order Lepidoptera; family Blastobasidae; genus Blastobasis; species Blastobasis lacticolella. The sequence continues at coordinate 4,276,291 of LR990067.1, forward strand.
GAAGCAACTGCTACATGACTCTGAAAGCAGGAGACCAAATTTATTCACGTGGTTACACATTCACTCAGGTTTCTTCACGATGTTTCCCTCACCACAAGAGCATCGGTTAGTTCAACTAATGTACATAAGTACTTGTAAGTTTATATTATAAGAAACAAACTGTTATGAATGAAAGGAACATTTTATTACATTTAAAAACATGTGTACATATACAGGGTGTTGAGAACCTAGATTCTTTTGAACCTTCGTCTTCTGAAATACAGTAAATGACGGGCTAATACCTAATTTTTAATATAAAAGGTAATAATAACAAATATTAAATAAATAAATTACTTTATTCCAGAAGGATTTGTACAAACAGTTTTAGATGTAATAGGTTTACTTATAGTAGTTATATTTGCACAAATTTGTTGTTGGACGTGTGGTGTCCGGCAGAGTAGAATAGCACCAACCCCTCACACTCGTGGGTGTCGTACAAGGCGACTAATGTTTTCGAGGCAAAAGATCTAAGAGTCTCCGTAGGTTGGAAAATGGGCAGCAGCGTTTTCCATTGTTATATTTATAACACTGCGATCTCCAACCCGCCTGCCAAGCGTGGTGATTATGGCAATGACCTCCCTTTTTGTGGTAGAGGCCCTTAGTCCTGCAGTGGACTGTTACGGGCTGTGATGATGATGATGATGTTGTTGAACCCAGAAATCCAAAGTGGGTGTGGGTGTGGGCGTGGGCGTGGGCGTGGACGTGTGTGCGTGTGCGTGAGCGCATGCGCGAGCGTGCATGTATTCGAAATGTCACAGCGCGAAAATTAGGCCCCAGCGGCGTGCATATTGATCGCCTCACTGATATCATTGGGAAGTCGGCAAACTCGGCTTCGAAACAGTGATGAGACTGACGAGATAAGTCGTTTCGGATATTGACGAGGAGGACCCACGGTGCAAGGTAATGGTGCGGCCTTTGGCTGGTGGAAGTTATGATGACCGCAGAGAATTACCTACCGTCTCGAGATGACACACATATTCAGAAATCGCCTGATATAGGCAGTCTATTTTTAAAATCTTTCTATTAATGTCAGAATTGCTGATTTCGAAGCCAAATCGAATGAAGAATCTGTTTTGCGGTCATTCAAAGTCGAAGCCAACATTTCTTTATTGAGTAGGACATTAAACATCGAATTAAATCAAATCATTTATTTGTGGACATAAGTACCTACAATAACCCTCGGTAAGTATATATCTTTCAAAAATTAGGGGGTAGGAAGGAAACACACGACAACACAAACCAGAGACTGGCAGTTTCGCAACTAAATAGTATTTTCAGTGCATTATTATCTTCTACAGCCACTATTTACAAAGGTAAGGCCAATCCCAACAGTCCACAAATAAATGAGATCTACATAAACATGCTATCTACTTCTAAATATCCTCATTATATATAATTAGATCTCTATTCACGGTAAGATCGAAGAGGCTTGCCTTCGCTGGTTTGGTCAATTGTTGCGTAAGCCCCAGGGATGCGTAAGAAATAGGTGCCTAAACCTTGCGGTATCAGGGAAGAAGTCCCGCGGAAGGCCCAAGAAGCGATGGATTGATATCGAGGAGTCGGATGCGAGAGCTGGCTTACGACGCGAGGATGCCCAAGACCGGGCGAAATGGAGGAAAATGAGTCGGAAAGCGGACCCTGGCAGAAGCCGGGATTAGCCGCTTGGATGATGATGATGAGACAGATTTAATCAATACGCATACACAATAAACTTATTCTAAATCTTATAAGTTCTGATAAACGTAATAAGATTACATACAATTATAGGACTTAGAATAACATACTGAATAGGGTGGATAAAGCGTTAAAGAAGCTTATTATACCATTTGTAAATTACATGTAGGTCTATTTGAATACCTATTTGAATTTAAAAAACACTAAAAACTGTGTTTCCAAATAAAGAAAAGAAAAATAATAATGAAATCACTGGCAGTCCGGGGCAGAAACAATTAAAAACACTCCCAAATCTCAACCAAAAAATTAAGCAAGGAATATCCTTAGTAACAAGTCAAGCAAATTATAAAAGAAGGCCAGAAACAGTTTAGATTCAAACATTTTTTGTCCCATTCTCTACTAACAGTTGTGACACTATTTCTATGGCAGCCTCATACACCTGGGAAGCTAACAAGCATAACTAACTGTATTTCAGTTAGGGGGTTGGCTTTAATATTAAAATGAAGTTATTTTCAAATGTTCTTTTCTGCACCATGACAATCTATTTTCATAACAATAAGGCGCGGATTATACCAAGCGTCGGCGACGCAAGGAGCGTCGGCGACGCAGGTTGCGTTTTGCTGTCAAGTCAAAATTGTATGAATTTTTAATGCGCGTGCCGACGCAGGCTGCGTCGCAGGTTTATTAAGGACCGACCAAACCGGAGTTCAAAACACGCCATCGCTGTGATAACGCCGCGAATAGTCGATTGCGTCGGGTTTTTAACGCGAGCTGTCCACACGATTTATTCGACAAGTTTCAAAAAAGCATTTTTTTATAGTAGCAAATTTTTGTACCCTATTTCCATCTCTCCTCTCTCGCTTAACTCAGTAGCGATTGGTCCTAGAACACTCGTTCCTAAAGAGAAATGATGGTACTCGTCGAGATCTACGTTTTGGGTGACAGCTGTCAAACTTAAAACGGTTGTAACTCTGAAACTATTGGTCCTAGGACACCAGTTTCAAAAGAAACATTATTACACTCGTCAAGATCTGAAATTCAGGTGACAGTTGTCAAACTCAAATCTGTCATCCGAAACGTAGATCTGGACGAGTACAATAATTTCTCTTTAGTAACAAGTGTTTCAGGACCTGTAGTTTTCGAGTTATAAAGGGTTTAAGTTTGACAGCTGTCACCTGAAATTCAGATCTCGACGAGTGCTATAATTTATCTTTAGGAACTGGTGTTCTAGGACCTGTAGTTTCCGGGTTATAAAGGGTTTAAGTTTGACAGCTGTCACCTGAAATTCAGATCTCGACGAGTGCTATAATTTATCTTTAGGAACTGGTGTTCTAGGACCTGTAGTTTCCGAGTTATAAAGGGTTTAAGTTTGACAGCTGTCACCTGAAATTCAGATCTCGACGAGTGCTATAATTTCTCTTTAGGAACTAGTGTTCTAGGATTCATTGTTTCTGAGTTACAACGGTAATAAGTTCGGCAGCTGGCGTTATCGCAGTGTCAGCGTATTTTGGGCTTAGGTTTGGTCGGTCTCTAATGCTGTCACAAGTGTCAACTCAAAATTGTATGAACTTTTAATGCGCGCGCCGGCGCAGGTTGCGTCGCCGACGCAACCAAATTTAAAGATTTTGGCTGCCCAAATTTAAAGAACTCACAAAAATAATTAAATTACTTCCAAAAATGTTTAGGTATTCTAAAATGTTCTGACCTCTTTACAAAAAGGGGAATTTTTGAATATTTTGTTATTTTTATCATCTTAGGTACCGATTCACTAAATACAATATTATCTTTCGGTATACCTACAATTATTTAATATTGAGAATCGCATCTAATCTATGTAGTTAGACGCTCCAATCAGACGTCTTTGTTTTTTACTCCACATTGGAAAGTGTTGCCTTAATCTAGGTAGAGCTCGTCTAGTCTAAAATGACGCACCCCACTACTTAGTTAGTTGATTTCGATGTGTGAATGCAAATATTGATAACGACACTTCATCTGTGTGGGAGCCAATGAACGACGCGTGCTCCTACGTTTGAATCTCACCGGCAACTGAATGACCAATTACAACGGCATTTGTATATGTATTGCGTCCATATTTCAAACTTGCTTGTGTGCGTTAATGCGATAGTGGGGCGCGTCATTTTAGATTAGACGAGCTCTACACGCTTAGCAGGTTGGATCCAAAACACTATCTTTAAGATATTAGCTTACTTTATGAACATGTATGTATGTGTGTATGTAATCTCTTTATTGCATCAATTTATAACATTACAGGAAATAAAAATACAGTATATAATTCAATGGCGAGCTTATTTCACAACGGGATTTCTCCCAGCTAACCTTTGATAAGCCGAGAAGACCTTTGATGAGCGGTGAAGGCAATTAACAGTATAAACAATTAACTATAAAGAATATAACCCCATATGTATACATATGAGGATGTAAATATAGGCAGACTATATACTAATCAAATACCAGTACATAAATTAACAATTACTAATATACATCAATATTCATAATATAATAAATAACCTATATAATATGACAACAGATATATAAATAAATAAAGCTCATTTATCAAGTTTTCCTTGAAGGAACCAGGTGTGCAAGCGAATTGAACATCTTCAGATAGCGCGTTCCACAAGCTAGCCGCATAAACCTTGAACGATCTCCTGTAACTAGCCGAATTATAAGGGGTTGGTACTGTAGCGTGTGTGCTCATGCAGGCCTTAGGTAAGGACGGGTTCTAGAACAGGTAGGTGTCGGAGGCTGTATGTTTGGACGGGCTCTAAGTTAGGTAGGTATTCGGGTTGGCCTGCTGCTCCTGTAGGGTAACCGGGGCTCTAGTCGGTTAAGTAGGTTAGAGCAAGTAGGATATAGGCGCGTAGGTTTAGATAGGTCGGAGCAAGTAGGACGCAAGCTATTAGCTTGCGTCTATGGGCACACATAGCACTGGCTAGGTGATAATTCAAATGTGTTCCATTTGAATTAGATCTAAGGTATTATATGTATTTTATATCATTCTTGAAACCAAACTTATCAATATAACATCAATTAAACATTTGCATTTTTACTTTAAACTCAGTATAGCAAGCAGTGCAACAGTACTATAATCTTTGTCTACGAAACATCACATGCCTTTTGACTTCACACATGAAAAAAGTAAAAACACATACACATTATTAAAAAATTAGGTAGCTTCCTACTTGTCGAAACAGCAGCACAAAAGCCAAATTAAAAATGAACAATACAGAAAAAATAATAACTCACAATTTACGTAAAGACTTCGTACTTCTCTTTTGTATTTCTAACTAGCTTTAGTCCATGATTTCGTTCGCGTAAAATTCGGTTATGACTTCCAGATTCGTTCCCAAGGGAACCGTATTAAATTCCGGAATAAATTATAGCTATCAAATTTTCTCAAAAACCGTTCAGTAGTTTTTGCGTGAAGGAGTAACAAACATCCATCCTTACAAACTTTTGCATTAATAATGTTGTGGGATTAGTGTTGAACAAGGAAGAACATTGTCACTACAATGTACCTGATTGTTACTTGTAATAATGTATAAAAAGTAGTATGGTTGTGGTAAAATAGGTGACATATGTTATGTTTTATAATTAACTCCTCATTTTTTGTAATGAGGAAAAATACTAATAGTAATCCTATTTTATGGAATAAACCCTCCGCGACTTACCCCTGCCTACCCTTTTTTTCTAGCTTATAAACCTTCCTCTTGAATAACTCCATAATATAGTTAAAAAATCACAAGTGTCGTACAAGGCGACTAATGTTTAGAGACAAAAGATCTAGAGTCTCCGTAAACTGGAAAATGGGCAGCAGCGTTTTCCATTGTTATGTTTCCAACACTGCGATCTCCAACCCGCCTGCCAAGCGTGGAGATTATGGCAATAACCTCCCCTTTTGTGGCAGAGGCCCAAAGTCTTGCAGTGGACTGTTATTGGCTGTGATGATGATAGTTAAAAAATCCGTTGCGTAATTTAAAAAATTTAAATGTACATATATACATAGATAATATGGAGACGGCGGGAAGCGAATTTGTTTGTGCATGTACATAGAGGCTATTAGAAAATCTATGCAATTTGCTTATTCCTTAAATTAGGGGAGAAAACTTCCCAGTTGGCAGCCCTAAAATATCTGTTTTGACAGTTTATGTCTGCATCAACCAATCAGCGAACAGGCTAAACTTTGTCAAATTTAGGATCAAAATTTTGACAGTTCACAGCAGGGATGGGTAGTATAAAATCGTTAATTAATTTATTCGATTATTGATTACCGTTCTCATAGAACTTGGAATCGGTAGTTGCATGGTTATACTACACGAATTGTACAAAATAAACTTTTAATTCTTTTTTGAATTAATAATTTATTAAAAACCCGCCCACAACGATGATTTCGACACTTGCGTATTTTTATTCGGTCAGTCAGCCTATTAAGTAGAATACGCGCGAGTAAAAATGTTGTGAAAGGTCGCTAGGTGAAATCCAAACAAGGAATAAGAGTAATATTTATTTATTTATTTAACTATTTATTGCGCACAATAAAGAAATACAGAGTTATAACATATATATAACTGACACAACAGGCATACATTATGAAATACATATGAATATGACTAAATTTTATATATTATATCAATAAATACATACATACTTATACATTAAAATATTACTACGTATAAATATAAATATATATAATTTATGGACTAGACAGGGATAGGTAGTGGTCTAATAGTTGCAAAAAATAATGTAATGACCTAAATGTTAATTTATATGTTCGATTAATTTATTTGAATACTGATTTTCGATTGTCTGTTGTTATTTGTTATTCGTGGCACTTCATTAAAGAGGCGGGGGCCTGACTATGAAGTACGATCATGAACTTATCATATTAACAGGACAGAAAGTCCATGAGTACGACATTTTCCGTAGTACATTTTACAGAAAAAAAACTTCATAGATTTTTCTTAGCGATAACACTTATCACATTCTTCTTATCATTTCAATGATAAATAGGTTAAGTATATAAATAATCACACAAACTTACTTATCACATTAAAGTCACCAAAAAGAAAACAAGTTATTTTAATGTGGCTGACTAGCAAAACTGCCAAGCGGATATGAGGCATATTTTTAGTTCTAGAACCAACACAAGAGTTTAAGTAATTAGAGCTTGTCTAAGCTGAAATGACGCGCCCCACTACTTAATAAGTTGATTTCGATGTGTGAGTGCAAATATTAATAACGACCCTTCATCTGTGTGGGGTACATTGAGTCTCACCCGCAACTGAATGACCAATTACAACGGCATTTGTATGTGTATTGCGTCCATATTTTAAATTTGCTTGTGTGCGTTAATGCGATAGTGGGGCGCGTCGTTTCAGCTCAGACGAGCTCTACTATCGCTAAAGAAAAGTCAAAGAAAAGTCGCCATAGTCCATATTTATTTATTTATACCACTGCTTTCGATTCCCGGCCGGGCAGAAATTGAAATGATGAATTTTAATTTCTGTTACGGGTCTGGGTGTTCTATGTATAATAAGTATGTATTTAAAAGTATTTAAGTACTATATCAGTTATCTAGCACCCATAGTACAAGCTTTGCTTAGTTTGGGGCTAGATGGCGCTGTGTGAATTTGTCCACGAATATATTTATTTATTTATTTATTTATATATATATACTGCTGGGCAAAGGTGAATGATCGCGAAGCATGGAAAAATAGGGGGAGCCCTATTTTTCCATGCTTCGCGATCGTTTTTTTTATGTCTTACGGTAGGCAAACAGACGAGCGAGCCACCTGATGGAAAGTGGTCTCCACTGCCTATAGACATTAGCAACACCAAGAGTATCGCCAATGCGTTGCCCACCTCTATAACACGTTGCTCTGGCAGCAGAAAGGCAAATGCCCCTCCACTACCAAAGCCACGGTTCCCCAAATCCCCACCCCATAGCGCACTGGAGGCCTCACTCGCCGGCAGAAACGCAATACTATTTAAAAGAGTATTGTTTAGCTGCGGTATTGTCAGCCAACAACTCATCTTGATGGAGAGTCCATATTACTCTAATAATATTACCGAATTATGTAATTTAGCAGAGTAGCTGGTCTGGCATTCAAATATTACTAGGTACCAGAACATAATACGAGGGGTACACTGAAAGTTTTGCGTAACTCATTAATAAAACAATTTACTTCATCATCATCCTCATCTTGGCGTTATGTTCCGGTTGTGCCTGAGTCCTGCCTGGTCTGTTGAGCTGCTGAGCCTGGGTCGGTTGTTCCCAGGGTCCGCCTTCCTGCCACTCCTAGCCCACCTCGCTCTGTCTTGGTAATAAAACAATTTACTTGTAAAGGAATATATTTACTGCTCTTCGAAGTATTCCCTATTACATTCGGGCAAATCAATTTTCAAAACATGAGGAAGACTTTCGTGCTTATTCACTAGACTTTGTACGGAGGACCTATGGTCTGATATAGTAATAATAAATAATGATAATAATAAAAACGCTTGGACAAATTCACACAGCGCCATCTAGCCCCAAAGTAAGCAAAACTTGTGTTATGGGTGTTAGATAAATGATAAACTATTTATATACTTTTTTAAATACATGCTTATACATACTACACCCAGACCCGTAACAGAAATTAAAATTCGTCATTTCAATTTCTGCTCGGCCGGGAATCGAACCTGGGACCTTCGGAAGTTACTTTTCTCTTTTGTTAATAGTAACACAATATAGAATGTGGCTAAAAATTGCCAAAAGGATGTGAGGCATCTCGGTTTCTGTTTACTAATAGAACCCACACCAGAAGAGCGTCGGCCGAGCGGTTATAGTATCCGACTCGTAAGCCAGAGGTCCCGGGTTCGAATCCCGCTCCGGCCATGTACCAATAATTGTTTTCTGAGTTATTTACATTTGTTGAATACTAACCGATGCTCTTACGGTGAAGGAAAACATCGTGATGAAACTTGCACATTCAGGCGACTGGATGTGTAACCATGATCCAATCTGGTCAGGTTCCCCTGGTACTGCTACCTGCGGTCATGGAGGTCAGATAGCAGTCGCTCCACTGTAATAACCTGACCTGCCAAATCCTGGATCATGGTCAAGGCGGACCCCGGGCCCTCGTGCGCGAGAGCACAACCGGGACATTAACGCTAAGATGATGATGATGAATAGAACCCACACCAGAGGGTATGTAAGTACTACCACGACAAAGTGGTTTCTTTCTTTACTCGATGACGCAGGGGAACATGTGTTCTCCTGCGTTATCGAGAGGTGCCCTGACTGTCTATACCATGAACCTTTTATTTGCCTATGACCTGGTCATAAAAGATTTGTACTTAAATATTTATTAGAAATGTCAGAATAATTAATAGATAGATAGATAGATAAACTCTTTATTGCACACAAAATTACAGGAAAGAACATTTAACAGGTATTTTTGAACATTGTGGGCAAAGGCGACCTTATCGCTACAAGCGATTTCTTCCAGGCAACCCTTGTCTAGAAAGAGAAAAAGATACAAATCAGTCAGACAAGCAAGAAAATAGCATTAATCATCTAGGTGAACTATTATATTAATGTTACTCAACCATATTTGCATTTATGATGCGATGACTGACTTAAAAATAGACGTAGCTTTTTGTTAATTGATTTTATTTGGCATTTTATTTGATATGTTATACAGTATAACTCTAATAGGTACAGGTATCTACTTATTGATAATAATATGGTTTCTTCTCGTAAGATATTCATGCCAAGGCTTAAGTGGTGCCAGCAGCATCACATCACGCAAAAAATTACATCCGGAATTTCTGGCTGTCCACGAAAAAACTGTATAATACGCTGGACTGTCTGTGAGCGTTGACGGCGTGACTGACGCCACGGCCATTGCCAAAGTCCCCGTTAAGAGACACAGGGGCGATGAGCGACGCTGGGATGGACCTGGAAGACGAGTACGAAGTTAAATTCGATACGAAACCTTTAGTCGTAAGACTAAAGGTATACAAGCTCGGAAAATCCCTTGGCCATGACGGTCTCAGCGTCCGGCATCTGCAACACGCTGGCTCTCATTTGCGTGGAAGTCTGACCATGTTATTCAGTGTTTTTTGTTTATTGCCTAACGAAGCACACGGACGGGCGGTCCACCTGATAGAAAGCGGCCACCGTCGTCCAGCACAGCTATCACAAGTGTTTCCGTGACACAACTCGCGTTTGTTTCTTTCTCTCAATACCAAGATGATAGAGATAGGGTATCTTTGTCGCGCCTTTTCTCGCTTATCGCCCGCGAGAGTAACTCGTGCTATCCGTGCAGGACATCTTCAACCTAAGACGAGCGGATGCGGTACCGGCCTTTGAGGTACCCTTTGAACAATCTCATGTTATAGTGCAGAGGAAACCTATGTACCTATTAGTCACTCCTACTTACAATCGGATAGGTCTCGGCCTGAATGTAGGTAATACAAAAGCCATTATCAATGCTTAAATCCATTCGGGATCTGTTGTCGTAAAGAATGGTTCCTTATTCGCCGAATTCCAGACTCGTCGGAGTCAGAATCTGTCGGGTTCCTAGCAGGACGGATTTCAAAATTGTCAGTTTACGTACTGTTATATTATTATTTATTAATATTATAATTAAATAAAAAATTAATTGTCTTGGTGTTAATGTCTCGGATGTGCTCTCGCGCACGAGGGCCCGGTGTCCGCCTTGACCATGATCCAGGGTTTGGCAGATCAGATAATGAGAGTGGAGCGACTGCCATCTGACGTCCGTGACCCTGCTACCAGGGGACCATGACACATTCAGTCGTCTGAAAGTGCCGGTTTCATCGTGATGTTTTCCCTCACCGTAAGAGCACGGTGACGGCGGTGAGCCGTGAACCGGGAGCTCTCGAACTCAGGACTTGCTGTCTGGCGCCGATTCAATGCGCATGTAGCGATCTCCATAGTGAATCAAAGAGAGCTCGCACACATGAGTTGGCAAGACAATCAGCATGACAGCAACTGTCAAATCTACATCGCGCTAACGGAGTGTTCCATCTACAACACTTATATACAAGATCCAAAGAGCGTCCATTGGACTTCGGTCCCCTGGTCACAGCAACTCGGCCAGGTGGGTAATTACCCTTTTCCACCTTCTCCATCTTCGCTTGCCAACATTGGCGGCTGGAATTCTCTCCTCCACATTACCGCCAAAGTGGTGACCCCGACGTGATCCTAACGACGAGCCTCAAGATCATCAGCATCACGGAGCAGCTGCACAACGTCACTTCAAGCATCAAGCAGTCCACAGCTTCTTGACCATAGTCGGCACGGACGCGTGCTTCCTGGTCACGACCATTATCAGCACGGACGCGTGCTGGGTCGTTCAATTGCGGCCTTCCACTGTCTCCACCCAGTCTCGACTCACTGTAGACCTGGGGACAGCTTCGCATTGGCATGGCTCATTAGGCAACCTCACGCCAGAGTTTCGCCAAATGCTCACCGCATCAGATGACTGTACCACGGCTCAACGACGAAACAGCACTTCCACTCCGCTTCTCGCTCGGTATCGACCTCCAGTCTCCGGGGGGAGTACTGTAGCGATCTCCATAGTGAATCAAAGAGAGCTCGCACACATGAGTTGGCAAGACAATCAGCATGACAGCAACTGTCAAATCTACATCGCGCTAACGGAGTGTTCCATCTACAACACTTATATACAAGATCCAAAGAGCGTCCATTGGACTTCGGTCCCCTGGTCACAGCAACTCGGCCAGGTGGGTAATTACCCTTTTCCACCTTCTCCATCTTCGCTTGCCAACATTGGCGGCTGGAATTCTCTCCTCCACATTACCGCCAAACGCATATACAGTGAAATGGCGTCTATTGCTACGCGTGGGTGACGTCAACTAAACCTCGCGTCTAACTGCGTAGCGCGGCAACGCGCCACAGCGTAACATGTGCTACACGGCACATCAGCTGTCCGCTACGCATCTTCGGCCTACAGGCGTACCGGCGACATAATATCAACTCAAAGCACTATAAAATAAAGAGTGAGTTTGAACGCGCTCTATGTCGACTATTATGAAACATGCAGTTACGTTCGGTAACACGCTTGCCTCCAAAACTAAACGCCATCGAAATAACATGTACAAGTACGTGTATGAAATAATATGTAGTAACCTGGAATGCGCACTGAGCTGAAAAAGCGAGCCTATAGGGATAGTTAGCACGAAGTAATTTCATTACACTCGTTAGTGTATGACCATCATTTGACCAAATAATAAGACATTGGCCGTGTGGTGCCTGGCAGAGTAGAATAGCACCAACCCCTTACACTCATGGGTGTCGTACAAGGCAACTAATGTTTTCGAGGCAAAAGATCCCGAGAAGTCTCCGTAGTCTGGAAAATGGGCAGCAGCATTTTCCATTGTTATATTTGAACACTGCGATCTCCAACCCGCCTGCCAAGCGTGGAGATTATGGCAATAACGTCCCCTTTCGTGGGAGAGGCCCTAAGTCCTGCAGTGGACTGTTACGGGCTGTGATGATGATGATGAATGAGACATCTGTGAAATCATAATATTTGACATTAACATCTTCTATCTATCTTTGCTAATACTATAAAGAGGTTTAGATTGTGTTTTTTATGTTATACGGCACATAAACAGGCAAGCGGGCCACTTGATGCAAAGTGGTCATAGCCATTTTGTTTATTCTGACCGGTACTGAGTTCGGCGGATCGAATTCTGTGACGTCATTCCAGAGGGTGTGATTGAGAGCGTTGGTGGCCGAGCGGTCAGAGTATCCGACTCGTAAGCGTCCCGGGTTCGAATCCCGTTCCGGCCATGTACCAATGACTGTTTTCTGAGTTATGTACATTAGTTAAATACCAACCGATGCTCTTACGGTGAGGGAAAACATCGTGATAAAACCTGCACATTCAGGCAACTGGATGTGTAATCATGATCCAATCTGGTCAGGTTCCCCTGGTAGCAGGGTCATGGAGGTCAGATTGCAGTCGCTCCACTGTAATTATCTGACCTGCCAAATCCTGGATAATGGTCAAGGCGGACCCCGGCCTTCGTGCGCGAGAGCACAACCGGGACATTAACGCCATGATGATTATTATTATTTTTTATTCCAGAGGGTATGATCTAAATGGCGGCATGCTATCGGAGATCGGCGGTACCGCTGCTGGGCTATATTGCCATCATGGTAATTAAATATGCCACTGTACATGATCGACCTGGTCGTCTCCCACCGAACAGAGGTGAGATTAGGTCAAAAGCAAGCTAATTTCTTACTTTAGTAAGCCTCAAACTTAATTTCTAGGTGGAATTGTAATTTCAATGATTATTGATTTAAAATATGGTTTTCACGTGGTGAATATAGGTTGCAACTATTCAAAGTAACTACTTAAATACTTTGTACCTGTGCGAAACAAACCAGATGGCAGGTACGGGCTAGCACATGTTATTTATTTGATTGCCTTCATATCTAGGCCTTAGACATCAAAGCCTAAGACTTAAGTTCTCGGCATGGGATAAAACGTTAAAAACCATGCCAGGGAATGGTTGCCACGTGGAGGATAATTTAAGTATCTGCCTTGGGATACAGTTTGTATAGGAACAACAGCCCAGACAGCAGGTACCGTCGCGCGAATACAATAGAGGCGGGCCTATTTGCTATTGTAGAACTTATCACAGCAATTTTTTGTGTCTTGCTCCTTTGCAACCATTGGTCATCCCCCGCATCGCGGCCGCCCCCGCGCCATCAGCGTCCAAAACATTTCAACATTGTAATATTTTAGTTAGTTCAGCTGCGTGCATCGTGATAGTAGTATGTATCAAGCTAGATATTTTCGATCCTGTTTCCACCGTGATTCACTGCGCGACCTCAATTACGATGGATCACCTCGAATCGTCAACTACAATCAACGATCTGCCCGAAGAAATGTTTCACAACATATTCAATTACTTATCTCCCAATGACATCAAGAACTGTAGTAAAGTGTGTGTCCACTGGAAGAACCTTGTTGAGGGGTTAGGCGAGTGTTTCTTGATTAAAAAGTACTCCCGGGAGTACCCGGACGTGTTTAAAGACGGTCAACGGCCTATGGGTCTGTCGAGGCGCCAGCTGTACCATTCCTTACGTCGGTGGGAAGATTTGACTGAATTTCAAGACTGCGCCTACGCAAAACAAATGCCGGAAGAAGACATGGGTACAGTATGTATTTTAGAAAATAATATAATCTGCTATCCGATACGGCGTCCGCTGCCATGCCGCTGTTGTAATGGTGGGCATTATGAAACCTCTTTTTATGCTGTCGTGTACTTCGATTTGCGGAGCCGTAAATATACGAAAAAGAGAGAGTTTTTACAAAAATTTCTAAAGTATAGGGAAAGTGACGACATTATAGTTATGGAATTGATACAAGAAGACCGGCACATACTGCGCATATTTTCTAAAAGGTCTGATAAGGAAGTGACCGAGCAAGTTATGTATAATTCTACAGAGGAGTATTCGTGGTTTGTGGTAAACAACGACGTGTATTACAAAACTAAGGCAGACAACGTGATGAAGCTCTACAGACTGAGAGCAATACAGGAAAATGGAGAAGTACGCTTTGAAAATATTGCATTGGCGGAGAATAACGAGCACGAGATATTAGCCATAGTGCCTTTCGGAACTAGCGTACACGTGCTACAATCAAACCGCTCCAATTGTATGATTTATATTATGGCAGTAAAAAATAAAGCACTACATTTGTTAGTAGATTTCCATTATAATGAATTGACCCCAACAGGAGTGTTTCAAGAACTGTCAAGATTCGGCTTCTACCTGAGCAATCCCGACGTCAATAAGCAGATTTTAAATATTATACAGTTAGCCAGGAAATCATTCGCACCTGAAGCGGTTATACTCTACGGACCGTATGTGATGACTTTTAGTATCACCAGGACTTTACATATGTCGTGGGAGCTCAATGTAAATATCGCTCCCAATGACCTGCCTGCTCGTCCCCTGTGTTTCAAATTCGATATCGAGCCGAGAACTGGCATATTGATATTACAGATCGAACTGATTCAAGTCATTGAGTGGGAAAGCGGGCATATAATAGTGTTACAAACTATTCAACGAGGATACTTTGGTGACAAAGTATTCCATAATGATTTGTACAGGAAAATAATTTTACTTCACATCGACCATTATTCCTTTCATAATGATTCCTCGTTATACATAAAGACTCTATTTAAGACATAAAACACTCTACACGGATTCGGCTACCCACTCACACACACGCACATACACACACACGCGCGTGTTAGATATAAGGTATTTTAGTATGTTTTATTTAGTATTAAATATCGTGATTAATAATAATTAATATTTTAAAATACTTTTGTAAACGTTTAACCAACTTCAGAACGAAGTGTGGTGATATCTGAACGATTGTTTGTCATTGATCAGTTAAGTACTGTTTATGAGAAACTTCAAATTTATGATAATGTTAAAAGTATTGTAATATATTAAATTAACATCTAATCAATCTATCAGTAAATTTAGGAGATCGGAAATGAGAATAGAAATGAAATTTCCGGCTAGAAGGTAGTATAAAGGTCCAGTCAAAAGACTGGGAGGGACTTTTGCTCCGGAGCCAGCACAGAGTTAAGTACAAACTTGCATTGTATTATTGTTGCTTTAAATTTTGTATTGGTTTTATTTATTTATATAATTGTTTATTTATTGAATCGTACGTAATACCACTATCCCATTTTTAAATGGTAAATATTTAATTATGTGATCGATAATTGTGTTATAACATTTGGTGAGAATTTTGTACAAATGTGTTTACTTTGTTTGTTTTATAAAATCTGGTTTAATTCAGCTAATGTTGTTTAAATGAATACCTCATTTTATAATGGATTACATTGCTTATTACAATATACCTAATATCTTTAAAACATGATTTTGTTTGATTAAATGGTGTCCACTAGAATCATACGTTATCCTAGATAGTAAATAATAAACTCCTACACAAATATCAGCCTTGGATACTCTATCATCATCTGAACGACCAGTCCCGGCTTCTGCCAGGGTCTGGTTACCAAGTAATACTCCACCACTTCGCCCAGTCTCTCTAAAATACTTTATAACCTATGTACCAACTTGATATCTATTTATTAATATTCCCTTATTTACCTAATTAAGCGTTGTCCATATATTTCACTGGGGTTTTGGATACATACTCACACTCTGTTATTATTCTGTAGCTTAATGGCTAAAATAAAGGTTTTTCTAATAAAAGACACTGTAGTTATAAGTAGGACATAATATGTCTTTATAATAAAGCAGACACGCGCAAGCACAAGTACTGATGAGATACGAGTTTTTTTACATAATACGTCAGACAAACAGGCATGCGGGCCACCTGATGGAAAGTGGTCACCGCCGCCTATGGACATCAGCAACACTAGGGGTGCTACCAATGCGTTGCCCGCCTCTGAAGAGACCTCTAATATACCTCTTGAACGATCCCATGTCATTTGTATGACATTTGATTTGATTTGATGAAATTTTGTGTGAATCGCTATCAAATGAAAGTTAAAACAGACCGACACGGTTTGATGGCTCCAAAATAATTTCGGAGAAGGCTAGGGCCATCTGTGTAAATTCAAGTCAATGAAGTTATTTGCCGAGAGACCCTTAGTTCAGTCGACGAAAAAAAACAAATGCAATAGATCGTGTGGTCTGGGTTATTATTTTCATTTATTTATTTATTTTCATGCTACAATGATAGTAAAATTTAAGACGAACAATCATGTAGCACCCCGTAGGGGCTCCGCAAAATTTTGAGAGGGCTTATTTATAGATGCCTATAGACAGTGGTGACCACTTTCCAGCAGGTGGCCCGCTTGCCTGTTTGCCTACAGTATGACATAAAAAAAATTGATAATAGGTAATGGTGTTATTTGTTTAGTTTATGTTTCTGGAATTACATTTTATTCTAAGTTAGTGGTTAGTTTTTTAAATACAATATTCTAATTATTCCATTTCCACAATAACGCAATATCACAAGCCCAGCATTAGAGTGCATCGAGCAATCTCTTAAGCACACTGAGGGAAATCAACCTTTAATATTATTTGTCGTATATATTTATCAGCAAGGAATTCTTTAATATTACAATAACATTTTTTTATTAGAAATATTTTAAATTGTTTTGTGAACGAAGCTGTTGTCTCCAATATTTTAATTTATGCTTTATGATGCTGTTATTAATTTTTATCGCCATTATAGGTAAGTATGTGCGCTGGAGGTAAATCTTTTTAACGTAAAGAAAGGCTGTATTCATTTATTTTGTTCCATTTGCTCTATGTATACTAGTTAAAATGCGAATGTATTTATTCCGTAAGATAAAAATACCATTAATGTCTATCGAATTTCCCCGTAGGCAAGTCTAGAATGAGCATAGTAGAGCGTAGTACGCAGACAAAGCTGTTTTAAAGTTCGTAACTCTTTTTAATTGGTTGAGTGCAAATATAAACAACGATGACACACTGCGAATAAGAGAACTAGAATCCATTTATTTCCTGCATTCCATTGATTTCCATACATTTCCTGTACAAACTTGCGAAAGAGCCCAAACCGCAGGTACTGGCTAGCACATCGTGAGGACAACAAAGGAACCCTTTTTTGCAATTCCAGTTTTGTCGGACGTTTATTTTGCTATTCAAACAAATAACAAAATCAAGTTTTATATAAAGGAAACCCGGGAACTAAAGAAAAAATATTTCAATGATAGGTAAGGTCCTCACTCTAAAGTCCATATTTTGTTAGTGATCTCTGATAAGTTACTTAAAAAAAAGTAGTAAATGAAAATATCTTATACAAAAAAAAAGTAGAGTGGATTCGGACTTCAACCGACCATTACACTTAGAAGCCTACCATAATAACCCTCAACCATCTGCTCAAATACTGTAAAATTTTCTGATACAAGGAATACGGATAAATCTGCCGACTCCTTGTTCGGTGATTGATAACTTAAAACAGATACCAAACTTCATACCCTCTACCTACTGATGAAGATGTCAACGTAGGTAAGCTCGGGGCCAGATAAGATTGCTTTGAAGTTATGGCGTCCTTGTCAATGTCTATATTGTGAGTTATTATTGTTGACTGTCTGTCAAATTTAGTTCTTTTGTCATCCGCGAGCAATCTAATCTGGCCCCGGCTCAATAGACTGAGAGCCTCGAGACTTTGCGTCCGGCTGAAAGTCTAACTAAATTTGACTGACAATGTCAAGTTCAGCCACAGTAGGTTCAGCTACACGAAACAATCAGTAGGTCATTTTTATCAACAGTTCAAGCCTGCCTTTCATTTTCGCGAAATTTATATCTTTGTTTATTTTTTATTTATTCACGTACCATTAGCAGCGACGTTGACAATTTTAACAATTAACAGAACTATAAGTGAATATAGTTTTGTGTCATAAATTCTCAGCATAACGCGACTGTGGCGCTTTAAAATACCAAGACATATCGAGCCACGTGCAATATGGGGTTGCGTATACAGGGATGGCGAAACCATTGAGGTCTAAAATAAAATTACTACTTTTTTAAATGTTTATGACAGCTGATTGTCTCCTTAATTTTTGAGGCCTATTAGGAAACCACGAAGTCATCTGTTTAGATTTTTAATTTAACGTTGAAAATTTAAGTCATAATTCACTGAAAGTAAATTATTCACTTTAGACCAACATTTTCATAACTTTTCCCACAGTTACGAAGTTGATTTTGTTTTGTATAAAAGTACAATACATAAAGATTCAGTCACAAAAAACATTCGAAAGTCTTCTACTTAGTTTTTTAGAAAGTTTTCAAGTTGGTCAGGTAGAAAATAAAATAAATAAATAAATAATCGTGGACAAATTCACACAACGCCACCTAGCCCCGAAGTAAGCAAAGCTTGTATTATGGGTGCTAGAAAACTGATAAACTACTTATATACTTTCAAATACATACTTATTATACATATAACACCCAGACCCGTAACAGAAATTCAAATTCATCATTTTAATTTCTGCCCGGCCAGGATTCGAACCCGGGACCTCTTGCGTGGCAGACCGGCATGTTGACCACTGAACCACTCAGGTCGTCAATTCTGAATAATTCAGAAAAAAATCATAACTCGAACACTATGAACTATCGCATAATATATATGGGGTTGATTCAGATACCCCACGACAAAAGGGACCTAATTTTTTTTCGTCAATGGTTCGGCCAACCTGTTTATGTACAGTTGCCTGTCAATACTCACGCTTACATAAGGACTTTTTAAAGTATTATGTGTACCTACTATGCATACCTTTGATTTATTACTATAATACATATTAGTCTGTGATACAGGTAAACATAGTAGTCTGTGATGACAAATCAACAATTGAGATGTCGGGGGGTGCGCGGGGTGGGCCGCTGCGGGTCCCCGTGGCTTCTTAGTGACCCTTGTTACATTTTCGATGTTATTGTCATGTTTATTTTATTTATTAGTTCATTTCACAGTTTAACAGCAGTTAATTACATGTAAAATAATATAAGTACATTATGGTTGAAATGCCAATGACAAAACTGCATTTTAATTTTTTTAATTATAGCCCGTTAATTAATGTTAATGTTAATAATGTTAATTAGGTCCGCTATCGATTCTTGATGCAAAAGCTTTTTATCGTTTAGTATAATCAAAATGTAACCATCGATATTTGACGAATTTGTGATTTTCGCCTCAGCCTGAACAAATGTCCTCGCTAGTCCCGCATGGTGGCCACGTGGCGTTTATGTTGTTGATGAATGGCGGACCCCTTCTATGAGTTTATCTGTCATTGTAAGAATTGAATCATTATCTTTCTTCATAGGTAGTTCCTTCGTTTCCTTTGTTTTTTAGATATTTTATTTGTTTGAATATCAAAATATGGACTGGACATAGAAGAAAGGGTTTCTATGTTGTCTTTGGGGTTTGCTAGTCGGATACCGGCTGCTATGAATTGACCACCCTCGGCCATATTGCCCATATGTTAATTAGCCACTGTACCTATACGATCGACCTTAGCGTCTATCGCCGAACAAAGTGACTCTATGTCAAATGCAAGCCAATTTCATATTAAAACTAAAATTTTTTTTTTATTTTAATGATTATTGTGATGAAATGTGACTTTAACGTGGATACATATAAAACTAAGGTTCCTTTACCTAGTTTGTACTAACTTTGTCAAACAACCCAAACCGCAGGTACCGGCTATCGCGCGAATACAATAGAGACGAGCCTTTTGCGCCTTCGAAGAACTTATCATATAATTTTTTGTGTCTTCCTCCTTTGTACTCACTGGTCGTCCCCTGCTTCCCGTCAACCCCGGGCTAACTGCGACCAAACCTTTGAACATTCATTGCATTGGTTAGTTAGTCTGCTTGCGTACATCCTGCGTGTTCCACACTGCGGTCGCGATACTTTCCTCGATTACGACGAACTAACTTAAAGCATTAAGCAAGATGAGTATTCAATCCGAATCATCAACTACAATAAATAATTTGCCCGAAGAAATGTTTCGCAATGTATTTAATTACTTATCATACAAAGACATCGTGAACTGCAGTGGAGTGTGTGTCCAATGGAAGAACCTTGTTGAAGGGTTAGGCGAGTGTTTCTGGAAGAACAAGTGCTCCCAGGATTATCCAGACGTTTATGAAGACGGTCATCGGACGTCGGGTCTTTCGTGGCGCCAGCTGTGCCGCTCCTTAGATCGTTGGGAAGACCAACCCCAAGACTCCTCCTACGCAGAAAATTTGCCTTTCGAACATATTGGTACGGTATGTCTTCTAGTAAATAATACACTAAGCTATCCGATACGACGAATGCGATTTGACTCAGACATTGCTGAAGACGAACTTTACGAAGCATCATTTTACGCTGTCATTTATTACAACACAAAGAAACGCAAAATTGTAAATATGAGACAGTTTGGTGTAAATTTTCAAAATTACAGGGAAAATGACCAAATCATAGTCATCGAAATAGTCGAAGGAAGCAAACACATAATACGTGTGTTACATAAAAAGGTTGACCATAAAGTAACCGAACAGGTTATATTTAATTTCATGGAGGAGTGTTCTTGGTTCGTGGTGATCAACGACGTGTATTATCAAACTAAAGAAAACAACGTGATAAAGCTCCACAGACTGAGAGTTACACAGGAACGTGGTGTTATACGCTTTGAAAATATCGCATTGGCGGAGAGTAATGACCACGAGATATTGGCCATAGCGCCTTTCGGCCGTACAGTGCACTTCTTACGGAGACGCCCTGACTTATGACTGTATGTAGTGGCAGTAGAAGATAATGCACTCAAGAAATTATTTAGCTACGTCGGATACAATATAACCACAGAAGAAATTTTCCGAGAACTTTCAAGATTCGGTTTTTATCTGAGCAATGCCGAGTTCAGTAGAAAGATTTTAAAGGTACCGGTAAGGTTTCGGAATATTGACGACGCCGAGGCGATCATTCCCTATGGACCGTATAGGATGAGTTTTAGTTGCAACAGACGTAACCCCAAATGTGTGCTCAAAATAAATATCACTTCGAACAATTTATGTACTCGTTCCCTGTGCCTGAAATTTGAAATCGACCCAAGCAGGGCCCTAATATTATCAGAGATCGAACTAGTGCAAATAATCGAATGTGAAAGCGGGCATATCGTCGTCTTCAGTTACTTTGCATATGTCAAATATCGAAAACTGGTTGTGATATTTATCAATCATTGATAACGTCTGTTGCCGCTGGGTGACCTGCGAAATTGTGATGACCTGTATTTGTGATATCGTCAAACGTTTAAACTTGGATACCTCTATCTAGAGTCTGGACAGTTACATCCAAGTAGGTACCTATCTCTATTCTTCTTTGTTTAATTCAATCTTTTTATAAATTTTTTGTTCTTATTTATTTGTTTTCTATATTGTTCTATTTGGGTACTAATGACAATCTTTAAATGTATGGAAGCTTAAGGCTGTTTGTGATTGTTAATAAATTCTTCGAATATCTCAACAACGATTGTACCTATCTAAGTTCTGCCTACATGTTATGTTATATTTATTGTTTGTAAGTAGGTAGGTATGTTTATTATTATTAATTATTTGTGCAGTGTTTATTTTTTTAGAATACAAAGGGGGTTTGGTTAATCGATATATTTAATAAAGTAATCTCTTTTAATTTCAATGCTTACTCTTTTGACTAGATACCTACCTATTCTGTAGAGTATCTATAGCAAAAAAAAACAAGCACATAGGCCCTAGGTGAGACTGATTATGGTCATCACTTAGGGTGAGGTGTCGAACAGTGACCTACAAAAAAGTTAAACAGTCATAACTCATAAGTTTGTCAATATCATGAAATGTTTTGTGGTTTAGTTATTGCGTAATATATCTGACTCTCATTTTGTATATAAGTTAATGGAAAAAGATTTATAGGTAAAATGATAATGCTGATTTTTTGAAAGATGGGAAATGGCTCATTGTGTCCACCTCGTGGCACACATTGAACCAGGAGGTTGGTCTACAGCAAACCGCGGAGTACACAGTGAGCCCGACGAATGAGATCACTATTATTAACGTTTCCTCGTTGTAGTTATTAGCATAGGTAGATAAATCAGATAATAATACATTCTTTATAAATGTGTAAACAGTAAGTTTTCATTACCAAAATAACTGTGAACACTATAAATCAACATAAATCAATAACAACATAACTTAACCTATTTTCTAATTACAGTCATTGATGATATATTTTAAGGTTGTATTATTTAAATAGTCAACTAGCTACACTAGAGTTCTTTAGGTCTATAATAAAACTGAATTGCTTATTTAAAAAAATTAAAATATTTGTATGGCAACCTATGGCAAGTTTTTTATCCGTCATAGAACGTCATTATTAAAAGTCATAACAGACAATTTGATATCTGGAGGTATGTTTATTTTCGTGAGTTATGAAAAATATTTTTGAATACTTTGCAAACAATTAAAAAGGAAGTGCGGAAAATAATTTTTAGCATGATTAATAATTTACACAAAAGTTCAAGCTAATTGTGACCCAATAACTGAATGTTTCTAAGAAGGACTAAGAAGGAGTAACAAGGAAAGATTATCCCCAGATTATTGCCATATCCACACTTCATAATGTTTACTACTGTCAGTCAATACGGACTTATCGTGGTCCTATTATACTTTAGGCGTCTACCGACAGTGGTGGTATGGTAGGGTAGGGGTATCCCCAACAAAAATTGATGTAGTAAAAAGTAAGTGATGGTGTAGGGATTCGATCCACTGGTGGAGCCCCTTGCAGTGGATATTAGTGACTTGAGTTGGGTTGGGTACGGATAAAGTACGGTTAGGGCGCGAATAGGGGTAGGGTACATGTAGGAGTGGGATAGAGGTAGAGTTCATTAAATTAAAACCACGCAAACCAAGACGCGCCGTCCAGCCAATTCATGTACCTATTCAAGAAGACTGACGGCAGTAGCCTGATATTGCCTACTCGCATTTTTTAAATGTAATCACTCTAAAAAATAACCGGTAGCTGATTTATATGAATATTAAATGTAAAATAATTAAGAAAATCAGAATTTTGATGTTGTACACAGTGGAGCGGTGGCTCACTGTTCGTGCCGCTGTAATGGGTCACTATGTACCACACACACCTCTACTGATATTAAATTCATCAAAAAATTAATCATCAAAGTAGGATTAATGAATGTACGACCAAATAATGCAAAGATATTTAGTACAGAAATAGAAAAAACATTACGTTTAAAAGATGCAGTATAAGGTTGAAAACCTAAAAATTACTACTTAGAATTTCCCGTGTTTTTACGCCGAAAATCACAAAAAGCCCTGAGTCGCGGGCGTTCTGCACTGGAGCTCGCTACCAACTGGAAAGCAAGAAGAGACGTAAAAACCAAGTATGATTACGCTCACTGCACGATCTGGCAACGTTGTTTTATGGTGATACTTATGGTGGCTAACTGTGTACTACTGGTTCACTGTTCGACATCTCACCCTACCCTAGGTAGTAGAGTAGGTACGTAATTAACTTAAGTATAACAAGAATAAGTCCCTTTTGTTAAATAACATGTGAAAGTAGATAGGCACCAGCAGCTGGTCGATTATTAATGACACCTGTGAGTGCAACGATGAAACGTGACAGATCGTGGCGAAGTTGCCATAGCAACGCGTAAATAATTATTGAAATAACATATCACATACTACAGCTGAAACAGATGAGTATTGTAATTTATTGATAACATTGTTCTTTATGCATAACAGATTTTTTAAATTATGCCTTTTACGTCATCATCACAGCACATAACAGTCCACTACAGGACTTAAAGCCTCTCCCACCAATAGGGGAGGTTAATGCCATAATCTCCACGCTTGAAAGGTGGGTTAGAGATCGCAGTGTTGTAAATATAACAATGAAAAACGCTGCTGTCCATTTTTCATCCTACGGAGACTCTAGATCTTTTGCCTTCGAAACATTGGTCGTCTTGTAAGACACCCACGAGTGTAAGGGGTTGGTGCTAGTTTACTCTGCCGGACACCACACGGTCAGTACTTACGGTTTATCTATTACGTACGTTGGCTGGTCCAATAGTTTTTAGTCAACGGCTGGTTATACATGCTACTGTTTTAATTTTTATATCGTTTAAAGGCATATTTTATTACAAACTCCTTGGTCAAAAATCAATAGCCGGCGACCATTACTTATTTTTGTATCGAATATTTTAAAAAACATGTCTGTCCATAAAATTCCATACTAGTTTGGTAATATGAAAAGTATTTCGTGGCAGACGTACTGTAATTATATTATTAGGGTTAACGTTTAAAATATCATTTGAAAATTTAAACAGCGCATTTAGTGAATTGCCTCTATTACATGACATTGTCATTTATTAATTTTACAAGTTTAAACGTGGTCAGGGTGACTAAGGCAACCGCTAACTGTCGTCACTTAAGAAAACATCATCAGGGTTAAGTAGTTATTAGAGAAATGCCACATCATTAACAAATATGGGATTCAGGATGAAATGAGAATTAGATCCCAGGTAGTTTCCTATTATACTTTGTATCTCGAATAGTATCCTTCTTTCTCAGAGAAGAGCACAAAGTTACTGGTGTCAATTTATTATACATAATTTCGATGGTCCGAAAGAATGATACAAACTACATGGGTTTGAAACTATATTTCATACTGAATTTCACTGCTAGAATATACCCTAATGAAGTTTTGATACCCCTATATACTACGGTGGTAACTTACCGCGTTACCACTGTAATAGGGGTTGATTCTTGTAATGTTGTTGAGACATGTTATTTTTAATAATCGATATAAAAATATCTAAAAGTTGCCAGCTAATGATATTTGGCCTAGGAGTTTGTAATAAAATTTGTCTCTAAACGATATAAAAAGTAAAACAATAGGGTGTATAACAATGCGTTGGCTAAAAACTTTTGGACAAGCCTAGTAAATGAATAATAATCTTGGCGTTAATGTCCCGGTTTAACTCTCGCGAACGAGGGCCCGAGGTCCACCTTGACCATGACGCAGGATTTGGCAATTCATGTAATGCAACTGCCATCTGACCTACATGACCCTGCTACCTGCGAGAACCTGACCAGATTGGATCATGTTTACACATTCAGTCGCCTGAATGTGCAAGAATGTGTTATCACGAGGTATACCCTCAGCAAAAAACATAACTCAGAAAAGAGGCATGGGTACATGGCTGCAGCGGGATTGGAGCCCGCTACCTCTCGCTTATGAGTCGGGAACCCTAACCTCACGGCTACCGACGCTACTACATAATACACTCACAATACCTACATAAAAATACATTTAATGTTATTGTGGATACGTTTTAATCAAAACATCTTTCATATAAAGTAATCGCAAATTGTTACGAAAACACTTTTGCTCTAATAATTTCCACAAGCGCTAAGAGCAGTCCTTAATCCTTGGCAGAACTTCTTGTAAAGACTTGGCTGCGGCCTGCTGGTGACTATATAGAACAGCAAGCAACGATAATCTCAGCATCGACAGCTTCATCAGCATCGTCGATCGCAACGCGCTCCATGCGGGCCTCGCAGTCTCCAATAGCCCATGATACTGAAATACCACAACTTAGTAATTAATGGTTTTGCCAAGTTTGAAACTAAACTGCAGAGGACAGTCAGATTTCCAAGCTTGTCAATATAGTAACAGATTTAAAAAACAATGCCTCGCAGTTCAACAATGTAAATGAGAAATGGATAAAAGTGTGAAAGAGCTAGATAGAAAAAACTTCGTTTGGCGAAAAACAAACACGCTTGTATTTTGGCAGCGTCAAATGCAACCAGATTCGCTTCAAATGTGGAATGTGGTTTTCACGTGGTGAATATATATTGTAACTATTCTAAGTACCTACTAACATACTTTATACCTGTGCAAAATAAACCAGATGGCAGGTACGGGCTTGCACATGTTATTTATTTGATAGCCTTCATATCTATGGTTTAGACATAAAAGCCTAGGCTCAAGTCTAGGCATGGGGTAAAAACATGAAAGCGGAACCGTTGTCACGTGGTAGATAATTTAAATACCTACCTACGAACAACAGCCCAGACCGCAGGTACCGCAGGGTCGGTCAGACCGCAGGTACCGCGCGAAGACAATAGAGGCGGTCCTTTTTGCTATTGTAGAACTTATCACTGCAACTTTTTGTGTCTTGCTCCTTTGCACCCATTGGCTATCCCCCGCGTCGCGCGCCCCCGCGCCATCAGGTCCAAAACATTTAAACATTGCTTGTATCCTATTTTAGTTAGTTTAGCTGCGCACATCGTGCCGGTAGAACGTACCAAGCTAGATACTTTCGATCCTGTTTCCACTGTGATTCACTCCGCGCCTCAATTACGATGGATCAACTCAAAGCATCAACTACAATAAACCATTTGCCCGAAGAAATGATCCGCAACGTATTCAATCACTTGTCTCCCAGTGACATCGTGAACTGCAGTGAAGTGTGTGCCTACTGGAAGAACCTTGTAGAAGGGTTAGGCGAGTGTTTCTGGATAAAGAAGTACTCCCAGGAGTACCCGGACGTGTTTGAAGACGGTCAACGGACATCGGGTCTGTCGAGGCGCCAGCTGTACCATTCCTTACGTCGGTGGGAAGACATAAATGAATTCCAAGACATCTCCTACGCACATCATATGCCACATGAAAAGATGGGTACAGTATGTCTTCTAGAAAATAACATTATCTCCTATCCGATACGGCGTCTGCGACGATGCCGCTGTTGTAATGGCGAGCAATATGAAACCTCTTTTTATGCTGTCGTGTACTTTGACGCGTATAAACGCAAATTTGTGAAAAAGAGAAAGTTTGGTGTACATTTTCAAAATTATAGGGAAAGTGACGAAATTACAGTAATAGAATTGATACAAGAAGGCCGGCACATACTGCGCGTATTTTCTAAAAAGTTTGATAAGAAAATAACCCAGCAAGTTATATACAATTTTATGGAGGAGTGTTCTTGGTTTATGGTATACAACAACGTGTATTATAAAACTAAGGAAAACAACGCGATGAAGCTCCACAGACTGAGAGCTATACAGGAAAATGGAAAAGTCCGCTTTGAAAATACTGCACTGGCGAAAAGTAACATACACGAGATATTGGCCATAGTGCCTTTCGGTACTACCGTACACCTGCTACTAAAATCCCGCTTCAATTATAGTATTTTTGTAGTGGCAGTAAAAAATAACGCACTATATTTATTAAAAGATTTCCAGTATAAGAAATTAACCCCGACAGCAATATTTCAAAAACTTTCAAGATTTGGCTTCTTTCAGAGCAATGCCGACGTCAATAGGCAAATTTTAAAAATACATTACGACCGACAATTGTCCGCACCTGAAGCAGTCATACTTTACGGACCGTATACGATGACATTTAGCTTCACCTGTCACAGGAATTTCCCTAAATCGTGGGTGCTCAACGTCCATATCACCCCAAACGGCCTGCCTGCTCAGCCTCAGAGTTTGAAATTCGAAATCGAGTCGATCACCACCCCAGTGATATCACAGATCGAACTCATTAAAATCATTGAGTGCGCTAGCGGACACGTCATTGTTTTTGGATACTTTGGGTACAGATATTTCCATAATGTAAAATACAAGTATCGAAAACTGATGTTGATATACATTGACCACAATGTGGTTATGTCTTTGAAGAGGATGTTTGACACCCAAGAATGAGTTCTTCTTCAGTGTCAAACATTCTCTCCATAGACGTAACGACATTATCAAACATAATTATCGAAATTATCCTTATTATTGTTTGTGAAATATTTATCATGTATTGTTCTAATTTATGTAATCTTTTTTTGGGTGAAATTTTTTCATATTTTTTATATTTTAATTTTAATGAATTAATTGATAATTTTGAACCATAGTGTACTTATATTTTACATATATTTAACTGCTGTAAAACAGTGAAATGAACTTATAAATAAATAAATAAATTATAAATGAATTAGTATAATTAATGAATTAGTATAATTAATGAATTAGTATAATTAATGAATTAGTATAATTAATGAATTAGTATAATTAAAGAATTAGTATAATTAATGAATAAGTATAATTAATGAATTAGTATAATTAATGAATTAGTACCTATTAGAGCGCCGGTGGCCGAGTGGTTAAGGTATCCGACTCGTAAGCAAGAAGCACCGGGTTCGAATCCCGCTGCGGCCATGTACCAATGACTATTTTCTAAGTTATGTTAGTTGAACACTAACCGATGCTCTTCCGGTGAGGGAAAACATCTTGATTAACCCTGCACATTCGGGCCACTGGATGTGTAACCATTATCCAATCTGGTCTGGTTCCCCGAATAGCAGGGTCGCGGAGTTCAGATGGCAGTCGCTTCACTGTAATTACCTGATCTGTCAAACCCTGGATCATAATCCAGGAGGATTGCGGGCCCTCGTGCGTGAGAGCACTACTGGAACATTATCGCCAACATGAACCTGGTAGCAGAGGAACCTGACCAGATTGGATCATGGTTACACATTCAGTCGCCTGGATGTGCAGGTTTCATCACGATGTTTTCCTTCACCTTAATAGTTTACACCGATTTAATAGCGAGAGGGCGAGGTTCAATGAAACAGCCGATTAAGTGACTGGCTCGATTTATTGGCGGGTAGGCGCCGAAACACAATTCACACATTACCTTCATATTACAATATATACTATTCTACCCCCTCTAGTTTGATAATATCAAAAGTGAACAAACTAAGTAACATGTAAAAGACAAAAGTAATATCTAGCTCGAGTTTGGTAGTTCCATACCTAATTACATTACGAATTTACGAGTAATATTATACAACTACAAAAATCAAAGGACAAGCGTAGCGTAGGTAGCTATCGTCACAACTGGTGTGTAGGCATGAACCAATGACTATACTATAGGTACACAATAAACTAACAATCATTTTTCTAACTGTTGTTTACAACACTTACACCTATCGTATTTTAACAATAGGGATATGCATGATTTCTTTTCTGTATACTTAGATATTGACGAGTGAATCCTGGAGTCACCCTCAGTGGTACAAATTGACTATTATTGTTATATAATTGAGTAATTACAATGGGTATTGACATAATAATTTATATTTTTATTTGTATATTTTACATATAATTGACTATTAATTTTTATTTTGTTCACTTGACAACAACTTTGAAACAATTTTCACACTTGACACAATTTCTTTTAATTTTTTTATTTGCTTGACAAGATATATTTATATCTTAATTATTTCTTATATTGACATTATTTTGATAATCAATTTGACATGAATTTAATTTACTTACCTAGTCGATGCTATTTATGTATAATTTTATTGACATATTTATTTTGTTTTGAAGAATTCATCTAATAATTATTAACATTAGTAATTATAACATAATGTATATTGATATGACGATGTAAAATATTTACTATGAATAAATGAATATGAATATGAAATAAAAAAGAACTAGTTATGATATATTGATTACTATGAAAAGAAAGAAATAAGCTTTTTATTCTCATGTCATATCCCCAGTTACACCTATCATCTAAAGTTATTAGTTAGGTAATGACTTCGGCTTGATTTTATAAAATCAATTTAATCACACCTGCATATTCTCTATTGGGCCGTTTAATGCTAAAAAAGATATTTAATAGAAAAAAAAGGCACAAGGTAAAGTTTGCTTTTAGTAGACAATAATAGGTACCTATATGGAACGTTTATATATGTCGATAATATGATATTGGTAAGTAGATATTTACACAATACAAAAAGTCCTTTTTGACAACAGGTAACCACCTACTGTCATAGGATTCCATAGATAGGCCCATTTCGTTGAACAATCCATAAATAAACCTATACCTACACATAGAACATCTTTGTACGTTACACAGAGTAGGTAGGTAAGTACCGGTTTGATTATAGATCAGAGCAGATAGGTACATATGTACACTTATACAAATAATGTATCATATTAGGAAAGTAAACAATGTTTTATTATTAACATATACAGGTATTATATACATATTTCTTATTTCCTTTCGAAACTATATCTTTCAATAGGTTTTCTTATCCTACTTGGACGCAATTCGTCTCGAATACGACCCTTGTCGGACGAGTCCCCGCCAGGCGGCGCCGGCGCACCGGGCAGCACCCGCGCGTTCACCGCGTCCCGGGAATCGCAGGGCTGTCTGTCAAAGAGCTCTCAGGGCTAGGAGCGATGAGGTCTAAATCGACGTCTATGCTATTATTTGAATTTGATCCACATGCTTTTTGAAATATTTGAACTTAACAAACTACGTTAATGGTCCGATCCGATCCGTAACTAAGCCATTCTCCCAAGTCCAACCATTGTATTTAAATAATTTAAAGTACCTACACTCGATCGCCGACATTAAATGCACGTTCAATGCTGTCTTTGTATTTTATTTTATTTTTTTGGTTTTGTAGCACGAGATCTTTTGTACTAGGCCGCAAGAGATCAATAGGAGTGCCTCTCTGCCTAACAACAACCGCGCCGGGGTTTGCCCGGTTATGCTGTGTGTGGTAGATCTGTATATGAACAAAAAATTGTCTAATGTTACTTCAAGATCCATTTTATCATGATCGGCTTTTTCAAAGCATTTTTTAATATTTTTACTGCGTTTTCGGCAGCCCCATTGCTACTAGGTTTGTACGGTGTTGTTGTTATTTGATGAATCCCAGTATTGCTGAGAAAATCTCTGAATTCACCGCTAGTGAATGGGGGTCCGTTATCGGACACTAACTCCTGTAGTAGTCCGAACTGGGCAAACAAACGTCGCAATTTGCTAATTGTATATTTAGCCGTAGTATTTACCATTCTAAATGCTTCTATCCATTTTGAATGCGAGTCTATTATTACGAAATAATGTTCGCCGTTTCCAGCTAATGTAAAGAAATTGACATGCAACCGATACCATGGCTCCTGAGGCCAGACCCATGGGTGCAGCGGCGCGGTGGGCGGCGCGGGGCGGACGCGCGCGTGTTAGATATTATAATTATTTTATGTTAATTTGATGGTTTATTTAATAGAATATAGTTTGTAAATATTTCCCTTTAAAGTATTTACGTATGGTAATTAATATTCTGTGCAGTTTTCAATGTTTCCGAACGAAATGTTCGTTCTTTATTTCAGAACGAATCTCTTTAACAGATTAAGTACTAATTAACTGAAAGATATATTTGTAATTGTGTAATAAATCCTATAATGATTAACAATAGTTTTAAGAACTATTTCGATGTCTTTGGTTAAGTATTTTGGCACAATAACTTCATATTTAACTGGCAGTGTAATAACGTCTTATGATTGGTTGAAATATGTACCGGCTTCCGATTTCCGGCTAAACGTTGGGTATATAAACCTAGTTGAATCAGACGAAAGGCAGTATCCGTTTTGGCTTCGTAGCGCACCCCCGCGTCGCTCGTTGCCAGCTCGCTTCCGTTTTGCTTACGTATTTCGCAAGTTTTCGCGCGCGTTCACTTCGCGTTGCGAGCCCGCGTCCCGCTGAGCGTAACGAATTATAGTTACGTTCATTCAGAGACGTAGTTTCTTGTTACCGATTCGTTGGTAACACAAAGCTGCGTTTCTGCCGCGTTGAGTTGGTGGATACTTAACGGTGACAACTAAGCCAACTAGCGTTGCCCCGGTGCGCTGTTAAGGCCCCTCAGGTCTTAGCGAAACCGGACGTCCCGATCCCATTGCACTTGGGCCTGCCCAAGGGTGACGGATAGCGGCATATCCATTAGGGATAGCCGCTCCACCGACCCCCTCTCCCCTCTCCCCCCTGCCTCGCGCAGGGAGGACGCCCCGCGTCTCTCAGTCCCTCGTCGACATCTCTATCTCTAGTCCCTCTTCTCGCCTCCCAATGGCGACGGTCTCGGTGGAGGATTTCGCCGCTCAGGCGGTGAAATTGCTCCTCCGAGCAAATCTAGGCCAGGACAACTACGTCGTACGTAGTTACCTGGCGTCAGTGGGGAGTGCCCCTCAGGCCCCCCGCGAGCCCTCTGAGGACATGGAGTTTGAGGACTCCGTGTCCCAGGTCTCAGCGCCGCCCTCCCGCAAGAGGGCGGCTTCTCTGTCCGGGGACGACTCTTCGTCCTCGACCACCGTGACGGGAACTCTTTCCGTCACCCCCGTCCCACCCTCTGCGGCCGAGCTCGACGGATTCGAGCTCGTCGCTAAATCTAAGCGGCACCGAAAGCGGGCCGCCCGCTCAGTGTCCGAGGCCTCGTCCGAGGCCGCCGCGCCCGCCCCGGTCGCGGTCGCGGTTCTCTCTAGCCCCGCGTCCCCCGACTCGAGCGTGACTGCTGCCGCTCGCGAGACCGCGCCGTCTGGCCCTAAGCCAGTAGCGCGTTTTGCCCCCCCTGCCCCGTCTAAAGCCAAGCCCCCGCCCCCTGTTTTCCTTAGGGAAAAGTCCAAGTGGGAGCTAGTCTCCCGTCTCTGCGCCGAACAGCGCGTCCGCTATACCCGTGCCTCCAACACGGGTATAGCCGTTAAGATCGACGTCGAGTCGATCGACGACTTCAGGAGCCTTACTAGGCTCCTAGCCCACAATAAGATAGGGTATCATACCTACGCCCTCCCTGAGGAGCGTAAGGTGCGTGCGGTACTCCGTGGAGTGCCGCACGAGCTTTCCAATGAGGCCATTCTCATGGACCTCAAGTCCAAAGATTTCCCCGCCGAGGCTGTACACAAGATGTACAGCCGGTCCGGCAAACAATTTCCCATGGCGCTGGTGGTGCTTTCCAACACCACCGGTGCCAGGACCATATTCCGGGGAGGCTTCACGGTCTGTGGGCTCTCCGGAATCAAAGTCGAGGCCCCGCATAAACGCGGTTCCCCAGGGCAGTGCCACCGCTGCCAATTTTATGGCCACGCGTCGGCCAACTGCTCGGCCCCGCCGCGCTGTGTCAAGTGCGGCGAAGGCCACACTGCCAAGGAGTGCGCGCGTACGCGCGACTCCACCACCCCTCCCTTCTGTTGCAATTGTGGCCAATCTGGCCACACTGCAAACTACAGGGGTTGCCCGCGCGCCCCTCGTCCCCGCACTTCCGCACCAAAGCCCACTAAGGGCAAAGGTGCAAATCCTTCTGCGCCGAAGCCCGCTAAGGGCAAAGGTGCAAGGCCGCCGCCGCCTTCAGCGACAGTGGCCCACTATCCCCCCCTCAAGGCCAAAGGGCCCCCCCCGAGCGCGGCTCCAGCCGCAGCTTGGGGCCCGCCCAAGGCCCCGGGGCCGAAGGCTCCCCCCACCACCTCCCCCCCCAAGGCCATCAGCCACCAGCCCCCGCCCTCTTCTTTGGCGGAGGATATGCATTACATATCCTCCATTCTTGCGTCCGTCAACATTGACGAGATCCCCGTCCTGGCACGCAAACTGCGTAACGCCTCCACCCAGCTCGAGCGTTTAGACGCACTTGTCGAGCATTACTCCCTCGTCCAGGCCCTAAAGTAATGCCCCAGGCGCTTCACGCCACACCCCCCACTCCCGCCAGTGTCGGCACCGGTCGCATGAGGCCGGGTGGGGTTTCGCTTGTTTCTTTTAATGTGCGCAGTCTACGCACAAACATCTCCGAACTTAGGACGTTCGTTAGGAGCAGGGAGCTCGACCTACTTCTCCTTCAGGAGACTTGGCTCAAGCCTTCGATCCAGAAGGGTATTTCGATCCCCGGCTTCTCCCTTGTCAGGGATGACAGGTCCCCCACCGCGTCATCGCGTGGTGGAGGAACTGCCATTTACTACAAGAGATCGCTTCATTGCTCCCCTCTTCCAACTCCAACTCTCTCGAGTATGGAGGCCTCCGTAGTGCAGCTAGGCATGACAGGACATCCGTCCCTGATCATAGCCTCTGTCTACATCCCCGCCGGCTCCCTGCCACTCAAAAGCGACTTCGAAGCGCTTCTCTCTCTAGGCGACTCTGTTATTATGTTCGGAGATTTCAACTCCAAACATACCGACTGGACGTGTTCCTCCACCACCACGAGCGGTGTCCACTTAATGGACATCGTTCGGTCTCTCGACCTAGACGTGTATTGCCCCCTCTCCCCTACCCACTACCCAGACAGAGTGGATCACCGTCCCGATGTACTGGACTTTGCGCTAGTGAAGGGCGTGTCGCTCACCCTCCGGTCGATCGACACCCTCGACGACTTAGGCTCCGACCACCGTCCAGTCTCCCTAGTACTAGGCTCCCCCACCCCTATCTCTCCCCCACTGCCGCGAACTTTCACGAAGTGGGAAGGATTCAAAGAGTCCATGGCGGCCGTCATGGACGCGCCCGACTCGCCGCTCGCTTTTTCATCCGACTACTTCGATAGTCCGGATAAAATCGACGCTGCGGTAACCTCGTTAACGTCCCACATTCGGTCAGCGTTGAAGGACAACGAAGTGGTGGCCCCTGTCGTTAATCGGCAGGGACTCCCACTCGAAGTTCGAAACCTGATCAAAGCCAAAAACGCAGCCCTCCGGAGGGCCGCACTCTATCCGACCCCAGAGTACAGACGCACTGCGAACCGACTTCAGCGGGCAGTGCGAGCACGTCTCGACGAAATGAGGAACTCCCAATGGGGGGACCTCATGCAGACGATTTCCCCGTCCCATCAAGCGTACTACAAAGTGGCGAAAGCCCTTCGTACAGACGCCAGAATCTCCATCCCTCCTCTTGTTCGCCCAGACGGCACAATTGCGTTTGCGGACACCGAGAAAGCCGAATGCTTTGCAGATAGCATTGCTTCACAATGCTCCCCTAGCACCATGGAGTGCGACCCCGGTCACGTGCGTGCGGTGGAAGACGAAGTCCGTCAAAAGACCTCGCTCCCTCCCACCACGGACCCTGTCACTGTGTCCCCCGACGAGATCCACTCCTTCATCAAGGGTCTCAAATCTAACAAAGCGCCGGGCGCGGATGGAATTTCCAACCAAGCGCTTAAGTACCTCCCCGAACAGGTGCTTACTTTGTTAGCGATCATTTTTAATGCTTGCTTTGACCATTGCCACTTTCCGACCGCGTGGAAAGAAGCCATAGTCATAGGCATTCCCAAACCGGGAAAGCCGTTAAATGTAGCGTCATCCCACCGCCCGATAAGCCTCCTCAAGGCACTAGGGAAGTTATTCGAGAGAGTAGTGCTCTCTCGAATGAAAGAACATCTCTTCAAAGACGATGTTCTTATTCCCCATCAATTCGGCTTTCGTCCCAAACACAATTGCCCCAGACAAGTCCATCGTATAGTAGAATACATCCTCAATGGATTCTACCCAAAGAGAGAAAAGACGGTCGCAGTCTTCTACGACGTCGCCAAGGCCTTCGATAAAGTCTGGCACGAAGGCCTTGTTTACAAGCTATACAAGCTTGGTCTCTCCGATCGACTCGTCCGATTAGTAGCGTCCTATTTAAAACACCGTACCTTTCGGTTCAGACACGAAGGTACTTTGTCTTCCCCACGTCAACTGAAGGCCGGCGTCCCGCAAGGCTCTGTACTCTCTCCCCTACTCTATATATCGTACACGAACGATATTCCCGTCCCCGACAACGGGGTGCAACTGTCCCTTTTCGCCGACGACACGGCAATCTACGCCAAAGGGCGAAGGCCACCCATGGCAAAGCTCCAAAAGGCGGTGAACAAGCTCGAAGCTTGGTTCAAACTGTGGCGCATCGAAGTGAATCCGGAGAAGAGCTCCGCGGTTTGCTTCGATGTTAAGCGCAGACGGGGTGACAGCGACCCCCCTCCCCTCCGCATGCAAGGGAAACTAGTTCCCTGGCAGCGCGCTGTAAAATATCTAGGCGTCACGCTTGACAAAAGGCTCACTTTCCGGCCCCATGTCGAAAGAGTGTGCCGCACCGCCCGTTTCTACCTGGGTCGCCTCAACAGTATGTTGGGTCGATTCAGTAAAATGTCCCTCAGGAACAAGCGAACCCTCTACAAGGTGTGCATTCGACCGGTGTTGACATACGCCTCCCCCGTCTTCGCTCACGCGAGCTCCCACGTCACTAAGAAACTGCAAATTGTGCAGAACATCTTCTGCCGTAGGGCAACGGCGGCTCCATGGTACGTCCGCAATGCGGACCTGCACCGTGACATGGACCTGCCTACCCTGCAGCAGTTTCTTAGAACGCTCTCCGAGACCTTTTTCAAGGCCGCGGAGGAGCACCCCAACCCGCTCGTGCGAGAGGCAGCAGCCTACGCTCCCCGCCCGGTCTCCGGCCACGTGGTACGGAGACCGAGACACGTCCTCGCGGATCCCCCCGACGAACTGTCGAGCGCCCTGAACCTCCTCCTGGAGGCTCAGGACGACTCAACAGAGCCCCCCCATGCCGTTTCAGCGGCCCCCGTAGGCCCCCAATCCCAATCCACGGCAGCGGGACCCCCTTCTGGGGTCTCGCTATAAATTCTCCAGCGTATGCTCCGTAAGGAGTGACGTTGAGCGCACCCCGTCCCTACGGGGTGTAGCATCCGATGAAACCTGAAAGGCCCTTATGGCTACAGGTGCTTCCAGGGGGGTGTTTAGTACGTATGCGCCTAGGTTCTTTTGGCGAGTCGTGCATAACCAGTCCGGCCGGCCGGCTGGGATACTCATGAGAGTTCACCTCCTCCCTTCCAACCGCATTACCGAAGGGTGCCCATTTCCTTTGCGTTGGGCAAAAAAAAAAAAAAAAAAAAAAAAAGACGAAAGGACTTTTGCTCCAGACCAGCCACACAGTTAAGTATAATCTTGTATTGTATTACTATGGTGCCTATTGCTGATTTCTAAATGATTTATTTGTGTAATCCTCAGGCGATTTAGCCGCTATACATCATTTTGCTATGTTTTATTATGTTTAGAATACATTAGCATATTTCCCATGTTTATTTGTTAGCTATAACTGCTATCCTATATAAATAACTTATCTCATTTAATCTAATCTCAGTGTTTGAATGTGAATATCCTTTCCTGAATAAATAGAAATTTATATTTAACTTTTGTGCCCTATTTTTCATTTCATTCAACTTTCTAACCTTAGTTACTAGGCCAACCTAACTAAATCCCCTAAATACTTAAATTCACACATTAGAACAGTACACTCTATCTATTTTTCTAACACGCGCAAGTCTCGCAAGAGTCGATTCCTGGCCAGTACACATAATTTCGCGCCAGATTCTTACACTTTACAATCTCTTGATGGGTCTCGTGTATTAACTTTAAAACCGTCCTCTGTAAATTGCTATACTTACTCGGTGACCATATAATATGCAACCTTGTTCGATACTTAAACAATCTTTAAGCTTGTAGTAGGGTTTTAATTCGGCTCATTTGCAATATTGCCACTTGGTTTTAATTGCTTTCATAAGATTCAACAAGACACAATCCTGCGAAGTATGTTTAGCTATTTCTTTAAAATACAATGGAGCCGTCTTACTAATAAAGTTTATGTACGCGTCAATGCGAGAATTCAGGAATTTCGGTAGTCGAAATTCTCGATAAACAGTCAGCAACGCAGTTATGCTGAGATCGAATGCACTTGACTTGATTATAAGCCCCCAGTATGACCGCTCACCTCTGGAGGCGGCTCGCTGCCATCAATGGCACTCCCTTATGTTCAGTTAATATTGATGACAATGGTTTGCAATCGGTCACGACTGTAAATTCACGGCCATCAATGTAATCGTGGAATTTAGTGATTCCAAAAATAACAGCAAGCCCCTCCCGACAAATCTGCGCATAGTTACGCTGCGCGAGTGTCAGAGTGCGTGCCGCGTGCAGCACGGGCCGGGCGCTGCGGCTGGCTGGGCCCGCCGCCACCGGGTCTTGCCAGAGCACGGCCGCCACCCCACGTCGTGATGGGTAGCCCACGTCGCACGTCACAGTGATGGGCAGCGCCGGGTCGAAATGTGCTAACACTGACGATTCTCTTAATTCCATGTTGACTCGTTGGAATGCACTCTTACAATCGTCGTCCCATTTAAACTCGCGCCCCTTTTTTAATAGGTCATACAAATATGATAAAGTGTCACTCAAGTTTAAAAAAAAATTCCAAAATAGTTAACTAACCCTAAGAAAGCTTTTAGCTCTTTAAACATTGGTTGGGATCGCCGTATTGGAAATTGCATCAATTTTCGCTAAGTCTATATGCAACCCATTGGCGTCTATAACATACTCAAGGTGCGCAATAGATTTCTCGAAAATTCTACACTTGTCTTGTGCCACTCGCAACCCACAATCGGATAGAATTGTGAACACTTTCAATAACGTTTTCCATAAATGTTTATTATTGACGGAAGGATACCGCTCAAGGACTTTGTCGGTAGCGCATTGTATGTGCTCGAAAAACCGATTTGTCTCACCTACGCCATGACGGTTGTTGTACAGGCATGCGTAGACACGGGATGAACCCCCCTGTTCTACGCACACCTATACTACAGATTCGTCACTTCGTTCTATGGCATTAAGACGTCGACAGCAGATATCACCTCTGACGAATAGGCACACACCACCAGCGCGGGGTAAAAACCTGTATTCCAACTTGTATCCAGGATAGTCCAGGATAGTGGAGATACGAAGTGTCAGCCGGAGGTGATATCTGTGATTTCATCAAGAAAAGTAAGGCGGGTTTCGCCGTCTCTAGGTGGTGATGTACGACGTTCAGATTTGAGTGTAGACCCCTGATGTTACAAAAGTCCACTCGAAGTGTGGAAAGGGGTGCCGCTGAGAGAACCTTACTTTTATTTTTTCTTGCCATTTGGTAATATTAAAGGTGGGGATGTAAAGGAGTGCTAATAACATCGGTATCCAGTAGGGCAAGGACGTTTTGCTACTGAACGCTGCAGAGGGATGGGTTATGTGAAAAGCTGGCACGGGGGATGGAAGGGCCCCCGATCCCCCCTGAATATGCCTGCCGGGTCCACTCCGGTCTCCTACCCCGGCAGGACAGACATCTTCAGGATTTTTCGCACAGTTGGCGGGACAGCCTCCCGGGCCGGAGATTAAAAGTGATGCCCGGGTTCGGGTACTAACTGGCGGGCGGCCAGCGACCAGCCGTTTCATCGGGTCTCCCTGGCCCCCGCACCAACCTGTCACGCCCTACCCTCAAACATGTCCAACACAAAACCGGGACCCACAGAATACCAATAATATAGCACTCGGACAAGGGGGAATGGCTCACGGAGTACTCTGACGGAACACAGCCCAGAGGCTGCTTAGCGCCATGCAGACTCAGCTCCGTGGGTGGTCGTTAGCCATGCGGGCCGAGGCCCTACCACCAAGCAATTTTGGCTGCACTTTTCGCACCACCCGGGGGTCACGTGTAGGGTCTCTAGGGTATAGCCTACGGACGTGGTGCAGCAAGACCCCCAAATATATAATGTACCACGGATAATATCGTACTTAATGGACAGGTACCGCCCCTCTCGTGAAGTGCCACGAATAACGAATAACAAAAGACAATCGAAAATAAATAAAGATAAAGAAAATAATCGAACATTTAAAATTAACATTTAGGTAATTATATTATTTTTAGAAACTTAATTCTCATTTCTTGTTTGTTTTCACCCTAAAAGACCTTTCACAACAACGATTTCGACTCGCGCGTATTGTATGGAATAGGCTGACTGACCGAATAAAAATATGCACGTGTCAAAATCGTCGTTGTGGAAAGGGTTTTAATGTCGCATTAATAAATTATTAATTCAAACGGAAATAGATAGTTTATTTTGTAAAATACATACAGCATAACTATGCAACTATCGATTTCAACTTCTATGAGAATGATAATCGATAATCGAATAGATTCAATAACGATTTCAAACCGCCCCATCCCTACTGTGAACTGTCAAAATTATCATCCTATATTTGACAAAGTATAAGTAGGTTAGTTTTGTAAATATTGTATAATTATCGTATATACCAATTCTTTAGTTATTAAGGCGAATTAGTATAATTAGAGCGTCGGTGGCCGAGTGGTTAAGGTATCCGACTCGTAAGCGAGAGGTACCGGGTTCGAATCCCGCTACGGCTATGTACCAATGACTATTTTCAAAGTTATGTACATTTGCTGAACACTAACCGATGCTCTTACGATAAGAGAAAACATCGTGATGAAACCTGCACATTCAGGAAATTGAATCTGACAAACTCTGGATCATAGTCAAGTAGGACCGCGGGCAAGTATTTGTTTGGTATTCAATTAACTGGAATATTTTATTATTAATGACTACTTAATTACATTCCTACCTAATTATGTAACTAAATAGTTATCTAAGCTCAGTATTTAGGTAATAGATACTCTAACTCTAACTCAGTCGATGGTAAGTATTTCTACTGTGATTCACTCAGCGTCCGCAATTACGATGAATCAACTCGAAGCGTCAACTACAATAAATGTTCTGCCCGAACAAATGTTTCGCAACGTATTCAATTACTTATCTCCCAATGATATCAAGAATTGCAGTGAAGTGTGTGTCTATTGTTCAACAACGTAATTAAGAAATGGAAAAAAGTGTGAAAGTCGGAGCTATGTAGATAGAATGGACTTTGTTTGGCGGAAACCAAACACGCTTGTATTTTGGCAGCGTTAAATGCAACCCCATTTGCTTGATGATTTCAATGACTATTTATTTAAAATGTGGTTTTCACGTGGTGGATATATATTGTAACTATTCTAAGTACCTACTAACATACTTTATATCTGTGCGAAACAAACCAGATGGCAGGTACGGGCTAGCACATGTTATTTATTTGATTGCCTTCATATCTAGGCTTTAGACATGAAAGCCTATTCTCAAGTCTAGGCATGGGATAAACTGTTAAAAACATGAAAGTGGAACCGTTGTCACGTGGTAGATAATTTAAGTACCTACCTAAAAACAACAGCCCACACCGCAGGTACCGCAGGGGCCGACCCTGACAACAGAGGCGATTCTTTTTTCTATTGTAGAACTTATCACTGCAACTTTTTGTGTCTTGCTCCTTTGCACCCATTAGCTATCCACCGCGTCGCGCGCCCCCGCGTCATCAGCGTCCAAAACATTACAACATTCCTTGTATTATTTTAGTTAGTTTAGCAGCGCACATCGTGCCGGTAGAACGTACCAAGCTAGATACTTTCGATCCTGTTTCCACTGTGATTCACTCCGCGCCTCAATTACGATGGATCAACTCAAAGCATCAACTACAATAAACCATTTGCCCGAAGAAATGATCCGCAACGTATTCAATCACTTGTCTCCCAGTGACATCGTGAACTGCAGTGAAGTGTGTGCCTACTGGAAGAACCTTGTAGAAGGGTTAGGCGAGTGTTTCTGGATAAAGAAGTACTCCCAGGAGTACCCGGACGTGTTTGCAGACGGTCAACGGACATCGGGTCTGTCGAGGCGCCAGCTGTACCATTCCTTACGTCGGTGGGAAGACATAAATGAATTCCAAGACTTCTCCTACGCACAACATATGCCACATGAAAAGATGGGTACAGTATGTCTTCTAGAAAATAACATTATCTCCTATCCGATACGGCGTCTGCGACGATGCCGCTGTTGTAATGGCGAGCAATATGAAACCTCTTTTTATGCTGTCGTGTACTTTGACGCGTATAAACGCAAATTTGTGAAAAAGAGAAAGTTTGGTGTACATTTTCAAAGTTATAGGGAAAGTGACGACATTACAGTAATAGAATTGATACAAGGAGGCCGGCACATACTGCGCGTATTTTCTAAAAAGTTTGATAAGAAAATAACCCAGCAAGTTATATACAATTTTATGGAGGAGTGTTCTTGGTTTATGGTAAACAACAACGTGTATTATAAAACTAAGGAAAACAACGCGATGAAGCTCCACAGACTGAGAGCTATACAGGAAAATGGAAAAGTCCGCTTCGAAAATACTGCACTGGCGAAAAGTAACATACACGAGATATTGGCCATAGTGCCTTTCGGTACTACCGTACACCTGCTACTAAAATCCCGCTTCAATTATAGTATTTTTGTAGTGTCAGTAAAAAATAACGCACTATATTTATTAAAAGATTTCCAGTATAAGAAATTAACCCCGACAGCAATATTTCAAAAACTTTCAAGATTCGGCTTCTTTCAGAGCAATGCCGACGTCAATAGGCAGATTTTAAAAATACATTTTGACCGACAATTGTCCGCACCTGAAGCAGTTATACTTTACGGACCGTATACGATGACATTTAGCTTCACCTGTCACAGGAATTTCCCTAAATCGTGGGTG
The DNA here is from genome assembly GCA_905147135.1 of Blastobasis lacticolella. Taxonomy (NCBI): domain Eukaryota; kingdom Metazoa; phylum Arthropoda; class Insecta; order Lepidoptera; family Blastobasidae; genus Blastobasis; species Blastobasis lacticolella. The sequence continues at coordinate 4,318,880 of LR990067.1, forward strand.
CTCAACGTCCATATCGCCCCAAACGGCCTGCCTGCTCAGCCTCAGAGTTTGAAATTCGAAATCGAGTCGATCACCACCCCAGTGATATCAGAGATCGAACTCATTAAAATCATTGAGTGCGCTAGCGGGCACGTCATCGTTTTTGGATACTTTGGGTACAGATATTTCCATAATGAAAAATACAAGTATCGAAAACTGATGTTGATATACATTGACCACAATGTGGTTATGTCTTTGAAGAGGATATTTGACACCCAAGAATGAGTTCTTCTTCAGTGTCAAACATTCTCTCCATAGACGTAACGACATTATCAAACATAATTATCAAAATTATCCTTATTATTGTTTGTGAAATATTTATCATGTATTGTTCTAATTTATACAATCTATTTTTGGGTGAAATTTTTTCATATTTTTTATATTTTAATTTTAATGAATTAATTGATAATTTTGAACCATAGTGTACTTATATTTTACATAAATTTAACTGCTGTAAAACAGTGAAATGAACTTATAAATAAATAAATAAATTATTAATGAATTAGTATAATTAATGAAACAGTATTATTAATGAATTAGTATAATTAATGAATTAGTATAATTAATGAATTAGTACCTATAATTAATGAATTAGTATAATTAATGAATTAGTATAATTATTGAATTAGTACCTATTAGAGCGCCGGTGGCCGAGTGGTTTAGGTATCCGACTCGTAAGCAAGAAGCACCGGGTTCGAATCCCGCTGCGGCCATGTACCAATGACTATTTTCTAAGTTATGTTAGTTGAACACTAACCGATGCTCTTACGGTGAGGGAAAACATCTTGATTAACCCTGCACATTCGGGCCACTGAATGTGTAACCATTATCCAATCTGGTCTGGTTCCCCGAATAGCAGGGTCGCGGAGTTCAGGTGGCAGTCGCTTCACTGTAATTACCTGATCTGTCAAACCCTGGATCATAATCCAGGAAGATTGCAGGACCTCGTGCGTGAGAGCACTACTGGAACATTAACGCCAACATGAACCTGGTAGCAGAGAAACCTGACCAGATTGGATCATGGTTACACATTCAGTCGCCTGGATGTGCAGGTTTCATCACGATGTTTTCCTTCACCTTAATAGTTTTTACCGATTTAATAGCGAGAGGGCGAGGTTCAATGAAACAGCCGATTAAGTGACTGGCTCGATTTATTGGCGGGTAGGCGCCGAAACACAATTCACACATCACCCTCATATTACAATATATACCATTCTACCCCCTCTAGTTTGATAATATCAAAAGTGAACAAACTATGTAACATGTAAAAGACAAAAGTAATATCTAGCTCGAGTTTGGTAGGTCCATACCTAATTACATTACGAATTTACGAGTAATATTATACTACAAAAATCAAAGGACAAGCGGACTAGGCGTAGCGTAGGTAGCTATATCGTCACAACTGTAGCCGTATTCACAATGATTCGAAACCGTTTCCGAACGATTCGACACGAAATTCGTGAGTGGCGAATCCGTGTCAATTGATTCGAAAACTGTTATTCAGAATTTCTCTACTCTATTCTCTACTCTCTATAACATATGAAAATTTCATCAAAATTAACTGAACCCACATTTTCCTAAGAACTTTAGTGGGGTCCTTTGTCGATTCCGTATCCGAATCCGATTTCCGAGCCATTGTGAATACGGCTACTGGTGTGTAGGCATGAACCAATGTCTATACTATAGGTACACAATAAACTAACACTCATTTTTCTAACTGTTGTTTACAACACTTACACCTATCGTATTTTAACTACAGGGATGTGCATGATTTTTTTTTCTGTATACTTAGATATTGACAAGTGAATCCTGGAGTCACCCTCAGTGGTAGAAATTGACTATTATTGTTATATAATTGAGTAATTACAATGATGTATTGACATAATAATTTATATTTTTATCTGTATATTTTTAAGAGAGGTAGGGCATAGCGGGGTATCTCGTTCGAATTGGAGCCGCCCGACTGGGGAAGTACCTCCACCTTACAGAATATCGCAGCTAAATAATACTCTTTTAAATAGTATTGTGTTTCTGCCGGTGAGTAAGGTTTCCAGTGCTCCATGGGGTGGGGATTTGGGGAACCGTGGCTTTGGCAGTGGAGTTGCATTTGCTTTTTGCTGCCAGAGCAACGTGTTATAGAGGTGGGCAACGCATTAGCGATACTCTTGGTGTTGCTAATGTCTATAGGCAGTGGTGACCACTTTCCATCAGGTGGCCCGCTTGCCTGTTTGCCTACCGTATGACATAAAAAAATATTTATATATTTTACGTATAATTGACTATTAATTTTTATTTTGTTCACTTGACATTTACACAATTTATTTTATTTGCTTGACAAGATATGTTTATATCTTAATTAATTCTTATATTGACATTATTTTGATAATCAAATTGACATTTATTTAATTTACTTACCTAGTCGATGCTATTTATGTATAATTTTATTGAGTTTATATTGACATGTTTATTTTGTTTTGAAGAATTCATCTAATAATTATTAACATTAATAATTATAACATAATGTATATTGATATGACGATGTAAAATGTTTACTATGAATAAATGAATATGAAATAAAAAAAAAACTAGTTATGATATATTGATTACTATGAAAAGAAAGAAATAAGCTTCTATTCTCATGTCTTATCCCCAGTTACACCTATCATCTAAAGTTATTAGTAAGGTAATGACTTCGGCTTGATTTTATAAAATCCATTTAATCACACCTGCATTTTCCCTATTGGGCCGTTTAATGCTAAAAAAGATATTTAATAGAAAAAAAAGGCACAAAGTAAAGTTTGCTTTTAGTAGACAATAATAGGTAGGTACCTATGGAACGTTTATATATCCCTCTGTTGGTCACCACGCGAAGGTTTGAAACAACGTTTCTCGCTCGTACGATTCGGATGTGGAATGAGCTCCGAGCCACAGTGTTTCCTTTGGACTATGACATGGGATCGTTCAAGAGGTATATTAGAGGTCTCTTCAGAGGCAGGCAACGCATTAATGACTCCCCTGGTGTTGCTGATGTCCATAGGCGGCGGTGACCACTTTCCATCAGGTGGCCCGCATGCCTGTTTGTCTGCCGGATAACAAAAAAAAAATGGCGATAATATGATATTTGTAAGTTGATATTTACACAATACAAAAGGTCCTTTTCGACAACACGTATCCACCTACTGTCATAGGATTCCATAGATAGGCCCATTTCGTTGAACAATCCATAAATAAATCTATACCTAAACACAGAACATCTTTGTACGTTACACAGAGTAGGTAGGTAAGTACCGGTTTGATTATAGATCAGAGCAGATAGGTACACTTATACAAATAATGTATCATATTAGGAAGGTAAACAATGTTTTATTATTAACATAGATAGGTATTGTATACCTATTTCTTATTTCCTTTCGAAACCATATTATTCAATAGGTTTTCTTATCCTACTTGGACGCAATTCGTCTCGAATGGCGGCAACCGCGCGTTCGCCGCGTCCCGGGAATCACAGGAGTCTCCTTCGGGAGCTTGCCCAGTGGTGCATGTCGTACTGCCTGTCAAAGAGCTCTCAGGGCTAGGACCGATGAGGTCTAAATCGACGTCTTTGCTATTATTTTTACGTATTTGATCCACATGCTTTTTGAAATATTTGTTGTCAAACTTAACAAAGTTTTTTTTTTTTTTTTTTTTTTAATTTTAGACTATCCAGGCATTTGACCGCTATCTCACCTGGTGGTAAGTGACGATGCGGTCGAAGATGGAGCATGCCTGTCTAGGAACAGCCTATTCACTCTAGCCTTGAAGGCGTCCAGATTATAGTGATCAGGGAACACACTCGCAGGCAACGCGTTCCATTCCTTAGCCGTTCGCATTATAAAGGTTGAACCAAAGCGGCTCGTGCGGGCAGCTGGAAGATCCACGACATAAGGATGAAGCGCTCGCCCGGATCGCGTTTCCCGATGGCGGAAAGGGGCCGGCGGAATGAGGTCGTGCAACTGTTTCGCACACTCTCCGAAATGCAACCTATAGAATACCGATAGACACGCAACCCTACGCCGATGCTCGAGGCTCTGCAGCTTAGCCTCAATTAATTGCGGATCACAAATTATCTTCTTTGCACGTTTTTCCACCGAATCCAAAGCGGCCAGTTGGTATTTGGCTGATCCATCCCAGAGATGGCAGCAGTACTCCATGCATGAACGAACTTGTGCTTGATATAATTGAAGCAACTGCTTTGAAGTGAAGTACCGCCTGACCTTCGAGAGGATACCAAGTTTCTTGGCTGCAGTCTTGGCTTTGGATTCGATGTACTGTCCAAAGTTAAGATTGGTTGATAGCTCAACACCAAGGAGCTGTAAATTGTCGGTAATTTCCACAGCTACATCCCGGAAAGCCGGAGTTAGATGGAATGGACTCCGTTTGGCGGAAAACAAACACGCCTGTGTTTTGGTAGCGTTGAACGCCACTAGATTGGCTTCGCCCCAGTCGGAAACTGCCTTGAGAGCTTCGTTCAAACGCCTAACCATGGCCTCTCGACAAGACTGAATGTCGTCCCTGTTAGCTTTTGCCTCTGACAGATATCTATCCGTTACTGTGCTGTCGTCAGCGTACCCAAGGGTACCGGGTACTAGAAGATCGTTGATATGCAGCAAGAAAAGAGTCGCGGACAGAACCGACCCCTGAGGAACTCTCGCGTCGATAGCCTGAAGATCAGACGAGTAACCATCGAGAACTACCCGGATTGAACGTCCACTCAGAAAGTCCGAAATCCAGGTGCAAAAGCCAACAGGAATGCCAAATGAGGGAAGCTTGCTTAGTAGGGCTGCATGCCAAACCCTATCAAAGGCCTTGGAGATATCGAGCGACACAGCAAGGGCCTCGCCATGCTTCTCAATGGCCTCACTCCATATATGAATGGCATACACCAGAAGGTCCCCAGTCGACCGACCACGGCGGAATCCGTACTGGTAATCGCTGAGGAGATCGTTACCTTCGAGATGCGCAAGGAGTTTGTTGTTCAGTGCACGCTCCATAATCTTACAGAGAATGGAGGTGACTGAAATAGGGCGGTAGTTGGCAGGGTCTGCGCGGCTGCCCTTCTTAGGCACGGGCTGCACATTGGCAAGCTTCCACGACCTAGGTACAATACCAGTCTTTAGTGAGAGACGAAACAGGCGTGTGAGAATAGGAGACAACTCAGGGGCACATCTACGCAAGACCGTCACTGGTATACCATCAGGTCCACTAGCCTTGTCCACGTCCAGACTCTGCAGGATTTTTAAAATCTCTTTTTGATGTATTCGCACGTCTGCCATAGTGCAGTCAGCGCGGGGTGAGACGGGTGGAGTTTTTCCTGCAGTATCTAAACGCGAACTCGCCGCGAAATGAGAAGCAAGTAAATTCGCTTTTTCCTCCGCAGCATGTGCCAATGTTCCGTACGGAACTGGTCCGATCCGATCCGTAACTAAGCCATTTTCCCAAGTCCAACCATTGTATTTAAATAATTTAAAGTACACTCGATCGCCGACATTAAATGCACGTTCAATGCTGTCTTTGTATTTTATTTTATTTTTTTGTTTTTGTAGCACGAGATCTTTTGTACTAGGCCGCAAGAGAACAATAGGAGTGCCTCTCTGCCTAACAACAACCGCGCCGGGGTTTGCCCGGTTATGCTGTGTAGGGTAGATCTGTATATGAACAAAAAATAGTCTCAATGTTACATCACGATCTATTTTATCATGATCGGCTTTTTTCAAAGCATTTTTTACTATTTTTACTGCGTTTTCGGCAGCCCCATTGCTACTAGGTTTGTACGGTGTTGTTGTTATTTGATGAATCCCAGTATTGCTGAGAAAATCTCTGAATTCACCGCTAGTGAATGGGGGTCCGTTATCGGACACTAACTCCTGTGGTAGTCCGAACTGGGCAAACAAACGTCGCAATTTGCTAATTGTATATTTAGCCGTAGTATTTACCATTCTAAATTCTTCTATCCATTTTGAATGCGAGTCTATTATTACGAAATAATGTTCGCCGTTTCCAGCTAATGTAAGGAAATCGACATGCAACCGATACCAGGGCTCCTGAGGCCAGACCCATGGGTGCAGCGGCGCGGCGGCGGTGCGGGGCGGCCGCGCGCGCATGTCTCGCACGCGCTGCACAACCGCTCGAGTTGCGAGTCGATTCCCGGCCAGAACACATAATTTCGCGCCAGATTCTTACACTTTACAATCCCTTGATGGGTCTCGTGTATTATCTTTAAAACCGTCCTCTGTAAATTGCTAGGAATACTTACTCGGTGTCCATATAATATGCAACCTTGTTCGATACTTAAACAATATTTAAGCTTCTAGTAGGGTTTTAATTCGGCTGATTTGCAATATTGCCACTTGGTTTAAATTGCTTTCATAAGATTCACCAAGGCACAATCCTGCGAAGTATGTTTAGCTATTTCTTTGAAACACAATGGAGCCGTCTTACTAATAAAGTTTATGTACGCGTCGATACGAGCATATTCAGAAATTTCGGTAGTCGAAATTCTCGATAAACAGTCAGCAACGCAGTTATGCTGAGATCGAATGCGCTTGACTTTGTAATTATAAGCCCCCAGTATGACCGCTCACCTCTGGAGGCGGCTCGCTACCATCAATGGCACTCCCTTATGTTCAGTTAATATTGATGACAATGGTTTGCAATCGGTCACGACTGTAAATTCACGGCCATCAATGTAATCGTGGAATTTAGTGATTCCAAAAATAACAGCAAGCCCCTCCCGACAAATCTGCGCATAGTTACGCTGCGCGAGTGTCAGAGTGCGTGCCGCGTGCAGCACGGGCCGGGCGCTGCGGCTGGCTGGGCCCGCCGCTGCCGGGTCTTGCCACGGCCGCCACTCCACGTCGCACGTCACAGTGATGAGCAGCGCCGGGTCGAAATGTGCTAACACTGACGATTCTCTTAATTCCATTCTGACTCGTTGGAATGCACTCTTACAATCGTCGTCCCATTTAAACTCGGGCCCCTTTTTTAATAGGTCATACAAATGTGATAAAGTGTCACACAAGTTTTTTAAAAATTTTCCATTATAGTTAACTAACCCTAAGAATGCTTTTAGCTCTTTAACATTGGTTGGGATCGCCGTATTGGAAATTGCATCAATTTTCGCTAAGTCTGTATGCAACCCATTGGCGTCTATAGCATACCCAAGGTGCGCAATAGATTTCTCGAAAAATCTACACTTGTCTTGTGCCACTCGCAACCCACAATCGGATAGAATTGTGGACACTTTCAATAACGTTTCCCATAAATGTTTATTATTGACCACACAGACGGTAATATCATCCAAATAACAAGATACAAAAGGTATACTAAATATTTGATCCATTATTCGCTGGAATTTGTTTGGTGCACATTTAATACCAAATGGGAGTCTATTAAAACAAAACATGCCTTGTTGGGTAACGATTGTATACAACCGCCTTGAGTACTCGTCTAATTCGAACTGTAAGTAAGCGTTACTCAAATCGATCTTCGCGAAGATTTTGCCTCCTTGTAATGAGGCAAAAATATCCTCAATTCGAGGTATCGGGTACTTATCGTCAACTAAAACGGGCTTTAACGTGGTTTTAAAGTCCCCACATAAACGTACCTTGTTATTGGATTGATATCACCCACTTCTAGTCATTTAACTGAATACAATGAATAATATACTATAAAATTGTTTCTTTCTGTGACACGCAATATTGTATGCGACTATTTGTTTCATTGTATTGTATTTGACATTTCGATTAATTAATATTTGACATATAGTTTTCGAACATTGTATTTGACATTTCATATTATGATTTAATTTTATATTTGACATGTTTGAAGCATTTTGTATTTTTCTTATAATTATTTAATTTAACATTTCACTTAATTATTATTTGATATTATAATACTAATTTAATTCTTGACGATTTCGAATCATGATAATTTGATACTATTAAATTAATTGTTTTTGAACATTGACATCAACTATTAATACTTAATTCAATTCATGAAACTATTTTAAATGACGATGTATGATTATTACTACGAATAAATGAATATGAATATGAGTGACGTCACGGACGTTGTCGCTTACTCATACACTGTGTATACTTTGTGTCTTAAAAAATACAACATTGCATATTTTCTTACATATTTATTGTTAAATACATCAAATAGTACAGTCAATTCGGTGGTATTAAAGTTCAAGTGTTAAATAAAAGCATAATATAATAAATACGATCAGTTAAAATAGTGCAGTTCGTTGACCTTGTTGCGGGTACCCACACATATAAACATAAACCGGTCCATCAGCTGTTTCGCGTAAATTCGCTGATATACATCTTCAAGCACTATGGTTGTGAAGTGTCATGCGTGCGGGAGGTTCCTGTCAGCAGCGGAGGCGGTGGCATGCTCGAGATGCCAGCGTACGAACCACCGGGAGTGCGTGAGTGTGCCTGTAGGAGTACAGGTGTGCGAGTCCTGGCGGTGCCCGGAGTGCCAGGAAAAAATCCCCGTAAAGGCTAGCACCCCCGTTCAACCTGGAGCACCTTCAATGATGGAGGCCATGGACACTGGTGCGTTGGAGAGTACGCCTCTAGACGCCACGGCATACATGGACACGTCAAGGGTGGACACCAGCGTGCACGACATGCAGGGGACAGTGCTGCGGGAGCTACGGGAGCTACGGAATGAGATCCAGGAGGCGCGGCAGGAATTTCGCGAGCTAAGGACCGACGTCGTGGAGCTAAAGTCGCTGGTGGTACGCTGTGACGGGCGAGTGGATGCCGTGGAGTCGCGGATCGACGCTTTGGAGAAGAAAATGAAGGAGCGTCCAGGCCCTCGAGGCAACCATCGCCCGGCTAAAATTCGACCTATCGGACCGCGAGCAGGATGCCCTTGGGAACGACGTTGACATAAGTGGAGTCCCAGAATGAGGAATTATGAGGGACGTTCCCCAGGGATCAATTTTAGGATCAATACTATTCATAATTTACACAGCAGATATCACAAGGGTCATTCAGAATAGCTTTTATCACATCTATGCCGATGACCTGCAGCTTTATACCCTGTAGTCCTTGTGATGTAGACTCGGCAATCACAAGGCTAAATGAAGACTTGGATAATATAGCTAAATGGGCACAATCTAATTCACTACTTATAAACAGTAGCAAATCCAAGTTTATGATACGAGGTAGCGGAAAGCAAATTGAGAAAATTGCAGCAAAAAATTCAATAGTGCAAATTCAAGGTGAACCCATTCATAATACGTGTCAGAGAGGCACAAAATCTAGAGCTGACTCTGGATGAGCAACTTCGCTTCGAAAAGCACGTTTCGGATGTGCTAAGCCAATGTTTTTACAGGTTAAAGGTGTTGTACCGTATCAGACCATTTATTAATACCAAGGTACGGATTCAACTTTGCGACACGCTTGTACTTTCAAAGCTAAACTATATGGACATTGTTTATGGCCCTCGACTACTGGTAAGGACAAAGAAACGAATACAGCAGATGCAAAACTCATGCGCCAGGTTTTGCTTTCATATTCCTCCCCGCACTCATGTCACTCAATACTTGAATGAAGCTAATGTATTTAAAAAGCATTACCATAGAGAGCTACACCTAGCCAATCTGCTGTTCGGAGTAGTTCGTTATAGGACACCACTGGGTGCTGATAAAATTTTGTGGACTAGCGATATCCAAAATGTCACCAGAGCCTCTCGGTATTCATTGGTGTTGCCTCGCCACAGAACGACCGCATTTCGTGGGTCATTTCAATTTGCAGCCACCAAATGTTAGAATGACTTGCCGCCGCCCCTGCGTAGTCTGCAATCATTGGTTACATTAAGAAAACATTTCAAAATATTGCTACTGGATACTCAAAAGAAGCATATATAAAATACTAGCTGACCCGGCAAACGTTGTTTTGCCATATAAATAATTTCCTAGTAAAATTAAAAATTTTGTCTAAAAAATAAAAAATAAAATTTAGGGGTGGACTACCCCTAACATTTAGGGGGATGAAAAATAGATGTTGGCCGATTCTCATAGATACCGGATAAGCACAAAAAATTTCATAAAAATCGGTCAAGCCGTTTCGGAGGAGTATGGCAACGAAAACTGTGACACGAGAATTTTATATATTAGATTCAACTTACCACAAGGGTTGCAGACTCACAGCGGGGCGTTGGCTGGGTCATTTTGCATTGGGTATGCAAGGGATTGTCAATACCAGATGTCTCTTTGTTTAGTATGCTCCAAGTCATCTCAATGTGCGTTATTTCAGTGTTTATGCCAATGTATTGTTGTCGTGGGCCATTGGACCACTGACTTTAAACTTTGAGTTAGACATAGGTAGGTAGATATATATATCGGAAAAATACAGGGTTTTCATTGACATTTACTTTATTCTGTTTCTGTTTGACTAAATCCAATACAATTATGATATTAATATTCACCTGACACAATAATTTTCTTTTATCTATTTTCTTTTCTTTTTTCTAGGCCTGAGAGGTTAGGAATGTGGTCCGGTACATAAGTCGTTATTGTATTGTTGACTCTTCGTTGCGACCAATACATCCATACATTAAATTACACAATACATTACATAAACACGTATTTACACTCCACACGTTGTATTTATCTATTTAAAACGTCTTCGTCCGTGCCTCACTCAACAGGTCTCACTGAAAACCAGCGCCCTGGTCTCCGCCAGGGCATGAAGCTGAGTGAGGTCCCTTTTACACACCACACCACATACACATGCAACGGTTTGTCGGTTTTCTACAGGTTGCACTTCGGAGAGTGTGCGAAGCAGTTGCACGACCTCATTCCGCCGGCCCCTTTCCGCCATCGGGAGACGCGATCCGGGCGAGCGCTTCATCCTTATGTCGTGGATCTTCCAACTATCCGCACGAGCCGCTTTGGCTCGACTTTTATAATGCGTACGGCTAAGGAGTGGAATGCGTTGCCTGCGAGTGTGTTCCCCGATCAATATAATCTGGATGCCTTCAAGGCTAGAGTGAATAGGCTGTTCCTAGACAGGCATGCTCCATCATAGACCGCTTCGTCACTTACCACCAGGTGAGGTGGCGGTCAAATGCCTGGCTAGTATAGTAATAAAAAAAAAAAAACAAAGAAGGCTTTGTTCTTCAATTTTCTTTTATTCATATATGTTTGTTTAGTTGTTGTTTCCTCATTTGATGTTGTTTGTTATTAATTTTGTTTGCGCATTTTTATGTCACTTATTCTTTACACTTTTTTTTTTATTTTTTGTTTTACGGCTCCGGAGTCGAGCCACTGACCACAAAAAATACCTATTTGGAGGTCAGTGATTCAACCCCTTTGAGCCATTTGTTATGTGTTTGTGGTGTTATTGTGTGTAAATAAATGTTTTCTATTCTATTCTATTCTAATATGAATATGAATATTTTTCTTAACAACCGGCACAACCGGCGTGCCCCAGTCGCTCCACTCGACGGGCGTTATGATTCACTCGGCCTGCAGCCGCGCCAGCTCCGTGGCCCCGGCGGCGTGCAGCGCGTGCGGCACGGGTCGCGGCCGCCGCCACGCCGGACGGGCGGGTTCATTTCTAGCTTTATTTTGCTTTTGTTAATTATACCTATGCCGGATTCGAACACATTAGGAAATAACTTATTAAGTCTCTTTAAAGCACTCTGTGAATCGGACGGTGGTTCTGACTGTACATTATTTATTTTGGATGTGGATATTCTAGGGAATTGCATACCGAAAAGACGCACCCAGTCCCGACCAAACAACGACGGGCTACATTTATAGTCGATAACAACTAAATTTAGATCGTGAATTAGAACATTGTTTACCTCCACCGAACAAATAAGTTTACCTCTCGGTTTACCCGTTTGGCCGCTATACATTTTTAAATTTGACATGTAAGATTCTAATTTGTAGGCACTAAAATATGACTTATAAGTACCATATACGAACCGAACCATAGCCGAACCAGTGTCGCCTTTCATTATCATATTAATGCAATTAATTTTAACTGAAATGTTCCACTTTTCATCGATTTCATCATCACTCACTTGATAAATTGCTACTCCCGTAGTGTCAGAATCCGACTCGCCAGAAGAGGGCTCGCCGCTCACGCCATGAATCGCTTTGTGTTATCGCTGTCGGCACACTTTATCGATGTGGCCTCTCTTACCACAAACATAACACTCGCTTTGTTTAAACGAACATATATCGGCGTCGTGTCTTCCATCACATCGTGGGCAGCGGGCGCCGCCACCGCCGCCAGCGTTGCGAGGCGGGCGCCGCACGCCGCGAGCCTGGCCGGCCTCCGCTGCCGGTCCTGGCCGGCCTCCGCTGCCGGTCCTGAGTCACGTATTGCCGCCTCCAGCGACAAAGCTAATTCACTCGCACGCGCGAATGTGAGATCTTCGTCCTTTTCCGAGAGCAAACGCTGCCGCGAACGTTCACTAAGCAGTCCATAAACAAATTGGTCACGTAAATTTTTTTCAAAGTTGTGGCTGTAAATTTACACGGCTTACTCAGTTTCTTCAGTAAGACCAGATAATCGCTAACAGTTTGTCCGTCGGTCTGCTTACACGACCGAAATATTATTTTTTCAGCCATTATCACATAGGTGTTCCTCCACCAATTTGTTAATTTTATCGATCGATACCTCCTCCGGATTGTCGGGATAACACAAATCAATTATGAGATCCAAGGCTTCGGTTCCGACGACTTCCACTAAATATTTGGACTGCTGAGTCATTTTTACGTCATTTAACGTAAACCCCGCCTTAGCCGGCTCATGTAGGTGGGCCACCGATCCACGTGTAACTTAAACTTCTTTAACCCGCCTATTTCCTTTGCACACTTTTCTGCCATGATAATAATGACTTCACACGCGGGAATTTACCGAATTTTAACGTCGCCAAATAGTTTATACCGATTTAATAGCGAGAGGGCGAGGTTCAATGAAACAGCCGATTAAGTGACTGGCTCGATTTATTGGCGGGTAGGCGCCGAAACACAATTCACACATTACCCTCATATTACAATATATACCACTTAAGAACATCAGTTAGTGTCCAACTTATGTACATAACTCAGCTCTTTCATTGTTACATGGCGGCAGTAGGATTCAAACCTAGTACCTCTCGCCTGCCTTACCTTTGCCACTAGACTACCGACCAAAGTATGTTTAAAAAGATCGTCATCATCATCTCGGCGTCATGTCCCGGTTGCGCTCCCGCGCGGCACGTGAGGGCCCGGGGTCCGCCTTTCTACTCTTCCTGGCCCACTTCGCTCGGTCTTCGGCATCCTTAGTGTTGAGCTTGTTGGCACGCATGTCATTCTTGACGACGTCAAGCAATCGCTTCTTGGGCCGACTTCTCCTGCCCATACCTGGCGACCCCCACGTATTTTGCCGGTCTTCGCCAGACGTGGCCATACCATCGAAGGCGGCACTCTTGCAGCTTATCTGCGATGTTACGGACGCCAAGGCTATCCCGAATGAGGGCGTTTTGAACGCAGCAACTAACTATTGAATCAGATTCGCGGTACATGTCTTGAATAATGTTAATATAGGCCTCGGGCACTGACTTGGACCGCAACGCCCACCAGATCATCTTCCGAAGGACACAGTCAAAGCGTGTCCAGAAACAGGAAATGCAGTGGCGTGTTTTTTTATCTGTATCCCTCCATGAGAGTTCTTATGGCAAATACGGGGTCCATGGCCCCACAAGCCGGTCGAAACCCATACTGACACTCCAAGACTACACACTCCCATCGGATCCGAGAGTCCACAATTCGTTCGAAGAGCTTCATGGTGTGAGACATCACCTTTATACCGCGGTAGTTGGTGCACTCCCGCACCGAGCCCTTGCCCTTATAGACTGGAGTAATAATACTCAGCCTCCATTGATCTGTTATCTTCTCGGTGAGGATAATGAGGTTAATAGGTCGGTAAGCATGCTCACACCACGAGAGCCCATCGATTTTCATGCTTCGATAGGTACTTCATCGGGCCCGACAGCTTTCCCATTCTTCATGCGGCGAAAAGCCGTCTCAACTTCCTCAGGGTACAAGTCCTTTGTTTCGAGGGAGGTGCGGGGGCTGCACTTCTTTGTGCTGTTTGATGATCAGCTCGTGGAAGTACGAGCGCCATCCCTCCTTTACCGGGCGGTCATAGCATAACAGGCTACCGCTAGGGTCATTTACACAGCGGCACGTGGAAATGTCCTGTGCCGCTTTGACTCTCGATCGTGCCAACTTGTAAATGAGTTGTGTCGAACGAAAAGATGTGTCGATATAATATGAAAAACTGTGATAATAATAACAAAGAAACAAGGTATAAGAATCAACTATTAGTGCCATTATTTAGAATACCTATGTAGAGTTAATAATTATTTTATAGACCAAAGAAGTTGTCTGAAAATACGTTTATACGTTTAGATAAACTTAAAAACTACTGAACTGATTCTCATTCATGTATAAGGTTTAGGTGTGTAACTCCCGGCGGATTGCTTGTTAATAATAAAATATTAGTCTTGGCATTAATATACCGGTTACATACCTAAGACTAACTTACATATCGGGATATACCTGAAGTAGTGTGCAGGGCACATAGCTCAAAGAACGGATGGCCGATGGGGCAGTAAAGTTCTCGAGTGGTGGCCACGTACCGGAAGACGCAGCGTGGGTTGGCCTTCCATAAGGTGGACCGACGACCTGGTAAATATCGCAGGTACCAGCTGGATGCGGAAAGCACAGGGCTTATGCCCTAGGCCAATGCCCAGCAGTGGGCGTCTTCTGGCTGATATGGTAGTGGTGGCGGTAATATACCGGTTGTGCTCTCGCACTCGAGGACCCGGGGCCCGCCTTGACTATGATCGCGATTTTGGCAAAAAGGCCTTGGCCATTTATCATCATCATCATCATCATCTTGGCGTTTATGTCTCGGTTGTGCTCTCGTGCACGAGGGCCCGGGTCCGCCTTGACCATGATCCAGGATTTAGCAGGTCAGCTTATTACAGTGGAGCGACTCCCATCTGACTTCCATGACCCTGTTACCAGGGGAACTTGATGAGATTGAATCATGATAGATAGATCGATAGATAAATTCTTTATTGCTCACACAAGAATAATTACATTAAAAAGTTCTGATAAAAATCCATAACTAGTTGTGGGCAAAGGCGGCCTTATCGCTGTAAGCGATCTGTACCAGGCAACCTTTGTGTAAAGAACCGCTTAATACACAGACAAGTCAACAACATGGACTTATAAAGATGGATGGATATGGAATGTAGAAATATACACGGCGCGGATTATACCAAGCGTCGGCGACGCAAGTTGCGTCGGCGATGCAGGTTGCGTTATGCAGTCAAGTCAACATTGTATGAATTTTAAATGCGCGCGCCGACGCAGGTTGCGTCGGCGACGCATGTTGCGTCGGCGATGAAGCTGTGTCGGCGATGCATGGTCTTTAAGGACCGACCAAACCGGAGCTCAAAATACGCCGTCGCTGTGATAACGCCGCATATAGTCGATTGCCTCCGGTTTTTAACGCGAGCTGTCAACATGATTTGTTCGATTTATTTCACAAAAGCATTTTTTATAGTGGCAAATTTTACATCCTATCCCCATCTCACCTCTCTTGCTTAAATCAGAAGCGATTGGACCTAGAATACTAGTTCCTAAAGTAAAATTATGGTACTCGTCGAGATCTACGTTTTGAGTAACAGCTGTCAAACTTAAAACGGTTGTAACTCTGAAACTATTGGTCCTAGAACACTAGTTTCTAAAGAAAAATTATAACACTCATCGAGATCTGAAATTCAAGTGACAGATGTCAAACTCAAATCTGTCATCCGAAATGTAGATCTCGAAGAGTACTGTCATTTCTCTTTAGGAACTAGTGTTCTAGGACCTGTAGTTTCCGAGTTATAACGGTTTTAAGTTTGACAGCTGTCACCTGAAATTTAGATCTTGACAAGTGCTATCACTTCTCTTTAGGAACTTGTGTTCTAGGATTCAATGTTTCTGAGTTACAACGGTTTTAAGTTCGGCAGCTGGCGTTATCGCAGTGTCAGAGTATTTTGGGCTTAGGTTTGGTCGGTCTTTAATGCTGTCACAAGTGTCAACTTAAAATTGTATGAATTTTTGACGCAGGTTGCGTCGGCGTGCGCATTAGAAGTTCATAAAATTTTGAGTTGACAGCATAAGAATAAGAAAGAATAAGAATAAGAATATTTATTTTTCCACACAAGAATAACGTAATATGTCATATACATTGGAACCTTATACCTAGGGTACATACAAAATTTAATATTAAAAACAGTAAAAAAAGAAATTGTGTGGAAGGGCACAGTCTCAGTTTACGCTGAGAGCTAAAGCCCTGCAGCACTGATTTTCAGACTGCCCCTGACCTTATCAGTAATATATATTTGGAATAGCAGGATACTATTTTGCAAGCAAACATAAAGTAGGTAAATGATACCTAGTACGAATTTAAATTTTAAATTAATTTCTAGCTACACTCTTTTACAAAAAAACAAAAAATAATCTTAACCGAAACCAATAAAACATACTTAATTCAATATTTCCATTGCTTACAGTAATTTTAATATTTTAATGTTAGAAATACAGTAACTAGTAGTTATGTGTTCATATAATTAGTACACTTTCCTTCTGTTGCTCAAACAGAACTCTCTTAATGTGCGATTTAAAGGTTAATTGGGATAAGCTTTTTCTGAGAGGAGGAGGAATATTGTTCCAGATTTTATACGCAGAGTACTTGAAACATCCTTTGTAGCCTGTTGTGTTATGTACTGGGATAGTTATAAGATCTTGTTCACGGCTACGTAGACCTTTGTCATTTTTATTAAAATTTATTTTATTGTATAAATAACTAGGGCGTTTTGTGCTTATTACTTTTTTTATGAAGCAAGCTAAATGGACCAGTCTTCGTGTTTCCATGTTTGAAATGCCTTTCTCTATCAAGATTGGAGAGATATGCGTACGCCTTTGTATATTGTAGCAAAATCTAACGCAGGCATTTTGCACTCTTTGAATAGCGTTTTTCGTTTTGTTATAGATTCTAGGGCCATACACAGTGTCACAATAGTTAAATTGAGACAAAACTAAGGCTTCAATAAGCTTATGTCTAACATCTTCCGACATATATTTTCTGATGCCATAAAGTAACCTAAGGCGATAAAATGCGTTTCTAATTTTGATATTTACATGTTCGGTAAACCTTATTTCAGTATCTAATATTAGACCTAAATTTTTGGTGCTATGTACTTTGTCTATGTACTCATTTTCAATTATTATACTCGGATTTAAATTTGTTATAGTTTGACATTGTAATTTACTACCCATTATCATAAATTTAGTTTTAGCAGCATTTAAAACGAGAGAGTTAGACTTTGCCCATTTGTGAATGAGGCATAAATCTTCATTTATTTTGGACGTGGCAATGTTTGTCTCAGCTGGGTTAAAAGATTGATAGACTTGAGTGTCGTCTGCATAGAGGTGACATTTTGAATATTTTATAATTTTAGGGAGATCTGCTGTATATAATATAAATAGGATGGGGCTGAGGATAGAACCTTGCGGCGTGCCTTTATTAGTTGCTATTATTGCAGATGACTCTACATGACCTTCATCCGTTTCGATTTCGACATACTGTTGCCGATCTGATAAGAATGATTTAAACCACTCGCAACTTGAATTGGATATCCCATAATAACGCAATTTTTCTATTAATAGTTCTGGATCTATGTGATCAAATGCTCGGGAGAAATCGAGCAGAACCATGATACTACCTAAACCTTTATCAGAAGCTTCTAGGATGTCGTCTGTGACATGTGCCAGAGCCGTTTCCGTACCATAACCGGCCCGGAATCCGGATTGGATGGTTGGTAATATTTCATGACCTTCTAAATATTTAGTTAATTGCGTACATATCAATCGTTCTAATATTTTAGAGAATACTGGGAGTATACTAATAGGTCTTAGATCTTTATAATCATCAATTTTATTTCCTTTTGGTATCGGTTTGATTTTAGCTAGTTTCCAGGTTTTGGGAAATAACTTTGACTTAATAGATTCGTTAATGATATTAGTTATTATGGGGAGGGTTGTGGGTAGAGTCATTCGTAACATTTCTATAGAAATGTTATCGTGTCCAGCGGCATTTGTTTTAATGGATTGTATTGCTTTTATTACGTCCGTTTCGGTGCATGGCAACATATCAAACGCAGAATCATTAAAACGATTGTTCTTAAAGTAATTTATGGTGTCTCTATCTGCGCCGTCACTACCAACGGTATCTACGAAAAATCTATTTATACTATTTGGGTTTTGTAGATGTTTAGGGATATTACACGACGAGTTATTATTGCTAAGAGGAGATACTTGTTTGATATGTTTCCACATAACAGTAGGTTTATCGTTATTCTTGTTAACGTAGTAAGTGAAATAACCTTGTTTTTCTTTTTCAATGGCGCTATTAACTAGGTTTCTAAGTTGCTTATAGTACTGTATGTGGCTCTCTAATTTTGTTGATTGAGCTTTTTTTAAAGCAGAGTCACGCAGCGACATCATGGTTTTAATAGTATCAGTTAACCATGGCGTAGGCTTCTGTTTCGTTTTAAACATTTTAATGGGCGCATGTATGTCAAATAAAGTCAATAAATTTTCATTAAAAGTGTTAATTTTTAAACTTATATCTTGTTGAGATAAAATATTATTCGATGGCAGTGTATTAAGATCATGATTGAATTGTTCTAAATTGATTTTGTTTATTAATCGTTTTGATATAACTTTTGGTATTTCTTTAAGTTTTTTTATGTTTAATTCACATACAATTAAGCCATGATCACTTAAGCTGGGATTGTGGTATACTGATACATTTTTGCATAGTAATGGGGAGTCTGTTATTATCAAATCTATTAGAGTCGCAGTTGTGTCAGTTATACGCGTAGGTTCTTGCACCATTTGTTCGAGGTTTCGATGTGTAAAAAATGTTATTAGTTCGTTCGATTTAACTTTATCTAACTGTAGTAAATCAACATTAAAATCGGTTAACAAGAAGATATGTTTACAGTAGCTGAAATGACTAATAGATTCATTAATAGCTGAAATTGCGACGGATAGTGATATCGCCTCAGGTCTATAGGCTGTCCCGATGGCGACACTGCCTCGTCCGGGCACAGTAAGTTCTAACCACAACTGTTCAAGGGGCGATTCAGGGTGCGATTTGATGCGAACCTTCAATTCCTTGCGTGCATAGAATCCTACGCCTCCTCCTCTGGCATTATGTTTCCTACATTTATGTTTAAACTGATAACCAGGAATTATAGGTGCATAATTTTGTTCACCTTCCCTTAACCAGGTTTCATTCAGGGCCAAAATATCTATTTTGTACCTTTCTATGGATGTGATTAACTCATCACGCCCTGTATTTAATGATCTAACATTAAGCAATCCCAAGTTCAAACATATTTTTTTGTTTTGAGTCATTTATAATGGTAACATATAATACAGAATAGTTTTGGCACTGAAGGAAAGCATTTTTCCATTAAATATAAAATCATAAAGTTAACTTGATTGTCGTAAATACTAATCGAGCTACTACAGTATTTATACAGTACTTTCAGGTAAAGGTAGCGGTAAAAACGGTAAGATTTATGTAAGCAAACATGGTACTTATACAAACAAAACATTACATAACTATAGTAAAATAGGCATCTAATAAAAAAATGTACTTATAACAAGTAATAAACAATATCTTTAAAAAATAACAAAAGCTTATAGACTTCTTTATCAAAAAAACTAAATTATTGTTTAATGTGGTTATTAGGGCTAACATTAATATTACCAAAAACCCTTTCAAAATCGGCCTCCGAACGTAATCGATGTCGCGCTGTGCCCGATTCTTGTCGCGCGAAAACTTTTCCGTCGCGCGTCCACACGAATTTCCATTTCAGGCTGCTGGCTACTTCGCGCGTTTTTTGAAATAGTTGCCTGTTGAACTTAGTCAAGCGCTCGTTTATGTAGAAGGGGCGGATAGGCCCTTGCGTTCCCATACCTTCCGTGGTTATGTGACGTCTAACCCGCGCGGCCTGAATAATTTCGGTACGTTGTGCGCGGCGTACAAACTTCACAGCTAAGGGCCTGGGTCTGGGTGGTGTCCCGCCTTCCACCAGGGCGCGGGGTGGCCCCGCACGCTCTGCACACACGATGTCGCGTTCCTCCAGCTTAATGCCTAGTTTTTTAGAGACAGCTAAAACCGCATGTACAGTGTTCTCGTTGGCCACTTCCGGCAGGCCTGCTATTTCAATATCGTTTGACAGCATTTCTTGATCGCGATCTTGGAGTTCGGATTTTAATTGCATTATAGTATTTTCCATTATTGTTACGTCACATTCGTGTTTTTCAGAACTTTCTATTGCTTCTATTCTGGCTTGTAATGTGTCGATGCGAGCGTTCTGCGCCGCTATTGTAGCGGACCAATCGGACATAACGTTACGAAACTTACTCATTTCTAAGCGGATAGCCTTAAGCTCACTGCAAAACATCTCTATTTCTCCCAACGCAATAGGGTCGAATGATTTTATTCCTTCTACAGCTGCCTTACCTGGAGTAGTTGGTCTTGAGATTGGAGTTGCATTATGATTCTCTTCCGAAATCAGGTGTTCATTGACCGTAGGAGCGGGGCTGTTTGTTGCGGTTATTTTAGATTTTTTACAATCTAGGCATTTCCATTTATTTCTTTTATCAACTTCCATTAAATTAAACCGTTTGCTGCTGACATTAGCACAGTCCAAGTCAAATGTCGATTTGCATTCCGCACAGCGTAAATATTCCCGCCTAGGAAGGGAGCTGCTGCATTTCGCACATTTATTTGCAGGAGACATCTTACGCCCTCTTTTAGCTAGCAGCGCTATTAATAGGAATACTCAGAAACAAATTCGGGATGATCCCTTTTTAATATATTACTAATAATTCGGCGAGTCGATCATAGATGGCGCTAGTGCTTCATTGATTAGCGGTTATCGACCAGCGCGTCATACGCGCGCGAACCGTTAAAAGTTTGAAAAATGCATGAATTTGCGACTGTTATAATGTATTTTGAACAAACCTTAAATTCCAGATGTAGATAATCAGGAGTTTCAAATATGGTTTGGGCACTCAATAGTCTATTTATAGCAATAATTTATAGCTCTTCTTATTGGAATATGAGTTGAAAAGAAAGTAGGTTTGCGTATTGCACACTGATATTTTCAATTTGTCTTCTATTTTCTTAGAGTCTTACAGTAACTTCACTTGCTTAGGTTAAGCACACACTGTTTATCAATATCGTAATGAATAAAGTGGGAAATTGACACAAAAACTATTTTTAATAATTTAAAATACGCGGACTAAATGTTTGCTTGCGCACAGCAGAGGCCCTTTTTTTTCGCATAACGCAACCTACGTCGCCGACGCAGCTTGCGTCGCCGACGAAACGTGCGTCGCCGACGAAACGTGCTTGATATAATCCGCGCCTTACATGCGAATATACACATATAACAAAACTAAAATATATATAGACAATACACCTACATAAACTAAATAAAATAAAAAATTGTTAATTAAGGACATCAAAATTCATATGCCAGCCGAGAGTAGATGCGTGCGCAACTTTGCCTTAAAGGAGGTGATTCATGGTTACACACATAGAAAAATAAGTAGTTAGAAAAGCTAAGTAGGCGGTGCGGTGCAGTCGCGCCACAACTATGCGCAAATGGGCTAATTTCCTTCAAAAGGCGCGAACGCGCTGTCAGTCTCTTGCGGAATTCAACGGAGTGCGCATCAAAAAAAACTGTGCCTAAAATGTTAAAAATATGAAATATTGCGCAATAGTTAATTGCGAGCAAGAAGCTAACAGACTTCTAAAACAAAAGGAGTGATTTCATTTCACCGTTAAGTCTAAAAACCTTGTATTTATCAATATTTTACGAAAAATATTCACCCGCGCTCAAGGACACCTTGCGCCCAATCTAGTGCTGTGCACATGAACCGACCTTATCGATAAATTATTTTGTTTATCGATATAATATATTTGTAGTATAGTGGAATTGATATCAAAAAAGGAGAAGATTCTTATTTCGATTGAAAGTTCTTTTATTGTAGGTACGTGTGTTCTTTGAAATTTTCGTCAATTGCGGACCGATTTTGATATTAGTTTTTAGTAGGGGCACGGGTGGGGTACAGGTGGGGTAGAGGTATGATGCAGTTACCGTAACACTAAAATAAAATAAATACCTAATTGTAGACAAATTCACACAGTGCCATCTAGCCCTAAACTGAGCAAAGCTTGAATTATGGGTGCTAGATAGTTGATATAGTACTTATACCCTTTTTTAACATACATATTAAATTAAAATTCATCATTTAAATTTCTGCTCGGCCGGGAAACGAACCCGCGACCTCTTGTATGGCAAACTAGCATGTTAACCACTGAACTACTTAGGACGTCACACACTATCGTACTCCTGACATATTCTTGCCATACCCCTACGGTAAATCTAGCGTACCCCTACTCTACGCGTCCTTGAACCCCGCCTCACCCCCCTCCATATAATAACATTGTCAATTCATTATTATTAAATAATAAATACCATAATAATAGTTAGAATTATATCGTAATATTAATATCGACAAGAATTGGATTTTGTCAATCCCTAGCGTAAATTTAAATTCAGAGAGGATTTACAGCACACACGCAACGCAATGTGTGTATGTGGTAGTGACCGATTTACTAATCACGGCGCTCCGTTTGACTTTGCGTGTGCGTGCGTAAGCCTGTGCATATTAAATTGCATGAGTAGTGGTAAAAATAGTGGGGTCGGGAACGGCGGCATCGGTTTCAGTACTAATGGCGAAGATGCCACTTCTATCGTGTTCTGTGGTTACACATCCAGTCGCCTGAATGTTCAGGTTTCATCACGATTTTACCCTCACCGTAAGAGCATTGGTTAGTATTTAACTAATGTACATAACTCAGAAAACAGTCATTGGTACATGGCCGGAACGGGATTCGAACCCGGGACTTCTTGCTTACGATACGAAAACGAAAACTTAGAAAGGCCTTGGCCATTATGACCCTTAAATTGTTCTAGGATATCAGGATATCGACGCATTGTTAAAGGACATACATATACATAAAGGTTTTGGTCATTCTTTTTATTTATAATACTAACCATCGACTGAGATAGAGTCGATACCAGTTAGAGTAACTATTACCTTAATACTTTAGAGCTTAACTAACTATTTAGTTACATATTTAGGTAGGGATGTAATTAAGTAGTCACTAAATAATAAAATGTACCTTTTAATTGTCTATCTAACAGATAGAAATATAAATAGACAAACACAAATACAAGGACACACAAAACACAAATATAAATAGTTTCTCGCTCATTGTTATTTCACTATTAACTATTCTAACTATAATTAAGAATCTTCTGTATAATTAACCTCATAATTCACTGGTGCGATTATTGAACTTATTATTCTGTACCTATATCAAGAATTACAATATCATTGTATCCAGATTACTTTACATCAACGTTATACTTTTGTATAAATATTTTTACATTCCTATTTATCACACGAAGTCGCATCACATCACAGTCTCACACATGTCCATTCCTCAGTGACAAATCTCTTCCTACTTTACTAAATACGTACTCAGTGGTCAACATATATTAAAATTAGTCTCCGATAATTTACGACATGTTCTCGATGTGTTTTCCCATGTATCCGAATATTATGATATGGGCGCTAATGCATTCCATGATTTGAATAAGTTCTATCTTCGTTATTACGGTGAAACCGACAGACCTGATTTCAAGTATGAGACCACGAGAAAGACAAGTAAGGTTGTTTTTGGCGATCTTGATTTTGAGCATCGACGGTTCGGGATACTGTCTGAGGTAATGCAATGTCATCGTATAGGGGCCGTAGGGAACGACCGCCACTATCGGACGAGCAGACTTCCTTAAAATATACCGACTGAAGTCGAGATTGCTTAAATAGAAGCCAAATCTAGCAAATGTTTCGAATAATGGCATTATGTTAATATTACAGCTGTAAAGCCTTTTTAATGCCTTATTTTTTACAGCCACTACGTAAATCCAGGCGTAGGAGTCTTTTCTTAGCATGTGTATGGTACGATCGAAAGGCACTATGGCCAAATTCTCGTATTCGTTATTTTCCTCCACCAATACACTATTTTCAAAGCGTACGTCTGTGGAGCTTTATCACATCGTTGTCCTTTGTTTGATAATGCATGTCGTTGTTTACCAAACACCATGAGTGTTCATGATTAATGAAATCGAATATAGGCCAGTCAAATCTTACATCTAAAACGCAAAGCGCGATGTAACGCTGCATTTTTTGTATGTTATTTGGACCCCTTAAGAGAGTGTCAAACAACATTTTGCAAGCAAAAAAAAATTGTGCTTCCTGCGTAATACGTGAAAAACTGCGAAATTTTGGGACTTTTTTCACTTTCAGGTCTAAAACTCAAAAACTATGCATTTTTCGACCAACAAAGCTTAATATCTTTTAAAATTGATTAAATTTGCAAGGATTTAAGCCTAAACACAGCTCTATAAAGCGTATAGCAACCAAGTTATGACTCTTTAAATATGGTCTATTTTTCCCGAAGAATTTCAATTTTAGGTTTTGCTCCTATCCGGGGCAAATTATTAGTAAAAT
Organism: Blastobasis lacticolella; assembly: GCA_905147135.1. Classification (NCBI taxonomy): domain Eukaryota; kingdom Metazoa; phylum Arthropoda; class Insecta; order Lepidoptera; family Blastobasidae; genus Blastobasis; species Blastobasis lacticolella. The sequence continues at coordinate 4,343,706 of LR990067.1, forward strand.
TGCTAGACCTATTATAAAAAAAATTAAAAGGGATTTGTAGTACATTTAATTTAATTTAAATGATGTACAGAACTAACTATGTGAGACTAATGGTTCATTCACAATCTTAAAAATACGAGGAGAACGTAAAAATGTATTTTTGAAAAATAAAGTATTTATTAAGATAGGAATAACAATCTGTAATAATACAAATTAAAAATAACAACTAACTTAATAAAACAATCACTAATTTTGTCCGAGGTCCACGGTATTAGAACTATTAGGAATGCTGCTCAGAAGGCTGGCCGTATTGTCCCCCGTCCGAAGTGGAAGTCAGCCTCTTTAGTAAGGGTCTTTAGTAATATCGACTCTTTAGTAAGGGTCTTTAGTAATACCTCAAGGTCTTTAGTAATATCGGCCAAGCGCTTAGCTAGCTCCCGAAATAGGGAGTGTGCGCATGGACACTAGAATTCAAGGGTTTCTACACCAAATGGCGTAAATATGTGGTTTCCACCCACACTTGCGCCGTTTGACACTTTCAGTTGAGACGGCACTGGACCGACGTTGAACGGGCCGTTACTGGAAGATGGAACTGCAAGGGTATCGCTACACGTGGTGTCCCTGACCAAACGTCGTCCCAGCTCCCAGGGCGGGAGTGTCATCCTTTCGGGCCTCTTACCGTCATCACGGGCCAAACCACCTGGCTCAAGCTTAGCGGGTGCTCCAGTGGAGGTGAAGGCCCGGCGGATAATATAGTGCGTAACGCGGTCGATAAGTGTCCCAATATTTTAGAAGACATTGCCTGAAGTTAGAGACCCGATTTACACTCGCCAGCAGCCAGCAAACGGGCACGCTCTGCAGAGTTGGTTGGTGCGCTTAAAATATTGTTTCGCACCAATCTACAGCATGGCTCGCCCCATAGCCGCTGGGAACAGGAATTTTTCAGGAGCTCGACCTCCGGAAAAGCCTCGTGCCAAAGGCATTTATTTGGCCTCGATAGAATACGCCGTAATAAAAGTTCCTAGTTTAGATAATAACTTCTACACTGGATACTGTGAACTATGCACCGAGGACAGAAAAGCTGACAGGGACACATCTGAAACTTTCCTAACGCCTAGACCTCCATATCCATCTGTTTCCAAGATGAATTATCGAGATTTATGTTAAGAATTAAAATATAAGAATATGTTTCACTGTATTGTTGACAACACCGCAAAACACAACCATAAATTGGAATTTTTTCTTTAATGAAGTCCGAGAATGATTAATCAAAACTATCTAGAAGGTGAAGTCACGCCTTGTCGACGACATTGTAATAGCAATAGCGTCAAAAGCTGCAGAAATGGTACCAGCCCTCGGACAGCACACCAATCACCCTCAACTCGCGCTTGTAGAGAGGAGCTGTAAATCCTGTACAACCGTGTTCGCATCCCCTCGTAGGATCCCGTGTTCTAAGTAGGTCGTACTACCACACTTTAAATTTAGAATTTAGCTTCTCGAGAATCACCTATTGCTGGCAGCCGACTACTGATTGCAAGAGGTAGCCTTTGTATATAAGATTGCTCGGCTTTTTGTAGCATTGTCGCATCAACTTATAAGCGGCCGGCAGCTTAGATCGTATTTGACCAAGCAAAGCGCCTCTATCGACGGAGTTGAATCCATTTTTACGTCACCCTTCAGTACGACTTCAACACTATTACTTTGGAGGAAAGTTCTCATGGCGTGGACGGCGGCTTCGCAGTCACCTTTAGATCCAAAGTCGAGCTGGATATGCTGGAAGTAATTTGCTGGGCTGGGGGGTGGAAAACCGGCGTCGGTAGGTAGTCCCTACCGCAATAGGACGGATGAAACCATCATTATTTTTAGTTTTAGGCGCCATACTTGGCGCGTACTTACTAAGGACTATTCTACCGAGCCTGCCAGTGGTGTCGAGAATTCGTTTATAGAGGCTTGTTCCTTGAAGGTCCTAAAGTCGTCGTCGTATGAATGTAGATACAACATTAAAGCCAAGTAATGTCAAAAAAATACATTATTACGATTTCAATAGAACTCGGTAGAATGTCAGTAACCCATGGTAAAACTAAGCAACTTCAACTAACATACAAACGACCCTGGGTTCAGTTATTGAATCGCTCGCCTCTATTCGAACGATTTACAATGTTGAATATCGACGTGAAAAATTCTTTATTTTTAAAATCACATTGGCAACACCGAAAGAGGGGGCCGAAGTATGGGCAAAAATAGGGAAAAATATGTCATTTTTCATAAGGAAAATTAAGATTGAAAATCGTTCGAATCAAAGCGAGCAATTCATTGGCGAGGTTGACAAATATCTTCCACTGGACCCTGAGACTGATAGAACGGTCTCGGAAGCTGATTGGCACCTTGTGATGGTATTTTATTATTATTAAAACGTAATTTCTAACAAGCATAGCACAGAATTCTTAAAAAACAATTTTCAAGATTGTAAGTAAACTATTAGTCTCACTTAGTTCGTTTTCTACTTCAATGAAAGTAAATTAAATGTACTACAACTTTCTTTGAGTTACTTTTATCATAGGACTAGCGATTTTATCAATAATTTGCTCCGGACGGGAGCAAAACTTAAAATTGTAAATTTTCCGGAAAAATTGACCATCTTTGAAGAGTCATAACTTGGTCACTGTACATTTTGTAGAGCTGCGTTTGAGCTTAAATAGTGGCAAATATAATGAACTTTAAAAGCCATTTAGCTTCATTGGTCGAAAAATGCATAGTTTTTTATTTTTAGACCAGAAAGTGAAAAAAGTCCGAAAATTTCGCAGTTTTTCACGTATTACGCAGGAAGCACAATTTTTTTTTGCTTGCAAAATGTAGTTTCACACTCTCTTAAGGGGTCCAAATAACATACCAAAAATGCAGCGTTACATCGCGCTTTGCGTTTTAGGGGCATTTTTTTGTAAGATTTGACTGGCCTAATATAACTTGCTGGTATAATTTATCCTCAAACCCTTTAGGTAATACGCGTAGTATGAGCTGGTCTTCGTGTTCTATTTCTATAACTATGATATCGTCACTTTCCCTCAAGTTTTTAAAATTTACACCAAACTGTCTAGTATTCACAATTTTATTGTATAAGTATATGTATTGGAGAGTACAACATGGAGTTCTTCAAGAAAGGGGTTAAAAGATTTTTACGGGGTCGGCAACGCGTGGGTGAAGCCCCTGGTATTGCAAACGTCCATAGGCTGCGGTGACTACTTACCATCAGGCAGACCGTAAGCTTGTTTGCCACCTTGGTGGTATAAAAAAAATTACTTTCCTTGGCGTCGAAATACACGACAGCATAAAAATATGATTCAAAATAATAACAATCGCCAACACGACACGTATCATAGTCGCATCGTTGAATACGCCGTATCGGATAGCAGATTATATTATTTTCTACACTGTACCAATCTGCTCGTGAGGCATTAGTTCTGCGTAGAAGGAGTCTTCGAGTTCGATCTAAGGAGCGGCACAGCTGGCGCCACGAAAGACCCGATGTCCGATGACCGTCTTCATAAACGTCCGGATATTCCCGGGAGCACTTCTTCATCCAGAAACACTCGCTTAACCCTTTTACTAGATTCTTCCAATAGACACACACTTTACTGCAGTTTACAATGTCGTTATACGATAAGTTTTTTAACACGTTGCGAATCATTTCTTCGGGCAGATTATTTATTGTATTTATTCGGGTAGAATACTCATCGTGCATGATGTTTTAACTTAATTCGTCGTAATTTAGCAGAAGCATGGACCCCTGCGTGCACGCAGCTAAACTAATGCAATAAATGTTGAAATGTTGTGTTCGTTGTTAGCCCAGCAGTAACGGAAAGCAGGGGACGACCAATGAGTGAATGAATGAATGAAGACGACCTGAGTGGTTCACTGGTCAACATGCCGGTCTGCCACGCTAGAGGTCCCGGGTTCGATTCCCGGCCGGGCAGAAATTGAAAAGATAAATTTTAATTTCTGTTACGGGTCTGGGTGTTCTATGTATAACAAGTATGTATTTAAAAAAATATATAAGTAGTTTATCAGTTACCTAGCACCCATAACACAAGCTTTGCTTACTTTGGGGCTAGATGGCGTTGTGTGAATTTGTCCACGATTATTTATTATTTATTATTATTTATTAATGAATACAAAGGAGGAAGACACAAAAAATCGCAATATTAAGTTCTACAATGACAAAAAAGCCTCTATTGTCATCACGTGGTGGTAGTCGGTACCTGGGGTTTGTTTTGTCTCGCAGAGTAAGTTCAAACTAAATAAAAGAACCTAAGTTTTATATGTATCTTCTACGTGAATATCACATTTCAATTAAATAATAATTTAAATCACAATTTTGTACTCTTAATAAGAAATAGGTTTGCATATGACACGGCTCACTTTTACGGCGATAGCCGATAAGGTCGATCGTGTAGGTAGAGTGGCTAATTACCATATGAGCAATATGGCCCAGGGCGGCCAATGTATAGCAGGCGGCCTCGGCTTAGTCATCTTGGTGTTAATGTCCTGGTTGTGCTCTCAAGCGCGATCCATAACCGTGATCCTGGATTTGGCTGATATGGTAATTACGGCGGAGCGGCTGCCATCTGATCTTGGTGACCGAGTTCACAGGAACCAGACCAGATTATACATTTACTCGCCTGAATATGCAGGTTTTATTACGAAGTTTTCTCTCATCGGGTTTGTGTTCCAATTTATAGGTAGTGTCAAAAGGCGGCCACAGCTTGCATGCCCTAAAGTCCACTTGTTTTTAAAATCAAAGATTTAGACTTCAGGCGTGGGGTTGAAGTATGGTTCTCACGTGGGATTAAAATATGGTTCCCACGTGGGGTTTTTAAAAGTACCTGACTACGTAGTCGGTACCTGCGCGAAACATTCCAAGCCAAGTTTCCAAGTATTCGACTAGCACACCCCAATGACATCAGAGAAACCATTTCTTTTATGTCCAGTCCATAAGAAAGGAGGTAAGGAGGTAATAAGGAACAACCTATAAAGAAAGATAGTGATTCAATACTTACAATGACAGGTAAACTTATAGAAGGGGTCCGCCATTTGTCAACAACATACACGCCACGTGGCCACCGTGCGGGACAAGTGATAACTATTGTTTAGGCTAAGGCGAAAATCACAAATTCGTCAGAATTAGATGTTACATTTTGATTATACCAAAGGGTAGATAATGCTGTTTTATCAAGAATCGATGGTGGACCTAATTTTCATAACAAAAACATCTAAAATGTGACTAGGGTCACATGGTGACCCGATGGCTTCCTGGGAAGAATCCAGGGGATCCCGCAGCGGCCCACCCCGCGCACCTTCCGACATTGCAATTGTTGATTTGTCATCACAGACTACAATGTATAAGTCAAAATCTTTGGTTTATAGTATCAAAAAGCCTTCTTGTAGACATGGCATGGCAGGCACCTATGGAATCCTACAGGGCACGTGGCTCGACATGTCTTGGTCACGATAATAATATTTTGTTTGAGAAGTTTAAGGACATCTCTAGCATCTCAACAAAACACCCGAAAACCAAGCCTAACATAACCTTCTGCTGGGCCATGCCGCCCACTTCTCAATAACATTTGTGTGAATTCATTGCGCCTTGGCGTGTAAAATGCATTCAAAGAGTATCCTCATCGCGGCTCACATGGTGACCACCGTGGCCTGAACGGAACATTCAGGGACGGCTCGTTGGTGGCCCCCATGACTACAACGGGGGGACCATGGACTTTTGTAATTATAACATGTAATTGTGTGTGTATTGCAACTTTGAATTCTACAATTATAACTAAATTTCATTGCTGTAAAACTGTATAGAAATAAATAAATAAATTATAGTAGGCAATGAAATAAATTCTTATTTTATGTGTTTAATTTTAGATTTTAGTCTCTTCTATGAAGACGCCACTAGTATCAAGACGTTTTAAAGCTTGTAATTTAAATCTAAAAATAAGATTGAATAAATATGCTTGGACAAATTCACACAGCGCCATCTAGCCACAAAGTAGAGATCCGCGCCGCGGTCAAGATGGTCGGCGGCGTCGTGTTGGTAAACCTGTCTTGTCCTGTGTAATATTATCCTAGTATGTCACAATAATGTACAGCAGATAAATAATTTGAAATTAAAATTGAAATTAGAATGTGTGGTTAGTTGCTAGGTATTGTGACGAATAATAACAAAAAAACTAAATTTTCGCGCGAATTGTAATAAAATTTTGTAGTCGGCGCAAATTTGTCAATGACCCGTCGGCACGGCGGCACGCTGAGGTCAGATAACTTATAAACTACTGATATCATCATCATCATCACAGCCCGTACCAGTCCACTGCAGGACATAGGGCCTCTCCCACGAATGGGGAGGTTATTGCCATAATCTCCACGCTTGGCAGGCGGGTTGGAGATCGCAGTGTTTAAATATAACAATGGAAAATGCTGCTGCCCATTTTCCAGACAACGGAGACTTTTAATCTTTTCCTCGAAAATATTAGACGCCTTGTACGACACCCATGAGCTGGTGCTATTCTACTCTGCCGGTCACCACACGGCCAACTACTGATATACTTTTTTTAATACATACATAATATTCATACTACATCCAGACCCGTAACAGAAATTAAAATTCATCATTTCAATATTTGCTCGGCCGGAAATCGAACCCGGGACCTCTGTGTGGCGACCGGAATGTTAACCAACTGAACCACTCAAGTTGTAGTAATAAATTAATTTAAAAAGAAATTATTTGAGGATTTTGTAACATACTATAGAAAACTACCACGGAACGTCACTAGGATGACTCTTTTGTGTTATCATCCCTTGCATTCATTGGTCGTCCCCGCGCCCCGCCGCACCTTACCTACCCTCTCGCTTTTAACGACCAAGACATTTCAATTCAACATTGTTATTTATTTAGTTTGTCTGCGTACGTCGCGGCTAGTAATGAGGTGCTCGGACTTCTAGAACAGTGTTGTGCTCGCTGATACTTCCCATCAAATTCCAGTGGTGGTCCATTCCGCGACCAATTATTTTCTAAGTTGTTTTAAATCCCGAACCATCAACCACGATGAACAACTTGCCCCTCTCATCAACTACAATAAATGATCTGCCCGAAGAAATATTTTGCAACGTGTTCAACAAATTATCTTACAACGACATGGTGAACTGTAGTAAAGTGTGTGCCCACTGGAAAAACCTGATAGAAGAGCTAGGCGAGTATTTCTGGATGAAGAAGTGCTCCCTGGAATACCCGGACGTTTATGAAGACGGTCATCGGACGTCGGGTCTGTCGTGGTGCCAGCTGTACCGTTCCTTACATCGTTGGGAAGACATCAATGAACTCCAAGACTCTTCCAACACGGACCATTTCATAATTCCACATGAGCAGATTGGAACAGTGTGTCTTCTACAAAATAATATAATTTGCTATCCGATTCGGCATATGCGGCTTTTATGGTCAGATCGTCGTCGGCAGTACCCAAAATATAAAAAATATTTTTATGCTGTTGTGTACTTCGATGTTAAGAAACGCAAAATTGTGAATTTTAAACAGTTTGGTGTAAATTTTAGAAACTATAGAGAAAATGACGATATTATAGTAATAGAAATAGTCAAAGGAAAGCAGCATACACTCCGAGTATTACCTAAAAGGTGTAATAACGAAGTGACCGAGCAAGTGATATTTGATTTTATGGCGGAGTGTTCGTGGTTCGTGGTAAACAACGAAGTGTATTATCAAACTAAGAAAGACAAAGTGATAATGCTCCACAGACTGAGAGTTATACAGGAAGACGGAAAAGTGCGCTTTGAAAATAGTGCGTTGGCTCAAAGTAATAAACGCGAAATATTGGCCGTAGCGCATTTCCGTAATACAATACACCTGTTAAAAAGACGCAGCGAGTACAGGATCTACGCAGTGGAAGTCAAAGATAATGCAATAAAAAGATTATTAAGTTGTTATACTTATAACATGTCTGCAAAAGACATTTTTCAGGCATTTTCAAGATTCGGCTTCTATCTGAGCAATCCCGACTTGAACAAAAAGATTTTGAAGATGGACAGTCTCAGGCAACTATCTCAGAAAATAGTCAATCCCGAAGTGGTAATTCCCTACGGACCGCATACCATGACTTTCACCTGCCCTTCGCCGTGGATGGTCAAATTCAATATCGCCTCGAACGATGTAACTGCTCGTCCACAATGTTTCCAAATCGAAATCGATCCGTTTAGCTTCCCATTAATAGCAGACATGGAACTCATTCAAATCCTAGAATGCGATGGCGGGCATATCATACTTTTCGGCTATCGTGGTTGCAAAGTATTACTTAATGAAATATACAGTAAATTAATTTTAATATTCATCAAACGTAATATTCATCTATGACTTGTGTAAAATGTGTATTATATTTCGATTTAGGTATGTTTTTGTCATCGTGGCGTAAATGTTCTGGTTGTGCTCTCGAGAACGAGGGCCCGGCGTCCATAATATATTCTGTAAATGTTCTGTGATATTATAAAATAGAAATGAAAAAATATTAATGTGTATTATTTTGATGTAAGGTAACCCGGATACGAGCAATTGAGCGTCGGTGACCAACCTAATGGTTACAGGTATCGGACTCGTAAGCGACAGGTACCGGGTTCGGACCCCAGAGACGCCATATACCATTGACTCTCACTTCGGAGCTGCGCAACACACGGAAAAAGTACATTAATAGTTCCATAGAAAAGAGCGCAAACATAGGTAAATCCTTGTGGAGAATCATTGCATCCGAGACCGGCCGCGATGTCAACAAGACGGACGCTCTCGATGTGCTGATAAGGGCGTCGGAGGGCGAGACGGCGCGGCGGAACAGCGCGCCACGGCCGCCGCCTGCGCGTTGAATCAGTTTTATAATACGTTGACGCTAATACCAACATGTGCGTGCGCCCAGTGCGTAAACTAAGCGCTTACCTACCAAAGTAAATACGCGGCTATGAAAGCGCAGGTATTCGAGCTCGAACCGTTCCTTATATTGGATGTTATTGAACACATTAAACGTAAGCGAGCGGCTACACAGAAAAGACATAAGACGCAGACACGTCGCAGACGCGGTGCCCGTTAAATTTACTTTCATACTAAATGTATAGAAACGTCGCGACGCAAAGCATACAGGAAAGACAAGGCGCGGACGCGTCGCAGACACGACTTAAAACATACAGAAAAGACGAGCCACGGGCGCGCCGCGGGTCGCCCGCAGCACTTGCTGTCCTTGTCTTGCCTGCGTTCTTGACTGGTCTGCGACGGCGTCGCGGCCGTGCCCCGTCTTTTCTGTAAGTTTTAAAAAGTCGCGTCCGCGTCCCGTACGCGACGTGTCTGCGTCTTACGTCTTATCTGTGTGGCCGCTCGCTAAGGACTCAACGGATATCAACGGTCTTCTTCTTGGTCGTTCCCTCACTGCTGAGGATCGTGACATCTTCGGAGTTTGTCAATTGCATGTCTCCAACGGGTTCGATCAGTCGCCTGATGTAATACGACGTTGACGGATGTATCAAGTTGTTCGGATATTTGGTCCGCCCATCTCTTCGGACTTCGTCCTCTTGGCCTCTTGCCTTTGACTTTCCCCGTCACCACAAGTCGTTCCAGATTGTTGTTGGGCCTACGGGCGATAGCAGACCTCTGACATTCCAGGTACCGATCTTGTGTTTTATCCGCAGAGAAGGCTTCTTGGTGTCTTCAGTATTAACAACTAACTCGGAAGCCTGATGACTCACTACCGAGTAGTCTTCGGTAGCATATTTCGCACATCCCGACCCGGGAATCGAAAAGCGCCGGGTGTCAGCCGGATCGTCCGACGTACACGCATCTCTATAATTCACCTTTTCCATTGAGTTTTCTTGGAGCTAATCGTAGTGGGTTCCCATTACCTTCTACGTCGGTCTGTTTCGGGGGTATTTAGTCCCAATGGTCTCCGTAACCCTTCTTTAGTGTGGGTTATTATCCGCCGCCCATTGCTCGGCGTAAGCGTAATTTACGGCTTACGATGTTTTAGGGCTAACGCTCTTCCAGCCTACACTCCTCCTTTCTCAACCGGGCTTGGGACCGGCTACGGCGGAGATCTTAAAATTTTTAATGTTTTCTATTTACAAGGGTAAAAGTGAACTGCATATGTTAAAAACTTTAGACCTATATCATTAATCCCCATAATAGGTTTTAAAGGTTTCGAACGTTGAATTAGTTGTATTTTAATAAATATAATTTATCAGCTAGGCCGCTCAACAATAGAAGCTGTGCGTGACGTCATCACATCATGACACCACCTTGATGAAAAGCGACACGTAGCCACAAAATTCTGTGACCTCTCGCGTGCGATCAAGCTCGTTAGCCACCCGTTGCAGCTTGGGAAGCTGGACCATTACGGAGTTTCAGGTCCAATGTAAGAAACCATCGTTCCTAAGGGACCGAAAACAGCTGCTGCTTACCTCTGTGCTTGGCGCGTCATCGGACTTGCTCGACCTGGGCGACAGCGCGGTTTCTCAGGGTTCCATCATTAGAATTAACTTCATTTTGATATTGATGAACGACCTAACCACGGCGACCGATGACACTGATATTATCATGTTCGCTGCTGATGGATGCGCAATTGTAGCTGCGGATACTTTCGAAGAATTGAAAACAAAGATAGGGAAAGTTATGGACGACATATCCGCTTAGTTTAAAACACATTGGACGATGCTAAACGTGGAAAAAACACAAATAGTGCATTTCTCTCTTAAGAAAAAGTCTTACCCAGGGTTGGAAGTAGTGTGCGGAAGGCGGCCGGTCCCTCAGGTTGACCTGGTCAATTATTTCGGTTTCACAATCGATTCTTGCTTGACGTGGCCCCCACATTGGCACCGTTTGTAATCGTCTCTCGTCCCCCTGCTTCGCGCTTAAAAGTCCATGTCCAAGCCATAATGAGTCTTATCTCAAAAAAGTTACTACTACTACTACATACACTACATTCTCGGCTACGCTTTGGAGCTGCGGGGAACTGCGGCTGAACGTGAGAGAGTGTTCAGATTACAAAAACGTGCCGTTCGAAAAATTGTATGTTGAAATATTTTTGCCGCCACGGGCCCGGGGGAAGCGGGATAGGGGGATGGCAAAGGATCATAACACAAATGAATCTATGAATGGTGGCGAAAAGGGTCCTCTCATTGTCTTCGCAGTGTGCTAGCCGGATACCTGGGGCATATGCCTGTAGTCGGGTATTGTAATATGTACTTACCTGTATAGTTCGCAAAAACTATGCGCTTGGATACTTTGAATTTGCCACGTAAAAACATTCCCTAGAGTGGTTATCCCGTTTAAAGCCCACGCTTTGGACTTAAGTCTAAAATTCACATTGAAGGCAGACGAACACCTGACGTGATTACCTATATCAAATTGTTTATTAAGTAGGAAGTAGGAATTTACGCTAACAGAAAAAAAAGCAACTAATTCAAGTTAGATAGGTAAATACATAATAAAAAAAGGTCATGGTTAGATTAGCTATAGCTATTTAAAAAATAGCTTTTTATTTTCATAAACTGAAACAAGTAATGCATAAATATTCAATTAAGTATCTGTATCAGAACTTCGTGCCTATCACTCGTTGCTATGAAATTTCGCAACGATCTGTCTTTTGTCACTGCGCTCGCAGATGTCACAGATAATCCACCGGCTGCTGGTGCCTATATGTCCCTATCTCCTTTTAAAAGTTATTTTACAAAAGAAACCTGCACCCACAGTAAACTCGAATTAAGCATTATCTAACTGGGAAACTTAATTAATGAAGAATGTCTTTAGCCAGTTGGTTTACCTCTACCTCTAAGCGAGATTTATCTATGGATTAGCGTTATAATGTTGCTAAACTGTAGATAGCGTGCCACGATAACGGCGTCGCAGTTACAGACAAAAAAGTTACATATCAAAATGGTGACACTTAGTTCCAATTTTGGCCACTGTATCAAATTAGTTTGCTGTGGGAAATGGAAAGGAACTGTAATTTTAGGCGATACCTTACCTCCTAAAGTTATTATGTAGCTGTTGATGAAACATTTTTGTTTTATTAAATTAATAAGTAGGTATTCGGGCATCGCATTTAGGCAAATCCTATGTTTAGTGAACACTGGCATTTTCTTTGTTATACCTTAGGTGCCTACTCTAGGACCTAGGTTAAGGAATGACTAGAATAGGTCTCACCTCAAACGTCCAAAGGCTGCGATGACTAGCGCAAGCAATCTTGCAGTAGTCGGTACCATCCACTTAAAAACCATGTTTAAATCCCATGCCAAGATCTTGAGTCGAAATCTTAGATTTGAGAATAATCAAATACACGAAAATAAAATATGAATAAGTGAAAGTTATTCAAGCAAGATCAAATCATTTACTAAGAGTAGGTATTTACATACAGCTATAGTAGCTATTTACGCTAACAGAAAGAGTTATTTACAAATCTTAATCTTAATCTTAATCTTAATATCTTAATATTTATATAAAATGCTTGTGTGGGTACGTGTGTGACCGATTTTCTTTATCACCACCAATTCCAATCAACACCCCATTGGAGTGGTAGACACCCCTTGGGTCCTAGAAGGAAGTAAGGGAGTTTGGGAGATTTTTAGAATGATCTAGAAAAAACTGAAATTAATAATCTGCCCTTTTTAACTCATTAGAACTTCGAGAACGTTCTGAAAATTTCTAGAATGATCTAGAAAGTACTGAAATTAATAATCTGTCCTTTTCTAACTCATTAGAACTTCGGGAAAGTTCTGAAAATTTATAGAATGATCTAGAAAGTACTGAAATTAATAATATCGGTTATTATCATTCTGGAACGTTCCAGAAAGTTCGGAGTATATTTTTACCCGTGCAACTCCGGGTTTCGCAGCTAGTTACTTATAAAATAAATCATCTTCTTATCACTAACCCAGGTTAAATAACAAATAATTTAAAAAACTAATTAACAATTACATACTTATCTATATTTTTGAGAGAAATATTTACATGATAGAAATAAATTAAATACTTAATGCTAATACCAATTAGAGGAAAATAACCTAAATAGTAAAATATTATTTACAAATAAAAAGTTGCCCCAAGTCCCTTGTTGAAGGAATTGTTTCCAAAAGACTTACTGCTTTGCCTCGCCGTATCGCGAGGCTGATCCTTTGGCCAGCCTTTTGGTCGTGCGAAGCGTTAACCAGGCGCTTAGAAAACTCTTTGAAGGGAGTGTGAGCATCTGGTCCCCACGGCCCACAAGCGTTTCTACGCCAAACGGCGCAAATAGATGATCTCGGCTGAAGCCAGCTTATTTGCGCCGTTTGAATTTTTCTGTCGAATTACATGTTCATTTTATTGTTAACCATTTATTATTTTCACCATTTTTAAAACTTACACTACCACTATTACGTAAAAACCGAAGAGGTTTATGCCCGTAATATAGCGAGCGAGTCTTGTGTTTATAAGTTATTAATGTGTTGTGACAACATTTTTTATTCCTATAGATAGTTTTAGCTCTAACGCAATATGTAAATACTTAAAAGCATGCATTATAATTTCACTATTTTGTTGTAATGGGTTAATTCCTAACTTGAGAGTCTTGTGACTGCATTTTCAATCATACTTTTCTTCTTTAGAGTTCTTGGGAGAAGTATATTTTTAGTTTGTGCTTTGAAACAAAATAATGCATTGGCCGAAAGAAACAAACAAGAGATATTAGCCATTGTGCCTTTCAGTAGTACCATACACCTCCTAAGTATACCATCTAAACTAAACTACTGGATTCACAGAGTAGTGGCAGTATTTATTTACTATTATTATAATATGATGGTACAAGTTATTATTTTTACAAGCAATCATCTCATCTGGGTAAAATTATTGGTAAAGACCTGGTAAAGATTGCAGGTACCAGCTGGATGCGGAAGGCACAGGACCGGCCTTTGTGGAAATATCTGGAGGAGGCCTATGCCCAGCAGTGAACGTCTTTCGGCTGAAAATTGTAAATTATAAGGATGACATGTTTGATTTTATTAGTAATAATTTATTGAACTTTCAATTGTAATGTTATATTGTTATTGTATTTAAAAACAGATGATAAAATTTATAATTTGTGGACAAATTCACACAGCACCATCTAGCCCCAAACTAAGCCCGTACTATGGCTAGATAACTGATATACTACTTAAATAATTTTAATAACATACATAATATTATACCCTTACACTCGTGGGTGTCGTACAAGGCGACTAACGTTTAGAGGCAAAATATCTAGTCTCCATAAACTGGAAAATGGGCAGCAGCGTTTTTCATTGTTATGTTTGCAACACTGCGATCTCCAACCCGCCTGCCAAGCGTGGAGATTATGGCAATAACCTCCCCTTTTGCGGGAGAGGCCCAAAGTCCTGTAGTGGACTGTTATGGGCTGTGATGATGATGATGACATATTATACATAGAACATACAGTATTTTTATTTCAAATAGACATTTTAAATTTGTAATTTTATAAGTATCTTATGACATTTTAAAGATTTTGTTAATCAATGTTTTCTCAATTATTTTCCAATACGTAAAAGATATAATTCAGTGTGGTAAAATACAGTAAAATAGTGGAGCGTCGGTAGCAGACTGGTTAGGGATCCGACTCATAAGCGAGAGGTACAGGGTTCGAATCTCGCTGCGGCCCTGTACCATTGTCTCTTTTCTGAGTTATGTAGTTGAAGACTAGCCGATGCTCTTACGGTGAGGGTAAACAAGATAAAGCCTGCACATGCAGGCGACTGAATGTGTAACCATGATCCAATCTGATTATTATTCTTTTACGTAATAGATAAACCGTAACGACTGATCGTGTGGTGCCCGGCAGAGAAGAATAGCACCAACCTCTAACACTCGTGGGCGTCGTACAACGCGAAAAATATTTTCGAGGCAAAAGGTCTAGGCCTCCGTAGGTTGAATAATGGACAGCAGCATTTTTCATTGTTATATTTGCAACACTGGGATCTCCAACCCACCTGTCAAGAGTGGAGATGGCAATAACCTCCCCTATTTATTGGAGAGTCTAAGTCCTGCAGTGGACTGTTATGGACTGTGATGATGACGTAATACGTATAATCCAAAAAAATGTTATCAATAAAGTATATGTATTACTATTTCTTGACTCATCTGTTTCAGCTGTAGTATATTAATTGTTATTTCAATAGTAATTTGCGCGTTGCTGTGGCAACTTCGCCGCGATCTGTCACGTTTAGTCGTTGCGCTCACAGATGTCATAGATAATCGACCGGCTGCTGGTGCCTATCTACTTTCACAAGTTATTTAACAAAAGAGCCTTATCCTTGTTATACCTAAGTACCTACTCTAGGACCTAGGGTAAGTCATAGACAGAATCAGTGTCGCCTAGGGCCTGTGCTTACTTTTTTTGCCATAGGTAGTCTACAGAATAGATAGGCATCAGTCAGTAGAGTTGTTATTGAAATAAAAACATATTTTTTTATTACTTTATTAACTGTATTGATTAACTGAAACCCCTTTTTTCTTTAAAAAACAAAAAGCTCAAAGTACGTATCTTTACGAATTCATTCTTACGATAAGGAGTGAGAACGTCCCTAGCCATATAAAAATTAACCATATCATAAATTTCTTAATACAGGAATATCGCTAACGAGAACTATAAAAAATAATAATCATCTTGGTGTTAATATTCCGATTGTACGAGGGCCTAGGGTCCGCCTTGACCAAGATCCAGAATTCGGCAGATCAATTAATTACAGTAAGCGACTGCCATTTGACCTCCGTGACCCTGCTATCAGTAGAACCTGACCAGGTAACAATTTCAGTTGCCTGAATGTGTAGGTTTCATCACGATGTTTTCTCTCACCGTAAGAGCATAGGTTAGAATTCAACTAATGTACATAACTCAGAAAAGAGTGGCCGCAGAAGGATTCGAACCCGGTACCTCTCGCTTCCGAGTTGGATACTCAACCGCTCGGCCATCGACGCCCTAAGGCTAACGAGAACTAATGGTAATAAAATACGTGTTTTCAGGAACGACAGAAATATTATTTTATTACTGAATATGATTAAAATTATTATTTATTACAAACACAATATTTATAGAACTTACAAGCTAAAACTAAAAGTAAGACTAAAACTAAAATATAGAATAATAAACAGTTACAATTATGAAGCTATCTACTATTAAACTAAACTTAAGATACACACAACATTTAAGAATAGAAAAAGCATATTACATTAAAATAGAAGGCAAAAAGAATAAACACTGCACAAATAAATCATAATAATAAGCATACCTACTTACAAACATTAAGTATAACATTACATATAGGAAGAACTTGGATAGGTACAATAGTTGTTGAGACATTCTAAGATTATATTAACAATCAATAGCCTTATGCTTCCATACATTTTAAGATTGTAATAAGTACCTACCCATTTAGTACCTATATGTAAAATATAGAAGAACACTAAATTTATAAAAAACAATGGAAGTAAAAAAGAAGAATCGCGATTACTAGACAGTTATCTAGATAGGTACCTACTTGGATGCCACTGTCTGGACTCCAGATAGTGGTATCCAAGTACCTAGACTTACTAGCAACACAATTCTTCTGTGCATCGAACGTTTGACGATATCACAAATGCACTTTATCACAATTTCACAGAGCACCCAGTGGCAACAGACGTTATCAATGGTCGATAAATATCACAACCAGTCGTCGATAGTTCGATCTCTGATAAAATATAAGGGCCCTGCTCGGTTCAATTTCGGATTTCAGACACAGGGAACGAGTACATAAATTGTTCGAGGCGATATTCATTTTGAGCACACATCTAGGGTAACGTCTGCTGCAACTGAAACTCATCGTATATGGTCCATAGGGAATGACCGACTCGACGTCGTCAATATTCCGAAACCTTACCTTTAAAATATTTCTACTGAACTCGGCATTGCTCAGATAAAAACCTAATCTTGAAAATTCTCGGAAAATATCTTCTGCGGTTATATTGTATCCGACGTAGCTAAATATTTTTTTGAGTGCATTATCTTCAACTGCCACTACATACAGGCATAAGTCAGGGCGTCTCCGTAAGAAGTGCACTGTACTGCCAAAAGGCGCTATGGCCAATATCTCGTGGTCATTACTCTCCGCCAATGAGATATTTTCAAAGCGTATAACACCACGTTCCTGTGTAACTCTCAGTCTGTGAAGCTTTATCACGTTGTTTTCTTTAGTTTGATAATACACGTCGTTGTTTACCACGAACCAAGAACACTCCTCCATGAAATTTAATATGTATAACCTGTTCGGTTACTTTTCGGTCAAACTTTTTATGTAACACACGTAGTATGTGTTTGCTTCCTTCGACTATTTCAATGACTATGATTTCGTCATTTTCCCTGTAATTTTGAAAATTTACACCAAACTGTCTCTATTTACAATTTTGCGTTCCTTCGTGTTGTAGTAAATGACAGCGTAAAATGATGCTTCGTAAAGTTCGTCTTCAGCAATATCTGAGTCAAATCGCATTCGTCGTATCGGATAGCTTAGTGTATTATTTACTAGAAGACATACCGTACCAATCTGTTCGAAAGGCAAATTTTCTGCGTAGGAGGAATCTTGGTTTTGATCTATGTCTTCCCAACGAACTATGGAGCGGCACAGCTGGCGCCATGAAAGACCCGACGTCCGATGACCGTCTTCATAAACGTCTGGGTAATCCCGGGAGCACTTCTTCATCCAGAAACACTAACCTAACCCTTCAACTAGGTTCTTCCAGTGGACACACATTTCACTGCAGTTCACGATGTCTTTGTATGATAAATAATTAAATACATTGCGAAACATTTCTTCGGGCAAATGATTTATTGTAGTTGATGCTTTGAGTTGATCCATCGTAATTGAGTCGTGGAGTGAATCACAGTGGCAACAGGATCGAAAGTATCTAGCTTTGTACGTTCTACCAGCACGATGTACGCAGCTAAACTAACTAAAATAATACAAGCAATGTTTAAATGTTTTGGACGCTGAAAGCGCGACGCGTGGGATAGCCAATGGGTGCAAATGAGCAAGACACAAAAAGTTGCAGTGATAAGTTCTACAATAGCTAAACGGACCGCCTCTATAGTCTTCGCGCGGTACCTGCGGTCTGACCGACCCTGCGGCACCTGCGGTGTTGTTCTTAGGTAGGTACTTAAATTAGGTTTTAAGACTTTCGTGGTTATTCACTACACTTTCACTACACATATTATCGGGTTTGTTACCACGGTTAGTATTGTTAGTATTGTCCAAGTTACTTGAACACTGCCTCAACACCAATTATTTTTTGTACAATGGCCAATACTACCTACAGATTGATGGTGTTGCTATGGGTAGTCCTGTTGCTCCAATTGTAGCAAATATATGGATGGAATTTATAGAAAACACCTCTATTCTGACAACACCATCAGTTGTAAAGCTATGGAAAAGGTACGTAGATGACGTTTTTTGTATAATAGAAGGAAAAGAGGAACGAGTAAAAGAATATTTGGTATTTTTAAACAATATCCATCCAAAAATGAAGTTCACTTTGGAAGTTGAAGAACAACGGAAGCTTGCGTTCTTGGATGTATTGGTGATTGCTAAAGTAGATGGAAATTTGGGTCACTCTGTCCACAGAAAAATAACACATACAGACAAGTATTTACATGCGACTTCTCACCATCACCCACGTCATCTAGATTCTGTGGTGAGATCACTGACAGACAGAGCTTACGATGTATGTGATGTCAACCATCTTTCACAAGAGCTGGAGCATGTGAGGGCTGTTCTTAGACGTAACGGGTACAGCGTGACAGCCTGCAAACCTAAACGCACCCCAAAAATGAGAAAGGAGGAGGCACAGCGACAGCCAGCGTTTTTGCCATACGTGAGAGGGGTAACTGATAAAATTGGTAGATTCTTAGGGAAATATTCTATAAGAACTGTTTTTACCCCCTTTAGCAAAATAAGAGAGCTGCTTCGTTCGCCTAAGGACTGCCTACCTCTTCAAACTCCTGGCGTCTATAAAGTGAACTGCAGTTGTGGCAGCTCATACATCGGTCAAACAAAACGAACAATTGTCGACCGCATGAAGGAGCATATAAGAGCTGTAAGGAACAACGACGCACAGAAGTCAGCCATAGCACAACACCTGACTCAAAGCGAAACGAATCATTGGATCGAGTTACATAACCCCCAAGTACTGTCGACGGAACGTCACTATATACCACGCCTAGTGCGAGAGGCAATAGAAATAACGAAATACAAAAATTTTAATCGTGAAGATGGGTTTAAACTGTCCAGTGCGTGGAATCCAGTGTTAAATGTATACAATCGTAAAAGTAGTTCGATTTCAGTTTCGCGTAAAGACGTAGTGAGTTTCGTGTGTCGCGGGAATCCAGCGAGTAACAATGGTAGTGGTTCGAGAGTTCAAAGTGAGGGTAATCGTCGAATCCGAAAGAGGGTGGACCGATATGTCTGTCCTTAGGAGCGACTTCACACAGCGGCACCAGTCAACTCGTGACCATGACGCATGCAACTGCGTCGAAATATCGAGGTAAAAACAATACTAACCGTGGTAACAAACCCGATAATATGTGTAGTGAAAGGTACTTAAATTATCTACCACGTGACAACGGTTCCGCTTTCATGTTTATAACGGTTTATCCCATGCCTAGACTTGAGCCTAGGCTTTCATGTCTAAGCCCTAGGTATGAAGGCAATCAAATAAACAACATGTGCTAGCCCGTACCTGCCATCTGGTTTGTTTTGCACAGGTATAAAGTATGTAAGTAGGTACTTTCAATAGTTACAATATATATCCACCACGTAAAAACCATATTCCACATTTGTAACGAATCTGGTTGCATTTAACGCTGCTAAAATACAAGCGTGTTTGTTTTTTGCCAAACGAAGTCTATTCTATATAGACTTTCACACTTTTTTCCATTTCTTAGTTACATTGTTGAACAGCGAGGCATTGTTTTTTTAAATCTATAACTATATTGTCAAGCTTGGAAATCTGACTGTCCCCGCAGTTCAGTTTCAAACTTGGCATAACCATTACTAAGTTGTGGTATTTCAGTATCATGGGTTGTTGGAGACTGCGAGGCCCGCATGGATTGCGTTGCGATCGACGATGCTGATGAAGCTGTCGATGCTGAGATTACCGTTGCTTGCTGTTCTATTTAGTCACCAGCAGCCAAATCTTTACTAGAAGTTCTGCCAAGGATTAAGGACTGCTCATAGCGCCTGTGGAAATTATAAGAGCAAAAGTGTTTTCGTACGAATTTGCGATTTTTTTATACAAAGTATATTTTGAATAAAACGTATCTACAATAACATAAAATATATTTTTATGTAAGTGTATTGTGTAGTAGCGTCGATAGCCGTGACGTTAGGGTTCCTGACCCATAAGCGGGAGTTAGCGGGCTCCAATCCCGCTGCAGCCATGTACCAATGCCTCTTTTATGAGTTATATTGTTTAAGACTAGCCGATGCTCTTACGGTGAGGGTAAACATCGTGATAACACAATCTTGCACATTCAGGCGACTGAATATGTAAACATGATCCAATCTGGTCAGGTTCTCCTGGTAGCAGGGTAATGGAGGTCAGATGGCAGTTGCATTACATGAACTGCCAAATCCTGCGTCAGGGTAAAGGTGGACCTCGGGTCCTTTACGTAATGGATAAACCATAAGTACTGACCGTGTGGTGTCCGGCAGAGTAAACTAGCACCAACCCCTTGCCATCGTAGGTGTCTTACAAGACGAAAAATGTTTTCGAGGCAAAAGATATGGAGTCTCTGTAAGATGAAAAATGGACAGCAGCGTTTTCCATTGTTATATTTACAACACCGCGATCTCTAACCCACCTGTAAAGCGTAGAGATTATGGCAATAACCTTCCCAATTCGTCGAAGAGGCCCTAAGTCCTGTAGTGGACTGTTATAGGCTGTGATAATGACGTAATAGATATATTTTGAAAAAATCTGCAATGCATAAATAACAATGTTATCAATAAAATACATGTATTACTACTTCGTGCCTAATACTATGATATATAATTTTAATATTAATTTGCGCGTTATAAAATAGACAATCTGTCACGTTTCGTCGTTACGCTCACAGGTGTCATTGATAATCGACCAGCTGCTGGTGCCTATCTACTTTCACATGTTATTTAACAAAGGGACTTATTCTTGTTATACCTAAGTTAAATAAGTACCTACTCTACTACCTAGGGTAACTGATGACTATAATCAGTCTCACCTGAGGCCTATGTGCTTGCTTTTTGTCATCGATAGTCTACAGAATACGTAGGTATCTGGTCAGTAGAGTAAGCATTGAAATTAAAACAGATTATTTTATTAAATATATCGATTTCCCGAACCCCCTTTGTCTTTATAAAGCATAGTATGTATGTCTACGAATTTATACTTACGGTGAGGAGTGAGAGCGTCCCTAGCTATATGAAAATAAACAATATCATAAATTACTTAAGGCAGGAATATCGCTAACGAGAACTATAAAAAATAGCAATTATCTTGGCGTTAATAATCCCGATTGTGCTCTCGAGCACGAGGGCCCGGGTCTGCCTTGACCATGATCCAAGATTTGGCAGATCAATTAATTACAGTGAAGCGACTGCCAACAGACCTCCGTGACCCTGCTATCAGGAGAACCTGACCAGGTTGGATCATGGTATTAGTTTCAGTTGCCTGAATGTGTAGGTTTCATCACGATGTTTTCGTGTTAGAATTCAACTAATGTAAATAACTCAGAAAAGAGTGGCCACAGAAGGATTCAAACCCGGTACGCTTTCGAGTCGGGCACGTGGCTCGAAATGTCTTAACACGATAATAATATATTGTTTGAGTAGTTTTTAGACATCTCTAGCATCTCAACAAAATACCTGAAATCCAAGCCTAACATAACCTTTTGCTAGGCCATGCCGCCCACTTCTCAATAAGTTTTGTGAGCTTGCATGGTGACCACCGAGGCCTGAACGGAACATTTAGGGATGGCTCGCCGGTGGCCCCCATGGCTACAACGGGGGAACCATGGACTTTTGTAATTATAACATGTAATTATAGTGGGCAATGAATAAATTTTTATTTTCTGTCTTTTATTTTAGTTTTTAGTCTCTTCTACAGATATTTATTTTCAGTAAGTGTTGTTACAATAAATGGTGTTAACAAAATTATAATCTCGTCCCAAGAACACTTAACCCTTTCGGATATGAAAATATTTAGTAGGTACACAAACATTATAGGTATCCATTAACATTATATCTAGTGTTACTTATTCAACAATAGCTCATTTACAGAGTAAATGTCTTATCAATTAACGAATGTTTTAGTTTTTTCTGAAAAAGTTGAATGGGTAAACTTTTATAACTTTTAGGCAATGCATTATATATTTTTACACACATAGCAGGATAATTTTTACAGTAGTTCGTTGTTTTTGGCACTCTAGAATAAACAAGCTTCATCTTATTCATAGTACATCTTGGGTAAATACTTTCAGCAGTAGCGAATAAGTTTTGATTACTTTTGACGAACTTAGCTATTTCGAACAATATAGAGACATGAAAGAGTTAATATATTTAGTTGTTTGAATACCGAATTGCAAGCCTCCAAAGGCGGCAATCCACAAATTGCACGCACTCATTTCGTTTGAGCTATGAAGGCTCTTTGGAAATCAGTAGAATTTCCCCATAGAATGAGACCATACCTCAGAGTCGAATCAACGTAGCCGTGATATGCATCCAGTAAAGTACTAAGCATTGATATTTTTGTAGTCGGTATAACACATCAATATATTTATTGAGTTTGTCACATATTTTATCAACGTGGGCCTTCCTGTTACATGTTTTATCAAGAATTAAACCTAGGAATGTGTGTTGTCTACTTCTTTAATTATTTCAATATTCAATCAAATCAAATCAAATCAAATCAAAATTTCTTTATTGAATAGGACATTAAATATCTCTTTCAATCGTCAAAAAGGAGGTGGGTAGGAAAGTAGGAAGGAAACACACAGTGACACGCTGACCGCCCTATGGCTGTAGATAAACGTATCCCTCGCCAACCACAACCGAACCGGGCTCGGGCAGCACCCGTTCACGAATATAACGCAGGGCCCAGCCATCGTCCAATTCAACCATATTTGAGGGAAAAGAGCGACCCGGCCCCCACGCCACCGCCAGACAGACTTTTAAGTGAGCGTGCATCACACATGCTGCATGTGATAGGTAGTTGCTCCCACCCTACTCTATCCTATCCCTACCCTATCGCTACCTTACCCCTACCCTATCCTACCATTCATTGCCTTAACCCTACCCTACCACTACCTTACCCCTACCCTACCACTATCTTACCCCGACCCTACCACTATCTTACCCCTACCCCACCCTATACTACCTTACCGCTATCTTACTCCTACACTACCCTACCCCTACTCTAAGTACTACCCTACCCCTACCCTAGCGCAGACAGGAGACACCATGTGTGGGAGAGGAAGGAAAATTAACGCCGCTTCCAAGGTGGTTCTCTGTGGGGGAAAGAAACGGCAAGAAACCCACAGAGCCTTCGTTAATTCTTTTTTTTTTAAACATGTCTTATGTACTAATACATTATTTGTCCTATATACTATCTTAAAAGTAAATACCTGTATAGAACAGCAGTTCAATCCCATGGACTTTTGTCATTTACATATTCAGATATACTATAATAACTTTTTGACATAATTTGTTTTTTATAGCGACTTTAAATTTATTCAATGGTAAATTCTGAGTATCTGTTGGAACCTTATTATAAAAGCGTACACATTGACCCATAAATGTTTTGTGGACTTTGGCTAGACGACAAGCACCAGCAACAAGCTTATCTTTATTTCTCGTATTAATATTATGAACATCACTACTCTTCTTAAATAAGTGTATATTTTTATGAACATACATTAAATTCTCATATATATATTGTGACGGCATTGTCATTATATCAATGTTCCTGAATTTATCTCTTAGTGAAGTTCTAGGTCTCAATTGATAAATCGCGCGAATAGCCCTTTTCTGCAATACAAATACATTGTGCCAGTCGGCAGCGTGTCCCCACAGCAGTATGCCATAGGCCATAATCTAACTAAAGTAAACTAATCTTGCTGTAGCCTCGTCAGAAATACTCCGTATTTTCTTTACAGCATATGCTGCAGAACTTAGCCTTTTCGCCAATTTATCAATGTGAGGACCCCATTGCAATTTATTATCCAGGGTAAAGCCCAAAAATACTGTAGAATCGACAAAATTCAAATTTTCGCCTTTTATTTGTACATTAGTGGGCACTGATCTAACATTTGACAAAGAGAATTTTAAACATTTTGTCTTCTTGCCATTCAGTAATAAATTATTAACCGTAAACCAGTTTACCACTTCTGCAATAGCCTTGTTCACGTCTTCATATGTTAATTGTTGTCTTTTTACTTTAAACACTAAAGATGTATCGTCCGCGAACAAGACAATTTCATGGGTATCTTTTACAAAGTACGGTAAGTCATTTACATAAACAAGAAACAAAAATGGGCCCAAAATAGATCCCTGGGGGACACCCATAGAGACAACAGACCCCATAGATCTCTCTCCGTTCACGTCCTTTATTCCATAATGTTGTAATTTCCTGACCAAAATGTCATGATAAACGCAATCAAAGGCTTTGGATAAATCACAGAAAACCCCTAAGGCATCACGTGATTCCTTTTATTATATTTTATGTCAAGTTTATATTGAATACTCTTATAATTGCAAAATTAAATATATGTCGTTTGATTAATATTAATTTGTAAATTATTATTATGAAGCCAGTCAATACGCCACTAGTATTAAGACGTTTTAAAGCTTGTACTTTAAATCTAAAAATAAAAATTGAATAAATATGATTGCACAAATTCACACAGCGCCATCTAGCCACAAAGTAAAGATCCGCGCCGCGTTCAAGATGGTCGGCGCGCGTTGGTAAACGTACCCGGCGCGGCGCGGGTCGCCGTACATTTTTTACTTGTGATAATGTAGATATGATGTATGTCTTGCAATCAAATTTGTGCTTAAATCAGACTAATAATGAGCAATGTTTATAATTAAGGCGAAGAAAAATGGCCTCCTGCCTTAAGTAATTTATGATAAAGTTTATTAAAAAATAAAAAATAAAATTTTATAGTCTGTTTGGACAGATTATACATATTTCAACACACACTTACAATAATACACAACAAAAACAAAAATAAAATTACATTGCCGTCATTCCCGTCATGCCGGCATTGCCGTGCTGTGACCCTCCCGGTCGATAAAAGGACCACACATAGCATGAGCCGCGGCCGAAGCCGCGGCGCTGGCCTGCCGCGGGTCCCGCGGAGTGAGGTCCGGACCGCTACCCCTACTACAGTAAAGTTTAATAGATACAATAGTATATGCTATAATTATAATTTAAAATGTTATACATAAATATGATGTGTCGGTGTGAAGTGAAGTGATTACCCAGTAACTTGCTCGCTACTCGCCGTTCAGTTTCGCCCGCCAACATCAAGAATGTCGCAAAAAATAAAAATTATAGTTATAAATCGATATACTGTCCAATTAAATGATATGTCCTGTGCAATATTATCCTAGTAGGTATGTCACAATAATGTTCAATAGATAAATAATTTGAAATTTAAATTGAAATTAGAATGTGTAGATAGTTGCTAGGTATTGTGACGAATACCTACAAAAAAAACGAAACTTTCGCGCAAATTTTAATGAATTGTTGTAGTCGGCGACCCGGCGGCGAAATTGTCAATGACCCGGCGGCGCGCTGAGGTAACTCGGCGGTACCCTACCCAACCCCAAAGTAAGCAAAGCTTGTGTTATGGATGTTAGATAACTGATAAACTACTTAAATGCTTTTGTTTTAAATACATAAGTACTTAATATAAATACTACACCCATACCCGTAAGAGAAATAACAATTCATCATTTCAATTTTTGCTCGGCCGGGAATCGAACCTGGGACCTCTGCGTGGCGACCGACATGTTTACCAACTGAACCACTCAGGTCGTCAAAGAAATAATTGTTTAAGGGTTTTGTCACATACTATTAAATAGTTGTCAACAAGAAAATGGCACACTATGCACCATAATTTCTATCGGTGGTATTTCGGCCCATTAATATCTCGATTATGTATGGGATGGTAACACAAAAGAGTTATCGTAATGACGGTCCGTGGTAGTTTTCTACGATTCAATACGTAGAAAACTACCACGGCACGTCACTAGGATGACTCATTTGTGTTATCATCCCTTCCATTCATTGGTCGTCCCCCGCGCCCCGCCGCACCTTGCCCACGTCCAGGACATTTCAACATTGCTATTTATTTAGTGTCGGCTAGTGGTGAGGTGCTCGGACTTCTTGAACCGTGTTGTGCTCGCTGATACTTCTCATCACATTCCAGTCGTGGTCCATTCCGTGACAAATTATTTTCTAAATTGTTGTAAATCGCGAAGAATCAACCACGATGAACAACTTGCCCGTCTCGTCAACTACAATAAACGATCTGCCCGTAGAATTGTTTCGCAACGTGTTCAATAAATTATCTTACAACGACTTAGAGAACTGCAGTCAAGTTTGTTTCCACTGGCAGAACCTGATAGAAGAACTAGGCGAGTGTTTCTGGATGAAGAAGTGCACCCTGGAATACCGGGACGTTTATGAAGACGGTCATCGGACGTCGGGTCTGTCGTGGCGCCAGCTGTACCGTTCCTTACATCGTTGGGAAGACATCAATGAACTCCAAGACTCTTCCAACACGGACCATTTCATTATTCCACATGAGCAGATTGGCACAGTGTGTCTTCTACAACATAATATAATTTGCTATCCGATTCGGCATATGCGGCTATTATGGCCAGACCGTCGTCGGCAGTACCCAAAATATAAAAAATATTTTTATGGTGTTGTGTACTTCGATGTTATGAAACGCAAAATTGTGAATTTTAAACAGTTTGGTGTAAATTTTAGACACTATAGAGAAAATGACGATATTATAGTAATAGAAATAGTCAAAGGAAAGCAGCATACAATCCGAGTATTACCTAAAAGGTGTGATAACGAAGTGACCGAGCAAGTAATATTTGATTTTATGGCGGAGTGTTCGTGGTTCGTGGTAAACAACGACGTGTATTATCAAACTAAGAAAGACAAAGTGATAATGCTCCACAGACTGAGAGTTATACAGAAAGATGGAAAAGTGCGCTTTGAAAATAGTGCATTGGTTCAAAGTAATAAACGTGAAATATTGGCCGTAGTGCATTTCCGCAATACCATACACCTGTTAAAAAGACGCAGCGAGTACAGGATCTACGCAGTGGAAGTCAAAGATAATGCACTAAAAAGATTATTTAGTTGTTATACTTATAACATGTCTGCAAAAGAAATTTTTCAGGCATTTTCAAAATTCGGCTTCTATCTAAACAATCCCGACTTCAACAAAAAGATTTTGAAGATGGACAGTCTCAGGCAACTATCTCAGAAAATAGTCAATTCCGAAGTGGTCATTCCCTACGGACCGCATACCATGACTTTCACCTGCCCCTCACCGTGGATGGTCAAATTCAATATCGCCTCGAATGATGTAACTGCTCGTCCACAATGTTTCCAAATCGAATTCGATCCGTTTAGCTTCACATTTATAGCAGACATGGAACTCATTCAAATCCTAGAATGCGCTGGCGGGCATATCATACTTTTCGGCTACCGTGGTTGCAAAGTATTACTTAATGAAATATACAGTAAATTAATTTTAATATTCATCAAACGTAATATTCATCTATGACTTGTGTAAAATGTGTATTATATTTTGATTTAGGTATGTTTTTGTCATCGTGGCGTGTGCTCTCGAGAACGAGGGCCCGGCGTCCATATATTCTGTAAATGTTCTGTGATATTATAATATAGAAATGTAAAAATATGAATGTGTATTATTTTGATGTAAGGTATCCCGGATTCGAGCAATTGAGAGCCGGTGACCAACCTAATGGTTACAGGTATCGGACTCGTAAGCGACAGGTACCAAACAGAGCCGCCATGTACTATTGACTCTCACTGCTGTGGAGCTGCGCAACACACGGAAAGAGTACATTAATAGTTCCATAGAAAAGAGCGCAAACATAGGTAAATCCTTGTGGAGAATCATTGCATCCGAGACCGGCCGCGATGTCAACAAGACGGGCGCTCTCGATGTGCTGATAAGGGCGTCGGAGGGCGAGACGTCGGAGCAGCGCGCCGCGGCCGCCGCCTGCGCATCGAATCAGTTTTATAATACGTTGACGCTAATACCAACATGTGCGTGCGCCCAGTGCGTAAACTAAGCGCTTACCTACAGGCGCAGGTATTCGAGCTCGAACCTTTCCTTATATCGGATGTTATCAAAGTTATTGAACACATTAAACGTAAGCGAGCGGCCACACAGAAAATACATAAGACACAGACACGTCGCAGACGCGGTGCCCGTTAAATTTACTTTTATACTAAATGTATAGAAACGTCGCGACGCAAATCATACAGAAAAGACAGGGCGCGGACAGGGCGCGGACGCGTCGCAGACACGACTTAAGACGAGGCACGGGCGCGGGCGAGACAGGGGGTGCGGGCGGGGCGCGGGAGCCGGGCCTCGCCCGCAGCGCTTGCTGTCCTTGTCTTGCCTGCGTTCTTGACTGGTCTGCGACGGCGTCTTTTCTGTATGTTTTAAAAAGTCGCGTCCGCGCCCCGTCCGCGACGTGTCTGCGTACTGCTTACGTCTTTTCTGTGTGGCCGCTCGCTAAGGACTCAACGGATATCAATGGTCTTCTTCATGGTCGTTCCCTCACTGCTGAGGATTGTGACATCTTCGGAGTTTGTCAATTGCATGTCTCCATCGGGTTCGATCAATCGCCTGATGTAATACGACGTTGATGGATGTATCCAGTTGTTCGGATATTTGGTCCGCCCATCTCTTCGGACTTCGTCCTCTTGGTCTCTTGCCTTCGACTTTCCCCGTCACCACAAGTCGTTCCAGATTGTTGTTGGGCCTACGGGCGATAGCAGACCTCTGACATTCCAGGTACCGATTCTGTGTTTTATCCGCAGAGAAGGCTTCTTGTTGTCTTCAGTATTAACAACTAACTCGGAAGCCTGATGACTCACTACCGAGTAGTCTTCGGTAGCATATTTCGCACATCCCGACCCGGGAATCAAAAAGCGCCGGGTGTCAGCCGGATCGTCCGACGTACACGCATCTCTATAATTATAATATTTCTAAATAGTGCTACCACGACCCGACGAAACCCCTGATATCCAAGACACAGGTCTCTGACCTACTTTGGTTTCAGAAGTTTCAATGTTTTTTTTTATAAATTGACCTTTTCCATTGAGTTGTCTTGGAGCTAATCGTAGTGGGTTCCCATTACCTTCTACGTCGGTCTGTTTTGGAGGTATTTAGACCCCGTGGTCTCCGTAACCCTTCTTTAGTATGGGTTATTATCCGCCGCCCATTGCTCGGCGTTAGCGTAATTTACGGCTAAAGATGTTTTAGGGCATACGCTCTTCCAGCCTACCCTCCTCCTTTCTCAACCGGGCTTGGGACCGGCTACGGCGGAGATCTTAAAATTATTAAAGTGTGCGATTTACAAGGGTAAAGGTAAACTGTATATTTTAAAAACTTAAGACCTATATCATTAATCCCCATAATAGGTTCTAAAGGTTTCGGACGTTAAATTTGCGACAAATTAATGTTGTATTTTTTTTTTTCTTTACTACAACGTATACAATGTATAATATTATATTATGTCATAATATTTTTATGTTTTATAAAACTAGGTACATTTTTAACATGTTGGATACGTATACATATTTGTGGCGACTGGTGCCTGAACTAGGGAAACCTGTGCTACAGGTCACCAGGTCTCCACCCCAGAGCAAAACTATCTGATTATTATAGAGAACAATTACAAATATGCAAAATAGAAACAGGAAGTATATTCATTTGATAGAAGATATTTTGTAAACTATAAACAATGAGTAAGCTATTTACAATGTACTTCATCAAATGAGAAATAAAAAAAAACCAAGAACATGCAAGGAACAGACTTATAAAATACTGTAATTATCATTATTACTATACTATCATGACACCACCTTGATGAAAAGCGAAACGTAGTTACAAAATTCTGTGACCTCTCCCGTGCGTTCAAGCTCGATAGCCACCCATTGCAGCTTGGGAAGCTGGACCATTACGGAGTTTCAGGTTCAATGTAAAAAACCATCATTCCTAAGGGACCGAACATGCTTACCTTTGTTCTTGGCGCGTCATCGGACTTGCTTGACCTGGGCGACAGCGCGGTTTCTCAGGGTTCCATCATGGGAATCAACTTCTTTTTGATATTGATGAACGACCTAACCACGGCGACCGATGACACTGATATTATCATGTTCGCTGATGATGGATGCGCAATTGTAGCTGCGTATACGATAGGGAAAGTTATGGACGACATATCCGCTTAGTTTTAAACACATTGGACGATTCTAAACGTGGAGAAAACACAAAAAGTGCATTTCTCTCCTAATAAAAAGTCTTACCTAGGGTTGGATGTAGTGTGCGGAAGGCGGCCGGTCCCACAGGTCGACCAGGTCAATTATTTCGGTTTCACGATCGATTCTTGCTTGACGTGGGGCCCCCACATTGGCACCGTTTGTGATCGTCTCTCGTCTCGTATCTCAAAAAAGTTACTACTACTACAAACACTACATTGTCGGCTACGGTTTGGAGCTGCGAGGAACTGCGGCTGAACGTGAGAGAGTGTTCAGATTACAAAAACGTGCCGTTCGAAAAATTGTGTGTTGAAATATTTTTGCCGCCACGGGCCCGGGGGAAGCGGGATAAGGGGATGGCAAAGGATCATAACACAAATGAATTTATGAATGGTGGCGAAAAGGGTCCTCTCATTGTCTTCGCAGTGTGCTAGCCGAATACCTGGGGCATATGCCTGTAGTCGGGTATTGTAATATGTACTTACCTGTATAGCTCGCAAAAACGATGCGCTTGGATACTTTCAATTTGCCACGTGAAAACATTCCGTAGAGTGGTTTTCCCGTTTAAAGCCCACGCTTTGGACTTTAGTCTAAAATTTACATTAAAGGCAGACGAATACCTGACGTGATCACCTATATCAAATTGTTTATTAAGTAGGAAGTAGGAATTTACGCTACCAGAAAAAAAAGCAACTAATTCAAGTTAGATAGGTAAATACATAATAACAAAAGGTCATGGTTTAGCTATAGCTAAATTTCATAAACTGAAACAAGTAATGCATAAATATTCAATTAAGTATCTGTATTAGAACTTCGTGCCTATCACTCGTTGCTATGGAAATTTCGCCACGATCTGTCTTTCGTCGCTGCGCTCGCAGATGTCATAGATCCACCGGCTGCTGGTGCCTATATGTCCCTATCTCCTTTCAAAAGTTATTTTACAAAAGAAACCTGCACCCACAGTAAACTCGAATTAAGCATTATCTAACTGGGAAACTTCATTAATGAAGAATGTCCTTAGTCAATTGGTCTGTTCCACCAAACCTCTACCTCTAGGCGAGATTTATCTATCGATTTGCGTTGTAATGTTGCTAAACTGTAGATAGAGTGCCACGATAACGGCGTCGCAGTTACTGACAAAAAAGTTTTATATCAAAATGGTGGCACTTAGTTCCAGTTTAGGCCACTGGATCAAATTAGTTTGCTGTGGGAAATGGAAAGCAACTGTAATTTTAAGCGATACCTAAGGACTAAGCACAAAGAGTTCTTTACAAATCACATATAAAATAAGTCATCTTCTTATCACTAGCCCAGGTTAAATAGCAAATAATTAATAAAATACAACAATTACATATCTATATTTTTGAGAGAAATATTTACATGATAGAAGTAAATTAAATAATGCTAATACCAATAAGGGGAAAATAACCTTAATTGTAAAATATTATATACAAATAAAAAGTTGCCCCAAGTCCCTTGTTGAAGGAATTGTTCCCAAAAGACTTACTGCATTGTTTCGCCGTATCGCGAGGCTGATCCTTTGGCCAGCCTTTTGGTCGTGCGATGCGTTAACCAGGCGCTTAGAAAACTCTTTTAAGGGAGTATGAGCGTCTGGTCCCCACGACCCAAGCGTTTCTACGCCAAACGGCGCAAATAGATGATCTCGGCTGAAGCCAGCTTATTTACGCCGTTTGAAATTCGTTGTCGAATTACATGTTCATTTTCTTGTTAATCATTTATTATTTTCACAATTTTTAAAACTTACACTACCACTATTACGTAAAAACCGAAGAGGTTTATGCCCGTAATATAGCGAGCGAGTCTTGTGTTTATAAGTTATTAATGTGTTGTGACAACATTTTTTATCTCTATAGATAGTCTTAACTCTAACGCAATATGTAAATAGTTAAGAGCATGCATTATAATTGAACTATTTTGTTGTAATGGGTTAATTTCTAACTTGAGAGTCTTGTGACTGCATTTCTAATCATACTTTTCTTCTTTAGACTTCTTGGGAGAGTATATTTTTAGTTTGTGCTTTAAAACAAAATAATGCATTGGCCGAAAGAAACAAACAAGAGATATTAGCCATTGTGCCTTTCAGTAGTACCATACACCTCCTAAGTATACCATCTAAACTAAACTACTGGATTCACAGAGTAGTGGCAGTATTTATTTACTATTATTATAATATGATGAAACAAGTTATTATTATTACAAGCAATCATCTCATCCGGGTAAAATTATTGGTAAAGACCTGGTAAAGATTGCAGGTACCAGCTGGATGCAGAAGGCACAGGACCGGCCTTTGTGGAAATATCTGGAGGAGGCCTATGCCCAGCAGTGAACGTCTTTCGGCTGAAAATTGTAAATTATAAGAATGACATATTTGATTTTATTAGTAATAATTTATTGAACAATCAATTGTAATGTTACATTGTTATTGTATTTAAAAACAGATGATAAAATTTATAATTTGTGGACAAATTCACACAGCACCATCTAGCCCCAAACTGAGCCCGTACTATGGCTAGATAACTGATAAACTACTTAAATAATTTTAAATACATACATATTATACATAGAACATACAGTATTTTTATTTTAAATAGACATTTTAAATTTGTAATTTTATAAGTATCTTTAGACATTTTAAAGATTTTGTTAATCAATGTTTTCTCAATTATTTTCTAATACGTAAAAGATATAATTCAGTGTGGTAAAATACAGTAAAATAGTGGAGCGTCGGTAGCAGACTGGTTAGGGATCCGACTCATAAGCGAGAGGTACAGGGTTCGAATCTCGCTGCGGCCATGTACCATTGTCTCTTTTCTGAGTTATGTAGTTGAAGACTAGCCGATGCTCTTACGGTGAGGGTAAACAAGATAAAGCCTGCACATGCAGGCGACTGAATGTGTAACCATGATCCAATCTGATTATTATTCTTTTACGTCATAGATAAACCGTAACGACTGATAGTGTGGTGCCCGGCAGAGAAGAATAGCACCAACCTCTAACACTCGTGGGCGTCGTACAATGCGAAAAATGTTTTTGAGGCAAAAGGTCTAGGCCTCCGTAGGTTGGATAATGGACAGCAGCATTTTTCATTGTTATATTTGCAACACTGCGATCTCCAACCCACCTGTCAAGCGTGGAGATGGCAATAACCTCCCCTATTCGTTGGAGAGTCTAAGTCCTGCCGTGGACTATTATGGACTGTGATGATGACGTAATATATATAATTAAAAAAATCTTTAATGCATAAATAACAATATTATCAATAAAGAAAATGTATTATTACTTCGTACCTAATACTCATCTGTTTCAGCTGTAGTATGTTAATTGTTATTTCAATAGTAATTTGCGCGTTGCTGTGGCAACTTCGCCACGATCTGTCACGTTTCGTCGTTGCGCTCACAGATGTCATAGATAATCGACCGGCTGCTGGTGCCTATCTACTTTCACAAGTTATTTAAAAAAAGAGCCTTATCCTTGTTATACCTAACTTACCTAAGTACCTACTCTAGGACCTAGGGTAAGTCATAGCCAGAATCAGTGTCGCCTAGGGCCTATGTGCTTACTTTTTTTGCCATAGGTAGTCTACAGAATAGGTAGGCATCAGTCAGTAGAGTTGTTATTGATATAAAAGCAGATTTTTCTATTACTATATTAACTGTATTGATTAACAGAAACCCCTTTTTGTTTAAAAAACAAAAAGCTCAAAGTACGTATCTCTACGAATTTATTCTTACGATAAGGAGTGAGAACGTCCCTAGCCATATAAAAATTAACCATATCAAAAATTTCTTAAGACAGGAATATCGCTAACGAGGACTATAAAAAATAATCATCATCTTGGCGTTAATATCCCGATTGTACTCTCAAGCACGAGGGCCAAGGGTCCGCCTTGACCAAGATCCAGAATTCGGCAGATCAATTAATTACAGTGAAGCGACTGCCATTTGACCTCCGTGACCCTGCTATCAGGAGAACCTGACCAGGTAACAATTTCAGTTGCCTGAATGTGTAGGTTTCATCACGATGTTTTCTCTTACCGTAAGAGCATCGGTTAGAATTCAACTAATGTACATAACTCAGAAAAGAGTGGCCGCAGCAGGATTCGAACCCAGTACCTCTCGCTTACGAGTTAGATACTCAACCGCTCGGCCACCGATGCCCTAATCTAACGAGAACTAATGATAATAAAATACGTGTTTTCAGGAACGACAGAAATATTATTTTATTACTGAATATGATTAAAATTATTATTTATTACAAACACAATATTTATAGAACTTATAACATACAAGCTAAAACTAAAAGTAACACTAAAACTAATATATATAATAAACAGTTACAATTATAAAGCCATCTACTATTAAACTAAACTTAAGATACACACAACATTTAAGAATAGAAAAAGCATATTACATTAAAATAGAAGGCAAAAATAATAAACACTGCACAAATAAATCATAATAATAAACATACCTACTTACAAACATAAAGTATAACATTACATATAGGAAGAACTTGGATAGGTACAATAGTTGTTGAGACATTCTAAGATTATATTAACAATCAATAGCCTTATGCTTCCATACATTTTAAGATTGTAATAAGTACCTACCCATTTAGTACCTATATGTAAAATATAGAAGAACACTAAATTTATAAAAACGATGGAAGTAAAAAAGAAGAATCGCGATTACTAGACAGTTATCTAGATCGGTACCTACTGGATACCACCTTGGATACCACTATCTGGAGTCTAGATTAGACAAGTACCTAGACTGACTAGCAACACCATTCTTCTGTGCATCAAACGTTTGACGATATCACAAATGCACTTTATCACAATTTCACAGAGCACCCAGTGGCAACAGACGTTATCAATGGTCGATAAAGATCACAACCAGTCTTCGATATTTGACATATGCGAAGTAACTGAGAACGACGATATGCCCGCTTTCACATTCAATTATTTGCACTAGTTCGATCTCTGATAATATAAGGGCCCTGCTCGGTTCGATTTCAAATTTCAGACACAGGGAACGAGTCAAACGAGTACATAAATTGTTCGAGGTGATGTTCATTTTGAGCACACATCTAGGGTAACGTCTGTTGCAACTGAAACTCATCGTATATGGTCCATAGGGAATGACCGCCTTGACGTCGTCAATATTCCGAAACCTTACCTTTAAAATATTTCTACTGAACTCGGCATTGCTCAGATAAAAACCGAATATTGAAAATTCTCGGAAAATATCTTCTGCGGTTATATTGTATCCGACGTAGCTAAATATTTTTTTGAGTGCATTATCTTCTACTGCCACTACATACAGGCATGAGTCAGGGCGTCTCCGTAAGAAGTGCACTGTACTGCCGAAAGGCGCTATGGCCAATATCTCGTGGTCATTACTCTCCGCCAATGCGATATTTTCAAAGCGTATAACACCACGTTCCTGTGTAACTCTCAGTCTGTGAAGCTTTATCACGTTGTTTTCTTTAGTTTGATAATACACGTCGTTGTTTACCACGAACCAAGAACACTCCTCCATGAAATTAAATATAACCTGTTCGGTTACTTTTCGGTCAAACTTTTTATGTAACACACGTAGTATGTGTTTGCTTCCTTCGACTATTTCAATGACTATGATTTCGTCATTTTCCCTGTAATTTTGAAAAGTTACACCAAACTGTCTCATACTAACAATTTTGCGTTCCTTCGTGTTGTAGTAAATGACAGCGTAAAATGATGCTTCGTAAAGTTCGTCATCAGCAACATCTAAGACAAATCGCATTCGTCGTATCGGATAGCACAGTGTATTATTTACTAGAAGACATACCGTACCAATCTGTTCGAAAGGCAAATTTTCTGCGTAGAAGGAGTCTTGGGGTTGAACTATGTCTTCCCAACGATCTAAGGAGCGGCACAGCTGGCGCCACGAAAGACCCGACGTCCGATGACCGTCTTCATAAACGTCTGGGTAATCCCGGGAGCACTTCTTCATCCAGAAACACTCGCCTAACCCTTCAACTAGGTTCTTCCAGTGGACACACACTTCACTGCAGTTCACGATGTCTTTGTATGATAAATAATTAAATACATTGCGAAACATTTCTTCGGGCAAATGATGTATTGTAGTTGATGCTTTGAGTTGATCCATCGTTATTGAGTCGTGGAGTGAATCACAGTAGCAGCAGGATCGAAAGTATCTAGCTTCGTACGTTTTACCACCACGATGTACGCAGCTAAACTAACTAAAATAATACAAGGAATGTTTAAATGTTTTGGACGCTGAAAGCGCAACGGCGCGCAACGCGGGTGATAGCCAATGGGTGCAAAGGAGCAAGACACAAAAAGTTGCAGTGATAAGATCTACAATAGCAAAACGGACCGCCTCTATTGTCTTCGCGCGGTACCTGCGGTCTGACCGACCCTGCGGCACTTGCGGTCTGGGCTGTTGTTCTTAGGTAGGTACTTAAATTATCTACCACGTGACAACGGTTCCGCTTTCATGTTTATAACGGTTTATCCCATGCATAGACTTGAGCCTAGGCTTTCATGTCTAAGCCCTAGGTATGAAGGCAATCAAATAAATAACATGTGCTAGCCCGTACCTGCCATCTGGTTTGTTTTGCACAGGTATAAACTATGTAAGTAGGTACTTTCAATAGTTACAATATATATCCACCACGTAAAAAAATATTCCACATTTGTAACGAATCTGGTTGCATTTAACGCTGCTAAAATACAAGCGTGTTTGTTTTTGCCAAACGAAGTCTATTCTATCTAGACTTTCACACTTTTTTCCATTTCTTAATTACATTGTTGAACAGCGAGGCATTGTTTTTTTAAATCTATAACTATATTGACAAGCTTGGAAATTTGACTGTCCTCCGCAGTTTAGTTCCTAACTTGGCAAAACCATTACTAAGTTGTGGTATTTCAGTATCATGGGTTGTTGGAGACTGCGAGGCCCGCATGGATTGCGTTGCGATCGACGATGCTGATGAAGCTGTCGATGCTGAGATTACCGTTGCTTGCTGTTCTATTTAGTCACCAGCAGCCAAGTCTTTACTAGAAGTTCTGCCAAGGATTAAGGACTGCTCTTAGCGCCTGTGGAAATTATAAGAGCAAAAGTGTTTTCGTACGAATTTGCGATTACTTTATATAAAGTATATTTTGAATAAAACGTATCTATAATAACATAAAATATATTTTTATGTAGGTATTGTAAGTGTATTGTGTAGTAGCGTCGGTAGCCGTGAGGTTAGAGTTCCCAACCCATAAGCGGGAGTTAGCGGGCTCCAATCCCGCTGCAGCCATGTACCAATGCCTCTTTTATGAGTTATGTTGTTTAAGACTAGCTGATGCTCTTACGGTGAGGGTAAACATCGTGATAACACAATCTTGCACATTCAGGCGACTGAATATGTAAACATGATCCAATCTGGTCAGGTTCTCCTGGTAGCAGGGTCATGGCGGTCAGATGGCAGTTGCATTACATGAACTGCCAAATCCTGCGTCACGGTAAAGGTAGAACTCGGGCCCTTTACGTAATGGATAAACCGTAAGTACTGACCATGTGGTGTCCGGCAGAGTAAACTAGCACCAACCTCTTACACTCGTGGGTGTCTTACAAGACGAAAAATGTTTCCTAAGCAAAAGATATGGAGTCTTTGTAAGATGATAAATTGACAGCAGCGTTTTCCATTGTTATATATACAACACTGCGATCTCTAACCCACCTGTAAAGCGTGGAGATTATGGCAATAACCTTCCCAATTCATGGAAGAGGCCCTAAGTCCTGTAGTGGACTGTTATAGGTTGTGATAATGACGTAATAGATATATTTTGAAAAAATCTGCAATACATAAATAACAATGTTATCAATAAAGTACATGTATTACTACTTCGTGCCTATTACTATGATATATTATTTTAATATTAATTTGCGCGTTATAAAATAGACAATCTGTCACGTTTCGTCGTTCCGCTCACAGTTGTCATTGATAATAATCGACCAGCTGCTGGTGCCTATCTACTTTCACATGTTATTTAACAAACGGGACTTATTCTTGTTATACCTAAGTTAAATAAGTACCTACTCTACTACCTAGGGTAAGTGATGACTATAATCAGTCTCACCCTTAGGTGAGACTGATTATATATTATATATAGGCCTTAGCCTATGTGCTTGCTTTTTTGCCATCGATAGTCTACAGAATACGTAGGTATCTAGTCAGTAGAGTGGGCATTGAAATTAAAACAGATTATTTTATTAAATATATCGATTTCCCGAACCCCCTTTGTCTTTATAAAGCAAAGTATGTATGTCTACGAATTTATACTTACGGTGAGGAGTGAGAGCGTCCCTAGCTATATGAAAATAAACCATATCATAAATTACTTAAGGCAGGAATATCGCTAACGAGAACTATAAAAAATAACAATTATCTTGGCGTTTATAATCCCGATTGTGCTCTCGAGCACGAGGGCCCGGGTCTGCCTTGACCATGATCCAAGATTTGGCAGATCAATTAATTACAGTGAAGCGACTGCCAACAGACCTCCGTGACCCTGCTATCAGGAGAACCTGACCAGGTTGGATCATGGTATTAATTTCAGTTGCCTGAATGTGTAGGTTTCATCACGATGTTTTCCCTCACCGTAAGTGCATCGGTTAGAATTCAACTAATGTAAATAACTCAGAAAAGAGTGGCCACAGAAAGATTCGAACCCGGTACGCTTTCGAGTCGGGCACGTGGCTCGAAATGTCTTAACACGATAATAATATTTTGTTTGAGTAGTTTTTGGACATCTCTAGCATCTCAACAAAACACCCGAAATCCAAGCCTAACATAACCTTTTGCTAGGCCATGCCGCCCACTTTTCAATAAGTTTTGTGAGCTTGCATGGTGACTTTTTGGCACTCTAGAATAAACAAGCCTCATCTTATTCATAGTACATCTTGGGTAAATACTTTTAGCAGTAGCGAATAAGTTTTGATTACTTATGACGAACTAAGCTATTTTGAAAATATAGAGACATGGAAGAGTTAATATATTTAGTTGTTTGAATACCGAATTGCAAGCCTCCAAAGGCGGCAAACCACAAATTGCACGCACACATTTCTTTTGAGCTATGAAGGCTCATTGGAAATCAGTAGAATTTCCCCATAGAATGAGACTATACCTCAGAGTCGAATTAACGTAGCCGTGATATGCAGCCATAAAGTACTAAGCATTGATATTTTTGTATTCGGTATAATACTTCAATATATTTATTGAGTTTGTCACACTTTTTATCAAGGTTAGGCCTTCCAGTTACATGTTTTATCAAGAATGAAAACCTAGGAATGTTGTGTTGTCTACTTCTTTAATTATTTCATTATTTTGTTTTATGTCAAGTTAATATTGAATACTATTATGATTGCAAAATTGAATATATGTTGTTTTATTAATATTAATTTGTAAATTATTATTATGAAACCAGTCAATACGCCACTAGTATCAAGTCGTTTTAAAGCTTGTAATTTAAATCTAAAAATAAAATTTAATAAATATGCTTGGAATTGTTTTTTTACTTGTGATTATGTAGTTAGGAAACACATTCTTGCAATCAAATTAGTACTTAAATCAGACTAATTATGAGCAATGTTTATAATTGTAATGAATAAAAATGGTCTTATTCAGTTTTTCGGGATTTAAACACGATCTCTTCATCCCAAGTCTAGGTAGTCTAGGGAGTCTAGAATAACCCAGCAACAGAAAAAAACTCTTTTACTAAGTCTTCTAAATAATGTTCGGCTTAAATTTTAATGTCACTGACCAATCTTAGTGAGCATCTCGATTATAGGTGCATGGTTACAACAGTGTAACAAGTTTTGGATCATTATAAGCACCCTGTGTCAGCGAGTCAGTGACGCCGTCTTTAAACGTGACATTATTAATTATGTATTTATGGGACCTATGTACCTTTTTTTTTTTTAAGAGGGGAATCTTCGAAAGATACCACGTCACGCGGGGGAATGACGGTGGACATGTGGGATTGCCCGAAAAGGACCCTACCCACTAAAACCTCTCTATGTAACGATAGCCGCTTTTTAACGGAACTCTAAAGGACCTCATAGATAGTTTTCGCTATGGTGTTCCAGTGTAAACCCAAGCAGTGTTGGGTCAGCTAACACATACAGGAAACGTCCTGATACACTAGGACATCTCCCAGCCATGTGGAACCGTGCAATGCAGGGAAAGAGGGACCTATGTACCTGAAATAAATGACATTTAATTTTAATTTAATTTAATATGCTTGGGACTTGCTGACTCGCTTGTTTGGGACTTGCTGGGCTTGGTAGGTTGCTAGGCAACAATTTAAATAAATAAATCATTTATTATTCACTGGACGCTACAACAAAGCATTGAAAAAAAAAAACAAAGTTATGATCTGTTTATTCTGACTTGTCTTATTTGGTGAACAAACAATGCCCAAAATCACGACTTGCCGTATTAATTACGCTACGTATATTGTGTATAAATGTCTTGAATTATACAAGAAATACATAGCATGTGAATTTCAACGACTACTGCTGCACATTATCCATTTAATACATAATTTGCTAAACCAAATAGGAATAGTCAGTTTGGACAGATTATACATATTTCAACACACACTTACACACTGAATAATACACAACAAAATCAAAAATAAAATAACATAATTATTAAAACTACTTAAAAAACTTGGCATTGCCGTGCTGTGCCGTGCGACCCTCCCGGTCGATAAAAGGACTACACTCAGCATGAGCCGCGGCCGAAGCCGAGCCGCTGGTCTGCCGCGGGTCCCGCGGAGTGAGGTCCGTACCGCTACCCCTACTACGTGCGTTTCGCTTTGTACCACAGTAAAGTTTAATGGATACAATAGTATACTATAATTATAATTTAAAATGTTATACATAAATATGATGTGTCGGTGTGAAGTGAAGTGATTACCCAGTAACTTGCTCACTACTCGCCATTCAGTTTCACCCGCCAACATCAAGAATGTCGTAAAATTCTCATTCTGTCATAATTTCTATCGGTGGTATTTCGAGGTGACGTTCCGGACCACGGAACGTCACTAGGATGACTCTTTTGTGTTATCATACCTTGCATTCATTGGTCGTCCCCCGCGCCCCGCCGCACCTTGCCCACGTCCAAGACATTTCAACATTACTATTTATTTAGTGTCGGCTAGTGGTGAGGTGCTCGGACTTCTTGAACCGTGTTGTGCTCGCTGATACTTCCAATCACATTCCAGTCGTGGTCCATTACGTGACAAATTAGTTTCTAAATTGTTGTAAAGCGCGGAGAATCAACCACGATGAACAACTTGCCCGTCTCGTCAACTACAATAAACGATCTGCCCGTAGAAATGTTTCGCAACGTGTTCAATAAATTATCTTACAACGACTTAGAGAACTGCAGTAAAGTTTGTGTCCACTGGCAGAACCTGATAGAAGAGCTAGGCGAGTGTTTCTGGATGAAGAAGTGCTCCCTGGAATACCGGGACGTTTATGAAGACGGTCATCGGACGTCGGGTCTGTCGTGGCGCCAGCTGTGCCGTTCCTTACATCGTTGGGGAGACATCAATGAACTTCAAGACTCTTCCAACACGGACCATTTTATTATTCCACATGAGCAGATTGGCACAGTGTGTCTTCTACAAAATAATATAATTTGCTATCCGATTCGGCATATGCGGCTATTATGGTCAGACCGTCGTCGGCAGTACCCAAAATATAAAAAATATTTTTATGCTGTTGTGTACTTCGATGTTATGAAACGCAAAATAGTGAATAATAAACAGTTTGGTGTAAATTTTAGAAACTATAGAGAAAATGACGATATTATAGTACTAGAAATAGTCAAAGGAAAGCAGCACACACTCAGAGTATTACCTAAAAGGTGTGATAACGAAGTGACCGAGCAAGTGATATTTGATTTTATGGCGGAGTGTTCGTGGTTCGTGGTAAACAACGACGTGTATTATCAAACTAAGGAAGACAAAGTGATAATGCTCCACAGACTGAGAGTTATACAGAAAGATGGAAAAGTGCGCTTTGAAAATAG
Source organism: Blastobasis lacticolella (assembly GCA_905147135.1). NCBI lineage: Eukaryota > Metazoa > Arthropoda > Insecta > Lepidoptera > Blastobasidae > Blastobasis > Blastobasis lacticolella. The sequence goes on from LR990067.1 coordinate 4,386,472, forward strand.
TGCATTGGCTCAAAGTAATAAACGCGAAATATTGGCCGTAGTGCATTTCCGTAATACCATACACCTGTTAAAAAGACGCAGCGAGTACAGGATCTACGCAGTGGAAGTCAAAGATAGTGCACTAAAAAGATTATTTAGTTGTTATACTTATAACATGTCTGCAAAAGAAATTTTTCAGGCATTTTCAAAATTCGGCTTCTATCTGAACAATCCCGACTTCAACAAAAAGATTTTGAAGATGGACAGTCTCAGGCAACTAACTCAGAAAAAAGTCAATTTCGAAGTGGTCATTCCCTACGGACCGCATACGATGACTTTCACCTGCCCCTTACCGTGGATGGTCAAATTTAAAATCGCCTCGAATGATGTAACTGCTCGTCCACAATGTTTCCAAATCGAATTCGATCCGTTCAGCTTCACATGTATAGCAGACGTGGAACTCATTCAAATCCTAGAATGCGCTGGCGGGCATATCATACTGTTCGGCTACCGTGGTTGCAAAGTATTACTTAATGAAATATACAGTAAATTAATTTTAATATTTATCAAAAGTAAGTAGTGTAGCGTACGTAGCGAAGAAATTTTTTTTACAACACAGGTGGCAAACAAGCTGACGGCCTGTCTGATGGAAAGCAGTCATCTCAGCCTATGGACGTTTGCAATACCCACCACCCACGCGTTTCCGAACCCGTAAAAAGCTTTTTACCACTTTCTTGAAGAACTCCATGTTGCACTTTCCAGGACAAACCTCTCCAGGTAGTTCATTCGACAACCTTAGAGTGCGCGGTAGAAGTTCCTTTGGAACCGCATCGTTCACGACCAATTTGACACTAAGTGTGAGGGTGAACTCCCTGTCGGTGGCGAGCGGTGCGATAATAGAATATATGCTTTATCTAAAATAGGATGATAATTTTGACAACTAATTATTCTTGGTCCTTGGCGAACGCCTATGAAGTTCCGTTTTTTTTTCCGGTTAAATATACTACGGATAATGTCGTACTTAATTGACAGGTACCGCCCCTTTAGTGAAGTGCCATGAATAACGAATCACAAAAGACAATCGAAAATCGGTATTAAAAGAAAATAATTGAACAATTAAAATTAACATGTAGGTAATTTTATTATTTTTAGTAACTAAATAGATTTAACGATTTTATAGCACCCCATCCCGACTGTGAACTGTCAAAATTATCATCTTATATTTGATAAAGTATAGCTGTAGGCATCATGTCCAACAGTTCTTCAGAACAAACACCGTTGTACAAGTGGTAAAACACACAAAGTAATTTCTCGCATCCTCGAATATTTGACACCGAGGGACACTATCCGGCTGTGACTTATATTTTGTTTAAAATGTGTATTATATTTTGATTTAGGTATGTTTTTGTCATCGTGGCGTTAATGACCCGGTTGTGCTCTCGAAAACGAGGCCGCATAATCTGTAAATGTTCTGTGATATTATAAAATAGAAATGTAAACATATTATTGTGTATTATTTTGATGTAAGGTAACCCGGATACGATAAATTAAGCGTCGGTGACCAACCTAATGGTTACAGGTTTCGGACTCGTAAGCGACAGGTACCGACTTCGGACCCCAGAGCCGCCATGTACCATTCCATATACCATCTCACTTCGGAGCTGCGCAACACACGGAAAGAGTACATTAATAGTTCCATAGAAAAGAGCGCAAACATAGGTAAAACCTTGTGGAGAATCATTGCATCCGAGACCGGCCGCGATGTCAAAAAGACGGACTCTCGAGATGAGCTGATAAGGGCGAGACGGCGGAGCTACGGGCCGCGGCCGCCGCCTGCGCGTTGAATCAGTTTTATAATACTTTGACGCTTATACCAATGCGTGAGTGCGGCCAGTGCCTAAACAAAGCGCTTACCTATTGAGGTAAATACATGGTTAAGAAAGCGCAGGTATTCGAGCTCGAACCGTTTCTTATATCGGATGTTATTAAAGTTATTGAACACATTAATCGTAAGGACTCAACGGATATCAACGATTTGTCGACTCGATTGTTGAACCTGTTATCTCCTTCAGTTATCGACATATTTTGTAAACTATTCAACGTGTGCGTATGCCACGTTGAGTACTACGAAAATCTAAAATGATTAAAGTGCTGCCTATTAACAAGGGTAAAGGTGAACAGCAAATGTTAAAAAACTTTAGACCTGTATCAGTGATCCCCATAGTACCTAAAGGTTTCTAACGTTTAATTAGCGACAAATTAATGTTGTATTTTAATAAATATAATTTACAATCTAGGCCGCTCAACAATAGAAGCTGTGCGTGACGTCATGACATCATGACACCACCTTGATGAAAAGCGACACGTAGCCGCAAAATTCTGTGACCTCTCCCGTGCGTTCGAGCTCTTTAGCCACCCGAAGCTGCGAAGCTTGCGAAGCTGGACCATTACGGAGTTTCAGGTCCAATGTAAGAAACCATCATTCCTAAGGGACCGAAAACAGCTGCTGCTTACCTCTGTGCTTGGCGCGTCATCGGACTTGCTCGACCTGGGCGACAGCGCGGTTCCTCAGGGTTCCATCATGGGAATCAACTTCTTTTTTATCTTGATGAACGACCTAACCACAGTGACCGATGACACTGATATTATCTTGTTCGCTGATGATGGATGCGCAATTGTAGCTGCGGATACCTTTGAAAAATTGAAAACAAAGATAGGGAAAGTTATGGACGACATATCCGGTTAGCTTTCCACACATTGGACGATTCTAAACGTAGAGAAAACACAAATAGTGCATTTCTCTCCTAATAAAAAGACTTACCCAGACCAGATCAATTATTTCGGTTTCACGATCGATTCTTGCTTGACGTGGGGCCCCCACATTGGCACCGTTTGTAATCGTCTCTCGTCCCCCTGCTTCGCGCTTAAAATACCACGTCCGAGCCTAAATGAGCCTAATCTCAAAAAGTTACTACTACTTCCATTACATTCTCGGCTACGGTTTGGAGCTGCGGGGAACTGCGGCTGAACGTGTGAAAGTGTTCAGATTACAAAACGTGCCGTCCGAATAATTGCGGGTATAAAGTGGGACCACCCGGCAAAAGAATATTACAACGAACAAAAATTCTAACGCTACCCTCCCTGTATGTACCTACTAAAAATTGCCAATTATGTGCGAGACAACCAAAAATCGTTTACGACTCGCGCTCAATCGCACAACCGCGAAATAAAACGCAAAAACGAATTGCGCTCCCAACACAATTAGTAAAATCCAATAAATGATTGCACACAATCGGTACTAGGGTACCTATACAACATGATACCAACTGAAATCATAAACGCAGCCAGTGATGAGTCGTGTACCTATGTCCCAGCTGAAACGAAAACTAACTCTCGCGATCGGACGCGGGTGACGGCGGGCGGCGCGGCCCGCGGGCACCTCGCTGCTGGCAGCCGCTGCTGGTAGTACAGCCGGCTCCACACGGCACCAACTTAAGCATAAGTTGGTGTCGTGTGGATCCGGCTTAACTCATTGCCGGGGCCGCTGACGCTGGGGCGGGTTGGCCCTCGCAACTTTCACTTGTTACACAAGTTGACACAACACGTGAATCTGCCCCACAAACTTGTAAAATAAATAAACTCCACAACCAAGCTAGACACTACCTAGGTCAATGTCCCGATTATCGTGGCAAATTCAAAGTATTCAAGCGCATAGTTTTTGCGAGCTATACAGGTAAGTACATATTACAATACCCGACTACAGGCATATGCCCCAGGTATCCGGCTAGCACACTGCGAAGACAATGAGAGGACCCTTTTCGCCACCATTCATAAATTCATTTGTGTTATGATCGTCGCTGGAGATGTCGACACTGAGGATATGTATGCTCTTAGAGATGGCAAGCAGTGTATCTTGGAACTGTGGAGCTACAACGAATAGAGTTTTCTTGGCAGTGAACGCGCATACTTGTGTCTTAGTGTGGTTAAATTGAACTAGATTTAGTCGTCCTTAATTGGAGATTCTAGATAAAGTACTCTCGATTTTAGACACAAGTACTTCGCGACTTTCCTCCACTATGGCACGACCCGTATAAAATGCGTCGCCAGTACTGTCATCCTCAATGGAACTGCCGAAGTTGCACACATTTTCTGAGTTTTCCTTCGCATCTATTTCTTGAGTGGCAGTGGGTAGTGCACATACCTCGCAGAACAGATAGCCGATGGGGATGAAAAGTATTCAAGTGCTGTTTGTCTGCCGTTTAACATAAAAAAAAAGTGGCGACTACGTACTGGAATACACTACGTGGGCCTCCCACAAGGTGGATCGACGATCTGGTAAATAAAGTCCATTCGAAAGCTCTTGGCGCCTGTGGAAATTATAAGAGCAAAAGTGTTTGCGTACGAATTTGTGTATATTTTATATTAGGTATATTTTTATTTTAAATAATCAATTCTAAATTCCACATGAAGGGGATGATACAAGGGTACACATTTCCATTAAATATATATTTTCAAAACATAGGTATTTCGAGTGTTTTGTGTAAGAGCGTCGGTGGCCGAGCGGTTAAGGTATCCGACTCATAAGCGAGCGCTATTTCTGGGGAAAGCCATTGCCCAGCAGTGGGTGTCTTCCAGATGATATGATGTATTCCGCTGGTACTTGTCATGTTCATATTTATATGGTATTAGACGGGACTGACACGCGACGTACCTGTTTAAATTATATGTGTAAAGAACAAGAGTTTTTAAAACAAACTCTTTCAAATCTTCTCATTTTCAAAAGTTATTTAAAATATTTGACCAAAGACATAAAAACACACGCTATGTATTGTCCAATAGTGAACATTTTTTATTGGTCTGCCGATGCGAGCGTGACTCTTGAATAAATTACGATTGAGAGGAGATTCTGTGCTGAAAACAAACTGCTGAAACTGCGGATGATACTATATCATTCATTATTAGTTTCCAATGTTACAGTACGACTGGCGCACGTCAAACCTGGGCTTGCCAACTTCAAATAACAAATTTGCGAAGAATACTAATTTTAAACCCTTGTCTCGACAAGGGTTTAAAAAGCGGGATCCAACTAATTTTGTTACAAAAACGTCAACGTTTTCGTTGCAAATCAGGATATGAAGTAAACTAAAATACTTTGTAAGATTAATAATAGGACCTTTTTCGCGGAGAGTAGTATAAAAATATTCATTTTGGCGTTAATATCCCGGTTGTGCTCTCGAGCACGAGGGCCCGAGGACCGCCTTGATTAAGATCCAGGGTTGACGATCAGGTAATTGTAATTACTGTAGTGGAGCGACTAGCATCTGACTTCCGTTACCCTGCTGCCAGGGGAACCCGATCAGATTGAATCATGGTTATAAATTTAGTTGCCTGAATTTCGCGGAGTGTAGTACAGTTTGATTATCTCAAGAAATGAGAGCGATGAGTGACGCGGTTAACAACTAAGGTTACTCATTCAGCGCTGAAACATTTTTGCCGCCACGGGCCCGGGGAAAGCGGGAGAAGGGGATGGCAAAAGGATCGTATCACAAATGCATTGATGAATGGTGGCGAAAAGGGTCCTCTCATTGTCTTGGCAGTGTGCTAGCCAGATAAAAATAATAATAATCATCTTGGCGTTAATGTCCCGGTTGTGCTCTCACGCACGAGGGCCCTGGTCATGACCTCCACCTCCGCCTTGACCATGATCCAGGATTCGGCAAGTCAGGTAATTACTGTGGAGCGACTGCCATCTGACCTCCATGACCCTGCTACCAGGGGAACCTGACCAGATTGGATCATAGTTACACATCCAGTCGCCTGAATGTGCAGGTTTCATCACGATGTTTTCCCTCACCGTAAGAGCATCGGTTAGTATTCAATTAATGTACATAAGTAAGAAAACAGTCATTGCTACATGACTGCAGTGGGATTCGTACCCAGTATCTCAGCTTACGAGTTGGATACTCAACCGCTCAGCAACCGATGCCCTTTTCCCGGAGTGTAGTACAGTGGAATTATCTCAGGAAATGCAGGCGAGCGATGTGCGACGCGGTCAACAACAAAACTTACTCAGCGTTGAAATATTTTTGCCGCCACGGGCCCGGGGGATGCGGGATAGGGGGATGGCAAAGGATCATAACACAAATGAATTAATGAATGGTGGCGAAAAGGGTCCGCTCATTGTCTTGGCAGTGTGCTAGCCGGATACCTGTGGCATACTATACCTGCGGTCGGGTATTGTAATATGTACTTACCTGTATAGCTCGCAAAAACTATGCGCTTAGATACTTTAAATTTGCCACGTGAAAACATTCCCGAGAGTGGTTTTACCGTTTAAAGCCCACGTTTTGGACTTTAGTCTAAAATTCACATTGAAGGCAGACGAATACCTGACGTGATTACCTATATCAAATTGTTTATTAAGTAGGAAGTAGGATTTACACTAACAGAAAAAAAAGTAACAAATTCAAGTTAGATAGGTAAATACATAATAACAAAATGTAATGGTTAGATTAGCTATAGCTAGCTAAATAAAAGCTTATTAGTTTCATAAACTGAAAAAAGTAATGCATAAATATTCAATCAAGTATCTGTATCAGAACTTCGTGCCTATCACTCGTTGCTATGGCAACTTCGCCACGATCTGTCTTTCGTCGCTGCGTTCGCAGATGTCATAGATAATCCACCGGCTGCTGGTCCCCTTCCCTTGTTGAAGGAATTGTTCCCAAAAGACTTACTGCATTGTTTCGCCGTATCGCGAGGCTGATCCTTTGGCCAGCCTTTTGGTTGTGCGAAGCGTTAACCAGGCGCTTAGAAAACTCTTTGAAGGGAGTATGAGCGTCTGGTCCCCACGGCCCAAGCGTTTCTACGCCAAAAGGCGCAAATAGATAATCTCGGCTGAAACCAGCTTAATCGCGCCTTTTTAAATTTTCTGTCGATGTTACATGTTCATTTTCTTGTTAATCACTTACTATTTCACAATTTTTAAAACTTACTCGACCTTTATTTACGTAAAAACCGAAGAGGTTTATGCCCGTAATATAGCGAGCGAGTCTTGTGTTTATAAGTTATTAATGTGTTGTGACAACATTTTTTATTCCTATAGATAGTCTTAACTCTAACGCAATATGTAAATAGTTAAAAGCATGCATTATAATTTCACTATTTTGTTGTAATGGGTTAATTCCCAACTTGAGAGTCTTGTGACTGCATTTTCAATCATACTTTTCTTCGTTAGAGTTCTTGGGAGAAGTATATTTTTAGTTTGTGCTTTAAAACAAAATAATGCATTGGCCGAAATTAGCCATTGTGCCTTTCAGTAGTACCATACACCTCCTAAGTATACCGTCTAAACTAAACTCCTGGATTCACAGAGTAGTGGCAGTATTTATTTACTATTATTATAATATGATGGACCAAGTTATTATTTTTAGAAGCAATCATCTCATCCGGGTAAAATTTTTGGTAAAGACCTGGTAAAGAATGCAGGTACCAGCTGGATGCAGAAGGCACAGGACCGGTCTTTGTGGAGATCTCTGGAGGAGGCCTATGCCCAGCGGTAAACGTCTTTCGGCTGAAAATTGTAAATTATAAGGATGACATGTTTGCTTTATTAGTAATAATTTATTGAACTTTCAATTGTAATGTTATTTTGTTATTGTATTTAAAAACAGATGATAAAATTTATAATTTGTGGACAAATTCACACAGCACCATCTAGCGCCAAACTAAGCCCGTACTATGGCTAGATAACTGATATACTACTTAAATAATTTTAAATACATAATTATTATACATAGAACATACAGTATTTTTATTTTAAATAGACATTTAAAATATTAAATTTGTAATTTTATAAGTATCTTATGACATTTTAAAGATTTTGTTAATCAATGTTTTCTCAATTATTTTCTAATACGTAAAAGATATATTTCAGTGTGGTAAAATACAGTAAAATAGTGGAGCGTCGGTAGCACACTGGTTAGGGATCCGACTCATAAGCGAGAGGTACAGGGTTCGAATCTCGCTGCGACCATGTACCATTGTCTCTTTTCTGAGTTATGTAGTTGAAGACTAGCCGATGCTCTTACGGTGAGGGTAAACAAGATAAAGCCTGCACATGCAGGCGACTGAATGTGTAACCATGATCCAATCTGATTATTATTCTTTTACGTAATAGATAAACCGTAACGACTGATCGTGTGGTGCCCGGCAGAGAAGAATAGCACCAACCCCTAACACTCGTGGGCGTCGTACAAAGCGAAAAATGTTTTTGAGGCAAAAAGTCTAGGCCTCCGTAGGTTGGATAATGGACAGCAGCATTTTTCATTTTTAGATTTGCAACATTGCGATCTCCAACCCACCTGTCAAGCGTGGAGATGGCAATAACCTCCCCTATTCGTTGGAGAGTCTAAGTCCTGCAGTGGACTGTTATGGACTGTGATGATGACGTAATACATATAATTAAAAAAATCTTTTATGCATAAAAAACAATGTTATCAATAAAGTAAATGTATTACTACTTCGTACCTAATACTCATCTGTTTCAGCTGTAGTATGTTAATTGTTATTTCAATAGTAATTTGCGCGTTGCTGTGGCAACTTCGCCACGATCTGTCACGTTTCGTCGTTGCGCTCACAGATGTCATAGATAATCGACCGGCTGCTGGTGCCTATCTACTTTCACAAGTTATTTAACAAAAGAGCCTTATCCTTTTTATACCTTAGTTACCTAAGTATCTACTCTAGGACCTAGGGTAAGTCATAGCCAGAATCAGTGTCGCCTCGGGCCTATATGCTTACTTATTTTGCCATAGGTAGTCTACAGAATAGGTAGGCATCAGTCAGTAGAGTTGTCGATTGTACTCTCGAGCACGAGGGCCTAGGGTCCGCCTTGACCAAGATCCAGAATTCGGCAGATCAATTAATTACAGTGAAGCGACTGTCATTTGACCTCCGTGACCCTGCCATCAGGAGAACCTGACCAGGTAACAATTTCAGATGCCTGAATGTGTAGGTTTCATCACGATGTTTTCTCTCACCGTAAGAGCATCAGTTAGAATTCAACTAATGTACATAACTCAGAAAAGAGTAGCCGCAGTAGGATTCGAACCCGGTACCTCTCGCTTACAAGTTGGATACTCAACCGCTCGGCCACCGACACCCTAAGGCTAACGAGAACTAATGATAATAAAATACGTGTTTTAAGTAAAATATTATTTTATTTCTGAACATGATTAAAATTATTATTTATTACAAACAAAATATTTATAGAACTATATCATACAAGCTAAAACTAAAAGTAACACTAAAACTAAAATATAGAATAATAAACAGTTACAATTATGAAGCTATCTACTATTAAACTAAACTTAAGATACACACAACATTTAAGAATAGAAAAAGCATATTACATTAAAATAGAAGCCAAAAAAACAAACACTGCACAAATATATCATAATAATATCCATACCTACTTACAAACATAAAGTATAACATTACATATAGGAAGAACTTGGATAGGTACAATAGTTGTTGAGACATTCTAAGATTATATTAACAATCAATAGCCTTATGCTTCCATACATTTTAAGATTGTAATAAGTACCTACCCATTTAGTACCTATATGTAAAATATAGAAGAACACTAAATTTATAAAAACGATGGAAGTAAAAAAGAAGAATCGCGATTACTAGACAGTTATCTAGATCGGTACCTACTGGATACCACCTTGGATACCACTATCTGGAGTCTAGATTAGACAAGTACCTAGACTGACTAGCAACACCATTCTTCTGTGCATCAAACGTTTGACGATATCACAAATGCACTTTATCACAATTTCACAGAGCACCCAGTGGCAACAGACGTTATCAATGGTCGATAAAGATCACAACCAGTCTTCGATATTTGACATATGCAAAGTAACTGAGAACGACGATATGCCCTCTTTCACATTCAATTATTTGCACTAGTTCGATCTCTGATAATATAAGGGCCCTGCTCGGTTCGATTTCAAATTTCAGACACAGGGAACGAGTACATAAATTGTTCGAGGTGATATTCATTTTGAGCACACATCTAGGGTAACGTCTGTTGCAACTGAAACTCATCGTATACGGTCCATAGGGAATGACTGCCTCGACGTCGTCAATATTCCGAAACCTTACCTTTAAAATCTTTCTACTGAACTCGGCATTGCTCAGATTAAAACCGAATCTTGAAAATACTCGGAAAATATCTTCTGCGGTTATATTGTATCCGACGTAGCTAAATATTATCTTGAGTGCATTATCTTCTACTGCCACTACATACAGGCATAAGTCAGGGCGTCTCCGTAAGAAGTGCACTGTACTGCCGAAAGGCGCTATGGCCAATATCTCGTGGTCATTACTCTCCGCCAATGCGATATTTTCAAAGCATGTAACACCACGTTCCTGTGTAACTCTCAGTCTGTGAAGCTTTATCACGTTGTTTTCTTTAGTTTGATAATACACGTCGTTGTTTACCACGAACCAAGAACACTCCTCCATGAAATTAAATATAACCTGTTCGGTTACTTTTCGGTCAAACTTTTTATGTAACACACGTAGTATGTGTTTGCTACCTTCGACTATTTCAATGCCTATGATTTCGTCATTTTCCCTGTAATTTTGAAAAGTTACACCAAACTGTCTCATATTTACAATTTTGCGTTCCTTCGTGTTGTAGTAAATGACAGCGTAAAATAATGCTTCGTAAAGTTCGTCCTCAGCAATATCTGAGTCAAATCGCATTCGTCGTATCGGATAGCTTAGTATGTTATTTACTAGAAGACATACCGTACCAATCTGTTCGAAAGGCAAATTTTCTGCGTAGGAGGAGTCTTGGTTTTGATCTATGTCTTCCCAACGAACTATGGAGCGGCACAGCTGGCGCCATGAAAGACCCGACGTCCGATGACCGTCTTCATAAACGTCTGGGTAATCCCGGGAGCACTTCTTCATCCAGAAACAGTCACCTAACCCTTCAACTAGGTTCTTCCAGTGGACACACACTTCACTGCAGTTCACGATGTCTTTGTATGATAAATAATTAAATACATTGCGAAACATTTCTTCGGGCAAATGATTTATTGTAGTTGATGCTTTGAGTTGATCCATCGTTATTGAGTCGTGGAGTGAATCACAGTGGCAACAGGATCGAAAGTATCTAGCTTGGTACGTTCTACGAGTACGATGCACGCAGCTAAACTAACTAAAATAATACAAGCAATGTTTAAATGTTTTGGACGCTGAAAGCGCGACAGCGCGCGACGCGGGGGATAGCCAATGGGTGCAAAGGAGCAAGACACAAAAAGTTGCAGTGATAAGTTCTACAATAGCAAAACGGACCGCCTCTATTGTCTTCGCGCGGTACCTGCGGTCTGACCGACCCTGCGGCACCTGCGGTCTGGGCTGTTGTTCTTAGGTAGGTACTTAAATTATCTACCACGTGACAACGGTTCCGCTTTCATGTTCATAACGGTTTATCCCATGCCTAGACTTGAGCCTAGGCTATTCATGTCTAAACCCTAGATATGAAGGCAATCAAATAAATAACATGTGCTAACCCGTACCTGCCATCTGGTTTGTTTTGCACAGGTATAAAGTATGTAAGTAGGTACTTTGAATAGTTACAATATATGTCCACCACGTAAAAACCATATTCCACATTTGAAGCGAATCTGGTTGCATTTAACGCTGCTAAAATACAAGCGTGTTTGTTTTTCGCCAAACGAAGTCTATTCTGTCTAGACTTTCACACTTTTTTCAATTTCTTAATTACATTGTTGAACAGCGAGGTATTGTTTTTTTAAATCTATAACTATATTGACGAGCTTGGAAATCTGACTGTCCTCCGCAGTTCAGTGTCAAACTTAGCAAAACCATTACTAAGTTGTGGTATTTCAGTATCATGGGTTGTTGGAGACTGCGAGGCCCGCATGGAGCGCGTTGCGATCGACGATGCTGATGAAGCTGTCGATGCTGAGATTACCGTTGCTTGCTGATCTATTTAGTCACCAGCAGCCAAGTCTTTACCAGAAGTTCTGCCAAGGATTAAGGACTGCTCTTAGCGCCTGTGGAAATTATAAGAGCAAAAGTGTTTTCGTACGAATTTGCGATTACTTTATATGAAGTATATTTTGATTAAAACGTATCCACAATATTATATAATAACGTATAACGATTAAAAGGTATTGTAAGTGTATTGTGTAGTAGCGTCGGTAGCCGTGAGGTTAGGGTTCCCGACCTATAAGCGGGAGTAAGCGGGCTCCAATTCCGCTGCAGCCATGTATGTAGTTATGTTGTTTAAGACTAGCCGATGCTCTTACGGTGAGGGTAAACATCGTTATAACACATTCTTGCACATTCAGGCGACTGAATATGATCCAATCTGGTCAGGTTCTCCTGGTAGCAGGGTCATGGAGGTCAGATGGCAGTTGCATTACATGAACTGCCAAATCCTGCGTCACGGTCAAGGTGGACCTCGGGCCCTTTACGTAATAGATGAACCGTAAGTACTGACCGTGTGATGTCCGGCAGAGTAAACTAGCACAAACCTCTTACACTCGTGGGTGTCTTACAAGACGAAAAATGTTTCCTAAGCAAAAGATATGGAGTCTCTGTAGGATGAAAAATGGACAGCAGCGTTTTCCATTGTTATATTTACAATACTGCGATCTCTAACCCACCTGTCAAGCGTGGAGATTATGGCAATAACCTCCCCTATTCGTGGGAGAGGCCCTAAGTCCTGTAGTGGACTGTTACGGGCTGTGATAATGACTTAATAGATATATTTTGAAAAAATCTGCAATACATAAATAACAATGTTATCAATAAAGTACATGTATTACTACTTCGTGCCTATTACTATGATATATTATTTTAATAATAATTTGCGCGTTATAAAATAGACAATCTGTCACGTTTCGTCGTTGCGCTCACAGGTGTCATTAACAAGAGGGAGTTATTCTTGTTATACCTAAGTTTAATAATTACCTACTCTACTACCTATGGTAAGTGATGACCATAATCAGTCTCACCTAAGGTCTATGTGCTTGCTTTTTTGCAATCGCTAGTCTACAGAATACGTAGGTATCTAGTCAGTAGAGTGGGCATTGAAATTAAAACAGATTATTTTATTAAATATATCGATTTACCGAACCTCTTTTGTCTTTATAAAGCAAAGTATGTATGTCTACGAATTTATACTTACGGTGAGGAGTGAGAGCGTCCCTAGCCATATAAAAATAATCCTTATCATAAATTACATAAGGCAGGAATATCGCTAACAAGAACTATAAAAAATAAAAATCATCTTAGCGTTAATAATCCCGATTGTGCTCTAGAGCACGGGGGCGCGGGTCCGCCTTGACCATGATCCAAGATTTGGCAGATCAATTAATTACAGTAAAGCGACTGCCAACAGACCTCCGTGACCCTGCTATCAGGAGAACCTGACCAGGTTGGATCATGGTAATAATTTCAGTTGCCTGAATATATAGGTTTCATCACGATGTTTTCCCTTACCGTAAGTGCATCGGTTAGAATTCAACTAATGTACATAACTCAGAAAAGAGTGGCCACAGCAGGATTCGAACCCGGTACGCTTACGAGTCGGGCACGTGGCTCGAAATGTCTTGGCCACGATAATAATATTTTGTTTGAGTAGTTTTTGGACATCTCTAGCATCTCAACAAAACACCCGAAAACCAAGCCTACATAACCTTTTGCTAGGCCATGCCGCCCACTTCTCAATAAGTTTTGTGAGCTCGCATGGTGACCACCGTGGCCTGAACGGAACATTTAGGGATGGCTCGCCGGTGGCCCCCATGGCTACAACGTTGGGACCATGGACTTTTGTAATTATAACATGTAATTATAGTGGGCAATGAAATAAATTCTTATTTCCTGTGTTTTATTTTAGTTTTTAGTCTCTTTTAAAGATATTTATTTTCAGTAAGTGTTGTTACAATAAATGGTGTTAACAAAATTATAATCTCGTCCCAAGAACACTTAACACCTTCGGATATAAAAAAAAAAATTATTAGGTACGCAAACGAAATAGGTATCCATTAACATTATATCTAGTGTTACTTATTCAACAATAGCTCATTTACCGAGTAAATGTCTTATCTATTAACGAACGTTTTGGTTTTTTCTGAAAAAGTTGAATAGGTATACTTTTTAAACTTTTAGGCAATGCATTATATATTTTTACACACATAGCAGGACAATTTTTACAGTAGTTCAAACAAGCTTCATCTTATTCATAGTACATCTTGGGTAAATACTTTCAGCAGTAGCGAATATGTTTTGATTACTCTTGACGAACTTAGCTATTTCGAAAATATAGAGACATGGAAGAGTTAATATATTTAGTTGTTTGAATACCGAATTGCAAGCCTCCCGGCAATCCACAAATTGCATGCACACATTTATTTTAAGCTATGAAGGCTCTTTGGAAATCAGTAGAATTTCCCCATAGAATGAGACCATACCTCAGAGTCGAATCAACGTAGCCGTGATATGCAGCCAGTAAAGTACTAAGCATTGATATTTTTGTAGTCGGTATAACACAACAATATATTTATTGAGTTTGTCACATGTTTTATCAACGTAGGCCTTCTAGTTACATGTTTATCAAGAATTAAACCTAGGATTGTTGTGTTGTCTACTTCTTTAATTATTTCATTATGATATTTTATGTCAAGTTTGTATTGAATACTCTTATAATTGCAAAATTAAATATATGTCGATTGATTAATATTAATTTGTAAATTATTATTATGAAGCCAGTCAATACGCCACTAGTATCAACACGTTTTAAAGCTTGTACTTTAAATCTAAAAATATAAATTGTATAAATATGCTTGGACAAATTCACACAGCGCCATCTAGCCACAAAGTAAAGATCCGCGCCGCGTTCAAGATGGTCGCCGCGCGTTGGTAAACGTACCCGGCGCGGCGCGGCGTCGCCGTTCATTTTTTACTTGTGATAATGTAGATATGATGTATGTCTTGCAATCAAATTTGTGCTTAAATCAGACTAATTATGAGCAATGTTTATAATTGTAGTGAATAATAATGGCATCCTGCCGTAAGTAATTTATGGTAAGGTTTATTTAAAAAAAAAAAAATTGATAGTCAGTTTGGACAGATTATACATATTTCAACACACACTTACAATAATACACAACAAAATCAAAAATAAAATTACATTGCCGTCATTGCCATCATGCCGGCATTGCCGTGCTGTGACCCTCCCGGTCGATAAAAGGACCACACATAGCATGAGCCGCGGCCGAAGCCGCGGCGCTGGCCTGCCGCGGGTCCCGCGGAGTGAGGTCCGGACCGCTACCCCTACTACAGTAAAGTGTAATAGATACAATAGTATATGCTATAATTATAATTTAAAATATTATACATAACTATGATGTGCCGGTGTGAAGTGAAGTGATTACCCAGTAACTTGTTCGCTACTCGCCGTTCAGTTTCGCCCGCCAACATCAAGAATGTCGCAAAAAATA
Organism: Blastobasis lacticolella; assembly: GCA_905147135.1. Classification (NCBI taxonomy): domain Eukaryota; kingdom Metazoa; phylum Arthropoda; class Insecta; order Lepidoptera; family Blastobasidae; genus Blastobasis; species Blastobasis lacticolella. Next base: position 4,402,002 of record LR990067.1, read on the forward strand.
AAAATTATAGTTATAAATCGATATACTGTCCAATTAAATGATATGTCCTGTGCAATATTATCCTAGTATATCACAATAATGTTCAATAAATAAATAATTTGAAATTAAAATTGAAAATAGAATGTGTGGATAGTTGCTAGGTATTGTGACGAAAACAGACAAATAACAAAAATTGTGAAAAAATTTTTAGTCGGCGCGAATTTGTCAAAGACCCGGCGGCGGCGGCGGCGCGCTGAGGTAACTCGGCGACGGGCGGCGCGGACCTCTACCCCAAAGTAAGCAAAGCTTGTGTTATGGTTGTTAGATAACTTAAAAACTACTTATATACTTTTTTTAATACATACATAAATACATACTACATCCAGACCCGTAACAGAAATTAAAATTCATCATTTCAATATTTGCTCGGCCGGGAATCGAAGCCGGGACCTCGGTGTGTGCGACCGGAATGTTAACCAACTGAACCACTCAAATCGTCAAAAAAGTAATAATTTAAGGATTTTGTAACATACTATTAAATACATAGTTGTCAAACAGAAAATGGCCAACGAGTAGGTAGGGTAGGCACTATGCACCATAATTTCTATCGGTGGTATTTCGGCCCATTAATATCTCGATTATGTATGGGATGGTAACACAAAAGAGTTATCGTAATGACGTTTAGTGGTAGTTTTCTACGTTACAATACGTAGAAAACTACCACGGCACGTCACTAGGATGACTCATTTGTGTTATCATCCCTTCCATTCATTGGTCGTCCCCCGCGCCCCGCCGCACCTTGCCCACGTCCAAGACATTTCAACATTGCTATTTATTTAGTGTCGGCTAGTGGTGAGGTGCTCGGACTTCTTGAACCGTGTTGAGCTCGCTGATACTTCCCATCACATTCCAGTCGTGGTCCATTCCGTGACAAATTATTTTCTAAATTGTTGTAAATCGCAAAGAATCAACCACGATGAACAACTTGCCCGGCTCGTCAACTACAATAAACGATCTGCCCGTAGAAATGTTTCGCAACGTGTTCAATAAATTATCTTACAACGACTTAGAGAACTGCAGTCAAGTTTGTGTCCACTGGCAGAACCTGATAGAAGAACTAGGCGAGTGTTTCTGGATGAAGAAGTGCACCCTGGAATACCGAGACGTTTATGAAGACGGTCATCGGACGTCGGGTCTGTCGTGGCGCCAGCTGTACCGTTCCTTACATCGTTGGGAAGACATCAATGAACTCCAAGACTCTTCCAACACGGACCATTTCATTATTCCACATGAGCAGATTGGCACAGTGTGTCTTCTACAACATAATATAATTTGCTATCCGATTCGGCATATGCGGCTATTATGGTCAGACCGTCGTCGGCAGTACCCAAAATATAAAAAGTATTTTTATGGTGTTGTGTACTTCGATGTTATGAAACGCAAAATTGTGAATTTTAAACAGTTTGGTGTAAATTTTAGAAACTATAGAGAAAATGACGATATTATAGTAATAGAAATAGTCAAAGGAAAGCAGCATACAATCCGAGTATTACCTAAAAGGTGTGATAACGAAGTGACCGAGCAAGTGATTTTTGATTTTATGGCGGAGTGTTCGTGGTTCGTGGTAAACAACGACGTGTATTATCAAACTAAGAAAGACAAAGTGATAATGCTCCACAGACTGAGAGTTATACAGAAAGACGGAAAAGTGCGCTTTGAAAATAATGCGTTGGCTCAAAGTAATAAACGCGAAATATTGGCCGTAGTGCATTTCCGTAATACCATACATCTGTTAAAAAGACGCAGCGAGTACAGGATCTACGCAGTGGAAGTCAATGCACTAAAAAGATTATTTAGTTGTTATACTTATAACATGTCTGCAAAAGACATTTTTCAGGCATTTTCAAAATTCGGCTTCTATCTAAACAATCCCGACTTCAACAAAAAGATTTTGAAGATGGACAGTCTCAGGCAACTATCTCAGAAAATAGTCAATTCCGAAGTGGTCATTCCCTACGGACCGCATACCATGACTTTCACCTGCCCCTCACCGTGGATGGTCAAATTCAATATCGCCTCGAATGATGTAACTGCTCGTCCACAATGTTTCCAAATCGAATTCGATCCGTTTAGCTTCACATTTATAGCAGACATGGAACTCATTCAAATCCTAGAATGCGCTGGCGGGCATATCATACTTTTCGGCTACCGTGGTTGCAAAGTATTACTTAATGAAATATACAGTAAATTAATTTTAATATTTATTAAAAGTAAGTAGTGTAGCGTACGTAGCGAAGATATTTTTTTTACTACACAGGTGGCAAACAAGCTTACGGCCTGCCTGATGGTAAGCAGTCACCTCAGCCTATGGACGTTCGCAATACTTACGAGTTTCCGAACCCGTAAAAAGCTTTTTACCTCTTTCTTGAAGAACTCCATGTTGCACTTTCCAGGGAAAACCTCTCCAGGTAGTTCATTCCACAACCATAAAGTGCGTGGGAGAAATTCCTTTGGAACCGCACTCAATGACTCCTAGATGTGAGGGTGAACTCCCTGTCGGTGGCGAGCGGTGCGATAATAGAATCTAGCTGTAGGCATCATGTCCAACAGTTCTTCAGAACAAACACCGTTGTACAAGTGGTAGAACACACAAGTGATTTCGCATCCTCGAATATTTGACACCGAAGGACACTATCCATCTGTGACTTATAGTTTGTTTAAAATGTGTATTATATTTTGATTTAGGTATGTTTCTTGTCATCGTGGCGTTAATGTCCCGGTTGTACTCTCGAGAACGAGAGCCCAGCGTCCGCATATTCTGTAAATATTCTGTGATATAAAATAGAAATGTAAAAATATTAATGTGTATTATTTTGATGTAAGGTAACCCGGATACATAAAATTAAGCGTCGGTGACCAACCTAATGGTTACAGGTATCGGACTCGTAAGCGTCAGGTACCGAGTTCGTAGCCCAGAGCCGCCATGTACCATTGACTCTCACTTCGGAGCTGCGCAACACACGGAAAGAGTACATTAATAGTTCCATAGAAAAGAGCGCAAACATAGGTACAACCTTGTGGAGAATCATTGTTGTGGTTGTCGGATGTTATTAAAGTTATTGAACACATTAAACGTAAGGACTCAACGGATATCAACGATATCTACGACCTGAGTGGTTCAGTGGTCAACATGCCAGTCAGCCACGCAAGAGGTCCCGGGTTCGATTCCCGGCCGGCAGAAATTTAAATGTTTAATTTTAATTTATGTTACGGGTCTGGGTGTTCTATGTATAATAAGTATGGCGTGGGGCCGTGGGGCCACATTGACACCGTTTGTGGTCGTCTCTCGTCCGCCTGCTTCGCGCTTAAAATACCACGTCCAAGCCTAAATGAGCCTAATCTCAAAATGTTACTACTACTTCCATTACATTCTCGGCTACGGTTTGGATTTGCGGGGAACTGCGCTGAACGTGTGAGAGTGTTCAGATTGCAAAAACGTGCCGTTCGAATAATTGCGGGGTGTAAGTGGGACCACCCGGCAAAAGAATATTTCAACGAACAAAAATTATAACCCTACCCTCCCTGTACGTACCTACTACAAATTGCCAATTATGTGCGAAATAAAACGCCAAAACGAATTGCGCTCCTAACACAATTAGTAAGATCCAATAAATGATTGCACACAATCGGTCGTAGGGTACCCACATGATACCAACTGAACTTATAAACGCAGCCAGTGATGCGTCGTTTACCTATGTCCCAACTGAAAAGAAAACTAACGCGGGTGATGGCGGGCGGCGCGGCCCGCGGGCACCTCGCTGCTGGCAGCCGCTGCTGGTAGTACAGCCGGCTCCACACGGCATTAACTTAAGCATAAGTTGGTGTCGTGTGGATCCGGCTTAATTCATCGCCGGGGCCGCTGACGCTGGGGCGGGTTGGCCCTCGCAACTTTCACTTGTTACACAAGTTGACACAACACGTGAATCTGCCCCACAAACTTGTAAAATACATAAACTCCACAACCAAGCCAGACACTACCTAGATCAATGTCCCGATTATCGTGGCAAATTCAAAGTATCCAAGCGCATAGTTTTTGCGAGCTATACAGGTAAGTACATATCATATTACAATACCCGACTACAGGCATATGCCCCAGGTATCCGGCTAGCACACTGCGAAGACAATGAGAGGACCCTTTTCGCCACCATTCATTAATTCATTTGTGTTATGATCGTCGCTGGAGATGTCGACACTGAGGATATGTATGCTCTTAGAAATGGCAAGCGGTGTATCTTGGAACTGTGGAGCTACAACGAATAGAGTTTTCTTGGCAGTGAACGCGCATACTTGTGTCTTTGTGGGGTTAAATTGGACTAGATTTAGTCGTCCCTAATTGGAGATTCTAGATAAAGTACTCTCGATTTCAGACACAAGTACTTCGCGACTTTCCTCCACTATGGCACGAGGGATATGGCACGACCCGTATAAAGGGCGTCTCCAGTACTGTCATCCTCAATGGAACTGCCGAAGTTGCACCCATTTTAGGAGTTTTCCTTGGCATCTATTTCTTAAGTGGCAGTGGGTAGTGCACATACCTCGCAGAACAGATAGCCGATGGGGATGAAAAGTATTCAAGTGCTGTTTGTCTGCCGTGTAACATAAAAAAAAAAGTAGCGACTACGTACCGGAATACACAGCGTGGGCCTCCCACAAGGTGGATCGACGATCTGGTAAATATCGCATTAACCAGATGGATGCGGAAGGCACAAGACCGCCCTTTGTGGCGATCTCTGGCCTATGCCTAGCAGTGGCGTCCTTCGGCTGATATGTTGATGATGATGATATTTTTTTTTTATGATAATGGAATGTTAATGGAAGATTAGGTTATTTACATAGAAATGACACAAATTACACGTAATTCATTAAAATTTAAAACCAAAAGATATTGATTAAAGTCCATTCGAAAGCTCTTGGCGCCTGTGGAAATTATGAGAGCAAAAGTGTTTGCGTACGAATTTGTGTATATTTTATATTAAGTATATTTTCATTTAAAATAATCAATTCTAAATTCCACATGAAGGGGATGATACAGGGGTATACATTTCCATTAAATATATATTTTCAAAACATAGGTATTTCGAGTGTTTTGTGTAGGAGCGACGGTGGCCGAGCGGTTAAGGTATCCGACTCATAAGCGAGCGCTATTTCTGGGGAAAGCCAATGCCCAGCAGTGGGTGTCTTCCAGATGATATGATGTATTCCGCTGGTACTTGTCATGTTCATATTTATATGGTTATATTAGACGGAACTGACACGCGACGTACGTGTTTAAATAATATGTGTAAATAACAAGAGTTTTTGAAACAAACATGCTTATATCTTTCACATCTTCTCATTTTCAAAAATTAAATAAAATATTTGTCCAAAAACATAAAAACACACGCTATGTATTGTCCAATAGTAAACATGTTTTAATGGTCTGCCGATGCGAGCGAGACTCTTGAATAAATTACGATTGAGAGGAGATGCTGTGCTGAAAACAAACTGCTGTACATAACTCAGAAAAGAGTGGCCACAGAAGGATTCGAACCCTGTACGCTTACGAGTCGGGTACGTGGCTCGAAATGTCTTGGCCACGATAATAATATTTTATTTGAGTAGTTTTTGGACATCTCAACAAAACACCCGAAAACCAAGCCTAACATAACCTTTTGCTAGGCCATGCCGCCCACTTCTCAATAAGTTTTGTGTGCTCGCATGGTGACCACCGTGGCCTGAACGGAACATTTAGGGATGGCTCGCCGTTGGCCCCCATGGCTACAACGGGGGGACCATGAACTTTTGTAATTATTACATGTAATTATAGTGGGCAATGAAATAAATTCTTATTTTCTGTGTTTTATTTTAGTTTTTAGTCTCTTCTAGAGATATTTATTTTCAGTAAGTGTTGTTACAATAAATGGTGTTAACAAAATTATAATCTCGTCCCAAGAACATTTAACCCTTTCGGATATGAAAATATTTAGTAGGTACACAAACATTATAGGTATCCATTAACATTATAATAGCTCATTTACAGAGTAATTGTCGAACGTTTTAGCTTTTTCTGAAAAAGTTGAATAGGTAAACTTTTTAAACTTTTAGGCAATGCATTATATATTTTTACACACAAAGCAGGACAATTTTTACAGTAGTTCGTTGTTTTTACACTCTAGAATAAACAAGCTTCATCTTATTCATAGTACATCTTGGCTACCCCTACTACAGTAAAGTTTAATAGATACAATAGTATATGCTATAATTATAATTTAAAATGTTATACATAAATATGATGTGTCGGTGTGAAGTGAAGTGATTACCCAGTAACTTGCTCGCTACTCGCCGTTCAGTTTCGCCCGCCAACATCAAGAATGTTGCAAAAAATAAAAATTATAGTTATAAATCAATATACTGTCCAATTAAATGATATGTCCTGTGCAATATTATCCTAGTAGGTATGTCACAATAATGTTCAATAGATACATAATTTGAAATTAAAATTGAAATTAGAATGTGTGGATAATTGCTAGGTATTGTGACGAATACCTACAAAAAAAAACGAAATTTTTGCACGAATGTTAATAAATTGTTGTAGTCGGCGCGAATTTGTCAATGACCCGGCGGCGGCGTGGCGCGGACCCCTACCCCAAAGTAAGCAAAGCTTGTGTTATGGATGTTAGATGACTGATAAACTACTTATATGCTTTTGTTTTAAATACATAAGTACTTAATATACATACTACATGAATACCCGTAACGGAAATAACAATTCATCATTTCAATATTTGCTCGGCTGGGAATCGAACCCGGGACCTCTGCGTGGCCACCGAGATGTTAACCAACTGAACCACTCAGGTCGTCAAAAAAATAATTGTTTAAGGATTTTGTCACATACTATTAAATAGTTGTCAACAAGAAAATGGCCAACGAGTAGGTACACTATGCACCATAATTTCTATCGGTGGTATTTCGGCCCATTAATATCTCGATTATGTATGGGATGGTAACACAAAAGAGTTATCGTAATGACGTTCCGTGGTAGTTTTCTATGATTCAATACGTAGAAAACTACCACGGAATGTCACTAGGATGACTCTTTTGTGTTATCATCCCTTCCATTCATTGGTCGTCCCCCGCGCCCCGCCGCACCTTGCCCACGTCCAAGACATTTCAACATTGCTATTTATTTAGTGTCGGCTAGTGGTGAGGTGCTCGGACTTCTTGAACCGTGTTGTGCTCGCTGATACTTCCCATCACATTAATGTCGTGGTCCATTCCGTGTCAAATTATTTTCTAAATTGTTGTAAATCGCGAAGAATCAACCACGATGAACAACTTGACCGGCTCGTCAACGACAATAAACGATTTGCCCGTAGAAATGTTTCGCAACGTGTTCAATAAATTATCTTACAACGACTTAGAGAACTGCAGTCAAGTTTGTGTCCACTGGCAGAACCTGATAGAAGAACTAGGCGAGTGTTTCTGGATGAAGAAGTGCACCCTGGAATACCGAGACGTTTATGAAGACGGTCATCGGACGTCGGGTCTGTCGTGGCGCCAGCTGTACCGTTCCTTACATCGTTGGGAAGACATCAATGAACTCCAAGACTCTTCCAACACGGACCATTTTATTATTCCACATGAGCAGATTGGCACAGTGTGTCTTCTACAAAATAATATAATTAGCTATCCGATTCGGCATATGCGGCTATTATGGTCAGACCGTCGTCGGCAGTACCCAAAATATAAAAAATATTTTTATGCTGTTGTGTACTTCGATGTTATGAAACGCAAAATAGTGAATTATAAACAGTTTAGTGTAAATTTTAGAAACTATAGAGAAAATGACGATATTATAGTAATAGAAATAGTCAAAGGAAAGCAGCATACACTCAGAGTATTACCTAAAAGGTGTGATAACGAAGTGACCGAGCAAGTGATTTTTGATTTTATGGCGGAGTGTTCGTGGTTCGTGGTAAACAACGACGTGTATTATCAAACTAAGAAAGACAAAGTGATAATGCTCCACAGACTGAGAGTTATACAGAAAGATGGAAAAGTGCGCTTTGAAAATACTGCATTGGCTCAAAGTAATAAACGCGAAATATTGGCCGTAGTGCATTTCCGTAATACCATACACCTGTTAAAAAGACGCAACGAGTACAGAATCTACGCAGTAGAAGTCAAAGATAATGCACTCAAAAGATTATTTAGTTGTTATACTTATAACATGTCTGCAAAAGAAATTTTTCAGGCATTTTCAAAATTCGGCTTCTATCTGAACAATCCCGAATTCAACAAAAAGATTTTGAAGATGGACAGTCTCAGGCAACTAACTCAGAAAAAAGTCAATTTCGAAGTGGTCATTCCCTACGGACCGCATACGATGACTTTCACCTGCCCCTCACCGTGGATGGTCAAATTTAAAATCGCCTCGAATGATGTAACTGCTCGTCCACAATGTTTCCAAATCGAATTCGATCCGTTTAGCTTCACATTTATAGCAGACGTGGAACTCATTCAAATCCTAGAATGCGCTGGCGGGCATATCATACTGTTCGGCTACCGTGGTTGCAAAGTATTACTTAATGAAATATACAGTAAATTAATTTTAATATTTATCAAAAGTAAGTAGTGTAGCGGACGTAGCGAAGAAATTTTTTTTACTACACAGGTGATAAACAAGCTTACGGCCTGCCTGATGGTAAGCAGTCACCTCAGCCTATGGACGTTTGCAATACCCACCACCCACGCGTGGCCGAACCCGTAAAAAGGTTTTCACCCCTTTCTTGAAGAACTCCATGTTGCACTTTCCAGGGAAAACCTCTCCAGGTAATTCATTCCACAACCTTAGAGTGCGCAGGAGAAGTTCCATTGGAACCGCACAGTTCACGACCAATTTGACTCCAAGATGTGAGGGTGAACTCCCTGTCGGTGGCGAGCAGTGCGATAATAGAATCTAGCTGTAGGCATCATGTCCAACAGTTCTTCAGAACAAACACCGTTGTACAAGTGGTAAAACACACAAAGTCATTTCGCATCCTCGAATATTTGACACCGAAGGACACTATCCATCTGTGACTTATAGTTTGTTTAAAATGTGTATTATATTTTGATTTAGGTATGTTTCTTGTCATCGTGGCGTTAATGTCCCGGTTGTGCTCTCGAGAACGAGAGCCCAGCGTCCGCATATTCTGTAAATGTTCTGTGATATAAAATAGAAATGTAAAAATATTAATGTGTATTATTTTGATGTAAGGTAACCCCATTGATTTATTACTAAAGTAGATCAATGGGTAACCCGGATACGATAAATTAAGCGTCGGTGACCAACCTAATGGTTACAGGTATCGGACTCGTAAGCGTTAGGTACCGAGTTCGTACCCCAGAGCCGCCATGTACCATTGACTCTTACTTCGGAGCTGCGCAACACACGGAAAGAGTACATTAATACTTCCATAGAAAAGAGCACAAACATAGGTAAAACCTTGTGGAGAATCATTACATCCGAGACCGGCCGCGATGTCAAAAAGACGGACTCTCGAGATGAGCTGATAAGGGCGAGACGGCGGAGCTGCGCGCCGCGGCCACCACCTGCGCGTTGAATCAGTTTTATAATACTTTGACGCTTATACCAATGCGTGAGTGCGCCCAGTGCCTAAACAAAGCGCTTACCTATCTAAGTAAATACATGGTTAAGCTCGATTATTCGAGCTCGAACCGCTCCTTATATCGGATGTTATTAAAGTTATTGAGTACAACTCGTTCATGGCGTTGGTTCCCACCGCTGATTTGGATTTCTTCATGAGGGAATTCTAAATGCGTATTTAGAGGGAATTATATGTTCCAGCTTTTTGTATTTCATTGTACTCTGTATTCCTTAGTGTTTTCCTCTTGAATTACTGTATTGTCGAGTAATTAATTTTGTATGGAATAACCAATAGGTAAAGAGAAAGTTAGGTTACTAAACTGAAATTGTGACTGCTTTGTATACATTTCTTTTCATTCTACTTATCGTAATGGAGTATGTACTTACCATGGGGTACGTTACTGTTTGTTTTTAACACACTAAATTCAATATCTATTTACATATTTAGTAAATAGTGAGATTTTCAGAGAAATTGTATTGGTTAATCACATTACAGGCGAGCGGCATCATCAATGCGCTCGGTGGCGGGGTGACAGACATATCAAATGACATTACGTGTCTGTCAATGTCACAGTGTCGCGGACAAAGAATAAAATCTTTGGTCGCGGAGTCTATTTTTTCTTTTCTTTTTTATATGGCCCTAAATACTATCCAAGAAACCGTTGTCCGCTCGATGGTGCCGTGGTGCGTAGCATTCATTTTATATTATAATTATTATTATGACGTTCATAAGTGTTTGTGAAAACCTAAACTGAATAAACGTATTTGAGTTTGAGGGAAGAATATTGGCCGAAGGGTGTGGTGTACCGGCGATTCCGTGGGCGACCCAGAATTTCCGGTGCCGCCGAACGACATTAAGTGTCTGTTATTTTTTAAGATATTCATAAATTATATTTTTAAATATTAGTTTACAATTTATAATAAGTTTTATGTAGGTATAGGTTTTATCTTTGTCTGTATTTTGTATCAGTTTATTTTGTATTTATGTTGTTTGTGTATTTATCAATATGGGCCTCAGTTGCCTGAAATAAATAAATAAATAAATAAATAAAGTTATTGAACACATTAAACTTAAGAACTCAACGGATATCAACGATATGTCGACTCGATTGTTGAACCTGTTATCTCCTTCAGTTATCGACATATTTTGTAAACTATTCAACGCGTGCCACGTTGAGTACCACGAAAATCTAAAATGATTAAAGTGCTGCCTATTAACAAGGGTAAAGGTGAACAGCAAATGTTAAAAAACTTTAAACCTGTATCAGTGATCCCCATAGTACCTAAAGGTTTCTAACGTTTAATTAGCGACAAATTAATGTTGTATTATTATAAATATAATTTATCAGTTAGGCCGCTCAACAAAAGAAGCTGTGCTTGACGTCATCACATCATGACACCACCTTGATGAAAAGCGACACGTAGCCTCAAAATTATGTGACCTCTCCCGTGCGTTCGAGCTCTTTAGCCACCCGTTGCAGCTTGCGAAGCTGGACCATTACGGAGTTTTAGGTCCAATGTGAGAAACCATCATTCCGAACGGACCGAAAAAGCTGCTGCTTATCTCTGTACTTGGCGCGTCATCGGACTTGCTCGACCTGGGCGACAGCACGGTTCCTCAGGGTTCCATCATGGGAATCAACTTCTTTTTTATCTTGATGAACGACCTAACCACAGTGACCGATGACACTGATATTATCATGTTCGCTGATGATGGATGCGCAATTGTAGCTGCGGATACCTTTGAAGAATTGAAAACAAAGATAGGAAAAGTTATGGACGACATATCCGGTTAGTTTTCCACACATTGGATGATTCTAAACGTGGAGAAAACATAAATAGTGCATTTCTCTCTTAACAAAATGTCTAGCCGGTCCCACAGGTCGACCAGGTCAATTATCTCGGTTTCACGATCGATTCTTGCCTGACGGGGGCCCCCACATTGACACCGTTTGTGATCGTCTCTCGTCCGCCTGCTTCGCGCTTAAAATACCACGTCCTAGCCTAAATGAGCCTAATCTCAAAAAGTTACTACTACTTCCATTACATTCTCGGCTACGGTTTGGAGCTGCGGGGAACTGCGGCTGAACGTGAGAGAGTGTTCAGCGTATAATTGCGGGTGTAAAGTGGGACCACCCCGCAAAAGAATATTACAACGAACAAAAATTCTAACCCTACCCTCCCTGTACGTACCTACTACAAATTGCCAAATATGTGCGACACAACCAAAAATCGTTTACGACTCGCGCTCAAACAACTGCGAAATAAAACGCCAAAACGACCTGCGCCCCCCGCCAACACAATTAGTAAAATCCAATAAATGATTGCACACAATCGGTCCTAGGGTAACAACATGATACCAACTGAAATTATAAACGCAGCCAGTGATGCGTCGTTTACCTATGTCCCAACTGAAACGAAAACTAACTCTCGCGACCGGACGCGGGTGACGGCGGGCGGCGCGGCCGGCGGGCGCCTCGCTGCTGGCGGCCGCTGCTGGTGGTACAGCCGGGTCCACACAGCACCAACTTAAGCATAAGTTGGTGTCGTGTGGATCCGGCTTAACGCGTCGCCGGGCCGCTCACGCTGCGGCGGGTTGGCCCTCGCAACTTTCACTTGTTACACAAGTTGACACAACACGTGAATAAGCCCCACAAACTTGTAAAATAAATAAACTCCACAACCAAGCTAGACACTACCTAGGTCAATGTCCCGATTATGCTCTCGCTTATGAGGACCCGGGATCCGCCCGGACTATGATCCAGGATGGATTTGGCAGATCAGATAATTATAGTGGAGCTACAGCCATCTGAACTACGTGTTTACCGACCTACATATTGAGTCGCCTGAATGTGCAGGTTTCATCACGATGTTTACCCTCACCGTAAGAGCATCGGTTAGCATTCTTTAAATATACATAACAGAGTCATTGGTACATGACCGCAGTGGGATACGAATCCATTAACTCTATCCTATGAGTCAGATACCTTAACCACTCGGCCACCGATGATATTATAATAAATTTTGTTATTTGTTTCGGATACAGACACTACACTCAGGATCGGTCTATAATAATCTCTGTCATCGCCATCGTTACTTCTGTGCTATTGCACCCTCCGATGACGTCGGCTCTCGGAAAAACTCTCATTGAACAGAGATTTTAGTGATTGGGGGATATAAATCTCGAGTTCTCGTATTTATCTATTTAGCAACAGGTATATACTTTGCATTTAACTGTAATATTAAAAAAGGGAAAATAATTCATGCTGTGAATTTTTATATTTGCAAGTTAATGAACTGTACATACCTAAATTATTGATTAATTACACATATAATTAGGTTATTAATATTAAGTACATTTACACAGTTGTATCAATTCAAACGAATTGACAGTAATTTCAATAAGAATGTTTATTGTAAAAATAAAAGCGTTTTCATTTATTGACTCCTTTCACAGCATCGGGAACGGCTTGCACGGTGAGTAAGGTTTTTTTTATACAACTAAGGTGGCAAACAATCTTGTGGCCCGCCTAATGGTAAGCAGTCGCCGCAGCCTATGGACGCAATACCAGGGGCATCACCCACGCGTTGCCGACCCCATATAAACCTTTTAACCCCTTTCTTGAAGAACTCCATTTTGTATTCTCCAAGGAAAACCTCTCCAGGTAGTTCATTCCACAACCTTAGTAAGCATGGGAGAAAGTTCCTTTGGATCCGCAGTTCGCTACCAATTTGGCTCCAAGGTATGAGAATGAACTCCCTGTCGATGGCGAGTGGTGCGATTATAGAAAGTAACAGTAGTCATCATGTCAAACTGTTCTTCAGAACAAACACCGTTGTACGCACAAGCGATAGAACACACAAAAGGAGGCGAAATCCCTCCGCTGGCTCAGCGGCTCAATACCACTTGTGAGCATGGTATCATCGACAATTCTCCATCCATAGATGGGAGCAATACTCCAAATGGGGTCTGACTTGAGCCTTGTATAGGAGAAGTCGTTGCCCCGGTGTGAAGAATTGCTTCGATCTGTTAAGCACACCCAGCTTTTTAGATGCGACCTTGACCTTTTCTTCCAAATGACTGCGAAACTGGACGTCACTGGAGATGTCGACACTGAGGATATGTATGCTCTTAGAGATGGCATGCGGTGTATCCTGGAACTGTGGAGCTACAACGAATGGAGTTTTCTTGGCGGTGAATGCGCATACTTGTGTCTTAGTAGGGTTAAATTGGTACTTCGCGACTTTCCTCCACTATGGCACGAGGGATATGGCACGACCCGTATAAAAGGCGTCTCCAGTACTGTCATCCTCAATGGAACTGCCGAAGTTGCACACATTTTCTGAGTATTCCTTCGCATGTCATTCTTAAGTGGCAGTGGGTAGGATACATACCTCGCAGAACAGATAGCCAATGATGAAGAAAAGTATTCAAGTGCTGTTTGTCTGCCGTGAAACATAAAAAAAAAGTGGCGACTACTTACGGGAATATACAGCGTGAGCCTCCCACAAGTTGGATCGACGATCTGGTAAACATCGCATTAACCAGCTGGATGCGGAAGGCACAAGACCGGCGTTTGTGGCGATCTCTGGGGGAGGCCTATGCTTAGCAGTGGGCGTCCTTCGGCTGATATGTTGATGATGATGATATTTATTTTTTTATGATAGTGGAATGTTAATGGAATATTAGGTTATTTACATAGAAATGACACAAATTACACGTAAATCATTAAAATTTAAAACCAAAAGATATTGATTAAAGTCCATTCGAAAGCTCTTGGCGCCTGTGGAAATTATAAGAGCAAAAGTGTTTGCGTACGAATTTGTGTATATTTTATATTAAGTATATTTTCATTTAAAATAATCAATTCTAAATTCCACATGAAGGGGATGATCCATTAAATATATATTTTCAAAACATAGGTATTTCGTGTGTTTTGTGTAGGAGCGTCGGTGGCCGAGCGGTTAAGGTATCCGACTCATAAGCGAGCGGTATTTCTGGAGAAAGCCAATGCCCAGCAGTGGGTGTCTTCCAGATGATATGATGTATTTCGCTGGTACTTGTCATGTTCATATTTATATGGTTATATTAGACGGGACTGACACGCGACGTACCTGTTTAAATAATATGTGTAAAGAACGCGAGTTTAGTTTAAAAAATGTTTATATCTTTCACATCTTCTCATTTTCAAAAATTAACTAAAATATTTGTCCAAAAACATAAAAACACAAGCTATGTATTGTCCAATAGTGAACATTTTTTATTGGTCTGCCGATGCGAGCGAGACTCTTGAATAAATTACGATTGAGAGGAGATGCTGTGCTTCAGCACAGTTTTCAAACAAACTGCTGTAACTGCGGATGATACTATATCATTCATTATTAGTTTCCAATGTTACAGTACGACTGGCGCACGTCAGACCTGGGCTTGCCAACTTCAAAATACAAATTTGCGAAAAATACTAATTTTAAACCCTTGTCTTGACAAGTGTTTAAAAAGCGGGATCCAACTAATTTTGTTACAAAAACGTCAACGTTTTCGTTGCAAATCTGGATATGAAGTAAAATAAAATACTTTGTCAGATAAATAATAGGACCTTTTTCGCGGATTGCAGTATAAAAAATATTCATCTTAACGTTAATATCCCGGTTGTGCTCTCGAGCACGAGGGCTCGAGGTCCGCCTTGATCATGATCCAGGGTTGACGATCAGGTTATTACAGTAGAGCGCCTAGCATCTCACTTTCGTGACCCTGCTACCTGGGGAAATCGATCAGATTAAATCATGGTTACAAATTCAGTTGCCTGAATTTGTAGATTTCATCACGATGTTTTGTAAGAGCATCGGTTAGTATTAAACTAAAGTACATAACTCAGCAAAGAGTCATTGGTGCATGGCCGCGGGGGAATTCAAACCCAGTATCTCAGCTTACGAGTCGTATACTCAACCGCTCAGCCATCGATGCCCTTTTTGCGGAGTGTATAGCAGTGAGATTATCTCAATAGTCAACAACTAAACCTATTCATTCACCGTTGAAATATTTTTGCCGCCACGGGCCCGGGGGATGCGGGATAGGGGGACGGCAAAGGGTCATAACACAAATGAATTTATGAATGGTGGCGAAAAGGGTCCTCTCATTATCTTCGCAGTGTGCTAGCCGGATACCTAGGGCATATGCCTGTAGTCGGGTATTGTAATATTTACTTACCTGTATAGCTCGCAAAAACTATGCGCTTGGATACTTTAAATTTGCCACGTGAAAACATTCCCTAGAGTGGTTTTCCCGTTTAAAGCCCACGCTTTGGACATTAGTCTAAAATTCACATTGAAGGCAGACGAACACCTGACGTGATTACCTATATCAAATTGTTTATTAAGAAGGAAGTAGGAATTTACGCTAACAGAAAAAAAGGCAACTAATTCAAGTTAGATAGGTAAATACATAATAACAATAGGTCATGGTTAGATTAGCTATAGCTAGCTAAATAAAAGCTTTTTATTTTCATAAACTGGAACAAGTAATGCATAAATATTCAATTAAGTATCTGTATCAGAACTTCGTACCTATCACTCGTCGCTATGGAAATTTCGCCACGATCTGTCTTTCGTCACTGCGGTCGCAGATGTCACAGATAATCCACCGGCTGCTGGTGCCTATATGTCCCTATCTCGTTTCAAAAGTATTTTTACAAAAGAAACCTGCACCCACAGTAAACTCGAATAAAGAATTATCTAACTGGAAAACTTTATTAATGAAGAATGTCCTTATGTCCTGTCCTTAGTCAATTGGTCTATTTCACCAAACCTCTACCTCTAGGCGAGATTTATCAATGGATTAGCGTTGTAATGTTGCTAAACTGTAGATAGAGTGCCACGATAATGGCGTCGCAGTTACTGACAAAAAAGTTACATATTAAAATGGTGACACTTAGTTCCAGTTTTGGCCACTGGATCAAATTAGTTTGCTGTGGGAAATGGAAAGCAACTGTAATTTTAGGCCTAAGGACTAAGCACAAGGAGTTATTTACAAATCGCATATAAAATAAGTCATCTTCTTATCACTAACCAGGTTAAATAACAAATAATTAATAAAATACAACAAGCTAATTAACAATTACATATCTATATTTTTGAGAGAAATATTTACATGATAGAAATAAATTAAACAATGCTAATACCAATTAGGGGAAAATAACCTAAATTGTATAATATTATTTACAAATAAAAAGTTGTCCCAAGTCCCTTGTTGAAGGAATTGTTCCCGAAAGACTTACTGCATTGCCTCGCTGTATCGCAAGGCTGATCCTTTGGCTAGCCTTTTGGTCGTGCGAAGCGTTAACCAGGCGCTTAGAAAACTCTTTGAAGGAAGTATGAGCGTCTGGTCCCCACGGCCCAAGCGTTTCTACGCCAAACGGCGCAAATAGATGATCTCGGCTGAAGCCAGCTTATTTGCGCCGTTTGAAATTTTCTGTCGAATTACATGTTCATTTTCTTGTTAATCATTTATTATTTTCAGAATTTTTTAAACTTACACTACAGCTATTACGTAAAAACCGGAGGTTTATGCCCGTAATCTAGCGAGCGAGTCTTGTGTTTCTAAGTTATTAATGTGTTGTGACAACATTTTTTATTTCTATTGATAGTCTTAACTCTAACGCAATATGTAAATAGTTAAAAGCATGCATTATGATTTCACTATTTTGTTGTAATGGGTTAAATCCTAACTTGAGAGTCTTGTGACTGCATTTCCAATCATACTTTTCTTCTTTAGAGTTCTTGGGAGAAGTATATTTTTAGTTTGTGCTTTAAAACAATATAATGCATTGGCCGAAAGAAACAAACAAGAGATATTAGCCATTGTGCCTTTCAGTAGTACCATACACCTCCTAAGTATACCATTTAAACTAAACTACTGTATTCACAGAGTAGTGGCAGTATTTATTTACTATTATTATAATATGATGAAACAAGTTATTATTTTTACAAGCAATCATCTCATCCGGGTAAAATTATGCTTTTTAGAATATTATTTATACTATAAAAGAACAAATTAAATAATTTCAACGATTCCTAAAAACTTAATACTAAATTAACAAATAACCCACCCCTGACCGCTCCCGGCGCAAAGTGCCCATCACGCTCGCCGCATTGCCGCGTTGGACCGCAATGGCCAACCTCTGCACTAAGTGGATTTCAACGATTAATTAAAAGCCATTGACCACTCAGTGTGGCAAAGCGACTTCCATAATGGGTACCTTTACACTTGTGCTTTTTGAGTGATTTGGTGGTATGTATTATTTTTACTTGTAAATGTTCTTTGACATTCAGCTGTTATAGGAATTTCCGTAGCTCAAACTCAATGTTTCCCCAAACGGCGGGTCTTCTCGTCTTCAGTTTTTCAAATACGATACGGTTCAATCAGCTTCCCAATGTTAACAACGAGGTAAACGATAGAACTCATTCAATTCATAGAGTGCGCTAGCGGGCATATTATTATAGTCTTCGAATACTTTGTTTACAACGCACGTAATAAATAAATAAATATTCGTGGACAAATTCACACAACGCCATCTAGCCCCAAACTAAGCAAAGCTTGTGCTATGGGTGCTAGATAACTGATATACTACTTAAATACTTATTATACATAGAACACCCAGACCCGTAATAGAAATTAAAATTTCTGCCCGTAGATATCATACACCGATTGACATTTGTTCTTAAAACAGCCTCCCCCGAGACTGAACGACATTTTAGTCTATAAATATTAAAACCAGTTTTCTATATATGTCTCTATGAAATGGTTTATAACCAGAGTAACCAAAAACTACGATATGCCCAGCATCACTCTCAATGATTTGAATGAGTTCAATCTCTAATAGCACTGGGGAACTGATCGACTGGATTTCGAATTCCATGCACTGAGGAGCAGATACGCCTGTCCGGGCGACACTGATGTTAAGCACTAACAAGTCCGGGAAAATCCTATGACACGTTAAATAAAAAGTCATCGTATACGGTCCGTAAAGAATGACCGCCTCAAGTGAATTACCTGATTTCCTCTGACATAATTGCCCGATGAACTGTACCTCTAAAATATGCCTATTGACGTCGGGATTGCTCAGATAAAAGCCGAATTTTAAAAATTCTTTCAATAATTTTTTTTGGTGCCATTAAATTATCATAGGATCTGATTTTAAATTTTAGTGCATTATTTTTTACTGCTACAACATACATCCCGCAGCTGGAGCATCTCCTTAGCAGGTGTACGGTAGTACCGAAAGGCGCAATGGCTAAAATCTCGTGCTCGTTGCTTTCCGCTAATGCTTTTTTTTCAAAGCGCACTTCTCCATTTTCCTGTATAACTCTGAGTCTGTGGAGCTTTATCACTTTATCTTCCTCAGTTTGATAATACACGTCGTTGTTTACCACGAACCACGAACACTCTTCCATAAAATCAAATATAACTTGCTCGGTCACTTCGTTACCAAACCTTTTAGGTAATACTCGCAGTATATGCTGATTACCTTGAGTTATTTCTATTACAGTAATATCGTCACTTTCTCTATAATTACGAAAATTTACACCATACTCCCTTGACTTCACAATTTCGTGTTTCTTGACATCGAAGTACACGACAGCATAAAAATATGTTTCATAACTCTCGCCATCACGACGCCGTATCGGATAGCAGATTATATTATTTTCTAGAAGATATACTTTTCCGTTCTCTTCATGTGGCATATGTTGTGCGTAGAAGGAATCTTGGAATTCATCGATGTCTCCCCAGCGCTGTAAAGAACGGTATAGCTGGCGTATAGACAGACCCGATGTCCGTAGACCGTCTTTAAACACGTCCGGGTACTCCTGGGAATACTTCTTCATCGGGAAACACTCGCCTAACCCTTCTACAAGGTTCTTCCAATGAACACACACTTTACTGGACTTCACGATGTCTTTGTAAGATAAGTAGTCGAATATGTTGCGAAACATTTCTGGGGGCAGATCATTTATTGTAGTTGATGCTTCGAGTTGATCCATCGTAATTGAGGTCGCGGAGTGAATTACAGTGGAAACAGGATCGGAAGTATCTAGCTAGATACGTATTACTAGTTGGATGCACGCAGCCAAACTAACTAAAGATGAATGTTAAAATTTTTTGGACGCTGATGGCGCGGGGGCGGCGCGATGCGGGGGGCGACCAATGAGTGCAAAGGAAGAAGACACAAAAAATTGCAGTGGTAAATTCTACAATGGCAAAAAGGCCCGTCTATATTGTCTTCGCGCGGTAGTAGCCGGTACCTGCGTTCTGGGCTGTTGTTCCTATACCTTTGACGACCTGAGTGGTTCAATGGTCAACATGCTGGTCTGCCACGCAAGAGGTCCCGGGTTCGATTCCCGGCCGGGCAGAAATTGAAATGATGAATTTAAATTTCTGTTACGGGTCTGGGTGTTCTATGTATAATAAGTACGTATTTAAAAAGTATTTAAGTAGTATATCAGTTATCTAGCACCCATAGCACAAGCTTTGCTTAGTTTGGGGCTAGATGGCGTTGTGTGAATTTGTCCACGAATATTTATTATAACTGTATGCCTAGGTAGGTACTTAAATTATCTTCCATGTGACAACCATTATCATACCATATTGGTCGTGTGGTGTCCGGCAGAGTAGAAAGCACTAACCCCTTACACTCATGGGTGTCGTACACGGCGACTTATGTTTTCGAGGTAAAAGATTAGGAGTCTTCGTAATCTTGAAAATGGGCAGCAGCATTTTCCAGTTTTCCAACACTGCTATCTCCAACCCGCATGCCAAGCCTTCATATCTAGGCTTTAGACATCAAAGCCTGGGCTCAAGTTCCAGGCTTGGGATAAACCGTTAAAAACCATTCCTGGGAATGGTTGTCATGTGGAAGATAATTTAAGCATGCTGCCACTAGACCAGTGCTACCGTCCATCATATAGACCCTTAATACCTCTTGATTTTTTGGAATCCTATTACAATAAGCGGGATAGTAAGTAAATACTTAAAGCTGTATGTAGTTACCTACTTTAAATCTTAAATGAGGAGTTTTCCAGTAGGTATTGTCAATTGGTTTCAAAAAGCCTCAAAAGATGGCGCTCCTACAATTTTGGTAATTTTTTACCAAAAGGTTCAACGAAATGTATTTTAATACAAACCTTTCATATTTGTATTGCGTCCATTCTTGATCCTAGTGTCCATGAAACGAATTAACTCAGTCAAATTGATGTTTGTTCTATTTGTAATAATTTATTACAACCTCTAAAATGGTTGAAAACTATTGATAAATACAATATTATCCAAAACAACGTATCCAGTGTTTATATCCTCTTTGCTAAGAACCTATTTCAAGCGATTATCAATTACCAAAATTGTCGGGGCACCATCTAGGGAGTGGTTAGGAATGCTTTAGATACCTATTGGAAAACTGCTCATTGGATATAAATTGCGTTACGTGGGATTAAAATAATGTTGCCACGTGGAAACATTAAACAAACACTTCCTGTAAAGACTTACAAAGCAGCCCAAACCGCAGGTACCTAGCTCACCGTGAGGACAACAGAGCATCCCTTTTTTGTTATGTCAGACAGTTTATTTTGCTAATCAAACAAATTAAAAAAAACAAGGGAAACGAAGGAACTGAAGAAAAAAGATAATTCAATTCCTACTACGATCGGTAAACTTCTAGAACGGATCAGCCCCTCATCAACAAAAGCTTAGACGTTGGACTACCTGGTCCAACGTCTAGGCTTGGACCAGATAGGTACTCATTGTTTTGTTTGGCAGATGGAGATTGGGGCGAAGCCAATCTGGTTGCATTTAACGCTGCAAAATACAAGCGTGTTTGTTTTCCGCCAAACGAAGTCCATTCCATCTAGCTCCGACTTTCCGGAATTTACCAGTAGAAATTACAGGTACCTACACACTTTTTTACATTTCTTGATTACATTGTTGTACAGCGAGGCATGGTTTTTTAAAATCAGTTACTTCATCGATAAGTTCGGAAATAAGACTGTCCTCCGCTGTTCATTCTTAAACTCGGCAAAATAATTACTGAGTTGTTGTATTTCAGTATCATGGATTGTTGGAGACATGGAGCGTGTTGCGATCGAGGATGCTGCTTCCGAAAGATCTGTTTACGCCTTAGGACCGACACCCGGAGTGACGTAAAATTTGCAAATCATACTGGAATATTAAAGTTTAAGGCGAAGTGGTCTATACGCTAAATGAATTATTAGAATGACAATTTGTTTTTGTTTGACATGCTATACATAGGATATGACTATATTCTAAACCTGTCACTCTGAACTGGTGTGTACCCTTCATGCTTATGTAGACTGGCCCTCAGGGATAAAATTCATGCCATGCTGACAAGAAATTTGATTGTCAGACTCAAATTTGTAAACAAACGATTCAGTTTATTTATTGGCAAAATAATTAATATTTTGTGTTATACGTTTTGTTGTTTTATTATATTAGTGAACTGCATTAGACCACTACCTTAAGTATATTGCATGTCGCTGGTTATCGCTCGTACAATGTGTGTAGAGGTGTACAGAATATGTGTTAAAGATTCTTATTTCATGAGCTTTTTTATTTGAATATTTCGAGGTGTCAGTAATTTCTTGACTTAAATAATATGACAAACTCATATATAGTGTGAAAACATCACTTACTTACTTACTGCGCTGGCTTAGCGACCCAAAGTGAAACTTGGCCTCCGACACCAGAGATCTCCACCTCTCCCTTTTCTGCGCCATCTCCTGCCAATCGAGGATTCCTAGTGCGTGCAGGTCTTTCAGGACTTCATCCCTCCAGCGATATCTGGGTCGCCCGACCGGTCGCCGTCCGCTCGGCCGACCCACATATGCTCTCCTTACGGCGCGATCCTCTCCCATTCTCTCTATTTATAAAGCACCTACTTACTCACTTTCTGCACGGTCTACTGGTTGACTGGAAGATAAATTAATTTTATATTAATAAAAATATAGATAGATAAATAAAAATTGGCGGACTTAAGCCCTAATGGCTTTAAGTCCGCCAATTGAGTTATTGTGAAATAAAGTTATTAAATAAATAAATAAATATTCCGTATATTTTAAATAAAGAGACAATTATTATTATTATTTGCTATTGGAGATATTTAACAGAAATGAGGAAATCCCCACGCGAACTAAGGTCACCGACATAGCATTTCCTTTAGACTTTAGCCCGGCAATCATTGCCAGGCTTAAGTGGCAGAGAGCAGGGCACATAGCTCTATGTGCAGGTGGCCGATGATGCAGTAAAGTTTTCGAGTGGCGACCACGTGCAGCGACTCAGAAGACTCAGCGTGACCGACCTGGTAAAGATCGCTTGTACCAGCTGAATGCGGAAGGCACAGAACCGGCTATTATGGAGATCTCTGGGGAAGACCTATGCTCAGCAGTGGGTGTCCTTCGGCTGATATGATGATGATTATGATATTAATTTATGTAATAAATGATTTAAATTACATGTAAATTAAATATTTTATCAATAATATCATCTCGTCAGGTTGATGAGTCACCTGTGCATAGTTTGTATGCTGTGCGTAATTAGTGATATATTAATACGCCCACAATTGCTTACTACAAATATTTAAAATAGAAATTCTGTAGAAAGAAAAGCAAGAGATCGATTAAAGTAAATTCGAAAGCTCTTAGCGCCTGTGGAAATTATAAGAGCAAAAGTGTTAGCGTGCGAGTTTGCGTTTACTTTATATTAAGTATGTTTTGAATTAAAACATATGTAAGTCTAAATTCCACATGAAGGGGATGATACAAGGGTACACGTTATCATCAAATATATATTTTTAATATAGGTATTTCTAGTGTATTGTTTAGGAGCGTCGGTGGCCGAGCGGTAAGTTTCCGACTTATAAGTGAGAGGTTCTGAGTTCAAATTCTACTGTGTAGGTACTAATGACTCTTTTCTGAGTCATGTATTTCAATACTAACCGAAGCTCTTACAGTGAGGGAAAACATCGTGATATAACCTGCACATTCAGACGACTGAATGTGTAACCATGATCCAATATGGTCAGGTTCTCCTGGTAGCAGGGTCACGGATGTCAGAGGGCAATTGCTTCACTATAATTACCGGATATGCCAAATCCTGGATCATGGTCAAGGTGGACCTCGGGTCGTATGCGAGAGCACAACCAGGGGAGCGATTCTCGCGCAGTCACATCTCAAATTCGACATTTTCTCTAGCCAATTACGACCTGATATAACAATGACGACCTGAGTGGTTCAATGGTCAACATGCCGGTCTGCCACGCAAGAGGTCCCGGGTTCGATTCCCGGCCGGGCAGAAATTGAATAGATGAATTTTAATTTCTGTTACGGGTCTGGGTGTTCAATGTATAATAAGTATGTATTTTAAATTATTTAAGTAGTATATCAGTTATCTAGCACCCATAGTACAAGCTTTGCTTAGTTTGGGGCTAGGTGGCGCTGTGAATTTATAAAAAAAAAAATCGTTTTCGTTGCTTATTTGTTGATTTTTTACTGTTTTTGAATAGCAAAATAAACGGGTTGAAAAGGCTGGCATTTCAAAAAAGGGTACCTTTGTTGTCCTCACGATGTGCTAGCCAGTACCTGCTTTAAATTTTAAAACGTGGAAATATTTTAATCCCAAGTAAAGCAATTTATATTCAATTTAAGATAAAAAAACTCTGATTTACACCTATACATATACAGCCGTAAGTATTTACTTAAAGCTGTATTACCTTTTTACCATCCTTCTTACCATCCCGCTTATTTGTAATATGATTCTACAAAATTAAAGAGGTATTAAGGGTTTGTATGATGGTCGGTAGCACTGGTCTAGTAATAGCCTGCTTGCGAGACCGATAACCAAGGTTAAGCAATGCTCGCAATGTCCGGAAACTGTATGGGTAACAGTTTTTTTTTTTTGAGGCTAGTCGAACATTAACACTCCAAGCGTTAGGTGTGTCTCTGTCGTTAAACTCAGAAACACTTATAAGTTCAATGGACTCTGCCGTTGGCGAAGCGTGATTGATTAGGTACGGTCTTCCGCCCTGGGCTATATTGCCCACATGGTTATTAAATATGCCACTGTAGGTATATGATCGACCTCGTCGTCTATCATCGAATAGAGGTGAGATTAGGTCTAAAGCAAGCCAATTTATTACTTTAGTTAGAATCAAATTCAATTTCTGGATGGCGTTGTGCTTTCAATTATTATTGAATTAAAGTGTGATTTTCCCGGGGTGGATATAGGTTGCAACTAAGTACCTACTTACATAGTTTGTACCTGTGCGAAACAAACCAGATGACAGGTATGGGCTAGTATATGTTCATTATTTAAGTGCCTTCATATCTACGCTTTAGACATCAAAGCCTTAGACTCAAATTCTCGACATGGGATGAACCGTTGAAAACTATTCCAGGGAAGGGTTGTCACGTGGAAAATACTTTAAGTACCTACCTGGGCCTACAGTCTGTATAAGAACAACAGCCCAGCAGGTACCGGGTACCATCGCGCGAAGACAATAGAGGCGGGCCTTTTTGTCATTGTAGAACTTATCACTGCAATTTTTTGTGTCTTGCTCCTTTGCACCCATTGGCCATCCCCTGCATCGCGCAGCCCCCGCGCCATCAGCGCCAAAAACATTTCAGTATTCAATGTATTATTTTAGTTAGTTTAGCTGCGTGGATCCTGCTAGTAGTACGTACATAGATACTTTCGATCCTGTTTCCTTTGTGATTCAATCCGCGACCTCAATAACGATGAATCAACTCGAAGCATCAACTACAATAGATGATCTTCCCCCAGAAATATTTCGCAAAATATTCGACTACTTATCTAACAAAGACATCGTGAAGTGCAGTAAAGTGTGTGTTCATTGGAAGAACCTTGTAGAAGGGTTAGGCGAGTGTTTCTGGACGAAGAAGTATTCCCAGGAGTACCCGGACGTGTTTGAAGATGGTCCACGGACATCGGGTTTATCGATACGTCAGCTATGCCGTTCCTTACACCGTTGGGGAGACATTAATAAATTCCAAGACTTCTGCTACGCACAATATATGCCACATGAAGAGATTGGTACAGTGTGTCTTCTAGAAAATAATATAATCTGCTATCCGATACGGCGTCTGCGACGATGCGACCGTTGTGATGGCGAGAGTTATGAAACAGCTTTTTATGCTGTTGTGTACTTTAATGCCAAGAAACACGAAATTGTGAATACGAGGGAGTTGGGTGTAAATTTTCGAAATTATAGGGAAAGTGACGATATTATTGTCATAGAAATAACTCAAGGTAATCAGCACACACTGCGAGTATTACCTAAAAAGTTTGGTAACGAAGTGACCGAGCAAGTTATATTTGATTTTATGGACGAGTGTTCGTGGTTCGTGGTAAACAACGACGTGTATTATCAAACTGAGGAAGATAAAGTAATAAAGCTCCACAGACTGAGAGTTATACAGAAAAATGGAGAAGTACGCTTTGAAAATAATGCATTAGCGGAAAGCAACGAGCACGAGATTTTAGCCATTGCGCCTTTCGGTACTACCGTCCATCTGCTAAGGAGATGCCTCAACTACGGGATATACGTTGTAGCAGTAAAAAATAACGCACTTAAATTTAAAATCGGTTTCTATGATAATATAATGGAACCAAAAACAATTATTGAAGAACTTTTAAGATTCGGCTTCTATCTGAGCAATCCCGACGTCAATAAGCAGCTTTTAGAATTACAATTTTACAGGCAATTATCTGGAAGGAAATCAGGTTATCCACCTGAGGCGGTAATTCTCTACGGACCGTATACGATGACTTTTAATTTGACGTGTCTTAGGAATTTCCCGGACTCGTGGGTGCTCAACATCAGTGTAGCCCCGACAGGCGTATCTGCACGTCCTCAGTACATGAAATTCGAAATCCAGTCGATCAGTTCCCCAGTGATAGCAGAGATCGATCTCATTCAAATCATTGAGAGCACTAACGGGCATATCGTAGTTTTTGGTTACTTTGGTTATAATCCATTTCATAGAGACAAATATAGAAAACTGATTTTAATATTTATCGACTATAATGTCGTCACGACGCGAGGAAGGCTGGTTGAAGAACAATTGTCGATCGGTGTATGATAGGTATGTATATTTTGTAAAGAGAATTTAAAAGTGTTGTGATGAATTAATTTAATCATATACCTACTAGTCGATTGTTAGTACAAATTGAGATGTAAATAATAATTATTATACCTTCTACTTAGGCATATCAAATTCAAATCACGCATTGGTGGCGACCCTTCGGCCTTAAATCCTCTATAAAAACATTATTTCACCGTTGAAAAATATTATAATCAGTTTTATCGTAATCAAAGTATTCGAAGACTATAATATGCCCTTCATGGCACTCTATAAATTGAATGAGTTCGACCGTTAACCACGTTGTGAAAATTGGGAAGCTGATCCACCTGATATCGAATTTGAACAACTGAGGACAAGAAGACAATTCGTTCGAGCCAATATTGAGTTTGAGCGACGGGATAGGCAAATTCTTATGACAGCTGAATGTCAAAATATACGGTCCCTAGGTAATGACCGTCTCATATTTACCCAGAAAACAAATTAAACAATAAATGTCAATGATTGCTAATAGACAAGGGTAAAAAGGAAAACAAATAGTGAAATTAAAAGGACCGTACATTCTTAATATTTACAACACATAAATAATACATACCACTAAATTACTGAAAAAGCCCTCCCGAAACAGCACCATGTGCAAAAATAAGTACCCGTTATGGAAGCCACATTGGTACGCTAAATGGTCAATGACTTTTATTTAATAGTTGAAATCCACTTGGTGCAGTGGTTGGCCATTGCGTTGGTGCAGAGGTTGGCCATTGCGATTCAACGCGGTTATGCGGCGAGCGTGATGGGCACCTTTGCGTTAATTTTACCTTATATGTTAATTTAGTATTAAGTTTTTAGGAAACGTTGAAATGGTTTGATTTGTTTTCTAAAGTACAAATAACATGTTGTAAGCATAAAGTACTTGGGGAAAGTTATTTATTTGTAAATATTATTTGGTAATTTAGGTTTTTCCCCCAAATTGGTATTTTATTTGGTAGATATTGGCATTATTTACTTTATTTCTATCATGTAAATATTTCTTATAATAAATCATCATCATCACATCAGTCAGAAGACGGACACTGCTGGGCAAAGGCCTCCCCCAGAGATCTCCACAAAGGCCGATCCTGTGCTTTCCGCATCCAGCTAGTACCTGCGATCCTTACCAGGTCGACGGTCCACCTTGTAGGAGGCTCACCCACGCTGCGTCTACCGGTACATGGTCGCCACTCGAGAACTTTATTGCCCCATCGGCCATCTGTTCTTCGAGCTATGTGCCCAATACACAATAAATATAGATATGTAATTGTTAATTAGCTTGTTGTATTTTATTATGTTATGTTTAATAATATGTTACTTAACTTGGGATAAGAAGATGACTTAATTTATATATAACTTGTTAATAGCTCTCTTTGTTGGCGTAAATAGGTACTATAGCTGTAAGTAAAACCTACTCTTAGTAAATAATTTGATCTTGCTTGAATGACTTTCACTTACTCATATTTTATGTTCGTGTATTTGATTACCCTCAAATCTAAGATTACGACTAGAGTTTTAGGCATGGGATATAAACATGGTTTTTGCGTGGATGATACCGACCACTGCGAGAGTGCCTAGCCCTAGGGCCATAGTTCATATCTGCGCTAACAGCCCGACCGCAGGCACCGGCTATAACACAATATATTAATATTTCTTTATAGCACACGGCAAGGACGCGAGGGTGCCGAAGACCGGGCGAAGTGGAGCAGAAGGGGTCGGTAAGCGGGTCCTGATGATGATCATTTTAGTCTTCGGACGTCCACTGCCGCCCCCTCTATCTCGTAGACTGCGTTTACTGGTAACTTCGCGGACGTGGTCAACACTCGATAATCTTTCCGCTTCATTCATATCACTGAAGGGTTTGGCTATAATGTCTGGATGAAATTCACATTTCAATACCCACTCTACTGACCACCTACCAATTTTGTAGACTGCGTACGGCAAAAATCCAAACATCTTGACCATGGGTTTCTTTTTCTTTTTTTTATACAACACAGGTGGCAGACAAGCTTACGGCCTGCCTGATAGTAAGCAGTCACCGCAGCCTATGGACGTTTGAGGTGAGACTGATTCTAGTTATTCCTTACTCTAGGCCCTAAAGTAGGCACCTAAAATATAACAAAGATAATGCCCGTTTTCATTAAACATAGGATTTGCCTAAATCCAATGCCCAAATACATACTAATTCATTAAAAAAATATGTTTTACCAACAGTTAGATAATAACTATCGCCGTTAGGCAACGCCTAAAGTTAAGCAGTGGATTGGGCGGTGCTTAGTCCTCTAGTATCACCTAAAATGACAGTTGCATTCTATTTCCCACAGCAAACTTATTTGACTCGATGCCAAAGTTAATTTTTTGACATGACATCTGCGAGCTCAACGACGAAACGTGACAGAAGCAACTTAACCAGGCACGAAGTTTTGATACAGATACTTTTTATTGTTATTTATGTATCACTTGTTTCAGTTTATAAAAATAAAAAGCTTTTACTTAGATACCTATAGCTAATCTAACCATGACCGCTTGTTATTATGTATAGTCTGGCAAGAAAGTCGAGACAAAAATTGAGGGCGCCACCATCGTTTACATGGTATGATTGTTCTGTATCAATCTGTGAACTTAACATATTAAAAAATAGTATCTTCACGTCTGTGCTTTGCCTTTATGTCCAATTTCTTTGTGTATGTGTCTTGTATACTTCGACTAGAAAATTTGATACTTGGTCAAATTTCATAGTATAGTTTTTGCATTTAGGGAACTACTGCTTTTGCAACAATAAGTTACCTAACTGGGTACCCACTTCAGCTGTCTCATTATGTTGGAAGATTGTGAATAAGGGGAAGTATTGAAAATTGAAATAAGAGTCTGGTATATATTTACTCTTATTAATTTATTACAGCAACACTGATGCACGGAACAATGTGATATCAAACTGTTATCTATCTTCTGATTCACTCTCTGTTCGACCAGCGACCTTGATAATCTTTATAATATAATATTTTTTTAATTCCTTGATCCTGGGTTTCATTTCTCCAGTTTCTTTCGTATATTGCGTAATGTTCCTGAATAATATACCTCTCTGCTACAATACAATACAAAAGCGCTGCACTGCTTTTAGATACACCTGAACGCAAAAACATCAATAAATATTATATTTACGAATAAAAATATAAAAGAATCAAAACTATAACAGTACACTATAATTTTACGGTTAATTTTGTAACCTTAAATAAATGTAACCAACCAACTACAAAACACATTTATTTTACGGAAATTCAAATGATTTTTAAAACATCACATTTCATTCAATATTTTCAATATTGAGGTACATTTTACGTACCTACCGATAATCTTTGCTATACGGCCGAAAACATCTTCCAAATGGCACAGCAACTTATCTGCTGAAAACTCGGCCATACATTTATAAACAATTTTAAATATTACATTCCTCATGCCGCTTTTATTCGTTTTTCCATTCATTGCGAAAATAAATGTCCAACAAAGTAAAAATGTAGAATTATACAAATATCAACTTTAACAACATTAAAACAACGACAATGTCCAGATGACGTGACAGCTGAAGTCAGTTTGACCACAGATAGGTATAGAATATTTGAGTTTGACGGTAAATTAGTGTGGCCAATTAAGGCGAGAGCAGTAGTTCCCAAAACATTCTTTTCGCGACTCTTTTGCCAAACTATATTTACTTATCAAACTTTAATTATAGTTGTTTTTACTTTCTGTTAGCATAAATACATGCTTTCTACTTAATAAGTAATTTGAAATACGTTATCACGTCAGGTATTCGTATGCCTTCAATGTAAATTTTAGACTAAAATTCAAGGCGTGGGCTTTAAACGTAACAACCATTCTCGGGAATATTTTCACGTGGCAAATTCAAGGTATCTAAGCGCATAGATTTTGTGAACTATACAGGTAAATGCCTATTACACTACCCGACCGCAGGCATAGTATACCCCAGGTATCCGGCTAGCACACTACCAAGATAATGAGAGGACCCTTTTCGCCACCATCCATAAATTCATTTGTGTTATGACCCTTTGCCATCCCCGCGTCCCGCTTCCCCCGGGCCCGTGGCATAAATATTTCAACGTTGAATAAGTTTAGTTGTTGACCGTGTCGCACATCGCTCGCCTGCATCTTCTAAGATAATCACATTGTGCTAAGCTGAACACTCCGCGAAGAATGTCCTCTACGATAAGTCACCTACCTACAACTACAATAAGCAACAAGCCCGAATCGTCAACGATAATAAACGACCTGCCTGAAGAAATGATGCACGAAATATTGATGAACGTGAATGTCGTCGACATCATGAACTGCCGTAAAGTGTGTGCCAAGTGGAAGAACCTGGTAGACGGGCTAGGCAATAGTTTCTGGAAGAAGAAGGCTTCACGGGATTATGGCTACCACGAAGTCCTCGGATGTCGGGTCTCTAGGGTTGCCAACCGCCCCGCTATATATTCCACTTTTCAGAATGAGCTACGCCCGTACATACATCGACTGCGCATGACCATCGCCAACAGCCTCAGCCGATCGAATGACAGGCTGGAATTTGGCTTCGCGGTTGGTTTGAAGACATTTAAAAATTAATTTGTAGTTCTCAGTTACAACTGTTATTTTTTTAGTAAATAGTGCTTATTAT
This sequence comes from Blastobasis lacticolella, assembly GCA_905147135.1. NCBI lineage: Eukaryota > Metazoa > Arthropoda > Insecta > Lepidoptera > Blastobasidae > Blastobasis > Blastobasis lacticolella. Next base: position 4,433,525 of record LR990067.1, read on the forward strand.
TAATCTAACAAAGTGTTTTATTTTACTTCATATCCTGATTTGCAACGAAAAAGTTGACGATTTTGTAACAAAATTAGTTGGATCCCGCTTTTTAAAGCCTTGTCTCGGATTTAAAATTATTATTTCCCGCTAATTTATATTTTGAAGTTGGCAAGCCCAGGTTTGACGTGCGCCAGTTGTACTTCGGGCTTGCAATTGAATATTCGAATTATTTGAATATTCGCCTTATTTCAATAATCGTATAGTAATTTAGGCAAAATTCGAATATTTTTTTAATCATCTGAATTTACGTAGTGGTGTCTTAATTTGTTGTAATTAAGGTAACGGATCGTGTTAACGCACCCACCGAAGTCACGGTGACTCTTGCCTGCCCTTGCAATATACTCAATATTGCTGTACGTGGAAAGCGATATGCATTTTGTCTGATACAATGTTTATGTTTACGCCTAATTTGATTTTAATTAGTATCACTTATCTCATGATACAAAATTCTTTCCGTTTTCTTGTTCAGTAAAAAATCATTTACCATCCTAATCTTGTAAAATACCTAATATTAAGATCTGACTGACCTAATGCTACCTCCTCACTCACACGAGGGCCTCGCGAGTTGGGCCGTCTTCACTCTCGCGAAGCAGATACTTTGTATTGTGCTGTGTTTGGGACTACTCGGGAGGGAATCGCAAGGCAAGGCGACCGATTACATTCTCGTCGCGCGAGAGTTAAGGGAATTGAATTTTAATACTAAATTTATTTATCAATTCTTTCAGTCGTTTGAGTGGTTATGGAATTATGGTTTATAATCTTAGTACAAAAAAGGTGCGGCAAATGCCTTTCTATAGCTTAAAATAAAATAAAGCAGGAAAATCTTAATAAATTTTATCTGACCCGCAGCCCGACCGCCTAATATTCGAATAGAACTTCGCCCTCTTCTAGCAGTATGATATATTCACTTAGATATTGGCAATATTTACTTTATTTCTATCATGTAAATATTTCTTATAATAAATCATAATCATCATCATCATTACATCAGCCAGAAGACGAACACTGCTGGGCATAGGCCTCCCCCAGAGATCTCCACAAAGGCCGGTCCTGTGCTTTCTGCATCCAGCTGGTACCTGCGATCCTTACCAGGTCGTCGGTCCACCTTGTAGGAGGCCTACCCACGCTGCGTCTTCCGGTACGTGGTCGCCACTCGAGAACTTTATTGTCCCATCGGCCATCTGTTCTTCGAGCTATGTGCCCAATACACAATAAATATAAATATGTAATTGTTATTTAGCTTGTTGTATTTAATTAATTATAATAATACGTTACTTAACTTGGGACAGTGATAAGAAGATGACTTAATTTATATGTAACTTGTTAATAGCTCTCTTTGTTGGCGTAAATAGGTACTATAACTGTAAGTAAATACCTACTCTTAGTAAATGATTTGATCTTGCTTGAATGACTTTAACTTACTCATATTTTACGTTCGTGTATTTGATCACCCTCAAATCTAAGATTACGACTAGAGTTTTAGGCATGGGATATAAACATGGTTTTTGCTCGGATGGTACCTAACCCTAGGGCCATAGTTCGTATCTGCGCTTACAGCCCGACCACAGGCACCGGCTATAACACAATATACTAATGTTTCTTTATAGCATACGGCGAAGACGCGAGGGTGCCGAAAACCGGGTGAAGTGGAGAATAAGGGGTCGGCAAGCGGGTCCTGGCATTAGCCGTGATTGACCGCTATTATGATGATGATCATTTTAGTCTTAGGACGTCCACTGCCGCCCCCTCTATCTCGTAGACTGCGTTTGCTGGTAGCTTCGCGGACGTGGTCAACACTAGACAATATTTCCGCTTCATTCATATCACTGAAGGGTTTGGCTATAATGTCTGAATGAAATTCACATTTCAATACCCACTCTACTGACCACCTACCAATTTTGTAGACTGCGTACGGCAAAAATCCAAACATCTTGGCCATGGGTTTCTTTTATATTTTTTTTATACCACACAGGTGGCAGACAAGCTTACGGCCTGCCTGATGGTAAGCAATCACCGCAGCCTACGGACGTTTAAGGTGAGACTGATTCTAGTTATTCCTTACCCTAGGCCCTAGACTAGGCACCTAAGGTATGACAAAGATAATAACTGTTTTCAATAAACATAGGATTTGCCTAAATCCGATGCCCAAATACTTATAAATGCATTAAAAAAATATGTTTCACCAACAGCTAGATAATAACTATCGCCGTTAGGCAACGCCTGAAGTTAAGCAGTGGATTAACGTATCTTCTTCGTCTCGCGCGTGCGCGAAGCGCACGTGCGGGGAGACCGCTTTTGGGACGAACCCACGGGCGGTAATGTTGGCGCCTTCGTCACCTCCCCCGCGGTCGGGCGCACTGGGCGTAGGGCGGCTTCCGGGCGCGAACAATCGGGGTTGGGGCTGCCACTGGCGTGGCAGAAGCGTCGCCGGAGCCTGCAGGTGTCAACCTCGTGAGAGGGACCTCCTGCGGCTGCCGGGGGTCTCGTCCGGAGGTGGGGGCCGCGGGACATAGTCGCTCAACGGCCCCCGCGTTGCTGCCCAATTGCGGCTAACGCTCGGGGCCCGGCGCAGTTAGATCCGTCGACCCGTAGGGACGAAAATGCAGCGCCGGGCAGTCAATCCGGTGGGGTTGGCCGCCGGGCGCAATGCGCGCGCCGGCGGCGGGCGTCGAGTCAGGTGGGGTGCCGCGAGCGGTGCTCAGCGGCCGTAGAGTCCGGTAGGGGTGGGGTGCAGGGTCTCAACCCGAAGGGAGTTCTCCTGCACCCGATGTCGCGTCAGGAAGGGTGTCGTATCCGGTGTGGCGTCGCCGTTGACGGCGATGAGTCGACGGCGACGCGGCGTCAAGTTAGGGCCGCGCGGCGGCTACACGATTCGCGGTACGCGGGTGCGCGTGCGCGGCGCGGCGGGATGTGGGGCGTTTTTCAGCGCGGCGTCGTGCTCGGTGGGGGACCGCCACTTCAACGGGATCTCAATGGAGATCCCGGAGTGACGGTCGGGGTGCGGACGGTCTCGCGCCGAAGACTGCGTCCGCTGGGTCAGGAAAGGTTGTTCGGCGATCGGTTGGTACGCACGCGCCCGCACAGCCCGAATCCAGCCCGGCGTTGGCTGGATGGCGGCGGCGGCCCCGTCGGCGGGGTTAGACGACGGCGGGGCGCATGTGCCGCGACACAACATCATGTTGTGCGCGGCACGTTGTTGTGGGCTCGTGTGCGGCTTCGTCGGCTCGGTGGGCGGAGGGAACAAGCGCGGTGGTGCTCGACCTCACGGCGGCGCGGCGCACGACGTCTGCTCGCGGCGCGGCGTAGGCTGATCCAGCAGTGGATTGGGCGGTGCTTCGTCCTTAAGTATCGCCTGAAATGACAGTTGCGTTCTATTTCCCGCAGCAAACTTATTTGACTCGGTGCCAAAGTTACTTTTTTGACATGACATCTGCGAGCTCAACGACGAAACGTGACAGATTGTGGTTAAGTTGCCATAGCAACTTAACCAGGCACGAGTTTTGGATACAGATACTTTTTATTGTTATTTATGTATCACTTGTTTCAGTTTATAAAAATAAAAAGCTTTTACTTAGATACCTATAGCTAATCTAACCATGACCGCTTGTTATTATGTATAGTCTGGCAAGAAAGTCGAGACAAAACTTGTATACTTCGACTAGAAAATTTGATACTTGGTAATATTTCATAGTATAGTTTTTGCATTTTGGGAACTACTGCTCTTGCAACAATAAGTTACCTAACTGGGTCTCATTATGGTATTACACTTCTGCTGTCTCATTATGGTGGAAGATTGAGAAAAAGGGGAAGTATTGAAAATTGAAATAAGAGTCTGGTATATATTTACTCTTATTAATTAATTAACAGCAACACTGATGCACGAAACAATGTAATATCAAACTGTTATCTATCTTCTGATTCACTCTCTGTTCGACCAGCGACCTTGATAATTTTAATAATATAATATTTTTTTTAATTCCTTGATCCTGGGTTTTATTTGTCTTAAAACAAAAACATCAATGAATATTATATTTACGAATAAAAATACAAAAGGATCAAAACTAAAACAGTACACTATAATTTTACGGTTAATTTTGTAACCTTGAACAAATGTAACCAACCAACTACAAAACACATTTATTTTACGGAAATTCAAATGATTTTCAAAAGATCACATTTCATTCAATATTTTCAATATTAAGGTACATTTTACGTACCTACCGATAATCTTTGCTATTCGGCCGTAAACATCTTCCAAATGGCACAGCAACTTATCTGCTGAAAACTCGGCCATACATTTATAAACAATTTTAAATATTACATTCCTCATGCCGCTTTTATTCGTTTTTCCATTCATTGCGAAAATAAATGTCCAACAAAGTAAAAATGTAGAATTATACAAATATCAACTTTAACAACATTAAAACAACGACAATGTCCAGATGACGTGACAGCTGAAGTCAGTTTGACCACAGATAGGTATAGAATATTTGAGTTTGACGGTAAATTAGTGTGGCCAATTAAGGCGAGAGCAGTAGTTCCCAAAACATTCTTTTCGCGACTCTTTTGCCAAACTATATTTACTTATCAAACTTTAATTATAGTTGTTTTTACTTTCTGTTAGCATAAATACATGCTTTCTACTTAATAAGTAATTTGAAATACGTTATCACGTCAGGTATTCGTATGCCTTCAATGTAAATTTTAGACTAAAATTCAAGGCGTGGGCTTTAAACGTAACAACCATTCTCGGGAATATTTTCACGTGGCAAATTCAAGGTATCTAAGCGCATAGATTTTGTGAACTATACAGGTAAATGCCTATTACACTACCCGACCGCAGGCATAGTATACCCCAGGTATCCGGCTAGCACACTACCAAGATAATGAGAGGACCCTTTTCGCCACCATCCATAAATTCATTTGTGTTATGACCCTTTGCCATCCCCGCGTCCCGCTTCCCCCGGGCCCGTGGCATAAATATTTCAACGTTGAATAAGTTTAGTTGTTGACCGTGTCGCACATCGCTCGCCTGCATCTTCTAAGATAATCACATTGTGCTAAGCTGAACACTCCGCGAAGAATGTCCTCTACGATAAGTCACCTACCTACAACTACAATAAGCAACAAGCCCGAATCGTCAACGATAATAAACGACCTGCCTGAAGAAATGATGCACGAAATATTGATGAACGTGAATGTCGTCGACATCATGAACTGCCGTAAAGTGTGTGCCAAGTGGAAGAACCTGGTAGACGGGCTAGGCAATAGTTTCTGGAAGAAGAAGGCTTCACGGGATTATGGCTACCACGAAGTCCTCGGATGTCGGGTCTCTAGGGTTGCCAACCGCCCCGCTATATATTCCACTTTTCAGAATGAGCTACGCCCGTACATACATCGACTGCGCATGACCATCGCCAACAGCCTCAGCCGATCGAATGACAGGCTGGAATTTGGCTTCGCGGTTGGTTTGAAGACATTTAAAAATTAATTTGTAGTTCTCAGTTACAACTGTTATTTTTTTAGTAAATAGTGCTTATTATTAATCTAACAAAGTGTTTTATTTTACTTCATATCCTGATTTGCAACGAAAAAGTTGACGATTTTGTAACAAAATTAGTTGGATCCCGCTTTTTAAAGCCTTGTCTCGGATTTAAAATTATTATTTCCCGCTAATTTATATTTTGAAGTTGGCAAGCCCAGGTTTGACGTGCGCCAGTTGTACTTCGGGCTTGCAATTGAATATTCGAATTATTTGAATATTCGCCTTATTTCAATAATCGTATAGTAATTTAGGCAAAATTCGAATATTTTTTTAATCATCTGAATTTACGTAGTGGTGTCTTAATTTGTTGTAATTAAGGTAACGGATCGTGTTAACGCACCCACCGAAGTCACGGTGACTCTTGCCTGCCCTTGCAATATACTCAATATTGCTGTACGTGGAAAGCGATATGCATTTTGTCTGATACAATGTTTATGTTTACGCCTAATTTGATTTTAATTAGTATCACTTATCTCATGATACAAAATTCTTTCCGTTTTCTTGTTCAGTAAAAAATCATTTACCATCCTAATCTTGTAAAATACCTAATATTAAGATCTGACTGACCTAATGCTACCTCCTCACTCACACGAGGGCCTCGCGAGTTGGGCCGTCTTCACTCTCGCGAAGCAGATACTTTGTATTGTGCTGTGTTTGGGACTACTCGGGAGGGAATCGCAAGGCAAGGCGACCGATTACATTCTCGTCGCGCGAGAGTTAAGGGAATTGAATTTTAATACTAAATTTATTTATCAATTCTTTCAGTCGTTTGAGTGGTTATGGAATTATGGTTTATAATCTTAGTACAAAAAAGGTGCGGCAAATGCCTTTCTATAGCTTAAAATAAAATAAAGCAGGAAAATCTTAATAAATTTTATCTGACCCGCAGCCCGACCGCCTAATATTCGAATAGAACTTCGCCCTCTTCTAGCAGTATGATATATTCACTTAGATATTGGCAATATTTACTTTATTTCTATCATGTAAATATTTCTTATAATAAATCATAATCATCATCATCATTACATCAGCCAGAAGACGAACACTGCTGGGCATAGGCCTCCCCCAGAGATCTCCACAAAGGCCGGTCCTGTGCTTTCTGCATCCAGCTGGTACCTGCGATCCTTACCAGGTCGTCGGTCCACCTTGTAGGAGGCCTACCCACGCTGCGTCTTCCGGTACGTGGTCGCCACTCGAGAACTTTATTGTCCCATCGGCCATCTGTTCTTCGAGCTATGTGCCCAATACACAATAAATATAAATATGTAATTGTTATTTAGCTTGTTGTATTTAATTAATTATAATAATACGTTACTTAACTTGGGACAGTGATAAGAAGATGACTTAATTTATATGTAACTTGTTAATAGCTCTCTTTGTTGGCGTAAATAGGTACTATAGCTGTAAGTAAAACCTACTCTTAGTAAATAATTTGATCTTGCTTGAATGACTTTCACTTACTCATATTTTATGTTCGTGTATTTGATTACCCTCAAATCTAAGATTACGACTAGAGTTTTAGGCATGGGATATAAACATGGTTTTTGCTCGGCTGGTACTGACTACTGCAAGAGTGCCTAACCCTAGGGCCATAGCTCGTATCTGCGCTAACAGCCCGACCGCAGGCACCGGCTATAACACAATATATTAATATTTCTTTATAGCACACGGCGAGGACGCGAGGGTGCCGAAGACCGGGCGAAGTGGAGCAGAAGGGGTCGGTAAGCGGGTCCTGGCATTAGCCGTGATTGACCGCTATTATGATGATGATCATTTTAGTCTTCGGACGTCCACTGCCGCCCCCTCTATCTCGTAGACTGCGTTTACTGGTAACTTCGCGGACGTGGTCAACACTCGATAATCTTTCCGCTTCATTCATATCACTGAAGGGTTTGGCTATAATGTCTGAATGAAATTCACATTTCAATACCCACTCTACTGACCACCTACCAATTTTGTAGACTGCGTACGGCAAAAATCCAAACATCTTGGCCAAGGGTTTCTTTTTCTTCTTTTTTTATACCACACAGGTGGCAGACAAGCTTACGGCCTGCCTGATGGTAAGCAATCACTGCAGCCTACGGACGTTTAAGGTGAGACTGATTCTAGTTATTCCTTACTCTAGGCCCTAAAGTAGGCACCTAAAATATAACAAAGATAATGCCCGTTTTCACTAAACATAGGATTTGCCTAAATCTGATGCCCAATACTTATTAGTTCATTAAAAAAATATGTTTCACCAACAGCTAGATAATAACTATCGCCGTTAGGCACCGCCTAAAGTTAAGCAGTGGATTGGGCGGTGCTAAGTCCTTAAGTATCGCCTAAAATGACAGTTACATTCTATTTCCCACAGCAAACTTATTTGACTCGGTGCCAAAGTTACTTTTTTGACATGACATCTGCGAGCTCAACGATGAAACGTGACAGAAGCAACTTAACCAGGCACGAAGTTATGATACAGATACTTTTTATTGTTATTTATGTATAATTTGTTTTAGTTTATGAAAATAAAAAGCTTTTACTTAGATACCTATAGCTAATCTAACCATGGCTTCTTGTTATTATGTATAGTCTCAAGAGTCTGGCAAGAAAGTCGAGACAAAAATTCAGGGCGCCACCATCGTTTACATGGTATGATTGTTCTGTATCAGTCTATGAACTTAACATATTAAAAAATAGTATCTTCACGTCTGTGCTTTGCCTCTATGTCCAATTTCTTTGTGTCTTTGTCTTGTATACTTCGACTAGAAAATTTGATACTTGTTAATATTTCATACCATATCGCACGGCTACAAAGCGTCCTTCTACAACTACAATCTCCACCTACCTACGACAGTCCAGTGCTGGGCCTAAACCACATTAGTTGAAAGTGCTAGTTTAGTAAAGTTAATATAGACAAAGTGATTGGTAATATATCAACTTGGCATTAATGCCCCGTTTGTGCTCTCACGCAAGAGGGCCCGAGGTCCGTCTTGACCATGATCCAGGATTTGGCAGATCAGACAATTACAGTGGAGCGACTGTCCACGACCTTCACGACCCTGCTACCAGGTTACTCACACATACACAAGATTGGATCATGGTTACCCATTCAGTCAGTTTCATCACAATTTTATCATTTCTCCAGCCCGAATAGTCGTACATTGCGTAATGTGCCTAAATAATATAGCTCTCTGTTACAATACAATACAAACGCGCTGCACCGCTTTTAGACACACCTGAACGCAAAAACATCAATAAATATTATATTTACGAATAAAAATACAAAAGGATCAAAACTATAACAGTACACTATAATTTGACGGTTAATTTTGTAACCTTGAATAAATGTTACCAACCAACTACAAAACACATTTATTTTACGGAAATTCAAATGATTTTCAAAAGATTACATTTCATTCAATATTTTCAAATTGTGGTACATTTTACGTACCTACCGATAATTTTTGCTATTCGGCCGTAAACATCTTCCAAATAACACAGCAACTTACCTGCTGAAAACACGGCCATACATTTATGAACAATTTTAAATATTACATTCCTCATGCCGCTTTTATTCGTTTTTTCATTCATTGCGAAAATAAATGTCCAACAAAGTAAAAATCTAGTAATATACAAATATCAACTTAAACTAACAACATTAAAACAACGACAATGTCCAGATGACGTGACAGCTGAAGTCAGTTTGACCACAGATAGGTATAGAACATTTGAGTTTGACGGTAAATTAGTGTGGCCAATTTAGGCGAGAGCAGTAGTTCCCAAAACATTAGTATCGCGACTTTCTTGCCAAACTATATTTACTTATCAAACTTTATTTATAGTTGTTTTTACTTTCTGTTAGCATTAATACCTGCTTTCTACTTAATGAGTAATTTGAAATACGTAATCACGTCAGGTATTCGTATGCCTTCAATGTGAATTTTAGACTGAAATTCAAGGCGTGGGCTATAAACGTAACAATCATTCTCGGGAATACTTTCACGTGGCAAATTCAAGGTATCTAAGCGCATAGAAAACAGGTAAATGCCTATTACACTACCCGACCGCAGGCATAGTATACCCCAGGTATCCGGCTAGCACACTACCAAGATAATGAGAGGACCCTTTTCGCCACCATCCATAAATTCATTTGTGTTATGACCCTTTGCCATCCCCGCGTCCCGCTTCCCCCGGGCCCGTTTCAAAAATATTTCAACGTTGAATAAGTTTAGTTGTTGACCGTGTCGCACATCGCTCGCCTGCATCTTCTAAGATAATCACATTGTACTACGCTGAACACTCCGCGAAGAATGTCTTCTACGATAAGTCACCTACCTACAACTACAATAAGCAACAAGCCCGAATCGTCAACGACGATAAACGACCTGCCTGAAGAAATGATGCACGAAATACTGATGAACGTGAATGTCGTCGACATCATGAACTGCCGTAAAGTGTGTGCCAAGTGGAAGAACCTGGTAGACGGGCTAGGCAACAGTTTCTGGAAGAAGAAGGCTTCACGGGATTATGGCTACCACGAAGACCTCGGATGTCGGGTCTCTAGGGTTGCCAACCGCCCGGCTACATATTCCACTTTTCAGAATGAGCTACGCCCGTACATACATCGACTGCGCATGACCATCGCCAACAGCCTCGGCCGACCGAATGACAGGCTGGAATGTGGCTTCGCGGTTGGTTTGAAGTCATTTAAAAATTAATTTGTAGTTCTCAGTTACAACTGTTATTTTTTTAGTAAATAGTGCTTATTATTATCCAAACAAAGTGTTTTATTTTACTTCATATCCTGATTTGCAACGAAAAAGTTCGTTTTAAACCTTTGTCTCGGATTTAAAATTATTATTTCCCGCAAATTCGTATTCTGAAGTTGGCAAGCCCAGGTCTGACGTGCGCCAGTTGTACTGTAACATTGGAAACAAATCATGAATGATATGGCCCTGGACTCGTACATATCGACACGTCATATGCCTCGGCAGTTACAGCGTTTGTTTTCAGCACAGCATCTCCTCTCATTCATAATTCATTCACATGTGTTCTCTATGTTTGAGAGCTTGTTTTTTGTTTTTGGCCAAAAATTTTAATTAATGTTTGGAAATAAGGTAATATGACCAGAAGCGAAGATACGAAGATTTGAACATGTTTGTTTCAAACTAAACTCGCGTTCTTTACACATATTTTAAAAAAGGTACGTCTCGTGTAAATCCCGTTTAACATAATAATATAGATATGAACATGACAAATACTGGCTGAATTCATCATTTCAGCCGGAAGCTTAGATACCGCTCGCTTACGAGTCGGATACCTTAAACGCTCGGCCACTAACGGTCCTACAGAAAACACTTAAAATACCTATTTTAAAAATATATATTTGCACCGGGCCCCGAGCGTTAGCCGCAATTGGGCAGCAACGCGGGGGCCGTTGAGCGACTATGTCCTGCGGCCCCCACCTCCGGACGAGACCCCCGGCAGCCGCAGAAGGTCCCTCTCACGAGGTTGACACCTGCAGGCTCCGGCGACGCTTCTGCCACGCCAGTGGCAGCCCCAACCCTGACTGTTCGCGCCCGGAAGCCGCCCTACGCCGGTCCCGCGCCCAGTGCGCCCGACCGCGGGGGAGGTGACGAAGGCGCCAACTCCAACGACCGGCCCGTTTCAACGGGCCGCGCACCAACATTACCGCCAGTGGGTTCGTCCCAAAAGCGGTCTCCCCGCACGTGCGCTTCGCGCACGAGCACGAAGTAGAGCAGCATATATTTAATGATAATTTATACCCCTGTTTCATCCCCTTCATGTGGAATTCAGAATTTATTGTTTTAATAAAATTATAATTAATATAAAGTAAACGCAAAATCGGACGCCAACACTTTTTCTCTCGAATAAACTTTAATCAATCTGTTGCTTTTATTAATAGCTGTAGCTATATTTATATTTTAAACGTTTTTAGTAAGCAATTGTTGGCATATTAATATATCCCGAATTAGCCACCAACCTGACGAGATGATTTGTATCATTTCTATGTAAATATCCTAACCTTCCATTAACATTCCAATTATCATCATCGTCCTAGCGCTTATCCCGGCCTCTGCCAGGGTCTGCATTCCTACAAATTCTTCTCCACTTCGCCCGGTCTTCGGCATCCTCGCGTCGTAAGCCGTTGGCTCTCGCATCTGACTCAGCGATGTCAATCCATCGCTTTTTGGGTCCCCATCTTTCCCGATATCGGCAGATTCAGGCACCTATTTCCCACGTATCTCTGAGTCTTACGCAACACGTGACCAACCCAGCACAGCCAAGCCTCATCGATCTTTCTGCGATATCCCTCACGCCAAGGCTGCCACGAATATACTCATTACGTACTCGATCACGTCGCGTAACTCCGCACATCCACCGCAGCATTTTTATGTCGTTGGCGTGGAGTTCGCGATCGTGTTTCGTCACCGCTGGCCATCGCAGCCATTGAGCATCACCGATCTAATTATACTCTTGTATATATGCCCTTTGAGCTTAACAGGGATTTTAGAGCCACAGATAACTGCCATGAGTTCCCGCCATTTGGCCCAAGTCGCAGAGATTCGGGATTTGACATCGGGGCCGATATCCATTATCATTAATAAATAATTATCATAATCAACATCATATCAGCCGAAGGACGCCCACTGCTGGGCATAGGCCTCCCCCAGACATCTCCACAAAGGCCGGTCCTGTGCCTTCCGCATCCAACTAGTGGCCTCGTTCTTTCTATTTTCTACTTGTTCCGGTACGTGGTCGCCACTTCATAACTTTTTCCCATCGTCTATCTGATCTGCGAAGTATGTGCCCTGCCTACTGCCACTTAAGATTGGCCATCCCATACCCATATATATGCAAAGGAAGACACTAGAAAATGTCGGCAGTTTCATCGAGAAGTACGACCTCACTCACCGTACAAGCCGTTCCCGATAAAGTGAAATGAAAATACGCTTTATTACAATAAACATTTTTACTGTAATCACAATAAATTAGTTTGAATTGATACAATTGTGTGTGTTCTTAATATTAATAACCTAATCATCATCACAGCCCGTAACAGTCCACTGCAGGACCTAGGGCCTCTCCCACGAAAGGGGAGGTTATTGCCATAATCTCCACGCTTGGCAGGCGGGTTGGAGATCGCAGTGTTTAAATATAACAATGGAAAATGCTGCTGCCCATTTTCCAGACTACGGAGACTCTTGATCTTTTGCCTCGAAAACATTAGTCGCCTTGTACGACACCCATGAGTGTAAGGGGTTGGTGCTATTCTACTCTGCCGGACACCACACGGCCATAACCTAATAATACGTATAATTAATAATAATTTAGGTACACAACTTGTTAGAGCTCGTCTAGTCTAAAATGACGCGCCCCACTACTTAGTTAGTTGATTTCGATGTGTGAGTGCAAATATTGATAACGACACTTCATCTGTGTGGGAGCCAATGAACGATGCGTGCTCCTACGTTTGAATCTCACCGGCAACTGAATGACCAATTACAACGGCATTTGTATATATGACTTGCGTCCATATTTTAAACTTGCTTGTGTGCGTTAATGCGATAGTAGGGGTCGCATCATTTTAGATTAGACGAGCTCTACCTTGCAAACAAAAAATTTCACAGCATGAACAATCTTCCGTTTTTTAATTTTAAAGTTGAAGTTAAATGCAAGTGCCTATTGCTAAATTGATAAATACGAGTACTGGAGATACATATCCTTCAATTACTAAAATCCCTGTTTAATGAGAGCTTTTACTAGAGCCGACGTCGTCGGAGGCTGCAATGGCGCAGAAGTGACGATGGCAATCTTCTTCACTCTTTATCACTAATTCAACTTTAGTTTAACATCTCCCGTACTCTTGAACGGCCACATAGCAATGGCCGGAGTGACTCTGAGCAGCAATGCGGGTTTGACTGCGCACAGAAAGAAATGCGTCATGTAAAACTTCCAGGCGACGTCTTTGCTAATATTCTGTTCCAGCAGTTGCCACATGTAAACTTGGAGAGCTGTGATAATGGCAGAGATGATCAAAGACCGATCCTGGGTGTAGTGTCTGTATCTGGAACAAAAAACAAAATATGTTGTAATAATCATCGGTGGCCGAGTAGTTAAGGTATCCGACTCGTAAGCTAGAGGTACTGGGTTCGTATCCCACTGCGGTCATGTACTGACTCTTTTCAGAGTTATGTACATTTGATGAATGCTAACCGATGCTTTTACGGTGAGGGAAAACATCGTGATGAAACCTGCTCATTCAGACGATGATCTAATCTGGTCAGGTTCCCCTGGTAGCAGGGTCACGGAGGTCAGATGGCTGTCGCTCCTGATCTGCCAAATCCTGGATCATGGTCAAGGCGCACCCCAGGCCCTCGTAAGCGAGAGCATAATCGGGACATTGACCTAGGTAGTGTCTAGCTTGGTTGTGGAGTTTATTTAATCAACAAGTTTGTGGGCCAGATTCACGTGTTGTGTCAACTTGTGTAAGATAAAGAAGAATAGGAAATAAATTGGGAAAGGTTTGCAAGGGTTGATTCTGTATCAACTCTTTCCAAAGGTGAGTAATCTTTTAGAGGCAAATCTATATTCTAATAGGATATCTGTTGATAAAAAATTGGGCTGCTATGTTTACTGTACTTTTAAGACCATGTTAACCAAAGTGATCAAGCTACTCTAAGTGATCAACCTACCCCAAGCGATCATGCTACCCCAAGTGATCATGCTACCCCAAGTGATCATGCTACTCCAAGTGATCAACCTACCCCAAGCGATCATGCTACCCCCAAATGATCAACCTACCACAAGCGATCATGCTACCCCAAATGATCAAGCTACCTCATGCGTTTAAGCTACCAAGAGTGACCAATCCACCCCAACTGACCAATCCCCCCAATTAACAAACCCACCCTGAGTGACCAACAGACCCCGTGTGACCATTAAGCCAATTATACACTCACCTGGCGACGGCCGGCGTGACGACGAGCGCCCAGCCAAGCAGGTAGCCGGTGGATTGCGCGAGCGCGAACATCGGTGTCGTGCTCGGGTGGATGTTCCCCGGCTGCTCGCACCAGCGGAACGCCTGCGAGTGACACCCACCGTATGTTTTTTTATGCTACTCAGTGACAAACGAGCAGACAGCCCGCCTGATGGTAAGTGGTAACTGTCGCCCATAACATCTACAATTCCTACATTTAGGTTGCAGTTAACAAAAATACAGAACCGCAGGTGCGGTTTTTAACCATAACTTCTAATATTTTCATATTCATGTGACCAATTATTACAACAGCCAACTCTGTCAGTTATACAGGTGTAAAATTAGCTAGCATTAATTGAAACCTCATATTCTACCCATGAAACTGAACAACTTTCCCCAAGAAACATACCCGCGGAAATGACTTCATAAGTTCGCTATCTAAAATAAATAATTAATTGCGACGCGCAATGTATATCGTCCGGCGCACGCCTCTCGTTCACCCACGGACCAGTGGCCACTGACGTCGCGCGGCCGGCCGGCCTGCACGCTTTACATTGCGTGTTTTAGTTTAAGTGCATTTATTTGAACTTTAAGTGTCTAAATTAATTGTGAATGATGTAGTTATCGATTCTTTAATCTTTTAGTACAAAAATACTACTTTAAAAAAAAAGAATCTCGATTTCTGCCTAAACTATGATTTTCCGCGGGTACATTTCTTGGTGAAAGTTGTTCAGTTTCATGGATAGAATATGAGGTTTCAATTAACGGTAGCGGTCTTTATACACCCTGTACAATTAAGAAGGTAAATAGGTACATACTTGTTACTAGATATGAAAGTAAGAGGGAATGGTGTAATAAAATCGTACATCAATAGATATTTACCAATTTGACGGTCCACAGTGGATCACAACCGTATAGTAACAGGACTGCGTATGTCAGCAGCGCTGGAAATATAGGCACCGTCAGAATCTGATTGGCCACCACTCATATTTGGCACTAAAATGGTGTACAGAAATTGCTTATTTCTTGCTTACAATTGCTTACTCAATACTTTAGTAAGAAGATATCAAAATATTTAGAGGGACCGTTCATTCTAACGTCATTCTGCAATATTAGTGTAGATTGACATTTAAATTAAATAATTATATACCTACATTAAATAATTGTAAATAATAATCAATATTAACTAATTAGCACCTACGTATTTGAGTGTGAACGGACATTGTTGTGATTAGTAATAATTAGAAATTGAAACTGTGCAACATCCGTATACCTATCTAAATTAATGA
Source organism: Blastobasis lacticolella (assembly GCA_905147135.1). Taxonomy (NCBI): domain Eukaryota; kingdom Metazoa; phylum Arthropoda; class Insecta; order Lepidoptera; family Blastobasidae; genus Blastobasis; species Blastobasis lacticolella. Next base: position 4,449,387 of record LR990067.1, read on the forward strand.
CATGTTTATTATAAAATTTATCAATATAATCATCTCCAATCACGTACCAACAACTCTTTTCTTCTGAATTATGTACATTAGTGGAATGCTTACCGATACGGTGAGGGAAAACATCGTGACTAAATCTGCACATTCAGGCGACTGAATATGTAACCATGGTCCAATCTGGTCAGGTTCTCCTGGTAGCAGGAGCACGGAGGTCAGATGGCTGTCGCTCCACTGTAATTATCTGATCTGCCGAATCCTGGATCACGGTCAAGGTGGACCCCGAGCCTTCGTGTACAACCGGAACATTAATGCCAAGATAATTTTTTATCATCTGGTTGATGGGTCAGCTGTCCATAGTTCGCATGCTTAGCGTAACTAGTACAAAATTAATATGCCAACAATTGCTAACTTCAAACGTTTAAAATATAAATCCTGTAGCTATCAAGAAAATAAAGATATTGATTAAAGTTCATTCGAAAGCTCTTAGCGCCTGTGGAAATTATAGGAGCAAAAGTGTTTGAATACAAATTTGCGTTCACTTTATATGAAGTATGGTTTTACTAAAACATATCCAATTCTAAATTCCACATGGGGATGATACAGGGGTTTTTAATACAGGTATTTCGAGTTTTTGTGTAGGAGCGTTGGTGGCTAAGCGGTTAGGGTATCCGACTCGTAAGCGAGAGGTACCGGGTTCGAATCCCGCTGTAGCCATGTACCAGTGACCTTTCTGAGTTACGTAGATAAATACTAACCGATGCTCTTACGGCGAGGGAAAACATCGTGATAAACCTGCACATTCAGACGACATACTATGATCCAATCTGGTCGGGTTCCCCTGGTAGCAGGGCCAGTCTATTCAAACATTGTGGGCCAAGGCGGCCTTATAGCTACAAGATGTCTTTTTTTATTTCGAGTGTTTTGTAGGTATATAAATAGGGCTAAGTAATATATACTGAAAAGGTCCTCACCGATGCCCACGGCGAGCCCGGCGGAGCTGAGGTACCACAGCTGTGCGATGGTCCGGTCCTTGCCGCGGGCCCACACGTGGGGGTCCACCACGTAAATGCACAGGGCCGGCGCTAGGAACGCCCCTGGCAACCAATAGTTTTACACTAATAAAGTAAAAGTAAAAGTAAAACACATTTATTACACTTAAACACACAGCACAAAGTTCTTAAAATGAAATTTAAAAAATATAATGAAACAGAGACATAAACGAAACAGGACAAAAAAAAAGATACTCTAATCTCGTTACTTTTGCCATGTGGAGAGTACTAGTAACAGACGTTCCGTTTTGGCAGTTGATACTAATCCTTACGTATACTCGGAGATGAAATGCAACATCAAAATTAAACATAGACCCAAGGTGATGGGTTATTTAAATTCATTGAAATATTGATTATTAAATTATCACATTATATTATAAATAAAATATCGCCCGCGCATCCGAATTATTTCAAAAGCGACTTTATTTTGTATGTCGTAAGGATTAGTATCGACTGCAACTGACGGTTGGTCGGCTCCAGCCAAATCGAAGCGTCTATTACTAGTATAACATAAATGGAGGATTTTCTGACAGCTACCTTAAAAAGTGAAAAGTGTGGCTTCGGTTTACCAACAGCCGATTACAAAGAAGAAATAGTTCTAATAATTATAATAGATGGCGTTGCTCAGACAGGATTCTCGAGTATTAAATTTGACAACCGAAGTTATACGAAAAGGTATTTCGTGTAAAGATGACATTGTTAGTTTTAATAAACTTTCTGACAAAAAAGGTCGACATTTTTATAAAATTAACGGTTTCGTTTTGATTCATTTTTGAGTATCGTGTCTATACAACGCCATCTAGTACAATTATTAGAACTATTTCTTCTTTGTAATCGGCAGTGGGTAAACCGCAGTGGCTACATACGTTTCGCAGGAAAAGACAAAATCAAAAAAGTAGATATACATATTTTAAAGACGCGTCTGGAACATCGGAGGCCTAATGGTTAAGGGGTCTGACTCGTATCCCGAGGTACAGTCAGCTGCAGCGTGAATGCGGGGTGCCGCATACATTAAATGGGGGGCGGAGTTCTCTCTGCTGTTGACTGTACCAGGTTCGAATCCCAATACCGCTATGTATCAATGAATCTATTCTGAGTTATGTACATTAGTTGAACACCAAGCGATTCTCTTACGGTGGGGCAAAGTGGAGAAAACAAAGTTGACCGCTCGGATGATGATGATGGTAATGACTATATTTTGACGTCACACCTTTTCCCGGCAGAGGTATGACGACGATGATGATGAGAAATTAAAAAGGTATAAATTGAGAATTGAGCCTGATGTATCGAAATATGTATCTTCCATACGAAAGGGAGAAAAAGAGATAATGAAACGAAAAATACGCGGCTATACGAAATATCATCAAGGAACGAAAGATCGTGATAAACAAATCACTGGTAGTCGTGGGACTACTGGTTAACATAGACTCATGGGAAAAAGACTACCATTTCTCTTTAGGGATTAACGCACGTAACGCACAACCGCACGGTGCTGCGTTCCAGTGTGCGAATAACCTAAATAATAATGGGCAATAACTGACAAGGACAGATTATCCAATCGATATTGCCATATCCACACTTTATAATTTCTACCACTGTCAGTCGATTTGGACTTAGCGTGGCCCTACTATAACGGTAAATTAGTGTGGCCAATTAAGGCGAGAGCAGTAGTTCCCAAAACATTCTTTTCGCGACTCTTTTGCCAAACTGTATTTACTTATAAAACTTTAATCATAGTTGTTTTTACTTTCGGTTAGCATAAATACATGCTTTCTACTTAATAAGTTATTTGAAATACGTTATCACGTCAGGTATTCGTATGCCTTCAATGTGAAATTTAGACTAAAATTCAAGGCGTGGGCTTTAAACGTAACAACCATTCTCGGGAATACTTTCACGTGGCAAATTCAAGGTATCTAAGCGCACAGAAAACAGGTAAATGCCTATTACACTACCCGACCGCAGGCATAGTATACCCCAGGTATCCGGCTAGCACACTACCACGATAATGAGAGGACCCTTTTCGCCACCATTCATCAATTCATTTGTGTTATGACCCTTTGCCGTCCCCGCGTCCCGCTTCCCCCGGGCCTGTGGCAAAAATATTTCAACGTTGAATAAGTTTAGTTGTTGACCGTGTCGCACATCGCTCGCCTGCATCTTCTAAGATAATCACATTGTACTTCACTGAACACTCCGCGAAGAATGTCCTTTACGATAAGTCACCTACCTACAACTACAATAAGCCTGAAGAAATGATGCACGAAATATTGATGAACGTGAATGTCGTCGACATCATGAACTGCCGTAAAGTGTGTGCCAAGTGGAAGAACCTGGTAGACGGGCTAGGCAACAGTTTCTGGAAGAAGAAGGCTTCACGGGATTATGGCTACCACGAAGTCCTCGGATGTCGGGTCTCTAGGGTTGCCAACCGCCCCGCTATATATTCCACTTTTCAGAATGAGCTACGCCCGTACATACATCGACTACGCATGACCATCGCCAACAGCCTCGGCCGACCGGATGACAGGCTGGAATGTGGCTTCGCGGTTGCTTTGAAGTCATTTAAAAATTAATTTGTAGTTCTCAGTTATAACTGTTATTTTTTTAGTAAATAGTGCTTATTATTAATCTTACAAAGTGTTTTATTTCTTATCCTTCATATCCTGATTTACAACGAAAAAGTTGACATTTTTGTAACAAAATTAGTTGGATCCCGCTTTTTAAACCCTTGTCTCGGATTTAAAATTATTATTTCCCGCAAATTCGTATTTTGAAGTTGGCAAGCCCAGGTCTGACGTGCGCCAGTTGTACTGTAACATTGGAAACCAATCATGAATGATATGGCCCTGGACTTGTACATATCGACACATATGCCTCGGCAGTTACAGCGTTTGTTTTCAGCACAGCATCTCCTCTCATTCATCATTCATTCACGTGTATTCTCTATGCTTGAGAGCTTGTTTTTTATGTTTTTGGGCAAATATTATAATTAATGTTTGGATATTAGATATGACCAGAAGCGAAGATACGAAGATATATACTTTACACATATTTTAAAAAAGTTACGTCTCGTGTAAGTCCCGTCTAATATAATTATATAGATATGAACATGACAATTACTGGCTGAATTCATTATTGCAGCTGGAAGACGCCCACTGCTGGGGGTAGGCTTCCCTCAGTGATACCGCTCGCTTACGAGTCGGATACCTTAACCGCTCGGCCACCGACACGACGGTTCTACACAAAACACTCAAAAATGTTAAAAATATATATCTAATGGTAATTTATACCCCTGTTTCATCCTCTTCATGTGGAATTTAGAATGTATTATTTTAATAAAAATATAATGAATATAAAGTTAACGCAAATTCGTACGCGAACACTTTTGCTCTCGAATTAACTTTAATCAATTTGTTGCTTTTCTTGATAGCTACAGAATTTATATTTTAACGTTTGTAGTAAGCATGTGTAGTTTGTTGTTGGCATATTAATATATCCCGAATTACCCACCAACCTGACAAGATGATTTTATTGATAAAATCATCGTTGGCCGTGTGGTGTCCGGCAGAGTAGAATAGCACCAACCTCTTACACTCTTGGGTGTCGTACAAGGCGACTAATGTTTTCGAGGCAAAAGATCAAGAGTCTCCATTGTTTCCATTGTTATATTTAAACACTGCGATTTCCAACCCGCCTGCCAAGCGTAGAGATTATGGCAATAACCTCCCCTTTCGTGGGAGAGGCCCTAAGTCCTGCAGTGGTCTGTTACGGGCTGTGATGATGACATGTAATTTGTATCATCTCTATGTAAATATCCTAACCTTCCATTAACATTCCATTCATCATCATCGTCCTAGCGCTTATCCCGGCCTCTGCCAGGGTCGGCTTTCCTACAAATTCTTCTCCACTTCGCCCGGTCTTCGGCATCCTCGCGTCGTAAGCCGTTAGCTCTCGCATCTGACTCAGCGATGTCAATCCATCGCTTTTTGGGTCCCTATCTTTTCTGATATCGGCAGATTCAGGCACCTATTTCCCACGTAATTATACTCTTGTATATAAGCCCTTTGAGCTTTACAGGGATTTTAAAGTCACAGATGACTGCCGTGAGTTCCCGCCATTTGGCCCAAGTCGCAGAGATTCGGGATTTGACATCGGGGCCGATATCCATTAACATTCCATTATCATTAATAAACAAAATATCATAATCACCATCATATCAGCCGAAGCACGCCCACTGCTGGGCATAGGCCTCCCCCAGAGATCTCCACAAAGGCTGGTCCTGTGCCATCCGCATCCAGTGATTTATAATCCATGATTCTCTACTCGTACCGGTACGTGGTCGCCACTTCATAACTTCTCCCCATCGTCTATCTGTCGATGTCACTAAAGATTGGCCATCCCATACCCATATAGATATATGCAAAGGAAGACCCTAGAAAATGTGTGGAACGTCGGCAGTTCCATCGAGAAATATAACCTCTCTCACCATACAAGCCGTTCCCGATGCAGTGAAAGGAGTCAATAAATGAAAATACGCTTTATTACAATAAACATTTTTACTGTAATCACAATAAATTAGTTTGAATTGATACAATTGTGTGTGTTCTTAATATTAATAACCTAATAATACGTATAATTAAATAATAATTTAGGTATACAACTTGTTACTATGCAAACAAAAAAAATTCACAGCATGAACTATCTTCCGTTTTTTAATTTTAAAGTTGAGGTTAAATGCAAAGTGCCTATTGCTAAATTGATAAATACGAGTACTGGAGATACATATCCTTCAATTACTAAAATCCCTGTTTAATGAGAGCTTTTACTAGAGCCGACGTCGTCGGAGGCTGCGATGGCGCAGAAGTGACGATGGCAATCTTCTTCACTCTTTATCACTAATTCAACTTTAGTTTAACATCTCCCGTACTCTTGAACGGCCACATAGCAATGGCCGGAGTGACTCTGAGCAGCAGTGCGGGTTTGACTGCGCACAGAAAGAAATGCGTCATGTAAAACTTCCAGGCGACGTCTTTGCTAATATTCTGTTCCAGCAGTTGCCACAAGTAGACTTGGAGAGCTGTGATGATGGCAGAGATTATCAAAGACCGATCCTGGGTGTAGTGTCTGTATCTGGAACAAGGAACAAAATATATTCTAAAAACCATCGGTGGCGAGTTAAGGTATCCGACTCGTAAGCTAGAGGTACAGGGTTCGTTTCGTATCCCACTGCGGTCATGTACGGCCTCTTTTCAGAGTTATGTACATTTGATGAATGCTAACCGATGCTTTTACGGTGAGGGAAAACATCGTGATGAAACCTGCTCATTCAGACGATGATCTAATCTGGTCAGGTTCCCCTGGTAGCAGGGTCACGGAGGTCAGATGGCTGTCGCTCCACTGTAATTACCTGATTTGCTAAATCCTGGATCGTGGTCAAGGCGCACCCCTGGCCCTCGTAAGCGAGAGCATAATCAGGACATTGACCTAGGTAGTGTCTAGCTTGGTTGTAGAGTTTATTTAATTTACAAGTTAGTGGGCCAGATTCACGTGTTGTGTCAACTTGTGTAAGGTAAAGAAGAATAGGAAATAAATTGGGAAAGGTTTGCAAGGGTTGATACTGTATCAACTCTTTCCAAAGGTGAGTAATCTCTTAGAGTAGCCTCTTAGAGTTCTAAAGTAATCAATTATTGCATGCCTGATTTGTCGTACAGCGGTATTATCCAAAAAGTCTTACAACACTCAGAACACATAGATCAAAATGTAAATATAATAATTTTAATAAGTAATAGCCTTAAAGTACGAAAATATGATATAGTCAAGGGTTTTGAAGCGTTGCAAGGATTGTCTGCAGGAAAAATTGTATTATGCGCATTTCCCTTCATAAAAAATGTTTATGATACTGAAAATGACCGTATTCACATGTTGAATACTTTGATGTATAATTTGACTTGCAGTCAGAAAGACGCATTAACCTTTTTTGACTGTAATAAATTTACAGATAAAGTAGTTTTAACAGAAGATACTATGTATCTTCGACGTAGGTACAAAATCAAACTGGCTACAATGTTAGCGTACCATATTAATTTATTGATTTCTCCTACCGTAGGTAGATATGACCAGAGTGCCGATTTGTTAATAAACAAAAAGGGTCACTCTTTAAACTAGTATGTAAGACAAAGGAGCCGTCCTGTATCATATCAGCAGCATATAACAGTCCACTGTTAGACTTGAACAGTAAATCTTTTGATATTGTTCAGAATATACAGGACTGCTCTGGCATAAAGTCATTAGTAAATAGTGGTAATAAGCCTTTGGATGTACGTAAAGTAAAATGTTATAATAATAAACAAAATTGTATAGTTAACTTAGTACATCAAAATATCCAAGGCATGACGAATAAAGAATTGGAAGTTGAGCTATTCATGAACGGTGAGAATGTTGATATTTTTTGCATTACTGAACATTGGTTAAAAGATCACCAGCTCATATTTGGCTTTAACAACCATAAACTTGCAAGTTCGTTCACAAGAGGGCAGGCAATTCATGGAGGTTCCCTAATACTTGCTCGTAATTGCCTAAAATGCAAGGAACGCACTGATATTGTCAAGCTGTCTGTTGAACGATCTGCTGAAATTGCCTGTATAGAACTTGAGCGACTTATTGTAATGAGCGTATACAGACCTCCGGCTTCATCATTTGATTTGTTCGAGAAAATTATGGATGAAGCCCTTATTAAAGTTAGCAATTGTAATAAAAATATTGTTGTTTGTGGAGATTTTAATATAGATTTATTGGACGTATCTTGTAAATATACTGGTAGGCTAATGTCATTATTTAAGTGTCATAATTTAATCAACTTATTTTTAGAGCCTACTAGAATAACAAGTACTACATCAACTTGTCTAGACAACATTTTTTGTGATATCCAGGCATGTAGCCAGTCTGTAATAAACAAATTACAATCCGATCATTGTGGTCAATTAGCTGTGTTTAATGTTAATATGAGGAAAGAAACAAAAAATACTATTAAATTTGTACCAATTAACAACAACCGTCTAAACAGTTTTAGAAATAACATTATAGAGAAATCATCTAATTTAAAGTATTTTGATGACCCAAATGAATATTATAATTCAGTTTTACACATGACAAAAACTGAAAGTAATAGTATATTCAAACCAAAGGTGAAGGCAGTAAACAGCAAACTTATGTTTAGCGATTGGGCGACAGCAGGAATACATAAGAGTAGAAATAAATTATATGAGCTCTATGCAGAACGGGCGTATAATAATAGCGTAGAATTTGCTGAGTATGTTAAACATTATTCGAAGTTATTTAAACGCGTTTGTGCTACAGCTAAATCGAATTTAGTTAAACACAAACTAAAAAATAGCACAGATGTAGTAAAATCCACATGGCAGATAATAAATAGTGAAACTGGAAAAGTAACAAATCGCGATACTAAGTACAGTTTAAAGATAAATGATAATGTTGTTACCAAAAACTCTGAAGTTGCGGAGGCATTCAATAAATTTTTTACAGACATTCCAGTGTCAACTACGAAATCCTTAAATTCGTCTCCTGCTCTCGCTGAATCCTTGTTAAAACAAAATGTACCCGAGAGTGTCATCGATTTTAAGTTCGAGCATGCAACACCTCAAGATATAGTTAAGGCTTTTAAAACTATAAAAATGAAAGCAACTGCCGACATTGATGGTATGTCAGTAAAAATTATTAGCTCTGTAATTGATGTTATTGCTGTCCACTTAGCGAATATATTTAATAATTGTGTTGATAATGGTGAATTTCCTGACCTGATGAAGCACAGTAAAGTTATTCCATTGTTGAAAACTGGTAATACAACGGATCCTACAAATTTTAGACCAGTTTCAATTTTACCGACTCTAAGTAAAATATTTGAGAAAATCATATTAAATCAACTAAAAGCTAATTTTTATGGAAGTAACCTATTGCATCATAAACAATTCGGTTTTACTCGCGGTCGTTCAACAACTGATGCAGGTGTTGAACTTATTAAACATATCTTTGGGGCGTGGGAGGAATCACGTGATGCCTTAGGGGTTTTCTGTGATTTATCCAAAGCCTTTGATTGCGTTAATCATGACATTTTGGTCAGGAAATTACAACATTATGGAATAAAGGACTTGGCCCTGAACTTGCTAAATTCATACTTGAGTCATAGAATTCAAAAAGTTGATGTGAACGGAGAGAGATCTATGGGGTCTGTTGTCTCTATGGGTGTCCCCCAGGGATCTATTTTGGGCCCGTTTTTGTTTCTTGTTTATGTAAATGACTTACCGTACTTTGTAAAAGATGCCCATGAAATTGTCTTGTTCGCGGACGATACATCTTTAGTGTTTAAAGTAAAAAGATAACAATTAACATATGAAGACGTGAACAAGGCTATTGCAGAAGTGGTAAACTGGTTTACGGTTAATAATTTATTACTGAATGGCAAGAAGACAAAATGTTTAAAATTCTCTTTGCCAAATGTTAGATCAGTGCCCACTAATGTACAAATAAAAGGCGAAAATTTGAATTTTGTTGATTCTACAGTATTTTTAGGCTTTACCCTGGATAATAAATTGCAATGGGGTCCTCACATTGATAAATTGTCGAAAAGGCTAAGTTCTGCAGCATATGCTGTAAAGAAAATACGGAGTATTTCTGACGAGGCTACAGCAAGATTAGTTTACTTTAGTTATTTCCACAGTATTATGGCCTATGGCATACTGCTGTGGGGACACGCTGCCGACTGGCACAATGTATTTGTATTGCAGAAAAGGGCTATTCGCGCGATTTATCAATTGAGACCTAGAACTTCACTAAGAGATAAATTCAGGAACATTGATATAATGACAATGCCGTCACATAATATATATATGAAAATTTAATGTATGTTCATAAAAATTTACACTTATTTAAGAAGAATAGTGATGTTCATAATATTAATACGAGAAATAAAGATAAGCTTGTTGCTGGTGCTTGTCGTCTAGCCAAAGTCCACAAATCATTTATGGGTCAATGTGTACGCTTTTATAATAAGGTTCCAACAGATATTCAGAATTTACCATTGAATACATTTAAAGTCGCTATAAAAAAAATTATGTCAAAAAAGTTATTATAGTATATCTGAATATGTAAATGACAAAAGTCCATGGGACTGAACTGCTGTTCTATACAGGTATTTACTTTTAAGATAGTATATAGGACAAATAATGTATTAGTACATAAGACATGTTTAAAAAAAAAAGAATTAACGTAGGCTCTGTGGGTTTCTTGCCGTTTCTTTCCCCCACAGAGAACCACCTTGGAAGCGGCGTTAATTTTCCTTCCTCTCCCACACATGGTGTCTCCTGTCTGCGCTAGGGTAGGGGTAGGGTAGTAGTTAGAGTAGGGGTAGGGTAGGGTAGGAGTAAGATAGCGGTAAGGTAGTATAGGGTGGGGTAGGGGTAAGATAGTGGTAGGGTCGGGGTAAGATAGTGGTAGGGTAGGGGTAAGGTAGTGGTAGGGTAGGGTTAAGGCAATGGTAGGATAGGGTAGGGGTAAGGTAGCGATAGGGTAGGGATAGGATAGAGTAGGGTGGGAGCAACTACCTATCACATGCAGCATGTGTGATGCACGCTCACTTAAAAGTCTGTCTGGCGGTGGCGTGGGGGCCGGGTCGCTCTTTTCCCTCAAATATGGTTGAATTGGACGATGGCTGGGCCCTGCGTTATACTCGTGAACGGGTGCTGCCTTGGTGGACTGGCTTACTCTTGCTGTAGTTTTAGGTGGTTTTTCTTAATTATACTAGACATACCTACGAGTATATAATATAATATAGCGTTCCGGCTCTGTCTGGCATTGTCGAGCCCGGTTCGGTTGTGGTTGGCGAGGGATACGTTTATCTACAGACATAGGGCGGTCAGCGTGTCACTGTGTGTTTCCTTCCTACTTTCCTACCCCCCTCCTTTTTGACGATTGAAAGAGATATTTAATGTCCTAATCAATAAAGAAATTTTGATTTTGATTTTGAGAGGCAAATCTATATTCTAAAAGGATATCTGTTGATAACAAATTGGGCTGCTGTGTTTACTGTACTTTTAAGACCATGCTAACCAAAGTGATCAAGCTACTCCAAGTGATCAACCTACCCCAAGTGATCATGCTACCCCAAGTGATCATGCTACTCCAAGTGATCAACCTACCCCCAAGCGATTATGCTACCCCAAGTGATCAACCTACCCCAAGCGATCATGCTACCCCAAGTGATCATGCTACCCCAAATGATCAAGCTAACTTATGTGTTTAAGCTACCAAGAGTGAACAACACATCCCGAGTGACCAATCCACCTCAACTGACCAATCCCCCCAATTAACAAACCCACCCTGAGTGACCAACAGACCCCGTGTGACTATTAAGCCGATGATACACTCACCTGGCGACGGCCGGCGTGACGACAAGCGCCCAGCCGAGCAGGTAGCCGGTGGATTGCGCGAGCGCGAACATCGGTGTCGTGCTCGGATGGATGTTGCCCGGCTGCTCGCACCAGCGGAACGCCTGCGAGTGACACCCACCGTATGTTTTTTTATGCTACTCAGTGACAAACGAGCAGGCAGCCCGCCTGATGGTAAGTGGTAACTGTCGCCCATAACATCTATAATTCCTACATTTAGGTTGCAGTTAACAAAAATACAGAACCGCAGGTGCGGTTTTTTAACAATAACTTCTAATATTTTCATATTTTTCAACCTGCCCCGTGTGACCAATTATTACAACAGCCAACTCTGCCAGTTATACATGATGTAAAAAGACCGCTAGCATTAATTAAAACCTCATATTCTACCCATGAAACTGAACAACTTTCCCCAAGAAACATACCCGCGGAAATGACTTCATAAGTTCGCTACCTTAAATAAATAATTAATTGCGACGCGCAATGTATATCGTCCGGCGCACGCCTCTCGTTCACCCACGGACCAGTGGCCACTGACGTCGCGCGGCCGGCCGGCCTGCACGCTTTACATTGCGTGTTTTTAGTTTAAGTGCATTTATTTGAACTTAAACTTGAACTTTAAGTGTCTAAATTAATTGTGAATGATGTAGTTATCGATACTTGATATTTTTTAGTACAAAAATAAAACTTTTTTTTTTAAAAGAATCTCGATTTCTGCCTAAACTATGAGTTTCCGCGGGTATATTTCTTGGTGAAAGTTGTTCAGTTTCATGGGTAGAATATGAGGTTTCAATTAACGCTAGCGGTCTTTTTACACCCTGTACAATTAAGAAGGTAAATAGGTACATACTTGTTACTAGATATGAAAGGAAGAGGGAATGGTGTAATAAAATCGTACATCAATAGATATTTACCAATTTGACGGTCCACAGTGGATCACAACCGTATAGTAACAGGACTGCGTATGTCAGCAGCGCTGGAAATATAGTCACCGTCAGAATCTGATTGACCACCACTCATATTTGGCACTAAAATGGTGTTCAGAAATTGCTTATTTCTTGCTTACTCAATACTTTAGTAAGAAGATATCAAAATATTTAGAGGGACCGTTCAGTCTAACGTCATTCTGCAATATTAGTGTAGATTGACATTGAAATTAAATAATTATATACCTGTAGGTATATTTATAAATATTATAATATAAATATATTAAATAATTGTAAATAATAATCAATATTAACTAATTAGCACCTACGTATTTGAGTGTGAACGGACATTGTTGTGATTAGTAATAATTAGTAATTGAAACTGTGCAACATCCGTATACCTATCTAAATTAATGACATGTTTATTATAAAATTTATCAATATTATCATCTCCAATCACGTACCAATAACTCTTTTCTTCTGAATTATGTACATTAGTTGAACGCTTACCGATACGGTAAGGGGAAAACATCGTGACAAAATCGGCACATTCAGGCGACTGAATGTGTAACCATGGTCCAATCTGGTCAAGTTCACCTGGTAGCAGGAGCACAGAGGTCAGATATCAGTCGCTCCACTGTAATTATCTGATCTGCCGAATCCTAGATCATGGTCAAGGTGGACCCCGAGCCTTCGTGTACAACCGGAACATTAATGCCAAGATGATTTTTTATCATCTGGTTGATGGGTCAGCTGTCCATAGTTCGCATGCTTATCGTAACTAACTTCAAACGTTTAAAATATAAATCCTGTAGCTATAAAGAAAATAAAGATATTGATCAAAGTTAATTCAAAAGCTTTTAGCGCCTGTGGAAATTATAGGAGCAAAATTATTTGAATACAAATTTGCGTTTACTTTTTACAAAGTATGTTATTTATTAAAACATATCCAATTCTAAATTCCAAATGGGGATGATACAGGGGGTTTTAATACAGGTATTTCGAGTTTTTGTGTAGGAGCGTCGGTGGCTAAGGGGTTGGGGTATCCGACTCGTAAGCGAGAGGTACCGGGTTCGAATCCCGCTGTGGCCATGTACCAGTGACCTTTCTGAGTTACGTAGATAAATACTAACCTATGCTCTTACGGCGAGGGAAAACATCGTGATAAACCTGAACATTCAGACGACGGAATGTGTGACCCATGATCCAATCTGGTCAGGTTCCCCTTGTAGCAGGGTCATGGAGGGAGATGGCTCCACTGTAATTACATGAACTGCTAAATCCTCGGTCATGGTCAAGGTGAACATCGGGCCCTCGTACGCGAGGCCACAACCAGGGGGCTATTCTCACACTGTGACATCGCAAATTCCACATTTACTCTAGCCAAAAAACGGTATTAAAACGTCATTTAAATCGATTTTATACAATAAACGGCTTTTTTGACTGCTGTAGACATTTCAATGGAGATATGAGGCTAGAAAAATTTCTAAGTCGTGATGTCACAGCGCGAGAATTAGGCCCCAGGGGTCTTATTTTTTAATCGCTCGCCTCGTTTCGAACGGTTTACAATTTTGATTTCCGGCATGAAAAATTCGATATTTTGATGCTTGGTGCTGACTTTTTTGGTATTGCCAATGTGATTAAAAAGAATTAAGCTTTTCGTGCCGAAAATCAAAATTGGTAGCCGTTCGAATCGAGGCAAGCGTTTAAAAATTATGTCCTAGGACTTTAACGCCAAGATAGATATACTCTTTATTGCACATAAAATTACAGGAATGAAAATTTAACAGGTCTATTCAAACATTGTGGGCCAAGGCGGCCTTATAGCTACAAGATGTCTTTTTTTATTTCGAGTGTTTTGTAGGTATATAAATAGGGCTGCAAAGTAATATATACTGAAAGGGCCCTCACCGATGCCCACGGCGAGCCCGGCGGAGCTGAGGTACCACAGCTGTGCGATGGTCCGGTCCTTGCCGCGGGCCCACACGTGGGGGTCCACCACGTAAATGCACAGGGCCGGCGCTAGGAACGCCCCTGGCAACCAATAGTTTAACACTAGTAACAGACGTTCCGTTTTGACTGGAGCCGACCAACCGTTAGTAGCAGTTGAGACTACGTCCGATCAAGGTCGGTTCACCCGCGCATCCGAATTAATTCAAAAGCGACTTTATTTTGTACGTCGTAAGGATTAGTATCGACTGCAACTGACGGTCGGTCGGCTCCAGCAAAAATGGCACGTCTGTAACTAGTATAACATCAATTGGCGATTTTCTGATAGCTGGCTTAAACAGTAAAAAGTGTAGTTTGGCGAGCCTAGGTGGCGTTGCTTAGACATCGAGTATTCGAGTATTAAATTTGATAACCGAAGTTATTCAGAAAGGTATATCGTGTAAAGATACCTACATTGGTTTAGTACATTTTCTGACAAAAAAGGTCTACATTTTTATCAAACTAACGGTCTCGTTTTGATTCAGTTTTGAGTATCGTGTCTATACAACGCCATCTATTACAATTACTAGAACTATTTCTTCTTTGTAATCGACTGTCGGTAAACCGCAGTGGCTACATACGTTTAACAGGAAAAGACAAAATCAAAAAGTAGACATACATATTTTAAAGGCGCGCGTGGAACATCGGAGGCCTAATGGTTAAGGGGTCTGACTCGTATCCCGAGGTACAGTCAGCTGCAGCGTGAATGGACCCTCCAGCATACATTAAATAGTGGGAGGTGTGGGGGGGGGTCAGTTCTCACTGCTGCTGACTGTACCAGGTTTCGTTCTCGCATCATGGTCAAGGCCCTCGCGCGCGAATGCACAACCGTGACATTAACACCAAGATGAATAGTCGTCTTGGCGTTAATGTCACGGTTGTGCTAAAATATAGACTTTGACGTCAATAAAAATGCTGCGGTGAATGTGCGGCGTAACGCGACTTGATGAAGTGCGTAACGAGTAGATAGAGCCTTGGCGTAAAAGATATCGCGGATATGATCTAAGAGGCACGGCTGCGCAGGTTTGGTAACTTGGGAAATAGGTGCCTAAACCTGCCAGTATCAGGAAAGAGGTCCCGCAGAGACCTAACACGATGGATTGACGTCGCCGAGTCGGACGCGAGAGCCAACGGCCGAAGGATGCCGAATTCCGGGCAAAGTGGAGAAAACAAAATTGACCGCTCGGATGATGATAATGGTAATGACTATATTTTAACGTCACACCTTTTCCCGGCAGAGGTATGACGACGATGACGATGAGATAATAAAAAAGGTAAAAATTGACATTTGAGCCTTACTGTGATACTGATGTATCATAATGGACTAGGTACAGAAGCCAGTATATCGACCTACCCTAAACCAGTATAAAAGTAGCTGACGTTGCTATGCGCGTCTATTGACACGCTAGCTCATCTTATACCGGTTTTGAGTAGGTTGATATGCGTTTAACTGTACTCTTCATCATCATAATCCGAGCGGTCAGTCCCGGCTTCTGCCAGGATCCGCTTCCGACTCATTTTCCTCCATTCCGCCCTGTCTTGGGCATCCTCGCGTCGTAAGCCATTGACTCTCGCATCCGACTAGCATCCATCGCTTCTTGGGCCTTCCGCGGGACCTCTTGCTGTTGCTGTTGCCTGTACTACGGGTTGTTATAGCCGACTCACCAAGCAGCGACCCCAGCACCGCCTGGTGGGGGAAGTGCGTCGCGACGTACACCCGGGCGGTCATCACGGCCAGCAGCGCCGAGCCGCCCAGCGCCCACGCCACGTAGTCCCACCACCAGAGTACCACTCTTCTGGTAACACCACAATAGGCAATGGTCAAACGATCAATAGTGATGTATTTGTTTAATTTAAAATATAGTAAATAGGCTTGGACAAATTCACACAGCGCCATCTAGCCCCAAAGTAAGCAAAGCTTGTTAGATAACAGATAAACTACTTACATACTCTTTTTTTAATACATACCTACTTATTTTACATACTACACCCAGACCCGTAACAGAAATTAAATATCTTCATTTCAATTTCTGCTGGTCCGGGAATCGAACCAGGGACCTTTGCGTGGCGACCGGCATGTTAACCAACTTTTAGGCTATTCGTGGTCGGGTTACGATAAAAAAAAATCACAAAATGATATTTACGGGATATTTTTTAAATCGCCTTTTTGACTTTAGATCTGAGTTTATTTAGAGGGCTTTACAGAAATTTACTACCTGAACTGGGTTAGAATAAAAATGCCCCAGCGGGCTTATTCTCGTGCTGTGACATTTCAAATTCCACATTTTTTATAGCCACATATCTACATTAATAATTAAATTTTTTTTAAGTTAGACAACAACAAATATGACAAATCAATTAGTTCAGGCACTTAAATCTACTAAAGATTTGTAATGTGCCAAGCCTAGCGAGTATGTTCACTTTAGGATAACAATAGGTTTGTAGGTCTATTGCAATCAAATAATATTTTCTCAACTATCTTTGACAGTCGTATATTGTCGAAGTTTAAATTCAGTGACGTTTCAATACAGTGTTTGGCTTGAGAAAATGTCGGATTTGACATGTCACAGCGAGTACTCACCGGTGTAAGCACCCCAGTGCGGCTAGCACAAGAGAACAGGCACTGCTAAGACACCGACTGAGCCAAGAGACAAGGAATAGATACCTACTGCTATCTCCATCGCAGCGCGAGCTATGTCGCAGCCACTGTTGTGCTAGCCGTGCAAGGTAACCAAGCTAAAATTCTGAAATAATTAATGTAATTATTGACGATCCGATCCGACGGCTCTAACTAGCTGAAGGGACTTCGGTAGGTTCTACCGACTGGACAATAGGGAGTGAATCATATTTATATTTTATACACACTTGTCATGGAACACATGCGACGCCCACAGCACGCACAGCATGATAATCATGGCGGCGGTCGAGCTGTGCCCGGACGGGGAGCCAGGGCCCGACTCGCAGCTCTGGTATGTCTGCCTCAGGACCGGTCGAAAGGAATCGGCGTAGAAGTCGGTCTCCCGCACCCACCAATACGGACGGTCTTCGAGGAGCCACCTGGTGGTTAGGGCTCGAATTAGATGACCTGATTAAGGCCAGAGTTAATAGGCTGTTCCTAGACAGGCATGCTCCATCATCAGCCGCATCGTCACTTACCACCAGGTGAGGTGGCGGTCAAATTCCCGGCTAGTCAAATTAAAAAAAATACCTGACCACATTGGATCACAGTTGATGATGAATATGCAGGTATTATCACGATGTTTTCCCTCACCGTAAGAGCATCGGTTAGTATTAAACTACATAACTCAGAAGAGAGTCATTGGTCCATGGCCGCAGTGGGATTTGAACCCGATACCTCTCGCTTACGAGTCAGATAACCTAACCGCTCGACCATCGACACTCCTGATAATGTGTACCCCTGTATCATTATAGCTATTGTACCCCTTCAAGAATAATTTGTAGAATTTGATATGTTCGATAATTCCTACGCAAATATTTTGCTCTCATAATTTCCACAGGCGCTAAGAAATTTTGAATTATTTTTTTCTTTATTACTAAGGTGGCAAACAAGCTTACGGCCTGCCTGACGGTGAGCAGTCACCGTAGCCTATGAACGTTTGCAGTACCAGGAGCATCACCCACGCAGTGTCGACCCCGTAAAAACCTTTTCACCCATTTGTTGAAGAACTTCATTTATTTATTTATTATCCAAATACTTCCTGACTTACAGTTGAAATGAAAACAAAAATCTTGAGAGCCACGACACTATATACATTTACGTACATATCTCAATATTCGTAACAGTAAAACTTAATTAATGTTACTACAGCTTAACCAATATGTGCATATATTTATAAATTTTTGATAACATATGCCAAAGATCAACTTTAAACTTGTCAGTTATCAATTGATTTAGAAGTGTTCATCTCCAAGGAAAACCTCTCCAGGTACTTCATTTTACAACCTTAGTGTGCGTGGGAGAAAGTACCTTTGGGCCTACTACTAAAACCAGGCCATGGGAGTGGGGTTATAACCATATAGTCCGGCGGAGTAGAATAGCACCAATACTTTACACTTGTGGGTGTTGTACAAGGCGACTAACGTTATCGAGGCAAAATATCTAAAGTCTCCAAAGGCTAAAAAATGGGCAGCAGCGTTTTCCATTGTTATATTTATAACACTGCGATCTCCAACCCGCCTGCCTAAAGTGAAGATTATGGCAATAACCTCTCCTTTCGTAAGAGAGGTCCTAAGTCCTGCAGTGGACTATATATTTATGTGCAGTGATGATGATATCAAGGGCCCAAGTCAACCTTATCTGCCGGCTCCCAGCTGACAGACGGATGAAGCTCTAGGCCTTTCCCAAATGGGTGTGGTTGGGTAAAAAGACAAAACACCATCTATACATAGTGTAAAACAAAGTCGCTTCCTGCCATCTAAATCTTAGATCTTCCAAACTTTTATAGTAAAGTAAAAGTAGTTTAACAGATATAAGCATACATAGATACATAGGGACAGACAGTGAGAAGCGACTTTGTTTTATTCTATGTATAGATATGACATGAGTCATAAGACATGTTGTTCTGACCAGTAGCCGTATTCACAATGACTCGGAAATCGGATTCGGATACGGAATCAACAAAGGACCCCGCAAAAGTTTTTAGGAAAATGTGGTTTCAGTTAATATTGATGAAATTTTCATATGTTATAGAGAGTAAGTAGAGTTTCCGTGGAATCTATCGGGATTCTGAATAACAGTTTTCGAATCAATTGACACGGATTCGCCGCTCACGAATCTCGTGTCAAATCGTTCGGAAACGGTTTCGAATCATTGTGAATACGGCTACTGACCTATCAGGCTAAGAAGAAGGGTCCGATTATGACTGTATGTGGTACTCTATAAATAGGGATCTCACCATTTCAAAACAGCATTGAGCCATCCGCCAAAAGCGCAGCAGAGACAGAGCTGGGCAGCGAAGACCGAGTCGAGGATGGAGACCATGGGGAAGAAGTACTCGAGTACATTGTGTGGATTCGACATAACGTTCACCCGCCCAAAAAACGGTTCATAGTCTTTGAACCTGAAATTATAAATTTAAAGGTTTTTAAATACAGCTTGAAAATTAGTAGAGAAGAGCTAGATACAGGCATCTATCAGTTGTTTGACAACTGCTTGCCTGCTTAATAATAATAATAATAAAATATAAATAAATAAAATATGCTTGGACAAATTCACAAAGCGCCATCTAGCCCCAAAGTATGCAAAGCTTGTGTTATGGGTGTTAGATAACTGATCATCTTTACCATCATCATCTTAGCTTCATGTCCCGCGCGGCACGTGAGGGCCCGGGATCCGTCTTCCTACTTTTCCTGGCCCACTTCGCTCGGTCTTCGGCATCCTTAGTAGTTTGTTGGCACGCATGTCGTTCTTGAGGACGTCAAGCCATCGCTTCGTGCCTGGCGGAGGCGACATGGCCAGACATTTGTTCCCCACGTATTTTACCGGTCTGCGCAAGACGTGGCCCTACCATCGAAGGCGGCATTCTTGCAGCTTATCTGCGATGTCACGGACGCCAAGGCTACCTCGAATGTGGGCGTTTCTAACGCGATGCTTTCGTGAAACTCCAAACATTCACCGCAGCATCTTTATTTCCGTGACGCGCAGCTCCTGCTTGTGTCGCTCCCTTCAGCTTTATCGGCATCTTAGGATCGCAAATGACACCTGTCACCTCCCGCCATTTGGCCCAAGCTGCGGATATTCGAGCTTTGACATCGTTGTCGATGTCGCCAGTTGCGCCAAGTACAGATCCCAGGTACCTAACCTGATCTGTGCGCTTGACTTCATCTTCGCCTATGCGCATACGAGTAGGGGATCTGCACTGTTGCAGGCCATGTACTCTGTCTTCGCCACATTAATCTTCAGACCGCCGTTCTCAAGTGACTTCTTCCACTTATTTACACGTTGGACTAGTCGCCCCTTGTCCGAGTCTATCAGCGCGATATCGTCAGCATACATGAGAAGCCACGGAGGTACCTCATGGTACTATCACGTTGAATAGAAGTGGGCTGAGCACAGAACCCTGACGTACCCCAACGATAATAGGGAACGGGTTGGTGTCACCAACACCAGTCCTCATTATTGATAACTAATAAACTACTTATATACTTTTTTTTTAATACATACATACCTATTATACATACTATACCCGGACCCATTACAGAACTTAAAATTCATTATTCAATTTCTGCTTGGCATGGAATTAAACACGGGACCTCTGCTTGGTGACCTGCATGTTAACGAACTGAACCACTCATGTCATTTTTACTTAATAATATATGTTTATTAAAATAAAATTATGTTATTCATATATACTCCTTATTACACAAAAAATTATGAAACATATAAATATAAAACAAAGAACAAAGGTTTATCAAGCATTAGGAACGGGAACCCTCCGAGTGTCCAAAAAGACTGCTATACTTTTAATATAATATGACCGCTTAATATAATAAGACAACCTGAGTGGTTCAGTTGGTTAACATGCGAGTCGCCATGCAGAGGTCCCGAGTTTGATTCCCAGCCGAGCAGAAATTTAAATGATGAATTTAAAGTTCTATTACGGGTCTGAGTGTAGTTTGTATAATAAGCATCTTTTAAAAAAAAACATAGTACATAAGTGATTTATCAGTTATCTATCACCCATAACACAAGCTTTGCTTACTTTGGGGCTAGATGACGCTGTGTAAATTTGTCCAAGCATATTAATTTATTTATTTTCTTTAATAGACTAAAGGACTAAACCTAAAAGTGTACCAAATATTGTTTATTCGTCACAATTTTAGCAGTCAGTCTGCCATCTGCCAGGTTCCACTTTCCTACTCCTCCTATTCCACTTCACCTGAACTTCAGCAATTAATACAGTAATTAAATATTCAGAAATCTCACTGAAAATTTTTGGTCAGTTTGCTAAAAGAAGCCCTTATGCCCAAAGGACTCGTCCTTTACCCCCAGGGTACTTTTTATATAATTAATAACAATGAGCAGTTTTCCAATAGGTATCTAAAGCATTCCTAACCACTCACTAGATGGCGCCCCGACAATTTTGGTAATTGATAATCGCTTGAAATAGGTATTGGATAATATTGTATTTGTCAATAGTTTTCAACCATTTAAGAGGTTGTAATAATAATGGAACATAGTGCCAACTTCTATATTTCTTTTTACATTTCTTTCAACCTGTAACAGTTATGTTAATATTGATAAACAAATTATTTTTAAGTGTAGTATTTGTTGGCTGCATGAAATCACTGCCACCATCATACAGATTAAAAAAAGATTACCAAAATTGTAGGAGCGCCATCTATTGATGCTTATTGAAACCAACTATCAATACCTGCTGGAAAAATCATCATTTAATTCATAAATGCTATAAAAACCATTCAACAACTTCACAGTAGTGCAAAGGAATATGATTCTTAAGGTCATGGACTTATGCCCTTGCACTGTACGGAATTTCACCAAAGTTTTTCGACCTATTGGTCATGATAATAATACCCACTTATATAAAATTCTTCTATAGTATTCTTGCTTTTCAAAGGTTTTAGCGCTATTCATTGTGCATAAAATGAAAGAATGTTCTATTATCTTATCTTATAAAAGGAAAAGAACGTTAAATAGTAATAGTAAGTACTTAAATCTTTTATAGGTAAGCAGGTAGGTACCTGCTACCGTACACCATAAGGACAGGCATAACTTAATTTCTACGATAGTTTTATTTAGTTTAAGAATATAAGATGATACGTAGGTAAGATTCTCGTACAGACCCTAATCTAACTAATTCAAAAACTACCGTTTTTCAGCAAATATATTGAAAAATCAATAAACGAACCAATATTGCACAAGTTCAATACACGAAACTCCGAGTGCGTATATGCGCTCCATCTTGAACACTGACTGATGTGGTGAAGCAGCGAGTCTGGCTACCGACTGCCTAGATAAAACGTTTTATTGATAAGGAATTACATCAGAACACGGAAATTTTATCACAACCACAACACAAAACGATTCAAACAAAACAATTTTTGTAGGCAAGAAAATGACACTGTCAAGTGTCACTTCAACTCACTTCCTTCCTGTCAATGTCAGAGGTCAAGAAGCGTTTTATTACTACTTTTTTCGTTGTGATTGTAATATTATAATAATTTCTGAATTATTAAATTAGCTGAATAATCGAATATTGTTATACAATAATCTAAAAACATTTATATACAAAATTTATAAAATTACACTGCCATCTATTAAGGGCTGATGGTATGACTTAGTGAATTGATCAAATTACAGATGGCGTTGTTTGCGTGATTTAGTTTTAATATTTCTACTCAACAATAGATGGCGGAATGTGTCCAAAGCAAACACTTCACCTATATTTTTATTTTGAATTTGAAGGCAGCATGAATAATCCGAAACTAACCCTTTTCAAATAAAAAAATTGATATTGCGAACACAGAGGTCCTAGAAATTTGCGATTGCAAACAAAGACTGTATAGTAAATCTATGGATTGTAAACAACTGTAGGTACCTGAATTCTACCATTACCAGTAGGTACAAGGGTTAATATTTATGTGCAGTTGTTAAAAGCGTTATATACATTAAGTTACAAAGCGAATTAAGTATTTTTTTTATAAGTAACTAAGCTACGGCTTCACCCTGGTAGTAACATTAACAAATTATAGGTACACCTAAACATTCCTCATGATTCACTCTGTCTATTGGTGAATACCGCATGAAAATCCATTTAGGGCTTTTTGAGTTTATCGGGAACAGACATAAAAGACATATTATGTTACAGAGTTGAAGTGAAGGTAAAAGCATGCGTACGGCCTGCCTGATGGTAAGCAGTTATAACCCGCGTCATGAAAGAAGACTTAAGAAGAGACTTATCAAATGGCAGTGGAGGGGATTTCGCGCAGGTAATCGTATACAGCGCAAGTCGAACCACGTGACCCGCCAAGTCTTCTTATTTGACACTAGTTGTACCATAAATGTGGAGATAACTAGCGTGTGCCGACCCGGTAGAACACGTTGCTCTGGCAGCAAATGGGCGAGGCCCTTCCACTGCCATACCCGTGGTCTCTTTTTAATGTTAGACAATCCAAGCAATTGACCGCCATCTCACCTGGTGGTAAGTGACGATGCGGCCGAAGATGGGGTATGCCTGTCTAGGATCAGCCTATTCACTCTAGCCTTGAAGGCGTCCAAGTTATAATGATCAGGGAACACACTCGCAATCAACGTGTTCCATTCCTTAGCTGTACCTACGCATTATAAAGATTGAACCAAAGCGGCTCGTGCGGATCGCGTGTCCCGATGGCGACGCGGGGCCTGCGGAATAAGGTCGTGCTACAAAAAATCACTGCCTATAGGCTGCAGAGTTGTTCCAACATATCTAAATTAATTATCAGTTATTAATTTAAATTTATACAATAATAACTCCAAATAGGTATTTAAGCATATCACACACATATGGTTTTTATACATATATTTATATTATTAGTTATAAACACACCGCCACATAAGATTATGGGCAAATGTACAGCACTACGTTACCTGTCTGACCACTTAGCGAGTAATTCACGCACTAACTGTAAGGCTCAGCTGAAAATCAGCGCTGTGGTCTCGCTACCTACAGCATATGCTGAGCTGAGCTCTAGTTTGGCATGACACTACAATATTTAAC
This sequence comes from Blastobasis lacticolella, assembly GCA_905147135.1. Classification (NCBI taxonomy): domain Eukaryota; kingdom Metazoa; phylum Arthropoda; class Insecta; order Lepidoptera; family Blastobasidae; genus Blastobasis; species Blastobasis lacticolella. Next base: position 4,473,539 of record LR990067.1, read on the forward strand.
CTAATTTATGTTAGTAAGAAATATTTTGTTTATTTATATTGTAGATATTGCCAAATAAATAGATATTATTTCTATGCCTATGTCTATGTCTACTGCTTTGCATACTCTCCGAAATGAAACCTATAGAAAACCCTGTCCCCATGGAGCACTGGAAACCTTACTCCCCGGCAGGAACACAATACTATTTAAAATAGTATTGTTTGACTGCGGTATTCTGTAAGGTGGGAGGTACTTCCCCAGTCGGGCAGCTCCAATACGGGATATCCCACTATGCCTTAGCTCTCTTAAAACTGACAACTAGGGAAATAACCCTTCCTTCTGCCGATTCAATTTCCATAAATCAAATTTAATAAAAATGCGCGCTCTTGTCGTATCATCAAAGACGCCCACTGCTGGGCGTAGGCCTCCTCCAGAGACCTCCACAAAGGTCGGCCCTGTGCCTTCCACATCCAGCTGGTTTCTGCGATCTTTACCAGGCCGTCGGTCCACTTTGGGCCTACTCATGCTGCGTCTTCCGGTACGTGGTCTTCCGGTACTTTACTGCCCCATCGGCCATCTGTTCTTCGAGCTATGTGCCCTGTCCACTGACACTTCAGCCTGCTAATACCTATGTATGTAAAAGTACAATGCCGATTCCTTTATTACGGTAAAAAGAAATAAAATGGGTACGTATATAAAATTGATCTTTCAAATACAAATTTAAAAAAGGAAAAGTTTATGTTTTCGATTTTGTAGAAATGTTGGGTGTAATCTTAATATAACGCACGATGCTCATTCTGCCATATCAAAGACATCAACATCGTAATCATAAAGGGACCAAGACGACCTGAGTGGTTCAGTGGTCTGCCATGCAAGAGGTCCCGGGTTGGATTCCCGGCTGTGCAGAAATTGAAATGATGAATTTTAATTTCTGTTACGGGTCCGGGTGTTCTATGTATAATAATAAGTATGGTATTAAAAAAAAAAGTACATGAGTAGTTTATCAGTTATCTAGCACCTATAACACATGCTTTGCTTACTTTGGGGCTAGATGGCGCTGTGTGAATTTGTCCACGTTTATTTATTATTTATTATTTATCATCATCATCAGTGTCATGTATCGCGCGTTGACGTCTCAGAACAGATAAACTAGTAACAGACGTTCCGTTTTCGCTGGAGCCGACCAACCGTCAGTTGCAGTTGATACTAATCCTTACGCTGTATAACATAAGGTCGCTTTTGGGTACGGGGGCGTGGTCGGACGTCCGACCAAGGTCAGCTCGCCCGCGTATCCAATTAATCCAAAAGCGACTTTATTTTGGTCGGCTCCAGCCAAATCGAAGCGTCAGTTACTTACAATAACACTGCCTCATTAAGGCGAGGTAGGTTCTAAAAGAAATGTCTAATGTGTTGCTATTGCGATAAGGTACATTTTGGCATCACGAATTTTAAACAAGAAGAAAACGTCAACATAATGTTTCAAACTCGCGGTTATTATACACATTTTAAGGGTATGTTCCGGGTTTCCTACCGCGTACCTTTGTTGATGAGTAGCCGGATATTTCGACACAGTTGCATGCATCGTGGTCACGGGACGACGGGGACTGACGGGACTCGTCATCAAAGGCAAGGCAAGATCTGCTAGACTGTAACTGCGTACGACGTTGATTGGAAAAAGATTCGCGTAGACTCGCCTTTTAAATGGCCATTGAAGTTACATTTTCATAAATTTTATAATGTTTTCCATTAATAAAATATATATAATATAATTATATTATTATTTTTGTATAAGTAAATATGGTGGCTTTATCCAATCAATCTTTAAATTTTACTTACGCAGAACTTTGTTAAATTTTGTTTTCGACTAAATCATTGATTTGAACTGTCATTGAAATACAGATGTTTGAATTTTTTTTTTAAAAGGTAGTTTGATTAGTATTAGAAAACTAGTTGGCAATGCCTACTATTAATACAGTTGGCTCGACGAGGTTGACGAAGGTCCTCCGCTGGGATCCTGAGGCTGGTTGAACAGCATCGGCCGCCGATTGGACGCCCGTGACGGTAGGTATAATATTATTATAATTTTACTATTACTGTGTTGGCCGTGTGGTGTCCGGCAGAGCAGAATAGCACCAACCTCTTACACTCATGGGTGTCGTACAAGGCGACTAATGTTTTCGAGGCAAAAGTCTCTGGAAAATGGGCAGCAGCATTTTCCATTGTTGTTTAAACACTGCGATCCAACGCGCCTGCTAAGCATGGAGATTATGGCAACAACCTCCCCTTTCGTAGGAGAGGTCCCAAGTCCTGTAGTGGACTGTTACGGGCTGTGATGATGACTGTTTCAGTTAAGACACATTTACTTACTTACTTTTACTTAAGTTACAGACATACAGATTCCTAAGTATCCTTTATAATAAAAAAAACTAAGGAAGAGCGTAAACGTTTTCTAATTACAAAAATTAATTCGTCGATACTTTTCTCGGGCAAAATTTTTTTATATTGTAATTTAGGGTCTGTAACATCAATCAAGATCTTTAAACATTTTTGATATCTATATTAGACTAGACAGTCAACATCATCATCCGAGCGGCCAATCCCGGCTTTTTTTTTTTTTTTTTTTTTTTAGACTATCCAGGCATTTGACCGCCATCTCACCTGGTGGTAAGTGACGATGCGGTCGAAGATGGAGCATGCCTGTCTAGGAACAGCCTATTCACTCTAGCCTTGAAGGCGTCCAGATTATAGTGATCAGGGAACACACTCGCAGGCAACGCGTTCCATTCCATCTGCCAGGGTCCGCTTTCCTGCTTTTTCTTCTCCACTTGGCCCGATCTTCGGCATCCTCACGTCGTAAGCCTGAAGGATCTGACTGGTTCAGTTGATAAACACCGGTCTGCCACGCAAAGGTTCCCGGCCGGGCAGACATTGAAATGATGAATTTTAATTTCTGTTGTTTCTGTGTAAACGATACCTTACTGCTATATTATCGACGTAAACGCGCGACATCTTACTGTCATATTAAAGACATCGCCGCGCGATATCATACTCTCATATCCTAGACATTAACGCACTTTATCAACTGTCATATTATAGACATCAAAACTCCTCGAGAGCACAACCGGGACATTAACGCCAAGATGATTATTTTTATTTATTTTTATTATAGACAGCAACACCAAATATCATACTGCCATATTAAAGGCGTCATATCTACATAATAAAACTGTAACAGGTCAAATTCTATACATTAATATTGACTATAAATGATACTGAAGCATTTTTCATTTTTGTCTGTCTGTCTCTTGGCCGCGCATCACCCCGAAACTACTGAATGAATTCAAATGAAACTTGGTATGATTTAGGTTCATACTACGAGATAGGACATTGGATACTTTTTAATCCGAAATTCATCACAGTTCCCTTGGGAGAGGGGATGGAAGTCAAACAATGTTCCTACTTAGCATAGTAATTCTTTAACGCGTAGTCCGAATCCTTTTTTGTTAAAAAGGAAGTACCTACTTTAAACATTGTCCCATAAATATTTCAAATATTATGTCCATTTAACTTGAAACCCGGAATTTACTAGGAACCTTTGAACCTACGGCTCATCTTAAGCTGGCGCGTGCACTATATTAATAAAATAATCGTTATGGCGTTAATGCTCCGGTTGTGCTCTCGCGCACGAGCGCTTTGGACCCGTCTTGACCGTGATCGAGTACTTGACAGATCAAAGTGTTGCTTAACGAAGTCGCTATTATAATCTACAAAACAAATAATTAAAAACAAGTCCCTTAGGGGGTAAAACAGGAGAGGAACTTAGTCCATCATTGTCCTAGCGTTTTCAGGAACGAGGCCCCGTGGGCGACTCAAGAAGCGATGGATTGACATCGCTGAATCAAATGCGAGAGCCAACGGCTCACGACGAGAGGATGCCGAAGACCGGGCGAAGTGGAGAAGAATTTGTACGAAAGCGGACCCTGGCAGAGGCCGGGATAAACCTAAGACGATGATGATGATGAGGATGATTGTCCTAGCGTTTATTCCGGCCTCTGCCAGAGTCTGCTTTCCTACTCTAGGGGTGATATCACACTTCTATATTTTGGTCATCAACGCTCGATATTATACTGCCATATTACACTATGTCTGTACTACCAAAGACACATCACAGTCAATTCTCAATGAGCAGTTTTACAATAGGTATCTAAAGCATTCCTTATCACTCGCTAGATGGCGCCCCAACAGTTTTGGTATGCGAAGATCACTTGAAATAGGTACTTATCAAAGAGGATATATGCACTGGGTATCTTGTACAGGATCATATCAATACAATTCAACAATTTTAGAGGTTTTCATAAATTACGACAAAAAAAGCAAACATCAATTTGATTGAGTCATTTCGTTTCATGGACGCTAGGACGCTTTTATATTCAAATATAAAAGGTTTGTATTAAAATGGAACATAGTGCCTACTTACATAAATATTTTTTTTACATTTCTTTCAACCTTCAAAAGCTATGTTTATATTAATAAACATTTTATTTTTAACCTTAGTATTAGTTGGCTACATGAAATCACTGCCACCATCATACAGATTAGAAAAAGATTACCAATATTGTAGGAGCGCCATCTATTGATGTTTTTTGAAACCTACTGGAAAACTCATTTAAAGATAACCTATTCGATTTTGAAAAATCTACTATAGTTCATACTTAATTCGCTTGTTTATGATGTCACTGTAATTGTACCGCTGGATTTTTTGAGTGTTTACCTAGAATATAAAGTACTTAGGTATATTAAAAAGCTTTTTACTGTAATAAAATACACTTCAAAGTTTCTTTGACTTATTAGAGCAGCTGTCATGAGATGTTTAAGAAATATCGTCGACTGTTACTTATAGTTACTTATTTATTTATTTATTTATTCATTCTTTATACAACATTACAGTTAAAAACAGTAAAATGCGTTGCACAAGTTAGGTAATGAATTACACAAACTACTATACAAACTACTTAGGTAAAATTTATGCTCGTCAAAGTACCCAACAAACAAATATATCTACTCTATCTACGAGAATTTGAATTTATTGTACATACTTATTCTTTTTAAAGTATTTTCATTAATTCATTTACTCCTTTTGTCCTCCAGTCAGAGCCACATACCTAGAGCAACATTGCAACATAACTACACTGTTGGACTCTAAAAATCGACGCTAGGTTTGTTGCATGACTTTTGGGAAAAAACTCAATCTAGGTAAGAAAAATTATTATTAATATTGTTACATTTGAAATGCCTTAGGCACTGTCGTAAATGACAACGGTCGTCCGATCATGGTCGTGCGACGCGACGACGGGCGGTTTCTAGGTTTTCTATTGGTCCAGCGACGGGTTGCCAATACAAAACAAAAGATATTTTTTTTATACGGTAGGCAAACATGCAAGCGTTCCACCTGATGGAAAGTGGTCACCACTGCCTATAGACATTAGCAACACCAAGAGTATCGCAAATGCGTTGCCCACCTCTATAACACATTGATCTGGCAGCAAAAAGGCGAATGCCCCTCCACTGCCAAAGCCACGGTTCCCCTAATCCCCACCCCATGGAGCACTGGAGACCTTACTCACCGGCAGAAACACAATACTACTTATTTAAAAGAGTATTGTTTAGCTGCGGTATTCTGTAAGGTGGAGGTACTTCCCCAGTCGGGCGGCTCCAATTCGAACGGGATACCCCGCTATGCCCTACCTCTCTTAAAAAGGTTTTATTGGGGTTAAGAATTAGGACAGCGCCTAAGTGTCCGCCTTTTCGTATATGTTTAAAAAAATACGGTACAAGCCGAAAAAAGTTATTTTTTCAAAAGTTAGGCAACAAACCAAATGTCGATTTTTCAGTCCAACATCAGGTCTTTTTATGCTACTCAGTGACAAACGAGCAGACAGCCCACCTGGTGGTAAGTGGTAACTGTCGCCATTAACATCAGCAATTCAAACATTTAGGTTGCAGGCAACAAAAAAGCAGAGCCGCAGGTGCGTTGTCACTGTGAGGACTAAGATGAAATGCCTCATGCATGTAATTTCGCTGGCTACTTTATCCTTCAAACCGAAACACAACAATGCAAGCATTGTTGTTGGCGGCAGAAATAGATATGGCGGTGGTACGCACCCAGGCGGACTCCTCAAGCTTGAAAGAGTTCAACCACCTGATAAAGTAGATAGTACCTCACACCTCATACACAACTCTAGTAGAGCTCGTCTAGTCTAAAATGACGCGCCCTACTACTTAGTTAGTTGTTTTCGATGTGTGAGTGCAAATATTGATAACGACACTTCATCTGTGTGGGAGCCAATGAACGACGCGTGCTCCTACGTTTGAATTTCACCGGCAACTGAATGACCAATTACAACGGCATTTGTATATGTATTGCCTCCTTATTTCAAACTTGCTTGTGTGCGTAAATGCGACAGTGGGGCGCGTCATTTTAAATTAGACGAGCTCTACCTACCTACCACAACGATTAAAAATGTCACACATTGTAGCACGAATCATGCAGCCTTCTCTTTTGTATCCAAAGCATACAAGCGATATATTTTATTTTATTTATTTATTTATTGCAAACTTAACAGCTATTACATCCAGATGCATATCAATATAAATACAAACTTATACAGCCAATTACTAAGTTTGACATATTACATTTTAAAATTATACCGTAATTATAACTAGGAATGATTAAAAATAATATTTCATATATTTATTTATATCTATCCATCAAATCAGTTTTTAGGTTATGTTCTACATTATTACGCAAATATTCTTTTTTTTTCGGTAGGTAAAGCTAGTGTCAAATAAGAAGAGACTTGGCGGGTCACGTGGTTCGACTTGCGCTGTATACGATTGCCTGCGCGAAATCCCCTCCACTGCCATTTGATAAGTCTCTTCTTTCGTGACGCGGGTTATATCTATGTCGCAGCCATCTGGTTAAAATAGCCATTTAATGAGAGGGCTAGTCCTTTAGTTAAACGCCGGCATTTAATTAAATGGCTAAAGTATAACTAGCCAAGTTGCCGAACGTAACGTCTATCTACTTGGCTGAACGTTATTTAGCCGTTTTGTTAAAGGGTATACAGATGGTTGGTTAGAGTGACCATAAGTTCGCTGGTAAACTTAAATGGTAAACTTTATTTAAGATAAAAGATAATGAATTAATAAAGATCACTTTTATATAATAAAACATTATTAGTGGCAAGATATTTAATAAGTAGGTATACAATTAATTGTATTGTGAGTAGGTACCTATAACAGTATTTAACTCAGTAAAAATATTTAAATAAAACTTTAAATTTATAACTAATTTACTACTTGTAACTATGTAGTAGGAACAACAGCAACAGTGCACTTTCTTATTTTACAATATTAAATATAAAATGACACAAAAGTTTGGCATTTCTAATTAAAGGTAAGTATAAAAAGAAAATGAACATATTAAGTTATCTTAACTATTACTTAAAATTATGTCAATTTTTACTTAAAAGCACGTAGGTGCCACATTTTAAATTTAGTTGAAAAGAAAAAAATACATTGTTTGCTGTGCGAGCTGTCTGACGCCAGATTTGTTTTGGTGACTACCAGGCGCAGCAGTAGATAAAATTTGAACTAAATTTAAATTACCTGCCTTATTTTACTTCAGCCGTCTCCAAAGGGCTGGCTTTAATAAGCCAACTAGTTAAACGTTGAGTGATATTAGTTAAATCAACTATCGGCCTAGACATTCAATTGAATGCCGGCGTTCAATTAACGGACTAGCCTTCTCATTAAATGGCTGCTTTAACCTTTAAAATTGGCCGTGTGGTGTCCGGCAGAGTAGACTAGCACCAATCCCTTACACTGTGGGCGTCGTACAAGGCGGCTAATGTTTTCGAGGCAAAAGATTTCCATTGTTACATTTGTAACACTGCGATCTCCAACTCGCCAGCCAAGCGTGGAGATTATGGCAATAACCTCCCCTTACGTAGGCGAGACCCTAAGTCCAGAAGTGGACTGTTATGGGCTGTGATGATGATGAACCTAAAAAAAATCAAAGACTGTTCAAAAATGTTGTTGCAACAGCATAACAGACTGTCTCTTAAAACTACATCGGCCGCATGAAGTTGCCGATTGTAGGATGCTACAATGGGGCAAGAACCTTATGTACCTATATGATAGGTACTTACAGTCATCATCATCATCATCTTGGCGGTAAATCCCGGTTGCGCTCCCGGGGGCCCGGGATCCGCCATCCTGCTTTTCTTAGTCCACTTTGCTCAGTCTTCGGCATCCTGTGGTGAGTCCGTTGGCACGCCTGTCACATGTACCTAAATTATACGTATAATCTGTCCAAACTTACTTGTCTTATTTGGTTATGGAAATTATGTTTTTAAATGGATAATTTACAGCAGTATTCGTTAAAACACACATTATATGTGTTTCTTTTGTAATTCAAAACATCTATACATAATTTACGGAGCATGATTGATACGACAAGTCGTGATATTATTCGTATTAATTGTTCACTAACTAAGACAATTCAGTCTGAAGTCTGAACAGATCATACACCCAGACTCGTACCAGAAATTAAAATCCATCATTTCAATTTCTGCTCAGCCAGGCATCGAACCCGGGACCGCGTACATATTTACGCCCATGACCCAACCAGCTCCTGTCTACTACCATAGAACGCGCAGTAAGTAAATAAAGTTGGTAAATAATCTAATATTTATTCGAGCCACGATAAAGTGAGAAAATAACAAAATATTTAATACGATTACAGTAATAAAGGCCAACAGCTTCTCTAATAAACGAACGATTAAGACGTTTATTATTTTGGTCGGAGCTTATTCCCTGCAGCGACTTAATAAAAACATTCACACAATCAAAAATATACTTTAATCCATCGTAATAAGTCACAAATTCCTGTGACAATATGTCTTTGCTTACAATCTTTCGGAAAAATAGACTTTACGTATTAAGAAATAAGGTTGAAGTTAAAATGACAGCGGCTCTAATGCCACACTTCCCTCCCATGCTAAAAGGGGCGTGGCCTAAAACGTACAGCCGTGCAGCGAACAACACAGAAGTCAGTCCACATTTTGACATTTGGCCGTACGGATACAAGTTCCTTGGTCGAAATTTTATTTTTTACGTAATAAAAACTTGAAAACGGAACAGTACAAACAAAACGATGCGTTGTCTTCCTCTTTGTTAGTGGCCAGTGACTTTTCCAGCCAGCTAGTGCAGTGACTTTGGATTGTTTATTTCTTTTTGACAATTTAAAATATCGAACAGTGCGATGGATTCCGAAATAAGTAAGATCCCGACGAAGATTCCGCCTAAAAACTTTTCTATCGAGTCCATAGTTGGATTAAACGAGCGTCGGTCTCCAGAAATCGATATCGAGAATTCGATATCTCAAGAGTACGCCGCGAACGAGCATTCCGAAGACGATGAGGTTAAGATTAGAGATGGGAAAATGGGTTACTATTTCCCACAGAGTAGGGTGCCAAATTTTCCTTTCTTCATGTCGTATGACAAGAGAGTGAATGGGTACCAAGCAGATGGGAGTCAGGCCCATGAGGACTTGAAGCGGGCTAGTCCAGGCAGCGCCAGGAGCGAAGTCGACAGCGACGGGATCGACGAACGACCACACGGTAAGTTGCTTTTTTGTTTATTATGGTTTATAGTTACAACTGTTACGATTAAATTGTTGTTTATTATTATTTTTAATCATTTATTTCAGACTAATTTACATAAAAAATATAAGAGTCCAAATTGTATTATGTTAGTAAAATTACTTATAATAAATTGTTAAAATCGTTTAAGTAGGTCATTATTAAACATTCAATACATAAAATCTTCACAATGTCATAACCAAAAATAAATTCAAAATTCAAATTATTATTACTTATTCTCTTTATTGATTAAAACGCAATAAAACATAGTCACAAAATAATGTAAAAAGGCGAGCTTATATTCCAGCTAACCTACATTTTGTGTCAAGATTATAATGGAGTGCAATAAAAGTAATAAAGTACCTAAGTACCTCATAAGTAGGTTTCATATTTTGTATTACCTACTGCTAAATTCGTACGTTTCCGGTGACATTCCGAGTGGCTTCTCCACGTTATTAATTTCCTATGAATTAGCTGACCACTTATTCCATATTGTCATAGTATTATCATATTGCTAGGTGGTCACCTAATTCGTTAAATGGCATATAGGTATGCCTGTCATAGTAAAAACTTGATCCATTGCTATGTCATACTTATGCCATTGTAGTCTGCCTCGAAGAGATAAGATGGGTAGGTAGGTACTTAGTAACAATAAGATAACACTAAGTTATAAATAATATTAACAAAAACATCTCAGGTAAGCAATAATAGGTTGAGATACCCTAGTAATTGCCAATTATTCCCTATTGTTCAACATCAAAGGTGCCGCCGGCGGCGGCGTCTTTTTTTTGATGTTCTGAAAGACCGCCCACTGCAGTTTTATAAGTGGTAAAATGGAGGGAATCCAAAATAAGTAGATCAGCAATTTCGGTAAAGTACCTACGAAGTACTTACGTAGTAAAAGTTTGCTTACAAAGGAAAGGTTGCTTGAAAGAGATGATGAAATGATAAGGCCACCTTTCCCCGCGATTAGTTTTCTTTTGTATGATTTAATTATTTCTGTGTGAACTATAAACAGTTAACATAGGTACCTGCTTATATGAATAAATATATAATAAATCGTATAATAATCATCTTGGCGTGTTGTGCTCTCACAAACGAGGGCCCGGGGTCCGACTTGACCATGATCCAGGATTTGGCAGATAAGGTAGTTACAGTGGAGCGACTGCCATCTGACCCTCCGGCTATGTATCAATGACTCTTTTCTGAGTTATGTACATTAGTTGAATACTAACCGATGCTCTTACGGTGAGGGAAAACATCGTGATGAGACCTGCACATTCAGGCGACTGAATGTGTAACCATGATCCAATTTGTTCATGTTCCCCTGGGAGCCGTGTCATGGAGGTCAAATAGTAGTCGCTTCACTATAATTACCTGATCTGCCAAATTCTTGATCTTGGTCAAGGCGGATTCCGGGCCCTCGTGCGTGAGAGCACAACTGGGATATTAACGCCAAGATGATTATTTAATTTTTGAGTCTGGGAACACTTAATTTCCTGCTTTTTTTCTTGGTTATAAACCTTCCTCATGAATCTATCCATTGTTGAAAACCGTATTAAAATCCGACGCGTAGTTAAAAGATCTAAGTGCACATATATACATAGGGACAGACGGCGGGAAGCGACTTTGTTTTATATTAGGTACCGACTAGCATTTACCCGTGACTTCGTCCACGTAAAACTAAAATTAAAACCAAGAATTAAAATGATTAAAACCGCGTAAAATTAAACAAATAACATCCTAGATCCGATCCCGCGGGAACCACATTTAATTACGGCATAAATAATAAATAATAAATATTCATGGACAAATTCACACAGTGCCATCTAGCCCCAAACTAAGCAAAGCTTGTGCTATAGGTGCTAAATAACTAATAAATTACATAAATACTTTTTTAAATACATACTTATTATACATAAAACACCCAGACCCGTAACAGAAATTAAAATTCATCTTTTCAATTTCTGCCCGGCCGGGAATCGAACCCGGGACCTCTTGCGTGGCAGACCGGCTGACCACTGCCTCACTCAGGTCGTCAAATAATTATAGCCTATGTGCTATTCCGGGCTATAGCCCAGCAGCAGCAGTATAGCTTATAAGCTATACTGCTGCCGAATTTCATCAAAATCCGTTCAATGGTTTTTGTGTGAAGGAATAACAAACACCGAAACAACTACAAGATTTCGCATTTTTAATTTAGAATAGTAAGAATAGTTTTTGTTCCGCGACTCCACGCCGATGGACAAATGTATCTCTCTATATCTTGCGAGCTTGGAGCACAAGCGGGCCGTTCTTTGTGCTTGGAGTGTTCAGGCCTTTCGACCCGCCTGGATTTGGCCCGCGGGCCGAAACGACTGATGCATTCAAATAACCCTTACAAACTTATGTTTTTACAAAGTTTTACTCTTTTGCACAAGCGACTTCCCATACATGTTTCGCAAATATTTTTGTATTAGTTTTTGCAATGATAGCGAACATAATGGACGACAGACAGCGTAACAGCGAACTAAGTCTTTGCAAAGAGTGTTGAAGTCGTCTAAATATTTATGGTTTGCGCCCTCTGATAAAATAAAAAATAATAATTATCTTGGCGTTAATGCCCCCGTTGTGCATTCGCGCACAAGGGCCCGGGGTCCGCCTTGACCCTTTGATGTACGCCAAAACTCAAACCAATGGCAAATACTGAAGAAAATAAGAAATATCTGTATAAAATCTGAAATATTTGTACACATATATACTAATAGACTCCCACACATTGTTTTGCGCATTTTTGTACACATTTCGACACATGACTGAAAATGCCATTCGAATAAATAAGTCAGTCCATCTGGTCATTATTATTCAACCTAACCTAACTCTAATAAAACACGAAAAACCAAACCGTGACAAACCACTTTATTTGGGCCACCAACTAATAAAGCCATAAACGCAAACCAAACAGCCAATACATCCCTTCGATTCGATACATTCCTCCATAACCTCCAAATTACAAAGAAATAACACACATTAGTCACGTAACGCCTAAACATATCTACACAATGGCACTTAACGCTTTAATTTTGACAAATGATCTCAAACGGTAGCACCTCATTCCACAATATTGTGCTGCTACCGTATTCCAATGAAAACAGACCCATTATGCCGCCATCTTCGATCAGCGTGACATTTCTGAGTTTGCCGCCAAAACAATGGAAAAAGGGACGCGTCCACAGACAACACAATTTTTCTAAACGAAGCCATTCTTTTGTGCCAGTGTTGGCACACAAGCGTATTGTCTTTGCTCAATTATGGAGTGATCTTTTGTGGCCAAAGTATTGAATGCGTATTGGAAATTTCTCTTTTTATTGTCGCCCGTCCGTTTCGTTTCTGTCCAATTATCAACGGTTAGTATTTCGGGTTTACAGCTCCCACATTTTTGGTGAATACGTAATGTTTCCCGGAAATTTGCGCGGAATTCTGTCGGCGGTGCCTTCAATGGCCCGAAGTTACATTTTACAAGGTCGTTCGAGTTTCTTTTACCGAATTTAAATCTTCTGCGAAATTAATGTTTGATTTGCAGTCTACTATTAAAGAAAACATTGGCACCCGACTCGAGCTAGATACTAAGTACATACTATTATGAATCTTTGAGTCCAAACACAAAATCCGATCCGTTTTATGTTTTCTTTCCATACATATTTATTTATTTATGGTGGTAAGGTACACCTGCAGAACACATATTCTTACATTATAAACAGTTTACATATAATAGGTTATTAGGAATATGAGCCCCATATTGGTGACATATCATACCTACAGACATTAGGTATATTAGTTAGACTAAAATAAAGCCTCTTCGTTGGAACTAAATGTTGAAACAGTCACACCACCTTGGCAAATACGTTAATATGTCGCGCGTTGATGTCTTTTATATGGCAGTATGAGTATGGCGCGTTGATGTCTTTACCATGACAGTATGAGTATCGCGCTTGGATATCTTTATAAATTATCATCTTGGCGTCAATATACTGTTACCAGAGAAACCTGACCAGATTGGATCATGGTTACACATTCAGTCGTCAGATATTTTCCCTCACCGTAAGTGCGTCGGTTAGTATTCAACTTATATAAGTAGGTACACTCAGAAAATGTCATGGCGGCCATTGGCGGCACTGCGATCAAACACGGTACCTCTTTACGAGTCTCTTGTCTCTCCGTTTAAGTAATACCTATAGTATCTAAATAAGTAACCTATATTAAACAAACACAATCGTAAGTAAGTGACACACGTACGAACTTAAAGTATGCGGTTTTAAGCGCCCGAACTCACTCGGCTCGACGTGGGTTATAGACGTACAAACTTAAAGCATGCGGTTTTTAAATCCACGAACATATCCGGCTCGATTTCTTATGAAATTCGTAAATATTCCAAATGAATAGCTTCAAACATTTTGTAACAGAAAACCATAAAGTTACTCAAAACACAACTGCACGATCTCGTGCATATATCTACATACAAAAAGTTCTGGCACTCGATTCTGACATTAGCGCGAGCCGAAGCCGCGAGCCGCGAACTACAAGCAAAAATCAAACTGTTGAATAACTAACTCGCCCTAACGCCCACAGCCTCACTAAAGCCGTAACTCCCAAACTCCTTTGCCATATCATAGACAACTAGGTCCGTATAACCATACCATTAAGGAGGCATTAATATCCGCGAGGCGAGTAATAACGCGGCATGATGTTACTGCGCCTTTGCCTGTATTAAAACGAGATGAGAGCGCATGATTAAAACTTTAGGCGGGGTGCGTACTGGCCGGATGGGATTAGAGCGACGAAGATTTTATTCGAAGTTGGAAGGGCTGGCTGGAAAGGTTTTGAAACTGAAATAAGTAAATGATGGTTGTTTTGGTTGGTTGTAAGTCATTCGACGTATTTTTAAACGAGAAGTATTCTATTCTATTGGTTTGGATTACTTACTACATAGTCTGTTAGCTGTAGGAACCTACAGGTAATAATTTAATTTATTTTGTTAATACAATTTAATTTATCTGTCTGTCTGTGGCATGTAGCTACGAAATGGACGGGTAGTTTGTTTTATTAAAATTCAGTACTTTGGGAAATATTTAATTTTTACCGATAATTAATTTACAACATATAAACTAAAGAATAATATAATATGTACAATAAAAAGAAATAACTAACTTAAAATATGTAAATAATTACCTATGTTCCTATATGTACTTAGGCTTTTTTCGGGGTTTTCCCTGAGGGATATCGTATGTCTAAGTAACTTAAATTAAAAAAGTAGATATCATTAGATATCTCTCTCTGTGTTGTCAAACAGCGTTTTAACTCTCAATTTAATATGGAATCTGAAATATAGACATAGACATATATTTATTAGGTCCAACAGCACATTTAAAAAACGTACCTATAGACGTATTTAGTATCGACCTATAGCTTGCCTGCATATAATTATTTCGTAGTTAAATAAAAAATACTATGCACGATTGCATAATTATATGCGTACCTCACAATGGACTTAACAAAACCCTAGGTTTATAATATTTACATACTAAACTACTTTGTTTGTTAGGCACCTTAACAGTAACCTATTCATTAGCTACTCATAGATCTAAAAATGTACACTTACAAATCTAACAACTGATAATAATTATTTTTCAAATCCAAAATCTATCCTGAAACTCTGTGTATTCCCAACCTTACTATCCCGGAGAAATTAGCCGGTTAGGGAAAAGCTCGTGAGCGAAAGAGATGGCGCCATAATCGGGGCCCCGCCCTGATTGGTGGGGAGGGCGGCGGCGACGCGTTATTGGCTGCCGCATTATAGATTTTTAGTACGAGGCGGCACACCGCGGGGTCATAGGAAACAAACTGACAGTTTACATTTCGAACGTCGTCGTAACCATATCCAGCCAGTTTGAATTTCAAATTGCCGGGTGTAAAATTTCCAGCCAGTTCTTATTAGTTTTTTTTATTATTTGGCTTCGATACTGCCAGTACGTTGAGAAATGGAAGCGTTCAGGAGTTATGCCCTAGACCACAAACTGCATGCGCCTCTGTCAGTGGAGTTGATGAAGGAGACGCATGTCTACGGAGATTTGCATTCGCATACGCCCCCGTTGTCGCCGAAAAGCAAAGGTATGTCTTTAAACGCAACGTAATATATGTAAATATATACAGTCACGCACTAAGTAAACCTTCTCGAACCTACTTTGAGTAGGTTTATCAGCTTAGTAGGACGCACATCTACTAGTCCAGCTATGTAGAGCGTCGTCTCTGTCGCACGCGTGTGAGTGAATGCAACGCCGACACTAGCGGATCTGCAATATTTACCGGCTTGTACAGTGCCACAAACTTATCTGAACCAGTGGCCAAAACCGGAACTAAGTGCCGCCTTTTTGGAATATTATGACAATGCCAACAACAGCGACGCTGTCGCCGGGTTATTGGTAACTATGAAATTACATGTCATTACTCATTATATTCACAGAAGTTTAAATAAATATTACAGTTGATGTCAGGTTTCAAAATAACATAATAGGTAGCTAAAATTGTTAATTAGTTCATTTAAATGTCTAATCAAATACAATTTAATATTAAGAAATCAAATAAATAGGAAAAAAGGATCGTTACATATCTAGGTCAAACCTTCAGTTCCAACAATTCATTATAACTATAAAATGACATGATTGGACAATTCACGCAGCGTCATCTAGCCTCAAAGTAAGCAAAACTAGTGATATGGGTGCTAGATAACTGATAAACTATATATATACTTTCAAATACATACTACACCCAGACCCGGAACAGAAATTGATCATTTCAATTTCTGCTAGGCCAGGAATCAAAGCCGGGTCCTCTGCGTGGCAAACCGGCATGTTGACCAACTAAACCACTCAGGTTGCCTCAGAATAGAATGCCTGCTTGATAAGCCAATTGCACAGCCTATTGGTAAACATGGGCATGCTGGTAGTTACGATGACTTCGTCTAAGTCGGATAATTAGGTGATACACTGCTAACACAAGTGTGCCCGCGACATAACTCGCGCCGCGAGTCTGTCTCCTTCTTTCAATACTAAGATGAAAGTGATCAGTTATCTAGCACCCATAGCACAAGCTTTGCTTAGTTTGGGGCTAGATGGCGCTGTGTGAATTTGTCCACGAATATTAAAAAAAAAAAAATGTCGCGGCTTTAATCGCTTATACAACTACCTATATCTACTAACACAATACACGACTGCTTACCATCAGGCAGGCCGTAAGCTTGTTTGTCACCTTAGTGTCACCAACTATATCCAGTAACATACTTACACACTTTTGCTAAAACTATGGATTTTAGGTCCAAACATGAATTATTATTATTATATCGCGCGCAGATTGTTGCAAAGAACTTGGAACATACCTCTAATATGGTCCAATTTCAAATTCAAGTTTACATTCCATCGACAGTTATTTGAATTTTGATTCCATTGCATCATAAAGCTATAACCGTAATAAAAGCGAAACCATAATATTTTAGCACGTTATCTTTTGAACATCAAAAGGACCGCGGGATGGTACAATACTGTTACTATATAAAAAAGACATTAGTTTAGGTTGTACAGGTACGTAATTCGGTGTTCGGAAATACTTCGCTTACCCAGCCATTTGCCATTCGATTATCAGCCTTATTAGAATCACAGCGAGGTTCACCAAAAAACAGTGCAACAGAAAAACTAATCTTGTAACCAATTATGAGGTTTTTACAAGTGTGCCTTTGAGAAATGCCGACTTTTATCACTGAACATGGGCTTTTGACAAATTTTTGTTTACAAAAATTACTTTATTGGCCTTAATTTGGTTTGGGATGGGATCTGGGTACCGTTAGGCTTGCGTCTTTATAATTCTGACGTCGTAAATACTTAAAAAAGAACAAAAGACGCGGGCACTGTTATTTTAAGTGACACAATCCCAAAGATAACCGCAATTCTTTTTATTTAAAACGACTAGTGTCCAGCCAGTAACTTCTTTACATAGTATAAAACAAAGTCGCTTCCCATCGTCTGTCCCTATGTTTCTATGTACGCTTAGATCTTTTAAACGATGCAACGGATTTTAGTGCGGTACAAGCAGAAAAAATAGGTAGGGGTAAAGTAGGTGTAAGCGGTACCGGGTCCTAGGTAGGTAGGTAGTAGGTACCTACTAGTGGACCCGCTACCATACCATATCGTTTCTATGCACAAATATGCCTAAGTAATGATTAAATAATCAAAGTATTGGGAGACCCTAAGAAAATGACATGCCAGTTCCAGTGCAGCTCGCACCATAACTCTCCTTCACCTCCCTAACTCATGAAACTATTTAAAATCAAAGCCAGCCAATCTCGTCAACCTAATTAGCCGTAAATGGTCATACATAAATCACTACCGCTCTAAATATCTCTAATTACTGTCGTCGCGTCACACCACAAAATCACGACAGCTGCAACCTTCCTGCCAAGCCAAATTAATCGAGTGTAAACCACCATTGTCTATGGCTGAAAAGAAGAAGTAAAATGTCAACGCGTGGGTGTTCCCGCCACAATTGACGCGCGCCATTTTTAATCGTTGAACGATCGCGTGCGAGGGGTCGAGAGGCAGTATGTCTTGTCAATTGGGCTTAAACCGATTGTGTTTTTATTGCGAAGCGGCTCCCTACTGAGATATTTATCTTCATTACATCGCCGGAGACTAGATACGGATTTTATTATGAAATTTGTATGGGGAAGCGTGCAGGGGTCGCCGTGTAATTGGGTCTCGATTGGATAATTGCATGGCAAATGCTTTGCTCTGCTTGTCCCGGTGAATTGTTTTAATTCCGCGGGGAGACGAGATGTGATTATTCTTCGCCTGTGAGAGGGTTGGCGCATCATAAGTTACCTATTAGTTATGATTTATTTGGTTTTTATTCAGTTGACACTTAAAGCGATGATTGCTTTAGAAAGGGCATTATTATTGTACCTATAATAGGTAAGGATGTAAGATATAATAGACTAGGTGACTCGACATTCATCACCATCACCATCCCTTTATCTATTTCCAGTACAGTACAATTACACAACATGTCTCTCTGAGTAATAACGATGTAGAAAGTTTGGATTCGCGACCCGACTCAACGTTCTCCTAAGCAACTGAGAAACTCTTAACAGAGAACAAACTCTTATAAAATTATAATATATAGATCGCTATGCAGCCCAAGAGCGCAAGTGCCATTCGAATCAAAACAAAATGATACATTGCTTCGAAATCGTTCAAACAACAACCGATCAAATCATTTTCATAATTCGAACATGGAACTAAACGGCCAGTGCCACCGGCCAAGTTGTCATAGACAATAAACGTATTAAGGGGGACAACACACGACACGACAATGCGATTACCGGCGCGTGCCGGCTGGCGTGTGGGCCGCATGAATGGCAAAGGCAATTCTCGATAATGCCAATGGTTAATGTATGGCGATCGGTTTGCGCCTATTACTGGCCTATTTGGCTCGGCATGTCGGTCCAATTAATTAATCGGTAAGCGTTGTAATTGGTTTACGGAGTTCCCTCTCGATTGGCGATCGATTCTAGTTTCGACAGGGTTGCTTTTTTTGTGTTTGGATTGTTTTCGCGTGGCTTATGTCTGTCTGGGGGCTCTCTATAAGTTTGTGATGCGTGACTACGGACATTATTACTGTTACTAAAACACGTTCTTAATTTTAATGACCTATATTTAATTATGAATTTGACAGTTCATTTCCTTTTTTTTACTTACACTAGCCAGCCATTGCTTCAAATAGATTAGGCCATATTAAGCTCGTCAACTCAAAAGAATACTTCTTCTACTTAGTATCTCTGAATATAGTTGTCGATGTTTCATTGTCAACACATTTTTCATACATCAGGGTCATACATTTATGCGTATAAAGGCAGGTTAGGTATGCCAAAGTGTGGGCATAGCATAGCGAAGTTGTTCTCAAGACCACGTGAAAAGAGCACTCATCAGCGGTATGATCACATGATTGTGCTAAACTGTACGGCATGATTGCGTGCGTATAGGTACGAGTACAGTTCGACACACAATCGTTATATGGGTAGGCATTCTGAGCTTTGATTTTATATTGAATAGGTTTTTGGGCGCAACGTTTCTGATCAGTAGCAGTCGCGGGACCTATGCTAGGAGCCATTGAGCATTAGCGTAGCTGAGAGAAGATCTGAAGCACAGTCGAAAACAGTTTTTATTTCTATCGTATGGTCTTAATTTTTTTATTGATCATATAACAAAAAAAATGTTTTCTTCTGAATCGTCCCACTGCTGTGCAAAGAAGAAAAATGCGGTACGAAAATTATGCTATGCGCATTTATTTTTCCTTTTAGAAATTATGTCACGCACAAGACTTATTATGACTAGGTAGTACCTATTTTTTAAAAATACATTCTGCTCCTAATATCAAGGTCTTCCGCTGGGGTATTTAGTCCGAAACTGATTGAACAGTATCGGGACCCGATTGGCACCCCGTGGTATATTTCATTTAGGTACTAATATTTTTAGATTGTTTTTCGTTTTGATTGATACTTGGTACTTTCCTATTGTGCTCCTTCACTTTTCTTCAATATTGTTGTGTTCGTTCACACTTTTCCCGCCGCCAGTCCACCGCGGGCAACATCTTAAATGGCATAAAGTGATAAATGGTACATTTGGCGTAACGATGTAGTTTCGTAACGTTTCAATTCCCAATAATGCTTCGCCAATAGGGCTGTCAGATTTGCGTCCGCGAATGCCTGAACAAAGAAGCAAGACCTTTGTTTTATTAGAAACCTCTTCTTTGGACTATGACATTGGATCGTTCAAGAGGTCTTCTTAGAGGCGGGCAACGCATTGGTAGCGCCCCTGGTGTTGCTGATGTCCATAGGCGGCGATGACCACGCACCATCAGATGGCCCGTTTGGCTGTTTGTCTGCCTTACATAAAAAAATAATTCAATATGTAAATCAATTCTTTTATTTAGTTCATGTTTTTTACAACACTTATGAATGTTTGTCATACACAAAGTATATATCACGATAATAAAAGAAAACCACTGGATACTGGAACAAGGCACACAATTCGGCGAAAATCCCGAATTTCCCGGGTACGAGCATTTGGCAACCCTACGCCCACGTATGGTGTAGGTAATTATCGAGTGCTCCAAGGCGTATTAGCGCACTAAAGTGATGTATCTCGAAAAGAGGTTGTATCACTCAACATCTATATTCATCATCATCCTAGCGGTCAGTCCCGGCTTCTGCCAGGATCCGCTTTCCGACTCATTTTCCTCCATTTCGCCCGGTCTTGGACATCCTCGCGTCGTAAACCATTGGCTCTCGCATCGGACTCGGCGATGTCAATCCATCGCTTCTTGGGCCTTCCGCGGACGGCTTTCCTGATACCGGTAGATTCAGGCACCTATTTCCAACGTATCCCTGGGGCTTACGCAACACGTGACTAAACCAGCGGAGGCGAGCATTTTCGATCTTTTCCGCGATATCTCTCACGCCATGGCTCGTTACGCACTCCATTAAGACCCGTAACACCACACATCCACCGCAGTATATATTCATTTCATTGGCATGGACTCAACATCTACATTATCTATTGTGAAAGATACCACCAACAACCAAGTCAACCACCAATCAAGGGTCACAGGACTGGAAGAACAGTCTCGGGAGAAGATGGCACCATTTCTGTTTTCTATGGGTGGCACATGGTCGCGTAGTTAAAAAGATCTAAGCGTACTATGTATAGATGTAAATTATTGCTGTCATATGATTTCTTATTTCCACATTGGCGGAAGTCAACGCTGAAGACAAACGAAGTTATCAAAGTCTTCCGTTTTTAAATATTTCACGTGATTCATGTTTGATTTTCACTTCGCTTTCGGAACCGATGCCGCCCGATGTTTGCCGATGTGGCAACCTTTATGAATAATGACTGTGTTCCCGCCATGTTTCTTTTACGAATTAACGCGTTTAGAAACAAAAACTTGAGGAGTGAGTTACGAAATGATACACTGAAAACGGACCACTTTGGGCGGTGATAATAATTTTAACGTATTACGTAGATGTGGTTCCCTTTTTCGATAGTTTCGTTCGTTCCTAATTGGTATGACATGACAATCTGTTACGTCGAAATATGGATCCACTTTATTTATTTATTCAGCTCTTATTTTGAATTATAAATAGAAGAACCTACAGGGAGGTCAACCTCACACCTTGGAGCCAACGGATTTAACGGTTTCCATTGTAGTCTTAGGCAACCCTTCTCCAGTAAGGTCGTGCAGTTGATCTTAGTTCATCTTCCCATCTAATGTTCTGTCTTCCATGACTTAGTCGTCGCATTTTTCTATATTCTCATTTAAGTAATCTTCTCATCTCTCTTAATGTGGTATTCAACGTTTCCATGAGACTTGTCCAACTCTAACAGACTTTCGAGTGTTCTAAGTGTTGTTGTGTTGGCATTGTTTTCCCTTTTTTGACAATTTACAATGCCGCAAACTTATCTGAATTGGAGACGGCGTCGCTGTTGTTAACAACAAGAGAAACTAAAAACATTTTTAAAATGCGGTGTTCATAAAATAGGCACATTTTAAACGGCTAATAGTAAATATTAGTACCCAATTATAAAACTGATACAACAATTTCCGAACCCGTCTGCACTTTATGATTTCACTCGGCATCATAAAAGCAAATTCGTGTCATCGTTAATAAAAAAAAAACATTAATTCCTTCCGCTTCAAAATAGAACGCGGTCGGAAGATTCAAACGGAAGCTTTTTAAAATCTTGTTCCATGTAAGTACGACGTTTCCTTGTTCTCTTTTTGAAAATGGGCCGGCGCGGACACACGCCACGGCGCAGCTGGGGTCCATAGACGAGCCGAAAAAAGATTACGTGAAAAAAGTTTGTATCGTAACATACAGTATTGAATGGAAGGAAGCCTGGCGAGACTTGCAAATTGACTTTTGAGTGTTCTGTCGCCACCCAGCATGGGAACGAGTCAAGTGGCCCCGACGCCAGGCAGATGATAAAGAAAAAAAAAACGTACAACCAAACACTTATGTAAGCAATAAATTCTCTATAATGATTCCTTATTGATATTTGCAAACGTTTTATTATTATCAGCCTTATACTTGCTAATTGAGCCTCTTTGTATAGTATGTAGGAGTACCTATCGTGAACAAAGTAACGAATTAGTGGAGCCACGATACTTTGTGGCCGGAAACAATAATTGGGAGACGTCATAATCACGTGACCATTGCACCATAGACAATGGTGAGTTAAAAGCGTTCAATATTCTTTTTTCAACAGCCAGTGTCAATAAGCGCTGCCTTTTTAAATTTAGAACCACTTCAGCGACTAATCAGATTGGTAAAGTCGGCTGTTTTGGTGTTGCTTTTTTTTTAAACGCAGCGGCGTCGCACTGAGCCGTTCGGTTCCTTTGTGGCCAGTGTTATAATGGCAGAAGAAAATAACGCACACAGCCATGGGAAAATATTTAATTAGACAATAGGTTATTTGTGTTTGTCTTGTGTTAATGTACTCCTTTTGAAACGCTGGGTGCTCTCAATTAACACCTCGCAGCTACTGGTTCCCGGCCCATCCGTTTTTATGATAAGTCAATCTTGGATTCATGAGATAATTAGTCTGTTTCGTGTTTTTTTTTCGAGCAAGTTTCCGTTTACCGCCTTTTCATTTTTATATCAGTCGCGATTTCGTTCGTCACGCTAATTCGAATTTCAAAATTTCCATACGGCCAGTCGTTTTCACCAAAAAAGTAAAGTTCAACGCACTTTTTGTATTCCCAAGAATATATTTAAAAGGTAACCAGACAAAGAGGTAATTTAGATTATATTTATGATGGATCTGTAATCCTTGAATGAAAAGGTATCCGCTCTTGACTGTACCAACCCTTTGACTTAACCGCCCCCGCAAGTGTTTAAGATAACTAATCATTAGTCCTTCAAAAACGAATTAAGAAGATACAAGCTTCTGTTACTTCGATGGGGCAGGAACGTTCTCGAGTGGCGACCACGTACCGGAAGACG
Organism: Blastobasis lacticolella; assembly: GCA_905147135.1. Lineage (NCBI taxonomy): Eukaryota > Metazoa > Arthropoda > Insecta > Lepidoptera > Blastobasidae > Blastobasis > Blastobasis lacticolella. The sequence goes on from LR990067.1 coordinate 4,497,311, forward strand.
CAGCGTGGGTAGGCTTCCAAGGTGGACCGACGACCTGGTAAAGATCGCAGGTACCGGCTGGATGCGGAAGGTGCAAGACCGGCCTTTGTGGAGATCTCTGGGGGATGCCTATGCCAAGCAGTCTTCCGGCTGATTTGATGATGTTGATAATGAAGAAGCTTCTGTTTTGGAAATGCCGCATTTAATTATGAAGGTTTATAATAGAAACAACTGTAAAAAGAAAGGCAATTTTAATAACAATACTAATTTCTTTGTTCACAGAATCTTTGAGTCCACAGTCGGAACAACTGGCGAACTCGAATTCTCAACCAGATCCTAATATTAGGTAAAAAGTAACTATGTTAATACGCTTTCAGACACCATGAATTTACAAACATTTCTTTAGTACAATTTTTCAAATCCCCATATTGCCTTCCGAACATAAAGGCATAAGATACCATACTGCCTTGTATTTATAAATACTCCCGCCAATTGCGTTAACCATAGACATCTATCCACAGACGATACAGGACAGCGTTCACTCGGGAGCAACTAGGCAGGCTCGAAAAGGAATTCATGAAGGAGAACTACGTGTCAAGACCAAGAAGGTGCGAGCTGGCTGCCCAGTTGCAACTCCCTGAGTCTACTATAAAGGTAACTTTTTTTTTCAATGTCAAAAATGTACTACAGTAACTACAGTCTGTCTCTATCAACGTTGCTTGCAAGTGCGTTCCCTGATCATTATAATCTGGACGCCTTCAAGGCTAGAGTGAATAGGCTGCTCCTAGGCACGCATGCTCCATCTTCGGCCGCATCGTCACTTACCAGCAGGTGAGATAGCGGTCCAATGCCTGTTTTGGTTAAAAAAAAATTATAAGCGACGCTATGTTCGTTTGATGGTGTCGTCATAGTATACCTACATACATACTTATCTAAACTTGGAGGATTTTGGAAATTTATTTCATTTGGTTTTGTCACTGGAATAGTGTTTTTGTATGACCGGTATAAAATATAATTTCTTTACTATGAATATACATAGTATAAAACAAAGTCGCTTCCCGCCGTCTGTCCCTTTGTATCTATGTACGCTTAGACCTTGAAACCGACGCAACGGATTTTAATGCGGTTTTCAACAATAGATAGAGTGATTTAAGAAAAAGGTTAATAAGCAAGAAAAAAAGGGTAGGTAGGGGTAAAGTAGGCGTAAGCGAACGAAGTAGCGCCGGGTCCAGTAGTAGCCAATATTATTAACATTCTTTTTTTTATTTACGTCCATTCGTCCAACAAATTATGTAGTTGACTCGACACGGTAGAAGTTAATCCATACGACAGTATTGGACTAAATTGTCAGCACATTCGTTGTAAATATATCGGGAACGTCGTAACGTCAGGAAATCAAATCGTCGAAAAGGTACGTCGCGTGTAAGTCCCGTCTAATATAGTAATATGTGTGAGAAACGAGAGCTTAGTTTGAAACAAATAATCTAAAGTTGTTGGATTTTGGAAAATTATTTTATTTGGTTTTGTGATTGGGATAGGATTTTGTACAACCCGTATAAAGTTATTTTCCATATTATGAAAATTGCAAATACACTACATAAAGCTCAAATATGTCCATTAATCCATAGAAATGTAGTTGATTCGGCACCGTAGTACTTAATCTATGACACCCATAACACAAGCTTTGCTTACTGTGGGGCTAGATGGCGCTGTGTGATTTTGTACAAGTATATTTATAATTATTATTATATGACATTATTGCACTAAACGGTCAGCTCTCTGTATGACTGTACTTACCTATTTCCCAACCATTTCACTCACGCCACATTTCCCAACTCCCAACAAAAACGTGAATGGAGGCCGTGAGGACATCGCAATGGCTGAAGCGTTAATAGGGAAGGCTGGTACTGAGAAACGCAGTCTGTGTGTCAATCTGTCCATTGATAACGACGCCCACGCCGGCCCACTTGCGGACATGTGACGTGACGGTTGCGAATCGTTCGTTATCGGTTCGACGCGAAATTTTGAAATGAGAATGCGTTGCCGTGGGAAATGGTAGTCCTTACAGCTTCATTATGAGGGCGCCAAATTAATCGTTTTTTTTTTTTTTTTTTTTTTATGTCATACGGTAGGCAAACAGGCAAGCGGGCCACCTGATGGAAAGTGGTCACCACTGCCTATAGACATTAGCAACACCAAGAGTATCGCTAATGCGTTGCCCACCTCTATAACACGTTGCTCTGGCAGCAAAAAGCAAATGCCACTCCACTGCCAAAGCCAAGGTTCCTCAAATCCCCACCCCAAGGAGCACTGGAAACCTTACTCACCGGCAGAAACACAATACTATTTAAAATAGTATTATTTAGCTGCGATATTCTGTAAGGTGGAGGTACTTCCCCAGTCGGGCCTTAAACTCAACTGCCGCAATTACGCTTTCTTAAACAATATTATCTATTTGCGGCACTCGCCTTTGAAACATTTGGGCCTTGGTCGTCCGACACGATAACTGTGGTCGAGAAATTTTCAATAAAACTGATTGGTTTATCGGGCGACCTAAAGGCAGGTGCTTATTTCGCCCTAAGGTTGAGTCTGGCGGTTCAGCGCGGCAATGCAGCTAACATTCTCGGAACGATGCCCCGGGGAAACCTAGGCGCAATCGGGACAGGCATTTTTCAATTTAAATTTTCATTCTCGTGTATTGTATTTTTGCCATACAAATAAATTAAATATACGTTTATTGTTTTTGTGTTTTTACACTGGCAAATACAAATCAGAATATTAGTTCCCATATACACCACGCTGCTTCTCTTTCTACACAGACTCTATCAATGTAATTTCGTTGTTAAAAGACACTGAAGTGTGGTGTCCGCCAGAGTAGAATAACACCAACCCCTTACACTCGTGGGTATCGTACAAGGCGACAAATGGTTTCGAGGCAAAATATCTTGTCTCCGTAGGCTGGAACAGCAGGTTTAACTATTGTTATTTTTATCACTGCGATCTCCAACCCGCCTGCCAAGTGTGGAGATTATGGCAATAACCTCTTAAGCTGCCTCATCTAAGGCATGTACCACTTTTTAAAATCCGAAACTGCATTTCAATAAACAAGCAAAACGACTGCGAAGCAAAGAGATCGAAAGTCAAACAGCAAGGAGGTTTCTTCACTGATAAAGCGCCGCCCACACAGTGACACGAATACAGACAGGCCACTATTCAATTATAGGGACGCAGTTAAACGAAATGGCGTAATGTGACATATTGGGGACTCACTGCGCCATATTGGAGAAAATTACTGGCTGGTAGTAATTTGTAAAGTAGGTTTCGTGAAGGCGTCGACTGTTCGTTGCAACAATGCGAATGTTATGATGCAATTTTTGTCGCTTTGCCTTTTAAAAAATAATAGAATAATCATGATCAGCTTCAATAACCCCGGTTGACTTGTAGATAATGTGTACGTTTTTGTGCATTAACGACTGTTTTCTGACCTCCGTGACCCTGTTAACAGGATAATCTAACCAGATTATCCATCCATTACACATGTGCAGGTTTCCTCACGATATTTTAGGCCACAGACGCTCCGTATCGTTTTACATGTTACACGACGTATTTAATAGAAAATCACATTTCTGTCTTCGTTTCATTGAGAACTCGTATAAATTTTATTATAAATACTGTACTGCAACTCACCTGCAGTTCTGCATTTTTGTTACCTGAAACCTAAATGTAAGTATTGTAGATGTTATGGGCGACAGTTACTTACCATCAGGTGGGCTGTCAGATCGTTTGTCACTGAGTAGCATAAAAAAACTTTTCTTATACTCTCTCATATACCTTTTCTTATAATTCCTTTATACGTTTACTGTTATGTGCGTGCGCCGTGGCGGTTGTACACAACAAGGTTATATAAGTCATGTACGGTTGATTCGCTTAGCATCTCCGCTATTGGCCAAGCAAGTATGATTCTTCAATTAGAGCCACAATTATCTTCATCACGTACGCTTTATGACTGCCTGCTAATTCATAGAAATCACGCTGGGAACGTGTGAAACGCTATAAAACAAAAGACCATAGACACGAAATAGGACAAACTGTCAAAATGAAACGTCATAAATATGAGCTGGCTGTTTTATTTTTCTTTTTTTATAATCTAATGGAATGCGTGCCCTACGCCAATTTAAAATTAAATTCGAATTCCTCGTTCGCGCGTAAACGTCACACAGTCATAATCTCAATTATCACTTCGGGCATTAAAAAAGAAAATGAACGGTGCCAGGGAAAAATACACGTGTTTTTATTGCTCCATTCGAATTTTACATTCACGCTAATTTGTCGATGCGCATTTAATAAAAGAAACCGACCGAATTATTCGGTAGCTGTAGAATGCTAATGAACATTAAGGCAGAAAGAACGGCTGCTGGCAGCTATAAAGCCTTGTCATTAGTGAGTGGGTATTAGAAAAGACTTCATCAGTTGTCTATGGGTCGGGCATCTGGTTTATGGCGCGATTATACCAATTAAAAACTATTAAATCAAACCTCGCGGCTACCATTTGATGCGTCGTAAAACGAGTTTCTTTTTTGGTCGATGTTTGTTTATTGTGATGAATCTTTTTATTAGTACCTATCCACGGTACACACGGTTCCTGATGCCAGAATAACGTTTGTTTAGTATTAAAAATAGCATTTTATTGGCGAAAGTAGGTAGTTACTAGAAGAAAATGAGATGCGCCTAGAAACCGCGATCATTAAATATAATTAAGTTACCTATTTAAGGTGTTCCAGATTTATACCTAGATGAATTTTAGAAGCGGAAATCAAATGTAATTATTATAATAATTATAGGTATACTATCACATAGTCCAATGTACCTATATAAAGATCCTGAGAGCACCTCCGGTGTTTAAACAACAAAAACAAAGCATCGAAATATTGCAGATACAATTAGAAACTCTTATAAACAAAAAGAAACGTACATACGCTACGTAGCTTTAAATCGTAGCTGTAATGTGCATGAAGTTTTAAATGAATAATAAGGAATACTTCGCAACATTTGCAAACACAGGTGTGGGAGCACCTTAAGGAAGGACTCGACCGCCATCTTGCGCGCCCTTTCGCGAAATCCGCCATTTTGAATTGCGGTGATCGCTAAATTCCCTCCAATTAGCACATCTTCGGCGAACAAAAGACGTTTTAACGATCTTTTAAGGCTCACTTAGAGGAAAGGCTTTTGTTGTTTACTTTGTTGTTAGGTTTCCAGCCAGCCATAATGCAGTGTTGATGATTTTATCAATGCTCTCTCTTCTGTTTCGCGTTGGGTAGAGATACGTACACATATATGCCGACGAAGGAATGGGATAGAGTAGAAATGGCTTTTTCTGGATTATTTCAATCTTGTTCCGTTACTTAAACCTTGTTCAATGTGATATTCAGGCTAACATAGCGTCACAAAACTGCTGGTTAGTCTGTTACATAAAAAAGGAAAGCGAAATACATACTACAAAAACTGGTTTCTTTTTATAACTTACTACTACTTTAGCCCAACCTACCCTTTTTCCTTGCTTATAAAACTTCCTCTTGAATCACTCTATCTGTTGTTGAGAACCGCGTTGCGTAGTTAAAAAGATCTAAGTATACATAGATACATAGGACAGACGGCGGGAAGCGACTTTGTTTTATACTATGTATAAATTATATATGTAAATTATTAGATATACTTGTCAAAAAATCTAAACGTAATGGAAGACATAATTATGGTATTAGTACCCGATAGTCATAAAAAATATTTAATATGACTTTTATATGTTTGTAATTCGCCATCCAATATAATACTAACCCAGGGCCTCAGTCGCAATCGAATAGCAAACTATTTATCTAGAATTAGGTATCGTTTAACCTCGAATAGCATTGTATTGAGGTAGTCTAGTCTAGCTTGCTGGCTTGCTGCCGCGCCCGTATACAGGACCCCATTTTCAAACGTCAAAATTGTTCTTTTTCTTTTTTTAAATAGATGCAATTAATTAGCGTGCCAGTGCGAAAAAGCTTTTTTTTATCTGTAGGTATCTAGCTCTGAGACAGCAACTCTCTATGGAGATCCTCTAATCATAAAGCTGCTTGTTCGCATGCAACGCCTTCGTACTGGCACTTATTTTATGTCTTAACATAGGAAATAAAAAAGAATACGTTGACAGTGTACATTGTAGTTCTAACGATTTATTTGCTTTGGAGTAAGCTTGGGTATTTTAAAATAAAATGGACGGTTCATGCCAAATACCAAGCCGTTCATGTTTATTTAAGGAGGTTCAATGCTATGACGTCAGGACTTAATATTTTGTGTCGTGATGTTATTGATCTTACGTAGGGAGAGTACGTTAGTTAACAAGTTAGAGTACGTAAGTCGGATATAGGTCTCAAGGAGTAGAAAATAACGCCGGGATGCCTGTAACTGTAGGGTAGATCGTTTAGTAGTTTGAGTCTAATAGAACTTCTGTACTGCAAAGACCTTGCCACTCGTTAGATGCACCTTTTTTATACCGCTAAGGTGGCAAACAAGCTTACGGCCTGCCTGATGGTAAGGTCACCGCAGCCTATGGCCGTTTGCCATACAAGCCACACGTTGCCAACCCCGTAAAAGCTTTCACCCCTTTCTTGAAGAACTCCATGTTGTACTGCCTACTAATAAATTGTGAGCGGTTCTTCTTTTATGTCATGACGGACTCGCTTAATTCAACACAAATCGAAAGAGCTACGTATTGGTACCTATTTCGCTGCGCGGGTCTAAGCCCATCATTGTACAGGTGTTTGCGACTAAAATGGCGGGAAAACTAACCCTCAAATTCCCTTGTCCACAGGTGTGGTTCCAGAACCGTCGCATGAAGGATAAAAGACAACGCATCGCGGTAGCTTGGCCCTACGCGGCTGTCTACAGCGACCCAGCATTCGCCGCGTCCATTCTACAAGCAGCCGCTTCATCTGTGGGCCTCCCGTATGGCTACCCTTCCCCCGGACTCCCCCTACCCTTCCATAATACCCAGCTACTCCCAGCGGGCTACCCGTACCCGTACCCGCCGTACCCGCGGTACCCGTACATCCCTCCCACGCCACCAACCCCGCCGAATACCTCCGACGCGTCGCTGAGACCGCCATATTCGAACTTCAATTTAAATACGAATTTGAATGTGGACAAATAATTCTTAATTGATTTTCTTTTTAATTTTAAGTATTGTTTTCGTTGCGGATTGGGTGTTTTCTCGATCTGTTGTATATGTATGTAAATAAATGGTAATTTTTAGGCAAATAATTTATTAATGCGTATATTTGTATCGTTCTTGGTCCAATATGTCGTAGTCAGTGTCAAAATGTGAATAATACGTCATTCATTTTATTAATGGACACTTAAAAGTTGTGGTCGTGTAATTACTACATTTAATTTAATTTAGAAATACTAAAGCTGAGTTATTCCGATTTAGTAATGTATGGATTTAATTTATGGTACTTATGTAAAGTTGACATGTTAGGTAATTATCAATAACTGCCTCGGATTTTAATTTTTTTTTGCTCATCTGTACAAAATGTTCCAATTTAGACCAAAATAAATTACTTAAGGTATTCTTACGTGTCTACAAATGTAAAATTACAAACAATGTAAAAAAATACGTTGTGGAACAGATTTTTCATTCCATTTTATCTTTGTAAATAGTTTTAGGATAAAAAATGTCTATATTGTTATTATATTATTTTTTAAATATAGCTCTAGAGATGTTGTTAAAAAGAAAATAAATGCTTAATAAAATACTTAAGGTTACATTAAAAACATTTTCTTTTCACTAAAAACCAAAGTATTTTAGGTTAGTGCAATAAATTATCACAAATTAGTCCTCAGATTAGGTCTTCAGAGTCAGTAGGTGATCAATATAATCTGGATGCCTTCAAGGCTAGAGTGAATAGGCTGTTCCAAGACGGGCATGCTCTATCTTCGGCCGCATCGTCCCTTACCATTAGGTGGGATAGCGGCCAGATGCCTGTCTTGTAAAATATTAAAAAAAAAAATAACCTACAATTTCTTAGCGCGTTCCACCTGTCTTCGAGTAGATTGCTCGATTTTTTAAATGCTATTAGATTTTAAATATCTAGGTTTTCTTTTTTGTTTATGGCCAGTATCAACAACCAATCATATTTTTTGTATCAAACTTATGAACGACTTATCGTTATAATGGACAGGCTTACGGATATTTTGCCCAATCCAAATGTTAAACTTAGATTGAAACTAGATCATATTAATAATAATGTAAATTATTAAGGAGGTTCATGAAAATTTGATCTAAGTTATCTAGATACCTACGCGCAGAATATACCGGATTAGGCTTTGTATAATTAAATATTAGTTTAGCCTAAAATCGGATTGGCCTGTAACAATAAACCGTGTAGAGAACAACTTGTAAAAAAAATTAACAACAAAACTTATAATTTCCAAAAAAATATCTTCCTACACGCAAGAAACATAATTTGTGTATATTATTTAAAATAGTGTATTTAAAATTTGTAAAAATTGTTATTATAATTATATAAAAATAATGACTACGTATATTATGTCGAAAGAATAAATGACTAAACTCGGAGACGATCAAGATCAAAAGTGTAAACAAATTGCAACTATAAAAAATAAAAACTAAAGGGCTGGATTATTTAAAACCATTGAAATATTTATAAAAATTATCACAATCAAAATTCAAAAAATCTTTCAAAACTATTTAAAAAAACACATTTTTAATACTATTTTAGTAGCAATTAGTTTACACTTTTGATCTTGAATTTAATCTTCGAGTATACGTAAATTATGTCGGAGGAATCAATGACTACGTAAATTATGTCGGAGGGATTAATGACTACGTATTCTATGTCGGAGGTAATACACTTCGTCTAGTTCCGATTCATATCATGGAGCGTTGTCTCTGTCGCACGCGTGTAAACACGAAGCCGAACCTAGCCGATGTGCATTATTTGCTGACTCTCACATTTAGATAGTAAGTTCACAATTTAGAGAACATGATCATTAGTTACATGATAACAGTGATGTATAAAGAATGATATAGATAAAGAAGTTATACAATTTAATTTGGATCTCTTTTATTTCAATCTGGTACCTACCTAGTCTGAAGACCTCTTTTATTTCAATCTGGATGTCTGAAGATCTCCGCTATCCTTGCAGCTGGGCCAAATGGCGGGAGCTTGATCAACTTTTTTTTATACCTATATGGTGGCAAACTGTGGTGGCCGTGTGGTATTCGGCAGCTTACCCCCTTACACTTGTAGGTGTCGTACAAGGCGACTAATGTTTTCGAGTCAAAATATCTACAGTCTCCATAGGCTGGAAAATGGGCAGCAGCATTTTCTATTGTTATATTTATAACACTGCGACCTCCAACCCGCCTGCCAAGCGTGGATATTATGGCAATAGCCTCCTCTTTCATGGGAGAATCCCTAAATCCTGCAGTGGACTGTTATGGGCAGTGATAATGAAGGTGGCAAGAAGCTTACGGCCTGCCTGATGGAATGTAGAGCCTGTCTATGGACTCTAAGGCTATGGCCACTAACGCTAGCACGTTCGCGAACTCCATGCCAACGAAATTACAGTTTTTTTAGTTAAACTAGACAGGCATTTGACCGCCGTCTGACCTGGTGGTAAGTGTCGATGCGGCCGTTATGGAGCATGCCTGTCTAGGAACAGTCTACTCACTCTAGCCTTGAGTGCGTCGATATTTCTAGACAGGCATGCTCCAACTTCGGCCGCATCGTCGCCTTCCAGAATTTGTGATAGCAGTCAAAGGCCCAGCATAGTAAGAAGTAGTAAATACATTCTCAAATATTATTTTTTTCATAAGAAACTTTCATACGTGTCCTATCTGAATACCTACCATATTTATAACCAGTCAGAGTACTTGTAAAGACAAACCAAACGGGACCAAACTCTATGGTTTTGTCGTGCATAGTTTAGACATGCCTCTGACCATCTTTCGTCGTCATCATCAGACCTTAAATATCACCTAGAGGATAGTAACTACTTATCAAGAGTTTTATCATTTGTTCCCATGACCATCATCCGAGTCCGTCATCAGAACAGCTCCATGGATTACCATTTCTTGTTATACTACGCAGTGATACCGAATAGACACCCCACCTGATGGTAAGCCATAAATGTCTGTATGTATGTCATGTCATGTATGTCTGTCATGATGTTCATTTCAGTTGCAGGCAACAAAATGTTTTCGAGATAAAAGATCTAGAGCCTCCGTAGGCTGGAAAATGGGCAGCAGCGTTTTCCATTTTTTATAATAACAACACTGCGAAATTCAACCCGCCTGCCAAGCGTGGAGATGTTATGTCATGGGCTGTGATGATTGTCATCCAAGTTACATAAGTATACGAAACTCCAGCTCAATTAAACTCTGGGAAGTGGATGAAATTAGGCTTACAAAATTTGACATCAAGATACTAACGTTGCAAGGCAAATAAAAGCTTGTAAGTATAAATAAATAAATAAATTTAATCCTTGACGTTAAAGATAATGGGGATAAGTTTAAAGAGGGAATGCCTGCGCTGGTTTTTTCATAAATACTAACCAGGAATTTGACCGATATCTCACCTGGTGGTAGAAGAAGAAAGTTAAGAACTATCTCAATGTAAATGGTTTTAAAATAAATAAAACCACATCGAAATCGGTCCATCCGTTCGGAGGCTACGATGCAAAGAGATTGGAATGCTAGCGACCTTTTTGCCAGTCTAATGAAGGTCGCTAACATTCCAATCTCTTTGCTACGATGCGACAGACAGACGTAATAAACTTATTACCTCCCATTTTACGTCGGAGGCTCAAAAACTTCATTGGAACTGTTTATGCGATGCTCAAATAAACGTTAGTTCGGTTGCAGACTTAGATGAAATGCCTCATGCCTGTAATTGCGCGGACTACCTTATCCTTCAAACCGGTACACAACACGGTACAGATTACGCAGTGCTACTCACCCAAGCATACTCCTGCCTCAGGCTTAACAGAGTTCTACCACCCGACAAAAATATAGGTAGGTAGGTAGAACACACAAAAATGTGGATGAGCAAGCACACTTCGAGTAGCGCTATGGAGGAATTGATCTTTTTTTATGTTATAAGTACGGCAGACAAATAGGCAAGCGGGCTACCTGAAAGAAAGTGGTCATTGTCGCCTAGCGTTTATCCCGGCTACTGCCATGGTCCCCATTCCTATTATCCTTCTCCAAGCTCCAATTCGCCCGGTCCTCAGCATCCTCGCGTCGTAAACCGTTGCCTCTCGCATCCGACTCAGCGCTGTGACTGGAGGTTGCCATAGAGTTGACGCCATGGTTGTAGGTATACATGGAAAAACAAAAGATTACCTTTTCCATGGTATAGACTATAGACGCCTATCGATAACAAACGCACGCACAGCGCAACTTAATTACCTACAGGTAGTGCCTGTAAGGGGACGCACGGTCATGCATCACGGCGGACCATTCGCGATAATGTGTGGCCCGCTTAATGAAGCGGCGAAGGCAATAAAACTCTTTGCTCGGTATATTGGGTGATTTACCGCGACGGAAGCCATGTTGGATGCTAGGGTCCGATGTCACTGGCCGGTTGCTTTCCCGGTCGGTCATGGCCGATAGTACAGGGTTTATCTACTTAACTTTCACTACACATGTTATCGGGTTTGTTACCACGGTTAGTATTGTTTTTACCTCGATATTTCGACGCAGTTGCATGCGTCGTGGTTACGAGTTGATTGGTGGCGCTGTGAAGTCGCTCCTAACGACAGACACATCGGTCCACCCTCTTTCGGATTCGACGATTACCCACACTGCGTCGAAATATCGTGGTAAAAACAATATTAACCGTGGTAACAAACCCGATCATATGTGTAGTGAAGTGTAGTGGATAACCACGATAGTCTTAATACCTATGTTTATGTACTTGGTGGCAAGTTATCTTTGCTCGTGGCTGAAATGGAACCTGACAGATAGTCAACAAGAACAACTCCGTCCGTGACAACAACAACAATAACCTTTACCATATAACCAGACCAAATTTATATATACTCAAATTATTACCCCATCCAACCAACTAGATAAACTGCCTTTACACATGCGTTCAGGAGCTAGGTACATACATAGAGCCACAGACACAGATACACACGTATGTACCCTTCACACTTTATATACTTTTTCGTCTGAGGTTAAAAATAACATCTGGAACTAGTCTTCCTAAGTAACAGGATATTCATCAAGTATTTAATAACTGAAAGTATGTTACCCTGATTAGAAATGTACAAAAGTAAAACATAAGTACAAATAGAAACGCGAACCTAGATTGCTGCCTTGCGGGAACGTCCCCAGAACTAGCAGAATGCTGACAGCGTTACATCATTGGTTGGCCAATAAACCTTAGCATTCATCATCACAGCCCATAACAGTCCACTACAGGACTTAGGACCTCTCCCACAAAAGGGGAGATTATTGCCATAATCTTCACGCTTGGCAGGCGGGTTGGAGATAGCATTGTTATAAATATAACAATGGAAAACGCTGCTGCCAATTTTCCAGCCTACGGAGACTCTAGATCTTAGATCTTTTGCCTCGAAAATGTTAGTCGCTTTAAATTAAATTAAATTAAATTAAATTAAATTAAATTAAATTAAATTAAATTAAATTAAATTAAATTAAATTAAATTAAATTAAATTAAATTAAATTAAATTAAATTAAATGTCATTTATTTCAGGTACATAGGTCCCATAAATACATAACTAATAATGTCACATATAACACAATAATAATAATAATGTCATACACGCAACGTCAACCAAGAAAAATTACAAAAATGTAATTAAAATGTCTAGATGTAAAATTCACAATGTCAATGTTAAATTACTAATGGTAAATCACATTAGACTAAAAAAATAATATTTAATATAAATTATAAATAATACTATTGAAGTTGCTATCAAATAGATAGAAACCATAGTATATTGATACTATTATTCTATTCGCGGACGTACGCACTCTCTCTTCGAAGGAGGCCCTAGCATTTCGCAATACTGCGAAGAAATCGTTAACTCTGTGCTCAGCGAACATACCAGACGCACTACACCTCCACGGTAACCCCAGCATGCCCCTGAAGGCGTTGTTATATTGTACTCTTAAGGTGTTATACGAGTACTTAGTGAAGGAGTACCACAGGTGGCTAGTGTAGAACCCCTGGCAGTACGCCTTGAACAGAGTCACCTTGGCGTCGTTCGAGCAGCGAGCGAACCGCCTCGCCAGCATGTTGCTTCGCGCGGCCAGCGCCCGCCGCGCCCTCTCGAGGTCCTCCTCATCCACCAGCCTATCCGTGACCACATGGCCCAAGTATTTAAACTTGGTTACAACCGCTAGCTGTGTTCCACATAGGTAAACCGGTAGGGTAACTTTTGGCATATTCTTATACACAAATGTCATAACTTCTGACTTTTTCACATTATATTTAAGGCCATGAATCATAGCGTATCGTTCACAGATTACTATTAATTTTCTGAGACCCTGGATCGAGGGGCTCAGCAACACCATATCGTCCGCGTAGCTCAGGTTATTTATCAAGTGTCCATTAACGTAGCATCCCACTTTGATATTGCTGAGCTCCTCGATTAGGTCGTTCATATAGAGGTTGAACAGTAAAGGCGACGTCAGTCCACCCTGCCTGACCCCGCATTCTAACTTATAGCTGTCGGATTCTACATTATTCCATCTCACTACATTGGTCTGGTTCCCGTACCAGAATTCCAACAGACATGAAATATCTCTCGCTGCTCCCGTACGCCTTAGCTTGTTCCAGAGAGTATTATAGTTAATTGTGTCAAAAGCGCGGCTTAAGTCTAGGAAGCAAGAATGTACTGCTGTGTTCCTCTTTAAATAACTTTTCACGGAATTTTTCAGAGCGAATATCGCCATGTCTGTCGAAAGACCACTACGGAAACCAAACTGAGCGTCATTAAGGGTTATATTAGATAAGAGGTTCGGCAATAGGAGCCTTTCCAAAACTTTTGAGAATATAGTAGCTAGCGATATAGGACGGTAATTTGACAAGTTGGAGACGTCGCCTGTTCTGTTTTTTACGAGAGGCACTACGTTGGTGCGCATGAGAGCATCGGGCAAGTGAGAGTGTGCGATACATTTGTTAAATAGAGTGGCTTTGTACGACATGACACCCACGAGTGTAAGGGGTTGATGCTATTGTACTATGCCGGATACCACGCGGCCATGCAGGTATATTAAAAAAACCTTAAACTAATTAAATATAGTGGAAACTGGAAATGCCAAAGGAGGTCCTGGATGATAAGGCCAAATTAGTCTCGAAAAGCTTGGAGTAAGTTTTATCAGGTGGTAGGACCCTGTTAAACAAGAGGAGTCCGCCCGGGTGAGTACCACCGCCTTATCTATTTCTGCCGCCGAGCAACAATGCTTGCAATGTTGCGATAGTAGACGTTGATGCTTCCAATGTTGCGATAGTAGACGTTGCCCCACAAAAAGTTGATCACATTTTAGTCAATAAAAAGAAAAGTGACTTTAATGTGACAGAAAAGCGAAACTGCCAAGGGATGTGAGGCCGACCGGTTTTTTTAATTTATACAGGCTGTTACACAATAGGTATATGTATGAAGCCGTGAACTGGATGGAGTGCTCAACGTATGAAAACGATATGTACAATTATTTCTGTCGTACATCGAATAATTGTACCTATCCTTTTTTTTGTGTTAAATGTAAATTATCATGTCGTGGCGTCCTTTGTAATAAATCCTTTCTTTCTTTTTTTCTTTCTATCGTTTTCATACATTTAGCACTCCATCCAGTACACGGTTTCATACACATATTATGTAATATCCTGTAGACCTACACAAGAGGATATAGTAAGTACGTTCGCTACTAAACGTCGAAATGTGGATCACTAAAAACAAATAATGCTAGGCTGTGCACTGACCAACGTTTTGTGGGTTTCCTAAACGTGTAGAGCTCGTCTAGTCTAAAATGACGCGCCCCACTACTTAGTTAGTTGATTTCGATGTGTGAGTTCAAATATTGATAACGACACTTCATCTGTGTGGGAGCCAATGAACGACGCGTGCTCCTACGTTTGAATCTCACCGGCAACTGAATGACCAATTACAACGGCATTTGTATACGTAATGCGTCCATATTTTAAACTTGCTTGTGTGCGTTAATGCGATAGTGGGGCGCGTCATTTTAGATTAGACGAGCTCTACCTAGTATCGCTACAAAGTGTATTTTTTCTTGTCCTCGATAACGTAGGATAACCAACGGCGCCCTTACAGTCTACAAACCCCTACATTTTGGTCAGATAGGACGGCTTGGTCGTTTAGTAGAACTTGCCGTACGAATTGTCGATGATCCCATACAAACAAGCAAGTTGGAACCACTGGCATACCGAAGGGATTTTGACTCCCTGTGTGTGTTCTATCGGCTGTACAATGGGGAGTGTTCCGAGGAACTTTTCGATCTGGTGCCCACAGCACAAGTCCGCCATCGCACCACCCGCCGTGGGCTGGGTACTCATCTCCACTACGTAAACCCTCTGTTGGTCACCACGCAAAGGTTCGAAAGAACGTTTCTCGCTCGTACGATTCGGATGTGGAATGAGCTCCCAGCCACAGTGTTTCCTTTGGACTATGACATGGGATCGTTCAAGAGGTATATTATAGGTCTCTTCAGAGGCGGGCAACGCATTGGTGACTCCCCTGGTGTTGCTGATGTCCATAGGCGGCGGTGACCACTTTCCATCAGTTCCAAAAAAAAAAGTTGCATGACACATTCCAGCGCTTGACCGACGGTCAGCTCTGAGCAAGCTACGTCAATGATAATGTCCGCTCTATACTGTAGGTAAATGATAATTATCATTGAGAGAGCTACGTTTGCTTCAATTCCATCCAACAGCCACTGTTCAGTTGCGATCCTAATTCGGACATCACAATAGTGCTCTCCCATATAATAGCAATAACAAATATGGCCGCCATTCGTCTTGTGCGAGATAAAACGTTGTAATAAATGATAAGCGAGGCAAGCGAATACCGCTTTCAGGGTAGGGTGGCCACGCTTGTGCGGAATTGAGGACTTTCCGGATATGGACTATTTTCTATGACAGAGAAATATCCCGAAGAAAAGACAATGTGATATCGCGATATAATACAGTTGTGCTGTCTTTTTCGCTCATAAAATCACCAATATTCTTTTAAAAGATACCGCGTTTTAGGAGAATTTGAAGATTTAAAATTATCAATAAAAAAAAAGGTGGATGATAATTATGATGAGGCACGAACATAGGCGTAGGAAGGGGGGGGGGGGGGGGGGATGGGCCGTGCCCACCCCAGAATGGTCTGGTGCCCACCGAAGGATGGGGTGCTCACTGGCTGTACATTGGCGATTGACTCGGCTTCATCGGCCACTTCAGGGGCCAGGCCCCATGGAATACGCCAATAGGCACGAAGAGGCCGAAGTTGCCTATACGAAAAATCTTTTCAGTTTTGACGTGACTAACTAAACATCACAGGATTTGCACATGAACCTGGTACAATTTTCTACCTAGTTAAGTATCAAGTAATTTAGTTAAAGTAAGGTTTTTTCCGGTCAATTGTTTATTTGATATGTAAAATTATTTTTATGTAATTGATGAAGTTTCAAGTAAAAGTTTTAGATTTGCATAATATAAACAAGTATGTAAGTAGGTGTGTTTTCTTCATTCCAAAATTTAAAGTAAATATTGGCGAGGGTTTCTCAATACTATTTATATTTGCTGGTAATAGTAATTGACTTAATATTATTTTTCGTAGGGGCGCAGTAATTCGTAGATCGGTTATACTAGGACGGCTACCTAAGAACAAACAAATGGATCCCGTTATACTATACATAAAGCTCTCTACTTAAGTATAAATTTTTATAATAGCGATGAAAATGCGTTAATTTATTATAAACTATAGCTTTTGCATTTGACTTTGTTGGCGTAGACTTAGATAAAATGTAGGCCTGTATAAAATGTCCTTCTCCAAAACCAGTTTGTATAGAATAGAATTGAATACATTTATTTCCACACAACAACACCACAAACACAATAAAACGGCTCAAATTTATTTATTTGAGGTCAGTGCCTCGAATCCAGAGCCGTGAAACAAATTAAAAAAAAGGAATAATCAAAAATTAAGTTACATGATTATGCACAAACAACACCGTTTAAAAACAAGCAACATGAAATGATGAAACAACAACTAGAAAACATACTTTATCTAAGCATCATCTTGGAGTTAATGTTCCTGTTCATTCATTCATTTATTTATTCATTTACAGTTGTGCTCTCGCGTACAAGGGATCCCGGGGTCCGCCTTGACCATGATCCAAGATTTGGCAGAAGAGGTAATTACAATGGAGAAACTGCCATCTGACCTCTGTGACCCTGCTACCAGGGGAATTCTGACCATTCAGGCGATGTGCAGGTTTCATCACGATGTTTTCCCTCATATTGTTTTACTGTACCTACATAACCTACAAAAGAGTCATTGGTACATAACCGCAGTGAGATTCGAACCCGTTACAACTTGCTTACGAGTCGGATACTGTAACCACTCGGCCACCGACGCTCATAGACAAACATACATGAATAGCAGAAAAATTAAGGTCAGAACCTTTGCATGTGGATGTGTAAAAAGGGACCTCACTCAGATTCATGCACTGACGGAGGCCAGGGCGCTGGTTTTCAGTGAGACCTCTATACGCCCACCAAAAAACAAGATATAGAATCTAAAATCTAACTTCTACATTTATAAGAACGTTTTTTATTAAAGACATTTTTGACTGCTTGCACACCCTAATCCCTATTCCATTTCTCTCACATACAAGTTTATTACCATCGCATACATCAACTGACCAGGCAATGTATATCAAAGCTACACCGAGCCTGCCAAATATCGTAGCTAATAATACACTATGAGATTTATATCTATAATAGAGACAGTGAGAGATAAAACCTAATAAATGATAAGGGACAAATAGCTTTCGCTAGTAGGGTGACCATGGTGTGCCGCTTCGGGTGGATTTTTCCAACTACAAACGATGAAGATAGAATCCAATGTTATTTTATACCACTACAGTGGCAAGCAAGCTTATGGCCCGGCAGATTGTAAGCTGTTGCCAACCCCCTAAGCTCCGAATATTATAAATGCAATTGATCGGCCTATGATGTTGGTGATGATTATGTTGCTACAGATTCCGAATATTTTTTTATTTATGTCATACGAGACCCCATGGAAAGTGGCCACCACCGCCCATAGACACCAGCAACACCGAGGCTATCGCCAATGCGTTGCCCACCTCTATAACACGTAAACATTTATTATTTACATTGAAAGAGATATTAAGATATGGGTTTTTCGCGCAGCGGATAAGCATCGCTATCCAACGCGGGAATGCCGCCGCCATGATGAGCACCTTACCACGGGCCCAAGCTTTTTACACCTTTTTTAATTTTGTTTTAGTTTAAGGTAGAGCTCGTCTAGTCTAAGATGATGCGCCCCACTACTTAGTTAGATGTGTTAGTGCAAATATTAATAACGACACTTCATCTGTGTGGGAGCCAATGAACGGCGCGTGCTCCGATTGAATCTTACCGGCAACCTGATGACCAATTACAACGGCATTTGTATATGTATTGCGTCCATATTTTAAACTTGCTTGTGTGCGTTAATGCGATAGTGGGGCGCGTCATTTTAAATTAGACGAGCTCTAACAAAAGTAATTGAGCAACCAAGCCCAGTGGAACAAAAGCTGTACGTAACAAAATCTTTGTCTTAGGTTTGCTAATATTAGCGTAGGCATCTTTCTACTGATACATCATCAATAGACAAGTCATTGTCACTAAAGAAATCCACACAAATACAGTCCAAACTTTAAATACAAAAGGAATCCTTCAATTGCCCCTTTTCTCTATTTCGTTTAAAGAGACCAGAGATCGAACCCGTACTGCCAATAAGGCAGTAAGGCACCCCGCTGGGTTGCGCCCAAAACCCAGTAGCTGATGATTAGTTACAGCCGTAAAATTTGTGAAATAAATACATTTCGCACGAAAAGTAGTTAAGAATAAGGATGCTATTGCCTTGGCATTGTTTTGAAAAAGTTTTGTTGTTTTTTTTATATTCGATGACGTCAGCGTTGTTTTTTTTTTATTGTTTAGACTAGCCAGGTATTTGACCGCCATCTCACCTGGTGGTAAGTGACGATGCGGTCGATGATGGAGCATGCCCGTCTAGGAACAGCCTATTCACTCTAGCCTTGGCGGCTACTAGATTATAGTTTTTTTTTACCCCTAAGGTGGCAAACAAGCTTGCGGCCTGCGTGATGATAAACAGTCACCGCAGCCTATGGACGTTTGGATCAGGGAAGACACTCGCAGGCAGCGCGTGCCATTCCTTAGCCATACTCATTATTATTATTTGACGACCTGAGTGGTTCAGTGGTCAACATGCCGGTCTGCCACGCAAGAGGTCCCGGGTTCGATTCCCGGCCGGGCAGAAATTGAAATCATGAATTTTAGTTGAATTAAAATTATTTAATTATATAATATAATATTATTATATAAAATTATATAATTATATATTAATTAAAATTTAATTTCTTTTACGGGTCTTGGTGTTCTATGTATAATAAGTATGTATTTGAAAGTATTTAAGCAGTATATCAGTTATCTAACACCCATAGTACCTACAAGCTTTGTTTAGTTTGGAGTTAGTGACGCTGGGTGAATTTGTACACGAATATTTATTTATTATGGTTCTAACTATAATGTTCAAATACCATTTGGCTTATACGGTTTTTAGGCACATGCTTGGACTCGAGGTATTGAAATTGTCATGATGCATTGAGAAATAAAAAATAAAATAAATAAATATAAGGCTAAAGCGGCTCGTGCGGATAGCTGGATGATCCACAACATAAGAATGAACAATAGAACTAGGGGGCAATTCTCACGCTGTGACATCTCAAATTTGACATTTTCTCTAGCCAAAAACTGTATGAAAACGTCACTCAAATTGAATTTCGACAATATACGACTGTCGAAGGTAGTTGAGAAAATATTGTTTGGCTGCAATAGACATTTCAATGTCATTATTAATGGATATTATGTGGCTAGAAAAATGTCGAATTAGAGATGTCTTGCAGTATTTTCGCACGCTTATCGATGGTCCGGCATCGGCCAAACCAAACATGAATGTTTGGCTACATAGCTGGGCCATACGAAAAATATTGTTCAATCTTGTTTGGTTACTGTATTGCAGCCCCACATTTCAATAAGTATTGCCCGTTTAGAAGCACCTTAATGTACATGACTCAGAAATGCCATTGGTACATGTCGGCACTGGGGATGGACACATGGAACCCTGTACCCTGTAACTTACGAGTCTAGCTATTAGGCTACCGATGCTCCAAATATGTATAATAATAGATACTGACTCATAACGTACCACCTAGTTGCTGGCAAAGGCAGTAGTGCTCAGTTTAGTACGCTTAGATTACACTATAGTTGCAGATAATTAGATTCGTCTAGGTTAATTTGCGTATATTCAGAAAAGTAGCCATAAAAACTCGAGTTAATGCCAAAATAGCCTTCTTAATAGTATCTATCAGCATCAAGAAGAATAGCAACACTTATCTAAGATAGTTTTCGCTTATTGCAAAAAAGTCTGGCCGACTCAATTTATTCCTCGACGCTGTAATGAGGTGGTGAACGTTTCGCGATGAGCTCTCCTGCCAGTATTAAAATGGGTAGTCAGGGGTAGTCATGCCAAAATGAACGCACATAAGTCCTTCTTGCAGAAAAAATAATAAACACACTTACGTCCTTTTAAATAATTCAGCAATAAAGAAGTCGACGCGAGCAATTTGTTTTGGCCAATCACGAGCCGCGTTCTTTTTTTGAAACAACCAATGGCGGAACAGAGATAACAGCCCGTTTCGTGCCAGGAGTTTTCTTCCAGTGTGTCGGGATCTCTCTCCAAGCGAGAAATCCATACATGGAGAGTTCAAATGACACTGGCCGGTATTGTATTGTATTATCAGCCATCATGGAATCCTAGGGGCGCTTCATGAACGAATTTCGGCCATGAAAAAGCTTACCTCGCTCAGTTTTCCACCGTGAGTGCGACAGAGAGGTGCTTACGGAAAACTGTGAGCGGAAAAGGGAGAGAGATAGGTGCGGCTTACGCCCTTTCTCGAATGGCAGTGGCTAAAGTAATTTTCCCGCTTTTATTTGGCTTGTGCCGGCGGGAGTACGGTTACAATGTTACTGAGTTTATTTTTACAAAATATTGTTGTGATGTTTTTTTGGCTGAAGATGTGGTTGCCTAATAAATAGGTACCTACCTCAAAAAACGTCCTTAATAATACCTTACACCTTACTTAATAAGGTACTTAACCTACTTATACAAAATTAATCATTTACATTACCTACTGTAACATTACAATAGGTATCATTACAATCATACTACACGAGAACATAATTAAAATGTTGTACGTAAATTTCTGTTTTGTGTTGTTTAATTTTGTATTTTGTGTCGTTTTGTAATAACGTCATGTTGAACTTCTTCTGGAAAAAATTGTCGAAAGAATCGTTTGTTTCTTCCTAAATCACTGAATTCCCGCCTAGGTTAGGCGAGCAACTTCTTCTCAGCGTGTAAACGACAAACATTATAATGTAGTGGCCCAAAAATTAGACACATTGACAGTACCGCTGGTGGCTATCATAAGATCCTGCGTGCAGGTGTTTGGGCACTCAGGACACGATAAAAGATGTAACGTAGTTTGGACAGCACCGCAGGAACAGTTGGCATCGGAGCCACCCGAAAGTCCCCATCCCTGACCATGTTGTCCTTGCTCCGGACGGACATTTTAATTAAAACTGAAGTACCTGCCTCAGTTTATTTTGCCAAAGTTCAGTTTATAGAAGTTTTATTTGTGTTGAGTCGTTCTGGTCAACTGGGCGCACTATGAGACCACTTTGAGTGCAGCTTTGGAACCCCATTGTGCATCGGTACCTAATAGTGAAATCAAAGTAGTACTTATTTAATAATTAATATATTATATGTTTATAAAAATAAGCAAAATCAGAAAGTGTATTTGTTTTGAATTAAAAAAATAAAAACACTGAAAGTCGGAGGTGGTCAGCACTTTAATCTTTTATTGTAGGTAGTATACATAATAATTTTGCTTTTATAGACAATGTCTTACTCGACGACACCTCACTTTTCGATCACTCAATCCCACGTGAACCGAATAACGGGACTATCAATGCAAACTTTTATAAAAAACGAAAAAAAACTCAAAAAATCCTTCATAAAAAGCTCGCACAAAAAACGCCAAAAAGATATCCCGGCTGGCATTGCCAACGGTACCCTGTTTACAGTTTAATAGGATATCATAAAACAATCCTGGCGGAGCTCGCTGCAGTATTTCCACCGACAATGATGGCTGTTTATCCGCCGCCCCTCAACCCGCCGCCGCCGCCATATTCTAAATTACGTTAATTTTGGCGCGAACCGTCGCGCGTTTACGGAGAGCGGTTCAAGGAGGTCGGATAACTTGGTTATGCATGATAGAATTAGAATTAATATGACGAAACAGAATGATAAAGCTTGACAAAGAAGCTTGGAGCATGGAGTTTGCTGTGGTGACAGATGGAACAACTGCTCTTTTTTTTAATTAGGTAACTAAGTATACATAACTGTCAATGCATTGGACATTTTCGTAACTGTTTTTTGCCAAGCTGTATGAGAGATAAGGGAAGAGAAAAAGTGATGATTAGGCATCTTTCCAACTGGAACAATAACCAAAGCCTTGTTAAGAACTTACAGGAAACAATTCCTCGATACAACATACTCGGGCTAGATAGAGTTGAACCGTAGACCAGCTGTAGATATCTACGGCGGCGTAGACATTTTGATGTAGATGTTAGCTTGATCATATTTTCAATATTACGCTATCTAAGTCAATGAAATTTTGTACACGTGATCCAGAAACCAATCTATGCTTGTAGTGTGTCAGATTTTCGCTAAAATATATCGTTTTAAAATTACACGGGAATCGGGATTTAAAATTTCCATATAAGTACATACAAATTTGAAATCCCGACCAACCTAACAATATTATATTATAACGAAAATCCGACAAACTCCAAGCATAGATATTGGTTTCTGGATCACGGTTACAAAATTTAATTGAAAATATGATAGAACTACTTTTTATGGAGCGTGCTCGACATTTATTTATTATTTATTTACTTAACTCTTTATTGATTTAACCAGTAGAGAAGAAGGGAGGTCTTATCGCCCATAGCGATCTCTTCTAGAAAACCGAACAGTTTAATGTTCTAATAAACTCTGCCGCTCTGTTAATTGCTGAAGGTTTGACTATGTTGGTTACAATAACAAATAGATATCCATTACGGAGTAAGCACAGATAAAAGTCTCGTTCAAAAATATAAATTTCAAATATGCTTCTCAAAAGTTTTATTACCAAATTACTTCCTTGTATTCTCCTCTCGCTTCGAAGACGTTTTTATTACTGTTCAGGAAAGAAATTGTAACAATTTCTCCATTCAAACCTCACCATAAACACTCCTTGCAAACTGGCTTGAAAGAAAAAAAGTAAACAATAGAGCGGGAAACATTTTGACGTTTCAATTGTTTCGTTTATTTTATGGTTGCGTGTCGGTTTTCGGTCAGCATTTGTCCAAAGAGGTCTGTTTTTGTTGGCTTTTTTATTATTTTCGCCGATAATTGTCAATTCCCGCTGCGTTTAGCTGCCCGGTAGCAAATGATTAGTTTCGGTGGCCATTGCAAAGTGTAAATAATCTTGCGACCATTTGTTTGGACGCGTCGTTGTGGGAGCTAGCTGTGACGAAATAATGTTTGCATGCTTGGAACGTAATTTAAAGGAGCATTTCAATAATGCGTTGTTAATAAAATATTTGGACATTTCTTTCAGTAATTGTTAGCATTGTTGGAAAAAAATATAAATGCCTCCGTACTTTTTTAATTCTAACAATGATTAAGAATAAAAAAGAATAGAGATTATGGAGTTCTACCACCATCCTCTGGGCCCAAGCCAACCTCATCTGCATACGGTACCCCTTCTGGCAAATGGACGAGCCTCCGTTATCCACAATTATATTCGACCTCATCGGTTTTTTTTTATATTAGACTAGTCAGGCATTTGAAAGCCATCTCACCTGGTGTTAAATTACGATGCGGCCGATGATGGAGCATGCCTGTCTAGGAACAACCTATATACCTAGCCTGGAGATCTACAGTCATAGGTACACACAGGTAGATACAGGTTTTACAGCCTTTTTTATACTCCAGATTATTCGTAGTCTGTTTATGTTAGTACCTTTGTAATCGATTATCCTCGAAATTATGTATCCTTTATGAGAACAAATTAAAAAAAAATTGATTTTGATTTTTATCTTTAACTGTTGTGCAGGCAGTGTGGTACAAAACGATCACATATTTTTAATTAGAATTCTGGTATTTCTTATACTAATACTACTTCCAGTAAATCTGAAAGCGTATCCTAGTAGAAGAGCTTGAGACAACATGGAGTTCTTCAAGAAAGGGATGAAAAGGTTTTTATGTGGTCGGTAACGCGTGGGCGATGCCCCTGGTATTGCAAACGTCCATAGGCTGCGGTGACTGCTTACTATCAGGCAGGCCATAAGCTTGATTGCCACCTTAGCAGTATAAAAAGAAGAGCGGACCCTGGTTGGTAGACCCTCCAGTCGAGTCCACCGAGTCGAGATTTACTGTTAAGTTCAAAATTATAACCTACTTATTAGATATATATTGTTCAGTATTTGACTGCGTTTAGCGATGCAATCAGCAAAAGTGCAAGTAGTTGGATTAGGCGCGAAAAAATTTATGTATACGTCCGATCGACATTGACGTACTGTCAACAGCCTTTCGACCTACGAAAACCAGAATAAAATGATGAGCTAGCGTCTCTATAGACGTTCATGTTAGCTCCTTTTACACTGGTTTAGAGTACGTCGATATGTTGGTACATTGTCACCGCAACTTCGCTGTGAAGAGTCATTTGTCGCCACCGTCGCATTCGAACTTATAGATAGTAAAATCAAAGATTTTGAATTAAAAGCAATTTCTTTGAGTAGAATTGTAGACACTGACCATCGGATGAAATCTCATTATCTTGTCGTAGTTTGTTTTATTGCTGCCGCCAGCTTTTGAGCTAACTACCGATACTCAGGACTTATAAGTTTTTCTCGTTTGTAAGAGCTTCACATAGACGAAACCTCACACAATGATAGTGCGACTGATTCACCGAAGGCTAAAGTGCACAAATCGTAAATATTATGGGCGACTTTCCGTACCATGTCTACGTATGTGTCACTAAATAGTAGAAATAGTATCTACAATAAAATAAGTTCTCAAATAAAAATATGTTTATTTTGTTTATGTTTCTCGTCAAGACCATTCCAAAGAGCCCAAACACGATGGGGTTATGTTGTTGCGTTCAGTAGTTCCTAAGGCCACCTTCCGTCATCATCATCAGACCAGCTTTATGGTACCATAATAATGCATTGTCAATCAAGTTACCACACCAAATTTCAGCTCAATTATATACTGGGAAGTGGGTCAAATTAGGCTTTCAAAATCTACCCCGAACGTACATATAATAGGACCATGCTGAGTCCGAATCGACTGACAGTGGTAGAAATTATAAAGTGTGGATATGGCAATAATCTGGGGATAATCTGTATTTGTCAGTCCTTCTTGTTAGCTTGAACTTTTGTATAAATTATTAATTATGCTAAAAATTATCTCTCTCACTTCCTTTTAAATTGTTTTGCCTATTATTTATTAATATTTTTCATAACTTACGAAAATAAACAATCCTACAGAATTCAAATTGTTTGTTATGACTTTTATGAATGACGTTCTATTTCTTTTAAAAAACTTGTCATAAGTTGCCATACTAAGATTTTTTTTAATATGCGTTTCATACTTAGCGTGGTATTATCATAGTTACATACAAACATTGCAAGTTAAATAAAAGCTTGTAAAATGGTATTTCCCAAAACCACGCGTGCCGACTTTAACATTTAAAAACCGAATCCTCTCTTTTTTCCAGCCAGCACTTTACCAGTATTGCAAGACAGAAAAAAGAAAATACAGCCAACCCTTCCTCCGAAATAAAACATATATTAGGGGACGTGCCGCCCCTTGGGGCTACTACTACATTTTCCCGCGAAAAAATAGTGTAGATGGCCGGATGATTGCGCCGGTATATCCGTGATTCCGGTCCGGCCCGGGCGGTGTTTACGACCGGCCCGGATTAAAAAGTAACCGGCTCGAGGCATCATTGGAGACGGAGGGATGTACGGCCTTCGTTCGCCTAGGTTTAGTTTATTTATTCACTTAGCACGTGTTTTTGTGATGTCTCGTGGTTGGTTGGTGAGTGTGCGTGTTTTTGGGGCGGGATTGTGGTTTCTTTTTAGATAATTTTCCTTAGAATAAAAATAATGATTGTCATTTTATCGTAGGTTTATAATAAAGTAAAAAGTGTTACAAAACTCCCACACGATAAATGTAACGATAGCTTAGCCATAGGTAGTAGGCTGCGCATCAATCTACCCACCACCAAACAGAGTCAGTTGAGGTGACTTCTATACAATACATAAGTATTATTATAAACTCACAAAATACTCTAGTGATACTGTTAAGAGAACTGGCCATAAACAAAGGAAAGCTGTCCGTTTAATCAGGCTGTTAAGTCATTCTTAATATATCCAGAATAAAACACTCGACAGACGTATGTGTTTTATTTAGTCCAATCCAAAGTAGGTCCCTAATCCGAGCTATTATCCCTTCATTACACACGTATTACACGCCCACCATAAATTTCGTCGGATCAAAACAATAACGCGAACATTATCCCTTTCTGTTATGAACAGATAATACAATAAACACTCATTTATTATTAAAATATTTTCGTCATCTGGCAACCCTCTGTGACGTCACGGTCCCGCGGCGCTCATGAAAATAAAATCATGGCGGGACCCTCGCAGATTGAATTCAAAATTGGAATCAGAAGACAATCCTTTCTTTTTTTTTTCTTTTTTTTTATTGCGACAAATGGCGATGGCTCGCAATTGACGGCCGGGTCGCCAGTGTTAAATTTTATATGGATAGTGAGCAGTATTGGGATTACCTTGTTTGGGAGGAAGCCATATACCTGCTTGTACAGTACCTATGTATGACAAAAATACCTGTGCTGTGTTTATGTTATGTAGACCAACTCAACATGTGGCCGGCGGGCGTTTACTTGGTTTGGATAAATCTAAATACGTTTTACTTTTAATCCACTTCATACAAGTCTCAAATGAAATAAAAATCATGCAAGCTTTTTATATATCTACGTATGCTAAAATGACAAAAATTGCGAGCTCACTGCGCTTGTTTTATTTCTATTGCATTCCAACAACACACCTAAATATCAAAAATTTCGAGCTCGTTAAGCCTGTTTCACTTATTAGTTATCAATATTAGCCAAAATGTAGAAAGGCTTGAGCTCGCTGCGCTTGCTCATTCTTTACATTTAGTTTTCTATACAATTGATCTCTTTTATTTGTTACAATCTTTGTAGACAGCCAAAATGGGACTAGACCGCATGGGATTTGTAGATAAACAATCACTGAATTAAACTGATCACAAAATCTCTGATGTAATTTATGCAAACTTTTAATTATTAAAACAAAATTTCCCGTAATAAAAAGTATATAGCTATGTTACTCAGTAATAATGTAGCATTCTATTAGTGAAGGGATTTCTAGAAGAAACAAACAAAAATACAAATCTAGGCAAAAAAGCCTGTATATATTAGAGATCAGTGTTCTACCGTAAAGCCAAAGGTGTGGTTTATGGTTACAACCACTTTAAGCGTTACCTGTACATGAATTACACACATAAATCTTTTTTTCTTTATAATATTATGTTTAGTACCTAGATAAGATAAATAAAGTCGTAAGCATCATAATCCCATTGTTAAACTGGCCAGGTAGAGAGGGTAACCTTTACCGATAAAGGTTTTAACTGACCCAATTAAACGGAGAATAGCACCCCACACAAACATACAAACAATCGAATGTTTCCTCTTTATAATATTGGTATAGATAAGATAGGCCGGACCACGTACCGAAGGACGCAGCGTGGGTAGGCCTCCCACAAGGTGGACCGACCTGGTAAGAATCGCAGGTACCAGCTGGATGCGGAAAGCACAGGACCGGCCTTTGTAGAGATCTCTGGGGGAGGCCTATGCCCAGCAGTGGGCGTCTTCTGGCTGATATGATGATGATGATAGATAAAATAAATAAAGTTGTATAGTCAACTGATCAGAGCTTAAGCATATAATAAGCATCATTATCTCATTGTTAGTATGGCCAAGTAGTGAGGGTAACCTTTACTGATAACAGAAAAGGTTTATAAAGGTTTTAACTGACCCAATTAAACGAAGAATAGCACCCCAAACACTCACTGGCAAATATCAACCTACTTTTAACAAATGAGCCATTACTATGTTCTCAATAGTAATTTATATAACTCATTCAGGTCCCGACCACACAGAAAAGGCGTAAGACGCAGACACGTCGCTGACGCGGCGCCCCTTTAATTTACTTTCATACAAAATGTGTAGAAGCGTCGCCATGCAAATCATACAGAAAGGACTGGAGACCGGGGAGCCGGGTCTTGCAAATATCGCTTGCTGTCCCTGTCCTGCCTGCGTCCTTGACTGGATCTAGAAAAGGAAGCGCGACGCAGTCACATCCGCGCCCCGTCTTTTCTACATGTTTTTAAAAGTCGCGTCCGCGCCCCTTTTGCGTCCTGTCTGCGTCTTACGTCTTTTCTGTGTGGAAGGTCGCTTAGAACTCTTGATTAGGATAGAGAGTCGGTGGTCGTGGGTCGGCCTCGAAGCGAGTGGTGTCGAGTTCGATCCCCAGTGATCAACGACATTTTTCTGTGTTATGCACTTACATTATTAGTAGAAGACAAACCACTTACAGTAGTGTCCTCTTTGAACCGCACAATTCGCTTTGGTGCTATCATCATCATCACAGCATAAAACAGTCCACTGCAGGACTAAGGCCTCTCCTACGAGATAAGAGGTTATTGCCATAATCTCCACGCTTGGCAGGCGGGTTGGAGATCGCAGTGTTAAAAAAGGGAACAATTGTTTAAAAAACCACGCAACGGATTTTAATGTGGTTTTAAACAATAGAGTGACACAAGAGGAAGGTTTATAGGGTAGGATAACGTGCGAAGAAGATACCTACTATAAATACTAAATAAGGTGACATGCCATACAGCGTTATTAGGTTTTTATTTTTCGTGTAGTCCGAGGAAGCGCAGACAGACAGATAGAGACTTTGTAGAGGCACTATTTCGATATTCCTTTCAAACAATCCTTCATTTACGTTTTTACATCCACATAAATAAATACTACAGTAAAAATTATTTATTAACCATAACGATCATTTATATTTTTACAACACAGCCTTTCCGAACATTTCCGAACGCGCGAACAATATGGCGGCATCAAACGTTCCCGCCAAAACAAAGCAAGTCTGCGACAAGGAAATTATGAATAGTTTTTATTGCCACAGTATTGCGGTAGTATCATAATTACCCAGACAGCAATATAACAATTTAACCACTACCGTTGAGTGGTCAGGCGTAACTAATATGCAATATAACTGTTTTGCATTACAACAAAACAGATATTATGTGTATGAGAAACACACAGCGTTGAGTGAAGAAGCTGTCTAAGATTTTACCTTAATAAATGATGCAAACATACCAATCAATCCGCATATTACCTCCTTGTTGCTCATTCCAGCAGCAGTGCGGCTTTACTACTTCCATTGAAGCGCGCTGAAACTTGTCATAACATGTTTACCTCATAGAAGTCTTCATGATCCACCAGCAAGAACCTTGCTGCAACGCTGTGTGTTTCTCATACACATAATATCTGTTTTGTTGTAATGCAAAACAGTTATATTATGTTTCTTCGAAACACACAGCGTTGAGTGAAGACTTGTTTGTTTACTGCTGGTGAAAGAGGATTGCAGACGCTATGTGATCAAATAATTGAAATAATATGCAATTTTAATGTTTAGTTTAGGTATTCTGAAACATAAAACATTTTAGTATGTCAAAAGTACCACGACTCCTTTCAAAATTATAGAAATTTCTATGAAATGTTATTCCAAAAATCAACATATTATATTGCTAATGACATCAGCAACAATTGTAACCTTAAAAATAACCATAAAAATGTAAAGCTGAATATAAGAGTCTTATTAGGGAAGCCCTTACAAACAATAGTAACATTAACAGTAATTACACATAATTGTTAATCACTACACAACAGTCTCTGGTTTTAAATCAGGTAATGAACACCTTACCAAAAATAAAAATCAATATGAAATCTGAGCTGAGTCTGTTTTTCTGCCAACCTGATGACAGTAAAATTTTTGTACATTATATAACTCTTCCAGTTTTCCCTACTTGTCTAAGGGTTGTTCTCTAGGAAAATCCTTGTTGGTGCCTCTCCATGTTCTCCATAAATAAAGATTTAGAGGGACTGCTATTTAGAAATACCTTTTTTAATTAGATTTTTATAAATGTTTCTCTTAATTCACATTACATCACCCTAAACCTCCTGAAGGCCAGGAGCTAGCTATATTTCTAGATACCTTATTTTTAAAAGACATTCTAACCTGTACAGTAGGTATATTTTATACGAGTTGGTTATTTCCACCATTGTGTCCCATTAAATGAGAATATATGATAAACCTTTATGTGCAGCAGATTCTAAAAGCTATTTCTCTGAGTAAACCACAGCCCAAGAGAGTGCCTGTGTTTGACACAAAACTATTATATTACTTTTTTAATTAGTCCACCATCTCCCTATGCACACTGCATGACATGTCAAGAAGAACGGCTTTGACTCTTCTTCTGACCTCAGGAAGACATCTGCATAATCATACACTTGGATATTTCTGCAGACAATATTACTCAGGAGAAGGAAAGGATAATACTGTGGCATAAGTGCAGGTCATTACATTATACATATTCCAGTTATTAGTATATTAGTTTGCAAAATTCCTGAATTAACAGTTTGTTTCATCTTAGTAACCAGTAACTTTAGGTACTTATGAGAGCATAGCTCTCTCTCTCTTTCCTCTAAACTACACTGAGTAGCTTCACCCCCTCCCCCTCTCCTTTTTCAAGCCAAGATTTGCAGTTTGTCCACTTGTGGAGGGGTGAGCGTCTCCCAATTGCGAGATCTATCAGGTTTTCGCTCAGATTCTCTACTGGTACCAGCTCCTTCAGAGCTCGGGCCCCCAGGTAGGGCATCCAGGCGCACTGAGTCTAGTACGGCGCAATTAATATGTAAGGTCTCTCTGCCGTGTTCATGTGATTGAGAACTCGCGTTATCAGATTAGACGGAGGCCACGCAAGCCGAAATTTCCGTCTTACTGAATGCATCGCAATATTTCGTCAAGTCATCGTTTAAGTCCCAAGTGACATATTCTCGCCCATCCGAGCCGAGTCAACAGTCTGGGACGCCCACGAGGCCTCCGCGGCCTGGGGCAACAGATGCCATTTTGGCACGGGTTTGTTTCCTTAAAGGCGGTCGGCCATGCCGCTATACCTCCCTGAGAGGATCACCAGTGTGAGGGTGATGTCAAGACGATATGTTCACAACACGGACGCCCCAGTTACGAATCAAGGCCTCCGAGGCCCGGGGCAACAAATGCCATTCCGGCAAGAGCATTTTTAAAAGGCGGTCGGCTATGCCGCTGTACCTTCCCGAAAGGTACACCGCTGTCAGTGAGATGTGCAGTCAAATTCAGGAAAGCATGGAAATGAGTACCTCCGTCTGTTGTAAAGGCTATTTACCTAGGTGGCAACTAAATTATGTAACACCATTAAAGAACTTACATTCAATACTTAATACTCAAATGTTTTTTGAGTTTTACATTAAAACTCGCCCAGCGTATGAGAAAAAGAAAATCCCATTATTAATGTTTTAAGCCACATAAA
The DNA here is from genome assembly GCA_905147135.1 of Blastobasis lacticolella. NCBI lineage: Eukaryota > Metazoa > Arthropoda > Insecta > Lepidoptera > Blastobasidae > Blastobasis > Blastobasis lacticolella. Next base: position 4,529,502 of record LR990067.1, read on the forward strand.
ATGTTAAAGAAGTGCCCCTTTGACAATGAGCTCACAAGTCTGTATTGCATACAAATTCTGCATTTTGTCAGGTGTTTTAAACTGCTGATTTGACCTGCAACTACATACAGTAATGTCCTGTTATATGTACTGAACTAGAATGTTTGCACACTGAAGGCTTGCTTCATGTACTTTTACAGCTCCATATATACGGCAAACATCACCATTCAGATTGTAACACCATCATTTCTGATATGATGTCCAGATGTCTAACAGACTACAGTTGTCTAGATGAGCTCCCCATCGTGCATCCGCTGCAACGGTGGTAAGCGTGTTACTGGGTTCTTGTGGAGACTTGCTGTACTGTTATTTATAGCATGTTCAAAAAATCTCAAATAACGCTTGAAATGGCATTGACCTCCTCTCTCTGGGTCTGCCCTGTCTAAAGACTTCATAAAGACCTGAGTCCAACGACAATGTAAGCACCCTTGGAATAGTTAGGTTAGCTAAATAATAAAATGTGTCCCTAGATAGTACCTATAATTTATCCTATCCTTATCACTGTATTGTGTACACGTTGAGGTAGAGTACCTAGGGTATTCCAGCTCCAGGACTGGTTCAGAAATTGAGTTCTGAAATTGCCACTGTGTCTGGTTTTCCAGTGTCACCCTGTTCTGGTGGGCTATTAGAATATCAGCAAAATAGACCACTGATGAGACAGTGAGATGCATCTCTACTTCTCTATCATTCAATTGGTGACTGCTGCAAACAGTCGGAGTTCAACCCTCAGGGGGTCGGCCCTCATTAGGTCACATTTATTTATTCGTATGGCAAAAATACAATATACGAGAAACACATTCAACTACAAATTTAAATCAAGCGAAGTCAGCCAGCTAAGCTATATCTAAGAACCTCACAGCTAGTAATATACAGAGAAACTCATTAGGCCACATTAACTCCTAGTAATCATTATTACCACATTAAATATTTATTGGGATATGGAAGTAAGCATACATTACTGACTGACTTATCAGTTTAAAATGTTTTTCCTCTAAGGAGCATTTTTTTTTTTTTTTTTTTTTTATCATAAAAGATTTATTATTCCTACAGTACCCAGACTCACTTTGGGTTACTGTACCATCATAGTAAGTGAATAGTAAGTATTCCACAAATGGAAATTGCAATGGTTTAATTAATAGGGAAAATTACATAGATTACCCGTTATTATCTTCCATGTAAATGGATTGCTTCCAAATTGATTTGTATTTGCCTGCACATTTTTTGAGTCTTAATCAGTACTTAACTATAATTATTATATTTAATTATTATTTTTTATTTTCTTAAGTAATTTGGACCATCTAACTAGGTCTGCATACCTGCCAGGAATTGAATAAGAAGTGAAAGAGCATCTGGACGTAGAGGTATACTTATGAAGGAAGCTCTTAACCCTAACTTTGGGCTAAAAGTTACGTAACAGAGAACTGGGATTGAGATCTTGTGGGTTAGCCGCTTCCCAATTTTTCTAGATCTTGTTTTAATAACTAGTTCATGGTAGCCCTATGTTTGAGAGACCAGGCAAAACTCCCTCTGTGATAGCTAAATAGTCCACAGTCTTATAAATGTGGGAGTTCTTTTCATATACTTTAATTTATTTTATACCACTAAAATGGCAAACATGCTCATAGCCTGATGGTAGCAGGTACAGCAATCCATGGACATTTACAACACCAGAGGCATTACATTGCACAAATCCTGGTGTCGCTTTAGGTATTCAACCCTATGGTAGATTTATAATGAACACTGCTCCAAGCATACCCTGGCATACGCCGGGAAAGATGATGACTCACCCGAGTCGGTGAGCCAAATTGTTGTAAGGGAGTAAGATCTAAGATCCTTCTTATAAGTCTTCAGTTTAACTACTTCTTTATCAATTTCTGTACTAATCTACATAGCTGTTATGTAATAGATGTTTGTCGTTCTCTCTCATGTCAATAGTACAGCTCCAGGAAAGTTTACTTAATTTTTTTATTTTGATTTTTTTTTTTTTTTTTTACACTGACTAGGAGTCAAAAGTCCTCTTCTGTGTAACACTTTGTACATATATTTTATTTTATATTATTTGGATGTCTAACAGCTTGTAACAATAATGTAAGTACAAATCATAACTTCCATAATTTACTTCAAGCATTTACGAGACACCCGATAAATTTCACAAATAAGAGGTAACTGTGCAAGATGTAACTAACCTGTCTTGTTAATTACTTAGAAAGACAATGCGCGGTTAGAGGATACCAAAGGGTGCAACTGCTACACTCCAACCCAATGCGCGGGTGGCAAGTAGACACGGACGCTGCGGTGCGCGGTAGCTACACCTTCATCCTCCGAGGATGTTGAGCTTCCACCATCCGCCTCATCATTGGCTAAAAGACGATGAGGGATGCCCAGCAACACAGCTTCGTCCGGAGCACCCGGCATCAGTATTTACGGCCTCGACTTACCGATTTTGCACGTTTATTGCACAAAAACACATCAAAAACATAGTTACCAAATTACACAACACCACTAATACATATTTCGCAACGAAATAAGTAATAAAAAACTATTTTTTAAACAAATATAAGATTTTGCATTCGTTGCCGGCAAAATCTGTAGACGCTATGAGGTAAACATGTTATGACAAGTTTCAGCGCGCTTCAATGGAAGTAGTAAAGCCGCACTGCTGCTGGAATGAGCAACAAGGAGGTAATATGCGGATTGATTGGTATGTTTGCATCATTTATTAAGGTAAAATCTTAGACAGCTTCTTCACTCAACGCTGTGTGTTTCGAAGAAACATAATAAAATAATTTCTCTATTCCGTTGTCAGAAAAGCGGCGGGAAAAAAGAGACTATTCAAAATGGTGGTGACAAGGTTGACAAAATATGTTTGTGTGCCCTTTGGCTTGAATAGGGCGGCAAGACGAAAGCGATACCTCATTGTCGATCAGTTTTCGGCAAAGAAAGTTTGTATGGCTCGCTTTCTGGGTTCTTTACGAACGTTAGTGCAAGAGTTTTTTATACCTATTTTTTTAAAGAAATGATTGTTGTGGCAGGCGTTTATTGCGGTCTGACTGGGTTTTAAAAATATTAGGATGTCACTGATTTGCTATAACTTTTGCGTAATTATGATCGTAATTTTGTAAAACTCTTCGTGTATTTGACAGCTGCCTTGTAGCTTTATGCACAGTTTAGAGAAATGTCCTATTCTCACGCCTATTCTTGAGCTTTCGACATTCGAATTCGACATAATCTCTAGTCACAATTCCCTATTAATAAGTAATTGAAATCTTCATGGAACTCTCTAAGTTCAATGGAAATCTCAATAGCGGGCAACAAACTTATTCTCATCGAAGATCGTTTTCAATTACATTTTTAATAGAGATGTTTAAATTGAGAAAATGTCGAATTCGAGATGTCACAGCGTGAGAATAGGCCTCCTGAAAATATCCATAGAAGTAGACATAATTAAGTTAAAGGTCGATAGGTAGCTCATATTATTACGAATAAAACGAAATAAATTTAAATGATGTTGTAGGTATTGACATTTGTAATTAAATCTATACAATGTAGGTACGCGGTTTTCTACAATAGATAGAGTGATTCCAGAGTGTATGGACCAGAAAAAAGGGTAGGTAGGGGTAAAGTAGGAGTACGCGAACGAAGTCGCGCCGGGTTTACTAGTATACCTACCTACATACAAACAACAAGAGCGGAAATGTAGGTAAGCATATTAGATCTTCACTGAAACAAAAACAATTAAACCACACCTCATTCGACCTGTTCATTCTGTTCAAAATAAGCCACCATCGCCACATAATTACCTTCTCAGAGCGGCAAAATATCCCGTGACAAAATAAATCCATCAAACTGAACCGAAGTCACTTCCCTGCGGCACACCTCCCGATAGTAAACAGTGCCTACTGTTAAACCACTTAGCAGCGGCCAAATCCGGCCGTAATCCGCTGGAAACCGGCTAAATCCGGATTAATTGTCTGTCAAATTGCCGACAGGGGGCGCCACGGGCACCTGCGCCCGGCCCCTTCTGCTTTGGCGCCCCCTTTTTAAATCAACACCAGTGTTATAAACGCCCCGGATTATGTTTTGTTTATTATTTTGTTAATATTTAATTATAGCGAGGGATTGTGCCGGCTTCGGCAGGTTGCTCGGTGTTGTAGGCAAGTTATTGTTGTCTGTAAGTGCCTACGTAGAAATATAATTAGTCAATTTTTTAGAAAGGACCTGGGTTGGTGTAATATATGATTCATATATGATAATAATATGTAGTAGGTTCTTCATATAATAATTACTCATATGTATGTATCATATTTCTATGATACATACCTATGTTTAATTTAATAAGGCAGGCCCTTAGGCAGGCGCTTTCCTAATTGGCAATGGTCGTGCGACCATGGTTGCCAATTAGGAGAGCGCTTTAGTTTTTTTAGTGGTTACTAGCTTTTACCCACGACTTCGTTCGCGTGAAAATCGTTTTAGGGCTATTTATCTTTTTCCGGAGCGACCATTTCAAATAACCCCTTTAATGTATGAAGGCTAGTACTACAGAGAGCTGTATCTCTGGTTTACCCAACCGAATTAGATGAAACATGGCGTACATTTTACGTTGGACCCCAAAAAATGTTTCCACATTTGTACAGTTAAGGAAAATTAATACTATGGCGCTAAGAGGGGTAATAGTGCTGCCACTTTTAAAAAAAATTGCGTTCTCGCAAACCAGAATAATTATCAAAAATCTTCTCAACTCAATGACTAGAAATAGCAATAAACTATTTTTTGTACAAAAGTTTTTACAAATACCGTCTTAGTTTAGCGAAACATTTCATCATCATTTGGCGTTCATGTCCTGGTTGCTCTCGCGCACGATGGCCCGGGGTCCGATTTGACCATCATCCACAATTTGGCAGAACAGGCAATTAAAGTAAAGCGACTGCCATCTGACCTGCGGACCCCGCTACCAGGCAGATTGGATCATAGTTACACATTCAGGCGACTGAATGTGTAGTTTTCATCACGATGTTTTCCCTCACCGTAAGAGCATCGGTTAGTGTTCAACTTACGTCCATAACTCAAAAAGAGTCATTGATACGTAGCGCTAGTGGGATTCAAACCAGGTATCTCTTGCTAGCGAGTCGGATACCTTTACCACTAGGCCACCGATGTTCCTAGCTTAACACTTCATTAATGACAAACTACCTGTCAGAAAATAGAAACACGACCAAATTCAGACGTGTACTATGTCAACCTGTAGGCCTAGCACAAGTTGCTCTCGCGCGCGATAAGCGAGAAAAAGCGCGCCATAGGTATTGCTATCTCTTTCGTCTTAGTATTGAGAGAAAGAGACAAACGCTCTCTCGCGGCGCGAGATTTGTCGCGGACACACTTGCGCTAGGGCCACTGCTAAACATTCAGTTTTCTCGACTGTGCAATATCAATATAAATACTTCCTGTAACTTAAATTCAATAAATTGGCTAATCGAAAGGACTTTGGCTCCCTGTGTGTGTTCTACCGGTTGTACAATGTTGAGTATTGTGAGGAACTATTTGATCTGTTTTGCCCACAGCACAATTCCGCCATCGCACCATCCACTGTGGGCTGGGGACTCATCCCCATTACGTAAATCCTCTGTTGGTCACCACGCGAAGGTTCGAAAGAACGTTTCTCGCTCGTACGATGCGGATGTGGAATGAGCTCCCAGACACAGTGTTTCTTTGGACTATGATATGGGACGCGGTGGCGTGGGGGCCGGGTCGCTCTTTTCCCTCAAATATGGTTGAATTGGACGATGGCTGGGCCCTGCGTTATACTCGTGAACGGGTGCTGCCTTGGTGGACTGGCTTACTCTTGCTGTAGTTTTAGGTGGTTTTTCTTAATTATACTAGACATACCTATATAATATAATATAGCGTTCCGGCTCTGCCTGGCATTGTCGAGCACGGTTCGGTCTTGGTTGGCGAGTGATACGTTTATCTACGGCCATAGGGTGGTCAGCGTGTCACTGTGTGTTTCCTTCCTATTTTTCTACCCCCCTCCTTTTTGACGATTGAAAGAGATATTTAATGTCCTAATCAATAAAGAAATTTCGAATTTTGAATTGAATTTTGAATTTTGGATCGTTGAAGAGGTGTATTAGAGGTCCCCTTAAAGGCGGGCAACGCATTGGTAACTCCCCTGGTGTTGCTAATGTCCATAGGCGGCGGTGACCAATTTTTATCAGCTGGTCCGCATGCCTCTTTGTCTGCCGTATAACATAAATTACGTATAATTTGGAATGACTAAATCATTCACCAAATAGAATCACTTCCCACCCCATTTGTAGATACCGGTAGTAGTAATTTTTTTATACAAACAAACAAGGATTGTACATTAGAATCAACCCCTCATTCCTTTTTAGAAACATCAAACAAACCACATTAATACTTTAACATAAGTACGTTTTGACGGTGGCGCCACTTTTAAGACCTACTTGAAATTACTTTTACAGTTCAGTAGTTCCCTTTTTCGCCGTATGAGGAAGGTGTATTTTGTTAACAGACGAGTGGTGTGTTTTTTATGTTGGCTAATTGCTCTTTTATTGGATGATACTCTTAGTGGTGACATATTAGGAGCATTTACTGAATTGCCCACTTCAAGAGTGACACGACAGGGCCTCACTCAGTCTAATGTCTTTTATAATAATAAATAAATATGCTAGAAGAAATTCACAAAGCGCCATCTAGCCCCAAAGTAAGCAAAGCTTGTGTTATGGGTGATACTGGCAAATTACATATTTTATACTGTTTTTTTAAAAACATACATACTTACTATAAATACTAAAACACTAACAGAAATTAAAATTCATCACTTCAATTTCTGCTCGGCCGGGAATCGAACTCAGGACTGCGTGGCAGACCTCATGTTTACCAACTGAACCACTTGGGTCGTCAAAATATTAATTCATCGTATCAGCCGGAAGACGCCCACTGCTGGGCAAAGACCTCCCCCCAGAGATCTCCACAAAGGGCCGGCCTTGTGCCTTCCGCATCCAACTGGTACCTGCGATCTTTACCAGATCGTCTGTCCACCATGCGTCCACGCTGCGTCTTCCGGCACGTGGTCGCCACTCGGGATCTTTCCGGCCATCTGTTCTGCGAGCTATGTGCCCTGCCCACTGCCACTTAAGATTGACAATCCTTCGGTCTATGTCAGTGGCCTTAGCTCGCTTGGGGATCTCCTCATTCCTGATTCGATCGCGCAATGAGATTCCTAGCATAGCCCTTTCCATCGCCGTATGGGTGACAGTGAGTTTTCTTGTAAAGCCCACTTTATAATAATTACCTTTCTGTTAAACTGGAGAACAGTTTTCCGTATTTCACGCTGACGAAGTCGCGGGTGAAAGGTTTTCACACCTAGAGTAGGTAGAGACTATTTTGAAGAACTAAACGAAAATATAGCTTGAGACGGAACTAATTGTAACAGAAAGTTATAATTGCGGTAAATGGTAGGTAATATACTAATCACCGAACCTACAGAAAGAGTCGGACTAAGTTTACTTAAACTCAAATATTTTGGAAACTGCAAAACAGATTTTAATGAAACGAAGCTAATAAAAATCTCAATTAAACTGGCTTTCAAATAGAGAAAACCGCATTCGAATCGGTTTATCCGTTCGGGAGCTACAATGCCACAGACAGTTACACAGATTCACACGTGAATCTTATAACACCCTGCTATTTTTTTTTCGTCTGATGTTAAAAGCTACACCTTTACTACCGGTACATTTGGTGCTTTTGGTGTGAGGGGGCCCGTAAGATTCAATTTTTTGTTTTTCCGAAATAATAATAACAATAAATAATAAATATAATTTTTATTACTTAAATCAACATTAGTAGTGGGTACATCAGGTAGAACTCTCCCAGTAGACAAGTATTATTTGTCTGTGTTGGGATAGTTCGCTCCTCCTTAACGCTGTCTTACATTTCCTTTACGTGATTCAGAATGTATACAAATAAAAATATGAATTTAAAGTTACAATCTAAATAAACGAGATTTTCGAGATTTAAGAAATATCTCGAAAACAGTGAGTCCTCGAGGAATATTGTTGATTAATAAATTTAATGCTATCTTATCCTCTCTACGTGGCCAAGCCAGTGAAGCCTATGGTATCAAAAAGCTCAGAAGCTACATTATCAGCAAGTAACTTAGTCAAATGTAGAAGAGAGCGTCGGTAGCCGGGCGGTTGAGTACCGGGTTCGAATTCCGCTGCGGCCATGTACCAATGACTATTTTCTGAGTTACTATCTTACGGTGAGGGAAAACATCGTGATGAAACCTGTAAATTCAGGCAACTGAATTTGTAACCATGATCCAATCTGGTCAGGTTCCCTTGGTAGCAGGGTCACGAAGGTCAGATGGCAGTCGCTCCACTGTAATTACCTGATCGCCAAATCCTGGATGGTGAAGGCGGACCCTGGGCTCTCGTTCTCGAGAGCACAACCGGGACATTAACGCCAAGATGATGATGATGATGATGAACTTAGTCAAATGTAAGTTTACTTGTTCTTTATACATTGATATGTCATTTTTATTCATTGTCATCATAGTACTATTTCCAATCCGTTTTAAGACCTTTTTCTTGTCTATTGTAAAATCCCCTTTCCACTAGGTCTCCCACTAGGTGGACCATCGACCTGGTGAAGATCGCAGGTATCCCTGGGGGAGGAATATGCCAGCAGTGGGCGACTTCCGGCTGATATGACGATGATGATTATAAAATCCAATTTTGTAACTTACGGTCCTTTGTAACTGGACCCTCTTTTACATTCCCCTCTTATCATTAGCGCAACAAAAACCTAACTCTACTTCTTAGAGAAAATCATACCACTGAATCCCTCCCTGGAGGTTTACAGTTAAAAACTTCTGATGTCACATAATGCGGTCCCCAATAGAGGCGTGGTACTATTTTTAACAGCTTTGATGGGAGTGAATTAAAAATAAAACTGTCCTAAGTTGATCTTAGTAAAAAACCCAACCATTTAACCATTATGGGTGGTATAATGTATGTTATTTTTATAACACTGTAGTTTAATGTTCGCTTTGATTTGATGTTCTTAAAGGGAATGACTGTTGTCATTCTGTAATAGGTTTAAAATTTACCGTTGTCATTTTATGGCTCTATTAATCAAATTGGTCGCGAACTGTGCGGTCCCAAAAGAACTTTCTCCCATACACACCAAGGTTGTAGAATGGAGAAATTTTTCTGGAGAGTACCTACAACATGGAGCTCTTCAAGAAAGGGGTGAAAAGATTTTTAAGGGCTCGGCAACGCGTGGGTGATGCCCCTGGTATTGCAAACGTTCATAGGCTGCGGTGACTGCTTACCATCAGGCAGGCCGTAGGCTTGTTTGGCACCTCAGTGGTATAAAAAAATCTCACTTAGCCGTGTGGTGTCCGGCAGAGTAGAATAGCACCAACCCCTTATACACGTGAGTTTCGTACTAGGTGACAAATGTTTTCGAAGCAAGAGATCTAGTCTCCGTGGGCTGGAAAATGGGCAGCAGCGTTTTCCATTGTTATAATTATAACACTGCAATCTCCAACCCGCCTGCTAAGCGTGGAGATTATGGCATTAACTTCTTATTTTGTGGGAGAGGCCCTAAGTCCTGCAGAGGACTGCTATGGGCTGTGATGATGAAGATGACTCCAAAGCGAATTGTGAGGACTAAAGAGGATACTACCCTAAGAGCATCGGATAGTGGTAGGTAGGTTTACATTTTTTGTGATTTCTGCTGACATTCAATTAATTGAACCTAATTTCAAATTCCTGACGTCAAATTCATTATGACATTTTTATTGTTATTAATATTATTATTGTTGACATGATGCATTGTATTATTTTAATTATTTACTAGATTGTTTTATTTTATTATTTGAAATTTAACTTTTCGTTAATTTTTATTTATATTCTCATTGAATTACCTATATGATGTCGATGTATGTACATTACTAGAATAAATGAATATGAATAGTGTTCAACTAATCAAGTATATAACACAAAAAGCACATGGTGCCACTGGGAATCGAATGCGATACCACTCGCTTCGAAGCGTACCCTGCAACCGACTCTTTATCCTAATGAATAGTGATACCAATTACTATTGAAAACATAGTAACAACTTATTTGTTAAAAGCAGGCTTTGATATTTGCCAGAGAGTGATTGGGACGCTATTCTTAATTGGGTCAGTTAAAACCTTTATAAACCTTTTCTGTTATCAGTAAAGGTTACCCTCACTACTTGGCCATACTAACAATGAGATAATGATGCTTATTATGTGCTGAAGCTCTGTTCAGTTGACTATACAACTTTATTTATTTTATCTATCATCATATCAGCCAGAAGACGCCCACTGCTGGGCATAGGCCTCCCCCAGAGATCTCCACAAAGGCCGGTCCTGTGCCTTCCGCATCCGGCTGGTACCTGCGATCCTCACCAAGTCGTCGGTCCACCTTGTGGAAGGCCTATCCACCACAACAAATACAAACACTACAACATAACAAATTACTATTAAAACCATAGCAATAACTTCTTTGTTAAAAGCAGGCTTTGATAATTGCCAGAGAGTGTTTGGGGTGCTATTCTTAATTGGGTCAGTTGAAACCTTTATAAACCTTTTTTGTTATCAGTAAAGGTTACCCTCACTACCTGGCCATTTTAACAATGAGATTATAATGATTATATGGTTAGGCTCTGTTCAGTTGAGTATACAACTTTATTTATCTTATCTATACTAATAATAAAGAGGAAACATTCGATTGTTTGTATATTTGTTTTTAATAGACCCAAAAACTACTTGACCGATATTAAAATTCTTTCACCTATACATAGCTGCGTTATCAGCGAGTAACATGGGCTATATATTATAAATAAAAAAAAGAGATAACTAGGAAAATTGCAAGAATATAACCCAAGGTACCAAAACGTTGCATATTCGCGCATAATTCCATAGCGAATGCAGTTATTTAACTAATTATTTTTGGTTGTACAGTTGCTATGCAGGACCGCTTATGTACCGACTTAGGTCCTACTTGTTTTGATGTTTTATTTTATTGTATCCTAATCTTAATATTATTTACCAAGGTTTTAAAGTTTTCTGTGCTATTTTGACAAAAGACTTAAATATACAAGCGTAATGGTATTGACAGGGATATTTTTTGAGATTTATATAGACCATATATGTACCATAAACTATAATGTTCTTAGTAGGTAAATATTTTCTTCCTTTTATTGAATTATTAAAAGCGGCATAGGGCGCGTGCTTGCAAAACCGATAACCTAGATTAAGCAACGCTTGCAATTTCTGGAAACTAGATGGATAACCGTTTCGTATACCTACTTTTGACGGACTTTGAACTTCAAATTCAAATAGTTTATTTGCAAGAATACGGTAGTTGATATACAGTTCTTAATTTTAATACAGTGGTATTCAACTTGCAACACCTATATAATATAATATAGCGTTCCGGCTCTGCCTGGCATTGTCGAGCACGGTTCGGTCGTGGTTGGCGAGGGATACGTTTATCTACGGCCATAGGGCGGTCAGCGTGTCACTGTGTGTTTCCTTCCTACTTTCCTACCCCCCTCCTTTTTGACGATTGAAAGAGATATTTAATGTCCTAATCAATAAAGAATGTTTTTTTTTTGCATGCCAGTGTGCATACATTGTAAATCTACATCATTTGTCGTTCAAACTTCAAATTCTAGGTACTTCTTAACACTATAAAAAGAGTGGTGGAGCAACCAAGCAGTCAATTAACATTTGAATGAGTTCCCAGTCAACAACTTCAAGTCTTCAGGAAGATGATCATATAGAGCTACAGACATATGGCCAATATTCCTCCTACGTATATCTTTATACGGCCGTGTGGTGTCCGGCAGAGTAGAAAAGCTCCAACTCCTTACACTCATGGGTGTCGTACAAGGTGACTAATGTTTTCGAGGCGAAAGATCAACAGTCTCCATAAACTGGAAAAAGGGCAGCAGCATTTTCCATTGTTATTTTTAAATACTGCGATCTCCAACCCGCCTGCCAAGCGTAGAGATTATGACAGTAACCTCCCCTAAGTCCTGCAGCGGACTGTTACGGGCTGTGATGATGATGATATCTATATAAGCAGTGGACTGGTATAACAAATTCATAATTTTCAGCCTAGTTTCTCTCTGTCTAACTTCCCGTAATTTCTTCCAGTTATCAGGGTTGGATGCCACAAAAACACAAACATCCCTGATGAAAGTGTTAATATATTATGTTTTTTAAACAGAGGTGTGCAACTATCGTCAAATTTGGCACCAGAAATAGCCCATATGCACCTTTGTTGCACTTTAAAAGTTTCCACGTCAACCGAGTTGCTCCAAAGTATCAATAGGTGCCTCATAATACCGTTGGCGAAGCTAGATTGACCAAGGTCTTCTGATGGAGACCCCAGTAGCCGTATTCACAATGATTCGAAACTGTTTCCGAACGATTCGACACGAAATTCGTGAGCGGCGAATCCGTGTCGATCGATTTGAAAGCTGTTATTCAGAATCCCAATAAATTCCACGGAAACTCTACTCTCTATAACAAATGAAAATTTCATTAAAGTTAATTTTAAACCACATTTTCCTAAGAACTTTTGCGGGGTCCTTTGTCGATTCCGTATCCGAATCCGATTTCCGAGCCATTGTGAATACGGCTACTGGTCCGTGGACTGGACGGGGGGCCCAGTGACGACTTTTAATTTCTTTTGTTTTTATTTTTTTACCTATCTGTTTCATTGCCTACCATTTTTTAATTCATAAATATAAATCAAGATATCAAAGCGTAACAAAAAGTTTCTGTCGAACAATTTTAGTGGGGCGCCATGCTACTGAAAAAATTAAAAGTTATATTGTGTATAGCGCTATCTATTATGTAATAGAACAACTATTTGTAACGTGACATCTACTGTCGAGTAGAAAAATGTTTTAAGCAATGTGACATCCTAGACTCTCTGCAAACTTAATGGTTGATAATGAAAGGCACAGATGTCGCTGTATTGTAATTGTTTCTTCATGCTTAGTATAGATGGCATTATCGTCGTGGTTATAAAATTTTATCTCTGGTACTGCCCATTGCAAAGAGCCTTCTTCGTTTACGTTTCGAGTTTCAGTTTTTAACCACCAACGAAAAAAGGGAGGTGTTATGTTTGACGTGTGTATCTGCGGCTCTTTGTATCTGAGTGTATGTCTGTGGCATCGTAGTTCCCGAGCGGATGGGCCGATTTGGATGCGGTTGTCTCTATTTGAAAGCCAGTTTAATCGACATAGTTCTTAGCTATATTTCATTAGAATCGGTTCAGTAGTTTAGAAAATAGGTATTTGAGTACCTATATGTATGTAATCTTGGTCGGGGGTCATCCGACTTTTTTGTCGGTTATAGGGAATCTGTGGCCCTGTGCGGTGAATCTTGTTGCCCGGGCATACTCCCAACCGAGTAGCTACCATGTAGGTCGTTGTTCCTCGTACTTACTGGGTAGCATGTGGTAGCCTTCCGCGACTGCAGGACGTAGCCCTAACGCACACCACAGAATGGCACAGGAATAGGGCGATCCTCCAGCGTGTTCATCATCATCATCATCATCGTCCTAGCGCTTATCCCGGCCTCTGCCAGGGTCCGCTTTCCTACTCATTCTTCTCCACTTCGCCCGGTCTTCGGCATCCTCGCGTCGTAAGCCGTTGGCTCTCGCATTAGACTCAGCAATGTCAATCCATCGCTTTTTATGTCGCCCACGAGGCCACTTTCCTGATACCGGCTGGTTCAGGCACCTATGTCCTTCGCATCCCTGACACTTCCGCAACACGTTACCAAATCAGCGCAGGCTAGCCTCCTCGATCTTATCCACGATATCCCTCACGCCAAGACTGCCACGGATATACTCGATCGTTCTCCGCGGAGGCGATCCTGCGTGTTGTTTCGCGGCAACGCAGCATTCACAGTTTTCCATAATGTTTTACGGTGGTTTAGCTTAATATGCGCAGCGGTGAGTTTATCGCTATAGGTAGCAGAGGTAGGTACCATTGCCTGCCTACCATCCATCCTGCGAAACCCGTTAGGGAAAAGCCGATTCGACAGGCTCGTCCATCTGTTAGGGGGCTACGAGCAGATGAGATTGGCTTGGGCGCCTGAGCTACGAGGAATTTAGTATCCTTATGGCCAAACTAGTTTGGCAACCAAGTTTGAACATTGAGGATATGGCATAGAACATTGGCTACTTATCTAAACCACGGAAAACGCTACAAAAATGTCCATAAAGATCTAGCTAGATAGCACGGTGTAGGTAAGTTGAATTGAACACTCTAACTTAATAAAATAAAATTATACCTGAGATCAAGTGCAAAATCATTTCGACCAAAATCACAATGATCCAATCTGGTCAGGTTTTATTAACAGAGTCGCGGAGGTGAGATGGCAGTCGCTCCAGTGTACCTAATTACCTGATCTGCCAAATCCTAGATCACGGTCAAGTTAGACCCAGGGCTCACGCGCCCTGAGAGCACATCCGGGGCATTAACGCCAAGATGGCCAAATGTGAAATCATTACCAAATATTCCACTCCAATCGAAATCCGGAAAAATCCTGTTCAACCGCTCTGAAAATTGGATTGCGAACGTGTGAAAACTTACACATCATCGCTAAATACATAATGTTCACATAGGTACCTACCTAACAGCGATCACAGCCGCCGTAGATGATTTATTTAACTACAAGTGGACCCGACGCGACTTCGTTCACGTACAACTACTTCAACCCTGCCTACTTTTTTTTCTTGCTTATAAACTTTCCTCTTAAATCACTCTAGGTGAATCCCACTATCGTTGACATCTGCATATTAACCTAAAACAAAATTAAGAAACATGTCAAGGCGATACAATGCGGGATTTTAAATTTTATACCACTAAGGTGAACAAGCATACGGCCCGCCTGGTGGTAAGCAGTCACCGCAGCCTATGGACGTTTGCAATACCAGGGGCGTCACCCAAGCGTTGCCGACCCCGTAACAACCTTTCAAATGAAGAAGCCCGCATCGATATCGCTCCATCCGTTCGGAAGCTACGATGCCACAGTCACACACAGATACACAGAGCCAGAGATACACACGTCAAACGCAAAACACCCCCCTTTTGTGTCGGGGGCCAAAAATAACTAGAACCCCTGTATACAAAGACAATGGACAACAGCATGTCCCCATTGTGATAGTGGCATGGGAGGCTACTCATAGTTTTAAATGTTTTAATTATTAATGTTTCCTTTGGCAATTATGTACCTGTTATTGTTTAGTGGCGTACTATGTGTAATAAATGTCTTTTCTTTCTTTCTTTCAGCGTTAGCTACAGTACCCTCCAGCCAAGCATGGAGATTATGACGATGCTATCCAGTACTGTGGAGGGAACTAAAGTCCAGCAGTGGCCTATTATGGGCTGCTGATGTGAGACAGACAGACATATTGCGTATTTACAACATAACCAAGGTTAAATTCTGGTTAAATTCTTAAGTAAATTCCATTGTCTTATAGCCAGATAGTCAAGTAAAATAGGCATACACCTTTTTCTAAATTGGCACGCGCTAACGTCGTGTTCAGGCTGTATAAAGGCAGTCAAGTATCGACAGCCATCCGCAGTCCATTTGCTACGCCGATGCAATGTGATTGGCACCGTACATTGTGCCTTTGCTTCTAAAGAAATTAGACGATGAAAAAAGTAAAGCGGGAAAAATCACTTTTAAACATAGAGATTCCCTAGTGTAAAAACTTTTTGTTCTTAACTGCCGGAGTGCCGGTCATGTGTGGTCCAAGTTCTTTGGTCATGTGTTTCAATAAATAGTGTTAAGTGTACATTTTTAACGATTTTAAAAACAATACAATTAACAAAATAAAACAGAAATTGGATTATTTTTGAATAGGTAAGTAAATGGACGTGTCGATGGGCTAATGTTTAAGGGGTCCGACTCATACGGATTCGAACCCTGGGGTACCGGGTTTGAACCCCAGTCCCACCATGCACCAATGACTCTTTTCTGAGTAATGTACATTAGTTAAACACTAACACATGCTCTTACCGTGAAGGAAAATATCGTGATGAGACCTGCATATTCAGGCGACTGCCCAATTATCCAATATGGTCAGGTTCCCTTGTTAACAGGTAACGCTCTGTAGAATCCTGGATCATGGGGCGGACTCCGGGCTCTCGCGCGATACAATATAACCGGGACATTAACGCCAGGATGATAATGATGATGATGAAACTTGTAGACACTATAATATTATCATTATGTCATCAATATCCCAGTTGTCATCCCATCAACGCCCGGGATCCGCCATGAATATGAACCAGGTTTGGCGCCTTTTAGGAGAAGGGTAGGCGGATTTAAACCTTGTAGAGACTGTGGTAATAATCATTATGACAGCCCATAACAGTTCCCTACAGGACTCTACCACTAAAGGAGAGGTTATTGTTATAATCTTCACTCTTGGCAGGCGGGTTGGAGATCAGTGTTATAAATATAGCAATGGGAAACGCTGCTGTCCATTTTCCAGCCTAGGGAGACTTCGATTTTTTCCCTCGAAAACATTAGTCGCCTTGTACGACACCCACGAGTGTAAGGGGTTGGTGCTATTCTACTCTGCCGGACACCACACGGTCTACTACTATCGACTGTTGTAATACTACAAGTATAACCCGCAAATTTGAATTTATTCCCTAAAGGTTTACGCCAATCTATTAGTTTTAGCGCATCGCCACGTCAGTTCGCATTCGGCACTCATCAACGTCACGCGTACTCATTATCATATCATTTTATCATTACTTCATCAATTATCAATAAATCTCTTTAAAGACATCCTATCCTAGTTATCAAATCGTCAACCCACCCCCAACAGCAATGGGGAACCAATCAGAAGGCAACTTGACCTACCATATGGGGCTGCGATCGCCCGACCTCACCAACACCACGGTCAACCTGCAGGGGAACTTCGAGATAGACCTGGAGGACACCAACTGGATACTGACGTCGTCGTTCATAATTTTCACCATGCAGACTGGTAAGTAGATAATAATCCGACAGAATAAGTCGGATATCAACCGACCATAGTTACACATAGCTACCTCCTCAAATATTTTCTAAACTACTGAATCGCTTTTTGTAAAACAAAGGTAACAACCGTCTCGATTAAACTCGATTGAAAATACAGAAAACCGCATCCAAATAGGTCCATCCGTTCGGGAGCTACGTAAGACAAGAGCCACAGATACAGTCACACTTATGACACTCCTCTTTTTCGTCGAGGAATTTTATAGTGTCTGTAGTAGATATGAAACGGATATCCGGTATCCTACCTATCCAGCCTTAATTTACTATCCGGCCGAATACCGGATAGAACGTTTGATTTTGTACATTGGAAAAAGTAATCTCAAAAATGATAAATATTAATCAAAGCACTGTTGATATGACTGTTGGTACCTGTTATTCATGAAGAAGGTTGACAAAAAAAAGTTGCAAAGTTAATCTAAAGTTAATTATTATAAATTGGATTAAACTACGAATTGCTCCTACATTAAAAGGTAGCAAGCGATTTCGTTTGTCTTGACCTTATGAGAATCTTTTTCTGCACTCTGATTTACGATGCTGTGGGCTAATGTGTAAGCACGTATTTCGAATCTATGGAACCGTCGTACATCGAAGGAATTGTTCAGATCAAAGTTAAAATTATTCACATTGTACGAAGACTTAAAATCACTGACTTGTTCAGAGACTATAATCCTGCCGAATATCCGGCCGCCGGTAATCCGGCTATCCGGCTAATGCAATGGCCGGATATCCGGTATCCGGTATCTGGCCAAACAACTATCCGTTTCATCTCTAGTTTGCCAATCATTACGCGGTAACAAAAGATTTAAATACCGTACCGTAGTTTACCACGTTATCAAATCAAATACTTTTACTCAAGTTAGGTTTTCACAAACACATGTAAACATTTTAAATAAAACATTATGGCGGTATTTAGGTAACTGCTGTAAAACAGAAAATAACTAATAAATAAATAAATGAATCATTGGCGCCCAACGCGGGACCCAAACACGTATCCTAGATAAAAACATTTCAATGAGAATAACATACATGTGAGCAATCTAAATGGTTCAGTGAGGAGAAATCCAAAACCATAAAAAAAGGGTAAATTTGTTCTAAGGAAGCACAAGGCCGATTTTAGAAAAAAAATGTATAACTGTTTTATTCATACTTACCTATAGTTTTGTAATTTTCAATTAGATTGTAGGCATTTCTGTCATCAATGTTTGAAAAAGGGTTGAGGGTTTGTTAGCAAAACATGTTCCTACAAACTGAGCCAGATTACTTAGAGCGAACTATAAACATAATATAGTTACACCCCAAAATAATAATAATTTATTCCTTAAAAGCACATACGTGAGTGGTATTACAATATTTAATCAGTTACCTTACGAAATAAAAAAGTGGGATGGTATCAAATTTAAATCAACACTTAAAAATTGTCTGTTACAAAAGTTATTCTACAGTAGTCTATCTGAATTCTATAATTATAGAAATGATATTGTAAATTTCTAAAAATGTTAGGGTTTGCTTTAGATTGAGATTATTATTATGTTAAAAACATTTACCTACTTTTAAAAGTGTTAAAATGGCGGCTACTTGTCTGTTTTAGTCTTAGCTTATTTATAATAGGTACTATACTTATCATCTAGAATATTGTACGTCCGAAATGGACAACACTGTAGGTACTTAATAAGAAATTATTGTCAGTGTCCTGCAATAAAAGATTTCTATTCTATTCTATTCTAATAAATTTAAGATCTACCCTAAAACTACTCTAATAAAACAACTTTCGATTTTAATACAAAATTAGACTATAAAAAATATGGGTATTTATTTCTATGGTTATTGTTAATTAATCCGCCTCTTAGAGTTTGGAATTTCTCCTCACCCATGCCTTTAGATTGATTCTCTTGTAAATTTGTATAAACTAAAACTAGTGACGTTCGTTCCGTTTTGGCTGGAGCCGACCAACCGTCAGCTGTAGTTGATACTAATCCTTACGTTATATAAAATAAAGTCGCTTTTAGGTGGGGAGGACGTAGTCGGATCAAGATCGGTTCGCCCGCGCATCCGAATTAATTCAAAAGCAACATTATTTTGTACATTGTAAAGATAAGTACCAACTGCAACTAAGGGTTGGTCGGCTCCCGCCAAATCGGAACGTCTGTTGCTAGTCGAAGATGAGATTAAAGATCAATAATGTAAACACACAACTGTCAATGTCAAAGAGACTATCCAGGGGTACAAAACCTTTGGTTTGCATAACTAATGCACACTTTTCAATGCAATGTAATAATTTTAATCAATAATTCAATTATTTTAAATAAGCCATCCACCATTTGGGTTATTTTTTTATAGTAGCAACCCATTTGTTTACATTTTTGATCTTTAATTCAATCTCATACCTTAGTTTAAGTTAAAAAGTAATTTAGGTATAACAACGTAACGTAACGTAAGAAATTTGCAAGGTGCGTTTTCACGTAAAACGTGATCAAAGAAAAGCATTGGCAAGTTCGAACGCGGTTGGGCCTAGAGTGACACTTTAGCTGTGTCTATGCGGGAGGTATAGAAGACAGCACATCAACCTACCCAAAACCAAGGGCCATTCACAACTCCATGGGCGCGCACAGACTCTGTCTAAAAAGTAAAGCCAATTGGGAAATTTTAAATCAATTAAAATTAATTCAAATCAACAATAACACTCACTGTGTTACTATGCAGAATCCAAAGTCCAACGATCAAAAGTCAAAATAGAGTAGGTTGAAATGCTATTTTCTACTTACTGTACAAGAGTAAAATTAAAAAAAAAAAGTAAAACACATTTATTACACTCAAACACACAGAACATAATTCTTAAAATTAAATTAAAAAAATATAATCAAACAGAGACAATAACAAAACAAGTTAACTCTAATCTCGTTACTTATGCCATGTGGAGAGTGCAATAGGGCCACACTCAGCATATGCCACGACAGTTGCCGTGACGCTGGTTTTCCAATTTAAGGGTCATTGTTATACGTTCCTGTGTCAGGTTTCGGCATGCTGGAATCAGGCTGCGTGTCCATAAAGAACGAGGCCAACATCATGATGAAGAATCTGGCGGACATCTCTCTCGGTGGCAAGTCTTTAACCTTTTTATTCACTTAGCTAGTGGCTACAATCAGCCGCAAAGTGAATCTTGTACTATCAAAATAGCAATTTGTTTGTAAACTATAAGATACTTACACAGCTAGTTAAACATACCAACAGTAGTACATGAGGTGCAATGACTTAAGCAGTAGGCAGTCCAATTCATGCTTAATCACGGATGATGAGCTCGTAATAGTAATTTATACAACTCGCATATTAAAGGGGGTATTAAAACATTAGTGTCTGTTTATCATACGATATGTAGCCTAGTGATAATAGTTTTACACGACTGTTTTAATATCTAAGTACTTATATCCAGTTACATAGACTATTATATTAGTAACACAAGGTGGCAAAAAAGCTTACGGCCTGCCTGATGGTAAGCAGTCACCGCAGCCTATGGACGTTTTCAATACCAGGGGCAATGTTCTCACAACGACAGCGTATTCTGAGCTTCATTGTGGTCAGTCAGTAAAATCACAACCCCTTACAGGCCTTACCTACTGGATATTCGGCTACGGCATGTCGTTCGGCCAGGGCCCCCTCCAGAACCCAGTGGTGGGGGTCGGCGACTTCCTGGTGGACCCCCCGGTGGGGGACGAGCTCATGGGGCCGGTGTTCGCTTCGTTCCTGTTCCAACTGTCGTTCGCTACCACCGCCACCACTATCGTCAGTGGTGCTATGGCTGAGAGGTAAGTGTTGTTTGTGTTTTGTACTTAAATGTGCTAAAGTAATATATTATGCGCTTGAACACTGTGATTTTAGCATTTCAGCGGCCTTAGCCAAGAGGTTGCGTTAAGCTACAATCGTTTGTGGTAGAAAAAATCTATGGGTTTGACATAAGCTGACGTTATCTGACATAAGCTAATGTTATCTGCCATAAGCTGTTTGTGGTAGAAATTCTTGGTCCATAGACAATTCACGTACTTTCGGTGTACAAAGGAGGCGGATTGGCGGATGATCCTACACAATCAGAGTCAATGTAGATGTTGGTAGAAATAGTATATAGGTAAACCTTACGTTACACGCCAAAAGCACATATTTCATTGCGCTTTACATTTTCTTCAAACCCATATAACTTAGGCATTTTAAAATAGTCTTTTACTAGGTTTCAGGTTTTATCAACAAATTTATAAGATTGATCCTTATTGTATGACCTAAACGTTACGTTAAGAACGATGACCGAAACGTTATAATGCTATACTGTATCTACCTGACACCATAATTATAAAATAGAATACCACATGTGCCAACCTAATACCTATTTAGGAAATTCATTTTATCGAAACTCAAAGTACCTACTTTTTTTTATGTAGATAATAGACAATTATTTGACTGCCATCTCATAGTTAGTTACTTAACGAACACGCGGTGATTTCCAACTGGATGAAACCGCAAGTTAAACATATCTACAACTACACCGAAATACAACTAACCGTCCAACCGAGTCACTCCCTGTACGTCAAACAATCAAATATTTTATTTTCCAAAATACATGGTGTGGCAAAATTGATGATTTCTAGCTATTAGGTAGAGATATACATTTTGAGAATTTGAGATATAAATTGTGAACATTTTGAAACATCCAGTGTGGTTGCAGCGAAAACGAAGTTTTAAGAGAGGTAGGGCATAGCGGGGTATCTCGTTCGAATTGGAGCCGCCCGACTGGGGAAGTACCTCCACCTTACAGAATATCGCAGCTAAATAATACTCTTTTAAATAGTATTGTGTTTCTGCCGGTGAGTAAGGTTTCCAGTGCTCCATGGGGTGGGGATTTGGGGAACCGTGGCTTTGGCAGTGGAGTGGCATTTGCTTTTTGCTGCCAGAGCAACGTGTTATAGAGGTGGGCAACGCATTAGCGATACTCTTGGTGTTGCTAATGTCTATAGGCAGTGGTGACCACTTTCCATCAGGTGGCCCGCTTGCCTGTTTGCCTACCGTATGAAAAAAAAAAAAAAAAAGTTTCGAAACGAACCTCTCTTAAGGTCGTAAACAAAATAAAACAGTTTGCAACAGTTGAGTTATTGATCCTGCAGATGCAACTTCAAGGCGTACTGTGTGTTCTCGTTCCTGAACACGATCGTGTACTGCGTGCCCGCGGGCTGGGTGTGGGGGCAGCACGGCTTCCTCTACAAGCTGGGCGCCGTCGACATCGCCGGCTCCGGCCCTGTGCATCTTATCGGTGAGGGGTTTAACTGCAATTTTTAACTATTCGTAATAACCTGGCTGGCCTCTATTTGGGTCAGCGTATAAGCCTCGCTATCCAGCGGGGCAACACGACGAACCTACTGGGCACTTTTTTGCAATTTCGGGACTTGGGGCAAATTTTTAACTTTCATTATTTGTTATTAAAGTAAGGTTTTCTTTTTTGTTTAGTGTAGATAAATAACTAATGATAAATATTTTTTTTAACAATTTGTATAATTATAGATACTTTCTACAGCCAATACGCCACAGCGTTTTACTCCTATTCACCTATTCCTGCCTGCATTAGGCCGACTTTTTAGGAGCATTTTGGTGTTGATGCGTGGCGCGATCCTAGGTCTACGTTCCGTTCCGTTCAGGTACGACAACAGCCAGAAATGCTTCTGCAAGGGTGTATGTAGGTCATATCGGCAAGAATCAGGTATGGCGTCGCCATCATCGGTGGTTTCGTCGTCTGTACTTTAATTTTGTAACCAAGCCCAGCAGATGGCACAGTGGCGCGATCCTAGGTCTACGTTAGCACAAAATCCCTGTCGACGGCTAGCGGTGCAATGACAGGAAATTGCCGTGGACATTATATTTCAGATTGTTATACCAATTCTAAGAGGATGGATAGCTTGCAAGGTTTGCACAAGTGTAGACGCGACACAGGTCGCACCGCGAGAGCGTTTGTTTCCTTCTCTCATTACTAAGATGAAAGAGATAGCAGGATCTATTTCATTTCACTTGTACTTGGCGTGGAGCTCTGCAGCTGTAGCCGTATTCACAATGGCTCGGAAATCGGATTCGGATACGGAATCGACAAAGGACCCCGCAAAAGTTCTTAAGAAAATGTGGTTTCAGTTAATTTTGATGAAATTTTCATATGTTATAGAGAGTAGAGATTCCGTGGAATCTATCGGGATTCTGAATAACAGTTTTCGAATCGATCGACACTGATTCGCCGCTCACGAATTTCGTGTCGAATCGTTCGGAAACGGTTTCGAACCATTGTGAATACGGCTACTGAGCGGTTATAGAACATATAGCTATGGCCCCCAGGCGGGTCGTCTGCGTTCGCGTCGGCGCTGATGCTGGGCCCGCGGCTGGGCCGCTACGCGCGCGGGACGGCGCCGCTGCCGCTGGGCAGCCCCGTCAACGCCGTCATGGGCACCTTCGTGCTGTGGTGGGGCTGGCTGGCGTTCAACTCCGGGAGCACTTATGGGGTAAGTGATACGGTGGACGACCTGAGTGGTTCAGTGGTCAACACTCAAGAGGGTCCACGCAAGAGGTCCCGGGTTCGATTCCCGGCCGGGCAGAAATTGAAATGATGAATTTTAATTTCTGTTACGGGTCTCGGTGTTCTATGTATAATAAGTATGTATTTAAAAGTATATAAGTAGTTTATCAGTTATCTAGCACCCATAACACAAGCTTTGCTTACTTTGGGGCTAGATGGCGCTGTGTGAATTTGTCCACGATTATTTATTATTATTTATTTATTTCGTCAACAGCTCTGCAACTACCTCAGCGTACCTGCCTAGTTTTGTCTTTTCATTTATTCAAACGTAGCTCTATCAAAGATAATTTAATTATCAACTGATTCTAGATACGTGAATCGCGATAACTTGGTCCGCCCGACGACATCTAAAATCGCGTCGCGTCAGTCGAGCGCTGAATCCAGCCTTTGTATCCTGCAGTAGTTCTATGAAACGGCCAAGCCATACTTTCCGACGAATATGTAGAGTTTCTAGGTTTAGGCATTGTAGAGTTAGGAGTTTGGCTCTAAATGAATTTTGATATTTTATTGTCAGTGGAACCGTTGACAGCCTACGAGTCTTGGCCAACCAATATTACATTTTAAGTTTTGGAGGGAAATACATTTTTTAAGATGAAAATTAGATGTATTGTATGTATGTCAAAACCTAGACGAAGATAATAGGGATATTGACAGAAAGCACAGAAACTTCAAATTGATTCGCCTAATACATTTAGGGCAGCTAACATCAAATTCTTAAACGCATGTAAATTGATATTTAAAAAACTTCAAACAAAGAAACGTTTAACGTAATTCTTAAACTCGTTTAAGAATTTAATGGAAGCCGGGCTTAAAGTGGACTTTACAAAGTTATCTAGAATCACAGAGTAAAAGACGGTCTGTAATTTCTCTACTTTGTGCTAGAACTCATGGTGTTGCATAATGTGATGAGCACTCATGGCAAACGAACAGTGGAATATCCTATACAAAGGTCCGATGTACAGAGGGAATACACGCACATACTTAGGACAACCTACCTATCATTTTAAAATCTATTAGACCGACATTGTACTATAGACTCTCGCAAATAAGTTTTCACCAAGGTCACTGAATGAAAACAAACTAATCATGGCTTTTAACAGTCGTACCTATTAGTGACAAATTACCCCATTTACATACGAAGGCAACCGCCTCGATCCAGATTCAATTGTGGATAAGTGGCGGCCATTTTGTGATTAGCTTCGTTTAGAAAATGGCGAACGATTTTCCGCATGCATGATTTATTCTGTTGTCGTTTTCTAAGAAAACACTGGTTGGAGTTCTGTTTGCCTTTGTATGGCGGGGGTTTCGAACCTCGAATTAAAAACGGAACTGTGAGAAAAATGGAAGTCAGTATGTCTGTCTATTTCGCTTGCAGCCTGTCGGACACTTAATATTCTTTTACTCAAGAACGGGAAAGGCGCTGTCCTAATTAGCAACAGTCGTGCGACCATGGTTGTACCCATGGTACAATCTTTGCTAAGTTTAGGGCTAGATGGCGTTGTGTGAATTTGTCTACGATTATTTATTTATATTATACTAGCGGCCCGCCCCGGCTTCGCACGGGTACCACTACGGGTACACGGGTTACACACGACCGCTGCGCAGGGAGCCGACCGCGCGTGTGAGCCGCACGGCACTTTATTTCTTGACATTGACTCTCCTCCCGTACCCCGTGCTGCCTAGATAGCCGAGCAGACTGAGCGGCGAACACGCGACATTTTTCTAGTATTCACATTTTTAAACTCGTGATATCTTTCGAATGGAATGTCTGAATTGAATAATTCAAAAAGTTATATAAAGGTATTGAAGCAGTCGTGAATATGAAGTAATTGATTTTGATAAGGATTAATACCAAGGTACAAATAAAGAGCGTTTTTTAGCGGCGCCATTTCAATTAAATTTTGAAAATAAAATAACACTTATTGTGACATAACTATAATAGTTAGACATATACTGTCGCGACACTTTTTGTAGATAATGATGTGCTCTGCAAAGTCGTAGTACATTATTTTGTTCTATCATCAATAGTTTTCGCAGCACACGCGATGTAAGGAATTTTTTTTGGGTATTTTTTACACCTTGGGTTACATTATTGGAGTTTTATTAATGATCCGTAATGTCACCCGGGGATAGTGTAGCTTCCCAACGGTGAAAGAATTTTTGAAATCAGTCTAGTAGTTTCGAAGCCTATTCAATACAAACAAACAAACAAAAAATCAAACATTTCCTCTTTATAATATTAGTATAGATATAGATAATATTATATCAGCTGTATCATCCCAGTACAGCTGATATAATATTATATCCTAGTGGGCAAAGGCCTTCCCTCTATTCTGCCTAGAAGAACTATGAAATTAAATCCTATGCAGGTCAGCGGAGCGAAATGGCAGTATGCGGCGCGCGCATCTGTGATGACTATGATGGGGTCCTTTGGCGGAGGCTGCTTTGGCTTGCTGTGAGTAGCAAACCTGTACAGAGTAACTTGAAATTAATTATATCATTATCACAGCTCATAACAGTCCACTGCAGGACTCCTCTCCCACGAAAGGGGAGGTTATTGCTATAATCTCCACGCTTGGCAGGCGGGTTGGAGATCGCAGTGTTATAAATATAACAATATAAAACGCTGCTGCCCGTTTTCCAGCCTACGGAGACTCTAGACCTTTTGCCTTAAACATTAGTCGCCGACACCCACGAGTGTAACAGGTTGGTGCTATTCTACTCTGCCGGACAACACATAGTCTAAGAGCCCATGAGGGCCAGACCTTCCTATTGACCGTAAGTATGAAAGTTTTTCCGTGTGTGTCCCCAACACAGGTAAGAATGATCCCCACCCATGAAACCTGGATCGTGGTTCCTTTGGCAGGTAACAGGTAACAAAGGTGTATAAAATCTTATCTCCAATTTATTAAATTAGCCAGCTCAATTTTTTTGGTTTTTTATTCGTAACCGCATTAATACTCACGATGCTCATTGCCAGACATATAGTATAGTTACAACCCTCCGCCGGACACCCCTAAACTATAATTATCTGTAATTATACTTACCTTATATTAGGAAAGCCGAATTTTATAAATGTTATTCAGGGAATTATTAAACTGAGTTTTCTCAGTAGCCAGACAGTTTTTTGGGTTCTATAATCCTGCCAGACGCATTTAAAGTGTCTCATATGCAACAACTGGTGCGAGTGAGACAGAGCGCTCAGTTCATTGCTATGCTAAAAATATACTATCGTTTATTCCAAATTGTTTAGTGATTTTTTTTTATAATTTATCAAGAAACTGAATTAAATAAAATTATTACAGTCTGAATAATAATTTTTTTAATCTTTAATCAGTAAAAATTTTATAAAAATATCAATCATATCAAAAGTCTAATCACTTAGTTCATATTATTTCTTATTTTTATGAAGTTTATTATAGGTAATTTAATTGAAATTTCAAAGTTTTTAAAATTTAATTGTTTAATATACGAAAGAAAAATTTTTTAGAAGGTAACAAATTCTCAGAAAAATTTTTTTTTTCAACTAAGTATTCAATAATTTTCATCATTGTTGCCAATATCTTCAGATTCGTCGTCACTGCAACTCCAGTTCAAGAATTGATCGTTAACACTGTCATCTTCTCTGTTTGTCTCTACAATAGTAAAATAAAAACTAGTTAATTCAATTTTAGATCACAAATTTATGTAAAGTGATAGAAAATAATTATTACATACCTGGTATCGTTTGTAGAGACTCACTGACATCATTCGGTAGTTGATCCCCTTCAAACCATTTAAAATGGTATTGGTCTTTGTCCAGAATCCACCCATTATTTATTGGTTCATATGTTGTTAGGTTTTTCATGTGGGCGTTGTTCCATATACTGCGTATGTAATTTGCTCGTAAAAACTGTTGTAGTAGTTCACTTTTACAAGGTGGTAAGCTACTAGCCCTGTGGTGTCCGGTAGTGTAGAATAGCACCAACCCCTTACACTCGTGGGTGTCGTACAAGGCGACTAATGTTTAGAGACAAAAGATCTAGAGTCTCCGTAAACAGGAAAATGGGCAGCAGTGTTTCCCATTGTTATGTTTGCAACACTGCGATCTCCAACCCGCCTGCCAAGCGTGGAGATTATGGCAAAAACCTCCCCTTTTGTGGGAGAGGCCCAAAGTCCTGCAGTGGACTATTATGGGCTGTGATGTGTGAAGCTACTAGCATCGAAATTTCGCAACTTTTTTTTAATAAAAGCTTCGTTTACATCTGAGACTGTATATGAATCAATGAACATCTGCAACCTAGCAGCATCAACATCAATGAAATTGTCAACATTGTATAAACAGCATACAAAACTTTGAATAATATTGAAAATAACTATAATAGTAAGACATATACTGTCGCGACACTTTTTGTAGATAATGATGTGTTCTAAGTCGTAGTACATTATTTTGTTCTATCATCAATAGTTTTCGCAGCACACGCGATGTTAGGAATTATTTTGGGTATTTTTTTACACCTTGGGTTACATTATTGGAGTTTTATTAATGATCCGTAATTTTTTAGAAAATATAATATAGCCTATGTAGTGACATAGGCATAGGATAGTGTAGCTTCCCAACGGTGAAAGAATTTTTGGAATAGGTCCAGTAGTTTCGAAGCCTATTCAATACAAACAAACAAACAAACAAAAAATCAAACATTTCCTCTTTATAATATTATTATATTATATAGTATAGACGACAGCTGATGCGCAGTAAAAGATCGCAACGAACCGAGTGCTCTGTCTCACTCGCACCAGTTGTTGCATATGAGCCCCACTCTCGCAACTATTAGACACTTTTAATGCGTCTGGCAGGATTATAGAACCCAAAAAACTGTCTGGCTACTGAGAAAACTCAGTTTAATAATTCTCTGAATAACATTTATAAAATTCGGCTTTCCTAATATAAGGTAAGTATAATTACAGAATTATAGTTTAGGGGTGTCCGGCGGAGGGTTGTAACTATACTATATGTCTGGCAATGAGCATCGTGAGTATTAATGCTGTTACGAATAAAATACAAAAAAATTGAGCTTGCTAACTTAATAAATTGGAGATAAGATTTTATACACCTTTGTTACCTGTTACCTGCCAAAGGAACCACGATCCAGGTTTCATGGGTGGGGATCATTCTTACCTGTGTTGGGGACACACATGGAAAAACTTTCATACTTACGAACAATAGGAAGGTCTGGCCCTCATGGGCTCTTGCTCTAACACGGTCAGGAAACGCACGAATGTAGACGTTATACTTAGCGATGTGTTTAATTTCAGGTTCACTCTAATAAAAAACAAAGGCAATGCTGACGTCATGGAGCTCATAAACAGCATCCTCGGGTCACTCGTATCGATTACGGGTAAGTTTTTTAAACAAAAAATACTTAGATTAGAATGTTGCATACTTACCTATAGTATTTTATTTTTATTTTATTTATTTCCATACAGTTTAACAGCAATAAAATTTATGTATAGGTACTTATTTAACAGGTATAAAGATTGTCGGTATTTCAAAGAAAACAAGTGTCTTCCAGAGATTAATGTTTCTATAATGTGCATGGAAGGCGCTATTAATGACCCGGTGGTCGTTGTGGATTTTAATCTAGAGGTTATACGACGTTCAGAATAGTAATGAGCTCTATAGTAGAACCACGCTAAGTCCTAATCGCTTTTTAAATAAAATAAAATAAAGATCTCTGTATGGCAACTTATGCCATGTCATTTTTCCGTCATTGAACATGAACATCATTAATAAAAGTCATAACAAAGAATGTGACCGCATTGAAAAATATTATTAAGGCGATTGGCACACTGGACCGCAGCAGCAGGGTAGAGGGCACCACCCTCTCGGAATTTATTATAGGTGTGTCTCCTAATATATTGACGAAGCTAAGTAGATCAAGGTCTTCCGGAACCCTTGCAGATTAGGTATTATCCCAATTCGAAATTTTCTGGACATCCATGAATATCATTCGGTCATTCACGTCATGTATTTCGTTCACTCATTCTTATCAGTGTTTGGTAAATAGAATATATATATTAAAAAGGGACAACACAAACAAATTATAAACTAAATAAATTAACTTAATTATCTAACTAAAATTAAAATAAACCTACAACCCTAATCTAAAAATCTATATGTGATACGTGTTTGGTTCATTACATTCGTTCTGAATTACTTTCATTTGTTCGTTCTTGGCGACGAGACAAGGCCGATCAGCGGGTACTGAAGGCTTCAATTCGTCTTAAGCGAGCCATATTGCAGATTAGTTGGCACCTATTACGAGTATAATTTCATGTTACACCTGGAGATTTTTGGAACATTTTGTCTTTCTACCCACACAAGAGTGTACCTACCTACATAGAGAGTAAAACCACCCGTGGGTACGGTCCCCAGCCGGATGTTTCCTATACCGCGCGTGGGAGGCGCTCCTCATCGGTGTAGTCGGCGGCGCCATCGCGGCCGCCAGCGCGCCGCTGTTCAACGCGCCAACCCATTACCCATCCAAGTGCTTCATTCTTTCATTCAAGTTATGTGTTTCGTTCACTCATTCTTATCAGTGTTTGGTTCATTACATTCGTTTCGAATTACTTTCATTCGTTCGTTCGTGGCGACGAGACAAGGCGGATTAGATGTAAACATGGACGTAGGTACTAAATAAATCGCGATACGCATTCTTGTCAAGAGTATATCAATGGGTCCGCGAGGGATTGTGTCTGTTTGAAAAAACGTCTCATTGAAATAGTGTCCAGCTATTATGACTTCAACTATATAGAATACCTATATAGAAAGTACAGCATCCGTATGGTCCGGTCTCTCAGCCGGATGTTTCCTATACCGCGCGTGGGAGGCGCTCCTCATCGGGGCTATCGGCGGCGCCATCGCGGCCGCCAGCGCGCCGCTGTTCGACGCGCTGCGGATCGACGACCCGGTCGGCGCGTCCGCCGTGCACGGCGCTTGCGGGCTGTGGGGTGAGTGCTGTAGCCGTATTCACAATGATTCGAAACCGTTTCCGAACGATTCGACACGAAATTCGTGAGCGGCGAATCCGTGTCGATCGATTCAAAAACTGTTATTCAGAATCCCGATAGTTTCCACGGAAACTCTACTCTCTATAACAAAATTAACTGAAACTACATTTTGCTAAGAACTTTTGCGGGGTCCTTTGTCGATTCCGTATCCGAATCCGATTTCCGAGCCATTGTGAATACGGCTACTGGTGAAGTTTCGTGGAGGATGGGTGGTTTTTAGTGATACCTAGATTTTCTGTGTGGTGTCCGGCAGAGTAGTAGCACCAACCCCTGATACTCGTGGGTGTCGTGCAAGGCGACTAATGTTTTCGAGGCGAAAGCGACTAATTTTAGAGAAAAAAAATCTAGAGTCTCCGTAAACTGGAAAATGGGCAGCAGCGTTTTCCATTGTTATGTTTGCAACACTGCGATCTCCAACCTGCCTACCAAGCGTGGAGATTATGGCAATAACCTACCCCTTTTGTGGGCCCAAAGTCCTTAACAGTCCGGACTGTGAGGTGAGATTCTAGAGGGAGGCCAACGAGTGAGCAGGTCACCAGAGATTGGCTAAGATTGGCTATCTTAGCGGACAACTGAATTTGACATATAAAATGTTACACTACTCTAATTTGGTAGACGCTATTGTCAGTGGCCAACGTAGATGACGTAGTGTAGAATTATCAAATGTCAAATTCAGTTGCCAAATGAGCTCCTGCTGTCGGCGCCGCCGAATTGTCCACGATCCCATACTAACGAAAAAACAGTGGATTAAAAAGTGTTTGTTAACCAGTTACGAAAATACGAAAGATTGTTTCGTAACTGATTGCGGGAACCTATTGCGAAGGTGGATGAAAGGGTTGAAACCACTGGCTGTTTGAAGGGGCTTTGGTCTTTGTCTTCTAAGGGCTGTTTAATACAATTGGAAATATTCTGAATTTTTGATCTGGTACCCAGTCCGCAGTACACACACACCGCTGGTACATTATTCTGCCAACATCACCGCCACGGGTTGACTAGGTACCTACCTACTCATCCACACTACGTAACTAGAAATACATTTGGTGTCCACACGACGTTTTAAAAACTTTTCTAGCTATATCTATATATTTCTAGTTTTCGAGGTATATTAGAGATATATTTTGAGGTGGGCGCAATGCATCCATAGGCAGCGATTACCACTTACCATCAGGTGAGCTGTCTGCTCGTTTGTCACTACGTAGAATAAAAAAAATGGACTAGTGAAGGCTGATGATGATGATGTTATGACAAAGACGGTGTGTGGATACAGCGGAGAGCTCAGTCGTGGTCTGTATGGATGCACTACCACAACACCAACCAACAAGTGTCAGTGCAGTTAAAAGTGAACTGCGAAGCTCTATCTTGAGCGTTGATAAAGCCACTCTAACAACACCGCGCACGATGCCGCGGTCGGTTAAACTTAATATACCCACAGTGAGTAGTGATAGTGAGTGACAGTGAATGATTAAAGTTTACTACACATTGACATTTTAAGAACTCTAAGTAATTGATATTTTACTGTGCTTTATTTACAATACTTTTCATAATTTGTACTGATCACTTTTAATTATTTTGTACCTCTACATTTTAACTCAGTAATCATGTATTTATAGACTAGGTTTATACAATCCTGCTACACAGCTTCTTTTCTCTTTAGTGGGCAGGATGTACGGAGTTACGCCGTACAGGCAATTTTACCTACGGCTGTAAGTAGGCCAATGCGCGCCGAATGTATTGCAGCGTAGGTAAATTACTTGGTCGATTACTTTTTATAATAAATTTAGTGTTTAAACAACATCCAACGGGTTCGGTCATTAACATCCCCCACCTAACCCCCTAAACACTTACGATAACTGTACACTACAGGCAAATTACCATGTTTCAGGTGTGCTGGCAGTGGGTCTGTTCGCTGACAATCCTATCCCCATGGACACTACCAACGGCAGATCTGGATTATTCAAAGGTAGGAGACAGTTTGCTTATCAACCTACCCAAAATCAGTGCAAAATGAACTTACATTACTATGCGCGTAGATGGGTTTAATTTCAGAAAAAATTGTTTATCTGGGCGTATAAAAAGGCCACATTAGTGTTTAATAATTTAGCGTAATAAAGCGTCGCAGTTGTTGGTATTGCCATGTCAATTTAAAATGGCGTCACTTAGTTCCAATTTTTTCTACCGAATCAGATAAATAGTCTTTGCCAACCCCACCTGTGGGACAGAGGCGTGAGCTTTATGTATGTACGAGTATGTAAGTATCAGATAAATTAGATGGCACTCGGAATGTGATCATAATATGAAACACTAATGCGGCCTTTTGGACCCCTTATGCCTTATCCCGAATCCATACTGGTAAAACCACGTTTCCACTTCTGTAGCTGTATTCACAATGGCTCGGAAATCGGATTCCGATACGAATTCGACAAAGGACCCTGCAAAAGTTCTTAGGAAAATGTGGTTTCAGTTAATTTTGATGATATTTTCAAATGTTATAGAGAGTAGAGTTTCCGTGGAATCTATCGGGATTCTGAATAACAGTTTTCGAATTGTTCGACACGGATTCGCCACTCACGAATTTCGTGTCGAATCGTTCGGAAACGGTTTCGAATCATTGTGAATACGGCTACTGCTCTGCTCCCCCAGGCGGCGGCTGGTACCTACTAGGCGTTCAAGCCCTAACAGGCGTCTGCCTGTCGGCGTGGGCCGTGCTGACCACGATGACCCTGCTGTGGGCCATCGACAAGGTGCTCCCCATCCGGATGGACCCCTACGAGGAGTTGTTGGGGGCCGACCTCTGCGAGCATCGGATACGGCATGGGCAGGTTGGTTTGGGATCTACTGTGCTATTGAGATGAGAATAGGAAGTTTCAAGTGCCTGTCGGTAACGGTTTCAAAGATATATCCTTTCGCGCAAAGCCTCTTGCGCAAATGTCTATTCGCGCAACCGTTTTTCGCGCAACTTCGCGCAAGTGTAGGTACCAAACAGATCTAAATAACAAGTTCAAGTTCAATAGTTACCTACACTACCGTCAGATCTGCAACCTATTAAAACGGGGATTTCCCAAAATTAGGAACTTCCCAGGGGCGCCTATTGTTAAAACATTTTAATTTCGACTTTCGCCATTATAAACTCAATAGTAGCATGACTGTGATTTTCTTTATTTTTGAACCGCCCGCTTTCAGTGTTGCCAATGTAATTTAAAAAAAGTGTTTTCATGCCGAAAATAAAAATTTTAAAACCGATTCGAGGTGAGCGGTTCAAAACTACGAGCTCTAGGCTCTACTCATCATACCAGCCGAAAGACGCCCACTGCTGGGCATAGGCCTCCCCCAGAGATCTCCACGGCGGCCGGTCCTATGCCTTCCGCATACAGCTGGTACCTGCGATCCTTACCAGGTCGTCGGTCCACCTTGTGGGAGGCCTTCCCACGCTGCGTCTTCCGGTACGTGGGAACTTTCTTGCCCCACCGGCCTGTTCTTCGAGCTATGTGCCCTGCCCACTGCCACTTTAGCCTGGCAATCCTCTAATACCACTATGGCATACCAGGTGGGTGTATCCCGCGCGGTGTCTGCGCTGCGTCCGTTCCACCGCTCGGCCAGCCTGGAGGACGTCGGCGGGATCGGCGTCAACACGGGGCACAGCCTCATCATCGACAGCCTTTATGAGGTATAGCAAACCATTTAACGACAATCTGACCGACAGACTGTATGACATGGAATCAGTCAAGAGGTCTCGTTAGAGGGCAACGCATTGGCAGCGCCCCTGGTGTTGCTGATGTCCATGGGCGGCGGGAACCACGCACCATCAGATGGCCGGCTTGCCTAAAGCCATGGTTCACTATGGGGCACTTATCCACGGGCAAGAATCATCTTGGCGTTAATGTCCCGGTTGTGCTCTCGCGCATGAGGGCTTGAAGTCCACTTTGACCATGATCCAAGATTTGGCCGATCAGGTAATTACAGTGAATCGACTGCCGTCTGACCTCCACGACCTTGCTACCAGGGGAACCTGACACACATTCAGACGACTGAATGACTGAAATGAACAAGTTTCATCACTATGTTTTCCCTCACCGTAAGAGCAACGGTTAGCATTCAACTAATGTATATAACTCGAATAAGAGTCATTGGTACATGGCCGCAGTGGGATTCCTACTCGGTACCTCTCGCTTAGGATACCTTATTCACTCGGCCACCGTCGCTTCTACATTAAGCCTTTCATAATAGACCCAAATTGACCCATACAAACTCTAATTTCTCCATAAAATAACCACCAAAAACCCATCCACAGGCGCACAAAAACAAAAAGAAAGGCAAGAACGTGCAGACGTTCACAAACCAAGGCTTCGTCGGGCCGACCACATCGACTACGTTCAAAAACAACGGATTCCTAAACAAGAGGGACCCTGAGAACGACCTTCACAGAGCCATAGACAATATGGCGGACGAGATAAATGGCGGGAAAAAGAAAAAAGATGGCCGACGACTCTCGGCGAGTGAAAAAGATCGTATAGTAGAATCCGCTAAGGGAAAGAAGTTGAAAGACTTGTCGGTTGTGGAATTGGAGGAGTTGGGCGAAATAAATGCTAGTGAGGATCGGTTCAGGCATAGGTTCAGTGCTGACGATTACATGAGGGACCTGAATCGGAGTGGGTTGAAATGGACTGATTGAGTGACTAGCTAACTTATTTAGAAAATATGCGCTTTTTAGATTTAGATAAATTCAATCGTCTAAATTTAGAAGCAAAAAATCGAGAGCAAGTCAAAGTGGAATGTATTGCTCATAGAATAAGGTCAATTTTTGTAAAGCAGAGCGACGCGTAACATATTAATTAATACAGTCGACATTTATTTGCTTTCACGCTTTTTGCTTCTGAATTTAGACGAGTGAATTTAGCCAAGTGTAATAAGTGCAATAGTCCTAAAGTTTCTCACAATAGAAAAAAACAATTAGGCAAACAACTATATAAGGACCGTGACAGAAGCGTCAGTTGTCTTCAGTAGCCGTAATCACAATGGCTCGGAAATCGGATTCGGATACGGAATCGACAAAGGACCCCGCAAAAGTTCTTAGCAAAATGTGGTTTTAGTTAATTTTGATGAAATTTTCATATGTTATAGAGAGTAGAGTTTCCGTGGAATCTATCGGGATTCGGAATAACAGTTTTCGAATCGTTCGACACGGATTCGCCGCTCACGAATTTCGTGTCGAATCGTTCGGAAACGGTTTCGAATCATTGTGAATACGGCTACAGTATAGTTACCCTATTAGCAGCATGTCTGTTCCTTTTTATGTTCATGAGTATTATTGTTGTCGTGCTTACTTGTTTTGTCTCTTTCTTTTGAAACACGCTATACTATAGTCGCAGATGAAATTCAAGATAAACACAAGAGGTGGATTATTTAAAATCATTAAAATATTGATTAAAGTTATCACATTCGAAATGAAATAAAATTTTATGGATAGTTAAAAAGACACTATTTTAAATAATTCATCCATTGCGTTTATTTTTATATGGGCAATTTATTTACACTTATGATCTTGAATTTTATCTCCGAGTTTACACTTGTTTGAGCAAATCAGCACCGGTAGGAATTTGTGCATCGCATTTAAAGCACATAAAAGAGAGTAGACTATCTTTTAGTCATAGAATGTAATGTAAGTAAATATTTAGTAATAATTTTAGTAAAATTGAATAAATATTTCATGATGTTACCCACTGAACCAATCAGGGACCCTGTTTTCGAAACCTCGCCTTCTAACGCTTATCTTTTCTATCTCTAGCAACTTACCACGAGTGTGAAAGAGATAGGTAGCGCACTCGAGCGCTCGCGTAGATGCGAGCGGTTTCAAAAATAGGGCTCCATGTTGTCAAACTAGTAGATTGGTTTAAGTTAAGCTTATTTCGTTAATAACACAATGTGATATGGATCAAACAAATAAAGTAACTTATGTGAAAGTGACATACTTAATTTTATTACACAACAATAAAACACTAAAACGGCCTGCACCAAATTCTTGAACACATTTAAGGTGATACTTAAAAAAAACTTCATACAAAAATCGTTAAACATCATTCTTAAACATGTTTAAGAATTTGATGCAAGCGGGGCTAATACTATCTTAAATATTACCCTAAGATAAATAAAACACAATTTTACTTAAAAAATATATAATCGAAATTCATTTCAGTCTTTACAACTCCATTACAATAACAGACAACATTAAAAGAACAGCAGCGGTACCATCTATCTCCGATAGTACGCCGCCATCATGATCCCATCCTGTGGAATGACGTCACAACATCCAATTCGAATAGGCTCTACTCCAATAGCACCTACCCAGTAGAATGGAGTGAAATGTACGATTTTGAACGACATGAAATTTGTTATACTCTAACTTACCAATACTGCGTTCGGCGGTCCGAATTCTATGACGTCATTCCACATGATGGGATCGGGATGGCGGCGTTCAATTGGAGATCGACGGTACGGCTTCAGACATTTGGCAAAACAGTGTTGCCACAAACACAAAAAAAATGCCAGCTGAAAACAAAAACTAAAGCACAGAATTGTTGACCCACTGACTGATCTCCGTTGGCAAAGCCTTGTACCCTTTTATAGCCTCCTTAATTTCTTCATTGGGCACAGCAAGAGCATACAGCTTATACTCCTTCTGGACTTTGCTCGCGGTTGTATCAGTGGACGAGTCCATTCTTGTTGGTACGATGATTTCTAGAGAGATCAAATGCTCGAATGCTTTCAGTATGACAGGTCGCGGTACGGCTTGTGTGGACGAGTTGGCGTTTGCGAATTTTGTGTATCTGTAAATAAGAATAAAGACGTTTATTGTCACAAGACACGACAAAAAATAAACAAATTTAAAAATAATAATACAGGATATGTAATGTAACGTAGATATGTAATGTCGTGACGGCCAGAGCAAAAGGGTTCCACTCAGCTTGTGCTGTGAATCGCTAAATGGTTTTAAAAGACTTGTATTGCATATAATCTGGATGCCTTGAACGCTAGAGTGAATAGGCTGTTCCTAGACAGGCATGCTCCATCTTTGGCCGCTTAAACACTTACCAACAGGTGAGATGGCGGTCTAATGCCTGTGTAGTCTAATATAAAAAAATCTAGCTTAAATACGGCTATGTCTGAGACATAATTCGGTGGACAGAAACACTTTCTGCAAAAAAAACAACCTTCGGCGAAAATTGCTTTTATTATTTTTGATAAATAAATTACTAGGTAATTTATTTTTAACATCTCTAGATCAACTTCTAGAGATGATTTCTTTCACTGGTAGGTTGATGAGCTGCTTTCCAATCGTATTATAAATTTGTAAGGTTAGATGGATATTTGTTACTCCACGCAAAAACTACTAAACGGATGTGATAGTGATATAGCTTATAATCCAAAATAACACAGGATTTATCCCGAAAGTAATGTGGTTCCCGCGGAAACGAGTCCGGGGCATTACAACTGCACTTTACGCGAACGAATTCGTAGCAAAAGCGAATTCCACATAAAAAAGTACTCACCGATTGAGAACCATCTCGAAATTGCTCGGTTGGCCATCCAGCACCTCTGTGGTATGCATCATGGCGATTGCCAGTGAGATCTCCAACGCCGATAGCGATTGCAACATCTGTATACGACGCTCGGGGCAGACGGCGTTTTTTATAGAGTTGATGAGATTGTTTGGCTCAATGCGGGGAGTTCTCTGGCCCAACTTGGATACGGTTTGGAACTGAAATTGTTTGGGTACGTATAAAAATTCTATATTGTAAACCAGCAATATTATAAATGCGAAGAAAGTTTATAATGATAATTGGATGCTTAGATAGATTTTTTTTACTCGTTCACGCAAAAATTACTGAACGGATTTTGATGATATTTGGTAGTAATTTAGTTTATAGCCCAGAATAGCACATTAGCTATAATTTATCCCGAAAGGAGACAATCCACGGCCCGTACAAAAATAGTGAGATCTGACAGGGATTGCAACATCTGTATACGACGGTCAGGGCAGACGGCGTTTTTTATAGCGTTGATAATATTGTTTGGCTCAAAATGGGGAGTTTTCTGGCTCAACTTCGACAGGTTTTGAAACTGAAATTATTTGGGCACGTATGAAAATACTATACTATTAACAATTAATATTATAAATGCAAAGAAAGTTTATAATTATGGATGGATGCTTAGATGGATGTTTTTACTCTTTCATGCTAAAACTAATGAACGGATTTTGATGATATTTGGCAGTAATTTACAGTCTTATACATAAAAGTAATTTGTCGTTTATTAAAACAATTTTAGAAAAAATGTTTCTTCTTTATCTGTCACTGACAAGATTGAATTTGAAAGAAAGTGAAAAAGCCTGTTTTAGCTAACAACTTTTATGCATTTCATGTTGTTGACTTGCCTGTGTATTAAGCGGTTCTTTAGACAAATGTTGCCTGGTAGAGATCGCTTGCAGCGATAAAGCCGCCTTTGCCCACAACTAGTTATGGTTTTTGTCGGAACTTTTAAATGTAATTATTCTTGTGTGAGCAATAAAGAATTTATCTATCTAGCTAAGACCATTTTATAGCCCAGAATAGCACATGAGCTATTATTTATCCCTAAAGGAGTCAATTCACGGCCTAAACAAAAAGAGTGAGATCTGATAGTGACTGCAACATCTGTATACGACAATCAAGGCGTAAAGAGGAACTAAATCCTGCTTTCTACGGTGCGTGATTCTACGGATTTCATCACCTACGACCGTTGACCACGGACGGCTACGCACCGCATACCGATTGCTTTCCACGGTGCATAATTCCGCAAATTTTCATGCACGGCGGACGACCCATACATTCACGTACTAAGCACGGACCGCGATGGACGTGTCTTCGCTACCACCGACACTCTTTCAACGGTGCGTCGATGCGGGCTGGTCCGCGTCCGTCCGCCAAATGAGTCCAGGGTACAAGCCATTTTTTTTTCATACAGTAGGCAAATAGGCAAGCGGGCCAGCTGATGGGAAGTGGTTACCACTGCCTATAGACATTAGAAACACCAAGAGTATCGCCAATGCGTTGCCCACCTCTGTAACACGTTGCTCTGGCAGCAAAAAGGCAAATGCCCCTCCACTGCCAAAGCCACGGTTCCCCAAATCCCCACCCCATGGAGCACTGGAGACCTTACTCACCGGCAGAAACACAATTCTATTTAAAAGCGTATTGTTTAGCTGCGGTATTCTGTAAGGTGGACGTACTTCCCCAGTCGGGGCGGCTTCGATTCGAACGGGATACCCCGATAAGCCCTACCTCCGATATAATCGTACATAGAAACTGTTCGCCGGTCAACGCAAGATGGAAAAAAATTTACGCCGACAGGTTAGTTCGCCGAGAGCTCGTACCGCCGAATGAACGTTAAAAATATAAATGTTAATTGATTCCCCTTGATTTAGTTACAGTACGTAAATATCTGTGTGTAGAGTGCCACGTAACAGCGACATCGTAACACGCTAACATCGCAGCTGTGGCCACCTAAGTGTTTCCCATCAAAAAGCCGCGTGTTTCATTGCCCATCACCAATACCGCCTAACAGATGAGAGCCTAAAAAACTAAGTGACATCCTCTCACGGTTATTATTATCATTGTCGGTCTCGTACATGGTGACCTATTTCTCAAGAGAAAGGCCAGCTGAGCCAAATTACCGTCAGAAAATAATTAAGTGCAGTCAGCTAGATCTCCACAACTTTTTTAAGCTACTCAGTGACATGCGAGCAGACATGTTTTGAGAAATGACGTCACAGCCCCCACCCCCGAACTTTCATATGTTTTATTATTGTATTTTTTATTTTTTTACTTAAGGAAAGCCAACAGCAGTTGTTACAATAAAAATAATAATAGCATTACATAGCCAATTATAGGCTTCCACTAATAAAATTACAATATTTAAAACGAAGTGCAACAGTTAATGAGACACAACAACTTAAGCCTAAAAATTATCTTTGCTCGACTCAATCAATAAAATCACTTACGTTACAGTGTGTCAAAGTAATACTTAAGTACACGATTCTTCGCCGATTCACAACTTATATTAAACAGGTCAAGGTCAACAATTTTGGACAAGACGTTAAAATTTTGAGTTGCTCGTAACAGGAAGGTATTTCTCCTATAGTTGGTGGTAGCTTCGGGAACATAAAGAGGGTAATGGTGTCTGAAGGATCTAACAGGCGCTTTAATAAAAATACGAGAGAGAAGTTCCGGGCAATCAACAGTACTAGTTGCAATTCTGATAACCAATCTCAGGTCTGCTATTTCTCTACGTTTAAGAAGTGGAGGAAGGTGGTGATTCTTGCATAGGCGTAAATAATTGTTGGATTCATAATACTGACCCGCTCTATAGCATAAATAACGCATAAACTTCTTTTGTATAGCCTCGATACGTGACTTGTAAATAGCATAGCACGGACTCCAAACCTGAGATGCGTATTCCAGAATACTCCTAACTAACGTACAATACAAAATCTTCATAGTTTTAATGTAATTGTAGCCTGTAGTTTACTATTTCTGTTTTAGTCTTTTTTTATGAACTGGCGTAATATAAGCCCTCTTCCAGATAGTCGGTACTGTGCCGCTGTTAAGCGACATTGTAAATAATATAGCTATTGATTCGGCACATTTTCTAAGGAAAACCGAAAGTAAATCATCAGGACCAGCAGACTTAGAGGGATCTAAGTCATCAAGTAACTTACGAACCATATCCGGGTCCACATTAAGCGATGATGTATCCGCTGTGGATGATGATAAGGTCGAGAGGAGATCAGAGGAGTTTACGGCGGTGTCAATGAAATTAGAGCGGAAATAATCAGAGAAGGCATTGCAAATTGTTTCACCTGTATTATAGACAGAATCATTGTAGTTAAGAGTACTAGGTATTGCATTATTATTTTTTATTGACTTAATAAATAAAAAAGACGTGTCTTACCTAATGAGAAAATTACATGAATGAACTCACCAATACATTCCTGAATATCTGCTCATTGACAGTAAAGTAGCACAGCATTTCTAGAGCGTCCACCACCTTTTCGTTGTCGGCCAAACTCCTTATATGAGCATTCCACTCCTCTACGACACCGGGGTCCAGTTTAGAGAACTGTTGGGGGTCCATCTTGCATTTTACGAATATCTCTTCTGGTACAGAATAGTTGTCGTGGTCGACGTCCATCGGTTCTTCTTGGTTGACTGAAATAAAATTATATTTTCAATGTTAGGTTGAAAAACACAGGATACCGAAGGGCTAAGATTCTAGGTTAGAAGATGCTGACAGAATAGGAGCTAACACGAAACAAAATTCCACTTAAAAACAAAATCTTGAAATTGAGACCTGAGTGGTTTACTTGGTTAACATGTCTGCCACGCATAGGGGAGATTCAGGGTCGGGGCCTAGGTGTAGTATGTATAATAAGTGTGTATTAAAAAAAATGTATGTATTTTATCAGTTTTCTGGCATCCATAACACAAGCTTTGCTTACTTATTTAGTTCCGCTAGATGGCGCTATTGAAGTATTATTATTGTTTATTATTACGTGAATGGAGCGTGAGCACCTGTTGTCAAAATACATCGTGGTTAGAATTAAAATATTTTTATGTTCATAGAAAGTGGTCGTGTTATTGCAGAAAAACAACTGCTGTAAAATGACGGATCCATTCCAGCCAATGACAGTGCTTCATTTTGACAACAGACCACATGACGCAGAAGCGCCATTTGTTGTATTTTGGATTCGAATTATGAAAACTTTAAAAAAGCTTTTGTTTCCCGCTCTCGTAAGATTCGTATGTGGAATGTGCTCCTAACCAGTGTTTCCTTTGGACTATGACATGATATTGTTCAAGAGGTATATTAAATGTCTCTTCAGAGGCGGGCAACGCATCGGTATCTCCCCTGGTGTTGCTGATGTCCATAGGCGGCAGCGACCATGCACCATCAGGTAGCCCGCTTGCCTTTTTGTCTGCCGTATAACATAAATAAAACCAGTTATACTTGGACAACTTT
Source organism: Blastobasis lacticolella (assembly GCA_905147135.1). Taxonomy (NCBI): domain Eukaryota; kingdom Metazoa; phylum Arthropoda; class Insecta; order Lepidoptera; family Blastobasidae; genus Blastobasis; species Blastobasis lacticolella. Next base: position 4,572,374 of record LR990067.1, read on the forward strand.
CTGTTTGTTTTCCTAAATAAATAACGAAATAAAGTTCACACAGCGCCATCTAGCCAAAAAGGAAGCAAAGCTTGTTGAAAGCGACGGTGACCATTTCCATCAGGCTGCCCGCCTGCCTGTTTATCTGCCATATTATATATAAAATAATTACATTTTAAACTCACCCATAGACTTCTTCCTTCCCTTCTTCCTCTTAACTTCTCTCTGTGGCAAGCTCAGCAGTGTCACCAGTAGCCGCCTATAGTTCTCGAGCGGCGACACAGGCGTTTGCCCCTCGGGCACTCCGTTCGGGAATATTAGTATGTGGCGGTGGGAGAACCGCGATTTGACACGCTTCTCCAGCAACTCCATTATGTCTATGCGGCTCGTTATGCCTGGAATGGGACGAGGGGAATGTTAATAGATAGTTCTGGTTACAGGAATCAAATCAAAATAATAAATAAAATCAGCAGAAAATACAAACCAATTCAAAAACAGACTCGACAAATATTTGAATACAGATTGATAATGAGTAGAGAAGAGCCACCATATTTTTTTTCTTTAAGTAGCAGTAGCTTTAAGTAGCTATGAACTCAAGAGCCATACAGTAAATAATAATAATACCAATAAACTCACCAACAACACACATAGGCGACTGCTCGTTATGCGTGATATCAAACAGATTATACAGCAGTGTCTGGACCCTTCCACTATGGCAGAACATGTCGAACTCGTCAAGCACAAACACCATACTCTTGCAGCGGCGGTCGACGCCGCTTTGCAGGCAACTGAGGAGGAAGGCTAGGTTCTCAGCGAAGGTCCCGAATACGCGGTCGCCCACTGCGTTTTCAAGTTGCATCTGTCGGAGAATGTGGAATGAACTACCTGGAGAGGACAACATGGAGTTCTTCAAGAAGGGGGTGAAAAGGTTTTGGGCAACGCGTGGGTGATGCCCCTGGTATTGCAAACGTCTATAGGCTGCGGTGACTGCTTGCCATCAGGCAGACCGTACGATTGTCTGACACCTTTGTGGCATAAAAAATACTGTCAAAGAGAATGGCGTGGAGACATTATATGAACACACTATAATGTGATTATTACATTGGCCAAATTCAGAAGTAAAAAGTGTGAGAGCAAATCAAAGTCATAATTTTTTTTTTATACCACTAAAGTGGCAAACAAGCTTGCGGCCTGCCTGATGGTAAGCAGTCACCGCAGCCTATGGACGTTTGCAATACCAGGGGCATCACCCACGTGTTGCCGACCCCTTAAAAACCATTTAACCCCTTTCTTGAAGAACTCCATGTTGTACTCACCAGGGAAAACCTCTCCAGGTAGTTCATTCCACAACCTTAGTGTGCGTGGGAGAAAGTTCCTTTGGAACCGCACAGTTCGCGACCAATTTGGCACCAAGGTGTGAGGATGAACTCCCTGTCGATGGCGAGCGGTGCGATGTAAGAATGTAGCTGTAGGCATAATGTCAAACAGTTCCTCAGAACAAACACCGTTGTACAAGTGGTAGAACACACAAAGGAGGGCGAAATCCCTCCGCTGACTCACTAGTGAGCATAGTATCATCGACAATTCTCACAGCGCGCTTTAAGATCTTAAGATCCATTTTTGTATCACGGCTTTTGACAAACGGAGCGACGCATAACATAAGTGCTACGAAACTGGACCTTATTCTATGAGATTACCATTCAATTTAATGTACTTAACTCAGAAATGAGTCATTGGTACATGGCAGCAATGGGATTCGAACCCGGTCCACACGCATTGTGAGTCGGATATTGTTACCACTAGGCTACCGGCTGCAAGCATTAAACTACAAGTATAAATAAATATAATACACACCTGTGCAGTGATCGCCTTCAATGCTACCTTCTCATCACCATGGATTAAACCGTTCAGCTTCACTATGATAGCGTCTTTGGTGATGTCAAGCTCTTTGGTGATTTGGCACAAAGCAGAATTTATGAGCTGTAACAGATAAAATAGAAAAACAGGTAAGCAGAGCGTCGGAGATTATAAAGAGATGAAAAGGTTGGAGGACAGGAGAGAGGAGTGGCGAGTTGCACCGACAAGAGTTATACTCTTTCTTTAATGTTATACGACAGACAAACAGGCAAGCGGGCCACCTGATGGAAAGTAGACATCAGCAACACCAGGAGAGTCACCAACACATTGCCCGCCTCTGAGGAGACCTCTAATATACCTCTTGATTATCCTATGTATATAGTAGCATATATAGTAGCATAGGCCAAAGGAAACACTGTGTCTTTTAATTTATGATGATGACTCAAATTCAAATTCAATTATTTATTGCAGTAAATGTGGTAGGTATGTATGTACAACATCATATTACAGAGTATTTAGTACTGATAGGATGAACAAATTTAAAAAATTAATTAAATTATAATTTATTGTTTGAGAGGATGAATGATATTAACTGAGAAGTTATATATGACAGGAGTAATGAAAATATTGGAAGGGGAAGACCGAGATATACATTCACATTAAAACCAGTGATATTTTGAAGAAAGGTCTCATAAAACTATGAAAATGTATGAAAAGATTGTTAATTTTCTTTTTGTTCTCTCTTGAGCTATCTGCTATCATCCTCTTAGCCATAATCAGATGTGGTCTCCCATGATATTATGTGAGATGGTGGTATTACAATAAATACAAAATATTATGGGGTGCCTAGCTTCAAAGTTCATTATTATTATTATTAGGTGTCTAATATCTGGGGTATTCAAGAGGTTTCTTGTTGAATTATGAAGAAGCAAGAGAAGTGGAACAATGTGGTCTCTGCCTACGGGAAAAAGGAGTGTCGTTATGTATAGTTTATTTTGTGAATTATTTATCAGCCTGTTGCCATTCACTGCTGAACGTAGACCTCCCCCAGAGAGAGCCATTATTATTTTTAACATTATTGATGAATACACTAGTAGCTAATGCTGTAGTAAAATGTAGTAGGTAATTCAAGTAATTATTTATAAAACTTGTCCAGTCTATTTCTAAAAGAGTTCACTGATGGAGCACCTATAACGTCTTTGGGTAATTTAGTACACTCCAAAGCCACACAATAGGATATGAAGTGTTTTCTGGGATTCCTTGTGTCCACAAAAAACGCCTTGACCATGATCCAGGATTTGGCAAACTAGGTAATTACAGTAGAGTGACAGCGGTCTGACCTCTGTACTGTGAGCCTGTTAACAGGGGAATCTCACGAGATTGAATATAATAATCAAGTTACAAATAGTCCAAGTTTTTTGAAAATATCATGTTGTTTACATTTTATTAGAGGTTATGTGGACTAGTTTTCTGGTTAGAAGATATCAAAGGGTGCAATTAAAAAAAACTCCTCAGCGCCCTCTTTGGTACACTCCAACTGGGTTTTATAAATGATAATCTAGAGTATTTATCTATAACATTGAATGATACTGGCAGAAGCCGGGATGAGCGCTAGGACGATCATGATGATTGAATGGAAATGGTCTTACATTAGTTTTCCCACATCCTCTTGGGCCAATCATCAAGGCTGAGTGTGATTCTCCGTGGCAAATGGTTTTTTTCATCAAATCGTAAATATGTTTCCTTTCCTCGTCATGATTTCTGAAAGTTACATTATCTTCCAGTATTTTTAGTTTCAAATATTTACGTATCAACTTTATTTGTTCGGTAGTGAGGTCTGTATTATTTTCTGGCATTTTTTCTAATAAATATTACAATATTTGCAATCAGAATCTTGTTTATACAGACGGAAAAGAAAGACAGCTGATTTCTCGCGCCAAAAATTGTGATTGACACTGAGTAATGGAAAGTGACATTGACATAGGCACGGAACCGGATACAACAATTTCTTTCGTACTTTTAAAATTGTTACACTACTTCTTCCTCTTACAAAATGACTATTCGTAATTCTAGGAGATAAGTGTCTGTGTACACTTTTCATCGTACTATGCAGATAATTATAGGGATGTAATTCATACAACATAACTATCAATCTCGATATCCATTTATGCTTATTTATTCAGTACATATCAACAAAACCAGTATTTTTGTAGCCTTAGTATCAAATTTTCGACATGAAACCGAACGGATACCCCTTTTCATTCATTTATATAATTTCAATCTAATGCGCATGTCCAAACTTTTGAACTTGCGCACTAAAGTAATTTCTGAAATCAATATTTAGTAGATATTTGTAAACGAGTCAAACATCCTAAGATTTTTCCTGAGATTTCAAAACGAAAAGATTAGATACCTATAAGAATTTAGAAAATTTATAGAACCAAATTGTACCTACCGTAAGGAAATGTTTATTAAAATTACGAACCTATAGAATTATTAAAACGAAATCTAAGTTTTACTTTTAGGTTAAGCACCAAGATAACAATTAAATAGAAAATCTTTGGTTTATGTATTATTTAAGTCAGATTTAAGACTGTTGCAGTAGATGACGGGAATGTCGCTGGCGTGCCAACGCTGGCCTTGTTTTACCTAAACGTCTTTTCGCGCCAGTTCAGAGTAGCAGGCTGCCTACTTCTCATTCCAGTGACCACATCCCCGCTTTCCCCGCGCCTATTGCCAGTGGCTATATGGATATATGCGAGGCTAGGGAATTGTGTCAGGACAGAGCAAAGTGGCGGTCCATAGTCTCTGCCTGCCCACCTATGGGACACAGGCGTGAGCATTATGTATGTATATATGTATTGCCAGTGCAGTGGCACTAGAAGTGTGTTAATATGTACACGCCAGCCAGACACTGGCACCGAGAGTCACCATGTGAGTCAAGACACGCTAAATTAATTTACTTAAGAGTTCGGAATGATATTCCTGTTGCAAAGTCCTAGACTCCTAGCACCTAATGCAAAGTCATTTCTAGTCTTATTTTTGGTATTCTTAGAAACGTATTAGCACGCTTAGTAATATTCACCGTTTTCCACCAGCTACTTTACCAATGTAAATCAGCTTTTAGGCGCTCGGTGTTGAACTTATTTAATATGACAAGAAGTGCCTGCTCTACATATTATATCTACAACAGTATAGTTATAAATAGAGAGATAGATCTTATAATCTTGGATAGCTAACATCGTGTATAACAACTCTATTTTGTAGAGTAGGTATAGTGCTATCCCTTTTCCTCTTATAGCTGAAATAGTATTTTATCTTTTTCTTGACCTTAAACCTGATAAACTTTATTTCAACAGAATACAGTCCTAACCTAAAGAATACCTTCATAAATGTTAGAAATTCCTATGTAAAATAGAAATTTTTAAAATAGGTATTTTATATTCTCATGGTTTTCATCACCTTGATGTTAAGTACATATGTGGTTTACTAAAGAAGAACTGTGAGCTACGTCATTCGTTGTGTTATGTGACATAAATCGTTTAATTCCGCTACTACATCTGGTGCAATATCTGAAGATTTTCAAGATAACATAGCAATGTTTCCTACTAAAAGTGCCTAAAGTGATCTAACGGTTTCAAAAGGACGATGTGGTTTCATAAACATTGCAGCAGGTTCTAAAGAATTGAATATATAGTTCAAATTGCACCGACACGAGCGATTTAATCACAATGTAATTCTGTAAAAATAATTTATATTGCAATACACCTGTCTTTCACCGCTTTCAATGTGAATATTGTGCAAATTAGGAGATATAAACTGCTTGATGCTTCAAAATTGTAAGTTGTGTATAGGTCAGCTATCAATTTAGCCTTAGATAGGTATTTTCTAGATTTTGTTGTGTTTTACTATTTATGAAATTGAATATTATTTAACACTTTGTGTTGTCACTTCATGATGGAACTCCATTATTATGAATTAAATCACTTTTTGTACACTAGTTCCACTTTATTATAAAGTGGAACTAGTGTACAAAAAGTGATTTAATTCATAAATTGAATATTATTTATTGTCTTGCTTTTTTCTTTAATATTCATGAACACTGTAGTTATGATCGTTCTACAGTCCACCTTCATAAAAATATCGAGCTGCCTCACCTCATTTCATAGTTCAAGGGCAGGTAGTGTGTTAGGGTCGCTATATACGTTTATGTTGCTTATTAGGTGTAAATATGATGTTTATATAAGTACTATGGTTATAAGGTGTAATACAACATCAAAAACATTTACTTAATAATCCAATTTTTTAAATTGACTATTATCCTTTCTGAGTGTTACATTTTCACGGTTAATCAGCTAAACAGATTTGAAAAAGAGATAGATGGCAACCCGATAAAGCATTGTCTCCGATTAAATAACAGTATTTTACGTGGACGAAGTCACAGGTAAAACAAAGGCTAGCGTTGTATTGTATGCTTGTTTGTCGAACAAAATCGAGCAATGTCGAAATAAATTGATTGAAACTTCAGAGTAGTTACATCACTATTGATTTCGTTCAAGAATTCATGAAATCTTTTTCATTCATAAATTTATCCAGCCAATTTTAAAAGTAACAACTTATGTGTTTTTATCTCTTTCTTTCATATTGAACACAATAAGAGCAAAAGGGACAGATGTAATTGTTTATGCATGTTGTCGTATTAAATAATCGACATTTTCATTTTGAGCTTTGTTCTTGGTTGACGACGCCTGTGTTGTTTATTTTTGTTTTGAAATTTTTTGTACATTTAATCAAGTGTGAGCTCGATATAATAATTTACCACGCCGTGTGATAATTGATTTTACACGTACCATGGTCATTTACGCTTAATGTAAGTGAAATTGCTGCTTAGAAATATTTATCAAATCGTTATCTTAATGTAGAGTTTTAGATTGATAGTTGACTTAAAACTGTATTGTTTACAGTAGCTATTTGTTTATTACAATTCACACTGCTTCCATTAGAGATTTTGTGTCTCAAACTAATGTAATTGTGAGGTATGGCTGACATAAATTTCTGCAGCTGAGTTGTTGGATTTAAATTGGCTAATCACTGTTTTATTTGTCATGCCTTTGTCTTGTGATATTGACACCCACATGGGAACGTAATTTTTCGTAGAGGTTTGCTGCAGTCAGTGTTCCTCATCATAGCAGTGTCCTATCTATAGATAGTATAAAACAAAGTGGTTTCGCACCACCTGTCTCTCTGTATGTATGCTTAGATCTTTTAAACTACACAACGAATTTTAATGCAGTTTTCACTATCATTTATAGAATATCTTCCTGGTAGGTTAATGCTAGGCCTTTTTGTACTTTTTAGTCGGCTAGTCGACCAAAGCCATAGTCAGCCGATCTCTGCTAAAGATACATGTTACCAATTTTGACTTGGAGGTACTTTATTAAACTACAAAGTGTAAGTTATGTGTCTAAAACCCATATGGATGTATGGTATCCAGATATGGGGATTAGCCAGCTAGAATAACATTGTATGCCTGCAAAGGGTGCAAATAACAGATGAAGGAATATTGCCAACACCCCATGGTTCACGAGGAATTATAAAATACATGAGTATTTGAGCATTGCAAATGTGTCATACCAATCCGCTCTCTGGATTACTTAATAATGAAAATGTGGCCAAGAGACTTAAATGATAACAACATAATTTGAATAGACATGGGGCACTGGCCTCCTGCTCTATAACAGCCTGGATTATTCAACCTATCTGATTATAGTCTGGCGACTGATTGCAGATTTGTACATAAAAAATAAAAAATAATGTTGTCTAGTTATGTTTTTATTTTGGGTCCACAATTTAGACTTTGTGAGTGTGTATGTATGTACTTATCTTACTTATCTTGTCATATTAAGCAGTAGTTAATATTATTTTATATTGTAACTTGTGATTGTGGAAGAAGCATAGCTGGACCTGCTCCTGACAAATCTGTAGCAATTGGTACAATGTGGTCACAACTACCCCTGTGGGAAAAAAGTGCGACAATATAACTCATAACTCTTATGTAATTTGGCTCAATACAAATGAACAGTTACATAGATTATTTCACAATAAATTCATTCATCGGATTTACTTTTCCAATTTAATATTTGCCACCAGTCGCTAGACTATAATAAAATTTCATGTTTCTTCCAATGAAGTTTTTGCACCAGTGGGCCTATACACACTAAGCCAAGATGTCAGCCCATTTGAGATGTTTAGCAGTATTGGCCGTCTAAAGCATATTTGCCAAATGATTAAATGTAGTTTAGGTTTAAGTTGAACCATCTAAAATGAGATGCCTGAAGAGGCTGCACTTATGGGACAACATATGACCTGTCTTTTGTAGCTAATTTTGACGACCTGAGTGGTTCAGTGGTCAACATGTCGCGCAAGTCTGCCACGCAAGAGGTCCCGGGTTCGATTCCCGGCCGGGCAGAAATTGAAATGATGAATGTTAATTTCTGTTACGGGTCTGGGTGTTCTATGTATAATAAGTATGTATTTAAAAGTATATAAGTAGTTTATCAGTTATCTAGCAACCATATACACAAGCTTTGCTTACTTTGGGGCTCGATGGCACTGTGTGTATTTGTCCACGATTATTTATTTATTTTTATTTATTAATGTAGGCAACCCAACACTGGAAGGATAGCCTAACATGCTATCGTTGATAACAACTGCCTATAGTCTAAGGACTGATCGCATGTTTGCAAAATCATATAAAAAAAAGGTTAAGTTTAGGTTAAGGGCTTCCATTTTCCGTATTTGCACTCAAAGTCGATCTTTATACGTGAGATTTGGATGTAGTATTAGACACGAGTAGCTTTTGCATTAAATTGTAATTTAATTACTTTTTAACACTTTCGCCGCGGCCAACTCAACCGAAATCGGCGCACGCATGTGCGCACGACTTATCTGGCCGGTCCATTTAATACGCGCGTTACGGTCGTTAGCATTGCTGTAGCCTCTGGTATTTGAATTAGCAAAAGGAAGTAGGCAAATAGGCAGAGCACCTGATGACAAGTGATACAATGCTCTGGTTCCAGATGCACCCGGGCCGTGGTAGCGTAGCGCGCCATGGAGGAGCAGGCGTGGCTGGTGCGCGCGCGCTCCGACTCTGAGGGCTCCGCGGCCGGCTTCGGCGCCATGGCCTACTCGGAGGGGCGCGCACAGGGTGAGTGGCCATCTTGGCATTAATGTCCCGGTTGTGTCCTCGCACATGAGGGCCCGGGGTCCGCCTTTACGTGAGCTCTGATATCAAAAAAGCCCCTAGTTAATCTTTTAAAATTTCATTCGAGCTTCTTTCTAAAAGTTCACACAATAATTTCTTCGAAACCATAGTGATTCAGGTTTCCGAAATTTCATAGAATAAGTGAAATTTTCTGAAAACTGAAATAATATCGCGTGAATCATCATCATCATCATCATATCAGCCAGAAGACGCCCACTGCTGGGCATAGGCCTCCCCCAGAGATCTCCACAAAGACCGGTCCTGTGCTTTCCGCATCCAGCTGGTACCTGCGATCCTTACCAGGTCGTCGGTCCACCTTGTAGGAGGCCTACCCACGCTGCGTCTACCGGTACGTGGTCGCCACTCGAGAACTTTACTGCCCCATCGGCCATCTGTTCTTCGAGCTATGTGCCCTGCCCATTGCCACTTCAGTCCATTATCTAGCAACTAATACCAACAACACAAGCTTTGCTTTTGAGGCTAGATGGCGCTGTGGAAAGTGTTCACCGTCGCCTATGCACATCAGCAATACCAGAGGCGCTACCTTTCGAACGATCCCATTTCAATGTGGCTGGCTCATTCTACATCCGAATCGTACGAGCTAAAAACGTTCTTACCGTTTATATGTGTCATTGATTGCCAGCAGGCGGCTCCAGCGGCGACGACCCGACCGCCATGGCGGCTCTCGGGGGCGCCGCTGCCGCCGCGGACCAGCTGGGCAGCCCCGACCAGAGAGACGCGGACTGCGGCGAACTGATCGCTGACGGGGACGCCGCACAGCTCGACCAGTTCCATGAGGATGCGCTCAGACAGGTGAGGGTCAAAGGGGTACGGGGACAGGGACAGCTAGACAGATGGATAGATACTAAGGTGGATAGAGACATAGATAGACAAAGACAGAGATCGACAGAGACACATCGACACCCATGAATAGAGACACAGATAGATGGATAGCGACACAGATATTAATGGATAGCAACAGAGATGGATAGAGACAAAAATCGACAGTGATACAGATGGATAGAGACACAGATATATATGTAGATGGACCTTACTGATTGGGGAGCTCCAACCAGAGAGACGTGGAATGCGACGGACTGATCCCGGACGGGAACTCAGCAGGGAAATAAGACATTTACAGACAGCGACACAGATGGAAATACATAATAGTTCGTGTCAGTTGCGGTTTAAAAACGTGGGAATGGCATCGATGATATTGCGTGTTCTTTGGGGAACCGTGGCACTAGAGGGACCTAACATTTACCTATCTGCAGCCAGAGTATCGTGTCCCTGGGTTTTAGAGGTTGGCAACGCATTGGTGACGCCCCTGGTGTTTCTAATGTCCATAGGCAGTGGTGACCGGTTTCTATCAGGTGGCCCACCTGCTTCTCTACTATAAAATGTCTGTCTGACCCACCTCCACCCTGGGTCCTAGCGACCTCTCAGTCATACGGACCGCGTCAAACCTAATCACGGGTGATGCGCACGCTTACTTGCCGGTGGCTCTTTGGGCGTGCGCACTTCTTGACACCCACAAATCCAGTTGTTCCATATGCACTCTCCCTTAGCGGGCTGACGTCGCAATACACACTCCTGCTCCATCGGCCAGCTGCCGTACTCCTTCGCTCCCTCTTCTATATCATCTTATTGTTATAAAATGTCTATCCATCCACCAGGCGGGCTGTGGCTGGTCCACGGTGCGCGCGGTGGGCGCCTGCTGCCTGGCCATGGCCGGCGGCGCGCTGGAGCTGGCCGCGCCGCCGTTCGTGCTGCGCTCCGCCGAGCTCGAGCTCTGCATACGGCCGCACCAGGAGAGCTGGCTCGGTGAGTACGGGTGGGGGGGCCACCCGCGGCTGCCTGGCCATGGCCGGCGGCGCGCTGGAGCTGGCCGCGCCGCCGTTCGTGCTGCGCTCCGCCGAGCTCGAGCTCTGCATACGGCCGCACCAGGAGAGCTGGCTCGGTGAGTACGGGTGGGGGGGCCACCCGCGGCTGCCTGGCCATGGCCGGCGGCGCGCTGGAGCTGGCCGCGCCGCCGTTCGTGCTGCGCTCCGCCGAGCTCGAGCTCTGCATACGGCCGCACCAGGAGAGCTGGCTCGGTGAGTACGGGTGGGGGGGCCACCCGCGGCTGCCTGGCCATGGCCGGCGGCGCGCTGGAGCTGGCCGCGCCGCCGTTCGTGCTGCGCTCCGCCGAGCTCGAGCTCTGCATACGGCCGCACCAGGAGAGCTGGCTCGGTGAGTACGGGTGGGGGGGCCACCCGCGGCTGCCTGGCCATGGCCGGCGGCGCGCTGGAGCTGGCCGCGCCGCCGTTCGTGCTGCGCTCCGCCGAGCTCGAGCTCTGCATACGGCCGCACCAGGAGAGCTGGCTCGGTGAGTACGGGTGGGGGGGCCACCCGCGGCTGCCTGGCCATGGCCGGCGGCGCGCTGGAGCTGGCCGCGCCGCCGTTCGTGCTGCGCTCCGCCGAGCTCGAGCTCTGCATACGGCCGCACCAGGAGAGCTGGCTCGGTGAGTACGGGTGGGGGGGCCACCCGCGGCTGCCTGGCCATGGCCGGCGGCGCGCTGGAGCTGGCCGCGCCGCCGTTCGTGCTGCGCTCCGCCGAGCTCGAGCTCTGCATACGGCCGCACCAGGAGAGCTGGCTCGGTGAGTACGGGTGGGGGGGCCACCCGCGGCTGCCTGGCCATGGCCGGCGGCGCGCTGGAGCTGGCCGCGCCGCCGTTCGTGCTGCGCTCCGCCGAGCTCGAGCTCTGCATACGGCCGCACCAGGAGAGCTGGCTCGGTGAGTACGGGTGGGGGGGCCACCCGCGGCTGCCTGGCCATGGCCGGCGGCGCGCTGGAGCTGGCCGCGCCGCCGTTCGTGCTGCGCTCCGCCGAGCTCGAGCTCTGCATACGGCCGCACCAGGAGAGCTGGCTCGGTGAGTACGGGTGGGGGGGCCACCCGCGGCTGCCTGGCCATGGCCGGCGGCGCGCTGGAGCTGGCCGCGCCGCCGTTCGTGCTGCGCTCCGCCGAGCTCGAGCTCTGCATACGGCCGCACCAGGAGAGCTGGCTCGGTGAGTACGGGTGGGGGGGCCACCCGCGGCTGCCTGGCCATGGCCGGCGGCGCGCTGGAGCTGGCCGCGCCGCCGTTCGTGCTGCGCTCCGCCGAGCTCGAGCTCTGCATACGGCCGCACCAGGAGAGCTGGCTCGGTGAGTACGGGTGGGGGGGCCACCCGCGGCTGCCTGGCCATGGCCGGCGGCGCGCTGGAGCTGGCCGCGCCGCCGTTCGTGCTGCGCTCCGCCGAGCTCGAGCTCTGCATACGGCCGCACCAGGAGAGCTGGCTCGGTGAGTACGGGTGGGGGGGCCACCCGCGGCTGCCTGGCCATGGCCGGCGGCGCGCTGGAGCTGGCCGCGCCGCCGTTCGTGCTGCGCTCCGCCGAGCTCGAGCTCTGCATACGGCCGCACCAGGAGAGCTGGCTCGGTGAGTACGGGTGGGGGGGCCACCCGCGGCTGCCTGGCCATGGCCGGCGGCGCGCTGGAGCTGGCCGCGCCGCCGTTCGTGCTGCGCTCCGCCGAGCTCGAGCTCTGCATACGGCCGCACCAGGAGAGCTGGCTCGGTGAGTACGGGTGGGGGGGCCACCCGCGGCTGCCTGGCCATGGCCGGCGGCGCGCTGGAGCTGGCCGCGCCGCCGTTCGTGCTGCGCTCCGCCGAGCTCGAGCTCTGCATACGGCCGCACCAGGAGAGCTGGCTCGGTGAGTACGGGTGGGGGGGCCACCCGCGGCTGCCTGGCCATGGCCGGCGGCGCGCTGGAGCTGGCCGCGCCGCCGTTCGTGCTGCGCTCCGCCGAGCTCGAGCTCTGCATACGGCCGCACCAGGAGAGCTGGCTCGGTGAGTACGGGTGGGGGGGCCACCCGCGGCTGCCTGGCCATGGCCGGCGGCGCGCTGGAGCTGGCCGCGCCGCCGTTCGTGCTGCGCTCCGCCGAGCTCGAGCTCTGCATACGGCCGCACCAGGAGAGCTGGCTCGGTGAGTACGGGTGGGGGGGCCACCCGCGGCTGCCTGGCCATGGCCGGCGGCGCGCTGGAGCTGGCCGCGCCGCCGTTCGTGCTGCGCTCCGCCGAGCTCGAGCTCTGCATACGGCCGCACCAGGAGAGCTGGCTCGGTGAGTACGGGTGGGGGGGCCACCCGCGGCTGCCTGGCCATGGCCGGCGGCGCGCTGGAGCTGGCCGCGCCGCCGTTCGTGCTGCGCTCCGCCGAGCTCGAGCTCTGCATACGGCCGCACCAGGAGAGCTGGCTCGGTGAGTACGGGTGGGGGGGCCACCCGCGGCTGCCTGGCCATGGCCGGCGGCGCGCTGGAGCTGGCCGCGCCGCCGTTCGTGCTGCGCTCCGCCGAGCTCGAGCTCTGCATACGGCCGCACCAGGAGAGCTGGCTCGGTGAGTACCGGGTGGGGGGGCCACGGTGAGTACGGCTGCCTGGCCATGGCGGGCTGTGCCGCGCTCCGCCGAGCTCGAGCTCCGCATACGGCCGCACCAGGAGAGCTGGCTCGGTGAGTACGGGGTGGGGGGTCCAACCGTGTGGACGGGGCACTCTAGGGTATATGGTCACTATACACTATAGAGTGCACGAGACACTCTAAAGTGGACGGGACACTTTAGAGCAAACGGGGCACTCTAAGATGGACTGTGCAACCTATTTTACGTTAAAAGTGTTTTATTTCGAATGACCTATCTATATAGTCAATACAGATATTTTCAATTGAATTGAATTATATCTCTGAGCTGTTTGAAAAGGCGCTGTCATCATCATCATCATCATATCAGCCAGAAGACGCCCACTGACCGGTCCTGTGCTTTCCGCATCCAGCTGGTACCTGCGATCCTTACCAGGTCGTCGGTCCACCTTGTAGGAGGCCTACCCACGCTGCGTCTACCGGTACGTGGTCGCCACTCGAGAACTTTACTGCCCCATCGGCCATCTGTTCTTCGAGCTATGTGCCCTGCCCACTGCCACTTCAGTCTGGCAATCCTTAGAGCTATGTCGGTGACCTTGGTTCGCTTGCGGATCTCCTCATTTCTGACTCGATCGCGCAAAGAAACTCCGAGCATAGCTCTTTCCTTTGCCCTTTGGGTAACAGTGAGCTTTCTTATAAGGCCCATAGTGAGTGGCCACGTTTCAGATCCGTAAGTCATCACTGGCAACACACATTGGTCAAAGACCTTCGTCTTGAGACACTGCGGTAATTGGGACGAAAATATGTGGTGTAGCTTCCCGAACGCTGCCCAGCCGAGTTGGATTCGTCGATTGACCTCTTTCGTAACGATATCGTCAGCAAATCGCGGAAAGGCGCTGTAACTCGTCACAAATCCGAGGTGATCCGATGACGCATCGCCCTGCTTCCATATTACGTAATTATTCTGTTAGTTCTTTGAATGTATTATTGGACCAAATAAAGATACGTCTATGTCTAAATCCCAGTGCTGATCAGCCTGGTGGGGCTCTCGCTGGGCCCGATGGGCTTTGGCTGGCTGGCAGCGCGCGCGGGCCGCCGCCGGGCCCTGCTGGCCTGCCTCGCTGTCAATGCTGTCTTCGCCGCCATCGATTATTCTCTACATGTATGCATCGCTGCATTCATCCGGTCGGATGAATGCAGCAATGCGTCATGCGTCATGCTAGAATAGACGGGGCACTCGAGAGTGGGAGCGGCATTCTAGAATACACGGGCACTGTAGAGTCGACTAGGCACTCTGGAATGGTCGGGGCACTCTAGGGCAGACGGGGCACTCGAAAATCTCTAAATTCGTTAAAGTGTTTTATATTAAATGACCTATCTATATGTTTTATTTTGAATGACCTGCGAAGTCATTTTGAATTGAATAGAATTATATAGGAGTCCTTAAATAACGTGTGGATGGAGCCTTGAAACCCACTAATCTCTACAGTGCTGATCAGCCTGGTGGGGCTCTCGCTGGGCCCGATGGGCTGGGGCTGGCTGGCGGCGCGCGCGGGCCGCCGCCGGGCGCTGCTGGCCTGCCTCGCTGTCAACGCGGTCTTCGCCGCCATCGCCGCCTTCATGCCGACCTATGGGACTTTCATGATGGCCAGGTGAGTGTTTTGGCCTGAATGTGTATTTTGTAGGCGATCGCTATTTTTCCGTTGTACTCCTCATTAACTTTCATCCATTTATTCGTTCAGAACGAATGGAAAAAATGAAAAAATAGCTGCAGCAATGGTGGAAATAGGCTCAAATGGAATGAATGAATAAATGCTAGAAATATGTTTTTAGTCTTGTAATTCTATATTTAGTTCATATTAGTGTTTGTTAGTCTATTCGGCCTGCTGAATGAATAGAAATTATTGGGGTGTACGATGGCAAAATAAATCCATATTGTTAACTCCACTTAATGTGTATAGTTTGACAGATACACAGTATCTTTCTGTGGCATAATAGCTCTCGAACGAATGCACCGATTTCGATGTGGATTCTTTCATTTGAAAACCAGTAGGCTAATTACGTAACTCTGCTGCCAACAATTATCTGATTTCAATTATTGAAATTGTTACTTCTGCGATTACACACGATCGATTTAATAGTTTTCGTATATTTTGACGACCTGAGTGGTTCAGTGGTCAACATGCCGATCTGCCACGCAAGAGGTCCCGATTCCCGGCCGGGCAGAAAGTTACGGGTCTGGGTGTTCTATGTATTATAAGTAGACATAGACATAAGACATAGACATAATATTTATTTGGCAATTTCTACAATATAAATTAACTAAAATATTTCTTACTAACATAGATTAGGTTAAATATTGTAGTGTCATGCCAAACTAGAGCTCAGCTCAGCATATGCTGTAGGTAGTAAGACCACAGCGCTGATTTTCAGCTGACCCCTACATTTAGTGCGTGAATTACTCGCCAAGTGGTCAGACAGGTAACGTAGTGCTGTACATTTGCCCATAATTTTATGTGGCGGTGTGTTTATAAGTAATAATATAAATATATGTATAAAACCGCATAGGTGTGTGATATGCTTAAATACCTATTTGGAGCTATTATTGTGTAATTCTAATATAACTGATAATTAATTTAGATATGTTGGAACAACTCTGCAGCCTATAGGGAGAGATTTTTGGTGTTCATAAAGGTATATTTTTATTATTATATATACTTTATTGCACATGAAAACAAGTTACAAAAAACAATAATTATAAACGGTTGTTCACAAAGGTGGGCTTATCTCTGTAAGAGATCTCTTCCAGCCAACCCTACCGTTTTATGTTAGATTTAAAAAATGATATATATATTTAAGTATGTATTTAAAAGTATTTAGGTGGTTTATCAGTTGTCTAGCACCCATAACACAAGCTTTGCTTACTTTGGAGCTAGATGGCGCTGTGTGAATTTGTCCACGATTTTTTTATTTATTGCAATGGAACTTTGTTAGGAACTGCACCCATAAAATCGATTATATCGAATCGCAAAAATAACAGTTTCAATTATTGAAATCAGAGAATACGTAATTAGGCTACAGATTAATCGGGATGGTTCTTAGTTTTGTTTCATTAAAATAGGTGCAGTTGTTGGGAAATATTTGAGTACCTATATAACAGATACCAGAAAAGCCCCTATAAATATTACATTGTAGTCTTTATCGGGTTTTTCCAGCATCTGTCCATAATAACCTTTCACAACTACAACTTCTACCACCACCTCCACCCCAGGTTCTGCTCAGCCATCGGCTCCGGTGGCATAATCCCCACCAGCTTCCCCTACGCGGCGGAGGTCACCTCCCGCGGCTGCCGGGCGCGGGCGCTCTCCGCCCTGGTCGTGGCCGGCGGGTTCGGAGCGCTGGCGGCTGCCTTACTAGCGGCAGCCGTGTTGCCGCAGACTGGGGAGGCCACGCTCATTGAGAACAAGGAGCACTTCAGCGCTTGGCATCGGTGAGTAAAGGGCACTCTAGGGTGGACGGAGCACTTTAGAGTGGATGAGGCACTTTATTGTGGATGGGGCACTCTAGGGTGGATGAGGCACTCTAGGGTGGACGGGGCACTCTATGGTGGATGGGGCACTTTAGGGTGGACGGCGCACTCTTAGAGTGGGCAGGGTCCGCTGAATTGAATAGGGCACTCTAAAGTGGACAGGGCACGTTGGAGTGTATGAGGCGGTTAGAGGTCACCTACCGCGGCTGTTGGGCGC
This sequence comes from Blastobasis lacticolella, assembly GCA_905147135.1. Classification (NCBI taxonomy): domain Eukaryota; kingdom Metazoa; phylum Arthropoda; class Insecta; order Lepidoptera; family Blastobasidae; genus Blastobasis; species Blastobasis lacticolella. The sequence goes on from LR990067.1 coordinate 4,589,645, forward strand.
GGGCGCTCTCCGCTCTCGTCGTGGCCGGCGGGGGCGAAGCCCTGGCAGCGGCGTTGTTGGCTGCGGAGGTACTTCCGCAGACCGGGGAAGCCACGCTCATTGAGAACAAGGAGCACTTTAGTGCTTGGCATCGGTTAGTAAAGGGCACTCGATTGTGGATGAAGCACTCTAGGGTGGACGAGACACTCAATTGCGGATGGGGCACTCTAGATTGGACGGAGCTCTCTAGGGTGAATGAGGCAATCTAGGGTGGACGGGGCACTCTAGGGTGGATGAGGTACTCTAGTGTGGATGAGGCACTCTAGGGTGGACGGGGCACTTTAGGGTGGACGGGGCACTCTATGGTGGTTGGGGCACTTTAGGGTGGACGGGGCACTCTTAGAGATGGGCGGGCACTCTAAGTGAAAGAGTTACCCAGAGTTGGCAAGGCACTCTAGAGTGGCCGGGACACTCTAGAGTTGACAAGGCACTCTAGAGTTGACGGGGCCCTCTAGAGTGGACAGGGCACTCTAGAATGAGCAGGGTCCTCTAAAATGGACAGGGCACGCTGAAGTGTTTGGGCACTCTTATTTATTTATTTATTTAATTTGCCAACAGAGGCAATTGGGTGAGGTACTCTAAGACTGGACAAGGATACCCTTAGAATAGGCATACACTCAAGAGTGCTCGTCCACTCTCGAGTCCCCGTCCACTTTAGAGTGCCCCTGTCCATTCCAGCGTGCCCTATCAATGGACAGGGGCACTCTAAAGTGGACGGGCACTCGAGAGTGGACTTGAGTGTATGAGGCACTCTAAGAGTGGATGAAATACCCTTAGAGTGGACGGGACACTAAAAGTGAACAGGGTACGGCGCCCTCACACTCCATACCTTTCTGCAGATACCTGATCCTATGCGCGGTGCCGTTAGCCGCTGCACTGGCAGCTCTCCTCGGCGCTCACGAGTCGCCTCGATTCCTGCTGGCGGCCGGCCGCGAGGTGGACGCTATGAGGATCTATCAGGTATAAGTCCGCCTTTTCTGCTACGGACAACACGCACACAATCGTACATACACACAGCACACAAACTATTTTTATCGGTGATAAAGCGACTTCATCGAGCATCGTATGGTGGTGTTCGGAATGGAAAGGCGTTAAGTCCGCCTCCCGTAGCTACGTAGAATCCTGAATAATTTCAGAGCAGGTTCTTAGACATGTTATATGTCGATAGACCATAAGTTTTCAGTAACTTCGAAACCCATTTCGATACGGTTTTTTGCATTCAAAGCTTTCAAGTACGATGATTTTAGCCGCCGTAGGCTTTTTCAACATGGACAATTCCCTTTATTTAGCCCAAATACTCATCCAAAAATAATATAAAATTAGATTAATTGATTGACCCGCGTTCGTCCCCAGAAATTGCATTCCGGGAATCAGGTGTCGGTATGCGGTGCAGGCGGTGGCGGCGCGGCGGCGGCGCGGGGGCCGTGCGAGCTCGCGCTGCCGGCCAAGCGCCGGCCGCACCGACACGTCACGCACACCATCAAGATGGTGAGTGGGGGCCGGGGGGCAGTGGGGGCTCTGGCGCGGGGGCCGGGGGGCAGTGGGGGCTACGGCGCGGGGGCCGGGGGGCAGTGGGGGCTACGGCGCGGGGGCCGTGCGAGCTCGCGCTGCCGGCCAAGCGCCGGCCGCACCGACACGTCACGCACACCATCAAGATGGTGAGTGGGGGCCGGGGGGCAGTGGGGGCTCTGGCGCGGGGGCCGGGGGGCAGTGGGGGCTACGGCGCGGGGGCCGGGGGGCAGTGGGGGCTACGGCGCGGGGGCCGTGCGAGCTCGCGCTGCCGGCCAAGCGCCGGCCGCACCGACACGTCACGCACACCATCAAGATGGTGAGTGGGGGCCGGGGGGCAGTGGGGGCTCTGGCGCGGGGGCCGGGGGGCAGTGGGGGCTACGGCGCGGGGGCCGGGGGGCAGTGGGGGCTACGGCGCGGGGGCCGTGCGAGCTCGCGCTGCCGGCCAAGCGCCGGCCGCACCGACACGTCACGCACACCATCAAGATGGTGAGTGGGGGCCGGGGGGCAGTGGGGGCTCTGGCGCGGGGGCCGGGGGGCAGTGGGGGCTACGGCGCGGGGGCCGGGGGGCAGTGGGGGCTACGGCGCGGGGGCCGTGCGAGCTCGCGCTGCCGGCCAAGCGCCGGCCGCACCGACACGTCACGCACACCATCAAGATGGTGAGTGGGGGCCGGGGGGCAGTGGGGGCTCTGGCGCGGGGGCCGGGGGGCAGTGGGGGCTACGGCGCGGGGGCCGGGGGGCAGTGGGGGCTACGGCGCGGGGGCCGTGCGAGCTCGCGCTGCCGGCCAAGCGCCGGCCGCACCGACACGTCACGCACACCATCAAGATGGTGAGTGGGGGCCGGGGGGCAGTGGGGGCTCTGGCGCGGGGGCCGGGGGGCAGTGGGGGCTACGGCGCGGGGGCCGGGGGGCAGTGGGGGCTACGGCGCGGGGGCCGTGCGAGCTCGCGCTGCCGGCCAAGCGCCGGCCGCACCGACACGTCACGCACACCATCAAGATGGTGAGTGGGGGCCGGGGGGCAGTGGGGGCTCTGGCGCGGGGGCCGGGGGGCAGTGGGGGCTACGGCGCGGGGGCCGGGGGGCAGTGGGGGCTACGGCGCGGGGGCCGTGCGAGCTCGCGCTGCCGGCCAAGCGCCGGCCGCACCGACACGTCACGCACACCATCAAGATGGTGAGTGGGGGCCGGGGGGCAGTGGGGGCTCTGGCGCGGGGGCCGGGGGGCAGTGGGGGCTACGGCGCGGGGGCCGGGGGGCAGTGGGGGCTACGGCGCGGGGGCCGTGCGAGCTCGCGCTGCCGGCCAAGCGCCGGCCGCACCGACACGTCACGCACACCATCAAGATGGTGAGTGGGGGCCGGGGGGCAGTGGGGGCTCTGGCGCGGGGGCCGGGGGGCAGTGGGGGCTACGGCGCGGGGGCCGTGCGAGCTCGCGCTGCCGGCCAAGCGCCGGCCGCACCGACACGTCACGCACACCATCAAGATGGTGAGTGGGGGCCGGGGGGCAGTGGGGGCTCTGGCGCGGGGGCCGGGGGGCAGTGGGGGCTACGGCGCGGGGGCCGGGGGGCAGTGGGGGCTACGGCGCGGGGGCCGTGCGAGCTCGCGCTGCCGGCCAAGCGCCGGCCGCACCGACACGTCACGCATACCATCAAGATGGTGAGTGGGGGCCGGGGGGCAGTGGGGGCTCTGGCGCGGGGGCCGGGGGGCAGTGGGGGCTACGGCGCGGGGGCCGTGCGAGCTCGCGCTGCCGGCCAAGCGCCGGCCGCACCGACACGTCACGCACACCATCAAGATGGTGAGTGGGGGCCGGGGGGCAGTGGGGGCTATGGCGCGGGGGCCGTGGGGCAGCGGGGGCTCTGGCGCGGGGGCCGTGGGGCAGTGGGTTCTATGCATTCTCATTAATTAATAAAGTAATTAATAAACCGATCATCAACCGTCCAATAATCTATATTTGTACCTAAACCGCTTCCACATCCAAAACTGTACCTTATTGTAAAGCAATAAAATATATTTTCGCAGTTCTGGCAGTCGTTCTTCCAGTTGTTCTCGCACACGCATCGGAACACGACTCTCTGCTACGGCGGGATTATGGTGTGCACTATGGCTATACAAGTGAGTACTTATTTTTAAGTCTTTTTCCCATACATGTACCTAGGAAAAAATTTACTTGGTGGAAAATAACGATGTGCCTACAGATGGAGTTGTTTGAGTATGTAGTTAATATATTGTGTAAGCCTACAAGCGGTTGTTATAGTTTATATAAGTCCTTAAGTAAATAAAATAAATAAAATAAGTAATAATATATAAGTTTTATTGTAACAATAGTATATTTTCTATCGCCTAGATGGCGCTGTACGTCAGAGCGGTTCATTTCAGCATTGCGGTGACCAATATGCGCGCTCAATGTATAAGGTTGAAAAGTGTTTAATGTAAAAAAAGGACAAAATAAATTCAAATTTTTGCAATAAACAGTGATGGAAAATATTTTTGTTTGTGAATTGGCAAACCCCAGTAGCACCCCTCGTATTGACCTGATGCCCCTGGTGTACAGGAGTCATGATCATAAATTATCCTGCAGCCGTATTCACAATGGCTCGGAAATCGGATACGGTATCGGTATTTGTAGATCAACTCGGAAAACGGTATTCACAAGCATCGGTCACGAATCCGAAAGACAATTTTGACAGTTCGGAAGACGCTGTCAAATCTTTGGAAAATTACACGATTACTAGTTCGCTCTCGGAAAGTTATTTTGAATCCTGTTTTAGAGTTTTTATTGGAAAATAACAAATTATTTGCAATACAATGCATTTTGTACTGGCGGTGGTTAAGGGCGAAGCAAAGAGCCGATACGATATTATTTAATAGGCAAATAAGGGATACCTATGTCGATTTGATTTAACATACCGAATTTTAATAAGTATAATTAGGTTATCACTTCTCTGCGATCCGCATTGTCTAGGATTTATTTAAAGCCTTAATATCCTAGAGCCTCAATCAAAGTGCGATTCCGATGGAATTTTAAAGTAAGTAGGTACCTAATTATTACAAAAATTGAGGTATATACTAAAATGTAACCAAAAAAATTGTTATTTGAAAATCTATATTATCTTCAGTTATACAAAAATAGCGAAAGAAATAATATCGAAGAAACTGGCAATCTGCCATAAATTTTCGGAAAAGTTTTATTTGTTGTTTGATTATTTAATGTGTGTTCATAACACCAGCAACAACTTGCAAATAAATTTTTATTTTTGTAAATTATTCTTAAAGAATAAGTTTATTCTACTTATAAACAAACAAATATAATATTAAAATTTATATGATTATGCTATATACGTTCTTTATAATATTTTTTACAAATTCATGTTATCAATCAACAAAGTTGTCTTCGTAAACGCACTTCTTTTCCTCGGAAAAGCCATAGCCAATCTATCGGGGTTGTGAATAACAGTTTCCGAATCGATATATACGAATTCGCCGCTTACGAATTTCGTGTCGAATCGTTCGGTAACGGATCCGAGCCATTGTGATCCGGTTTCCTCCTTTTTGCTCTTGAACATCTTCGTTTCAACATTGTGATATGGTGTCATTGTTAAGCAATAAATGTTTTTCATTCATTCATTCATATCTCTTTCAATCGTCAAAAAGAAGGGTGTAGGAAAGTAGTAAGGAAACACAGTGTGACATGCTGGACTCTTGGTTGTGCTCTCGCGTAAGCGCCTGGGCTCCCAGGGTCCGCCAATAAAGGGGCTCTTCGTTTCTCAAACCCGGTTACTCTTTCCCGTTACTGGCAAATTAGACACCGTCCTAGAACTAACAATAGAGTCCCTTTTCGTAAATACCAAAAGCATTGATCATGGAATGAGCTCCCAGCCACAGTGTTTCCTTTTGACTATGGCATGGGATCGTTCAAGAGGTCTCTTCAGAGGCGGGCAACGCATTGGTAGCGCCCCTGGTGTTGCTGATATCCATAGGCGGCGATCACCACTTTCCATCAGATCGCCTCTTCATCTGCCGAATTACATTAAATAACATATTTTTTTTCCATTTCAGTTCTTCCTATCATCGTTCGTGCCCGCCTCGCTGGCGGCCGCCGAGGCCCGGCAGTACGCGGCCGCGCGCCGCCGGCAGGCCAACGACACCTACCGCCTGGCGGTGTTCAACCGCACCCTGGAGAACGTCGACTACGCCATGGTGGAGTTCGACCGATGCGTGTTCAGGTGACCATGCCGACACCCCCACTGGCATCCACACACACCCGACTGAGACCGCCGTATAGCCAACGACACCTACCGCCTGGCGGTGTTCAACCGCACCCTGGAGAACGTCGACTACGCCATGGTGGAGTTCGACCGATGCGTGTTCAGGTGACCATGCCGACACCCCCACTGGCATCCACACACACCCGACTGAGACCGCCGTATAGCCAACGACACCTACCGCCTGGCGGTGTTCAACCGCACCCTGGAGAACGTCGACTACGCCATGGTGGAGTTCGACCGATGCGTGTTCAGGTGACCATGCCGACACCCCCACTGGCATCCACACACACCCGACTGAGACCGCCGTATAGCCAACGACACCTACCGCCTGGCGGTGTTCAACCGCACCCTGGAGAACGTCGACTACGCCATGGTGGAGTTCGACCGATGCGTGTTCAGGTGACCATGCCGACACCCCCACTGGCATCCACACACACCCGACTGAGACCGCCGTATAGCCAACGACACCTACCGCCTGGCGGTGTTCAACCGCACCCTGGAGAACGTCGACTACGCCATGGTGGAGTTCGACCGATGCGTGTTCAGGTGACCATGCCGACACCCCCACTGGCATCCACACACACCCGACTGAGACCGCCGTATAGCCAACGACACCTACCGCCTGGCGGTGTTCAACCGCACCCTGGAGAACGTCGACTACGCCATGGTGGAGTTCGACCGATGCGTGTTCAGGTGACCATGCCGACACCCCCACTGGCATCCACACACACCCGACTGAGACCGCCGTATAGCCAACGACACCTACCGCCTGGCGGTGTTCAACCGCACCCTGGAGAACGTCGACTACGCCATGGTGGAGTTCGACCGATGCGTGTTCAGGTGACCATGCCGACACCCCCACTGGCATCCACACACACCCGACTGAGACCGCCGTATAGCCAACGACACCTACCGCCTGGCGGTGTTCAACCGCACCCTGGAGAACGTCGACTACGCCATGGTGGAGTTCGACCGATGCGTGTTCAGGTGACCATGCCGACACCCCCACTGGCATCCACACACACCCGACTGAGACCGCCGTATAGCCAACGACACCTACCGCCTGGCGGTGTTCAACCGCACCCTGGAGAACGTCGACTACGCCATGGTGGAGTTCGACCGATGCGTGTTCAGGTGACCATGCCGACACCCCCACTGGCATCCACACACACCCGACTGAGACCGCCGTATAGCCAACGACACCTACCGCCTGGCGGTGTTCAACCGCACCCTGGAGAACGTCGACTACGCCATGGTGGAGTTCGACCGATGCGTGTTCAGGTGACCATGCCGACACCCCCACTGGCATCCACACACACCCGACTGAGACCGCCGTATAGCCAACGACACCTACCGCCTGGCGGTGTTCAACCGCACCCTGGAGAACGTCGACTACGCCATGGTGGAGTTCGACCGATGCGTGTTCAGGTGACCATGCCGACACCCCCACTGGCATCCACACACACCCGACTGAGACCGCCGTATAGCCAACGACACCTACCGCCTGGCGGTGTTCAACCGCACCCTGGAGAACGTCGACTACGCCATGGTGGAGTTCGACCGATGCGTGTTCAGGTGACCATGCCGACACCCCCACTGGCATCCACACACACCCGACTGAGACCGCCGTATAGCCAACGACACCTACCGCCTGGCGGTGTTCAACCGCACCCTGGAGAACGTCGACTACGCCATGGTGGAGTTCGACCGATGCGTGTTCAGGTGACCATGCCGACACCCCCACTGGCATCCACACACACCCGACTGAGACCGCCGTATAGCCAACGACACCTACCGCCTGGCGGTGTTCAACCGCACCCTGGAGAACGTCGACTACGCCATGGTGGAGTTCGACCGATGCGTGTTCAGGTGACCATGCCGACACCCCCACTGGCATCCACACACACCCGACTGAGACCGCCGTATAGCCAACGACACCTACCGCCTGGCGGTGTTCAACCGCACCCTGGAGAACGTCGACTACGCCATGGTGGAGTTCGACCGATGCGTGTTCAGGTGACCATGCCGACACCCCCACTGGCATCCACACACACCCGACTGAGACCGCCGTATAGCCAACGACACCTACCGCCTGGCGGTGTTCAACCGCACCCTGGAGAACGTCGACTACGCCATGGTGGAGTTCGACCGATGCGTGTTCAGGTGACCATGCCGACACCCCCACTGGCATCCACACACACCCGACTGAGACCGCCGTATAGCCAACGACACCTACCGCCTGGCGGTGTTCAACCGCACCCTGGAGAACGTCGACTACGCCATGGTGGAGTTCGACCGATGCGTGTTCAGGTGACCATGCCGACACCCCCACTGGCATCCACACACACCCGACTGAGACCGCCGTATAGCCAACGACACCTACCGCCTGGCGGTGTTCAACCGCACCCTGGAGAACGTCGACTACGCCATGGTGGAGTTCGACCGATGCGTGTTCAGGTGACCATGCCGACACCCCCACTGGCATCCACACACACCCGACTGAGACCGCCGTATAGCCAACGACACCTACCGCCTGGCGGTGTTCAACCGCACCCTGGAGAACGTCGACTACGCCATGGTGGAGTTCGACCGATGCGTGTTCAGGTGACCATGCCGACACCCCCACTGGCATCCACACACACCCGACTGAGACCGCCGTATAGCCAACGACACCTACCGCCTGGCGGTGTTCAACCGCACCCTGGAGAACGTCGACTACGCCATGGTGGAGTTCGACCGATGCGTGTTCAGGTGACCATGCCGACACCCCCACTGGCATCCACACACACCCGACTGAGACCGCCGTATAGCCAACGACACCTACCGCCTGGCGGTGTTCAACCGCACCCTGGAGAACGTCGACTACGCCATGGTGGAGTTCGACCGATGCGTGTTCAGGTGACCATGCCGACACCCCCACTGGCATCCACACACACCCGACTGAGACCGCCGTATAGCCAACGACACCTACCGCCTGGCGGTGTTCAACCGCACCCTGGAGAACGTCGACTACGCCATGGTGGAGTTCGACCGATGCGTGTTCAGGTGACCATGCCGACACCCCCACTGGCATCCACACACACCCGACTGAGACCGCCGTATAGCCAACGACACCTACCGCCTGGCGGTGTTCAACCGCACCCTGGAGAACGTCGACTACGCCATGGTGGAGTTCGACCGATGCGTGTTCAGGTGACCATGCCGACACCCCCACTGGCATCCACACACACCCGACTGAGACCGCCGTATAGCCAACGACACCTACCGCCTGGCGGTGTTCAACCGCACCCTGGAGAACGTCGACTACGCCATGGTGGAGTTCGACCGATGCGTGTTCAGGTGACCATGCCGACACCCCCACTGGCATCCACACACACCCGACTGAGACCGCCGTATAGCCAACGACACCTACCGCCTGGCGGTGTTCAACCGCACCCTGGAGAACGTCGACTACGCCATGGTGGAGTTCGACCGATGCGTGTTCAGGTGACCATGCCGACACCCCCACTGGCATCCACACACACCCGACTGAGACCGCCGTATAGCCAACGACACCTACCGCCTGGCGGTGTTCAACCGCACCCTGGAGAACGTCGACTACGCCATGGTGGAGTTCGACCGATGCGTGTTCAGGTGACCATGCCGACACCCCCACTGGCATCCACACACACCCGACTGAGACCGCCGTATAGCCAACGACACCTACCGCCTGGCGGTGTTCAACCGCACCCTGGAGAACGTCGACTACGCCATGGTGGAGTTCGACCGATGCGTGTTCAGGTGACCATGCCGACACCCCCACTGGCATCCACACACACCCGACTGAGACCGCCGTATAGCCAACGACACCTACCGCCTGGCGGTGTTCAACCGCACCCTGGAGAACGTCGACTACGCCATGGTGGAGTTCGACCGATGCGTGTTCAGGTGACCATGCCGACACCCCCACTGGCATCCACACACACCCGACTGAGACCGCCGTATAGCCAACGACACCTACCGCCTGGCGGTGTTCAACCGCACCCTGGAGAACGTCGACTACGCCATGGTGGAGTTCGACCGATGCGTGTTCAGGTGACCATGCCGACACCCCCACTGGCATCCACACACACCCGACTGAGACCGCCGTATAGCCAACGACACCTACCGCCTGGCGGTGTTCAACCGCACCCTGGAGAACGTCGACTACGCCATGGTGGAGTTCGACCGATGCGTGTTCAGGTGACCATGCCGACACCCCCACTGGCATCCACACACACCCGACTGAGACCGCCGTATAGCCAACGACACCTACCGCCTGGCGGTGTTCAACCGCACCCTGGAGAACGTCGACTACGCCATGGTGGAGTTCGACCGATGCGTGTTCAGGTGACCATGCCGACACCCCCACTGGCATCCACACACACCCGACTGAGACCGCCGTATAGCCAACGACACCTACCGCCTGGCGGTGTTCAACCGCACCCTGGAGAACGTCGACTACGCCATGGTGGAGTTCGACCGATGCGTGTTCAGGTGACCATGCCGACACCCCCACTGGCATCCACACACACCCGACTGAGACCGCCGTATAGCCAACGACACCTACCGCCTGGCGGTGTTCAACCGCACCCTGGAGAACGTCGACTACGCCATGGTGGAGTTCGACCGATGCGTGTTCAGGTGACCATGCCGACACCCCCACTGGCATCCACACACACCCGACTGAGACCGCCGTATAGCCAACGACACCTACCGCCTGGCGGTGTTCAACCGCACCCTGGAGAACGTCGACTACGCCATGGTGGAGTTCGACCGATGCGTGTTCAGGTGACATGCCGACACCCACACTGCACGACCACATACTGACACATACACGGTCCAAATTCACATGCACTTTACAAAGTTTTATGCACATGCGTCTAATGTTGAATTTAGGCGCAAAATGCACGATTCCCCGGATGTCCATTTCGCGGATTACTCAATTAACAAAATGTTCAAACGAAGTATTTTTGCCTTAGTCTCTCAGTCTACAATTTGGACATTCTGCAAATTGGGCAATTGGATATTTTGCGCCTAAACGAGGGGCCTTTTGCGACTAGGGTGGGCGACCATTATCGAAACAGCCATGTAAACCCAACATTTCCGTTCCAGGGACATGCTGATGCTGCACGCGCGCTTCCGCAACTGCTCGTTTCTGAACGTGCAGTTCCTGAACGTTCGCACCTCCTACACAACGTTCGAGGGTTGCACCTTCATCAATAACACGTGAGTAGTATTGCCGTACAAATTTAAAATGCAGTGAGTGCCTCTTTTCACTTTTGGGTTTATTCTATTTTCAGAATCCAGGAAACGAAATCTACTCGAATCAGAGACCCGTTTTTTGATACCTATTCTGTTCTTTTTGTCAAAACAAAATTTGTTACAAAAAAACAAAAATCTGTACTGCAAACACGTTTTTCTCAAAATTGGATAAATGCACTCATTGCATTTTAATTTTGTACGGCAGAGTAGGACCAAGGACTATGCTCAGCGAAGTATGAAAATGAAAAATATTTATTTGTTTTTAACAATTCCCTTAAAACTACTGTGATTGGAGTCTTCTTGCAAGCTGAGTAGACTGTGTTAGAAGACTCCGCTCCGAAATAGTTTCCACGAAAATTATTTCGACATTTAAAAAAATATAAATATTACCGCTGTACGCTGAAAATATACCTAGGAAGAGAAATAACGTTTATATAGGCTTTAAATGAAATAAAACTTTCACCTGATATTGCCGAGCTTTACCAAATAGGCCAATTCATTATCATCATCATCTTGACGTTATGTCCCGGTTGCGCCCCCTTGCGGCACGCGAGGGCCTAGGGTCCGCCAGGCCGAATGACACACGATAATTTACTAACTTCAGACTTTCGACATGCTTTCGTCTTGTTCAAGGTCGAAAATATGGTGGAATTATGATTGTGTTGGCCGAAAACGAAAAGGAAACTGTAGGCGTGCTAGACGAAATTTATTTTTAGAAACAAGTAGTGCTTATTGTGTATTTTTTTTAATATTTAACACTTTGTGTTGTCACTTCCTGACGGAACTCCATTATTATGAATTAAATAACTTTTTGTATAATAAAGTGGAACTAGTGTACATCGTATATATTTTTTTGTAATATATTTAAGCTTGTATCTGTATCTGTTTACAACAAACGCTCAAACAAACACCAAAATCCGTTCTCTCACCATCAACCTACCATCTAACGCGCCCCCCTGTCCCCCCTAGCATGGTGGACGCGGACATAACCCCCGGCGCGGAGATGGACCCCTGGTGCGTGGTCCGCGGGACCACCGCCCGGGGGATGCTGGCCGCCTGCCCCACGCGGCCGGACCTCGCTTATCAGCTGGGGCCTTTGCAGCAGCAACAGGTAACACCTACCCACGAATGCACATAGCTACTCACGAATACACAACCTATCCACCAGCACACAACTTCTATTAAACACACAGCTGCCAACCAATACATACAGCTACCCACTAATACATACACCTACCCACGAATACTCACCTACCCACCATTGACACACAGTTACCCACCAACATACAGTTACCCATCACAGCCCATAACAGTCCACTGCAGAACTTAGGGCCTCTCCCACAAAAAGGGAGGTTATTGCCATAATCTCCACGCTTGGCAGGCGGATTGGAGATCGCAGTGTTATAACATAACAATGGAAAATGCTGCTGCCCATTTCCCAGTCTACGGAGGCGCTTAGATCTTTTGCCTCGAAAACATTAGTCGCCTTGTACGACCCACGAGTGTAAGAGGTTGGTGCTATTCTACTCTGCCGGACACCACACAGCTGCTTACCAATCCATACAGCTACCCACCTACACACAGCTACCTACCAATACACACAGCTACCCACCTATCCACAGCTACCTACCAATACACACATCTACCCACCTATCCACAGCTACCTACCAATACACACATCTACCCACCTATCCACAGCTACCTACCAATACACACAGCTACCCACCTACATACAGCTACCCACGGTACACATACCTACCCACGGATACACATATCTACCCACGAATACACACTCTGCCCCCACCCGCCTCGACCTCGCCTACCAGCTGGGGCCGTTACAACAGCAACAGGTATTAAGCGGAGACAGATACACAGACAGACTGACACGCCCACTACAAACACACATCTACAAAGGAATACACGCACCTATCCACGAATATACATAGTAATACATACCCATCCACGAATTCACACACCTCCCCATGAAAACACGCGGAACGCCTGCTCCGCCCGCCCCGACCTCGACTGCCCCGGAAAAGAGAGAAAGAGTGAAGGAAGCTCGAAAGAAATATCAATATATTTTATACTCAAACATTATTTTATCTGGCCCGGCATTTGGCCGCCATCTCATCTTGTGGTAAGTGACGATGCGGCCGAAGATACGATAGGATTATAAGATACTAAGAAAAGATAAGATAGAGAAAAAAAATTGTTTTTTTTTACTTCATTGTTACGTGGAAATGTGTTGTGTTGTATCAACAATAAGCCACTTCTCTGATTTTTAAATTGTTTCTCTCTCTCTCTCTTTTCTTCTTTATTTCAATATGAGCATCGAGTCCCGGTTGTTCTCTCTCACGACGGCCCGAAGTCCGCCTTGACGTGATCCAGAATTTGGCAAATCAAGTAATTACAGTGATGCGACTGCAACCTGACCTCCGTGATTCTGCTACACATTCAGTTGTCTGAATGTGCAGGTTTCACGATATAGACTGCAGATTGATTATTTTATTATATTGAACTTGAACCCTATGCATATTAGGCTATGGAACATAGAGATCCCAGTGACAGGAAAACAACAGAGAACGCTACTACTAAATTTCTGGCTACTGAAATGGAGTGCCTCCAAATAATTAGTCACGTCATACGATACCGTTATGGAACGGGTAGGCGTTATGCTCTACTGTACCTACACTACACGCCAGTAGATACCTGTGCCTATCCTATCTAATATAATATACTAGATTTAGGTATTTTACGAAATTATTTAACCACTGGAAATTATAAAATAAATCAATAAATCACACAGATCATCTAGCCCTAAAGTCATCTAGCCAGGCCAGGAGTCGAACCTGGGATCTCATGTAAATCAACTGAATATCAGGTAGTCAAGGTTGTCGTTATTTTCCAATTGAGACGGAGAGAGACAGACAACCTCTTTCTTCCTCAGTTTTTTTGTATATTTAGAATCTCAAAAATTTCGTGTAGCAAAATTCATGATATGATTGGAAATTACGCTACCGACAAAATTTAGGAAATAAAATAAAACGGGAATAGAAGCTACGGGTAAATAAGGAATTGGCAAAATACTACACTGGGAAAATATGGGATCCATTCCCACAAATGACACCAACAAAAACTGATTTTCGGCCACACACCACCACTAACCACTTTCAACCGACTGAGGTGGCGTACAAATGCCTGGCTAGTAATTATCTTACAGTTTTAATATTATTTCAGATATACGTAACGCAAGCGGTGATACTGGCGGGGTTGCTCGCGTGGCTGCCGGAGAAAACGCGACCTTTAAGTAAGTGAATAAAATCTCATTTACGTTGGCATCAGTTGGACCATACGTCCGCGTGCCTCCTTAGACAATAAAAAAATCGTCCCATGTTGTGGCGTCCAACATTTCGAATGACTTCGACCCAGTCATATCATAAAAAAATTTATGGGGGGTTATCAACTATTCCCAGACAGAAGCCGGGATTGGCCGCTACTATGATTTGTCCTCTCCCAATGCTGATTATTATTAACAATTGATTTATTTGGCAAAAACACATTCAGCTACATCATATTTATATTTATATCAAGCGAAGTCAGCCATTTAATTGCGAAGGCCTTATTAAGATGACTTCTTTTTCCATCCCATCCTGCGCTCTTCTCTCACCTAGCGTGTAGCGGAGGCATCGTATCTGCTGACCACAGTAATATTTTGAGTGGACCCCCATATAGTCACACAATTTTTAATTAGGGGGTGTACTTGTGGGGCGGATCACAGCGTTCTCTAGATAGGGTTGGATGTAACGAAAATACAAACATCTCTGATGGACATACATGGAGTTGGTAAAACATTATGTTTTTTGAACAGAGGTTTGCAAATATCGTCAATTATATATATATATTAAGGTGATATCTCCCCACCCCAGCGGCCTCCTAGCCCTGCTATCGGCCACGCTATGGGTGTAGATAGATATATACACCTACACCCACAGTATATACTGCTATGGGCTGGGATGATGATGATGATAAAGGCTGACTTCTCCCCTCCCAGCTGGCCTCTGTGCCCTCCTAGCCCTGCTCTCGGCCACGCTATGGGTGTAGATAGATATATACACCTACACCCACAGTATATACTGTGATGATGATGATGATAAAGGCTGACTTCTCCCCTCCCAGCGGGCCTCTGTGCCCTCTTAGCACTGCTATCGCCAACACTCTGGCTCCTCCACGGCCGAGCCTTGGTAGCAGCGGAGGCGGCGTACCGGCTTCTGACTACGCTGATATTCCTGAGGATCGCCAGCGGGGTTATTGACACTTATGCAGTTAATTTGAGGTGAGTGCCATAGATTTAGATGATAATATATTGTGATATAATTAAAGCAGACAATGTTAACAAATACGCATGATTGTAATTTTTTTTGTTTATTCTTGTTATTAAATCTTTGTAGAATACATTTCAATGTTACATCTAAAACAAGAAAAAGGAAAATAATAATAAATAATTTCCCTGAACTAGGATACCCTGTGTTTCAGGTGAGAGATAATAAAACTTAACTTAACAATAGGTAGAACAATTTTGTATACATCTGAGAATAATCACAAACCATGTATTACTATTAATAAGTACATCGATATTTTAAATATAAATTATATTAGAAATCTTAAAAATTTAAAATTTTAACAAAGAAATTTTTAGATATAAATTATTTTAGGAAAAGTTACTTATAACTATTTTAGTTTGAAATCTCAGTCACTTCAACTTACACAAGTTCTGTCGTTCGTACATATACTTAGATATATTACAGTTTAAATTAGATTTAGGTTTATTTAAGTACTCACAGAATGCTCCATGGGGTGGAGATTTGGGGAATCGTTGCTTTGGCAGCGGAGGGACATTTGCCTTTTTGCTGCCAGAGCAACGTGTTACAGAGGTACGCATTGGCGATACCCCTGGTGTTGCTAATGTCTATAGGCAGCGGTGCCCACTTTCCAGCAGGTGGCCCGCTTGCCCGTTTGCTTGCCGTCTAACATAAAAAAACTTACTTTTAATATCATACTATCATACGTAAAAGTTCCAAGTCTAAAAAAGTCCAAATAAAAGTGACTAAGGCAACCGACGTAGCCCTAATGATTGCCAGACTGAAGTGTCAGTGGGCAGGGACACAGCTCGAAGAACAGATGGCCGATGGGGCAGAAAATGTAACGCCAAGATAATTATTTTGTATGGATAGGCTGGAGTGTCGGGTCGGCCGTGAGTTTGTTTGCCAATCCAAGTTGAATGGATCCTGTCCAAATTCTGGATCGTATAAAAATCCACGGATCCGGACAGATCCAGATCTAATATTGCATACCTTTTTTTATTATTATCGCGTTATCTTTACTATGATCTGTCTATTTTGGAAGACATTTAGTAGTAGTTTTGGTGTAAAAATTGTGTGTATGAAGAAAAAAAAATCTTTGAACTTATCGTCATTGAGATAATTTCACATAATTTAGTGGTTTAATCCTGCACTATTGTTTCTGCTAACACTTTCATAGTTTTCACTAAAATATTGAACAATTATCGTAAACAGCACTTTCGCCCTGTTGACACTTTTGACATCGCCATTTGATTCGTACATAAAATGGCGAGTGAAATTGTCAATTGCATAATTGATGTAAAGTCTCTGTAGAACTTGATTTGCAAGTGAAAATATAAGTGTCTAACCGTCATCGCTGAAATTGTCACTTTATCTACAGGTTTATGGATTTCTGTTTGGATCTCGCACATATCCTGATCTAAGATCCATCCGTGGGATTGCAAATCACTACACGCTACAGTAAATTGTCATTCCGTGGTCCCCCAGATGCATGGCCCTCGGGCTGATTCTATCGGTGATGTTTGCTGGCGGCGCCCTGGCGCGGGGGTTCGGAGTGGCGGCGGTCCCCTCGCCCGCAGCGGCCGCGGTCACCGCGGCGCTGGCCTCGGCGGCTGCGGCGATCGCCTTCAGAGTCAGATAGGTATGGTTGACACGTACACACACACACACGCGCGCGCGCGCACACACACACGCACACATACACAAGAGTTAATTTTGTTTATCACTATAATACACCGCGACTGCCGCCATCGCTTTCAGAGTCAGATAGGTATAATTGACAGATGGCCAGAGCCTTTTTCTCAGCCCTTTTTAAGGGGGCCTGTATGGGACTCCTAACAGTCGCCGGTATACCCACTAAATTCAGCTCCTGAAATGTGTCATGAGAGCAGCTGAAGCCTTGTCGTCCACCACACATGTACTACAGCCTACAACATCCTATATAGCCAATACGTATTGCCATAAGGATTGACTGCTGTCACCACTAAAAGCCTAAAACCTTAATGATCGACACACACGCGACACACTTCAATGTATGTGAGGAATATTACAGCTATTATGTATAACTGCTTACCACTAGCAGAGCAGGTAACGTGGATAGGATTAAGCGTCAAGATAGCTCTCAGGATTAGATAGCTACAGGGGAGATAAAAAATAGCGTAAGTCTTATTTCAGACCCTAATCTAGATACCGACCGAATTTCATCTAAATTCATTCATCCGTTAAGGGGTGAAGAGGTACCTAACAAACATACGACACACATACAACAGTGGACTGTTTTAGCTTGTTGACGTGACGTAATGATGTGAGACGACATCGGGTAACTTTTTCTTGAGATAATATCCGTCCTTTGAATGTTTTTTGTCATTTCCTATTAAAATATATAACAAATGAAATTTAAAGAAATTAATTTCTCATTTTCAAATCCGACAAATTCTATACCTATATTTTTTCTTTTCTTTTCAGATTTGAAACATGATGTTGCGTCTGAAATCCGCCGTCGATTCACCCGAAGAAAAGCGTTTTCTATTTATTCCATGTACGTGTAAACAAAGCAATCGACAACTTGAGCATTATTAGGTATCTACTGACTTTTTCTCTCAAACAAATTTTAATAACGTTCAAAAGTCGTATAAATTAATGAGTCGTGATATAGAGGTTAGCAGAGCATTGGCGATACTCTTGGTGTTGCTAATGTCTATAGGCAGCGGTGACCACTTTCCATCAGGTGGCCCGATTGCCTGTTTGCCAACAGTATGATAAAAAAAAACTGAAGTAGTGGCTTTTAGAAATAATGTGGTTTTCAAATTACAGCTTGATCTTGTCTTATACATTTGAATAGACGCAAGAAAAGCACATCACTAAAAAAGTACCAAAAATGTAGAAAGTACCGGCAAAAAATTTAAAATTGGTTAGGTTGATATAATGCTTTCTACATTTGAATTGCCTCAGCCACGCTATACGACGAGAGTGCTGATTGATGATTGATGCTTGAAAATGTAGAATTCGATTGCAATAAGCTAGATTTTCAGGTATCAAGAACAATTCTGAGGAAAACAAATTTGAATTGTGTGTGTCGAAATTGCCACCATAACTTAGTTGGCCGACACTTTCAAATTTTAGTACTTATTTGTATGGGCCAGTGAATACTTTGATACTTTACTGTTGCTACTAAAAATCATGAGAAGAATAAGGGTTATCGCGATTCAAAAATCCAACAGATGGCGCCAGTGAGAAGTAAGGGCCGTTGTCAAAATACTGCCGTGCTATTGGACAGAAACAATTGCTGTCAAATGACAACCACCAATGACAGGGCTTTATTTTAACAGCGGACCTCACGCCTCAGTACCGCTCTTTGGAGGATTTTTTAATCACGATAGCCCTCATTAAACTTGCGCGAACTTTAGTATAAACATACTATACTTCATGTGCTCGCCGTAACAGGGATATATATTTTACGAAATATTTTACAGCGCCATCTAGCGCTGGCAACTGAGTTACCGGAGTTGTCAAAAGACATGAATACAGGGCGATTTTCTAAATCCTTGAAATTTTATTTAAATTGCCGTTTCACATTGAAATCGGCTAAATCTTGCCATGTGGAAAAATTATACCAAAGCGGAAAACGACTGATCGTAACATGATACTCATATTCTTGTCAAATTTAAATTCCTACTAATATTTTTCAACTACGGAAAGGGTTCTTACTAATATTTTTTTACTACGTAAAATTCCTGTTTTATTTGTCTGGATTATGTCTGTGTTTCTTGGGTTTTGTTGGAATGGAGGTAGGTATTAAAAAAACTTTAGAAGTTTTTCGACTACCCACCAATGTATTGATGAATAATATTTGATAATATTATTGGGCAAATCAAGATGGGTGGAGTCGAATATTTTAAAGCGAGAAAATCTTAGAAAAATACCAATAAACTTTATTACAGGTTTAAAAAATAAAATCAAAGTGACATGATATTATACTCTAACTACATAATGTATTTCTTACTTTTGCTTAGGTAGTTACACTATCCGTTTCATAATTTTATGGGTAACTTTCACCAGAAATACTTTTTTTACGAAAAGTTAAGGAAAGATTTACAAAAGATTCCACAATATATATTAACTTAAATACTGACATATGGACATGATATGATGTGGACTATGTTTCTGCGACAGGTGTCGCTAAATATGTATCATACAGACTTATATAATTATTATAATAATTTACCATCAAAAAGATAATTGTCAAAATAAAATATCATTCCCAAACTGAGACATTACTGATGACGTAATAAATTATTATCACTAATTATAATTTAATTAATTATAGTATTGGATATAATGTATATCTATTAATTAATATTAAATACAATGCAATTCGTATTTTATATAGTAGATGTATATAAATTGTATTTTGTAAAATGCGGTAAATGTGAATGAAGTTTTCTCTAATATTCATGTCTAAATGTAAATATCGATTAATGAATTTATCATTTTAGTGACCTCTATAACGAAATTTACTAAATAATTATTTCTATTATTAACGACATAATGTCGAACAAAAACGCAATAAGCAATTTTAGTTAGCAGTTGTGGTATTTTTTTTTTAAACTTGTGTCTAATTAATCATTAGTGTAGTGTGATATCATTATTTATAGAGTTACTTGTGTCAACTATAACAATGTTTCAATTTTTTTTATTCTAGTACAGGATCAACAGATCAGTAAGTCTGAACATATCTTTAGCGTCGTTTAGTCAACTAATGCTTAATTTGGGAAATGGGTACCTGCGCTGGAGAGGTGAATTCGTACGGGAAATATCTCATTGACTTTGCGCTTATTACATTGGACTAAATTCAGAAGCAAAAATCGTGAGAGCAAATCAGAGTGGAATGTGTAGCGACATATATCGCTCCTATAGGGAAACGCAACAATACTCACATTACGTTTTTGCACATAGAATAAGGTGAATTTTTGTGTTACTTAAATTATGTTACGCGTCGTTTCGCTTCTCAAAAGGCGTGATACAAAAATTGATCTTATTTTATGAGCAATAAATTCCACTCTGATTTTCTCTCACGCTTTCGCTTCTGAATTTAGGCGACTGAATAAGCGCATTATTCAACAGCCATTTTGATAATCAGAATTAGGTACATAACATTTTTAAGAGTTGATATTTCACCATTTCCAATGTTGGTAGCCATCTTGCGTGGCATTCGTCGACGAAAAGATTAAAATTGAGAATGAAGTAAAAAAACGGTTGTAATTGTTACTCTATTTATAGAATAATCGATATTATGATAGAGGTATTGTACACGTTATTGGGTGACAGATCTCTGGTTGTGTCATATTTTTAGTTGAAATCGAAAAAATTGGAGATAGAGGCATAGAAGGAGCCTACTCACAGCTGAAGTCACAATCTATATTTTGCTTCTTTTTTCATGGTGCATATAACGTGTCCAAAAGGGACGGCTATAAGTTGTCAAATACCCCTCCATAACCACTGCTGTTGTCAAATTTGGTGGCGTTGATCATCTTAATGTAATGTGTGTATTGTGTTTCTGCCGGTGAGTAAGGTTTCCAGTGCTCCATGGGGTGGGGATTTGGGGAACCGTGGCTTTGGCAGTGGAGTGGCATTTGCCTTTTTGCTGCCAGAGCAACGTGTTATAGAGGTGGGCAACGCATTAGCGATACTCTTGGTGTTGCTAATGTCAATAGGCAGTGGTGACCATTTTCCATCAGGCGGCCCGCTTGCCTGTTTGCCTACCGTATGACTTAAAAAAAAATGTACTAGCTGTTTGTATGACATTGAGTCATTTGTATGGAGTTGTGACATGTTGACAGTGTACATTCTCTATAGGTCGAGGCTCCATCTGTGCTCTATGTCCAATATCTTTGGTTAAAATAAAGCTATCGCGACACAGTTTTTTTAAAATGGCGGACGTTTTACCTATCAGCGCCATACATAACTGTTTTGCCCGAAAATTAATATTGTTTTTGGTTATTCTTGCCCTAAATTTGTTAGAGATGGAATATCCTGGCGAGTGCTATTGACATTTATTCAATATTAATTTTATTACTAGTAAGAGGTTTCTTAATGGGCAATATTATTACTGCAATATGTGGCTTTGTGTGGTTTATGGGTCCGACTCGTAAGCGAGAGGTTCCAGGTTCGAACCCCAGCGCCGTCATGTACCATTGACTCTTTTCTGAGTTATCATCCAAGTTACATAGGTATTACAAATTTCAGCTCAATCGGATGCCGACAAATGGTCGAAATTTGTTTGCAAATTTTGATTGCAAATTTACAAACATTTATGTAAAAAAAGGCTGGCATTTATTGCAGTAAAAGTATTGCCCGATTTTAAAGCCTCTATAGAGTAATTTTAGATGCCATAATTTTCATATAAGTAGCCATAAAACTCGAAAGGTGGATTTGAATCAGGTATTTTTCAATTAGACCATTCCATGTGGAGACTAATTATTTTATAATTAATTAGCAATGTTATTTTTTAACGAAGTAGGCTAGTATTTTAGTGGTTTCCATCTTTCAAAATACATTTTACCCTTCGACTGCTTTTAAATATAAATATTACCTATATAGTTATTTTCTAAGACCCATATCCTATATAGACTTATTTAGGAAAAATTTAATCAACACTTATTTTATATAGAGAAATATTTGTGTGAGAATATTATTTTAGTTATCGAGTCGGATATTTGAAGATTTATTTGTGTGATACGTATGTGTAATATGGCCACCAAAAGATAAACTTCTATTATCTTTTGGTGGCACAGAAATTAAAATAATATTAGTAAATAGAAATGCCATGTGGGGCGTCCGAGTATTGAGAACGCTTGTCGCCACCTCGGCCACTACTGCGCATAACGATACTACTGCGCAATAACTCTCAGGTGTCAGATAGTATGCCGCATGACTTCTATTGACTTTTATTTTTGTGTTTGGTTCTCATGTTACCCATAGGTATTCTACAAGTTGTTTTTTCGTGAAATAGCTTTAAAGCCACGGTTTATGCACATATTACATTCGTCTAAATTCAGAAACAAAGCGGGAGAGCAAATAAATGTGGAATGTATTGCTTACAGAATAAGGTCCATTTTTGTATCACTTATATTATGTAACGTGTCACTCTGCTTTTCAAGAGGGGTGATACAAAAATTGACCTTATTTTCTGGGCAATACATTTCCACTTTTATTTGCTCTCATGCTTTTTGCTCTTGAATTCAGCCGACTGGATTTAGTCAAATGTAATAAACGCATTAGCCAGAACAGAGTAAAAATTCACGATGTATGGAGCTAAAAGGATAAAGATATAGAAATTAGAACCTTACTCGATATTTGTTTAAGCTTGAAAATTCCTATTTCAAAATACTCTTCTATAAAAATCAGTTTGATGAAAACTAGATTTCCTTTATATTAAACTTGTAACCCTAGTCACTTGGCGCCTATCTACTTCACTTCAATATAAATAATTATACACACTCTTTAGTAAATACACTGCTATGTAAAAATGTGCCGAAATTATTATGTAGGTGTTATATAATTCCTATAGACAACGGGATGTTATATTTTGTATAGGAAACGAATACACGGATAATTGTATGTATTTTTGCATTTTTAACTTACATTCGGTTGTTAAAAACATATCTTGTAGGGGCAAGAGAGATAAGTAATATTATTAAATGTAATTTGGTATTCATGCTCTGGGAAGCGAGTAAATTTGAAAGCAGAATGTGGATGTAATATTTTTGTGATTAAATAGTTTTTCAACCACATTAATCAGATGTCGCTACTGTGGCGTAAGTTTTGCTGTCACAATACTGCCGCTCTATTGGACAGAGACACAACTGCTGTACGTTGCTCTATTTTTTAATCACTCGCATCGATTTAAGCGGTTTTCGATTTTGAATTTCGACATGAAAAATTTAAATTTTTTAAAATCACTGGCAATTTCGAAAGAGTACGATTTAAAAATAGGAAAAATGAGCATCATTCATCAATATATTGAATTTTTCGAACGAGGCAAGCGATTTAAAAATATAGCACCAGCCACCGCACCGTACCAGCCAATGACAGGGCTTTGTTTTGACATCAGACCTCACGCCTTAGGAGCGCCATCTGGTGGATTGATCTGGGGGTCTAAAAAGGCCACATTAGCGTTTCATATTATTTTTCATATTAGAGCGCCACAAACTAATCTGATCCGGTGGCCATTACTGGAACTACGTGACGCCATTTTGAATTGTCATGTCAATGTCAACAAAAGCGACCCTGCTGTTAAGTTTGTGAAAAATTAATATGAATCATATTATGAAAAGCTGATGTGGCCTTTTTAGACCCCCTGGTCGCGAAAAACTGTTTTATTTTTTCTAATAGAAGCAAGTAGATCTTTCTTCGATATTATAGTAATAAACAATATGTTTTAACCAACGATATTTGCCATTCTTTTTGTTTTAAATAATTAAAATAGGTAACGAATTGTGAGCCATTTAGGTTGTACTACATCACAACTAAATAATAAGTAATTTAATCAATTAGAAAAAAATTCATTACTTTTCATTGATTTTTTTTCTGTGTTATCCTACCTAAATTAATTAGACCACATTATTAATTAAAAAATAAAAAACACCAGTTTCGATATCCCTTTGTGATTGGCCGATGGTGCCGCCATTTTGTATTTTATTCGCATCCGATTGGAGATCTGTAGTCGGTTTTTTCAAATAATGATTGTGATATAGTACCACCAGGTTAGTTAAGAAGTAGACTGATATGTATTTGGTATTTGAATAGTGTAATTGCAAAGCGGTGGATGAATAAAGATGTTAACATTTGCAATATCAGATTGGGTTTTATTTGAAAACTAGCGACCTTAACAAATTATACACTTTTCCTCATAAATTAGAATAAAAAATATTTATTTACACAAACAGAAACACCGCAACATGAAAAATTGGAAAACACGACATTTTGTAACACAGAAAAAAAGATAAAGTGCACTATAATTAACAAAAAGCACATAGGAGCAGAAATTACTCTTGCCATTGGTGAAAACCGTTTAGTATATTTTAGTTTGTTGCGAAAAGACAGACGCGGCGTGGAACTTTGTTTTATAATATGTAGTAATACTTATGAAGTTCAGTTACCAAAACGCTGAATAAAAAATGGCTAAGGACAGAACCCTGGTGAACACCTACGGTAATCGGGAAGGGATTAATTACCCTACGGTGGCTTTGACAACGGCCCCAGTTTTGACGTACATGTCCTTCCATTCCATCATGTGTCCTGGAGTCCTGGAGGACAAATGAAGAATAAATTGAATTGAAATTCAAGGTAGATTGGTCCCCATGGAGCTGCTACCCGGCCTGAAGCCGTATTGGCATTCCAACAGGGAGTTTCCTGCCGGAGATTTTGATCTATAATGCGTTCTAATATGTGGGTACTGTAGTAGGGTTCATCATATCAGCCGAAAGACGCCCACTGCTGGGCATAGGCCTTCCCCAGAGATCTCCACAAATGCCGGTGCTGTGCCTTCCGCATCCAGCTGGTACCTGCGATCTTTACCAGATCATCGGTCCACCTTGTGGGAGGCCTACCCACGCTGCGTCTTCTGATAGTAGGGTTCGAACTCATCTATTTCCAAAATTTCGCGAGATGGCGCCACTGAGACGTGAGGTCTGATGTCCAAATACTGCACACGCTATTGGATGGACAAAACAGCTGTAAACGACGGATTGATTCTAGCCAATGACAGGGCTTTATTTTGACAATAGACCACACGACTCAGTAGCGCCACCTGCATGCGTAGCATGACAACCTTTGTCGCACGCGAGAGAGCGAGATAACTCTAGCTATCTCTTTCGATTTGCGTTGGAGTAAGCGAGATAGAAAGTTTGTATCTCGGACGACAAAGTCCGTAATGCTACGGGTGCAGGTGCATTTTGAAATCGCGAATACCCTCAACTTGTAATAGAATAAAACAGAAAATAATTTCAACAATTTATTTAAATTCTACAAATAATATATTAACTAAATTCCCAAGGAAAAAGTAAATATCAGACAAGTTATGCTTATATTTAGTTCCATGATTTTTCAGAATCTTATAAATTAATTCATGATTTTCCGCAATCTTATATAAAATTATAAACAAAGTCCAACCAAACAATAAAATAGTTTAAATCGTTCACAAAGCACATTTTTACTTATCCAATGATTTACTTCATAGGGAGTGTACATAGGTATATGTACAGATTGTTTGAGCGAATGGTGGGCCACGAATAACCTTCACATTTTTTTATATACTAGAGTTTTACAAATTAGAGCAATGTAATATTTTTTTGACAGTTGTTCACTGAGATAGCCAATAGCCCCGCTGATGGGCCTAGGCCGCCCATAGACACCCACAACACCTTTGATATCCAGCAGTGGATGTCCACAGCCCGATATGATGATGATGATGGATCGTCAGTAGCGCACCACCCGCCCCCTACAGGCCTTCGCCCCTTATTCAGTGACCCAGTAGAACCGAGAGCTGAATCTGGCTGGCTTCCTCTCCGCGTCGGGCGGCAATGCGGGCGTCGCGTCCGGGTACTCCGCCTTGGGCTCCTCCAAAGGTTTTGGCCTGTGGGTGTCGGAAGTTGGTTAGATTTTATTGCACAATAAGTTAATTAGCGAGTAGGCTTCAAAACCACATCAAATTCCTTTGCGTGGTTTTCACGCATAGTAGGAGTTCGCGTAGGAGCGTTGGTGGCCGAGTGGTTGAGGCATCCGAATCGTAAGTGAGAGGTATTAGGTTCGAATCCCACTGCAGCCATATTAGCCACAGATACCAACGACTTGTTTCTGAATTACCTTCAAGAAAAGATTGGTCGAGTGGTTGATGTCAAACAAACTGTCTCTACTTGATTTAAAATGACTTTCAACACTGTGTGATATAGACACATCAGCAACAATGCTACTCGTCTATAACCTAAATAAATAAATTAGTAGAATTCTAACCGACGCTCTTACAGTATGAGAAAACATCGTGCTCGAGAGCATAACCGGGACATTAACGCCAAGATGATGATGAGATATCTGAAGATATGGAACATGGAACACACTCATCAATCACTTTACACTAGATGTTTTGAAAAGTATATCATTGGGTAGCGCGTACTACCTGGGTTTTGGCTGAAAATCAGTGTGTTACTCTGCTAGGTGACATCGTGCTGAGCCATGACCCTTTTGTGTTGCTGCAGCACACATACGGCTTATATGTATATTAATTGGTATTTTTGGTAAAAGTTGACTTTTCTATTCCATTCTATTCGATCACACAATAATAAACTAGCGACCTGCCACGGCTTCGTACCGGTGTTCGTAATTTTCTCTACTAATCTTCCGGAAGAAACTGTCTAAATGATAGTGAAAACTGCTCATTGCTTACATTCCACATTCACAAGAACACTGGACGTCTGTAACAACGATTCTCGTATAGTGAACCCAGTACCCACCTGTTGGTCTGGTGGACCCGTGGCTCGGTGAAGTATCCGAAGCTAGGGCGCTCCATCTGCAGCTTGTCCAGCATGCACTTGTCGTAGACGCCCTGGGTCTTGCGGCATCTGCAAAATCGCGATGCGTTTAGGTTATTGGTTCAAGTGCGGAAAAATCCCCTGTGTACTCTGCCTGGCAGTGTAAGGCGCAGTGCGGCTCTGCCTAGCATTGCCGGAAGGCGCCCAGCTTTGCCTGGCATTGCCGGAAGGCGTCCAGCTTTCCCTAGCATTGTCGGAAGCAATCCGGCTCTGCCAGCCATTGTCGGAAGGCCTCTGACTATGCCGGTCATTACCGGGCCTCTGTTTGTTACCATCGGGCGTGCTCGGGCTCTGCCTAGCATTGTCGAAAGCAGGCTGGCTCTGCCGGTCGTTATCGGAAGGTCTCCGCCTCTGCTTGGCATTATCGGAAGGCATCTGGCTCTGCCTGGTATTACCGGAAGAAGTCCGACTCCGCCTAGCATTATCGGAAGCAGTCCGGCTCTATCTGGCATTTTCGGAAGGAGTCTGGCTGTGCCCAGCATTACCGGTAGGCGTCTAGCTCTGCTTGGCATTGACGAAAGCGGTCCGGCTCTGCCAGACATTATCGGAAGCGCTCGGGTTCTGCCGGGCATTATCGGAAGCAATCCGGCTCTACTGGGCAATGTCGAAAGGCGTCTTCTGGCTTTGTCTGGCATTGTCGGAAGCAGTCCGGTTCTGCCTAGCATTGCTAAAAGGCATCTGGCTCTTCCTAGCGATGTAGGAAGCAATCCGACTCTGTCGGGCATTATCGGAAGCGCTAGGGCTCTACCTAGCATTGTCAAAGGCGTTTTGCACAAGGCTTGGCTTTATTGCGGGAGCTTGCTCTTTTTCGATATGCATTCGAGAAAGTGAGGCACAGTTTTTTATCGCGCGCGATAAAGGCCGTAATGATACACAGACTGGGGTGAGTGTGGTCCAGCTCTGGGGTAACCGCCCAAAAAATAAAGGCTCCGCCAAGGACACTAAGACTGAATGAATTTGGCAATCTATGACAGTATTTATTTATTTATTATTTCTCAGTGCATAATGACAATTTTAATACCTCGAGTCCAAGCATGTGCCTAAAAACCGTATAAGCCAAATGGTATTTAAACATAGAAGCCCAAATAGGCCAGTATATTTTATTGTTTTTATTCTGATCACTATAAGAATTTTTAGTTAAACCATCGCCATAGGAAAGGGGTCCCTCCAAGAGTTCTGCAAGCGTCCAAAGAGACTGCTGAATTTTAGAGCGAGCTAGGCTGACTAAATTAGCATGGCTTAACTACATACAAGGACCAATTATAGTCAATTGAATCATTGCATAATGAAGACATCTGCCTGTTTACAAGAAGATAGTTACTACTAAATGGACGTCATTATTATTCCTGTTTGGATCCCTGGATGTTTATTACCAGGTGGTAGGACTGTGTCAAGCCTGAGGAGTCCGCCTGAGTGAGTACTACCGCTTTATCTATTTCTGCCACCAAGCAGCAATGCTTGCATTGTTGTGTTCCAATCAAATCAAATCAAATAATTTTTATTCAGTTTAGGTCTTACAACACTTATGAATGTCAATATACATACAATCAATATAAATAGTATTATACAATGGCATCGTTGACTCGAGCTAGTCACTTGAGTGGTATCATGCAGCAAAAAAAAAAAAAAATACTCCTAGCGTGGACTGGAACGTACCAGGTACCACTTGTCATGGTCATTGGCCAGTGTGACCCGACCATATACAGTTCATGGTCTATGGACCCGACTGTGGTTCTGTCACTGTCCAATGTCACTTTGATTGACGGTTCCGGTTTGAAGGATAAAGTATGCCAGCGAAATTACAGGCATGAGGCATTTCATCTTAGTCCTCACAATGACAATGCACCTGCAGTTCTGCATTTTTTACTCTGCAACCTAAATGCTTGGATCGTAGATGTTATGGGCGACAGTGACCGCTTACCATCAGATTGGCTCTCTGCTTGTCTGTCCCTACATAGCGTTAAAAAAATCTAGATCAAGTCTACACACTCACTATCAGGCACCAGTTATTTCTTTACCATACACAAAATCATTTTAATTTCTGAGAAAATGAAAGAAAATATTTTTAGAAATAACCAACCAAGCAACTATCAATGCAGTTAAAACTATGGTTAAAGCTTAATAAATAAAGTAAAGTAAATGACGCTACACTTACTGATCAAAGCTGTAGTCACCAGAGCTCTTATCGAGGCAATTTGCGTATTGGCCGAATTCGTCGAGGCAACTACGCTTCACCTTACGGAAGAACTCCATCGTGCAAGCCGTCACTGCCTTACCCTCGTTGAGGCACTTGCGAGGATCATTCTCCTCCACACGACAGAGCATGAATTCCTGGAATACAGTAAGCATTATGAACTTTACATTCAACATTAACACAAACATTGTAATATTTTCAAGTTAATTGTTGTTTAGATAGGTTAGTCACGTACCTAGAGTACCTCAATAATATATTACATTAACATCATGCATAGAAATAGTATATACAAGCAGAATAATACGAAATTCTCTCCAATACAGCGATCAAAACATAACCTTATTTACTTCACGATTATGCAATCAAATATTATAGGAAAACGACAGCTATGGAGTACATAACGCTGAAAATTTTATATTCTGAGTTTTCCTGTATAAATTACAATTGATACTCACATTATTAGCTTGTTCACAATATTTTCCGAGATGAAAAGATCCAGCTCGCAAAGTAGCCTGCGATAAATTCACCTCTTGAACCGTTAATACGGAATCATCCGGCAAATCAATGTCGGCAGTCAGAACCATGTTTGTCTATTCTCTTATTTCACGATTTAATTTTCAAATAATTACATAAATAAATAAATAAATTTCTCCCACAAAATCCGTGGAAGAAATTTGGAAAGTAAATACAACCTTATTCAATGTACAGACTGTACAGTTCGCATGAGAAAGAGATATCTCAATAGTGTATGTTAAAACGAAACAAACGATACACTAAGGTTTTCTTTCTATTTGGTCGGATTATAGTTTGGTCAAATTGACAGCTGACTCCATGGATCATTCGGTTGACACTGACACCTTCTGACAGATTGATTTTTTATATATGGCATTGGCATCTTAGGCCATCAGCCAAAGTTGCTATATGATCCATATTGAAGCTGGAACTACCTATTATATTCCTCTCAATTTATTCGGAAAATCATGGAACATTTTTTTTCAGAAATTTAAAATAACTGTCTCGAAAAACAGACTACGCAAGAAAAATTAAAAATAAAATAAATTGTTTAGACAGCATGCTTTTTATTATATTTCAATACATTATAAAGACACCGGTTTCACTTTACACTTCTCAGGTAAAATACTTCCGTAGGTACATTTCGATTAATTTATCGTCTTTTGCTATCGAATGGATTTTCATAAAATGATTCTAGTTGCCCGCCTAAAACAAAAATGATGCAAAAAGTAATTTGATAAAAATACAGAATAAAAAAATATTTAGAGCGTCGGGGGTCTAGTGGTGAAGGGGTCCGACTCGTACCCCGAAGTACCGGGGTCAAACCCCAGTGTCGCCATGTACCAATGACTCTTTTATGAGTTATCTAGTCAGATAAAACATTATGATGAAACCCGCACATTCAGGAGACTGAATGTGTAACCATGATCCAATCTGCTCAGGTTCTGTTAACAAGGTCATGGAGGTCCGACGCCATCTGAGTCGCTCCTCTGTAATTACCTGATCTGCCAAACCCTGGATCATGGTCAAGGCGGCCCCCGGGTCCCCGCCCGTGAGAGCACAACTGAGACATCCACGCCAAGATATTTTTTAATTTTACAGACTAAAATGATTGTCTTATCTTTTAAATTGCAGTCAATACTACGGGTTTTGAAAAATATTTTTACTTTAGGCACCTGGCACTTCAAATTTAATAAATTTATTTACCTACCTTCGTAGGGACCAAAGCTTTCAGCAGATACTTGATATAATTTAGGAATGTCGTAACGGTTTTCCTGAAACACATGATTTCTACTTTAATACATTGTATAAATACTTATTTGAGGGGATTAATTATCAAATATATCGGGTGTGTTACCACAGTTAGTATTGTTTTTTCCTAGATATTGAAACGCAGTTGCAAAAACAATACTAACTATGGTAACAAACCCGATATCTATATAATATGTGTGATGAAAGTGTAGACACGAAGGCGTATGTAGCCAAAGATTAGAAGAAAGTTACTGCGTAGTGTAGAAAGCTCTCTATAAAGGGAGGTCTATGTCTTGCAGTGGCTGATCATGATGAGGCGTACATAGATATAAGTAACGAAGGTAGGGGATGACCTGAGGGGGGGGGGGGGGGGTAGCTGGATGAGCTCGTTAGACGATCCCTTTGTTTTTTCCGTAGTTTTAAGCATTTGATAAGAGATTAATCAATGCCCGAGTGGTTAATTAAGGTATCCGACTCACAAGCGAGAGGTATCGGATTCGAATCCCACTGCTGTTATGTAGGTACCAATGACTCTTATCTGAGTTATGTACATTAATTGATTGAATGCTAACCGATGCTCTTACGGTCATCGAACATATCATGAATAAACCTGCACATTTAGACACCTGAATGTGTAACTATGATCCAATCTGGTTAGGTTCCCCTGGTAGACGAGCAGAGTCACGAAGGTGAGATGGCAGAAGCTCCACTGTAATTATCTGATCTGCCGAATCCTGGATCATGGTCAAGGCGGACCTCGGGCCTTCGTGCGCGAGGCCACAACCGGGGACATTAATGCCAAGATGATTTTTTCAAAACCGGGAGATTAAAAATGATTAATATAATAAATCATTATTGAGTTTGAATTTTGTTAGAGCAAGGTACTTACAGCGTCATAGTTTCTTCTACCCATTCGCGGAATGTTCTTGTTCGGAGTTTTAATGACATAGCCCATCTCATTTTGAGTGTATGGACCATCTGCTTCACTACTTCTTCCAACCCTTGGCACATTATTCGGTTTTATGAACGTTGCCTGAATTCCTATAACTGCATATAGTAGGCAGAATAGCGCAAGAGTCAAAGCCAGTTTCGACACCATTTTTTTAGAAAAGTAATACTGTCAAATTTTAGGCGGGAGTTTCGACTACCCTCAAAAACTTTGTGATGCATTTCAAAGATCGAACAGGTATTTTATAGTGTCGTGTTTCGATTGAACCCGTATTGATGTTTGTGATTCCAATCATGTTTATTTACAGCTGATTGTTATCAATCATTGACGACATGTGGGTGTAACAAAGATACCATCTAATTTAGCGACACGTTGCGCATGTTCAAATAGATCCACGATCAGTGTGCCTTGTGCGCTTATTTTTGGCTAAATTCAGAAGCAAAATGCGAGAGAGCAAATCAAAGTGGAATGTATTGCTCACAAAGTAAGGTCCATTTTTGTATCATGCCTTTTGAAAATCGTAGCGACGTGCAACTTATTATAAACTAGTGGACCCGGCGCGACTTCGTTCGCGTAGCGTTCTAACCCTACCTACTAAGACCTACCCTACACTTACCCTACACCTACCTTACACCTACCCTACACCTACCCTACATCTACCCTACACCTACCCTACACCTACCCTACACCTACCCTACACCTACCTTACACCTACCCTACACCTACCCTACACCTACCCTACACCTACCCTACACGATTTTCCCGCTTTTCTTTTCAAATTTTTCCAGAATTTTCTTTGCTATAAACCTCACGGAGCCCGAGACCTTTCCAACGAATGCAAAACCGTGGAAATCGGTTCGTGCGTTCTGGAGTTATAGCGTCAGGAAGGAAAACCCGACTTATTTTTATATAGTAGATAAGCAACCCATTCTACTTTCATTTACTCCTTTGCTTCTTGCTTCTAAAGGACGACTGAATTAAGCCAATTGTAATAAGCGTATCATAAATAAAGATAGTTATTGTGACTTAAGTATGCTATATAAGCGCTCGCTAGAAGAAAGGATTTTTGAAAATAAATGAAGGAAAACGTGAAAACTGATCCACACGTCCAAAATCGCGAGCATAAGCAGGTAAATAATAAAACTCAGTTTAAAGATTCTCATAATTTTAATTATGCATCATTCGTACTCAAGTCTGTCAAATATTTACAATAAAATTCACCTTCTCTTTCGTTTGACAATTTAATAGACAAAAATGACATTAGCAATGGACAATGGGCATTTAGCCATGCTTGCCGTGTGGCAAAAAAGAGAACTAACTTTTACCGCTAGATGCGGTAACAATATCCGCGACAGGGGACGCCCCTACTAATAAACTGTGAGAACGCCGAAGATCCATTCCACACATAAAACGTTGGTCCGCCCGCACAACTTGAGAAAAAAAATTTTTTTTTTCCTAAATTTCCAAAGCCACTTTTCTTTTCTCATAAGGTGGCTAAAAAGCGAAACTGCCAAGCCGATGTGAGGCATCCCGGTTTTTTTTACTTATAGAACCTACATAAGAGAATATGTAAGTATTATCGCTATGTAAAGTCCAAACTTAGACTATCATCATAGACGGTAACAGTCCACTGCAATACTTAGGGCCTCTCCCACGAAAGGGGAGGTTGTTGCCATAATCTCCACGCTTGGCAGGCGGGTTGGAGATCGCAGTGTTTAAATATAACAATGTAAATTCTGCTGCTGCCCATTTTCCACACTACGGAGACTCTTGATCTTTTGCCTCGAAAACATTAGTCGCCTTGTACGACACCCATGAGTGTAAGGGGTTGGTGCTATTCTACTCTGCTGGACACCATACGGCATGACTATAGCTAATGTCTAGTATAAGAAGAGACTTGCGGGTCACGTGGTCCGACTTGCGCTGCATACGATTACCTGCGCGAAATCCCCACCACTGCTATTTGAGAAGTCTCTTCTTTCGTGACGCGGGTTATAATGAAGGTCACAAAAAAATTGTGAAAGGCTGTGCCCGGGCAGACCACCGTTTTGTGGGTTTCCTAAACGACTACTATCGGTATAAAGTGGAATTTCTGTTGTACTGTCGCCCTCATAATCTATAAAATAATGTTAGTGTCATTTTAAAGACGAACTTTAAACACATTTTAAGGGTATGTTCCGGGTTTCCTACCGCGTTAGTTAGTTGCATACATCATGGTCACGGGACGAGTCGTCCCGTGTCCCGCAACTGTGTCGAAATATCGGGCTACTCGTCAACAAAGGTTCGCGGCAGGAAAACCGGAACATACCCTTAAAATCTGTAATAATAACCGCAATAGTTTAAAACATTATAAACTTTAAGCAGTTTTAAGAATAAATCAGTAGTCACAGAACAAAATAAATCATTGGTGGAGCATCAGATGGCCCTCTAACTTACATATTAACTAGATTTATCCACACAAAAAAATCAATATTCAATGTAAAACGTGTCTAGTTATTTCACAAATAAAGGCAATATATATTGCTGACTCGTAAAATTCGACCAGGAACATAGCCAACCAGTCAATGTGGGTTCTGTGTTACATGTAACCACAGTCATGGCATCCGTTGGCTAATTATGAAACTCTGATGCCAACAATTCTCTTATTTCAATGATTGAAATTGTTACTTTTGCGATTACGTATGACCGATTTAGTAGTTTTGTTGGCAATTGAACCCATGATCACGATGATACGGAATCGCAAAAGTAACTATAATCATTGAAATCAGAGAATTGTTGGCGTTACGTAACCTACAGATGCAATGGCTCAATAGGACTTGAAACTGGAGCCGTAAAATAAATAATTAAAAACTCAGTGGAAACACTGAGGCTGTCGCTTTTTGCTCACCAGGGGACTTACCATGGTAAGGCTCTTATAGCAGAGCCTAAAAGAACTGCCATTCTTAGAACGAGACAAGCTTATGTGAAACGTATAGCCCTGTCTCGTTCTAATCAGGGCAGTTCTCTTTAGGTTCTGCTATAAGAGCTGATGGTAAGCCCCCAGGTGGCGCCACCGGCGAGCAAGGTGTTACTGTCAAAATATAGCAGTTTGATTGGCTAATAAAATAACTAACTGGCAACTTTGAGGGTTTTATTCTGGCCAATAGCACGACATATTTAGACAATTGCACTATGTTCCATTCCAGCAGCGCCATTTAGTGGAATTTTTATTAACATTAACCCCAGAGGGTTCTCACGATTTCAGAGGGCTGAGTGTAAGTTTAGCTTTGACATTATTTTACTATCGCGTTTGTGTTCACGTGAAAATTAGTATGAAAAATGTATAACGCCATCTAGTGGCACATAAATGAAGTTTTGTCTTCATACTAATTTCCACGTAAAAACAAACTCAGTCCACTGATGGCGCTAGTGAGGCCTAAGGTCTGTTGTCAAAATACTGCCGTGCTATTGGACAGAAACAACTGCTGTCAAATGACGAATCTATTCCAGTTAATGGCAGGACTTTCTTCGAACCCAGTACCTCTTGCTTACGAGTCGGATATCCTTACCACCGACGCTCTTTGACAAAATGACAGGGCTTTATTTTGACAGCAGATTTCGGCATTTGGAAAATTCTTTAAATCCGGAATACCCGAAGATATATGATATGTGCGCTAGCGCTTTCTATGATTTGAATGAGTTCGATCTCTGATATAATGACGTGTAGTGACGTCACTACATATATTTATTTATTTAAAACTTCATGCACCTTACAATACACATATATTGGATTTTTGTGTATATCATATGTTTATAACACAGAAAAGAGCCATTGTAAATGGCGGCAGTGGGATTCGAACCCGGTACCTCTCGCTTGCGAGTCGGTTCCTTTACCACTAGGCCACTATCTATATTCTATCTACACATTCTTTAAATCCGCAATACCCGAAGACTATGATATGCCCGCTAGCGGCTTCTACGATTTGAATGAGTTCGATCTCTGATATAATGAGGCCGATAACCGATTTTTGTTAAAGAAATGTTGAAAAAATCACGAGTAAAACTGTGATTTTATTTGTTTTTTTATCTTGAAAAATTATTGAGTTAGTCAATAATTATCTCGGTTGAGCTCTCACGCACGATGGCCCGGGGTGCGCTTTGACCATGATCCAGGATTTGGCTGATCAGATAATTAATTCGTGACTTTGCTACCAAGGAAACCTGACGAGGCTGGATCATGGTTACACAGCCAGTCGCCTGAATGTGCAGGTTTCATCACGATGTTTTCCCTCACCGTAATAGCATCGGTTAATGTGCAAGTAATCACATCACCTTTTGATATTCTATCTACACCTTCCATGATTTGAATGAGTTCGATCTCTGATACCACGAGTATCGGTTATAGGTACAGTCATCTGCAGAGTACGTCTTTATTATAGATAAATATCATAGTGTGAGAATAAGAAAGAAGAAAGATATAGTATAGTATAATTTAAAATTATAGAATAGGTTTATTGTGTGTATTAGCTTATGATTTAAATAATTTGTATGTGTATATTTATTAATATGGACCTCAGTTGCCTGAAATAAATAAATACATAAATAGGCAAAAGAATTGACCCCGGCAGTTCTAATGTTAGTAGCTGGAAGTATTATCTGGTTTGCTACCACGGTTATTATTGATTTTACGTCGATATTTCGATGCAGTTGCATACGAGTTGACTGGTGTATGTAATGTGTAGTGAATGTATAAATAATTTTTTAATTCAATTATTATTATTTTTTTATTTGTTGCCAGTTAAGATTTTTAATTAAATTATTTTTGTTGCCAGTTAAATATTTTAGTTCAAACAGTTTTTAGTCGGCTAAGTTCCTGGTCGAGCTAACCTTATATCTACATAGAATCCTTACGACAAGTTTATCAGACAGATGGCGGCCACGCGTTCAGGCGTAGGAGATAGACAATACTTTGAAGTAGATAGACAATATTTTTTTTAAATCGTATTAGTCCCATGATTTTAACCGATTTTCGTTTCTATGTTTTCTGTAGTTTTAAAGCTATTTTCACATAATGTTGATAAATATGTCATTTTCAGTACCCAGCGTCGGCAGTGGAGGCTTCTTCTATTCATCATCTATTGGCAGCCAAGGTAGCCGGTATAAAGACTTGGTACTTGGGCGTGTTGCCACCTTTCTCTATGACGGCGCAGACCAGCGAAAAGGGGTCCAGCTTCTTTTTCACCACCAGGAATCTGTAAAAAGAAACACTTTTTTATTATACTGATATTATGTAGGGGAACACTTTGTATTTTTTTTATACCTCTAAGGTGGCAAACAAGCTTACGGCCTGCCTGTTGGTAAGCAGTCACCGCAGCCTATGGACGTTTGCAATACCAGGGGCGTCACCCACGCGTTGCCGTCCCAGTAAAAACATTTTTACCCATTTTTTTAAGAACTCCATGTTGTACTCTCCAGGGAAAACCTCTCGTAGTTCATTCCACAACCTTAGTGTGCGTGGGATAAAGTCTTATGCATATGCATAAGCTGAGTGGGATCCTTTTGCACTGGCCGCCGCGACATTGACAGTACCATGGGAATCAATGTATGATCTGTTTATTCTGACTTGTCCTATTTGGTTTAGCAAATTATGTATTTAAATGGATAATGTGCAGCAGTATTCGTTGAAATTCACATTCTATGTGTTTCTTGTATAATTCAAGACATTTATACGCAATATACGTAGCGTGATTGATACGGCAAGTCGTGATTTTGGGCATTGTTTGTTCTTCAAATAAGACAAGTCAGAATAACAGATCATAGGCGTGCATTTACTTGTATAGGTAAGTCCAATTTAATGCAGATGGTTTTACTTTTACGTAGGTTACTATGTTGTTTTTTCGTTTTGTATTATATTTAAATTTGTTTACTTGTATCGTGTCGTGGTGTTTAGTGGCAATCAATGTTGTTATTCTAATTCTTTTCTTTCTTATTCTTATCCACACAGATATTATGAAGGGGAACAGTTTGTATTTTTATACGGAATTTATATGGAATGTAATATTATTATTTTTCTTATCATTTGCAATTCTCCCTTTTAAGGGGTAATATAGCCAGATGATACGGGTCAATGACCAAGTATCACTGGAACAAAAAAATTAAGTTCCTGAACTTTCTGGATCAGAAAGAAACTTTCGCACTATTCGGCAGGTATTAAGAATTGCGGCTTTTTGCATCGTGTGAAAAAATTTTGTGGGCAGATCAAGGGTGCTTAGACTATGTAGTAAATGTTTAGGTATTACGCCCGTGGTGGAGAGCACCAGGGGTACAATGTACACTGACTGTAGATTCCATATTCTCAAAACTTCTTCCTTTAACTCTGTATATTTATTTATTTTTCCTGTTATTGCTGTTTGTAAATTGTGAGTGTTAGGGATGGTAACATCTATTAAATAAGCTGTCTTTGTTATTTTGTTGAGTAAGGTTATATCTGGTCTATTGTAATGTATTGTGTGGTCAGTCAGAATGGCTCGATCGTAATACATTTTAGCGTCGGCGTTCTCCAGCACGGGCATGGGTGTGTATTCGTAATACGGTTTCGGTTTTCCAGTTATAAGTTGATATTTCAGGGCTAGTTTCTGATGTATATAATGTACAATTTGATTATGGCGATGGGTGTAATCTGTCTGTAGAAGAGAAGTGCATGCACCGGTGATATGTTGTATAGTTTCAGGTTGTTGAAGACATTTCCTGCATTTGTCTGACTCTATGTTTTCTTTCAGTATATATTTCTTGTAATTTCTTGTGTTTATTACTTGGTCTTGGATGGCGATAATAAATCCTTCTGTTTCCGGAAACAAATAACCTTGTTTTAAAAAAATATTTGAAGCTATTGGATCTACATGGGGTTTTTCAAGGTCGTGCACATGTCTACCATGCAACTCTTTACTTCTCCAAGAATTCAGCTTATTTTTAACTTGCTCGGTAACTGGGATAAATTCTTTTTCTTTATGTTTCAGATTAAGAGGCGTGTAATTATCATCTGTTAAAGTTGTAGCTAGGTGTACAACACTGTCACTTATTTTGCTATAGAAGAAATCTCTCAAATTTTTCAGTTGATTTTGCCAGAGAATGTTTAAATCAATGAATCCTCTTCCTCCCAGTTCTCTTTTGGTGGATATTCTCTCTATTGCTGACTTCGGGTGTAAGTATTTATGTTTTGTTAGAGTGGTTCTAGTTTTAATTTCCAGGTTCTTTATATCGGTTTGTGTCCATTTTATTATCCCAAACGAGTATGTTAGTATCGGCGTGGCATATGTATTTATGGCTTTTGTTAAGTTGCGGGCATTAAGCTGTTTTTTACACACTTTATTAACTCTCCTAATGTACTCTGAGGTAAGATCTTTTTTAATCTGCGTGTGGTTTATCGATTTTGTTTGTTGTATTCCTAAATATTTGTACATTTCATCATTATCCATGGCAGTAATACAGATATCTTCACTGATATTGTAATCGCCTTCAATTATTTTTCCCTTCTTTATATGCAATGTTTTACATTTGTCTAAACCAAAATTCATATTTATGTCTTTACTAAATTCGGCAGTTATTTCGAGCAATTCTTTCATGCCATGATCAGTTTTTCCATAGAGTTTGATGTCGTCCATGTACATCAGGTGAGTGATTGAAGTGTCGCGGGTAAGTTTATAGCCGTGTTTAGATTTGGAGAGGAGTTGTGAGAGAGGGTTCAGGGCCATACAGAACCACAAAGGGCTGAGGGAATCTCCCTGGAAGATGCCATTTCTAATTTGGATTTGCTCGGTTATTAACTTTGCAGTTTTCACTGATAAAGTTAGTGTCGTTCTCCAGTTAGCCATGGCATGTTCCAGGAAAGCTATGATTGAAGGATGAATCTTATATATTTGTAGGACGCGAATCAACCAAGAATGCGGAACACTGTCGAAAGCTTTTTTATAATCTATATAAGAAATATTTAGATTTCTATTGTGTTTGTGAGCGTGTTTAAGAACAGTAGAATCTATGATAAGCTGTTCCTTACATCCTCTGTGGTTCTGTCGGCAGCCTTTCTGTTCTTCAGCTATAATGTTGTGCATTTCTAGGTGGTTAACTATTTTATTGGTTATACAAGATGTGATCAGTTTATAGGTAGTGGGTAAACATGTTATAGGCCGGTATTGAGATGGATCTGCAGTATTAAGTGATTTTGGGAGCATTAATGTTATTCCAGTAGTTAGAAATGGCGGTAGCGGCGTTGTTCCATGGATCAGTTCAGTTACTACTTTAGCAAGACTGCTATGGAGCACCGTGAGATGCTTAAGCCAAAAATTTTGTACTCCGTCCAGTCCAGCAGCCTTCCAATTTTTCATTTTGCTTGTAACTGTACATATGTCATCTTCCGTGACATCTGTTAAAACCATTTCTTCTATATGGCCCCAATGTTGATTATTATTATTATTATTATTATTGATGGATACACTAGCAGCTAATGCTGATACGTGTATATCACTGCACTTTATATTGCTCATAGAATAGAATTACGCCTTTTAGAAAGCGGAGCAACTCGTAATAGAATATAAGTGATACAAAAATAGACCTTATTCTAGACGCAATACAATCCACTTTGATCTTGCTCTCTGAGTAAGGGTCCTACATCAAGGGTGGTGTAGACATAGACATAGACATTATTTATTGGTAACTTTTCATTATTTATTGGTAACAACACGTCATAAAATTAATAATATTCCAATTATTTAACTTAATTAAATGAATTACCATTTTAAGTTACATAATAAATAAAATGTGATACAAAATTGTATTAATTAATGGAATTACTCATAAAAATTAATAAAAATCGAGATTATTGATAAGCATATTAATCAAAATGTCAATAGTAGTTCTATCTAGCTAATAAAAGTAGATACAAGATGTCATTCAATAATATGTATAGTAGTAATCGACACAAATGGTGGAAAAGGGTAATTACCCACCTGGCCGGGTGTTGTTATCAGAGGACCAAGAGTCCGACAGTTCATCGTCAGAAGTTGTATATATAAGCCGCGGAAGTTGGCACACTTCTCTAGCGCGATGTAGGACGGTCAGCGCCATCTATGTGCGGATGCTTGCCAACCTTGTGTTCGTGTACTCGTAATGTGAGTATTGTTGAGTTCCCTGTTGGTGCGACAGATGTCCAATCTCCAAACTCACCTATCAGTATCCCCATAACTCCTAGACGCTAGCCCGGCCCTCTGAGCGCACTGGTGCAAGGCAGCTCGCTCATCCTTCGAGAACTCCGAACTGAAGACCAGGTCCACATCCAAGGTGTCTGCGGCCAGGTAGCGCGATATGAGGGATTGGGCCGAGCGACGTAGCTGACGAATGTCGCTGCTTTGGCTGCCTAGGCCGGCGCGGTTTACCTGGGACACAATAGACGTAATATTACTCGTAATCACTCTATGTATTAGTGAAAGACAACCGCATAAAAACCGTTCAGTAGATATTGAGTTCATCGCGAACAGACAGACAGACGTGGCGTGGTTTTTTTTAATGACAAACAGGCGAGCGGGCCACCTGATAGAAAATGGTCACCGCCGCCCATGGACATAAGCACATGCTACATGGTATGAATTGTAGATCTTATGGGCGACAGTTACCACTTACTCTCAGGTGGGCTGTCTGCGCGTTTGTCACTGAATAGAATAAAAAATAACGTACCGCATTTTCCCCGTAGGGGTAGGCAGAGACCACATTGTACTAAATGTTATGATTTTAATAGCTAGGGTCAGCTATAGGGTTTTACCTAACAATTAGGCGAACAGATTTGACGTAATAGTAAAAAAAAATTATAGGAAAATAAAAGGTAATTTTATTTCTGGTCTACACTTAACGCATTTTGGCTCAAAAATGTAAGAAACATAAAAATAATACTTTTTTTTGTGTTACTTCAATACTAAATTCTCCGCCTCTAAAAAACACCCAGTACTATGTATAGATGGCTATACTAACCATCTGCAAATGTGGCTTGATGGGCTCAGCGATGCCTTGGGCCTCGGCGCCCAGCCCGCCGCCCTTCCACCCCATCATCTGCATCATCCTGTGGGGAATCAATAATATTAATAATCGTAATAATAATCGTGGACAAATTCACACAGCGCCATCTAGCCCCAAAGTAAGCAAAGCTTGTGTTATGGGTGCTAGATAACTGATAAACTACTTATATACTTTTTAAATACATACTTATTATACATAGAACACCCAGACCCGTAACAGAAATTAAAATTCATCATTTCAATTTCTGCCCGGCCGGGAATCGAACCCGGGACCTCTTGCGTGGCAGACCGCATGGCATGTTGACCACTGAACCACTCAGGTCGTCAATAATATATGTATTCTTATTTTTATTTGTTTTTCAATTCTATTAATAATAATGTACCTAATTCATTTCTTAAGATACTAACCTAGTTAATAAGACCTTTAATACTAACACAATGTGGACAAAACGGTCTGAAATAAATGAATATTATTTTATTTTAATCCAACATGACAGTAATACACATTACATTTTTATAGACTGACAACTGTTTACGACAGATACGCTAAATAAACATGCTTGGACAATTTACACAGTGCCATCTAGCCCCAAAGTAAGCAAAGCTTGTGTTATGGGTGAAAGATATGTGATAAACTACTTATATACTTTTACTATAGGTACGTAACGACACTAGTGTAAGACGTTACATATTGTACGAGTGCGGTGAAGTGAATAAAAAAGCACGCGGAAAGTTTTATAATACAGTAGCGATACAAATAAAACCATTTTAACATGTATTTCATCGATCGCCACTACCACATGTCTACGAATTAGTTTCGACCGAGAGGTCAATGACCGCTGTTGCCAACCAATTTGGCACCTATTATCATATTTATTTTATTTATTTATTTGCCAACAGATTTACACTTTTTGGTACATTAAATATTACATGAAAAATAGTAAACACTTAAATGTAAATCCAATAACAGGCAAACTTACGTTCACAGTAGAATCGATCGGTCTTAATTAAAAAATAAATCTATATCTACCACCACTAAAATTCAACAACTAAATAATGATTGATATTCTTTACTATACATAAAAAACATACATACGATGGGAGATTTTCCGAGAGCCGATTAAAAAGAAAAAATAGTGCATACAATTGTAATAGATGGCGTTGATCAGACACGATTCTCAAAAATAAATCAAAACGGGACTATTAGGTGTACAAAAATTTAATCTATTCGAAAAGGTACTAAAACTAAGTATCTTTTCACGAAACACCTTTCAGAGTAACTTCGGTTACTAAATTCAATAGTTGAGAATCCTGTCCAAGCAGCGCCATCTAGTGAGGCACGCCGAACTACACTTTTTACTTTTTAAAG
Organism: Blastobasis lacticolella; assembly: GCA_905147135.1. Classification (NCBI taxonomy): domain Eukaryota; kingdom Metazoa; phylum Arthropoda; class Insecta; order Lepidoptera; family Blastobasidae; genus Blastobasis; species Blastobasis lacticolella. The sequence goes on from LR990067.1 coordinate 4,632,995, forward strand.
TAGCTGTCTGAAAATCCCCCATTGAACAAAAGGTAACTTTAAAGTTTACATAGTATATTAGGTTAATAATAGGTATTGAAAAGTAAATTTGTCACTGCATTATATTATGTAAGTTTATTCTGTGCTATAAGTAATATTATTTAGGGTAGTTGTAAGTCTACACGCTATATAAATCGAAAATTTATGCAATGTAACATGACTGTTTACTACCTGAATAAACGAAGACTATCCCAGTCAGTCAATACATATTTTTAAAAAACATGTGAAAGAATACTATCTTCCCCAGTGTGCCTAGATGTAATTCAGTATTCTCAATGCCTTTATGTTATATTGTATTAGTTATTATGGTATATGTTTATTTTTATGGTATATTAGTATAGTAAGTATAGAATTTTATGTATGTATTTAGTTATAGTATTATAATTATAGTCATTGTGCACGTCTTATCTGCGTTTAGTTTTCACATATCTCTTTTGTAGGCCTGCTGGAAGAGATTTCTTTTAGAGATAAGTAGTGCCTGTTGTGTCATAAGTAATCTGTACTTTCTGTATTTGTTATATTGTGTACAATAAACTGTTAAATATATAAATACATATAGTACAAAGGCGAGCTTAATATATATTCATATACTCACTTAGTAGCAACACTATTCTCAACGGGCGCGCCGAACTCGTTCTCGCGCGCCGCGATCTCGCCGACGGAGACGCGCGCCGCGCCGTGCGCGATCCACTGCTTCTTCACCAGAACGCTCACCGTCGATGTGCGCAGGCGCTGCGGCGATGGAGATCGATATTGTGGGTTAAGTCGACGGTGTAAGGTTATTGTGGTAGAGGAAACACTATTGGATAACAGTAGGCTATTTGCGTACCTCTGTTGCAAATAATTATCTGATTTCAATGATTGAAATACTTTTGCGATTTCGTATGATCGATTTCAGTTTATTGCAATGGAGTTTTGTTAACAACTGAAACCGTAAAATCGATGACAAGTAAACGCAAAAGTAATAATTTCAATCATTGAAATGCAATCAATAAATTGTAGCAACAGAGTAACGTCATTAGCCTACTGGGATAGAGATAGGAATCTATGAAAGGTCACAGGTTACCTTTTTATCCGCAAAATTGATTCTATGAATGGGTTTGCAAGTGAGGCTATGGTGAACATCATAAAAAGCTTAGGATATTTCTCATCACATGTCAAAGGAATACTGACAGACATTACTATCTAATATAATGAGATAAACTGTCACTACTTATTGCATTCGCCAACAAGCAAAAATCGATTTGTACTATGTAATTTTTCCATATTAAACTCAAAAATCTCAGCCATTTCACTAGTACACTGCTATTATCATGTTCATACACGTTTTTCCAATTTATTCCCGTCGCAACAATATTAAATCTATAACTCACTTGGATTCAACTGAAGACTATACTTGACTGCTTGTGAAGTGAAAGTACCTTCATCTCACAATATCACTAAGATGTGCAACTACCCACATTAATACACAATACATGGCTTTATTTTGACAGCAGAGTTTTAGTAAAGCTAACGCGCTGATTACATTTGACTAAATTCAGTAACTCAATTCAGAAACAAAAAGCGTGAGAGCAAATCAAAGCGGAATGCTCATTAAATAAAGTCCATTTTGGTATCTTGGCTTTTGAAAAGTGAAGCGACACGTAACACAATATAAGTGATACAAAAATGGACCTTATTCTATAAGGAATACATTTAACTTTGATTTGCTATCACGCTTTTTGCTTCTGAATTTGGTCAAATGTGCCAATATCTTCGAAAAAGGATCAGTCTTTTAGCAACAATTCCTACTACAAGGGTCTTTGTGCAAGTTTTTTATTATAATATTATTTTATAATTTACAATTTTCCACTAAATACTATTATTTAATTTATTTATGTCATGTCAATATTTCTTTTGAACATTAAACATATTACCTTTGGAAGTTTAATAGGGCAACAGTACCACCAAGTGAGATTTTTTTTTGCCAAATTGCAATTAATTAGCCTAAGTGTACTTACATTCCAAGCCATTATTTCTACAATATTCCGGGCCTCAGCCTTGGTTGTGCCGCTGGCTTCAGACACCAACTGTCCATTGATATGCAATGAGTACATCCCATTCACAAACGTATGTGTCACTTGCAAGCGGCACGCTTGACAGCTAGCTGCGGAGGAAAATACAAATAATTTATTTCTTGATTTAGAAGTTTCATAAAAAAAAATTATATTTAGAGTAATGCTTTGCTTATGTGAAGGATGCGCTCCGGGCAAAATATAGTTAAAGAAAATACACATATAGTTAGGTACATTCTGGGTGAGATTGAATATACATATCGATAAATTAAACAATTAAATAAAAATAAATACTCTGTAGGTTTAGTTTCATTGCAAAAAATGCACATTGAATAGAAGTGTAAATGCATCAATAATGCATCTGCTTAAAGCGAGGCATTTTTGCGCTGAATTCGAAAATTGCTTCAAAACTTAACCACATATAAAGCGAGGTGTTAATGTATATAATCATTCGTAAGTATCGTTACTCACCCTGTATGTTTGACAACTTGCTGGTCCAAGGCCTAATTAACAGGACCATACGTCCAAACGGAGTAAAAAACATTTGATCACTAAAACTCCGTATGTCTAAACAATTTAAATTCAACATTTCTTTTAAGTAATCATTGGGATCCCCTACTTCAGATGTGTCAGTTTTTTCCTTCTTCTCTTCTGAGTTATTGTCAGAATTTACACTATCTTGATTGTTTATTATTTTTGGTTCGTCTATTTGCTCAGTTTCGTTGTTGTTTTCTTGCTGGCTTTGGGGTATAAAGGATATTTTCTTTGATTTTGGAGTTGGAGCGTCTAATACAACACCACCCTCACGTTTCACGCCTCTGGCACGGTCTTCAGCGGCGTCGGAGGCGGAAACAAACGTCCTCTTCAGTTTACCTTTGCGGGACTGTCGATATGCTTGCGCCACCTTAAAATAATTGTATTTTAATTAAGAGAATATTCTGTCCATGTATGATGGGATGGGATAAAATAATACTGTTTGCGATTCATACTAGTTAGAAACAAAATTTTACCTCATAGGAGAGCCTGGACACTTCTTGCATTGTTTCAGTAGGATACCTGCATCCTAATAATTCTATATTAGCGAACACTCTCGCCAAACAAACGAGCCTGTCTTCAGGATAATCGTTTTTCCACTTCTCCATGAATACTTTTCGTAATTGCCAGTGTTCTTCGCTTTCGTGCTCTTCTCTGTAGCTGTCTATATCCCAACTTTCGTCGATAGACATGATTTACCATTTATGAGATTAAACGCTAATTACGCTAAATATTTATGGTATTTAGGCTCGAAAATCAAAAATAAATCAGGAAATACAGAAATCAATCACGAAAATAAACAAGCTGCCCTGCCGCGTGCATTGACTTTATTTTTTTTAATAGTGTTGTAGATAGATATTCGCGCGAATAAATATCTAGTACCGTTACAATATTACTGTCAAAACAAACAAACCCTCATCTCCAAACTGTGGAAAAAAAAACATAATTTCCTATTATCCTCGGGGATTTTTGAAAATTATTTTCTCTTGCGTGAAACGTTTGTGAAACGTAGAGTGGAAGATATTGAAAGACTTGTGAATAAACGGTAAAATAAAAACATTATAACATTTCAATGCATGGAAAAGGCCTAGCAAGAAAGTACGATATTTATTTATGCTGTATGGCAAGTGTTTTCTTTCTAAGCAGCAATAATAATAAACAAAATTCAGTTTATTATAAAGTTTAGTGGCAATGGAGAGTACGAGGTACACGGAACGGAGGGACAGGAGTCGGAGACATAGGAGTGGAAAGTTGAAAGTGTCTTCTGTGAGTGCCAGATTGAATCCTGACTTCGACCTCAGAGATACGATAAAGGTGGACTCCAACGGTTTAAACGGCCACACCGCCAAGATCCAAAACAACGACGAACTGGACCCGTTTGGGATGAACTTCGATGAATTGGTATTTTTGCTACAATCCTCATTCGTCTCAGACTACCTCCTTAAAATACACAGTTACTTGAAAAGTGACAAGAACGAGTTGTGTTTCCCCAAAATTGCGCCCTTCAAAGAAGCTTTCCTAGTGAAAATTGCCAAAGACCACAGCCATTTGAGGTGTCCAAAGTTTAACTCGGATGCGAAGGTACTAGGAACACAGATACTAGATGTTCTCAAAGAGAAAACAGATGTGTTCAAATGGACATATAAATATGAGAGCGGCAGGATCAGTAGAAAGTAAGTAGCACATAGTTAGTCTTTACCGTAAGTACCTAATTGCCATGAGATTGTGTTAACTATTAGACAAGACAGGATGTAAAGATGGAAGCCCTTATTTGAAAACAGAAAACATGAAAAGCATCAGCATGATATGTTTTGTTTAATCGTCTTTTATACCAGAAATTATGAAACTTATTAAAATTATGAAGTGTATGAATAGGAAATTGAAAGTGTCTGGCTGGACTCCAGAATTGTATTATTGCATTTTCTTATTGGAATAAATATCTGCATTTGAACCTCTGATCAGATACAAAAAGAAGAGGGCTGTTATAAGTTTGAATTTCAATCTTTGGTTAGAGGATACCGAAGGGTGCAACTCAAAAAGAATTTCCTTAGCGCCCCCTTTGCTATACTCCAACCCAATCTTTGAAATGTCTGTCTGCGGCATCATAGCTTTTCATAAATGTGCCAAGTTTTAACTGAGGACAATGTGTATTTTACAAAGTGTTGACAGTTTTTTATGTTACAATCAATTATGTAAAAATATATCTGAATTACAAAATGAATACACATAATAAAACAGTTTTAAACCTAGTTACCTACACCGTCAAATAAATAGGCCCCTACGAACAGCCTCTCTGCCTTCCAAGATGGAAATTATCTTTATTGCATAGTTATTACCTATAAATATTTGACTGGAACTGGTGTTTCCAACATGTCTTGTTTATTTGATTTTGTTTATTCTCTACATATTTTTTTGGTAATTTAAAATTATTACCAACAAGTAGACCTGTAGCCCTAGCACAAGTGTGTCCGCGATAAAGCTCGCGCCGCGAGAGAGCGTTTATCTCTTTCTCTCAATACTATGACGAAAGAGATAGCAATACTTATGTCGCGCTTTTTATTTATTTATTTATTTATTTAACAGTTTATTGTGCACAGGAAATACATTGTGAAAAACAGGCAAAGTAATAAATGGCACAACAGGCGCTACTTATTTCTAAAAGAAATCTCTTCCAGCAGGCCTTCGGAAGCGTGATGTAATCATGAGACGCCGATAGGACGTGCACAATATTACCTATCTCTAAAAAGGCATATATATATAAGTATATTCATTCTACTTACACACATAAATACCTACAAATACATACATACACATACATACATACATACATATCAATACTATATACTACATACATATACATTATCTACAACTTAGGAGCACTCTGTGATAGATAAAACTCTTTTACACGCTTTTTGAAAACGGCAATAGACTGGCTGTCACGCACTTCGTGCGGAAGAGAATTCCAAAGTCTTGCCGCATGAACAGTGAAGGAGTAGGAATAGAAATCGGAATGGTGGATAGGAATTGCCAATGAGGATCTTAGACTGGATCGACAGGGTTTGTCTTGTGGACGGGAGAAATGGAATTGTTCACGGAGATATGAAGGCGCAGAAGGGTTGTGAAGGATATTGTAGAGGGTGGATAGGATATGAGCATTCCTTCGCAAGCGGATAGGTAGGTTTTCTTGCTTATCGCGCGCGAGAGCAACTTGTGCTAGGTCTGATGGCGCGACTTCGTTCGCGAACACCTACTTTACCCCTACCTACCCTTTTTTCTTGCTTATAAAACTTCTTCTTGAATCACTTTATATCTATTGTTGAAAACCGCATTAAAATCCGTTGCGTAGTTTAAAAGGTCTAAGCGTTCATCAATACAGATGTCAGGAAGCAACTTTGTTTTGTACTATATGAATATAGTGTTTTTCCTGTTTCTAGTGTTCTGGTGTACAAGAAAGTGTACCAAAATAGCCCACAAGATGATGATGCAGCCATCTTCAAAACTCCATAGTAAGTTGCATATATTAACTTATATATTTTAACATAACACAGGGGTCAATACTAGAGATGAAACGGATAGTTGTTTGGCCGGATACCGGATACAGGATATCCGGCCAGTCTTCTAGCCGGATAGCCGGATATCCGGCGGCCGGATATTCGCAGTTCATCGTCTCTGAACAAGTTTGTGCAAGCTATAATCGCGGCGTAGGACTTTATACGACTGCATATGTTTATGTAATTTAAAGTTTTCGTTTTATGTGAATAATTTGAACGTTGAACTGAACAATTCTTCCGCCCTCATACGGATTGATAGTTTCAAAATACGGGCTTACACATTAGCCCACAGCATCGTAGAGGATAAATGACATCGTATACTACCTCTAAATATAAAGAAATTCATATTTTTAATCTAGGATAATATTTTTTCATATCTATAATATCAATATATATCTTGATTGTAAGTATATTGTTTAGTATGATCGTTAAATTATTACACTAAGTACATTATTATACTAAACAGCACTTGTCAAAACTACACACGACAAAAATGCGCATTTATGCTGATCAGCGGGTGTCACCCTGTTGGGCAAAGTACGTAATGTCCACACTCGTGGAAGTTACAAAGTCATACCCATGCCCGAGAAAATTTAAGAACGCTCAATGCGATTCTGTGGGCATGTGCTCCACCGCCCCAAAGATCACCTTAGTGCAAGTAGCCCTACATTTGGCGACGACGACTCGCTGCGCGGAAGACACCCACACGTCACCTGGCTGACGGCGGACCAACCTGAACCTGAAAGACAATATTATTGACGCTGCTACTGCTCACAATAGAGAGAAATGGAGGAAGCAGACAAGGAGAGCTGACTCCAGCTAATGGAAAAGGCATAGAGCAAAAAGAAGAGAACAGAAAACTATTAAAATTTTTTGCTAACCTACCAAATGAACGATACGAGTAGAATAGGTGCCGATGCCGACATAATCAATAGTTCTTTGATTAATATTTATGGTTTTTGAACGTTTTGATACGACTTTTTACTCAACTGCTCTGTAGAAGGGCATATATTTCCGATGAGCAAAATCACTTTTATGGGCTTTTCATACATTTTTTACTACCCGGTATCCGGCCGGATATTAACGCATTATCCGGTATCCGGCCGGATAGTAAACTATGGCCGGATAGGCCGGATACCGGATAGTGGCCGGATATCCGTTAAATCTCTAGTCAATACCCCAGGGAAATAGCTGGTAATTTCATCTCTAGAAGTTGGGTAAGGAAATCATCTAAATGTTGAATATTTAATTTAAATGTTGTAGTTTGATCTTCTTGGATTTGTAACTTATTGCTAATGGAATCAAGTTTAACTGTACTATGATTGTTTTCATATTTCTTATAAATATAAAATACTAGCGCTCCACCCCGGCTTCGCACGGGTTTTCTCCGCTTTTCTTTACAAACTTACAACTTACTGCAATTGTATTTTTGTTTAATAAAATATACAGGCTGTCCCAAAACTCGACGTCAACCCGGAATCGGGTGAAAAGGCAAGTCATGCTGGATGGCAGAAAAATATTTAAAAAAATGTAAGCTGCACGATTTCAAAATTATAGGCATTTAAAAAAAACGCAATATTGCACACCCAGCGACAGACTTTTCAGTCCTGTTGCCACAAATCTTTACTTTTTCCCATTTTATTTTTGCTGTGTAACCCTGAATAATGCTTCTCTAAACTGTAATCAAAATTTTGAAACCAGCTGCTTAAGCTTGCATAAAAATAGGACTTATCTCTTAGAAAAAATTTCAAAATAAAAAATCGTCTAGGTTTAACTGACTGTATTGAAAAAAAAAGTACTATGCGAGTTTGGCAAGTTATGTCAAAAGCTGGCGCATTTAGTAAGGATTCCAGAATTGTAGCTGCTATCGTTGACAAAAAATTGTTTTTTCTTTAAAACCGAGCTTTTAACAAATTTTTGTTACTTGATAAAAATGGCAAAACTGATTGCTTTTTACATGGGAGCCGATTCCAATGCACACACTGATTAAATTTAACTCAATTGTACGTGTGCTTGTCTATCTTAAACAGATTGTTCACTAAATTTAGTTTAGTTCTCTTAGTGTATGCATTGGAATAGGTACAATTTTTTTTGTAAAAGTTTTAATTTTAATTGAAACAATTTTTTTTATACTTAAGGTTTATTGATTGAATTTACAATCATTTAAAAAATTAATTAATGAACCAATACAACTATTTTTACTACAGCAAATGTTTGAAATGCCTTCCTTCGGCAGCAATACAAGCCCGACATCTCTTTATAAGAGATCGAGCTATCTTTCGAGCGAATCGTCTGTTATTTACAAATTCAGCTGCTTCAGCTATTCTTTGCCGTAGTTCAAATTCACTTTCAATTGGCTTTGAATATACTTTTTCTTTGACTGCTCCCCAGTAAAAAAAGTCTAGAGGATTCAAGTCTGGTGAACGGGCCGGCCACGAGATTGGACCAGACCGACCGATCCATCTCCCGGGAAACTCTTCATCGAGATATTGTCGAACGGAGCGAGCATAGTGCGCTGGGCACCCATCTTGCTGGAACCACATTTCTCTGTAAATGTTTAATGGCACGTCCTCTAGTAAACTTGGTAGATGGTTCTGTAGAACGTCCAAGTAGACCTCGCCATTCAACGCTTCAGGCAGCTCAAAAGGACTAATTATTTGACCATTCAAAATTACGGTCCCCATTTTTACTTTTAATCAGTACTGGGACCGGTCCCGCCTCGTTAAATAAGGGTTCTCTACATGCCATTCATGCAAGTTATGCATGTTCATGTAGCCGTCCTTTTTGAATGTTGATTCATCAGACCAGATCAGATGGTAAGATGACTCTCTCCGTCTCAGTCACTTAAGCGTCAATATCTATCTCGCTCACACTTCTTAGAATTACTCCTTCATCTCAAGCAATAATTTACAACTGTTTGGAAAACCTAGCCCATTAGAATAATTTTTAACCAAGTAACAAAAATTTGTTAAAAACTGGGTTTTAAAGGAAAAACAATTTTTTGTCAACGATAGCAGCTACAATTTACCAAGTATCATACCATCCTGGAATCCTTACTAAATGCGCCAACTTTTGACATAACTTGCCAAACTCGCGTAGTACTTTTTTTTTTCAATACAGTCAGTTAAACATAGGCGATTTTTTATTTTGAAATTTTTTCTAAGAGATAAGTCCTATTTTTGTGCAAGCTTAAGCAGCTGGTTTCAAAATTTTGATTACAGTTTAGAGAAGCATTATTCAGGGTTACACAGCAAAAAAAAATGGAAAAAAGTAAAGATTTGTGGCAACAGGACTAAAAAGTCTGTCGCACGGTGTGCAATATTGCGTTTTTTTTAAATGCCTATAATTTTGAAGTCATGCAACTTAGATTTTTTTAAATATTTTTCTGCCGACCAGCATGATTTGCCTTTTTACCCGATTCTGGGTTGACGTCGAGTTTTGGGACACCCTGTATATTAAAATAAAAAATTGGAAACAACCATTGTATTTTTGTTTAAAAAAATACAAAAAAAAAATATTCTATGTCCTTCTCCTGGTTCCCACCAAATAAAAAAAAAAAAAAAAAAAAGGATAAAAGTATCCTATCTCTATACCCTTCTCCTAGTTGTAAGCTACCTACCTCCCCACCAATTTTCAGCCAAATCGGTTCAGCCGTTCTTGAGTTATAAAAAGTCTAACACTTTATAACTAACACGACTTTTTTTTATAATATATAGATTTATCAGATAATTACGATTATTTGGGCCCCCCAAGATAGCACAGGCTCTACGAGGTCAAAAACTTAAATTACACACCGCACACTATTTCCGAACAATCTCCCAAAATTTCATTAAAATCGGAATTGTATCTAGGTTAAAAGTATTTTTCGACCGTGCTATAAGTCATTACTCATTCCATTGAACGCGTTGCCTCCTTGTGTCGTCCCGATCATTATAATCTAAGAGAGGTAGGGCATAGCGGGGTATCCCGTTCGAATTGGAGCCGCCCGACTGGGGAAGTACCTCCACCTTACAGAATACGGTAGCTAAACAATACTCTTTTAAATAGTATTGTGTTTCTGCCGGTGAGTAAGGTTTCCAGTGCTCCATGGGGTGGGGATTTGGGGACCCGTGGCTTTGGCAGTTGAGGGACATTTGCCTTTTTGCTGCCAGAGTAACGTGTTATAGAAGTGTGCAACGCATTGGCGATACTCTCGGTGTTGCTAATGTCTATAGGCAGTGGTGACCACTTTCCATCAGGTGGCCCGCTTGCCTGTTTGCCTACCGTAAGAAAAAAAAAAAAACTGGACGCCTTCATGGCTAGAGTGAAAAGGCTGTTCCGAGGCATGCTCCATCTTCGGCCGCATCGTCACTTACCAGGTGAGATGGCAGTCGAATGCCTAGCTTGTCTTATTTAAAAATATATCTCTCTTTTCCAGCACACCTACAAGCACAGCATCAACGTCCCTGACATCCAGCATGGAGGAGCTGTCCATCGCTCCAATCAGTCAACTGCCACACACCAGGGAGCCCAGGCAAGAGCCAACCACGGCCTTCAAAACCAACATCCTAAATTCCACCATCAAATTCATTAAAGACAGCACCCGCTTATATAACCAGTTCCCTCCCATGCTTACCTATCAAGCTGAATATGTATACAACTTGTTGAGGCGTTCCACTGAAAATTCCGATCTGGGCTTTGGCTTCAAAACGCTTCATTCAAGGCTTTATGACGTAATGGATGCGTATAAAGAAGATTATGACTTTGACATTAAGTTCCTTAAGACAGATTGTGCGGAGATTGTGTGAGTTTCTTTTTTCTTTTAATTTCTTTTTTAAATGTTGGCAAATGGTAAGGTCCACTCGTACAGTGGTTGTGTGAGTGGCCTCCTGTATAGGCCAGAAAGTGCATGAATCGTAGATGTTATGGGCGATAGTTATCAAGGCTGTCTGCTCGTTGACTAAAGTACAGTGAGTGAGTAGAATACAAAAGGTTTTGTTACATTTTTTTAAGGATGCTGTTTTATGTAAAACATCAACCGTCAAATTGGTTCATTGTCCCCGAATGGGGGACAACGGGAATTACAGTTTCATTGTTCCCCAAAATCTGAAATGGGGTAATAATGGGAATTTTTATTATTGTTGTCCCCCATTTTTAATTTAATTATTTTTGTAAAGAAAACTTAAGTGCCATTGCGCTCGGCTGTATTAACTTGAGTTATATTTGTAATACATTCTTTACGTAATTCAATTAAACAACATTCGAGTTCTTAAAAATGTAGGTATAATATTGCTTATGAAATCAGGAATTACAATAAAACCATTTCAGCATTTGGGGACAACGAAACAAAAATTCCCGCTGCCCCCAATGACAATGAAACGTCAAGTGGTTCAACCATTTCCTTAAATGGCATGTTCAAATAAATGCAATTTAATTTTTTATCATTTAATTTATTAGAGACAATATTTAGTCCAGAATCTTATAAGTCTAAAAAAATATTTATTAGGTAGAACAGTCAAGGTGTAGATCATATTTAAAATCTTTAGTTTAGATATTTTGCTTGATAATGAAAAGGTACTGTCCGCATGCATTTTTTTATAATATTTATGATATGGTTTTTTATTTCACTAACAAATAAACAACAAACTGGCTGCTGGCGCACGCACTGCAACTAACACATAAGCTGAGTAAATTGCGTTTCAATAGATAAAACACTCACATGTCCACGTCATTCCCTCAGGGCCGTGATATGATTTCAAAGCTTTCGCCTCGTAAAAAAGTACTCAGTGACGTACACATTCACGAGTGTAGGGCGAGTCGAGCACGAGTCATCAGAGCACGGACTCGAGTCCAAAAAGAACTCGGGGGCGTCATCTGTATCTTCTTCAGTATAGTTTCCATATTAACGGCAATTCATTCAAATAAGTTTTTTTCCTATTGAAACGTACTTTTCGTATGTATGCCACCTAATGTACGCTCAACAGCGTATCAATCTACTAAAGTCCAGTATAAGATGAGCTAGCGTCTCTATAGACGCGCATAGCAATGTTAGCTCCTTTTTTACAGGTTAACGTTAGGTCCATATGCAGTATTCTGTTGTACTACACTGCAGTGGTTATTAAAGATGTATGGGACTATACTGCCGTACAAATTTAAAATACAGTGAGTGCGTTTTTTCATTTTTGGGTTTACGAGTATTCCATTTTCGGAATCCATGAAACGAAATCTACTCGAATCAGAGACCCGTTTTTTGATACCTACTCTGTGCTTTTTGTCAAAACAAAATTTGGTGCAAAGAAATCGTTTTTCTCAAAACTAGATAAATGCACTCAACGCATTTTAGTTTTGTACGGCAGTTTAGTCCCATACATCTTTAATAACCACTGCAGTGTAGTACAACAGAATACTGCATATGGAGCTAACGTAAACCGTAAGAGACGCTAGCTCATCTTATACTGGACTTGGGTAACCAGTATTAAGCCAGTATAAAAGGAGCTTACATTGCTATGCGCGTCTATAGAGACGCTAGCTCATCTTATACTGGAATAAAAAAGCTAGTAAAACTAAGTATATTCTCACGAAACACTTTTCCGAGTAACTTCGGTGACAGTTAGGGAAAGAGCAATTACGGGCATGAGGCATTTCATCTTTGTCCTCACGATGGCAACGCATCTGCTGTTCAGTTATTTTGTTGCCTACAACCTAATTACATGAATCGTAGATGTTATGGGCGACAGTTACCGCTTACCATCAGGTGGGCTGTCTGCTCGTTTGTCACTGAGAAGTATATATAAAAAAGCTAGATCCCCCCTTTCTCTAACCGATGGAGAAAACCTGCATCAAAATATCCGTTGCATGTTTTAGAAAGAGTTAGCGTAAATATAAACAGACAGACCCGGAGCACGTCTGTATTTTATACGATGTATATGTTATGGATCAAGTTAAATAAATAAAATAAATAAATAAATATTCGTGGACAAATTCACACAGCGCCATCTAGCCCCAAACTAAGCAAAGCTTGTACTATGGGTGCGAGATAACTGATATACTTCTTAAATACTTTTAAATACATACTTATTATACATAGAACACCCAGACCCGTAACAGAAATAAAAATTCATCATTTCAATTTCTGCTCGGCCGGGAATCGAACACGGGACCTCTTGCGTGGCAGACCGGCATGTTGACCATTGAACCACTCAGGTCGTCAGTTGATCCGGGTATTTTATAATACCCGGGCAATATGAATAATGGCAAGTCAAATCGGGCAATGTAATAAATACTATTTTAAAGTTCATTATTTATCACATTGCCCGGTCATTATGAGTACAGCCACGTAACTGTTGGGAAAACTGATAATTAAGATCCTTTAAGCAACAAATTGACCTGGTTGCACTCCAAATTGTTGAGATTGTTGCGCCAGGTTTTAAAAATTCTATTCCGAAAAGTTTTAGACTTGGAAACCCTCAGTGAAAACCTATGTTTTTGATAGATTCGGTTTTTGACAAAATTTTGATCTCTCTAAGTCACGGGCATTATTCATAATGCCCAGTCAATTTAATTATAGCAAAAGCTTTTATCACTTTATCTCCTCAGACTGAGCAGCACTCAATAGTATTCGTAGTGCCCGGGCATTATGGATAATGCTCTATTAATCACATTGCCCATATCATATTGATATGGCTCGACAGTTCAAAATTGTGATCGATTCTAGTTTGACATTTTGCATGATCATGAACTACCCCTGTCGCTCAAGATATATTACAATAAGAAGGGAAACTTGCAACTGTTACAGTCGGCTGGCGCTACAAAAAATGCCTCGAGTGCACTCCAGTACGGACAGCCTCAGCGAGAACTGGCGGACCAGGTGAGTTCGGAAATGTTAGCCATGCCGTCATGTCAGATGTGCCGCGTGGTGTACGGCAGAGTAGAATAGCACCAACCCCTTACATCAGTGGGTGTAGTACAAGGCGACTAATGTTCTCGAGGCACAAAAGCAAAGCTTGTGTTATGGGTGCTAGATAACTGATAAACTACTTATATACTTTTAAATACATACTTTGTATACATAGAACACCCAGACCCGTAACAGAAATTAAAATTCATCATTTCAATTTCTGCCCGGCCGGGAATCGAATCTGCGACCTCTTGCGTGGCAGACCGGCCTGATGTTGACCACTGAACCACTCAGGTCAGAGTCTCCTTAGGCTTAAAAATGGGCAGCAGCGTATTCCATTGTTGTATAACACTGTGATCTCCAACCAGCCAGTTGAGCGTGGGGATTATGGCAACAACCTCCCCTTACGTGGGAGAGGCCCGAAGTCCTGCAGTGGACTGTTACGGGCTGTGATGATGATACGTCAGACAAACAGGCAAGCGGGCTACCTGGTGGAAAGTGGTCACCACTGCCTATAGACATTAGCAACACCAAGAGTATTGCCAATGCGTTGCCCACCTCTATAACACGTTGCTCTGACAGCAAAAAGGCCAAAGCCACTCCACTGCCAAAGCCACAGTTCCCCAAATCCCCACCCCATGGAGCACTGGAAACCTTACTCACCGGCAGAAACACAATACTATTTAAAAGAGTATTATTTAGCTGCGATATTCTGTAAGGTGGAGGTACTTCCCCAGTCGGGCTGCTCCAATTCGAACGGGATACCCCGCTATGCCCTACCTCTCTAATGACACCCTCCGAACTAACGAGGGAGGGAGGCAGAGAACACTCAGTGTCCCAGCGCGGCCGCCGGCTGGTTATACTGGACTCGCCCTTGCGACCTAGGCGCCTACCAGTTAAACTCTGCCTTAAGAATGTCTATAGCCGGGAAGGCTTTTTAGATTTCTCACACAAACATAATTATAAGAAAAAAGGTAGAGGGAGGGTAGAGGTGGAGTAGGGGTGTGGGGTAGGGTTTGGGTAGAGATAGGACAACACACAAACGAAATCTCGCCGGGCCAAGTACCCAATTAATAAAATTAATTATTTCACCACAGCACACTCCTGGACAAATCGACAGACAGCACAGACTCGCGTTCGGCGAAACTCCAAAAAGGTGTCGACGCCAAGGCCCGGATAATCTTAGCTCTTCCCAAGCCTTTCCTGAAGCAGACCATAGAGGCGATGGCTGAGTTCGTGTCAGACGATGCGAGGGCTTCCTTGGAGTTCAAAGATGTGTCTATGGCTGAGTTCAAGTGAGTTGATATGTTTTTTTATGTTACTAAATTATGAAGTGGTTGTAAATGATGTTGGCTTATGGATTTTTGTGTTGTCAATCATCATCATCTTGGCGTTAACGTCCCGGTTTTCAGGTAATTTCAGTGGAGCGACTGCCGCCATCTGACCTCCGTGACCCTGCTGCCAGGGGAACCTGACTAGATTGGATCATGGTTACACATTCAGTCGCCTGAATGTGCGGGTTTCATCACGATGTTTTCCCTCACCGTAAGTGCAGCATCGGATAGAGTTCAACTAATGTACAAAAAAAAAAAGTGTCATTGGTACATGGCCGCAGCGGGATTCGATCCCGGTACCTCTCGCTTACGAGTTGGATACTCGAGCGCTTGGCCACCGACGCACTAGAATCTGAGTTCAAGTGAGTTGAAATATCTTTTATGTTAATAAACCATGAAATGGATATGAATAGAGGATGGCTTATGCATTTTTGTGATGTCAAAATAAATAATGTCTATGTCTAAATAATTCGTCGAGTCAGTGAAATGTACATAACTCAGAAAAGAGTTATTGGTTCATGGCGGCGCTGGAGTTCGAGCCCGCTACCTTCTGGTACGACGTTGGTAGACCGTCCGCTAGCCAATTGCAGAATATAGTACATATTTATTCGTCGCAACACTAGTCATAACTTTTTGATAACTTTTAGCTTACAGTTTTACTTGTAATTTTATCTCTTTAATATCACATTACGCGTATCTCAGTATTAAAGAACGCCTACTTATGGTATCGAGTCGCACAGTAACGTAACGCAGACGAGAGATGGCGCTGCTTGTATTTTACATCGCGCTATAGATACTACTCGTCACAGGATACATAGGCCGGTTCAATTTCTGTAGTCCTACAAGGTTTTCTTAAGGAAGTAGTTTATTATAATTTTTGAACGGGCATAGCCTCCGGTGACTGGGCCCTCCGGAACACTGGACCAGTGCCCCCAAATCAATCACTCACAGTTCCATCGCTACTCGGCCAGGAATCTACAGCGACGCTTAAAGAAAGCGCCACCTCTCATGAGCGAGAGAACCGCGACGGCATTGTTACGTGTTAGGCGCTGTCCTAATTGGCAATGGTCAAATACGAACATTGTCGCACGACCGTTGCCAATGAGGACAGCGTCTTATGGTTCGTTTTTTGGAGTGACGAGTCGAGAATAGCCGCGGCTTGTTCTGGACGGCCGTGTGTCCAGTCAATTTTAGACCTTATGTATAGATATACCTATCATCTTTTATTTTAATAAATGATGAAATGGATATGAATAGAGGATGGCTTATGCATGTTAGTTATGTCAAAATAAATCATGTCTATGTCTAAATAATTCGTCGAGTCAGTGAAATGTACATAACTCAGAAAAGAGTCATTGGTTCATGGCGGCGCTGGAGTTCGAACCCGCTACCTTCTGGTACGACGTTGGTAGAACGTCCGCTGGCCAATACTAGTTTTAACTCGAAACTTTTGATAACTCTTAGCGTACACTTTTAATTCTCATTTTACCTCTTTCGCACACCATGTATGAACATTACGCGTATAAATATCACAGTATCAAAGATCGCCTTGTGGCATCGAGTCGCACAGTAACGTAACGCAGACGTGAGATGGCGCTGCTTGTATTTTACATCGCGCTATAGGTACTACCCGTCACAGGATACATAGGCCGGTTCAATTTCTGTAGTCCTGCAAGATCTTTTTTAGGAAAGAGGTTATTATAATTTTTGAACGGGCATTGCCTCCGGTGACTGGGCCCTCCGGAATCATGAAATGGATATGGATGGATTATGAATTTTTGTTATGACAAAATAATTCGTCGAATCAGTAAAATGTACATAACTCAGAAAAGAGTCATCATACTACCCGTCACAGGGTACATAGGCCGGTTCAAAGTCTTTAGTTCTAACGAGGATCTATCTACCTGTTAGTTTAGTTTTTTTGAACGGGCATTGCCTCCGGTGACTGGGCCCTCCGGAACACTAGACCAGTGCCCCCAAATCAATCGCTCACAGTTCCATCGCTACTCGGCCAGGAATCTAGAGTAGGGGTGTCCACTTTGAAAAAACATCGATGTTTTTTTCGATTCGATAAATCGGAACTGTACATCAATACATGTCATTCGATATATCGGATGAAAACATCGATGTTTTGTAAACATCGAGTTCTTTTTCTAACATTGTATTACAAAGCTGTAGTCATGTGAAAGTGATACGAGTACGATAGGTCATCTTTTCAGAGTGTACATTTTTGTGTATGACGGTTATGATAAGAGCTAAATCCATTATTTTATTAAAGTTTAGATTTTAATCTTTAATAAAATAATAGATCGAACTCCTTTCATAATCTGCAAATACATACAAAAATATTCACTTTGAAAAGATGACCTGTTTTGAGATGTAGGTACATATTACTTTTCCCAGATTATATTTGAAAAATGAACTTATCTATTTTAAAACAAACACATAGAAAGAAAGATTTTATACTTTGTCAAATACAGGTGATAATTTTAACAGTTTTTCAATTTAACCGATTATCGTTCTCATAGAACTTGGAATCGATAGTTGAATGGTTATTCTGTATGTATTATATAAAACATTTTTTTTAAATTAATAATTTATTTATACGAAGAATTAATATTCGGTCGTGCGTCAAGTCAATTTTAGCACTTATGTCCCAGTACATAAGGTAGATTCTTGCTTGTGGCACACTTATTACGGTGCAATAAGTCACGGCGCGCGCGAGTGTCCGGCAATATTATAGTAGTGCTACTTAAAATTCTATAACAATACTATGAGCGTGTCTGTTTTTTTAATACCACTAAGGTGGCAAACAAGCTGACAGCCTGCCTGATGGTAAGCAGTCACCAACCTATGGACGTTTGCAATCCCAGGGGCATCACCCACGCGTTGCCGACCCCGTAAAGCCTTTTCATCCCTTTCTTGAGGAACTCCATGTTGTACCCAGGGTTAACCTATCCAGGTACTTCATTCCACAAACTTAGTGTGCGTGGAAGAAAGTTCCCAAACGGCGATAATTTCGCCGCGACACAGCGAGTTGCGTGCAAAACGTCAACGAGCTAAAAGCGTGAAAGCAAAATGAAAGGGGAATAAGGTACATTTTTGTATCACACCCATATAAGTGTTACAAAAATGGACTTTATTCTATGAGCAATACATTCCACTTTGTATTGCTCTCACGCTTTTTGCTTCTGAATTTAGACGACTGAGTTTAGCCTATTAGACGGATCAATCCCAGCCAATAACAGTGCTTTATTTTGACAAAAAACTTACATCTCAGTAGGTAACGCCTAACGCCTTTTTTGACCAATTAGACAAGTTATACAAAAATGGACCTTATTCTATGAGCAATACATTCCACTTTGATCTTGCTCTCACGCGTTTTGCTTCTGAATTTGGACGACGACGTTGAGCCAAGGTAATAAGCCTATTAGACGAATCGATCCCAGAAAATGACAACGCGTTTCTGTAGGTAACGCCATTTTTTACCGATCGATCCCACTAGCCAATGACAACGCGGTATCCCGCTAGGTCCTATCTCTTTAACTAGTGCCAGACGTTCCGTTTTGGCTGGAGCCGACCAACCGTCAGTTGCAGTCGACACTGATCCCTACGATGTACAAAATAAAGTCGCTTTTAGAGCCGACCTTGGTCGGACGTCACGTCCCCCGCACCTTAAACGCGTCTCTATTTTATACTGGGTAAGGATTAGTATCGACTGCAACCGATGGTTGGTCGGCTCGAGCCAAATCGGAGCGTCTGTTACTATAGACTGTGAGGACGCCGTAGGTTATCCAACGTCTTCGAGTACAAGAAGAATTCAACTTTGTAGTGATAGTTGGCGTTTAGGACTAGGAGATCCACGAAACTTTGGTCTGCCAGTGAAGCCTGGTACAATTTTCTTTTAGTGGCCTAAATTTCAACTTTTCGTAGCGATAATACTTACATATCCTCTTGCGTGGGTTATAAGTAAAATAGCCGAGGTGCCTTACATCCTCTTGGCAGTTTCGCTTTTCAGCCACATTAAAGTCACTTTTCTTTTTTTGTATTATAGCCTACTGCCACTTTGGCCCGGCAATCCATAGGGCTGTGACGGTGACCTCGGTTCACTTGCGTACTCCTCATTTCTGATTCGATCGCGCAACGAGGCTCCGAGCATAGCCCTTTCTATTGCCCTTCGAGTGACTGACGATTGCTCGGCTCCAGCCAAATCGGAGCGGCTGTTACTAGTTTGAGAGATAGGGAGCTAGCGGGATACCGCGGTGTCATCGGCTAGTGAGATCGACCGGTCAAAAATGGCGTTAACTGCAGACGTTATAACGGCGTTATAAAAGCACCCAATGACAGCGCATTGGGTGCTTTTATAATTTGTATCGTGACGATATTATCGTGGACGTCCACGATATATGGCAGAGGTGGCATGAAAGGGACACGTATTGAAAGGGATAAGTCAAATAATCGGTAAAATTAAAAACGTCTCGAGACAACATTTTTGTTCTGTGGCAACCCCGAAGCACAACCATTCGCACCTTAAATCTCCCGTGGACGTCCACGATAATATCGTCACGACACAAATTATAAAAGCGCTCATTGGCTGGGATCAATCCATCTAATAGGCTTAGTAGGCTAGTATTAGACTCCGAGCATAGCCCTTTCCAATGCTTTTTGGATGACAGTGACGGTTGGTCGGCTCCAACCAAATCGGAGTGTCTGTTACTAGTCATTATCATCATAGACATAGATTTAATGGCATCATCCTAGCGTTTATCCCGGCTCCTGCCAGGGTCCGCTTTCCGACTCATTCGTCTCCACTTCGTCCGATCTTCGGCATCCTCGCGGCTATTACTAGATATGACCGTCTTTTCAACAGATTCATCGAGATCCTCCGCTGCGTATGCCGCCGGCCGCAGTACCACGCGTTACTATCGACTGCTGTAAGTGCCGCGGCGGTCCGCGGGGCGGCGCGGACTGCCCGCGGCTGGCGGGTGCATATGACCGTGGGGCCGGTGTGCCGACGGAATGGGAAGAGGTAAGCGTCTAGGATAGGGTAGCAGGTATCGTTTTGGCTATAGATTCATCGAGATCCTCTAGGGCCGGCGGACTGACGCACTGGAAAGAGGTGGGTATCTAGTGTTAGGTAGCGGTGACCATTTCTCGTATAGGTGGTATAGGTGTCGCAGCCATCTGGTTATATCAGCCATTTAATGAGAAGGCTAGTCAGTTAATTAAACGCCGTCATTCAATTGAGTGGCTAAAGGACAACTAGCCAAGTAGTTGAATGTAACGTTCAGCTAATTGGCTAAACGTTATTTAGCCGTTTTGTTAAAGGGGATGTTTAGTTAGAGTGACGTAACTTATGTAATTAAAAATTATTAGTGGAAACAAATTCATTCAGTAAGTATACAATTAATTGTATTGCGATTACCTATGCATTTACAACAATAAAAACTTTAAATATGCGATGGCACGAAACTTTGACAGTCATTTATGTTTCTAATTATAAGTATAAATAGAAACTGAACAAATTAAGTTATCTTAATTCTCACTAAAAGTTATCTTAATTCTTACTTAAAAACATATAGGTACCACAGTTAAAACGAAAAAAGCATAAAAACATTGCTTGCTGTGCGAGCTGTCTGACGCCATATTTGTTTTGGCACTACCAGCGCCGAAGTGGATAAAATTTAAACTACATTTAAATTACCTGCCTGATTTAGCGTCGCCGTCTTTAAAGGGCTAGATTACTATAAGCCAACTAGTTAAACGTTGAGTGTTGCCAGAGTAGTCAATGATCATCCTAGGCGTTCAATTGAATGCCGGCGATTAATTAACGGTCTAGCCTTCTAATTAAATGGCTGATTTAACCAGATGGCTGCGACATAGGTACCATGCGTTACTATCGACTGCCGTAAGTGCCGCGGCGGTCCGCGGGGCGGCGCGGACTGCCCGCGGCTGGCGGGTGCATATGACCGTGGGGCCGGTGGGGCGACGGACTGGGAAGAGGTGGGTATCTAGAGTTAGGTAGCGGTGGTCGTCTATAGATTCATCCAGATCTTTTCGGGCTTGCGGGCCGACGCACTGAGAAGAGGCCTAGTATTAGACAGCAGGGTTTGTCTCAGCTATAGATTTATCGATATCGTATAGAGCCGGCTGGCCGATGCACTTGGGAAGAGGTGAGTGTCTAGTATTTATTATTTATTTATTTAATCCTTACAATATTTCGTACATTCTGTCTTACATTCTGTCTTACTTATAGTTACCCTGCCAAACTGCATAACAGTTTGTATAATATAGTAGAGATCGCCTCTGCTATAGATTCATTGAGCTCCTCTAGGGCTGGGGGGCCGACGCACTGGGAAGAGGTGGGTATCTAGTATTATAGTATTAGGTAGCAAGGATCGTCTCGGCTATAGGTTCATCGAGTCTCCGGTGCGTGTGTCGCCGGCCGCGGTACCAGTCGCTTAGCGACCGCCAGCCGCACCCCAGATCTCGGATAGCACGCCGCCATTTTGATGCAATTGAGTTGGGACCAATGGCAGCAAGCCAGAGCCAGAGCTGTCTTGCTGGTGGGCGCATATGACCGTGGGGCCGGTGGGGCGACGGACTGGGAAGAGGTGGGTGTCTAGTATAGCCGTCTGTCCTATAGATCCTCCGCTGCGTGTGTCGCTGGCCACGATACCACGGGCTACTTGGCGCGTGCATGTGGTCGGCCGACGCATTGGGAAGAGGTGGGTGTCTAGTATAATATAGTAGGGATCGTCTCCGATATAGATTCATCGGAACCCTCTATAGATTCATCGAGATCCTCTAGCCTCCGGTACATATGACTGTGGGGCCGGCGGGCCGACACACTTGAAAGAGGTGGTTTTAGGTAGCGGTGACGGTTTTGGCTATAGATTCATCGAAATCCTCCGCTGCGTATGCCGCCGGCCACGATACCACACTATGACTGGGAAGAGGTGGGTGTCTAGGATTACACATCAGGGATCGCCTCGGCTATAGGTTCATCGCCTTTAGGGCCGGCGGGCCAACGCAGTGGAAAGAGGTAGGTGCCTAGTATTAGGTAGTAGGGATCGTCTCGGTTATAGGTTCATCGATTCTAGCGGCGGGTGCATCTGACTGTAGGGCCGACGGGCCGACGCACTGGGAAGAGGTGGGTGTCTACGATACTCTAACACAATCTGACGACCTCAGTGGTTCAGTTGGTTAACATGCCGGTCTGCCACGCAAAGGTCCCGGGTTCGATTCGCGGCCGGGCAGAAATTGAAATGATGAATATTAATTTCTGTTACGGGTCTGGGTGTAGTATATAAAAGATCCGTGGGTAGTCCTCCCTCATAATTTGCGCAGGTGCATGTACGGATCTACATTAAGTCGTCATGTATCGTTTCAGATCGGTGGTAATGAGGAAGATGCCGCCTGATGGACAACTCAACGATTCAAGGTATGTGATATCTAATATTGGTCTATTTATTTTAAAGAAAATTCTTGTCTATTTTGTCAATTTTGAAATTTTTAATGAAAAGCTTCACACTTATAACCTCTCTTTTTTCGTCGGGGGTTAAAAATGAAAGCGGCTGTGGGATTCAAACACGGTATCTCTCGCTTGCGAGTCGGATACCTTTACCACTAGGTCACTGAGCTCTGCCATCGACAATCTCGCAGAATAAATAAATGTTTACTAAATATTCGATCTGCACGCGGTTCTAATTTAACCGACAGAAAAAGTCGCATAACCCCCGACAAAGAATAGAATAGAAAGAATAGAAAACATTTATTTGGCAGTCCATACATACACATACAACTTACATATACTAAAATATTTTCAAAACTACTGCACCGATTTTAATGAAACAAAGCTAAGATGTCTCAATCTCAATTAAACTGGCTTTCCAATAACGAAAACCGTCTTGAAATGTTGATGATGAGACTTAGACAGCACTTTATTCGGTTCCACATTACCTTAACCTAAGGATTAGTTTCAGTGACAAAATGGACACGTCAAGATCAGACTCCAGAAACGCTTCCCTGAGTTCAGTGGATTCTTCCATGTCCAGTAAACATGCCAAAGAGAATGTCAGGTGTGTATATTTATATTTGTTTGTTCACGATAATTTGTTACAGTGTTCAGGTGTTATGGGCCGACCTGGTTTGATTAAAATTATTAAACGCCTTATTCGAGCTAATGGCTTACGACGCGAGGATGCCTAAGACCGGGTGAAATGGAGAGCGGAACCTGGCAGAAGCCGGGACTGACCGCTCGGATGATTATTTATTTATTTATTTATTTAATAGTTTATTGCACACAAAAATGGTAACAAAGATATGGCAAATATATACATGACACAAAAGGCACTACTTATTTCTAAAAAGAAATTTCTTCCAGCATATGATGTTACGGCAGCTAAAAATTTTTATTTTCCGAATGTCCTGAAACCATTTGTAAGGACATTTTTAACTGCGCACCCAAACGCCTTAGGAAAATAATAATTTTGATAATTAGTCTTGACTCTCGTTATAAATATTTATAATTGCATAGAAAACTCTGTCTGTCTATCTGTTCATTTTACACGGTTAAACTAGCGAACCGATTATGATCTAACTTACATCGAGTATCCTGGGATGGTCATATCCTATGTGTGGGTTTTGTGACGTCATCATAAATGCAATATGGCGGCAATTACGATGTGAACAGTAGTTCGCACGGACAAAGTAGTATTTGTAATTTTTGAATGTTTTGATTGTGTAGAGATATAAATAAATCTAAACCTAAAACTAAAGTAAACCCATACATTATACATTTTCCTACCACGATTATTATTGTTTTTACCAGTAGCCGTATTCACAATGATTCGAAACCGTTTCCGAACGTTTCGACACGAAATTCGTGAGCGGCGAATCCGTGTCGATCGATTCGAAAACTGTTATTCAGATCCCGATAGGTTCCACGGAAACTCTACTCTCTATAACATATGAAAATTTCATCAAAATTAACTGAAACCACATTTTCCTAAGAACTTTTGCGGGGTCTTTTGTCGATTCCGTATCCGAATCCGATTTCCGAGCCATTGTGAATACGGCTACTGGTCATATCGAGGTAAAAACAATACTAACCGTGGGAACAATACCCGATAATATTTATTTATTTATTGAAACTTTATGCACTAAAGGTACATTGGCGGGTTTAAAGCTGAAGTAGTAAATAATATGTGTAGTGAATAACCACAAAAGTCCTTAAACCATACATCATACCCATACACAGGAACCTTACTCGCTCTTTTTCCACTAATTTTCAACAAAATTAACGTAAACCAACCTAATTCCTTCCCCCCAGGGCCTCCCAAGACGTCCGCTGCCAAAAGGCTAGGCCCGTGCCGCGGCCGCCGTCGCCCGACGGGAAAGGGCTAGACAGACCGGTCGAGACAGCAGTCAGTAAAGAAAGCAGGTTAGTATAATAAATACAATACAACCTATTTGTAAGCGAGCGGTATCATTCACTGACAGTCACAGTGACAGTTAGACGATCAGCGGCGCTAGTGTCGCGGAGTTTTTTTTTAATTTTTTTTTATGGCCTGTGGTGGTAATGCCGCGGCGCCGGAGCATTTTATTTTTAATTATGTAAAATATTTAAGATTCCGACATTCATGAGTGTTTGTAAAAGCCTAAACTGAATGAACGTGATTTGATTTGATTTGATTACAACGTTAAACGTTAAAATAAATAAATAAATAATCGTGGACAAATTCACACAGCGCCATCTAGCCCCAAACTAAGCAAAACTTGTGCTATAGGTGCTAGCTAACTGGTATACTGCTTATATACTTTTTTAAATACATTCTTATTATACATAGAACACCCAGACCCGTAACAGAAATTAAATTTCATCATTTAAATTTCTGCCCGGCCGGGAATCGAACCCGGGACCTAGCCGGGCGTGGCGGCCCGTGGGCGGCCGGCGTGGCTGACTAGCATGTTGACCAATGAACCACTCAGGTCGTCAACCACTCAGGTCGTCAATTTATTTTACAAAGGTGAACTCAAAGCGATATAAAGGCATTTATTTCAGTCAATAAGTTCACAAGTTTTATACTAAGTATACAAAGCAAGTAAGTAAGTATAAAATATACGCATATTGTTAGTAATATTATTAAAACAAAGTTTTAATATTTATTTTATTTTATTTCTTTATAGCGGCATCTATCACACAAGTTGGCAAGCATCGCACATAGATGGCGCTGACCAAACTTCTTCCATACAAAACTTTAGTTTTCATATAAACGTACATCGCGCTAGAGATGTGTTCCAACTACTTTTTCTTTTCCACGTCAATAAGAGGGGCGATATACACTGCTACAAGGATCACTTGGCACGTGGCCGAAATCAGAACTAACACCGCCATCTTGAGAACCATCACTTTTGCCAGACAGCTGTAGTCAATGTTTCATACCAATCTGTAGCCGTATTCACAATGATTCGAAACCGTTTCCGAACGATTCGACACGAAATTCGTGAGCGGCGAATCCGTGTCTATCGATTCGAAAACTGTTATTCAGAATCCCGATAGATTCCACGGAAACACTACTCTCTATAACATATGAAAATTTCATCAAAATTAACTGAAACCACATTTTGCTAAGAAATTTTGCGGGGTCTTTTGTCGATTCCGTATCCGAATCCGATTTCCGAGCCATTGTGAATACGGCTACTGGATGCCAAATGATTCTTCTCTTGTGTATCTGTCTGTCGCATCAGTTCCCGAAAGTATGTGCCGATTTCTATGTGATTCTCTTTATTTGAAAACCAGTTTAACGATTGTCTTTACGATGCCAAAATCTATTGAAACATGAAGAAAGATCGAACTAAAACGCTATCATTATCTTTGTCACTTCACGTTGTTAGCGCCATCTGTTAGATTCAGTTGTCGACATCTATGCGTCATATTTTATGTGTTTTTCGGTTAGGTTATTGACTTTATTTTGACGACCTGAATGGTTCAGTGGTCAACATGCCAGACTCCACGCAAGAGGTCCCGGGTTCGATTCCCGGCCGGGCAGAAATTTTAATAATGAATTTTAATTTCTGTTACGGGTCTGGATGTTCTATGTATAATTAGTATGTATTAAAAAAAGTATATAAGTAGTATATCAGTTACCTAGCACCCATAGTACAAGCTATGCTTAGTTTGGGGCTAGATGGCGCTGTGTGAATTTGTCCACGATTATTTATTTATTTATTTTTTCTCTCCCCATTCCCCCACAGACCGATCTGCATAGCCTTCCAGAGCGCTGGCTCCGAATCCCTGGACGAGTTGGCTCGAAGGGCCGCGGAGTACGGCCACCTGCCACCGCGGAAGACAAAACTCATCGAGGCCATGTCCACGCCCATGGAGTCTGATAAGGGAGAAAGGTCAGTCTTCTTCATCTTCATCTTGGCGTTAGTGTCCCGGTTGTGCTCTCGCGCACGAGGGCTCGGGGTCTGCCGTGACCATGATCCAGGATTTGGCAGGTCAGGTAATTACAGTGGAGCGACTACCATCTGACCTCCGTGACCCTGCTACCAGGGGAAGGTTAGTATTCAACTAATGTACATAACTCAGAAACAGTCATTGGTACATGGCCGGAGCGGAATTGGAACCCGAGCCCTGGCGAGCATGGCTTACGAGTCGGATACTCTAACCGCTCGGCCACCGATGCTCCCGATGGGGAAAGGTCAGTATTTGGTATTATAATAGGACCACGATAAGTCATCATCACAGCCCGTAACAGTCCACTGCAGGACTTAGGGCGTCTCCCGCGAAAGGGGAATTTATTGCCATAATCTCCACGCTTGGCAGGCGGGTTGGAGATCGCAGTGTTTAAATATAACAATGGAAAATGCTGCTGCCCATTTTTCAGGCTACGGCTCTTGATCTTTTGCCTCGAAACCATTAGTCGCCTTGTCCGACACCCACGAGTGTAAGGGGTTGGTGCTATTCTACTCATGCGGACACCACACGGCCAACTCTGCCGGTGTAACTCTCACGCTGAGCCCGAATCGCTTATTTAAAATCTCGGTATGGCAACTTATGCCAAGTTTTTTAAACGTCATAGAACGTTATACATAAAAGTCATAATAAACAATTTTATTTCTGTAGGATTGTTTATTTTTGTGAGTTATGAAATAGTAGTAAATGCAACTGTCATATACAAGTGGGTATTAAAACATGAGTGTCTGTTTATGATAATAGTTTGACACGAGTGTTTTAATACCTAATTATGTGCAGTTGCATACTCTACTTCATCTCCACACATATTTTTATGTAAAATATCGTACCTATAATTTTCTCAACTTTGCTGGAAGTAAGCTGTAAGTCAGTTCTGTTGTATCTACGCGTCGAGGATATTAAGCGGCGGGAAATTCACTTTACTGCTTTCACATTTATCTATTGATTTGCTTCAAATAAGAAAAAAACATTCACAAACACAAATTACAACAATTAGAAAAAATATTGTGTTTAGCGGAAAAATAATAACACAGAAATATAAACAGAAAAATTTAAATTTTGAATTTGTTAAAGAGATTCAGCCTACATTTCGCCGTGTTCCGGCGCCCGACAATAATTTAAAAAATAAAAGTGATCCTCAATAAATCAATAAAGGTTAGTTTAGCATGGTACCAACTTAGCAAATATTCAATAATAACTAGTTTTTTAACGCGGTTAGATTGTTCTGAGACAATGAATGATAACAGTCACACATATAATTTGCCATGCAATTACAACAATACCCCCCCCCCCCCCCACGTAGTCAAAAGATTATAAGGAGCCTTAGACTACGCCATCTATGTGAATTTTTGGGGAGCTGTTCTCGAAAACGACTCGTTATTTATGGCGTGCATGCTCACGAAGACCGGGCGAAGTGCGAACCGAGATTGACCGCTAACTTCATGATGATAATGATGGCATTGTCTGATGGGCAGGATGATGCGTCTGATGGGATGGGCGGGCGGCGCGCTGGGGCTGCGCGGCGGGATCACCGAGCCCCTCATGCCCGCGCTGCACATCGTGAGTATAGCATCGACACAGGCAGACAGACACACATGCACTCACGCAGGCAGATACACACACACACCATACCGACACGTACCACACCGTAGTATTACACACGAAGTTGATTCGTTACGTTACACATGAAATAGATGGATGCACTCTATTCCACACAAAATTACAAAAGAAGAAAATATAACAGAGATAAGTAGTGACTGTTGTGTCAGTTATATCTCTGTATTTATTTATTGTGTGCAATAAATAGTTAAATAAATAAACAGAGGGCTGAGTGTAAGTTTTGCCTAAACTTTGCTTTACTATTGCGTTGGCGTTTACGTGGAGACTATATGGAAATGAAGATGTTTCTTTATAGTAATTTCCACACAAACGCGACAATAAAGTAAAGTTATAGCAAAACTTACACTCAGCCCTCAGGTCTTTTCATACATTGTGTTGTGGGCAAAGGCGACCTTAGGGACTTTTATAGCTTTACACATGATACCGTAGCATCACTCAGGACGGAGACAGTATCACATGTGACACCATAACACTATGCACAAAAGAGACCAGAGTATTATAAACGACACCGCAGCATTGCATGCGACACCACAGCTTTACGATGAGACCGTAGCATTACACATGACCCTGTGGGTATTCGTAATTTAATATGCAATGTGAAGGTGGGTGAAGATATTTATAATAAATTCAGTCTTAAGCATGATACCGTGTTTGACTCACGCTCCCACAGACCCTACTGCTCATTAGACACGACACTATTGCTCATTACACCTGACACCTTCTTAGCATTACACAC
Organism: Blastobasis lacticolella; assembly: GCA_905147135.1. Taxonomy (NCBI): domain Eukaryota; kingdom Metazoa; phylum Arthropoda; class Insecta; order Lepidoptera; family Blastobasidae; genus Blastobasis; species Blastobasis lacticolella. Next base: position 4,662,221 of record LR990067.1, read on the forward strand.
GACAGTATTGCCCATTACATATTAAACCGTAGCAGTACATATGACCTTGAGCATAACACACGACACCAACATAACCCACACGTCACGCATAATCATTACGATTACTGATGCCATTTGAACTTCGCCTAAAACTATGATCGGCTTGGTTGACTAGTCGGCCTTGTTGTAGCCGACTAGTCGGCCAGTCGGCCCATCTCTAACCGTATGTATTCTATCCGTACCAGTCCCCCGGCGCAGGGCTAGGCCACGTGCGAATCCAGCCCCGACAGCCCCATACGTTCCGGCGCCTGATCCTGGAAGCCATACTGAGCTGTCTTCATAGCCAGGAGACACCATAGACTTGTATACACGACAACCATAGCATTACACACGACTCTATTGCTCATTACACATGACACCATAAAATTACACATGACAACCATAGCATTACACACGCACGACTATATTGCTCATTACACACGACACCATAACGATACATACGACACCATGGCATTACACACGGTACCATAGCATTACACACGATACCATAGCAATACACACGAGGCCATAGCAGTCCTAAGAAATACCATCACGGGTCCCTTAACTGTTCAACCTTACTCAACCTTTATCTTTATTTTTACTTCGCTTTGGCAACAATACTCCCCAATTTTGATCTTATAGTTTATTTTCCGTAACAGTCCCCCGGCGCAGGGCTAGGCCACGTACGTATCCAGCCCCGACAGCCCCATACGTTCCGACGCCTGATCCTGGAAGCCATACTGAGCTGCCTCCGCAGCCAGGAGGAGAGCATAACACTGAGCCTGACTACGGCGCTTTCGAAGCGAGAGAAGCGATTCATCGTACAGACGGTCGAGGATTTTAACTTTGGAAGGGCGATCGGTGAGTGTGTTTTCGAATTGTGAAGTTGTTCATGTGTATATTTCTGTTCTTTCTTAGGTTACGGTCTCCTACTGTCATTCTCACGGTCACGGTGTTCCTACGACTGAATTCAGAAGCAAAATGCGTGAGAGCAAGTCGCAAGAGGAATGTATTGCTCATAGAATAAGGTCCATTTTTCTACCAGAATAAGAACAAAGACATTTATTGTCATAAGACACCACGGCACGACAAAAAAAATAAACAAATTTAAAAACAATTATACAAAAAAGGAGTAAATAAAAATACATTGTCCTACGTAGACAAGTAATAAATAATCATCGTGGCGTTAATGTCCCGGTTGTGCTCTCGCACACGAGGGCCCGGAGGTCCGCCTAAACCATGTAATTACGTAGAATTTCAATCAAATACATTGTCCTACGTAGAAAAGTAACTCATAATTACGTGCCTATTTTTTATTTTGACATTTACAAATTGATTATTTATGGACATGTTTATTATTTTTAAATTTATTATGAAATTATTGACTTATTTTGTTTGATTAATTGTAACAAAGACACGAAATTAATATGTTTGGATGCTCTGACCTAATCTAATGTTATGTATATGTCGCAGCCATCTGGTTAAATCAGCCATTTAATGAGAAGGCTAGTCCGTTAATTATATGCCGGCATTCAATTGAACGCCTAGGCTAATCGTTTACTGAACCAGCAATACTCAACGTTTAACTAGTTGGCTTATAGAAAGCTAGCCCTTTGAAAACGGCTGACATAAAATCAGGCAGCTGATTTAAATTTAGTTAAAATTTTATCCACTTCGGCGCTGATAGTCACCTAAACAAATATGGCGTCGGACAGCTTGCACTGCAAGAAATATTTTTGTATATTTTTGTGAGTTTTTATGAGTAAGAATGAAGACAACTTAATTTGTTTGTTTTCTGTTTTATACTTTTAATTAGAAACATAAATTTCTGCCAACGTTACGTGCATATTATTATTGTTAATATTATAAAATAAGAAAGTTCCTACTATATAGTTACAAGTAGTTAACTTGTTAACTATAGTGGCGGTGGCGGTCAAATGCCTGGCTAGTTAAATTAAAAACAAAAAAAAAGTTTAAATATTTTATTGTGTTAAATACTGTAACTGTCATACGTACTCGCAATACAATTAATTGTAGATATGGGTACTCACTGAATTTGTTGCCACTAATAATTTATTTAATAGATAAAAATATTTTTATTAATTCGTTTTTTTTAAGTAAGGTTGTCATTTAAATTACGAACTTATGGTCGTGGTCTAACATAACCTAACCTATACAAACATATATATCCCCATTGACAAAATGGCTAAATAACGTTTAGCCAAGTAGCTGGACGTTACAATCAACTACTTGGCTAATTGTCTATTAGCCACTCAATTGAGTGCCGGCGTTTAATTAACGGACTAGCCTTCTAACTAAATGGCTGATTTACCCAGATGGCTGCGACATATATAACCTATTGTACCTATGTAACAACAAATAATGACTTGTAAACATTTTTTACCAATAAAATTATGTCTATGTTAATGTCATATTAAGTTTTGATTTGCTCTCACGCTTTATGCTTCTGAATTTAGACGATTAAATTTAGCCAAATATGATAACCACACTTTTATAAATATAAGTCGAGACAGGCATTTGACCTCCATCTCACCATTTGTGTTCGGCATATGACGTACCGTTTCTGAACCACACTTTCAACTTATTGAACCAAAACGAATGATATCCTATCTGTGCCTTCTTTTCAGAGTTAGACGTGCAAGAAGAAATTGACTTGGTCAATCGTATCTCCGAAGAAATGAAGGAAGCGGACGACAGTTTGAGGAATGAAAACGTAATTTTATTCATTGAATTTGAAGTATCGAAGGATAAACTGTGAGTTTGCTAGTTTGGTTATTGTTTTATGTCTTGAAAATATTTGAAGATATTATTTGGTTTATATTGGAGATGGCGAGACGAGTTGGACGCCTTTTCTAAGGATCGACCGAGGAAAGCATCCGACCGTGGGTCGATGACTAAAAATAATAATAATAAATATTTGAAGATATTATTTGGTTTATATTGGAGATGGCGAGACGAGTTGGACGCCTTTTCTAAGGATCGACCGAGGAAAGCATCCGACCGTGGGTCGATGACTAAAAATAATAATAATAAATATTTGAAATGAAATTCATCACAGCCCATATCAGTCCACTGCAGGGCTTAGGGCCTCGCTCACGAAAGGGGAAATTATTGCCATATTCTCCACGCTCGGCCGGCGGGTAGGAGATCACAGTGCTCTAGGAAAATCTCCCATAGTTTTTCTAAACTTAAAATTTTTCTTCCAGAGTAATCACCCTACAGAAGACCCAAAGGATGGGCACCAGAACCGGCAAGAAGCGAAAACGTACCAAAGCCAAAGACAGCAAAAGCAAAATGGACACCAGCGAAGCGAACTCGACACTGGACATAACTCAATTAAACATCAAAAACGGTACAATGTCGAAATCCGATAAAGCACAAGCTATAAGAGTGGCCTTCCTGGAGTCCATCAGAGATTTTCTGTCAACATCCGAAGATTCCAAATCGTACGATTTCGACTGCATTCTAAATACAAAACATAAAGCCTACATAAGCAATGTTATAAATTGTATTAATAAGAAAGATCCAGGCGGGAAGTATAATAGCTTGATGGAGAATGACATATACAAACAGATACGTCGAGCCGCCAGAGACGTGTATGTGAATGTGGAGTTCAACTCAATGTGAGTATTGCTTCTTCATTTCTCTCTTTTTACTAAGTCGGCTGCTTTTTCAGCTTAACATCATCATATCAGCCGTAAGACGCCCACTGCTGGGCATAGGCCTCCCCCAGAGATCTCCACGGCGGCCGGTCCTGTGCTTTCCGCAGCCAGCTGGTACCTGCTATCTTTACCAGGTCGTATTCAGTACTTGGTAGATCAGATAATTGCAGTGGAGCGACTGCCATCTGACATCCGTGACCCTGCTACCAGGGGAACCTGACCAGATTGCATCATGGTTACACATTCAGTCGCCTGAATGTGCAGGTTTCATCGCGAAGTTTTCCCTCACCGTAAGAACATCGGTTAGTGTTCAACTAATGTATATAACTCAGAAAGGAGTCATTGCTACATAGCCGCTGTGGGATTCGAATCCGATACCTCTCGAACACGAGTCGGATACCTTAACCACCCGGCCACCGACGCTTCCAACCCTACCAACATACGATTACTAAATTGTTGTCCTTTTTTCAGGAATTTCGTATTACATAAGAAATATTACGTGAAACGTTTCACGAACTCCTCTTTGGGGCCACCAAAATCGAAGGACGTCCAAAATACCATAATTTATAAGAACGGGAAGCCTACAAGCCTCTCGTCTGTTGCTATCGACGATGATGATGATGATGTGATAATAGTGGAGCCGGTTCACGAGGTGATAGTGATATCTGATGATGATACAGACCCAGACACGGCACAGAGCGTCGATTCTAGCTCTGAGAGAGCTACGTCAGTAAAAACAGCTGAATCGACAACCGTAACTACTGATGGGTCGTACAAAACTGCTGAGTCCAACCAACCTGATACGACAAGTGCTTCAGATGTGGACAGCAAAAGTGCCTCAGATGTGAACAACGAAAGTACATCTGATATGAACAACAAAAGTATCTCTGATGTGAACTGCAAAATTACTACAGATGTGAACAGCGAAAGTGCCTCAGATGTGAACAACAAAAGTATCTCTGATGTGAACAGCAAAAGTACCTCAGATGTGAACTGCATAAGTACATCTGATGTAAACAACAAAATTAATTCTGACGTGAACAGCAAAAGTACCTCAGATGTAAACAGCGAAAGTGCCTCAGATGTGAACAGCGTAAGTGCCACAGATGTGAACTGCATAAGTACATCTGATGTGAACAACAAAAGTATATCTGATGTGAACAACAAAAGTATATCTGATGTGAACAGCGAAATTACTTCTGACATCAACAGTAAAAGTGCCTCAGAAGTGAACAGCAAAAGTGCCTCAGATGTGAACAACAAAAGTACATCTGATGTGAACAGCGAAAATGATGAGTTGGTCAGCTGTACAGACGAAACTGACGGGTCATATAGAATAGCCGAGAAGTTGCCTGAGTTACCTGGATCCAGAACTGAAGATTCTATTGAAACTGAACTTGTGTTAAAATATACTCAGGTTACGATAGATGATACTGTTGATAACGCTGACGATTCAATATGTGATGGCGACCTGTCCTCAAGTATAGATGTAAGTAATGAATCTCTGTTACTAGAAATGCTCGAATGCGCGAATAGTACGGTGAATGTTAAACACGAAAATATATCGTTCGATTCCGAATTCGATCGGGACGTCAAAGCCTTAGAAGATGCTATTTTGGAATGCGACATCCACGTCAAAATAGAAGGTAACTCTGACACTGTAGTGTCCAAAGATTCTAGTCCACCGAAGCTGGAGATTAACAATAATCATAAAGTAATCGTAGATAGGAATAATTTTAGCGTTGCCATAGTCAAGAACGAGTGCGACAACGACTCGAGTCAGTCCACGAGCAAGAGATCGCGGTCTGATTCGGATAACTCGATTCAATTCACTCGGAAACATAAAAAAGTCGATTACAGCCAGTACGTGGCTATATCGCCTAGTTCTGCTTTAGAGAAAATAAATATAGACACAGTACATAAGTTGCAACTTTTACTTTCAAGGGAAATAGATAAGTCTACATTTCTTCCCTTGCTAAAGTGTCATGGCGTCAAAAATGGCGGCCTTGTGTACAGTTGCCATTGCGAAAAATCCTTGTCGTGGCTCACGAAAACGGTCAGTGTTGCCACAGATCTCACAACTGCTGTCATAGAGAGTTTTGTGGACGTAAGACATAAGATGCGTATTAAAATACATAGTCAAGAGACCGTCGATAAGATATTCTATAGGCTGGAATTATATAATAGTGGTTTAAAGACTGAGAATTGGCTTGTGAAAGATGTGCAAATGAATAGAGACTTTATGGTGGTTACTATTACGGTTGATAATGAGTCTTACAACTATATCTGTAGTGAACATTTCGCTTTGTTCGCTGGCGTCGATAAGGCCGAGTTTTCCGTAGCATGGGACTGAGCTTTCTTCCAAAGAATTTGTATAGGTAAGTAGCTGTGAAATCTGTAGTGCTGAAGCGAATTTTTCAGCGTATCTCGGTGTTGTATGACTATGTTTTGTTATATTTAGGCAAATAGGGTTGATGTTCGAGGTGTTCTAAACAATGATTTGGTTTGTTTCTTATTTTCAACCATAAACCTGATATGGAATTTAAAAATATAAATTAAAAATATTTATTGGACGATGACTCTTTGGTTTGTATTTGGGATACCAAAGATTTCCGAAAGAAAAGAAAAAATACTGTTAATAAGTAACATAGGCTACTACTATTTATTAAATTAAAGTTATTATTTGTAAAAGATCTTTCGAAAGACAGTTCGATGAATGTTTGTACAAAACGAATTTATTTTCGACGAACATTTGTGCGAAAAATTCGCTGAATAACTATATGGGCTGATTTTTCGCAGAAACGTTCGTAGGTTTTTTGTAGATACGAACAAAAGTTCAATTTATCGAACAAATTTTCGAAAGAAAATAACGGTTGGGTATGCTTTGTTATTTATTTAAAAAAAAGTGATCTGCGTTAATGGTACAGTCAGCTGCAGAATGACATGACCCCCTATTTTAAATAATAATATAGGGTAAGCAGCGGACTTACCTTCCTTTTATCATATGATTATTTATTTGTGCGATTATACTTCACCTATTTAGAAAATCAGTGGTAACGAGACTCTGTCGACTCTGTACAGAAGACCAACCTAAGCCAATATAAAAGGAACTATACATTGCTATGTGCGTCTATAGAGACGCTAGCTCATCTTATACTGGTTTTGGGTGGATCGATATATTATGCTACATTCATTCAATGAATTAGCTGATCACTTATTAGGGTACTATCGTAAGGATTATGATATGTCAGATCTTTTAGCTAATTCCTTGGATGACTATACAGGTCGCTGAAAAATATGTTTCAGCACTTAGTCCTAGTATAGATTTTATAGAAAAAAGAAATATATCGCTTAGTTCGGCCGCCATTTTGATTTTGTCGAAACTTAGTTCAGGCCTGCGGTCCTATCGATAAATGTGATATGTTTCTCTGTTTCGATAATTTTGTTTTTATTAGTGATTACCTTTTTTTTATAATTATAGTTGTTGAACGAATGACATGTTCAAAACAACGTTTTAAAGATTTTTCTTTAAATAGCCTTTTTGTAAGGATCATCGATCAAGGAATCTGGAAGTTACACGTCCTAGAATTACCCGTTCTAGAACCACCCGTTCTAGAACTACCTTTTCTAGAACTTTCGCAGTTTGTCAATGCCATGACATAGTATAATTTAATTTACCATATTAGTAATTTCTACTCGACATTACCGTTCAATCCATAACATTCCTTAGGCCCATTACGATATAGGGCCCCTGAGTCTAAGCTATGTCTATTCGATAGTCACCCGTATCCGCTAGTACTTAGGGTCCAATTTCAATAGTCAATGTATTTATTGTAATCAGGAGATGACATGTCTTACTTATGTAGTCTTGCGTGGGGCAAAATATTTTACAAAATAATTATATTATGTTTTAAACAAATACACAAATATCCGAATTTTACGTGCAGTGTACGTTAGAAACATACTATGTTGCACAGAAACTTGGACCCTAAGTAGTAGCTGATATGGGCGACTATTGGATGCACATAGGAAAGATAACCCCTAGTTATCGTATGGTAAGAGATATCGTAAGAACGGGGTACTTTGGCCCCGATGCGTTAATCACCATGTAACGCGTGTTAATGACTTAGTTTGCTAGGTTTATTAGTTTCCTTGAGAATTATCGCTAACATTCGTTGTAATCAAGCGGGACATTACACCTGATAAATTTTGGGTAAGTTACCCTATTTGTTATTGTCAAGGGTGGCATACGGACGGATGGTTCACCTTATGGAAAGTGGCTACCGCCGTCCAGTACATCTGCAACCTAACGGGAGCGGAAACGATGCCAACCTTTGACCCTCCAGGGCCAAAGTAGCCGCTCTTACGGTACAAATAGAATCCAAATGACATTCCCTAGTTTGAGCTATGTTAAGATCAATCAGTACTATTTTCCAAACACTGATGAAGTTTGCGAAACTGTAAGGCGCTAGCGTAATTGGCAACGGTCGTACGACAATGGTCGTGCTACAGGCGGGTTTGAGGTCGAGCATGCCCGTCGTACGACCATGGTCGCACGACCGTTGCCAATCAGGACAGCGCCTTAAGCTTGTGCATTGGTATCGTATACATTCGTTTCGCAATTCGCACAATATTCGAAGTCTGACTTTTGGCATAAAGTTTATGGCAAGATTCATTTTTAACAGCCGGTATCAGCAAATCGTTCTTTTTATTCCCATTTCATAAGACGCAGCGTCATAATGCAAATTTCTCGAAGGATATCATTCATTTTGGACCAAAAAGGTGAAAGTTGCCGGCCAGGAACAAATATGGTCAGATCGAGTATACAAATCTTTATTTAAATATTATTCTTAATACAATTCCTATATAACAACCGAACCATTGGGCGTACAGATTTGACATCATAGTAAAAATGTAGGAATCGTTTGCTCTATCGGAAAATATTACTCCTTTTTTCTGGCCTGCACTTTTAGAATTTCTGGAATGTTTGGTCCAAAAACGTAATTAAATGAGAATGATATCTTTAAAGATGTTTTAAAAATGTTAAACATTTTATAATAAATTAGTATAATAACAATGCACTTGTTTAGATGATTGTATGACATGTTAGTAAAAAATTGTTTGTTTTTGTTGTTTTGTATATCAGTATGATTGTCATATGCAGTGGTAAGCCAGCAGATAGATGATGCAGACGGGTGATAACAATATTTCAATAGAAATTTGCAACCTGGCAACCTGGCCACGGTCTGTCATATTTCATCGGTATGATCTCGGATGTTGTCTTCGAGAATATCATAGCAGAGGACCGAGTGTAAGCTTTGCTTCGATTTTACTTTGCGTTTACGTCGTAAAGTAAAATCGAAGTAAAACTTACACTCAGCCTTCTAATCAACCAGTGTCTAGGTCCTCAGTAGAAGGCCTGTGTCAACCACGCTGCTAAGTACTTAAGATATTTTCTCTATTATTTTAGTCTTCCAAATTGTTAAATTAGAATTCAAATTTTAAGTCTAATGTGGAATGGAGTTGTTTTATAATTTATTGTTGCAACGTTTTTTTTTTGTTTTCGTTTTGTTTCTGCAGCCCTATTGTAAAAAGACTATGTAATTCTATAGATGAAAGACCAATTCGAGTTTCTTTTAAATAAAAACGTATCAACGGGTCTAGCTAAGATGGCAATGCCATTTTTAAGAAACGCTAAAAAACACTTTTCCGATTATAAATATGGCACACCAAATGTTTTATGAAACATACTATATATTCATTCATTTTGGTGATTATGGGCTCGTAGCTGGCTTAGGGGTTGCGAATCTGATTTGCGCTTTTGAAAGTCTGCACTTATAAAAGCAAAGAAAATCTCGAATTGGAATTTGATATCTTTTGAGTTGCGTGTTCTAAGCTTTAGCAAAAATTCTAGCTTTATAACGAGACTTTATCGCTACAAACAACGTACCTTTACGAATTAATAATATTTATTTGTGGTTACTTAAAAATATATATTGCCCATAAGAATATTAGAAAATGAGAAGGGAGTTTAGTGAAAAATTTAGCAGTATTAGTTATATTTTGTTAGAGTTTTATTTGGGGTAACTGTAGCACTGAACGACATTGTCGTAAATGTACTTTTTCTGTGTCTATGACACAAACATTTTAAAACTAAAATAATATTTTAAAAAGTATACATTGAGATATTCTTAATTGTAATTTATATGCAGCTCATTTGCATTTGTAATTGCAATATCTGAAATTTTGAGTTGTAATTCAAAATGGGAAGGAATTTGGAATTTTTGTTTTGGTTTTTGTTTTACATGGGTTGATCCTTACGCTCCACCACCCACTTCGAATGAAGCTAACATTTTTTAATTATTTTAATTTTTCAACATAGTCCCTTGTAACGCTAATACACGTAATCCATCAGCTCCACTCCGATAAAATTCCACTTTGTTAGATAGCAGACGTTTAAGAGAGCCACAAAACGTTGCTCTGCCCATGCACAACCTGGCACAAAGAAAATGATTTACCTAAACTTCCGACTTTTTGTGGCGATAGTAGAGCTCGTCTAAGCTGAAATGACGCGCCCCACTATCGCATTAACGCACACAAGCAAATTTAAAATATGGACGCAATACATATACAAATGCCGTTGTAATTGGTCATTCAGTTGCCGGTGAGACTCAACGTTGGAGCACGCGTCGTTCGATTGGAGCAGTCGACGCTCCCACACAGATGAAGTGTCGTTATTAATATTTGCACTTACACATCGAAATCAACTAATTAAATAGTGGGGCGCGTCATTTCAGCTTAGACAAGGTCTACTTACATATCCTCTTGTGTGGGTTCTATACCTAGGTAAAAAAACTAGTCTGTCTCACATCGTACTCAATGACGTAGGTTTACATTCTCACAGTCTATAATGCGAACTCTACGAAGCTGGCCGAAGGTAGCCGAAAAGTTACGATCGACTCGCAATAGAATCGCTACTCAGCGATTGGCAGCTTGTATAGACTCTGTTATTGCGCCCGGATAATAGATTGAAGTGTCTGTTCAGGGGCCTAATTCTTGCGATGTGACATCTCGAATTCGACATTTTTTCTAGCCGCATACGAGTCAGTCAGTGTCATGTCCAGCTCCTCGGATATCTAAAGGATCACCAGCTGATCAGTGACCGTCAACATGGCTTTCGTTATGGCTCGTATCTCCATTAATAATGACATTAAAATGTCTATTACCGCAAAAAAATCTTAACTATTTTCCACAGTAGTATATTTTCGAAGATCAATTTCAGTGACGTTTTCATACAGTTTCTTGGCTAGAAAAAATGACAAATTTGAGATGTCAGAGCGCGAGGATCGCCCCTAAGTTACTACACTATGACAAAGTGTAAATTCGAGTGTTTACTTATCAATGCACGCAACTGTACATAAGTATGGAATCAGAAGTTTTTATTGGCATGTCGTCTAAACTCTACTTTTCTTAGCATGTTGATAAAAAAAAAAAATCTTGTTTTTTCTTAATGCTCAACTTAGTAATCACACTTTTTTTAATTTGGAAAAAAGTGGCGCCTAGTATTTATTTTATTATATTATTATTACTACTTTTAAAGCCCCATTTGTGATATCTGAATTGTTTTGATCTCATGTTTAATAATTTTGTATGTATTTTCGTAGTCACTATTTCGTCATAATAAATGGCACAAAAATCGCCAAAGTAATGGCATATATCACTCTCAGCTATGCAGTGACACAATCACTGGTCTAATAAATACCATGTCAATACCAACGAATGTTTTCGCAATTCGAAAATCCACTAGAGGGCGCTGCTGATACGTAAGACATCAGACGTCAAAATAAACAGCTGTTATTGGCTGGAATCGATCCGTCATTTGAGAGCAGTTGTTTCTGTCCAATAGCACGGCAGTGTTTTGACAACGGACCTTTACACAGACAGATTTATTGCAGTCAAGGTTGTAAAAAAACTTCTGAGCGACCAGTTGGCAGTTGCCAATAAATTGTGTTATCATTGACGTTGGCGAAATGTATGTATGTATGTATGTAAACTCTTTATTGCAATAAAAAAGAAATACAGTAGGTAGAAAAAATATCATTTTACAAAGCAAAGGCGGGCTTATCCCACAATGGGATTTCTTCCAGCCAACCTTAGACCCTCTGAAAGGAGATCTAAAGAGCGGTGGAGGCAATATTGAGCACTTATAACTAAATAACTTTCATATGATAGTGGAAGCCATTAATTTAAAAGAATATGAAGAGAGGACTTCGACGTCCGTACACTAATACCGTAACGCTGTTGCCAACAATTATCTGATTTCAATGATTGAAATTGTTATCATCGATTTCATAAGTTCAGTTGCTTACAATGTTCTATTGAAATAATCTGAAACTATTAAATCGATCATACGTAATCGCAAAAGTAACAATTTCAATAATTGAAACGGATAATTGTTAGCAACAGCGTAACGTAATTAACCTACTGATGTCTCACGTCTCAGCAGCGCCATCTGGCGGATTTTGTAATAGTGAAAACCTTAAAGCAGTGATTGGTTCACAGTATTTATTACGGTGGATTAAGAGCGAAATTTGTCAAAGTCGAGGCTTTTTAATGCCAATCACATTAGAGCGTACATTTATCAAAAATTATTTGAGCGTTTGTAAATATTACTTTACTCAAAAAGTAGTCCATTCATATGTTTTTCAAAAATAATATTGATACGCTATAAGAAATAGCTATATAATTATGATAAATCCTAATGTTTATTTCGGATTATTCGAAAGTTTTAATTTTTTTATATACTTATAGGTAAATTTCTAATGGATATTTATGTTTGTATAATAATATTACCCTAAAAAGTAAAAGGTTAAAATCATTGCCCTTAAAAGTGTATCAAAGTTAATTTATCCGTTCTGTATCTAAAGGGTAAAACCTGCTGCATTACTTACCTATTTTAGTTTCCCAAAGTACATTTATGAGGAAAAAGTTACACTGGAATTTGACTGCGTAGACTTGTACCTAAGGTCGAAGATCAGTTACTAGTTGTAACTGTAAGTAAAGCCTACTTATATTCCTAAAATTAAACAGGAATATATATGAGTTCAAATTAATGATACCAAGGGTACCTACCATATGCAAGGGCTAGTAATAACAAACAACTTTTATAATGGCAACAACTCTGAAATCGCGAAAAACAATCAGCTGCATGAAAAAATTTATGAAACAGTTGATTTTTTGTGATTTCATAGTTGGTGCCATAGTCATGTTTGTTATCACGGTAACAGGTCCCTGTAACCTTGTAAAAGGTCTGTCAAGAGAAGAGGGAGCTACTGTTGCTCTGACTTGCTGTTGCCAGTGTAAGAAATAAGTACCAAAAATTTCCGCAAAATGGCGGCACTTTATATATTATTTGGTGAGGCTTTAACAAGAAAATGTATAAGACTTTTAATTTGTTTCGAAACAAATGGGGCTGAAAATTAAATTATGAATGTTGTACTGAAATTGTTTCTATGCTGTTTTTCTTCCGATAAGTTTAAGTAAAAGTTGATTCGATAGTTAATACGGTGTTTTATTTCTATTAATACCCACTGTTTTACTTTTAGGACCGATATTTAAATCCTCAGGATTAAGTAATACCATCATCTTCTTCATCACAGTTGTAACAATCCACTGCAGGACTAAGAGCCTCTTCCACGAAAGGGGAGGTTATTGCCATAATCTCCACGCCTGGGAGGCGGGGTGGAGATCGCAGTGTTTAAATATAACAAGGGAAAATGCTGCTGCCCGCTTTCCAGACTACGGAGACTCTTGATCTTTTGCCTCGAAAACATTAGTCGCTTTGACACCCACGGGTGTAAGGGGTTGGTGCTATTCTACTCGGTCGGACACCACAGGGCAGTAGTAATATAATACAAAATTAAAACAAACTATAACTTTTCACTTTATATGAGGTTACGATGCGTTTTCAATTAAGTTACATTATAACTTGTCACTGTTTTAAACTGAGGATTGAAAAGTCCATAGAGAAAATATTTACTAACGTAATAGAGGAGACACCGCAAGTATTTTCTTTGAACCACGCTTTGCGGTCCATGGACAACAGTGGCCGCAGTCAGTTCTGAGACATTGCGCGACGCGGACCAATCTGACAGTGGCTTGGATATTCATAAAAAAGGCCATCTTGTGCATTAAAAACTGTACGAACCATTCGAGGGCCAAAAATAAAGAAAATGATAACATTTCATCGGTCATTCTATGACTTAGCAGCCTCCCCCCGCATCTCCCGCACGTGACAGGTTGGTAGAGCTCGTCTAGTCTAAGATTACGCGCCCCACTACTTAGTTAGTTGATTTCAATGTGTGAGTGCAAATATTGATAACGACACTTCATCTGTGTGGGAGCCAATGAACGACGCGTGCTGCTACGTTTGAATGTTACCGGCAACTGAATGACCAATTACAACGGCATTTGTATATGTATTGCGTCCATATTTTAAACTTGCTTGTGTGCGTTAATGCGATAGTGGGGCGCATTTTAAATTAGACGAGCTCTACAATATTTTTGTTTGTGATGGCTGCTCTATTACGTTAGTAAATATTTTCTCTATGGAAAAGTCTACCCTTAACCAATAAGAAGTTTTCGATCAGATGGCGCTGCTGCGGTATAAGGTCTGCTGTCACAAATGTCACAATACTGTCGCGCAATAGCGACAGTATTGTGACATTGCCATTGTACATTAGCATAGCCTCCTTCAATGAAGGAGGCTATGACATTAGCCTCTTGTTTACCCAATAGAGTAAACAAGAGGCTAATGTCCAATGAGGAGTTTTCCAGTAGGTATTGTCAATTGGTTTCAAAAAGCATCAATAGATGGCGCTCCTACAATTTTAGTAATTTTTTACCAAAAGGTTCAACGAAATGTATTTTTATTTGTATTGCGTCCATTCTTGATCCTGGTGTCAATGAAACGAGTTGACTCAGTCAAATTTATGTTTGTTTTGTTTGTAATAATTTATTACAACCGCTAAAATGGTTAAAAACTATTGATAAACACAATATTATCCAATACAACGTACCCAGTGTTTATATCCTCTTTGCTAAGAACCTATTTCAAGCGATTATCAATTACCAAAATTCTCGGGGCGCCATCTAGGGAGTGGTTAGGAATGCTTTAGATACCTATTGGAAAACTGCTCATTGACATTGGCGAGTAAAAGTCCGGCTCTATCTGGTATTGTCGGGCTCGACTCAGCTTGGACTCTGTCAAGCCTGAGGAGTCCGCCTGGGTGAGTTCCACCGTCTTATCTATTTCTGCCGCTAAGCAACATTTGCATTTTGTGTTGCGGTTTGAAGGATAAGTTAGCCAGCGAAATTACAGGTATGAGGCCTTTCATCTTAGTACTCACAGTGACAACGCACCTGCGGTTTTGTATTTTTGTTACCTGCAACCTAAATGTCAGAATCGTAGATGTTGTGGGCGACAGTTACCACTTACCATCAGGTGGGCTGCTGCTCGTTTGTCACTGAGTAGCATAAATAAAACATGTCACTGTGTGTTTTCTTCCTACTTTCCTACCCGCCTTTTTGACGATTGAAAGAGATATTTAATGTGGCGAAGACAGAGTACATGGCCTACAACAGTGCAGATTCCCTACCTGTTCGCATAATCCAAGATGAGGTCAAGCATACATATCAGATAGGATACCTGGGATCTGTACTTAGCGCAACCCCCGACATCGACAGCGACGTCAAACCACTAATATCCGCGAATTGGGCCATTTAGCGGGAAGTGACGGCCAAAATGCCGATAAAGCTGAAGGGACAAGTCTGTCCTAATTAGACTTGGGGTCTATTTTTTAACCACTCGCCTCGAGTCAAACGGTTTTGAATTTCGAGGTTCGGCATGAAAAATTCAATATTTGTTATATTACTTTGACAGCATCGAAAGCGACTGGTTCTAAAATAGGGATCAGCTACATGCACAAAAATTTTTTCATGCCCAAAAATCAAATCAATAACCGTTCTCGAGGCGAGTTGTTCAAAAATAGACCCCAGCTCCTATACGGCAGCGAGACTTTGACCCTACCAGAGCAACACAATAAGAGAGGTAGGGCATAGCGGGGTATCTCGTTCGAATTGGAGCCGCCCGACTGGGGAAGTACCTCCACCTTACAGAATATCGCAGCTAAATAATACTTTTTTAAATAGTATTGTGTTTCTGCCGGTGAGTAAGGTTTCCAGTGCTCCATGGGGTGGGGATTTCGGGAACCGTGGCTTTGGCAGTGGAGTGGCATTTGCTTTTTGCTGCCAGAGCAACGTGTTATAGAGGTGGGCAACGCATTAGCGATACTCTTGGTGTTGCTAATGTCTATAGGCAGTGGTGACCACTTTCCATCAGGTGGCCCGCTTGCCTGTTTGCCTACCGCATGACATAAAAAAAAAAAAAAAAACAAGCAGCAGCTGGCACGTCACGGAAATGAAGATGCTGTGGTGGATGTGTGGAGTTTTCCGGAAGGATAGCGTCCGAAACACCTATATTCGAAGTAGCCTTGCTGCAAGCTGCAAGAGTGCCGCCTTCGATAGTATGGCCACGTCTTGCGCAGAATGGCAAATTACTTAGGGAACAAATGTCTGGCCATGACACCCCCGCCAGGCACGGGAAGGAGAGGTCAGCCCAAGAAGCGATGTCTGGACGCCGTTAAGAATGACGTGCGTACCAATTATTTCACCACCGAGGATGCTGAAGAGCGAGTGAAGCTGGCCAAGAGGAGTAGGAAAGCGGACCCGGCCTTTGCTTGTTGCGAAACCGAGATTCAACGCCAGGAAGATGATGATGAGTCGGTGACAGAAGTTAATTCTAACCAAAAATATTGGAAAGTTACCTTCATGGTTAAGCAAATTTTTTTTATCTGTGATTCTAACTGACAAACCTTTTTTAAATGTTAAGTAGACAAACAGGAAAATGGTAAATAATCTTCGCCGCCTATGGATATCAGTAACACTTGGGATGTAATTACTTGATAACAAATAATCGCATCAGATACACAGATTATGAATATGACATTTATAACTAACGGTTGACTCTTAAGATACTGAACTGTTGTTGTCACATTGTACGCTGTGCTAAAATTATATCCAGTCATGATTACTGATGATGACATGATCGTAAAAAGTATCACGTCGTTGCATCATATTATAAAAACACATTTGCATTATTCATGGGTATGATATCATTATTATAAACTATCTTATTCTGCGACTTCATCCCTTTTTTATTTTTTTTATTGTATTTCCCCATTTTGGAGCGTCGGTGGCTTAATGGTTAAGGGGTCCGACTCGTACTCTGAAGTACCGGGTTCGAACCTCAATGCCGCCATGTACCGATGACTCTTTTGAGTTACGTACATTAGTTGAACACTAACCGATGCTCTTACGGTGAGGGATCCTGCTGATGCTGCGTGATGAAACCTGCACGTTTTGGCTATTGAATGTGTAACCAATGGTTACTCGTAAATATTAAGTATTTATTTACCTGCTGATAAGAAAATGGGTCCCCGCCTGCTTTCAAATTTAAATTAAACTAACGTTTGCACCTATTTCCTTACACCATTCGGCTTGTTTCTAACTTTTGCCGTTTTTAATAGCAGTCGGGGATTTTAGTTTTTGCACTACTTTTTAATTGCATCTTCTAGGGACAGCGCTTTTGCTCACTAAACCTGAACTATCATGAGTATAGCTAGGTACTGTCGTGTTATTATGGGAACCTTTTATTACGACGTTGTCTGAATTTGTTCATTTCACTAGAAGTATGAAAAATATGTACTACCTAAATACTCACAACTCACTTGGCATTGGCTGATGGCGAATGCTATGAATGGTCATTAAGAGGAGTCTCCCTCGAACGCGCTCCATACAAACATTATACGATCATATTTTCAATATTACGCGAACAAAGCTAATGAAATTTTGTAGACGTGATCCAGAAACCAATACTTAATACAGAAAACGAGAATTTTCAGATTTTCGTTAAATTATATAGTTTCAAAGTTACACGGTATCTACGACTTCCATACAAAGGAGACAGTCTAAAATTTTCCTAACCACCAGCCGGCATAATGAGAGTTGTAATGAATAAAGCTTATGAAACGTAATATCCTCGCGTAATTATTTAAATTCTTTAGCTAGCCAATTTTTTATATTGATTTTTAAAATATTACTAATTTGCAATGAAACGAAGGTATTCTTGGCATGAAATTATGAACACACCCGGAAGAAGGTATGGTTGCACAAACTTATCTGACCCGGTGACTAAAACTGGAACTAAGTGTCGCCATTTTGAAATGTCATGTCAATGCCATTAACAGCGACGCTGTCATCGGGTCAGATTAAGTTTGTGGCACTGCGTAGACAGACAGGTAAAAATTCATAGGTTTTGACATTGACAATGACAGGCATGTCATTGTATTTGTCATTGTCACTGCCACTAATGACGAATGAAACTCCTTACTCCGTTAGGAGGACTTGCCCTGTGGTTGTGATTTCTACGGCGATGACAGGCTGTAAAACCAAGTTTCGTTTATGACTCTTTTCTGAGTTAACACTAACCGATGGTCTTACGGTGAGGGAAAACATCGTGATGAAACCAATAGGCTAATCACGTAACGCTGTAGCCAACAATTATCTGATTTCAATTATTGAAATCAGAGTATCGTTTGCAACAGAGTTACGTAATTAGCCTACTGTACTTCAGTCGTAATTAGGCGACTGCATACATAATTCAATCTGGTCAGGTTCCCCTGTTAACAGGGTCACGGAGGTCAGATGGCACTCGCTCCACTGTAATTACCTGATCTACCAAATCCTGGATCACGGTTAAGGCAGACCTCGGGTCCTTACGCGCGAGAGTACATCCGGGACATTAACGCCAAGGTGACTGTGTTGTACATACCATGATTCTAAGAAAATCATCAATCAATCAATCCGTCGGCCATTTTATGTAACATTAAATGGTATGTCTCGGGGCACGCCGCAATACCAGTGTTTTCTCAATGCATTACACGCATTATTGAACACAATGCCCTCTCCTCTTAAAAGGAGCTTTTTCTTTCCTCATTGATTTCTCTTCGTTATGACAAAAAAACTTCTTACTCCTTGCGTAAAAGGAGTTTCTTCTTTCGTCATTTACTCTACGGCTTGTTCCAGTGTTGCATGAGTTTCGCATGAGTGTTGCAGTTTTGCTAAAAATATTTATTTTTCAATAAGTAATTGTGAAGATGTCTTTTTTCAACTGATACGAGTTCCGTATTTTACATTCTTCCGTTTTTCATTCTCTTTGTACCGGCTGGATGTTAGTGAACACTTTCTATGAACCGCTAGACCGCATCCTTTTAAATCCTGTGTAACTATGAAATAATATAGGTACCTACTTATTTTTACGAAAATCCACAATCATATATATTGGTTTCTAGATCACATAATATTGATAGTATTATCAAACTGCGTTTGTATGGAGCGCGCTCATCTCGATCATTAATTAAGAAAACGAAACATCTGTAAGTAGGTACTGTAGTTACTCTTTTATTTTGCTCCCCAACTCCACTTCTCGCTCCTGAGGAGTACCTAACAGTATTATTTGCTCTCCGATTCCAGGTAGTACCGTAACTACGAACGGATTTTTGTAAAGTCCCACGGGAAGCAGATAAACCGTAGGTAGACCATATTCAATAGCCCTAAATAGGCCAGACCCCCTACACATCAGGCGTTGGAAATGCTCCACAAAACACGCTGTTGCTCCTTTTCTTGTTTAGTACATACCTATAGCTGGTGTGCATCTACGACCTATAAACATCGCATCGGAAATGGAAAGAGAATTGAAAAATCGAAAGGAAATAAATGCGGGGACGAAGTCGCGGGAAACGATAGTTGACATTAATGAAATCATTGCGATGACTTCATTATATTATCAGTTATAGATATGATTTGCGACAACAATCATTGTTGGTTTGAATTTTGGCACAGCGTACAATGTAACAACAACAGTTTAGTTTCTAGGGTCAATGGTTACTTATGAAGACGTAAGTATTTATTTTCAGAATTTTATCACCGACAAATCTTCTGGGCTTATCTGTTATCTTATATGTATGCTGATAAAACTCCACCAACACAAAAGTTTATGACTATTGTATAAATTGAGATTTCCCGTGATATCACTCAATTCATGGGTTCACTTTCAGTCTCGTCTACACAACGTAGCCATGTATTTTTTAGCCCTCGGCGTCGTTTTGATACTCCTCTACTTTTATGGGACTAGGAGTTACAAGTATTGGGACAAGAAAGGGGTCAAGACCTTCGAGAGACCTTTGCCATTTTTAGGAAATGGCTTAAAAACATTCCTAATGAAGACGAGTTTGGCAGAGTTCTTCACGGAGGTTTACAAAAGATATCCCGACGAGAGAATAGTCGGACTCTACATGGCTAATACTAAAAGCATGGTCGTGCGGGATCCGGAGCTGATCAAACACGTGTTGGTGACCGATTTCCACTACTTCCACCCCCGGGGCGTAAACCCTCAGAAACATAACTTCGAGCCTCTGATGAAGAATCTGTTCACTGTCGACGGAGACACTTGGAAGCTGCTTCGTCAGAGGCTGACGCCCGCTTTCACCAGCGGGAAGCTGAAAGCTATGTTTTCTTTGATCGTCGAGCGAGCTGAGAAGCTGCAGAAAATGGCGGAAGACAGCGCCGGGAAGGAAGTCGACGTCAGGGAGCTAATGGCGAGGTACACCACTGACTTCATAGGCGCTTGCGGCTTCGGCCTCGACACCGACTCGCTGAGCGAAGAGGAATCCACATTCAGGAAACTGGGCAAGAGGATCTTCACGGTGAAACTCAGGGACGGCATTGTGCTGTTTCTGAAACAAATTGCTCCCGATATATTCGAGTCGCTCCACGTATTTGCGCCAGAGGTGGAGGATCAGACGATATCCTTGGTTACCCAAATAATGAAGCAGAGAAATTATAAGCCTTCTGGACGCAACGACTTCATCGATCTCTTGCTCGAGTTGAAGCAGAAAGGGAAGATCATTGGAGATTCCGTAGAGAAAATGAAGCCTGATGGCACTCCGGAGACAGTGGAACTGGTGTTGGATGACTTGCTAATGGCTGCTCAGGTGTTCATATTCTTTGCTGCTGGTTTCGAGACCTCTTCATCAGCGACCAGTTTCACGTTGCATCAGCTGGCGTTCCATCCCGAGGAGCAGGAGAAATGCCAGAGGGAAATAGATGAAGTGCTGAGCAGGCATGGAGGGAAGCTCAGCTATGACGCCGTGCGGGAGATGAAGTATCTCGAAATGTGCTTCAAGTGAGTAACCTTTCACATATTTATACTACACAGCACATCATCGTAGTACCTCATCATCATCATAACCCGAGCAGTCAATGCCGGCTGCTAGCAGGGTCCGCTTTCCTGCTTTGTTTTCTCCAGAAATTGGTAACTAATGAAGTTAAATACATAGATGAATCCGTTAGGCAAAGCGATCCTTAGCGAAGCAGCAGAGGCCTGCGCACCCTTTTGAAAACCACCCCAGGGAGAACTGGGATAATTATAAATACCCCAGCTCTCCCTGCTCATACTGGGACTAGGTAGGTAGGTGGGGGTAGGTATATATAAAAAAGTGTCCCCTTATGATTCCAGAGAGAGCATGCGTATCCTTCCGTCGCTCGGGTTCCTGATGCGGGTTTGCGCGAAGCCCTACCGGATCCCCGGCACCGACGTCACCATCGACGAGAAAGTAGAGGTGTTCATACCCATTAATGTAAGTACCTGTAGTACACATTTCCCCCGCCAATCACGGGAAGGTAACGCCGACACAAGAAGCGATGGCTTGACGTAGTTAGAGATGACTGCGTGTCAACAAACTCACCACGAAGTATGCCAAAGTCGGGCCCTAGGGCTACACGCGCCGCGCGAGAGTATACCTTGCTTGCCACACTAAATTGAGCTTTCGGCTAATTATTATCTAAACATACATTTCCAGGCGTTGCAAATGGACGAACGCTTCTTCCCGGAGCCCGAGAGGTTCCGCCCGGAGCGGTTCCACCCCCAGCGCGCAGATGAAATCAAGAAACACCTATATTTGCCGTTCGGCGAAGGCCCTAGGGCTTGCATTGGTGAGTCTTGCAAACTACATCTTTATCTAGGCGTCAAAACGTCAATATCTCGGTTGTATTCTCGCACGCGAGAGCCCGGGGTCTGCCTTGGCCATGATCCAGGATTCAGCAGATTATGGTAATTACAGTAGAGCGGTAAAATACGAGCGACATCCTACCACTTCGGCGATACCTATGGACTACGTCAGACGTGCGGTTGTGGAAGATCAGCTTAACGTTGAGTTAGTGGAAACAGCCAGTACCCGCTCCTAAGGGGCGGCCCTGGCTGTTACCCGTTTCCCTGGTTGTTGGCAGAAGCTTTGGCATCTGCACTTTTCTGATCTGTCAGCCCACCGAGAAGTTCCTTTATCTCGGTGACCTCGCTTTTCTTGCTGCACGTGCTGCAACTGCAGGTGGCGCCTCTCGGCGCGCTGGATCACACCGAGATCTTCTTTGTAGATTTTATTCCCTTTACCTCCTCTGTAATTTCGCGTACTTTGTGCACACGCAAGGGCTGCCTTACGGCTTCCACCTCCAGAGTGTGAGCCAATGTGTCCTTCAATGAGGTGTGGTAACGAAGTCCCTCTGCAGCCCTTACTTCTAGGTCACGGATGTCGTCCACACAGGGTCGCAGCGTGTTTGACAGCGCCTCGGGCTGATGCACCATCGCGGGGCTGGCGGCCGTGCTGGCGCGGTTCTCCGTGGCGCCCTCATTAGTATATTGAAGTGATTGGTCGTCCACCCCGTTCCAGGCGAGCGGCTCGGGCTGATGCAGTCCATCGCGGGGCTGGCGGCCGTGCTGGCGCGGTTCTCCGTGGCGCCCTCATTAGTATATTGAAGTGACTGGTGGTCCACCCCGTTCCAGGCGAGCGGCTCGGGCTGATGCAGTCCATCGCGGGGCTGGCGGCCGTGCTGGCGCGGTTCTCCGTGGCGCCCTCATTAGTATATTGAAGTGACTGGTGGTCCACCCCGTTCCAGACGAGCGGCTCGGGCTGATGCAGTCCATCGCGGGGCTGGCGGCCGTGCTGGCGCGGTTCTCCGTGGCGCCCTCATTAGTATATTGAAGTGACTGGTGGTCCACCCCGTTCCAGGCGAGCGGCTCGGGCTGATGCAGTCCATCGCGGGGCTGGCGGCCGTGCTGGCGCGGTTCTCCGTGGCGCCCTCATTAGTATATTGAAGTGACTGGTGGTCCACCCCGTTCCAGGCGAGCGGCTCGGGCTGATGCAGTCCATCGCGGGGCTGGCGGCCGTGCTGGCGCGGTTCTCCGTGGCGCCCTCATTAGTATATTGAAGTGACTGGTGGTCCACCCCGTTCCAGGCGAGCGGCTCGGGCTGATGCAGTCCATCGCGGGGCTGGCGGCCGTGCTGGCGCGGTTCTCCGTGGCGCCCTCATTAGTATATTGAAGTGACTGGTGGTCCACCCCGTTCCAGGCGAGCGGCTCGGGCTGATGCAGTCCATCGCGGGGCTGGCGGCCGTGCTGGCGCGGTTCTCCGTGGCGCCCTCATTAGTATATTGAAGTGACTGGTGGTCCACCCCGTTCCAGGCGAGCGGCTCGGGCTGATGCAGTCCATCGCGGGGCTGGCGGCCGTGCTGGCGCGGTTCTCCGTGGCGCCCTCATTAGTATATTGAAGTGACTGGTGGTCCACCCCGTTCCAGGCGAGCGGCTCGGGCTGATGCAGTCCATCGCGGGGCTGGCGGCCGTGCTGGCGCGGTTCTCCGTGGCGCCCTCATTAGTATATTGAAGTGACTGGTGGTCCACCCCGTTCCAGGCGAGCGGCTCGGGCTGATGCAGTCCATCGCGGGGCTGGCGGCCGTGCTGGCGCGGTTCTCCGTGGCGCCCTCATTAGTATATTGAAGTGACTGGTGGTCCACCCCGTTCCAGGCGAGCGGCTCGGGCTGATGCAGTCCATCGCGGGGCTGGCGGCCGTGCTGGCGCGGTTCTCCGTGGCGCCCTCATTAGTATATTGAAGTGACTGGTGGTCCACCCCGTTCCAGGCGAGCGGCTCGGGCTGATGCAGTCCATCGCGGGGCTGGCGGCCGTGCTGGCGCGGTTCTCCGTGGCGCCCTCATTAGTATATTGAAGTGACTGGTGGTCCACCCCGTTCCAGGCGAGCGGCTCGGGCTGATGCAGTCCATCGCGGGGCTGGCGGCCGTGCTGGCGCGGTTCTCCGTGGCGCCCTCATTAGTATATTGAAGTGACTGGTGGTCCACCCCGTTCCAGGCGAGCGGCTCGGGCTGATGCAGTCCATCGCGGGGCTGGCGGCCGTGCTGGCGCGGTTCTCCGTGGCGCCCTCATTAGTATATTGAAGTGACTGGTGGTCCACCCCGTTCCAGGCGAGCGGCTCGGGCTGATGCAGTCCATCGCGGGGCTGGCGGCCGTGCTGGCGCGGTTCTCCGTGGCGCCCTCATTAGTATATTGAAGTGACTGGTGGTCCACCCCGTTCCAGGCGAGCGGCTCGGGCTGATGCAGTCCATCGCGGGGCTGGCGGCCGTGCTGGCGCGGTTCTCCGTGGCGCCCTCATTAGTATATTGAAGTGACTGGTGGTCCACCCCGTTCCAGGCGAGCGGCTCGGGCTGATGCAGTCCATCGCGGGGCTGGCGGCCGTGCTGGCGCGGTTCTCCGTGGCGCCCTCATTAGTATATTGAAGTGACTGGTGGTCCACCCCGTTCCAGGCGAGCGGCTCGGGCTGATGCAGTCCATCGCGGGGCTGGCGGCCGTGCTGGCGCGGTTCTCCGTGGCGCCCTCCGCGCGCACGCGCCGCCGCGTCGAGATCGACCCCACCAGCACCATCGTGCAGATCGTCAAGGGCGGGATCCCGCTCGCGCTCACTGCCAGGACCAATTAGCATCCACCACTAGTACACGATCTTCCAGATGTCGCTACCTGTTGTATTGTTAAAATACGTCGTGCTTTTCGTAGAACCAAACGTTATAAGGTGCCCTCTTGAATTTTAACCAATAAAACGGTGTCCAAAAATACGTGAGCCTTCTATTGGATAGATAAATTAAAGTCAAGAATAGGAGGACAAAACAGTTGTGCTCACAAAGATAATAACGCCCCGTCTAGGGTTAGTAGGTTATCAGATGAAACATTTAAAAGTCTTGACAATAAGCCTGATTTCATAGCATCATCATCATCATCATCACAGCCCATAACAGTTCACTGCAAGACTCAGGGCCTCTCCCACGAAAGGGGAGTTTACTGCCATTATCTCCACGCTTGGCAATTGTAGTGTAATAAATATAACAATGGAAAACGCTTTCATATATTTTAAATAAGTACGTAATAATTAGATACATTTTAAATATTTTCTAGATGTTAAACTTAAATATAAATGTAATCTTTATAATTTAATAAATAAAAAATATGTATATTCATTTATAACTACGTGGCCCGGCGCGACTTCGTTTGCGTGGTGTCCTACACCCTACCCTGACCCTACACCTTCCCTACCTCTACCCTACGCCTACCTTTTATATAGGTAAGTACTTTGTAGTTTTGATCATGTCATGTCATCAAAGATAGCGTTGCATACGAAAAATGTAAGAGAAAACGAATTTTCTTTGTGAATTTATCAAATTATTATTAATAATATTGTTATTCTGCTATTCGGAGCGGAGAAAAAGGTTCTTGAGTTATAATTGGTGCAACTAACACGATTTTGTTTTATATAGGTAGGTACCTAATACATACATATAGATAGATAGATTATATTATCATGCATGTCAGTCCTTAGGAGCCCCTAAGAGGACAACCCAGAAAAAATTCACCGATGAGGAATGTTCTTCAAAAGGTGGGGTCTGAAGTGGTAAAAATAAAAGGAAATGTATGAATGAAAAGAGTTGTGGATATATGCGAGGCTAGGGAGTTGTGTCAAGACAGATCATAGTGACAGTTCATAGTCTCTGCCTACCCCACCTGTGGGACGGAGGCGTGAGCTTTATGTATGTACAGTCGAGTTCATTAATATGTGAGCATTGCCAAGGCTTCAAATACATGGAAGGATACTTATATATCTGAGCAGATGTACATATGTTTGATTGATGAATCTGCTCAGATATATGTATAAGTACCCTAAATATCTGATATCAGTCTTTGCGTTACATAAATAATGTATTAGGTGACTATGAATTCTGTTGCCAGCAATTATCTGATTTCAATGAATGAAATTGTTACTTTTGCGATTCCGTATGTCTGATTTAGTCTGATTTCAATGAATGAAATTGTTACTTTTGCGATTCCGTATAATCGATTTCATGGGTTCAATTACTAACAAAGTTCCATTGCAATAAACAGAAACTGCAAAATCGATCATGCGTAATCGCAAAAGTAACAATTTCAATAATTGAAATAAGAGAATTGTTGGCAACAGAGTTACGTAATTGGCCTCCTGAAACCGGAAGCGGCTAGCGAGTCGATATAAATTTCGCTAGCACCGTTTCTGGGGTTCAAGTTCGTTAGATGGTTGTGTATGTACGGGCAAATATAATGTAATACTACAGTACTGGTGTGAGCTAGTAAGCTCTTAGGTAATTAATTTACATAAACCTGGGGATGTAATCAGTACAGGTGCTTTTCAACTATGTGCGTGACTAATGACTGTAAAAAAATGTGTCTGTAGGTAGATTTGTTGTTATATCGCCCATAAAAACACCATCATCATCATCATAGCCCTTAACAGTCCACCACAGGACTTAAAGCCTCTCCCATGAAAGGGGAGGTTATTGCCATGATCTCCACGCGATCTCTCAAGGCGGGTTGGAGAAACACCATATTCAACGAAAATTTCAAGAACTTGTGTGTTCCAAAGAAAATACGCGCAAATGGATTCGTGCAAGTATCCTGATGCTACTAGTGGATGAGCGCGAAATACTTTAAAATTCGTAGAGGTTAGTTTTTTATACATATTATACAAGACAGGCATTTGACCGCCATCTCACCTGTTGGTAAGTGACGATGCGGCCAAAGATGGAGCATGCCCGTCTTGGAACAGCCTGTTCACTCTAGCCTTGAAGGCATCCGATGTGATGTAGCTATTGATGGAACAGGCTACTGACTGATGCATTTTCATCACCTAATTGTGATGCATGACACGCGGGACATAACTTTTTTTTTATTAATGATGTCATCCCCACTAGTTGTTAGGGACTAAATATGTCCACAACCTACAACAGAGCCCTGAGTTTGAGGAGCGTCGGTGGCATAGTGGTTAAGGAAACCGACTCGTAAATGACTCTTTTCTAAGTTATTATGTACATCAGATGAACACTGACCGTCTTGCGGTTAGCTACATCGTGAAGAAACCTGCACATTCAAGCGACTGAATGTGTAACCATGATCCAATCAGGTTCCTTGGAAGCTGGGTCGCGGAGGTCAGATGGCAGTCGCTCCACTGTAATTAAATGATCTGCCGAATCCTGGATCATGATCAAGGCGGACCATGCTGACAACAGGAAAATTGACGCCAAGATGGTTATTTATTTAACCATTTATTGTACACAAGATTGTTACAAAAAGTATATTACATAGTATATTAAACACAACAGGCCAACTTATTCATTTTTTAATCTGCCGAAACTTGAGTCGAGTGGCGACCACGTGCCGGAAGACGCAGTGAGGGTAGGCCTCGCACAACAGACGACCTGGCAAACATCGTAGGTACCAGCTGGATGCGGAAGGCACAGGACCGGCCTTTGTGGAGAACTCTGGGGGAGGCCTATGTCCAACAGTGGGAGTCTCGGTTGATATGATGATGATAAAATATCAGTGGGACTGTGGGACACGGGCACGAGTGTATAAATATGTACTTACCTATGTACTTATGTATTATTGGATTAAAGGACGGGAAATAAAAATGGAAACTTCAAAAATATTTTTTTATTTTTATCATTTCATATACTTAGGTAAATGTACAATGGGCGCACTTATCTCCTACTATACATATAATTATAATTAGTTAAATATAAAAGTCACAAAATACTGATCTTGGTGAGTGGAAGCGAATGGAAACTGCCAAAGTGCCACAAACTTTACTGACGTCGCAGACTTGACGCAGTCTTTGGTCAATTTTATCAAGGACCTGTATGAAAGAGAGAGCTATCTAGGATCAATTATAGTAGGTAAGGGACGCTCCGATTTGACTGGAGCGTCAGTTGCAGTCGATACAATCCTCACGATGCACAAAATATTTTGTATCATATAATTGTAAGAAGTACATTATTTGACACGGAAATATGTTCTAACATGCCTCAAATTTTTTTTAATCCGATAATATTGTATCTGTGTTACATGCTATGACAAAATTATTTATTTAAAGTAGCTTTTGGACTAATTCGGATGCGCAGGCGAGCTGACCTTGGTCGGACGTCCGACCACGTACCCCGCACCCAAAAGCGACTTTATTTTATACTGCGTAGAATTAGTATTAACTGCAACTAACGATACCAAGAATAAAAAAGGGAGATATGGAAAAATACCACAGACTAACTTGTCAATACAGCATTTTCTCTACGATCAATCAATGCGATGTAAAATCAATGATAACTCTACGCTATCGACATCACTCTCGCTCTCAAATGTACAAGTAAAATGGCTATATCATTTACGATAGCATTGACGTTCAGTTAGGCAGTCAGCCTGCTGGTGCTAACTCTTCCTGGCAGTGAGCGCGAGCGGGATCCCGCCCTTGACGATCTGCACGATGGTGCTGGTGGGGTCGATCTCGACGCGGCGGCGCGTGCGCGCGGAGGGCGCCACGGAGAACCGCGCCAGCACGGCCGCCAGCCCCGCGATGGACTGCATCAGCCCGAGCCGCTCGCCTGGAACGGGGTGGACCACCAGTCACTTCAATATACTAATGAGGGCGCCACGGAGAACCGCGCCAGCACGGCCGCCAGCCCCGCGATGGACTGCATCAGCCCGAGCCGCTCGCCTGGAACGGGGTGGACCACCAGTCACTTCAATATACTAATGAGGGCGCCACGGAGAACCGCGCCAGCACGGCCGCCAGCCCCGCGATGGACTGCATCAGCCCGAGCCGCTCGCCTGGAACGGGGTGGACCACCAGTCACTTCAATATACTAATGAGGGCGCCACGGAGAACCGCGCCAGCACGGCCGCCAGCCCCGCGATGGACTGCATCAGCCCGAGCCGCTCGCCTGGAACGGGGTGGACCACCAGTCACTTCAATATACTAATGAGGGCGCCACGGAGAACCGCGCCAGCACGGCCGCCAGCCCCGCGATGGACTGCATCAGCCCGAGCCGCTCGCCTGGAACGGGGTGGACCACCAGTCACTTCAATATACTAATGAGGGCGCCACGGAGAACCGCGCCAGCACGGCCGCCAGCCCCGCGATGGACTGCATCAGCCCGAGCCGCTCGCCTGGAACGGGGTGGACCACCAGTCACTTCAATATACTAATGAGGGCGCCACGGAGAACCGCGCCAGCACGGCCGCCAGCCCCGCGATGGACTGCATCAGCCCGAGCCGCTCGCCTGGAACGGGGTGGACCACCAGTCACTTCAATATACTAATGAGGGCGCCACGGAGAACCGCGCCAGCACGGCCGCCAGCCCCGCGATGGACTGCATCAGCCCGAGCCGCTCGCCTAGAACGGGGTGGACGATCAATCCCTTCAATATACTAATGAGGGCGCCACGGAGAACCGCGCCAGCACGGCCGCCAGCCCCGTGATGGACTGCATCAGCCCGAGCCGCTCGCCTAGAACGGGGTGGACGATCAATCACTTCAATATACTAATGAGGGTGCCACGGAGAACCGCGCCAGCACGGCCGCCAGCCCCGCGATGGACTGCATCAGCCCGAGCCGCTCGCCTAGAACGGGGTGGACGATCAATCCCTTCAATATACTAATGAGGGCGCCACGGAGAACCGCGCCAGCACGGCCGCCAGCCCCGTGATGGACTGCATCAGCCCGAGCCGCTCGCCTAGAACGGGGTGGACGATCAATCACTTCAATATACTAATGAGGGTGCCACGGAGAACCGCGCCAGCACGGCCGCCAGCCCCGCGACAGACTGCATCAGCTCGATGCCCTGTTAAAAACGCTGCGAGCTGCAGTAGGACTTTATCACCACGCCTCACTAAAGGACACATTAACTCACACTCTGGAGGTGAAAGCCGTAAGGCAGGACTTACGTGCGTACGAAGTACGCGAAATTACGGAGAAGGCCAGAGGAGAAGCCAGTACCCGTCCCTTAATCCTGGCTGTTACTCGTTTCCCTGGTTATTGGCAGAAATCTTGGCTTCAACTGATTTTGTGCAACCGCAGGTCTTACGTAGTCCGTAGGTATCGCCGAAGTCGTAAGATGTCGTTTGTACTCTACAGACCCCGCTAAGGTGATTAGTAAAGTAAAGTAAAACATATTTATTCCACTACGTCACGTCACGGAATTCTTAAATATTCATAAAGTAAAAAAAAAAAATTAACAGAGACAAAAAAATATACTCTAATTTCCTTACCTGTGCCATGTGGAGAGTGCAATGGGGCCACACTCAGCCATGGACTTACTATAATAGTAAGTCCATGCACTCAGCATATGCCATGACAGCCGCCGTGACGCTGGTTTTCAGTGATACACGGACAAAAGTTAATATGATTAAGATAAAATTTACAAAGACTCACCAATGCAAGCCCTAGGGCCTTCGCCGAACGGCAAATACACATGTTTCTTGATTTCGTCTGCGCGCTCGGGGTGGAAGCGCTCCGGGCGGAACTGCTCCGGCTCCGGGAAGAAGCGTTCGTCCATTTGCAACGCCTGGAAATCATCATCATCATCATATTAGTCGAAAGACGCCCACCGTTGGGTATAAACAAGCCTCTCCCTGAGATCTCCACAAAGGCCGGTCCTGTGCCTTCCGCATGCAGCTACGTATGTTTCGATAATTTTATATTGCGAAGTCGACATACGAGCAGACAGCCCCTGATGGTAAGCGGTAACTGTCGCCCATAACATCTATGATTCATGCATTTATGTAGTAGGCAACAAAAATCCAGGACCGCCGCGCCGGTGCGTTTTCACTGTGAAGACTAAGATGAAGTGCCTCATGCCTGTAATTGCGCTGGCTACATTATCCTTCAAACCAAACACAATAATGCAAGCATTGTTGCTTGGCTGCAGAAATAATAGATAATAATAGGTAACTAATAAATAGCATGTAAAAATAGATAGGTACGTAATAATAAGCATGACTGCCCATTGACTTTGGTTCGGCGATGCCTAGAGTTATTCAAAAAGGGGTGATGTCCTTACCGTTGAATCCACTGAAAATCAGCGATATTTAGAATAGTTACAATATGATACAATTTGATGAAAAAGATATGGGTGATGCCTCAGTTGGTATTGCAAATATCCCTAGGCTGCGGTGACTGCTTACCATCAGGCAGGCCGTAAGCTTGTTTGCCACCTTGTGTAGGAACTTACATGAATAGGTATGAACACCTCTACTTTCTCGTCGATGGTGATGTCGGTGCCGGGGATCCGGTAGGGCTTCGCGCAGACCCGCATCAGGAAACCGAGTGAAGGCAGGATACGCATGCTCTCTCTGGAATCATAACAGGTTATCAGGTGGTAGAACTCTGTCAAGCCTGAGGAGTCCGCCTGGGTGAGTACCACCGCCTTATCTACTTCTGCCGCCAAGCAACAATGCTTGCATTGTTGTGTTCCGGTTTGAAGGATAAGGTAGCCAGCGCAATTACGGGCATGAGGCATTTCAGCTTAGTCTTTACAGTAACAACGCACCTGCGGTTTTGCATTTTTTTTGCCTGCAACCTAAATGCATTAATCGAAGATGTTATGGGCGACAGTTAACGCTTACCTTCAGGTGGGCTGTCTGCTCGTTTGTCACTGAGTAGAATAATAAAAAGAAAAAACAGGACAGTTTTTTGTATCATCATCATCATCCTGGCTTCAATCCCGGTTGTACCCTAAACTGCGGCACGCGGGGACCTGGGGTCCGGTTTTCTACTTCTCCGAGTCCACTTCGAAAGAAAGTAAGACATTTATTATATTTAGCACACCCCGACACAATAATAGTTACATAATTTAAAAGGAAACATTAATAATAAGAACATTTTAAACAATGAGTGGCCTCTCATGCCACTGTCGGTACTGCGGCGGCCAGCAAAAATGGTACCTACTCAGCAGGTACTTCGCTCAGTCTTGCATGCTTGGTGGTGAGTTTGTTGGCACGCATGTCATTCTTAACGATTTCAAGCTATCATCGCTTCTTGGGCCGGCCTTTTTTCCCGTGCCTGGTGGAAGTGACATTCCATGGCCAAATCCAGGACGGTGTCTCGAAAAACCATTCATCGTGGTTGCACAACTCTTCGATTGTGTAAATGTTACAGAATACTAATAGCTAAAGCAGCGTTTTCGTATTTAAAACACTGCGGAGAGAGGACAGGATATGGAGTAGCTTTATTTTCTAACAGTGGACTGATCTAAAAATTAAAACAACAACCTTCTAATACGAAACGAAACAGTACATACGAAAACAATAGGTATGTATACACGCTTATTGATTATGTGCTTCATTGATAGTGATGTTAACACAATCCAGCAAACATATTGATAATAACTGATCGGTTGGTGATCCTAACGGGAGATTAAAAATATATATCTTACTAATATCATAAATGCGAAAGTTAGTAAACATAGATGGACGTTTGTTACTCCTTCACGCAAAAACTACTGAACGGATATGGATGAAATTTGACAGCAGGTAATGTGGCTTGTAGCCTATAATAGAGCTATGGTTTATCCCGAAATTAAATTTGATTCCCGCGGGAAAGGGTCCAGAACGTAATAATCTAGAATATCCGAATTGGACAACACTGTACTTAATAAGAAATTATTGTCAGTGTCCTACAATTAAAGATTTCTATTCTATTCTAATCGAAGTTTCTGCGGAGGAAGTCGCGGACAATGCTTGTTATATATATAGGTAAGTAGGTATTAAAATAAAATGACACATACCCGAAACGCGAAATGCTGCGGTGAATGTGCAGGAAGACATGGGTTGCCGGTAGATCCGGTGAGTGAAGCCCTTTCATTTGATACAAAACACGACAGGTTTCTAAACAATTTTGTTTCAAATTCCATACAAAAAACTGATGAAGTCATTACTATGACCATGGGAATATTTTTAAGAACAACCGCTCTAAATGATTGTTTTAACCTAAAGTATCCGTGTCCCAAACGGCTATCCTGTACATCGATTTGTGGTTTTCTATTAATATTTGTGCATTGTACAGCGTCCACTGACGGTCCACTAGTATATCCGCAATTAGGGCCAAATGGCGGGAGCTTCAGTAACCCTGTGACTCTAACGTCCTTAACAAATTCAGGAGATATACAATAATTAGGCTGCGAGCTATGGCCAGCGCCAACAAAGCACGACCGCGAACTCCACGATATCAGCGTTATAAGACTTGACCGTAATGTAATGAGTAGACACTTCCGTGGCTGCCTTGGCGTGAGAGACAACGCGGATAAGATTGAAGAGGGTTGCCTGCGCTGGTTTGGTCACATGCTACGTAAGCCAGAAATAGTGCTTAACTCTGCCGATATCAGGGAAGAGGTCCCGCGGGAGATCCAAGATGCGACATCACCGCGTCGGGTGCGAAAGCTAACGGCTTACGACGTGAGGATGCCGAAGACCGGGCGAAGTGGAGAAGAGAGAGCAAGAAAGCAGGAACTGGCAGAAGCCGATATTGATCGCTCAGATAATTATGATGACGACTTGACTTAACTTAGGTGTTCTAGTTAGATGAACAAGAAGAAAGATGGTGACTCACCTGAAGCACATTTCGAGATACTTCATCTCCCGCACGGCGTCATAGCTGAGCTTCCCTCCATGCCTGCTCAGCACCTCATCTATTTCCCTCTGGCATTTCTCTTGCTCCTCGGGATGGAACGCCAGCTGATGCAGCGTGAAGCTGGACGCCGACGAAGAAGTCTCGAAACCAGCAGCGAAGAAGACGAACACCTGAGCAGCCATCAACAAGTCATCCAACACCAGTTCCACTGTCTCCGGAGTGCCATCAGGCATCCTCTTCTCCACGGAATCTCCAACGATCTTCCCTTTCTGCTGCAACTCTAGGAGGTGATCGATGAAGTCGTTCCGTCCAGAAGGCTTATGATTCCTCTGCTTCAGGATCTGGGTGACCAGCGAGATGGTCTGATCCTCCACCTCTGGTGAGAACATGTGAAGCGACTCGAAGAAATCGGGAGCAATTTGTTTCAGAAACAGCACGATGCCGTCCCTGAGTTTCACCGTGAAGATTCTCTTGCCCAGTTTCCTGAATGTGGATTCCTCTTCGCTCAGCGAGTCGGTGTCGAGGCCGAAGCCGCAAGCGCCAATGAAGTCAGTGGTGTACCTCGCCATCAGCTCCCTGACGTCGACTTCCTTCCCGGCGCTGTCTTCCGCCATCTTCTGCAGCTTCTCAGCTCGCTCGACGATCAAAGGAAACATAGCTTTCAGCTTCCCGCTGGTGAAAGCGGGCGTCAGCCTCTGTCGCAGCAGCTTCCAAGTGTCGCCGTCGACAGTAAACAGATTCTTCATCAGGGGCTCGAAGTTATGTTTCTGAGGGTTTACGCCCCGGGGGTGGAAGTAGTGGAAATCGGTCACCAACACGTGTTTGATCAGCTCCGGATCCCGCACGACCATGCTTTTAGTATTAGCCATGTAGAATCCGACTATTTTCTCGTCGGGATATCTATTGTAGACCTCCGCGAAAAACTCCGAAAAGCTTGTCCTAAAGAATAACGTTCTGAAACCGTTCCCTAAAAATGGCACAGGTTTCTCATAGGTCTTGATCCCTTTCTTCTCCCAATAATTGAAGCCCCTAGTCCCATAAAGGTAGAGAAGAAGCAGCACAACACAGAGAGCTAACAAATACATGGTCGCGTGGCGGAAACTAGAATGAAAGTGAACACCAGTATTGACTGATATCGCGGGGAATCTCAATATATACAATAGTAATTATCTTTTGTGTTGGTGAATTTTCCTTAAACACGGCTGGGTAATTACTTGATAACAGTCAAACCAAGCAGATATGATCGCCGATAAAATTCTGGAAATAAATACACTCAGATTAACTGTTGACCCTAGCGACTAAACGGTTGTTGTCACATTGTACGCTGTTCCAAAATTCAATACAGTTATGATTACTGTCGTAAATTCAATCATTACACATGCTTGCGATAATTAGCTCATGTGATAGGTGTAAAATACTAAAATGTATATAAAAAAAATCATCATCTTGGCGTTAATGTCCCGGTTGTGCTCTCGCGCACGAGGGCCCGGGGTCCGCCTTGCCCATGATCCAGGATTTATAAGATCAGGTAATTACAGTAGAGCGACTGCCATCTGAACTCCGTGACCCTGCTACCAGGGGAACACGACCGGGTTGAATTATGGTTACACATTCAGTCGCCTGAATGTGCAGGTTTCATCACGATGTTTTCTTTCACCGTAAGAGCATCGGTTAGTGTTCAAATAATGTATAATAGGTATAATAATAATATGCTTGGACAATTCACACAGCGCCATCTAGCCCCAAAGTAAGCAAAGCTTGTGTTATGGGTGTCAGAAAACTGATAAACTAATATTTTTAAATACATACTTAGATATTACATATAACACCCATACCCGTAACTGATTTATTACCCTCTAAATGTGGAGGAGGCGGCTCAGTATCACGTGAGATTGTCCAGAAATCCTAATTTATTTACTGTAGGTTATGTATTGTTAATTTATATGAACGTCAGTGGCCGAGTAGTTTAGGTATACGACTCGTAAGCGAGAGGTACTGCGTTTGAATCCCACTGCGGCCAAGTACCAACGACTCTTTTTTGAATTATGTGCATTAGTTGAATGCTAACCGATGCTCTTACGGTGAGGGAACACATCGTGATGAAACCTACACATTTAGGCAACTGAATGTGTAACCATGATCCAATCTGGTTAGGTTCTCCTGGTAGCAGGGTCAATGAGGTCAGATGGCAACCGCTCCACTGTAATTGTCATTTATTTATTTATAACACATTATTACATTTTAGGTACAAGGGCAGCCTTATCGCTAAGAGCCAAATGGTCAAGGCGGACCCCGGGCTATCGTGCACGAGAGCACAACCGGGATATTAACCCCAAGATGATTATTTATATTAGTTAAGTGTTGAATATTTGTAAGGTAAGATACTCCTACAGAGTAAAAGAGGAACTTACAATGGTTTCTTCATTAATAAAGTCTAATGGTTAGAGGGTATGATTCATGGTCCAAAAGTCGCCGGTTATAAATCTAGATCAGTAACTATTAATTTATTTGTCACAAAATCGAATCTATCAAAAACGTTGTTTGTTTTTTGTTAGTTCCAGGTTCCAGAACCAATTAACAGGCGTTATTCGCTAATTAATTGATTTAATTTCTTTTGAACATTATGATATTTAACGATTTTATTAATAGAGTGAAAGATAAGTCATTTAAACGTTGGTAGTCTAGACTTTGGTCAGTAAAACTTTTGATCAATACAATACAATACAATACAAAACTCTTTATTGCACACCATAGAACACAAGTACAGATACAAAAAATATGGTAGATAGTACAAAGGGCGGTCTTATCACTAATGTGATCTCTTCCAGACAACCTTAGTATGGAGAGAAGCACAGGATTAAAACAACAGACAGGTAGTGCACACAAAAGCATCACTTATGACAAAAAATATACAAAAAAAGAAAATACATACATTTTCACAACAAAATACCCACAGATCCATAAATAAATAATAAATACCAGACAAAAACCCAGAACCACAGCACACACAATAATCAAATGACTATTAATAAAATAAAATTTGATCATTCTGTCTTTTTAAAATTTGCTCAATAAAATTTTGATTTTCTAATACGTAATCGACGCGGCGCAGGTAGTGTAATTATTTTAAACAAATAGCCAGCTAGTACCTACTGCTTGAAATTTTACAAATTTTGTCTGAAATAGGCGCCTCCAGCGAACATAATAACAATAACAAATTAATGAAGGAGCGAGCTCGGAGTTTGACTTTACAACGCGGCGCTGGCAGTGTGTACCCACAAAATCCGCCCTGACTACATTTGCAAATACTGTTGGAGGCAGCATACATTTTGTTTAAAAAAATGCGATGCAAGCTGAAAAGAGCAAAAGTCAGGCAACCAACCTAGAGTCGAGGTTTAAGTCCACCACTATGCAATATATACCTACGCTCCTTTGCAAAAAAAGTTTGTGGAATTCTCGGTTGTATTGCATTGGCATTATTTTAGGATACAGTTTTTTGTGTCCAGCCCAGAAATTCGTATCGGTTGATTTGTATAAAAAACTAAATCGATTTAAGAAAAAAAAACATTATTATATGTTATAAAAAATGTTTATTAAGTTAAACAATTATTAATGCTAAACAATCCTGTAATAGGACACAAGATTCTTAAATCAAAATACAGTCTTTTCCATTTAGAATACAAATTGAAAAGATTATAATATCAAATATTGAGAATTTCAATATTACCACTAACAATAAGAAAAGGTACAATGGGCTATTTTTAAAAGAGCAGTAAAACACATACGTCCAGTTTCTAGTACATTAATATATTGTTAATCATCAATTAAAACTCGCTATCCTTATCTATGACGACTTCAGTGGTTCAGTTGGTTAACATGCCGGTCTGCCACGCAGAAGCCCCGGGCTTGAATCCCAACCGAGCAGAAATTTTAATTATCAATTTCAGTTGCGGGTCTGAGTATTATATATATAACAAGTATATATATTTAAAAGTATTTACGTAGTTTATCAATTATCTGGCACCCATAACACAAGCTTTGCTGTCTTTGGGGCTAGATGGCGCTGTGCGCTGTCGAAGCATATTTATTTATTTATCTTGCGAGTTGTGGACAGAGAAGAGTTATAATCGATGATTAACATTGACAAGCGTTTTAAAACTGAGCGATAATACATTATATAAACTGTATTTCAATCAAAGTTGTACAAAGTGTGACCATTAAATAATTTCAATACTTAATACTCAAATATTTGTTGCTTCATGAAAGTAATTTTTACAATGATGAACCTGACGGGCACTGCAATATTAAAAACTATTTGTTTACCTTTGTATAACTTTAATTGGAAGATATAACCCAGTCAACGAAGAAAAAATTAATACGAAAAATCGTTTTGGTTATTGTTTTAACTGGTGGATGTTATCCCCAGGTATAATATACCCACTAAAAGTCTTCAGATTCAGATACTTTATTGATAACAATAGTTTCAAGTCATTTAGTCACAATATCATCATGTTGAAATAGTTAATGTCAGCAGTCACAAATTGAAATAAATAAAAATTACAGAAGTAATTTAAGATTCATGTCGCCTCAGCCGGGGGACGAGAGCTTTGGGTCCCAAATGGCTTTTTTTGTAAATATCTCCTATCCTTAACAAACGGGTGTTTTACCTATGTTTATAATCGAGAGAATTCTCAGTAGCGGTTGGAAATATAAAAAAAATTAAGGCGTAAGTTGCAGAGAATTTTATAAACTTTAATTTATTACTGGACCGTAATCCCGCAGAACGGACTACTTTCGAGATATTCAAAAAAATTGGACCTTTCCCACTCACGCGAGTTTTGCGTCCCCCGGCTGGGGACTTTTAGTATATTATACCTGGAGGCCACCACCACCAATTATAATGATAACACAAGCTACAGGATTTTTTGCATTTGTTTTCCAAATTTGAGTCTTCGTTGTATGGGTTAATTATTTATCTAGTTAGTACAATATATAGCAACTTTTTTCTCTAACACAGCAGATGAGTTTAACCCATTACCTACTGCGGTTTCAAATTAAATGCAAAACTAAACTAATTCAGTTTAAGCTTACGCTAAATTCAACTTAGCGTATTTATACAAAACTTCAAAGTCCGTATACACTTGCAAGCAATGAATGTCCAAAATGTGTACCATTTCAGTACTTTTAAATTAAATGCAATCACAAAAAAATCTCTCCAACGTTTCTAGTTACATTCATTACAATATTTATCAATTCTTTTGCATTTTGAAGAGAGAGGCGTAGGTTGCGGTACTAGAGCTCTATTTTGGAATCAGTTGCCTCGATTTAAATTTTTCATGACGTAAATAAAAATTGAAAACCGTTCGAAACGAGGCGAGCCAATCAAAAATAGAAGGAAATAAAGTCTTTCTGGCGGCGCAAGCTATGTCGCGGACATACTTGTGCTAGTCGTGTTGGACCACGATATTTATCGAGTGTGTAGTACTCACGGATCGTGATACGGATCACAGGATTCCAAGGTACCAATGATACGTCCTATGCGATAAATATCACGAGTGTAGCATCCGCGAAAGGGATCAGAACATCTTTGGGATACCCACTTTTTTTTTTTTCAATTCTCGCGGCCATTCGTAAGACTTTACGTATGGAAAGAAAGAAAGCAAGAAAATTTATTGACACAAACAGTATTGAGAAAGACACAAGAAAACAAAAATATATAATAAGATATAATATTACTACATGAAATACACGGGAATATACCTTCTTGACTAATGTTAATTTGTTGTGTATACGTGATAGCGGAAAAAAATTACAAAAAAACACTTCCTATGGCAAAATCTTCTGAGATATTCCATTTTAAATTTCAGAAACTAATATCTCGCTTATGCGCTTCTACACCTAGATAAATTTAGTCGACTATAAGCGTGAGACCAAATCAAAGTGGAATGTATTGCACATAGAATACGGTAAATTTTTTTATCACTTATATTAGGTTATGAATCTCTGCGCTTTTCAAAAAGCGTGATACAAAAATGGACCTTATTCTAAGGGCATTGCATTCCACTTTGATTTGCTCTAACGCTTTTTGCTTCTGAATGTAGACTGTAGTAAACGCATTAGACAACACGCTAGGAGATTTTGCCATAGGAATTATTTATTTGCGATGATTTCTCATATTGATTAGCCAAGTCCCAAGATTGACCGCACGAATTAAAAAAAGAAAAATCTCAGGCTTCATACAAATATGTTCTAACCCCTTTGCTGTAGTCCATAAAAT
This sequence comes from Blastobasis lacticolella, assembly GCA_905147135.1. Lineage (NCBI taxonomy): Eukaryota > Metazoa > Arthropoda > Insecta > Lepidoptera > Blastobasidae > Blastobasis > Blastobasis lacticolella. The sequence continues at coordinate 4,702,191 of LR990067.1, forward strand.
ACAGCTTGGGGCCTTTCTATATAAAACCGTCCAAGTTCCGTGCAGTACATTTGGGAAAGAGACAAGCTTATGTGACACGTATAGCGCTGTCTCGTTCTAAGCAGGGCAGTTCTGTTTAGGTCCTGGCGATCTAAAAAGGCCACAATATCGTTTCATATCATGATTCAAATTAGAGTGCAAACTTATCTGAGGCCAAATATGGAACCAAGTGATACCATATTTTTTTTTTTATTTATTCAGAACACAGCAAGTTACAAGTAATACTTACAAACATATATAACAGCGACGCCATTTACATGTCAAATTGTCATGTCAATGTCAACAGCAGCGACGCTGCAGATAAGTTTGAGACAAATTATTATGAATCATATTATCCAACGCTAATTTGGCCTTTTGAGACCCCCTGATATAAGCTAGTCTCACCTCACAATGTATAAGCAACTAAGGAATCAATATTGCTTTGACGAATCCTAGTAGGTGGTCAATAGGTCCCTGTGTAATGGGAGGCACGGGCGGGGAAGAAAACTAGAAACAGACGTTCCGTTTTGGCTGGAGCCGACCAACCGTCAGTTGCAGTCGATACTAATCCTTACGCGGTACAAAATAAAGTCGCTTCTGGGTGCGGGCGATGTGGCCGGACCTCTGACCAAGGTCGGCTCGCCCGCGCATCCGAATTAATGCAAAATCGACCTTATATTGTAATTCGTAAGGATCACTGTGGACTGCGAGTGACGGTTAGTCGGCTCCAGTCAAATCGGAGCGTCTGTTACTAGTAGAAAATTGACGAAACAGTTCTTGCGTGTTATTGAAGGCAATCAATGACGAAATAAACGTCCTTACGTAAGGAGGACAGGCCTTATGGTTCAATTTCTATAGCGACAACCGGCCATGAACGTGCCGATTCGCCGTATTGTGTGCTAATGCTAGGATATTCTAGTTATTTTTGTAGACGGACTCTCAGGGTTTCGTCAGCCATTTTCTATTACAGGCATGTTTTTTTCATACATCATTTGTATTTTAATACGCACCTTATAGTCTTAACTTTGTATCATAGTAGTTTTGAGGTCAAATTCTGTGGCAACACTGACCACTTTCGTGAGCCACACACAAGGCCGCCATTTTTGACGCCATGACACTTTAGCAAGGAAAGAAATGTAGACTTATCTATTTCCCTTGAAAGTAAAAGTTGCAACTTATGTACTGTGTCTATATTTATTTTCTCTAACGCAGAACTAGGCGATATAGCCACGTACTGGCTGTAATCGACTTTTTTATGTTTCCGAGTGAACTGAATCGAGTTATCCGAATCAGACCGCGATCTCTTGCTCGTGGACTGACTCGAGTCGTCGTCGCACTCGTTCTTGACTATGGCAACGCTAAAATTATTCCTATCTACGATTACTTTATGATTATTGTTAATCTCCAGCTTCGGTGGACTAGAATCTTTGGACACAGCAGCGTCAGAGTTACGTTCTACTTTGACGTGGATGTCGCATTCCAAAATAGCATCTTCTAAGGCTTTGACGTCCCGATCGAATTCGGAATCGAACGATATATTTTCGTGTTTAAAATTTTCCATTCTAGATGAACCGTCAGTATCGTCTATACAACTGACCAACTTATCATTTTTGCTGTTCTGTATTTTTACTGTTCACATCAGAGATACCTACTTTTGCTGTTGCCGACTCAGCTGTTTTTCCTCTAGGGAATGCATAGTATCGCTTGAAAGACTCTGCCTTGCATCGAGCCTTTCTAATGGAGATATAGGTCAAAATACCGCGCTATAATCCTAGTTCTAGTTGAAATCTAGACCTAGAACCTCCTCCCGTGCCGCTCCCACACCCCAGCAACCTACCGACTTAAACACTAGACTTACAAACCCTAACCCTAAAACTAGACTTAAGCATCAGCGCCCTCTACCAGTGGCTTACTAGCGACCTCTTCTCTAGGTAAAAGTCCACGCACGCTCAAATCGTATACAACCTCTTCGATTTTCTTCAGGTCGTACTTGAGAGCGTCGAACCTCTTCCGTAGGAAGTCGTTCTTCAGGTTTAGTAGTCTGTGGATGAGGGAGAGAAGTCAATGGCGGTTTTAAGGATTTGTGAAAAGTCGAGTATCGACCAATAAAAACAATGATATGGGTTTTAAGATTTTCGTGGTTATCCACTACACATATTATCGGGTTTGTTACTACGGTTAGTACTGTTTTTACCTCATCATTATCATCATATCATCATTTATTGTATATGCACAAGATTAGCTCATGTGGGTTGGTTGTGTGAGTAAAAGACATGTACAGAGGTGTATCTGCGTGGTGCTGTGTGGCGGTTGCTCGTTGGGCCCACCCAATGAGCGGCCGTCGCACGGTATTCATGCTTGTGTGTTGCACCGTTGTATACCTTGGGACCCGTCCCGGGGTGTATAGTGGTGTAATATATGGGTATGTAATGATCTATCTGTATGGCTCTATTTATTATTATATATGCTCAAGACTAGCTCATATGGGTTGCTTGTGTGAGTTAAAGACATTCACAGATTTGTACCTATGCAGTGCTGTGTGCCGGTTGCTCGTTGGGTCCACCCAATGAGCAACCGTCGCACGGTATTCATAATCATGTGTTGCACCGTTGTATACCTTGGGACCCGTCCCGGGGTGTATAGTGGTGTAGTATATGAGTATGTAATGAACTATCTGTATGGCTCCACTTATTGTGTATGCACAGGATTACAAGTTGGTTGTGTAAGTAAAACTAAGTGATGAATTTGTTAACCAGTTGTAAGCGTTATCCGGATTGTATTACGAGAGAAACACCATTGCCAACAAACTGTTATGCAGTTTGGCAGGGTAACTATAAGTAAGACAGAATGTACGAAATATTGTAAGGATTAATAAATAAATAATAATAAATATCAGCCGGAAGACGCCCACTGCTGGGCATAGACCTCCCCCAGAGATCTCCACGGCGGCCGGTCCCGTGCCTTCCGCATCCAGCTGGTACCTGCGATCTTTACCGGTCGGTCCACCTTGTAGGAACCCACGCTGCGTCTTCCGGTACGTGGTTGCCACTCGAGGCCTTTACTGCCCCATCGGCATCGCAGTCGCATGCGTCATGGTAACCGTGGTAACAAACCCGATAATATAAATACAAAATAATAATCATCTTGTCGTTAATGTCCCGGTTGTGCTCTCGCGCACGAGGGTCCGCCTTGACCATGATCCAGGATTTGGCAGATCAGGTAATTACAGTGGAGCGACTGCCATCTGACCTCCATGACCCTGCTACCAGGGAACCTGACCAGATTGGATCATGGCTACACATCCAGTCGCCTGAATGTGCAGGTTTCATCACGATGTTTTCCCTCACCGTAACAGCATCGGTTAGTATTCAACTAATGTACATAACTCAGAAAACAGTCATAGGTACATGGCCGGAGCGGGATTCGAACCCGGGACCTCTGGCTTACGAGTTGCATACTCTAACCGCTCGGCCACCGACGCACAACAATGATGTGACAATCTCACCGGAATCCGGCGTTGACCTGCATGACGAAGCGAGAGATCTGCGCCGGACGGCCGTAGTTCTGCCGGGTCACCGCGTTCACAGCCAGCCGAGACTGTGGGGGGATGGTTATGGTCATTCAGAACGAAATTGTTTTAAAAATTAAAAATAAAAATTTTTTTTTAATGTGTACAAATTCACACAACGCCATCTAGCCCCAAACTAAGCAAAGCTTGTGTTATGGGTGCTAGATAACTGATAAACTACTTATATACTTTTAAATACATACTTATTATACATAGAACACCCAGACCCGTAACAGAAATTAAAATTCATCATTTCAATTTCTGCCCAGCCGGGAATCGAACCCGGGACCTCTTGCGTGGCAGACTATGAGCACTGAACCACTCAGGTTGTCATTATATCATATAAAAATATGATATGAAGCAGTTATGAGGCCGCCAATCCCCAATATCCAATAGAAAGTCGCCATCTTGATCCAATAGAGTAGAATGACGTCACAACATCAAATTCGAATAGGCTCTACTCCAATAGAGCCAATCCAGTGGAATGGACTGAAGTACATTCGTCTAGGCATTTCATTCAATTTAATAAGTACGCTGTATCAAAATCAAACTGCGAAACGGATCGTTATCCGTTACTATACTCCCCAATGACATTCATTAAGTGCGCTCCACATGTTCGCCGAAACTTCCGGAGAAACTTTTGCCGGGACTTTGGTCGATCCTCTACATTCTCGCCTATTCGGGATGTGGTGGTGTCAAAACGCGCGACATTTTATCGATTCATCGGTGTAATATCGGAAATCTACTGTAAACAGGGTCACAGAGGTGATGGCAGCTTCTCTACTGTAATTACTTGATCTACTAATATCCTGGATCATGGTCAAGTGTACCCCGAACCTGTTACGGGAAAAAGCGCTAGAAATATAAAGTCGATCGAATTGAGACGACAACAAACTATCTTTACTTAGTCTATGAAATAGGCGAGACATGCCAAACATGCACGGGACTACACGAATACTCCCTCTACATTCTCGTGTTCCCGCGGAACTGTCCACATGTGGAGCGCGCTTTACATTCATTCGTGATCGATACTAAGTAAGGCGGTACCGATTCTGTGACGTCTTGCTACAGGATTGGATCAAGATGGCGGCGTTCGATTGGAGATCGGCGGTACCGTCCCTGGTCTAGCAGCATGCTTGCGAGACCGATAACAAAAGTTAAGCAACGCAAACATCAGCTGGTAACTGGGTGGGCGAGAGTTCCGTAGTTTACGACGGAGGATCGCAAAATACCCTACTTCACAAAGATAAGCTCCAAGGCCTCCAAGGCACACGTTCAAACAAGTGTTACGTCACGGAGGTCAGATGGCAGTCGCTCCACTGTCATTACCTGATCTGCCAAATCCGAGATCATGGTCAAGGCGGACCCCGGGCCCTCGCGCATGGCTCTAGCCATTAACGCTAAGATGAATGTTCCAACTGACCATAGTAACCTCCACAATGTTTAAACATACACATTAGCAATAAAAATTATTTGCTTTATTTATTTAGTAGTATGACAAATTCACCAGTTCGGAACACAGCATGAGGATCCCGATCAAGTACTCCTGTATGTCCAGGTGGAAGCCTTCTTGCAGCGGTTCCGAGTTCACTGGAAGCATACACAATATAAATGAAAACCTGCCCTGCTTTTCTATTATTATGTGTGGTGTCCGAGTAGAATAGCACTAAACCCTTACACTCGTGGGTGTCGTACAAGACTAATGTTATCGAGTCAAAAGATTTAGAGTCTCTGTAGGCTGGAAAATGGACAACAGCGTTTTCCATTGTAATATTAATAACACTGCGATCTCCAACCCGCCTGCCTAACGTGGAGATTATGGCAATAACATGCAGTGGACTGTTGTGGGCTGTGATGATGGCCCGCCGTAAATAACATAATTATTTCATAACAATAAGAAAGGTATATTTAAATCAATGTTAATTTAACGAACTAAACTCTGAATTATTGTATGGCCGTGGGCAGACCGCAGAGCTCTCTGCATTTACTTTACCATCTGTATATTATTTATATGTATACCAACCTGTGTGTCATAATAAAAGAATTTGAATTGAATTGAACTCGATTCAAACTGAACTCGCGCTCTTTACACTGACTGCAGTGGAGAGGTGACAACTGCGGTGATGTGCCGATATACTCCTACCCTCGCATAGTCTTCAATTCAATTCATTTATTCGTGGTACACAGGTTATGCAGTTGTTACAATTCTCGTGACCACGGTGGGTGTAACCCTACCGAAACGTCGGAAAAACAAATCGAATAGGTATGTCGCGTGTAAGTCCAGTCTAATATAATAATATGAATTGAACTATGCTAAGCACTTGACCAACATAATCCAGCCCTGGTTCCAAGGAGCTGCTTATGCTAAACACTTGAAAAACATAATCTAGCCACGATTTCAATGACTTACCCCCAAGCATATCAGCAACGTCCTGGTGCGTGGCGAGGTCCCCTTGCCGCAGCCAGTGCACGAGCGCCGCCAGGAACGCGCAGCGCTGCGACACCATGCGCCACTGCTCGTGGTATCTGGTAAGGGAATGCATATTTCAAGGCTTTTTTGGTTATTCACTGCATATAGATTGTCAGTAATATCGGGTTTGTCACTATAATATAGGCGTAGAAATAAGACGACCCGTTACGTTGGTCGTTTTTTTGTTTTATTTCATACGGTAGGCCAACAGGCAAGTGGCCCACCTGATGGAAAGTGGTCACCGCTGCCTATAGACATTAGCAACACTAATAGTATCGCCAATGCGTTGCCCACCTCTATAACACGTTGCTCTGGCAGCAAAAAGGCAAATGCCCCTCCACTGCCAAAGCCACGGTTCCCCAAATCCCCACCCCATGGAGCACTGGAGACCTTACTCACCGGCAGAAACACAATACTATTTAAAAGAGTATTGTTTAGCTGCGGTATTCTGTAAGGTGGAGGTACTTCTCCAGTCGGGCGGCTCCAATTCAAACGGGATACCCCGCTATGCTCTACCTCTCTTAAAAGTGCCTTAGTTCATTTATTAACCGGCAAATGCAAACCTGGCCTTTCAAAATGTTTTTGAATTTTAGCTTAAATTTAACCAATAGACGAGTGACTGTATGTCTTCGTTCTTAGGTTGGTCCAATTTTAAGAAAGGAAGCTAACGAACAGTAATTGATTTTTATAAAATACAGAGATTTTTTATATTTCCGTAAGAAACGGCCGAACCGCTGCGGTAAACTAGTTCTATGGTGGACACCGCGAATCAGCCAGCGCAGTGTGGGCACTCCCTGGCTGCAGGGGAGTGTTGGTTGACAGCTACAGATGGATGCTAGCCCAAAGACAAGGCGCTTTGACGCTAGGAGGGGGAGGTCTATGTCCAGCAGTGGACTAGTATAGGCTGATGATGACGATGATAAGTGAAAACAACCAGACAGCACAATTGGATCAAAATGCCTCTCTTCACATCTATGATTCTTTCACAACACTTATTTTTAGAATAATAGATTTTTGTCACATACCTGTAATAGTCAGTGGCAGGCACAACCTCAGCCAGCCGCTTGTATCCTGTCTTGATTTGTTCAAATAATTTTAGGGACAATTCACATGCCTCGGGTACTGTAAGAAATGAGAACAAATGTTCAAAATCTTTATTTTGGCTTCTCTCAACTATACCTTTTTTTATTTAATATGACAGACAAAGAGGCATGCAGGCCACCTGATGGAAAGTGTTCACCAACGCCTATGAACATCAGCAATACCAGGGGCACTACTAATTCCGAACCTCTTGAACTATCCCATGTCATAGTCCAAAGAAAACACTGTGGCTGGGGCTTCATTCCACTCTAATAAATGAGCAAAACTATTGCAAACATACATAGGCTGCAGTAACTACTTACCATCAGGCAGGCCGTGAGCTTGTATGCCACTTCGGTGGTATAAAAACTTTTTAGATGAAATCACGGGAACAAAGTAGTAACCCATCTTTATTTTCACCACTTTCGATGACTATACCACTAACAAATTATTATTATTATCATTCCTGAACAGACAGGCAGTTGAAACAACTAATATGTCTGAATCACACTATCCTCAGCTTATTTGGTATTCTCAATTAATGATTTTTTTTCTATAAATAGTCATCCAATCGGTTTTTAAAGGCAGTACAAGGCTAGTACGCTAATACTACTTGCTCGGGAAATAAATAATAATAAATGGGGGAAATAAATACTGAAATAACTTGCATCTTAGTCCACACAAGAACAGCATTGGCAACAAGGGAAATAAATAAATATAAGGGAAATAACAAAGCACCTTACTTACTGCCTTCGTCGCTTTGATGGATAATCTGTAATACCGACATACACTGGCGTGTGACTTCATCGATTTCGTTGCATATCTTTTTTATATTCTGCAAAAAATGTTTGAAATAATTTTGACACATTCAAAATAAATATGTATGTAGTGACAATGTACTGTGAGGCTAATTTGAATTGCCAACAATTCTTCGATTTCAATGATTGAAATTGTTACTTTTGCGATGATCTATTTAATAGTTAAAGTTTATTGCAATGGAACTTTGTCAGTTACTGAACCCTTGAAATCAATGATATGAAATCTCAAAAGTAACAATTCAGTCAATTTTTCAAATTCAATCAGAGAATTGTTGACAACAGCGGTACATAATTAGCCTATGGATATTTTTTATCATCACCCTGACTTCAATCCTGATTATGCTGTAGCACAAAGCCCAGAGTCCACTTTTCTACTTCTGAAATGAAGCAGGAAAGCTTATCCACAAGCTTTTCAGTATTATGGTTTTTAAATGCGACTACCATCCTATCTATACAACCCATTAGGGAAAAGCCAATCGACTAGAGCATAATCTCGTCTGTGCCTTTCTGTCAGCAGAGAACCAACAGGTGAGGTTGGCTGGCTTAGGGGCCTAAGATGGTGATAGTGCTTCATGACAACCCCTCTGTACGCCTAGCACAGGTGTGTCCGCGACAAAGCTCGCACCGCAAGTGCGTGTTTGTTTCCTTCTCTCAATACTAAGATGAAAGAGATAGCAATATCTATATCACGCTTTTTCTCGCTTATGGCGCGCGAAAGCAACTTGTGCTAGACCTACTGGACATTGCAGTACAACATAAAGTGTATGCATCTAAATAATTAGAAAACTAGTTCACTAATACAAGTGCAAAGTTGGTAGAACAGTTAATAGTGGTCATCGTGGCGTCAATGCCAACGCGCGCGAGCGTTCAGGGTCCGCTTTGACCATGATCCGAGGATTTAGCCAATCAGGTAATTACAGTGGAACGTTTGCCATCTGCCCGCCATGACGGTCTTGAGGTCGGCAACGCGTGGGTTTCAGTTGTCTGAATGTGCAGTTAATAGTATTAATGTGTAAATACTAAAACCGAAATATTGTTTGCATAGGTTTTTTAAGAAGCGGCATTTCGGTCTATTAGAAGTGTGGTTTAGTAAGCTCTCCACTCGTTAGGTGTGCGTCCTACTGTCGTTGGCGAATCGAGGTTGACCAAGGGCTTCCACTGGAGAGCCTAACACTGCTTGAACAGCATCGCAAGCCGATTAGTACCCCGTGACGGTGGTCTGTTTTTTGTTATATCAACATAGTCTACTCACATCCCTCGTTTCATGTTCCTCTACAAGACTTTTCTGAAAGTGTTTGAACATAGTGTCGATTGTAGGGTTAGCCGACATGTTTCTTGTTAGTATTTATTCAACCACAAGAAGCTTTATGAATTCCAAAATAAAATCGATTGGAGCCGGGGGAAAATAAGCAACCATGCGGAAAAACAACAAACAATGACCAACAACCGACCAAGCGAAGCGACCGAAGAAACCGTGGTCTCGAGATAGAGATGCGAATGACAGATACATGAAGAAAGATGATTTGGAATTAATAGGTGTAGAATGTTTATTTTTTTATTTAGAAACTGAAACGCCATAGAACCATAATAACCACTGATGTAGAACTATAATAGACCAGCTAAACTAGAAGAAATATGGATGAACTACTGAACGGATTTGGATTCGGTTTTGATAGTTTGGTAGTTTGGAGTCCAACTTAAAATCAAAGCCATGTTTTATTTCATTCGGTTGGGTTAGTAAACCAGAGACACAGCTTGACCTCTCCGTAGCTAGCTTTCATACATTAGAGAGGTCCTTAAGGAAAAAGATAAACTGTCCTAAAAATGATTTTCGGAATCACGGGCAAAAGCTATAGATAATAAAATTTTGTTTTATTTTATTTATTATAGGTTTTGCCACAGATACTGATCTGTGTCAAATGAAACCCATGTGAAATAAACTTCGATTACAATCGTACTATTGTGTTCCATGAATTCACAGGTCCTATTAATTCCGCATCATTGGGTTGAGCATTTATATTTTGTTGACTTTTTGGTCTTTTTACAACAATGTTGACATTTCTTTTATTCTCTCTTCTTATCTCTTCCTTCATGACAGATCAAATAAATATGGCGGGTGGAGAAGTTGATCTTGCGCAAGCTGCCGCTCCTGGCGGTGATACTATTTTCGGGAAGATCTTGAGGAAAGAAATTCCCGCTAAGTTTGTTTACGAAGACGACCAGGTAAGATAATAATATTATATCCACGTATTTGTATGTATTTCATAACCTACCGGCAGCTGCTGCTCAGCTGATTTTCAAAAACATTCACAATAATACATTGATTTATATTATTAAACGCGAGTATATAGAAGTTTTTGCGTAAATATTTATTTTTATTGTATTGCTAGATAATGCACCCATATTTTGTTGAACTGAGTTTCTTAAGTACCTAATGTCGTAATTCTGTAAGTTTGCCAGTCCTCATAATTTATTGTAACGATCGCTAAGGTTGAAATTCTAATATTATAGTGTGTGGCGTTCCATGATGTGAACCCTCAAGCGCCGACCCATATCCTTGTGATCCCGCGGAAACCGATCACACAGCTCTCCAAGGCTGAAGATGCTGATGAACAGTTGCTAGGTAACTATCCTTAAATATCTTAGATCCTTAGATTTCCTTCTAGACCATTAAAGTTGTGTAACCATGAATGCTGCAATAGACATGGAAACTTAACTACAATTGTACCTTGTACCGCTGATTGTATCAAAAAATTTTTTTTTAGAGATTATCTGGACTGATTAACCTCTTATGCCAATTTAATCAGTTCTAGTCTAGTATACTTTTATTCCGTATCATAATTATATTATAAAGATTCATAACAGACTATTTGACCCTATCTTCTTTTTTCTCTTTTTGTGCTTACTTTCTTTCATACCGGGTTTGAATCCCACTGCGGCCATGTACATTATTTGAATACTGACTGATGCTCTTTCGGTGAGGGAAAACATTGTGATGAAACGTGCACATTAAGGCAACTGAATGTGTTACCATGATCCTATCTGGTCAGGTTCCCCTGGTAGCTAGGTCATGGAGGTCCGATGGTGATCGCTCCACTGTAATTACCTGATCTGCCAAATCCTGAATGATGGTCATGGCAGAACCCGGGCCCTCATGCGCTAGAGCACAACCGGGACGTTTCACCAAGATGATGATGATGATGAATGAAGTAATTAACAAGCTTATTATAATAATTTCCAGGTCACCTCATGATTGTGGCCCGTAAGATAGCAGCGCAACAGGGCCTGGATAAGGCTGGCTTCAGGCTGGTCATCAATGATGGCAAAAACGGTGCACAGAGTGTCTACCATCTCCATGTGCATGTTTTGGGAGGACGTCAGATGCAATGGCCCCCCGGTTAATTGTTTTTTAAGGGAATTATATGCGAAAAGATTTGTTTGTTAGATGTTGTTTTATTTAAAAGCTGGTAACAGGGAGGAGCTTCCTCATAAAGTGCTTGATTCATATCCCTGAGTCATAACCTTACTCGTACCTTACTGATTAGGTTATGGCGTGAGGATGCTGAAGGTTGAGAGATGGAGGAGGGCCAATAGGAATAGCAGACCATAGCATAAGCTAGGACACTAGAATGATGTTTTTCTTTAATTATCTTATTGAGGTAACAAATTCACTATCTTCTTTTCAAATTATTCTTCCACTGTCATTTGTCAATGATTTTGCCAACAGCAAGGTGTAATGTCTAAGGTAAGGTTGTGATACATGTACAAGGCATTGTTGTATTAGGTATCTTACATAGAATAGGAACAAAGAAGGAAAAAAGGTATCACACATTATTTGAGGAAAATAAAAACAAGGAAATATCATTGTTTTATATAATTTAGTCACCCATGGATTTATGAATAACATAAAAATACATTTGGAAGCAAATGTCTGGAAACAGTTTGAAGACTGTTTCATCTACAAATCCTGACAAACTTCTTGCACAATATACTGAGACTGAAAGGAAGGATTCATGGCTTTACTATGTCCAAAAATGCTCAAGACAACTATATCAATCAGTCTACACTAAACCGAAAATGGTCAATTGAGCCCATAGGGTAAACGGGCTCTGGGCTCAGATGACCCCAAAATGTAAAGTACAGATGCTCTATGTTTAATAGTTCGTCTAATTTTTAACAATTTACAATTTTGATTTTCAGTATGAAACATTAAATATTTTGATGCATGTCACTGGATTTTCCATATTTTTTAACCATTCGCTTTGAATGTTACCAAATTAGAAAAAGAACTTCGACACAAGGCCAGCGGCCTTCAAAACTAGGCCCCAGAGGGGCTATTGGCTATCTCAGTGGACAACTGAATTTGACATATAATAATCTTACACTACTCTAATTTAGTAGAGCCTATTGGCCAACGTAGATGACGTAGTGTAGAATTATCTAATGTCTAATTCAGTTACCAACTTACTTAGACAATAGCCCTGCAGGTCAGTTATTTTTTTTCTGTGATACAACTACAGTTTGGCCCCAGGCCCAACTGGCCACACCATATGATGTAGTGCTCGCCCAAAGACGTGGATCGCGTTCAGTCGCATGGCCCGCCAGTCCTCATCCAGCATTACGTGGTATCCCATCCCATGGATACCTCGTGCGCAGGCTTGCTCGTGGGCTATCAGGAGCAGGTGACCTGTGGAGAGAAGGTCGTGATCAGATTTTCCAAAGATAATAAATAATGGTATGATGACTTGTAAGCGAAAGGTACCGAGCACGATCCCCAGTGCCGACATGTCTGTGTACCTATGACTGCTGTGTGGGTCGTGCCACCATGGTCATACGACGGACGTCGCCCGAACATTAGGAGACCTCAAAACCGCCCGTCACACGACCGTTGCCAATTAGGACAGCACCTAACGGTGAGGAAAAGCATTGTGATGGAACCTGCACATTCAGGCGACTGCATGTGTTACCGATGATCCATGATAACAAGGTCAAGAAGGTCACAGTGGCTCGGATGACCCGGTGTCGCCCGAGATGTGATACAGGGCTGGATAATAACCGTTTTAAGTCAACCAGTGTTGGCTTATTTACTCTGCTGGCAGATAACTCTAATGCGAGCATTTCTGTAATTTTATAGAGAAGGAAACTACCTAGATCAGATTGATAGGTATGTATCCTTTAGGCACAATGTGCGATACAAAACATTGCTGCAAGTTTTCGACAGGCGTTTTCGAGCAATTTTTCTCAGTAGGTATATAAATATTCAGTGCTGTACTTTAGACAACATTTTGTGGTATCTAAATCCAATAAATAAACATCTGACCATCGTCAAAGTAAAGGGGTAACAACTAGATGATATTGACGTGGTCCAGACTACCGCACAAATACCTCACAAACTTTATGATCCAGACGGTCCTTTTTCGCAATTTATTTTAATTTCTCCTTTAGCCGACTTGAGCCTTCTCCATATTATGAAGGTTGGGTTGGAAAAGCACCATACTTGGACATGTGGGTAGAATGGTACTCGAGACAAATGAGCCTACAGGCTGATGGAAAGCCTCCCAGTGTTAAAAATAGGTATTTAAAAAAATTGCTGCTGCCCATTTTCTAGTGTACGAAGGCTGGTCTCTAAGATATTAGGTAGGGTCGGGTGTCCAACGTCAAAACAGTAGTACACAATGAAACAGCGCTATATTTCTGAAATGCGAAGTTGCCAGATAGTGCAGTATGCATAGTCCAGACAGCCTCGTAAACCCCCGATCCTGCCTTATTTTGCATGCTCGCCGCTTATAAAACGACGTGTCTGCGGAGCTATTTTGGTTTTTTTTTACTAAAAAGTAAGATTTTATTTAAGTTGTATTTGATTTTTCAGTTAAATAGTATGGTGAATTCCATTTTTTTCAGTATTGCGTTGCTTTGTACATGTATCATAGATTCACGTGTACTAGTTCACCTAATAAATTGTATGTTTTTTGTAGGTAATTTTTTGAGGTTATTATAAAATATCCCAGGTGTCCAACAATGACACAGTTGTAGGATGGACACAATGAAACAGTGTTTCATTAAGAAAGAAGGGTAACCATTCATCGGAAAATATGCTTAAAGCAGTGGCGTTACTGTCATACAAGCCCAAAAGCCGGGCTTGCCTTATAAAAATAATTATCGATAAAAAATCAAAGATAATGCGAGCGCGAACTATTTAAAGTTCGCGCTCCTAATGCTTTTCAAACTGCCGCGCCGCAAAGCAGCGCCATCGTGCGCCTAGGTTACGAAACACGATCCGAACGCACACGCAAGTTGAGGAAATTGAGACTCGGTCAGTCATCTCGCTCGCACGCGCTGGCTTGTAAGCGGGCTTTGATTCCGGCCGATATGTCTCTTTCTTACATATGGAAACTGTCCTATAATGAGATATAAGTATACGTTTGTTTATATAGTAAATTGTACGAGACTTTAAGCCCTGCATGCGTATGAAGTTGTACACGGATCTTTGAAAATGGCAACTTCGCGCATGCGCAGTAGGTACGTTTGTTGAATGCTGTAAAACGTACCAACTTCGCTATTGTTTTGTTTGAGCCGCTTGGGCGGATAAGTAATTAGTTTTTTGTTGAGTTTGTGTTGTGTTTTGTAGTAAAAGTGATTTAATTAGATTGATCAACAATAGACGAAGTAAAGTCCCTTGTGTGTGATGGTTTAAAATGTGCACAAGTTTTGATTTGCATGGAAAAGGTAAAGTTTTTAATCATTTCTCAGAAAATAACAAATTACTTCCTTATATGTATTCCTATTATACCTATTTCTCAGATTAGTAAATCGCTTATAAGAAAATTTCATAGATCGGTGTACCAAACTCATTGAATTATTGGTTGTCTCTCTCACAAATTATATTGCTGGTATAAAACTGAAGAGTGATAAGTGAGGATTGATCAGTAATGTGGCAAGGGGATGGATTTATTTTTAAAAACCGTAAAAACAACACAAACTTCATCTCTCGGCTTGCCTTACTCTGAACCCCTAGGCACGCCACTGGCTTAAAGCTATAAGACTTAACAGACAAGGAATAGGTATACGAAAAGCCGCAAAACAGAGCAATTTTTCTTATCCTACACTGTGCCGGTACGTCAAAAAACATAGAAATATTATATGATGTGTCATTGGAAGATAAAAGATTAACGCCTAACTACGATGTTAACAAAACTACGTAATATTAGTTATATAATTTTTTTTGAGACTGATTAATCTTTAAGTAAATAAATAATAGTACCTAAGACAAACCTAAAAGAAACTTTTAAAGTCTGAATAAAGTGTAATACTTTGAATAAAACCTTTAATTATTGAAATTTAATATTTTTTTTCATTTACTTTTTTCAATAATCTCACTAAATACAAAAAGTCAAAATTAATAACAGTGTTTCACTGTAGGACACAGGATGTTTCATTGTGTACGCCTAGGTGTACACAATTAAACTATTCTATTTTTTTAATTTTTAACCTTCTTAATGGTAATGTATATATTTATAAATGAAACTATAAACGCCATATTATACCTAATTAAGTAGACTTTCTTCGTATAAAACACGGAATCCATATCTACAAAAATGAGAGAAATATGAGACTATGAATTTTTGGCGTTTCATTGTTGGACACTGCACCCTACGTCATGGCAGTTTTTCTTTACCTATAGAGAGGCACACGGACGAAAGGTCCACCTGATGGTAACCGGCCACCATCGTCTAGGCCATCTGTAACCTAAGTGGGGCGGATGCGGTGCCGGCCTTTGATGTACTTTAGACATGCCCATGAACCCCATGTTGTAGTACAAAGGAAAGATTTCCGGAGGGAGTTCATTCCACATCTTGCAAGTGCGCGGAAAAAAGGCTCGCTATGCCCGTACGGTGGATGTCAAGCATCTAGCTAGCTACAATGTGTATGAAATCTAATACGCGGTGTTCGGCAGATCCGGAGGGTAGTGGAAGGGGTTGGTTCTATTCAATTAGAGGCCTACTTTGCCTGTTGTGTAGGTACAATGGCAATGTTTTCATCATGTTTATTTGATATGGATTATGCACACAAATATTTTCAATATAGTTAGCGTGCCAGCGTTATCTCAGTGATAAAGACAATAATCATAAAAGTAGGTGTTTTGCTGGCGAGATTATGTAGGTATCTACTTACCTATTTGTTCTTTGTTTTGCCTTATGAGTGAACGCGCTATGTGGGTCTGAGAACTGTAACGAACCGAGTAGGAAATGATAGAGCTACGAACTACGTTTTAAGTTATATTTACGTAGCTACGTCTAATCCCGAAATAAGTTCTAAAATTAAAAATAGGTGTGGTCACCGTAATCCACACGAACCCACATTATCGACAGGTCCCTGTCTTCAAGGCCGTGTAAACGGCGGCAACAGATATCCTCCTGAATGAACATACACACCCCGGCACGACGCACAAAATTATGCTCGAGCTTGTACCCGGGGTAAGTTAGATATGAAGTATCAGCCGGGCAGGATATCTGTGTCTCCGTCAGAAAAAGAAGGGCTGCGCAGACTCGAGGTGTTCATGGACTGCGTTTACGTTGCTATGTAGACCCCTAATATTGCAAACATCCACCTTCAGTGTGGATGGGGTTGCCGCTGTTAAAACAGTATTCCTTTTTTTCTTTCTGGCCATATTTGGGGGGTAATTGAAATTTTGAAGGGGAAACGTTGCTCCGGCAGCAAATAGGGCTGCCATAACTGCCACGTAGTCTGGAAAGTATGCGGTCTGCTGGCGCGGCTGGCGGAAGGGCCCCTAGTCCCCCCCTGACGTGACATCCGGGTCCACTCCGGTCTCCTCCTCCGGCACGAATATCACGCCAGGGACTTTTCGCGAGACTGGCAGCTCAGCCTCCCAGGGTGGAAATTACGTATTCCCTGGGTTCGGGAGCCCGTTCAGCCTGCGGGCGGCCAGCGGACAGCCGTTTCACTAGGTCTCCCTGACCGCCGCGCCAACACACCGCCCCCGCTCAGCCATGTAACAGCGAATATGACAGCTAGGCCCCTCCACTGCCAAAGCCACGGTTCCCCATGGAGCACTAGAAACCTTACTCACCGGCAGAAACACAACACTACTAAAATAGTGTTGTTTGAGTGCTGTATTCTGTAAGGTGGAGGTACTTCCCCAGTCGGGCAGCTCCGATTCGGGTGGGATATCCCACCATGCCCTACCTCTCTTAAAACCACCAAGGTGGCAAACAAGCTTACGGCCTGCCTGATGGTAAGCAGTCACCGCAGCCTATGGACGTTTTCAATACCAGGGGTATCACCCACGCGTTGCCGACCCCGTAAAAACTTTTTAACCCTTTTCATTTCATAATGTGCACTTCCCTCACCCCTCTTTAGTATATATAAGCACCATATTGCACCTTATTGTAATATTAGTCAATACATATACATCTGAACGCAGTCAGTGCCTTTCATTCCTATCGCCCATCATTGCATGGCGAACTTGCCAGGGCTGCCTAATGGCTTGGGTAATATTGGAAATGCATTGTCATTCAAATTACATAGGCCCAGCTCAATCGGATGCCAACAAATAGTCGAAAAATTGTTTGCAAATTGTGACGGAAATCTTGCAAACGTACCCATATACGAACAGTACAAGTATAGGGTTAGGTGCAAGCTTGCAAAAATGCAGAAAATGTAAAATGTAGGCAAGGGTCACAAAACGCGGAAACATATCAAAGTAGGTGTATCGACTCTATGATTTATCCTTCGGAGGTCGGGTGGTGCAAACTTGCTAGGAGCTCCATAATCCAAAAAGTAGGTAGCAGCTTTTTCTTTTGCATCTCGCCTGCCGAGGGTGAAGGTGGATTATGAGGATACTCTCCTCTGATTTGGAGAAGGCTTAAATCTAGTAACAGGCGCTCCGATTTGGCTGGAGCCGAGCAACCGTCAGTTGCAATCGATAATAATTCTTACGATGTACAAAATAAAGTCGTTTTGGATTGATTCGGATACCCGGCTGAGCCGACCTTGGTACGACGTTCGACCACGTCCCCCGCGCTTAAAAGCGACTTTATTGTATACTGCGTAAGGATTAGTATCTCCTGCAACTGACGGTTGGTCGGCTCCAGCTAAAACGGAACGTCTGTTTCTAGTTTAAGTATCTATGTCATGGACTTTTGATTTGATGACATGTATCTTCATGAGGAAGATTCTCCTAGTGCATTTAAGTTAGCGGCAATTTATGTGTGGGTAATGAGTACCCACGAAAGTAACTTAATTATCTAGTGTATATCCGTGCCTTTCCCTTGATTTCGGGCATTGATTTGACCAATTTTATTTTACGCTGTCTCCGCTTTTGAGGAGAAGGGAGGTCGGGAACACTTATCTTTCCTACTTCTCCTTGTTACTTCCAAGACAGTATTAGCTTGTCTTCAGGCGCGTCTGAATGTCAAAACTCCGGATCAGTTGAGTGATGGGGGCAAAGCGCGTAAAATAACCAAGACATTGCTAAAAGTTAAAACCTATTGCGATCAACGCGCCTAAATAAGGACAAGTAAAGAGCAACTGAAACCAAACAGCTACATCTGAATTCGTTTATTAATGAGTAGATAGGTGCTTATACAATGCAGTGACAAACGAGCAGCCCACCTGATGGCAAGCGGTAACCACTCCTAGCTCATAAGCAGTCGAACAAACATGGGGTTACATAGAGGCTCATATATGTCTGTTCGAGGCAACCGTACGATTCAGGAGAAAGGCCAAAACATCTGCCTGCCGCCCAGCACCTGGACAGTAAGTTGCTCGTAGCGCTGCAGCGCCTGGGGCCCGTCGTTCACCACCACTCGGTATCCGCCCGTCAGGCGCCGGTCCCGCGCCACACGCCGCGCCGTGAGGAGCAGGTGCCCTGCATTACGATTCTCTAAAGGGCCCCACACATTAACAGTCCGTCTGCAGTCTCTGGTCGTATCGGGCGGCCTGCCGCCCTAGGCCAATAACGTCTAGAAAGCGCTCGACTGACGGTAGATAAGCCGCCGGCCGACTACCTCGTAATGTGTGTTTATTTGACCTCAAGGCCAAGGACTGTCCGGCCGATATCTGTCAAGCGGCCACACTCTCAGTTTGTTTTAGTCGCCGCCAGTCCGAAACCTTAAACGGAACAGAGTAGGGTACTTCGACGCAACTAATGTCAAATAAATTCGGTCCGATTGAATGAAAGACCGTCCCGATCGACCCGATCGAAAGAAGTTCGTAGTAGGAAACACCCGAACATTCGGCAGAATCATCGCTAATTGTCACTTCGTGGTAGACCCCCTGTTGTTGAATGTTGAATGTGCCTATTGCTATTAACTAACAGACTGAAATCGTCCGGCAAACTGTTAATCTGCCGATGCCGTGTGACAGATCGTGGCGTAGTTGCCATAGAAACGCGTATCCAGAAAAACGACTATTCTACAGAGCGCACAGCCCCATGGCATCATTCCGGTCAAGGATGTTGTCTTAAGGAATCGCATTGCTGTCATTGGTTGTCCAGCATGTGTGGTGCTGTGTTCGACCCCCATTTGGGACCTTGTACCGACGGGATTTTCCAAGTAGATACCTTTATGTACCTACAGAGTTCAGCTCATCCTTATGGTGATCGGCGTGGTAACACGCGCTCCGTGCTTTGGAGTGGTCAAGACGTAGGTCACGGTTGCTATAGCTTCAAAGTAGTCGTTGTAACATAGTCTTTTGGGCGGCTCAAAAATTCCGACTCTAGTGGTGGTACACGATGGTGATGATGATGATGATGGTTGATGATCATTGATCATGTTGATCATTTTCTTGTGCCTACTTCGATGTTAACGTTATGACTACATAGGTATGGTACCTACCTCCGATAGAATCAGGCCGATCTGACGGTAGCCAGCCACACCGAAACCATTTTAAAACTCGACTAAACTAGACCTACCACAGCTAGGTCCACCTACTCATTCGAATTCAGCTACAACGTGAGATGTCGACCAAGAAATATAAGGTATGCCTAATCACTCTAGCCTTCCATTCAAGGCTAGAGTGATTAGGCTGTTCCTAGACAGGCATGCTCCATCATCGGCCGCATCGTCACATACCACGTCACTTACCAGATAAGATGGTGATCAAATGCCTGGCTGGTCTAATTATTAAAAAAAACGTGTAGAAGAAACACAGTGGATACTGGATATAGATTAGAAGAGTACTTAGGTGTAACCAAGTAGTAGGTAGTTACCAAGTAGTTTCTCGTCGTGTGGAGTCGTGTCCGTCAGCCTCGGCAGCGGCCGCCGCGGCACCACCAAGAAGTGCACTGGCGCCTGGGGGCTGTGCAATTCGTCGAACACCACGCACTGGAAGATATTGCAATGGGGGATAAGTCCACATAACTAGGCGTGAGTCCTCTGCCGGTATCAGGAAAGAGGGCCCGTGGGCGACCCAAGAAGCAATGGATTGACATCGCTGAGTCGCATGCGAGAGCCAACGGCTTACGACAAGAGGATGCCGAAGACCGGGCGATGTAGAGAAGATTGAGTAGGAAAGCGGACCCGGGCAGAGGCCGGGATAAGCGCTAGAACCATGAAGATGAACTAGGCGAGAATCCTATCCATGCTTAGTGAGGAACCTTAGCTTTGGCAGTGAGGGGCTCAGCATTTGATGCCAGAGCAAGTGTCTTCAGGTTTTAGAGATATCTCCGCAACCCATGGACCACCTCGTTTCATGCTTGGCGTGTCCTAAAACTAGTACAATGGAGGACTTGTTCGAGGCCAGTTCAAACGCAGTATGCGTCGCCGAATACTGGGCGAATAAAGTGTACTAAGTCAGAGTTTCGTCCATCGACTCGATGAGAAGAAGAAAAAGAGGTGGGCAACGCATTGATGATATCCAGTGTTGCTATGGTAATGTCCATAGGCAGCGGTGACCACTTTGCATCAGGTAAGCCGCTTGGCTGTTTGTTGACCGAGTAATATCTATACAAGTATTTAGCAAAACAAGCCACTTCCCGCCGTTTGTCCCTCTGTACGTATTACGTCACGCTTAGATCTTAATGCGGTTTTCAACATTAGATTCAAGAGGAAGGCTTATACGCCAGACAAAAAGGAAAAGGAAGGTTTATATAATAGAACGTAGCACGCAGCTAGTATTATATAAAAAAGAATATCCCGATCGAATAGAGGCCCTGGTTGACCGGGTTTCTACCGTCTGTAGGTACAAAGGGGAATGTGCCGTCCGAAGAAATGCCACCGTCGCTTTACCGCCACCGCACCCTCCGACGATGGGATAGATTTCATCCCGATTACTACGGAAACGGGTTTCGATATTTTCGTACAGCTACCCACTTTTGGCGCACTGGAAGAGATCGTAATAGGGACGAAGTCCACATAACGATCAGTGTCTTGGGGCGTTAGTTTAGGTCCATCGGGCAAGATTGTTATCCGAACTCATACGAGCAAGACTGATGTTGTAAGTCGTCAATGCGAAGTCTAAGGAAGAGCATTCTTAGGCAGACTAGGGTACCGCCTACCTAGCTTAACTTTGCGTAACTGAAAAATAAGTATCAATGAGGAGTTTTCCAGTAGGTATAGATAGTTGGTTTCAAAAAGCACCAATAGATGGCGCTCCTACAATGTTGGTAATCTTTTTATAATCTGTATGATGGTGGCAGTTATTTCATGCAGCCAACTAATACTAAACTTAAAAATAAAATGTTTATTAATGTAAACATAACTGTCAAAGGTTGAACGAAGTGTAAAAAGAAATATTTATATAAGTTAGCACTATGTTCCATTATTATTACAACATCTAAAATGGTTCAAAAGTATTGACAAATACAATATTATCCAATACAACGTACCCAGTGTTCATATCCTGTTTGCTAAGAACCTATTTCAAGCGATTATCAATTACCAAAATTGTCGGGGCGCCATCTAGTGAATGGTTAGGAATGCTTTAGATACCTATTGGAAAACTCCTCATTGTTAAACGAATACTAGTAACAGACGCTCCGATTTGGCTGGACCCGACCAACCGTCAATTGCAGTCAATATTAATCCTAACACTACAAAATAAAGTCGTTTTTGGATTAATTTTAAGGCGCAGTAGCCTGCGCATTTGGTGTGACGTCCGACCACGTGCATTGCACGCAAAAGGGATTTTATTTACTTATTTATTTATTTAATCATACACAAATACATCGCCTTTACAGGTCAATTTTATACTAGCGGCCTGCCCCGGCTACGCACGGGTACCACTACGGGTACACGGGTTACACACGACCGCTGCGTAGGGAGCCGACCAGCCGACCGCGCGAGTGTGCCGCGCGGCAATTTATTACTTGACATTGACTCCCCTCCCGTACCCCGTGCTGCCTAGACAGCCGAGCGGACTGAGCGGCGAACACGCGAGTTTTTTCTAATATTCACATTTTTAAACTCGTGATATCTTTCGAATGGAATGTCTGAATTGAATAATTCAAAAAGTTATATAAAGGTATTGAAGTCGTGAATATGAAATAATTGATTTTGATAAGGATTAATACCAAGATACAAATAAAGAGCGTTTTTTAGCGGCGGCATTTCAATTAAATTTTGAAAATAAAAGAACACTTATTGTGACATAACTATAATAGTTAGACATATACTGTCGCGACACTTTTTGTAGATAATGATGTGTTCTGCAAAGTCGTAGTACATTATTTTGTTCTATCATCAATAGTTTTCGCAGCGCACGCGACGTAAGGAATTTTTTGGGTATTTTTTTACACCTTGGGTTACATTATTGGAGTTTTATTAATGATCCGTAATTTTTTAGAAAATATAATATAGCCTATGTCACCCGCGGATAGTGTAGCTTCCCAACGGTGAAAGAATTTTTGAAATCGGTCCAGTAGTTTCGAAGTCTATTCAATACAAACAAACAAACAAACAAAAAATTTCCTCTTTATAATATTAGTATAGACTACGTGAGGATTAGTATCGACTGCAACTGACGGTTGGTCGGCTCCAACCAAATCGGAATGTCTGTTCCTACTTATAGGCATTTGTAGATAAAAGAGAATATTAGTAAGTACCTGTTCGTCTTCATAAATGAATTGTGTGGGCACACCGCCGAATATTCTGTTAAAATTCACTTCAGTCACTTTGGTTTCCATTTTCACAAACTGTTCAAGTTATTGCACAATTTTCTATAAAATTACAAAGTTTTTGTTTCACACAACACAACGCTGAGAAGGGAAATGTTGAAAATAATTAGGTACCTAAGTAGTGCCTTGGTAGTACCTAATTTTATGAACTTATACTAAAATCACAATAAAAAATCACAATTAAATTAAATAGCCAAAAATAACTGAAAATGAACTGAAGTAGGTACCTAATACTTTTTAATACAATGTCTGTCACGGATATTTTGCTTTTTTGAGGTTGCTATTTCCTTGTCACATTTCTTTTTTATAAATTTCTGTAATATAAATAATTATTCGCATAAACACGTTCGTTATAGATAAAATGCACGACTAACACTGTTTTTGCTGTATTGTAATCGCCGCGATATCTACATATTAAGGCCATTGAGTCATATCTTTATTGGTTTAGTATATAAGTGTGACTTTTCTTGCGACAGTGTTTCAAATAACTAGGTTTACACCAACATCTGAAAACAAAAAGAGATTCCGATTACGAATATGATCGTTTCAACGTGGTTTCAACCACCACCACCACCACCTACCATTACAGTCTTTTACCGCTTCTACCTTGGTAGTCAACCTTGCCAATAATCTGAAGAAATACGTATATATATTATACGTAATTTAATAAATACGTTACCTCCCGGTTATCGACAGCGACGTCAAAGCCTGAATATTCACGGCTAGGGCCAAATGGCGAATTAAGGGGGTCATTCGTGACACCCTCAATTCGCCACATAAAGCTGAAGGGACAGATCTACAAGACCATTATTAGATTTGCTCTCCGATACGGCAGAGAAACTTGGCCCCTACTAGAGCGACACAAGCTGGAGCTGCGCGTCACGGAAATGAAGATGGTGCGGTGGATGTGTGGAATTTCACAGAAATATCGCGTTCGAAATGCCCACATTCCAGGTAGCCTTGGCGTCCGTGACATCAAACATAAGCTGCAGGAGTGCCGCCTTCGATGGTATGGCCTCGTCCTGCGGAGACCGGCAAATTACGTGGCGATAATATGTCTGGCCATGCCAGTACCGCCAGGCACGAGAAGGAGAGGTCGATCGAAGAAGTGATGGCTTGACGTCGTCAAGAGTGTGATATGCATGCTAACAAGCTCACCACCAAGGATGCAACGACGATCCCATACGGACAAGCAAGTAAGAACCACTGGCCGACCGAAGGGACTTTGGCTCCCTGTTTGTGTTCTATCGGCTGCACAAAGGGAGTGTTCCGAGGAACTATTTGATCTGGTGCCCACAGCAGAATTCCGCTATCGTACCACCCGCCGCGGGCTGGTAGGTACACATCCCTATTACGTAGACCCTCTAGTAGTGACCACGTGAAGATTCTAAAAAACGTTTCTTACTAGTACCATTTGGATGTGGAATGAGTTCCCAGCCACAGTGTTTCCTTTGGACTATGACATGGGATCATTCAAGAGGTAGGTTAGAGGTCTCCTTAGAGGCGGGCAACGCATTGGTAGCGCCATTGGTGTTGCTGGTTTCCATAGGCGGCGGTGACCACTTTCCATCAGGTGGCCCGCATGCCTGTTTGTCTGCAAATAACTTTTTAAAAATTACGAAGACCGAGCGAAGTGAGCCAGGAGGAGTGTGAATGTAGACCCCGAGCGCAACCGGGATATAGCACCAAGGTGATGATGATGATGATGACCTACCACACAGAACTACGATCAGACACTTTACATATCATGTGCGGCACTTTTACTATTTATGTAGCTAGAGGTGCCTACCTCTAACTATAATGCAATGGAAAACAAACATACTCACTTATATTGTTCACTAATTAATTAACCAACTTACCTTGCAGATATGAATCACGCTCAGCTATATTGATAAACCTAATTACAAGTCATGATTACGTAGATACCTACCTATTTATCAATAGTTTTATGCGTGCCAACAAACTTACCAGCAAGGATGTAGAACATGTAGAAGACCGAGCGAAGTGACGAACCCTGCGCTGCGATTAAGCTATTAGGACTACTAACCAATAGTCCGTGTTAATAGTCCGTGGCTAGAACTATCGGGATTTACGCCAGGGGCGCTATTTTTGAATCGCTCGCCTCGATTCGAACGGTATTCAATTTCAATTTTCTATATTTAAGAAATATTATATATTTCTAAAATAATATTCATATTCAAATTTATTAGATTCCATAAAGATAATACAATAACATTGTTATGTACATACAATACAGACCCGGTTGGGCGCAGCAATTTGGGAGGGAGGAGGCAAAACTTACGAAGCTAATGGAATAATTTATACCAATTGACTATTTAAGTATTTACATATTCAACACATTGACAACACCGAAAGAGTGCGGTTCAAAAATAGGAAAATCAGCATCTTGCATCAAAATATCGAATTTTTCATGACGAAAATCAAAATCGAATACCGTTCGAATTGAGGCGAGCGATTCATAAATAGCGCCCAAGGACGATAATGATGATCTCCGACCCGCCTGCCTAGCGTGGAGATTATGGCAATGCCCCCCGTTGATGTGTAGGAGGCTTGTCGGGCGGCTAGGAGACCGCGGTGTTAAAGTTCTCAACAGAGAATGATGCCTGTTTGCAATAGCCTCTTGGCTGCATGGAGTTATGCTATGTACATAACGAACGAATTGGTTTCGTTGACCTATGTTTGCCTTGTCATTATCAAACGCCGATTATCCGATTATCCGAAGCGTGGCGGTAACATCAAAGAGATAGAAACAATCCACAAAACGCAGTTTAGATGGATACCGAACCCATTTGTTCGTTCCCTTGTGTTCCTGTATACCCATGGCTGTTCCCTTGAGAAAACTGTGGAAAATACATTTGACCGCTGTGCCCTTGACCGTGAAACCAAACCAAATTTATGATTCATGAGGTCATAGTTTGGGCCATAATTCCTAACTATGTGGATTAATGCACGTAAAAACCAGAGACGGGTTAAGTCTAAACAGAGTGGGTTGGGATGCGCTCTTTTATATTTCGCAACTAACGTACTTAATAAGTCATTCTATGTCTTTTTTCTTTCTTCTGTATGTTTCAAATTATTGTAGTGTTTTTGTCGCGTGAATAAATTATTTATATTCTATTCTATTTTATTATTAACATGTTATGATGATACACTAAGTAAGTTCCTATTACAAGCTCATAACAATATAAATCGCCCTTTGGCGTTCGTTGGGCCGGTGTGTGCACAGGTTTTGACAAACTGCTAATAAGTAGAGTCGATTGCATCAGCAGATGTGTTGGTAGTCTAGACGTGGACAAGTTGACGTGGCAATATAGTGTGTCTCGCTTACTCACAAGGCACGGTATGAGAGTGAGCGAGCACGATGTAGGTATGAACATCACGTCTTACGAAATTCTTAAAGAAATGTAACACTGAAGGATTATTACAATAAATTACACCCTACTAATAAACTTTCGCTCGTCAAAAAGTTGTGCAATCTGAATCATTCCCGTTGTCCCAAAATGGGCTTTAACTAGACTTATCAGTTATCTAACACCCATATCACAGGCTTTGCTTACTTTGGGGCTAGATGGCGCTGTGTGAATTTGTCCAAGCATATTTATTTATTTAATTTTAGTTCTGTTGACGCCCAAATTTCAATTATTCCCGTTGTCCCCCAAATCTACCTATATATTTCACACTCGTAGCAAGTGTAAAAGAGATAGGTAGATTTTGGGGGGACAACATTTGGGGAACCACAGGAATAAAAATTGCTGTTGCTCGCCATGTTTCAATTTAATTATTTTTATTTAAGTATTTATTTATTTAACAGTTCCCTAAAACTTTCTTGGTACAATTTCCAATTTATTGTCAGTGGCAGTGCTACCGAGCGATTTGCATTTTGGATGTTGGCTAGACCAGCTGGTTGCCTGGAAGGGATCGTTTGTAGCGATAAGATCGCCTTTGTTGACATGTCTATTCCTGATTTAAGTAGTTAACAACCTGATATACTAACAACCTTTGGTATGGATATTTTTTTGTGTAGGTACCTAATTAGATTGTATCACGTAACAGAAAAGATAAGACATCTATGTTTATAATAAAGAATTTGATATACCAGGGAAGTTAATACATTATAGAAGTATTTGCAGAAAAGAAGATGCACGTTATTTTTTAAAGTTGGGCTATAATCCGCGCGTATGTAACTGGTACCTTGTCAAAGTAAATCGAAATGACAGTCTCCAGCGAGTTAGCGTAGGTAGGTCATGGACTTATCATATGATAAGTCCTTAAGACTATAAGACTAGAATTACCTAAATTCATGCCACCAAGGGGTATGCATGTGCTCGTGATAACAAGAAACAACTTTTACAATGACACCAACTCTTAAAAAGAAATCACTTGCTAGTGATACGAATTCTGCCAAAATGTATGACAGCAAACAGCTGATTTGTATTTCGCGATTTCAGCTTGTTATCACGAGGAGCACATGCAAGCACTTGGAATACTGAATTTAAAGTCATTTTGATCTATTATAGTATGGATGTAACCTTATCAAATCAACCACCTTAATTTCGATTTAATTCGATTTTCCGTGTATAGAAAACAGGAACGCCCATTCTGATTGCACGCGGATAATACAATTAAACTTATCACAGACTTCACGTCAATACAAGTTGTCTAGATATCTAGTAATCTATAGTCAAGTGGAATCTTACCAAAATATTATTTATTACAGTTTTTGATGACGAAAATAAAAACAAAAACAATCTTGGCATTAATGTCCCGTTTGCGCACGAGGGCCTGGTGTCCGCCTTAACCAAGATCTAGGATTTGGCAGATCAGATAATTACAGTGGAGCGACTGCCATCTGACCTCCGTGACCCTGCTATCAGGGGCACCTAATCCGATTAGGTCATGGTCACCTGAATGTGCAGGTTTCATCACGATGTTTTCCGTCACCGTAAGAGCAACGGTTAGCATTCAACTAATATACGTAGCTCAGAAGAGTCATTGGTACATGGCCGCAGTGGGATTCGAACCCGGTACCGCTTACGACTCGTATACCTTAACCACTCGGACACCGATGCTCCCAAAAATGGCTCACTCGACTATTCGTTCGCTATAGAAAATGGTGAAACGATATAAATAACCGACTAACAACTACTATAACAACTATTCGAGGCACCTTTACCAAATTGCACAGCCAATAGGTAGATACACTACCTACTCAAACACGTCACAAATCACTGATAAATAAATACAAAGTAAAACAAACAGATCACTAAATAGTACTGCAACTGCTTCTTTCACTTAGTTATTACACCATTTACTCAAAAACCCAAGGTATCGGAGCTGCGGAGTAGAACCAACTAAAATAACGTCGAACTTCGTAAGGCGCGTAGCTATTTCGCGAACGAAAATAACAAACTAAATAAACTCAGTATTTCTGAAGTGATGTTTCCCAGACTCCTACACATAGGTAGATCAGTTGGATAGCGATCCAAATGATAAAATACTGTGTGTCTACTCGCACACACCGTCGGGCTGGAAGAGTGAAAGGGATAACATACTCTACGAGGAAAGATATCAAACATGGTACACGCAGCTGTGTCATTTTCAAACGGGGATTCCCTAGTATTTATTCATAAATGGTTTTTTACTACGTTCGTATAATGGCGGCAATAAGTAATTACGGTTTAACCTGTGATATGTGGGAGATAAATAAATAATAGTACACAGTCGCCACAATCCATACCTACATAGTATAAAACGAAGTTACTTCCCGCCGTTTTTTCATATGTATCCATGTACGCTTAGATCTTTTAAACTACGCAACGGATCTTAATGCGGTTTTCATCAATAGATAGAGTGATTTAAGAGGAACGTTCATAAGCAAAGAGTAAGAGGGGTAAAGTAGGTATCGGGTAGGTAGGGGTAAAATAGGTGTCATCATCATCTTGGCGTTATGAATCGGTCGCGTCCCCGCGCGGCATGCGAGGGCCCGGTCCGCCTAGGGGTAAAGTAGAGTAGGTCGCGAACGAAGTTGCGCCAGGCCCACTAGTATAGTATACAATAAAGTCGCTTCCTGCCATCTGTATCTATGTACACTTAGATATTGAAACTAGTGTTTCAAGAGCAAGATTTGTAGCAAGAAAAATAGGGTAGGTAGAGGTAGGAGTAGAGTAGATGTAGGGCTAGGTAGGGGTAGGAGCCACGCGAACGAAATCGCGCCGGGTCCACTAGTACCTACACTATATCATCATCACAGCCCATAACAGTCCACTGCAGGACTTCGGGCCTCTCCCACAAAGGGTAGGTTGTTGCCATAACCTCCACGCTTGGCAGGCGAGTTGGAGATCGCAGTGTTATACAGCAATGAAAAACGCTGCAGCCCATTTCCCAGCCTACGGAGACTTTTAGATGTTGTGCCTCGAAATCATTAGTCGCCTTGTACGACACCCACGAGTGTAAGGGGTTGGTGCTATTCTACTCTGCCGGACACCACACGGCTTATATACATATACATACGGCTTACAATACACTATATAGTATTATTTAATGTATTGTGCTGTGGCTATCTTTGTTATTTTTTGTTTGTGATGCGGTGGAAGGCAAGTAGCTATATTTTACTCAAAGAGAAAATAAAGAATTAGCTCAGCCAATAAGGTAGCTAACTTTTCGATCTTCTCGATTTTACTTTCCAGTTGGTGCCTTCACAAGGGTTGCCAAAAATTCGCAAGAAGAATTGAGGAGATTCCTCCGAAGTTCGAGAGTCAACAAAATAGATCTAAACAAAAATTTTGTATATTTAAGATAAGCAGATTTTTACAATTTGTATTGCAGCCTTGTCGATGGGTTTGATGCTATTCTATATACACCACATGATTAAATGGTTAAAGACTTTGATGTTATGTCAGTAGGTTATTTTTATTTAAGAAAATTTGACCAAATGGCTCTTATTACATCCGAAAAAAGCGTTGCCGCTGCATTGCTAAAGTATAATAGATTTGGCTATTATATACTTTTCCAATAATCTTAAGTACCTTGACCATAAATATAGTAGGACACGATATTACATAGTAGATTTGGCAACCCTAGTCACCAACCTCTTCCATCATTAAGCGTCTTCCTCCTCATTCGGTGCCTCAATGCTGAAGATCGTGACTCAGCCGACTCAGCCGAGCAAAGACATTCTTGTTCTCCATGAGCTGCGAATGGTGGCCTCCTGAAGGTTAGCGCTCACCCACTCCATAAAAATAATATTCATCTTGGCGTTGATGTCCCGGTTGTGCTCTCGCGCACGAGAACCCGGGGTCCGCCTTGACCATGGTCCAAGATTTGGCAAATCAGGTAATTACAGTGGAGTGACTGCTATCTGACCTCCGTGACCCTGCTACCAGATTGGATCATGGTTACACATTCAGTCGACTGTGCAGGTTTCATCACGATGTTTTCCCTCACCGTAAGAGCATCAAATTAAATATAGGACAGTCTGGATAGTCTAAATAAAAAATAAAAATATAGGACAGGCACACTCCGGAAATATAACTATAACTTCTCCCCCACAGCGATTAGAGAGTTGTCGCAGTAGAAAGATGTAGAAAATAAAAAATCTTTTCCAATGACATATAGTTCAACGTTGTTGGACATATAGGACGAATTTTCCAGTACAAAATGAAGTTTATTTCAATTGACCCCTCATTGACTTTTCCCCACAGCGATTCGCGAGTTGTAGCCATAGCAAAAGTCGTAGAAAATTAAAAATTTGCAATGTCATATTAGTCATATTGGGCGAGTTGTCAATTAAATAATTCCTTAAAAAGTTAAGTTATTTAATTAACCGACTAATTTAACCATCCGGCTGAGGCATTATCATCATCATCATCACAGCCCATAACAGTTCACTGCAGGACTTAGAGCCTCTCCCACAAAATGGGAGGTTGTTGCCATAATCTCCACGCTTGGCAGGCGGGTTGGAGATCGCAGTGTTATAAATATAACATTTTCCAGCCTACACAGACTCTAGATCTTTGGTCTTGAAAACATGAGTCGCCTTGTACGACACCCACGAGTGTAAGGGGTTGGTGCAATTCTACTCTGCCGGACACCACACGGCACTATACTATCTATTAAAAGAATGACAGGAATATTTCCGCATATCTTAGCATATCTACCATTCTTTCGGAAAAGTAACAGGATCCCTCTGAAACGAGAAACCAAGAGAGTAGAAATAAAAACCAAAGTAACAAAATCAATCATATATTTATTTATATTACAATTACGTAACATTCAGCCACATATTACAGCGTTATGACGGTTTACAGTACATTACATTGTAAAGCTGTATTCACACCACCGGGGGCGGTAAAAAAACGCCGCGTCTATAGGCGTTTTCGCAGATAACAATAATACACTTGCATATGCGTGTCATTGTACGAAGTTATGTTAACAACCCACAAAAACAGTCCACTGCTGGACTAAGCCTCTTCCACTTCAATGGAGGGCATTGCAAAACAATTTAATGAATATAAACTCTTACACTTTCTTAACTTATTTACTTTCGGTATTCTGTCTGGGATGAAATTGACTATGATCCAATCTGGTCAGTTTGCCTTGTTAACAGGGTCACGGAAGTTAAATGGCAGTCGCTCTACTGTAATTACCTGATCTGCCGAATACTGGAAGGATCATAATCAAAGGCGGACTGCGGGCCCTCGAGAGCGGGCGAGAGCACAACCGGAAAACTAACGCCAAAATCAACATCATCATAATCTTGGCGTTATGGCCCGGTTGTGCCCCCGAGCGGTACGCGAGCGTCAGGGGTCTTCGGCCTTTTTATTAACGCCAAGATGATTATTATTATTATTCTGCGATGAAAGTCCACCCATAGTGAGTGTAAATACAGCATCATATGCGTCGTTTGTAAGACGCTACCAATATTGCCTTCAGCCGACGATCCCATTCACATTTCGTGCAAACACTCGTCACGATTGCCTTAAATTGCGTACAAATATACAAACAACAAAGAAAGGTCAATGTGTATGTATTCCCTATTTACAGATATCACAAAAATTTGCACGAAAGTAAATTCCAAGACGTCGATAAGCCGAGTTCACATGGACAACTATCAACGAGAAAGAAATAAAACAAAACAGACTATCCGCGTTCAATTAAACGCCGCGTTTTTTATCGCTAATGTGAACCCGGCCTTATTTAAAGGAGATCACAGTCTTTGCACGAAATCACGAATCGTATAATCTCTCAAATTAATTATAACCTAAAACTGTACCACAAATAATATTTGGATTAATTCACTAAAAATAAAACTTAACTACAGTGTGTAACAAAAACCCTATTTCGTTCTGTGAAGGTTTAGTAATCCAAGTACAGGGGTTGTACCGCCTAACTCCGAACGCTGCCATCTTGGTCCAATCCTGTAGAATGACGTCACAGAATCGGTACCGCGTAACTCAGTATCGGTCAGAATAAACAAAATGAGTGGTTAGTATAGTAACGATCCGTATCGCATTTTGATTTCGACACATCGTGCTTTTTAAATTGAATAAAGTTCTAGAATAATGTACTTTATAATTTCATATTTTCAGTATGTTTTCGTTTCTTCGAGTACAAGAAAAGTTCCACTTTGTAGTGACAGAAGACGTTTAGGAGACCCACAAAACGTTGGTATGCTCGTTCGCGATAATACTTACATATGCTCTTGTATGGGTTCTGTAAGTAACTCTAGCGCGATGTAGGAACGGTCAGCGCCATCTATATGCGGATGCTTGCCAACCATGTGTTCGTGTACTCGTAATGTGAGTATTGTTGACTTTCCCTATTGGAGCGATAGATGTCGCTACAAACGCCCGGGCGCTTGTGAGATTTATTTTTGGATTTTGCAAGTGGTAATAATTTGGTCACAACAAATCGTGTATTTTTTAAATGGTAATAATCGAGCAGGAGTTTTTGTTACACTCTGTATAGAGGTTAAGTCCTTAAGGCGCTGTCCTGATTGACAACGGTCGTGCGATGGGCGGTTTTGAGCTCTCCTATTGGTCGGGCGACATCCGTCTTACGACCACGGTCGCACGAGCGTTGCCAATTAGGACAGTGCCTAAGAGTCCGCTCCCAAAGAGTAGTGCGACTTCGTACCGGAATATCAGCGATGCTCGGTATTAGACCTTACCTTGGGGGGAATAGGACGTAATAGCCACAGACCAAATAAGAAATAAAGATGGCGCGCTGTCAACAGTGACGTGATGCCGGTTTCGTAAACATGTGTGCCATGGCCTAGTTTGGTTGTCAATGTGTGCGTGTTTTTTTTATACATAAAGGTGGCAAACAAGCTTACGGCCTGCCTGATGGTAAGCGGTCACCGCAGCCTATGGCCGTTTGCAATACCAGGGGAATCACCCACGCGTTGCCGACCCCGTAAAATCTTTTGCACTCCTTTCTTGACTGTGAACGTGTACGTACACAGCGAGGAGTAGTTTTGCATTAGTATATTGTTCGCAGGATTCTGTCTTTATTTGATGTAATGACGACCTGAGTGGTTCAGTTGCTGCCACGCTGGGAACCCGAGACAGTTTCGATCCCCGGGCAGAAATTGAAATGATGAATGTTAATTTCTGTTACGGGTCTGGGTGTTATATGTATAATACGTATGTATTAAAAAAATATATGATAATTTATCAGTTTTTCAGCACCCATAACACAAGTTGGGGCTAGATGGAGCTGTGCTGAAGTGTTCAAACATTTATTTCTTACTTTGTCTGAGGTAACACCTCAATAAATTCGTTGCCTACTCCCCCCAGCATACCACAGGACCAGAGGGGCTATTCCCGCGCTTTCGACATTAGAATTCGACATTTTCTCTAACCAAAAAACTGTATTAAAACGTCACTGAAATTGATCTTTGACAATATACGACTGTCGCAGATAAGTGAGAAAATATGCTTTGGCTGTAATCGATATTTCAATGTCATTATTAATGGAGATTTGAGGCTAGAATAAATGTCGAAATCGAGATATCCCAGCGCGAGAATTGGTTCCAAGGAGCGATTCTTGCACTTTCGACATTTTCTTTAGCCACAAATATCTATTAAAAAGTCACTGGATCTCTATTGCAAGCAAAAACACTTTTTCTCAACGATTTTGTTTAAACCTTTATTTCTGAAGATCGTTTCTTATTACAGTCGAGTTCATTAATATGTGAGCATTGCCAAGGCTTTAAATATAAATGTAGGAAGGGTACTTATATATCCGAGCAGATGTACATATGTTTGTTTGATGAATCTGCTCAGATACTCTTTCATGTACATTGATATTTGAAGACTTGGTAATGCTCACATATTAATGAACTCGACTGTACATTTTTAATAACGATTTCATTAGAGATATTTAGCTAAGAAAATGTCCAATTCGAGATGTCACATCGCTAGAATTAGGCCCCTGCTCTAGATCTTTAATTATATTAACTTAGAAACCTTTATAAGGTAGTCTAGTGATACAAATTACAGCTCCAAAACGATACAAATATAGAACGATTTGATAATGCATAGAATGGAATTATTACACAGATTACTAATAATTAAAATACACACTATCTTAATGGAAAATAAATACAGTCATGAGTAGAAATAACTAGTCATTTATATAAACAGCCATATCTCGTAAAGCTGCATGAAAAAAAACCTTTCACTTTGAATAAAATATACTAAAATGTTGTTTGACTTCATGAAGATATCGTGACTTGTTTAGGAAGTATCGTGGTCTGTGTAATGCGCTTTTTTCAGTCGACTACATTCAGTGGCCCTAGCACAAGTGTGTCCGCGACAAAGCTCGGGCCGCGAGAGAGCGTTTGTCTCTTTCCCTCAATACTAAGACGAAAGAGATAGCAATACCTATGTCGCGCTTTTTCTCGCTTACCGCGCGCGAGAGTAACTTGTGCTAGGCCTACAGAAGCACAAAGGGTGAGAGCAAACCAAAGTGGAATGAATTGGTCATAAAATACAGTGGAGCGACGTTTTACACAATATTATATAAGTGATACAAAAATGAACCTTATTCTATGAGCAATACATTCCACATTGGTTTGCAATCACGCTTCTTGCTTCTGTATTTAGACGAATGAATTAAGCCAACTGTTACGTTTACTCATGAATGTATTTCATTAAATGCCTTGGAAGTTTAACGGAGCATTGTCAGCCATTTTGACACATCCCACCAAAACCAAAATGGCCGGACGAACAGCCAATCAGAAATAAGTGTTGAGACCTGTTAATTTACAACCCTGATAGAGTTAATACCGTTACAAAATCTAAAGTGAAAATTAATATTAATAAAATTCAATTCGGTTATTCAAAAATGTCAGTCGAAGTCTTTTTTTTATATTACCTATATTATAGAATAGAGTTTAGATCAAAGTTTTTAAGAAATCCAATTCGCTTAAAAACTCCAATACCAATATGAAGGCTTCCGCGATTCCAAAATCCACCAGTAGGCTAACTCTGTTGCTAAAACTTCTCTGATTTCAATCATAGAAAATATTATTTTTGCGATTACGTATGAAAGATTGAATAGTTTCAGTTTATGGCAATTGAACTTTGTTAGTAACTGAACCAATCGATGACACGTAACCGCAAAAGTAACAATTTCAATCATTGAAATTAAAGAAATGTTAGCAATAGAGTTACGTAATTAGCCTACAGATGGCGTTACTGACACGTGACGTCTGATGTCAGAAATAAAGCCATTTCATTGGCTCGTAGAGTGCCATACACTTATCTGAACTAAATGTCACAATTTAGAAATGTCATTTTGTTGTCAACAACAGAGGGGGCGATTCACGCACTGTGACATCTCAAACAGGGCCGGATTTAGAGGTCCAGAGGCCTTGGGGCAACGAAGGAGCGGAGGCCCCATCGCCCCAAATTATTTTCCAAATAAAGTGAAAAAAGTTTTTAAGTCGAGTTTTTCAATAAATAATTCATTATGAAACCAAGTAGATTCTCTTAAGAAAAGATGTTTACTAGTGTTTACTAATTGGTATTTGAAAGATTTTTTTTTCCGAAGTCTCTATTGCGGGGGCCCCCCGTTTGTGGAGGCCCCGGGGCTTTCGCCCCGGTTGCCCTCCCCGAAATCCGGCCCTGATCTCAAATTCGACATTTTCAACCAAAAAACTATTAAAACGTCACTGAAATTGATCTTTGGCAATACAGTAGAATCCGTTTATTATGACTCCGCCTATATTGACCAACCGGTTATTATGACGTAACTATACTACGAAGTTTGGTTTTCATATGAAATTCTTTATAAATAGTCGGATATAATGACTTCCCTTACAGTGACATGTCGCTTATTATGACCCATTTTTAATAAATTATGTCAAAAAATGTAAAATGAAAAAACAAAAGCAGACAAAAATTACAGATTACTTACAATAAAAATACACTTGTATGTGTTATAATGTGCTGATTACGTGCAATTTTGATTTTGATTTAATATGTATGTATACATATGTAATTACTATGTTTATGTATTAAACTACTTAAGTACATTCATATTAACATAAAAAAGGTTTTTCATTTCACAAAACGCTTTGTATGACGTCCGCTTATTATGACTTGTTTGTCAATCCCTTTCGATGTCATTACAAACGGACTGTACTGTATACGACTATCGAAGATAGTTGAGACAATATTTTTGGCTGCAATAGACATTTCAATGTCATTATTAATGAAGATATGTGGTTAGAAAAAATGACGAATTCGAGATGTTGATGAATTAGGCCCAGCGCTGCCGTCATTGGGTGAGATAAATCTGTTTCACTGTACAACTGTGCCACAACCTTGTCTGACCCGGTGCCGTTTTTGACATTTACATGTCAGTTCAAATACATTTCAAATTTTCCTACAGTCCCAGTTTTGGCCGGGTCAGATAAATTTGTAGCACTGTGTGCAGCGGAGTTGAATAGCACAAACCCCTTACACTCGTGGGTGTCGTACAAGGCGACTAATGTTTTCGAGGCAAAGATCTAGTCTCCATAGGCTGCAAAATGTTCAACAGCCTTTTCCATTGTTATATTTATAACAATGCGATCTCCAACCCGCCTGCCAAGCGTTGGAGATTATGGCAATATGGCTCCTCTTTCGTGGGAGAGGCCCTAAGTCCAGCAGTGGACTGTTATGGGCTGTGATGATGAGTGTATGGCTTCGTCATTTGACAGCAGTTGTTTCTTTCCAATATGCCATCTGTAGCGCTGTTGCTAACAATTATGTGATTTTAATGTTTGAAATTATTACTTTTGCGATTACGTATAATCGATTTGATGGGTTCACTTGCTAACAAAGTTCCATTGCAACAAACTGAAAGTATTAAATCGATCGTACGTCATCGCAAAAGTAACAACTTCAATCAATGAAATCAAAGAATTGTTGGCAACAGAGTTACGTTAGTTAGCCGACTGGTGGATTTTGAAAGCGCGAAATCCCTCACCGTTAAATTCGTTATCATAACAAAGAATTGTATAAACATTACATGTTTACTTAGGTAAACAAAAATTAGTACTATTAATAATTAGTCTATCTAATGCGTTTATTACATTTGACTAAATTGAATAGCCTAAATTCAGAAGCGAAAAGCGTGAGAGCAAATCAAAGTGGAATGTATTGCTCATCAAATAAGGTCCATTTTTGTATTTTGTCCATTGTTTTGCTTTCACGCTTTTTGCTTCTGAATTAAGTCAAATGTAGTAAGCGCATAACCTAGTCACTTAATAGAAACAATAAAGGAACTTAATGGTTTGATTAACTGAAAGAGTCTTGGTTGAAAATGCAAAGGATTCTTTAAAAAAAATTGTTGATTAACTTTTCCATTCAAAAACCGGTCAAGTGTGAGTCGGACCCGCGCATAACTGTTTCGAAATTCCATAGAATACGAATCGCATATTGCACTGATATTAAAATATTGTTGCTAACCTAATTTTATTATTGAAGCGCTTATTACACATGGCTAAATTCAGTCGTCCAAATTCAAGAGCGAAAGCGTGAGAGCAAATCAAAGTGGAATGTATTGCTCATAGAATAAGGTTCATTTTTGTATCACGCCTTTTGCAAAGCGGAACGACGCGTAGTTTTTTTTTGTTTTTTTTTTATACCACCAAAGTGGCAAACAAGCTTACGGCCTGCCTGATGGTAAGCAGTCACCGCAGCCTATGGCCGTTTGCAATACCAGGGGCATCACCCACGCGTTGCCGACCCCGTAAAAACCTTTTTACCCCTTTCTTGAAGAACTCCATGTTGTACTCTCCAGGGAAAACCTCTCCAGGTAGTTCAGGTCAGGTAAGTGATGCGAAAATGGACCTTATTCTATGAGCAATACTATCCACTTTGATTTGCTCTCACGCTTTTTGCTTCTGAATTTAGTCGACTGAATTTAGTCAGTTGTATTAAGCGCATAAGTAAATGCTACGGAACCTTTCATATGCGAGTTCAACTCACACTTGGTGGATTTTTTTTATTAAAATTGGCTCTGCCATAGTCGACTAAACAAACAAAAAGATATGCAATGCATTTTCTTTAGACAAGTTTTTTACTTTAAATATTTAAAAATAAAATTACATTTCATTAATTTCAGTTTCACCTATTTACAAAACTTATCCACTATCCATATATAATAGAAAGGCATATTTTTATGCTAAAAGTATATTATATTGGTTTTTTGGTGAAGTTTTTACATTAAGGTGGTACGTTTTTCATACTTTTATGTAACCTTTTATTTCAATTCTTTCAAGGGCTCGACATTTCAAATGTATGTTTGTGCGATTGGCCGTTAGTAAATAGACACAATTGAGCGTGAAATGGATTTCTATATGTTAATAATATAAAACAAAGCAACGTAAAAGAAAAAATATAAAACCACAGAACAACGACATCTAGCGGCGAATTGTGTTTATTTTTCCGATTTGACTGCTTTATTTTATATAATTAAGCTATAGAAAGCAATTTAGCGCCCCATTGAATACATTTAATAACAATATAAACCATAATACAATTACTAAACACTCGAACGAAAGAAAGAATGGAAAAACAAATTTAGTATTTAGTATTTGTCCAAGAATATTTATTTATTTAGTTTTTAGTATGCGTGACGAACCACCTTACACGCAATACATCTCTTCTTTCGCAACTTCCAAAACGAAATATCTAAGGAAGGACGGCGATGTATTTCAAAAAGAAATTATAAGACTCCTAATATATTATTCTTAAAACATTTTCAATGTACAAAATAAACACAGATGGCATGTTAATACCTTAATAAAAATAAAAATCGAAGTCGTCACGTTAAAAAGTAGACTTTCTACAAATTTACAAAAATTTCACTTGTATTTGATATGTTATTTTTTTATAAAAACAATTTATATTGCTCGAAAACTAATTTTTGAACGCAACATCAGATTGTAATATTTATTCTTTTTATACCATGTTAATATAAACCTATGAAATTGGCGTTTTTTTCGCAAGTATACATTCGCTCATATATTTTTAATTGTACATAACATATCAAAATGAATACTTTATTTCGAAAATAGAGTATGTTTAGTAGCCGATAAGTGCCCAAAATTAACTAAAAAATATTTATTTATGTGTTTTAAGGGTTTGAAAATAACCCTTTTCAGTTGTCGTCAATTTTGCCTCTGTAATGAGGTATAATTTTATGAGGCAAGTAGTTATCACAATAAAATTATATACACCAGTTAGCTTAATGTTGTCTGATTATACCTACAAAATTTCATTGTAATAGGATTTGACATCTCCAAGAAATCGAAAATTTTGTATGAAAATTACATTTTCCGTCATTTTCGCCATACAAAACGCCAAATTCATAGGACCTTATAGTATTTCTGACAATCTCTGTATCATCTGAAAAACAATACAATCTGATATCCATACAAATGTAAGACTGAGATTAAAGTTGTATTGAAAAATATCCCAAATCCTTACTAGGACTAAATATCACTTGACATAGTTCCAACATCAATGAACACTGTATGGGTGGCGTACCTCGCTGGGGTCGTATTTGACCCACAACGCACCTGCTGGGGTCACGACAAACCCCACGTGGGGTCATATTTGACCCACAGTGTACCTGTTGGGGTCAATACTAACCCCCACATGGGGTCGTATTTGACCCACGGCGACCCTGTTAGGGTCAAGACAAACCCCATGTCAGGGGTCATGTCTGACCCTGTTCGTACCTCGGTGGGATCCCAGCTACCCCCACGTGGGGTCGTATTTGACCCACGTGTAGTCCGGCGCGAGGTACACCCGCCTACCTTTGAAGTGGCATTGCACTATGCCCATGTATGCTGTTCGCGGGATGCCACTCTGAAAGGTAAATTTATATTATTATTATTATTATTAATCATTTATTTCAGACCATTTAAATAAAAATTTTAACAGTCCACATTATATTGTGTTAGTAAAATTACTTATAATATTTTGTTAAAATCATTACATAATTAAACATTCAATTCGTAAAATTCATAAAATCATCACAATGTCATAATCAAAAATAAATTCAAAATTCAAATAAAATGTCAAATAGTAGGTTTGGGATAATTCCCAAATCTTTTTCCAAATCTTCAATAATTCACAAATCCTCACAATAATTTGTGAGGATTTGTAGGTAGGTAGGAAATCGTCTTGGTGTTAATGTCCCGGTTGTGCTCTCGCGTACGATAGTCACAGTAAAACTTATCAGTTCAGTAGACAAGTAATTTTAAGAGAGGGTAGGTATACTCCCGACTGAGGAAGTACCTCCACCTTACAGAATAACAATAATCATCGTCTTGGCAGAGCGTCGGTGGCCGAGCGTTAACTGACTCGTAAGTCAGAGGTCCCGGGTTCGAATCCCGCTCCGGCCATGTACCAATGACTGTTTTCTGAGTTAAGTACATTAGTTGAATACTAACCGATGCTCTTACGGTTAGGAAAAACATCGTGATGAAACCTGTTCACAGGCGACTGAATGTGTAACCATGATCCAATCTGGTCAGGTTCCCCTGGTAGCTAGGTCATGGAGGTCAGATGGCAGTCGCTCCACTGTAATTACCTGACCTGCCAAATCCTGGATCATGGTCACGGCGGACCCCGGGCCCTCGTGCGCGAGAGCACAACCGGGACATTAACGCCAAGATGATTAATAATCATCG
Source organism: Blastobasis lacticolella (assembly GCA_905147135.1). Lineage (NCBI taxonomy): Eukaryota > Metazoa > Arthropoda > Insecta > Lepidoptera > Blastobasidae > Blastobasis > Blastobasis lacticolella. Next base: position 4,743,495 of record LR990067.1, read on the forward strand.
TCTTAGCGTTAATATCCCGGTTGCGCTCTCGCGTATGAGGGCCCGGGGTCCGATTTGACTATGATTCAGAATTTTGCAGATCAGGTAATTACAGTGGAACGACTGCCACCCTCGGGGTGATTCCGGTAAACGATCGATGAAATGTCAAACAGCAATGTCGCGAGTTGGTCAGTGGTTTCATATAGGTGCCTCTCAACCATTTCATATTTCTTTCTCGCTCTTGTGTATGAGAACCATCGACAACACCACGGACGAACTAGCAAAATTGTAAGTCCATGGTGTTTGACACTTCATAATCAGGATCGATACTTGTTTGTCGTTTATCAAAATAATGGGGCTGACCTCCCCGTGGCCAGATTGATGACAGTATCAGGGGAACATGACCAGATTGGATCACGGTTACACATTCAGTCGCCTGTATGCAGGTTTCATCACGATGTTTTCCCTCGCCGTAAGAGCATCGGTTAGTGTTCAACTAATGTACAAAACTCAGAAAAGAGTCATTCGTACACGGCGGCAGTGGGATTCGAACCCGGTACCTCACTTGCTCGGCCTTTACCCCTAGCCCACCAACACGCATGCGATAACAAAGCGGTGCAAATAGTATTTCCACCAAACGCACCTTCCACACCGCGTACGCTATCCACACCACTTACCCAGGACCTTAGCTGCGAGGCTTGGGACGTCTTGTTCGGCAGCTCGGTGGAATGTAGCCGCCGTGAGAGCTCACCAAGTACACCTTTCACACAACCAACACCACGTACGCCACCCACACCACGTACGCCACCCACACCACGTACACACCACTCACCCGAAAGTCATCCATGAGTCCCAAAGCCTTGGCGGCCCGCCGGTAGCTCTTGGCGTCGCTGTAAGGGCGCCGGCGCCGGCGCGGACCCGGGAGAGGATTCCATGTCTAGCAGTTCGGCAGAGTATGTGGCGGTTGTGAGAGCTAACCACGCACAGCTTTCACACCACGCACACCACACACCGCGTACACCACGCACGCCACGTACACAACCAACGCCGTGTACACCGCACTCACCCGGAAGAACATTAGCAGTCCGCCGGTATCTCTCGGCGTTGCTGTACAGCATTGACCAGGGCTACGATACCACGTCTCGGCAGAGTATGTTACCACATACACCTTACACACCGCGTACACCATCCACCCCACTCACCCGAAAGTCATCCATGAGTCCCAAAGCCTTGGCGGCCCGCCGGTAGCTCTTGGCGTCGCTGTACGGGACCCGCGCCGGCGCGGACCCGGGAGAGGATTCCATGTCTAGCAGTTCGGCAGAGTATGCGGCCGTTGCGAGGGCTTGGTCGTAGTTCTCCTAATGGGTTGGGGAGGGATGTTAGACGACGAGAGGTATAGATACATCTCAGACCGAATAAGGAATAAAGAACGAATTCTGCGAACAACGTATTCACGACCCGGGAGATGATTCCATGTCCTGGGCGGATAGCAGTTCGGCGGAATATGTGGCGAATGTGAGAGCTTGGTCGTAGTTCTCCTGGGGGAGTTGGGGAGGGATATATCAGAGGGCTGAGTGTAAGTTATGCATCGCTTTTACATTACTATCGCGTTTGCGTTTATTGATAAACGAGAGGCGTAGATTTAAAAACGAATAAGGAATAAAGAACAAATTCCGCGAATAATATACTGACGCACGCAAAACTACGGTATACTGTGTGTACGTACACAGTCACACGCACACGTTGACAATCAAACTAGGCCTGCATCTCTTGGATTTCAGTAGTGAGAGAAGAAAACAAACGCTCTCTCTCGGCGGGAGTTGTGCCGGGCCTATTGACAGCCAAACTACGTCATGGCACACATGTTTACGAAACCGGGCTCATGTCGCTAATGACAGCGCGCCATCTTTATTTCTTATTTGATCTGAGACACACATACATAACAGAAGGGCATTAGGTTCCACAGCAATGGTAGGCAAAGATCACTGGTTACCACTTTGCTCTATTTATTACTTGAATAAATTTTTCGATATTTGGAGTGTCATACGTCACAAAAAACCACTACGTTAGTCCTATTATTATCGTAATCGCATATGTAACGGGAGGTATAAACAGACCACAGGCCTCCACTTTGCTCTGTCCTGACGCAACTCCCTAGCTTCATGTAAATCGACAATATTCCTGGACTAATTCATACAGCGCCGTCAAGCCCCACATAGACAAAGCTTGCATTGATTGCTTCATAACTGATACTTTACTTTTACTGTGTTTCAATAGCAAATAACAGAAAAGTCAGATAACCCCAGACCAAGTTTACATATGCTCAAATATTTTCTCAACTACTAAACCGATTTTAATGAAACAAATCTATAAACCATCCCGATTAAACTGGCTTTCAAATACAGAAAACCGCATCCAAATCGGTCCATCTAACTATAAAAAAAGAGAGAAACGTCACAACAGCACATACCTTGAGCAAGTACGTGAGGTTCAGTTTGGTGAAGTGCACGTACACAGAGTTCAGCTTCATGTGTCTGAGATGCATTTCGAAGAACAGCCCTTTGCTGACTCCAACCTGGGAATGAAATAAGTAAATAAAATAATAAATAAATTGTCATAACAAGCTTTTATCGCGCGGTATATTCATATTCATTTATTCGTAGTAATAATCATACATCGTCATTTAAAGTAGTTTCATGAATAGAATTAGAATTTGCTATGTTCAAAATTATACATAAATAAATGTCTATTGTTTAAGTTAATTAATACCTGTAAAATAAAAGTTATTTAGTTATAAGTGCTCAATATTGCCTCCACCGCTCTTTAGATCTCCTTTCAGAGGGTCTAAGGTTGGCTGGAAGAAATCCCATTGTGGGATAAGCCCGCCTTTGCTTTGTAAAATTATATTTTTCTACCTACTGTATTTCTTTTTTATTGCAATAAAGAGTTTACATACATACATACCAATAGATAAAGGCTAAAATACAATTAATTAAAATAATCAAAAATCTAAAATAGTATTCAATTATCATGATACGAAATCGTCGAGAATTAAATTAATATAATAATATCAAATAATAATTATGTCAAATGTTAAATTAAATAATTATAAGAAAATTACAAACGCTTCAAAGATGTCAAATTAAATCATAATATGTCTGTCAGAAATGTCAAATACAATGTTCAAAAACTATATGTCCAATATTAATTAATCAAAATGTCAAATGTAATGTATAATAATGTGTGTTAATGTATAATGTGTAATATAATACCTACTCAACAAGACCATTCCAAAGAGCTCATTATCTTGCGCCAAATACTGGCATCCATTGATCCAACCACATACATAGGGTCTTACAATTATAGTGCAAACTATTTCAAGAGGAGCAAATTAACAACCAACTGATTCAATTTACATAAAAACTGGTGTAAAAATGCAACAGTGTCAATGAGAAGTGCCTATAGGTTTTCAACAATAGACAGAGTGATTCAAGAGCAAATTGTATAAGCAAGAAAAAAAGGGTAGCTAGGGGTAAAGCCACTTATATAGTATATACTGTTATTATACCTTTCCAAAGGAGTACGTCCTGGACACCTCCGGCCTGATGCAGGCCTTTCCCTTCGTGTTCTCAGGGTCCCGCAGCCAGTCGTCGAAGAACCTGCACCAATGCGAAATTTCAATTTCCTTATTTCGCATTCCATGTGTTACATATAAATGTTATAATAATAATAAGAAATGGGTTGAGTGAGTCCACTAGTTAGGGATTATTTTAATGTTATACGGCAGATAAACAGGCAAGCGGGCCACCTGATGGAAAGTGGTCACTGCTGCCCATAAAACATTAGACGACCTGAGTGGTTCAGTGGTTAACATGCCGCGGTCTGCCAAATTCTGCCGAGCGTAATCAAACGCGAGACCTATTGCGTGGTAGACTTGCGCTTCCCGCCGTCCTTCCCTAGCTATGTCTGTATTAGGTCCTTACCAATCTCATGATTGGCGTTTCGTATGGGGAAAATGGCGGAAAAAGTAATTTTCATCCAAGCAAATTGTTTAATTTCTCGGAAATCTCAAATCCGATTACAATGAAACTTTGTGGGTCTACTCAAATAACATTAAGCTAGCTGGTGCACAACATTTAATTGTGATAAATACTCCCTTTAAAAAATTACATCTGGTTAAAGAGGCAAAACCGACGACTAATGAAAAGGGGTATTTTCAAACCCTTAAAGTAGGTGTAGGGGTAAGGGTAGGTCAGCGTAGGACTAGGACACTATGCGAACGAAATCACCCCGGGTCCACTGTGTATATTATGTATGTATGTGTGCACCATTCCGGGGGGCAGCGGTGTGGGCGACTTTTTTAATTTTTAGTATATATTGTATATGTATTAGCGAATAGGTATATGTAGTAATAGGTGTATACTCGACTTTACACGTAAATTGAATCCTGCCATTGAATGTAGTGTCGATAGAATATAATATTAGAATAGAATTTAGTTAATGTTGAATCGTTTTATAATTTTAATTTATTGCAATTTTCAATTTTTAATGAGAACGTGATATGGGTGCATGGCGACCGGGAAAAAAATGTAGGTAGGTACAGGGATGTGGTTAGATGGCTTTGTTCCGGACCGACGCGCGACGTTCGTGTCTTTTTAAACTAGTCGTATAATTTTACACACTCCGCAATACGTAGACACTCACCACTATACAAACTACAATCCATTTATTTAGAATTTATTTATTTATATTATGTACCTATAGTATTTTGTAGATAAGTATTATTGTTTTTATTTTTATATATTACTGGCATGTGAAATCACTTACGTCCGTGCTTCACTGAGGGGCACACTGAAAACCAGCGCCATGGCGTCAGCCGTGGCTTATGCTGAGTGTGGCCCCGTTGCACATCTCCTTATGGCACAGGTAACGAAGATTCTTGTAAGCTGTATTATGACCTAATGTACTGTGCCATGTGTGAGATAGATGTAATAAACGATTTATATTTATTGTAACTGTAAATATGTTATGTGTATGTGTTATTAATTATGTATGTACACTCACGCGGGCGGCCACCGCGGCTCTAGCTCGAGAGTGTAGAGGTAAGGGTAGGTTAACGTAGGCCTAGGACGCCACGCGAACAAAATCGCCCTACTGTACATTACGTATGAATGTAGGACTTTGTAGGTATGTATGTGTACTCGGTCGGCCACCGCGGCTCTAGCTCGAAAGAGTAGGGGTAGGATAGGGGGAGGGGTATTAGTAGGGTAAGGGTAGGGGTGAGGTATTGGTAGGGTTGGGGTAAAGGTATGGTAGGGGTAAGACACCACGCGAACATAGCCGCGCTGGGTCCGCTACTGTATATTATAGTATGTATGTTATGTATGTTGTTATCTATGTTATGTTATGTATGTTATGTTATCTATGTTGTGTTATGTATATTATGTTATGTATGTATGTAAACTCACGCGGGCGGCCACCGCGGCTCCAACTCGAGCCAGGACTGCCGGCGCATCGTCCAGCCGAGCCCCGGGAAGAAGTCCGTCCGGTGCAACAGCTCAGGCCTGGAGGTGTCTATCACGTCCTCCTTGCCGTTGTCGTTCCAGGCTGATATGCACCTGGAGGTAGTTGAATGTCTTTTTATAGTAGCCGGCCATAATAATATCTTCTATGGTAGATTGTTTCCATGGCAACCCCATAGAAGGATCAGGGCGAGAGAAGGCAACTCATATGTTTTTTCTTAATTAATATTCTTTTATATAATGCACGATTTTTTTTAATAACAGATGAGGGAAGATATTCTACGGTCGGATTTTAGACAATTATACGATCAGACAATCCACCTGATGATAAGCGGTAACTGTCGCCCATAACATCTATGATTCACGCATTTCACGCAATTTTCGGTTGCGGGCAACAAAAATGCAGAGCCACAGGTGCGTTGTCACTGTAAAGACTAATGATACAATTATCCTAGAGCCGATACTCGTACGAATAGCCTATCATACAACTATTCAAGAGGCGATAATCGTACAAATAGCCTATCTTACAACTATCCCAGAGGCGATACTGCTACAGTCATACAATTAATTAGTTGACTCCTTACTCCATCTTATCATAAGGTCGAGGGTCAACTAATAAGTTGAATGACTGTACAAGTCTATAATGTGTATTCAAAACCACAAATATGCCTGATGACACAAGTTAGGGAAAATACGTAACCTACTATAATAATCGCTTTTTATTTCAATCAGTATTCATTTATTATTAGTATACAACCAGAGCCAATTTTAGGAGAGCTAGGGCATAGTGGGGTATCCCGTTCGAATAGGAGCCGCCCGACTGGGGAAGTACCTCCACCTTACAGAATACCGCAGCTAAACAATACTCTTTTAAATAGTATTCTGTTTCTGCCGGTGAGCAAGGTTTCCAGTGCTCCATGGGGTGGAGATTTGGGGAACCGTGACTTTGGCAGCGGAGGGGCATTTGCTATTTTGCTGCCAGAGCAACGTGTTCTAGAGGTGGGCAACGCATTAGCGATACTCTTGGTTTTGCTAATGTCTATAGGCAGTGGTGACCACTTTCCATCAGGTGGCCCGCTTGCCTGTTTGCCTACCGTATGACATAAAAAAAAAAGATATGTTTTTGGGAGATTATTACGGATTTCAACTAAACCGCTTACGATAGGTTTTACCAATAAATAAAATAGATAAGAATATTAAGCTAAGTAAGTTAGCTAAAATTCGTATAGAGGAATTTCGTCTAAATTAACATAATGTTTTAAACTAACGCGGTTATCATACATTTGTTCTTCATTTTTCTTTTATTCGTGTATGATTGTCTAGTTGTTTCATAATTTCATGTTGTTTGTTTTTATTGGTTTTGTTTGTGCATTTTTATGTAACTTTTTTTTTATTTTTGTTTCATGGCTCTGGAATCGAGCCACTGACCTCAAATAATACCTGTATTGTTTGGGAGTCGGTGTTTCGAAGCCGATCTAAGTCAATATGTTATGTGTTTGTGGTGTTATTGTGTGTAAAGAAATGTTTTCTATTCTATTCTATACTATACATTTTAAAGGTACGAAAACTTCGTGAATTCCAGGAAATCTGAACAATTTAGATGAACATTTTAAAGGTATGTTCCGGGTTTAATACCGCGTACTTTTGTTTACGAGTAGCCCGTTGTAGTAACCAAAGGTATGCGGTATAAAACCCCGGAATATATTTTTAAAATGTACATCTAAATGTTTAAATTTCCTGGAACTCACCAATTTCCATACCTTTAAAATGTATGCTAATAACCGCCATAGTTTAAATATTGTGATCGTAAGTCGCTTTTTCAAGTACAGATCATTTTCAACTTTACAACAGCACGCGTAAATGCGAATCTGGCATGGCAAGGCGACTGCGTCCTTTTATGCGCTTATTACATTTGACTTAATTCACAAGCAAAAAGCGTGAGAGCAAATCAAAGTGTATCACAGCTTTTGAAAAGCGGAGCGACGCATATTGTATAAATGATACAAAAATTGACCTTATTCTATGAGCAATACATTCCTTTATAATTTGTTTAGAGAAGTTACAATCAAGCTACAGTGCTTAGTAAAACAACTGACCGAATAACAACTGCAGGTTTAAAATACCGAATGGCGTCTCACAATAATGACCGTAATAATCACATTTCCCTTATCGTTCGCAATTTGAAATCAAATTAAGCACAACCAGCCAGCAACGGGAAAGTGTAGCTCGGCCTAGAAAGGAATTGTTCGCCTGCTTTGCATCTGTGGCATGTTTCCGTACTGCCTCTCTTTCTAATTTAATAACAGTATACAGTCAGCTTCAGAGCTTCAGTTCAGTCAGGTCCCGACCATAGTGGGGTAGAGTTCGTCTAAGCTGAAATGACGCGCCCCACTATCGCATTAACGCACACAAACAAATATAAAATATGGACGCAATACATATACAAATGCCGTTGTAATTAGTCATTCAGTTGCCGGTGAGAATCAACGTAGGAGCACGCGTCGTTCGATTGGAGCAGTAGACGCTCCCACACAGATGAAGTGTCGTTATTAATATTTGCACTCACACATCGAAATCAACTAATTAAGTAGTGGGGCGCGTCATTTCAGCTTAGACAAGCTCTATACCATTGAAATTGGAGCCGCCCGACTGAGGACTGAGGAAGTACAGCTATCACAACTTACAGACTTACAGAATAACACAGCCAAACAATAGTATTTTAACAGCCGACGAAAAAAGAGTGGTGTTACGAGTTTGACGTGTGTATGTATGGAGGTGTATGTCTGTCTGCGACATCGTAGCTCCCGAACGGATGGACCGATGTCGATGCGTTTCTCATTTTGAAAGGGAGTTTAATCGAGATTATTCTTAGATTTGTTTCTTTAATCGATTCAGTAGTTTAGAAAATATTCAAGTATATGAAAACTTGGTCGGGGGATTTCGGACGGTTTTCTATCTGTATTAGCTGGCATTTTTACGACACTAGTAACAACAAGGGGTTGTAGGTGCTACTCTGCTCAGCCGCTGATCAAACTAATCAACATCTTCATCACCAACACAACAGCCCTCGACAACTGTTGGACCCGAGCCTTTTAAAGCTTTCATTTAAACCAGCAGTGGTACTGCCTATCTCCGATAGTATGCCGCCATTTTGATGTAATTAAGTGTGGACCAATCGCAGCAAGCCAGAGCCAGAGCTGTCTTGCTGCGATTGGTTTAAACTCAATTGCATCAACATGGCGGCGTACTATCGGAGATCGGCTGTACCAGTGCAGGATGCTGTCGGTGCTGGTCCGTATTCTATCACCTATATTCTTCTTGAAAAATGTTGGCAACCCTACCCTCACCGTAAGAGCATCGGTTAATGGTCAACTAATGTACCTACTTAGGTCCGAAAAGTATATGCTTTTTTGTTTTGTATGTGCTTTTAATGTACCTGGAAAATACCTGCGTCGGCGCAGAGCAGTACATCAACCTACCCACACACGCACACTAAAGTTGTGGAATGAATTACCTGGAGAGGTTTTCCCTGGAGAGTACAATATGGAGTTCTTCAAGAACGGGGTTAAAAGGTTTTTCCGGGGTCGGCAACGCGTGGGTGATGCCCCTGGTATTGCAAACGTCCATAGGCTGCGGTGACTGCTTCCATCAGGCAGGCCGTAAGATTGATTGCCACTATAATAGTATAAAAAAGCCACCACCAATATAAATGAGGCCATAGTTTAAGCCATATTCCTAACATGTGGATGGATACGCGTACACACCGGAGACGGGCCAAGTCTTAACAGGGTTGGAATGCTGTCTTTTGTACTTATCCACCTAGCCTACTTAATAATTTTTTCAGACATTTTTCTTTCTTCCGTATGTTTCAAATTATTATCGTCTTTTTGTCGTGTGAATCAATGTTTTCTATTTCTATATCTCTCAAAATCGGTTTAGTCAGCAGCAACTTCTTTTATTCGACCCATCCACGGCATCCACCACAGAACTATTTACACTTACCAACTATGCAAACAAAACCTTCCCATGCCTACGTCATAAGTTAGAATAGCATTCACATACATGTTTACTTATAAACATGTTTACAAAATTGTGGTGTTTGCAATCACTGCGGCCTCGATACGACCATTACTAGGCGGCATATTTAATGTGTCACGGATCACGATACACAAATGTATTAAAGCGACAACAACTTTTTAATAGGTAGGTCTCGTGGTTGGATACGGTTTTTAACATCCGATGGGTGTTATAGTATGTACCTACGTTTGACGTGCGTATCTTTTTACGTTCTTACGTATCCGTGATAGTGCGATTCGAATGCGAGAGCCAACGGTTTACGACGAGAGGATGCCGAAGACCGGGCGAAGTGGAGAAGAATTAGTAGGAAAGCGGACCCTGGCACAGGCCGAGATAAGCGCTAGGACGATGATGATATTCGTGATAGTGCTACCAGTAGTCCTAGTCCAATTACGTAACGCTGTTGCCAACAATTCTCTGATTTCAATGATTAAAATTGTTACTTTTGCGATTCAGCATCATCGATTTCATGGGTTCACTTGCTTAAGGTCCATTGCAATAAACTGAAACTCGATTAAATTGATCACACATAATCGCAAAAGTAACAATTTCAATCATTGAAATCAGAGAATTGTTGGCAACTGAGTTACGTAATTAGCCTACAGGATAGCGCTTTCAGATTTACTGAAAATGGTTTCGATTTGTGGTGTTTTGGCTTTTAACGTACGCCTAAAACGCCCGTGTGGTGTCCGGCAGAGTAGAATAGCACCAACCCCTTACACTCGTGGGTGTCGTATAAGGCGACTAATGTTTTCGAGGCAAAACTTCTAGAGTCTCCGTAGGCTGGATGGGCAGCAGCTTTTTCCATTGTTATATTTATAACAAATTGCTCATTTTTCAGCCTACGGAAACTCTTAGATCTATTGCCTCGAAAACAATACTCGCCTTGTACGAAATCCACGAGTGTAAGGCGTTGGTGCTATTCTACTCTGCCGGACACCACACGGCCACCACGGTGATATGATATGATATAATCAAAAGACTCACCATAACGTGGGATCCTTCAGCAGCAGCGGATACGTCCCAAGGAAATACTCGAAGAAGTCCGGAGAAATGTCCAGATCATCTGCAAAACGACGACACAATAAGGCAATTCATTAAAAATATACAGACTTACCCAACTTAAAGCTAAACTAAAATATTTATACGCATATTTTACATCAGTCAATAAATAGCCCGCCTCTGACACTGCCTGGGGCAAAGGTTCCCATCACGCTCGCGGCATTGCCACGTTGAATGGCTATGGCTAACCATTGTACCAGGTACGATCCAGAGCGGGAGTCATCAGATTTTTTCCTCTTTTTTTATGATTTTATGTCTTATTTGTATTTTCTAATCTAAATATTTCATAATATTAATTGTGTGTTTAGGTAAAAAAGTGAATTTACAAAAGTGGCATTGTTAACTCGTTATGCACAGCAATACTTTGCACGTAACGAAGACCTGGTCTCTACCTGCACTTACAAGTCTTATCTAAACAAGTATTAGAAAATATTTAACATGATTTGTAGAAGATTAGATAAAGCTTCGAGCAGTAATCCAAAGTATACTTAAAGTCATTTTATCAAAACATGACCATCATACGCTCCAAGTGGGGCTATGATTATTAGCCATCGGAGGTACAGTTGAACAAACAACGAGTTTTTATTTTATTAATTCCAATGCGCCGTGCGCACTGGAGACTAAAATAAATAAAAATGCTAAAAGCAAGCCTAGACAAGATCCATTCTACAATCATTTAGAAAAAGGCATTCGCTAACCATTCCCTTCCCTCTCTTTTCTAAAATCGACTGTAGAAGGCACAATAGCTAGGTCCGTTGCTGAAGCAAGCTTTAAACAAACCAATTTTGATAATATCTTCGACTCACTTCACCAAGGTATTGCAGCGCGTCGGAGATGTTTGCCCAAGCAGGGGTTCCTGATTTTTACACGATTATACGTAGTAGGATAGCGTCCATGTGGCAAAGGGTACGTGACTCACGTAACAAACTACTACAAATTGTCGCGGATGACTGTAGGAGTCAGTTTTACAAACACTGGCTTAGCGTGCATCAGAATGCGAACAAAAAATTATAGAAAGACTGTAGGTACAGGCGGCGTACCTAATAAATATTGTATTTCTTTTTATCCTTGTGTAACATTTTATTTTATATTATTTTTATTTTTACATTGTTTTATTTATATTGTATTTCATGATTAATAAGTTTATATTGTAAACTATGGGTCTATTCCTGAAATAAAGATTATTATTATTATTATTTATACCCAATAAATAATGCGTAGCGATAATAATTTTTTTATGATGTCTTCTGAAATTTGCAGATTTAGGGTTAGGTATATGGACGTCATGGACAGAATCTGTCTATCGCACCATAATCAGGTTATGGTGAGGTAGAATCCGGGTTCGAATACCACTGCTGCCAAGTACCAATGACTCTTTTCTGAGTTATGTACATTAGTTGAATGCTAACCGATGCTCTTACGGTGAGGGAAAACATCGTGATGAAAGCTGCACATTCTGGCGACTGAATGTGCAGTTAACCATGATCCAATCTGGTCAGGTTCCCCTATTAACAGGGTCGCGGAGATCAAATATCAGTCATCCACTGTAATTATCGGATCTGCCAAATCCTGAATCATTGTCAAAGCGAACGCCATGATGATCAACTACATAGACGTCGTAGACAAAATCTGTCTATCTCACCGAAACCTGGCTTCAATAAATTGTAGCCCGTGTTAATCCAGGTTTTAAACTACCTGTGTGTCAATATTCGTCCAAATCCATTGAGCCGTTTTTGCGTGATTGTGTAACAAACAAACATGCAGACTTTCACATTTATAACATGAGTAAGATAGTAAATTAACAATATATCGTCACGGGCTGCCAGAACAACTATACGAACTTTCACTTTACAATCATCATCACAGCCCGTAACAGTCCACTGCAGGACTTAGGGCCTCTCAAACGAAAGGGGAGGTTATTGCCATAATCTCCACGCTTGGCCGGCGGGTTGGAGATCGCAGTGTTAAAATATAACAATGGAAAACGCTGCTGCCCATTTTCCAGCCTACGGAGACTCTTGATCTTTTGCCTCGAAAACATTAGTCGCCTTGTACGACACCCATGAGCGTAAGGGGTTGGTGCTATTCTAGTCTGCCGGACACCACACGGCTCAACACTTATAATATCAGTAGGATAATAATATGCCGTCACGGAGTGCCAATCGACTCCCGAGACTGTTCAACAAGGCTCCGTGGCCCCAGAAGACCCCCGGAAGACCTTGGTCAACCTCGCTTCGCCAACAGTATCAGGAGACACACCTTACGAATGGCGAGCTCGCTGTGGTCCTGATTTCCCAATGAGGAGTTATCCAGTAGGTATTGTCAGTTGGTTTCAAAATGCATCTATAGATGGCGCTCCTACAATTTTTGTATTTTTTTTTGTGTTATTATGGCCGTGATGTCATGCAGCCAACTAATATTAACTTAAAAATAAAATGGTAATTAATATAAACATAACTTTTAAAGGTTGAACGAAAGTACAAAGAAATATTTATATAAGTAGGCACTGTGTCCCATGTTAAAACAAATCTTGCATATTTGAATTACGTCCATTCTTGATCCCGGCGCCCATGAAACGAACTGACTCAGTCAAATTGATGTTTGTTTTGCTTGCAATAATTTATTACAACCTCTAAACTGGTTGAAAACTATTGATAAATACAATATTATCCTATAAAACGTACCCAGTGTTTATATCCTTGCTATGAAACTATTTCAAGAGATTATCAATTACCAAAATTGTCGGGGCGCCATCTAGCGAATGGTAAGGAATACTTTAGATACCTATTGGAAAACTGCTTACGGACTCTGCAAACGTTGCTTAAACTTGGACCAGTGCCGCTATATTTATTTATATTATTTATTTATTTGTAACACTTTATTGTACATTAAAGGAGATCGTAAAAATACAGTTTAAAACAATATAGGTACAAGGGCGGCCTTATTGCTGAGAGCGATCTCTTCCAGGCAACCATTTACACATAAACAGATCAAAGAAACTTAACATTTTAGGCAATGTACAAAATACAATACTAACATAAACAATAGTAACTACTTAAATACATATCCAATAACATAAACAATACATAACAAATAACTTAATAACACATATTCATATTCATTAATTTTAGTAAAATCTTACACCGTCATTTATTACAATACACAAATGTAATTAAGTACTAGATTAGAAAAGCGATAACTATAAATAGCGATAATAGAAATGATGTCACAGAATACAAAATGTCCCATTGAAATTCATCATCATCATCATCGTCCTAGCGCTTATCCCGGCCTCTGCCAGGGTCCGCTTTCCTACAAATTCTTTTCACTTCGTCCGGTCTTCGGCATCCTCGCGTCGTAAGCCGTTGGTTCTCGCATCCAAATTGAAATTAATATTAGAAATAAATAATTAAATGTACCAACGTGATATACCCAAATCAATCGCGACCAGCCTAATTCCATTTATTACACATTGACATTTGATCTCTTTTATCTCTCTGTAGTATGAGTGACAGGCCAACTCGTTAATCTGACCAGATGGCGTGTTATCGAGGTATACTTTCGAGTATACCACCAGTGGATCGTCAAAAGTGCAAGTGTTTATCCTTGTCCGTAGGTGACGTAGTCTCTCTTAGAGATTACTAAATGCCCCGTATTTTACGAGTTACCCCATTTTACAGGCTTCGATTATACAGAAATCCGTAATTACGAAAGTAAAATACTGGGGAAAATAATATTATCTACATAAAACACTGCTGTTTTAATTGTCTTGTCGCCGATTGAAAAACCCTTAAATCATGAAGTGATCGTTTGAAACCCTAGCTTGTCTCTGTTTCTCTCTGTCGGGATGGGAGCCATCTACCTCAGTCCAGTCCTTTGGATAACCGATACAGTCCTAACCTTGTCCACCGTATAGTGTTAGTTATGCCTGTCTGCTCGTCTCTCTTTTAGTCGTGTGAGACAAAGCCACAGCCAATAAATCCCTATAGCGAGTGGCGGTCTACCCAAGGGCAGCGTTTTGGCTCCATCATCTAAATTCTACATAAATGACCAATCACCAAATGATTTACCATAATCTATATTTAAATATATGTAAATAGACGGTAATGTACCACCATCGTCATGAACCTTCAGCATTAGCCTGTATCAATCTGAATTGAAATTACTCTCGTCAGGCGCTGTCCTAATTGGCAACGGTCGTGCGACGGGTGGTTTTGAGGTCTCCTATTGATCGGAGGACTGAGCTTATATCTCAGCCTCCACTTAGGAATATACTTTTAATACTAAAAAGAAACAGCAATCCTTCAACTCTTACCCTCGACAATGATCACAGCCTCGTGATTCTGCGTCTTGAACACGTAGTTGAGGGCGAACCGGTAATGCCTCGCTATCTTGTAGTACCCTCGGAACTTTATCTTGGCTCTTGGCAACGGGATCTCGGATAAGTCAGGCTGTTGGACCACCGAAATGGTGGGGTCCTTGTCTACGTAGGACTTGATGACGTGGTAGGTCGCGTTGTGCCCGCAATCCTGGGGGGGATAAGGTAGAATAGTAGTAGAGTTGTGCGATGCTCTTACGGTGAGGGAAAAAACATCGTGATGAAACCTGCAAATTCAGGCAACTGAATTTGTAACCATGATCCAATCTGGTCAGGTTCCCCTGGTAGCAGGGTCACGGAGGCCAGATGGTAGTCGCTCCACGGTAATTACCTGATCGCCAATTCCTGGTTCATGGTCAAGGTGGACCCCAGGCCCTTGTCCTAGCACAACCGGGACATTAACGCTAAGGTGATTATTATTTATTTATAGTAGTAGAGTTGTGGCATGAACTACCTGGTTTTCCTTGGAGAGTACAACATGGAGTTCTTCAAGAAAGGGGTGAAAAGGTTTTCACGGAGGCGCGCAACATGTGGGTTATGCCCCTGGTATTGCAAACGTCCATAGGCTGCAGATACAGCTTATCAGGCAGGCCGTAAGATTGTTTGCCACCTTAGTAGTATAAACAAATTAAAGCTCGACAAGTAGCTTAGGACGCCCTTCGGCTTCTGCGCGACCAGAAACCGGCACCGCTTGCTTTGCCGGACTTTGATAGATCGTTCATTGATCTTCCCGCAGCGGTATTTCCGAGCCAGTATGACATTGCCGCGCGCTAATCCCCGACTACGCCCCCCGCAAGGAACTTCAACTTGAAATTCCTGTTTACATCTCAGCTGGTTACGGAAAGTCGTTCCGAGTAGCTAGAAGAGTAGAGCAGCAGTAGCTGCGCGTCTATGGAACGCACTACCGGAAGACGTTCAGAATGCTCGCGCGTTATGTTCCTTCAAGGAACTTTTGAAGAAACACTTCCTCGGCTATGAATAGAGCATACATAATATATATTTATAGTATTTATTATTGTATATATCTATTTCCATAGGTTTAAATATATTTATTTAGGTTAAGTTAATTTAAATTGTATCTATAGTATAAGTAATCATTGTTGCCTTTACTGCTCGTTAAAGCTCCTTTCGGCTTGTCTAAGGGTGGTTGTAAGAAATCCCACTGTGAGATAAGCCCGCCTTTGCAATCTATTTTATATTTCTATTTTTATATAGTTCTAAGATTTTTTATGCAATAAAGAGTTTACATACATATATCATATTTTGTCTCGGTTGACTGGTAGATAAGGCTACTTTAGCTTTAAGTCCGCCAATGTACCTTTAGTGCAAAAAGATTTAATAAATAAATAAATAAATAAATATATACATAGGTGCATTCAAGAAACAAGCCTATGTGTAGGTACATATATCTCAAAAGCCGGTAACGCATTTACAACCCCATAGGTGTCGCAAAAAAAAACAAATGTAAGCAGTTCTCATAGACGTTTGCAATACCAGGGGTATTTGTTTCAGAATAATCTTGCGTTCTTAACACATATTGGTATACTAATCGGGACTCGCACACGACGTACCTTTTCGATTTGTTTTCCCGTCGCTACACCCATCCGGATAGAAGTTCTCGGGTAGGGAGAAGTTCCGGATCAACAACAAACTGACAATGTGAGGGTAGGAAATCTGCACACACCGCAGCTTTCACCTCTCCACTGCAGTCTTCTCGTGACCACGGTGGCGGGTAACCCTACTAAAACGTCGGGTAACGGGTAACAAAAAGGTACGTCGCGTGTGAGTCTCAATTATTATAATAATACCAGGGGCACCAACTAGTGTACATACCTGACTAACTATAATGGGGAACATCTCCTTGTTGGGCCTGTACTTGACCAGCTTGTCGAGGCACCGGCTCACGGTGACCCGGTCGCAGGCGATCAGGAGGACCGGCAGCACCAGCGACGCTGGGCCCGGGGCCACGTCCATGTCGCCTTCGATACCGTCTGCGTCTGTCGAGGGAGGAGATGCTGAGGATTTTGGTACGTATTGCGAGTAGGAGAGGGTTGAGATTCCCTTGGCCGTCTTCGTTTGCCGGGGGAAAAGAGCTTGTGGCTTTTGGTACGTATAGCTTAAAATTTTTATTTTTTTTAGACTGTCCAGGCATTTGACCGCCATCTCACCTGGTGGTAAGTGACGATGCGGTCGAAGATGGAGCATGTCTGTCTAGGAACAGCCTATTCACTCTAGCCTTGAAGGCGTCCAGATTAGTGATCAGGGAACACACTCGCAGGCACCGCGTTCCATTCCTTAGCCGTTCGCATTATCAAGGTTGAACCAAAGCGGCTCGTGCGGGCAGCTGGAAGATCCACGACATAAGGATGAAGCGCTCGCCCGGATCGCGTTTCCCGATGGCGGAAAGGGGCCGGCGGAATGAGGTCGTGCAACTGTTTCGCACACTCTTCGAAATGCAACCTATAGAATACCGACAGACACGCAACTCTGCGCCGATGCTCAAGGCTCTGCAGCTTAGCCTCAATTAATTACTAGAAGAGGGTTGAGAGTCCCTTGGCCGCCTGCGTCTGCCGGGGGAGAAGAGCCTGTACATTTTGGTACGTATTGCGAATAGAAAAGGATTGAGAGTGCCTTCGCAAAGTGCCGAAAGACGTAGACGTATAAGCTAATTACTTTACCCTGTTGCCAACAACTATCTGATTTCAATGATTGAAATTGTTACTTTTGCGATTCCGTAAGGTTCAACAATAAATGATTTCTGATTTCTGATTTTCAGTTGCTAACAAATTGAAAGTATTAAATCTATCATACGTCATCGCAAAAGTAACAATTTCAATAATTGAAATCAGATAATCGTTGACAACAGAGTTACATAATTAGCTTACTGTTCGATCGAACCCGGTCAAGGGCGGCATGAGTGGTGTCATTTGGTGTCGGACGTCAAGATATTCGATCGGTGAGTCGGCGTAAAAGTTAGTAACCAACGGCTTTTTTATCATCATGTCAGCCGGAAGCCATAGCTAGGCCTGGGTAGTCTTATTGAAAAAGAAGACCCCGCTACTGATCATTGGCCTTCCCCAGAGATCTCCACAAACGCCACGCCTGTGTCATCCGCATCCAGCTGGTGCCTGCAACCATTACTAGATCCTCAGCTCACCTTGCCGGAGGCCTATCCACACTGCGTCTTCCGGTCCCGACAAGGTATTGCCACAAAAAGTCGGGTCTATCCTAACCAGATTTGTTCACTCGCTGACGCGTGCGATGGGTACTGCGCAGCAGGATCGGCAGCGCCAACGCAGCGGGGCCGAGCAATGCCTCGAGGTCCGCTTCGAGGTCTGATGAGGGTGGAGGTGTTGAGTAGCGGGGATGTGGAAGGGTGCAAGAGATGCTGGATACGGCAAGCCGAGGACAGGGGGGCTGTTGACGTTGACAACCTACCTATACTACGCATAATAAGCATTGAAGGAATATACAGTGGTAATATTGGCCGCTCTACTGCCGGAGCAATATTAAACACCCTCGCCGACAACGGCAATGACTGGCAGAATCAGACCCCGCGTCCGTCGATGAAAGACAGAGCCTGACAACAGCCGACAATGTCAGGCAGCGCTGGACCGCGTCCGACAATGCCAGAGCCGGAACGCGTCCGACAATGCCAGATAGAGCCGGACCGCGTCCGACAATGCCAGTCAGAATCGGACTGCGTCCACCAATAACAGGCAGAGATAGACTGCGCCCGACAATGTCAGATAGAACTGAACCGCGTCCGCCAATGGTAGGCAGATCCGGGCTACGCCTGACAATGCCAGTCAGAGTCGGATCGCGTCCGACAATGCAAACCGCATCGCCAATCAAAACCTCCTGAACTACCAAAAGACACGGGGAAGGGAAGCGAAAGATACCACCGAAACGAACCGGATCTGTCTGATGTGTCGAGGTACGACGCGTACAACGTGTACGAGGTAAGGTACCATCACATCACATGGTCCGAACAGTGTGTACCGAAAATGAACTCTATGTTTAGTACACATTGAGGTCTTAGTTATCCGCACTAACCTGCGCACTGCCTCGCCGGGAGTTACCCGCACAGCACAGCCTTAGTAATTTCTGCCACCAAAACAATGCATTGTTGTTCCGGTTTGAAGGAAGCCAGCGCAATTACATACATGAGGCATTTCATGTACTTAGTCCTCATATTTATTGCCTGCAACCTAAACGCATAAATCGTAGATGTTATAGGCGACAGTTACCGCTTACCATCAAGTGAGTTGCTGCTCGTTTGTTACGAGCAGCATAAAAAAAAAATTTTGAACTAGAATAACAATGAACTTATTTACCTTAATAGGTTACATACAAGTAGGTACAAAAAACAAGAATGGTAAGTATTTTTTTAAACATAAAATAGTACCTACTTAAATTACCTGTGAGCCCTGCACTAAGACAAACTTGCATCGCAGTGGCTCGTATGTTTAGCATGGTATAACAGTAAGCTAAGTTTTGCCTAAGCTTACTGTCATTACATATCCAAAAAACAGTTCTAAAAACACATATAAACTACCACAAAACTACAGATAAGTATGTAACAACAATCGTGCCAACATCTGGTACGGCTGTTAAAACTTGGTGGGTAGGTAATAAACTGATAACTATGATTGAAACCCACGTATGTTGTGATAGTTACAATACAGCATTAGCGTGTTCCATTGAAAGTAGATAAGCTTGTATAGAGATATGTGAATCAATTGAATAGATGCAAATTTTGTGGATTTAAGGATTCTCGTTCTCCGAGAGTCATGTTCGAAGACGCTCGTGGGATAGGTACGTGGAAAATAAATGCCTATAAAAAATAAAAATAATCATAACTCTTACACACACACTCTCTTCTACAATTATAACTAAATTTTATTGCTGTAAAACTGTATGGAAATAAATAAATAAAATAAAATATATCATCTTGACGTTAAAGTCCCGTATGTGCTCTCGCGCACGAGGACCCGGGGTCCGAAATAACCATGATCCAGGATTTGACAGATCAGGTAATTACAGTGGTACGACTGCCATTTGGCCTCCGTGACCCTGCTACCAGGGGAATCTGACCAGATTGGATCATGGTTACAAATTCAGTTGCCTGAATTTGCAGGTTTCATCACGATGTTTTCCCTCACCGTAAGAGCATCGGTTAGAATTCAACTAACTCAGAAAATAATCATTGGTACATGGCCGCAAGCGGGATTCGAACCCGGTACCTCTCGCTTACGAGTTGAATTCTCAACCGCCCGACTACCGATGCTCTGATATGTACGTACGTACCAGAAAAGATCCCGCGGGGGACCCAAGACGCGTAGGACTGACATCGCCGAGACGGATGAAAGAGCCAACGGCCTACGACGTGAGGATGCTTAAGATCGGGGAAAGTAGAGAAGAAAGAGTAGGAAAAGGGACAGCCAGAAGCCAGGACTGACCGCTCGGATGATGATAACAATAATAAAATGTACCACGGAGCGTTGGCCCGGGTCCGCCTTGACCATGATGAAGGATATGGCAGGTCAAGTAATTATAGTAGAGTAACTGCGTGACCCTGCCAACAGGGGAACCTGGCGAGTATGGATCTTGGTTACACTCTCAGTGAGCGGAGTTCTCTACGTGCATATTCCTTAATGTGCAGGTTTCCTCACGATGTTTTCCCTCAACTCTACTTATTATAATGTAATGCTTATTTACTATTATTTCGATCACAATGTATGTTGTTATCCGATTAAATTAAATGTACAATACGTCGATCTGCGGCCTGAGCAAGTTAGTGGCTAGGCAACGTACCCATACTACGCGTACTGTTTAGGGGGGGGGGGGGGGAGATCTTCAAAATACTACGCTCACGTCACAGGAGCGGGGAGGGGTGGCTTAAATATTTGTTACGCAGTCGATTTCACCGCAAGAAATTTTGCGCTTTTTTGACCTATATTCGAATATGGCGCGCAGTGTTTAGTTTAATTTTCTTCATCATAATATTTAATTTACTAGTAATAATAAGCATGCATGAAGCCTTATGCAATAAACGCTGTGTTCATAAAAACAAATATGAGACAAATTATTTTCATTTGTTACCTGCGAAATAATTAAAAATCATACTTGTCAATACTACGTAAAAACTTTAATGGAGGAGGTGGGGCATATACATACTTTACTGGTCACGAGGGGAGGGAGGAGTCAAAAAATCTTAAAAAACAGGGCATGTACTATGGGTACGTTCCGCTATCTGCGAAGATTATACAGAGCGGCATAGCCTTGTGTAAATCTTGAAAAAGAGCGAAGTCATGGTCTTTGAAGCCGGAGCCTACCGGAGCCGGAGCCGGAGGTACAACGCTGGATAAAGTACCACCAGTGTATTTAAACGGTGCTCTATTAAAGAGAGTTAACTCTTTCAAATACCTAGGGCACATGCTGACTTTTTTCTATAATTGGACTATCCAAGCATTTGATCGCCACCTTACCTAATGGTAAGAGACGATGCGACAGATGATGGAGCCTGCCTGTCTAGGAACAGCCTATTAACGCTGGCTTTGAAGGCGTTTAGATTATAATGATCAGGGATCACACCCGCGGGTAATGCGTTCCATTCCTTTGCCGTACGCAAAGGTTGAACTAAAGCGGCTCGTGCGGATAGCTGGAAGATCCACTACATAAGGATGAAGCGCTCGCCCGAATCGCGTATCCCAAAGAACCTCGAGGACGATAAAGACATTGATAGGGAGCGGAGAGTGTTGTCAGTTAGACCAACATAAAAGCCCGCAAACTCGCACAAATGTAGTCAAAACTACATTGTTCCAGGTCATTTTACACCTGGGCCTGTGGGCTAAATATATTCAAAAAGCTTACAATCCCCCCCAGATACAGTCACATAATTTTTCGTAAAGTATACCTCAAGTGATACGTAATATACGTAATATTGGAAATAGGTGCATATGTGCTCAATAACTACTAAAAAAGAATTAACATTAAGCATACGTAATAAGTAAGAAGAGTACCTAAGAATAAGATCTGCGTGAACTCCAGATAATTGGGAACAAATGGCGAATTCGGAGGCCAAGATCCACTTTGGGACGCTGCGCCAGCGAAGTGAGTAAGTAAGTAATAAGTAAGAAAACATTTTTCCCACATTAAATAGGCCCTAGGTGCACCGAGCTGCAGAGAATGGCTGGGACAAACATCTAAAGTAAGAAAATAACTACAGAGACCCTACTACATACACTGATATCTATTTGACATGTTCGTCTACCTCTAACTTCTTCATCCATCAGCATGACAGGGGTTTCAAAGTGGGCAATATTTCTACATGTAGCTGCAACAGAGTGGCCGGCCTCTTTAATGAAACTCACTGCATGTAAAACAATGGAAAAAGTGCATCCGAGTGATTAAGGCATCTGACTCATAAGCAATATGTACAGGGTTTGAATCCCACTGCGGCCATGTACCAATGACTCTTCTCTGAGTTATAGTTGAATGCTTACCCGATGCTCCTATGGTGAGGGAAAACATTGTAAGGAAACCTGCACATTCAGGCGACTGAATGTGTAACCATCATCCAATCTGGTCAAGTTCCTCTTATAGCAGGGTCACGGATGTCAGATGGCAGTCGATCAACTGTAATTTTCTGATCTGCCATATCTGATCATGGTCCCTGGACCCCTGGCCCTCGTGCGCGAGGGCACAGCCCGGACATTAACCTCAAGATGATTATTTACTGTATGTAAAACAATGGCATGGTATGTGACTCATAGCAATTGGCTGGATTAATGATACTAATAGAGCATTGCTAACAGCACATGTCATAATAACATATCACTTCATTTCTGCCACCTATGTTAGGTTAAAACATATGTATATATTTTGAGACTAATAGCTAATTATGCTATAATAAACAGACACACTAGTTTTAGTAATAACTAGTGGACCCGGCATGATTTTGTTCCTATGACATTCGTCCTACCCCTACACTACCCTACCTTACTCTACCTTAGCCCTACCTACCCCATTTTCTTTTTAAATTGTTTAAAAGTTAAATTGAAGCAGCCGTTCTGAAATTATAAGCGAACATGGATACCTTAGGTTATATTATTGCAATTTTCCCATTGATCTCTAACTTTTTGAAGTTAAAATATAGTTTATGTAACTCTCTGATAATGTAGAGTTTTAGAGGTCAAAGAATTTTTTTAATCGGTTAAGTAGTTTTTGAGCTTATTTACTACAGACAATCAAAACAACCAACAAAAAATAATATCTTTCCTCTTTATAATAGTATAGAGATACAGGGATGTTACATAATATATGTTTGTGGCCATAAACTGGATGGAGTGCTAAACATATTATAATGATAGGTACAATTATTTCTGTCGTATGTGGAATAGTTGTACCTATCGTTTTAATATTTTAGCATTCCATCCAGTTCACAGCTTCATACATGTATATTATGTAACACCCTGTGTGTTATTATTTTAAGTGTCACATATTTTACCTTTAAATAGTAATAAACTAGCAAATACTGGTAGTCTAATACCCGACCCACGGATGTGTCACTGGTTCCTAAGATATAGGACCTTTCCTAGTTTGGGAAGCAAAGATACAAAATATAAAATGAATTGTTAAGATTACCATATCATACGTTTGAAAACTTAATTCTTGACATATTTCAAAAGTACATACCATACTTTCGAAATAAGTTAAGAAATAAGTTTTCAAAAGTATAGTATGGTAATATTTTCCAGTAATAAAGTTATTATTTGTAAAAAAATATTATTGGGACTTCTGGTGTTTGGCTGTGTTGAATATAGCAAGCCCATCCTTTCATACATGGACAAGTTTAAGGTGAGATGTCACAGAGGCTACATAGACTTTAGCTAAGCTCTCATCGATCACGATGGCAATCACCGAGTCACAGCATCCTGCTAGGACTATATTCTAATGACAGATGGCATATATGTAATGGAAATAAAGTTACACTACATCACATCATGGCAATGACCCATAACAGTCCTATGCTGGAATTTAGATGTATTTGCTACCCCGCAGTGCAGAACCAACTTGCTTTTGAACACCCCGATTACAACAGCACTGAGAATATTAAACGAAGCAGGAAAATCGGTTGATTTGTTCCACTGTTCAATTCAAAAATTTAACGAGGCACTAATATTTGCAATGTGTAATGTAAACGGACTATAGATAAAATAGAATAAATAATTAATTAGTTAATAATCTTAGTAATGATAAAAATTTTATTGTGTCTGACGTAACTTTATATTTTATTTATTAATAATATTGAATAAATCATGACAAATATTAAATTAATTAACATTGATGTCAACATTATCGCATTGGTTTAGCTGTAATGATAATGCTTGCAATAATAACTAAATAAATAAATACATGTTAGTGGAGGAGATTCCTATAATCACTAGCTAATGTGACAAACAGGCAGACAGCCCATCTGATGGAGAGTGGTAACTGTTGGCCATGACATCTAAGATTCATGCCCTTCATTTCTAACGAGATAGGCATAATGTTTGGGAGTGTAAATGGAAATCCATTTCTAGAACAACATGAACTCAAATCTGCGCAGTATTAGTAACCGATACTTACTCTTATATTCGTCAAATTCATTACTATTTATTCTATTATCTTCTTTGGCAATTTTCTCAGTCTTGGACAGGTGTTGCTTGACTTTCTCCAGAAGTTTGCTACTCTCTTGAAACTCCTTATACATTTGTTTTTCAATCTTGTCTATCCTATTTTCTATCTCGCCCGCGTTAGCCTTTGCAACCTGTACACTACGCACATCTTCAGTCGACGAATAGGACACTACAATCCACAAAATGGTCAGTATACCGCACAAGGCGACAAATTTTCGCAAATACAAACGCATTGTCAACATTGTCTTGTTGCACTAAATTTTCAACATAAAACGTTCGATGTTAGGTTCGACACACGACCACGTCAATGTTTCCGATACGTTGAACTGTTCTGTAAACATTGCACATGCTAAAATTGTCCACAACAATTTGGTAAATACAGAATCCCCGGAAGCAATTTCAGAGAAGGCATAACAATTTGCAGTGACGATAACCGATATTAAAGTCACATAAAGTCAACCGCGCGTGATATAGGGGCCCCAGATGAGACCACGAAAGTGGTGTTCATATACAAAATTACACAACACAAACTCGAACATAAATTACGATTAGTTCCACAGGCCACAATAAAAATCACAATCAAGCAAGCAAGTCGTATTCCCCGGCCGTCGTCCGACACAGACACGTCAAAAAACAATCGACCTGACATTTGAGTTCGTTTGACATTTGTTGTCAGCGATAGTGTTGTCGGGTTCCGCCAATTTTTTTCTACCAACTGATAAGGCGTAGCCCTTATCGAAAAAATATAATTCGTAAAAGCAAACCTCGTGGTCTCGCTCCTGTGTTTGTCTGCCTGTCTTTCCATACAACCACAGCACTCGACTGTTTGAAACTTGTCAGTTGGCAATAAAATAAACTAAAAGGCATTTTACACTTGGCTAAATTCAGTCGTTTCACGGCAGTCGGCTCATCGGAGAAGTTAAATTTTTGTACCACACCTTTTGGAAATAGGTGCGACGCGTAACATGACATATTTTATAAGTGATAAAAGTGACCTTATTTTATGGACGCTTTTTGCTCCTGTATTTATGCGACTGAATTTAGCCAAGTCGAATAAGCGTTTAAGGAATAAGATAAAGTTTGCAGCTTATTTTTTTTTGCTAAATTTTGAAGGTCTGTAGTTCAAAAAGTACGAATATGGCGGATAATGAAATAGGATATAAGTGGATAATGAAAAGAAGGTAGGTATATGAGTAAATGATACCTACATAGGTACCTATCGGTAAAGTTCACTGCTGTGATGGGGTTGAGCCTTCTCCATATGCAATAGTCACAAGCAAATAAAACTGATAAAGTTACAAAATCGTGACTAATCAAAATAAGTTGACCAATCGGTAATAACAGGTTATTAGAGGTTATTAGAGAAATTGTCTAATAGGACAGCAAGTACCTGTATAATCAAAGACGACATGTAATATCTTGACAAATTCTTACTGCAGAGGTTTTTTAAGCTAGTATAACATTGGAGCATTCAAAAACGAGTTTACAAGTCTAAACCTAACTCAATTTGAGTTATCTCCTGTAACTATAATCATTCATCATCGCCTGTCTCGCCGTAAGCACAATTGTAACAGTTACAAAAACAATATGAGGACATTTTTCACGATATATCGTGATACACACAACAATGTCATAAAGAAACCTTAAGATGGTTTATAAAGGCGAGCTAATCTCTATAGGGCGACCAGTCATCCAGTCGACTTGAGTGATGTAAAAGCAATAGCACGGGTACTTGAGCGTGTACTTGGGTATTGATATAATAGGATGACGATAAGTCTGTATTGGTTGACAGTAGTAAAAATTATAAAGTGTGGATATGGCAATAATCTGGGGATAATTTGTCTTTATCAGTCCTTCTTGTAAAAATTCAGTTATTTGGTCACTATTAGCTTGAACTTGTACTTTTACGGCCAGTTTCTCGTACGTTAATCTATTGTTAATCATCAATTAAATTCGCCATTGAGTTGTAGACAGAGACGGAAAGAGTTTTAATCGATGATTAGCATTGACGTAACAATCGTTTCAGAAACTGGACGTAAGTTTATCTAAATTATTAATCATGCTAAAAATTATCTCCCGCACTTCCTTTTAAATTGTTTTGCCCATTATTTAATGACATTTTTCATAACTCACGAAAATAAACAATCCTTCAGAAATCAATTTGTTTGAAATAACTTTTATGAATGACGTTGTATGATGTTTAAAAACTTGCCATACATAGATTTTTATATTATTTTTTTAAATAAGTGATTTGGACTTAGCGTGGTCTCATTATAATAAAATTAAATATAGTAAAAATAGTATAGTAATTAAATATAAATATTATAATAAAGTTAAAGTTTTTCCGATTATCGCGATCATTGGAAATTATCTCATTATATGGATTTCAGTCTGAATGTTATTTCTATAAAATTCTTATTTGGCTGGTATCTATAAAAAATAAAATTATTTATATTTCACCTCGACAAAGTCACCAGCAATGTTTTTCAATAAAGACTCATTTGTATTAATATATCTACTAAAGTTTGTTATTTTTCTAAGCTTACATCCCCATTGTTAGGGCAATCAGTGACAAAACGTCGTAAGTCAAGCTATGCAAATTTTCAAATCTGATTGATTGTAGCGCAGCAGTTTATAATCGGTAGCTAGATACCTAGCTACCTAGCACTAGCTAACACATACACTACAATATTGTGTTTAATGTTTATGTTATGTAGAATATTGAATAAGTACTCACAGGACAGGATTTTTATAACATTGTCTGTGTAGAAGGGACCACAATAAAATGTGAAATTGATTTACTTAGAGATTAATTAAAGAGTTTGACGTATATAATATAGGTACGATTGTGCAACTGGCCTTTAGTAAATGTAGGTATCCAATTAGTAGGTAATATACAAAGCAAAGACAAAGTAAATTAATAAAATCACAAAACAACGCCATAGCTGGCGTTAGCGCGGCGAATTTCCTTTTTTTATCATTTCACTGCTTTAATAGAATAGAACTTATTTTACGACATGGCCTACATTTCTAAGAATATGTATAAAAACACCTTAATGCTAACCTTAACATAGGTACAAACAATACTGCTGGAGGTGTCGTGGATGACAAGGCTTCGGCTACTCTCATGACACCTCCTTGACGCGAAGCAGGAGCGCCGCGGGGTTTAGTGGGTACACCGGATACTGTCGGGAGTCCCACACATGCCTTCCGTCCCCCCTACGGAAGGTATCGTGCGTAATGCATTCCCCGCGTTAAAAAAAAAAAAAGGTACAAACAATACTAAACACTCAAACCAATGACATCCCGAGCGAAAGTAAGTATGGGAATAGAATAGAATAATCATTATTGTGAAAAACACTGATAACATAAATCAAAACACCTTGAATCGAGTCGGTGCATCCGTGCCTTGACGGAAGAGATATCGTGTTGAAGAGGCTCGCCTGCGCTAGTTTACCAACGAGCTGCGTAAGGCCCAGAGATGTGAGAGTTACAGGTGCCTTAACCTCAGAAAAGCGACCCCACGGGAGTCCCAAGAAGCAATAACTAGACTTTACATCATTCAGGATAATGACGCGAGAATGCTGAAGACCCAGCGAAGCGAAGGAAGTGCAAAAAAGGGAACCCTGGCAGAAGCCGGGATTGCCCCTAGGACGAGGATAATGTTGATTAGCCGTGTGGTATAAGGCAGTGTCGGCAGTCACGGCCAATAATTTGGAGGAGGTTCAAGTCCGGCATTGGAAGATTATTAATGTAGGTATGTGTACCACTTGATACCGGGACAGCTTAAAATGCCATTGTGCCCCCAATTATAAAAAGACGGGGAGATCAGGAATAAATATTAGATGCCGTCTCTAACAGCTACATTATCTAAACTATGGTCACCTATTATTGTAGATGCCATATGGTTTTGTAGAGAGCAGTCATTCACCTTTTCCTCTCAATAATCATTTTATGCCGTGTAGTGTCCGGAGGCCGTGTGGTGTCCGGCAGAGTAGAATAGCACCAACCCCTTACGCTCATGGGTGTCGTATAAGGCGACTAATGTTTTTGAGGCAAAAGATCAAGAGTCTCCGTAGTCTGGAAAATGGGCAGCAGCATTTTTTATTGTTATATTTAAATACTGCGATCTCCAACCCGCCTGCCAAGCGTGGGGATTATGGCAATAACCTCCCCTTTCGTGGGAGAGGCCCTGGGTCCTGCAGTGGACTGTTACGGGCTGTGATATATGTATATATATATAATCATTTTATTTTACATTTTATATCGATAAAATTTAATTAAAGAGGTTTTCCTGAAAAGATCAGGCAAAAACCTTCTTTATACCGATGTTTTATTACTATTTCGATCCCGCTGAATCCAAAAATTCCGGTTATCAACCCCTCCCGTTCCGCCTTCCATACCTTCCGCCTTTCAATCAATAAATCAACTGTTTATTTGTAAAAAAAATTGGGTTCCATGATTTAGGTCTTTTTAAGAAGGTACCATATTTGTCCATGCCAAAATTGGCCATTAGCGGCACACAAATATAGTCTCGGTATTAGTAGGTACTTAAATTATTAGATTTGAAGTCGCTACAAAAGTAATTAATAAATTAGCTACAATAATTTAATACAACTTATAATACTGCTAATATAAGATAAAATGTCAAGATTAAATATCAATCTGGGCCACGCGTCAGAAACTCATTTACACCATAGAAACAAAGGTCAGTTAGCCAAGAGTGTAACTCTCGCTTGAACATCGGTCCATTTAGGGCACGTAGCCTAACCGGTAGTTTGTTAAAAATCCGTGTCGCCATTATATAGTTATTCCTGTGAGCTAAGGTCAGCCTGTTTAGAGGAAACAACAAAATATTTTCAGGCCTTTGTCCCAGTCGCTGAAACGAAACTCATAACTCAAAAAAATGTGCATAATGTTTTACGAACACTGCTATCTGCTTTATATATAGAGTATCAAGTCGCTGTCTTTATCAATCCGAAGTATCCCCGCCGAGATATTTTAATTAGTAATACAGTGTAACGGACATAGATAGGAGCAAATAATGAGAAAACGAGTTAATCTATATTAAATTACCTAAACAATGTCAAATTATAACAATACGATAAGTAGTGTTTGAAATACAGCTTTCGGTATTCAATAAAAAAGTAAAAGATCAATGTTCATTCCTTACTTTTCTTCATCTAAATTTTTTGAAAAGTGATAGCTGTAACGAGAAAATTATTATTTTATTTTATTATTTAGCATATGAATTTAATAAAAAACAACAGTGAGGGAAAATATCACATTCAGATGATTCAATATGTAACCATGATCCAATCTGGTCAGTTTCCCCTGGTAGCAGGGTCACGGAGGTCACACACGCGAGAGCACAATAAGGGACATTAACACCAAGATGATCATTTTGTAACATCGCGGGAGAACACCTCCATGCGATAAAGTGAACTACAAAAACCATTGTACACACATCTATCAAATTGATGTCGTTTTGTAGTTAAATTCATAAACTATGAAATGTCTGTAATAATTTTCTAATAACTGGTGTCATTCTTTGATTCGGCAGGGTTGTAGTAAGAAAACACCGTTAACAATATAAAAGTAAAATGATTTCTTCTAGAACTTAACGCGGGAGAGTGTGCGGTACCTCTCGCTTCCGAGCCGGTCCCCTTATCTATCATGCTATCGACGCTCCTAATTAAGAGTAATCACGTGAAATACTCATCCAAGTATTGATATTGTTATATTTTCTGAGCAATAACGTGTTTACCTATTTATCTATCCAAAGTTCAAAATATTATCAAGCGGCCCTCAAAAAAACACAATCATCAGCATCATCACAGCCCATAACAGTCCACTGCAGGACTAAGGGCCTCTCCCAGGAAAAGGGAGTCTCCATGCTTGGCCGTCGGGTTTGAGATCGCAGTGTTATAAATATAACAAAAGAAAACGCTGCTGCCCATTTCCCAGCCTACGGGGACTAGATCTGTTGCCTCGAAATTATTAGGCGCCTTGTACGACACCCACGAGTGTAAGGGGTGGGTGCTATTCTACACTGCCGGACACCACACGGCCAAAAAAGCAATTTCAAAAAACCTTTTCATTGAAAAATTAATTAATCAATGATATACCTGCATATACCTACATAGGACTAAGTATAGGCGTCACTCCATCCGAGAGTAAGTAGCTACCTACATCGGTGGGGCTTGAGCATTTTTTATACCACTAAGGTGGCAAACAAGCTCACAACAACAGCATTTATACGCGCCGCGCTGGAATCTGTCCGCCGCCTCCCTATGTGTGTTTTAACTTTTGTTAATTTTTCACGTAACTTTGAGACGATATTCTTTTTAAAATTATTTCAAAATTTATGAATTATAGATGTTATGGGCGACAGTTACCACTTACCATCAGGTGGGCTGTCTGCTCGTTTGTCGCTGAGTAACATAAAAAAAATTCAGCGACTTTGGGCATTAGAAGGTGAAGTATTTTTGGAAAGTTCCATGCCTTCTTCAACCTTAAACCAAACCCGCACAATGGTGAAAAATAACGAACTTTGTTTTTCACCAATAAATATTGATTAGGAGATTTTGCTACCTACACAAGAGGATAAACTTTATCTAATCTAAAAAGATTCACAAAAGTGAGTTTTAAACCTACACACTAATCACGAAATATGAAGAAAATGTATCTACTTTTATACTTTTTATACTTATTTAAAATGTGCTTCCATTTCTATATTTCCTTTTTAATTTTTTTATATTAACAATTTTATATCTACAGACCATAAGTAGATACCTATCCACTCCATTTAGTACTGTAGTTGTTTGTGAAAATATTATAATTAGTAATTTCCTGCCTCATCTGAATCAGGAAATGATGTAGTTTATTTATGACTCCCAGCACTCTCTATCGTCAACGTCATCTGTTTGCTATAACGACATGTAGGTAGAGTAGGCCAATTAAGCGCTAAACATGGAAACGACACATGTTTCATTTTTGATACTCTCAGTTTCATATAGCTCTCACAGTTGATACCTTTATCTTCAGTCGAGAACATTTCTGATATTAAGAATTAACGTACTTATATGTATTGTAAATAGGGTACCTACCTACGGGCAATAAAAAAAGCAAAAAAAGATAAAATTGTTATTACCTCTTCGTAGCAATAGCTTCAGTTGAGTTAAGGAAAGAGTTTATTTCTGATATTATGCATTAACGTCCAAAATTTTTTTTCCCTTCTAAGATGGCAAACAAGCTTACGACCTGCCCGATGGTAAGCAGTCACCTAAGTAGGTACCTAGGAACCCACATGCAATAAAAATTAAAACAAACAAAACTCCGGATTTACTGACGGTTTTCATCAAACAATATTTTATCATGTACCTCTTTGTTTGTTGAAAGTATTTGTTCAGTCTAAATTCTCTCAGAGTTGACACATTTCTCTTCAGTCGAGTACATTTCTGATATTAAGCATTACCGTACTGAAGTGGGTGTACCTATACCTGTGCAAGAAAAAAATTCAATCAAAATTTAACTTCACTTTCTATCGGTTTCCATAAAAATAATATTTTTTTGTTTTCATGCCTTTACTTGCTGAAAGTTATCATACCTGCTACCAGCTCTAATTTTTTTAAACCCGTAACTTCAAATTAGGAAGCGCCATGACACCGAA
Source organism: Blastobasis lacticolella (assembly GCA_905147135.1). NCBI lineage: Eukaryota > Metazoa > Arthropoda > Insecta > Lepidoptera > Blastobasidae > Blastobasis > Blastobasis lacticolella. The sequence continues at coordinate 4,775,868 of LR990067.1, forward strand.
GCGGCAAGTCGCAGTTGAAAGTTCAAATGCCAAAGTAAAGCATGCGGAAACAGGCCTGGCGCGGAGTTGTCAAATATTAATTTACGTTTGGGGTACCGTTGGAATTTATTAGGATGGGTGTTTAATACAATACGATAAACATATATTGGATCTTAAAAAACAAACAGTAGGTCATACCATATCATTTACCATATTACTTTCAAAAGAATTTACAATATTATATAGTACTTACATGTGACACTCTGTTAGGGCATTGCAAACAAAGAGAGAGAGCATACAGTATTTACATTATGACATAACATAAATATTTATAAAGAGTTAGTTATTTACAATTTAAATTACAATTTACAATTATTAAGATTAAAAAAAATTAAAAAATAACTTACTCTAACACCAACCTTAATTCTAACTAAACTAAATATAAAAAACTTGACCCAGGTCCTCCGAATTTGGAAAAGTCCCCAGAAGGCTGGCCGCGTTGCCCCGCTGAATAGCGAGGCTTAAACGCTGACCCAAAAAGAGGCCAGCCTTCTGGTGATTTGTAATTTGGACCAGGCGTTTAGATAACTCCCGAAATAAGGAATGTGCGCCTGGTCCCCACGGCCCAAGTGTTTCAACGCCAAATGGCGCAAATATGTAATCGCTTGGCGTTCTCAGCTGCGGCAGCACCCGTCGCAGCCTGACACGCGGTCACTGGAAGATGAGACGGCGCAAGGGTATCGATGCAAGAGTTAGTACAATTTAATTCCCTAAATAAAAAAATAATTAGTTGCATATGAAAATTACGTATTCGATGTGAGTAATTTTTAATTATTAGAGGATTGTGTTACCGCAACTGCTAGCGAGAGTGAACACAGTTCAAAGTGCTAGCACAGTTGCAGCAGTTAATAAAACATAAAAACGATTATACATTTACATTTTCACTATACATATTATCGGGTTTGTTACCACGGTTAGTATTGTTTTTACCTCGATATTTCGACGCAGTTGCATGCGTCATGGTCACGAGTTGACTGGTGCCGCTGTGTGAAGTCGCTCCTAAGGACAGACATATCGGTCCACCCTCTTTCGGATTCGACGATTACCCTCACTTTGAACTCTCGAACCACTACCATTGTTACTCGCCACCGTGGCTACCGTGGTAACAAACCCGATAATATGTGTAGTGAAAGTGTAGTGAATAACCACGAAAGTCTTAAAACCTATAATACATTTACATGTATAATCATCATCATCGTCCTAGCCCTTATCCCGGTCTCTGCCAGAGTCCGCTTTCCTATACATTCTTCTCTATTTCGTACAGTCTTCGGTATCCTCGCATCCGACTCATGTCGGACTTATGTCAATCCATCGCCTTAAGGGCGTCTTTCCTGATACCGGCGAGTTCAGGCACCTATTTCTCACGTATCTGTATAAATTGGGCTATACAATATTTTCCCCAAAAACAAATAACGACAACAAAAATCACCAACCAAACACAAAATAACTAATACGGAACCTTAGAAACGTCATATTCACGGATGCACGCATTTATTAGTCGCATACCGCGAAAACATCAATCCTGGGGTAGAAAAAAGAACATCGACAAAAAATGTTAAGCGCCACAGAAGCGCTCTAATTATGACAAAATATGCCGGTTATTTGAAAGAGCACGCGGGGTCGCGTTTTTGGGAGTAATTTATAGTTTTTATTATGACTAGCACAAGTTCTGTTTATATTTATCGGTCCCCATATTGGGTGGAATGGTCGATACTTTATGGCGTAGGTAGGAGAATATTTAGAAAATCTATTTAATTATCTAGTGAAATGTACTATTTGTGTAAACGACTGTTTGTTTCTAAATAAAGAAGAAAAAATATCCTTAGGTAACTGGCTATTATTTGCCGCATAGAATGGCGTTTTTCAGTGTTTTTAGTAGTAGGTAACTTGAATAACGAACAAATGAAATAAATAATTTCAAAGTAAGTATTTTTGTCTGTTAGCCAAATCAGTTGAAAGAAAGAAAATTGTAGGAACAGATAGATGGATGGAGCGTCGATGGCCTAATGGCTAGCTGATCGAACTCATAAGCAGAGGTAACTAACAGGTTCGAATCCCAGTGCCATGTACTTTTTCAAGATGCATTAGTTGAACACTAACCGATGATCTTACGGTGAGGGAAAACAAGAAAACCTGCACATTCAGGGGACTGAATGTGTAACCAATGATCCAATCTGGTCAGGTTCCCGTGTTAACAGGGAGGTCAAATGGCAGTCACTCTACTGTAATTAGGTACCTACATGATCTGCCAAATCCTGGATCATGGTCAAGACGGAACCCGGGCCCTCATGTACGAGAGCAGTTCCGACACCAAGATAAAGATAACAGACATATCTACCTATAATACTGATTCATCTAATTATTATCTACTACTAGCGACCTGCACTGGCTTTGCATGGATTTTGTTGGTTTGCTTTACTATAACATACCTACCTACCATTTTTTTTTTTTTTTATTAAAAAGTGGGCTCTCCAAGGCTTTCTCAGTCCTAGTATCACTGCGACCATTCCTGATCTATTGTGATCGCCTCTTTCTTAAAGTTCAGTACTAATCCCTATAGCTTCTATGAACTGCAATAGTTTCTTAATACTGATATCGTGCACCTCATCGGGTATTAGTTGGTGTTTCCCCAGATGGGTGCTTCGTTTGCGCATCAGGGCCTCACATTTGCAGATCAGGTGGAGAGGCGTTTCATCCTCCTCCTTGCAGAATCTACAGTCTTTTGTTCTGCTGATCTTCAAGTTATACATGTGCTTGTTCAGCCCACTGTGACCAGTCAGTGCCCTTGTTAGGATACGCAGTTTATTCCTACTAAGTAGTAACAGATCTTTGGCATGCCGCCTATTATAGGCTTTGACTAATGCCCTAGAATGGGTTAGGCCCGGCTGATTATTCCAGTGCTCTAATGATTGCTCTTTGCAGTTTATATGAAGAGTCAGTTTTACAAGGCTTTTTGGTATGCCACAGAACGGTTCTGGACCATAAGTTGTAGTTGTGCTACCAGCCTTCGCGAGTTCGTCCGCGATCTCATTGCCTTCGATCCCTTCATGCCCTGGGACCCAGCGCAGAATCACTTGGTTTTTCTCACCCAAGGAATTGAGGACATTCACGCAGTTTAGCACCAATCTCGAACTCACAGAGTCTGATGAAAGGGCCAATAATGCTGCTTGACTGTCTGAGTGTATATAAATACAATGATTCTTGTAGTTCTTTTTGAGGTTTATGTCCGCACATTCTAAGATTGCGTACACCTCGGCCTGGAATATGGAGGTGTATTTGCCCAGGTTTAGAGATTTCTTTACCTTAGGCCGCTCTCCGTATATTCCACACCCTACATGATCACCTGATTTGGACCCATCGGTGTACCATATCAGGCTTCCATTTTTCCAGTACACTTGGCTTTTAAGCCAGTCATCTCTGGATAAAAGTTCCACAGAGTATCGTTTCTGGAATCTACTCTGTGTTGTCATTGAGTCAGTGTACATACTCAGTATGTTGCTGCCCATAACAGTCTCCTTGAACGATCTCAGTGACTTTGAGAGCCAGTTTCCTTCTCCCTGGGTGGTTAGCCTGTGCATGCTGTTCGTTGCCACCATCTGTACATGCAGGTGTAGGGGCGGGATATCCAGCATTGCATTCAGGGCCTCACCAGGTGAGGTTGACATAGCTCCTGTAACCAAGAGACACGCAATTCTCTGCATGCCACTTAGCGTAATTATAGCAGTTTCCTGGTTGGCTTTCATGTGCCATACTACTGAGGCATATGTGATTATGGGCCTTACGACCGCTTTGTAAAGCCAGAGGGTATTTTTTGGAGTTAAACCCCACTTTTGTCCCGCCAGTCTGCTGCATATTCCCAAGGCCATTTTGGCCTTGCTCATGATTCCGATTATATGGCTGTTCCAAGTAAGTCTTTGGTCTAGTATTACACCTAGGTGTTTGACCTCTTTGGAGAACTCAATAGTTTGGCCATTCAATCGTGGTTTGACTAAATTGTCAAGTTGCCTTTTGTTGGTAAATGGTACAACCACAGTTTTCTCCGCATTAATGGCCAGCTCATTGTCTTTGCACCACTTATCAACAACATTCAACGCTCGTTGCATAACGTATGAGAGCATACTTTGACAGAAGCCTCGGACGATTACCACTAGGTCATCAGCAAAACCCTGCGTATCTATCCTAAGCTCCGCCATCTTATACAAGAGCTGATCCACTGCCAGGGTCCAAAGTAGTGGAGATAAGACTCCTCCTTGCGGACAACCCCTGGTAGTAAATACTTCAAGTGAGGTTTCATGCAGGGTTACCTTCACTTTTCGGTTTGAAAGCATCGCTTTGACCCACTTCACCGTCGCTTGGTCAATCTTTTTCTCAGTAAGACCTCGAACTAGTGTCCTTATAGGGGTGTTGTCAAATGCGCCCTCAATATCTAAGAATGCACAAAGTGCAATTTGTTTATCCTCTAATGCCTTATCTATTTTGTCCACCAGACTCAAAAGAGCGGTTTCAGTAGATTTTCCTTTGCTGTAGGCATGTTGAGAATAGTGAATAGGATAGTCGATTTTAATCGTCTCCCTAATGTAGATGTCCAGAACTTTTTCCATAGTCTTCAGCATAAAGGAGCTTAGACTAATAGGCCTGAGCGATCTCGGTTGAGAGTAGTCTCTTTTTCCGGCCTTTGGAATAAATAGAACCTTGACTTCGGTCCATTGTTCTGGAATATGCCCCCAGGCGTAGCTCGCTCTGAAGATTTTTATCATGTGAGGGATTAAAATATCTATTCCTTGTTGTAAAAGTGCTGGAAAAATACCATCCGCTCCACATGATTTGTATGGTTTAAAGGATTTGACGGCCCATTTTATTTGGGATGGCCTTATTATAAGCGAGGCCCTTCTCCATTCTTCATTGCCTGGGCGAAAAGATTGCGTAGAGGATGGACCTACTGCGCAAGCACCAGGGAAATGGGTCGATACCAATAAATTTAGAGTTTCTTTTTCGTTGGCCGTGTAAGTCCCATTAGGGTATTTCAGCAAGCCAATTTGGTTAGGTTTGTCTTTTGCGAGGAATTTGTGAACTCTTGCGCACTGAGACGTGCTGTCGACTTCTTCGCAGAATCTTCTCCAAGTTCCCCGCTTAGCCTTCCTAATTTCCTTATTATAAGTTGTTAAGGCTTCCCGATAGGATTCCCAATCTTGGGTCCTTTTGGCCTTATTGAATAATTTCCGAGTTTTACTTCTAAGCTTTTCTAGCTTAGAGCTCCACCACGGTACTGCCCTTTTAGTTGACATTGTTTTTACAGGACAGCTATCCTCATAAGCCTTTTTTATGCCGTTTGAGACTATAGTCACTGCAGTATCCAGACTTTCTACTGTCTTTATTGTTTTAGGTACTTCTTCTAGGTTCTGTTTAAGGTTGTCCTTATAGGCCGCCCAATCAGTGACTCTAGGGTTCCTAAAGCTAACTTCCTGACTTGATAATGATCCTAATAAGTCAAAACAAATGTGGTTATGGTCAGACATTGACGGTTCATCACTAACGTGCCAGTCACTAATGTGCCTCGCCAGATCATTTGTTGCAATGGTAATGTCCAACACCTCTTGTCTTACACGGGTTACAAAGGTCGGTTTACATCCCTTATTCACCACATGCAGCCCCTTGGTTAGTAAATAGTCATATAACGTGTTACCTCTCCTATTTACGTTGGTACTTCCCCATGTAGTGTGGTGGGCGTTTGCGTCACACCCCACCAACAGCTGCAGTCTGTGACGCCGGGCGTACTCGACCGCAGGCTCCAGATCCTCAGCAGGGTTTTCCTTTTCCCCCGGAAGATAGGCTGAACACACTAACGCTCTAGCCGCGTCTCCCTTGGGGATCAAAATGGCTGCTACAACTTCGTCGGAGCACAACTCTGTAACAGTCAATAGATTAATGCTATCCTTATAAACAATACAGGCTCTGGGCCTTGTTCCGCCTTTGTTATATATCATCTTACCGGCAGCGTTGAGTCCCAGAATAGTCGAGCTGGATACCCAGGGCTCTTGAATGAGGGCGAGGTCAGCCCTACCATCGCAAAGCCATTTTTCCACCACGGCACTTGCTGCCGCAGCGTGATGGAGGTTGGCTTGCAAACACCTCACCGGCCCCTGGGTCGCCATTACTTGCCCCTTTGTGAGAAGGAGTGTGAGGGCTTGGTTTTTCCCCTTCCCTTCTGCGGATTGAAAAATCCACGTCCGGATTGGGTTCCGCCTTGAGCCCTCCCCCTTGTGTTACCTCTACCTCTGTTTGTTCCCCCTCCCCTAGCAGAAAGGTTTAAAGAAGGTCGCGTTCCCTGGGGGATCGATCCTCCTTGCTGCCCGATGTTTGAGGCCATGGTGTTCGTCTCAGGTGCCTGCTTTGTCTGTACCTTTCCCTTAGCAGCCAAATTAAGAGGGGGTCGTGTTCCCTTAGGGATCGAACCTCCTTGCTGCTTGGGTTTAGCGGCGTTGACAGTCGCAGGAGCCTGAGTGGCCTCAGAGGTAGAGGTACTTGGCTGTACAGGGGCCTCTTTGGCTTGGTCGCCCTTGATTTTGAAGACGATGCTTCTGAAACCAATTGCGGCTTTGCCTTGACTCCCTTTCAGGATCTCCACAGAGGGATCATCCACCGCGAAGGTTGCAATAATGCCTCCTTCCTCCCCCCTACTATGGAGAACCTTCCAGAGCTGCGTGTTTAGGCCCCTGTTCTGCGTGCCCAGCAATTTTATCGCCTCGTCTATTGACGTGGCGTCTATGCTGGGTATGAAGGCGGTAACTACCGCTGGCTTTGGCAGTTCGCTCTCTGAGAGAACAGACAGCTTCGCCTCTGGCCAGGGTTTGACGCTGGGTACCGCCCTCATAAGCCAGTGCTTACTGGCTTCATTTTCACAAACAACCAGGATCCATCCTGGTTTTTGTGAAAATGAGACGAACCTGGGCCCCTCCCCCCTGCCTTCCTTAGAAATAAGGTCAACAAGGGCGCGGCGCACAAGTCCCGTCTGCTCCTCGGTTAGTGGGTTTTCCCCACGAATCCCGACCCTGACTGAACCAGCCACTTCGCTGAAGGTAGGCTTTGCTCTTCCCTCCAGCGTGGTTTTTGGGTTTTTCTTCAGTCGGTCTTTCGGGGATTCCTCCTCTGATCGAGTGCGTTTTAACGACTTCGCCTCAGGGAGTAACCGAGGAATCTCTTTCCAAGGCTGTCGGCAGAGGACTAGAGCCTCTTTGAGACCCACATCCATCTCCCTCAGCCTTCGGAAACGCTTCCGCGCTGCCCCAGAAAGCCTGTGATGGCTCCCCGGTATGATGCTGTCGGAGGCCGACGTCCCTTCCGTATCTGTGACATTACTGCCTCCATCTACGTCAGGCTGCGCCTTCTCAGCTGCATCATCTAATCTGGGCGTTGGGGAGGCCAAAAGCTCTCCTTCGGCACCAGAGTCAATCTCCACCACTTCCATGGTGGAGCTTTCTGGACTGTTTTGGTTTTTTATATTTAAAGTACTCATGCAAGTCCCACGATTAGCTAGGGAATTAAAGGTCACCTCCGGCAGAGCCCCGCTTGCCGGAGTAAGGGCACAAATTTCCTCCGAGGAGCCCAGGTATCGAAGGAGCACCGTTAAAGGCCGGACATCCCTCCGGCCACGCAGCCCTCGGCACGGTTCGCTTTACACCTTGGCTTGGGACCAGTCTCCTCGCGCTCGACTAGCAAGAACCCCACAGCACAGTACACTAATACTGTTGCATTAGTGCACCGTGCCACCGGATAGTTACTAGTCGACCCCCAGGGCGCACCGGCGCGCCGCTTGCGTTCCAGCAGGAATTTCCGGGGAATTTCCCAACTGGACTGCAAACGGCTGCGCACACGTGGAGGTGGACTGATAGGCGCGCCCCTACCTACCTACCATACATATGCAAATAAACCTTCCGGAAGAAAATCTCTAACTGATGGTGAAAACCACATAAAAATCAATTACCTAGTTTAGAAAGAGTTATCTGCCTACCTATTTACGGGCAAAGAGAAGCAGATAGGCTTTATTTTATACTACCTACAAAAGAATGTTACTTAATACTTAATTTAATTTTTTACCGATTATACCTCCCAATAGATACCTAATTAATTTGAGTAGGTAAGTTCATATGTGACTTACACATAGATAATAACAACGATAATTGTTAAGACTAAAATACTGCTCAATAAACGCCAAAACTTGACTAGAACAATCATTACAATTAATATCAATTAAGCTATATTTAACTTACAATCCGGCTTGCCAAGCCTGGGCCTTCACATGACGTGTCCAATTACAGCGACTAACTAAATAATTATCACAATTAATGACCGAACGCATATCTCACTGGGCTCCCTAAATAAATCCGAATTAGATCTACAAAGAGAGTTGCGCGTGCGCATCCTTCGCGCGAACGACCACGCCCACTTGGCTGCTATTGGTTTGTCTCTAATTATACCTCGGATGCTCTGTCTCAGAAAGCTATTTGCATCGTTTAGTAGCGTACAACACAATTTGAACCTTATATATCTGACCAAGAGGAAGCAATTGAAACGCAACAGTGTTAAGTGTTGGATATAGTATTGTCAACCAGAAATACGCCCATTAGCTGAAGCTTTAAATCTTCATTCCAATCAGTATCATCTCAGCCGGTCTTAAGTGTTTAAGATGTTTATGCAACATTGAACCGTTTCTACCGAGCTTAGAGACTTATATCGATCAGCGCGGAACCTCAAAAAGTTTTTCAGACAGTTTAAATTGTCGTCTCACAGTCGTTTCAGCGGTCCAATTTGACAAAAACGCATCGTTAGGGCTTCGAATTAGTGTAAATTATTATAGTGTGCGAGCCACTTGACACTAAAACGGTGATACGTAAAACCGCAGAATTCTTCAATATGTGCTTTTGATTTTGTCGCGTGGACGTGTTTACTCTTACTAAATAGTTTATTCTGTTCGAGTGTTATAAATTATTTAATTTCAATAACTAAGTGAACAATGGACTCACAAATAAAACTAGAGACTTCAATGGATTTTGAAGATAACGTAGATATCGAGTCAAAAGTCGAGAAAACTGAAACGAAACTACCGTTTTCTATAGAAAACTTACTTGCTGATAAGTTCGAAAAACGTGATAAAGTAAACCCTGTAGAAGAAGGGAGTGTGGCGTCTTGCAGTGTTTCTGATACGGCGGAATATTTTAAAGACAATCTCAACAGTGTCAGTGAGGAAAATGACAATTTTGATACGGACGATGACGACAAAGACAGTGATAACTCTGAAACTGTTGACGTGGAGAGCTCAGTTGGCGGCGACGTGGCCGAGTTCGCAAAAGCAACGGATTATCAGCAATCAGGTAATGATGAGAAACCTACTTAAAAATAAATTAAACACAAACTGTTTTATGCTAGCATTGTAGAATAACTTGTTATACTTACCACCATTGTAGTAAATCATGTTATTTAAATACTTAGTATTATTGTCAATCGTAGCAGCTTATTAGACCATTTGCGAATTACATATAGGAAACTATGGGTCTATTTTAATAAATTTCTTTTGTCATAAAACATTTTTAAAGACTGTTCATTTCTAAATCAAGAAAAAAATACTTTGTAACTAATAAATAAGATGTCATTTACCTACTACTTATATATAGCTTTATGAATTTTAAACGCCTAATGACTATTAAAGTAGGTAGCAAACAATTAAAAATGATTTCCTCGAGTTTGAAGGAGTAGGTACTTTAACCCTATAGGTATAAAAAGAATAAGAAGTAGACCTTTTGCAACAATAATCGAGTCTATCTAAACTTGGGAGCACGAAATTTTTGTGTTAGTGTCTTGTAAGTGTATTGAAAAAAAAAATTAATTCAGTTAAGAAGCGAGTGTCTTTTTCGACTCTACCTGTAGGTTATTTGGTTACAACCTTGTAGGTATTTTAGTCAGACAACTGTAAACGGAAATTGATTAATAAGTAAACGCCACGAGTTCACAGTTTAAGACATTTTCAATATTAGAAAAGTTTGAGAGATTATTATTAAAATAGCAACTTCTACAAGCTTCTGCTGCAACAAGCATCAAGAAACTGCCAACCTGCTTAGCCTTTGGACTTCGTACAGAGGCGCGCCGTTGTCGACGATCCCATACTGTAATGCGAGTGTGTTCCCTGATCAACATAATCTGGATGCCTTCAAGGCTAGAGTGAATAGGCTGTTCCTAGAGAGGCATGCTCCATCATCGACCGCATCGTCACTTACCACCAGGTGAGGTGGCGGTCAAATGCCTGGCTAGTAAAGAAATAAAAAATAAATACTAATAAGCAAGTTGGAACCACTGGCTGACCGAAGGCTGCTTGAGTATGTTCTACCACTGTTCTGTACAATTTTGAGGAACTGTTTGATCTGGTGCCCACAGCACAATTCGGCCATCGCATCACCCGCCGCGGGCTGGATACTCATCCCCACTACGTAGACCCTTTGTTGGTTTCCTCGCGAAGGTTCGAAAGAACGTTACACGCTCGTACGATTCGGATGTGGAATGAGCTCCCAGCCACAGTGTTTCCTTTGGACTATGACATGGGATCATTCAAGAGGTATATTAGAGGTCTCTTTAGAGGCGGGCAACGCATTTGTAGCTCTCCTGGTGTTGCTGATGTGATGCCCATAGGCGGTGGTGATCACTATCCATCAGGTGGCCCGCTTGCCTGTTTGTCTGTCATATTAAATAAAAAACATAAATGCGTAGGTACTATAATCAATTTAAAATTAACATACTGAAGGCTGCACATCACCATACCCACTACCAGTATAAAATGAGTAAACATTATGCGCGTTCAAAAAGGAGACGCTCCAAAGTCTAAACAAAGACTGAAATATGCACAATTGATTTACTTAAGTTTATTTAATTTTTCCGTTTTTTATAATTTTAGTTTGTTTTACGTAAATTAAATTGTCCGTTATGATGACCCTTGTCAAAAAAGATAATACCATTTCATCGAACAACCGGATCGAGCTACAATTGTAACAGCAATAGAAAACCAAATCTTTTCAAGTAACAGAATAACAAAACCTTTTCCCATGCGATTAAGCGATCCAATTAGTTACAATTGCAATACATATGCAGAGAGTTCGAAATAGTCATTTTAGCTACAATACATTCATTGCTATAAAAGTAAACATATGGCGGCTAATGAGCAAACATTGTTTGAATCGAAATTTTTTAAATTTTGGTAAATATTTATCCAAAAAGTTATCTTATCTAAAAAAGGAAAAAAGTTCGCGTAAGAAGAGAGCCCACAGATCTCGAAAGTTTTAGTATTTTTGCTATACAAAGACTTGCGTGATTGTACCGTATCAAAAATAGATATTTATGAAGCGTTTGAATCAGTCGCGCGCGGGTCGCAACAAGGAGGCCCGCAGGCCGCAGGTTGTCAATCACTAAATAATATAAAATAGGAAAGAAAATAACTTTAATAAATAACAAATCAGTGTTTATACTGGTTCATATCGGCAGGCATAATTTCAAAAGTCATAACGTTGAGTCCCATAATATTTCTTTCTCGTCCTAATCATCATTTCGCTTAATAAACATAATCATCTTGTTGTTAATGTCCCGGTTGTGCCCTCGTGAGCGAGGGCCCTGGGATCAGGTAATGACAGTGGAGCGACTACCATCTGACCTCCGTGAACCTGGTGCCTGGGCTGCAGCTGCTGATCATTTCGCATAATAATTATGTATATTTGGGTTCATAAATAATTCTAATAGGTACCGCCTTTTATGTGCCTAACTTATGCAGTTATAATATTCAAGTAACGCATATAATTATTACGCATGACATAATGTATACAAATATAATCTCAAGAAAAAAGTCAATCGACGAATCCAGCCCAGTTGGACAGCGTTCGGGAAGATCTCCTCATCGAAAATACTGTAGTGTTTCAAGACGAAAACCTTTGACCAGTTTGTATTGTCAGTTATGTAGGACATGGTGCCTCACGAAGGGCCTCTTAAAAACTAAATGGCTTAAAAGGCTCCGGATCACACAGGTGCGATGGGGAGAGCTATGTTCGGATTTTCTCGACGTGATAGGTTTACAAATGAAGTTATCCATAGCAGAACTAAGGTCACCGACATAGGTAGCAGAGTCGGCAAACTGTAGTGGCAATGGGCAAGAGGTTCTAGAGTGGCAAACACTTACCGGAAATCGTAGCGTAGGCTCCCACGAGATGCACCTACGACCTAATAAATGTCGTAGAGTACCGATAGATGCAGAGCCGATTACTGTGAAAGGTGTGGGTCTATTTTCAGTTAGTGGTAGTTTTTAGATTTAGATTTATTTATTTACAAAAAACATTACAATTTTCAATAAAACACATTGGTAAATCTCTTTGAGGTTCACCTGAACAATAATTTTAAGTTGGGTTAGTGATACATATTTATGTATGATAAAAAACTTCTCGGATTAACGTTGAAAACATTTCACAAACTGACTTCTTGTACATATTGTTAGAAAAAGTTACTTATAACACAAGCTAACCCTAAATTACCCACTTATATAAACTAAACCTATCTGCCACAAATATCTTACAAATAGCCACCTAATACTTTATTTGTTAATAAATTCGCGATAAGCGCTTGAGCCATTATTTCTACCCCGCCGCTGAATTAATTTTATCGCGTGCTTTCTTTTGATATCGAATCCATCGATATAAATAGAACATGTGAAAACAATTTCAAAGTGTTTGTTTTATACAACAGAAACACGCAAATGACAAGAAATATAAATCATACACACATCCGTTGGATACTTTTACAAAGATAATTAATCACTGTAAGTGGAGCCAACAGTAATATGAAACAAGATAATTAGTCTCAAAAAACGTGCATAACGACTTACCACTTTGCGCCTTCGCGGCCCATTGCGAGACACGCCATGCTTTTCTGTCATGGTAGCTTTTGGTTGGTTTTTTGGCGGCAATTTCTTAATTTAGATCTGTCGGAAATTTTCTTTCTGTTATATTCGTCCTTTTTGCGAAGAGCGGCACTGGTCTAGTGGCAGCGTGCTTGTAAAACCGATAACTAAGGGTAAGCAATGCTCTAGAACTGGATGGGTGACCGTTTCGTACTTTGCTAGTGGAACTTCAGCACCGCGTGTACTCGTATAGATAATGCAATGGGTAACAAACGTAGTGATTGTCTTCTCTTTGCCTCCTAATACCGTTGGCGAAGCGACCGCCGGGGACCAGCCGGAAACTGCTTGAGAACGTCGTGACGGCTTTTTATAATTCATTTTATAATTTAGTATTGATTAAGTTTCTTCCTTCCTTTGATAATTAGGGTCACGTGCGACATCGGTCCTGTCTATTTTCTCAGCGAGAAAGATATCTACTTTCTCATAAATGCCAGCCTTTAAGGGTCAATAGTAAAGTATCGACTAAGACCAGGCGCACTTTATACCCTGTAGATCCTTGTAGCCCCCACGGGCATAATATAAGGGTTTTTACGCGCTATTTGGCGTTTACACTTAGCGCAAATACGTAATCGCCACCCAGATTTGCGTATTTGTTGCGCAAGGGAGTCGAATGCAGGTACTTGAGGGACAAGCAAGAGTATATCTATGGCTGCAAGACTGGGCCGGAGCTGGAGAAGCACGTCCGCTAACTTCACCCCCAAAGGAATAAAAATGCTGCGGTGGATGTGCGACATTACGTGACTCGATCCTGTCCGTAACGAGTACATCCGTCGTCGCCTTGGCGTGAGACCTTGCGAATAAGGTTGAGGAGGCTCGCCTGCACTGGGTCGGTCATGTACTGCGAAAGCGTCATTTGGGCTTGCGGGCTCAGTGAGAATTTTTTTTTATACCACTAAGGTGGCAAACAAGCTTGCGGCCTGTCTGATGGTAAGCAGTCACCGCAGCCTATGGACGTTTGCAATACCAGGGGCATCACCCACGCGTTGCCGACCCCGTAAAAACCTTTTAACCCCTTTCTTGAAGAACTTCATGTTGTACTCTCCAGGGAAAACCTCTCCAGGTAGTTCGTTCCACAACCTTAGTGTGCGTGGGAGAAAGTTCCTTTGGAACCGCACAGTTCGCGACCGATTTGGCTCCAAGGTGTGAGGATGAACTCCCTGTCGGTGGCGAGCGAGAATGAGTTGAACCTATGACATAGTATAAAACAAAGACGCTTTCCGCCATCTGCCAATATGTAATGATGTACGCTTAGATTTTTTAAATTACGCAACGGATTTAAATGCGGTTTTCAACAAGTGATAGAGTGATTCAAGAGGAAGGTTTATAGCAAGAAAAAATGGTCAGGTAGTGGTAATGCGCTTATTACACATTCCTAAATTCAGTGACTGAATTCAGAAACAAAAAGCGTGAGTGCGAATCAAAGTGGAATGTATTGCTCATAAAATAAGGTCCATTTTTGTATCACTTATTACATCACGCGTCGCTCCGCTTTTAAAAAATACGAGATACAAAAATGGACCTTATTCTTTGAGCAATACATTCCACTTTGATTTGATCTCACGGTTTTTGTTTCTGAATTCAGTCACTGAATTTAGGAATGTGTAATAACGCATAAAGTAGGTGTAGGTAAGATGTAGGGTAGGTGCAAGATAGGTGAACGGTAGGGAAGGAGTAGGGATAGGGTATTGTAGGGTAGGGATAGGTAGTGGGCCACGCGAACGAAGTCGCATCGGATCCACAAGCTGACCAATAAATCCATAATGGAAACGTGGGAAACCGGTGTCTACACCTGGCGGTATTTGAAAAGAGATCCTGCGGGCGGCCCTGGAAGCGATAGATTGACATCGTCGTGTCAGATGCGATAACTAAAACAATGTAATGATGTAGAAGACCGAGGGCGAAGTGGAGGAAGACATGTAGGAAAGCATCCGGGATAGACGCTAAAGCGCTGCTCTAATTGGCAACGGTCGTGCGACCATGGTCGTACGACGGACGTCCGTCGCCCGACCAATAGGAAACCTCAAAACCGTACGTCGCACGACCGTTGTCAATTACGACAGCGACTAAGATGATTCATCATCATCCTCATCATAGCCGAAAGACGCCCACTGCTAGGCATAGGCCTCCGCTAAAGATCTCCACAAAGGCTGCTCCTGTGCCTTCCGCATCCAGCTGGTACCTGCTATCTTTACCAGGTCGTCGGTCCGCCTTGTGAGAGGCCTACTCACGCTGCTAAGACGATGATTAGTATTCAGTAGCCTAATTACGTTACACTGTTTCCAACAATTCTCTGATTTCAATGATTGAAATTGTTGCTTTTACGATTCCGTATCATCGGTTTCATGGGTTCAGTTGCTGTCAAGTTCCATTGCAAAAAAAATTATTGAAATTCATCATACGAAATCGCACAAGTAACAATTTCAATCATTGAAATCAGAGAATTGTTGGCAACAGTATACCTAAACAGGTACCTACTCTAATGACTGTCTATAAATAGCATAAGCATAGGCAGAGCTACATCCAGCCTGTGAATATTGGCCCCAAAATATTACCTCGCCACTGACAAATGGGTGTCATAAAATAAATCCCAACATTAGTACGACATAAAACGGTTCGCACCGGCCAATGTAAATCAACAGCGAACGTTTTTGCTTGAGAATAGGACCAATAATTTTCCACTAATGAGCTATCCGGGAAAATATATCGGACGCTAAACTATGATCAGTCTTTTGATTTGGTGTAGAAGAAAAATTACATTGAGATTTTAGATAGACAGGGGATGTATGTATGTACTTATGTAGTCTCTTTAATGCATCAATAGATAACATTACAGGAAATAAAAATACAGTTACGGGGATCTGACCCTTCTCCTATCTTCACATAGTAAAATCAAAGTCGCTTCCCGCCGTCTGTCCCTATGTATCTATGTACGCTTAGATATTTTAAACTACGCAATGGATTTTAATGCGGTTTTCAACAATAGATAGAGTGATTCAAGAGGTAGGTTTATAAGCAAGAAAAAAGGGTAGATAGGGGTAACGTAGGTGTAGGCGAACGTCGCGCCGGGTCCACTACTCAGTAATAAAATACTAGTCTAGTAGGAAGCGGCGCTAGTCTAGTAGCAGGGTGTTTGAGAGACCGAGGTTAAGCAACGCTCGCAGAGTCAGGGAACTGGATGGGTGCTCGTTTCGTACTTTGAGGCTAATGGAACATCAGCACCGCTCAGACCACAAGGCCAGTTAAGACATCGGTAGACCAGAAAATTGGCTGCAACGTGTATCTTCAACAACCGATAACAGTCTACTGCTGGATTTGAGTCTCCTCCAAGCTAGTGGAGGGCTTTGCCATAATCTTCGCGCTTGGTGGGTTGGAGATCGCAGTGTTGAAAATATTCTCTGCCCATCTTCATCTAGGAGGACCTACTTAGCTAGATAGCTTCTTAGATGTTACGCCTTGTAGGTACTACACCCTAACTTGAAGGGGTTAGTCCTATTATATTCTACCCACAGAGTAAAACAAATTTTGCCAGTCTCAGCTATGAAGGTAGCTAACTTTCCTTAACTTTCCAATCTTTTTGACTCTACCTGACACCACACGGCCCACGGTCTGTTGTGTAACCGAAGGCAAAATTCTTCACTGATGTGGTGGAGACTGAAGTGCAAAAGTGCACTGTGAGGCGTTCTCCTAATGAGCAACAATCGAACGACCATGGTCCACCATTGCGGTACCATTGCGTCGCTGTCGCGTCCTTGTTGCGTCATGTGCAGACTGCCATAGTCTCATCATGAGACTCTCATGTCAAAACCGCCCGTCGCGCGACCACAGTCGTACGACCCTTTTTCAATTAGGATAACACCTTAGGGTCTGTTATTGTCCATGATAAACTGTATCTTCCTGCTCTTTAAAACAATTAAACACAGAAAATCGATATTAAATCGATTCCCATCCCGTGTCCCGTAATAGATTTTACAGCTTTTTAATGAGCCCGACCACTTAATGAATTGTCGGGTAGCGTTTTGATGTTTATTTCCTTTTCCCCCCGTCCTGCTCCCACTCGCGCGCTGAGTAATTGGCCAGGAGAGACGCAGTTAACGAGCGACGCGGAGTGAACGGAGATTTATCTTTTCCATACGGATTTAGAAAGTGAGACATCACTGCTTTGGTTGTAGGGTTGGGATTGACAATGGGAGCTTTTCCGAGAGCCGATTAAAAAGAAAAAAATAGTTCAATTAATTGTCATAGATGGCGCTGATTAGACACGTATCTCAAAATTAAATCAAAACCAGACCGTTAGGTGTATAAAATATAGACATTTTGCCCTTTCTTCTCAGAAAAGGAAAATACTCTTCTCCGTTCTCTTTTCAAGAAACACCTTTTTACCGTGTAACATCGGTAACCAAATTCAATATTTGAGAATCCTATCTAAGCAGCGCCATAGCCCACAGAGGCACAACGAAGTACACTTTTTACTTTTTAAAGAAACTGTCTGAAAATTTAAGTAGCGATAAATGGATTACAGACTTACGCCCGTATCCCTGGGCAGGTCAGGCTTTAGCAGGTGGTAGGATTCTGTCAAGACTGAGGAGTCCGCCTGGGTGAGTACCACTGCCTTATCTATTTCTGACACCAAGCACCAATGCTTGCATTGTTGTGTTCCGGATTGAAGGATAAGGTAGCCAGCGAAATTACAGGCATGAGGCATTTCATCTTAGTCCTCACAGTGACAACGCAATTTCTTATTTCTTTTTTTTTTACAATAGACAAACAGGCAAGCGGGCTACCTGCTAAAAAGTGGTCACCGCTGCCTATAGACATTAGCAACACCATGGGTATTGACAATGCGTTGCCCACCTCTAAAACACGTTGCTCTGTGGCCGTATTCACAATGATTCGAAACCGTTTCCGAACGATTCGACACAAAATTCGTGAGCGGCGAATCCGTGTCGATCGATTCGAAAGCTGTTATCCAGAATCCCGATAGATTCCACGGAAACTCTACTCTCTATAACATATGAAAATTTCATCAAAATTAACTGAAACCACATTTTCCTAAGAACTTTTGCGGGGTCCTTTGTCAATTCCGTATCCGAATCAGATTTCCGAGCCATTGTGAATACGGCTACTGGTAGCAAAAAGGCAAATGTCCACTGGAGACCTTACTCACCGGCAGAAACACAATATTATTTAAAATAGTATTGATAGGCTGCGGTATTCGAACATTATTCCCCGCTATGTCCTGCCTATCTAAAACCTGTGCACCTATCAAGCGAAACCGGAAAGGTTCTTAAATTAAAATTGCGCCAACCCTACCCGCGTGGTGCGTTCAAAAACCGCTAATTTGATCACTGACGAACGGCGGCCCGCCCAAAACATTTATACGTTTCGCGCGGCCATTGTTAGCGCCACTTTGTCAGATAAATTACGAATAAATTGTTCCCGCCATTTTATTTATAGGCTGTTGTGACACTGCGGAAAATATGTCTCAATTGGCACAGTGGAGGGGATTTCTTTCTTTTTAAACGAATAACAGTACACCGGATTAGCAATCTGAAGTGGCTGTGGGCTGGCAATGTCTGAGGTAATCGTGTTTTAGACTGTGTAGCTACCGGCTGTTTATAGGGTCTTGTTTTTTGTCAACAGGCTTTTATTCGACCTCAACTCACCTGATGGAACGCGACGATGGGGTAAAAGATGTAGCATTCACTCTTAACTTAAGACTCTAAGGTTATACATATCGAACAGTGACTCAGGCAGAGAGTTCCAGTCCTTTGCTGTGCGCATAAGAAAAGTGCAGTAGATTTGTTTTAGAAACACTGATGTGGTGCCCACACGGTTCACACAGGGCACGCGGAATAGATGGCCGATAGCACAGTTCTAGAGTGGCGACCTCAAACCGGAAAAGGCAGCGAGGGTAGTCCTCCCGCAAGGTGCACCTATGACCTAGTAAATATCGCGGGTATCAATTGGATACGGAAGGCACAGAAATGGCCTTTGTGGAGATATCTGGGGGAGGCCTATGCCCAGCAGTGGGCGTTTTTTGGTTGATGATGATGATGTACATTACCATATCATAGAACAGACCCTATTGTATTAGTAATAATATTATTTTATCTGTGCTATTGGTGTCCACGCGGCGACGGTGCAAAAGACAGTTTTTCGCTTATTCAGTTCGAATGTGGATTGAGATCAGCCGCAGTGTTTCCTTTGGATCCTTACAAGACATATTATTATGTTAGTGTCTCAATGGAGTTGGGGAACACATTGGTGACACCCCATGGTGTTGCTGATGTCCATAGGCGGTGGTGACCACTTTCCATCAGGTGTCTATCTTAATTACTTATTTATAACATCAAAAAATCTAGACGATTATTGTGTATTTAGGTGTGATTTTGAATAACATTTTCCTGCAACGTCCAAACTTTAAAAAACAAATGGAAACAGGAATTTCAAAAGTTGACAAAGTTATCCAACCTTTTCTATCTCTGCCACAAAAACACAAGCTATTAAAAAACTACCTACCTAAACATTTGTTCAAATCTTACTTTCTGAGCGGATACTTAATTTTTTTACACCTCCAAACAGTTTCAAACGAAGCTGCACACTCATTAAATCATTAAAACTGAAATACAACCCGTTCTAACATTGTAAAACTACGTTATTTCTCGCGAGTTAATAAATCGTTCTATGTATAACCAACCACTATAACTTTTCCTACGATAAAAACTCTTGGCGAGGCATTCTATACTCTATATCTACGACTGAAGTATCTCTGTAAAATTTAAAAAGTAAATTGACACATATTTGGCGCGCTCATTAGAGGCGCGTTCCGAACATCGGATCGTTGGATGAAATTCAAGATGGCGGGATGTCGTTGGCTGACACGTTGATATATTACCACTAATTACTCACAGCAAGAGGTGTTTATTGAAAATAGCGTTAGGTGATGATGCGTCGTGTCCGTTCGGTTTAGAGATACAGGAATGACTTCCGCAGTGTCTTTCTGTTGTCGCCTCACGGCTAAAAAGCCGCTGGAACATTTCGTTTTGCTCCATTCTGAGGATCTATTACTCATTTACTGACCGAAACCAAATCGATGCTTTAGTTAGAAGACATTCAGTTTCTAATGTGACACTTAAGATGTTCAAAGAGGTCCACTAATTACAATTTGGTCCACGCTTTAAGCACCTATCTATTCTAGATTAGATAGGTCCGTCTCCTCATCTCCTCATCCTAGCGGTAAAGTCCGCTTTTCTACTAGGAACGCGGTTTCCTAACAGAATCTTTAATGAATGTGGTGTTTTGGCTTTTTACGTACGGCGACTGCCATTTGAAACTCACAGTCCGTTAGGAAAAGGGCGATTTGTCAGAGCCTCGGCCATTTGTCTGCAGAGTCACGCGAGTGTTTGAAGTTAGATTGGGCCCAGAGGACGATGGTAAGGCGCTATAATTAATGCCCAATAAACCAACTTACAATTAACTATTTATTGAGACTAGCTTTAGGGATTACCTAAGTCATGCCTGTATCTGAAAAGAAATATCTCAAACCGAATAAAGTGTCGTCTATATCTATGTCAAACGAAACTCGCATCTAACTAACAATGAAACCTACCTTCACTTGTATTATTTACCTACACCAAGTTTAAATTTCAATTTATCTTATTCATGCAACAGCGATCCATTTTTGTTAGTAGTATAAGTATCTTACAATCAACAGGGACACCACTGACACCACCGACAGAGAGTTCATCCTCACACCTTGGAGCCAAATAAATAAATAAATAAACGTATATTTTCTCCCAATAATTAACAGTTCACAATTCACATCTTATTTAAACACTTATGGGAGACTGGTGCCTAAGCTAGGCAAGAAGCCTGTATTTCAGGTCACAAGCTCCCCCTCGCACTACTGTAGGTACATAATATCATGTTTGTAATGTTATGTTAGGGAATAATATGTTATAGATATATTCAAACCAGTCAATACAATATAAACATTAATAGAGCTCGTCTAGTCTAAGATGACGCGCCCCACTACTTAGTTGATTTCGATGTGTGAGTACAAATATTGATAACGACACTTCATCTGTGTGGGAGCCAATGAACGACGCGTGCTGCTACGTTTGAATCTTACCGGCAACTGAATTACCAATTACAACGGCATTTGTATATGTATTGCGTCCATATTTTAAACTTGCTTGTGTGCGTTAATGCGATAGTGGGGCGCGTCATTTTAGATTAGACGAGCTCTACCTACCTAAATGTTTATACATATACCTAATATGGGCGCGAACTGTGCTGTTCCAAAGGAACTTTCTCCCACGCACACTGAGGTTGTGGAAGGTAGAGACCTGGAGACGTTTTCCCTGGAGAGTACAACATGGAGTTCTTCAAGAAAGGGCTGAAAAGGTTTTCACAGGGTCGGCAATGCATAGGTGATGTCCCTGGTATTGCACAGCCATTGGCTGCGGTGACTGCTTACCATTAGGCGGGCCGTAAGCTTAATTGCTACCTTAGAGGTATAAAAAAAATCAAAGCGTCCTGTCCCAATTTTTACTGTAGAATTAGAAGCAAGAATGGAGTTATTTATTTATTTACCCTACACCAATTGTTAACAGGATCATCGTCACGCGGCAAACGGGCCCGCACCGCTTTCAGCGCACAGCAAATAAAAAGTCTTGAGGCGGAATTTGAGAAGAACCGGTATTTATCGGTAGCGGCCAGAGGGCGGCTTGCGCGGCAACTCAGACTCACTGAAACTCAGGTAAAGAATTTAGGTAGAGAAGTCATGATCTTTCACTCTTGGCAGTTATAAACTCAGGTAAGGAATCTAGGAAGAGATGTCATGATCTCTGACTCTAGGCATTTATTCTGATACGATTAATGATTTTGCGATTAGATTGAAAGCAGTTTTGGAAGTACCAATAGTTTAGTTTTATTTTTTATGTTATACGGCTGACAAACAGGCAAGCGGTGGTCACCGCCGCCTATGGACATTAGTAACACCAGGGGCGATACCAATGCGTTGGCCGCGTCTGAAGCGACCTCTAATATACCTCTCGAACGATCCCATGCCATAGTCCAAAGTATTGTTTGCCACGAAATTAATACCTAGATCAGTATTAATATTCTGTGACCCAGGCTCACATACAACGTGAAATATACATTTGAGCAACAATGAAAAAGTTTCCCTAAGTTTGTTTTTAAAAAATATTGGCCAATTTTAGAGCCGTTTAAATATTGTTACTGCCGGGGTACCAACCAGCTCCTGAGACTGTGCAACAAGTCTGAGGGTTCTCTGCGAAAGACCTTGCACAAAAATTGTGAAGTAGTGACTAGTGAGGTTCATAATGTAAATGTAGATGCTTCTAACTCCTGTACGAATCCTCTTTTCTTTTTGTGTTTACAGATAAAAATCTGGTTCCAAAACCGGCGGACCAAGTGGAAACGGAAGTACACGAACGACGTCGAGTTACTTGCACAACAATACTACACCAGTTTGGGCGTCGTCGCCCCTCGTCCGATGTTTGTCGGCGACAGACTTTGGATATTCAACTATCCGAACAGAGTCCCGGCAACGCAGCAACAGCAGTGGATGAAATCTCTAAATAACATTGCGAGCACCCATAATGGGCAACTGGTTGATAGGCACATGTTCAGAGCGATACCGAAGCCGGAAGTGCCACCATTTGTAGTACAACCGCCTCCGTTTCAAGACAGAGGATATTTCGAACGCACCTTGCATTTGGCGGGAACCGCGACCAACAAAAATGGCGGACCAAGTCGTATGTTACCGCGGGAAGTTTACAACAACATGGCTACTTTAGCAACAACAGCCCAAAGGAACATGGAAATGTATAAAAATAATATTTTAAGTCACGATAGCCCACCGCAAGAGTCAAATGTTGATCATTTGAGGAGATTGGAAGAAAACTTTAGTATGTAAAATTGTTATTTAAACATTTTAATTTCCTAATAAATATTGAACTAGGCATCTAATCTTTTAAACAGGGACATTTGTCCGACATCAGCTGTCGTACCTATATGAAAATAAATTCAAGGTGTAGGTAAAAATGTAAAAGCGCATGGTTCTACACCTTGAATTTATTCATAAATATCCTAAACGACAGTTGATGTTGGACAAATATTTACCTACTCTACCGTACTGAACTACCTAATAAACCGATAAACGAAATGGTCCATCCGTTCGGGAGCTGCGATCCTAGACAGAATACCTACCTACGTCGTTTTGCGAAATAAAGTATATAGGTATAAATACAAGGCAAGAGCAAAAGTGCATTACCACTTCAAGAAAGTATTCCTTAGCCGCTTAAGTGGGTAGGTAAGGTACATAGTAACTAGGTATTAAGTAAGTACCTACTTACATAGGGGCCGTTCAAGTATTACGTAAGCACTATCTTTGCTTTGCTTATTTTGGATGACATGGGGGGTAGGGGAGTCTAGATGATGATTACGTCATCGGTAGTTATTTACTTTATTTACGTAGACATTCCGAAATCGGATGAAAGTGAGCAGACTCACAACACTGAGCAGCAAACATCCAATGTCATCGAAAACTTAGAATCATGGATTTGGGTTTCATGGACTGAAGACTGTTAATTTATATGTGTACCAAAAATTTCAAATAAGTTTGTTATGTTCGTATGATTATAATATTTTTGTACCTTACTCTATGTTGAAAACCGTATCAGTAAAATCTAATCTCTATACTAAATCTATTTTCTTATTTTTAAAATTTAATTGAAAAATGTTTACGTCAGCATGGGGGGAGGGGGTAAGAGCTTTGCTTACTTTTGCTGCCTGGGGGGATGGGGGGGTAAATAATTGTAATAAATCTGCTTACGTAATACTTGAACGGCCCCATACTACGCATACTACGCACGCCGTATGTCTGATGTATGGCGGTGTAGAATAGGTACCTCTAATCACAACCCCAATTAGCCCCTACGTTGCATAATTCATGTTCGATTTATTGTATCCTAATATTATAAGATGATTATTGTGGAGAAAATAAAGATTTTTATTATTAAAAATAAAAAAATATGGAGGCAGACTGATGCCCAAGCTAAATTCAGTCGACTAAATTCATAAACA